>CM072812.1:69633339-74440839 GCA_037013495.1 Hippophae tibetana
GAAATCTGTGCCATCGAATTTCTCAAGTTTCACCTTTCCTTCATCTACGGCCATTGCTCCTACTCAAATCCGACTTCCTCCGGATCGTTTCTGATTATTTCTGTAAACCACCGTGTATTAGAACACCTCCGTCAACGAAAAAATATCGTCGACAAAATTTCACTATTCACGTAACTCACTATTACGTAAATAGTAATCTTGTAGAAAATTGACAGAAATCACCACCAATAGCTCTGATACCAGTTGTTGGAAAATTACGCAAATTCCCGATAAGCCAGATTTATGAGAAAGCAAGAATAAAAATAACACACAAATTTGATAACGGAGTTCGGCTAATCTTGCTTACGTCTCCGGACCTGCTGCAGATCCTTTTACTAAAATAAGAGAAATTACACAAGGTGTTTACAACACTCACAACTCACAACCCAATTGCACCTAAGAAAATTACTCTCAATTTTCTCTCACAAAAGCTTTTCTCTCTAAGCTTTTCTCTCAATTGGAATGAACACTTTGGATGATTAATTCATTACAATTACACATCTATTTATAGGAAAATTCACTCCTTGAATTACTCCTTAAATTAATGGTTCCTTGAATTGCTCCTTAAATTAAGTTCCATATGTTTTGCTCCATGTTTTACTCCTTGTTTTGTTCCATATTTTGCTCCTTAATTTGCTCCTTAAATTAAAGAGCTTTATAACAATCTCCAACAACAAACTCACATACATGTATATAATGAAGGGATTTGAATCCATATGTTCTTAGTGCTCACAAAGAACATATTTCATTGTATTACGAAACAATTTTATTATAAAAATTTAAATATTGTTTTGTTTACTTCTGTGGTTTCATATATAATTTTATTATATTTATATGACTCGTGGCATTAACAATTAACATCTTCTTCTAAATACTTATTCGGCTCTAATACTAAAATCTATGTAGAATATAAGGGGAAGCAAAACAATTGATAAAGGGAGACTCTAATTATATGTAAAATATAAATTAGATTATTGGTAATGCATCTCCAAGATTATCCTTATTATATAAAATTTCATTATAATTATTAAACCTGAAAGACCATGCATAGATACATTTAAAAAAATGAATTTTTATTATGAATCACTTCAAAATCAAGGTATATTTGCTAAAAGAAAATTACTACAAAGTTATTTTGTTTTCTTTTGCCAGTTATGAACACTAATTGACTTTCTACGATCCCCCATTTTTAAACAAATAGAGCGACGAATTATTTTATCCTTTATTCACATTTGGTACAATATATCAACTTTTAGAGACAAAATGTCTTGTCGTTAATGACTTATTTTCTTGTTATTTAACTCTGGATTGCTTTTCAATAATAGCAAGTCAAGAAAAAATAACAAAATAGATAATTAATTATAAACTAGTTAAAAAAAAATCCTTATTGTTTCAAAGTTCTTTTCTTCTTCTTCTTTTCTATGAAGAAAATAGAGACAAACTGTGAGAAGGCAATAGATTGATAGCTATGCTGCCAGCACATTGTAATATCAGATGATGCATTCCTCCTTAACTAGTGCTTCTATGATGACTTTCACATCCCATCTATGTAAGACAGCTTTGTTATTATATTGTATGCAAAATTGAAATTAACCTTCATAATAAAGAGCAGCAGATTTAGCTTCCTCTGCTGAGCAGGTAAAACCTAGTCTTGCTTTCCCTTCCTTCCATGCAACATAAATTTTTTTTTTCTTTTTATTGTGTTTGCTGATGGAGGATTATGCCAATTAAAGAGTGGGAATATAGAGATCATCTTCACATTCGTGATTGTTGTTTTCACCAGTTTCTTATTTTTGATAAAAGAGTCGAAAACTCCTCGATATATCCTCACTGTTAATCTATTAAACAAAAAACTTTAATTTAAATTATTAGCTAAATAATAAATTACTAACATAAAATTCAAATACAAGATAAATCCTAATTAATTAAAAACACTATCGTGAACCTGTATAATTGGAAATAAAGTCATTCCCATACCAATAGACAATGTATACAAATTGTGAACCTAATGTCGTATGTGTCAAAACCAATAAGTGTATACATAAAATTTGTATCTTTTTTATTTTGATTAAAAGATAAAAACACTATAAAAAGATGAATTTAGATATAAATTATTTAACAAATAAAAAATTTAAGATAAACAAATTTAACGATAAACAACATTTTATCAATATTTCTCGACAAAGTCACAACAATATCCAAGATATTTTGCTTAGAAAGCAAATTCTTTTCACATTTTTGCAACAACGATATTTCCTCGACATTGACATTTTTGTCAAGTTAACAAGATGAATATCGTATATAGGTATTAGTAGTCAAAAATATTAAAAATGTGGAATTTTGACCAAATCACACTAAAGAACATGCAAACAACTTATAGAATTCTTAAAACGCTTAACTTTACGATTTATAAAAATCTCAAATATGAAACTAAAAATAGAAAGTAAAATTTATAAGAAATAAAACACAGACATCCATCGTTACATGATTAAGAAATCCTATATTTAAGAAAAGGGTTAAAGGATCATTCACGATTTAAGTTTACAAGTACAAACAAGTACATATATTACAAGGTTACAAGACTCAACTCCTAACACCAAGCAAACAAGCCTATAAGGTTGACACCTCAAGAACCAAACTAAAAAAATCCTAGGAAAGCGTTTAAGACATGAAGAAAGAGAGAGAGACTTGAGAAAAATAAAAGATGAGAGAAATAGAGAGTCACGAGAGACTAGATGAGCAAAACTCTAACTTAATATGATAGTGATATATATCATGCATTGAGACAGAATTTTCTTAATAAGCCCACAAAAACTTAATCTCAATACAAATACTGAAAAAGTTTTCAAAATATCATCTAGACCTCAAAACTCTCTCAAATATGACATGGACCATTAAAAAATATATATATATTTAAAAGAAGCCCACCAAATACCATTTTTGACATCTAGTAGATAAAGAATTAAATTCAAAATTGACTTGACATTCTATATTTTACTTATAAATGTTGTGGCCTATTTTAGTGTTGTCATTTGTAAACATTTCTCTCATATGTTAACAAACAATACAAAAGTGAAGTTTTTCCCAAATCTATCAAATTTGAAGATTTTGTCTTAAAAGACCCATAAAAGATGCCAATAACTAAAGGAACTAATATATGTTTTTTATTATTAACACAGAACGGAAATACGAATACATTAATAATATAAAAATATTTAAAAAATAAGAAAAATTATTGTTATATTTAGTTTATTAAAGATATATCTAATCAACATAGTATATGCTTTAATGTAAAAAAAATGAAAGATTACCTAAATTTTCTAAAACAATGTTATTATTTAAGTAGTTAATGATCTTCTGAACAAAAACATTATCACATCCTATGATAATGATATATCTAAATAAACAAGAATAATAACAATAACCTTGATACAAAAAGAACATAACTGCATCACCATTAGAATTAAGAAATATTTTTTTCAAAAAAACAAGAGCTTAACTTGTGGGGAACCAAGTTTGAGTCCAAATATTTCATATTTATACAATTTTTGTATGTAATTTGTTGTATTTATTATAGTTTCAATGATTTATCGAATTTAAAATGTTACATTCATACCTTCAAAACACTCATGGAGTTTCAAAGGTTCACTAGTGTCACTAAGATTACATTGAAGTTATAAAATGAAATTTTTTTGTCTTTTTTTTTATTGCTAATAAGTTTGTTTTCTTTATTACTTAATTTGGTAAATTATTATTGCAAGTAAAAAAATTGAATAATTTAACAAAAAAAAAAAAAAAACTATTTAAACTAAAACCGATAATCAGATGGACTTAGCCAACCAAAATGGATCTTTAATGGCAAAACCCCCAAATTTGGTCCATTCCAGGACGAGCTTTTCCGTTCCTTGGGAAGTCTGATCCTGCTTTCGATGGACGGCCACAACGCAAAAGGCTACGTGTGGGCTATTTCAGCTGGATTCAACGCTGCGTTCGCTGCCATTTCAGCAAAGCTTATCACCATTCAGGTAGCCTCTTTTCAAATTCACAACTTATGGCCATTCAATCAGCAAATTCGGATCCTTGTTACATATTTCTTATTGCCATGAAGTATTCTAATACCTATAATTAATTACATTTTAGTGCAAATAGTTGTGGTAATAACTATTTGGGTTTTGGCAAATGGCAATCGATTTAGTTCCAAATATGAAATTTATTAATGTTTCACGTGGCAGAGCTAGAAATTTTTATAAATTTTATTAATTATTTGTTAGTTGCCGTAGTTTGTTTGAGTCACCCACTTTAACTGCAGGGCAACAAAATTAAATTCTTTACAAATGCAGTGTTCACAAGTTAAATTTTCACACTGTGCTGCATTATGTCTATCTGTGCACCTTTGTGCCTTTTGTAGAGGTTTCAGTTAGGACATAGCTAAGTAAACAAGGCATTCAAGCTGTATCACCTCTGAAAATATTACAGAAAGAAGTGAGTTTCTCTGAAAATCGTGGATGCTTTCGTATTCACTGTCTAAAGGTTGCTTGAACTACAAAGATCCTTGACAAATAATTTGTATGACGATGATTGTATAGCGTTGGCTACTTTGCTAGTTACAGTTTTGAGTGTGCTTTGTGATATTGATTTTTGGTTTGATATACATTCTGAACTGTTACCAGTACTGCATACTATTAGTAATTTTTGTATCTTGGGATACTCAAATTTGATATTGTTGTTATACATTTAACAAGAAATACAATATTCAAAGTAAAACACTTCCTAACCAATTCCCAAAATTCCCCAAGCACGTGCAAGTTGTTCGAGACTAAACAACTAGAAATAACTTGTTGCAAAACCTGAAAAGCTTTTGGCTCATGAACTAGTACTGTAGTACATGCATTTGCATTTAGTGGTGCAGCAGCCTTGCTGCTTCAAATTTTGTAGTTTTGTTTGATAGATAATGTTGATTGTTTGAGTCACCTATCCTGAAACGGCCTTGGAGTTTGTTGCACAAAATGCAATGCCTATCTCTTTTATGGTTTTTGTGGGTTCATTTTGGAATTTGGACTTGATATTTTTTTTCTGATTGATGTAGTAGAACAAAGGAAGAAATAGGAGAGAGAATAGAAGAAAATGGTGAGATAATAGACGAGTTAGAATTAGGGATTTAGATAAATAAGAAAGGGGAGAAATAACAAATAATTGAGGGATAAACTAATACTGTAATTCAGTTTATTCCATTCATTTTATAGGAATAAAATAACAAACTAGATGAATATAAACTAATTAATAAAATTTTGAAAAATAATCTAGATAATTAAATGATAAATCAAAGCGCAAATACTAGATAAATTAGCTTGAATACTAGATAACTGATAAATATTAAATTCTAACTAATTTATTGTTGGATTTGCATTAATTCTCCCTAATCGAGAAAAACTCGACTTCGATAGATTGGGACAAATGAGTGTATTAAACCGTTGGAGCGGTACCATCAACATCTTCACCAAGTAAATCTGAATATGTGAGATCAAGTGGGTAAACATGAGGGGCCTTTATGGATGACTACTCTTTTAGTTGTTTGTCAAGTGTTAGTGTGCGATGTGGGTTACAAGAAGCAATATGTCCCTTAGCATGACAATGGTGATACTCAATTTGGGATCCACGCAAAGGATGAATGTACTCTTTTTGAGAACGTGTAGATTTAGGCATGAGGAAAGTATTAATGGAGTTTAGAGGTTAATTAGGTTAACTCCGTCGAGGGCTTGAAAATGACCTCTTAAAGAGAAAGTAATATTCAATTTCTTGAGCTTTATGGTAAGCCTCATCACTGATATATGCGAATGTAGCACAACTTCTTGTTTAGTGTTGTTTCGAAGGCCATGAACAAACCTAGTAACAGCAAACAAAGATTCCTCTTGGATGTCACAACGACGGTAGAGTTCTTCAAATCAAGCTATGTAATCCAAAACACTAAGAGATGCTTGCGTGAGAGCTAAGAGTTAGTTCATCATACGGCTATTAAATATATATTTTTTCAAATTTTATGTTTGTGTCTAAATATATTATTCTATATATACTAATACTATATATGTCATGTATTGAAATTGTTAAAAGTTAAAACATGAAATACAAAATGAAAACAATTCATATGAATAAAACTTAAATCAATAAAATCAAATATATAAAACAAAGAAATCATATAAGAAAACCTAACAATTTAATTACAACATTTTTAATATTAATGTTTTATGAAATCAAAAAATTATTTAATTAACATTAGTTACTTTTAAAATAAGAAAATATATATCAGATGAACAACTCATAGAATTCCGCAAAAAGAATGAACTAATAATAAAAAGGATAAACCTAGGGTTGTAACTTTTTGGGAAATGAAAATATTAATTAGAAACAAGAAATGAAAAATCTTTCTCATTAACAATATTAAAAAAGTTATTGTTTATTAAAATAAAGTCCACAAGTAACCCTGTTGCTTCGCCTTCTCTATCATTTCTTCTTCTTTTCTTATCAGCTTCTCTTCATTTTCTTTCTTTTCTTTCTTTTCTTTCTTCTTCTTTCTTAGCTTCTCTTACTTTTCTTTCTTCATCTCTGTTTCTTTTTTCCTCTGCTGTATCCAAAAATATTTTGCTGGATCAGACACATAGCAAGGTAAAAATGCGAGTCGGAGTAACATAGGTAATAGAAAATGATTAACTTGTAAAACCAAAAATCTAAGAGTAAACTATGGGGTAAATTACACCCGGATCCTTGAGGTTTCCATTCCCAAATATATACTTCACATCTATTAACAAGCTAATGCTTAAGTAGATTCTGCAACTTTTGATAATTCAGCCTTGTCTTTCTCTATAGCTACTTTTGCTTGCTCAACTTCCTGCTTTCCTAGGGCAACTCTTCTTTATGAATTAAAATCTTTTTATCAACTTGTCTCCGGCCACTTTTCCTGCCCCCAACATGTATTGGGGAAATTGACTTTGCCATCATACTCATCACTCCAATCACATTAGTTTGAGATTGTAAATAACAAATCAGGGAGGTCATGGCTTTGAGATTAGTTTTGACATGTATGCACCTTAATTTATGTAAGATAGAAAATTAAATAAATAACTACTAGGGTTGAGAGGCGGGAAGGAAAGTAAGAAAACCCATATTTATCAAAACACATACCGCTTATGTTATCATCCACTCTAGATGATAAAATAAACTCAATTTATTGTAAATATTTAGAAACATTTGTTGCAAAATTTCCAAATGAGAGGGTGAAAACAATTTTAAATACCAGGCATGTTAATGCTTTTGAGGCAATCACAGAAGTCATCATTGAGTTAGTCTTCGCTAAGTAATCCATCTATGTATTTGATTACATCCAATGACTTGAAGTATTTCTTGTTGTGGCATAACCCCGATTTCTTAGGAAAATTAAATCTTCTAACTCTTCATGCTAAATGCATATACCACTAAAAAGAAGAAGAAAAACCTCTTGTAAACGGATGCATATAATTTTTTTATTTTTTTTAGTAAACCTACAAAAATACCATCAAATTATTATATTCGTTTCATTCATGCCACCAAATTATTTTTTGACACGTTTATACCCCCAACTTGCAAAAAGTTATATTTATGTCTAATGGTATCATACGTCAGTGGTAAATTTGGAACAACTTAGATAGTTAAATTGTATATTTGGAACAATAATTTATACTACGACTCGTGACGCCATTAGATAGAGATTAACAGAATGATATAAACAAAACTTTTTACAAGTTGGGTGGTATAAATGCGACAAAAAATAATTCAATGCTATAAATGAAATAATTTGATGATATTTTTGTATATTTATCCGTTTTTTGCTTTAGTGATTCAGAGAATAGATAAAAAAATAAAAGAAAAAATTGAGTTGTGGGTTTACTGAAGGAAGAGGGAAAGAGCTTCTTGGTCAAATCACCACATTGTAGTGATTGGTATTTTATTCAAAAAAAATCAAATTATTACCAAAATGCCACTATTTTCTGTTAGTTAACATAACAGAAGCATAGTTTTGATGTTTTTGGGACCTTAGGAAGTTCCTTGATATTAAAAGAAAGCTCAGGGGTATTTATGATAAAAATCCTTAACTGTGTGACTTTTTTTTGAGCTGGTGTTGACCAAAGAATGAAGTTGACCAGCATTGACTTTGGAAAGGGGTGGTGGACGGTGAAGATTTGGGTGGAGTTGGAGAGATGGCAACGAGAGGGTCAAAACTGTGGTACCCGTGTGCTGAGACGAGGCTCAGTGGCGGTTGACGGTGGCTGAGAGTGAATGTCAAATCTTATGTGGAGGCCATGACTTATTCCAGCATTGGTGAAGGCTGAAAATGGGAGGAAACAGCTGGCCGGTGGTTTATGATGGTAGAATGTTTGGCAACAGAGGATGAGGACTGCAGGATTGACGGCGGTTTACTTGAGTTATTTGCTGTTCTACGGCGAGTATTTGGCTGAGCAATTGCTGGTGATCTAGGCAGGGATGAGACAACAATGACTTTCCGATCTCGTAAATATAAATACAATACTAGTTCTTATTTATAGGACTGAAATAACAAACTAGTTAAATATAAACTAATTAATAGAATCCTAAAAGATAATTAAGATAATTAATGATAAATTGAAGCTCAAGTACTAGATAAATAAGCTTGAATACTAGATAATTGATGTATTAAATTCCAACTAGTCTATTACTGGATTTGCATCCCTGATTGATCAATTGCTGCCTTGTCTAGTATTTCAGTTGACACATAGGTACATATATATGGTGTCAGACATATATATGGAATCTTGCCTTCAAAAGCATCCTTCCCTCGTAGATTTTTCTCTTTTACATTTGGAAGGATATAATCCCTGCATTAAAAGATATAAAGAAAAGGAGATATAATATATTATATTCACCTTAGTCCTTAAGTCTCGTGACATCAGTTATCTTTTAATCCTGCTTGTGTATGTCTTTTTGCCAACTTGTAACTTTCTTTGATTTTTCATTGTTTGTCCTAGTGTATACTGCATTAGTTAGAATCTGTGCGGGTAACTACATGGCTACATTTGCTCTTTCCGCTCTCTGATATTCTCTTCATATATCACCCCTTTGTTTTTTCATTCTTCAAATGTTTAAAACTCTACAGATTCTCAAGTATGGTTTCATCGTATTATTCAATGTTGCCATGTGGGGGTGTTACGTCAACAGCCTTAAAGCTCTCTCATCTCTCCAAGCAACAGTGACAAACTTTGCTACAAACTTCCTTACTTCTGGTCTAGCTGGACTGTTTCTGTTTGAAGAGGCATTATCATTTCGGGTAAATCAACAAATTATTTAGCCTTATAATATTCAAAAATTTCAAATCCTTTTGATGAATTTCTGTTCTGATGAGATGCATTATTAATATTTGAGATTTGAGATTGCTTATTGTGATGATGGACCAAAAAAATGTTGCCTGATACTACTATTTTGTTGTGCCTTTTGTTTTAGAGAACTTTTTAACCGTGGCTTTTGATAATCTATGTTACATAATGTAGTTTTATGAATTTATTTCTTGATATCAGATACATATATATACAATTATTAGTATACAGTTGGAAGTTAGAATATACTTCAGTTTTTCAGGAAATTAACCTTTTAAAAATCAGGGGCCGATTATATCCTGAAAATTAGTAATCAATCATATGCCTAGATTGATTTCATACTCCCCTTCAAACTAGGCGATATATGTTTTCTAAACCAAGTGTTACACTTAACTCTGTGAGATTAGGTCGAAACAAAGCTTTGGTTAAGATATATGTTACTTGTTGTCTAGATGGAACATAGTTGAGAGAGATTATCTTATCTTCAATTTTTTCACTGATAAAATGTCTATCAATTTTCACATGTTTAGTTCGATCATGGTGGATTGAATTTTTGACAATTGCAATTACTAGTTAGTTGTCATACATGATTCTAATAGATTTTGAATTTTCAACCTTGAGTTCGTTTAGTAGTCATTTTAGCCAAATTTCTTCACAGATACCCAAAACTAATGCACAAAACTCAGTCTCGGCACTGCTATATGCTACCACTGTCTGCTTTTTGCTACGGTATGTAACCAAATTTCCCCAAATAAATGAGCAATATCTAGATGTGGATTTTCAGTTATTAGGAGATCTAGCCCAATCATTAGTATAAATTTTCAATGTCCTATTAATTATTTTCCTGAACATGAGTCCCTTTCTAGGATCCTTCTTCAAGTACCTTAGAATACAATTTACTGCCTCCAAGTGATCTATTGATGGGCTGCAAAGAAATTGACTGACAACACTGACTGCAAAACTTATATCTGGACGTGTATGTGTTAGATATATTAACTTACCTACCAAACATTGATATTGTTCCTTGTCATTTGTCAATTCATTAGTTCAAGGCTTTAGTTTGGTGTTGGGGTCCATGGGTGTTTCAACAGGCTTACTCCCACTCATGTCAGTCTCATGTAAGAGATTTAGAACATATTTGCGTTGAGAAACTGAGATTACTTTGGTGCTACGTGCCACCTCCATCCTTAAGAAATATTTCAAATATCTCAAATTCCTTGGATAATAGCATCATAAGCCTCTTTATCTCTCCTACATGATTACTTGTAAGAACTATATCATCAATATATACAATCAAAGCTATGATTCTTCCATCTATGAAGTGTTTGACAAACAGAGTGTGGTCTGCATGTGTTTGAGAGTATCCATCCTGTTTGAGGACCTTAGTGAATTTGTCGAACCATGCTTTAAGTGACTGTTTCAGTCCATATAGTGCTTTTCCCAACTTGCATACCTTCCCTTGTATTCCTTAGCCTCAAAGCCAAGAGGTACATCCATGTAAAATTTCTCGATCAAATCTCCATTTAAGAATGCGTTCTTGACATCGAGTTGAAGTAGTGGTCAATCCTCATTGACTGCAATAGACAGCAAGACACGACCTATGTTAAGTTTTGTTACAGGTGCAAAAGTCTCTTGATAATCAATTCCATATAATTGGGTGAACCCTTTAGCCACCAGTCAAGTTTTATATCTGTTGATATTTCCATCTGTCTTATGTTTAACTTAGAATATCCATTTACAACCCACTGTCTTATTTCCAGTTGGTAACTCTGTTAACATCCATATACCATTCTTTTCAAGTGCGGTGCATTCTTCTAAGGTTTCCTTGTGCCATTTAGAAACCTTTAGAGCCTCATTGACAGAATTAGGAATCTTGATGTTGTCTAGAGATGTCACAAAGGCTGCAATTTTGGGAACAAATTTGTGTAAAAAATGTAACTTCGAAGGGGGTGTTGAGTGCATGATCGAGTACCTTTTCTCTGTGCAATAGGAAGATCTAACTCAGGATCAGAACCTAGTGTTGGACTAGATTTTGCTTCATCTTGTAATCTTTCAGATCCAGTCTGGCTTGGGAGAGATTCTTGGCTTTGTTGATTTCATGTGGGCAAGTTAGAATTTCTCTTTCTTCCATAGATCTTTATGACATCATTAGGAAGGAGAAGACGTCTAGGATAGACAATGGGAGATTGATCAAGTTTGGTGTTTAAAGGAGAATCTGGAATAAGAACCAGGTTGGAAGAGGACAAGGTAGTGGAAGATAAGTGAGATGATAAATTCGGTTCAATTAGTGATGATCAATCCCAATTCTCTAATTCATTAGTGTGATTCTCCCACTGAATGGTAGAATTAGAATAAAATGGAGCTTCTTCAAAGAAAGTAACATCCATGGAATTGTAAAACTTATGGGTGATGGGAGAGAAACATTTATAACCTTTTTGATTAGCTGAGTAGCCAAGGAAGATGCATTTAATGGCACGGGCATCAAGTTTACCACGATATTGTGAATGAATATGGACAAAAACAGTACAATCAAAAACCTTGAAAGGAATTGGTGACACAAGTTGTGAGGTAGAACATTGACCCTGAAATACTTGTAAAGGTGAGTGAAATTTGAGAACTCGAGAAGGCATTCGGTTGATCAAGTGTGTTGCAATAAGAATGGTTTCACCCCATAATTTTTTAGGAACATTGGTTTGAAAGAGCAAAGTTCGTGCAACCTCAAGTATATGATGGTTTTTATGTTTGGCTACACCGTTTTGTTGTGATGTGTCAACGCAGGAGCTTTGTTGGACAATACCATGTGATTTGAGATATCTACTAAGATCAGAATTAAAGAAATCCCTAGCATTATCAGTTTTTAGGATTTGAATATTGGCATTGAACTGAGTTTGGATCATGGCATGAAAAAGTGAAAATATGTGCTTGGTTTCAAATTTTTCTTTCATAAGAAATGTGCAATACAATTGAGTATGATCACCAACTAACAGTAAGAACCATCGAGCACTAGTAATACTGGGAACACGACATGGTCTCCAAATGTCACCGTAAATGAGAGAAAAATGGTGACTTGGTTTGTGCGCGTGTGGTGAAAAATTGTTTCGAGTATGTTTTGTCAACTGGAAAACTTCACAACGAAATAAATTGGGATTTTTATTGATAAATAAGGATGGAAACAAACGTTTCAAGTATAGAAAATTGGGATGACCAAGGCAAAAGTGTCGCTGCATGATTTCACTTTCTTTATCAGTATGACTATTAGATTTAAGACTATGACTCAATTGACACTGATGACTAACCGAATGGATTGAAGGAGTGTTGACATCAAAAACATAAAGGCCCGCACGAAAATTAGCACTTCTAATCATCTTCTCTGAGCTCAGGTCCTAAAAAATACAAGATTTAGCCAGGAATTTAGTTTCACAATTAAGGTCATGATTTAGTATACTAATTGATATGAGATTGTAGTCAAAATCAGGCACAAATAACACAGATTTAAGAGTGAGGTTGTTTGAGAAACAAATGGTCCATGTTTCAACCATTATGGTGCAAGTACCATTGGCGATACACATTGTTTGAAGTCTGTTACAAGGTAAGTAGTTTGTGAAAAGTGATTGATCACCTGTCATGTGATTGGAGGCACCTGAGTCTATTATCCAAGATGAGGAGGGGAATTTGCTTGCATACATTGCTGAATTATGGGAGCTATGAGCGGGGTTAATGTTTGCTTTTTGTATAATTTGTTGGAGGAGATCCAGCTGATCCTTAGTGAATGGGATAGGATTATCAGATTGAGAAACTCCAATAATTGTAGCATTTCTCTTTGCCTCCCAATCTCGATTTGTTTTCCAATTAGGAGGTTTTCCATGTAATTTTTAGCAGGTCTCTTTAAAATGTCCAGGCTTTCGACAATAGTCACACCATGGGCAACCTTTCCTTATTTGATTAGTGACGGTATGTTAAGTATCGCTTCATGCAATAAATGCACCAGAATTTGGTGAATTGCCTTTGATTGTTGCAAATGCTGGGATTTCAGGAAGCGCGGAAGGTTTGATTGTCCCAGCATGACACATTTTTGACTTTCCTCTCTGCGCATCTCAGAGAATGCCTCTCGCAAACTTGGTAGTGGTTTTGTTCCAAGAATTCTACCCCTTACTTCATCAAGGGATTTATCAAGTCCCATCAAGAATTTGAAGACACGCTTAGTCTCCACAATCTTTCTAAAATATGCGCAATCTCCTAGACATTTTCATTCATGTGTCTCAAACAAGTCTAGTTGTTGCCAATGACGAGTAAGAGTTGTGAAATAAATAGTCACAGAGTTGTCGTCTTGACGAAGGTTCTGAAGAGAACTTTCCACATAGAAGAGCTCGGAAGTGTTCTCACTACTGGAGAGCGTTTCTCGTGCAGCTTCCCATATTTCTTTTGCTGTGGTGTACAACAAGAAATTTTCTCCTATTTCGATTGTCGTAGAACTGATTAACCAAGACATACTAGATTGTTTTATGCTTTCCAGATCCTAAAATCAGCAGTATTGGGATCGGGTTTTGGGATGTTTCCAATGAGATATTCATCCTTGCTTCGCCCGCTTATGAACATTATTATTGATTGAGACCATTGAAGATAGTTTTGGCCATTAAGTTTGTGTGTGGTGATAGGGACAAAATTATTGTTTGTGTTGCCTGATGTTAACTGAGGAGTAGTGAGAATATTAAAAGAGGGATTGGATGTAGAGGAATGCTCTTCTATGGTGAGATGTTATTTGGAAGTAAAAGAGATAGATAAGAACAACAGTTTTGATAAGAGGAGTCGTTTCTCTATCCAAAGCTCTAATACCATGTAATTTTATGAATTTTATAGAAAAATACTTCATTTATTTCTTCATATCAGATACATATATATATAGTTATTAGTATGCAGTTGAAAATCAGAATATATATCAGTTTTTCAGGAAACTAACCTCCTGAAAATCAGGGACTAATTATATCCTGAAAATCAGGAATCAATCATATGCTTAGATTGATTTCCTACTATTTTTTTAAGACTCCAAAAGTTATAAATTTTTAGATACGTATTTGGTTGTTAGAAAGATTCATTTTCTTCAATTTTTTGTAAATTTTCACCAAATTATTAGAGTGCCTGAGTACTCACATTCATGTATGCATGTCATGTCGCTTAGTAATGGTACTTTTTGAAAAATCAAGTGTACAAGTATCATAGCTGATAATAAATAAAAGGTCAATAGCTTGTCCTCCTCTTGTCACATTATTGAGTAGCTAAGCCACACTGATACATATAGAGGCTCCTTCAAGTGTGGCCAAGGAAGTAAGAAATAATATTTTCTTTGGAAAATGGGAGCATCTCTTGATATTCTACTTTTATGTATATAATGTTGTTATAAATTGCATAATCACTAAGGAGACTTCTTTTGGTAGTGGCTTGCAGGTGCTTCACTTATTATAATAGGCGTTCTTGTACTCAGTCAATCAAGCAAAGAGGGAAAAGTTAGAACAGATTAGTGTTTCCGTATTCCATACTCTCTTCTCTTATTCTCAAAAGGAAGACATTTCCTTTGTATAAATATAGTACAGAAAAATAGAGAAAGTTATGTTGTTTGTGAATTTAAATGATGCTAGCAGTAACTGAATGTCTTCATCTATGGCAATCTCAACTGATGTGACGTTTTTTTTATTGGAAATAGTTTTGTAAGGTTGACTGAACTTTACTATTAACACTCTATAATGTCTCATGTTCCACCAGACATCTACAAAAATTGATTTTCTTAAAGTTTTCAATGTCTTACTTTTTTATTCATCTCTCTTGATAGACAACAGCTCAAAATTTACAAAATATGATCACAATAAATTTAGCTGTGGTGAATCAAGTCTCTTAACGGGTTCATGTCTTTTATCATATCAAATTAGTGTGTTTATCATGTTGGCTTATTGTGTTTGTGGATACATGCAAAAGATACCAACTTTTTTGATAGAATTTTCTATCTATTGTAGTTGTGAATATTAAGGCCTTCAATAACATAAAACATAAAATATGCGTGATTAATTATGACTACAAAATATTTTGTGTTGTCATGTTTGTGTCAATGTAATAGGTCTTGTCCCTTTTTGCTACTCCTAAAGTACATATCTTTAATACATCATGATATAATTTTTTTGAGAAGAACATCAATGATATAATTGTTTTTAGAAGAACATCAATGATATAATGGTTAAAAGCCAAAACTAGGTGAAAAAATATACTTTAGCTACTGGTGGCACTCTTGTTAATGTTTTTGTTTGTTATCACTAAAATTTTGGTAATTTTTATTATTTATAATGTTTTGCATATGGATCGACCTGGAGGTCGATCTATATAACAACCTGAGTCGAGCAGATAACTTGAGCCATAAGACGAGTCATTCCAGAGGACTTGCATGTGTCTGTGTTCACAACACACCAGTGGGAGAAACTCGTCCAAGGGAGCTTTGGTATCTATAGAGTCTATCATCAGCTTGAGCTATGGGTGCTCGACTTCAGACCATAAATATGTTTACTTTTTACCTTTATGCCCCCTAACACCTCCTTTAGATGTTTACACTCTATGTAATCGATACTTGTACGTATAATACTCTATAAATATATGGACTCTTTAAGGGATTCACAAATTCCATCAATCGCTCTAACTTTTCTCTCTAAAATTGGACCAATCTCAATATTTTGGCACCCACCATGTGACTCATATTCTGAGATCGAGTTTTAGCTTCTGACCCTATATTTTCTAAGATTCATCCCAAATTTTGAGAGAGATTTAAGAGATCAAACACTTGTTCCACTTACTAGTTACCCCTAGAATCACGATCTCTTATTCTTTATCACCATGGTAAGGACGAATGCTGAAGGTCGACTAAGACTAGCAAATGAGGAAGCAACGATAGCATTGGACAACACCTCGCCGACCCATGATGAGGCCAGAACGGAGACTAAACCTCATCAAGAGTTGGCTCGTCAACTTCTCAAGTTAAGAAGAGAACTCGAGGAGACCAGGTGGGAAAACAGATCATTGTGCTCCCAATCAGGTAGGGGAACCCTTGATGATCGAGCCATTCACCTAATTGATAGAAACAAACCAAAGTGTGCCATGCTTGAGCCTAACCAGGGCAAACAGGAAGCTGAGGGGGACCCCTTTTCTAGCTCGGCGAGACCTATAGTGATTGTAAGAGAGAAAAAATTAGGAGGCACAATTTCAAGCATTGGAAAAAGCTAACAAAAAGCAAGACCTGGTTTTGAAAGTGGCCAATGAAAGGCATGAAAAAGGCAAGGCCCCCTATAATGTGGTTAGGGATTACGAGCAACTATGTGTCTCCTCATTCTCTGATGAGATAGAGAATCACGAACCACCAGCCAAGTTCAATGCTCCCAAATGCCCCGATTATCTAGAAACTAAAGACCATGCGATGCACGTGCAACACTTCAAGATGACCATGGCCCCTATGAGCCTCACACAGGGCAAAAGAGACACCATGATGTGTAAATTGTTCGTTGCTACCCTCTGTGATGGCACCCAAAAGTGGTTTAACAACCTGGCACCATGCACCATAACCTCCTTCTCACAGTTTTCCAGGTTCTTCATCACCAACTATGCCTGTAACAAGCCATCACACCACATATTCTCAATCATTCAAGAAAAGGGTGAGTCTATTAAAGAGTATATGAAACGATTCAAGGAAGAAAAGTTAGAAACCTCCAACTATCCTAGCTCTATCTTTATAGAAGCCTTTAAGCAAGGTCTCTTAAAGAACTTCGACTTGTTCGTAGAACTAACCAAGACAGTCCCTCAAACTTTGGAGGAAGTATGTGGGGAGGCGAGGAAATTCGTCAATCTTGAAAGAGAGTAAGGTCTAGTTAAAAGTGGCCAGGCCAATGTGGAAGTTGAGCTAGAGAAGGAAAAAAGAAGTCCTAACAGGGCAAATCAAAGCAACAAGGTCAACAGAAACAAGCGTTTTGTGCCAAACAACACTGAGTGGATAATGGTCAAGGAACAAGGGACCCTAGGGGAGGTCATTCTCTCCTTTTAGAGGGCAGCCTCTAAAAATGAAATCTCCTCTTAGAGACAAATCTAAATGGTATATTTCACAAGGATGTGGGCCATGAGATGAGAGATTGCAGGCACTTCTAAAGAGAAATAGAGGATTTATTGGCCAGAGGATATTTGAAAGACCCCGAGGAGGTAACAGTGAAAGAAGAGTCCGTCAGAATGGGCAAAAAGCATTGAAACCATCCATTCTATCAAATAGCGGGAGAGACCCTACAACGAGCCCAACATTAGAACTATCCATACCATACATGGAGGGCCCAAAATCAATGAGGTCTCTAACAACTCATACAAGAGGTTCGTTAGAAAGCTACACAATGCCTTGCATGTGTACACCCTGAAAAAGGTGAGGTTCTCTATGAAGATCATTTTTGTTAAGAAAGATGAGACCTCATCCCATCATGAAGACCCCTTGGCGATCACTTTGAGAATTGGATCCTGCAATGTTTGTCGGATCATGGTTGATATGAGAAGCTCAGTAGATCTTCTTTTTCTATTTACCGCAAAAACCTTAGGAGTAAAAAAGATTGACATTTTAAGGATAGAGCTACCCCTAGTGGGATTCAACAGTAACACCACCTATGCAGTTGGAACTGTGATGCTACCTATCATGGCCAAAGGATCAATAGTGATGATTAATTTCATGGTCATTGATGTCCCAACTCACTACAACGCCATTTTGGGTAAGCCATGGATACATAAGATGAAGGCGATACCATTCACCTTCCACCAAGTGATCAAATTCCCTACTGAGGAGAGCACGGGATACCAAGAAAAAGCCAAAAGTTGTTACAATGCCACCATGAAAGAGGTCACACACAAGTAGCAATCACAGTAGGATCTCTACGTCTATAGTCCTCGGTCTCACCTTCTGCACCGGCCACCTCGGTCCTATCTCCACTCTCACTTGAGTGCAAATCCTATTCCTTGTCCCCATCTGGGGATTGAGTAGGCACGTACTAGGGAGTGACTGGGATATCCAAAATCTGGTAATAATACTCACCGAAGCCCCTCTTCTTGGCCTCCTTTTTAAAGGAGTCCATGGCTAAGCCATACCCTATTTCCACACTTGAGAGATGTTTGGTCATAGCATCAAGCTCACGCTTAGCCTTGTCTTCTGTTTTGGCTAGCCTACGATTGAATGCCTCAATATCGGCCTCAACCTTTCTCTAGGCATCCTCGAGCTCTACCAAATGCCTCACATTATCATTTAGCTCAACAGCAACCTTGGATAGTTTCTCTTCCTTGTCTATGGCCTCACCCTCCCACTAGTTAGCCTTTGCCAGTAGCAATGTGTACTTAGCCTAAGTTGAAGCATGCTTCTCCTTTTCTTGTGCAAGCTCATGTTTCAAACTCTTCAAGACTCGAGTCATGTTAAACTCATAAAGTAGTTGCAACTAAAAAAGCTAGAGGACACGAGATCAAACATCAAAAATATACATGACAATAAATAAATATACACATGAAAAGAGAGGTAAGATTGGCACACCTAGTACATCAGGCGACTAATCACGACTTTTGAGCCCTCGTCTTCACATAAGGCATCGAGCTGCCTCTTGTGTGCCATAACAAGAAGGTGACCCACATAGTAATCGAGTTAATCTAGTGTCATACCCCGATACAGAGCCACCCCATCCACATTGATAGTAAGATCATTGATGTTTGATCCTTTACGGGGTGAATGTGTAGTTAGGGAGCCAAGTTGGGAAGAGGTGAGGTGTGTTGGCCCGGGGGAAGGTGGTGAGGGCTTGAAGATGTTTAAGGGCTCAGGCTTGAGTGTGGGCTCATCTATAGTCATTTTTTTTCCTTTTAGAGGGGGTGGAGAGGCCCTCATGTCCAAAGGACTTGCTCTTCTTCTTCCCTTTAGAAGAGCTTCTCTCTTGTATAGGAATAGGTTGAGAGCTCGTCCACTAAGGAGGAATCTTAAGCCGCACCAGGAGAGCATCAATATAGAACTTCACAGTATTTGCAAAGACAAAGGTCGAGAAGGTGTTAGTATTATGGGGTCTAGCCATAGAAAAAATGGGAAAAAGGAAATGTTCAAGTCTGAGGGCCAATTCACCATTATTAGGGCCCACCTCAAACTTACCCCCATAGTCTGTAGGAGGGGTCCTGTTCTTGGGAAGAGCTCAAGGTTTACGAATAATCCTGTGGGGAGGCTCCACCGAACCCTGCCTCATCAGGCCACATGCAACAAAGTGCATGGTATTTAACAGATTTCTCCACGAGGTTTTCTCAGACAGATAGTTCTAGATATTAGCAAGGTGTTGCTTCGCATCCAAACTCAAGGTCGTGATGAAGGAGCCCATGTTCCTTATCATGACCTTAGTGTCATTCCAGGTGCTCATTATCAACCTTGTGTCATTCATAAGAGATTCCCACCGGCCTGAGACGTAAAAGAAATATTCCTTCTAGTTCTTCTCGTTCTTAATAAGGGCAATATTTATACCCCAATCTTGTTTCACAGACATGTATACCCTTCTCGGGTCTGTTGGGTTTTACTTTAGGACGTAGGCTTTATTAAACTCGGGCATTTCCAAATCCATCCCAAGTTCGTTGCATTATTATTGTAAGGCAGAGCAGGTACCTCTATCCATTGGGCATCAACTGACCCAAAGTGAGCTAAGTCCTAGCCAAAAATCTCTTTATGAAAGGGTACAAGGAAAACCCCTAATCACAGAGCCTTCTCGTGAAAGATCGTCTGCCCAACTGGAGGTGGGTCACTGTCACAAGCCTCTGACATTGGAATCATTATTTGAACCGAGGAAGAGATGTTATATGTTTTCCTCAACCTCTCCTCATCCTGTGGTGATAGACTACTGGTCTTGACTTTGGCTGACCAACCCTTGGCATGACCTGTGGGTTCCCTATCCCCTATGTTCCTCGTTTTCTTTCTCCATGTTCTAGAAATGAGATCTGAGTCTAGGGCCCGTTCAACCTAATAGTTGGTACGACCTGAGGGTGAGAGGTGAAGGTAAAGAGTTGAGGCTGAGATTGACCATCTTTGCTTGAAGAGTTTGTCTCAGTGGAAGAACTTGTGTCATCACTTACACTGGGGTATTATGGGTTCTCCTAGGAACCTGAGCCCGAGGTCTCTTTTTTGTGCATAGTCTCTACAAAATATCACAAAACACAAAAAAGGGGTAAGGCATAAGAAGAAGAGGTTACCTAGGGTCGAGTTCGAAAATAAAGGGAAATGATTCTTTGAACCAACCTGAAAGGAAAGTAGAAAAGTGTTACACTTGAAGAACTTATACTCTAAAAACCCGAGTAAATAAGCTATATGTTGAGCTGATTTCTTACCACCAAACCGAAAACCTTTTTATGGCTCAAGTTGAGGTGACAGAGCCTTTTTTCTCTTTACTTTTGTCTAATGTGCAAAAAATGATGAAAAGGCTCAGCCCAGGCACCTCTCTTTATATAGAGACTCATATGTCTTTCTCCAACCAACTGACACACATCTATTAGGGGGGTTAAATGGTTCAGATTCATTGCCAAGTATTACTCTTCTACCTTAGTACAGAGCTCAAGCTGAAAAAGTAGGGAGATTGGATGTTTAGACATATTGATTGACCTAAAGCTCGACCCATCTAATTACCCGAGCCATAAGATGAGTCATTCCAAAGGACCTACTTATGCTTGCACCCACAATACACCAGTGGAAGAGACCCATCAAAGGGAGCTTTGGTATCTATGGGGTCGACCACGAACCCGAGCTATGGGTGGTTGACCTTAGACTATAAATATGTTTACTTTTTACCTTTATGTTCCCTGATATCCTTAGATGTGTACATACTATGTAATCGACACATGTACATATAATACTCTATAAATAGATGGATTCTTTAAAGGGATTTACAGATTCCATCAATAGCTCTGATTTCTCTCTAGTTTTTCTCTCTATAAATCAAACTAATCCTAACATATAATATTAAAGAAGTGTACAATCTTTAAATGACAAAATAATTAAGAGACTTTTTTTTTGTCGTGTTCACAATGATAAATTGTCACCTCTAGCTTGAGGCATCCAAGTTCGTTTCATATTACTTTTCCGATTGTTGGTTTGTTTGAGCAATTTAAACAATGATAAATCTTCAAAAATATTAAGATGCAAATCTCTCTTTCAAGAGTGAAGAATCTTTCAAGTAAACACAGAAATTTAAAGCTTTATACTGTATAAAAAAATCACTATAGAAAAGAAACCATAGCCAAAGGTACCAGCTGGGAAGCTGGAGTTTCAACTCCATAGAGAGCCTCTTGGAGGAGATTCATAGCTTAACAAAAAATGAAAAACTAACATTTCATCTAAGTGTTATGTGATGCAAGAAATTAAGAAAACAATTCAAAAATAGAATCCATTAATAACCACAAACTTACCAAGTGTACAAACGGATAATTCAAATCCATTAGCTAGATACTAGCAGGAAGGTCGGAGATACGACTCCAAATAGAATGAAGATTACCATGACTTAAAGTGGATGAAAGAGAATGAAAAGTTGGAAGATTGAAAAGATGTTTGAAATGATTTCGAAAAACTAAAAGTATTCAAACCCTAAAGAGGATTCTTACCTTCTGTGTTATTGAAGTGGGAAGCATCTTTAATCACTAGCTAGATCTCAATTTAATTCATCAGCTTTGATTGTTCTCATTGAATCATTGCTTATGTTGACAATGTGCTGCTCTGAATGCTAATTGCTTATTTGCATTACATGTGAATGTGTATGAATATTGCTTTTAAGAATAGAGTACAAAATTCTTTATTTTGTCAAAAATGGTATAAATTTGAGAAAGAAAAATAAAGATCGTATGCATTGCTATAATCAAATGGAGATCTTTAATGGATGCCTCGGTACTTATTTTACACCCACTGAATACTATCTATAATATGGACATTATTAACAAGTATAGGTTTCTGCATCTTAATTTATTTTACCTCAATTTAAATTTTCAGAATTTCGTCCACATTATCTATAAATTCTATGCTTCACACCTAGTCCAGCACTTTTTAGTGTCTTGAAGAGGCTCTTTCCTCATAGGGCTTTGTAGTTTGTAAAGGAGATGAGATGAAAAACTGATGTCATCTTATGCATGCAGCCTCATGTGTCTAATAACATGCCCTTCCTGGTTCCTTATCCATGATCGGGGTGGGGTGGGTTTACAGGTAGTAACTATTTTGATTTATATATTTTTTTTGTTTGTTGATTTACATTTATTAGTCTTATTTATATAGTTATAATGAATTTTTATCTCTTCTTTTTTAAAACCCAAGTCCAACAAACTTGCATACACGATTTCTTGTAATTGATATTTTGGTGAGTTCAGGTTTACTATATTTTCCTTAAGCAAAGGAATTTGTAATCAAAATGAACACTACTTTTAAAGTCTTTAATGACATCAATTATTGGTGATAAATATGACTTTAACATAATGAATAACAAAATATTATCACATTCAAAAGATCACATTTCCAACAAGTCAACAACCCATTAATTTGAGGGAAACTTGACGGAGAACTCCATTAGGATTTTAAAAATAATAAAAATATCCATTAATTTTAAAAAAAAATTAATTATATCCTTTCAATCATTACTTTGTTATAAAATTCTCTCTAAAATTTCTTAGAATATTATTAAGTTTTTTGAAATACCTTTCTTAAAAAAAAAAATTAAAGCAATAACGAAAAAAAGTGGTTACTTTTTGAGATAAAGGTTATAAGGATATTACGTGAAATGGGTGAATGATTTTTAATAATTATAAAATTAAAATATTTATTTTTAATAATTATGAAAATAAATGTAATCATATTTCATAATAATAACATATATAATATCTTATCTAAAAATAATGAGATTAAATTAATTTGTTAAATTTGGGTCTAACTTCATCTTAAAAGTTAGATTATTTCCCGATCGATGTGTGACTTTAACACTCCCCTCACATCAAGGGTCTATCCCATTGAGACCGACGAGAATGTTGCGCTTATGGAATCCAAGTGGCGGAATGCATCACTCACTAGTGGCGAAACAACTGCACCGACCAAATAACCTTACTTTGATATCATGATAAATTTGGGCCTAACTCCATCTCAAAACTCAGGTTATGAGATGGAGGACTGACTATGTTTATATGTGCAGCGTGGACGCGATCTTCAATCGATGTGAGACTTTAACATTCTCACTCACATCGACAAGGGTCTATCCCCTTGAGACCGACGGGAATGTTAAGCTTATGGAACCCAAGTGGCGGAATGCATCACTCACCAATAGCGAAACAATTACACCGATCGGATAACCTTACTTTGATACCATGTTAAATTTGGATCCATCTCAAAACTCAGGTTATTCCCAGTTCGATGTAGGACTTTAACATAATCCATTATACCCCTAACATATAAAAAATTCTAAAATTAAATAAATATTCAATTTTCCATCCACTTATTAAATGAAACCATGCTGTTAGTCTAATTTTTTCAGGAGTATTATGGGAAAATCACAGATTTATTCCCCCTAAATCAGACTTCATTAATCCTAATTTCTCAAGTGTTCTGAGTGGAGAGAAGAAAAAAACAACAATAGGTACAAAATGTTAATGGCGCTATACCCATAATAGACAGTTCACACCATCTTATGTAATGAAGCTAGATGCTTGAAACAAACAAAAATTCAAATTTATTCAATCCATTAATCAAAACCACCAAAAGTACGTGGTAAGAAAAAAGGAAAAGGCAAAAGAATCCAACAATCTTACAAACAGAATTCTACTATGAACAACTTCCAAAATCAGGTTAGCAAATAAAATAATAAAAACCTTATCACTATTACAAAATAGATATAAATCTAATGAACCCACTTCTCCACTTGGATATATACAGGTACGCTTGACATAGCACATGTACTAATAGTATATTATTACTATATCAAAAGGACACCAAGGAAGAGGGATAAACAAAAAAGATAACCAACATGAACATAAGACCGATGACTAAGAATAGCTGAAGATGTGCTACTTCTACCACCAGGTCTAAGCCCTGTTCTAGCCCTTTTCCTATTGTATATTCTAAGTTTCCGAGTTTGAAACAAATCAAGGTCATCGGCTTTTTGCTTGTGATTCAGAACCTTACTAAGTGGATTCAAGACATCTTCATGAGCAGAACTTGGCAGAGATAGAGACAATAATAAGAGAACTAGGGAGAGGCAAGCTACGATTTTCATTGCAATCATTTTTGTTAAGCAGAGAGATAAGATAAAAATACCTAATCAAAGCCACTTATATAGACCTCTGTTTATAATACAATAAGATAATCATTATATGGGTCGTTGGGATTAGCTACATATGGACCACATGATTAAGGCGAAAGTATAAAATATTGTGACAGTCGATATGGGTTATTGACTGATACAAAAGGTACGCGTAATATTGTATCATATGGTAAACCAAATTAGAGGTTTATTACAATGAAAAACATAAAAGGTAGAGTAAACATGAGAATGTGTCAGGTTTCTTCGTTAGGTTGAGGAACAGGTACTAAATCATGATTGACTAAATCCAAGCCGAAAACACTCCACAACCTTTATTAAGGCCGTCAAGTAAGAAAATACGCACAGTCAAAATAGAGATCCGTACGAGGGAACCATGTTACCTATAACGTAAATTATGATCGATATTAAACCATAAAATATATTATTTTTTATTATTTATATTCTTCTTATATAATGTATATGTACATTTTATATAATCGATATTTATAGTATAATATTTTATAAATAGATAAATTTTTTAAAGAATTACACATACAATACAATCGATTACTTTGATTTCTTTCTAAATTTTTTCTTTAAAAATCGAACCATTCTTAACAATATATACATTCCTTGTGGATTTTTTTTTATCTTGTATTATTTAATATTTCAAATAAGTTAATAATATTATCTTATCTTATTTTAAATTATAATTTTAATAGATCTAATTTTAATAAATATTATATCATTTTTTATTAAACTTAAATTATAAATGATCATATATTATATTTTTTATTCTTCTTGTATTCTTATTTATCTTATTTAAACTTTTTAAAAACAAATAAAATATCTCATAAAAATTAATAAATTATCACATAAATTTCATTAACATTCCATCTTAATTATATATATATATATATATATAATAAATATGCATTTGTCATATGCTAAAGAGATATTGGAAGAGAATTTATTCATAAAAACTACCCATTTTCTCTCATAGACGTCTTATACCTTCAACATCGATCTCTCTCTAAAATTATAGGAAGGGAATAGACCTATGATTCGTGCATCATATATCACGAAAAAAAATATAACATTAATTAAATAGTTTCCTTTAATAAGTTGGCAGAAAAGTGAATGTTAATAATTTTAAAGTTTAATATGCAATATGGATAGGGGTGGATATATTTTGGTTAAGTTAGTTATTGGCTCATTTTTTAAACTAATTTTATTATGATGATTTTTGAAAATTCAAAAATTTATCCGATCCTAAATACTAACTTTTAAGTTAACCAACAAAGTAGGTTTAAAGGCATTATTAGGCTAGGCGATTTCGAACAAACTCCTTTAATTGAAAAAAAAAACAGATCATATCATTTTTGAAAAAATAAAAAGGGAAAAAAATAAACAAATATGTTAATTGACATAAAAAAAAAACTAGCATTAACTTTAAATAGTCCTTCACAACAAACTAAGGGTACATTGCCAAAGAATTTATTAATATTTATATAAAATGCTAGAATTAGATATTCTTTAGATAACATTTTAAGTAATGTTTTAGTTACATTTTTATTTTTATCAATAATTTAGATGAAATTTTAATATAATTAAATTATAATGTATAAATATATAAATAAATAAATAAAAATACTTAAAATTAGTGTATTAAAAAAATAGATTCAATTTAATTGTATTAATTTTGTCATTTTTAAAACTTATCAACAAACCTATCAAGTAGGTTTACATAATTTTCATACCTAGTTGGACTAACCAATCTTTAAAAAAAAGTATAGGCTGAATTTAACAATAGATTTGGATCAGTTGGTTAATTGATTTTACAAAAAAAAAAAAAAACTCCCATTCCAAGTTATAGGTACAAATATATTTTTTTAAACATCATGGATATGTTTGTAAGATTCACAGTACATTAAAAACATAAATTGTATTTAACTCTAATTTTTTAAATATTTAGATTTTGTTTTAATTTCATGGAACTAATATCCCCTCAACTTTTTTACAACAAAATCCTTCACAGATTTCTCAAATTTTATTTATTTCAAATAACTCCTTTGAAAAAAATTTAAAATCTATATCTTGATGGAGTAGATCAGATATGCCTTACTTGCTTTCAATAATTTAACTTATAAATGTTACTTGTCGTTTGTTTTAATTCCACGTCGTTTTTGCTTGTTTTAAGTTTAAAGACTTAAATTGTGTGTTCAGTGTGGTTGTTTGATTACTAAGTATAGAGCTAAAATAAAGGCTTATATTACTTTGGGAGATATTTTGTAATAGCAGTTAGAGCTTTAAATAGAAAATCTAGAGACAAAGCCACGATAGCTCGTCTTTATCAAAATTTGATTATGATTGTTTTACTTTAGTAGGTGGTTTTATTAACAAAATAAATCGGAATACAAATGGAATAAAATGAAAAGAAAATAATTTTATTTAGTTTGAAAACTAGAATAAAAAAAAATCAATATTATAATGTTTGATTTATAATTGGAATATAATGAAAAACATTATATATTATCTTAATATCCCTATATTCAGTAAAATTTAAATAATATTATTTAATTATTATTTTTTTGTCAAATAAAATATATTATTAAAATCATTATTTTTCTAAATAATTATTACTTAAAAATAAAATATATTATTTTCTAAATAGGGTTTAGGATTTTGAGGTTTGAGATTTGGGATTTAAGGTTTTAGGATTTGGGATTTGAGGTTTAGGGTTATATTTGTGATTTAAAGTTTAGGATTAAAATTATTATTTTTCTAAATAGGGTTTAGGGTTATATTTATGGATTAAGATTTAGGGTTAAAATTATTATTTATTTTTTTAAATAGGGTTTTGGGTTTTAGGATTTGGGATTTGGGATTTGGGATTTAGTGTTAAAATTATTATTTTTCTAAATAGGATTTAGTGTTTTGGGTTTTGGATTTGGGGATTTAGGGTTTAGAGCTTAGGGTTTAGGGTTTAAAGTTTAGGATATTTAGGATTGGGGTAAAATTGGGGAAAAAGTGAGATGTGAACGGAATCATGATTCCTTAAAGGGGAGAAAGAATTATGATTCCTTCTCTATTAGGAATGGATTTCATTTCATTCCTACTATACACCTAACCAAATATAAAATTGGAAAGAATCAATTCTGATTTCATTCCATTCTAGTCAACCAAACATAGGGTAAGTGTTTCTATGCCATTTGGTGCCAGAGACTCAGATAACTTCCCTAAATTTTAGATAACTAAATAGTAGACAACCAACATCCACAAACCTCAATGTGAATATACCATAACCAACCATCCTTATTTCGAAACAAAAATTCAAAATTCCCATATTTTTAAACTAGGAATGAAATATCTCACTATAGGGACCATATGAACATTAGTGAATTCTTAGATTGGGTGAGAGCTATTGATAATTTTTTTTATTACATAGATATACCAGAAGAGAAGCCAAGGAAGATGATGGCCTATAAATTGAGAGGTAGAACAAGGGCATGTTGGGACATAATTCAATCCACTAGGAAACATCACGGTGAATTACAAATAATATCTTGGGGATGGATGAAGAATTTGATGTATGTTAAAAAGTACTAAATATATCATGTTTTAATGTCATTTAATTAATAAAATAGATTTGTATTTACTTTAATCTATTCTATTTTAGATAGATCGATTTGTTTAGATTAATGTGTATACTTTAGTGTTTTGAAGATATTTTAATCTATAAATATTAAAACAAAGAAAAATACTTAAAGTATGTTTATCACACTTTTTAAAGCTTAAATGAATATCATTTATTTGATATTATCCAAAATGAAGAAAATAAATAATGGAAAATAAAGAAAAAAATAATTGTATACCACAAGGAGGTTTGAAATATTCAAAAATATTTTTGCAATCTGATCGCGCAGCGTCAAAAACACAAGTTTTTCTCACATTATTTCCTATAAATAGGATCCCCTCTATATCAAGAAAATAAGTTTCAAAATTGCGTTTTCATCAACTTTCTCTCCCCCTTTTTGTAGATTTTTATATTTTTATATTTTAGAATTTATTTAATTCTTCCCTCAATTTTAAGAAATAACATGTTTATGTTTTATTAATTTCTAGTTTTGGATTCAACAAATTCTGAAATGCAATTACTATTAGGGTTTTTCCAATTTTAGAAACAACTCTTCAAAGTTCTATAAAGATATTGTTAAGGTATTAATTATATTCCTTTTATAGTCCATATATTTGTGTTGCTTCTTATGTATCATTCTTGATTTGTCTATCATTAATTATAACATGTCTGGCTAATAATGAACATGATATAACGTTGTTATGCTTGCAAAATATTGAATAAGTAAAAAAAATTAAAAAAAATTGATTTTATTTTTATTAAAGATTTTTATAAATAATGTTATTTGAAGGAGGTACATTACTCTTAATAACAAACTTAATATGAGAGTTAAATTAAGATTTAATTACCTAAACTTAATTTGAAATAATACTCTTTTATTTTAGATTTAATTATTTGGATATTTTGAGAGAATCTCTATTTATATTTTTAATAAACTAAAAAATATATGTAAACATAATTACAGAATTATTATATCTATTATTCTCCACTGTTTGTAAATGTATTAAATTCTATGTATTTATTGAATTTATGTTTATCTTTATCTTTATTCAGATTAGTTTTTTCAAAAACCAAATCACTATGACAAAATATTTAGGTTTAATTTTGTTTTTAAATTTAAAAATCACACAATATTATCCACCTTGTAAGTATATTTATCATTTCTATAAATGATAAATATTTACGATATCAATATAATCCTCGATTTCGTTCATCAAGTTTTTTGCATCGTTGTTAGAGAAGTAATTGTGATTTTTATATCAATATCAAATCTTAATACTTTATGGGATTTAAATTTTGTAATTTTTATTTTTAGAATTTAATTTCAAATCAAAAATAAAATCTAAAAATATATTAGATTCGAATATTAAATTCATAAACATAAAAAAAATCATATATAAGATAGAATTTAAATTAATATCTAAATTCTTCATCATATACATTAAAAAAATCATAAATAAAATATATTAGTTTTAAATTCAAATTTAAATCTTTAAAAAAATAAAAATCTAAATTTTTTGAATAAATATTTGTGATTTACGGTTAATAAAAAAATAATATTAAATCTTAAATTTAAATTAATTTAATTTAATTATTAAATTTTAAAAAAATCTAAATAAATAGTAAAATCGAAAAAATAAATAAAAATTTGAAAAAGCAGTTTAGTGACTGTTTCGTGAACAATAATCTAGAAATTATAATTTCAAAAAAAAATCAAAAATATATCTTAAATTTCAATTTAAAATTTATAAAATAAAATAAAACTTAATTTTTAATTTAATTTTTATTTTAAATTTCATTATCTAAATAAATAAATATTAATAATTAATTAAATAAAAATTTGTAATAAACTTTAATTTAATTACTAAATTTTAATAAATAATAATTAATTAATTAAAATTAAAAAACAATTAGAGTTCCGACCAAACTCAGTTTGATACAGCATAGAAAAACAATTTGCTGCGACGCTATTCAAGAAAAATATAAAAATAAAACTAATTGGGTAAAAACATGAAAAATAAATATTTAAGTAGATTCTGTCTAAGAGACTAGTTATTAGAAGTATGTGTTAATAGTCTTTCCTCGTTGTTTTATTTAGAAAGATGGTTTTTAAATATGATTTGTCACGTAATTATTTTTTGGGAACAATCTTGATTAATACTGATTATGTTATTTAATTTAGAGATTAACTAATTTGTTTGATATTTTTGTACTAAATACTATGTATATATTTTTTAAAAATTGTATTGTTATTTTATTATTCTTTTTCTTTTTAATTGACAAGTGTTTTAAATTTAAGATTTTAATAGTATATGCATGATATGAGATCCTTAAGAAATTCTCTTAAAACATACATAGATAATATTCATAAATTTAAACAATTATACATAAAGTTAGATTCAAACATCAGCCCATTTTTTTACCAAACACAAAACAAAACATTAATCTTTCACTGAAACCAAAAGAAATGGAAGAAAATCAACATGTTAAGAAAATCACAATGAAAGAATTTGCTCGAAATTATGAATTGAAAAATATTCATTTTTCACTATCTTTTATTAGGGAATTTTATTCAATAGTTCAAAAATTTCCCATGCTCTTACCGAGGACTAACTAAGAATGAGGTATTTTCCATACAACACCTTAAAAGATAAGATGAAGGTGTGGTTAAATTCACTTCTTTTACGTTCCCTAATGTCCTGGGAGGAGGTTTACAACAAATTCATGGGAAAATTCTACTCCCATCAAAAGTCATCAAAGCTGAGAGCAAAGCTTCTCTAATATGGAAGGAAAGCCTTTCCACAAAGCTTGGGATAGGTTCAAGCTCTTTCTCACCCAATGCACTCTACAGTTATAGAACCAGTTCTTTCATGATGAACTTACGATGTTGGAGGAGCAATGGGAGAGAAGAATGCTTTACAGACTTGTAATCACTTTGTGATGTTAGGTGGTAATTCCCAAAAGAAGAGCACCAGAGTGAGACGAGCTAGAATTCATGAAATAGATTCTAGTACCAAGGTAGAACTACACCTTGCACAATTGAAAAATAATGTTGTGTTTCTCTCTACACAAGCCATTTCCAACTTAGAATAATATGGAGTGTGTAGCAATCAAGGACATGGTACTAATGCCTATCCAATTCAAGGAAAAGAAAATGTTGGACATGAGCAAGTCAATGTACTAGGAGGGTACCAACCAAGATCAAGATATGATCACAATACAAAAACTTATAATCATGGGTAAAGGAATCATCGTAATTTCTTATGGAGGTTGAACAACCCTTCATTTGCTCAGATTTCAAACTAACAAGGCCAACAATTCCACCAAAAATAGCAATGAAATCTTCACGGCAAGCCAACCTTGGAAGATAACTTGAATGTTTTTATTCAAGTTAGTAAAGACAACTAGGAATGAGCAAACAAATCATGGGTTCGATTATCCACCGATAACCATACCAATGGTTTGGTTTTTAAACGTTTAATTTTGGAGACAAGTTCAATTTCGAATAAAAACCGAACATAAACGAACAGGTACGTTCATTTACGAGTTATACCCAAAACTGTAACCACCAGTACCCGAAATTAATTATATTTTTTAAATAAATTATATATTAGGATTTATTTGTTTTTAACCTAATATATAAAGTAACCTAATATTTTCCTACTAGTCTCTCCCCTCTATTTTTTCTTAATCTTAGACTCAGTTTTCTCCCATCTACAAATCTGCTCAGTTCTCTCGCCAACCATCGCTAGTAATCAATTGTTATGTCTTCTCCAATCGTCGCTAGTCATTACATCTTCGCCAATCAGTGCATCTTTGCAAGTCACCAACTCCTAAGACGTATCATCATCATTCCCTCTTTCTCATCACCATTCATAGCACCACATCATCGCCATTCACAACACCACATCATTGCAAGTCAATGCACCGCACCGCTCAGTTGCCTCTCTCACCAATCAACGGCTTGATATCCCTTCTTCTTCGTGGTCTCATCAAGTGTTTCATTTTCTAATATGAAGCAAATCTCTTGTGTCTGTATGGGTGATACATGGTTAATATGTTTTGTGTATAATTGATACATGATTGAACTCATTGGTATGATATTTTTGCTACTATATTTCTTGAGAAAAACTGGTTAAATCTAACATATATCTAAATGCATGAAGTCAATTTGGACAATGTATTATTGTTTCTTAGTATATATGGAATAAATTGACTACTATGTTTTATGTATAGACATTCCTTCTATGAAACATGGCTATTGGCTACTATGTTTTTGTCACAAAAATTTCTATCATTTTAAGTGATCAATAAAATTTTATTTGATTTGTGATTTGATACATTTAGTAAAGAGACTCAAAAACATTTAAACATAACATATTTTAATGAATGAAATCATCTAAATAATGTATTATCAATTGATAATGTATGGATCTCAATATTGTGAGATTAATGGTACTCTTTTATAGATTCATAGTATATATGGAATATAGTATGATAATAATTTTTATTATGTCTAGTGAGAGATTTGTGAAGAAAAAAACTTTAAATATCAATATGTTGAAAAGATAAACGTAAGATAATAGAAAATATATGTATATTGTTTTTAAATATAAACTTCACCAAAATCCTCTCAATTAATATAAAGTTAACAAGTGGTGAAACTTCAAGTGACATTATCACCTAAAAATACACAAAGTCACCTATCAAATGAATGAAGAAGAAAATGAGAAGCTAAATTAAAGTCTTAAAAAGGAGAAAAGTGTTAAAATTTGATAAATATGTATCAAAATAAACAAATTTTAATAATATAAATAAATATAAACAATCGAAATTAATGTAAAATAAAAGATCTTTGAAATCTTAGTTCTTATTTAAAAAAAGCTAATATAGAAATTTAGGATGAAGATTTTAATACATTGTATGTAAATGTAACAAACATAAGTATAAAATAATGCATAAAAAGAGATAACTTGACTATTTAGGTCACCCCAATTGCATGTCAATCAACACTGTTATCAAGTTTAAAATAGAAAAAAAAATTAACTCAATTATTGAATTCGAATTCTTGATTATTGTTTCCTACACGTCTACGGGATGAATTTGTCCATATAATTGCAAATAAAATAATTTCGTAGAAAAATATAACTTTTAGTTGTCTTCATTTGATATAATTTATTAGAGATTTTTTATGTTTAGGATTAAAATGATCATTTTACCCATTAAAAATACATACAAAATTAACATTTTTTTAATTTTTTATCCTTTTATTATATATTTTTTTATAATTAATGAAATTATAATATTCCAATAATAATTAATAAATTTTTTTATACTTTTAACGTGGTTAATATATTAACTATATGTTACCATTTATCTTAAATTTTATGAAATTACATTAATGTGAATTGAGCCAAGTAATACTCACGTTTCTTCATTAAAAAAATATCTATAATAATACTTAAAAATATAAATTATTAGTATAAATATTATTTTTTAAATTATTTTTTTTGTTAGAAATTAAAAAACAATTCTCTTAATAACGACTTTAATGATAGCAAATTAGCAATACAGGGATATTAATGCCCTTTGTAGTACGTTAAATCACACAAAATAAAAAAAAATCCAATTAGTAGTGTAGTTGGAAAAAGGCTGTGTCAGATAACACAAAGGTCAGCACACATTATGTCAGATAGGGATAACTGTAATAAAAAAAGTATTATCATCATCCACAGCACTTGCAATAAACAAAAACATAGTAAGTTATATACCTCAAATTCAAAAACAATCTGAACGAAAAAATCATTTAATTTTAAAAGATTCGAAAAAAATTGGAATTATCATAAAGCCTCAGACCGTCCTAGTTCATGATTTTCGACACAATGCAAGTTTTGAATCTTGCATTTCAGTAAATACCAAAGTCGTCATCATTGGCTATAACACCATTGGAAAAAAATACAAGCTTTAAAAGGAAGAAAAAAAAAAGTAATTATCAGTGAAATGCGGAGAAACTAATTGATAATGTAGGAATAATGATATCAGAATCAAAATACCAAAACCATTACAAAAATCCACAAAATTGAAACAATCTGCGTGAAGAAAAACAGTGAGATAAGAGAAGGGAAGTCAAGAGAGGAATCAGATCTTCCTATTCAAGAAATAATGAATCATAATATCCGAGCTTCGTTGCCGAACATTCAAACATTCTAAAGATTCGTCATTTGGCCTCTTTGGCCTCTTTTCCCTTTCAATCACGCAAAATCTAAATACCTTTTCATCTTGAAATAAAAATTAAAAATCCAATTTAAGAAAATTATAAGATCACATACCAACAAATGTAGATAGCAGAAGCTAAGCTCCTGAAGCAGAGCTTTTAAGATTTAGGAGAAAGAGGAAGACGGCTTCAATTTAGGGTTTTACAGCCTTGCTTACTCGATTTATAATGTTTCTCCAATCGGCTTTTGATTGGAATCAAAATTTGTGAAGTTGATCGGACGGCCAGGATTTGAACAGTAGCTAAATGTGATGCAAAAGTTTCTAAACAGGCATGCGTCTCACGTGTCTATGTACGGGCCTTCTTATTTAGTCCGTATTATGTCTAACGTAATAGGCCCACTGGATTACTTCTTCCATCTAAGATGTTAACATTGTCACTGGTTCGGATTAGTGCTGTCCAAAAACCGGGTCCGATTGGTTTAAATCGAAAAATCAGGCTGGATTTGTTTAAATCGAAAAATCAGGATCAGTTTGGACCGAATCGAGTAGTTTTGTAAATAAAATGATCCAGTCTGGTCCATATTAAGTAAAATTTATTTTAAAACGATCTTATATGGTTATAAAATATTATAAATCGGTCGGATCGGATCGGACTGATTTTATTAAATAAATAATTTTTTTTATAAAATATTATAAATCGGGGTATATATATATATATTTTTTTTTCGAGTTAGGCATTAAGCTGTTAACCCTAACCCTAAAAGTCGCAATTCCTCATTTCCTCTGCACTCTGTGTTCGTCGTCTAGGGTATGGGTCTGGCCGTCTTCGTTTCCACCAGCAGCTAGTCACATCTCCTCGTGTCGCTTTCACCTGCAGTTAGCCACCATTCCTCGCGTTGCTTCCACCAACAGCTAGCCATTGTTCCACGCGTTGCTTTCACCAGTAACTAGCCATTGTTCCACGCGTCGCTTCCACCAGCAACTAGGCACCTCTCCTTGCGTTGATTTCACAAGCAACTAACCACTTCTTCTCACGTCGCGTTGTGTGGTGTCATGACAACCATGGACCAAAATCATGAAATAGGTATATGGTCTACCACTATTGGTAGTAGTTTTTTCCTGAATAAACTGAATGAAAAGTCTGAACTCTGAAATCTAAATGGTATGTCGTTTTTTTGTTAGTTTGAACTCTAAAGTTTGAACAATTTTTCTCACAGAGTTCAGTTTTTTTTAATGGTGGAAACTAACCAATACTGTTAGAACTTAAAACTTCAGTTAAATTGTTCGTATGTTGCCTCTCTTTTAAAGCTTAATTATTTTGATTAAGTTCTCTTTATAGATTAAATATATATAGCTCATTTTATTAATGTTTGATTATTATGAATTTCAATAATTTAAGTTGTTGGTTTCATATGGTTTAATATATGAACTGACATTTTATTGATCAAACTATAACTAATCAATTAAAATTGTAATTAATTAAATTTAAATTGTGGTGATTTATATAGATGAATTAATCTGTATTTTTGTCATAAAATGTACATAAATTGTTGTGTTTTTATTTTATAGGTTCTTATTAAATCATATTAGTTCTTAATTTTTAAGGACCAATATTATTGGTTCAGTTTTGATTTTAATTCAAATTCGAACCAACTTATGATATAAACACACTTAACAACACCAATAAGTTAATATTCCTTAACTAGATATTATTAAAAGCACACATACTCATTAGATGTGACAAGAAAGTATAATTAAGGGACATTGATATTGTTAAGGAGTTTTTTTTAGAATAGGAGTGGTATGTATCAACTCACTTGTACGTCGGTTACTAATTTGATGTAAATATGATAATATGAGATAGTAAAACAAATATATAAGGCAAGTACTAACTTCAAATAAAGATCATTAATGAGGAACATTATTTCAGACTGTTACAGAGAATTAAAGTCCTACATATAATTATAAATTCATAACAAAATCTATGTATATAATTTTGATATATTTTTAATTCAATGCCATATCGGTATCTTTTTCATCAAACGCTCTTTTAACCTATATAATGTATGATCTCCATAAAGAGAGGAAACATTTGTCTCATTAAGATCAATAATAAATTTATTTTGAGAAATTCGTGTTTATATAAATCATATGTCAAAATTTGTTATATATATTTTTAGATGAACAAACACACTACTAAAAAAAGGGGTATATAAGTCGATGTGTAAAGTCGGTTTTTTCCAAAAACCGACTTTTAATGAATTTAAAGTCGGTTGTCCACGTCAACCGACGCTATCCACGTGACGTAGCATCGGTTGTCCACGTCAACCGACGCTATCCACGTAACGTAGCGTCGGTTGACGTGGTTAACCGACGCTATCCACGTAACGTAGCGTCGGTTGACGTGGTTAACCGACGCTATCCACGTAACGTAGCGTCGGTTGACGTGGTTAACTGACGCTATCCACGTAAAATATGCCCTCTCGTCTCATTTTGTACGCAGATTTCCAGTTTTCTTCTTTCTCTCTCCTTTCCTCACTCACATTTTCTCCCAAAATCTTAACCGTGTGTCACCTTCGTTCTACATTTCCGGCCACCTCCAACCACCATTTGAACAGACGTTTGTAAGTTATATTTCTCTTCTCACATTATCTGTCAGTTTTTCGTTTTTTTTTAGCAAAATGTTAAAATCTATTTATGGGTATTTTCTGTTATTGCTTATCCAAAATCAATCTGAATCTGTGTTAATTTTATCAGCGTGTAAATGTAATTCGTTAATTAGGAACAACGTATTTTTATTCGTTAATTAAAAACCTAACATCTCGATTTGGGTTTTGCTTGGGCAATTTCTTTGTGTGATTAAATAACTTGAATTAACTACTTCAAATGTATTATATATCTTTTGGTTTTATATCCAACGGGTGTGGTTCCACAAGCACTTTTGTTAAAAGTTCATTCAGAGAGCACTTCTGTAAATATATATCAACTTAAGATACATTTACAATTTAGATTGCTGAAAAACAAAAGTAAGTCTATTATCTGCCACTTTATTTGACCACACCTAAAAAATATGTTTGACTTAGTTTATGCAGAATGCATGCAGCTAGCTTATTATTCGATCAATTTGTTTTATATTTTGTATAAATTTTTGATTTAGTTATGTTTTTTTGTTTGCTTGTAATAATAATGTTTGAATTATTACTTGTATGTATTCAATAATATGTGAAATGTTTTGTGGGTTTGCGTGGATAAATTTATTTATACGTATAATTAATATTACTTTGTAATTATGATATAGTAACATGCTTAGAAATTAGAATCAACCGCGTGATTGGTTTTTATATATATATTCATTAAACATGAACTGCTTATTTTTTAATTTGTATATAAATGGTTTTGTAAAATGATTAAAATGATAACTATTTTGCATTATGTATGTTTTGATATATATTCTAATAATTAGGAAATTTATATATAATAATACATAATTAAGTAATATATTTAATTAATGTCATTAATAGAAAATGGACAAATCTTGGATGTCAAAGTGTAGAATTGAGCAAGACTATATTTCTGGAGTTCAAAGTTTCATGGAATTTGCTTGTAGAACTAGTAATACTGGAAGTAGTATGATTCGATGCTCATGCGTTAAATGTAAAAATGAGCGATTTCATGAATTTGATGAGGTTAAGTATCACCTTATCCGTAATGGTATTCTATTGAGCTATAAATGTTGGTATTATCATGGAGAAAATATTGATAATACTCATGGAGAAAAGTATAATAAGAATGTGGGTGGATTACATACATCATATCATAATGTACAGACAGAAAATATGTTTCGTGGTGTTGAAGATGAATTACGCGAGGATGATCCCAAAACCTTTAATAAACTTATAGAAGATGCCGAAAAACCGTTGTATCCAAAATGCAAAAAATACACTAAGATGTCAAGATTGGTTCATTTGTACAATGTCAAGGCAAAACATGGTTTTTCTGACAAGGGATTCATAGAATTACTAAATCTACTAGTCGATATGTTTCCTGAGGGTATTGAATTGCCATCTTCAATGTATGAAGTGAAGAAATCTCTTAGTCGATTTGGCATGGAATATCATAAGATTCACGCTTGTCCTAATGATTGCATTCTTTATAGAAAAGAATATGAGACATTACATGATTGTCCGATGTGTAAAGAATCGAGATGGAAGCATGGTACAAATGAGAGAACAACACATAAGAAAGGCGTGCCTGCAAAAATTCTTTGGTACTTTCCTCCGATCCCTCGCTTTCAAAGGTTTTTCAATAGTAAATATACATCAAAGATGTTGACTTGGCATTCAGATAATCGATCTGATGATGGGGTGCTACGTCATCCTTGTGATTCTCCAAATTGCAAAGTAGTAGATAATTTATCTTCTCAATTTTCATCTGATCCGCGCAATCTGCGTCTTGCCATTACTGCTGATGGAATTAATCCACATAGTTCCCTCAGTAGTAGATATAGTTGTTGGCCAGTAATTATGGTAACATACAACCTTCCTCCCTGGTTGTGTATGAAAAGAAAATTCATGATGTTAACATTATTGATCTCAGGACCGAAACAACCCGGTGTTGATATTGATGTATATTTGCAGCCTCTGATAGATGATTTAAAGACGTTGTGGAATGATGGTGTAAATGTTTACAATGCATATAAAGAAGAATACTTTAACTTGAAGGGGGTCCTTTTATGGAGAATTAATGATTTTCCTGCCTATGGAAACTTACCAGGACATGCAACAAAAGGTTACAAGGGATGTCCTATATGTAGTGATGGAACTTCTGCAAAGTATCTTGTTCACGGACGAAAGATGACTTATAGAAGACATAGGAGATTTTTTCCATCTGGACACAAGTTTAGATACCAAAAGAAACCGTTCGATGGTGAAGAAGATCATGATCATGCAACTCGACCTTTTCGAGGTATTGAGATATTAAGGCAATTGAATGGGATGACATTCAAACGATATGGAAAGATGAAAAAAAAACTCACCAAGTTTGGGAAACGAAGGAGGTCAACTAATGAAATTGGTGAAAATGAAAAAGATTTTGAACCGAATGGTTATTGGAAAAAAAATCAATATTTTGGGAATTGCCTTATTGGAAAGACCTACACATTCGTCACATCTTAGATGTCATGCACATTGATAAGAATGTATGTGAAAGCTTGATTGGCATTTTACTTAATATACCTGGAAAAACAAAGGATGGCATTAAAGCAAGATTGGATTTAAAGAAACTAGGCATACGACCTAAATTGGAACCAAGGGTGGAAAATGATAAGAATCGAACATACTTGCCACCAGCATCATATACAATGTCAACAAAAGAGAAGGATGTGTTTTGTAAATGTTTGGAAGGTGTGAAAGTTCCTGATGGTTACTCATCCAACTTAAGAAATTTTGTGTCTATCACCGATAAGAGACTGTATGGATTGAAATCACATGACTATCATATCTTAATGCAACAGTTATTACCAGTTGCTATTAGATCAATTCTTCCAAAACATGTTCGAATATCAATAATTCGGCTTTGTTCATTCTTCAATACAATATGCAAGAAATCTATATCAATTGGCGAGTTAAATTCTTTACAGAAAGAAATTGTAGAGACTTTGTGTCTAATTGAAAAATATTTTCCTCCTTCTTTCTTCGATATAATGATTCACTTATGTGTTCATTTAGTTCGAGAGGTTCAATTATGTGGTCCTACTTACTTAAGGTGGATGTATCCTTTTGAGAGATATATGCAAGTCCTTAAAGGATATGTAAATAATAGATATAGACCTGAAGGATGCATGGTGGAATGCTACATTGCTGAAGAGGCCATTGAGTTTTGTTCTGAATACTTTAGTGGTTGCACTGAAATTGGGAATCCTACGCACAAGTTATTCTTAGAACGTCACATGATCCAAGTAGGTAACCCTATGCTTGGTGGAAGTAAGAAATTATTTATTGATCGCACTCTATGGGAAAAAGCACACCGAATCATTTTGGTAAATAATAACGAGGCACAACCGTACATAGAGTAAGTGATGTTCATTGTTTCATCTTTTATTTAACTATTAATGATGATATATAACTTAATATATATTTAATAACGTTACAGGATGCATTTAAACTTATTGAAGATCGATCCTCATTATAAAAAAAAGGAGGAGAAAAATGGTTGTATGATGAACATAAGCGAGAGCTTATTAATTGGTTTCGCAACCACGTAAGTGTCACAAACAAAAAATCATGCATGTATCTTCCTATATATATTCAATGTTTTAAAACTTTTCTCTAAACACATTTCGTGTTTTTGTATACATAGATTCGAGGTGAACTCAAGAAACCCAATCATAAAATATCAGAAAGTTTACAATGGCTTGCACATGGCCCAAAATTCGATGTCAAATCATTTCATAGTTTCACAATAAATGGATCGAGGTTTACGACTCAAGCTAGGTGCAAAGTCCGAGTAAATCAAAATAGTGGGGTGAAGATGGTTGCACAAACTATGCAATTTTCCAGTTCAAAAGATGTTAATCCTGTCCTTTCTGATATAACATATTATGGTATAATACAAGAGATGTGGGAATTGGATTATGAGGTCTTCCATAAAACAGTTTTCTTGTGTGATTGGGTCAAAGATGTTATCAATGTTGGATATAAAATAGATGATTTTGGATTTACCCTTGTAAATTTATCCCAGATAAGTCACATTGATGATCATTTCACGTTAGCACTTCATGCAAAACAAGTATTTTACGTGAGCGATCAAATTGATCCAATATGGTTTGTTGTGTTAACGCCTCCACAAAAAGAGTTTTACCATTGTGATGTTGTAGAAGATGATGACTCTATGCTTGATACCTGATGCTCCACTTAACCCAGATGATAGAATACCCGTTAAATTTGATGCTACTGGTAATCCACTAGGGGAAAATGGTCAACAATTGAAATCTTCTATTGGTCGACTGGCAAAGTCCAGTATACCAATCAATATAAATCATTGGTTTGAGGTTGCCGATGCAGAAAAGTTCAAAATATGGATAACCATTTATGTAAGTCTCTTATATTTTATAATCAATATATATATTATATTAGGTGTATTATATCTAATCTTTTGTACTGTGTTTTTACAAAATCGTTACAAAGTCGATGACAATTGGCAGGGCAAGTGTTATAAGATTGCAAATAAGGCGTGGAAGGAATACAAGACTTCTAGATTGGCAAAAAATTATGTGTTTCCATATTTGGAAACACTTGATGAGAATGTGATATACAAAATCCCTGAAGGACACCCCTGGATTACACCTCAAGTTTGGAAAGACTTTGTGGATTATAGACGTTCAGAAGAATTTCAAATTATTAGAGAAGATCATCAGAATGTCCAAATGCATAACATTCTTCCTAACCGTACTGGGAGGTCTTCAAATCCTGAAGTTAGATTTCGAATGGTATTATTAATTTGTCTTAATTTTATAAATATTTTTATATTAATTTTTCTCAATTTAATTTCATGTCATTGTTAATAAAATTTTCCTAATTTATGTAGGAAGCTGAATTGGGTAGACCTGTTACCCGGTGGAATTGTACATAGAAACAAAGACTCCCAAAACGAAGAATGGAAGACCGATGAGTCAACGAGGAGGAGAACAATTAAATAAGTTGGTTAGTAATTTCGTTTGATAAAAAGTCTGACTAATACTTAATAATTGATGTAATAATGAATGATATGTTTGTGTGTTTTATTATTTGTAGAGAGTTGTTCAAGAAAAAATATACAGGGGTGAAATAATCGAAGAGCCTGGAAGAGATGCTTTATATCATGCAATCGGACGCGAGCATCCTGGTCGTGTTAGGGGAGGTAGCCAATATGATGGTGCTATGGAGTATTTTAAAATTTCAAAACATAAGCCTCAGACTAAGTAAGGCGAAATACACTAAAATTGAAGAAGAATTCAACTCCTTTAAGGCCTCCATGATGAGTGAGATTGCCACTCTAAAAGAACATCAATCACAACAACTGTCAGCCATGACATCATGCTACAACCAGGGCATGCCATATTGGCCAAGCATGCAACCATCCATGTCAGGCATACCACCTTCCATTCCAGGCATGCCACAATCCATGCCAAGCATGCCACCATCCATGCCATGCATGACATCCACACAATCTCATTGTGCTCAAACTACATCCAGTATGGGATATAGCCATCCTATTGGTCCTCATTATATGTCAGGAATGCCCATGCAATCAAGTAGTGGTTCATTTTCTCCAATGCAATCTGCACATTCTTACCATAAATCAAGCCAAGATGAACATATTGGTGAGAATGTACATCCAATAGCTACCCCACATGAGAGCCCTCCTCTATTTGATGAATCATATGTGGTAAGATTTTAATTTTTAAATTCTTATTATCTGTTTTATTTTTTATATATAACACTTAAATTTTTTACAGAATATGAAATGTTTGTTGAAACATCCTTCGTCAACGGACTATGTTGCTATTGGAACGGTACAACAATTGAGCGATTATCGGATGATTCATAATCAATATTTGCCTAATCATTGGCGAATAGTAATTGATCAATCATTGTTTCATGATTGTCCACTACCTGTGCCTTCTGATGCTACCACAGTCCAAGAGGCGGTTGGACAGTATGTGGCTTGGCCGTCGATTCAAGTTGTTCTAAATTTTGACATGGTACTATTTTTTAACTTAAAAAATAACACTTGTTTACTACTATTATTTAATGTGATCTTATTGTTACTAAAAATACATATATGATACTTTTTTGGTAGTCTATTATACCAAAACTCTTAAATACGGCACATTTAAGAGATACCAAGCAAGTATCTCGTGCTAAATCTATGACTAGTGGCCAATCATCATGCACCAAGTCATTCAAGAAGAAGCCTTGGAAAAAGTATAGTCATACTTATGCGTTACAGTTCAGTAGAAATCTTGGCACTTTGATGACTATTGTTGGGAGGGCATCTAGCATAAATGATGGATGGACTGTGCCACTTCCTATTGAAATTTCTGGTGTAGACATCGGCCAAACTTATATATCGATTGAGTGCTTGTTGCAAATATTTGAATATCAAATGATCGATTTAAGTATAATTCAAGTGTGGACAAGGTGAGTCCTCAATCTAGTTAGTTTTCTTTTATTTATGCAGAACATATATAATTATATTTATATTATATAATTATATATATACATATATAGGGCTTGCTATTATCGACTTCAACATAATCACTCATCACATTTAGCAATGTTCTATGATTCTTCATATGTCAATCAATATCAAGAGAAGGATGTTAGCATCAGAGCTAAACAATTATGTGATAGAGCATTAACGCTTAGCAGAAATCAAAAGTTGATAATCCCTTGGACATTAAGGTTTGAACAAGGCCAAGATCATTGGATGTTGGTAATCATTGATATGTTCAATAATCATGCTTGGTACTGTGACTCAGCTTCCATAGAACTGAGTAAAGATACAAAAGCAGTTGTTGAAATGTAAGAGTTATATTTAGTTACATATTAGTTTTTTCTATAATTTTTTGTAATATTTAATAAAAACTAATCGTTTTATACCTTGATAGGGCATGGAAGTTGTGGAACAAGTTTAGGGGCATTGTCCTTAAAAAATCTCATAAGCTTATATGGACAAAAGTTATGGTATGTACAATTCAATATTAATAATTTTATTAATTTTACAATTAAATAATAAGGATGTTCGAATATGAAAATTCATGTATACATGCACTTTGTTTTGTAGGTTCCACAACAAAATAATGGAATCATGTGTGGTTATTATGTCATGAAGTTTATGAGCGAAATCATCACAAATATCAAAATTCCAATTGATGATGTGGTAATATATTTTACCCATATACATACAAGTTTTAACATATTTGAGTTTGTTTTTGTAAATAAATGAAATCATATTTTGATTTTGATTTTGAATACATGTAGTTCTTTGGTTGGAACAAGACAGGTTACGACCAGCAAATTTTTGATGATTTACAAGAGGAATGGGCAGAACACATGGTTCAAATTATATCATCGCAAGAAGAATCAGGAGAAGATTATGATGATCTTGAATAGCATATGACAACATAACAGTAAATTTTATAATGATTTGGCCTTCTATATCTATTCTTGTATCTGAAATCATTTGGTTGATGATGATTAATCATATATATGCTCATGTATTTAGGGGAATGCATTGTTTATAAATATGAATTTATCTGGAATCTCTGCTAGTATTTTTAATGATATAATGAGTTCTAAATGTACAAATCAGGTGTACGTCGGTCCGATTTGTTTCTTGGTTTGTATGAGTTTTGGTGCATATGAATGTGTTTCATATGTTTAAGGGCACCAAAACTCACACAAGCTTAGCCAAGAAATCGAAGTTACATGCAATTGATTTCATATTTAGAGTTCATTATATATAGCATTAAAAAATAGTACTAGAGATTCCAGATAACTTAATATATAGACAAATGATTAATAATGCTAATATGAGTTTATCGAATGTCGTTGTACGTGCTAATATCTTTTTTATGGTAATATTTATAATGATTTAATTTCTTCATTCGTACGTCTGAAGTTTAGACTACTTTTTTGATGGATGTTTTACGTGCTCATGTATGTAGGAGAATATTTGTTATATGGATCAGCTTTTTTTTTGCCATAATGCTTGTGAAGGCCAATCAAGATTCTAAGCCAACCAAGCTTACTCGATGGCATAATTTGACGACATTATTTTATTTGTAATTGAAGTTATTTATATGCATTATTTGTTTTTGTAATAAATTTAATTATTAAGTAATTAAATATATTTATATTGTTAATTATTTGTTGTATTATTATTTATATTTTAGTGTTTTTATGTTATTTATATATACTGTTATACGAAAAATAAAATTAAAAATTAAAACAAATAAAATGTAAAGTCTGTTCAGAGAACCGACTTTAAATTTGTTTAAAGTCGGTTAAAAACCGACTTTTATACTCCTTTTTGTAGTTGTGACATCTTGTTATATATAGCACTCTAATAAACATCATATTGTTTAATAATTATTTGCAATAAACAATGTTTTAATTAATATTGTTATAGATTGCATAAAGTTTCTAAATACCAAACTGTATTATTAAATCATTAACGTCTGAGAACGGATATCATATATGCAACCATAAACTAAACATTTATTTGATAATTATATTTAAAATGAACTCGACAAAGTTAATAAATAATAAAAACAATTTTTTATTAGCATTCAATTGTACAAAAATACCAACTTTGTAATGTAGTGGCACCAAACATTTTGTAAAACCCTCAAATTTAAGGTAATGTCTTGGATTGTTTCAGTGTGTGAGTCGTGTAAATGTTATTTAAAAAAAATTCACAAAATGTTCTTCACTTTAGGTTTCCTTTATAATTAAGCTTAGCTGAAAATAAAAATAAATTCTTTAAACTTTCTATAATCTATTAATTACTTAAACTTCAAATGTTCTCGCATATATGTGAAATATCAGTCTTAAAATATTATTTGTTACACTTTGGTGACTGATATTATTTTAGTTTTGAAATGATTTTTGATTAAGTACCAAATGTAATATTTTAATATATTAAGAATATGTACTAATCTATATTCTATATATAGGTGATGATTTACATGAGTTTATTGGACCAAGTCAATTTATAGACTTTACTATGTCTATGAGTGAAGACATTGAACCTGGAATTCATCTGAATGAAATGGAAAATCCAGCACATAATTTAAATGACTCATCTTCATAAAAGGGGAATAGAAGTAAGTAATGTTCACCCCGATAACAAATATGATATGAAGAAACTAAAAAAATTTAGGTTAGAAATATGGAATCATTTTTCATATATTTTACCCTATGATGTAGAAAATCCTAGAGCTATATATCATTATTGTAAAAAAAGTTATGTTGCTCATCCCACAATGAATGAAACTACTTCAATGATATATCACTTCAAAAAATTATGTAAGAAGATTCCTAAAGAAGTAGATAGAAGACAAAAGAAGTTAAGTTTTCAAACACAAAAAGGAGAGGATGATACGACAACTCATAAATTAGTTGTTGTATCATTTGATGCAAAACGTGCTAGAGTTGCTTTGGCAAAAATGATTATTATTGATGAATTGTCTTTTAGGTTTGTTGAGGGTGAGGGATTTACAGATTTTATGGCTGAAATTTGTCCTAACTTTCATGTGTCATCTCGTCAAACAATTTCTAGAGATGTGTTTCAACTTTATTTAGATGAGAAAAAAAGTTTGAGGAATTTTTTCATAGGTGAAAAGCAAAGAGTTTGTCTTACTAGTGATTTTTGGACTTCAATTCAAAATATTAATTATATTTGTCTAACTACTCATTATATTGACAAAGATTATAAATTACAAAAGAGAATTATAAAGGTGATATAATTGGGATAGTGATAGAACAAAGTTTACGTGATTGGGGTATATGCAAGGTATTCACCATAACACTTGATAATGCTTCCTCAAATGATACCGTTGTGTCATACTTGAAAAGGAAGCTAAAAAATTGGAATGATGGACTTGTTATGAGTGAAGAGTTCTTTCATGTGTGATGTTGTGCTCACATTTTGAATTTGATTGTAAGAAAAGGACTTAAAGATCTTCATAGTACTATTATGAGTATTCATTGCGCTATGAGATATGTTAGATCCTCTCCTTTGAGATTACAAAAGTTTAAAATGTGTTCTATTAAGGAAAATATTGAGTTCAAAGGAAGTGTCATGCTAGACGTGCCTATAAGATGGAACTCCATATATCTAATGTTAAAATCTTCTTTAGATTTTCAAAAATCATTTGATCGTCTTGAAGAAGAGGAAGGAATAAACTTTATTTCTTATTTTCATGAGAAGAGATCGAATATTGGGCCGCCAACATTAGATGGTTGAAAGAATGCTAGTGTTTTTGAAGACTTTTTATGACTCTACTTTATATTCAGTGCATCTTTATGTACCACATCAAATTTATATTTTACAGAACTGCATAACATTCAATCTCAAATACTTACATGGTGTGGTTCTGATGACTTGTTGTTGAAAAATATGGCTACTAGGATGAAAACAAAATTTGAGAAGTATTGGGGAAATGTAGATAAGACTAAGAAGAAGTTGTGTGTTGCATTTGTACTTGATCCAAGGTACAAATTAGAGTATTTAGAATTCTTATTTGAAGCGATTTATGATTTAGAAATTGTTCAAAAATTGAGAGATAATGTCAAAATAATTTTATGGATATGCTCAAAGCTTACTATTTGTTAGTGCATGGAAAGGATTTCCAATCTAATATGACTTGATCACAAGATATAATAGGAAGGATTCATTTATTTGAGGAAGTAAGAAAATTGAAATTTCTTAAACGCTTAGATGAGAAAAATAGTTTGGAGTTGCAAACCGAGGTTGAGAAAAATTTGAAAACCCCATGTCAAAATGTCATGTTGGATAAGTTTGATATATTAAAATGGTGGAGGGGAAATTCTTTTAGGTTTCCTATCATCTTTCTCATTGCACGCGATGTGTTAGCAATTCAAGTTTCAACTGTTGCATCAGAATCAGTTTTTAGCACATGAGGGCGCATTTTTAATCCATTTAGGAGTTTTTTGAATCCTAAAATGGTAGAGACATTAGTATGTAGTCAAAATTGGTTTTGTTCTTCCATTAATAATGACTATGTCCTCTTACCAGAATACAATGATAACCTAGAGATTTATGAAGATGTTGATTTTGTTTGATTGTAGACTTCATTAAAGATACTACAATGATCATTGATGATTAATAATGAGTAAGTTTTAAATATTATTATCTAATGATATATTGTTGTTGATTGTGAGTTTGAATGTTTGTATATGTTTAAAAATTCTCTATAAATGAGATATTTGGAATTCATTTCTTAATGTCTAATCTTTTTTTATTTTAGATTTTGATAACAGCTTATGTATTTATTTATGTATTTAACAATAATATCTATCTATATATGATGATAAATGAGCATCATATTTGATTGTATCCTATTAAATTATATCATATTAAACTGAATCATATTTATTTATTATTAATTGTTGAAAATAGTTCAAAACCGTTAACCAAACCAGACCAAACCGTTCGGTTATAACATTTTAGATAGCTAAATGGTCCGATCCGGTCCGGTTTCAACTATATGAACGGTCTGATTTGTTTAATTTCTTTTAGGCAAAATCGGACCGGACCAGACCATAGACACCTAGTTCAGATAACATAAGTTCCATTATATATAGTAAATTTTGAATTAATTTTACATAAAAAAAATTAAAGCGATTTTTGAATTTAATTTAAATTTTATTTAAATTTTTGTTTGGGTTTGATTTTGAAGTAGAAAAATCCAAGTTAATATTCTTAATTATAAATTTATATTTTATATATATATTTAGTGATAAAATTATTTATAATTTAATATTTTTGAAAAAAAATAAAATTAAATATATTAAATAACATAACATATTATTATTTTTTATTAAATATAATATTTTTGAACCATTTAAAAATAAAAAAAATAAAAATTTGGTTTTTAGAACTTCAAGCTGGTAATCGTTACCCAATGATGATTTCTCGAATTTATTTTCGTCGATTTTGATTTCAATTTTAGATATAATATAATATTATAATTTTTTAATTTTAAATAAAATAGACTTTGGCTTTCTTTCATCGTGTTGACATTCATATTTTTATTGTGTTTTTATCAAAAAATTTACTAATTAATCTATGCATTAATTATAATTAAGAGTAAAATATATAAAAATAAATAATTGAAAAAAGTTTTTAAATAAGAAAAAATGGTTTATTAATAATACCTATTTACTAATAGTTAGAAATTTGATGGTAATATTGGTAAAAATCATATTTACGGTAATTTTAGTTTTTTAATATATATATATATATATTATTTTTTTAAACTAACTTTTAAACACTAAATATGATATTTTTATCTTTTTTACCGTAAAATATAAATATTTACTATATTGAATTTTTTCTTTGCTTTCTTTGCATAAATTGTATGGTGATCCATGAAGAATAAGGACATAATATAGAGGGATTTTAGGCCAATGAGTTCTTTTCTCAAAAATCGTTTATTTTTGTTTTTAGGCCAAAGTTAGATGTCATTTTACTATTTTATCCTCTATATCAGCTCATATGATAAGAGTTGTGCTTGGATATCAATTATAGTATTTCGAAATCAATTCTCACTCACTTCTTTCAAACAGAACCCTCCGTTACGTCCCGCAAAATCCAAATAAATGGTGGTTGCTTAAAGGGATCTAGACTTTTTTCCACATGAGAAGGTTCTAGAGTGGCATAGAGATGTCTAAAATAAGATAGAGTTGGATGGACTCAACTCAAGCTTTGAAGACCCTAGAATGTTTTAGAGCACGCTGAAGGGTGCTAGAATGGGCTGGAATATTCTAGAACATGCCGGATAGTTCATGAAGGATGTAGAAACCGCTGGAAGCTTACGGAACATCCTAGAACTTGCATGAAAAAACTAGACAAATCTAGAAGACTCTAGAGTTGGCTAGAAGCTCCTAGAACCTTATGGCATATTGTACATAAAACTATAACACTCTTGTATATTCTAGAACTAGAAGGATCTAGAAAGATGTGGCATAATCTTAAGCTTGGTGTCGCACTATAAATAGACCTATTGGTCTTCATTTGTATTCATCCTTGGGAATTCTTAGCATCTTGTAAGATAAACTCTCTCTAAATCAATACAAAGCATTCTTTACAAACTCCCTTTTCTAATCTCTTTGGAGTTTCATTCGGATTCAAAGGCAGACTTAGTGCAACGGATGGTGCTAACTGCCACACGATCGCTACTTGAAAAATAAGGTCATGACACCTCGCCCACTTCTCGTAATTATTTTCTTCTACACTTTTTACTTCAAAATTGTGTTTCCTTCTCAATCTTCATAATTTTTTGTTTTATGTTTGGTATTTGTGATTTTTCTATTTTTTTTCCTCGATAGATAAATAGTTTTTTTTATTTATTTTTGTTCTCTATTATAACCTTATGTTTATTTTCCTTGATTTATGGTTGCAATGGTAATTTTTATTTGTCTTCTTTAATATGAAATCTTTTCTTATGAAAATGACAACCATCTTATTATTTCTAATTTTTTTAAACTATATATATTTTTATATTTTCGTGTTACCCCTACATTATTAATGTTGTTTTTGGTTGGAGGGAATAGAAAAGAATCAAAATTGATTCCTTTCATTTGTATGTTTAGTTGAGTTAAAAAATGAGTTAGAAATGAAATCGATTCTTAAAAAAGAAGAAATCATAATTCCTTCTCCCCTTTAGGAATCATGATTTCATTCTTATCTCAATTTTACCCCCATTTCAAATATAACCCTAAACTCAAAACCCAAAATCCTAAACCCCAATTCCTAAAACACTAAACCTTAAACTGTAAACCCTAAACCCTAAACCCTAAAACCTAAATCCTAAATCTTAAAACCCTAAACCCTAAATTCCAAATCCCAAAACCTTAAACCCTAAATCCCAAAACCTTAAACCCCAAATCCCTAAACCCTAAACCCAAAATCCAAAATCTCAAATCCTAAAACACTAAACCCTATTTAGAAAAATAATAATTTTAACCCTAAACCTTACCCCACAAATATAACCCTAAACCCCAAATCCCTAAATCCCTAAATCCAAATCTAAAACCCCAAAACCCTAAACCCTATTTAGAAAAATAATAATTTTAATGATATATTTTCTTTTTAAGTAATAATTATTTAGAAAAATAATGATTTCAATAATGTATTTTGTCAGACGAAAAAATAATAATTAAATGATATTATTTAAATTTTACTAAATATAGGGGTATTAAGGTAATTTATAATTTTTTCCATTTCATTCCAATGGAAAACCAAATACTATAATACTGATTCCTTCTTTGATTGCAATGGTCAAACCAAACAACATTGTTTCCTTTCCATTCCATTCTGATTTTGATTCCATTTTGTGAATCAAACGCCACCTAAGTACAAATGATAAGTTAAGCACAATTTAAGATATGGAATAAATAAACACAATCTACATGCAATACAAATATGTAAATTATACAATCTACATGCAACACAAATATGCATACTTGCCCTCACATGTAACACTCCCTTTTAAGTGTATTCATATTAGATAAATATAATGCAATAATGCAATACATATTACACTTACCACCGCATGCAACAAATATAATGTTAACAATCAAACACAATGCAAAAATAAATACAAGCTATGCACACTTCTCCCCATTTTTGACATGGAAAATCAAAGTAAACACACACAAAGATGCAATATACCACACCTCTATATGAAGGAGAGAAGTCAAATAGAAATGCAATAATCCTAACACTCATGCAACACTGCAAAGAAGATTAAAGTAAGCATAAAAAGAAACAACACATATAGTCAAGCAAAAAAGATAAAGAATAGCATCGTGACAATAGTTAGGTAAAAGCATGTTACAAACTACAACCTAAATGCACAAACAAACTAAGAGTAATGTAGATAGAAAACATCTTCCTAATGTGATACATTACACAGAGCCCCACATCTATACGTGCTATATGAGGGTATAAGAGGCTTCACAATATGCATAAAACACATCCATATTACAGGCGGTCAAACACCAATGGCACTTAAGTGTCAACGAATCTTGAAGAAGACTTTGACCATGAGTCTAAATATCTTACAAGCTGGCACACCCCTGGTGATTCAACAATCTTCCCCTAAAGATCAACATCACTTAAAAGTGTTAGCGAATCCTTAGGAAGGGGTTGATTAAGAGTCCAACTATCTTCTCAGTTGACACACTCCTAGTGATTCAACTATCTTCCCCTAACACCACTTGGGTGTATTCAATCATGTAACCTCACCCCATACTATGCACACACATACTGAAAGGCATCATAATCTACCAAAGAAAACATGTGTCATGCATTTCAATGAAAAATACCAAGCTATTAACTACAAGTGATAATCATACAATAACTCACTATAACAAGGATGCAGGTAGACATACAAAGAGACATGTGAAAAAGAAAAATGTGATTATACATGCAAGATGGTATACTAATAGTTCTTTTTATGCAAGGTTCTTACAAAGTGATGTAAAAAAAAAGAAGCATCATAACATAACATAAATAAGAAAATAAGAAAATCAACAAGAATCATAACATTCCCCTTACCAACATGCATTTTACACACAATCTTCCCCTAAAAGTATGCATGTTAGGCAATCAACATGTTATGCATTCTACATTCTTAAAACTTCCCCAAACAAAAGTAGTTATACAAAGTTAAAAACAGGTAATACAGAAGGAGGGAACCAACCTAAGCATGTTTAAATAACTAAAGGGTCCTTAAAGAAAAGTCCATACATTCAACATAAATATCCATATGTCCATCAAACCATGATGCATTCATGTGAGGGTATGACTAATTTTTTGGTGACTTGCTATGTGTGTGATATGCTATACTTGCTCAGTCTATATGCCATCATGACATGTTTATGCAACCCAAGGAAATAGAAATATAGACTCAAGTATAACCAAATTTCATATGTATACTTTTAGTCTTTCTTTCCACTAATGTAAGTGCAAGTTTGGAAGAAATCAAATTGTCTTTTAAAGCTTGTATGAAAGGTTAAGGATTGGGTAGAAGATAAGAGATATTTAAGTTTAGGTACACCTTTAGAAAACCAAACTTTCACATTAAGTACAGAGCTTACAAAAATAAGAGGTAATCTTTTAAACCTAGGATCTTTTTCTTGTATTTCTCAAATTTGAAACACAAATAACATAGGATCCTATATATATTCTTTTTCTTTTTCATTATTTCTCTTTTCTCTTTTCTCTTTTCTTTCTTCTTTTTCTTTTTCTTAATCTCTTTTCTTTAAGCTATAGAGTAACACAAATAATCCTAAAGTAAATAAGTTCAATGAGTCAAATCTAAAAGTAAACAAAAGGAGTGTGTCATGTAAGTGGGATTTAATATTTGAGCTAGGCAAGTAGGTGCAAAGAAAGGAAGAAATAACATAATGGCTCAAAGAAGAGAGACTAGATAAAAGGTACTTTTGGTGGTAAGAAAGGATGAACAAATTTCAAAGATGGCCTAAATCCTCTTTCTATCCAAGTGGTAACCAGAATTTCGCCTCAAGAGACACTAAAAGTGGATTTTAGAGCTTGTTAGAGGCATACAAATTATCAGCGCAAGAGATACATGCAAGCTTCTCACAATGAACATACAAATTCACAAAGTTATGACATGTGTAAGAAAAAGTTCATTTCAAATAAAATACAAAAATTTAGCCATGAATACACTCAATGAATACACATGTCAAAAAAATCACATTTCAATCCTAATTGAATGCATGCCAATCGTATATCATCAACAGTCTATAATAAGTTCATTTTACATGCAAAAGGATAACATGACAAAAGAATATGTAGAACTATCCTAGGAAGGGAGTGAAGGAGAAAAATAGAGAAAAAAATGTGTCAAAAAGACAAATACAATAAACAAATAAGATGACAAGGATGGTCTCAAAGGATATCGTTGGCCAAAAAGACAAGGATGAACATCAAGAGAGATTATCATCACAAACTGTACAATGTTGCCTTTAGAGAGAGAAAAGGAAACAAAATCCATACAGTTGCTTCAAAAGAGATCATTGGTAACACTCATATTATCGCTAGTCAAAAGAAGGAAAGAAACTGACTAACTAATAAGCAACACAAGTAACACCCTTAAGAGAGAAGAAAAAATGGATGTTACAAAAACATCTAAGCATGTGACAAAGGCTGAGATTCTAACACATAAATAAGAGTTATGCTTAGACAAGGTCAACACCCCAAACACTAAGAATGCCAACTAAACACGCAAGTTTAGTCACAACAATGCATGTAAGTTAAGAGTCATAAAGACAGGTAAATATTCTATATGGCATATAAATGCACATGGAAAACCCAAACAAGTATTGTACAGAGAAACACTTATGTAAACAAGCTTGTAACAACACCTCAGTTTTCTCCAAAAATACATCTAAAGCACAGGAAAAGGAAGAGAATGCAAATGATGAAAAAATTAACAAGAGACTAACAGAGAACCAATAAACAACATACTAGGTACAAGAAAGAAAAACCTAGTATAATTTGTGGGATGCATTCTATATGACATGGCATATTAATGGCAAGCCTAGAGAAATAAAATCCTAAAACTTTGACACTAAATGATGAGAACATGTGACATTATACTCATGCAAATAGCCATAAAAAAGTAGGCAATAAGTATGGAAAACACACAAAAAGAGCATATCAAAACAACTAGTAAGGAAAAAAAAAACTAGTATATGATCAAATAGTCAAGCATAGGAGCAAGTAAAGCAATTAACATATTATGTAAGACAACGAAGTAGAGAGAAAAATATATGCATGAACAAGAAAATAGGAAGTATGTATACAACAAAAGTTCGTGGAGAAACACAACCTCACAAAACAACAACAACCCATATCATAGGTGACAAACGCATAAACATACAAGGTGTGTGTATGTGTAGATAGAGTTCTAGGATCGAGCACCCAAGCGGTTAGGCCTAAACATGGGTGACCTATTCTGATACCAATTGAAGATTCATATACGTAGGAATAATTAATCGAAGGTCAATTGTTCTTCTAACTCAACTAAGTAACCATGACCTAGATGAGGGGTGGAGATGCCACATATAAAATCTTTTCGCAAGCCCTATATCAATTCAACCAAGTTGACATCAGTAATATGAATTAAGCAAATTACATAGTAAAAATACAAAATAACATGCTTAATTCGGCACACAACTAAAACTCTCAGTAAATACAAAATCTATAATAAACACACTAGTGACAATGTGCCTAAAGGGCCCTTGTCTAGACTAGCAACAAGCATACATAACAATCAACACGTATCATGTCAGACATGAATGCATACTAAATAGTAAAGGATTTTCAATCACTTCAAAACTTCATATGTGAGAACATATTCAATAAATGATGACCGTGCTTTCACAACATGCTATCAAATTAAACATAGCAAATTAATTAAAGAGTCCAACATCTAGGACACAACTAGGGTAAAAAGATATAGATTTCTTAGAGAATCATACAGAACTCACATGCTTATACCAGACATAAGAAATATAAATTAATCACAAAATAGGCATATTAATTTAACACATTATAAGAAATGATTATAAAGTTGTAGTTATGCTACATAGAAAGGAAAGAAAGCATGCTACAATACATAACAAATGCACTTTATAATCAGAGTCTATATCTAGTATGTTAGAACATATATGATAGAAACTCATAGTATACTAACATATTGATTATGCATAACACTATAGAAGGAGTATGAGACACGATACACAATCAAACTCAAGAGATACTGACTCTTTAAAGACTTAACTCAAACACGTAAATCACAGAGAGATAAACATATCTATAGTACCTATAAAAAAATAGAAAGTGTCATAAAGGAGTAGATATAGAATTTACTAAATGAAAAGAAGGTAATGAATATTAGAAGCTTTATGATCAGAGTTTAAACTTCGGTATGTAGAAACATACACCAATTAAACTCTAATTATACTAACCACACATTTGAACATACAAGTTGCTAGATATAACGAGGTAAACCCACATAGAAATCATATCTATGTGGTAACATCCTTGGGTGGCTTTAGACAATCACTCAGCAGCAAATAATCCACAAAATCAATAAAACAATTACAAATCTGATAGAAAATAAAACCACCAATACCTCTATCAGTTGGGACCTTCGTACTAACTACTTATTACTACTTTTGCTCCCTACTTTTGTAAAGACCTAGTTTGACACACAAACTCGGATCACCTTTAGAGCCAACACCACTCAATGTGGTGTGATCAAAAACCACGGATCTATAACAAAATTTTAACTACTCCTAATCTTAGGTACCACCCTTAAACTCAAATAATCTATCCTTTATTGCACACAATAAAATATATGAGAACTCAAAACATTTAACTTAGCTTACTTCATAGTGAAGTTCTCACAAATAAATATTTTCATCCAAGTAACTCCGAGTCAACACATGGCTCTCATACAACCCACTTGCAAACACCATCTCTAGTACCCAACACTCATAAGCATGGTTTTGCTCACACAATTATGAATCACTAATACCAAACAAAAATTAAGGTATTAGTGATCCAAAAAAAAAAAACTAGATGTCAATTTGACAGAGTTACTACATTTTTTGGATACCAAAAAAGAAGAAATGGTGGGGTATTTATAGAAGTCAAATTTTCCACCTCATAAGCCACCTCACCATTACATATGGTGAGGTCCCTAGCTAGCTTGGTGGTGAGGAGGTAAAAATTCACATTTTTTCTTTCCAAAAATTACCAAGTGACAACATTAACGAGCGAGTGTGACACTCTACTTAGAATGCACACTACAAAAACCAACTTTGTGGTGTGTATAAACATGTTTGCATATAAAGTGTTTTTAATAATGTATGTGTGTGTATTACTGATCTACAATAGCTAATCCTGGATAGAGAATGATAGAACATTGAGTAAAATAAATAGACACTGGATTTTGTACACGAAAAACCAACACACCGACATAAGAACAAGTGAACTTACATATATTCTGGGGTTGATTTGTGTTCATCTTGATCACCACCCTAATTAACATCTATATAACCAATTAAGTGCAAGTTTCTTCTTGATAGCATAAATAGTAGTATGCAATTCCTTTTAAGTATGCCATAATTCTTTTAACCTCATTCCAATGTTTTTCCCAAGGTTCAGTTGGTATCTACTCTCCAATTCTACTGCATAGAAAATATCAGGCTTGGTAGACATCATAGTACATAAGACTTTCAATAGCATTGGAATATGGAACCCTTACCACGTTTTCTCGCTCCTCAAGAGTCTTCGGACACAAATTAAGGCTTAAGATATGCTCTTTATAATAGGAGTATCCATTGGATTGTAATTATCCATATTGAATCATTTAATGATCTTCCTAATATAAGACTCTTGCAAAAGAGCTAGAACTTTATTTGAACAATCTCTATAGATATTAACTCCTAAGATATAGACTACTTCTCCTATATCTTTCATTTCAAAGTTCAATGATAACCAGTATTTAATGGTAATGATGAACTTCTTGCCATTTGCAGCTAATAGGATATCATCCATATATAGTTTCAGTATTGCAAAATTACTTTCAGACCTTATAACATACACATAGTAGTCTTCATTGGCCATCATAAAACCAAAATAAATGATGGCTTTATGAAACCTTAGATACCATTATCTAGAAGATTATTTAAGGCCATAAATGGATCTTTTGAGCTTACAAACTTAATCCTCATAACCTTTCACTACAAACTCTTCTGGTTGTATCATGTAGATATCTTCCTCTAGTTCTCCATTGAGAAATGCTGTTTTTACAACCATTTGATGCAATTTAAGATCCATATGTGCAATAATGGCTACTATTAAACGTATAGAACAAAATCTAACTATGGGGAAAATATTTCCTCATATTTCATGCCTTCATCTTGATTATAACCTTTTACAACTTATGTTTATCAATTGTGTAATTCGTCTTATGCCTTATATGAAAAATCCATTTCTTTTCCATGGCTTCTCGATTAGGCAGTAACTCAACCAACTCATAGAATTGGTTTGAATATATAGACTCCATCTCCCTTTTCATTGCTTTTACCTATTAATCCTTATCAAAAGAGTTTAAGGCCTCATTGAAAATCTTTTGTTCATCTCCATCATGAGATGCAACCATAAGTGCTTCCCCTTTAATCTAAAAACGTCGATAAGCAATTGTCTATCTATACCCTTCTTATTATAAAGCACCTTAAATTGCTTTGATAAGTATTTGCATCCTTGGTCAGTCCTTAAGGCTTGAAATCTCTTATCTATTTGATTCTCCACCTAGTTTATATAATTTTTGAAGCAACATAATGCCTTTGACTTGTAAGAAATAAAATAGATATAAGCATATTGCGTGAAGTCATCAATGAATGTGATAAAATATGAGGCTCTATATCTAGCATTCATATCCAATGGACCACATATGTCTGAATGAACTAAGTGTAATGGAACATCTAGCCAATCTATTGATTATTTCCTTACCAATATGGTCTAATCTAGATGCCATATGTTAACATCAATATTAACATTACTAGAAGATGTAATTAATGAAAAACAACCATCTTTATTATTAGGATCATTAAATTCAATATCTAAGATCATAAAACTATCTAATAAATAACCAATACCAACTAAAACATAGTTGAGAAACATCATGAAAATTTAAACTATAGCCTAAATTAAGAAGAATGATAATCGAGACTAAGTTCAACCAAAATTCAGGTGCATGTAGGACATCATAAAGAAAAAGAATTTGACCACTATGCAAGGTCAACTTGCAAGTTTCAACTCCTCTAACCTCTACTTTGGAATTATATCCAAATATACCCACTTTACTCCTTTATTGATTCGACGATACTCTAAAAAACCTTTACTATCTCTAGCTACATAGTGTGTTGATCCCAAGTCTACAATCGACAAAGGGTGAGATTCAGTCAATAAAACTATGCTAGAAACATAAACAAAATTAAAACTTGTGAAGTTGGGTTTTACTTGTTTCAATTTAGTGCACTCATGAGCAAAATGATGTTTTGTCTATCTTCTTTTTAGTGTGCTTTCTTGTGTTGCTAGTTCTTAGGCTTGTTGTTTGTCAATCCAAATCCTCTCCCTTTTGATTGAACTTGCTACGTCCTTTTTGCAAGGTAGTCTTAGTAAGGTAAGACTTGACTTTGAAATTTCTTGAGAAAAGATGTTAACTTTTGGTAGTTAGTTGTTTATCCTTACCAAGATAAATATTTATCTAGAATGTCCCTGGTATTGATAGCTTCATCTCATTTTCTCTCTAGAAAAGAAAAATGTATTAAATTATTGGTTAGTTAGTTATTTTATTTAAGTGGTTAGTTTGTTCGTTATTTCACTTTGTATATAAGGCAGCTTTTTTACCTCTTCTACACATAATTTTTCTAGCTTTACATTCTTCTTTTCTGTATAAACGTTTATTGAGTTCTTCAATCAAGAAGATTTTTCTCTCTTGCAGTATCTATTTCTCTCACTCATATCTCATCATTTCTTCAAGCCTACATATTCTTGAAATAGTATCAAAGTAGAATTGAACTTCAGTGGCTTTTGCTTTAGCCAATTCTTCTTCTTTATTTTCTTCTGCTTCAGAAGAAATCAATAATTCTTAACATCTACAAAATGGTGATAGTCTTGGAATTCCTTTGGTTTTTCAACTCTTGGATGGAGACAACTATCATACTTGGAACTGATCTATGATCTTGGTGCTCACTGTAGAGAACAAATCAGGATTTGTTGATGGTTCCATTAACAAACCTTTAAGTTCTGTAGATCCAAATTTCTTTGCTTGGTCTTGCTGTAATACTATGGTTTTGTCATGGCTGTTCAATTCAATATCCAAAGATATTGCTACAGGCGTGATCTATCTCAATATGGCTCAAGAAGTTTGCATAGATTTTAAAGATTGCTTTTCACAAGCCATTGCCCCTCGCATTTTCCAATTACAAAAGGTTTTATCAGATCTCACCCAAGAGCAAATGTCTGTTAGTCACTATTTCACTAGACTGAAGGGCTTTTGGGATGAATTATTCAATTATAAGCTAATTCCTCAATGCAATTGTCAAAAATGCACATATGGAGGTTTCAAATATTTTTCGAAGTATCAACAGAAGGAATGCATTCTTAAATTTTTAATGGGACTCAACGAAAGCTTCTCACAGGATTGAGGTTAGATTTTATTGATGGATCCAATGCCTCCCATAAACAAAGTATTTGCTTTGGTTTTGCGAGAAGAGAAACACAAGTAGATCATCTTCCCAATGTCTTCCTTCAATCCGATAGTTTGCCTATCTAAAGCTGAAAACTCCTATGCAAATATGAGTAACAAAAATACGATGAGAAAGGAAAAACCTAAATGTACTCACTATGGTGTGTTAGAACATTGTTGATACATTATATAAATTACATGGGCCTATATGCAGTCATTGTGGTATAATTGACATTTAGTTGATGTGTGCTACAAACTACATGGTTATCCAGCAGGATACAAATCTAGAGGAAAAAATGCACTAAGTTAGTCTAATCATGGTACAAACCAAACTGCTCTTTATGGAACAATGATTTCTAATCCATCCTAAAAATCATTTTCACATGAGACTTCACAACTTATAATATCTCAGGCTCAATACCAGTAATTGCTAAAGTACCTTAACACTTCCCAATCTTCAAATATTTTTGGTATAAATCACCAAACAGCAAGTGCAACCCTTACCAATTTCAGCCAACATCTTTATGGTACTTCTATTTTTTCCCTTAGTAGTCATTTACATTCATATACATGGTCCAATGTATGGATCATTGGTACTGGAGCAATGTCACTGTCGTAGCAAATCTATTTGTTAATCTTCCCAATGGGAATTTTGTCCTTGTTACTTATGTTGGAACTATAAAATTTCTCCTTCCTTTATTCTAACTGATGTATTTTATGTTCCTGATTTTCAGTTCAATCTTTTATCAATGAGTAAACTCACTTATTTCATAAAATGTGGTCTCATTTTTCTGTTCAATCAATGCTTTATTTAGGACCTCATCAATTGGACGATGATTGGACTAGGTAAACAAAAGGACAAACTCTATGTTCTATAAAAACCAGTAGCCAATGTTGCCTCTAGTTTTTCTAATACACACCCTTCAAACATTTCATCCAATGATATACCTACAGATCTATGGCATTATAGGCTAGGTCATCCTCCCTTTTTTAGGATGTCATTGTTGCAAAATACTAATATTTTGTTTCCTATTTCTAAGAACATACATTATGATTGTACGATTTTTCCTCTTTCCAAACAAAAATGTTTATATTTCTTTTTTCACAATCATTTTCTACATCACTTTTTAATTTGATACATTGTGATATATGGGGCAGTCTCTTTGTTGTCACCACATATGATGATCATAACTATTTCCTTACCATAGTTGACGATTGTACACGTTCCACATAGATTTATTCGCTGAGAACCAAGTCTGAAGTATGTAACATACTTCAATCCTTTTTTACTCTAGTTGAAACTTAATTCTAGATCAAAATAAAGTCACTAAGGAGTGATAATGGTTGTGAATTTTTCATGAAAGATTTATATTCTTCTAAAGGAGTAATACATAAACTAAGATGTGAAGATACACCTTAGCAAAATTCTATGGTTGAGAGAAAACATCAACACATTCTCAATATGACCCGAGCTCTCATATTTCAATCCAATATTCCTTTACGTTTTTAGGGAGATTCTATCTTAAAAGCAATCTACCTTATTGATGAAATTCCCATACCATTATTCTCAAATAAATCTCCTTATGAACTTTTGTTTAAAGTTCCTCCCACTTTTCAACATCTTAAGCTATTTGGCTACTTTTGTTATGCATCTACCTTAGCTCAAAATTGAACCAAATTTGATCCACGAGCTAGAAGGTGTGTTTTCCTTGGAGATCCTTTTGCTATAAAGGGTAACAAATTGTTTTATCTTAACACAAAAACCTTCCTTATTAGTAGGGATGTCATTTTTCATGAAACAACATACCATTTTCATAAATATAATCCATCTACACATCAATCTTCAAATACACTCATGTGCGATGCATACTCCTATTATTTCTACTCCTATTGTTCCACCACTGGTTGCTCCAATAGAACTCACAATGCTCCTGATTATCTACATGGTTATCACTACCAAATTGCAACTTCCCTTTCCTCTTCATCCACATCTACATCAATCAACTCAGGTTTTCAAACTGTTCATTCTCTAAATCAGCCCTATAATATCACTAAATCCCTATCTTATACATGAATTTCCCATCCCTATAAACAGTTTATGTTAGCAATTATAGTTGATTTTGAGCCTCAGTTTTATCATGAAGTTATGAGACAACCCCATTGGAGGGATGCAATGGCTGCTAAGATTAAAACCTTGGAAGAGAACCATATCTGGACTCTTGTTCCTTTACTTCCTAACAAGCACACTATTGGATGTAAGTGGGTGTATCGTATTAAATACAAGTCTGATGTCACTATCGAGAGATACAAAGCTCACTTAGTGGCCAAAGGTTATACTCAAAGAAAAGGACTAGACTATCATGAACAATTCTCTCTTATTGCTAAAATTCCCACTATTTAATGCTTGTTAGCCATTGCAGCTACAAAACATTGGATTTTAGAACAATTAGATGTCAATAATGCCTTTTTACATGAGGAAGTATACATGGATTTACCTCTGGGTTTTGGCTCTCCATATGACTCCAAGGTGTGTAAATTGAACAAATCCTTAGATGGACTCAAGTAGGCTTCACACTAATAGTTCTCCAAATTTTCATCTACCATTGTTCAACACGGGTTCATTCAATCCAAAGTAGATGACTCTTTTTTCACACGCTCCCAAGGTTCAAGTTTCATTGCTCTACTAATCTATGTTGATGACATTGTTATAGTAAGCAATGATTAGACAACAATTGAAAACTTAAAGCTCTTCCTTCATTAGTCTTTTAAGTTGAAAGAACTTGGTCTTTTGAAATACTTCCTTGGTCTTGAAATTGCTCAAATTAAGTAAGGTCTTTCTATTTGTCAGCGCAAATGTACCTTAGATATATTAGCTGATAGTGGTTTCCTTGGTTACAACCCATCCAAATTTCCTATGGAACAGAATATGAAAGTAAACCATTCTGATGGTACATTGTTAGAGATCCATCTTCTTATCAAAGAATATCTTACCATTACCAGGCTAGATATTACTTATGATGTTAATGTTTTCAGTCAATTTATGGCTACACCATGGAATCTTCATCTTATTTTAACCCATTGTGTGCTACAATACATCAAGAATAGTCCTTCTAGAGGCTTATTCTATTAAGCAAATTCCTTATTACATCTTAAGGCATTTTGTGATTCAGATTGGGCTACTTGTCAAGATACATGTCGTTCCATCATTAGTTACTGTATTTTCCTTGGCAATTCTCTCATTTTCTGAAAAACTAAGAAGTAAAACATTGTGTCTCATTCATCTACAAAGGAAAAATATAGATCCATAGCCTCCATTGTTTACAAAATTCTATGGTTGAATTTTTTACTTACTGATTTACAGGTTTCTCATATTCAACCAGCCACTCTTTTATGTGATAATCAATTTTCTCTTCATATTGCTTTGAATCTGATCTTCCATGAGAAGACAAAACATATTGACATTGATTGTCATTTGATTCATGATAAGATTCAAGATGGGACCATTCAAACCAGCCATGTACCCTTCGATCATCAAATTGTCGATGTTCTCACCAAAGCTTTGGGTTCTACTTAGTTTCATTTCCTTGTTTCCAATATGGGTATACTCGACGTCCACGAGCCATCTTGAGGAGGGAGTATTAAATTATCAGTTAGTTAGTTATTTTAGTTAAGTGGTTAGTTATAGTTAGTTTGTTCATTATTTTGCTATGTATATAAGGTAGCTACTATGCCTATTATATGCATATAATTTTTCTAGCTTTACATTGTTATTTTCTGTATAAATGTTTCTTCAGTTCTTCCAACAAGAAGATTTTTCTCTCTTGCAATCTCTATTTCTTTCGCTCATATCTCATCATTTCTCCAAGCTTGTGCATTCTTGAAACAATGTCATCTGCATATAAGAGATGAGATATATTAGGGGCATTTTTAACAATCTTCATTCTATGGATCTTACCCAAATTCTAATATTCAAAAATTAGCATTGAAAGACATTCTAAAATTACCAAGAAAATATAAGGATATAAAGGATCTCCTTGACGAATGCTTTGCTAGGCATGATTTAACCAAATGGAGATTCACTTAAGAGTATAGAAAAGGACATTATATAGATACACTGGTAGATTAAACTACATACATTAGTAGAAAATCCCTTACAGTTCATTGATTGCGTAAAAAAGAATCATACTCTACCATGTCATAGGCCTTCTTTAAATCCAATTTAATTCATATCAAACTTATTTTCCCTCTTGTTTTTCTCAAGATGGTGTATGGTATTTTTCGTGCACTTGAAGTATTCTCTACAATCCATCTACTTGGGATGAATGCGATTTGGAAGGGGAAAATGCGATCCATCAGAATTTTCCTTAACTCTTAATCAAAATTTGTACAGTCACATTATAATTAACACTATAAAGGGTTATAAGCTGATAATCATTAGTCATTGTAGGATTTTAAACTTTGGAAATCAGAGCAATGAATGTTTGATTCTAGGTAGGATTTAACTGGCCAGTAGCAAAGAATTGTTGAATTTTCTTTACCATACCATTCCTATAGTATCCCATTATTGTATGTAAAATAAGTAGGTTAGCCATCAAGTCTAGGGGTCTTAAGGGCATGCATAAACTAAAGGACATCCTTAATTCCTTGAGGAGAGGGAATACTTGCTATAAAAGCTGTTTGGATATCAATTATGACATTTGAAAAAAGTGTACTAACTTGTTCATCCAAGATTGTATGGTGGAAAAATCTTGGAAGAACTTGTGGAATTCTTATCCAATGTCTTTACTATTCCAAGTGGTGAATCCATCTGATAATTAATGGTAGGATATAAAAAAAATTCTTCTTCTTAGAAATGAGGTATGGAAGAATTTGGTGTTCTTGGTCCCCTTCCTTGATTCATAATTTCTTGGATTTTTGTTTCCACATGGAATCAAATCTATTTAATTGTTCCTTAAGTTGTTCTCTTGGAAGTTTTTTCGGAGCTACTTTTGGGATTCATATTGCAAGACTAAATAGATTTAAGTTTATTTTCAATGTCTTTTATTTTTTCATGAATAAAACCAAAGTGATTTTTGTTCCAAAGTACTCTTAAAAATGAAAAATAAACTTAAATATTCTATCACAAAGGTTGAGTTTTGAAATATCTAAAGTAATGACATAGAATAAAAGATAGTTTCAACAAAAATCAGACAAAAAATATTTAACACTTAATAAAGAATGTATGAGATATAATAATTAGTTAATTATGATTGCTCAATATTAATTAGGTTATTAAATCTGTAAATTGATATTATTGATTCTTCATTTTTTATAAGAAAATATCTTAAGACAATGATCAAACTCATAGTTAATCAATATCACTTAAAGTCTTTTGGGGGGATTAGTTAATTGATAGTGATTAAGTTATGTTTTTTTTAAGAGATTAACAAACCATTTAATTGATATTTTTGGTCAAACTATTAGTTTAAACTCTTATTCAATGAGCAAAGTAAGAATTAAGATTGATGTATCTAAGAATTAATTTTCAGATTTTAAAACTACTACAAAAAATATGTTGTCAATATATTTTTAAATAATAATTCTTATAAAAATCTTTGAAATAGAATACTTTAAAGATCCAAATAATCAAATCTAAAACAAAAAGTTGACTCTAAATCAAATCCTAAAATCTAACTTTCATAATTCAAGTTTACTATGAAAAACATGTCATCAACGTATTTTTCTCTAACAAGCTTTGTAGAATTATTGAATGAAGAAATAAAGATAAACTTATTTCATAAAAATGTTTTATATACCTTAATATTCTATAAGTATACCAACATTACTAATATCCATAATATTTTCAGCTATATATGTTTAATTTAATAAATGATCAGTAAATTAAACATAGCATTAGAACAACACATAAAATTAAAATGAAAATAGAAGAATACATTTAAAATTTATACATCAAGTGTATCCTTCCAAGAACAAAAATTTAGTACTAATATGTTACCTGAAAAATCTCCAAGCAGATTTGTTAATACTGTTTATTGAATTGAAAGAACTACTACATAAACTAAAAACTTGTTCAACTCTTAAATTGAGAGAAGAATTTGAAGAAAATTTATAAAAAAAGATAAGAAACTAGAAAATAGAGAAGTAGAGAAGCTGAGGGGTGAGAAATATGAAGTAAGGGGGTTCTATTTATAGGATTGGAAAATGCTACAAAATGAGATAAAAATGTATTGGAGAGTAGTTCGTTGTGGCATGCAATTTTCCACCACTACAGCATGCGACGATTTTGTATGCATCATAATCTTGACACTAACCACTTACGCATTACTTTGTGTACACATGATTGGTTGTATGATTGTTTATAAAATTTTAATTTGTCATACTTTCATTGATATTCTGCTAATTAGATCCATAACTATATAAACGAACTTTTACTTTTAATGCATAAGAATTGTTTACTATAACTTTTATTTAAATTTATCGAGGTGAATGCTAAATATATATTTTTTAAAATAATTAAGGTAATATAATTAACTTTTTTGGCTAAATTTTATTACCTTTAATGTTATTATTCTTTTAAGAACGACCCTTTAGAGAACAAATTTGAGTTTATATAAGCCAATTGTTTGTATCCATTATTTACCTTTTGAACCAAATACATTGGTCATACCTTATAGTTCAAGAATAAGTAGAGTTGCACAAAACAATAATAGATTTTATGAAAATACTAGAATGGGACTTAAGAGTTTCAATTGTTCTATAATTAATTAAATGCCTAGAATACATAAAAAAATAGTATAATATGTTCTAAAAAATAATAAGAAGAAAGAAAAGGAGATATATATATATATAGAAATAAGGTGTTTTTCGTTGGCTTGATTAACGAAAGAATAACTATGTCTAAATTTTAGATGAAATGCTTTCTCATCTCAAAATTCCTTGCCTAATTGACTAAAAGTAAAACCCTTTATTATTCTAGAGTGACGAAAACACTTTATGTAGGAACACTTTCTTTAGGAACCCTCTTCTATTTTGTGATCCTGATTCAGAGTCCTCAGTTCAAAAAGGAGAGAGCCGATAGATTTTGGAAGATGAAAAAGCATAATGGAGGTGTTGATTATGGCAACAATTCTTTTATTGTATTGCAATTAGTGCACTTTTCCACCTTAATGCTCTTGGGATGCGAAATCTCTTTCCTTCTTTTCTCCCTACTTGCATTAGTAAAGGTGAAAAAAGACCATTCTATTAAGCCAATTCTATTTAGTGCCATGGAGAATTATATATATGTATATATATATATATATGTGTGTGTGTGTGTGTGTGTATATCCTAGGATAAGGAAAAAAGTTGAAAATAATTATAAAAAGATTGTGTATTATTCTAAAAAATGGTGGCATAAGTAAAAAAGAAGAAGCCAATAATGATGATTATGTCCAATATTATTTATAGATTTCTTTTTCTCACTCCATGGATTCATGAATTTTTGCTTCTTCTTTTCCCTTTTCATTTGATTGAACCAACAAATATAGCCATATGTTATAACCAAATGAAAGACCTATTAATTTTAAGGAATATTTTTGGTAAGTGGAGATACAATTTTAAGAAAAAAGCATATGATATTCAACTTAACTCTAAAAAGAATAGTGACATTTTATAGGGAGGTTTAATGATTCAACTTGATTATGTTAGATGATTTTACTATTGTTAATTGATACCCCATCATATACACACTTTGAGTATTATTATTTTATACTAGCTATATAGTAAAGGAAAAACTATGAATAATATCTAACATTTATTAGAATTTGAGACCATAGTATTATTAAGCTCGTGAGATAAAATATCAAAAACTTATTCTCTTAATTGCATATGTTTACTTTACTTGAGGACAAGTAAATGATAGGTGTGAGGAGTTTGATGAATGCTATTTATACATATTTTTAGATATTGATTTATTTATACATGTAATAAGCTAAAATTATTTATTTTTGTATTTATTAGGAGAATATTTATTTTCTAGATTTTTTTGAAATTTTTATGATTTTTATTTTATTGATGAATTAACTTAGAAAGAAAATTGATATATTTTATAGCTTATCCTATCCTTTTAACCATCGTCGTTTATCCTTTCCTTTTAACATGTGGTATACACTAACCTTATTTCCACCAAAATATCAACAATCCTAGTTACTTTATGATTTGATTTTATCTCATAAAAATACAAAACAATACCATACAAAAGAGTGACAATATCATAATATAGATTTAGAGAGATGTAGATACGAGATTTTTAGAATTAAGATGAAGGCCAAAATTAAGAACAAGATTCAAGAGGCAATTAAAATATTGAAGATTAGATTTAAGAACATCAATCTAAGATTTATTCTCATTTCTTTCGTTGTTTTCATGAAGATTATTTTTAATTTATTGTTTTTTGTGAGTATCTAATTTTATAATTAATTGTGAGTGATTTTAAGCACTAGATATGGATTGTAATATTTAATAAGATCTACAATATTCTATTTAACTTTTTTTTATGATGTATTAATTTTCAATTTTAATTATTATATGAATTTATTTGACTATTTAAGTATACAATTAAATAATCAAATTAATTATTCGTTAATCAATTTAGTTAATCAAGTACATAATCGCTTAAGTAATTTAAATAATTAGTGATAAATTGATTGTAATAAGAATTAATACTCAATATAATTAAATGAGCTTATATGTTTAACATTGATTCAATTTACTTCTTTAAAAATTAATGTTTTTGATAGATTAAATTTAGAGAGATTATTCTATCCATTAAAATAAAATTTGAATTAAGATCTTATTTAATTCAATAAATTTGTAAAAAGAGGTAAAGATTTTACGTTTGTGAATTTTTCTAAGTTGATATAATCAAATAATAAGATAATATAATATATTTTTGTTGATTTGTGATGCATGCTAGTTGTGAAGAATTATTATACAATTATTCTTTCATTTAAATTTTTATCATAATCTTTATATTTTATTTTTATATTTATTAATCTTTAGTTGTTAGATTTAATTTTTAGTTCACATAATCAAAACCTCCATTTTTAATAAATAGGTGTTAGTTTCCAAAAAATTTCACGGGAAAGACCCTTACTTGCTATATACTAATTTATGATATCTTAAATAATTTGAAGTACGGTTTAAATTAACTATTTATATGAACCACATCACTTCACAAGTTAAATTTTCTTTGTTCAACTAAGTTATTTATTTTTGCATTAGAAAAAAAATGGTTATGGTAGGGATGGACCTAGGTTGATTAGGTTGCAATTTTTTAATTTAAAAAACTCAAAATCTTAACTGATTTGCACACAAATAACATTCAAGTCAACCTATAATGTCGATTTGAGGGAGATTATTTTGACGATTTTAGATTTATAATCATAATATGATATAAAAACATTATATGATTGAAATAGAAAAAATATATTATATAATTTAACTTAAAATTTATTACCATATCATATCCTATTTATTTAATCTATTATCATTAAGAAGAGATAAGATGATTCTAATAAGTATTATGAAAATATAACATTGTAATTTTTTTAATTAATATTAAAAACTTCCTAAAAAATAATTATAAAAATTAAATAAATTAAAGTGTACTTATCAAACATTAAATGAAAAAGTAAATCTAAATAAAATATTAATTTAAAGATTTTAAACTTAGTGAAGACATGAAAAATGAGTAATGATGACTATGAATATATGAACAGATTATTTATTAATTAGATTTAGATTTTATAATTTTAAATTTTAAATTATAATTATAATAATAATATATAAAATATATTTTAAAAAATCAATATGTATTAATTAATATTATAAAGTTACTTGTAATTTTATAACTTCTAGACTTCCAAGAATAATAAGAACGATTTTAATATTATATTTTTGGTATCTATTTAATTTGAACTTGAATTTGAATTTGAATTAATTGATTGGTTTTTTTTAAAAGTCCACCACTGCGACTCATGGTAAGAGTTTGACGAGAAGTCGGATAGTCTTAAAAAAAGAGTAATATAGAACTTTGAAACCCATGTCTTATATAGACGTTTAGCTTATAAAAATATGTATATATATATATATATATCCACATTTTCATACCATCTCCAATAAAATCAAGCGTTTTTAACTTTTATGGTTCTTTTAAAGTTATTAATTAAAAATAATAATAATAATGAAATTAATTCAGTCTCTTACCAAATAAATAAAATTTTAATTTCGTGGTGATAAAAATTCGATTATAAATCACACTTAGATCCCCGATTTGATTTTTAAAAAAAAGTTCTTCAAAGAACGGAAAAATCTGTCATCGACGCCCGCCTTTTTCTTTTCTCCCTTCAATTTATTTAATTTTATTGATGCAGTCCCTTTATCGGAAAACAGCAAACAATAGCTTTTATATATATATATATATAATAATAATAAATCACTCTTCTTTTTCATATGAATTAGGGTTCTCATTTCCTTCTTCATTCCTCCTCCGTCTTTACCTAAAATCCTAAAATTTATCTCCGATCTCACCAACTAGCCGTTACCACCATTCCCGCCATTCCTTAGGTTATTTCAGTCATTGATCTGCCTGACTTTCAAAACTAGCCGTTCGATCTGCCGATTCCACGACCGTTGGAGGGTATTATTTGTGGGGAATTTTGGTTTACAGCTTTGCCAGAGCTTGAACTGAAATGTCTGCTGTCGAAGATGAGAAGAAGGTAGAGGAGGAGGAGAGCAGTACGAAGGTGGAAAAGAGTGGAGAGCTCTTGTTCTGTGGTGGCACGTGTTGGGATATTATTGGCCGCAAAAAGGGTTCTGTGGAGGGTAATTTAGTCTCTCCTACTCGCCTACGTCCTCTCGTCGGCGTTGATATCAGATTTGTTGCCTCTGGTTGCGGTAAAGTTTCGTTTTTTAGTCATTATACTTGGGTTTACTTGGATTTGAACGAACTTTGATTATAGTAGTATGCATTTTTAAGCGGGTTACACTAATCTTGGACTTTGATTTACTTTTTTTTGTTGGTTTTCTGTAGCTTCATGCCATTGTGCGGCATTAGATGTTGAAGGGCGTTGCTACACATGGGGACGCAATGAGGCATGTTTGACGTTTAACTTCTGATTGTTTTTACCAATGTTTTTAGTTTATTTTTGGATTTTTCCGTTGCTGCCTATTAACTTGTAAATATATTGATTTCAGAAGGGGCAGCTGGGACACGGAGACAAAATTCAGCGTGATAGACCTACTGTAGTGTCAGAACTTTCAAAGCAAGTCGTTACTTTTTGCCCTTTTATTATTTTTTCTGTTCCTTTAGTTATGTTTTAGGCTTGTTATTTGAACATCAATGATGCAGGTTAAATGGGTATTCTTAAGCTTCAGTTTTTCACAGTTTATTAAAATCAATTAGTATATTTACTCGTTGTATTGCAGATACAAAATTGTTAAAGCTGGAGCTGGGAGGAGTCACACTGTTGTGGTGACGGAGGATGGACAATCGCTAGCCTTTGGCTGGAACAAACATGGGCAGCTGGGTTCAGGTTCAGCAAGAAATGGTAGGTTTTATTTTACTTTTGCTTTTGATATATATATATATATATATATATATATATATATATATATATATATATATATATATTAGAGCTGATGTTAAGGATGGCTTAACAGTAACATTAGAAGAGTAACTGTAGCATCTATTACTGTTTTTTTTAAATTACATTTTACAACTCACATAACTAGGGATCAAGGAGGTTTTGTTGCCACTCTGCTACAATGATGCGCATGTAGCATTTCTTACTGTTTGTTTTTGCTTAAATATGGATATGTGTGTCAGTACTATTTCTCAATTATTCTGGATCTCCATTTTAACATCCTTCTGTAATTAACAGGCTTGTTCTTTACGCTTTTGATTTGTCTTGTGTAGAATTTGAGCCATCTCCTGTTAGATGTCTTGTGTCTGAAGTTAAAACTACTGCCTGTGGAGCTGACTTTACTGTGTGGTTATCTTCTGCTGAAGGAGCTACTATATTGTATGGTTTGTGGAGATAATTAGCTTTTCGCAATATCTTGGCCAATTGCTTGTCAGTTTTTGCTTTTGTATTTATTGGACTTAAAGATTGAAAACTTTTCTTGGTTTTCAGAACTGCAGGACTTCCTCAATATGGACAACTTGGTCATGGAACTGACAATGAGGTATTCTGGGGGAAAGATTGTATCAAAGTTCTATACATTTATCCCAAACTTTGGTAGATGCTTAATATGTCTTGTTATAGAGTTTTTACACGAGTTATTGCACTAAATTTTAGCATGGTGGATATGAGTAACTCTGGTCATCTGTATTAAGGCTATTTTTTGTGTTAGTGTGATGGGTATATAGTAATCTGATATGCATTGAAAGTTTAATGGAAACAATGTTACTGTTACTATCTTTGCTTGAGCAATATAATCAAAATAAGCATATAAATTAAAAATAAAAGTTATAAAATTAGAAATTAAGAAAATTAGAAATTTTTTTTTAGTTCTAATTGAGGAAAAGTGAGAAAAAATGAAAATACAAATATGTATAGAAAATAGTACATTTCAACGAATTTTTCTGCTACTAGTGGAATGCTTTCCATTCCATTCTATTTCAGATTAACACTCAACCAAACATGACCTTGGTGTAACCATCTTGGTTTTACCTGCAGTACAATACTAAAGATAGCTCAGTGAGGCTTGCTTATGAAGCACAACCGCGCCCCAGAGCAATAGCTTCCCTTGCTGGGGAGACAATATTGAAAGTTGCTTGTGGAGCAAACCATACAGGTTTTCAAAACTCCTGCACCTCCACTTTCCTATTCTATTAATTTATCTTTCTTTATCATAATTTCTACTTCTGATTGTGTTATGCTTCATTGTTTTATTTGTTTTGGGCATTCAGTGGCAGTGGATTCTAATGGCTATGTTTACACGTTAGTACTCCTCATTACATGGTTGTAGTGTCACCTTTTACTTTCAAGTTATTCGATGTACACATTTCTGAACTATTTTTTTAATTGAAATATGTATAGGTGGGGTTATGGCGGCTATGGAAGGTTGGTAGCTGTTTTCATTAATACCTATACTTACATTGTTCATGGAATACCGCCCCATTCTGGAGATAGCTGAGATAAATTTTAAAACTTGATCTATCTTCATACTTTAAATATATAGAACTAGCTATTCTACAAACCACATCTCATCAATCATCATATTTGAGTTTGTTTGAAAGTTATAACTTATCTAATGTCGTCTATAGGCTTGGACATAGGGAGCAAAAGGATGAGTGGGCTCCTCGTCGTGTTGATATTTTCCAGAGGCAGAACTTAGTACCACCTGATGCAGTGATATCAGCTGGATCAGTTAACTCTGCTTGTACGGCAGGTGATTATTATTGCGTTACTCATTTTCTCTTTCTTTCTCCTTCCAGTTTTAAGGTGATGCCTTCTTTTATAAATATCCTAATTATTTTTTCCTTCTTTTTGGCCAATAATATGTGAGAGATTTAGATACCACCATATCAGTGTTGTTTTTGACCTGCAAGTATTAACATTTCTGAATTTGCAATCCATTTGCCCACAAATATAGTAACTTTTTCATGTTTTTTTTGCTCTTATTATTCAATTATCTGCCTTTATGTTATCTTCATTGTCAGACTTCTATTTCATGACAGTTTTTAAAGTCTATTATATCCTGTTACATACTTGTTTTTAGCCTAAAAGAATTTGGAAGCTTCTAGATGCATTGCTGTGAAGAGTTATTCTAAATCAATTTGTGCAGACTGTTTCTCATGCAGGATGTGTTTTTCCTCATGAACAATTATAGTACACTTGTTGCTTAATTATAACAAATAGTCCTAGAATTGCAGCCTGCTATTTAGCGGAAGTACTTATAAATTCTGTTTCCCAGGTGGAGGACAATTATACATGTGGGGAAAAATAAAGACCAATGGTGATGACTGGATGTATCCTAAACCTCTGATGGATTTAAGGTTCTGTTTTGTATCTTTTTCTTTGTCAGACTTGTTCTATAGTGTGTTTTTGCCTGATTATATATGACTTTCTGTTTTGCAGTTGCGTTTATGACTGAGATATTACTTGCTCTTCTATCATTATCTACTATGGATAGAATTGATGCTTTCTTGAAGAAATATTTGATTTAATTATAGTGATGGTGTTTCAGTTTGCAAGTGTGATTTTTTGGTTGTATTGATAGGCTTCAAAACTTGAGTTTCTTGTTACTTATTTGTAGTACAGAGATGTCTATTTGCTTATCCAAAAAAGAGGGTGAAAACAAAGTTTTATGAGGACTCTTATGAGAATTCAATTCAGTTTCATTTGTGATTTATTGTTGCTCATACAACATTTCTATTCTGCTTTTACAGTGGCTGGAACATTCGCTGCATGGATTCTGGCAGTATGCACCATTTTGTTGGTGCTGATAACTCCTGTATAAGTTGGGGTCATGCTCAGTATGGAGAGCTGGGCTATGGCCCCCATGGTCAGAAGTATGTTACTTTAACTGGAACATTTAACAATTATAATTATTAAAAGGAAAGGTTCTCCATGTTCCTTCTATCTCCCTTTTTAACGTTCAGTTTCTGGTTTTCTGCTACTCAGGTCCTCAGCTGTACCCAAAAAGGTGGATATTCTTGATGGCATGCATGTTATTGGGTGAGTTTTACGTTGAAGCTTTGTTTATGTATTTCTATAAAATGAGCTCCAATGTTTTTTTCTGCCAGACGTAACAAATGATGTTTTCCATGTAGCGCTGCATGTGGTATGGGTCATTCCATGGTAATTGTTGACAGGACAAATGTTGCTGACCGACTTGATCAGGTAACCATTCGAAATACTTTCAGGTTGTAGGTAATTAGCTCCTGCTGTGCTATTTGGATATCTTTTGATTTAATTTTAAATAACATTTAGGGGTGTTTTTTAGTACTTCATTAAGGAATTCACCATATTGTCTTCTGAGTCTACTTGCAATAGTTCTGAATGGAAATAAATATTGCAAATATTGTTAAGCCAGTAATTGATACTTTGCCCATATTTGCTTACATTTATGCTTGTGGATTCACATCTTATTGGACTCTTCCTAGTAGCAGCCAGCTTATTCTTAATACTTTGTTATTGTTGGAATTGTGTTATTTTTACGTTTAATCACATAGGACTTCAATGTTTAGCTGAATAATCTTATATATATATATATATATTAGATAAAAAATTAAGACTTAAGATAATTAACCGAGAGAAAAATTATCTTTGTTAATTAAGATAAATAATTTTGTATAAAAAAAGATTAATAACTGTAAATTAGAAAATTGTTAGTATTAGCTACTAATAATTTATTACTTAATTTATATTATTTGATTAAAAAACACTTAAGATAATTAATCGAAAAAATGATAATTGTTTATGCTACTTAAGATAACAAAAAAGATAAATAATTGCACTAGATAATTATCAATATTTTATTATTTAATTGATAAAAATAAGAATCTTAAATAAATTATACACTATGGGCAATAGTAGTCATTACTTTAAAAAATAGATAATTTTGTTCAAAGATTTATAAGATATGATTTAGAATATATAATATGGATATGGATGTTTCCCCCCCTTAATAATTAGAAAACTTTCTTAACAATATTTCATGTCTATGGCAGCTTGACGTATACGATGGTAAAGCTTCTGCTGAAGGTATGTGCTGATATTATAGGTTACAATATCAAATCATAGATCTATTACATAGTAAAAGGCTTAAAATTTGGTCCATTTGGTACCTAACCTAAACAACTTATTAAAATTTGGTGCCCTTAATATGTTTTTAAATTTGTATAGTTTTGTCCAAATTGTAATTTCTGTCAAATAGATTTTAATGGTGTTATATTTAGCTATAACATGATTGAAAGGTTGAAGATCAAATTGTAACGTATTTTTATCATAGGTAGGACCAAATTAAGTATTTTGAATAGTTTGGGAATCAAATGAAATAAAAATTAAGTTGCATCATAGTCAAGTGTTAACATTGTTTAATCAATTTAATGGTATTTAAAAGTTTTGGACTAAATTTAATAAGGTTAGGTATTAAATTGTGTGAAATGAAAAGTTTCCGATCAAATGAATAGATAAACCACCCATCATAGAATGGATTCTAAAGATTAATACGATGTGAAGAACAAGGTGTTGGACTAAGGTTGCTTCATCATCCTAAAGAATGTCCGAGCTAACTCAGTTGATATGATAATATAGAGCATGATCCCATGGTTGGCTGGATAATTTTGGAATTTTGACCCTTTTTCTGATTTTAAGCTTAATTTAATTGCAGGGAGTGAGGAACCTCAGGACAAAACTCCTGTCGCAAAGCAAGTTACGAAAAAAGGTTCGGCTAAAGCCTCAGAGAGCTCCAAGAAGAGGAAGAACGTGAAAAGTTCCTCTGAATCAGAGGATGAAAATAGCGTGGGCGATGAAGACAGTGATGACTCTAGTAACAGTGATGAAATGGTGAATGGTCAGAGTAAAAATAAGAGGCAACGAGGTGGAGGCCGAGGCAAGGGTACTCAAAAAGTATCCGGAGGGGGAAAAGGTTCTGGGCGTGGACGGGGACGTCGTCCTTCAGCAAACAAGAGTTCACAACCTACACCAGTGAAGACTACTGGCAAAAGAGGAAGACCACGAAAATCATGATTTTCGTAGTCTTATATAACCCATGTTAAACCCAAATTTTGGTTTTTCTCCGTAGAGGAGTACTTCAAATCGTTTCGCTGTTGTATTCACGCCGCCTTCTCACGAAAAGATTGTATGTTATTTATTCTTGTTGAATTTTAATTATTGTTGAGATTGAGATTAAAAATTTGACGGTGAAACCATTTTATTTTCCGGGAAAGATGTGGGAGAATATGCAAAACGCACCACTTTTATATTATCTATATATTTACATGGTTTTATTTTTAATCCTTAATTTACTTACTCTAAATTTTTTCAACGTTATAAAAAGAAATATACATGTATTGTGTTTTTAAACATATAAAAAATGTTTTTTTACGTTATATGAAAAATAATACATGTATATGGTATGGATGGGTTTAAAAATGAAATTTTATTTGGAAAAGGGTTATTGAATTTAATTAAGAGATATATATTTAGGGTTTTTACTTATTAGAAAAATGATATATTTTATTAACAGTAAAACTAAAAATGATTTTAACTAATTATTCTAAGTTTTTATTTTATTTTATTAAATAGTGATATGAATATATTTTCAATTAAAATAAGTCACCATCCCTTCAATTAAATCATTATTAATTTTTAATCAATTTTGATATGATTTAAGTGAATATCATAACTTTTTTAATATGATGAATATTTTTTTTTATGTTTAAAACTACGTTCATATAATATAAAAAATATATTAATTTTAAGAGTTAAAAAATAAAATCATACGAATAATTAATTAGTATATAAAAATTGAAAGATTTTACTACTGCCTCGTATTTATTTACTAGTATGTCAAGAATGATCTTCCCACGTAGAAGAATTATTTTAGTTTACGAAGTACTAAAATAACTTGTAATATTCTAAAAGTTATATTTTATAATTGGCCAACTAATTATCGTTATAGTTGATTTTTTCTGACACAGCTATGGGACAAAGATTATATTCCCAATCTAGCCCTTTATTAACTTTCTTTTCATGTTGCATTGAATGTAACATTAACCAGGGCATCCGAATGAAATAAAATAATATCACAATATATATAAACAATTTTGTATATACTTTACATTAATACGAATTATATTATGTCATGTTACATGATTTTTCCTAAAAATAACTTTATTTTAAAAGTGATATACGAAAACACAATGATATATGCGTATAAATTTAGATTTAGAACTAATATAAGTGTTAGAAATTAATGTTACATCAATAGAAAAGGGACAAAAATAATAGGTTAGAAATTAAAAGGTATTTTTTAAATAAAAAAAAAATATTAACTTATTAACAATATCCATTTATTGATTGTTAAATCTTAAATTCTAAACTTATACATAAATCTTAAACTCTAAATCCTAATCCACTAAATTATAAAACTATTAAACCTAATCCCAAACCGATTAGATTTATGTTATTTTAATCTTTTTACTATATGTTTTTATTTTTTAAAACTATATATTTTAATTACTAAACATATTATTTTTATCATCTTTATTGTTAAATATAAATATACATTATATTGAATCTTTTATTTCATAAATAATGTAACTGTAGACCATATATGAGAAATGTGTGGGATACTAATGTTTAATGGATGAAATGAGATTCAAGGGTACTTTAGATTAAATCAAAATAAAAATATTATATTATATTCGAAATTGAAATCGAAGTCTACGATATAAATATATAGAGAATCACCAAGGATAGCGGTTACACGTCTTCAAAAATTGAATTTCAACAACATTTTAGTTTAAAATTATTTAAAAATATGAAATTTTAATTAAAAATATTTACAAATTAAAATAATAATATATTATATATAATTAATATATTTGATTTTATTTTTATCTCTACATGTATAAAAAATATAATATTTAATCAAATATAAATTTATAATTTTGGGTATTTGGGTGAGATTATCACACCCCAAAACTGAAACTAAAAAATTGAACTAAAATTTAATATCTAAAATTAAATTCGTTCGATTATTACTCTCAAGAAATTTTAATATCCTTAATGTGCGTTGATCCAAAAAGCCCTTTATGAAAGTCTTAGAGCTGAAAACCCTTAGTTCACTCACAAGTCACACCTTAAAACTTAGAGACCTTCGAAAAGAAAACTCTCACATAATCAAACACTTTATCAATGTTTGGCCAATAATCTTGTCCTTTTTTATATAATATTTATTGATTTTTTTAATTTTTTATTAAATTTTATTAACTATTTCACTATAAATGTTTAAATTTGAAAGTTTACAATTTGATCAAACAAGTCTAAAGGGATGAATATGTTACTTTTACAAATTAACAAATTTAAATTTGATACCTAAATGGAGCTAGCACATGCAATAATGAATAAATAACAATTGTGGAAATGAAAAAAATGACACATGGAATTTTTAGGTAGTAAGTGACAATAATGACCAAATAGGAAAACTAACACTCCTTTGAATCACTTATTTTATTCACTTTGAAAATTTAATGTTCAGGTATAAACTCGATCTTATATTACCATTATACGAATAATGCCCTAATATATCTTATTTTATGACATATGTTTTATTTTCACAATCTCCAAAAATAGCTTGAATAGATCCAACGTTTCAATTGGTTCCTCACTAATCAGACACATCCACCCAATAACCTCTAAAAAGGTTAGTATAAAAACACAAGTGTCTCTTTGTGTTTTAGATGAATTTCAATAATAAATAACTCCTAATCATATTTTAAAAGATATTAATAAACATGTAATTAAGAACTTTAAAATAGATACCAAAAGAGCAAACCTTTGTAGTGATCAATCTAGCAACACTTACAAAATACCATAGATTTAAAAAGAAATTAGATATTACTTAGATATGAAATAAACAAGAACAAAAAAAACTAGGTAGTGATCAATCTAACAACACGCATAGAATACCAAAGATTCAAAAAGACATTAGATATTATGAAATCAACAAGAGCAAAGAAAAACAATGAAGTACAAAGAAGAATATACAACTTGTGTATGAGTTATGAAACGATAAGAAAAGGTATTAGTAGGAAAAATTTAAACCCTAGGCCTAGATCATTATAAAATAATAATCATACTCCTTAAAGGATTTGAACTATTAAGGGGTAAGTGATATTTTCACTAATTGATTAGAGTTAATATAAAGATTTTAAAACTAAAAAACACGGGCTCGATTCATCGAGACTTTACTCGATCAATCTAGAAATGATAAACCAAATTGTAACTTTTAACCAGAGGGAACTCGATCAAAGTTTGATTGAGGAGTCCCTAACTTTTACAACTTGACAACACCTAAATTGAAGTCAATCGATCCTCGATTGATCAAAACCACTGGTCGATGGATCGATCATTGATAACTTTAGCTCTATGAATAATTTTGTATTGTGATATGTGCTAGTAAATGCATAAATATATTTTAAATGTGATAGTTATAAAGATTATCCTTGAAGTGCAATTATCCAAAACTTGAGTGTTTCTTTGACTTTACTTGAAAGATGCGAATACAAGCCTAAAAAATATTATACAAAGAACTATTTTGTTCACGAAAATTACAAGCACTCATAATACCTTACAAATTTCTCTTCTAGTATTTTCATGTATTAAAACCTCTCTCTTATTATATGACACTCTTAAGAAATTGAAAATTTACATTGTAAGCCTAAATTCCATAGTGACTGATGAAGCCATCTTCGCTTAATCTTGACAAGTTTGTATGTAAATAAAATCACGTACGTAGACAAACACACGATGATTAGGCTTGGAAGCCTCATGGTTTATAAGTCCAATTAACATAAAAAAGAGTAATGTGAAGTTTATGTAATGCATGCATTTACAATAATTAGCTTAGCATAAAACGTAACCAATAAGGAAAAATAATGTGAAGTATTCTTCCTATGTATGCATAACTACATGAAAAAAATGTGAACGCATGTGATGTGAATTGCATCACATCTTCCTTTTTTTTACGGACGAAAATATAATCTATTAAGTAAGAAATATCAAACCTAAAACACTAAGTTAAACATCAAAATTAGTGTATGAACACGGGGAAGAAAATAAAACATAAAAAGTTATACGATCCAAATGAAGAATAATCAAATCAGTCTTAACATAAAAAATAAATAAATAAAAGAAAAGGAAAATAATAATAAAACTAAACATCATCAACCCGTGCTATGGTTGCCAAGTTTCTATGAGTCACATTTAGATCCTGAACCATAAACCATAAAGTTTCCTATCTTTCATCCAATGTATTTGTTGAAAAATAGGAAACTTAGATTATATATTTTTGAATTCTTAAGAATTTGCTAGTTTTTTTTTTTTTTTGTAATATAATCCTAAAAGTTAGAGATTTGTATATAAGTTAGCTGGATTAGTTAGTAGGTTCCTTATTTATGTTATGTTGCACCTTATAAGAATGAAACTTGTAATGCTTTCTAGACAGTGAGTTAATATATAAAAATAACTCTTCCATATATTCTTATTATTTTCTTATGATATTGAAGCCGATTTTTTTATCACATTCTTTGAACACATAAACCTGTAAATCACTATAAAATCACATCATAAGATACCACACTAGATGGTGTCATATCTATTCCGATGCTTAAATTAGTTTATAAGAAAAAAGATTTAGAGAAAATTTGAGAGATTTTATTGTATGAGCTTATGTATATATTTTTAGGTTGGGATGACCTATTTAAAGGTTTTGGTAGATGGCATAAACATAAATAAATAATATTGATTAATTAATATTTAAATATTTAATTAATATTTAAATATTTAATTAATTAATATATAATTATTTATAATATTAATGACCTTCTATAATAGGATGTTATTGTTAATATTTATTTTTGGATTTAAATAATTATGATATGTCTAATTATGTGCTGATTGTATCTATTTGACTTTTTAATGTCATTCTTGACCAATTAAATGGTACCACACATAGTTGATAATTTTCCTATCCAACACAAGTCCCTTAGGTTACGTGGGCTACTATTGGCTGGTGAGGTAGGTAGTATAGTTATCTCGTCTAGGTACGATGACTTATTGATAGTTAGTTCTAGAACATCTTAGCTAAATTATGTAGATGGTATCCTATATATATATTTGACCGACCATAACTTTTCTTCCTAACTTTGACCAATTTTGTCCAATTTTTCCGTATTTGTTGACCTTTCCTCATTTATTTATTAATATATTTGTGATGTATTGCTTCAAGTATTCCTCTTTGAGTATTTAAGTTACGTTTTTAAGCCAAAATACTTGAAAAAAAATAAAAATACCCGTGATTCCGAAAAAGATAAATTTATATAAATATATGATAAAACATATAAATATATATATTTTTAATCAATTAATGTGCATAAAATTATGGTAATTTTAGTGCTTTTTGAGCACTCATCAAAAACCACATGAATGATGTTTTGAGAATTTTTAGGTATTTGAAATTAGCTTTAGGAAGAGAAGTAATGTTCTCTAAACACAACAATCCTCTTGAAGTCTGTGGCTTCACAGATGTAGATTGGGTAGGAAGTATTATAGATAAAAAGTCAACATCAGGTTATTTCACCTTTGTGGGAGGTAATTTGGTTACATGGAAAAGTAAGAAGTAAAAAATGGTAGAGCGATCTAGTGCTGAGGCTGAGTATAGAGGTATGACTCATGGGGTTTGTGAATTACTGTGGATAAGAACTTTGTTATTTGATTTGGGTTTCAAACTCAAAAATACTATGCAGTTGTATTGCAATAATTGGGCAACCATTGATATATCACAAAATCCAGTACAACATGATCGCACTAAGCATGTAAAGATTGATCATCACTTTATAAAAGAGAAGCTAGATGCCAAACTTATTAGCTTTCCTTTTGTTCCCATTGAAGAGCAACTTGCAAATATGCTTACCAAAGGAGTTTCCAAGAAGGCATTATACGACTCACTAAGCAAGTTTGACATAATCGATATCTATGCGTCAACTTGAGGGAAAGTGTTAATAAATCATCATTAGTTGTATGCAACTAATATACTTTTCTTAAATATTATGCAACTAATATACTTTTCTTAAAAATAATTCTCATTTCCTGTATATATATCTGTATTATCATTCATTATATTTTAAGTGTAAATAAATATATTTCAATATATTCAATTGCATATATACTTTGATCTGGGTAATTCATTCCACTTTGAACAAACTATAAAACTAACTTCTCCTTAACATCAAACTTTGGCATATTATACTTGATCATTGAATATTATTCATATCAATTATGGGTCCAAAAATGATATTTATGAACATTTCCATTTGACTCAATCAAATTTGTCCTCAAAATTTTCAAAAAAATTCTTAACATTAAAACTACATGAAACAAATGTTGATTCAATTATTTTTTCTCATCTTCATTCATCCCTTTATTTTTTACGACTTTACTTTTCATCCCCATTATGAATATAACTTGAAAATTATTATTACAACAATATTTGGTTACTGGTTCAACAAATAATTTATAGTTAAAGTACAATTATGTAACACCATATTTTGTTAAATAAACAAAATATAGCAACTTAATCTAATTCAATAAAAACATAAATTATGTCTTATATATGAATATGGACTTTTACCTATCCTATTTATGTCCTATTCGAATAACTTAGATTTTAATCTTTCCTATTTATATATAAAAAATTAACATGCAACTTATTGATACTATTTTAGTAAGTTATTTTCTATTATATATTGCAAAATATCATACATAATCATAGAGTAAGTTTGATTTTTAGCTTCCCTTTATATAAAAAATAAATACAATTACTACTTACTCATACAACTAAAGTAAATTTAATTTATTTTTATTGTTAAAAATCATGCTTATATTGATGATTCCAATAAGTTGGTAAATGCAATTCAAATTATTGATTAGTAATTAATTTTGGGTTTGTTCATTTGGGTAAAGGAGCTAAATCTTTACCTCATTTAAGTTAAAATCCCAATAAACAAACCAAATAACACATGAATAAAAAACCAAGAAAAAACAAAAATCAAACCAAAACCATTTATCTAAGAATCAATCAAATTTCAAGTCATCTAAAATTCATATAATCAAAATCAAGGAAAAGGGCCTCGATGGTATCATAACTTTTCAATAATTAGCACTTTACTCCTATCACTTTCAAAAATGCATAACAAATTTCAATTTTTTTAGCACAAGTTGTACACTTTAATCGTATTTACAAGTACCCTTAGAATACTTACACAAGCATTTTCAAATTTCAAACGAAATTTGAAAAATAATTTAATACATTTTTATTTGTTATAAGCCGTTTTATTCAACAACAATATGACACCATATAATGTGGAGAGATAGAAAGTTTCTTTAATTGGAGTTGTATGAGTAAGTTTTTAGTGTGAGAAAAAATTTCACATATGACACTAAGTCATATAGGTAGAGAAGATGACATTGTGTACTGATTAACTTTTTAGTATTTGCCTCTTTTATGATTTTTTAGCGATCATTCGGTAAACAAAACAAATGAAATAAAAGTACAATTATTGACAAATATAAGTTAGTTTTCTAACCATCGTACTAAATTGGAATAGTGTGTATATTAAAAACTGTGCATTCTAAGAATTGTAAGAGTAAAATGATCATTATTGAAAACCAACCTACTAGGACCTTATGAGTAAGTTACTTTTCAAGTGTAGTCTAGTCATTTGTTTCTTACTTTAAAATTTCAATTATATTCTTTACTTATTTAACATGCAATAAATACCAATTTTTTTTTTAATGTTAAGCAACCCTTGATTAATTTGATTCATATTGACTTATCCAAACATAAATTGTAATTACATTATACTTGTTATTTATTCATCTCTTACTAATTTTATCAACGATAATAAAATCCTTTTAGTTTTTAAAATCTATTTGGTCAAAGGTTTAAAAAAAACGTACTCACACAAATCTATTAAATGAGAATTAAAAATAAAATCAACTGCAAACATCCCTATAAAAATCTAGTTTAAAATCATGAAATTCATGACATAAATTTTTCAAAGCTTTGATGATTAAATACAGATGATGAGTAGGAACTATGAAAAGTAAGTTTAATACACTCCAATAAAAATGAAGCAAGTTGTGCACTCTAAATTAGATTGTTTCAATATCATGTTCATTCAATATATTTACTACACAAGATAACATATAAGACTCTTTTCTTTAAGAGCTTTGACTTATTTACAAATTGAACTAAGTTCAAAGGTTTGCATAATAACACAAACTAATTAATATCACACCTAAATGTATTCATAAACACTGTAATTTTTTGAGTTCTTATTCTGTAATCTCAATAAAATCATTTTGAAGTCAACATTTTTAAATTTCAAACTACAAACAACAATATTATAAGAAGTGGTAACAAATAATAACACATTATCAACAAAAAAAATCCTAAAAAAACACACTATAACAAATTAAATTTTCTTCTTAGCATTCAATTTACTTACAAGTAAACAATAGCAATGATTTCTCCAAATAGTATAGCAACAAGGATATTAGGGTTCAAAATGAGAAGAAAATGAAAAAAAAAGAAAACTTTAAAAAGAAAGTAGAAAAAACTTACAAACTATTAATATATATATTGGATCTTTTCCCTTGTAAAATCGTTCAATTTCATTTCACTATAAAACTCTCAAACCACGCATAAGTACTGTGAGATGCTTACATTTTTTCAAGTGAACTTCAAGCTTTCAGTGAGAGTTTCACACTTATGTTTTGACGAAATCAAAGAGAAAAAACGGCAATAGATCAATAGTTTTTGTTGGAGCGGAAGCTTACGTGAGAAAGTAGAGAAAAACATGACTTTGGCGAGAAGAAAATCTAAAGAAGGGAGATAGCTAGCCACACGAGCTATGACGTGGCTTTTTATTGTTTTTCCTAAGTGGCGCTCACGTGGCTCAAATATATTATAGTTTTGTTATTTCTTAAATGATAGCAACCTTGTCGGACTGCTGGTTGTAAAACTCTTCCGTAGTTTAGGTTTTAGTCCCCCTCTTTGCGTCTCGAATTTGTCGGATTCCAGACCGGCAAGCCACAAATACTTATGACAAACAAAGCCCTAAATTGTCAGATATAGTAGTTCCTTTCCTTCTAAACGTCAGATTAGTGTATGAGAATGGGTGTCGAAGATAATGGTCTGAAGAAGCTCGAGTATCTATCTTTAGTTTCCAAGGTCTGTACGGAACTTGAAACCCATGTAGGGTTTGGCGATAAAATTCTTGCTGAATTTATAACAGAATTGGGGAGGAACTGCGAGAAGGTAGAAGAGTTTGATTCCAAGTTGAAGGAAAATGGTGCTGAAATGCCTGACTACTTTGTTCGTACACTTCTTACAATAATCCATGCAATTCTTCCTCCAAAGCCCAAGCCCAATGAGGTATCGAAGGAAGAAGGTGGTGATTCAGATGCTAGTAAGACGAAATACCGTGCATTAGCTATTGCTGATACTAAAGAGAGAGCAAAGAAGATCGATAAGGAAATTGAGACGGAGATACAGGACAAGCGCAGAGAGAAGGAACGTGAAGAAGATCTGGACGATGATCGGTGTAGAGGTAGAGATAGGGACAGAGACAGAGATAGGAATAGGGGTAGACATCGGGACAGAGATAGAGATCGAGAGAGTGATAGGAGAGAAAGGCGCAGAGACCGATATGAGGATGATGATCGGGGAAGTCATAGAGATCGATACGAGAAGCATAGGAGAGATGGATATGAAGAGGATGGGAATACTAGGGAAGACAGTGGTGATTGGAGAGTTGATAGGGACCGAATGAATGGACGGTACCAATCTGGTGAGCCTGAATTGTATGAGGTTTATAAGGGAAGAGTCTCTAGAGTAATGGACACTGGTTGCTTTGTTCAATTGAATGATTTTAGGGGAAAAGAAGGCTTGGTACATGTTTCCCAGATTGCAACTAGACGAATTAGCAATGTAAAAGATGTTGTAAAGAGGGATCAGGAGGTGTATGTGAAGGTGATATCGGTTTCAGGTCAGAAATTGAGCCTTTCAATGAGGGATGTTGATCAGAATACTGGCAAGGATTTGCTTCCTTTGAAGAAGAGCTCGGAGGATGATGGGTTCAGAGCCAACCCTTCAGGCTTTAAGGATGGACCAACTACTAGGACGGGACCCTCTGGTATTAGGATTGTGGAGGAAAATAATGTTGTTCCCTCTCGTAGGCCTTTGAAGCGAATGAGCTCACCTGAGATATGGGAAGCCAAACAGTTGATGGCTTCTGGTGTGTTGAGTCTGAGTGAACATCCAATGTATGATGACGAAGGGAACGGGCTGATGTATCAAGAAGAGGGTGTGGAGGAAGAGCTTGAAATTGAGCTCAATGAAGACGAGCCAGCATTTTTGCAAGGGCAGACAAGGTATACTGCTGATATGTCACCTGTGAAAATATTTAAGAATCCGGAAGGATCATTGAGTCGTGCTGCTGCTCTACAATCTGCTCTTATCAAGGAGCGTAGAGAAGTACGAGATCAGCAGCAAAGAACTATGCTTGATTCTATTCCAAAGGATCTCAATCGGCCTTGGGAAGATCCAATGCCTGAGACAGGTGAGAGGCATCTTGCGCAGGAGCTTAGGGGTGTTGGATTGTCAGCCTATGATATGCCTGAGTGGAAGAAGGATGCTTTTGGAAAAACTGTTAGTTTTGGGCAGAGGTCAAAGCTTTCAATGCAGGAGCAAAGACAGAGCTTGCCTATCTACAAGCTTAAGAAGGAATTGGTTCAGGCTGTGCATGATAATCAGGTTTTGGTTGTCATTGGTGAGACAGGTTCAGGTAAGACAACCCAGGTAACACAGTATCTTGCTGAAGCTGGTTATACAACTAGGGGTAAAATTGGCTGTACTCAGCCTCGTAGGGTTGCTGCCATGTCTGTAGCCAAGAGGGTTGCTGAGGAGTTTGGTTGTCGATTGGGAGAGGAAGTTGGGTATGCAATTCGTTTTGAGGATTGTACAAGTCCAGATACTGTCATTAAGTATATGACTGATGGTATGCTTCTTAGGGAGATATTGATTGATGAGAACCTCTCTCAGTATTCTGTGATAATGCTTGATGAAGCTCATGAGAGGACAATTCACACAGATGTTCTTTTTGGTTTATTGAAGCAACTTGTGAAGTGCAGACCAGACCTTCGTTTAATTGTCACATCTGCCACATTAGATGCAGAAAAATTTTCAGGTTATTTCTTTAACTGTAACATATTTACAATTCCTGGAAGAACGTTTCCTGTAGAGATACTCTACACCAAGCAACCGGAGAGTGACTACCTTGATGCTGCTTTAATCACTGTGTTACAGATCCACTTAACAGAACCAGAAGGTGATATCCTTCTCTTTTTGACTGGGCAAGAGGAAATCGATTTTTCCTGCCAGTCACTTTATGAGAGGATGAAAGGACTGGGTAAAAATGTTCCGGAATTAATTATACTGCCTGTCTATAGTGCTCTTCCCAGTGAAATGCAGTCTAGAATATTTGATCCTGCACCTCCAGGAAAGAGAAAAGTGGTTGTGGCTACTAATATAGCCGAGGCCTCTTTGACAATTGATGGGATATTCTATGTGATTGATCCTGGGTTTGCAAAGCAAAATGTATACAATCCAAAGTTAGGATTGGATTCACTAGTCATAACTCCCATTTCTCAAGCATCAGCAAAGCAAAGAGCTGGACGAGCTGGGCGTACAGGCCCTGGAAAGTGTTATCGACTTTACACTGAGAGTGCATACCGCAATGAAATGCCTCCTACCTCAGTTCCTGAAATTCAGAGGACAAATCTTGGACTTACTACACTTACAATGAAAGCAATGGGTATAAATGATCTGCTTTCCTTTGATTTTATGGATCCACCTTCTCCTCAAGCTCTCATCTCTGCCATGGAGCAGCTTTATAGTTTAGGGGCACTGGATGAGGAGGGACTCCTCACTAAGTTGGGCAGGAAAATGGCTGAATTTCCTCTAGAACCTCCATTATCAAAGATGTTGCTTGCCAGTGTGGATCTTGGATGCAGTGATGAGATCTTGACAATGATTGCAATGATTCAAACTGGGAATATATTTTACAGGCCTCGTGAGAAGCAAGCCCAAGCAGATCAGAAGAAAGCTAAGTTTTTCCAACCGGAAGGAGATCATCTAACTTTGCTTGCCGTCTATGAGGCATGGAAAGCCAAGAATTTTTCAGGACCATGGTGTTTTGAGAATTTTGTTCAGTCTCGGTCTTTGAGGAGGGCGCAGGATGTTAGGAAACAGTTGCTTACCATCATGGATAAGTATGATCTTTTGATCTTTCTTTTTATTTGTTGACTTGACCATTTGGTCATGTTTACAACTTTACACTTTACTGATCTTTTTATCTTCATATATTGATTTGATTATTTTGTGTTCACTGGTTAGTTGATCCTGATGTTTCAATTTCATCTTGTGATCTTAAGTAACTTTGTTGCGTAAGCTTGGGGGGCTGTCTTTGCATGGGAATTCTAAACTTTTGATAAGTCTGTGTTCTGTTAGTCCTTAGTTGTATCAAGCTTATTGTAAGCTTCTGTTACTTGAAAAATGAAGTAGGTGGTAAAACAACCACCTATTTATTTCTAACTCGAAAAGAAAAGAAAAATATTGGGTTGCTGAGACGTGTGTTGGTAGTTCCAAATTGTGTTGTTTGCATCCTAAGCATCTTTGTAAAAAACAACCTGTTACTTGCCATCATTTGCATATAAAACTCTTCTCTACTCTGAAAATCCTTAGTGCATTGTCATCTAAATTAAAGTACTTGTTCTGACATGTTAATGGTTTAAGGTGATCTTCCAATTCCATTATTACTAATACTTGTTATTCAGGGATTTTCTTTGGCTTGTGCACAAGTTTTTGCTTTTTTGATAGTTTTAAGTTATTATGTAAAATGTGCACAACCTAGTATTTTGTTTGTTTTTACTCCAATGCTAGCAACTCATATTAGTCATTCAAGTTACACTTGAGACTTTGCTCTCGTTTTGTCCTAACCTAGGAATAACTGTTCATTTCAGGTATAAGTTAGACGTTGTAAGTGCTGGAAAGAATTTCACAAAGATCCGAAAGGCAATTACGGCTGGGTTTTTCTTCCACTCGGCCAGGAAGGATCCTCAGGAAGGTTACAGAACCCTAGTTGAGAATCAGCCTGTCTATATCCACCCAAGCAGTGCTCTTTTCCAGAGACAACCAGACTGGATCATCTATCATGAGTTGGTTATGACAACAAAGGAATACATGCGTGAGGTCACAGTTATAGACCCTAAATGGCTTGTTGAACTGGCACCAAGGTTCTTCAAAGTTGCAGATTCAACTAAGATGAGCAAGCGGAAGCGACAGGAGCGCATTGAGCCACTGTATGACAGATACCATGAGCCTAACTCTTGGCGTTTGAGTAAACGTCGTGCGTGATTTGTAATTTCCGGTTTCAGATTATATGGTAATTATGCTTCTACTTTTAAGTGTTTATACCCTTGATTCCATGATGAAGTTTAAATTTTGAGCACATAGGAACCCTGAATGGTGATTTTAATTTTCTAATTCAAACGTTTATTTTTTCTGTACATTATTGTTTGTTACTAATTGAATTTTTATGATATCTATACCCATGATTTTTTTTTATGTACTAGTAAACGGGGGAGGGGAAGACTTACAAGTACAACATACCCTTTTCAGGGTTTGAACACATCGCAAGGGGCATCTCCACTGAGATAACTCAGATATTTTCCTTAATCTTTCAATACGATTTTGCATTTTTTTGGGAAGCAATATGCCCCAAGGGTTTTTAATGTTTTATGTATTTAGCATTCAAATGTAGCTTCTTTATTTTTTTAATTGGCCTAGTCCACGTTCCCTCGCAACTAATGACCCAGGGCTAGTTGTTGCTGTGACTCTTCAATCAATTTGGTTTTAGTTTCAGCCTAAAATATGCTGCCTGCATTGAGCTATATTCTTCTTGATTCACCCACCACCTTTTCCCCCCCTAATTTCTTTGGTGCTGATGATTATGCTGTTATGTCACCTTTTTGGTTTGAGTCTGCAACGCCATATTGTTGAATCTCATAGATGAATATGGTCATGAATATTTAATCCATTATTTTGAGCCTTATTGTGCTAGACATTGATGACATTTTGTGATGATTTTCAGTGCTGCAGATTGAAATCTTTTTGCTTTTTATTCTAGGAATTTAAATTGGACAATGCAAACTAGTAAATCAAATTATTCATTTAAGTTGCTTTTGAGACTTGGTGTCGTTTTGGCCCTAACATGCATTGATTTCTGCTTTTACATAGTTTGAGAAGGCAATTCTCCAGAATTTTTCTTCAATGAACGAGAGAGGATCCTCAGGAGGGTTACAAAACCCTAGTCCAGAATCAGCTGGCTTATATAATATCCCACCAAAACAGTTTGTATTCAGGGAGAATTAAACTGGGTTTCTACATTCTACCCTGAATTGGTTATGATGATAAAGGAGTACGTACATGAGAGAGGTCTCAGATAATGGCTTGTCAAACTGGTAACTTTTGCAAGATTCAAGTAAGATGGGCAAGCTTAATTGACAACAAGAGCAAGGTTAGCAGCAAAATGACAGACACCATGAAATAAGTTTCTTCCAACTGGGTTTCGATTGTTCCCTGAATTCATGGTCTGGTTTGACGTTTGACACTTGGGAACCCTGAATGTCAGGTTCAACTTCTCTTACACTAACATCTGTAATAACATACGGTTTTGAACCATGAAAGAAAATTTCCTCCTTCGTATGTGGTATTGTGTTTGTCAAAGCTTGAGCTTGTGCCAACAGATCTTATTGTCATTATTTCTGCTCATACGAACCTAGATCTTTAAGGGATTGAGTAATATACAGGTCAAGTTCTTGATTTTAAGTGGGTATATGGATATTTCTTTTAAACGTTAGAATGTCAATTAGTTTGTTCCGTCTATGCTTTCCTTGAGCATTTTAGCATTTGCTTGTAGGATATCGACGCTGTCTTTAGAACAACACAAGTGGTCAACTGTCAAATAGTATTCTCTCTTTTAGTCCGCTATTTTAAGCAGCTTAACATTAATACAGGAATATGAATTATAATTTCTATTAGTTAGTTATCGTGAAATAAGCAAAAATAATTAATTAATTTTATTTAATTTTTTCAAAAATATGTCTATCAATATAAGTATTTTTAGGATGGGCATATCACAAAGTTACTTAATTATGTCAAAGGTAGTAGTTAGTATATGTTATTTTTTTAACAGTTTAATGGTTTTATTTTGAAAAGGAGACAACATAAAGATAAATGTTAATTTTTTTTTTTATTTTTCTTATATTTTTTCATCTGATATCATTTTTATAGAATATTTTTAACAAGGAATGATGACTATAAAATTGATAAAAAATATAAATTTTTTAAATTTTGATAATTTATTCTTATGTCAAATTGTTAAACAAAACTTTTTTTTAATGAAATGCAAGAAGATAAATTGTTAAACAAAACTTTTTTCTTAATGAAATACAAGAAGATAAAGTCCTAATAGGAAAATCCTTTGGATTTAAAAATAAATAAATCTAAAACAATAATCAACATAAAATTAAGAGATCCTAACAAGATCGTAAAACCAATGATTTATACTTTAAAAGATAAGATTAAATTTGGAAAATAAATTAAATTTTTTTTTGGAATTAAGTTATAATATCAAGTAATTCACCTTGTAAGTCTAGTATTCTTAGTTGAAAAAAAAGTCGAGAAAATAAGAGAAAAAAAGAGAATGATTATTAACTTTAAAGTATTGAATAAATAAACTAGTGAGGACAGATATTTCATTCCAAAAAAAGGAAGAACTACTATCATTAATAAAAAGAAATAAATACTTCTTGAGTTTTGATTGCAAAAGCAAATTTGGGAAAATAAGATTGGATGAAAGAATCCCAAAAACTAACGATATTTAGTTATCCAAGGACAATTCTAATGGACAATTATACCATTTGAATTAAAACAAGCTCTAGTTATTTTCCAAAGATATATGGATAACATTTTCAAGAAATTACAAGATATTTACTGTGTTTACATAGATAATATTTTTGTTTTTAGTAATGAATTAAATAAACATTATTTGGATATTATCAATATTCTACAAGAATGTAGGAAATGAGACATTGTATTCTTTGAAAAGAAAGTAGTACTTGCTCAACAAAAAATTAAATATTTAGGGTTGAAAATTGAAGACGAAAAACATAATCTACAATCCAATATACTAAATAATATTCAAGGTTTCCCTAGTGAATTCAAAGACAAAAATCAATTACAAAGAGTTTTAGGATGTTTAACATAGGTAGAAGTATACATCATTGTTGAAATGAGAAAACCATTACAAGCAAAATTGAAAAAAGATCATATCTGGAAATGGACTAAAGAAGATACTCTATATATGGATAGAGTAAAAAAAAAGGTAAAAAAATTGCTAACTTTATGTCATCTAGGACTAGATGATAAGATGATAATTGAAACAGATGTTTTACAAGAATATTGGGGATCAGTTCTTAAAGCAAGAGTATATGACAAATATGAATATCTTTGTAGATATACATCAAATCGTCAATTGAAGAGCCACCAAGTTTAGACCCCACACTTTTACCCTTATATCCCCAGTTAAGTATGAAAGTGAAAGAGTCCAATGGAGAGATGAAAAAGATGTTAGAAATACATAAATTGGATCAGTCACGGTGGAATGCTTATAAGAATGCAAAAAAGTTCAAAAATAAAACAAAAATATGACAAAAGAAGAGAATTGAGAAACATGTTTGTGAGTCAGAGCATAAAGTATTATTGAACAATTCAAGACTCAAGCTGTTTCCAGGCAAACTCAAAAGTATATGGACACAAAAGAGATGTGGCTTATAACTTGATATGATTGTCTAGTCAAGGAGGTTAAACGTGACATTGGTTGGGAGGAAACCCAATGTTATGTTGCTTATATTTTAAATGTTTTTGTTTTGTAGGTGAATAAATGTGGAAACTAATGGCATAACAAGAATGAGTATTTCAACGACAGATGTGGTGTGCCATGATAAAGGGAATTTTCTTTTCTTTTACCGTTTCATATTTATATGTGCACATTAGGGACAATGTATAATTTAAGTTTGGGGGAGGGAACTTCATTCTCTACATTAGTATTTACTATGCATTTTAAATTTTTTAGGGATTTTTTTTTGATGTTTTTAATCATGATTTGGGTATAAATTGATAAATATATGAAAACTAAATGCATGCATGCTTGATATGAAACATATGAACTCAATGATAAAAATTGGTTGTCATGACTAGGATAAGAAGTGTAACATATTTGTTCAGATATTTGCATTAATAATGTGATATGCTTGCTAGTTTTGATTGGATTAATTCAAATTCTTATGCACATACTCATGATTGATTTTGGTGTTCTTATTAAGAGAAAATTTGTAGTGAGTTATGTGAGTTGATGAGATCTACTAGGTTTTAAAATCTATTTGATCATCCCTTGAGATGAAATTCTGAATAGTATTTAGCAAAAGAAATGATTTAGGCCTTATTTGGATCGATTGAGCTTTTCAAGCTAACCACTGTTAATATCTTTAGTCACCCATTTAAGCCTAACAAAGAACCATTCATATCTTTAAGCCACATTTTATGCCTAACTAATAAGCATTACCTTTAACTGCACCTTTAGCTTGTATGAAAAGAAAAAAATACAATCATGTGTTATGAAATAAAGTAAGGTGAAATGCTATAAAAAAGAAGAAGAAGAAAAACTCACAATATAATTATCCTTCTAAAGATAAAGAAAATAGAATTGAAAATAAGTTTTGGGGTGTTGTGAAATTACAAAAAAAAAAAAAAAATAGAGAGAAAAGAGATGTGAAAAAAAGAATATGAAAAGAATGTCAAAATAGGGTGCACCGAAATATTAAGTAAAAACTCAATTGTAGTTAAAAAGTGCATGATGAGAAAAAGCTAAGGTGTGGAAAGAGTCTAAGTGTCTTCATTTATCGACCCACCATCTAAGCCTTACATTATAATCATGTAAAATCCTTATTGATCTTTAGCTAAGTGCATATTTATATTAGTTGAGAGAGACGTGAAAAATAGACTTATGAGACTTGTTCAAAGATTGAATTGATTAGCATGCTCAAATAAGTTGATTTCATGAGTGCATTGACTGATATCATATGTAGCACACACATACAAATCATTTTTAAAAAAATCTTTCATATCCTTGTATTAATGGAATGTTGATTGATGAATATGTGAACCTCTTTATCATAGGATTGTACAACTTTTGAGAGGGATAGTTTTCGTGAAATATGTATGTACTAATAGAAGTATATTTATGAATATACTACCAATGTTATTTTATTTATTATACTTGGCTTTACTTAAGGACAAACAAAGAGTTAAGTTTGGGAGTGTGATGACTCTATGAAAGTAGTCATTAATGTACTTTTTACTTAATATTTACTTATTTTATTCAATAAATAGTATTTATCGGGCCAAAAATATTAAAATATAAATTTTTTAGTTAAACGAGGTGAAGGTATAATTTTTGGAATTTTTGTGATTTTCTGAATTTTTTCTGAATTTTTAACGCAATGCCAATCAGAAACTACCACGTGGCCTGCCATGCAAGTAGAAGAGCTTACTGGGCACGCCACACAGATGCCATGCAAGTAGGGAAAAGGAATCACATTACACCATGTGTGAGTAGAATGAAACGCACACCATGTGTTAGCACGACGTTCAATCAAAGTTCAGAGATAGGTCAAATTGCTCTCTCACGTGTCACCATGCCATTTCTCTATGGGTTCCACCCGTGCACTACACCATCCATTTCTGCGAATCACATTTTTTCGCATGGCGCTGACTTAGTAGGCGTTGACTATGACTAGTCTTCTGTGCCACACATCGAGCTCTTATTTTCCCAATTTATTCCGTGTGCCACATGTCGTGCTATGATTGGCCGCCGTTGTTAGTTTTGCTTGTTTTGATCTCAACCTTTGATCTGAAGTTGATCTGACGGTCTAGATTGTACCTGAGCTATATTTAAGCCTCTAATCACGTCATAAGCCTTAAGGGGCCATCATTAGCATAATTTTGGTCAGTTTTTGGAGCTAAAAAGAGAGAAAAATATAAAAAAAATTCAAGATGAGACACAATTTTGGTGGAGAGTCAAGAAGAGATTAACATTACAATTCACAAGATTGATTGTATTTCTTCTTCTACTCTTTTCTTTATCAATTTTTATGTCTTTCTTTAGAAAATATATGAGCTTTATGAACATAATTATGTATAGTTAATTTATTAATCTAGAGATCTTATGAATCCAATTTTTACCATATAATGATATAATATTTTACTCAAATTATAATTATATTATTTAATTTAATTTTTATGCCATTAATTGTTTGGCCAATAATTTATATATAGAGACAATTAAATAGATTTGATAGAATTATTTAATTGTTTGTATTGATGAAATAACATGCATATTTTTTAGGTAGAGAAGTATAATTCTTATGTATATGATCTATAATTGATGAACTTAATGAGTAATATGTAATTTAATTAACATGAGTGTGTGATTAAATTAATTACTATATGATGTGTAATTTACTTGAGAGAGGATTAAATTAATTACTATATGGTGTGTAATTTACTTGAGAGAGGAATACATGTTAGGTTAGATTTAATTGATCATGTAATTTAATTGATAATTATATTGGAGGGATTTTAGTAATTCACATGTTTAGAAAATTAGGGGATTAAGTATTTTTAGATATTTTCTTATATATCTTTTTAGTTACCAAATCTGATTTAATTAATTATTTGTATTTACTTTTAGTTATTTTAATTTTACTTCTTTAAAATATAAAAAACACATAAAAAATTGATTTTTATTTTTTAGTTTTAAAAATTAGTTTATAATAAAATAATCTCCATGAGAATGATCATTTTTTATAATTATATTATTTATTGCGATATGTATACTTACGTATTCATTGCATACACTTCGTGTATGATGATCATACCCTAATCTACTTGAGATTTGTTTTATCCTATAGATGTTAATAAAAAATACGAGTTCTTTTCTCAAAGATTTCTTACATTTTGTACATTAATAACAAAAATTAGGATAGTAGATCACTTAATTATATTAAATAAGTACTATAAGAAGTAAAAAATAAAAATACATACTATACATACGTTAGTAAAATAATTCAAATAAGAAAATAATTTATTACACAAAAATTTAAAAATTTAAAAAATTAAAATAAATAAAATAATAAAAAATTCATAAAATTCATAAAATAAAGAAAATTAAAAATATAAAATATAAAATTGTTAAAAGAAAAGAAAATTACAATATTTTTTAGATTTATTTATAATTTTTAATAACAAATAAAACAAGTCTTAAATGAAAATTACAAATTTTTTAATAAAATAAAGGAATTATTTTTAAATGTAAATTTAAATTCTAAATTTTATAAAATTTATAATAACCTACATATTTTAGAAATTTAAATAAAAAAATAACAATATTTACAACAAAAAAAGTTTTGTATATTTTGATAATAACAATTTAAAAATGTTATTCGTCCCTAATAACAACACCAAAAACTTGATGTATAAATTTAATGTGTACACATATTTTTTAATTTATAAAATAGCTTGCAAGTGCACAAATCACTTATACAAAATGATGAGTATATTTCTAAGGTCGATCTAAAGAGAAATCATGTTATTTTTAAATCATTTAACAAGTTCTTAAAAAAAAAAACATTAAAAACCTAAACATCCTATCATAATTGTTTTGCTTTAGTATCTAAACTACTAACATAAAAATAAAGATATATTCAATAAACATTTGAGCAATTAAATATTTATCACGCAATACATAATTTATGTGATATATTAGTTAGTTTATCATGCTTATTCAATATTAAGTAGGTTATTAAAGATATAAATTAAGATTATTGATTTTCCCTTTTTAATAAGAAAATATGCTAAGGGAGAGATCAAATTTCTTTTTATTAATAGTAGACCAATTAACATCCTAGGACCGAGAAAACTAATTGCTTAATTATTAAATTCTAATTTATTTCTAAGGAATTAATAACCATCTAATTAATGCCTAAGGTCGGGTATGTAAGTTAGACTTTCATTCAAGGTATCAAATTGAGTTTATAATTAAAGTATCTAAAACTAACTTTCAAATTTTAAAACTATTATGAATGATATGTCGTCAATATATTTTCAATAATATATATATATATATATATATATATTTATTTAAATAAAGTTCACTCTTTCTATACATTTGATTTAGACCAAAGGATTTAAGAGCACTACTCTAAATTAGATTCAAATAATTTAAATCCTAAATCTACTTCTCTTGTTTATTATGAAATGTTTATTTTTTAAAAATGTTTCATATACTTTAATATTTCACAAGTATACACATTACTAATATCTATATATTTTATATCCAAATATGCATAGTTTAATAAATGATCAATAAATTATACATGTACAATGTAAAACAAAACTTAGAGATCATCTGAAAAGAATACATTTAAATATACTATAACAACATTTTTTTAGAATTACTTCTATTTTGGAAAACCTCCAAATATAATTATTGCATTGTTTATTAATTTGAAACTAAATACTATTACATAAACTAAATTTTTTCAACTCTCAATTAAGAGAAGAGCCTTTATCGAATAAAAGAAAAACTAAGAAAGAAATGCAAAGAAATCAGCTAGAAGAGAGCTGATGGAATTATGAGATGATTTTTTCAATAGAAATTGGGTCCTATTTATAGGGTGTGGAAAGAAGAAAAATATGGAAAATTTAACTTGGCATTGCGGCATACCACTTTTCCACGCCATGGCACATATAGCCTGTACACGGTTTTGGGCAAGATCCATTTTACTTGCACCACGACACACAATGTTTTCATATTGTGGTTCACATCATATTTGAGACACATTTGATTTTTTCTTTTTTCATGGTGCTACGACTCAATATAAATTCATACTACAGCACACTCCAATCTATATCAATTTGGAACCCTTTTTTCTTGTATTTTATTTTTAATCTTCTAAGGTGTGATGGAGTGCTTCAAATTCTTCAAGTTCAATAATTTTAAATACAAAAAATACTTTAAAAATGACAGAATATACCTAAAAAATAACAAAATATACATGTGATTTGAAAAGATAGATTTGCATTAAATGATAGCAAAACAAGCAAATACAAATCTATATTTTAACATGCATAAAATCATGATATATTAAGTGTTTTTTGAGAACTTATCATTCTGATCTATAGAACTATCGTTTTTCGTATTGTTGCTTCCTTTTCTTCTACACTTGACTACTCCTTTTATTTTCGGGCAAGGTTCCACTATTTTTCATAACATTCCTTTCAACTGTCTGAGTAGGTTTGTTCTTTCATGCATTGTTTTTTCTAACATTCATTATTTCCGGTGTAGTTCTACTACATCTTCTTCCTCTTATTCTATAAACACTACCCAATCAACTTATTGCGAGCCCAATCCTGTTTCCTCCACCCCTTCCATTTCCATCTCTCTTTTTGCTCATGAATTACAAACTTTGAATAGGAATGTCCTTGATATGCATCATTTTCAGGCTTTTTATTATGGTGTTATGACTTCTTATCATCGTGTGGTATCGCCTTTTCATGGTTTATCTATCTCTTTTGCTTATGTCAGACCTTGCCTTACTGTTGCTATACCTTGTCACTTTCATGTTTTTTCACTTAGGTCTTTATTTAACTTGTTTACTATATATGCTAGAGATGAGTTCATTACTTCATTTGAGACTAATCACTCTTTTGATCAATTTATTGATAATATTCTCAACCCTTAATCTACTACACCAGCCGTTGTACCTTCAAATGTAGGACAGTATTCTCATAGTGGTGTTCAAAGAGATGATGATACTATAAAGGGAGACAAAGAGTGTTGATCATTTCTATGTATTTTTACTTTAGTTTATTTGTCTACTTATCCTTGTAAAACATTTTATGTTCAGTAAGTATGAGTTGTTGGTGTTCAATAAATATTTTTGGCATTTTTTTTCTTCTTCAAATTATAGTATCTTTATATACCTTTTCTCCCTCAAATATATATGCAAAACTATGTATTTTTACCATGCTATGTGTTGCATGGATTGTGAGTGTAAGATTTCACTACATATTGTTTTCTAACTTGCATGCATTTAGGGGTGTGTTGCATGGATTTAGGAGGACATGTGTATTTATAATTGTGTTTGAGCCCATCGTTTTGTACCTGTGTAGGGGTAACATGATAGTTTGTGGATAGGCTACATGTTGTTCCTACATGATACATTTACGAGATATGTGTTTATTTCGTATGTGCACATTACAGATGTTGAGTGAAGTCTTCACTTATAATGTGTTGTGTGTAGTGGTCCTGAGACTGTCATGTTTCAAGGTGATAGAGTGGAAGAGTTGTTCCATAAAGATGGATGGATGATGACTCTATGAAAGTAGAGTTATGAGTACACTTTTGTACTTAATATTTGATTTTTATTCAATAAGTAGTATTTTAAGAGTTAAAAATATTAAAATATAATTGTTTAGTGAAAACGGATGAAAATATAATTTTTGGGATTTGTTTTGGAGTTTTTATGTATTTTTTATGAATTTTTAATGCAAGAACAATTAGATGCTTCCACGTGGATGCCACGCAAATAGGAAAGCTGACGGCACAAGCTACATGGATGACACACAATTGGAGCAAGAAAATCAAGCAAAGTCATGCGTATAGAGTGACGCTACCTCACCATTTGTCAACATCGCGTTCATTCTGAGTTTACTTCTCTATCAATGCACATGCCATGTGTCATCACTTTACTCATCCATTTCTTCCACCTATGCACCACGCATTCCATAACCATGAATCATAGATTACTACATTGTTCTAACTCAACACGCATTGATCGAGACCAATCCTCATGCCACACTTCATACTCTAATTCACCCACTAAATTTCATGTGCCATATGTCTCCTCTCTATTCACCATCAATGTTAATTTTACTTGTTTTGATCTCGACCCTTGATCCGAAGCTGATCTAACGATGTAGATTTCACTTGAGCTTAATTTAACCCCTAATTTCTCTATAAATCCCAAAGAGCCAAAATTAATATAATTTTTATCAGATTTTAGAGCCAAGAAGAGAGAAAAATACAGAAAAATCAAAAAGAGATACAATTTTGGTGGAGATTCAAAAGGAGATTGGTACTATAATTCAAGAGATTGATTGAATTTCTTCATCTTCTCTTTTCTTTATCAATTTGTATGTCTTATTTATGAAAAATATGAGTTTTATGAATAAAGTTCTGTCTAGTTTATTTATTAATTTAGGGATCCTATGAACCTAATTTTCATCATACGATGATATAATATTTTACTATAATCATGATTTTAATATAATTATAGTATTTAATTTAATTTTTATGCTATTAATTGTTTGGCCAATAATTGATATATAAAGACAATTAAATAGATTTGAGAGAATTATTTAATTATTTGTCTTGATCAAATAATGTGCATAGTTTCTAGGCAGAGATATATGATTCTTATATATGTGATCCATAATTAATGAACTTAATAAGTAGTATTTAATTTAATTTAATATAATTGACATGAGAGTGTGATTAGGGTAATTAATATACAATGTGTAGTTTATTTGATAGAGGGATACATGATATTCAATTGATTATGTAATTGATTGATAATTATATTTGGAGGATTTTAGTGAATCACATGTTTAGAAAATTGGGTGATTAAATATTCTTAGATATTTTCTCATATATCTTCTTAGTTTCCAAATTTGATTTAATTAATTATTATTATTTATTTTTACTTTTTAATTTTTTTTAAAATATAAAAAAATTGATTTTTGTTTTAAAAATTAGTTTTTAATAACATAATCTCTATTAAAATGATATTTTCTTATCATTATATTACTTGTTGGGATATATAAACTTGCATATTCTTTAAACACAATTCATATTCTAATTATGTTTTTGGCGCTATTGTCGGGATTATAAACATTAGAAATTACTTTAGTTATTTTCTTTATTTATTTTTCATAATTTTAATTTTAATTTATCTAGTTATCTAATTAGTTATTTATTTTTTATTTTTTAAATTAATTAATTTAATTATTTATATTTAATTTTAATTTCGACATCTTTTTTCATGTATTAGAAACACATTTGAGTCTATTGTATGAATAGAGTCTACGAGGGAGAAACCTTACCTTTAGATCCTGAAATTGAGCATACTTTGAGATCAATAAGAAAACAACAAGTCGTTATCCAAGTGGAAGAAATGACTATTTTATTAAAAATAAACAATATTGGTATAAAATTTAACATAGAGATACCTTTAATGGATGATATGGATAGAGCTATGAATGAATATGCAATACCTATGTTTGAAGGTCTGAATCCAAGTATTACAAGGCTAAGCATTCAATGATTTAGCACATGATTCCATTACAACTTGGAATGATTTAGCATAAAAATTCTTGATGAAATACTTCTCATCAAAGAAGAATTCCAAGCTTTGGAATGACATTACCTTCGATAAAAAAATGAAGGATAATCTTTATATAAAGGATGGGAAAGATTCAAAGAGTTGTTAAGAAAGTGTCCTCACCATGGTATGCATCATTGGATCCAAATGGAGAATTTATACAATGGTCTCAATGCTCAAACAAGAACTATTATTGATGCATCCTCTAATCAAGCTATGCTAGCCAAATCTTACAATCAAGCTTATGATTTAATTGAAAAAATAGCTAGCAATAATTATCAATGGCCAATGGATAAAACGGTAGCCACAAAAAGAGTAGCCGAAGTGCATGGGGTCAATGATATTACGACACATACAACTTAGATGTCATCTTTGGTGAATATTTTGAAGGCTAAAAACTCGCCAGTGAGTATAAACCAAGTCTTAGATTCATGAGTGTCTTGTGTATTTTGTGAAGGAGCTCATTTCTTTGATAATTGTCCAAATAATCTTGAATTAGTATTCTATGTGGGTAATGTGAACTAAAAAATTAATTCATACTCGAGCACATATTACCCAAGATGGAGACAACATCCAAATTTCTTATGGAGTAATAACAATAATAAAGGTGGTAATCAATTCAATCATCAATCATTTTCACCACCAGGTTTTCAACAACCACATTAATCACAAGTCGAAGAGAAGAAGCCACCTACTAGGGATGATACAAATGCTTTAATGGGGATGATGAAAGACTTCATCCAGGTAGTAAATACAAAATTTTCCACTCAATAGGGTTCAATTCAAAATTTAGAGAATCAAATGGGACAACTGTCCCAAGCCATAAGTCAAAGGTCTCAAGGTAACCTTTCAAATGACACAATTGTAAACCAAAGAAGAGAAGATAAGGATTATTACAATGCTATAGCCTTGAGGAATGGTAAACTCTAGAGGAGGAACATGAGACTCAAAAGGATGAGTAGAACCATGAAACTAACAAGGATGATGAGGAATTAGTGGATAAAGAGAGCCAATAATTTATGGATAAAAAGAGTAATGGAAAAGAAATAATTAAATAAAAAAGGAGTAACCTCTACAAGTCTACTATTCCTTTTTCTCAAGGACTATAAAAGCAAATGTTAGACATGCAATTTTCAAATTTCCTTGAAATCTTGAAGCTACACATAAATATACCATTTGTAGATGCACTTGAACAAACATCTTCGTATGCCAAATTTTTGAAGGATTTCCTGTCTAAGAAAAGGATGCTTGGAGGTAATGAAACAATAATCTTGATTGAAGGTTGTAGTGCCATCCTTGCTATAAAACTACCCAAAAATTGAAAGATCATGGTACTTTTGACATTCCTTGCACTATTGGCAACATCCACTTTGAAAAAGTGCTATGTGATTTGGATTCCAACATCAACCTCATGACATTATGAATTTTCAAGAGATTAAGGGTTGGAAATTCCAAATCCACTTCAATAACATTGCAAATGTTAGATAGAACAATTAAAAGACCCTGAGTATGGTATAAGATGTGCTAGTAAAATTAGACATTCATCTTTCTAGTTGATTTTACTATACTAGACATAGAAGAAGACCGCAACATTCCTATCATACTTGGTCATCCATTCTTAGCATTGTTACACATGATGCTGTGAACAATGAAGTAAACTCACCAAGAAATAACTCAATCTGTGTTAATTTTGAAAGTGTGGAATCTATGATTGATTTGTTGATTGTGTGAACTATTTGGAAGCTACATTTCTCATGTGTATATCTAATGCGGTTGTGGAGAATTTTGAGATAAGATCTAAGCTCAAACCATCAATTGAAGGGCCACTAAGTTTAGACCTCACACCTTTTCCCTACCATCCCCAATCAAGTAGCAAGAAAAAGAGTCCAATAAAGAGGTGAAAAAGATGCTAGAAATACAAAAATTGGATGAGCTACAGTGAAGTACATATTAGAAAACCAAAAAGTACAAAAAGAAAACAAAAATATGGCATTATAAGAGAATTGAGCACCGTGTTCGCTCAAGGACTAGAGAAGAGTAGTATGGGGAGTTTGATTAGAATCATTTTATACATATATTTGTGCATCAATTCACACATACTACAATGAGTTACTATTCCCTATATATTTCATATGTTTATGCTATGTTATACAAGCATTTATGGATGAAATGAGCAAAAAGAGGCAAAAACTTTTAATTATAGCAAAAATAGAACATTGGATCGATCGATCAAACTTCAATAGAGATCAATCAAGGAGATAGGGTAAGTACGGGAATCAGGATTTGAATGTTCCAAAAAGGGACTTTATCGATCGAGCACTAGGTCGATCAATTGAGCTTTGATCAAGGAGATATGGTAAGTACGGGAAGAAGGGTGAATGTTCCAAAAAAGGACTCTATCGATCGAGCACTAGGTTGATCAATTGAGCTTTGATCAAGAACTCTTAGGTTGGAAATTGCAATGGTTAAATCGATCAAGAAAGGGTATCAATTGATCAAGAAGTCTAGTCAGCACTCAAATCTAATAGTTTTTAGCACCAACTTTAATCTTGGCCATTGGATTAAGAAAATTCTATTGTAACTCAAATTATGCCTGAAAATACACTATTCAAACAACATAAGAAGTCATCAAAACATAATAATTGCAACAAGAAGTATGAGAGATCAAAGAGCTAGGGCAACTTTGGGAGGAGGTTTTAAAGATCTTTGTAAGCTTCTCTTAATCATCTTCTATATAGTTTTCTGTGCTTATAATGTTGATTCTTATAGAGTCTACCTAATTTAATAATGTGATTGTGGGAAATTTGAAGCCCTAGACTATGGTTTAATTTAACTAATATTGTAATAAATTTTTGTCTCAATTCTTGATTCTTGATGTACTTAATTCTACGTTTGAATCTAAACACTATGCATGTATGAATTAAAGTAATTAACTAGTTTATTGCATGAATATCTTTATATCTAGTTTAAGATGTTAGTACATAATTACTAATATTCTTATTCAAAGTAGTACCTTATGGCCAATGTCACAAGTAAGATTGAACACTTACGCTAAAGGTTAAATAATTGTTCTAATCTTGCATAGTTTAATTATCACTTTTTTAGATCTTAGTGAAATAAATGAGATAAATCTAGTAAGCATATCTCCAGGTTATTTAGGATTTATGTTGATTTATAATGATATTTTGAATAAATTGCATAGTAAAAAAGGTGAGAAGTCTTAAGTAGACCTAGACTTCTAAAGCTAAAGTTAAGAATTTAAGAATGATTTTAAACTATGAAAGTGAATTAGACATTAAGAAACAAATTTTGAGTCATAACATGGTTCATAAAATTGTAGGTTAGTGGTGAGGATAGTCCCATAATCACATATCTCTCAATATTTTTGTGTAATTCACCTTTAATATTTTACATTATTTTCTTCAAAAGCAACCAAAACTCTTTTTTTTTCTAATTTAAATAACTTATAACGAACTAGCAATTATGAGTAAATATTGTTACCAATCCCTGTGGGTATGAGAACCCTTGTTCTTAAATTACTTATCTCTTGTACATTATCATGTATACTTGCGTCTTCTTAATTGTGTCACTAGAAACTTTATGTTCTTCTCTTTTTTCTTTAAAGCTTTGAGAAGTTATTTGTTTGGGAGAGGAATATTTTTCTATTGAAGTCGCTCTCTATTATATTTTTTTTTCATATATTTATTTCTTTTTTATTAGTTATTTTGAGAGATATATATATGTGTGTGTGTGTGTTGTTTCTTTACTTAGATCTTGTTCTAGAGTTTTTTTTTCATCTAGGTATTCATCAAGGATAATTTATGTCATATTTATACCTGTAAAATTTATGTTTTATTTTCAATCTTGATCCTTATCTAGTCCATAGTGTTAAAAATCATGAAGATTAATTATAATATGATATCAAGATTTTTTTCTTCTAAAGAACGATCAATATATCAATTGGAGCAGTTAAATTGGAAATTAAAGAATATTATAATAGTGTAAAAATAAAAGCTCAAGGTTTTCTCTATGTAATTAAGAATGTTTTTACTTTTGGTTTAACAATTTTGAACGTTGATGTATGTAGATTGCATCTTTTTATCTTTAATGTTCCATTTTCTAAAAAAAATAAATTATTAACTAGATGTAAAATCATTATCTTATTCTCAAATTTTAATAAGTTATCTTATTTGACAATATAATTATAAATACAATATGATATGTAAGCATGCTTTTCATTTGACTAGAAAGTAAGAGGAAGTTGTTATCGTAGTTACCATATTGTTATTATTTGTGATCAATGTTATTAAAAGTTTTTATTTTAATACTCATAATTAAATTTGTGACTTCTCTTTTAGCCATTTTTATCTTTTTTCTCCTTTTTAGTGAAAGTTTACGATATGTGTCATACATGAAAAATTGGATATGGGTATTTGTGAAATTTTGTTTTAAAAAAGACAGACATTAGGAAAATGATTATGATTATATTTATCACCAAATAAAAAAATTAATAGTATGACTACTAATTTTATAATAAGTTAAGCATTTAATAAATGAGGTAGTATATATTTATAATTAGCACAACAAAATATATGAATGAACTTTTTAGCTTTATAATTAATTATAATTTAATATCATTATTGTTGAATAAAATGTTATTAATAAGAAAAACTTGACAATAATATTCTAAAAACATTTGGCAATGACATTTTAAATTATGATATTATCACTCAAAAATTATAATAAATAAGTAATTTTTATTTTTATTCTAAATTTGATGTATTTTGTTAATTTTTAACCTCGGGTGATTAATAAAAGTAATGTATTGATAAACAAAAACAAACAATAAATTTGACCTATTCTAGATATTGTTGTATGAGGTTATGTACCATAGTTAATATATTGATATTTTCATATCCCATGTTATTAAAATGGTCTATTTTAATATCTTTTTTACCATTTTCTTTTGCTATTGCCTTTTATTCTTTTTTTTTTCTTAAATTTCCTCAAATGCCCTCTAATTTGATATGTAGGACACATATGATGACCAACTTTGATAATAAAAAAAAACAAATACTATTCAAAATGTATAAAAGATGTATTAATAGTTGAATTGAGCCACTAAAATAAAATATTTTAATAACATGAGATATAAAGAATACTAATACATTAACTTGGATTTTTCTAAGTTACTAAACCCATGTACCAATTTGGTACATTTCGAGTACTAGTTTTTATTTTGTACCCTAAATTACCTTAATTTTTAATTGGAACATTTCAAATATAAATCCAAATTTTAGTCACCAGTATATTTTGAGCTAAATTAAAAAGTACTTTTTAATTTAATTTCTTTTGTAAAATTAATATCAATTCATCATTCGTAAAAAGATGTTATAAATGTGTGTAGAAAAAAATAACCGTTAATAAAATTTGGGAATATGAAAAATCAATACTAAAATTAGTGTGATTTGGGGTGAAAAAAAAAAGAATTGCGCTACCTATTAGACTATATGAGCTATTAGTGTAAGGCGCTTATGTAGATTGTTATGACACATAAGCTTTTGTAGCAGAATTAGTTTCTAACACATTCTCTCATGGTCTATAAATAAGTTGTACTACCATCATTTCAATACAATTAAGTTGGACTATTCATCATTATGTTCTTACTTTCTCTCATTATCTCCTCCTTCATTCTCTTGGTTTATCATGGTATCAGAGCTTCTAACCATGGATGATTTGATCTCTTTAGCAACTCAAAACTAGACCAGAGATGGTAATCTTGATTCAAATGATTTGGTTAAATCTTCTCTACCGTCTATGCTTTCATCTCTACTTGTTTATGCTTCATCTTCAACCTTATGTTCTTGATTTCCAACCTGTCCAATCAATCCTAGTTTCTCTATCAAACTTGATGAGACTATCTCATCTAGAAGATATAGTTACAGCAAGTTGTTACCATTTATGGTCTCAAATCACTAATTATTGATGATTTTGTTTCAACTCTAAGATTTATTAAAAAGAAACTTACAAGATCTGATGCATCTAGCCTGTAAAAACTGCATGAGACTCTTGAAGAAAAAAAGAGTTTCTACATTGGACAAGAGAAGATAGTGCCATTAAGAAATGGATTTACTCATCAATTTCTTCAAGCTATCTCAAGTGCGTAACTGGTAAGCAAACAACAGTTGGTTTTTAGCTTGCATTACCTAAGGCATTTAATGAAGGTTCTTAATCATGTTTGATGGATCTTTGATGGAATTTACAAATGTTAAATAAAGGTAACATGATTATAGAACAGCACATTAGTACAATTAAGGATCTTATTGATCATTTACTAGCCAAAATACTCTTCACTTTTCATTGATATCACTAGAATGAAAAGAACTCTAGGCTTAGATGAACTTTTTACATGTTTAAGAACTCATGCTAGACAACATCAACATATGAATCAATCTGATATACCTATCATAAAAGTTAATTATACTAAGACATATTCTTATGAAAAATCTTCATATTAAGAGTTTTTAATACCTAGGTAAAATTTCTTTGGTGGTTCTTCTCCTAAAATTTACCAAAAAAAATCTAATATCTCTAATAAGATAGGTATTGGAAAAGTTTCTAACATTCATTGTCAGATTTGCAAAAAGTATGGCCATACTACAATAAGGTGTTACATTTGAAACATTTAGTCTAAGAATATTGGCTCTTCTTTGAATGCTCAAAATAGATCCAAAGGATCCACAACTAAAGCAAATTTGGCACAAACTTCATTCTCAATTAAGCATAATCAATTTGTTGCTTCTAATGCACATCATGTGCCTTCTAACACTCAACCACAAGCTTTGGTTACAACTACCATACCTACCATACCTACCATACTACTACGACAAGTACACATCAATGGTTCATGAACAATGAGGCAATACAAAATCTCATGTCAGATTCCTATGCTTGCTAACACTCTAGTTCTTATACAGGTAATGTTTTTGTCCTACTTGATAATGGATCTACTATTCCAATTACTAATTTAGGTAATGCATGCTTGTCTTATCACTCTTATAATTTGTTATGCCTCAGTTAGAATATAATTTAGTTTATATTAGAAAGTTATGTGAAGATAATAATATATTTACAGAATTCTTTCCTAACACTTTTTGTGTAAAGGATTTGAAAACTAGGACTACACCTTTATGGGGAGTACTAAAGATTTTGTGTATCAACTTCCACTAGCTAGTGACCATCAACTAAGTCAGCCAACCTTTTCCTATAACAAAGTTATTTTAAGTGGAATGTTGTTGTATGATAGGTTAAGTCATCCACATTTTGATGTAGTTAGGCATGTAGCTTATATTATGAATAAGGAACTGATAGAATAGAGGTTCATCTAATTTGTGTAACTCTTATCAATTGGCTAAATAATATTATATGCTTATGTTACATGTTCATACAAGATCCAAAAATCCCTTTGACATTGTACATGTTGATTCATGGGGACTTCCTATTGTAGAATTTATTTAGAGCATTAAATAATTTTTATTTCTTGTTGATGATTATTCATGGTTTATGTGTAAGGTTGAGGTTGTTTCAATCTGGTTTCATTTTGGTGTCAACATTGAAAGACAATTTAGAGTCTCATTGATTTCAAAATGGTATTTTAAGAAGACTATTATTCCCTACATACCATCTCATAAAAGGTGTTGTAGAGAGAATGAATAGAAATGATGTTGAAAATGGTTTTGGCTATGTTAATAGGAGTCAATATGCTTATGAAATATTGGGACTATAGCTTTCAAACTATTGTTCATCTCATAAATAGATTACATTCTAAACACATTACTTACAAAAGCATCTTTAAGTTGTTATTTGGTTCTCAACCTAATTATACCTGCCTAAAAATCTTGGTTGTCTTTGTTATCCATTTCTAGACCCTTTTAATCATAATAAATTAGAACCTCATTCTTTGCCTTGTAATTTTCTTTGGATATGCAGCTCAATTTAAGGGATACTGGTGTCTTGAATCATGTTCAAACAAAGTTTATGTTTATGCTCTTGTTAGATTCAATGAAAATGCATTCCTTTTATTTAACACCAGTCTTACTCAATTTGAGATGCAACTAGTTTCTAAAATTGATTCAAGTCACTAATGTTTTGTTTCTTTTTCCTCTTCTATCATTTTACAACATGTGGTGAATTATTGGGAATAATTACTCTTAGTTCCAAGAGTTCTCGAATTTGAATTTCAAATTCTTCTTGATTCTCTTGAGTATATATCATTGGATTTACTCTTATAACCTTTGAATGATCTTTTAATTTTATACTTGTTATTTCATTAAACCTATTGATATTTGGATCTAAGGGATTTTTGAACATATTATTTTTAATAGCTTTCTAATGTAAGTTAAGGTTTTATCTTACTGTATTTCATTTACAAAAGGGCTTTGAGTTAACCTCTATGTCTATAGAAAACATTTCTAAATAAAATTCTTGTTTTCTATATACTTACCACGTTTTTGTTGTTTATGTTATGAAATAAAAGTTGTTAATGATACATAAATGGTTTCATCATCTAATATTATCAAGCCTATTTAACTAAGTACTAGGTAAATGATTGATATAAGTTTAAGAAATTGTTTCCTAGTAAAATATCAACTCCAATTTTCTATTAATATACCATAAGGATATGAGAGGTTTCTAATCTTATTGATACATATGTGTCTTTCGTCTTTCAAGATTTTGTTAAGATTTATTTTATTATGATTTTATATTCTTACTACAAAATATTTTGGCAATTTTTTTCTAAAGTTTACTAGCTATGCATATACATGGTAACTCATGTAACTTTTGAGTTTTAATCCCATTTTGATATAAGTACTATTTGGATTTGTAATACTATACAAGTCATTAATCATCAAATGAAAAGTATTTATATTTTGAGTGAGTAATTTCCTTTTCAATTTCCTTTAATAGATAAATATTACAAATATCATCTACATCTAATTCCTTTATTAGATATATTTTTATTTTAAAAGCTTCTAATATTTTTGCCTTTTGTGAGAATTTCTTTTTAAATTCTTTATTATGTTGAAACCTATTAGTGCATTTATTAGCATAATATTTTTCCTCATTGCAAATTCAACATTTAGATTTCTTTTTTCTCTCATGGATAATAATTTTTATTTTCTAGTGGCTTATGTTTTTTTTCCTAAAATATATTTTCCTATACAATTGGTCATGCATTTTTTTTTTGTATTCTAAATTTATATCTTTTGAATCTATTGTATTTTTTTTTATATCTTTTATACTTTTTATTGTAAGTCTTTATGTTACACCTATATTTTTCTATTATCCTAAAATCTTTTGTATCACAACAGATTTTATCATTTCTCCTTATTTGTTTATACTCTTCACTATCTTGACTCTTAATTATTATCCAATGTTGAAGGGTTCTTATTCTTCCTTCTAAAGTATCAGGTATAGTTTATCTATTCCTATTATTTCATCAATATGTTATATTTTTATGTAATGTTCCAGTTAGTTTCTAAAAAATAAAATATATATTTCCTTATAAGTTTCTTTCATAGAAGATAACATATGGTAATACATTGCATATTCAAAAATAAATGAATCTTTATAACACATGTCACATATCTTCATGTTTGTCAAATATCATTTAGCTTCCTCAATTTCATAATCACTAGATTCAATAATATATCTACCATTATCTTCTTCAATAAATTCCTTATCTATCTCATTTACTATAGTATCTAGGTATTCTGTACATATGGCTGCATTCCCTTGTATTTATAAATGTTGTTCTGCTAAATTTGTAAACCAAAATTTTATGTTTTTTGTCATTTTGTTGTCTACTAATACCCTACAAGCTTGAGGGTTTAACTGTGTGGTCGAATAATTTTGTATTACACCTATTCCATTAAACCATTCATATAAAGATTTTTTCCTATATCTTATACAATCCAAATCTAAAAGATCATATCTATAGCTTTCATTAGGTTGATGTTTGCTTCTATAAGAAGGGTCAAATTTCTCTAATCTTTGCCTATTTTCTTCCTCCCTATGTGGTTAAGATGTTTCTTCTTGATATGTGATTGGTAGTACAATACATTTCATATGGTTTGTTTTAATATTTTATAGTGTTGTGAATGATTCCATTTTGTAAAGATAAATAAGAGAGATGTGATGAATACGAGTGAGTGTGTGTGGTTTAGGACCATGATTATATATATATAGGATATTTACAAGAGTATGTGTCAATAAAATAGAAGGTACACATAAGCAATTACTAGAAGGTTAAAATAGTAAAATAAAAACTACAACTAATCAAAACGCAACCACTATGTTAGTCTGAGCTTGAGTGATACTGAAAGAGTCTGCACCCTAGTACACTAAAAATTTAAGAGATATAGACTCCTTAAGGACTCGTCCCTAACTTTCAAACAGTGGAATAAAAAAACTTAAGTAGAATATAACAGGAACAATTAATAGTAATCACACGCATACCGATAACTTTAAGTAACATATATGTTATTTATTAATCAAAAAGTAGGTAAAAAAGCTTTTTAATTACAGTTTAAACTTTAGTATGTTATAACGTGCACACCTTAAACTCATATTGTATTAGCACAACAATAGATCATGCACAACAAACGATGTAACAATGTGAATTCACATAGAACTCTTATCTATATGGTAACATTCTCGAGTTACTTATGGTAACCACATGCTAGCAAATAATTCACTAAGCAATAAAATAATTACTACTCTAATAGAAATATTACCATCAATACCTCTATTAACCGAGACCCCTATCCGAACTTCCAATTACTGTCCTCGCTTATTTCCTCCATAATGACCTGGTCCATCACATAAACTTGACTTTTCTCCAAAGCTAGCAACACCTAAATTAGTACGATTAGAACTATAGATCAGTAAAGTGGAGAGTAAAATACAAAGTAGAGGGTAAAGTATTTAAACCTTGATGACACTCTCAATCATGAACCACCAATAATTACCGAAAGACACACAGTCCACCATAAATTAAAAATTATTTACGTGGGACACAAATTCAATCCACGTATTCACACAACTAATGATTTAATATCTCTACACAACAACCATCCCAATCTCCCAATGTTGTATATCACACAAAAAGTAAAATAGTCTTGAGCTCAACACTTAACCATTCTATTTTACCCATAACACTATAGTATTAATATGTTATCTCTCCAAAAATAATTTGTGAATGAAATTTAATTTTTAGTGCGAATTTAGGTAGGGTTTTGATCCACTACGAATTGGTTAGAAGAGAGAAATAAGAATGGGTATTTATGGATGAATACAAATTAGTCAGACCACTTGGTTGCAACCTTGTCGAGGGTCGTTGCTGACTACCTTGCAAGGGGTTCGTCAAGGTATGTGGCAATGCTCTTGTCAATAACCTTACTGAGGTGACAAAAATCTCATATTTTTATCCAAAACCCATAGTGTAGTTTCCATAAATACTCACACATGAATTGAGCCAAAATCTGTCATTCACAGCCTAGTATACATACTAAACAACCAAACCTGTGTTATATAAAAAATATTCTTTCAATCATAGTGTTCCCAAGTACATGTGTGTATTACTGGTCCACAATAACCAACCTTACATAGATAAAGAAATAACATTAAGTAAAATCAACAAACTTTGTATTTTGTACACGAGAAGCCAACAAATAGACATAAAAAAACAAGACTTACAATCTCCCCCTTTGGCTTTCCATGCCAAAACATTGCATAACTAAGTAAAGATGCATACAAATCATAAGATGATTATTAAGATGAACTAAAGATATTTATTTCTACGAAAAAAAATATTAATGCTTACCAAAACCTAAAAAACACATCTAAACCAAGTGCATCCATTTTGTTTTCTCCATTCATTCTTTGATCAACTCACCAACACTTTGGTCCATCTTCATTAATCCAACCGTGACATAAAGTCCTCAGCTAAAAAATGTCTGAAGCACGAAGAATTTAATCTACACTTGTATCTTGCACACATGATACAAACACATACCTTATGAACTTATCATACATTAATATCATGTAGTCTATCGAAATAATATCTTGTCACCCCTACATAGTTACATATTTTTAGGAAAAACATATGCAATGTACATAACTTCTCCTAACTTCATGCAACACTCTCCCTATGTGTATGCAAGTACAGTAATAATACGTAGTGCAATCCTACACCTACCACCCATGTAGCACACAACATGGAAACAGACATATAGTTGTAACTTATTTCCCTTTTTGAAACAAAAAGCCAAAAAAGCACTCCTAAATGAAATAGAGGAGGATACAAATATGCAATAATCCTATCATTCAACCATTATGAAAAATAAGATTAAAGCAAAAAAACAAGCTCCAAATAAATAAAGATAGTGATCAAGGAACATAGAATACTCATTCTCATTAAGTAAACATTATTTTACAAAAATTTAAAGCAATAAATGAAGTAAGCTAAAAAACAAAAAAAACATATAGTGTTTTCTCCGTCTCCTTCTCAAACATCATCATCCTCATGGGTTCCACTACACAAGAGCTATTTGTGGTTAGCAAGTGGCATAAGTGGTGGTGTAGTAGGCTATAGGGTAAGAATAGAGGTAGAAAAATGGTCAAAAGAATGGTCAGGTTCAAAAGAAATAATAGGTTCAATACCTCCAAACATTAAGAACAAAGATACCATAGAGCTAAGGAAAGTAGCACCAAAGCGAGAAATGGCCTCTAGAAATTGAAAATAAAGGTGTGATAGAGGCATAAAATAAAGTAAACTAAGGAATAAGAGGTAAAAAAAGGTGATAAGAAATCACCATTCCCTAAGAAAATCTTGAAATCTTTACATATCCATGACATTTGAATTTAGAAAACATAGTTTATAAAGAAGATTATTCATAAGATTAGTACACACATCATTGAGTGGAATAGAGGTAGAGGGAGTAGAAGAAACTAGAATTGATTCATAATGTATGGACTAAGTAGCATTCATAGAAGAGGAAGAAGAAGGAGTAATAGACGACCATTGAGAGCCACAACTAAAAGGATAAAGTAAGAGTGAAGGATCAACTATGATAGGAAAAGAAAAAGGGATATTACAAAAATAATGGAACTCTACCTAGTAATTAGAAAGGGATAATGGATTATGGAGTTAGGAGGAACAACAGTATGAAAAGTGATGGTCCAATAAATCATGCCAGTGAGATCTATAAGTTCACCATTTAAAATAGCAAAAAGGAAGTGTCATCTACAAGAAATGACATTATGATGTTAAGATATGGGATGAATGATGCTACTAACAACATTATTAAGGTAACAAATAGGGGCACGCGAGTTTACAACAATAGTGCTACCACTAAAATAGGGGATAGGTCTGGCCAATTGGTTTTCCATCTTAATAATATTACATTCATTCACATAATTAAATTCATTAGGAAGAAAAGTAGAAGTAATATTTTAAAATTCAAATGAAATGATGGGAAAGGAAGGGAACTCAACATGAGGAAGAGATAATAAACTAATGATATCATCTATAGAAAAGGTACCTTTATCCCCTCTAAGGACAAACGGAGTAGAGAAGTTGGAAGAGACAACATATGGAAAGGCAACATAGATCTCCCTAACAAATTTATAATTATAAGAATACGCAAGAGATCATAGATATATGAAAGAAAAGTACGCAAAATGTTCCTCGATATCATGAAAGTAATGGATATCCATTGGACACTCAAACAATACGCTCACTACTTGAAGAGCAAGCAGGCTTAGATGATTTTGACTTATTTACACTTATGGTATGCTTTGGGGCCCTTTATAGTAAGTAATAGAAGGTAAGGGGTACTAGTATAGTAAGAGAAGGAAACAACTCTGAAGTGTAGAGAATATAAGTACTCAAAGGTCAATTTATATGCATAGGTGTAACCCATCTACCTCCTTACCAAAGTGCTCAAAAAGCGTGTAAAACTTCTAGATGATCCACTTCGATGAAGAGTATGACAAGGTACCCCGAAAGCACACAAAAACACCCAAGAAGATAGAGAAAAGAGAAAGAGAGTGCCAGAAGGACAAACACAAATATTTTTAATATTTAAATGCAGCAAAGAACTAGAAAACATAAAAATCCAGACATACACATAATAACACATAAGTCAAATATAGAAAGACTACAATCATAAGAGAGAAAAGAAATGAATAGCTCAACCCCATATAGATAATCCAAAAATAGTAATGAAAAAATCATCCCTTCTTTTAAAGAATTTAAAAGGGGCAATTGAGTTTGGAGATAGTCTTTATGTCATATGAGCATGAGGAGTATATGAAACTTTAGATTTGTTTTTTTTATAATTTTTAGAATGTCCAGTCGAGTTATCCATATAAATTAAGCTAGGAAGACTTTTTGAAGATGGTTTATGTATTTCCATACTATGCTTAAAGTGCATAATGTAACCCACTTAAAGATGCTTAGATGAGCCATAATAGCTATATCTAGACATAGAAGACGAGGGTGAATGATGTGTAGAACTCTGAGATGTACTCCTCATGTATCTAGAACACTACCTAGTAATATGGCCAATAGTGCGACAAAGATAACAAATACAAACACTGTTGTTAGAGAATTTGGGACCCTAATTCCACGGAGTAGTACGTGAAGGAGAGGAAGAAGAAGAATCACTCATATCAACTTTCATAGGAGGATGAGAAGTTAGTTTCCCATAATAAGGTCTCAAATTCTTGACTATACTACGACAATGACCCGTATGAGTAATAGTAGATAGGGCCAATAAATCACCACTAGAGAAATTGGAAGGACTAGCCTTAAGTGAAGTGCTCACCTTGTTAGAGGAAATTAGTTGGATAGTAACAATAGACTTACCTTTTGGGGATGCAGTAACTTATTTCAACTTTTAATTTTGATGTGTTAGATACTATCATATTTACCAAATCTCCTAAATATTTACCTTAAGATGGGGGAGGATTTTGTGGTCTTACTTGATAAGGTTTTTGGCCTCTTGGAAAGAAAACTTGGTGGATAACCAGGTGCAGATATTTAATTACCTTCAAAATAGCTAAAGTTAAGACGATCCTTCCAATCAGGATTATAGGTGTTAAGAGTATGGATCATATTTTTTTCTTTTTTTCCTTAGTATCCTTTCATCACTACTACAAAAATGGGTATTTAAGTCAATATGTAAAGTCAAGTTTTGAAAAAAAAATGACTTATAATGAATTTAAAGTCGGTTTGGTGTAGAACCGACGCTATCCACATAGGACGTAGCGTCGGTTGACGTGTCAAACTGACACTACACATAGATGTAGCATCAGTTCCAGGTGTCAACTGATGCTATGCTACGTGGATAGCATCGGTTCACCATATCAACCGATGCTACATCCACGTGTAGCGTCTATTGACACCTAGAACCGACGCTATGTCCTACGTGGATAGCATCGGTTGACACGTGGAACCGATGCTACACACATGGAACCGATGCTACACACATGGATAAATTCTTTTCTCTTCTTTCTTCCCCATACAGAAACTATTCCAAGCGTTGCATAACTCTGAAAAACCCAAAACCTCCTCCACTTCTCCTCCATTCTTTCTCATTTTTCGGCCACCTACGACTACCAGTTCTAACGCTGGTTAGTGAGTTTTCTTCCTCTCTAACTAATATTTTAGATCCACTATTTTGTTTGAGAAAAATACTCAAATTTTTTATACCCATTTCTCACTTACAACACACCATTTTGTCACTTCATTTATTTCTATTAATTTTACGCACTTATTATTCATATTTTGTTTCCTGTTATTATGTGTTATTATTTATGTGTATAAAATTTTGTATTATATATGTAGGTTTGTATTATAACATCAAGAGAAGAATATGATGATCTTGAATAATATAGACAACACCATGGTAATTTTCATGCTATTAATTAATATTTTATTTTTTAAATATTTTTATTATTTAAACTATTTGCTAAACTGATTTTGGTTTTTTTCTTGCTATTATGTAGTGATCGAATACAGGTTTTTATTTTAGTAGAATAGAAAATGAGTAAATTTTATAATAAAAAAAAAATTAAAGTCGATTCACGCGTTGAACCAACTTTAAATTTTAAGTCGGTTCCGTGAACTGACTTTAATACCCTTTTTTATAGTAGTGTATGGAAATTTATTGTTCAACATTAGGATCTTGAATAGTAGGACATATATCTATTGGGTGTCCAATGTTAGTGCAGATTCCATAAGATTGAACTTGTCTAATTACCAATTGTTGCATAATTAAAGTAAGGGTGCTCAATTGTTATTTAATATTATTAGGAACTACCATTTCATCGAGCTTATATGGTGGGTTGGAATAGGTGCCAAAATTTTGAGCATTTGTAGCCATAGTAGCAAGAAAAGCTTCATCACTTGTTGTATTTATCATGCTTCTGCCTATATATATGAATCAATCCTTTATATAAGTATTGAATTAAGAGTTGCTCCCTTATTTGATGAAGTGGGAAACGTGCGCATAATTTCTTAAACCATTCCCAAAACTCATATAAATTCTCTCCATTGTACTACTGAACACAACAAATTTCAATTCTGATTAGAGTGGCCCTAGAAGTTGAAAAATATTTCTCCAAGAAGATTTGTTTCATCTCATTCCAACTATTTATTGTCCCAGATGATAAGTAATGCAACCAATCTATAGTACTATCTATTAAATAGAATGGGAATACTTTTATTTGTTCTTTAGTAGTGTCGTTGGGTTTCATGCTAGAACAGACTACATGAAATTCTTTTAAATTTTTGTTTGGACCTTCACTAACTAGACCTTGAAAAGTAGGCAAGAGATGAATCATACTAGACTTCAATTCAAGAGCATTACCATTGTTAAAGTATTTAATACATAATGGTTGTTAATCTAAATCCAATGCTACCATCTCCCTAAGAGTTTGATAGGAATTATTAACATTCATTTCTATGTGGATGGAATGGTTCGAATTGTTAGATGAGTCACTTGAACTTGGAAGATTTGTCTGAATTGCTTACTTTTTTCTTAAATTGTAACGTGGGTTCATTCAGTGTGGCTTTTAAAAGAAAATAAAGACTATAAATAAATTAAGTAAAAATAAAATAATTACAAATATGAGTAAACCAAAATAAAAATAAATTAAAGAATTGTTTTTACTTTTATTAAAGAAAATTATATTTTTTAAATTTTTCTAAAGTTTGTTTTTAATTTCTATAATTTTTCAATTTTTAATTGTTTATATTTTTATATTTTTTGTAAGTCCTGTTATTCTTGTGTCGCTTATTGGCTTCTCGACATATTTTTTATTCTTACTTTTTTTATCCTCCTTTGTATAAGATTTTGTTTACATACACCAACGGGTTGGTTTTCGTAGTATGCATGCTAAGTGGAGTATTGGTTTTTGGAGATTTATACATGCAAGAAAACCACCATTGTCATTTTTGTTTTTGGTTCATTTTGGATGCGGATATTTATGGAATGTAGTGGATAATATTTAGAATGAAAAAAGTGACTTTTTACCATCAAGCTCACCAACGACCTCGCCACAAGTGGTGGTGAGGTGGCTGGCAAAGTGGTTATTAAGGTGGTAAATCAAGTTCTATAAATAACTCTCATTTCTTGTTATTTGGTATCCAGAAAATGTAGTGGAGCTCTATCAAACTAACATCTCAATTTTTTGATTATGGATCACTAATACCTTGAGTGTTGTTTGCTATTAGTGATTCATGATAGCATGAGAAAAACTGTGCTTTTGAGTGGTGAGTACTCAAGATGGTGTTTGTGAGAGTTTTTAATGTTTGAGCTAGATGTTGACTCTCAGTTGCCCTCATGCAACTATTTCTTATATGAGGATCTTGTGTGACTGTGAGCCATGTGTCGACTAGTGATTACATTTGTGTAACATTTTCCTATTCAATTTACACATTATTGGTCTTTGGTTTATAATCACACCATTTTGGGTGTGTGGGCTTTGGAAGTGAGTTAAGTTTGTGTGTCGAACTAGGTCATTGTGGATTCAATAAGCAAGAGCAGCAATAGGCAGTTAGGATGGGGTCCTAACTAATAGAGGTAATAGTGGTTTTATTTCTTTTAGAGTTATAATTGATTTATTGTTTAATGGATTATTTGCTACTAAGTGGTTTCCTTAAGAAACTTGAGGATTTTATCACATAGATAGGGTTTCTACTAGGTTTTCCTTATTATATCCGGAGTTCTACATACTCAAATGTGTGGCTAGTACAATCAAAGTTTAAATTATGTATGTCTCTACATATTAAAGTTTAAACTTTGATTAAAAAGCTTTTAATATTTATCACCTGCTTTCTATTTATTGAATTCTATATCTTCATCTTTATTATATTGCATGTATGTATTTATTTATACAGAAAATGTGATTATCTATTAGATGTTTTTATCTCTTATGTTTATAAGGTTGGGTTGAGTCCTTAAGAATTCAATATCTCCTAAATCTAATTATGTATCGGGTCTAGGACTCCTTTTTATAAACATGCATGTTTAGATTGTGTGTTAGTATAATCTGTCTTTTTATTTTCCTACATGTTTGGTGTGAGTCTCTAAGGAGTTTGTATCTCCTTATCCTGGATGTGTACCAAGTGTTAGACTCTTTATTAGGATTTTCTATGTATGTTTGATTGCATGCTGTGAAAGTACAATTATCATTTATTGAATATGTTTTCACATATGAGGCCCTAATGTGATTAGTAATCCTTTTAGGATTTTGGTATGTGTGCATGTATCACAAGTTGTGTATTATTTTCCATGTATATATATTACTAGTCTAGACAGGAGCCTGTGTGGCACACTGTCACTAATCTATATTCTACAGATTGTTTTTGTTGCATCTGCTAATTGTTGGTTGTTTGTTGAATTGAGCTATTGTTTTGTACTTTCGAGTGTTAATTTCTTAATTCACATTTTGAGGCTTGCTTGGCCGATTGATATAGAGCTCACAAAAAGATTCTATGGGTTGACATTTTTACCTCTCATTTAAGTCCCGGTTACCTATTTGAGTTGGAAAAACAACTGGCCTTCGTTAACTATTCGTACGTAAGAGAATCTTTTTTTTATACTTTTTATTTTTACATATATAAAGTAAATAAAGGTAAATAAGAATTAATTTAATGAAAATTCTTGGAACTACAATGCCAAAAATAGAGAGGGTATAGATGAATAGTTAATTTAAACCTAACAATTAGGAGGTTTTGCTTAAAATATCGTTATTTAGTATATAGAAAGTAAGGGTCTTTCATGTAAATTATTTTAAAAACTAAGTTCTATTTTTTAAAATTGGGAGGTTTTGTTTTGTAAACTAAAAATTAAATCTAGCAATTATATATTAATTAAAATAAAAACAAAATATAAAGATTATAAAAAAGATTCAAATAAAAGGACGATTGTAGGATCATTCTCTACCACTGTCATGTATTGCAAATCAACAAAAGCCTAACATATTCTCCTATTCTTTTATTATACCAACTTAGAAAAATTCATAAATACAAGAATCTCCATCTCCTGTTATAGATTCGCTGAATTAAACAAGCTCTTAATCCAACTCTTTTTAATAGAAAACCTAGAATAAGCTCTATAAATTTAATCTATCAAAGCATTAATTTTTAAAGAAGTAAACAAGATCAAGGTTAAACACATAAGCTCGATTTAATTATCTTGAATATTATTACAAGTAATTTATCACTAATTATTTTAATTAATCAAGCGATTATGTATCCAATCAACTAAATTGAGTAACGATGGACTAATTTGATTATTTAATTATACAAATAATCAAATAATACATTCAATAATTAAAACTGAGAATTAATACATAATCATAAATAATAGTTTGATAGAATATTGCATATCTTATTAAATATTTCTATCGATGTCTAAGGTTTTGAAATCACTCATAATCAATTAGAAAATTAGCTACTTATGGAAAACAATAAATTAGGAAAATTATTCATGAAAACAATAAAAGAAAGGAAAAGAAATCATAGGATTTCTATTTTTCAATATGATCTTCAACTACTTTAATTGCTTCTTAAATTTTATTCCTTTCAATTGTTGCCTCCAACTTAATTCTATAATTTATGTATTTTTTTCCTGAATTTTTCTCTTGATTTTTATACAATTCTAATACCTCTTGCTTTTTATGGGGTATTATTTTGTATTTATTTTAAAAGAATTGATATTTTTTCAGTTGTATTAGGACTGATAATAGAAGTTACATGCGGAAAAAGATAGGCGGTTCCCCGAGAATCACACTTGAGATTTGTAAAAGATGTCACATGTTGCTAAATGAGATTAATGGTGCACTATACACATGGGATGGTTGAGACATTTTGTTTCTTTCTATACACATCCATAGATATTTCTAAATACATTCATCTGTCAAATAAAAATCATAAAAAAATCTATAAAAATCTTGAGAAACTTCTAATAAATCTAAAAAATTAATATTTTTTTTCAATAAATACAAAATAAATAATTTTAGCTTATTGAAATAGTAATAAATTATATATATATGTAAAAAAAATTAATATCTAAAAATGTATATAAAACAACATTTATCAAATTTTATGTTGTAGACTTGACAAACTTAGGAGCAATCGTAATTGAAGTAGAAAACCCTTCATTATACCTAATACCATGTTTATCACCAAACAAATTTGTAATACTGATAATTTTACTTAATTTCTGAGAACCAGACATCATTTTGTTGATAGTAGAGGTAGATTGAGCTAGTTACTTTTCACTTACACTGAGTTTATCCTTTAAAAAATGATCAAATTTTCCTTTTTCTTTGAAGAAGGATTCCAAGTAAGCCATTGAATTGTTAAGAATTCCTACTTTCTCATTCAATTGTTCCACTTTAACTTCTTTGTAAGCGAGAGAATAAGTTAGATACTCATTTTCACTTTAATGGATAATATTATCTACTTTTTTAATTCATACATTTTAGCATTCTGATCAGTAAAGGATCAAGAATGACATACAAATGGTAGCTTTCAAAAGTATGACACTTAAGCTGTTCCTCAGGTTTCTTCACCTTTTCATGATTTATGTTAAAATTTTCAAGAAAATAAAAATATCAATTTTAAATGACTTGACATTTTTTAGTGAGAACAAGTTATTGCCATCAATGGAGGGGTTCTTTTCCAAGACCTTTCTTCAAGGGGCTTAACTCGACCTACTTTCCATCTAGGTTCTCCAAAACCTTTTTCTTAGACTTTTCCTGATTTAATATGGTCCAACAAAAAAGTGCATTGCAAGAATCAAGCAACTCATCTTCAACATTAACTTCTTGAGCATCTGAGGTGATAGTCGGAGGATCTATGGCATTAATTGAATCAAAGCATGCTACAAAGTTAGTGTCATCCTTATCATCACTGCTAGTACAATTCAAAAGAACAACCTTAACCTTTATAGCATGTTTGTTCATGGATTTATTTTTTTGAATACAATTTGTAGCAATATGACCGGGTTTCCCACATTTAAAGTATCTCATTTTGTTGAGGTGGAATTTTTTGGGTTTCTCAACTTCATTATCCAAGTCTTCATTAATCTTTATTGACTTTGAGCTCTTAGTTCTCGTACTTTCTTTTCTAACACCCCCAAATGAGCGTTTATTTTTTCCAAAGAATCCTGTGAATATTTTGGAAAACATTATCATTTCTTCTTAATCGAGATTTGAATCATCATTACTTACCATAATGGTATTCACATCTTTGTTAGAATCACTACCCTTGGTAGTTTTAAGTGCTAGGTTCTTCCATTTTTTAGTAGTAAGTTGTTCTTGTCTGTCCAACAAGTAATTAAATTGAAAGACGTGTATATCACTATCTAAATCATTGGTGCAAGCTTGCTAGGCTTGTTCATGAACTTCAGTATAGTAACATTGATATGAAATCGATAGGTTAGTTAAGCGATGATCTTCTCAATTTGCTTTTCTTTGCTAATAGGTCTATCCAAATTATATGAACAATTGACAATATTTGAAAACCTTGCATAAAAAATTTCAAATGTCTTATCCTCTTGCATAATGAAAAGCTCAAATTCTCTATTCAACTTTAGAAACTACATCTCTTAATAGTAGAATTTCCTTCATGAGTAGTTTCCAGAATGTCTCATACTTGTTTTGAAATAGGAGAGCTCTAGATTCTTTGATATTCATTAGGTGTAATAGCCTAATGATTTCATAGAGTCCCTTGCTATTTCATTCAGATTCCTTAATTTCTTCTTTTTTCTACTCAATCATGAGTTTAGGAATCACAATATTATCGAAGAGGTTTTGGTTGGATACATCCACCCATTTTCAATTAGAAACCAAAAATGATCTCTAAGGAACCACAAGAAGGCCATCATTTGATATTTCCAACATACATAGTTTAGTGCATTAAACAATAGAGGCCTCTCTAAGTTACCTCATTCTACTGAGTCTATCAGAAAGAAAAGTGTGTGTATGGATAACAAGTTAAAAAATCAACACTAGAGTGGTTAATTCCTAAAAAGGTGCTTTGCTCTGATACCAATTGAAAGAGTCCATATTTTAGTACATTACCAGGATAGGAAGATATAGAATACTTAAAGACTCATCCCTAACTCACAAATAGCGTTATAAAAACTACTTAAAGAGAACATAATAGTAGCAATAAATAATAATCCCTTAATTAGAAAGTAGGTAAAGAAAATAAAGCTTTTAATTAGAGTTTAAGCTTTAGTATGATGTTACATACACACCTTAAACTTGAATTGTACTAGCATAATAATAGAGCATGCATAATAAATGATGCAATAAGGTAAACCTACATAGAACATCTATTTATGTGGCAACATTCTCAGATTTCTTATAGAAATCACTCAGTGGCAAACAATTCACAAAACAATAAAATAAATACAACTCTAATAGAAATAAAGCCATCAATACCTTTATAAACTGGAACCTCTGCCTTAACTGCTTATTACTACCTTTGCTTCCTGCCTCTACAATAACCTAGTCCATCACACAAATCCAACTTTCTTCCAAAGCCAACACTACCCAAAATGGTGTGAATAGAAATCACAAATTAGTAAAGTGGAGACTAAAGTACTATAAACCTTGAGGACCACCCTCAATCACGAACCACCAATAATCACCGAGAGTCACATAGTCCATCATAAGCCATAAATTTTCTACATGAGGCACATAGTTAATCCATGTATGCACACAACTAATGATTTGATATCTTAACATAACAACTAGCCCAAACATGTAATGTTGTGTCTCACTTAAAAAGAAAAATAATCTTAAGCCAAACACTCAAGCACTCTATTTCACCCTCAACACTACAGTATTAATATATAAGCTCTCCAAAAGTAATTTATGAATCAAATTTAATTTTTGGTGTAAATTTAGGTAGGTTTTAGCAGACTAAGAATGGGTGAGCAGAGCAATACGAGGTAGTATTTATAAAGGAACATAAATCGACCGAACCATCTTTCCATGGCCTCGTCGACTACCATATTAGGGGTTCATCAATGGGTGTAGTATGGACCTTGTTAAGGACCTAATAGAGGTGCCAAAATCACTGAGTAATTTTTATCAATATCAGTGCCTAAATCTAGCCAAAATGTGCCTCTCACAGCCTAGCGTGCATATTAAGAAACCAACCCTATGCTGTGTGAAAAATTCTTTCAACCACGATATTCCTTACTAGGTGCATGTGTGTATCAGTGATCTATAGTAGCCAACCTTAAACAAGGAAAGATAAAATACTAAGTAAAATAAACATAGTATCTATTTTTCACATAGAAAGCTAACAATAGACATAGAAAATAATAGGACTTATAGCTACAAGTGTAGAGATCACGGTGCATGCAATGATCAAGACTTGGGAATTATGATACATCAAGCATGATTTTTGATGAGTGCTTAAAAACACTAATATTTCACAATTTTATTACACTTAAATATTATAAATAGATTTGAAAATGCATGATTATATCATTATTTAAGCAAATATATATTTTCAAAATCACGGATATTTTCTATTATATTTCAAGTATTTTTAGTTTCAATTGGGTAAATTGATCGACATATGAAGAATCATACCCAAAGCACTCATTTGCACCTTAAAATATTAAAAGAACAATACATATAAGGCTTACATATAAATCTAGCCAACTTGTAAGGGGTGAAGATAAGACGTGAAATTAAGTATCGCAAGTCATGACATAGAATATAGTAGGCCATAGTCCACTCCTTACTATATAAAATCAATTGTCACTCAATTTTCTCTATGCCACAACAAGAAATTATTGAGATATGATGCGACCTGTACGGGGTTAAAGACGAGGCAAACCATTATGTACCTTGGTTCGTGGTAGTAAAAATATTGGGTTGTAATGCACTCCTTACTATATAAAATCAATTGTCACCCAAAGCTTCTGGCTAGCCTCAACTGTAACTAAATGCTTTAGGTTTTGATAGAAATGGTGCAACTATAAAGTTTAGTTTTTCTAAGCTTTTCAAGTGCTTCAACATTTTATTTTCTTAGTTTTTACAATATTTTTTATTCAATAAATAGTATAGGTAGATCTTTCGTAGGTATTCTAGATCATAGACAGAATATTTAGATTTATTTTTTGTGTTTATTTTTAATAAGATTGTTGAATTACTCAAAACCATATAGTTTCACTTTAGACTCACTTTTGAAATATACTTATAGCTTTTTAAAAGTAATTTGTGCACTTGAGAACTTATTATAAATTTACAAAATTTGACTTTTAAGTTTTTGTGCATAAAGTTTTTACCACCATTACCAATGATTTGTTTTACACTTTTAAGTTGATAATTTAGCATTATCAAGTTTTTGGAATCATTATCGGGGAGAAATTGTGTTTTAAATTTTTATTACCAAAATTCTTAAAAACTTTTTGTAAATATTCATGAGTTGTTTAATTTAAAAAATAAAAATATATAAAAATATAAAATTAAGAATTAAAAGAATATAAAATATAAAATATAAAATAATTAAAAATTAAAAAAATATTTAGTTTATTTTTACTTTTTATTTTTAACAAATTTTCATTTATTAATATCGATTTACCTATGAATTAATTTACTAATTTTCTTTTCTTTTCTTTATATTTTATTTAATTTTCTTTGTTAACTTATTTTGAGTACTTTATTTATTAACTTACTTAATTTCTTTTAATATTTTTGTATATTAAATTTTATTTTTAATTATTAATTTACTAGCTTGTTTTTTAATATTGTATTTATTAGCTTGTATATGTTTATTTTATTTTTATTATTTACTTTTATTTTTTATTTTTGCTATATAGTTTTCTTTTCTTTTCTTTTATTCTTATCTTATTATAATTGTTTAGTATTTATTTTAATTTACTATTTAGTATTATGTTAGTTAAAAAAAATTGAAAGTATGTCGCAACATGACCTTCATGTGGACTACAACATGGGCTCTCGAGATATAATTAAGTTAATGGAAAACTTTTCGCACCATAGTATGAATGTTTTGTGCGTTGCAGTACACAGGTCCCTGTTTAAATATGATGAGTTTTATTTTTGTTTGCACCTCAGTTCGCGATGAATTTTTAAGCTAAAAAATCTAAAAAAAACATGGTTCAAATTAGAACCACACAAATTTTCTCTTCTTTTTCTTCTATAAACTCTATTTTTTCATACCATAAACACAAATATTATATAGCTACCTCCAAAGATTCTGAAAGTTTTAATATCAATATCTCCATTGGTGATAAAAATGAGATAAATGATAAGTTAGACCTACATACAAGCATTAATTTAATACCTTATTTATTATACTTGCATCTAAGAGTGGGTAAGGTAAAACCAATAACTATGTCTCTAATTAGAGAATAAATCTCAAATATATCCAAAAGGCATGGTAAAGAATTTAATGGTACTTGTAGATAATCGTATCATATCTTTAAATTTTGTAATTGTAGATATGTAAGAAACCATAAAATTAGACAAGTAGCATGTTGTACTTCTTGATAGGCCGTTAATGGCCTCTACCAAAATACTTATTAATGTACAAAAAGGTAGTTTATCAATGAGAGTCTTAAGAGAGACTGTATATTTTCAAGCATATATTGATACAAACTCAATGACGAGGGGAACATTGAGTGAATTAAATTCTAGAAATTATAATCACATAAGCATCGTCTTAATAAGACATTAAACTAGCACTTGATTAGAGGAAATCCATTATTCTAAGTAGTTTTACTTAGTTTTGAATTTAATTGTTTTGTTTTTATTTAGTTTTATGTTATTTACATTTAATTTAATTTATTTTATTTTATTTTACTTTGTTTTATTTCATGTTAATGTGATCTCATGTTTATTTTATTTAGAAGTGTTAAATTTATAATAGTTTATTAAGATGTGCTTTATGAGAAGTACATAACATTCTATCTATGTGATAAACCGTGTAAAATTATGGATGCACTATAACTTACTACATAAGTACTTGATCATATTGGGATAAGAAAAATGAGTAGCTTTTATTTTTCTTATTTAGCTTTAATTTACATTTGATACATTGAAGAAAATTTTGATTCTAGATTAGGGGTGAAAGAAAAGTTACACATGAATTTCGATATTTTTAATTTTTTTTATTAAACATGTATTTAATTATGATTTGCATTTCTTTAGTTTATTTAATTGTTTAGGGATATTTAGGGTAAATTTTATTTTTTTTGCAAAATTATCATTCCTTCAATTGATATAAAGTGACTGATTGAGTCTTTGTAATGTTTGATTAATGTATTATACATGTCATAGAATATTTTGAAAATTAGTTTTTTATTCATAGTTTGTGCTTCATGCTTCAATGATGAGATTGAGATAAATCTAAAATTTGTGTTTAGGAGTCAAATAGTGGAGACTACCTTGTAAGAATATTTTGAGCCTATAAGTGTTTTATTCTGAGTGATAATATATTTTTGTACTCCTTTAAACATTCTTATTACTATTTCAAATTATTAGATGATCTCTATAGGTTTTGCATTGAATGTTAGGTTTTTTAATATTTGATGAGAAATCATATACTTATCGTATTGCTTAGATTGAATGATTTGAGTGAAATTTAAAGTGTATGTTTATTTCATTCATGCTTGACTTCTTAAAAAAGATATATATATATATATATAAGGTTTTCTAAAGTCAACACAAAAAGCTAAAAATTAACCATTCAACAAATACATATATGTACATGGATCCACTCTTTATAAAAAAAAAAGAATACAAAGAAAAAATAAAGTAAAACAATGAGAGAGAAAAATGAATAATATAACTAAATATTATGAGCATAAAGTTCTTCACGTAATAAGATGGTTATTACAAAATAAAAATAGAAAACAAATCCCCTTGAAGTCAATGCATTTTCATTCATCTTGAAGGCATATACTTGACATTTTTTATTGATAATTTTAATTGATGCATGAGAATAGTAATATGATTTCTTCATAAATCTTATCATTTCATTCCTTTTATGAGATTAATATTATGCACATTTTGTGCCTTTCTTGTTTAAATTAATGTGAAACTATTAGCTCATTTCTTTACATAACTTCTATTCGCATAAATCTTTGTCGAGTGCTTGAACCTATAGGATTAGTGTAATATTGAGAGTATAACTTATGAGGATTAGAGTCAAAGTGAATTCGAATTTCTAACACTAAAATTGGGTGAGTCAAAGTTGACATATTTTTGTAATAGAAAATGAAATTATGATTTGCAACTAATTTTTACAATAAACTATGAATCTTTGGGATATTAATTTAACTTATACTTGAGATTTTATAATGAATTGAAAAGAGGCTAAAGCATGGGAAGTTTAAGTTTTGTTATTTTATACATTTTTATTTTTGTTTTAGTTTTTATTTTGTTAATTTTAGTTTTTATTTAGTTATTAGTTATTTTTTTATTTTTGTTAATTTTTTTATTTTTTTTGTATTTAGGAATGTTTGTAGGTATCATCAATAAAAACCCTCATGAGTCTTAACTGATGAGTGCTTAAAAAGTACTAAATATGCCATATTTTAATGTCATTTAATTAATAAAATGGATTTGTATTTGCTTTATTGTATTATAGTTTAGACAAATATTTTTTTTCAGATTAATGGGTATATTGTAGTGTTTTGCATGTATTTTAATATATAAATATTAAAATAAATAAAAATACTTGAAGCATGTTTATCACACTTTTTAGAGCTTAAATGAATATCATTTATTTGATATTATCCATAGTGAAGAAAAAAGATAATGGAAAATAAAGAAGAAGAAAAATTGTATACTACAACACAAGAAGGTTTAAACTGGTCAAAATTTTGGTTGCGATCCGATCGCATCGCAGCAAATACACAAGTTTTTCTCACATTCTTTTCTATAAAGACTACCTATATATACCAAGAAAATAGGCTTCCAACTTGCATTTTCAGCAACTTTCTCTCTTTTGTTTCAGTAGATTTTTATATTTATAGCTTTTAGAATTTATTTAGTTCTTCTCTCAATTTTGAGGAAGAACATGTTTATGTTTTAGTAGTTTCTAGTTTTTGGTGAACAAATTCTGGAATGCAATTACTATAGGAGTTTTTCCAGTCATAGAATCAACTTTTTAAAGTTCTAGATATTGTTAAGGTATTAATTATATTCCTTTTACAGTCCATATATCTGTGTTGCCTCTTCTGTGTCATTATTGATTTGTCTGTGATCAATTATAACATGTTTGGTTGATAGTAAATATAATATAATAATAATGTTGTTATTCTTGCAAAATACTGAATAGGTAAAAAACTTTCTTAAAATAAATTGATTTTATTCTTTTCAAGATTGTTATTTGAAACAGTGCATTACTCTTAATAACAAACTTAATATAAGAGAGAAGCTCTATTTTAGATTTAATTATTTAGATATTTAGAGCGAAGCTCTATTTCAAAATTTTTTTACAAAAAAATATTATTTCTAAATGTATTAACAACATATTTTCTTAAATAGTTTTAAAATGTGAAAGTTATTTTTGAGATAGTTAAATTCTTAAGTTTAATTTAGACACTTTGAATAAATTCTAATTAACTAACTCAGCCTAAATGTATAGTTGGATGGTTTGTCATTTTCTTAAAAATAAAGCTAAAATTTAATACTTAATTAATTAATAGGCCCTGTCTTAATTAATTAATAAATATCATTTAAGGATATTAGTTAATTAATATTAAACAAAAGAATTTAGAATAAATTTTAATTTAATTATTAAATTTAAATAAATAATAATTAAAAAACAAAACTAGAGTTCATACCGAACCCAGTTTGCCATGGCATAGAAAAACAATTCACCGCGGTGCCATTAAAGAAAAAATAGAAAAATATGAAGAAAAATAATAACTATATAATAACATGAAAAATAAAGATATAAGGTAGTTATGTTTAGGAGACTACTTCTTTGAAGCCTTTGTGTCACTAGTCTTTCCTAGGAACATTGCTCTATCTAGGAGGATGGTTTTTAATGAGGCTTTTTCCCACCATTATTTCTTAGGAACACTCTTAATTAATACTGATTATGTTATTTAACTTAACTTGTTTGTTTAGTATTAATTAACTAATATCCTTAAATGAGATTTATTAATTAATACTATATAGTTATTTTATTATTATTTTTCCTTTTAATTGACATGCTTTTTTAAATTTATGCTTTCAACATTCTATGTATGGTGTAAATTTTCTCTAAATTTTTGAAATAATGTATGATGCTTCCAATTGTGTAATCAGAGTAGTTTTGGGACAAAGAGTGAAAAAAACGTTAGCATGTCATATACTATGCGAGCAAAACACTCAATGACACCCAATTTAATTATTCCACTATTGAGAAAGAATTCTTACCTACTATGTTTTCTTTAAACAAATTTAAGTCTTACTTAATCGGTTCAATAGTAACTTTGCATTATGATCATGTTGCTTTGAGATACCTATTAAGTAAACCTAAAACAAAGCCAAGTTTAATCAAATGGCTTTTACTCTTATATGAAATTGACTTAGAAATCAAAGATAAGAAGGGTAGTGAAAACTTAGTAGTTTACCATTTATCTAGATCAATTTATGATTTCAATTCTCTTGTAGGTGCGAGTAAAGAAGATATAATTGAAACCTTTCCTGATGAATAGTTATTTTTAATTGGTCCAAACCCTTGGCATGCAGATATCGTTAACTATCTAGCCACTAGTATTTTGAGACCCAACATTTCTTTTCAGGAAAAGAAAAGGTTTCTAACTTCTTACAAACAATACTTTTGGGATGACCCTTATTTATTCAAAATTGGTTAAGATCAAGTCATCTGGAGGTTTGTGCCTGAAGAAGGACATAAAAGCATTTTGACATTTTTTCATGAGTGATGGAGGTAGCCATTTTTGTAATAGACTCTTTGATAGAGTACTGAAGAAGTAAAATGTTTCACATAGAGTGGAAACTCCTTATCATCCTCAAACTTTTAGTCAAATGGAAGTAAGTAATAGGAAAATCAAGGGAATTTTGGAACACACCATGTGACCTTCAAGAAAGAACTAGGCAATCAAATTAAATGATTCCTTGTGGTCATACCGCACAACTTACAAAACACCCATTGGGAAGAACCCTTACCTGTTAATCTTTGGAAAAGTGTGTCACCTTCTTATTGAAATCAAACACAAGGCTTATTGGGCAATTAAAGAGCTAAACATGGATTTAGATAAAACATGAGAAAAATGGTTGCTTCTAAACGCTATCATAACCAGATGCTAGTTCCTAATTCTTTTCTTCCTAGAATGAAAATTCTTTTATTTAACTCTCATTTGAGATTGTTTTCAAGAAAATTGAGATCAAGATGGGATGGACCTTACACAATTGTCCAAGATTTTTCACATGGAGTAGTAGAGTTATTGAATCTAAAGGCACAAATAACTTTCAAAGTCAATGGGCATCATGTAAAGCCTTATTTATAAGGATAATACAACATGGCTAACTTTGATTCCATATTGATAAATTGATTCTCAACACTATGAAGATGCATCTTACTGAGACGTTGAACCAAGCGCTGGATATGAGGCAACCCATCACTATAAGTAATTTTTATTTATACAATTTTATTTAATTAGTTTCTTTTATGTTTGTTTATTTTATTTTAAGAATTAATATAATTAACATTTTGAAATGTGTTAGAATTTACAGTATTCTATCTATGAGCACAATTATTTCAAGCTAATATTGGTTGCACCTCATTTTTCACATCAAATCATTAACACATCAAATGTATCAGTTACTTTTATATCTCTATTCTTACAATTTACATTTATTAAACAATGAAGACAATGTAGAATCTAGGTTGGGGTGGTAATATAAAAATTACACATTTTACACTTTTTTGTATTCTTAGATAATTCAAACAATTTTCACATAATTTTATTTTTATTACTTTTATTTGTTTAGTAATTTTTAGTTTTTTTAGAGTAACTTTAAAATTTTCAAAAAAATTGATCATGTCTTAGAATTAAATTTAAACGATGATCTAGTCTTTTTGCACTATTAAATTAATTTCCAAAAATATATCATGAAGTAATGTGATAATTAGTTAATTTTTATCATGAATAGTATTTCTTAATAAGGTGTGAAAATTATATTAAATTCAAAATCGATGTTTAGGAATCAAATAGTAGAGACTACCTTTGTGAGAAATATTTTGAGCTCATTATCCTTTATTCTGAGATAGTATATGCATTTTTTTCATTCATGCATGACTTCTATTAAAAAAGAGATATATCTAGGATTACCTAAACAAATACAAATAGAAAAGCCAAATATTAACCACTTACCTTACCATAAATAAAATGTACAATCTGTACATGAGTCCACTCTCTAAAAAAATGGATTCTCTTATAAAAAATAATATAAGAGAAAGAAAGATAGAAAAAAGAAATAGTATAATCTATATACTATAACCCAAAAGCCTAAACAATTGTGAGAAATTGTTTAATATAAAAAAATATAGGAAGTAATTCCATAAGAAATCATGGTATTTTCCTACATTTTCTATAGGATTCATTGTTTTTAAGAGTATTGACTTGTGAGAAATAGAGTCGAAGCGAATTTAGATTCTTGATATTGAGCTTGAGTGAAATTAAATTGATACATTTTAGATGTGAAAAATGAAAACGATTTTCTACTAATTAATATAATAAATCATGAATGTTTAGGAACTTAAAATAATCCATGCTTAAGATTTTAATTATGAAATTTAGAAGAGATAATAATCATGAGATATTTTGTATTTCATTTTTTCTTTTATTTTAGTCTTTTTCACTTTATTTTAAATTTTAGTTAACTTTTTATTTTATTTGTTTTCATTTTTTTAATGCTTATAGGTATCATTACTTAAAACCCTCACGAGACTTAAACTCGTCCACTAGGGTAACCTAGAGATTTAACGACTTATTATATATGCTAAATGAAACTCTGTCAATCCACGAAAATAATTTCAACAACTTTCTCTCCCCCATTTCTATAGATTTTTATATTTTTAGCTTTTAGAATTTATTTAGTTCTTCCCTCAATTTTGAGAAAGAACATGTTTATGTTTTAGTAGTTTCTAGTTTTCAATTCAACAAATTCTAAAGTGCAATTACTATCAGAGTTTTTCCTGTCTTCGAATCAACTCTTCAAAGTTCTGTAATGATATTGTTAAGGTATTAATTATATTCCTTTTGCAGTCTATATATATGTGATGCTTCTTCTATATTATTCTTGATTTGTAAATGATCAATTATAACATGTCTGGTTGATAATGAATATGATATAATAATAACGTTGTTGTACTTGCAAAATATTGAATAGGTAAAACATTTTCTTAAAATAAATTATTTTTATTTTTATTTAAGATTTTTTTTATAAAGAATGTTATTTGAAGGAGTACATTGCTCTTAATAATAAACTTAATAAGAGAGTAAAATTAAGATTTAATTACCTCGATTGAATTCGGAGTAATACTCTTTTACTTTAGATTTAATTATTTGGATATTTAGAGCTAAGCTTTATTTCAAAGATTTTTTACAAAGAATTATTATTTAAAAATGTATTGATAACATATTTTCTTAAATAGTTTTAATAGTTTTAAAACCTTAAAGTTATTTTTCAGAAAATTAAATTTTTAAGTTTAATTTGGACACCTTGAATAAAGTCTAATTAATTGACTCTACCTAAAGTAGTGATTAGATGGTTTGTTATGTTTTTAGAAATAAAGCTAAAATTTAATACTTAATTAATTATATCTTTAATAAATCAATAAATATCAATTTATATCTTTAATAATTTAAATAATATGAACAAATATAATTAATAAATTATTATATCCATTATTTTTCACTGTTTATAAATGTATTAAATTGCATGAGTATTTTTTTGAATCCATGTCTATCTTTATCTTTATGCATTAGATTAGTTTTTTTCAAAAAACCAAATAATTTTGGCAAAATATTTAGGTTTAATTTTATTTTTAATGTTTGGATAATATTTAAAAACCACACAATATTACTTCTTTGATATGACCATGAGAGTATACTTATCATTTCTATAAATGATACGACATCAATATTATTCCTGATTTCGTTCATCATTGACTCGTCAATTAGAGAAACCTATGAGTTTAAAAGCTTGTTACATATGCTAAATGAAACCGTGTCAATTTACGAAAATGATTTAGATTAGTTTAATTTAGTATACTTATTTTTGTTTTTAGTTTTTTATCATTTTCCTTGCTTGAGGCTAGCAAGAAGTTGGTTAGGGGTTGTAATGAGTGCTTGAAAATACTAATATTTCATGATTTTATTACACATAAATGTTGTAAATAGATTTTAATATGCATGGTTTTATGATTATTTAAGAAAATCTATATTTTCAAAATCACATTATTTTCTGTTGTACTTTAGGTATTTTTAGCTTCAATTTGATAAATTGATCAACATATCTAGAATCATACCTAAAGCACTCGTTTGCATCTTATAAGATTAAAACAAAAATACATGTTAGGCTTACATAAAATCCAACAAGTTTATAAGGGCTTAAAACAAGAAGTAAAGTTAAACATCACATAATGTCGTATGGAATATAATGAGTCGCGGTGAAATCCTCATTGTTTAAAATCAATTTTTAAGTAGTTTTCTCTATGTTGCGACAAGGAATTGTTGGTCTATGATGTGACCTGTTTGGGGGAAAACATGAGGTGAAACATTACATAACTTAGGCCATAGAGGTATAAAAATTGGGACACAACTCCCGATTAAAACTTTCACCCGAAGACTTTTCTGGCCAGCCTCAGCTATAAATAATTGTTTTAGGTTTTAATAGAAAAGGTACTGCCATAGAGTTTAGTTTTTTCTCAATTTTTAAAGATTTACAACATTTTATTTTCTTACTTTTTACAATATATTTTTATTCATTAAACAATATAAGAATCACAAAAAATACAAAAGATATCTGCATATCAAAGAATACTCGACATATCAATATCATAGTTATTGACTAAGGCACACCCATCTATCTTCAATTGGTATTGTAGATCTTATTTGTATTCGTTTAATTTTATATGGAGATTAAATCTTGTGCATTTCTTTGAACACTATTTTTAATTTAGTGATCATTTATTAAATCTGAGCATGCCTGCTTGATTATTACTATAGGATATTAGTTTTTTTTACCATGTTTGTGAAGATTAATTTAGGAGATTATTTTTATAAAATAAATTGAGATTATTTCTTTATTCAAAATTTTTATAAAGTTCATTACTGATTAATATATTGACAACCTATTTTTCATAATATATTTAAAATATGAAAGTTAGATTTTAAGATCTAATTTTGAGACCTTGAATAATAGTTTAAATTATGTGCCCCATCTAACGTAGTAATTTAGATGGCTTGATATTTCCTTAAAAATAAAGCATAACTTAATCTAATTAGTTGTTGATATCTACCTAAGGATATTAATTGATTTTATTAACAAAGAACCTGATCTTTTCCTAAGAATATTTTCATATAGAAAAGAGAAAATCAATAATCTTAATTTATATATTTAATAACCTAACTAATTCAAAGCAATCACGGTTAACTAGCAAATTATTTTCATAATTAAACATTCATTGTTAATTGGTTATCTATCTAGAATGGTTTGAATCAATTTTATTTCTATATTTTATTATATGATATTAAATTAGAATTTTCAAAACCAAATATTGTGCTTGAGAGTATTAAGTTTTTTGTGCATTAACATCATACTTTATGCTTAAACATCAAGTCCCCTACTCTATCAACTAAGTTCTAAAAACATGGTATTAGAGAAAGAGACAAGGCAAATGAAACATCAAAAGGGGATTCTTAAACAATTTTGTACCCTCCAATAAATGTTATACTGATGTTCTTACTTGTCATTTGATTAAAGAGAGACAATTTAGATCCCCCTTTACTTATGGGGAGAGCCAAGATATTCTTCATAATCATGCGAGAACCAATTAAGATCTTCACTTGAAATCTCTATATCGTATCGCCTCATCCTTTAGATTTTTTTAGCTCATTCGGTAAATTTTTCCAGGTCGACATTAGTAATGTTTGCTAAGACCACAAATAAATTTTCCTATTTTCTAATAAATTCTAATTTGGTTTTTTCATACTCTTATTTTTCTAGTTCGACTTAGGTAAGTTTTAGGCTCTTCTTTTGTTTCTTATATGTTTTTTTTAAACTTTATTTTGGTGACCATGCATAGAAAAGAGGTCGTAAGTAGAGCAACTAGTAGGGTTTTTTTTTCTTCCTCTCCCTTGGGATCTTCCTTATGGTAATCTCCTTAATATCCAAGTTATTCAAATAAAGAGGCAAGCATAAGCACAAGTCCTCCACCTCGACTAATGATACACCCAAAGTGAGGGGTAAAAACACTCTGAGCGTATAACTACAAAGAGTACCTATAGCTTAACCTTTTATAAATTCATTATGCATATCTAGTTATAATTTCGTAGTAAAACCATTTTCTCTTTTTTCTTTAAGAAATTCCTTTTGAATTTCATTTATATCTTGTAAGTATTTATTCTTTGATTTATGTGATGTATTTATTTCTTCTATCAAAAAGAATTAAAGCTTTCACTATAGCTATTTGGTTTCATGATACACTATTAAACTACTATTATCTTCTAATTCTATCTCTTGTAGTTTGCTTTTTAACATCATTGGGAGAAATGTAATATCACTTTTTTTTCTCATATTCTCCTATTACTCAACTTGATTCTTATACATTACTTTTCCTTATTGGTATAAGTTGTTTTTTTCTTTAGTGCCTAAGTTATATTCTTCAGGTACTTCAAAGTCTATCAATATTTTTAGTTTTATTATTTTTCCTATTTTTAGAATATTTTATCTATTTTTTGAATTCATTTTGTTTATATATTAAAATGTTGTGATTGTTTTTAGTAAATATCTTACTATGTATTGTACTAAAAATTGATGGTTTCTTTCTTTTATTAAATATTTTCATTCAAATTCATAAACCGAGCTTAATAATTACTTTAGATTTATATCGTTAATACTTACAACAAACTTAAAATATACTGTAAATTTTAATTTCTAGTATCATAGATTTCCATCATTCCTAATAAATTTATTAGGATTCTTTTCGATTTATTATTCTATTATCTATTAGTATTACTTTTAGTGATGTATCAATTTATTCATAAAAATATGTTTTTATTAATATTTGAATTTGTGCTACTACTAAGGAATGTTTGATAATTGTTTCATAATAATTTTTTTGTCAATTAATAGTAATCTTTATTTTGCCTTTATTATTATCATATCATTTTTTATTATGTATTTCATGATAAATTATATATTTTCTTTGAAATATTTTTCTTAACGTTGTTTTAAACCTGTCTCCTTTCTTAAGATTTAGTTTTGATTTTTGAATCTTTTGAATTTTTTTTTTTGTTAAATTTCATTCAATCTAAAAAATACCTTGAAATATATTCTGTTTTTATTTATATTATTTTTATCATTTTAGAGTGAAATGGTTCATTTGTAAAGCTAAAAAAAATTATTACTTTTGCAAGACTTACATAAAAATTATGGACTTACAAGTCAATCGAAAGATAAAATAGTAAACTTCTATGACCAAAATCATGTCGTTAATCGATTTATGTGAAATTGATAAAAACTTTCCTGTCCTTGATATTTCGTGTCTTTAAACTCTATTCTCAATGACGAAGCTGGCCCAAATTCGCAACTCGTGAATGGTTTGATGGGTGAAATTTACATGTGTAGATGGTACTGAAATCAGATCTAATGTGGGATTCTCAAAATGTATACATTTCAGATTAGGGATATGTATGCTAGCGTACAACTATGCAGTACAATGATTGAACACATAAGGTAAATATAACTTATAGATAATACTCTTAAAATTTATTATAATATAAATAATAATAATAAATATATTTAAATAAATTATATTTAAAATCAAACTTATTTAAATAATCATATTTAAATTTAAATATAATCTAATTAAATAACGTATAAAATATAATAATATTTCAAATTATTTTTATAATTATAAATTATTATTTTTATTATTTTTTACATGTAGGCTAGCTTAGTATGTGTTGCTCAATTATCTTAATAGGAGATTTTGTTTGTATAGTACATTCCATTTTGATCCATCTAACATTTATTCCCACCTCACCCTTAAAAGTAGTTGATCTCATATTAATTATTTTTAAAATATGAAATATATGACACTCCATATTAATCATGTTATTTAGTATAATATATTTTATGAAAATGCATTGTAATGTATACAAATTACTTTGAGTATTGGTCAGAGTACGCTACAGGTTAAATAATTAATAATCACTCATAAAATAGGAATATACAATAAGTATATTTAGCTAAGAATCATTTTTGAAATCTCTCTTTATTTAATTACCAATTTTAAAAAAATAAATTTGCGTGTGAAAGAAGAAAATATTCCTTATAATTTGTTTTAATATAAAAACAAATATATTTATTACGTTGATTCATTAAAATATAATTAAGAGTTTAAAAAAATAATAATATGATTATTGATAGAAGATAATATAAATATTAAATAAATAAAATAAAAATCAATAATCACAAGTTAAAGAGAAATATTTAAAAAAACAAACCATTTATAGAAAAAGATATTGAGATTTATAATAAAATTTATGTCTTGTCAAAGAATATTATTGATTTTTTATTTTTGTTTTGAGAAGAATGATGAGTCTTTATTGTTTTTAATGGAGTGATTAAAGCTAAAAGTTAATATAAAAAGAAAAATGATCAAAAATTAATATAGAAGAATAATGGTTTAGGGAAGTGATGAAAACAATAATTAAAACCCTAATATATAATATATTAAATCAAAATAGTAAAAATCAAAATAAGTATTAATTAGTTAAATTTATAAATTAATTTTATATATCCTTTACAAATCCCTTAATTCTTTGCTAATATTTATTCCCCAAGAAGTTTAAGAAGTATAAGTATTAATTTCATTAAGAACCACGCATTTTGATCTTATATATTCTTATTTAGTTTTTTAATTAAAAAACCATGTGAAAGCCTTTTTGTTTTTGTTTTAATGAGAAAAAAAGTTATATTTTTTTTATTAAAAATTAAATATATTACGAACTCGTTCAAAAAATTGAGTTAATATATGGTTTCATGAACATATAAAATAAGATTGAAATAAGAGAAAACAAAAAAAAGGAGAAAGTTGGAGAAGATGGGGTTTTCAAGTAGGCGAATGATTGTCGTTTCTCACTTGCATCTCCATCTCCCCCATGTGATGATATATGGAATTTAATTTTAAAGAAAATAAAAACAGAGGAGAGATAATGTTATAAAAAATTTCCCGCACATTTCGGTAATTTAACATGGATTTTTATATAAACATCCATTTCAACGTTTATTTTACACATTTTTCAAGCATATTTTAAAAAATATTTAATTTAAATTTAAAGATTAGACTAAATTAAAATATAATAGTAGATTTAACATGTTAAAACATTTACATTTTTAAATTATTTAATCACTTAATTTTTATAATTTAATATATTTAATTAATTATTTTTAAATTTAGATTAAAATTATTAAATATGAAAAATAATTGGATGAAAAATTATGAAAATTTTATTAAGAGATTAAAGTATTAAAAGTAATAAAAAATATATTTTACCATACATATTATTATTATTATTATTATGTTATAGATTTAAAGTTTATGTGTTGACCATTATAGATATTAAATATATTAAGTTGGTTATAATCAGTAAACTTGAACAGTTATAACTTAATTAAATATTTAAATTTTATACTAGTTAAATTTAATATTTTTATTTCTATAATTTTATACTTATTCGGTGCTAATTTTTTTTTAAAATATGATATTTTATTATTTTATTAAATAAGTTTGCGAGTTAGAATGTGAATTTTTTTTTTCGTTATAAAGCTTAAGGAAGCTGAAGTACTTCTCATACGTACACACAGGTTTTCTTAAATATTGTGATTATTTCTGTATCTGTTGGTGCAGAAAACTAAGACCAAGTTGAATACGTTTGGTGTATTCTTGTGTAGCATGAGTTGTTCTTTCTGAAGAAGACAGCGACTTTAGCCTCACCAAATAATACCTTTCCAGAAATCGAATCGAATCATTATTCATTTCAAGATGTTTTCTTTCTTTCTTTCTTTCTTTCTTTATTTAAATAAATGTTATCAAATATGCTCGCTTGTTGCAGGTATAACAACAACAATAATAAAAAATATTCTTACATATTAATATAATTATTTATTATTTTTATTTCATTTATAATTTTATAATTACATTATTTAAATAAATATAATAATAATAATATTTTCATTAAATTAAATTTTTATTAACATTTTCGTTCTTATTCACGTTATGTTTCATTCTACGAATCAAACGCGATAAAAAAAGTTATGATTAGTTAAGTAATTCGTTAATTTCAAACTTCCAACAAATTTGCACATAAAGTTGCTAAATTTTTATAAGGAAATGTTCAGTTTTCAAAATCTTTTTCAAAAATTTACAATTAAAATGGAATAAATTTTAACTGTAGTTGAGTACTTAAATTAAGAGTACGTATTCAAAAGTGCATATATATTACTAGCGGTAAGCATAGGTATATCGCAAAGAACGAACCGTGACACCATATAGATAAGTCATTGACTTACTAATTAACTTACAAAAATTAAGATAAGTCATTGAACTTCTAAGGTTTGCTTGTACGTAGTTAAAGAAAGATTATTTAAAATCATATAATTTGTGTCCATTTATAAATAGATTATTAGAGTACTAGGGGAATCTTTGGATTCATTGTAGGGTGACCTATAATTTTTAAATCCTAACCAAATTAATGATGGTTAATTATAAACCCATTAACGAACAAATCTAACTGCAAAAGTATGTCATGCAATCATTTCCAATCATAACTTTCACACAAGTTTCATATTAATCTGCTGAGAAATGATGGAGTTTTGTCACCAATAATAATTGTTAAAACTCATTTATTTTAATTCTTTCTTTTTTTAAGATAATAAAAGATTATTTAACCCCAATATGTCATGTCATAAAATGATTGAATATATTTTAAATTTTTAATAAACTTTATTATTGTTTTATTGGAGTTAATGCCTCCAAGGAATCAAATTAAATAAAAAAAAGTTATAGAAAATATTTTGAGAAATTGTATAGCAATAACAATTCAAAAGCTAAGAGTTATGAATTAATTTGCTGGAAGACTTATATCATATCTAATATTGGTTGTTAAATAAAGTAAATTAATAGCTGAATTAATATATGATTTTTCAGTTATGCGCATTTTTTGAGCAGTTGAAGAGTATTATATTGGTGAGCAAATTTATATTATACATTAAGGATAAGCGTATATGACTATAGTTATTCATGCATGTTAGAGAATATAATTAAGGTAATAATGACTTGTTATCAACCCGGTATATTCTAATATTATATTATATTTATAACTATTATGAATAAAATTGTATTTCTAAAATGATAATTATATCTTCACATGTTCAATATTAATACTTAAAATGTATTCCAACTATCGATATATTTCTAAGTATAATATGATTTAGCTATAAATTAATTTTTTTAAATTATATTTAGTATAAAATATAATTAATTTAATGTAATAATTATCTTTTAGTTGAGGAAGTGAAAGGGAAAACTAAAATATTATTAAAATAATTGATTCTATGTAAATAGATTTAAAATCTATAATTTTCTTTTAGTGGAAATTTAAAAAGAAAAGACAAAATCCCATATTAGTTAAAAATCATGTATAACTTTTCCAACTTGATTTTTTATATAAAGTGACAAAAATGTCATTAGTTTTTTATTGACTAATTGTGATAGAATTTTAACTAGATACTTGTCTAATTTGACCGTTCAAAAATGGACAGTTGTCCAACTAGCTAAAATTTGGTTGATCGATGACTCTATTCATCAGAGACGACTTAGACACATGTCCAACTAAATTGGACAGTTGTCCAATTAGTTAAAGTTTGGTTGGTCAATGACCCTATTTGTTGGAACCAAGTTGAACACATGTCCAACTAAATTAGATAGTTGTCTTATAGGTTAGATATTAATCGAAAGGTGACCCCACTCGTCTAAACTAAATTAGACACATGTCCAACTAAATCAACAATTGTCCAATAGGATAGAGCTTGGTCAATCATTAACCCTACTCATCAAAACATAGTTGGACACATATTCAACTAAACTAAATAGTTGTCCAACTAGTCAAATTTTAATTTACTGATGATCATATTCACTTAAGTCAAATTGAACATATGATCAATTGATCAAATTTTAGGCAAACATGTGACTCTAATCTTTAGTTAATAAGTATTTGAATAACTTGTTATAAATGTTTTCTCTAATTTGTTCATATACTTGGTTGTCTAACTTTGTTATTTAAAATTTGACATATGTTTCCAAAATAAGGTCTCTGATTTTTAGTTTGACATATGTCTAACTCTATTGTATATAGTTGGACATATATCTAATTGTGTGTTTATGAATGATATAATATAACTAGTAATTATAAAATTGAAAGTTTAGGATCCAATATAGAATAGAAATATCGATAAAGGGTCATCAATTATTTCCCTTGATTTTATGTGAATATATTTAATATTTATTAATTCTCACTTACGAAAATTTGAAAAGTAAAAATCAAAAGACTTATAAACATTATAATAATTATTTATTATAAAGAAATTAAAAGAGAAAATTAAAAGTCTACTAAATATACATTAAAGTTTTACTTAATTTCTAAGTTATATTAATTAGTGTTAAATAGTGTAAAAATAGTTGGTTATATGTATTAATTATCTTTTAGTATGTGATAGTTAAAAAAACCAAAAGATTCTTAAAAAATTAATTATATATGAAAGAGTTAATAAAATTAATAATTATCGTTTAACATATGAATAAATTTAAAATTTATAAATTCTCTACTAGTGATAATTTAAAAAAGAAAAATTAAAATACTCATCAATATTATAATAATTATCTATTATTAAAAAATTAATATAGAAGATTAAAAATCTTTTATATATGTTTTAAATTAGTATACATAAGAAAATTACATGATTAAAATATTTATAATAAGGTACACACTCCTTTTATTTGCTTCTATAATTTCTTATTGCATCAATATTTTAAAAAATTTAATACTTTTCACAATTTTTCTTCTAATTCTGAATAGTACGTACATTGAATGTGTAGAAATATATTATTACATATCTTGTAGACAAGCAAAAAGATATCAAGCTAATTCTCTCTTTTATATTATAATTTGGATTGTCTCGTGTAATCATGCATTTAAATATACAGTCATTTTGATAAATGTGAAATTTAAGTATTTTGAGCAATAAGTAAAACTTTATTTAGTTAGAAATTTTGAAAATGCAAAAAATATTGAATATCATTCTTATTGTTGATGGTTCTATATGCATTAGTATTAAATTAATCATTATATATATGTTTGATTTATTTTATTTTTAATTTCACAATTTTTATTTTATTTTTGGATTTTTTGCTCTATATATTTTTGATTTTTTGAGTTGATAATGACACAAAATTGAAAAAAAAGTCAAATCTTATAAATCTAACAAAAATATGACTTTTTATTAAATTCTGTGCAATATTAAACTAAACATTTATATGTGATTTAAACTAATTATAATAAATCATGCAATTTCTTCACGTAAAACACACATTGTATTGAAAAATGAATATTTTTTTACTTTTATCATCTATCACAATATAAATAATTTGGGTACAAAAACATGCACAAATTTTGTGCTATAATCATTAGTCTTGTAAAGTTTCTCATTTTTCGTGTGCAAAAAGTCTTTTTACTATAAGTTTTAATATTATCATAATTGATATTAGAGTTAATTATAAACTAAAATAAATAAATTCTATTGTTTTAGCCAATAATTTTATTCCATATCAATTATAGTTGTACCATAACTTGTGCCATAAAGAAATGTTTTATGATCTTCTCTCACATTAAGTGCTATGTGAATTTTCTTAATTTTTTTTATTAAATTTTACAAAATATTTAAAATAAAAAATTAAATTTAATAAGATTTAAAATTAATTGTGAAAGTAAATTCATTAAAGAGTAAAACACATGTTTTTGAATCAATTATAGATTCATTATTATAAAATATGTTTAACTAAAAACATACATACATATAAAAAATAAATATGATAATACTGTTAATTAAACACTTTAAGTTTTGAAATTGAGTTTAACATATGCATAATATTTTTTAAATATTTTTTAAATAAAAGTATATAAAAAATTTATTAAGAAAATACACCATTTAATATTATATAATTATTTTTATTTAAGGTGGTTATCCTAACTTTTTGAATTTAAAATAAAATATAAATAACAAGATTTGTAGTTAAATAGGACACTTTTGATCACTTTTATGTTCTAAATCACACTTTAAATTATTTTTAGGATACATATACTGTTCATTTTTAATATAATGACATTTAATTACAATTTTGATTTTTTAATTTTTTTGAAAAATAATTTCATTTGTTTTAAACATCTTTTGAGTTATCTAAAAGAAGTTAATTACTCAAAATTATTTTGAAAATAATGAGGAGACATTTTATTTTATTATAAAATCACTATTTATTTACAAGAATCGGCCATAACTAAGTATGTTTATCTTCGATCTAAATTACAAAATTGTCACACCTAAGCTCATATATAGTTAATGTATGCGTAACAACATTAGTCCTCTAGAAAAAAAAAGAAAAAAAAAATAATTTGAACAACTAATATTCTAATGGCATACACTATGACCATCGGTAATGTAAAGATATGAGTCCTCATTTGCCAATTGAATTACTTGAAAACAATTAGATTCAACTATGATATTCCAGAAGCCAAAATCCATACTAAATTTTAGCCCATACCAAATAGCTTAAAGTTCAGTTACTTTTGGTAACATTATTGTTACGATTATGAGTGTTGGCTATTTTCGTAAATAAAATATTTACTTGTAAATTTGTTTTTAGGCCTGCTATCAAGTTTATCAAGAACAGCCGAAAAAATGTTCAAGTTCCAAATATCTGTACTTCAGGTATGTCTTTTATAACTACGACACATAGGATTATATTTATACATTTAATAGTACATGTTCATAAATCTAAAATTATTTTTGGTATTTAAATATTTTTTATGCGTCTTAATATTTTTAAGATGTGATGTAAAAAATATCTTTTAAGGCTTTGAATGAGCTTTAAAAAATTAAACCTAAAATGTATTTAATCCTAATACTATTAGGTATTATAATTATCTATAAATATAGACACATTAGCGTTGATGTAGAGTGGCACAACAAAAATATATGTGTTGAGAAAAAAAAATTAGAACTGCCGATTGCATCCAAAGGAACAATCAAATTCTAGCTGAATTAAAAAAAAACCTACCAAATCCATAGAAGGAGTCGCAACCTACTAAAGAAGAAAACACAAAAAAAAGAACGGTACAACAATTGTCAATCTAAGGTGAGTTCTTACTTTAGCGACATCAAAGTTACAAATTCAATTTATATATATATATATATATATATATATTGAAAGCGAAGTAAGTATGATATAATTAATATGTATATATATTGAAAGGTATATAAGAATTGATAAAAGGTAATTAATATATATATACATTTTTAATTTATATTAATTAATTTAATTCTTCTTGATTAGATTTTTAGGTATTTAGATTAAATAATGTAATGAATGATCATGATTATTTGATTTAATTATTAAATTTTAAAGAAGTTATTTTTACTGAAATTATGCATAATCTTTTTGCCCTAGAATATTCTAGTTGATTTGATTTAAATGATATATGTTTTGAATCATCTAGTTAGGATTATTCATTATTAAATCCATTCTAGAACACACACGGGCACTAGTGTTTTTGTGTTTATCTTTTTGGAGTTGATTTGTGAACGATCTGATTTGCGGGGAGCTTATTAGAACGTTGGTCTGGAAACCGCTCACGCTAATATTGGAAACTGTGAAAACAGAGTAGGGGCTCGTAAGTAAATTACATTGGGGTAGTATCCTAGGGAGGGTAGCATAAGACCAAGTTTGTACTTGAACATTTGATTTTCATAGTGGAAAGTTAGGTGGTCCGGTGGACCGGTGGTTTTCCTCTTAGGTCATTGTTATGGCCTAGGTTGTTTCCCCCTAAAAATATCGTGTGTTATAATTTCCACACTTTACTCTTACACACGATTACATGTCTGGCCGTTTTGTTTAGGTTATTAAATTATTAACTTGATAAAAATTAAAAATAACCTATTCACCCTCATCTAGGTTAATCAAGTCCATAATTTATAAACTTTCAATTATCTTTGCTTTTCTATCAGTAATAACACTTATAACCTCACTAATATGATTCCGAATACACAACCCAACCCAATGCCACCTCGCAATAATGACATAGAAGCATCGATATTCAACTTGTAGCAATCCACAAATGGTGCAACCCAACACATATGCCACTTACTTACTAAGTGTGACAATGGCTAATTATGTGCATAAAAATCATCCACTTACTTTGGCACCACATGGTACATGCATATATCACTCCACCGGTCCCTTTCAAAAGCCATAAGGCACCTACCTACCATACCCAATATAAAATTGTTAAAAATAACACAAATTGTTTAGTAGCTAAAATATATAAAGCCAACCATAAGATATCCACACATTCATCTGCTTATATTATTTATAGAAATCAATGAGGTTTTAGATTTTCCAAGCATTTTTTGCAATCCTACAATCCTACAATCCTAAATGGCATGATCCTTTATGACCATATGCATAAATTGGATCATTTTAGTGCTTAATCACTTTATGCTTCAATAAAACCCCATTACTCGATAGAATACCCTTCACCATCCGCCAACCAAAATGTTTTACTTTCCAAATTATATTTAGCCTCAAAAATTTTCTCCATCCTCCTTGCATTACCGAAGGTAAGGGTGATGAAACCCCACCCCACTACGCCTCACTAGTTTCAAAGGGAACTTTGTATCCTCTTTTAATAGTGTACATCCTATGATTAGTAAAGTTCCAAGATAATTTGTTAGGTTGTTTAATAGGTGCCATTTGAATATTACAAACTGTATTAGCTTCTTTTGGATTGAACTCATTATTCCAGCAACCATCACCCCCTAATTAGGCCTGCCATTATATCCACCTTATTTTGGTGTCATTTTGATTGAACACGAAAAGATTCACTACTCATTGGAAACCAAGGATCATCATATATCCTCACCAAATATACATTCACGATATGCCATTGGACTTCTTTCACCTGTAAGTAAAATCCCCATAATAGACTTCACTACATATAACTCAACCGACAATTAGCACTTACCGAGAAGATGGAATGATTCACCATATATTAGGACCATAATACCTTGCTAAAGAGTGAGTTAGATTGCATAATCATTCGCCAAACTTGTTTTGCAATCAATGCTTAGTTGAAATCTTCAGAATCTCATACCACCCATATATTTAGGCTTGTACATCTTCAACCATGCTACCCATTTAATATTGACATCATCTTTTTTATAAGACCACTAGAATTTGGCGACCATCATCTCAATATCATTGCTCAGACATATAGGTAAACTAAATAAACTTATGGTATATTCTGGGTGTGCTTGATATATCAACCCTAAAAACACCTCTTTTTTGACATTCGATAATAATTGTTCATTCCAATCCCCTAATTTGCCCATACATCATTCCCAAATTAGTTAAAAATAACTTTTTTTATCTCATTTAAGTTCAATTAAAAGCCCCAAATACTTCTCATGGCAAGGAACCTCGTTAACATCTAAAATGTTGAGAAGTTTCATTCGGTAATTTTGATCAACACTTATACTAAAAGAAACAATTTATTATCAAAGTTTACCTACTTACCAATAGCTCTTTCATAGATATAAAAATGAATTTCAGTTCTTGACATTAGGCTATACTACATCATAAAACATAAATGAATCATCTGTGAAGCAAAGATGAGATATACTCAATTCAAAATGACCAATTTTAACCCTTTTAATCAACCTCAAACTTTTTGTAGTTCTTAGCATCAAAATTAGCCTTCATCACATAAGAGAAATAAATAAGGAGTGATAGGACCATCCTATCTAAGACCTCCACAGGGTTGGATATCACCTACAATGACCCTATTCATTTTAATTGAATATGCTATGGAAGATGAAATCAATACGTATAATAACTAAGGATAAAATTTCATTCAATAAGAAAACTATGCTTTAAATTTTTTATTGAAATTTCATCCTCGAGAGTACTAATAGTTGAATTATGTTTACTTATATATATATTTTTTGTATTTATTCAAAAATCACTAAAAAAATTAGAAAATACCAAAAGAGTTTTAAAAGTGAAATACCATGTTTTGCCCATATTTAATATATCACATGATCAATTATATATTACAAAAATATTTTTCTAAATATAAAAGGAAACTTTAAAATCTTAGTATAGGTTTATTTGAAATCATTCAGAAATTTACTTTAATTACACCGTTAATTTTTAAAAATAAAAATCTAGATATATAATGCCACAATTTTTGTGTAACCATGGACTACATAATAAGGGGAAAAAATATACAAAATATAAATCTCTACTGTGCTTTTCTTTAATGAAGTGTTGTTATTATTTTTCATTTTAACATTATATTATTAATCTTATTTATGCATTTTTATAATATAAAATCAAATATGCAATATGAATTATTCAAAAAAGATAAATCAAAATTTATAAACAAGTAACGTGATTTTGTGTTTCTATTTTCTTGATATTGTTTTTATATATATGTTGTGTTCTTTCTTGAAACTAATTTTATATTAAAGAAAACATAAATTGGTTTCATAATAAGTTATGTTTAATATTTTCTAAAATATGAACAAATAAAATTGTTTGGCAAATGTGTCCTACTTTTTGTTTTTAACTTTTATCTTATGCTCATTTTTGCATTTTATTTCTAAATTTAATTTAACTTTTTAATTGAGAAAGAATGATAGGAAAAAAAAAATGGGATGTGGTTTTCAAGAAAAATAAATGTTAAAGTAGAATTTGAATTTAATCATGAAAATCTTATAATCTAAAAACATAAAAATTTTAAAACTTTGTTTTAATTAAGTTTTAAAATTAGACTAAAAATTAAAACTCACTTGTAATTAAAATAAAATTAAAAGCTGAACTTATTATAAAATAAAAATTAAAAATTAAAAAAATCATTAAGTAAACGACTATATTCGATCCATTATTATTAAATTAAGTTATCTTTGTTTGAATGAAAATTATAACAAAAATTAGTCAAAGAAGTTTAATAAGATGAAAGATTAAAAATGTAGTACTCATTCAATGCTCTGACATAAAATCTTTAATTGAAAGCTAATCAAAATTCGACCTATCCCCAAATTCATTTGCTGTCTGATTGAGCAATAAGTCTGATCCAATTTCCAAATAATAAGTTGTTTCTCTTGCATCCGCCGATGATGAATATATTGTAAAGCAGCCTCACACATGGAAAATTATATATATAATAAATTTATGATATATTTTAAATAATCTGATAAAATTTGATTGAATATTATAATTAATTTTATAAAATTATATTAAATTAATTGTATTTATAATATTTTCGTAATATATATATATATATATATATATGAAACTATTTTAATTAAGAATTAATTTTAAATTAATCATGATTAGAACAAAACAAGGCTGCCATGTGCCAGCTACGTAATTATACCTATTTTTATAACTAGAAGTATCATTGTAATCCTGAAGAATATCGGCTTTTGTTGTTCTTGCTTGTTAGTTTACCACTACTTTATAGGGATTTGAAAAGGACAAATAACAAGATGACATTCCTTTAAATAAACCTTCACGGGTCTAAAGTCGCCAAAAAAAAAAGTAAATTCTTGTTATATATAAGTTGCTTGATAATTATTTTTAATTTTTAAAATTTAATTCTTTAGTTTTGGAACGTAATTGAATTCAATTGCAAAACATTTAGGGAAAAAAATAAAAATACTTTGTTAATCAATGTTTAGTTTGAATTTTGAAAAAAAAAAAGAAAATCAATTATTATTTATTTGATAACTAATTTTTAATTTATTAAACACTAATATATAATTTCAAGCTATATTTTTATTTTTATTTTTCATTAAGTGTGACTCTTTAACCATTTTGAGTACAATTAAGTATGATTCAATATAGTCAATTTATTGGAACAAATTGACTTAGATCCACGAGGAAATCAATTTGCTTTCTCTCTTCCATGTCTACTTCTCCGATGTACTTTTGTCGATTTTTTTACTTCTAGGTCATTAGAGCTTCGTTACTCATTTTCTCTTTAGATCGATAAGTTCCAATAATTTTGAGAAAATGTCACCGTGGTGGAGTTGTCGTCTACTAGGCTCTAAACACTATCGTTAAAGCCGCATGACCACCAACCTCCTTCATCGATTTCATGAAATCGTCTACTATAAGGATCCAAGGTTTGATGGAAGATTTTCAAGCAAAACAAGGTTTATTGGAAGTGGTGAAGAAGTTAGTTTATGGTATTTGATTTCATTGTTTTCTATCACCTTTATTTCAAGAATGCATATATGTTGGATAGTGAAAATTAATTATATTCTTTTGCAATGGAGGCTAAAATAATTCCTTAAAGATGCACAATATTATTCTTTTTTTGTTTTTCCCTTGTTTATTAAGTAGTAGATCAGAAGAGAATCATTTGAATTGTTCAACTTGATTAGAATATTAACCTATACATATAATTATTTTCATAAAATGAAATTTCTCTTATGATTGTAAAAGATATATAGTTGGGTTATTAGTTTTTCGCATCAATAAAAAAAATTAGAAATTGAATTTCAAAAATGGCACTTTTTTTAATTTCAAAATTTGACAAAATTTTAAAATTGAATTTTAAAATATAGTAAATATAAATTAAAAATGAGTTATTAACCATATTAAATATCAAAAATTTAAAAATTTAAAAATTTAAAAATTATAATTATAAATTATAAATTAAAATAATTATCAAATCAACCCAAGTTAAAATACACATCATTTTCCAACACACATAAAATGATTAAAAGAAAAAAAATCATATGATCACCAAATTTGCTACTTTAGTCTTTTTCATTTTTCATCCACAAAAATTGAAATCTATGCAATTTATTGCATATTTTCTTTAAATAACTTATATGCATTTAAGAATATCTTCAACTAGGATTCCTTCATAAGCATTGCATTTATCACCTTCATTTATATAATTAATAGCCAATAGTAAATCACTCTAAACATTAAGATTAATGAAAGAAAAATATGATATATTTTTTCTATTATATGTAGTTACTATTTACTTATAATTTAAAGAAATTAAAAATGCAGTTATTAAAGTAGAAAAATAAAAACATCATAAATTTAACAAAATTTAATATAAATGTTACCTATGTCTTCAGACGTCGTCGTTGACTACTTCCACTATCTCCAAATGGATGAATTCTAAAGTTAAAACTAATTAGGCAAAATTGAGCTAATCAATTACCCTTACAAAAGAGAGGAAAATTTACAAATTTTGGGATAATTTAGAAGTAGAAGATGTACATTTATTTATAACCCAAAATACAACACTCACCTTCATTCCTAATCAATGTGAGACCTTTTCAATTTACTCACTAAAGAGCTATACAAAAAATCTCCACCTTAGCGACTTAGTGATTCTTAAATGATTTCTTCAATCTCTAGATCAATGATGTCATTGCCAATTCAAATTTGTAGGATTTTAATCAAGTCTATATAATGTTTGAACCTGATTTCTGTTACCACCTTGGTCATCATATCTACGGGATTATTTATAGTATTGATCTTCTGAACTAATACTCCATATTCTTCAATAATCTCTCGCACGAAATAGTAACGAACTTCAATGTACTTTGTATGTTCATGGTACTCTTGGTTCATTGCTAAATGAATAGCACTATGACTGTTACAAAATACCTTAATATGTTTTTGACTAACTCTCAAGTCTTCAAGCAAACCTCGTAACCAAATAGCTTCCTTCACAGCCTTTATAACTGCCATATACTTTGCCTCTATATTAGACAAAGTAACTGTGGACTACAAGGTAGACTTCCAACTGACTGGTGTTATAGCAAGAGTAAACATATAACTAGTAGTTGATCGATGCTTATCTAAATCTCCTTCATAGACGCAATCACAATATTCGACTACACATTGACCAACAGTATTATCCTACTGAAATATTAAATCAACATCTATAGTATTTAAAAATATACAGTAGAATCCATTTCACAACCAACCAATGTACTTTATTAGGACCATGCATGTACTTGCTTACAACACCATCCGCATGTGAAATATCAGGTCTCATATACATCATTGCATACATCAAGCTACCAACCGCATTTGCAAACAGTATATTTGCCATGTATTCTCATTCTGCATCATTCTTAGGAGATAATTGAGCACTAATTTTGAAATGAGGAACAAACGGAGTACTTACAAGGTTTTTTTGTTCATTCATACCAAAGCGTTGTAGTATCTTCTTTCAATATTGACTCTGAGTCAAAATAAGCTTCCTCTTTTTACTGTCTCTGCTTATCTCCATACCAATAATCTTCTTGGTTTATCCAAAATCTATCATCTCAAACTTCTAACTTAGTTGAGCCTTCCATTTCTCAATTTATGCTTGGCTTTTCGATGCAATTAATATATCATCGACATACAATAGGAGATAAATGAAAGACTAATCTTGTAGTTTGCGAAAATACACACAATGATCATGTGTACTTCTAGTATACTTATGTTTCAACATTAACTCATCAAATCGTTTATACCATTACCTCGGAGATTGCTTCAACCCATACAACAATTTGTTCAACTTGTAAACCCAATTCTCTTTACCAACAACATTAACCCTTTCTCGTTGATACATATAAATTTCCTCTTTCAAGTTACCGTGTAGAAACATGGTTTTCACATCAAGTTGAACTAGTACCAAATCCAAATGTGCTACCAAGGCCAACAAAATTTTAATTGAGGAATGTTTTACAACTCGAGAAAATACCTCATTATAATCGGTTCCCTCATTCTGAGCATAGCCCTTAGCCACCAACCTTGTCTTGTAGCGAATACCATACTTGTTTGGAAATCATTCTTTCTTTGTATACACCCATTTACAACCAATTTCCTTCTGGTCCTTAGATAGTTGTGTCAAATTCCATCTCTTATTCTTCTGAAGGGACAAAAGTTCTTCATCCATGGCTTCCTTTCATCTTTCAACTTCAAGGCTTTGGATTTCTTCTTTATATATGGAAGAAACATCATCATGCACAATTGAAAATACACAAGCCACTGTATTCTCAAACTAAGTAGGTAGATCTTCAAAATCTTTGTATCGAGCAGGCACCTCGACATTTTGTTGTCATGGCCTATCAACTATAGTTTCTTATTATTTCTGTGGAGGTTCTTGGGTTAAAACCTCTTCTTCATTTGATTCATCTTTTTTCAATAGATGATCAACATCTATCTTATCTCCACCAACTGGATTAACAATTCTACTTTCAAACTCCACCTACTTTGGAGTTTGCTCCACCTACTTTGGAGTTTTCTCCACATGTTGCAAAGTTCCATCAATCTCCTCAGTTACCTTTCTCATCAAGGTAGATTCATCAAAGGTAACATATCTACTGAAGATTATCCTTTTTGTTTCAAGGCACCATAGTCGATATCCCTTAGAACCAGAGGAGATCCCCAAAAAATAGCTTTCTTAGATCTTGGATCCAACTTTGATTTTGTTATATGATAGTATCAAATGGAACCAAACACATGTAAGAAATCATAATCTCTAGTAGATTTTCCAGACAATACCTCGATAGGCATTTTTCCTTCAAGAGTAGACGATGGTAGACAGTTGACAAGATGACATACATATGTCACAACTTCAGCCTAATACTGCTTGCCTAACCCAGCATTTTAAAACATACACTAAACCTTTTCCAGCAAATTCTGGTTCATATGTTCTGCAACCCCGTCCTATTGTGGTGTTTTTTGAATAATGAGGTGTTGCATTATCCCTTCTTCTTCACAAATTTTCATAAATGGATAATTTGTGTACTCAGTGCCATTATCAGACCTTAAATGCTTAATCTTTCTATCAGTCTGAGTCTCGATCATCTTATTCCACTTGAGAAAAATTCCTAGCACTTCATCCTTCTTCTTCATGAGATACACCCAAACTATTTTGGAGAAGTCATCAATGAAAGTGACAAAATAATGTTTGCCACTTATGGTTAGAGTTCTTGTTGGCCTCCACGCATCCGTATGAATGTAATCCAAGATGCCTTTCATATTATAGAGTGTAGTGACAAAGCATACTCTTTTCTACTTCCCCAATACACAATGCTTACAAAATTCCAACTTTCCTGTTCTCATGTCTTTTAACATGCCTTGCTTTACAAGAATCTGTAAATATTTTTCACCACCATGTCCTAAACGCATAGCCATAGCTTGGTAGTTTCTAAATCTCTCACTTCCTCTAAAACTATTGTTGATGTTTTCCCAATAACAGTACTACCAAGATAGTAGTACAAGTTATTCTTCTAAACACTTTTCATCATCACAAGTACTCCAAAAGTAACATTTAATGCTCCATTTTGCATAGTCACAGTGAAGCCTTTTGATTATAAGACTCCCACTGCAATGAGATTCTACTTCATATCTGAGACATAATCAACATCTTTCAAGACTCTGGTTGAAACATCTTGATTCTTCAAAAAAATTGTACTGATCTCTAAAACTTTGCATGAATAATCATTACCCATGAAAACAACTCCATTGTCTATTTCTTCAAAGTTAAAGAACCACTCCTTATTAGGAGACATATGGAAGGTACACGCTGAATCAATATCTTATCATCAGGATGGGATGCTATTAACGAACCAACCAATCCAAAATCTAAATTTTAATTGTTTTCATCTACACATGCATAAGACAACACAACTTTTCCTTTCTTCTGCAGCTTCAGACGATTTTTCTTCCAATAGCATTTTTCATGAAAAAAGACACATTCATCTTTACCAATCCTTCCTTTTGAATGAGATCTGCCTCTCCTTCCTTTCTGTTGAGTTTGAGGATGCCCTCTTACAGAAAGTGCCTCTACTACTTCATTCATGCTTTCTTTCTTATCTTTCTTTCTAATTTCATAACTATGCAAAGAAATGCAAACTTCCTCAAAAGAAATTTTATCCTTCCTAATGAGTAAGCTCGTAATAAGGTGATCAAACCCATCAGGAAGAAAGGCATACAACATCAAGGATAAATCTTCATCTTTAAAAGTTTCATCCATATTTAACACAACTGCTACTAATCGATTAAAAGCAATAATATGGTCGTTTATTGTGGTACTTGGAAGGTATTCAGAACATAACAACTTCTTCTTCAAATAGAGTCAATTTTGTCCGCTCTTCTTCATGATATTTATTCACTCGACTTTATCTGCTTCATCTAGTTTTTCTTCTTCAATTGTGATGTCTAGACCTTGTTGCAACAGAGCATCTAGAACTTCACCTTGCCACATACCGAAATGATCGGTTCCATCAAACTTCTCCACCTCAAACCTTGCATTCATAACCATTATTTTGCCTGATGTGGATGGTTGGCATTTGTTTGAGGGAGACTTTTCTTCCGCCATTTCTTTATATTACAACAACTAGCAATTATATTCCAATAGCAAACAAACGGAATACAAACAAATGCTTAGGTAGAAAAATTCGGCTATGATACCAATTGTTGAAAAAATTGGGTATATTTTTCTTATTTTAAGTAGTTACACTAACTTATGTTTTAAATAAGTAGAACTCAAACTATCCCAAAAAAATAATGTCATTGGAAATGTAATGTTAAAAGAAACTACAATAGATATTAAAGTAGAAAATTAAAAAAACCAAACATTTAACGAGGTTTAATATAAATATTACATATATCATTGGACATCGTTTACCACTTCCATTATCTCTAAATAGATGAATTCCAAAATTAAAACTAATTGAGCAAAATTGAACTAATCAATAACCTTTACAAAAGAGAAGAAAATTTACAAATTTTACGATGATTTAGAAGTGAAGGATATAGCCCAAAATACAACGTACATTTTCATTCCTAATCAATATAAGACTTTTTCAATTTACTCACTGAGAAGATATACAACAATTACAAACTCCATCGTTAAAATCCCATTGAATCCCAATATGAATTGCATTTAATTCAGTAACTAAAACTGAGACAAATCTATCAACTTTTGCAAAAAGAAGTACTTGTCCCACATTGTTTCTAATAATTTCTCCGACTCCTATCTTATTTTGGGAGTTCCTTGCATCATCAAAATTAACTTTAAGGAAAGTACGTAAAGGCGGTCATGACCACTTGATTTTTTTCATTACTAGAACTTGGGGTCGACTGCAAAAAAATAGATATGAAATAATTAGATAATTATTGACTACCTAAATACCTTTAATTTCATTGGCTACCATTGTATGCTTAACAAGCCAAAAAACCCTTCAATGCACAAAAGGAAAAGATACGGTGATAATTGATCACCTTATCGAAGTCCCCTTTAAGGAAATATTATCTCTATACATTGCCTATTCATAAGAAGAGAATATGAGACAGAAGTAAGACATTTCATAATCAATTCAAAGCAAATCCCATCTTGAGCATTATTTCCTTCAAAAACTTCCATTCTATCCTATCATATACTTTACTTATTAATAAAAAAAATCTTTCTTATATATTAACAAATATTACTTTTGGTATAGCTACCTGTGATAATTTATGTTTTAACTCAAATTATCAAACCCATCATGAATATAAAAACAAGAAAAGAACAAATCAAACCAAAGTTTTTCCAATCCAAAAAAATAAGTTTAGGTTGAAATCTTTTTGGGTAAACTCAATAACTCAAAATAAAACTCATTTTATAACATCACAATATTTTTAATATGAAGATAAATTAAAAAGACTCAATAATATATGCCGCCGTGCCGTGTTGTGCCGAGCCGAGTCCGAGGGCGTGTGCGTTTGCATGTGCGTGTATGTGAGGTGAGGTGAGGTGAGGTGGCATTTTATTTTTTGAAAAAACAAATTTTAAAATACTTTTCCACTCAAAAAATGGTTGTTATATTTTTTTCTCAAAAAAATAGCCGTTGTTTTCATTTATATAGAATATGACCGTTAAATGGCCGTTATTCTTTTATACTAAAAAAAATGACTATTACTCTTCTTTACTCAAAAAATTCCCATTACTCTTCTTTACTCAAAAAAATGGTCGTTACTCTTCTTTACTAAAAAAAATGGTCGTTATACTCTCTATCCCCGTACATTATCGTTATTATCATAAAGGCCACACAGTTTCTAAAACCTATAAATAGAGGGCCTCAGCTCTCAGTTTCAACACAACAATCTGCAAACTCATCTCACTAAGAAATAAATTCTCTCAGAAAGAAAACGAAGAAGATCCTAAATTATTTTTTAGTTTTTCGAGCAACAAAATTTTACAGGTGTAGCATTTCGGTCTTCATCAGTGCAGTGAAGTTCTGAGATAGAAAAACAAAGATTTTGGGCTATTTTATCATGGGGACAATGGGACGATGGGACAACGGGACGACGAGACTATGTTTACTTGCACAAATTTGGATAGAGCCGTGAAACGTTTTAAAGAAAGCGACCTAGTCCATGACTCAACCCAAGCAGTTAATTTCATATTATCGGTAATATTGTTCCAACACTATTTTCACATACTTGTTTCAACAATTTTAAAACGATTTCTATCTATCATGTCTATTGAAATGCTAACTGTTGATCTCTATAAACCATTCCATTTTGAGGGACTACACTTTAAAAGATGGAGACAAAAATATGTTATTTTTCTTAACCATGAAAAAGGTCGTTTCTACTCTTACTACTGAAAAACCAATACTGTCTAATCCCCCTACTAAAGCTGCAACTAAGGATTTAGACACTTGGATGGAAAATGATTTTCTATGCAAAAAATTTATTCTTAATGGTTTAGTTGATGACTTGTATGATTATTATAACTCTGATAAGTCTGCTAAGGATATTTGGGAAGCACTTTAAAAGAAGTACGACACTAAGGAAGCTGGAACTAAGAGGTATGTTGTCAGTAGATACATGAAGTTTCAAATTATTGATGGAAAATCTGTGGAAGCTCAATCACACGAACTGCAGAAGATAGCACACGAAAGAACTTCTGAAGCTATGACTTTAGGTGAACAATTTCAAGTAGCTGTTATTATAGATAAATTACCCCCTGCTTGGAAATATTTTAAGAATACACTTAGACATAAAACTAAAGAATTTTCTTTAGAAAGTCTTATAACCCGTTTAAGAATAGAAGAAGAAGATCGAAAATAAGACCAAAGAGATGAAGTACTAGTTGTCTCAAACAACAGTACCAATAAGAAACCCTCATTTGCAATTCTGAAACCTAAAGGTAGAAATATGAAAACTTAGAATCATAATAATCACCAAAACCGCAACCACCAAAATAGAAACAAAAATTATCCTCCCTAGAATGGACCTCAACCCCCCTTAACGAATAACACATTCATGTGTTATAGTTGTAACAAACTTGGCCACTTGGCTAGGAATTTTTGGAACAAGAATCGTCATGTCCCGTAGGCGAACCTTACCGAAGATCAACTTATTTATATGATTTCTGAAGTCAATTTTGTTGGTGGATCCGAGAGATGGTGGGTGGACATTGGTGCTTCTCGCAATGTTTGCTATGATCGAGACATGTTCAAGTCCTATTCTGATTCTAAGGATAATAAAGTGTTGCTGGGTGACTACTACTCCCCTAAATTTGTTGGTACTAGTGAGGTGGTATTAAAATTTACCTCTGGAAAGACTGTCATCTTGAAGGATGTCTTATATACTCCAGAGATGAGAAAGAACTTAGTTTCAGGCTATCTTCTTAACAAAGCTGGGTTTACTCAAACTATTGGAGTTGATTTATATACTATAACTAAAAATAATATATTTGTTGGGAAATGGTACACCACAGATGACATGTTTAAATTAAATATTGAAATCAATAAAACTTCTTCTACTTATATGTTGAGTTCTTTTAATATTTGTCATGTTAGACTTTGTCATGTTAATAAACGCATAATCAAGAACATGAGTACCTTATAACTAATTCCTCAACTATCTTTGAATGATTTTGAAAAATGTGATGTTTGTAGTCAAGCTAAAATAACCAAAACTTCACCTAAATCAATAGTTAGAGAATTTGAACCTTTAGAATTAATACACTCTGAAATATGTGAACTTGATGGAAATTAATAAGAAATGGAAAATTTTATTTTAGAAATTGTATAGATGACTGTTCAGATTACACTTATGTATATCTAATAAAAAAATAAAAGTGAAGCGTTTGACATGTTTAAAATATTTATGACTCAGATTGAAAATCAACTTAATAGAAAAATAAAAAAAGTTTTGAAGTGATAGAGGCACTGAATATGATTCCAATATCTTAAATGATTTTTATAAAACTCATGGAATCATTCATGACAAAACTGCACCTTATTCTCTTGAAATGAATGGCAAAGTTGAAAGAAAAAATAGAACTTTTTTTTGCAATTTTATAAAACTTTGGTGCTGATTCCCATAGGTGGGGAGAAATTTTATTAATTGTTTACTATATGCTAAATAGAGTGCCTAAATCTACAAGTAAAATTTCACCATATGAAATTTTGGAAAATAAGAAGCCTAATTATTTTAAAACTTGGGGTTGTTTAGCCTATGTTAGGATCCCTGATCCTAAAAGAAATAAACTTGCTAGTAGAGCATATGAATGTGTATTCATAGGATACTATATGAATAGTAAAGCTTATAAATTCTAGGACTTAAATGATAGTTATAGAATCAAATGATGTTGACTTCTATGAACATAGGTTTCCCTTTAAATTGAAAAATAGTAGGAGCTCCTCTTCTAGTAGTTTACCTATAACTAGAACTAGTGAACAAAATGAGGAATTAAACACTGAAATTAGGAGAAGTAAATGAGCTCAAACCCTTAAGGATTTTGGGTATGATTTTTATGCTTATACCTTAGAGGAAGATTCCCAAACTCTTAAAGAAGCATTATCTTCTTTAGATGCCAACTTATGGGAAGAAGCCATAAATGATGAAATGAACTCTCTTGAGTATAATAAGACTTGAAATTTAGTTGAATTATCTCTTGGTTGCAAAACTATTGGATGTAAATAGATACTTTAGAAGAAATTAAAACCCGATGGTACTATTGAAAAGTACAAAACTCGTCTTGTAGTTAAAGGGTATAGGCAAAGGGAAAATGTAGATTTCTTTGATACCTTTTCACCAGCCACACGAATAACTTCCATACATGTACTTTTCTCTCTTGTTGTTATCCATGATTTAGTAGTGCACTAAATTGATGTTAAAATTTCTTTCTTAAATGGTGACTTAGAAGAAGAAATTTAAATGGACCAACCTAAAGGTTTTGTTATCCCAGGTCAAGAAAATAAAGTTTGTAAACTAGATAAATCTTTTTATGGTCTAAAACATGCACCTAAGAAATTCCATGAAATATTTGATAATCTAGTTATCTCACATGGATTCAAAATAAATGAAAATGAAAAATGCATTTATTATAAATTAGAAGATAACATTTACACTATTATATGTTTATATGTGGATGACATGCTTATTTTTGGATCAAATATTCATGTTGTGATTAATGTGAAAACTTTGTTAAGTGCTAACTTTGATATGAAAGATCTCGGAGAAGTGAGTGTAATCCTTGGTATAAAGATTGCTAGGTTTGAAAAGAGAATTTCTCTATATCAATCTCATTACATTGAGAATATCTTAAAGAAATATAATTACTTTAACTGCAAACCTGCATGTACTCCTTATGATCCTAGTGTAAAGTTGTTTAAGAACACTAGAGATGGTGTAAGAGAAACTGAGTATACAAGCATTATTGGTAGCTTACGTTATGCTATTGATTGCACTATACCAAACATAGCTTATGTTGTAGGAATACTATATAGGTTTACCATTAGACATAGTGTAAAGCATTGGAATGCTATTGAAAGGGTTATGAGATACCTTAAAAGAACTATGAACCTTGGATTACATTATAAAAAGTTTCCCACTATTCTAGAAGGATACAGCGATGTAGATTGGAACACTTTATCAGAAGACTCCAAAGCAACTAGCGACTATATATTTAACATAACTGGTGGAGTTGTTTCTTGGAAGTCTAAGAAGTCTGTTAGCTGAGATCCCTTTATGGGAAAGACCGATATCAGTTGTCTTGATCCACTGTGATAGTATTGCGGCTATTGCAAAGATTCAGAACCGTTACTACAATGGCAAGAGATGATAGATATGTCGTAAGCATAGTACTATTAGAGAATTTCTCTCTACAGGAGGTGAAAGAGTGGATCATGTACGTTCTAATGAAAATTTGGGAGATCGTTTGACGAAAGGATTACCGAGAGAGAAGGTTTTCAAAACTTCAAAAGGAATGGGACTAATGCCCTTAGAATGAAGAGTCACTTGTGATGGTAGCCCAACTTTTAGACTAGAGATCCCAAGAAATAAGTTCAAAGGGTAATAACAAGTCATGAAGTAATATGAGATTAATCATGCTATTTTAAAATCCCATTCTATATTGTTAGAAGCATGAAGTTCTGAAGCGATAGTAAAGGATGAGTTAACTATTAAACTCTTAATGAGTTCTATACTCTATGTGTAATGGAGAACATAGCTACAGGAGTGCTCTTGATAGACTCACCTATGTGAATGTGTGACCACTTTCTATGAAAATTTCTTGGAAAATTTTACTAGAGTATTCACTATACTTGGATACACGTGCATGGCCTTAAAGCACGAGGTTTTCGAAATATACCTTGGAAAGATTGTGTGTGTGATGTTATTAGAGATAGAGTTCAAAACTACAAGTTACTCTAGTATATTCTAAAACATCAACACTATGCAGAGGTTCAAGTTGATAGAAACCTTTTTCTTATGCATAATCTTATATTTTTAATTGATCAGTTGCTTGATGAAAACTATTTTTATATAAAATTCAAGTGGAAGATTGTTAGAAAAAATGATTTTTTTATAAAAACAAGAGAAGCCAACTGTTTGCTTTGTCCCACATTGCTATTTTACATCCCAAGGTGTACCCACTTTTGTGGAAGGGTAGAGGACCTAGGAAAATGTGATACCACACGAGCACGTCGTAGGCACTATCTGTCCGACCGACTGTGCCGTGAAAATTCGAGTCTGAGTGTGTGTGTGTCATGTGAGATGACATTTTATTATTTGAAATTTTTTTTTTAAATACTTTTTCACTCAGAAAATGGTTGTTACATTTTTTCTCAAAAAATAGTTGTTATTTCCTTTTACTCATAATATGGCCGTTGTTTTCTTTTATTCAGAATATGACCGTTAAATGGTCGTTATTCTTCTTTACTAAAAAAATGGTTGTTACGCTCTCCATCCCTAGACATTATCGTTATTATCATAATGGTCACACGGTTTTTGAAACCTATAAATAGAGGGTCTCAACTCTCAGTTTCTACACAACAATCTGCAAACTCATCTCACTAAGAAAAAAATTATCTCAGAAAGAAAAAGAAGAAGATCCTAAATTACTTGAGTTTTCCGAGCAACAAAATTTTACAGGTGTAGCAAGTCTTCATTAGTACAGTGAAATTTCTGAGATAGAAAAACAAAGATTATGGGTTGTTTGTGTTTGATTGCACAAATTTGGGCAGAGTCGCAAAACGTTTTAAAGAGAGTGACATAATCTGTAACTTAACCCAAACAATTCATTTAAAGTTATCTGTAATATTGTTCCAACACTGTTTTTACGTACTTGTTTCAACAATATATGATGATAAAATCTTTGGTTAAATTATCAACTAAAAATATTAAAAACTCAAAGTTAACACTTATAAAAGTCTAATATCCCACCATATAATCAAAATTGTTTTTATGTCTAATATATTAAACCTAGATGTTTGCATAGATAACCATCAAACTTCTGCCGATGTTGCCAAATCTTTCTCACAGGGTTCCTGAAAAATGGTGTTAGGTGAGTGTTGCTACACAGTAAGTAAACTCATCTTACAAGAAATACTAAGAAATCACATACGACAAACAATTTATTCAAGACAAACATCATACCAATGCTTATTTATTCTTTCAATGTGAATGTCTATGTAATGCATGGTCGCTACTCCAACAATAAGCTTTAAAAATCATTTTTAACGTGATATCGTGACTCGTATCAAAACGTTCAATAATTATCTTTCTCAATATGTCATGACTCATAGCAAAATGTTAAAAATGACCTTTCTCAATATGTCATGACTTGTAGTAAAACTTTCCAAAGCTTTATTTCGTAAAATACCATGAATTCTATCCTAAAAATGGTGGATTCAATAGAGAACTTAACCCATTAGTAACCAATACAAAATGTCACCCATCAGAGACAACAATAATAAATCAGCCGTTGGGGACTAGCACGCATAAGAGGTAAGTGCAAATGAGTCATAAAGTTATGGTCAAATCTGAAATTCTATAACAAATTTTCACATGTAAAGAACTTATATGTCCCCAAGTACCCAAGGACACTCCCCCTTCCCCGGGCCCAAAACAAATAAAATAAGCTTTTTATCATGTTCTTATCATAACGATGATCAAAGACATTTCATCAAAACAAAATTTTCAAAAAAAAAAAAACTTGTTATCTTTTAAAGTTGAAAGAATAATTCAAAACGTGAGGGTTCAACATCAAAAGTTTTGAATGTAATGCATGGGAGCATGCATATGCTAGACAGCCAATTATGCAAACTCAAATCACATACATACAAAAATGAGATACAATGAAACATAAATCTAAGGACAAGCATAAAAATATTCATAATTACAAATAATACTTAATATTTAGATAAGATCAGTCTACTTACCTCGATATAACAAAGTTAAGCAAGTCTAACCAACAACAACAACAAAAAAGACTTTTATGTGCTCCTAACTATTCCAAAATCAAAGAATACTTTAATTATTATTATTTATTTTGTTTTGTTTTCAATTTATAAACTCCACTAAATATCGTCATACTATCAAAGCCTCCAAAAATTTATTTATCTAAATTTTTTTGTACTTAATTTATTTTTGTTCTAATACTTAGGAATAAATTGCTTACCACCCAAGGTTATAATAACCTCTAAATTATATTTAAATACTCTACGAATTATATTTCAAATATCTTTAAAAACATAATTTGTTTAGTATTTATTTTACTAAACAAAATCTAAAACACAAACGGTGTATGTGTTACCCTCAACTATTTGTTTCTTGAAAAAGGTTATAATTAATGTTTTAAAAACTAACTCTAGTAGAAATAATAAACATACTTAAAATTTGTATCGTATATTTTCAACACTGAACACATCTCGTTAAATTATTGGTTAAAAATTAATTAATACTTTAACAATTATACAAGTTTAATGTCGAGACCCGTCCCGAAACTACTCTGATAACACGAAATGCATCCTCAGATTGTAATAACTGATTAAATTGTTTCCTTTTCTTATTTTAGGTTTTGTCCAAAACATTACAGTATAAAGATTTCCAAAAAATCTAGCAGAGTTTTTCCTAAATTGGGAGTAACCATCATATTGTAAAATGATAACAATTCTCATATAATACTCTTTTCATACTAATAGATATCATAATCTTGTATATAACCAGAAAGTAACTCATGTCCATCAACATGACTATAAATCATGATATACATGTTAAATATCAAATCATAAGATCTTTTAATCTAGTTACTAGTCCATTTACACATTAAGCAACATTAAATATACAAAAGGGTAGAAATATCAAACTATCTAAGCTAGATATCAAAATATTGATTCTATGCTTCCAAACTTATTGTCACGTTATGTTTTCTCAAAGCTACTACCTAGGAGAGGAAAATATAAAAGGTGAGTTTGATATATCAGTAAGTAAATGCTTATAACTTCCTATAAGATAACATACTCGTAAAAATGATCTATATATTATCTCAAAATATAATAACATACAATCTATGAGTTACCACAAAATAAAATTATGTAAAAATGGTTTCTATTTGATCTTTAAATTAACATAGTATCTATGAGTTACCATGAAATAAAATTCTACCAAAAAATGATTTATATCTGATCTTTAAAATATAATAACATACTATCTTATGAGTTTTAAAAAAATATCATACCATTATAAGTATGAAAATAAAAAGTATAACCATGAGATATGTACTTTGAATTTATTACGCTAAGAGTACTTGAGAATTTAGTCATATACTGAGGAGATATTTAGCAATGACACTAGCTCTTAACTACATGTATGGATAATCCATATACAAATAGAAAGTATAAGTATGAGAAATGTATTTTGAATTTGTTATGCCAAGAGTACTTGAGGATCTGGTGACACAAGGAAAAGATATTTAGCACTAGAGCTAGCTCTCACCTACACGTGTGGAGAACTTACTTGATACAACCATTAAAATGGCTCAGTTGGCTTTACTTATACAGATGTCATGTGCACACCGACTTAACTGAATTCATATATATCATATTGAACTAAACTAATAAATATCATACTGAATTGGTAACATCATACTAAACTGAATTGCTAAATATCATATTGATCTGATAACATGACATTATATCGATCTAATATTATACTGAACTAAAATAAACTAATAAATATCATATCGATCTAGTAACATTATACTAAACTGATCTATTATCACACTTAGTTGGTAAATATTGAATTGGACCAAATCTATTGGTCATGATGTCTTATCAAATAAAAATAAATACTTTGAATAATGAGTAGATCCAACTATCATTGACACTGAAGGGAAAATACTCTCGTATTTTAAAAATATTTACTTAACTTGCAAGCATGTATAAAAACATTGATGACTCTATGAAAGTATAGTCATTAGTGCACTTTTTTACTTAATATTTACTTATTTTATTCAACAAATAGTATTTTTGGGGCTAAAAATATTAAAATATAATTTTTTTAGTGAAATGGGTGAAAAATAATTTTTGGGAATTTTTGGAATTTTTATGGATTTTTTATGAATTTTTAATGCATGATCAATCATAACCATGTGTCCTGCCACGTAAGCAGAGGAGCATATTATGCAAGCCACGTAATTAGGGACAACAAATCGTAGATCATCATATGTGAGGAGCGAAGCAACGTGTGACACGTGACAGCAGGGCGTTCAATCTGAGTTCGGAGCGTAGTCAAACCTTTACGTCGTCTGTCACCACTCTACTTGTCCAACTGTTCCACCTATATTCCACGTTATCTGTTACCATGAATCATGTTGCACTACATGGTGTTGAATCAGTGACCGTTGACTCAGACCTATCTCCCTTGCCATGCATCGCACTCTGATTCGCCCAATGAATTATGTGTACTACCTATCGCACTGTGATTGGTTCACATTGTTAATTTTGCTTGTTTTGATCTCAACCCTTGATCTGAAGCTAATCTGACGATCCAGATTGCACTTAAGCTATATTTAAGCCCCTAATCACTCCATAAACCCTATTGAGCCACCATTAGCATAATTTTGATCAATATTTGGAGCTAAAAAGAGAGAAAAATATAGAAAAATTAAAGGAGATATAATTTTTATGGAGATTGAAGAGAAGATTAGCACTACAATTCAAGAGATTGATTGTATTTCTTCTTCTACTCTTTTCTTTATCAATTTTTATGTCTTTCTTTATGAAATATGAGCTTTATGAACAAAATTATGTGTAGTTAATTTATTAATATAGGGATCTTATGAACTCAATTTTCACCATGTGATGATCTAATATTATACCCCAATTATAATTTTAATTTAATTATATTAATTAATCTTATTCTTATGCTATTAATTGTTTGGCCAACAATTTATCCATAGAGGTAATTATTTAGATTTGAGAGTATTACTCAATTGTTTGTCTTGATTAAATAACATACATAGTTTCTAGGCAAAGATGTATGGTTCTTATGTATGTGATCCATAATTGATGAACTTAATGGGTAATATGAAATTTAATTAGCATGAGAGTATGATTAAATTAATTACTAGATGGTGTGTAGTTTACTTGATAGAGGAATACATGCTAGGTTAAATTCAATTGATCATGTAATTAATTGATAATTATATTGGAGGAATTTCAGCTATTCATATGTTTAGAAAATTTGGGGTATTAAGTATTCCCAAATATATTTTCATATATTTTCTTAGTTATCAAATCTGATTTAATTAATTATTAATATTTACTTTTAGTTATTTTAATTTTGCTTTCTCAAAATATAAAAACACAAAAAAAAAATTTATTTTTTTAGTTTTAAAATTAGTTTCTAATAAAATAATCTTCGTGTGAATGATTTTTTCTTATCATTATATTACTTGTTGCGATACGTATATTTGTGTATTCATTACACATACAATTTGTGTAGCAATCAAACATATATAATCAAACAGACTTAATTTCAAGCTAAAATTGCTTGCAAATTATCTTACTTTTAACTTGCTAGTTAGAATAATAAAATATATTCTCATGGTACTTTCATATTGAAAGTGCATTGAAAATAACATATATCATGTTTTTTTAAATTATTGTTAAATTAAATAAATTCCCATGGAACTTTAATGCTCAAAAACAAGTTAATAAAACCAATTGAATCTTTTTAAATGTAAATGGTGTTCTCGATGTTGCTATGAAATCTTTAGAAAAGAAACTCAGTATCACTTTACAAACTTCTATTAAAAATAAATATGACATGTAAAACATAATTCTCTTGTTCCGATACTATTGATTATGTAGTAGTTGTAAGTGCCAAAAGACAAACACGTTTTCATAACATAAATTGATGATATACATATAAAATGCATTCACATGAAACATGTATTCTTAAATTGAATATGACTAACTATGGTAATAAAATTTTGGTATGAAAGCTGCACTATTAAAACTAACTAATATATACTTTTGAAAATCCATTTTTACAGCATTGGAAATATCATATCCATATTTGAATGAATTAACTATTAAAACTAAATAGTCAAATAAGAAGGTAAAATTATGTCATCTAGTTTTAAAAATATTAAAAATCTACTCACAGTATTGTCTATTGCTCTACTTTTACTAAAATTTCTTCTAGATCAAACCATCCTAAATGATTATACTTGGCTCAAAAATAAGAATAACACCAAAACTAGTTTGACTAATCTAAAAATATTAAAACATGAGATGTTAACATATAACTCAATACCCTATTTAATATTTAGATTTGTGTGTTTATTTATGTTTTTATTTTTTTTTTATTTTTATTAGATCTATTTTTTTTATTTCTTGTTAGATTTTTGGATTAAGGGAAACGTTGTATGCGACGCATAAGAAATCTTGACATAGTTGCTTTAGATCTAGAAATCCATAGAACTATTTTGAATTTAAAGAAAAATAATAAACAAGACACCTTAGAAGATCTAGTTATGGATAATGAAATTCCAGAAGTAGAAGAACCAAAATCCTTAAGAGATTATGCAGTGCCTATGGTTGGCGGCATTCATTCAAGCATAAGAAGACCATCAATTCAAGCTAATAATTTTGAAATTAAGCCTGCAATAATTCATATGATTCAAACTTCGGTTCAATTTGGAGGTTTACCCCATGATGATCCAAACTCCCATATTGCAAACTTTCTAGAGATTTGTGACACTTTTAGGCATAATGGAGTCACTGATGATGCTATTCGGTTGAGACTTTTTCCTTTTTCACTTAGGGAAAAGGCTAAAAATTGGTTGAATTCATTACCATGTGGATATATCACTACTTAGGATGATTTGGCGCAAAACATTTTGGCCAAATACTTTCCACCAGCAAAAACTGCACGGATGAGGAATGAAATCACCACTTTTATGCATTTTGACTCAGAATCATTATATGAAGCTTGGGAGAGGTACAAGGAGCTACTTAGAAGATGTCCTCACCATGGATTACCAAAGTGGCTTCAAGTTCAAACATTTTATAATAGTTTGATGGGACAAACCAGAAACATGATTGACACTACAGCAGGTGGTGCTCTAATGGGGAAATCAATTGATGAAGCTTACAACTTATTAGAGGAAATGGCTTCAAATAGTTATGAGTGGGCATCAGAGAGGATGTTGCCTAAGAAAGCAGCTGGAATTCATGAGATTGATGCTATGACCGCTTTAACTGCACAAGTATCCGCATTAGTAAAAAAGATGGATACCATGGGTGTCCATTCTATTCAGAGTCCTTTTGTGGCATGTGAAATTTGCAATGGAAATCATGCCAGTGAGAGATGTCCTCACAACGCTGAATCTGTCAATTTTGTTTCCAATTACAATAGGAATCAAAACAATCAAAACAATCCCTACTCCAACACTTACAATCCAGGATGGAAGAATCACCCTAATTTTTCTTGGAGTAATAATCAACGCCAATCATCTTCTATGAAGCCCACTCATCCTCCAGGTTTTCATAATCAAGTTCCACAACAAGAGAGAAAGCCTTCATTGGAGGATATGTTTGCTCAATACATGGCTAAGAATGAGACTATTCTCCAGAATCAGGCAACATCGATTAGAAATCTCGAAGTTCAATTGGGTCAACTAGCTACTGCTGTCAACAACCGCCCTCAAGGAGCTTTACCTAGTGATACCGAAATCAATCCAAAAAGGGATGGAAAAGAGCATTGTAAAGTAGTTACATTGAGAAGTGGAAAAGAGTTAGAAGAAATACACAAGCCCATTTCTCCACCAACTCTTATTGTTAAAGCTAATGACCCAGAAAAACAAGAAAAAGCTAATGAGAGGGTCGAAGAGAATGAATTAACAGAGAATCCTTTAAAAAAACCATTTCCAGATAATCTCGATCCTTATAATCCACCAATTCCATTTCCTCAGCGCTTCCACAAGCAAAAGTTGGATAAACAGTTCTCCAAGTTTCTTGAAGTATTTAAGAAACTTCATATTAACATTCCTTTTGCTGATGCCTTGGAGCAAATGCTCAGTTATGTGAAATTTATGAAAGACATTCTCTCTAAAAAAAAGAAGGTTAGGTGATTTTGAGACAGTTGCTCTCATAGAGGAGTGTACTGCCATCCTTCAGAAGAAGCTACCACCTAAGCTGAAAGATCCAGGAAGTGTTACCATTCCTTGTACTATTGGTGAAAAAAATTTGGTAGAGCTCTGTGGGATCTGGGCGCAAGCATTAATTTAATGCCACTATCCATCTATTAGAGACTTGGATTAGGAGAAGCACAACCGACCACTGTGACTCTGCAACTTGCAGATAGGTCGTTGAAACACCCAAGAGCCATTATAGAGGATGTGCTTGTTAAGGTTGACAAATTTATCTTTCCTGCAGATTTCATAATTCTTGACATGGAGGAAGATAAAGAGATTCCTATTATTCTCGGGAGACCATTTTTAGCAACTGGTAGGACTTTGATTGATGTTCAAAAAGGAGAGCTTACCATGAGAGTTCAAGATCAAGAGGTAACTTTCAATGTCTTTAAAGCTATGAAATTTCCAAGAGAATCTGATGATTGCCTCAGGGTTCACATGGTAAATGCTTTAGTTGAAAGAAATTTCAAGGAAAATTTGAGTACTGATGCTTTGGAACTTGCACTTGTGAATGACAATATTATTGATAACTTTGATTCTCTTGAATATCTCAAGTTACTTGAAGCATCCCCATAACTCTTTAATCTTCAAGCTGAAAAAGAGGCATCACAAGTTGTAGCACTGTCTAAGTTTACCTATGTGAAGCAATCTATGGAACAAAAACCACTATTAGAGCTTAAACCATTGCCTAACCATTTGAGGTATGCTTATTTGGGTGAAATGTCAACCATGCCTGTGATTATTTCAGCATCTCTAGATGAAGATCAAGAAAAGAAGTTGTTAAGAGTGTTGAGAAATTACAAGCTGGCATTAGGGTGGTCTATCTCTGACATTAAAGGAATTAGCCCTTCGCTATGCATGCACAAGATCTTATTTGAGGAAGATTTCAAACCTACTATTGAGCATCAACGTCGTCTGAATCCAATCATGAAGGAGGTAGTAAAAGATGAGATCATTAAATGGTTAGATGCAGGTATTATCTATCCTATTTCAGATAGCTCTTGGGTCAGCCCAATTCATTGTGTTCCGAATAAAGGAGGAATTACAGTGGAGGTTAATAGCAACAATGAGTTGATTCCCACAAGGAAAGTGACGGGTTGGCGAGTATGTATGGATTATAGGAAGCTCAATAAGGCCACTCGAAAGGATCATTTTTCTCTTCCATTTATTGACCAAATGCTAGACAGATTGGCAGGACATTCTTTCTATTGTTTCTTGGATGGATATTCAGGATACAACCAAATTGCTATCGCACCTGAGGATCAAGGGAAGACCACTTTCACTTGTCCATATGGAACTTTTGCCTTTCGAAGAATGTCGTTTGGACTTTGCAATGCCCCAGCCACTTTTCAAAGGTGTATGATGGCGATCTTCTCAAACATGGTGGAAAATTTCATTGAGATATTTATGGACGACTTCTAAGTGTTTGGAGATTCATTTGATATGTGCTTGCAAAACCTTTCTTTAGTCTTACAAAAATGCGAAGAAACAAACTTGGTTTTAAATTGGGAAAAGTGCCACTTCATGGTAGAAGAAGGTGTTGTTCTCGGCCATCTAATTTCGTCAAAGGGAATTGAAGTGGATAGGGCAAAGATTGAAACCATTGAGAAACTACCGCCTCCAACCTCGGTGAACAGAATTAGAAGTTTTCTTGGTCATGTAGGATTCTATAGGCGATTCATAAAGGATTTCTCCAAGATATCTAAGCCTCTTTGCAACCTTTTGGAGAAAGATACAAAATTCACATTTGATGAAGATTGTTTTGAAGCTTTTCGGGTTTTAAAAGAAAAGTTGATCACGGCTCCCATCATTATTGCATCAGATTGGAACCTACCGTTCGAGCTCATGTGTGATGCCAGTGATTTTGCGGTAGGAGCTGTTTTAGGACAACGAAAAAAGAGAGTTTTCCATGCCATTTACTATGCCAGCAAAACTTTGACCGAAGCTCAACTGAATTATGCTACCACTGAAAAAGAATTACTTGTTGTTGTATATGCTTTTGAAAAGTTTCGTTCCTACCTAATCGGCACTAAGGTGACAGTTTATACGGACCATTCTGCTATAAAATATCTTATGGCTAAGAAAGATGCAAAACCGAGATTGATTAGATGGATCCTCCTACTGCAAGAATTTGATTTGGAGATCAAGGATAAAAAGGGAACCGAAAATCAAGTGGCTGATCATCTATCGAGATTGGAGAATAATAATGGAGCCGTAGACAAGACAATCATTGGTGAGACTTTTCCTGATGAGCGACTATTTTTCTTAGATCATAGAAGTGTGCCATGGTACGCAGACTATGTTAATTATATCGTAAGCAACGTGCTCCCTCCTTAAATGTCTTTCCAACAGAAGAAAACATTCTTACACGATGTTAAGTACTATTTATGGGATGAGCCTTACTTGTTTAAGTATTGTGAAGATCAAATTATCAGAAGGTGTGTCCCAAGGGAAGAAATTGAAAATATACTTAAACATTGTCATTCTTCAGCCTACGGAGACCATTTTGGTAGAGAAAGAACAGCAGCTAAGGTTCTTCAATCTGGTTTCTACTGGCCAAATCTGTTTAAAGATGCACATTTCTTTGTTTCACAATGTGACAGGTGCCAAAGAGTTGGTAACATTTCTAAGAAACACGAGATGCCTCTAAACAATATTCTTGAGGTAGAAATATTTGATGTCTCGGGAATTGATTTCATGGGGCCGTTTGTCTCTTCTTACAACAATCTCTACATTCTGGTTGCTGTCGATTATGTTTCTAAATGGGTAGAGGCAATTCCCTTGCCTACCAATGATTCTAAAGTGGTGTTGAATTTTCTAAAGAAAAACATTTTTACTCGTTTTGGAACCCCAAGGGCAATCATAAGCGATGGGGGAACTCATTTTTACAACAAATCTTTTGAAACCCTCCTTGTTAAATACGGTGTCTCTCACAAGGTCGCAACTGCTTACCATCCTCAAACTAGTGGACAAGTGGAGATATCAAACAGAGAGGTGAAAAGGATCTTGGAGAAGACGGTAAATCCTTCAAGGAAGGATTGGTCTAAAAGGTTGGATGATGCACTCTGGGCATACCGAACAGCATATAAGACACCCATTGGGATGTCCCCATATCGGTTAGTGTTTGGAAAAGCTTGTCATCTCCCGGTTGAATTAGAGCACCATGCGTATTGGGCTATCAAAAATTTAAATTTTGATTTAGGAGCCGCTGGCGAAAAACGTCTCCTACAACTCAATGAGATGGACGAGATTCGTTTACACGCTTATGAAAATGCCAAGATTTATAAGGAAAAAACAAAGAGGTGGAATGACAACAAAATCTTGCATCGACACTTTGAACCAGGACAGAAAGTACTCCTCTTCAACTCTCGTTTGAAGTTCTTCTCAGGAAAATTGAAATCTAAGTGGTCAGGGCCTTTCATTATTATCAAAGTACACCCATATGGAGCTGTTGAGATTAAAGGTGAAGAAGCACAAAACAGTTTCCAAGTGAACGGGAAAAGACTCAAACATTATTAGGGGGGTGACATTGATCGTCAAAAGTCCACCATTTTCTTATCTGATCCAACCTAAAGCAAGGATAAAGGCAGTCAAGCTGATGACTCTAAATCAAGCGCTTCTTGGGAGGCAACCCATATGTTTTAATTTTTATTTATTTGTTTATTGTCTTTTAGAACATGTAGTAGTTGCATATTTCTTCATGCTGTTATTTTGTTTTGATAGGTGCAAATCGAAGGAGGTAAAACGATTTTGGAATTCAATCTCACAAGTCAACTCACCATTTAGGAAAGTTTCTTTTAACACATCTCCTTTGTTCTTTAAATTTCCACACATTGGGGACAATGTGCATATTAAGTTTGGGGGTGTTGAAATTAAACTTATTGAAAATATTGCTTGATGTTGTTGCTTGTCTAGTTTTGTTTGTTTTGTTGATCGAACATTAGAAGATATTTTGCGTTTAATGGTGATCTAAATTTGTTATGTCATTTCTTCATTTTAAGTAATACATAACTCCTTGAAAAATTCGAATATTGTCTAAGCGATGAATAATTTTTACGTATGTTTCAGTTTTACAAATTAAAATATTTATGATCACTTGTCTTGAATTTTGAATTGCTATGGTAATTTAGAAAGTATTTATGTGGGTATGGGATTCGATTGATATTTGTGGTATCACAACTCTTAGAATTTATTTGATTTTCTCTCGAGGCGAAATTATACATAACATTTAACTAAGAAAATGATTTAGGCCATCTATGGATCGTTTGAGCCTTTCTATCTACCTTCACATGCTTTGTCCATAGTATACCCTTTTGAGCTTCAAAGTTCTATATATATATTTATTTCATTTCAAAGCCTACAAAATATATATATATATATATATATATATATATATGAAGATATGTCTATTTTTCATATCGAACTAACATGTGACAATTGTTAGTAAATATTTAATGATATATCAGAAAAAAAGAAGATATAAAAAAAGAGAAAATAAAAGGGTTATTGTATGTGATGTTAAATCCTAAATTGGGAAGTATTTATTGTAATGATAGAAGATCTTTTGTTTCAATCCTAAAATGTTGTTTAGGAAAAATTGAGCTAAATATATCTTTTATCCTACCTTTACCTAAGCCATACATTACAAGCTTAATAAAGTCCTACTGATTTTTGGTTGTGTTTGTCTACATTAGTGGAGAGAGAAATGAAAAATAAACGTATGAGATTTGTGATTTCATCAAAATCGGTTTGATTTTATATTTGCATAAACTGATCCGGATTGCATGCGACTAAAAATGAAAAGACTTTACACACACTACAATTCATTGTGAAAATGGCATATATTTTTAAATTGATTTTGATACTTAGATAAAATTCTTTTATTTCTTTGAGTTATGTAAATTGGAATGACTAAAAAAAATATTTTGAAAATCACTATTTTAAATGCAGTTATCTTTGTTTTATATCTTTTCGTTTGCTCGAGGACTAGCAAATATTTTCACCTATTTTATTAATTAAAACTGCTATGTTCTTAATGTTTTTAGTTAATTTTAGTTTAATAAATTAGTATTTACTGTTTTTTAAATATTTTAATAAAAATTAAATACTAATTTATTAAACTAAAATTAACTAAAAACATTAAGAACATAGAAATTTTAATTAATAAAATAGGTGAAAATAACTATATAAAATATAGTTATCAGTACACATCATATTATTACTTGTAGTTTTGATATTCTTATGTTCTTAATTCCAAATCAATAAGGTATACTCTAAAATCTATTAAATTTATATGTAAATTTGGTCTAAAAATATTTAATAATCTTTTAAATTCATCTTTTGAACTCAACTCTTTAGCTATGAGCAAGAATGAAATATCTTTTGAGATTACCAAAAAGAGTTTCATCATTCAAACACACATAATTCTAAATAAAAATGTTCAAATTATAATCTATCAAAATACTCCAAAAAGTTGACATTTTCATTTTTTTAAAGATCTAAGATATGCTTATTTTATATCACCAAATCTATTTTATAAACTAAACTTTTAGTTGATATCATCACAAAGTGAACAGTTCTAAAAAACTTATGACATATCAACACAAAAATAATTATAACATTTTATAGAGATGTTCAAATATAATTTTATAAAAAGATAACAAAACTAGACATTTCAATATTTATAACAAGATATTATACACTTAATTATCATATGTAAAACCTTTCCAAAAACATAACATATTATTCAGTTTAAAACATGATTTTTAGCATAACTTCACAGATCACACCTTGTGTCTAGAAAACTTAGAATGATAAACCGTAAAATATTTATAAAACTAGACATCTCAAGGTTTAAAATAAGAAATAATTCATGCAATTTCAATTTGTAAAATCATTTTAAATAACAAAAATATAGATTAGTATCAAACAGGATTTCCAACCTGATTTCTATCAATTAAACATTTATAACTTTGCGTAGAGAAATAAAAATGAAAAACCATAAAATCTATCATAAAATAGAAATTTTATACCTTTTTAAAAATATATGAAACAAAGTCTAATTATTCCCAAAAGTTTTGTCGATTTAATTTGAATTTGTTGCAAAAATAGTTGCCTAACTATGTTTTATCTTAGAATTTTTATTTTCTTTCACTTCTTCTTTCTTTTCTTTTTCCCTCCTCTTACTTTTTCTTCTTTATTTCTTTCTTATTCTGTGTCATACTTCTTAGAGAAGCTTGCACTATCAAGATATGTATAAAAGATGAGTAGGACATGTGGCTATATGACTCATATCTTAAAAACATATTCATTTTGTTAGATTAGTCACAAGGATATGTGTTCTTAAGAATAAGAGTATGACACCTTATACTTAAAAAAATAATTAAGTAAACGATCGAAAGATCCTTGTCTTAAAACTTGAAATTTTTTAAGAGTAAGGATATTTTGATAATATTAGAAGTAAAATCGTAATTATATAACTCTTAACAATAATTTAATTTTACCTCTATATAAGGGATGTAGTGTTACATTTAACAAATTAAATCTAAGCCACGTATAGTTGTTACATAAAAATTTCACATAATTTTTTTTTGTTCAGAAACGCCCTCAAATACTTAAGAATTTTCGTTCAAAACTATCTAGAGGTCCATTTTTAGCAGAAAAAGTTTGGGCTTCGTAAAATCATAAAAAAATAAAAAATAATAATAATGCATAGAGTTTATCAATGGTTTTAAATCCATAATATTCCCTATTTCATGCTTGTAGTATCTTATCTCATTAATAATAATAACTGCATGTGAATTTGTAGCTTTATCTTAAGATTATAAGAAAAAAATTCCAATAAAGCTTTGAACTATATATGCACCTTATAAATACAAAAGCGTGACTTTCAAAGTATAAGAAGAAATATTTGAGACTCACCGTCTCTCAAATTGTTGCAAAACTCTTTTAACTTTTTTTTGGGCTTATTTGTAGAGAGATTCAAAACTATGGAGAGTAAGAATATGTTTAATTACTTCTCATTAAAGCCCGAGTTACATACTCCGAGTGAATAAAAAATTAAATAATAAATAACAAACAAAAATAAATTCCTTATTTTTAGTTAATTATGTTTTATTTAGACATGATTAAGTTTGAAGTTTAACCTCATACGTAATTATTTTTTATAATATCTAAAAAAAATTAATTATTATCATTCTCTTTCTATTATCTATAATGTTTTTTTGGGTTGTTTGAATCTCTTTCTAATTATCTAAATAAGATTCACAATTCATCAAAAGTTGACTTATCCCAAAAGCTATATTTCTTATTATTATTTGAAATCATTTAAAAGAAAAAACTTAGGATATTACAACATTGTGACCGTCATTAATTTTTTGTGCTTAAATTTTGGAGCTTGAACAAAACAAGATAAGGCAAGACAGACCAAGATGTGCAATCTCACGTTACTTTAAAAATAAGGATTATAATACTTCATAAGTATTAGTTCAACTCTAATGATACGAGGCATTTTGAGTAAAAGTTTAAGGACAAAACTACAAAGGCTTATGTCAAAAGAGAATAATATTATACCATATGTTAGAGTGAGATATTTAATATGGTACCATACTATGGCCCAACCCAAAATGTAGCAAATGAAGACGTCAAGCTCTTTATGGGGTGATTATAATAGTCATCAATCACTTGAGTTTGGACGAGCCTAGGTAAGACAAGATAGTATAAGTGTTGGTGTGTGTTGTGATGCATGCTGCAACAGTGGCAGACACCAATGTTTAGAGGAGCCATAAAACATGGATGTGCAGCAGCTAGGGTTATGGTTTAGTTTTCGTTTTCCTTGTATACATATACCTAAACTCTTGTACAAAAACAGAACAGAAAGATATGAATTATATTTGGTAATTATGAGAGTAGAGTTATTGGTTGTCCTAATGAAAGAATAAGCTACCTGCTACACTGATTTTTTTTCTCCTTTGAACTAGTTTGGCTGATATGGTTTGGCTGACCTGGTGTGCTACGCTCAATAGATTGTACTAATTTATGGGTATTGGGCTGATTATTTGGCCGAGAGTTGGGGTAGCAGTTCAAGCTACTCGTTGGAGCCATCACAGCCTCTACGTTCCATTCTACCTACTGATATGGGACGACCTCATAATCCACCAGAAATACTTGTTTTCTAGAGAAAACTATCATTTTCGAGAAGAAACAGAACGCAACTCATACTTTCAGGCTAGAGCTCATAGCGAGAAACGACGAGGTGGTCGTAGTTTGTAGCTGCGTGTGAGCTCATAGCTCGCAACGATAAACGACACTGAGGTCACAGTTTGTAACTATGTCAATTGGATGATGTACGAACTCTCACAGATTGGTTATTGTGGTTGGTTGACTGGAGTCGCACCCGTCTAGCCACCATCGTGGGCAACCGTACCATTCTTCTATCTCAGAGAAACGTGGAACGCAGTGAAGAAGAACACCGCTTCACAAAGACAAAGACGGATGACCAGGTGGAGGGCTGACTCCATCTGGATGTTGTGGTCGGCTAGGGTTCGGCCATCCTGATTGTCCATGAGAAAAAGGAAGGCGCCGCTTTGCGAAAATGGAAAAAATATTAGGGTTAAGAAAGGCGCCGCTCTGCGAAAATGAAAAAAATTAGGGTTACATTTTGTTTCTTTATATATATATATATATATATAGTGGCTTGAGTGTAAAAAAATGACTAAAAAATTACGGAAGTTCTAAGTAGAGCTCAAATCATCTCACAACCTCCGCTAACTGAAGCGTCGACTACTCCCACTAGAATCAAGTTGGGAGGATCCAACTATGCCTTATGGTCCCAGGTGGTAGAGATGTATATCTCTAGCAAAGACAAACTGGGATATATTAATAGGGATTTTCCTCAACCTGCTAAAACTGACCCCTCATTCAGGAGATGGCGCACTGAAAATTCCATTGTCAAAGGATGGTTGATCAATTCGATGGACCCCTCCTTGATTGCAAATTTTATTCGATTCCCAACTACAAAACAGGTTTGGGATTCTGCTGCTACCACCTACTATGATGGGACAGACATATCTCAAGTGTATGATTTTCACCATCAAGTTACTCATACGAAGCAGGCAGGTGGATCCATTGAAAAATACTACAATGACCTTCAAAGGTTGTGGCGAGAAATTGATTTCCGTCGTCCTAATCCAATGGAGTGTGCGAATGACATACAAAAATATAACTCCATCATACAGGAAGATCGAGTGTATACCTTCCTCGATGGACTTGATGACATACTAGACAAAACTCGAAGTGATGTACTACAAATCAAACCATTCCCTACGGTGGAACAATCCTATGGATTCATCCATAGGGAAGAGGTCTGGTAGACCATGATGATCATGGGTGCAGATATGAAACCCGGAGCAGTTATGGATTTCAAAGGGATAAAAGGGACACCATAATCCATTGCCACCCAAACCAGGACCTTTTTTAGGTAGCAAGAAATCCACGGGAAATCCACCATCTATTGACATGAAATATGGACATTATGGAAACTCCAAACACACCCGTGAAAACTGCTTCAAACTACATGGCTATCCAGAATGGTGGAATGATCTTCAAGCACGGAAGAAACTCGAAACCACTGGGCGAGTCGCTGTGGCTACCAATAATGCATCACTATCCCTTATTCCTCAGGCTGAATCTTCCCAGGATCCAGGTATTTCAAGTAAAGCATTTCATATCTCTACTCGTAGTGATAATGAGGATTGTATTCTGGACTCTGGAGCTACAGATTATATGACATTTGACCCAAAAGATCTCTACAATAAAACACAACCGAGATAGAGCCGTGTTTCCAATGCCAATGGGGTCACTTATCCAGTTATAGGGGCTGGAAAAGTGACTTTATCTCCCTCATTATCATTATCTAATACATTACTTGTACACTCTCTTTCAAACAGACTAATGTATGTAAGTCAGGTCACTTCAGATCTTAACTGTGTAGTATTGATGTATTCTACCTTTTTTCTTCTATAGGATATTTTCACCAAGGAGATCATTGGGCGTGGTACTAAGAGAGGGGATTATATTATGTGGATGACCTCAGTTCAGGAAGAGCCAATCACATGTAACACACTGTTGGTAACAAGGAACACGAGATTTGGTTATGTCATCATCGATTAGGGCATCCATCATTTGGGTATTTAAAGCACCTACTCCCTAGTTTATTTTCAAATATCACACACTCGGATTTCAAATGTGATACTTGTATCTTAGCAAAAAGTCATAGGGAGTCTTATCCTATAAGCATGAATAAAAGATGACTTCTTTTGTTTTAGTACATTCTGATGTTTGGGGACCTTCCCCGGTCACTACATCATCGGGTCATCGTTGGTTTGTAATTTTTGTTGATGATTGTACACGAATGACATGGTTTTACCTTCTCAAACATAAAGATGAAGTATTTTCTACGTTTCACTTATTTCACACCATGGTTCCGACACAATTTTCTAAAAAAATTAAGATTCTTAGGTCTCATAATAGAGGGGAGTATGTTAATCAACAATTTCGGACATACTTGGACAACCATGGTATTCTCCATGAAACCTCGTGTTCACAAACTCCACAATAGAATGAGACTGCGGAGAGAAAGAATAGGCATATTTTAGAAACTGCTTGGGCCTTACTAATTGGTGCACATATGTCTAGTATATACTAGAGTGATGCTGTTAGTACAGTTGTATATCTACTAAACAGTATGCCCACAAAACCCTTACAATTTTAGACTCCATTAAAGGTGTTATCTGATCATATTCCCTTGCCTACTATTTTGATGCTTCCGCCCCGAATTTTTGGATGTGTTACTTTTGTCCACCTCCATAAAAATCAACGAACTAAGTTGGATCCATGTGTTTTCCAATGTGTTTTCTTGGGGAATGGCGTATAAAAGAAGGGATACCGATGCTACGATCCTATTACTAAAAGAACCTACATTACCATGGATGTCACTTTCCTAGAATCTGAATGGTTTTTTCCATCATCAGTATCCAATTACCCTCTTCAGGGGGAGAGTTATGGTGAAGAATGGAATTGGCTTGATGTTGAAGTATTAGACATTAGTAAAAATCCGACATACTCAGATAATGCCAACAATATGGATGAGCCAATACCTAGACCCGAACTTGAACTTCTAAGAACTGAATCTAAACTAGTGACTGAATCTCCAGAAGATGTAGTGGTTGATGCACCACTCCACTCTCTAGTACCTAATGATCCTCTTGCTGAGAATACTCCTGAGGTAAGTTCTCATATCACACCTTTACAAACTAATGCTATAGATACATCTGTTGGTTATGTTCTACCTTTCAGACACAATTGAGGCAAACCTCTGAATTGATACTGTGTAGACAAAGAGGAACGACAACCCAAGTATCCAATACCCAATTATGTATCTACTCAAGGGTTATCAGAACCTATCAGGGAGTTTGCACAAACACTCTCCTCATGTCAAATTCCAAGCAGCGTTGAAGAAGCCTTATCTGATCCAAATTGGGCTCAAGCTATAAAAGAAGAATTTGAGGCATTGCAGAAGAACAACACATGGGTGTTAAGCAAGCTGCCTCAAGGGAGGAAGATGGTATGATGCAAGTGGATTTTCTACATTAAATATAAAATAGATGGGTCAGTTGATCGATACAAGGTGAGGCTAGTAGCAAAAGGGTATACACAGAAACATGGTATAGATTATCAAGAAACCTTCTCACCTGTGGCTAAACTAAAAACTGTGAGAGTTTTGTTATCTCTTGCAGCAAATTTAGATTGGCCATTGCACCAAATTGACGTGAAGAATGCCTTCTTTCATAGTGACCTTGAAAAAGAGATTTACATGGATATTCCACCAGGATATATTGTTACATCAGGAAAAGAAACTACTTATAGATTACAACGAGCATTGTATGGACTAAAACAATCACTGTGAGCATGGTTTGGCAGATGGACACTCTTTTCCTAAAACATCGATTGGGAAAAATAACAGCCCTTATAGTCTATGTAGACGACATGATCATTACAGGGGATGATAAAGAAGAAATCTCTAGGCTTCAAGAAAAACTGTCAAATGAGTTTGAAATGAAGGACTTGGGAGGGCTCAAATACTTCTTAGACATTGAGGTAACAAGATCAAAACAAGGTATATGTCTTTCCCAAAGGAAATATACTCTAGACCTACTGGCAGAGGCAGGATTACTAGATTGTAAACCTGTCGATATTCTGATGGCCCAAAATCATAAACTTGGAGAATATGTGGACCAAGTAACAGCAGATAAATAGAGATATCAATGGTTAGTAGGTAAACTCATATACTTATCTTATACTCGACCTGATATTGCTTATGTTGTGAGTGTCGTGAGTCAGTTCATGCACTGCCCAAGTGAAGACCATATGGATGCCGTCATGCGAATACTCTGTTATTTAAAATCCTCCCCTGGGAAAGGACTTATGTTTTCAAAGAATGGTCAATTGGAAGTCGTTGGATATACAGATTCAGACTGGGCAGGGAATATGAAGGATAGGAAATCTACTGTTGGGTACTTTATTTTTGTGGGGGCAATCTTGTTACATGGAGGAGCAAGAAGCAAAAGGTAGTTGCCTTATCTAGTGCTGAAACTGAATTTCGAGGAATGGTCAAGGGAATATGTGAGCTCCTTTGGTTGAAAAAACTTCTAACTGAGATTGGTGCTGCTTCTAACTCTGAAATGAACTTATTTTGTGATAACAAAGCAGCCATTGCCATCTCTCATAATCTAGTTCAACATGATCGCACGAAGCATGTTGAAGTGGATCAGAACTTCATCAAACAGAATCTTGAAGAAAAGATTATTCAACTTCCATTTGTTAAATCAGAAGATCAACTGGCTGATATACTCAAAAAAATCTGTGTCTGTAAAGAACTTCTACAACTCACTTGACAAGTTGGGCATAAGAGACATATATGCACCAACTTGAGGGAGAGTGTTGGTGTGTGCTATGGTGCATGCTACAACAGTGGCAGACACCAATGTTTAATGGAGCAAAACATGGATGTGCAGCAGCTAGGGTTATGGTTTAGTTTTCGTTTTCCTTGTATACATATACCTAAACTCTTGTACAAAAACAGAACAGAAAGATATGAACTATATTTGATAATTAACATAGAAATGAAATATTTGTCAATAAGTTGTATAATCTCACATTACTTGAAAAATGAGAATTACACTAGTTCATAAATATGAGTCCCATTTTAAATGATATGACACCTTTTAGGTGAAATTTTTAAAGAAAAATCACGAGAGCTTAGGCTCAAAATGGACAATAGTATACCGTGTGTTGGAATTGAGTGTCACACATTTTTATTCAAGTTTTTACTTAAATATAATAGATTTGGTAAAAAAAATACCAATTTTACCTAACTAGTAAAAATAAAACATAAAACTTACAATCTTGACCCTCTATATACATTATTATTAACAAATTAAATAAATATGACTAGTAACATGAAACTGGTGATCTTGTTGGACCTCTGACGACTTTATCTAACGAGGTCGTCGAAGCTCCAACTACTCTCACGAAAAATATGTAAGGTTTATCTTTATTTTGAAAAGTATGTAACATTTTACATATTTTTTTAAAAATAAGTAAGCTTTACATACATATTTTGAAAGAGCAAATATGTTTCGCTTATATATTTATAGAAGAGTATGTAAGCTTACCTATATATATTTCTAAAAGAAATTGCACATTTACGTACATGTTGTACCATTACTCTTGCCCTCATTTTGTAGCTTTTTCAGCCATTGAATAATGTTAAAGGGTTATCATGCCGTGTGTACCAGGCCAATTACAAAAATGAAGTAGAAAATATAGAAGGTATTTTTTTTTCCCCTTTTGCTGATTGAATATGTGAGGGAGTTTATGCTACTTTGTATTGTATTACAAGAACTTATTGCTTGAGTATCGAACATGTTTACTGAAAAAAAAGTGTTTTTATAGAACTAGGCAAAATCAAGAACTGTCAAAAACCCAATGCAAAGCTCGAATTCGTCAAATTATAAATTTTAAAGGGCTTATTTTGACCAAAATCATTCACCTTTGAATAGTGTTTTCGAACTATAGAAAAAAATGAGAGAAAATTAGAGACCTAAATTATTTTAATTTAAAAAATAGAACTCAAGCTGAGATAATAAAAAAATGAGTGAGAAAACTCCACAGCTAAAGGATTCGAATAGAAAGAGGTATGAGAGGTAGGAATAAAATGGTAAAATTAGATATACTCACACGTTTGTTAACTAGTTACTTAAAAGAAATTCCTAATAGAACCAGGCTAATATACACAATTAATTTGTAGTCGGAAATTCAAATAATAAAAAACTAGGTCAACTAACATCACGCAGTCGCCATAAACCTTGAACAACATATATGATTTACAGCAGAGATTAGAAGAGTTCAAAGTTCTGTTAATAGAAGACACAAACATATGCTAAAGTATATGTGCAAGATGACTCAACGACTGTTTATGTTCCAGATGGTGGAAAATAATTATAATACCACTAAAGTAAATTATGATGCTACTAAAACATGGCTGAAAAATAATATGTTAATGTTACACTAGAGAGAATAGTAAAAGTTAGCTAAAATGATTTTTATTAAACACATATTTAGTGCACGTGTAAAAAATTCCCAATAAAATAAAAAAAATTGTATTAAATTGATACATTTTTATTAAATGTATATATCACTAATGTACCATCTAAAAATAATTGTAAAAAATATATATAAAATAAAATTATGATACTACTAAAATAACTAACTCTGTTATATGCATTCCATGATAAATATGGAGAAATTATGATAGCATTCCACATATATCTCCTTATCCATACTTTCTCTTTTATTTTTCTAGATGTAAGGCTTACAAGCTTTTTATTATTTTTATAAGGTTTACAAAAATCATGATATGTATTTTCTTATTTTTTATAACAAAAAATGGCTCTTGTAATAAATAATAGCTAAATTATTTTGATTCTACTCGATTATATATTGAACTTAATTCAATATTTTTTGTATTAAATTCATTGTGCAACCAATAACTTAATTCTTATATTTCATATTTTGTTTTATATCTTATATGATTATACCAAAATTAGCTTCTAGATCTAAAAATTATTTATCAGATTATTTTACTAGATTACATTTCTTTTTTATTTTTGAAAAATAATCAATTAATAGTTTTCAATTATTTTTTATCTTCATGTGTTAACAGTGAAGTTATATTTTATAGATTTCTTACAATATAACAAAAATGCTTTAAGGTATATAATATTTTTGAACTTTCTTCGATTTCTTGTTTTTCTTTTATTTTACTTCTATATAAAGTAGTTCTTAATTTATTTTCTTCGGTATATTTTCTTTCATATTTTATGAAAATTATTAAATGATTGGTAAATAAATGAATAATAATCAAGACTCTTAGTATCTTTTTAGTATGTAATTTTAATGATATAATAAATATGGGTCCACCTTGATCTTTCGTTTCATGATGTCTCCTTATTATTTCTTAAGGTAGTGCCTCAACTAGATCCAAACCTATATCCTTCTTGACTTATGAAAATCTATTGCATTCGTACATTTCTTTTAAGGTTAAAGTGATAAATAAGAGTTTTTGTTTAAGATGAACTTTTATTTACCATAATAGTTTATTACAATTGGAGTATTAAGAACCTTAAAGAAAGTTTTAGTTACTTATTTACTAGATGAAAGATTACAAAAGATAAAAAGATAGAACCTAAGTAAATAAGTTTCTCAAAGAATGTGATTTCACCTAACTTTTCTAGTTAACACCACTATTATTAAGACTGGAATGCCAATTTAGTGTGTATGTATCCTGCATATTTTTATAATCATTTACCAACACTAATTCTTGTGAAACTGAATTCTTCATGTCTTCTTCCTTATCTTTAATTTAATAAATGCATTTATGGTCCTTAACCTATTGTTGGACATAATGGCAAAATACCTTCTTGCTTTTCATACTTACTTCCAATTCATTGAAATTGAAAGTAGCTTCACATTTATTAATCTTTTCTAGGCATATTACTTTGTGAAGTGATAATCACTTCATTGACAGAATAATTAACTTTAATTTCATAAGATTTGTAATTTTTCTTAATTCATAATGAATCTCTCTCAACATTTGGCCATTAACTATGCTTAATTCCTATGGATTAAATTCATTTTCTGGTAAAGCTTTAGGTAATTAAATTCCCTTTTGGTGTCCAAGCTTAATGAAATTATATTAACTTATTGAAATTTTCGAGTTTGAATCCATAATTGAACTGAAAATTTTTAAATACACATACTTTTCTATAGCCTTAATTTTCTTTCTAAAATATTTAATTTTACTTAATTCATAATGAATCTCTCTCAACATTTGGCCATTAACTATGCTTAATTCCTATGGATTAAATTCCTTTTCTAGTAAAGTTGTAGGTAATTAAATTCCCTTTTGGTGTCCAAGCTTAATGAAATTATATTAACTTACTAAAATTTTCGAGTTTGAATCCATAATTGAACTGAAAATTCTTAAATAAACATACTTATTTATAGCCTTAATTTTCTTTCTAAAATATTTAATGAATTTCCTGAAGTTTTTAGGAAATTAATTTAACTTATATAAAATAAATTACTTCCTAAATGCAAGTTTTATATTAGCCCAGCGTAAAATGCTTTGTTCACAAATATTGGATATGCTCCTTTATGGATATTGAATTTACTTCCTATAGAGAATTCTTTCTCTGAAGTGTAGAACTTCATATCCTTAAGATGTTTTTCAATAGATTTTATGGTTAGGTTGTACAACCTTAACCATTGTTGTCTTGTGAGATTGCTATGTTAGTCTATTTCTTCTTCTGATATAAGAGAGATGATGGTTGCTTTTCTAAGTAGCATTGATCTAGGTACCCTTCCATTTGTCTTCAATCTGCTAAGATTGATTAATTTTTATACTCCTTAAGAATAGTTCTTCGTTATCTTAAAAAGAGGTAATAGTTTTGGTATTCTATAATTGGAAAAAGTACATTTTACTCTAATAGTTTTGGTATTTTATAATTGGAAAAACAACATTTTGCTTCTATCATGTTGCTGAATGATTTGTGGATTATTCTACTGAAACAGGGTATGACATTACTAGCTTCTGGCCAACAAGTATAAATTCCTGGTTTGGAGCCATTGCACACTACATAAAGTTTAGTCTTTAAAGTCTCTTCATTTTCATTTCATTTTCCCAATTAAGCTTTTCTTTCCTTTTCTCTATAGAGAGATTCTTTTCTCCTTCATCTATTTTGATAATTTTGGGGAATAATCTCATCATTTTTGGAGTTTGAACATTTAAGTTTTTCCTGCTTAGGAGAAAGGTTAACCTCTTTGATGTTATCTTTTAAAGATTTCATAAGATATAATATCTCAAATTGATCTTGTAGGATTTTGATTTCCTTTTCTTTGATCTTATGTCTATGTAAAGATGACACATTGCTAATAAATAAAAAAATAGTTAAAGGTATTAATTCTCTAGTTAAATCATCAACTAAACTATTTTTATTTTCTAGTAAATGTTCAACATCAAATTTATAATGATGGAACCATTGGTACCATCTAATTAATCGATCTTGCTTATAATCACATGCAATATTAGTTCTTAAGAAATATCCAAAGTTTATATTATCCGTTCTAACAAAAAATCTTAAACTCGTGACATATATTGCAAATTTTTTATAGCATTTTTAAGAGGTAAATATTCATTTTTATTACTATAACAATTTAATTATGGCCCTTAAAAAGCTCCTGATATATATATACAAAGATATTTATTTTTTTCATCTACATTTACTTTGGTATAAAGTTAGCGATTTTTTTACTTGTGTGTTTACCTTGTCTATGTATGTGTGTCATGCTTTGCCCATTTTCAAACATAGTTTTATTTATTTATTTTAGTTTGTAATGATTTTTACATTTCTGTTAATTTTTTTATGTATGCTTCTTCATGAGTCAAACATCCTAAAAATCTTTGTAACTTATTTTTATTCTCTATTTCACTAGAAAATCCTTGTATTCTATTTAATATATGAGATTAGAGATAATGTTTTTAATCTTCTATTTCTAATTCTAGATACTTAATTTTTTTATTGAGCTATTATAGTCTTTCTTTATGATAGAACAAATCATTTTTTCCTATACTCTTGTCAGACATTAATAATATCTAAGTAATATTTATTTAAATTACTACTAAATACTAAAATGTCATCGATGTATACACAACAAATGTCATGTTACTTTTTAAAGATGTTATCCTTATGGTAATATTTATTAAAGTCACTACTAAATACTAAAATGTCATCTATGTATACACAAAAAATGTTATGTAACTTTTTAAAGATGTTATCCTTATGTCTTTGGAAAATAACTAGTGCTTATTTTACTCTAAATGGTATAATTGTTCATATGAATTGTCCTTATGGGCAACTAAATGTTGTTAATGTCTATGATTCTTTATCAAATCTTATTTTTCAACATCCACTTCTATAATCAAAACATGAGAAACATTTCTTTCATCTTATTAATAATAATAATTTTTCTCTATTTAAAATAAAATATCATTCATCAACCAAAAATGCTAAACTTGTGTGATGCGAATTTCTGGGTATTATGACTTTTAATTCTAAAAGTTTTTGAATTTATTTTTTAAATTCATTTATTTTTCTTAGATATAAATCATTGGTTTTATTCTTATGGTTTGTTAGGATCTTTGAGTTTTAGATTGCTATTATTTTAGACCTATTGATTTTAGGATCTAAAGGATTTTTTGAATTATTTTTTGTAACAATTGTTTATTAATATTAAGGCTTATCTTCCTACATTTCATTAAAAAAAGATTTATTTTTTTCTATGTCTAATGAAATATTTTCTATATAAGATTGTTGCTTTTTGTTTATCTCACCATGTTTTTTACTTTTTATGTTGTTGCATAAAGTTGGGTTTGATACTATCAAATCTTTTCTTATTTTTGACACATAAATAGTTTCATTATCTAGTGTTGTTAATCTTTTTTTATCTAAATATTGAGTAAAGGGTTGGTAAAGATTTAGGAAGTTATTTGATATTAATAAAGCAACTTCTGTTTTTTGTTGATATATGGTAGGAATCTGAAATTTCTCTCCTTATATCAATATATCTATATCTTTTAAGATTTTATTAAGATTAATTGCAATATCATTAATCATTCTTACAATTAAATCTTTTGGTGCTTGTTTTCAAAGCTCTTCTTGGAATACATATTTATTAGCTACACATATACTAACTTATGTATCTATATATGCATGTAAATGGTAACTTGTGTAACCTTTAAATTTCAATCTCATGTTAATATATGTACTATTTGGATTTACAATACTATATAAATCATTTATCTTTTGATGAAGAATAGTCATATTTTGAGTCAATTATTTCTTTTCTAATTTTTTTCTAATAGACAAATATTACAAGTATTATCTATATCTGATTTTTTTATTGGTTTTAATTCTATCTTAAAAGCTTATTATAAGATTTTAACTTTTTTAAAAGTTATTTTTAAATTTTTTTTTATGTTAAGGTTGTTATGGCATTCATTAGTGTAATGTCCTTTATTATTGCAGAACCAACATCTATATTTTTTTCTAATAGGAAATCATTTTTATTTCTGGGTTATTCATACCTTTTTTTTCTCCTAAAATATCCTTTTTCTATACGGTTTTTTGTTATATCTTTTTCTATAAGGTTCTTTGTTATATCTTTTCTTATATTTTTAAAAGTCTTGTTTTCTAAATTTATATCTTTCTAAATTTGCTTGTAAAATTTAATTTTACATTTATATTTTTCTAGTATCCTATAATCTCTTGTGTCACAACAGATTTTATTATTTTCTCTTATTTTTTTATATTCTTCCTTTCTTGACATTTAAGAATTATCTAAATTTTAAGAGTTCTTATTCTTCCTCCTAAGATGTCTAGTATATTTTTTCTATTTTTTTATTCCATCATTCTATTGTATAGAGAGTAATAACTTGTGATAAAACATTTCATATTCACAAATAAAGGAAACTATATAACACATATCAAATATTTTTATATTTGTTAAATATCATTTCGCTTCCTCAATTTCATTTTCACATGACTCAATGATATGTCTACCTTTGTCTGCTCCAATAAATTTCTTTTATATTTCACTTACTATAGTATCTAAGTACTCCCTATCTGTGAGAGCATTCCCAAACATTTGTAAATGTTTTTTTTTGTTAAATTTTTAAACTAAATTTTAACATTTTTTGTCATTTTGTGAGCTACTTAGACACTATAGGTTGAAAATTTTGATTATAATATTGGAAAAGTTTGTATGATTACACTCATGAAGTTTGAATTTCGGATGAACATTACCTCTAGTTCCACACTGTAACCTTTCTTCCATTTTGGGTATTGTTTTCTTCTATAAGAAATGTCAGGTTCTTCTAGTCTTTTCTTGTTTCTTTCTTCCATATGTGGGTCAAATTTTCCTTCTTGATATGGAATTGATAGTGAAATAGGTTTAATATGATTTTTTTAGATTATATTTTCTAATTCAGAATCAATTTTGGTGACTATTATCATATCATCTTCTTTTTTGTTTATAAATATTTTTTCATCATAATTCTTCATTTGATAGGTTAACAGACTAACTGATTTTTCTATGTTATTATTTTCAGGGTTGATAAATTATTCTTCTAATTCTTTTCTATATTTCATTAAACTAGAATTATAGCTTTTTCTTTATCTTTTGGTTTTTCCCATTCTTTCTCTTCTCATTCGTTTGTATCAATGCATATAATCTCCTATATGGTTCTTATTTTAATCCTACAAATAAATAAAACTTGTAACCTATGATTTTCTTGTCTCCAGATATGTTATTTACATCACTTCTTAATTCTATTAATTTCTTATGTATGTTTTGTTGTAATTTCTTATTATGACCATATTCTTTAATTTATTTTAGAAGTTCTTTTTATATTTTATGTATTTCTTATAAGGACTTAATGTCTAATTCTTGTGCTATATTTATCTCTTCTGCCAAAAGAATTAAAGTTTTTATTATGGCTATCTGGTTTTTTGATATGCATGTTAGGCTTCCATTAGAATCTAATTATATATCTTATAATTTATTTCTAAACATTATTTGGATATAATAATAATATCATTTTCTTCCTAATATTATATTATGGACTAATTTTTTAATTATTTTAACTTCTTATTTTAGATATATCACCTATCTTTCTTTGTTAAAGATTTATCCTTTATTATCTATAAATGTAATCCTTGTTACATTGTTTTTTCTTCCCCTCTAATAAATAATGGGCATTTTAACTATGGATAACTAAAACTATGGTTGTTCGAAAATATTTGATGATTTTTTTCCCGAAAATAACAATAATCGAAAAAGGCATAGGGTTGAGATGGTTATTACAATATCGAAACTATAGTTAACTGAAACCTAACAAATATTAATATTATTATTTTATATACATATAATTACATAGAAAAATATAATTTTAATAATAAAACGTACAATACTTTGTATAATTAAATTAAATTTTATTTATTCTTACTTATATTTTTTTATTTTTCTTAAAAATATGTGCTAAAGAGTTAAAAAAAATAAAAAACAATGTCAATATTTTATATAATATATCAAAGCAAGAATTAAGTTATCATTTAATTTTTTCAAACTAAATATATTTTTAAATATATATTAAAAAATAAGAAACGTGATTAAACCATGAGGAAACTGTAATCGGTTCATAATCGATAGTTATTAACCGAATGTACCTTAAATTGGTGCAGGATGGTTATAGTTATTAGCATAATCGTCCCCGCCTGTCCCTGCACTCATTCATACCTCTAACATCTAAGGTCCATTCTTTTAATATTTCAAAATATGTTAATATTTGTTGTTTTATTATTTGTCTGATTTCTTAGAAAGATTTATTTATTTCTATGAATTTATTTTGTCTATATAATGAATTATTTTGACTGTTTGTGAATGAATATCCAACTATGTGGTATACTAAAAATAGATGATTTCATTTTTTTATAAAATCTTCTCTTTCAAATTCTTAAGCTATACTTAATACTTGGTTTAAGTTTTTATCATTAATATTAATGAAAAATCTATGATATGATGTGAATATTAATTTATAATGTCTTAGATCATTCATAATAAAGTAATATTTTTATTTCCAATTTTTCTTTTATTCTTCTGAGAGATTGTTGATAGTTTATTCATAATGGTGTTTTTATCATTTAATGGTATATTATACATCCTTTTGTATCTGTAATATTAATACTAATTTCTCTATTACATATTCCATTATAAACTACATTTTTTTCTTGAAAATATTTTTCTTATACATGATAATGATAAATCTTTAAATCCATCTAATTGCTTAAGACTTAATTTTTTTTTTGTATTTCTTTGAAAAACAATTCTAATTATCATTTATTGTGAGAAATATCCTGAGGTTTTTTGTGTTTCTATTTTTATTATTTCTACCATTTTAAGGATATTGTATTAAAAAAATAGTTTAGTTGTAAGTCTTACAAGCGCTTGTCTATTATTTTGTAAGGACTTACAAATTATTGCTTTTATTTTATAATTTTTTTTAAAAAATGAGGTATGTATTTAGTGATGGGTGGTAAATATTAGTAGAAGTACTCTTAATATGTTCAAAATAATTTTGATCAAATGGATTCTAATGGAGGCAAATACAATTGCTCACAAATTGGTACCTCGCTTGCAAAGACACCAAATATCGACTCTTCTATAGGAACAACCTTACTCGGGCTCCACCTCATTGGTATTCCTCTCTCCCCACACCATACCAACTCATTATGATTTTTTTATAATTATTTATTTATCAATTATTTTGTGTTTTACCCTTGTATTGGAAAAGATATTATTTTCTAAAACAATATATCACATCTTTATTTGTATATAGATATGTTGTACGTTTATTTTTAATGCATTGCATTTTTTATATGAATTATATATGTTTTATGATAAATAATTATTTTTATATTTCGTTTTAAATTTTTTCATCTAACCTTTGATTTAAATTCATCAGATGGTGAAAATATGTTTTTCTTTAATTTGATTTTCTCCTTTATTTTAGAATTTATTCATTAAATTCAAATTTGAAAATATAATATCATCCACACTATTGATTTAAATTATCTTATAATTACAATGATTTGTTAATATCATTGCAAAAATATTTGTCAAATGAATGGGATCAAAAGAAAGAGAATGTGAAAATATATATACACATTTTGTTATTTATTATTTTAGGCTATATTTTATACGTGAATATGTTTTTATGTTATTAAGTTAAGAAATATGTGTGTTACTTTATATTTAGGTCAAATTTGTCAAATATTGGAGTGTGCTTCAAGTGTATATGGGACAACTTGTATAATAAAATTCTATTGTTTTGAACATACATATGTTTATAATAGAGTATTTTTTTACTTTCATATGTATATACAAAAATGTACAAGCCTCGGATACATAAAGTAGAGGTTCAGATGAAATTTTAAGTGGGTTATAGAGCTTCTTCTAAATAGCTCGAAAAAATAAAGCCAATTCAAGAATGTTCTATGTCCTTGCATGAAATGTGATAATATTTGGGGAAAAAAAGATGAATGTTATAAGAGAACATATTATAAAAAGTAGGATTGACCAAGACTATATAAATTGAATATTTCATGAGGAGACTACTGATAAGAAGAATTTTGATCCCTCAAGATGATGCTTCATGAAATATATACAAGCATTGATCACATGGATAACGTTATGAAGATTGCTCATGCTATAGAGAATTTTTTTTTTTTTGTAAGTTACAAAGAAGTCCCTTTATAAGGATCGTAAAGAATTTACTAAATTTCCTGTAATAGTAAGTTTGTACAACTTGCTCACATTGTCTCTTCAATTGTTAAATAACTGCTTCAACGAAATGCTTAAGTTAAGAGAATTTCTCTGTCCTAGTAATAAATTACCTTCGTCCATATATGATTAAGGTGAAGAAAAGCCTATTTAGGTTTGATATGGATTAAGAAAAGATACATGCATATCCAAATGATTATTTATTTTAATGAAAGAAATATGAGAATGTAAATGATTTTTTGATATGCAAATGCTCACTCAGTCATAAGTATAATTATTGGAATTTCTTAATGGTAACTTACAAGCTTTCACCTTGAGTTTACATGAAAAGTAAATTTTTGATGTTAACATTGTTGATTTCGGGTCCTAAACAACCTTACAATGACATTAATGTCCATTTGGAGCATTTAATTAATGCATTGAAGTTTTTTTGGAATCATGAACTTATGGAATAATGGAAAAATATTTAAATTTTAAATACTTATGTGGAAAAAAATGACTTCTCGACATATGGCAACTTGTTAGGCCATATAACTCATAGGTATAATGCATGTTCAATTCCATTATGTGCTAAAGGTTGCGGAATAAGAGCTCTTAGTCCTTTCCTCTTAAACCTTCTACCAAACCAAAAAAATTTGAGCCATCTCCGCTTTGCCCGCTACTAGACCTGTATATTATTTACTTTTCACATAGGAAGAAGATGTCTTACATTACACACATGAAATTTCTACATCTATGTCACAAACTTCAAAGACAAAAGAAAACTTATAATGGAAAAGAAATTATGAGACTTGTTTCTCCTCCTTTGACAAGGAGGGAAATATGATGCGTGCAAAATGGAAAGATATTCAAATGATTTGGCAAGTCAAACCTTAAAAGGAAGGATGTTAATAAACATATGAAAGATAAGAAGATAACGTTGAGACAGTAACTAATAGAACAATTGTAGAAGATGATGAACCTAATATTAGGAGAACACATTGGAAGAAGACATCTATATTCTGAGATTTACCTTATTGGTCTAGCTTGCAATGTCATGCATGTTGAGAAGAACATGTGTTACAATTTTACTCGAACCTTGTTTGATATCCCCCAAAAAAACCAAAGCTAGCCTTGCATGTAGCTTAGATATCAAACACCTTGGTATAAGGGATGAGTTAACTCCTCAATAAAAAAGTGGGAAGTTATATCTCCCTCGTGCTATGTACAACTTGACAAATAAAGAAAAAATATTCTTTGTGGTTGCTAATCAATTATTAAAATTCATGATAGGTATTCCTCTAACATTCGAACATTGATTTCTTTAAAGAAAAAAACTTTATGGGATGAAATTAAGTGATTCGCATGCCTTAATGCAACAAATATTACATGTTACTATGATCAATACCTTGGGTAAAGAAAATATAGGGAAAATTTGGGGCTAGGTATATTAGATACCTTATACTTATACTGCAATATACCCTTAGGACAATATAATCACGCACAAAACATACAAAGCTCACCTAAATTGTATGCATTATAAAAGAAAAATCAAGACATGCATGCCATGATAATGAAAATGCATAAACAATTAAATAACCTTATTAGGGGAAGCAACACATTCTCCCCATCGACACAAAGTGAGCAATAGTATGTTGTTCTCATCTCAACACATGCATCCTTACAACCATCTAATAGCATGGTACATGAGATGATGGATGTTGATCATGGACAATCATACTATGATTCCCTAAATGTCAATCATTTTCTAATACGTACACAAGAGATCTTCAATCTTAACTAGATTTAATTTGAGAAATAAAAAATCGAAAATAAAAAAGGATAGATGGATATGTGATCCACATTAATTTCCTTATTGATATGAAGCATTATATTATCTTATTTTTATTCATTGGTGGATTTTGTCTCATTTAAAATTCCTCTAACTAATTCCTTCCCAATTAAGGAGAACTCTATCATTATCTCATATGGTCCCAAGCATTGAGAAGGAAGGATGCTTTCATAGGTGAAAAGGCATGTGGAGATATTGCTTGTGATCCATATATGTCCGATCGGATCGTAATTAAACATAACACAATAAATTAAAAAAATACAAATATATAAATGCAACTAACAAATAAAAAAATGGAATTAAGGGATGAATAAAAAATATTGTTCAACACTATTTTAATAGGTTAAAACCCAATTAAATTAGGGGCAAAGCATCATTGAAGCTACACACGGTTGTAACCTAGCCAAACATCTTACAAAATATTAATTGCATATATATATTTTATTTACAATAATATATTAGTATATCGTTATAACTTGTATGTATCAATAATATTTAGAAGAAAGGTGGATAAAAGTTATATAAATGAATAGCGAATAAAATGGTTAAAAAATGTATTTTTATTCACATATTTGAAAAATATTAATTATTTACATACATAGAATTATAATAATATATATTATATAAATATTTTTTATGTTAATATGATATAATCCGAAAATATTTTATATATTTAAATTTAATTCATGATAATATCAAACATTATAAAATTTTAAAAAAAATAGGATGAGAAACTTAAAACTAGAGTTTTTAAGGTTTTTCATTCATATTGTCAAAATTTCTTGTATTTTATTTAATTCTAAATTTTAATTTTATTTAATATTACATTATTTTACATTTTGTTTTAATAATTTTTCATTTTATTTTAAAATAATTAATATAAATTATTTAATATTTTCAATAGTTTTTCATTCATTTTTATGAGTATTACAAAACTAACTTATTTCGTGCATCAAGAAAATGGATGCAACAAACATAAACAAAAATATTGTATTTAGTTTTTTTATTTTTTTAAATGTATGTATTTTTAAATACACTTTCAAGCTTCTTAAATCATTGGATTATGTTGTGTTATTGTAAGATTTTCAATCCACACACATTATAAATTACAAGTTTAAATTATAGTAAATATTAATTTAACACAAATTTAACTGTTTTTCTTTAATTTTTGTTATTAATCATGCAGGGCGTCTAATGACACATATACCATAGCTACAAAATATTTATCATTGTATATTTTTTACTTCTAAATATTTAAATATAATTTTTTTAATTTGTATAAAAAATTTACTTGAATCCACTCAAAATATATTTTTGATTTAGCCGGGCAAAACCCTCTAATTTTATAGTATTGTAGCCTTAAAGTTATACATTCTCGGAATTACCCTTCACAAAATCATACATATATTCTTCATATCTTCCTATAAATTTGTCCCTAAGAAAAACAAAATCAAGATCTAGGAAAAAACAAAAATATGCAAACTGTGTATAACAAAGAAATATATTCATGATGATCTTGAAATTGATATATAATAGATGATATGTTGGGTGATGAATATGAAGAGATAATACGGTGGATTTTGTAGATGTGTTACAAACAAAGGACAAAAATAAAAAGGGATATATATATATATATGATCCTTGAATCCTAGTAAAGTAGGGTACTAATTTCTAACTTGATGCAAGTAGGGGGATGAACCCTACTTCCCATAACATGCACGTGGACCCATGCATCTCTTTATACTTTCTAGCTCTTGAACTTATTAATTTAGTAATATATATTATCAAAGGAAAATAATGGATTTATAGTATTCAGTGAACTCATACAAATTAACTTTTTTAATACGTTGCAGTTGAATGGTTGGGAATTTGAAGGAAACTATTTTAAGAAATTAATAACCAAATTTTACCAATTATACTAAAAAAACTTATTAATAAAAATGAAAATTAATGATATTAATTTATAAATTTTTACTCACATGGATTATATGGTCACATGACAAAATAATGTAGGAAAAACATATTTCTTTTACATATTTTTTTTCTTCTAAATATCAATAAGAAATAGCATAATCAACTAAAAGAGTGACAGTTTAGTAAGGTGTACCATTGTCTTATAAACTGAAAATCAAGTATTCAAATTATACATAATTGAATAATAATTATGTCAAATTGTGTTTTCTAATTATTATCAGATGTATATTTTCATATATTCTTTTTGTTCTCTTCTTTATGTACAAATGTATAGTATTTGTATACACAATAAAACGGAAAGTAAACAGATTATAACAATATTAATTTCCCACTATTATTTTTGTCTGCTGATTATCTGCCATAATTTCTGCATTGTTGTTTCCATGTTGTCTGCCATATTACTCACATGCCAACACTTTCCCTCAAGGTGGTGCATATATGTCTCTTATGCCCAACTTGTCAAGTGAGTTGTAAAAGTTCTTTGCAGACACAGATTTTGTGAGTATATCAGCCAATTGGTCTTCTGACTTAACAAATGGAAGCTTAATAATCTTTTCTTCAAGATTCTGTTTGATGAAGTTCCGATCCACTTCAACGTGCTTCGTGCGATCATGTTGAACTGGGTTGTGAGAGATGGCAATGGCTGCTTTGTTATCACAAAATAAGTTCATTTCAGAGTTAGGAGCAACACCAATCTCAGTTAGAAGTTTTTTCAACCACAGGAGCTCACATATTCCCTTGACCATTCCTCGAAATTCAGCTTCAGCACTAGATAAGGCAACTACCTTTTGCTTCTTGCTCCTCCATGTAACAAGATTTCCCCCCACAAAGGTGAAGTACCCAGCAGTAGATTTCCTATCCTTCATATTCCCTGCCCAGTCTGAATCTGTATATCCAAGGACTTCCAATTGGCCATTCTTTGAAAACATAAGTCCTTTTCCAGGGGAGGACTTTAAATAACGAAGTATTCGCATGACCGCATCCATATGGTCTTCACTTGGGCAGTGCATGAACTGACTCACGACGCTCACAGCATAAGCAATATCAGGTCGAGTATGAGATAAATATATGAGTTTACCTACTAACCGTTGATATCTCTGTTTATCTGTTGGTACTTGGTCCACATATTCTCCGAGTTTATGATTTTGAACCATTAGAATATCGACAGGTTTACAATCTAGTAGTCATGCCTCTGCCAGTAGGTCCAAAGTATATTTCCTTTGGGAAAGACATATGCCTTGTTTTGATCTTGTTACCTCAATACCTAAGAAGTATTTGAGCCCTCCCAAATTCTTCATTTCAAACTCATTTGACAGTTGTTCTTGAAGCTTAGAGATTTCTTCTTTATCATCTCCTGTAATGATCATGTCATCTACATAGACTATAAGGGCTGTTATCTTCCCTAATCGATGTTTTAGGAAAAGAGTATGATCAGAGTTGCTTTGTTGGAACCCATATTTCTTCATTGCTGAACTCAACCTACCAAACCATGCTCGAGGTGATTGTTTTAGTCCATACAATGCTCATTGTAATCTACATGCAGTTTCTTTTCCTGTTGTAACAGTATATCCTGGTGGGATATCCATATAAATCTCTTCCTCAAGATCACCATGAAGGAAGGCATTTTTTACGTCAAGTTGGTGCAATGGCCAATCTAAATTTGCCGCAAGAGATAACAAGACTCTAACGGTTTTTAGTTTAGCCACAGGTGAGAAGGTTTCTTGATAATCTATCTCGTGTTTCTGTGTATATCCTTTTGCTACAAGTCTCGCCTTGTATCGATCAACTAACCCATCTGCTTTATATTTAATGGAGAAAATCCACTTGCATCCTACCATCTTCCTCCCTTGAGGCAACTCGCTTAACACCCGTGTGTTATTCTTCTGCAATGCCTCAAATTCCTCTTTTATAGCTTGAGCCCATTTTGGATCAGATAAGGCTTCTTCAATGCTACCTGGAATTTGACACGAGGAGAGTGTTTGTGCAAATGCCCTGATAGGTTCTGATAACCTTTGAGTTGATACATAATTTGCTATTGGATACTTGGATTGTCGTTCTTCTCTTTCTGGGGAGTATCGATTTGGAGGTTTGCCTCGATTGTGTCTGAAAGGTAAAACATAACCAACAGTTGTATCTATAGCATTAGTTTGTAAAGGTGTGATAGGATAGCTTACCTTAGGAGTATTCTCAGCAGGAAGATCATTGGGTACTAGGGAGTGGAGGGGTACATCAACCACTTCATCTTCTAGAGATTCAATTACTACTCCAGCTTCAGTTCTTCGAAGTTCAAGCTCGGGTCTAGATACTGGCTCCTCCATATGATTGGCATGATCTGAGTATGTTGGACTAGTGTTTAATATTTCAACATCAAGCCAATTTCGTTCTTCACCATAACTCTCCTCCTGAAGAGTGGAATTGGATACCGGTGATGGGAAAAAACATTCTGATTCGAGGAAAGTGACATCCATGGTAATATAGGTTCTTTTAGTAATTGGATCATAGCATCGATAACCCTTTTTTTTGTATGCCATACCCCAAGAACATACAGCGGACAACACATGGATCCAACTTAGTTCGTTGATTTTTATGGAGGTGGACAAAAGCAACACATCCAAAAATTTGGGGCGGAAGCATCAAAATAGTAGGCAAGGGAAGATGATGAGATAACACCTTTAATGGAGTCTGAAATTGTAAGGTTTTTGTGGGCATACGATTTAGTAGATACACCGCTGTAGTAATAGCATCACTCCAGTATTTATTAGGCATATGTGCACCGATTAGTAAAGCCCGAGCCGTTTCTAAAATATGCCGATTCTTCCTCTCCGCAGTCCCATTCTGTTGTGGGGTTTGTGAACACGAGGTTTCATGGAGAATACCATGGTTGTCCAAGTATGTCCGAAATTGTTGATTAACATACTCCCCTCCATTATCAGACCTAAGTATCTTAATTTTTTCAGAAAATTGTGTCTGAACCATGGTGTGAAACAGGTGAAATGTAGCAAATACTTCATCTTTATGTTTGAGAAGGTAGAGCCATGTCATTCGTGTACAATCATCAACAAAAATAACAAACCAACGATTACCCGATGACGTAATGACCGGGGAAGGTCCCCACACATCAGAATGTACTAAAGCAAAAGGAGTCACACTTTTATTCATGCTCATAGGATAAGATGCCCTATGACTTTTTGCTAGGATACAAGTATCACATTTGAAATCTGAATGTGTGATATTTGAAAATAAACTGGGGAGTAGGTGCTTTAAATACCCGAATGATGGATGTCCAAATCTACGATGACATAGCCAAATCTGTCGTTCCTTGTTACCAACAATGTTTTGCATATGATTGGCTCTTCCTGAACTGAGGTCATCCACATAATATAGCCCTCTTCTCCTAGTACCACGCCCAATGATCTCCTTGGTGAGAATATCCTATAGAAGGCAAAAAGTAGAATACATCAGTACTACACAGTTAAGATCTGAAGTGACCTGACTTACAGACATTAGTCGGTTTGATAGAGAGGGTACAAGTAAAGTATTAGATAATGATAATGAAGGAGATAAGGTCACTGTTCCAGCTCTTGTAACTGGATAAGTGACCCCATTTGCATTGGCAACACGACTCCGTCTTGGCTGGGTTGTTTTTGAGAGATCGTTTGGGTCAAATGTCATGTGATCTGTAGCTCCAGAGTCCAGAATCCAATCCTCCTTATCACTATGAGTAGAGATGTGAAATGCTTTACTTGAAATACCTGGATCCTGTGAAGATTCGGCCTGAGAAGTAAGGGATAGTGAGGCATTATTGGTAGCCACAGTGGCTCGCCCAGTGGTGTCCCGTTTCTTCCGTGCTTGAAGATCATTCCACCATTCTGGATACCCATGGAGTTTGAAGCAGTTTTCACGGGTGTGTTTGGAGTTTCCGCAATGGCCACATTTTATGTCAAGAGATGGTGGATTTCCCGTGGATTTCTTGCTACCCAAGGAAGTTCCTGTTTTTGGTGGCAGTAGATTATGGTGTCCCTTGACCCCTTTAAAAGCCATAACTGCTCCGGGTGTCGTATCTACACCTGTGATCATCACGGTCTGCCTGACCTCTTCCCTACGGACGAATCCATAGGCTTGTTCCACCGTAGGGAATGGTTTGATCTGAAGCACATCACTTCGAGTTTTATCCAATCTATCGTCAAGGCCATCGAGGAAGGTATACACTCGATCTTCCTGTACGATGGAGTTGTATTTTTGTATGTCAATCGCACACTCCATTGGATTAGGACGACGGAAATCAATTTCACGCCACAACCCTTGAAGGTCATTGTAGTATTTTTCAATGGATCCACCCGCTTGCTTCGTACGAGTAACTTGACGGCGAAGATCATACACCTGAGACGTGTCTGTCCCATCATAGTAAGTGGTAGCCACCGAATCCCAAACCTGTTTTGCAGTTGGGAATCGGATAAAATTTGCAATTAAGGAGGGGTCCATCGAATTGATCAACCATCCTTTAACAATGGCATTTTCAGTACGCCATCTCCTAAATGAGGGGTCGGTTTCAACAGGTTGAGGAAAGTCCCCATTAATATATCCCAGTTTGTCTTTGCCAGAGATATACATCTCCACCACCTGGGACCATAAGGCATAGTTGGATCCTCCCAACTTGATACTAATGGGAGTAGTCGACGCTTCAGTTGACGGAGGTTGTGAGCTAATCTGAGCTCTAGTTAAAACTTCCGTCATTTTCGCCGTTAAATCTTCCAATATGAAATTTTTTACAAAACAGCCACTATATAAATGAAAAAAAACACAATTCGTAACCCTAAACCTAATTTCCCTCTCGCAAGCGGCGCCTTCCCTCTCCTTCCTACGCGATTTCAGGAGATGGTCGAGCAGCTTCCTCGCGCAGTTTCCTCTGCACGTCGAGCAGCTTCCTCGCGCAGTTTCCTCTGCGCAGCGTCTTCTTCGTTCCTTGGTGCAGCGGCGCCCTTTTTCTTCTGATTCCTTGTGTGAATCGATCAGCTGCAGCCGGAGTTTCAGAAAGTTTTACTCAGCGTTATGTTTCCCTGCAAGCTCTAGCCGAAAAACCTGAGTTGTATTCTGTTTCTTTTGCGAAATGATAGTTTCCTCTGGAAAATAGGTATTGTTGGATGCTCCTCTCTGTCTTTCCTTCTTCTTCTTTGTTCGTTTCTATTCAGATTTCCAGAATATGAAAAACGCCTCTTATTTTCCCTTTTTTTTTCCAATATTGTAACTGATCGGTTTTTATTCCAACCTATACATAAAAAACAGCGATTCACGTCAATGGCTTCTGGCCTAACAAACGCTGACTTGATTTTTTCTTTCAGAACTACTTCTACAGCACAACACTATTAATCAATCTCTGTGATTCATTTTTTTCCTCGAGAAAATATTGTTGGTACAGTTTCACGAGTAAACCAAGATTGCCACACCAAAAAATCAGAGATAAAACCGAAGGTAAGTGTAAACCAGAATGGTTACACCAGAAATCAGAAATTAAATTTTCTGAGAACAGAAAACAGCAGAGTAGGTAATTCCATACCTTGCTCTGATACCATGTCAAATTGTGTTTTCTGATTATTATCAGATGTATATTTTCATATATTCTTTTTGTTCTCTTCTTTATGTACAAATGTATAGTATTTGTATACACAATAAAACGGAAAGTAAACAGATTATAACAATATTAATTTCCCACTATTATTTTTGTCTGCTGATTATCTGTCATAATTTCTGCATTGTTGTTTCCATGTTGTCTGTCATATTACTCACATGCCAACAAATTATACCATTATAATCTTATAATTATTAAAAATTTAAAATATATAGTTATACTTAATTCTCTTTAAATTTAATTGGAAATAAAACAGTATAAAATAGTATATTTACGTAAAAATATGTTGAGGATCATATCATCTTTATAAGGATGATATAATCAAAATTATTGATGTAGATGGCCAATTAATAAGCTCCACGTGTTGCAATTAAGGAAGGTAAGATAGAAAAGTACCTGAAATTTGATTGGTGGAGAAGCAAAAATATAGGCAAACCGCATAGTAAGGTTAGGAAGGGACATCGTTTTTTGGGATTATTTATTTTAAAAAGAAGAAAAGGGGAGAGATGGGGTATCAGTGCACATGGGGTTAGTGGAATGGTCAGATTTGGTGAATGCAAAAGTATGTTAATAAATTAAAAATATAATATTTTTTTAATTTATAATATTAAAATAATATCTCCTTAATATTTAATAAATTTTAATTAAAAATATTTTATATGAATAATTTTAAATATATACCAATTTTTTAATAGTAAAAATATATAAATTTTTATTGTTATAAATTATAAGTATATTATTTTTGTTATTTTTTTAAATATGTTTTACCAACTGAAAACTGTTTCATTCCGTTTTAATTTTTCTCTTTTATTAAATTAAAGGGGCTTTAAAAAAAATAAGACACAGTTTTAATTTAAAGGGAAATAAAAGCATCTCCAACAACTTCTGTAGATAATGAATTTATTTGTACGTAAAAGTACTAATTTTGTTGTTTATTTTTCTTTTTTTCTATCCGTTTATTTTTTTTATTAATTTGGGTAATATAATATATAAATTTTATAAACATAACCAATTTTAATACCAAAATTTTTAATTTGATGAATTTAATTAGAATAATTAATTAAAAATATTTTTAACTTTGAAATAATTATAGACTGATTTGGTAAGTTGATTAAATTTGTAAAAATATAAACTAATTTGGTACTTGAAAAAAATTTAGTTTTTTTTAAATGTAATTGATCTGTGCTGCTAAAGACCTACCGCACGGATGCTACAAGTAGAAGATGCCATTAATTATCTTGTCTTTGTTAAAATCTGTTTTTGTTTGGATTTTTTTATATATACTAAAAAAAAGTGAAAAGTTTCACTCTTTTAAAATAATATTATAAATATTGATTATAATTACATACTTAATAATAGAGATATAAATTAAGATGTGATCTTAATAAAATTTATGAAATAATTCATTAACTTTTAAAACTCATTTTATATTATCTTATTTAATTTTAAATAAAATGAGATGATATAATAGTAAAACAGTATTAATTAAGATATTTTATTTGTTTTTAATGAGTTTAAATAAAATAAGAAATAATACAAAAATAATTAAAAATATAATAAATGATAATTTAATAAATAATAATAATAATATAATATTTGTTTAAAGCTAAGTTAAGACTATGATTTAAACGAGATAAAATTTTATTTAAATGAAATAAAATAATATTGTAGTATAAATTCATTAGAAATATTAAATAAAACAATATCGTTTACTTTATATCTCTACCTCATAATAAATTTGTGTTATCACTCTATTGCAACCACCACTAGCTATTATTAATAAGTTGAAAAAAATTACATAAAATTCATTACAATTTAGATAAAAGTGTCAATTAAGTTTCTCAAATTAAGTCTTAGCATGTGTTTAGTTCATTAAATTTAAAAATGTGTTTCTAATCATCAATTTTGAAAAAAGTCAATTAAAGATAAATATTTTTTTAATAATTTTTTTTTAAAATATTATGATTTCTTATAAAATGTTACTTTTATCATTGTTAATAGTTCGTGTTCTATCCTATTTTAATTACTTAACAGAAAAAATAATATTTTAATAAAACATTATTAAAATAATATTATTTATCTTTAACTTATTTAATTTTTTAAAACTAAAAAATTAAAAAAATATATTTTAAAAATTAAGTAACTAAACCATATCAACTTCTTAATCTAGTCTAATACCATTCTCCCTGTATAACTTTTGTAGCTATGGTCCGGTCCGGTTTTGCCTAAAAAATATTTAACCAAATCGGATCGTTCATATAGTTGAAACCGGATTAGACTGGACCATTCGGCTATCTAAAATGTTATAACCGAACGGTTTGGTTCAGTTTGGTTAACAGCTTTGAACAATTTTGAACGGTTTTTAACAATTAATAATAAATAAATATGATTCAGTTTAATATGATATAATTTAATAGGATACAATCAAATGTGATACTCATTTATAATCATACATAGATAGATATTATTGTTAAATACATAAATAAATAAATAAGATGTTATCAAATGCCCTTAAACCTGTGACTTTTTTTTAAGAGAAATTTATTATCTAAACGAGTTCACACTCCACAGTGGTTGTTGTTTACTCAGAACCAACCCTGAGAACACTTTCCAGAGTCCATACCATCAACAAGACATGAATTTGAGCTCCAAGTTTAATTAACTTTCTAGATCAAACAAATATTGATAATAATTTGATGGGAATTGGAATCGGATCCAACAGGCAAAAAATAACTCTACCTTTTAACATAAGATCATTATGGGTATAAGAAAGGTGGAATGCATCCTGATGATTATAATTAGCTTAAACTGAAAAATGAGCTATATAGATGAACAAATTGATGACATAGATTTTTTATTCTCGGAGGTAGACTTGTACCTCTTGAAATTCATAATGATCAAACATTAATAAAATGAACTACATATATTTAATCTATAAAGAGAACTTAATCAAAATAAGTAAGCTTTAAAAGCGGGGCAACATACCAACAATTTAACTGAAGTTATAAGTTCTAACAGTATTAATTAGTTTCCACCATTTAAAGAAAACTGAATTCTGTGAGAAAAAAATTGTTCAAACTTCAGAGTTCAAACTAACAAAAAAACAACATACCATTCAGATTTCAGAGTTCAAACTAACACAAAAATGACATACCATTCAAATTTAAGAGTTCAGACTTCAGACTTACCATACAGTTTATTTAGGGAAAAACTACTACCAGACTATCAGTAGTAGTAGACCACATACCTATTTCATGATTTTTGTCCATGGTTGTCATGACACGACGCGACGCGAGGAGAGGTGGTTAGTTGCTGGTGGAAGCGACGCGAGGAAATGTGGTTAGTTACTGGTGGAAGTGACGCGGGGAGAGGTGGCTAGTTTCTGGTGGAAGCAAAGCATGGAACAATGGTTAGCTTTTGGTGAAAGCAACGTGAGGAACGGTGGCTAGCTGCTGGTGGAAGTGACGACGGCTAGACTCAGAGCGTAGACGACGAAGTGGTGAACGTAGAGCGCAGAGGAAATGAGATTTCGATTTCTAGAGTTAGGGTTAAGTGTTAATGGCCGAATGCCTTAACTTGAAAACAAAATATATATAAATACCCCAGTTTATAATATTTTATATAAAAAAAATTATTTATTTAATAAAAATGATCCTGTCCGATCTGTTTCGACCGGTTTATAATATTTTATAACCAGGTCGGACTGTTTTAAAATCGGTTTTACTTAATACGGATCGGACCAGACCGTTTCATTTACAAAACTGCTCAGTTCGGTCCGGTCCAGTCTGGATCGGTTTTTCGGTTTAAACCAGTCTGGCCCGGTTTTTGGACAGCCCTAGTGTCAATAGACGCCCTGCGTGGTTAATAACAAAAATTAAAGAAAAATAGTGAAACTTGTGCTAAATTAATATTTTTATAAATTAAATAATATTTATTATAATATAAACTTGTAATTTAAAATGTACGTGGATGTGAAAAATCTTACTATAACACCAACATAAGCACATAGTTGTATATATTTTTATCAATTTTTAAATTACTTAAATATTTACTTCTATTGTAGAAGTAAGAACGTTTATTTTTATCTGCCCTTTTCTTTCGTTAATTTTCTTTCTAGTGGAAGTTAATTTAATGTATTAATCATTTGTTTAGATATAATACATGATGCAATTTATAATTTATCAAATGTTACAACAATATATTGTGATATTTTAGGACATGTTATGGCATAGGGGTTAGTTTTGCGCATATTAATTCACTCTTAATTTAAGTATTTTTTTAATCTTAATTTAAATTAATATAAAATTTTATGTTCTTAAATATATTTTTTAAATTATTTATTAATTTAAAATTTTATATTTATTAACATCTATATTTTTAAATAATTTTATCCAAATATCTTTAAGTTTTATAATATTATTTATTTAAATTATTTTTCACATTATTCTTACTTGTTAACTTTTGCAAACTTATATTAATAATTATAAAAGTGGACAACTAATTATAAAACTATACAATGAGAAACAATTATTAGTTAATACCTAATGAAATTGAGATTATAATCCAAATCAACCTATATCTTTTATATAGACGACGGGAGGTACATCAAAGAAGTGAAAAATGTATAAGTTTATATCTCATCATTTTTTTCTCCTATTAATTAGCCTTGGACTACCTAATCATTTTAGTCCAAAACGAACTTCAATTTTGCCTAAAGTATAAAATAAACATATGTAAACCAATTCTACTAAAAAATTAAGTTGTTGGTATTGGGGTCATAATTTCCTTTAACTCAAAACAAAAACAGACATTACTTAGTCTCCATTTGGAACCACCTAAAAGGATCCGCATCTTCACCAGCACAGACCTAAGGTATTAAATGATGAATCACGTTATTCCTTCATTCGAAAAAAAGGTTCATCTTCGAACCTGCAATATGAGGGATTAGAACTCTTGACCAAGCTTTGATACCAAACCAAAAGAGAATTGATAAGCTAATCCTACCAAAAGCTTAAGTTGTTAGTAGGAGCATCCCAATTCCCTATAACTCATAATTAGAATGGATCTTACTCGGGCTCCATTTGGAACCATCTAGAAGGACCCTCCAATTTCCAACACACACCCAATGTACTAAATGATGGATCATATATATATATATATTGTCTATGTATGTTTACTATCAAAAAGTCTATGACTATCTTAACTAATTATAAAATTTAATAATATATAATACTATTAGGCAATAATATCACTTAGGTGGATAGAATATTTGCTATTAATTGAATTACAATTAAATAAAATAAAAACATTATGAATTTTTTTACATGTAAACGTGTGGTGGTAATATAAAGATTTTTTAATTATAAGAATATATTAGACTTTTCAAGTCAAAACAATACGTACATCATATAAGAAATGAATTGGCTTTTTTATACAAAGAGTTTGCATAATTGATAACACTAGCAATCTTACATAAGGAAGAGACGATAATATGGAGAAAAAAATAATTCAAGAAAGTAAAAATTTGATATATTGCATATATTGTGATAACAAATAGATGTAATACATAAACATAGCTTGTAGGCTACTAAGAACCCATAGGTGTAACAAATATAATAGAGTTTTATTGACAATAAATACTATATATCTAACACTTTCTATAAACTCATGATCTTTGCATGACTATAAGCTTAATACTAAGTTCATTAAATCTTAAACTTGTAAGGACTTTGGTCATTTTATTTGCAGTTTGTTCTTAAGCTGGTGTATACTCAACTTGTAGTAATCCTACCATTAACTTCTTTTGCATAAAATGAAAATTGATTTCAATGTATTTTGTTCGAACATAAAATACTAAGTTCTTCGCTAAGTAACCAATATTGATGTTTTCACCATAAATTATTGAAACTTCATACAACTTCACCTTAAGTTCATCTAATAACTTGTGAACCCAAGTTATTTCACAAACAATATGTGTAAATGCCCTAAACTCAGTATTTGTTAATGACCTTGAAACAACTTTCTATTTGCATGAATTCCATTACTAAAGAGAATGTCCAAGATACATATAATAGCCACATATTGATCTTTTAACATCATGACAAGATGCATAGTCATCATTTTTATAAGATGATAAAGACAAAGGCTTAGACTTATACATCATCAATCCATGAATCAATGTTTCTCTAAGATATCTCAACATATTTTTTTCAATTATCCAATGTACCTCGATTGGTTTATGTAAAAATTGACACAACTTGTTCATTAAGAAGATAATCTCATGTCTAGTGAATGTGCAATATTGAAGACCTTCAACCACTGTTTTATACATAGTAGCATCAATCAATAATTCCTTACTTTGATTGCTAAGAAATTGTCCTACTTGCATAGGGGTTTATACCAGTTTAGACTCATTAAGTTTCACTTTATCCAAAAGATCTTTAATGTACTTGTGCTGACTAAAATGAAAACCCTCATTAGTTTTAATCACTTACAATCTAAGAAAATAACTAAGCTCACTTAGGTTTTTTAGTGAGAAAACATAACTTCATTGAACAATAAGGGTATTAATGAGTGTTGGGTTATTTCCTATAACAAACATATCATTCATATAGATGAGCAACACCATAAAATTCCTTTTTTTTGTTGTATATCATCATTTATGCATTTGAGATGGAACAAGTAAATTCTATATCAATCAAGCATCCGTTGAGCTTCAAATACTAAACCCAAAAGGCTTTTTTAAGACCATAAATGGCTTTTTTTTAATCTGCACAAGTGATGAGGAAAATGCTCATCCTTAAAGCCTATAGGCTAAGCCATGTAAAATTCCTCTATTATATCTCTATTTAATAATGTTGTATTCATATCAAGTTTCCTCATAAACCAGTATTGATAAAATTCCAAACTGAGAACTACTCTAATGATTATGGCTTTAACTACTAGACTAAATGTCTAAGTATGATCCAATCTTTCCATTTATCGAAACCCTTTCACAACTACCCTTGATTTTTACTTGTCTAAATCCCTGGCCTTGAGTTTGGTTTTAAAAACCTACTTATTACCTATTATTCTATTGCCTTTAGGTGGATGAACAAGCTCTTATGCCGTATTATTAACAAGGGAATTATATTTACTCTTCATTGATGCTTTCCACTAAGATATTTTAAGGACTTCTTTGAAAGAAGCTAGCTCGAAAAGGTAAGTGGGTAAAAAGGCTTTCGATTAATAAATATTAGCTTTGGCTCTTGTGAGCATTCTATAAGTGTTTCAAGGTGTACGAACCCTTGTCGAGACTCAAATGAAGATGCATGTAAATCAAGAGACTAATGAATCCCATCAGAGTTAAAATCATTAACTGAGGTGATAGAACCTCTTTATGTTTGTACAATTTGAGGAGGGATAAGCTATGATATAGGTTAGTCTATAGATGAGCTAGCTGGAATTTTAGAGGTTATTGATGAAACATTTTGGACATAGGTGGTGCTAAGAGCCATTGGATAGAGGAAGGTATAGAGAAAGTAGGTGAGGGCGACTGCTACATGGAAATGTCAAACTAATTGTGCAAAGTAGGCTTGATAGTGTGATGGGTTTGGAAGGCATTGTATACTAGTCTCACAGATATATTAGTGGGTATATAAACAAAAAAAATGATTGGTCAAGGGTAGTGGAGACAAATACAAGCTTTATAGTGGTTATATTTGTATAAGCTGCTAACATAAATGAAAATTCATTTTAATTGAAACTAACATAGGGTGAAATGTACACTTTTACATATGAGAGTTCAAGACAACAATAACCCTTATAGGATGCAACATACCGTAAGAACATATAAGGCAAAGACCTAGGCTCAAGTTTTGGACTATAATATGGTCTTAAGTATGGAAAACACAAACAACCAACTACTCTTGAATATGAGTAATCTAGTTTGGTTTGAAAGAGGACTTGAATGGTTCATAAGGTGAACAAATGTTTAAAACTATATGTCCAATAAGACATAAGTACTCTTGATCTCATTATCATAGCCAATCATGTTTTTACTACATGCATGTTCTTCCTTTCAACTACACCATTTTGAGAAGGTGCATGAAGATAAGATATCCTTATAATATAACCACTTTGAAATAAAATGAGATTTCAAAACTTTTAACTCAATATCACCACCATTTTGAAGCTGTTTAATTACAATGTTAAATTATCGAGTCACTATAGCCTCAAAATGTAAAACTACAATGATTGTTGACCCTTATTACTAAGTAAATAAATCCATTCAAAATGAGTATAATAATAATAATCTAATAATAAGAAACATCTCATATTATACGTAGAATGAATCAGTGTAAATACTTACAAATCAATATGTATAATATCAAAAGGCTTAGAAGATGTATTATGTACATATTATTCATAAGAAACCTATATGATTTGCCTAATTAGAAAGCACTACAAAGATCATGATTGTTATTAGGTTTAAAACATTATTCATATTATTTATAACTTGATGTATAATAGAAATGTGTGAATGTCCCAAACTATCGTTCCAAAGGGAGCCATTTGGTTTAGCACTATTAGAATGAATGCTGCTATTTGTTTCAGAAGTCACTTTACATATGACATCCTTAGTCTCTCCTGTTAAAATGATAGTCTTGGATTCTAAATCCTTCACACAAAAAGATTAGGAAAAACTCAACAAAAACATGATTATTTTCACATAATTTCTTAACATAAATTTAATTTTTTTCAAGTTGTGGCCAACATTATAAACTTTTCATTTTTAGTTTTTGAGACTTACTTGACAAATGAGTGAAACCAATGTGTGTAATAAAAATGGTAGTATCTTTACCTAACATAATTGAAACATCGCCATCATAAGGACGGGATTGTTGAAGTATACTTATAATATACATGACTCTTTACAACCTCTTTGAAATTAAAAGTTAAATATTTTTTGTTTAATTTATGACAATTTTCAAAAATTAAGAAAAGGTATTTTTATTTTCGATTCCGATAAAATATCAAATGATATAGTAGAATTTAATTAATTAAAAAAATTAAATTTATTTATATAATTCAATTAAATTCTGACACCTCAGTTAAGATGAAAAGAAATGTTTTCTTAAAAAAGCTTGAATTCGCATTATATATCAAGTATGTAAATAGAAATATCCCTTTTCATTTTCTTATATTATTCTTTATCAATACTTATTAATATCAGCAACAAAGAGGTGATAATCTACATTAAAAAATTCTTATTTTAGTACATATTTAGATTTGACTATTTAATTTAAAAAATTGAATTTTTTTTTTCAAATCATTTTTAAAAACAATTTTATTTAATTTTAAAAAATATTGAATTATTTGACCATTGCTTTTAATAATATATTCTAGAAAAAAAAACATATATTTTCAATGTGTTAACCAAAAAATCGTTATGTTCTTAAATTTTTTATTTAACATTTTATATTAGTTTATTATTTACTTATATTTAAGAGTTGTCAATTTTAATAATGACAGGAAAATCCAGAAAATTATTTGGTTGGAGGCAATTATTAGGACAACATAATGGGAAACCGTAAATGGGGACGAGGATTCATATTTTATAAGATAAGATAGAACAAAGATGGATATTACACTCTCACTTAAGATTTTAAGTCGATTAGGTGAACTAACTTAAAATGAGATGACTTAAAATTTAAAGTCGGTTATATCCGTGAATCGACTTTAAATTTTTTTAGAATATATTATAAGACACCATTGAACAGTCCTACATGTCAATCAACTTTAAATTTGAAGTTGGTCCTACGTGTGAACTGACTTTAAATTTTAAGTCAGTTCAGTAGTATAACTGATTTTAAATTTTAAGTTAGAAAAACCAAAATATGTATAAAAGAGTTTTTAAATAAATTTTGTTAATTGAAAAATTAATTATTAATTAATTACTTAATAACTAAATTTATAACAAAAAACAATTTATATACAATACATATATATATTTAACTTAATTACAATATCATGAAATATTATAAGATACCTATGTTATTCAATATCATCATATTCTTCTTTTGATTCTTCTTGTGATCTTATAATTTCAAGCATATGTTTTGCCCATTCTTCTCGTAAATCATCAAAAAATTACATAGTATATAGCCTGCTTGCTCCAATCAAAGAACTACATGTATTTAAATTCAAAATAAGAATGTAATGTCATGAATTCACAAAAAATAACTTATATATATTAAAAGAGTATATTAGTAAAAGAAATTACCACATTGACACCGGAGTGATCTAACAATAACCCCATTCCTAGCCTTCAAAATCATATTACCACTATATTAATCTTTTGTCTATATAATATGAAGTTACCTGGAATCAAATTGGTATTTTTTATTTAATAATGAGTTCTAAATACGAAGTCAAGTGTAACTCTGATTTGTTACTTGGATTGGTTGAATTTTGGTGCCCAAAAACTAATACTTTTGCATTTCCTTAGGATGAAGCAACAATTACTCTTGAAGATATGATTCTTGATAGGTTTTTTGTACTTGGTTTACCAATGACTACTCCCATAAATGATTAGGATGATTACGTCTAAATGTATAATATATTACATCTTTTCCTAATTGTTTGATTATTTCATCCTTGTTTATTTATTCTTGAACTGTTCTCTACAAATAATAAAATATACCATACATTATTACATCAATATGCAAAAATCATAACAAGGACTTTGTATCAAGTAAAATTACTAACCAACTTATTGAGTTGTTTTTCTCCTCGTTTATTCAAGGACTTTATATTCATTAATTGGTTCCAAGTATGAAAAAACATGATTTTTGGTCAATATGGAAGTTTTGTATTTCTTCCATGCCTTATTCTTGTAACACTTATTTATCCAATTATCGGGAACTTTAAAACAATTTTGTAAAAAAACACATTTTAGAGAAGGTACAATATAAAAAAGATATAATATATGTAATTAATTATAAAACAAAAGACACTTACATAAATGATTTTTCATATATTATACTTTTTAGCATCTTCAACTTTATACTCTTACATTTAACACATGTTTATCGAATCATACTATTTTTATTATTACTATTTCTACACGCAAATTCCAATAAAGTTTAAACTCTAGAAATATAATCCTACTCAATTTTACATTTTGACATCCAAGATTTGTCTATTTTCTATTGATTATATTAAAGATATTAAATATGTATCCAATAAAATATAAATGTATTAATCACCAATATATTTCAGATATTATTATATATGAAGTTATAAATTATTAGAATATCCATCAAAATATCATATAAAAATAAATACATAAAATTCAAACAATTAATAAACTCATTATAATATTAACAATATATATATATATATATATATATATATATTGATAATAAATATTTTATACATATATATAATAATTAATAATATATATGAAAAACATAAATACATAAAATTATTAAAATAAATAAATAAAAAATACATTCTTCTCTTCTAAGTTTGAATAAAAATACATAATCTATATAACACAAAAAAAAATATACAAATAATCAATAACACACAATATACATTAAAATAAAAAATAATTTTACAAAAATTATATAAAAATAAAAAAATATGAGTAATAAATGTAAAATAATTCATAGAAATACTTGCAAGAGTAAATTAAGTGACAAAATAAAGTAAATGAAGAAAAAAAAGGTGTTTGGTAAGTGAGAAAGTGAAAAAAAATAGGTATGAAAAATTTGAATATTAAGTAAAAAAAATAGTGAATCTAGATGATAAATTAGAGATGAAGAAAAACCCACTTGATGGCACCAAAAATACACTACTACAAAAATAGGCATTAAATTCGGTTCACGGGATGAACCAAATTTACCTGTAAAGTTGGTTCACGGGAAGAACCGACTTTACCCGTACATTTTATGATTTGTTTTTATTTTTATTTTTATTTTTCGTATTATTCAATATATATATAGCATAAAAAAATAAAAAATAAAAAATAAAATAATAATACAAATAATTAAAAATTTAAATATATTTAATTACTTGATAATTAAATTTATTACAAAAACAAATAATGTATATATAATACATATAGTTAACTTAAATTACAAATAAAATAATGTCGTCAAAGTGTAATTATTATGCGATCGAGTAAGCTTGGTTAGCTTAGAATCTTGATTGGCCTTCACAAGTATTATGACAAAAAACAGTTGATCCATATAATAATTCATATTCCCCTACATACATGAGCACGTAAAACATCCATCAAAAAAGTAGTCTAAACTTCAGACATACGAATGAAGAAATTAAATCATTATAAATATTACCATAAAAAAAAGATTACCACATACAACGACATTTGACTAACTCATAGTAGCACTTTATTAATCATTTGTCTATATATATGAAGTTATCTGGAATCTCTACTAGTATTTTATAATGCTATATATAATGAACTCTAAATATGAAATCAATTGTAACTTCGATTTCTTACTTGGCTTATGTGAGTTTTGGTCCCTAAAACATATAGAACATGTTCATGGGCACCAAAACTCATACAAACCAAGAAACAAATCGGAGTTACGTACACCTGATTTTTTCATTTAGAGCTCATTATATCACTAAAAATACTAGCAGAGATTCCAGATAAATTCATATTTATAAACAAATGATTAATAAAGTGCTAATATGAGTTCGTAAGGAAAGTGGGAAAGAGATATGAGATGTAGTTTGGGCCAAAAATAGGTCCATAAAACAATGCATTCCCCTAAATACATGAGCATATGATTAATCATCATCAAACAAGTGATTTCAGACACAAAAATAGATAGAGAAATTAAATTATTAAAAAATTTACTGTTATGTTGTCATATGCTATTCAAAATCATCAGAATCTTCTCCTGATTGTTCTTGTGATGATATAATTTGAACCATATGTTATGCCCATTCCTCTCGTAAATCATCAAAAATTTGCTAGTCGTAACCCGTCTTGTTCCAACCAAAGAACTACATGTATTTAAAATCAAAATAAGAATATAATTACATTTATTTACAAAAACAAACTCAAATATGTTAAAAACTTTTATGTATATGGGTAAAAGATATTACCACATCATCAATTGGAATTTTGATATTTGTGATGATTTCGCTCATACACTTCATGACATAATAACCACACATGACTCCATTATTTTGTTGTGGAACCTACCAAAAAAAGTGCATGTACATGAATTTTCATATTCGAACATCCTTATTATTCAATTGTAAAATTAATAAAATTATTAATATTGAATTGTACATACCATAACGTTTGTCCATATAAGCTTATGAGATTTTTTAAGGGCAATGCCCCTAAACTTATTCCACAACTTCCATGCCCTATAAAGGTTTAAAATGATTAGTTTTTATTAAATATTACAAAAAATAATAGAAGAAACTAATATGTAACTATAACTCTTACATTTCAACAACTCCTTTTGTATCTTTACTCAGTTCTATGGAAGTTGAGTCACAGTACCAAGCATGATTATTGAACATATCAATGATTACCAACATCTAATGATCTTGGCCTTGTTCAAACCTTAATGGCCAAGGGATTATCAACTTTTGATTTCTGTTAAGCGTTAATGCTATATCACATAATTGTTTAGCTCTAATGCTAACATCCTTCTCTTGATATTGATTGACATATGAAGAATCATAGAACATTGCTAAATGTGATGAGTGATTATGTTGAAGTCGATAATAGCACGCCCTATATAAAAGATATATATATATATATAATTAGATAATATAAATATAATTATATATGTTCTGCATAAATAAAAGAAAAATAAATAGATTGATGACTCACCTTGTCCACACTTGAATTATACTTAAATCGATCTTTTGATATTCAAACAGTTGCAATAAGCACTCGATCGATATATAAGTTTGGCCGAGGTCTACACCAGAAATTTCTATAGGAGGTGGCACAGTCCATCCATCATTTATATTAGATGCCCTCCCAACAATAGTCATCAAAGTGCCAAGATTTCTGCTGAAGTTAAACACATAAATATGACTATACTTTTTCCAAGGCTTCTTCTTGAATGACTTGGTGCACGATGATTGGCCACTAGTCATAGATTTAGCACGAGATTCTTACTTTGTATCTCTTAAATGTGCCGCATTTAAGAGTTCTAGTATAATAGACTAAAAAAAGTATTATATATGTATTTTTTAGTAACAATATAAGATATAATAAAATAATAGTAGTAAACAAGTGTTATCTTTTAAGTTCAAAAATAGTACCATGTCAAAATTTAGAACAACTTGAATCGACGACAAAGCCACATACTGTCCAACTGCCTCTTGGACTATGGTAGCATCAAAAGGCACAGGTAGTGGACAATCATGAAACAATGATTGATCAATTACTATTCGCCAATGATTAGGCAAATATTGATTATGAATTTTCCAATCATCGCTCAATTGTTGTACCGTTCCAATAGCAACATAGTCTGTTGACGAAGGATGTTTCAACAAACATTTCATATTCTGTAAAAAAATTAAGTGTTATATATAAAAAATAAAACATATAATAAGAATTTAAAAATAATAGATTATATACACCAGAAATTAAAATCTTACCACATATGATTCATCAAATAGAAGAGGACTCTCATGTGGGGTAGCTATTAGATGTACATTCTCACCAAAATATTCATCTTGGTTTGATTTATGGTAAGAATGTGCAGATTGCATTGGAGAAAATGAACCACTACTTGATTTCATATGCATTCCTGGCATATAGTGAGGACCAATAGGATGGCTATATCCCATACTGGATGTAGTTTGAGCGTAATGAGATTCCATGGGTAGCATGCCTGGCATGGATGGTGGCATGCTTGGCATGGATTGTGGCATGCCTGGCATGGAAAGTGGTATGCCTGGCATGGATGGTTGCATGCTTGGCCAATATGGAATGCCCTGGTTGTAGCATAATGTCATGGCTGACATTTGTTGTGATTGATGTTCTTTTAGAGTGGCAATATCACTTATCACTGAGGCCTTAAAGGAGTTGAATTTTTCTTCAATTTTAGTGTACTTCTCCTTACTTACCGTCTGAGGCTTTTTGTTTTGGAATGTCAAAATACTCCATATAACCATCATATTGGCTACCTCTCCTAACACGACCAGGATGCTCGCGTCCAAATGCATGATATAAAACATCTCTCCCAGGCTCTTCGATTATTTCACCCCTGGATATTTTTTCTTGAACAGCTCTCTACAAATAATAAAGCACACAAACATATCATTCATTATTACATCAATTATTAAATATCATTAAGACTTTTTATCAACCGAAATTACTAACCAACTTATTTAATTGTTTTTCTCCTCACTGAGTCACCGGTCTTGAATTCTTCGTTTTGGGAGTCTTTGTTTCTATCTACAATTCAATTCGGGTAACAGGTCTACCCAATTCAGCTTCCTACATAAATTATGAAAATTTTATTAACAATGACATGAAATTAAATCAAGGAAAATAAATATAAAAATATTTATAAATTAAGACAAATTAATAATACCATTCTATATCTAACTTCAGGATTTGAAGACCTCCCAGTACGGTTAGGAAGAATGTTATGCATTTGTACATTCTGATGATCTTCTCTAATAATTTGAAATTCATCTGAACGTCTATAATCCACAAAGTCTTTCCAAACTTGAGGTGTAATCCAGGGGTGTCCTTCAGGGATTTTGTAGATCACATTCTCATCAAGTGTTCCAAATATGGAAAGACATAATTTCTTGCCAATCTGGAAGTCTTGTATTCCTTCCACGCCTTATTTGCAATCTTATAACACTTGCCCTTCCAATTGTCATCGACTTTGTAACGATTCTGTAAAAACACAGTACAAAAGATTAGATATAATACACCTAATATAATATATATATTGATTATAAAATATAAGAGACTTACACAAATGGTTATCCATATTTTAAACTTTTCTGCATCATCAACCTCAGACCAATCATTTATATTGATTGGTATACTGGACTTTGCCAGTCGACCAATAGAGGATTTCAATTGTTGACCAGTTTTCCCTATTGGATTACCAGTAGCATCAAATAGAACAGGTATTCTATTATCTAGGTTAAGTGGAGCATCAGGTATATTCGTCCAACCTCTTCTTTTCAAATACCCCAATGGATCATTTGGATCTACAAGCTCTGTTATCCGAATATCCATGAAATATCTACAAACAATGAAGAAATATAAATTAATTGACAATTTTAGGAACATACATATATATAAGAGTTATTACAACAATATAATATAGAACATACGTTATGTTTAATTAGGTTGTTGATCGTATACATATATTCCTTCACAATCACTTCGAGTCCATGACGAAGAATCATCATCAACAATTAGATCATCAGATACATTAGGCAATTTATTTGAGAAATTACTAATATTGGTTAATGTATCAAGCATAGAGTCATCATCTTCTACAACATCACAATGGTAAAACTCTTTTTGTGGAGGCGTTAACACAACAGACCATCTTGGATCAATTTGATCGCTCGCGTAAAATAGTTGTTTTGCATGAAGTACTAACGTGAAAGGATCATCAGTGTGACTTATCCTAGATAAATTTACAAGGGTAAATCCAAAATTATCTATTTTATATCCAACATTGATAACATCTTCGACCCAATCACACAAGAAAATTGTTTCATGGAAGACTTCATAATCCAATTCCCAAATCTCTTGTATTATACCATAATATGTTCTATTAGAAAGTACATGATTAGCATCTTTTGAACTGGAAAATTGCATAGTTTGTGCAACCATCTTCATCCCACTATTTTGATTTACTCGAACTTTGTCCCTAGCTTGATTCGTAAACCTCGATCCATTTATTGTGAAACTATAAAATGATTTGACATCGAATTTTGGCCCATGTGCAAGCCATTGTAAACTTTCTAATATTTTATGATTGGGTTTCTTGAGTTCATCTCGAATCTATGTATACAAAAACACAAAATGTCTTTAGAGCAAAAAACATTGAATAGATATAGGAAGATACATGCATGATTTTTTTGTTTGTGACACTTACATGGTTGCGAAACCAATTAATAAGCTCTCGCTTATGTTCATCATACAACCATTTTTCTCCTCTATTTTTTATAACGAGGATCGATCTTCAATAAATTTAAATGCATCATGTAATGTTATTAAATATATATTAAGTTATATATCATCATTAATAGTTAAATAAAAAATGATTTTTGCAATCATGAAACAATGAACATCACTTACTCTATGTACGGTTGTGCCTCATTATCATTTACCAAAATGATTCGGTGTGCTTTTTCCCATCGAGTGCGATCAATAAATAATTTCTTACTTCCACCAAGCGTAGGGTTACATACTTGGATCATGTGACGTTCTAAGAACAACTTGTGCATAGGATTCCCAATTTCAGTGCAACCACTAAAGTATTCAGAACAAAACTCAATGGCCTCTTCAGCAATGTAGCATTCCACCATGCATCCTTCAGGTCGATATCTATTATTTACATATCCTTTAAAGACTTGCATATATCTCTCAAAAGGATACATCCACCTTAAGTAAGTAGGACCACATAATTGAACCTCTCGAACTAAATGAAAGTGAATCATTATATCAAAGAAAGAAGGAGGAAAATATTTTTCAATTAGACACAAAGTCTCTACAATTTCTTTGTGTAAAGAATTTAACTTGCCAATTGATATAGATTTCTTGCATATTGTATTGAAGAATGAACAAAGCCAAATTATTGATAATCGAACATGTTTTGGAAGAATTGATCTAATAGCAACTGGTAATAACTGTTGCATTAAGATATGACAGTCATGTGATTTCAATCCATACAGTCTCTTATCGGTGATAGACACAAAATTTCTTAAGTTGGATGAGTAACCATCAGGAACTTTCACACCCTCCAAACATTTACAAAACACATCCTTCTCTTTTGTTGACATTGTATATGATGCTGGTGGTAAGTATGTTTGATTCTTATCATTTTCCACCCTTGGTTCCAATTCAGGCCGTATGCCTAGTTTTTTTAAATCCAATCTTGCTTTAATTCCATCTTTTGTTTTTCCAGGTATATTAAGTAAAGTACCAATCAAGCTCTCACATACATTCTTCTCAATGTGCATGACATCTAAGATGTGACGAATGTGTAGGTCTTTCCAATAAGGTAATTCCCAAAATATTGATTTTTTTTCCAACAACCATGGTAAGTCGGTTCAAACTCTTTCGTTTCCCTACCTTAGTGAGTTTTTTTCATCTTTCCATATCGTTTGAATGTTATCCTATTCAATTGCCTTAATATCTCAATACCTCGCAAAGGTCGAGTTGCATGATCATGATCTTCTTCACCATCGAACGGTTTCTTTTGGTATCTAAACTTGTGTCCAGATGGAAAAAATCGTCTATGTCTTCTATAAGACATCTTTCGTCCGTGAACAAGATAAGTTGGAGAAGTTCCATCACTACATATAGGACATCCCTTGTAACCTTTTGTTGCATGTCCTGATAAGTTTCCATAGGCAGGAAAATCATTAATTGTCCATAAAAGGACCCCTTTCAAGTTAAAGTGTTCTTTTTTATGTGCATCGTAAAAATTTACACCATCATTCCACAACGTCTTTAAATCACCTATCAGAGGCTGCAAATATACATCAATATCAACACCGGGTTGTTTCGGTCCTGAGATTAATAATGTTAACACCATGAATTTTCTTTTCATACACAACCAGGGAGGAAGGTTGTATGTTACCATAATTACTGGCCAACAACTATATCTACTACTGAGGGAACTCTGTGGATTAATTCCATCAGCAGCAATGCAAGACGAAGATTGCACGGATCAGATGAAAATTGAAGAGATAAATTATCTACTACTTTCCAATTTGGAGAATCACAAGGATGACGTAGCACCCCATCATCAGATCGATTATCTGAATGCCAAGTCAACATCTTTGATGTATATTTACTATTGAACAACCTTTGAAAGCGAGGAATCGAAGGAAAGTACCAAAGAACCTTTGTAGGCACGCCTTTCTTATGTGTTGTACTCTCATTTGTACCATGCTTCCATCTCGATTCTTTACACATAGGACAATCATGTAATGTCTCATATTCTTTTCTATAAAGAATGCAATCATTAGGACAAGCGTGAATCTTATGATATTCCATGTCAAATGGACTAAGAGATTTCTTCACTTCATACATTGAAGATGGCAATTCAATACCCTCAGGAAACATATCAACTAGTAGATTTAGTAATTCTATGAATCCCTTGTCAGAAAAACCATGTTTTGCCTTCACATTGTACAAATGAACCAATCCCGACATTTTAGTGTAATTTTTGCATTTTAGATACAACGGTTTTTCGGCATCTTCTATAAGTTTATTAAAGGTTTTGGAATCATCCTCGCGTAATTCATCTTCAACACCATGAAACATATTTTCTGTCTGTACATTATGATAAGATGTATGTAATCTACTCACATTCTTATTTATCTTTTCTCCATGAGTATTATCAATATTTTCTCCATGATAATACCAACATTTATAGCTCAATAGAATACCATTACGGATAAGGTGATACTTAACCTAATCAAATTCATGAAATCGCTCATTTTTACATTTAACGCATGGGCATCGAATCATACTACTTCCAGTATTACTATTTCTACAAGCAAATTCCATGAAACTTTCAACTCCAAAAATATAATCTTGCTCAATTCTACACTTTGACATCCAAGATTTGTCCATTTTCTATTAATAACATTAATTAAACATATTACTTAATTATGTATACAATGAATATATTTCAAGTATTATTATATATAAATTTCATAATTATTAGAATATATATCAAAACATACATAATGCAAAACAATTATCATTTTAATCATTTTACAAAACAATTTCTATACAAATTAAAAAATAAGCAACATGTTAGCATGAATATATAAAAACCAATCACGCATTTTGGTTGATTCTAATTTCTAAGCATGTTACTATATTATAATTAAAAATTAATAATAATTATACGTATATAAATAAATTTGTGCACGTATAGTAAACTCACAACATTTCAGATATTATTTCCACATAAAATAAGTCAAACATAATAACAAGTAAAATAAAAAAAACATACCTAAATCAAAAATTTATACAAAATATAAAACAAACTGAATAATAAGCTCCAAAATTCTACTTAATAAAATATAATTATTTATAATATATAAATAAATTTATCCACACAGTAAATATATATAAACCCTCAAACCCACAACATTTCAGATATTATTTCCACATAAAATAAGTCAAACATAACAAACAAAATAAAAAACATACCTAAATCAAGAATTTATACAAAAAATGGGTATAATTTTTTTTAATAGTTTGCTCAAAAAAATAGTAGAATTGAAAGATAATGTGAGAAGAGGAATATAAGTTACAAAACAACATTACAATGGTGGTCGGAGGTGGCCGGAAATTTAGAAAAAAGGTGGCACACGGTGTAGATTTTGGGAGAAAATGGAGGAAAGAGAGGAAGAAAAATGGGTTCTGCGTAAAAAATGAACCGAATTTGGATATATTAGGTGGATAGCGTTGGTTCTCCACGTCAACCGACGCTACGTCACGTGGATAGCGTCGGTTTTCCACGTCAACCGACGCTACGTCAATCGACGATATCCACGTGACATAGCATTGGTTCTCCATGTCAACCGACGCTATCCAATTTGTTGTAGTGCCTTAAAGGAGTTTAATTCTTCTTCAATTTTAGTGTACTTCTCCTTACTTACCGTCTGAGGCTTTTGTTTTGGAATACTCCATAGAACCATCAATTGGCTACCTCCCCTAACACGACCAGGATGCTCACGTCTGAATGCATGATATAAAGCATCTCTCCCAGGCTCTTCGATTATTTCACCCCTGGATATTTTTTCTTGAACAACACTCTACAAATAATAAAGCACACAAACAATTATCAACCTGACGTAGTGTCGGTTGACATGGCGAACCGACGCTATCTACATGGATAGCATCGGTTGAGGGGGAGAAATGACGCTACATCCAACATGGATAGCGTCGGTTCTACACCGAACTGACTTTAAATTCATTATAAGTCGGTTTTTTCCAAAAATCGACTTTACACAGCGACTTAAATACCCATTTTTGTAGTAGTAATAGTAGTCAAAAGTGGATAGAAAATGAGAAAGAAAACTAGAGGGTGGAACTATATTTTGGAAGGGAAATGAGAAAACATGATGGGGTTGTTGGTATGGGAGAGAGAAGAAAATAAAAGGAAAAAAATAGTGTCGGTTGATACATGAAACTGATGCTACACGTAGGATTTTAAGTCAGTTTTACATGTCAATTGATGCTACACGTGGTTTGCGTCAGTTGACACGTAGAATCGACTTAAAATCCTACGTGTAGTGTCAGTTGACACGTAGGATCGATGTTATTCGTTACGAGTTAGTTGACCCATGGAACTAAACTGATGCTACATGTAGGATTTTAAGTCGGTTCTACGTGTCAACTGATGATATACGTGGCTTAAGTCGGTTGAAATGTAGAACTGACTTAAAATCCTATGTGTAGCATCGGTTGACACGTGAAACTGATGTTATATGTAGGATTTTAAGTCGGTTCTACGTGTCAACCGATGCTACACTTGGCTTGCGTCGGTTGAATGTAGAACTGACTTAAAATCCTACATGTAACGTCAGTTAACACGTAAGACCAATGTTATTCATTACGTGTCGATTGACACATAGAACCGAACCAACGATATACGTAGGATTTTAAGTCAATTCTATCTGGCAACCAACGCAAGCGACATGTAGCGTCGGTTGACAAATATAACCAACTTAAAATCCAACATGTAGTGTCAGTTCCACGTGTCAATCGACGCTAACTTTTGATTTTTCTAAAATTATTTAAAATGGTTTATAAGCTTATCGATTTAAAATTCATTATAATTCGGTTTTAAGCAAAAAATAAACTTTAAATCCCAACTTAAATACTCTTTATTGTAATAGTAAAATAAATATTTTTATTTATATTTTTAATATTTTTTATATATTTAGTTACATTTAAACTCAAATTAATTATAAATAATGTATTATATATTTATGTTATATTTTTATTCTTTTAAAACACCAACAATGTTATTTTATAAAAATTATTTAAACTCTTTATTTCAATTATAAAATTATAAAATCTTATAATTATTTTATAATTTATTCTCATTATCTTCAATATAATTTGTAACAAGTAACTATCAATATTATTTGGTATAAAATAATTATTTATGTAATGTTATTTTATTTTTCTCTATTTTACATAAATATTGTTTATTTCTTTTATTATCTATTCGTTTTAATTTTTTTTCTTCTCATTATAAAATATTTATCATTTGTATATTTTTTTTAAATAACTTTTCCTTTTTATTAAAAATTAAAATAATTTTAAAAAATAAAATATCACTTAGATTTATGTTTTTTATTTGGTGGTCCTTGTTCCCTATTATAGATCATTGTTATGTCCTGCAATGATTTTAAGTAGGGATGAATGAAATATTCAAAATCAAGATTGGGAAATGGAGAGGGGTCCTCGATCGCACCTCATCTCGTTTACAACCCTACTTATACTTGTTATCATCTTAGTAACTTGTTTTTAAACAAATTATACTTAAGTAGGACTATGAATTTTTTGATGAAATAACACACTATAATTTTTATATTTTTATAATTATATTATTTACACACTCGTAACTGAAACTCTAATCTTAGATTTACTATATGTCTAAATAAATTATATGTCATTGAGCCATAAGCTCATTTGTTATCATACTATTACTCTAAAAAGAAGATGATATAGTTTACACTCATATTATAAATCATCGATCATTTGCTTAAATTAACTTTCTTCAATTAAATTTATTGAAAATTAACTTAAGCATCGAAGTAGATATGACATCCGATATCGTTCTTTCTAATAGGTTTCTTATCTATTTCAATATCTATATCAACAGTTTGATTGTTGAACACATTAAGCACAAAAATTGGATTCAACAATATGGGGTCGTAGATATGACACCCGATATCGTTCTTTCTAATAGGTTTCTTATCTATTTCAATATCTATATCAACAGTTTGATTGATGGACACATTAAGCACAAAAATTGGATTCAACAATATAGGGTCGTCTGTAAGAAAACAATTTGGTGTTATAATTGATACAAGCTTACAAAAAAACACCCATAACATTCATAGTGCTCTTTGTGTTCTTGATCATGTTTATCACATTTTTCCTATTATGGATCCTATTCGATCCATTGAGATTTCAAGATGAGTTTCCAAAAACATTCTCGAAGAATATCCTTCTTATCCATCTGAGTATATGATCGCCACACACAAAGTGTGTGTAATGAATACACAAGTATACATATCGCAACAAGTAATATAATGATAAGAAAAAATAGTTCACATGGAGATTATTTTATTAGAAACTAATTTTTAAAACTTAAAAAATAAAAATCAATTTTTTTTTGTGTTTTTATATTTTAAGAAAGAAAAATTAACATAACTAAAAGTAAATAGCAATAATTAACTAAATAAAATTTGGTAACTAAAAAGATATATAAGAAAATATCTAGGAATACTTAATCCTCTAATTTTCTAAATATGTGAATCGCTAAAATCTCTTCAATATAATTATCAATTAATTACATGATCAATTGAATCTAACCTAGCATGTATTCCTCACTAAAGTAAACTACACACCATTTAGTAATTAATTTAATCACACTCCCATGCCAATTAAATTGCATACTACTCATTAAGTTCATCAATTATGGATCACATACATAAGAATCATACATATCTGCCTAAAAACTATGCATGTTATTTAATCAAGATAAATAATTAAATGATTCTCTCAAATCTATTTAATTGCCTTTATAGATAAATTGTTGGCCAAAATATTAATAACATAAAAATCAGATTAAATAATATAATTATAATTGGGGTAAAATATTAAATCATCACATGATAAAAATTGGGTTCATAAGATTCCTAAATTGATAAATTAACTAAACATAATTGTGTTCATAAAACTCATATTTTTCATAAAAGAAGACATAAAAATTGATAAAGAAAATAGTAAAAGAAGAAATACAATAAATCTTGAATTGTAGAATAAATCTCTCTTGAATCTCCACCAAAATTGTATCCTCTCTTGAGTTTTTTCTGTATTTTTCTCTCTTTTTAGCTCCAAAAATTGACCAAAATTATGTTAATTGAGGTCATTTAGGGTTTATGGAGTGATTAAGGGCTTAAATATTGCTCAGGTACAATTTGGACCGTCAGATCAGCTTCAAATCAAAGGCTACGATCAAAACAAGCAAAATTGACAACTCCAACCAATCACAGCATAACACGTGACACAAGGAATTCACTGAGTGAATCCAGGTGCGACACATGGTAGGGAAGATTGGTCAAAGTAAATGCTCATTGAGTCATCGACATGTAGCGCAATGTGATTCATAGAAACAGATGGTGTGGCGCACGTGTGGAAAGCGATGAGCAATGGCAAGGTGACACGTGGAAATGAGGGTTGACCAATTTATGAACTCGGATTGAACATCATGCTAACACGTGGCGCGTGTTTCGTCCTCCTCACGTGTGACATAACATGATTCACTGTCCCTACTTACGTGGAATCCATGTGGCTTGCCTAATCGGCTCATCTGCTTACGTGGCATGACACGTGGCATCTCTTGATTGTTTCTGTGTTAAAAATCCATAAAAATCCCAAAATTTATATTTTCACCCTTTTTTCACTAAAAAGTTTATATTTTAATATTTTTGGCCATAAAAATACTATTTATTGAATAAAATAAGTAAATATTAAGTAAAAAAGGGCGCTAATGACTCTATTTTCACAATCATTAGTATAAGCAGGATATCTCCCTGGAGAATAAGCCTTCTCCTATTAAGAAAATCAAGAGAGTAAAGAAGGACAAGAAGCATAGAAAATCCTACCATGGAACAAAGGTTAGGACGCCTAGAAGAGATGTTGGAGTAATTGATGTAGTTCTAGGCACAACCTTAAGAGCAAGCGAAGAGGTCTACTAACATTCCTCGCTTTTCGGGATAGATTGAGCACGAAGCCTAGTAGGGTTAGCATCAAACTTCTAACGATAGCCACAATTTTTCCTATAATAGAGGCCCAATATAGAGTAAATTAGGACCTAAGGTCTCAAAGCTCCCAACATATCAAGGATTTGACAACTGCATCAACAACAATACCCAATTATTGGCACAACTAGCCGTAATTGTACATGATAGTGAGAATATCCTTGGCTAGGAATGTTCATTACTAGATGCCAAGACTTGATGGAACACCTTGAAATCCGATGTTATGCCTATTTTGGCTAGTAAAGCATCACTGAGGATGTTGCAAACTCTAACCTCAACCATCGACAAGTACCATCAGCAAGTAATCATCAATTGAACACCCCCCAATAAAAAGCATAGAGTTTTGACTATAAAAATGGAGTTAAAAGTCAAGAGCAAGAAACACTACCTAGACTATGCAGAGTCCACCCAAACACCTTTCATCATGGAAGTAATGTCTACTCTCGTGGGAAGGAAGTTTAAGTAACTAGTTTGTGTCACCTATAATAAGTCTATTGACCCTCTAAATCACCTAGAGTCATTCATAGACTATGTAAAATTGTACGCCCTGATGTCAACTATAAGGATTTTTGATTGACTTTGGAAGGAAAAACTCATATTTTGTACTAAACTTTAGAGCCAAGGACTATTGAAAGCTTCTCATAATTTTCCAAGCAATGCCTCACTCACTTTTTGAGCAATAGGTGATTTCCAAAAATTGATGCACTTTTGATAAAGTTGGCCAAAAGAGACAAAAAATCCCTTAAGGATTTCTTCAATTGTTGTAGTAATGAAAAAATGTAGGTCGAGGGCTACTCTGACTCCTTGGTAGTCAACACCTTCTTACAAGCCATTCATATGGGGTCTCTATAAAGCAAATTGGTAGTAAAGCTCCATGCATTGACATATAAAGAGAAGACTATAATGGTGGTGGCATTAATAATAATGGAAGATATGGCCACCTATTATAGCAGTGGGTAAAAATATCATTCCTAAAAGCAAGGTTGAGGACAATCCTAGCTACCAAGATATTATGGAGCCTAGATTGGAGTGTAAGGATGAAAAACCACACAGAAGAACTGAGAAATCCCATCCTTAGGTGGAATTCAATAAGTTTGTTCTTAAATACTACCTAGGAACAAGTGTTGATTCAAGTCTAAAGCAAGAGACTGTTCAGACGACCTAAGAATTAAAAGGTCCATCCACCAACAAAAATCATAATAAATATTGCAAATACCATCATGATTATGGGCATAATACTAAGGATTATTGGGAATTAAGAGATGGAATCAAATATTTTATTTGTAAATAATTTTGAAGGATTTTGTACTGGAAAAAAGATCGTCGACATCAACGAACCCAAAAGACAAACTGAAGGAGCCGAGCCCTTAATAGTAAATGAGGTTCATACGATATTCGAAGGACCTACTAGTGGAGATTCAAATCATGCTAGAAGAGTGCATTATAATGAGCTATCTTTAGAACAAGAAGTGCTTAGCAAAGCACAAAGCCAAGGGAAGGGAAAATAGGCCAAAATTATTGGAGAAGACTTGGTCTTTTCTAAGAAGGAACCTAAGTAACCAGTGGATCCCCATTATGATGCATTGGTTGTCACTCATTAGATCGCCAAACCCAAGATGTATAGAATAATGGTAGATATGGGAATTTTTATGGATGTCTTATTCATGGATGCATGGAAACAATGAGGCTTTAGTACCCTATTCGACCCGTGGTAACATCTGGGTTCTCCAAAAAACCTCTTACCCAAGAAGCAAATATAATTTTTGATGAGCATTAGGAAAGGCTGCACGACTAGAACTTTAATGATCAATTTCCTAATGGTTAATTTCCATTCATACCATAATTGCATATTGATACGACCCTTCTTGCATGTTACCAATGCAAGTATCATCAACTTATCACCTAGCATTGCAATTCCCATTTGAACTTGGAGTTGAGACAATCTTGGGAGAATAAAGGGTAACTTAAGATGTTACAATGTGGGAGTCAGACAAGGGAAAATGACATGTCCTTAATAGCGGGAAGAGACTCATATTTACTTAGCCATTTTCTTTATATAATTTTTATTTTTAATAAAGTGATAGGTGAGGTTCTATATGGCCATGTTAACACCAACACCCAGACTCATTCAAACAATTGGAGGAAAAATAAAAAAGAAAACGAAGAAGTACAACAAATTTGGCCCTCATACTTTATGCAACTACACTTTATGCTCTTGAGACTTACTCCACCAACAAACCATCCAAGCATTCTTACAAAATCTCAAAAACTCTACCCCCAAAAAAATTCAATAAATATTTACATTTAAATTAAACATAGATTCAAGACCTGTTGCTCCAACAAGGTTGAGAGTAAATATGTTCCTTCACCAAGTTCTAGCAGTAGCACTTTGTCAAAGCCTTGATACTTTCAAACCTAGATGAAAAGAGCAAAAAAGAGTTAGAAGAGAGCACCCTTTTCCAAACATATTTCAAAATAATGTCAAGTTAAAGTTATAACCCAGATGTATCTCCATGGAAAGTTACAAGTAGAAATCTAAGATCGTCTTTTACAAAGAAGTGAGGTTATAAATCCCTTTTCTGCTCTTCACCTTTGAACTAGAACTTAGACTAAGGAGTGTTCACCTTATGAGTCATGTAATAAGTAGGAAATACTACCTTGGCTATGAGTACTTTGTGCTTCAAGCTAATTAAGCCTCAAACAAAAGTATGAAGGACATCTTCCCCAAAATCATGAGGTGATGTTCCCCAAGAAAGACTTAAGACAAGTTACACCATAGACCGTCTCACTAAGGAAAAGTATAACATCAACTAAGAGCTCAATAGTGACTAAGTTTAGGAGGAAATACCTACGATTTACCCCAATAAGTCTAACCAGTAAATGCAGGCCAGTAGACATAAAACTCGGCAATGACTAAAGTCTTGCTTGGAAAGTGTACATCAACCTACCTAGAACCTAATGATAATGGTGGAGCCAGGACCCCCTCTGCATTCCCCGTCCTCAATTTAGAATTTTTTTCCATCCCCACTTAAAATTATTGCAAGTGATCGAACACAAACTGTGTGCAATAAATATGCAAGTATACATATCGTAACAAGTAATATAATGATAAGCAAAGATCGTTCCCATAGAGATTATGTTATTAGAAACTAATTTTTAAATAAAAAATAAAAATCAATTTTTTTATGTTTTTATGTTTTAAGAAAGAAAAATTAAAAAAAAACTAAAAATAAATAGTAGTAATTAATTAACTCAAACTTGGTAGCTAAGAAGATATACGAGAAAATATCTACGAATACTTGATTCTCCAATTTTCTAAATACGCGAATCACTAAAATCCTTCGAATATAATTATCAATTAATTACATGATCAATTGAATCTAACCTAACATGTATTCATCTCTCAAGAAAACTATACATCATATAGTAATTAATCTAATTACACTCACATGTTAATTAAATTACATACTACTCATTAAGTTCATCAATTATAGATCACATATATAAGAATCAAATATCTCTACCTAGACTATTGATGTTATTTAATCAAGATAAACACATAAATAATTATCTCAAATCTATTTAATTGTCTTTACAAATCAATTATTAGCCAAATAATTAATAGCATAAAAATTAGATTAAATAATATAATTAAAGTGAAATCATAATTTGGGTAAAATAGTATATCATCACATGGTAAAAATTTGGCTCATAAGACCCCTAAATTAATAAACTAGTTAGACATAATTTTGTTCACAAAACTCATATTTTTCATAAAAAAAAAGACATAAAAAGTGATGAAAAGAAGAAGAAGAAGAAGATACAATTAATCTCTTGAATTATAACACCAATATCCTCTTGAATCTCCACCAAAATTGTATCTCTTTTTGAATTTTTCTGTATTTTTCACTCTTCTTGATAAATTGATAATTTTTGTCTCATTCGGGTTTACGTGGAAATTAGAGGATTAAATTTGGCTCAAGTGGAATCTATACAGTTAGATCATCTTAAGATCAAGGGTTGAGATGAAAAAAAGAAAAATTAACATAATCTAACCAATAGGAGTACACCACGTAGCATGGAGAAAAGGCGTAACCAATCAATGCACAATGCATGGCATTAGATATTGGTCTCGATCGATCCATGTTGAGTCAACATGACATGGTGATTCTTGATTCATGGTTATAGCTTGCGTGGCACACACGTAGAAAAAATGGACGAATCAGGTGATAGCATATGCACTTGGCAAACTTAAAACAAACGTTAAGCTTACATGTGGCATGACGTTGCATCACCCGATACACACGATGTTTCACGATTGGGCCTCTCTGCTTACATGGAATTCACATGGATTGCTTGGTCAACTTTGTCCATGTGGTAGTTTTTGATTGATTCTGCATAAAAAATTCACAATAATTCCAAAAAAAATCTCAAAACATTTCAAAAAATATATTTTCACCCATTTTAACTATAAAATTTATATTTTAATATTTTTAACCTAAAAATACTACTTATAGAATAAAACGAGAAAATACTAAGAAAATACTACTCATAGAGTCATCATCAGGAACATATCAGAAATTCCCATAGAAGCAGGGACCCCTAAATAGAGAATAGGATCCAAATGATATTCTAAATATTTTTCATAATTCTTTATTTTTTATATAGGAAAATTATTAAGAAAACTAAGCCAATAATAAATATTTCTAATGAAAAAAAAGAAGAAAAGTTTGATCCAATAAATAATAAAAAATAATATTTATGTGAAAGAAAGAAAAATAAAATATATGTAACAATAAATATATAATTTTTTTATATTAAGCAACATTGATAGAATCTTATTACAAAATAGTTTGAAATAATAAGAATTATTATAAAATAATTATAAGATTTTAGATTTTTATAGTTTAAATAAATATTTTTAAATAAGTTTTAAGGAAGAAAAATTATTGATGTTTTTTATTAGAATAAAAAATAACTTAAAGATTAAATATGAAATATATAATACATTATTTATAATTAGTTTGAATTTAAATGTATCTAAATATATAAAACAAGAATAAAATATTATATATTTACTAAAATAAGGTATATAGTTTCATGGAATATAATCTTCATTCCCCACCCTAACCCAATCCCATATTATAAAATATGTATCCGCATTTCCTATTCCCTATTACCCATTTTGTTGTCCCATGTTTGCCTTCAAATTGATAATCCATGTAGGAATTTGCACTGTCAAAAAAAAATTGACAACCCTAGTGACCACAAAAATATTACTCAAGAAATGCATACCAACATACCTAAAACCAATTGATGACTAGGAACTCGACTGGAAAGTGTACAACAACCTGGTTAGAACCAAGCACTAATAGTATCTTAATAGACTAAGGTGTGTTTTTCAATTAGGTCTTGTGTGGAAAGTAAAGTGAGGAATAACCTACATTAACACCTATAATAATGTTAGTTTAGGATCAAGACACCAAGATACTTTAGAAAGTTTGTCGCTAAGAGAAATAAGGTATTATCTCCTTCATATCTAATAACTTGACCCTAGATACTTGAAACCCACATTGTACCAGTTTGGTCGTGTGACATCATCAGAGCATTAAGACTTGTGTTGAGTTGGTTTTGACCATAAAACTCTTAAAAATGAAATGAAAATACTCATTACAAGTTGGAGTCCAAACTACTTTTATTGTATGACACAATCGAGAAGTATGCCGAGCAAGGGACTAGAAGACTAGAGGTTCTACAGAGTATAGCCTCAGAAGTTGACCCCCTAACACTTGGGTAGCTTGCAAGAAAAAAAAAATTCAAGATTTTAAGACTTGAGAACATTACTCAACATTAAGAGAATTTTGATGCATTTTTGACATAAAAAAATAAGTCATAAAAGATGGATGCATCATAGAAATGAAGAAGAGATCATTAGGGTCTAGATCTTGGGTCACCAGGGGAGCATATCACCATGCCAAAAGAACGAGGATCACCTACCATCGCATTAATGGGTCGTAGTTGGTAAAGCTCATATGTACTCGCCATGATCAACCAACACTAGTCCTCAAACTGATCAATTGTTTTCGAACTGCCGTCACCAGCCAATTGATCTACTAGCCCACCACTTATTGACCAACCAACTAACCAATAAGTTGATCAATAGATCCTACTCTATACTATATGTCCTCGATGTTATCCCACTCCACTATCGCTTGGTCTTGTTCATGTCATTGACCATCTGACTGGATGTTTTCTAGAACTTGTCTAATTCCCTACCATGATACTATTCTGCATGCACTATATGCCACTAGGACTTCTCATATTCAAGTTTCACACCTTGTTCTCTAAAGATTTACAAAATATGATCAGTATCTCCTAAACGACTAGCCATTTGGTCACGTTATGGGTTTCCCATCCACAATGTCATCCCAAGCCATTACCACTTGGTCTCGCTTATGTTGTTCACCATATTACATGCTTTCCTAATCTTGTATGGTTCCTTCTACAATATGATGTTGCATGCACTGTAGATCGTTAGGGCTCCTCCCATTCTGATGCACCACCTTGTTCTCCGAAGATTTATAAAAGATATTTAGTATTTTCTAAGTGACCACAAAGTCACCAACTTGTCAGTTTGGCACAATACCCCAACATAATATTACCTCAAGTCACAAAATGTTTTTCCAAGTTTTGTCTCAATGGTAAATTTACGAAGTGTTTCTCAATGGTAAATTTTTATTCTCTCAATGGAAATATATTTTCAAGTAAATAAATTTCAAGAGCAATACAAAGGAAATATCAACAATGATCATGAAATAAAGTACAAGTAATTATGGAACGCAATAGTTCCAAGGCCATGATGAAGAAAAATTGAAGTTTCTATTATTAATGAGAAAATATAGTGCTTCAGGAGCCATAGGATAAATCTGGAGTGACTACTTCAACATGAAATAAAAGACAACTACTACAAACAAAGCTTAAAGGAAAAATAACAAAAAACTCCTAAGGCTCATAAAGCTAGCCCTCATCGATGTCATTTAGGATCATCACTATGATGGGATCTGCCTCTTGGGTCTCACAAGTCAACTGGGGCTGGGGCTCCGTATTATCAACTCTCCTTAAAGCTTAGGGTGACACCTCAACTGGAACCTTGCCCTCCTCGACATTATTAACTCACTATGCTCAACTACAGCCGTTGAGAAGTCTAGCAAGTAACAAATTGGGAATATGAGTTTGGGATACACTTTCCTAAATCTCCTTTTAACATATTCAAACCCATGGTCCCAAGCCACACCAGTGTCAACTACAAAGTTTGTTAAATCAAGATATTCATTAACAACGTTCTTAATGGCAACTTTAAGGTGGGACACCGTTCTTCGGATCCCAACTTCCAAATTCTCACTACAAGATTGCTCTTGAGACAAGCTTTCTGTCAACTATTTCTTTAGTGCCTTCGTAGTTTCTAAGGCTTCCTCAATAGCTTACAGAGTTGAAAATTGTGCAAATTTTGGCTGAGTGCTAAACATTGCCAAAGTCCTTTTTTTAAGACAAATTTCAAGATGCGAAGAGTGATTTGGTTCCATGGAGAACATTACAACAACAACAACAACAACAACAACAACAACAAAAAAGACATTTCTAGTCTACTAAGTGCCAAAGCATAAACACAAATGAAGAAAAGTTATCCAAAACACCAAGATTGATCTAAAATAATTTCTCCAAATTGATAAATTCTTTGAAAGCATAATATTTTTTTATAATAACAAAAACTTATAAAAGAAAAAAATGCTACAATGCATAAATGTACAAGTGCATGGTCTACCAAAGCACTAAGTTAAAGATGGGCTACTAAGTTGAATCCCAAATGTCACCATGGATGCCATGCAAGATGATAATACCACCACGGAGTCTAGAAGTTAGCTCCATGCATTGTATGCCTTATTTCTCTCTAGTTAGCTAGTCATCATGCATAATAGCCTCTTAAGACTTCATCAAGTCTCAAGGTAGAGTTGGTAAAGATTGGGAACTGATCGAGAAGCATGTCGAACTCTTGATGTATGACTCCAACATTTCTCATGGAAAACTTAAATCTGAATGCCTATGAGGCATTGGTGTATGTTAGCCCCAGGATTGTTGGACTCTACATACTCTTACATTACTTATTTTCTAGCAGTTATAAAGCTCACAATCAACTCCTAGACTCCTACTTTCTTGTAACTCAGGACATCTTGGCTACATTAATGAACTTCTTCTGCCCATCTCGAGATCTCCTCAAGGTCTTTTTACCAATCTCCCTGGACATACAACTTTTATGATAACATGCATTTTCCAAGAAAAAATTAGACAAGCATGAGAATCACACCAAAAAATCACCAAGTTGTTTTTTATCTTTTGGTTCCATCAAGTTATACCAACTATTTCACTTGGTCTTCTCATTCAATTAAAGTTGTGCAAGAAATTTACCTGCCATCCTCGTGCATTCTATTCAAACATTTACTTGAGCATCAAGTACACCTTTTAATCAAGAAGATGAGAAATCTAGTTACTTAGAGATTTTGCATCTAGAGACTCATCATCTAGTCATATCCTACTAGATTATACATTCACAATTGATTGAATAGACTTAGGAATGAATGAGATTAATAGTTTCTTGAACTATATGTAGGTTCACAACCTCAGTTTCAACCATCCATTTGAGTCATGATCTAAGAGTTCAAATAAAAGGATATATTTGAGAATCTAATCAATTAGCAATCAGATTTGGAAGTTAAAATTCATAGGATACTTGTTGACTTTTCCACTAGGAATTTTGATTGGCTATAACTTTTCAATCAAGAGTCTGATTGAGACACAAAAATATCCGTTGGAAAGCTTAGAACCTTAAGATCCGTTGGAAAGCTTAGAACCTCAAGACTATTATTACTGTACAAAGAAAATTACAATACCAATTACAAGTATTAGTCAAGACGTTTCAAACCTAGACGTAGGTGCATTATTGTATCCAGGGGAAGTAACTATACTACATTGCCTCCCAAAGACAACCTAAGAGGTTAATGTTGAGGGGAATTTCACCAGGTACACATTTTACCTTTTGATAAATCTATGTCATATTTAAATAATCAAATCAGTACAATGAGCGCGTGAATAATGCCTAGTTAGTAAATGTTTGAATTCAAAAGAAAGTTGTTATGGTAATTATTTCTTAACTTAAATAAAAAGAATATATTGATGATTTGATATCTTCACGTATAAAAAATTATTAATATCAAAATAATATCTTATTTATTTATTATTTTGATAATATAAATCAAGACAATGTTACGATATTACCCTTTATCCAATTCTATAAATAGGCTTCTTATTAACCTTTCAATGTATGCATTTTCTATGCTTTATATCCCTTCTAACTAAAAACACATATCCTCTCTAACTCTCTTAGGTTAAATGTTTTTAGAACTTACTCAGTTATTGAAGTAGATACGACACTTTCGAGTATAATTTCTTCTGATAGTTTGCTTATATATTTCAAGATCCAAATCAACAATTTAGTGGTGAATATAATGAGTGTAGAAATTGAATTCAACAGATTATTTTATCAAATTATCTGAATTTTCAGTAACGAAAAATATGAATATTATGAAAACTATTATATAAGGGTGAGCGTAGGTTAGCTAAGTTATTAGATCATTTTACAAATTGACTTTATCTTGACGATTTTGAAAAATCTAAAACTTAGTCGCCTATGATCCCAAAAACCAACTTTGAAGCCAACTTACAAGGTCGATTTAAGAGTGGTTGGTTTGACGGTTTTGGACCTATATAAAAATATTATCTAATTAAAACATAAAAAATATACTATATAATTTTTTGAACAAAAAAAGTAAAGAAATATGTTCATTGACATAAAAACACTAACATTCACTTTAAAAATTGCTTCATTGTAAGCCAAGAATACCTTGTCAAAAACTTGTTACTATTTATAGAAAATATTAAAATTTAATATTTCTTGAATAACACTCTAAGTTATAATTTAATATTAATAAAAATTATAATATATAAATAAATAATTAAAAGTAATTAAAAAACAATGTATTAAAATAGTATGTTTAGTTTGATTATATAAATTTTTAAAATTTTTAAAACTTATAATTTAATATTTAGATCTATTTATATTAATCAATTTTAAAAAAAATTATAAATTCAATTTCATCGTAAATTTTCTATTTTTAATAAACGAAGCCCACACCTACCTACAAAAATGTTAGCATCGAGCAGCAGTCTTCTGACATAAATCTATATATATCTTTCGTTTGATATTAAAATAAAAAGTCTTTAGTTAGCAAACAGCTGTTATTAATATTAATTGAAAAAAGCCAACTAGACTTAATGCATAAAGTTTATTTGAATATTTGAGAAAGAATAATTGAATAGGATGGTATGAGTTTAAATTTAAATTAATTATGTTTTTTATTCTAAATATATTTATATTAATAATATATGGTAAAAATATCGTTATCTTATAAATATAATTATAATATAAACATATTTTTATTATTATTTATATATTAAAAATATAAATATAATTAAATAATATTTAAATATATTTATAATTAATTTTACCTTTTTAAAATTAAAGTGATGTGCGGGTATATAACCAATTATTAAAAAAAAACTAAAAACAACTGATATTAGTATATTTAACCCCGTAATTTTCACCAAAAACAAAGGGTAATTTCTAATCCCCATCTCTATATAATTCCCTCCTTCTTAATTACCAAAACCCCTCAACTTCTCACTACTAAACATCTTTCTTTCGTAATTTTACAAAACGAACCTAACCAAATAAAAGTCTGTTGGTTTTTCGGTCTTCTCAAGAAAATGTCAGTCGGATTCGGAAAATGCAGTAAGATCCGCCATATTGTGAGGCTCCGACAAATGCTCCGAAAGTGGCGTAACAAAGCCCGCATCTCAGCGAATCGCATACCATCGGATGTTCCTGCCGGACATGTGGCCGTCTGTGTGGGAACCAGTTGCAGGAGATTTGTTGTGCGCGCATCGTACTTGAATCATCCCTTCTTTAAGAAGCTTTTAATCCAAGCAGAAGAAGAGTTCGGCTTCACAAATCATGGCCCCTTAGCTATCCCATGCGACGAGTCTTTGTTCGAAGAAGTTCTAAGGTATATTTCCAGATCCGAATCGGGTAACTCGACTCGATTTGTTAATTTGGAGGACGTTCAGGGATACTGCCATGTTGGCTTAAGGAACAATCTCGATTTCTGTCCCGACTCCCGACCATTGCTTCACGGCTTTGCTGAGAAGACTATTTGGTAGGTTTTCTATATCAAAATCGATCAAAGGGAAATAAAAATGGTGAAAACAAAATGCTTCGCTTCTGACACTGTTGTGACTCACTCCGAGTTAGTTCGCTTGAATGTGAAGGAAGGCATAATTTGTAGAGTACGAGAAATGTACAAAGCATCAGAGGTGAGTTCACATTTGACTCGGAGGAGTTAAATTGAGTTGAGTAATGCTAGATAATTGGGGAGTAGTTTTTTTTTATTTTATTTTTTTATTTTAAATTTTCGAAAAATTATTTGGGTGATGGGTTCTGAGTTGCTGAACTGAGTGACTGAGTTCGTATCATGTAAAACTCCGATTAATGCTTTGGAGATGGCCAGTGTGTGGGCGAGTTTCCACCGAGTCGTCCCGATTCTGAATTGGAGTATTGGCAAAATTTGGAACTCTAGAAGCAGAGAGTCGAACAAATGAAAGAAGAACATTTGATAATTATGATTTGAGTTACTCAAAAAATTAAATTAAAATTATGTGATTACTTGATTGATTGATGGAAAGTTGTAGAGAAGTTACTGTTCATGCTTGATACCAATTCTTCAAACCTTGCTGACATATTCAAATTTAGAGTTAAATAAAGCAAAGCTTACATGACCTGGTGTTAATGATTGATTGTTTGAAACACTAATAATACTTTCTTTTACAACTCATATCTATATTATTTATTAATATTATATGTTTTTTTTTCAGCTTTAAAATATGTTTCAATTTTTGTTTTTGATTAAATTAAAGATATTAAAATGCGTTCAATCATGCTATAACCGTTGTTGGACTTGTAATGGTCTCCAAACCATTTCATTATCTCCTAATGATTAAGCGCCGCTTAATAATAAATAAATTTGTATACATGTTTAAATCTAAGGTAAGATTATTAACCTACTTTATTTTATTATTTTTATAATTTATTTATTATTAAAAATATTTTTTTTTATTTTTAATATATTTATTATAAATATTTTAACAATTTTTAAATTAATAATAATAAGGTGTGAAAACAATAAAATAGGGTATGGTAACTCCACCCTTAAATTTATGATATGTATGTTATATCTTAAAATAACTTTAAAATAAAAAAAATATTAATCATTTTTTTTTGTAATTAAAAAAATATACTCTTTTTTTTTTTTAATAATTTACCATATAATACACCGCAATTAATGTCAATGAATTTACTCTCCCTATTCCTACTTTAGTTATTTGCCCTGTTTTTCCCTTATAATTGATCTGTTATTGTTTTTTTTTCCTTCAGAATTTTTTATATGATATGCTTCTCGCTATGTTAGGTACCTTAGATGTATTATAGTTAATGTATCATTACCGTTTTATACTATTAAAAAACTTCATTTTAATATTTTAAAACTAAGTAATTGTATCCCTTTTAATAATTTCGAATAGTAATTACTACATGTTAAATTAATTATGGGCATTTGAAAGAATTCAAGAAAAAAAAGACAATAACAAAATAATAAATTTATTCGCTAATAAAATTATTAATAATTAAATTTGTGTACTAACTTTATATAATAATAATTAAAATAGTTTAAATTTTTAATTTGTTTTATAATTATCAGAGTTTTGTTTTATTCTTTATGTAGAATCTTGACACCATTAAACAAATTAAAACAATTAACGCTTAATTACAAGTTAATGTAAGTTCTATGATGTGTATATATTATTACACTTCTACGAGGATTGAGCTAAAGAATGAACTAACGCATCAATCAATGTAAGCGTGAATTTTTTTGGGTTCAATCCTAGACACTTAACACCAATCCTAATGATAAAAAAGAAACCAATGCACAAGTGTAGGTTCAATTTATAGCCTGGCCTTAGAACTCTGGGACAAATAAATCCTTGTATAAATTGCAAGAGTAATTAGGACTCTCCTAGAAATTGGCAATGCAACCCTTAACGGTGAGTTAGGCCAATATGTCGGAGTTTTGATAGATATAGATTTGACTCATAAGTTAGAGGAACAAGTAATGGTGGAAGCGTTAATATCTTTGTTGGTCTTACTATGAAAATATATCTGACTTCTATAACTTATGCTCTTTTGTGGGTCATATCACTTATAATGTCAAAAATGTTAATACTTTTGGAGAAAAGCCCAGGAACATAGCCTACTAAGCCTCAACACAAACTTGCCACTAATAAATTTATAAGCCAAAAGTAACCGATGTCTCCAATGAAATTTCAATAAGTAATGCTTTCACTGTACTTTATACTTTGGGTATTGATGCTCCCTCATCAAGAATTTCTCTCATGATACCACTCCCATATGTCTGGCCTTACTCGTGGACTACATGGTTCTTACAACTCTACCAATGATTATATCCATTACTTTACCATCAACTGATATAGATCCTTTGGCCTCTAATACTTTGTTCTCTACTATATAATTATCTCACCTCCCGACACATAAATATGTTTTTGAAACTGGTAATATGCATGCAACGGTTATTGATATCTCTGTTATTGTATTAGGTAGATCCAACATTACCACTATTGGAGCCTAATGACTCTCATGCTGGCTTTCTAACACCTCTTACCATTCACAGGTTTAGTTTTCCTACTCTTAGCTTTCTACCGCAATCATCTATCTTATTGACTGGGCTTAGTGAACATATGCAACAAATAGCATATTATAAATTGATTGATGTTAGGAATGGAGGCTAGAAATGAATAACAGATAAAAACTGGCATATCAAATCCCTAAGGCCACATCTTCGAGTAGTGAGATACACCCTTTCCATAGGGGCCTTTGATAACAACTTTTTATGATAGTCCTATATTGGAATTGTAGAGGTATTTACAATCTAAATACCTAGACCACCCTACAAAATCTTCGTAAAAAGGAAAGACTTGATTTTGATGTATAGCAGAACCAATGAAAAATCTGAACTCTTTGGATGATCATTTTTATGAAACCTTGGTTATTCCTTCATTGCTTTTAACTCCACGTTAGAAAGTAAGCTTTGGTTTTTTCTACTCCCTCGATTATTTTACAACATCAACAACATATATCAATTACCTACACTGTAGATACCAATATTCATCTCTTAACTTTTGTTTTTAGTCAAAGAACTTACGTTAAATAGAAGGGGACTCCTTAGGTCTATTTTAGACTTTCAATCCTCTTGGTTAGTGATTGGATATTTTAATGCTATTTTGGATCTCATGAATCTACGGGCTCATCTCGTAGTATTATTTCTATTGAAAAGTTTGTTGATATGGTCTCTTTTTGTAATTTTGTCAAAATTGATACCAAATGGACATACTATAATTGATTAAATAAACTTATATTTGTATGATTTTATCATATTTTTATATAAATTTTTCTTTTAAGAATTACAGGTATTTTTATTATTTTTCAAGTATTTTCATTCAAAAATCATTTCAAGACTCGAAGAAAAATACTAGAGGTAATACATCACAAATATGTTGAGAAAAATGAGAAAAGTCAAAAAATGTAAAAATTGGACAAAATGGGTCAAAACGGTCAAAAATGTTGAGTCTTACCCGTAGTTAGTTTGTCGAAATGCGTCCAAAATCAATTTTTGATATATTTTCTCACTTTTTAGCATTTTCTTGTAAAAATGATCCCAAAAATCACACATTTCTCTCTCTTTCTTTCTAAGTTTTTAATTTTTTTTGTTTTAAAGTTCTTCTCTTTTGAGAAGAACTAGTTATGCTTTGTAGATTTCTAGATTTTGATTCAATAAATACAAATGCAAATTCATTTGAAGGTTTTTCAGAAATGAAATTAACATCAAAGTTCTATAAGGTTTCTTTTGAGGTATAATTTTAAATGAATTCTTTACAGTTATTTTTATGTTTTATTCTTATATGTTATATTTAATTTTTCTATGATTAAATTTAACATGGCTGGCTGTTTGTAAATATGATATAATGATAAAGTTGTTTTGCTTGTAAAATATTAAGTAGGTAAAACATTTCTATAAAATAACTTGATTTTGTTTTTATTCAAGATTTTATATTAAAGATGTTAAAGAGAAATATATTATTTTTCAACTTCCACGACCTAGGTAGGTATGTGGGACCTGAGTTGTCTTGGTTTCATGGTATATAGATTGAGCATCATGGTTTCATGAATTTAGTACACAACATATGGTTGAAACCTATTCGGGCTAGTCTAGTCGGAGTGATCATTAATAAGCTTAAGGTGCTTATGTCGACTCTTAAGATATAGAATAAAGAGGTCTTTGGTAATTTGGATCGTAATATTAAGAAATCTTATACCACTCTCACTGAATTGTAAAACCAATATGATGATAATTCTTTCTCTAAGGAACTTTTTAACTTGGAATCTAATGTACATGTTGATTTGGACAGATTTCCACATCAGTAGGATATCATCTTGTGAGAGAAGATTAAGCTAAAGTGGTTGAAGGGTGACGATAGAAATACTACATTTTTTCACTCGTTGCTTCGACATTTAAAGGCCCAAAAACCTTTAACCTTTTTGAAAATAAATAATGAAGTTATACATGACCTAGAGGCTATAGCTACATATATTTTGGGCTATTATGAGCAAATTTTCTCTACCCTAATTGGTGATCCCTTGGACTCTGCTTTAATTAAGTCAGTTGTGCCTTTCTTGGTCACTGCTAAGGATAATGGAAATTTACTACACATATCGTCACCATAGGAGACTCATGCTATAGTTTTTAACATTGACCTCTTAAATGCTTCTGATCTAGATGGGTTTACGAGTAAATTCTATCAATAGTGTTAGGATATCATTGGTATAAATGTAACATGATCAATTCATGATTATTTTAGAACGGATCGAATGCATATAGTACTAATTCTATATTTTCTAATACTTATCCCTAAAATCCTTTAAGAAACCACTATTGACTAGTAAAGGCTAATTTCTCTGTGGAACTTTATGTTCAAATTAATTATAAACATCATTATAAGATGATTGAAAGGAATTTTCTATCACATTCTCTCCTAAAATCAATTTGGATTCATCCATGGTCGCATCATTGGAGCTTGTATAACTGGTGCTTCAATGCAACATAACTTTCTAATCGACAGGATAATGTAACTCTCAAAATTAATATTTGTAAAGCTTTTGATACTATGCATTGAGACTTTATCTTAAGGGTGATGCAATACTTTGGTTATGATGTCATATTCTTGGGTTGCATTGGAGATCTTTTTACCTCAACAAGAATCTTGATCCTGATTAATAGCTTACCTAGAGAATTTTGTAAGCTCCAAGGGGTTTCGTCAAAAGGATCCTCTATTTCCTTTCTTATTTGTATTGTAGAAAACGTTTTTAGAAGGTACGTTGGGCCCTTGCTGGATAATAAGCACTTTTGGCCAATTTTATCTCCCAAAGGCATTACGACACTGTCCCATTTTTATATGCTGATGACTTACTTATCTTTGATTATGCCTTCTTATTAAACATCTAGGTTTCATATGAGGCTTTTCATTTATATAGTCATCTCTCGAGACAAGTGATAAACTTGGAAAATATTTCATTTACTTTGGTAAGTGTATGCTTTGGAGTAATATTTCTTTTTTCTACCCTATTTCTAGGATACACATTAGAGGAGCCTTCTCATCCTATCTGAATGTCACCATATTTCAATGAGCTCTAAAGAAGCATTGGTTTTAAGGCTTGGTAGATAAAATTCGTGTAAAAATAGATGCATGGAAGGATTACACCCTCTCTTTAGTATGGCAGAAATGTTTGATCACTTCAATTATTTAGACCATGTTTCTATATTCTTTTTAAATATATAAATGGTTGAAGTTTTTTTTAGATAACCTTATAAAAACCATCAATAATTTCTTTTAGTTAGGGAAAGTAAATAGACTTAAATTGGAATAGACTTAAATTGGTTCAAGTTTCTTAGAGACAATATTATATCGCCCATTCGAGGAATGTGGTCTTGGTTTGTAGGATCTTGGTCCCTTAAATGAGGCCTTGTTAAGAAAGTTTGTCTAGCAGATTATCACAAGGAACTCTATCATTACGCTTTACTTATGTAATCAGTATTTGAATTGAGGAAAAACTTCATGAAGTTGTTATGTTTTCTCTTCATTACTAGACTCTTTTGGAGGAGTTCGAGTGGTAAGTTTGCAGGAATTTCTCAGCATAATTTTGGACAGATAATTGGAAAGGTACTTCTCTATTTGAGAGGCTGATCAACCCTCTATGAATCCACTGTTATGATCATTAGTAGGAGATTATTTGCATACTTATGTGAGGCATTTTTCTTAGTCTTTTGAGAACTATTACCTTGATATTTTGTTAGAGGTCCACTGGATAGTTCCTTTGAAAGGTACAAATACCAAAATTTGGACGTATTCAATTAAATGAGTTGTAACTAGTAAGGTCAATGACTTCCTATGTATGATTAAGGAACATAAGAATTGGGAAAGTGTGATCTAGGCCCTTTTCATACCACCATCTCGATGATTCCCATTGATTTTCAGGCACATAAGAAGGGTCGTTCCTTCCCTTATCGATGCTTCCTTTATGGGTCAACCAAGTATTTCTCACCTTTTTATAAGTTGTCATTTTGTAGGTGCATTATAGGATCTATTATACTCCTTCTTAGGTAGACGACTTCATATAGATTCTTTCATTCTAGATTTATAAACATATGCACGGTTGTTTAACATTGGATCACAACTTGATAATTTATGAAAAGAAGGTATAATTTCAGTCATGTGGGTGATATGGAAAGCTAGGAATGATTCTTGCTTCGAGGATAGATGCACTTTTATGAGCTCAACTTTTTCCACAATTTGGCATTTTATTCATAAAGCGAGCCTATGGGTCTATGTAAAATACAGTGGAAGATCTAATGGTCCTCCAAAGATTGCGAATATAATAAATTCTATGACGAGCACCCCGATCATGGAGGTAATTTGAAGACTGTTACCTTTGGGATGGATAAAAATCAACACTAATGGTGCCGCTTTTGGATCACTTAGTTTAGTAGGTTGTGTAGGGATATTTCAGACATTAAGATCCTTTGTCAAAAGTTGTTTCTATATTCCACTTGGGATTGCATTTGTTTTTTTAGATAGAGCTTGCGAAAACTATTCACATAATATTGTATGCCATCACTTATAAGTGACAAAGGCTTTGGTTGGAGTCAGACTTTACTTATGTGATGACTTTTTTTGCACTAGATCGTCATCGATGTCGTGGAGATGATACTTTAATTGGTTTAATTTCTTAGAAAATATTACTCACACAAATTTTATTTTTCCCATATTTTTAGAAAGGATAACTCTATAGTTGATTGTATAGCCTTTAAAGCACCTAGTATTTGTACATCAACATGGTGATGAGATGTTCTATCATTCACTAATATTTTTGTTTTTTTTGGGATATTAACATATGCCTAATTATAGGTTTTTCTAAGAAATGGTTTGTATTATTATTTTTATCATTTAAATAATACTCATAATTAATGGGCCATATGATGAATGATGCTACCATGATGCTAACTTAGTTGGAATTTCCTAATGTGCCTCTAATGTCTATTAGTCGATCTTTCATTAAAAAAATTATATGATTTTTTGATAGCAGACAAATATTTGTTTTTAGGGAATAATTATTTTTTAATTATTATATTATATTTATAATATTTAATAAATTTAACGTTTTAGTTTTGGAATACTTTTATTTTATTTTTTACCTTTAAATTCAATAAATTTGATATAAAGTTTTAAATTTATTCGTAACGTTATTAACAAATTTATAACATTATTAACATAATTTAATAATAAACTTATTTATTATGATCAATTGGATTATAATTATTATGATAAATTTTATAAATATATTTTTTTAATTTTATACTAAAATAATTAACTTTGTGTGAGATTAACAACCCAAATTGATCTTAAAATTTATAATTCTATCTAACCATTATATCTATAGGTAGGGGTGTCCAAAAATCGACCCGGACCAAACCGAATGGTTTTACAAATCAAACAAGCTGGTCCGGTTTGTATTTATTAAAATCGTTTTTCAAACGGTCCGGTCCAATTTAAACTGTTCGAATCGGACTGGACCGGTTTAATAAATATATTAGAATTTTCACATTATTTTTCATTAAAGATGTCAAAAAAATTGAACCAAAGCAGAAACCGAATCGGATCGGATCGGACCGAACGGTTTTATAAATCAAACAGTTCGGTCTGATTTTATAATAATAATAACCGTTTCAAACGATTCAGTCCGATTTTGTAATAATAATAATCGTTTCAAATGATCCGGTCCAGTTTGATCCGAGTAATATAAACGGTCCGGTCCGATATTTTTTTCCAAAACCGGACCGGACCGTTAAACACCCCTATTTATTTATAGGTACATGTACTATTTTTTTTATTCTTAAATATAATAATACAATACTTTTTAGAAGTCTTTAAATTAATTTAAGTTTCAATAATTGAATAATTTAAATCATATATCCATATCTCTGTTTAAAAGAAACATCAAATCTAAGATAATATAAACTTATGGTTTTCCAACCTAAATTGGAAGTTCATAATATATATATATATATATAGAGAGAGAGTATTTAAAAAAAAGTATAATGTGTGATTTTTTTTTACAAGATCCAAAATATACAATAAGTTTTTTGAAATTCAAAGTAACATATATTAATAGATTAAATGGTCAATTTGCTACCCATTTTTTAACCGAAATACTATTCAAAAATTAATTTGAATATTTCATTACTCTCACTTCTCTACTTTGATTAATTTGTTATTACAAGTTCTCCAATTTAACCTATTTAAGGTCATAACTTCTTCAACTTAACTAACATATCTAAGTATATTTATGGTATTAAATTAGTAAAATTAAAAAAATTAGTATCTCAAATAAGTACAATAATAGAAGATGAATACTAAATTTATCAAATTAATACTTGTATAATAACTTGATCCAGTCATTTAACTTAATTAATAAATATTATTTTATAAATATTCAAATTGCTATTAATAATATATATATTTTTTGGTAAAATTTTGAAGAGAACTAGAGCCTTAACCCCCTTGAATAGGTTTGCCGTGAATGTGTCTGCCTCAAATCATGAATTTTATGACTAACACTACTACAAAAATGGGTATTTAAGTCAATACGTAAAGTCGTTTTTTTCCAAAACCGACTTTAAATTAGTTTAAAGTCGGTTTGATAAAGAACCGACGCTATCCACGTAGGACGTAGCTTCGGTTGATGTGTCAAACCGACGCTATGTGTGGACGTAGCGTCGGTTCTAGGTGTTAACCGACGATACGCTACGTGGATAGCATCGGTTCACCACGTCAACCGACGCTACGTCCAGGTATAGCGTCGGTTGACGTGGTGAACCGACGCTATCCACGTAGCGTAGCGTCGGTTGACACCTAGAACCGACGCTATCCTACGTGGATAGCGTCGGTTTACACCTGGAACCGACGCTATCCACGTAACATAGCATCGGTTCAACACGTCAACCGACGCTACACACGTGGATAAATATTTTCTCTTCTTTCTTCCCAGACAGAAACTATTTTCAACGTTACAAAACTCTAAAAAATTGAAAACCTCCTCCTCCATTTCTCCTCCACTCTTTCTCATTTTTCGGCCACCTACGACTACCATTTCCAACATCGGTTAGTGAGTTTTCTTCCTCTCTAACTAATCTTTTAGATCCCCTATTATTCATATTTTTTTTCTGTTATTATGTGTTATTATTTATATGTATAGATTGTTGTATTATATATGTAGGTTTCTATTATAACATAAGGAGAAGAATATGACGATCTTAAATAAAATAGAACAAAACCATGGTAATTTTTCTGTTATTAATTAATATTTTATTTTTCAAATATTTGTATTATTTGAACTATTTGCTAAACTGATATTGATTTTTTTTCTGCTCGAATACAGGTTGAATATGAATAAATTAAAAAAAAAAACAAAAAAAGTTAAAGTCGGTTCACCGTGTGAACCGACTTTAAATGTAAAGTCGGTTCATCGCGTGAACCGACTTTAAACGTAAAGTCGGTTCATCCCGTGAATCGACTTTAAACGTAAAGTCGGTTCACACTTTGAACCGGCTTTACACTTTAAGTCATTTAATTTAAAGTCGGTTAAAACCCAACTTTAATGCTCCTTTTTGTAGTAGTGTAAGCTCGCAAAATACGATACTCAGTTATAAAGGTGTTAAAAATGGACCGGTCAAATCCAACTCATAAAATCTAAATCAACCCACCCAAATTACTCATTATTCTTATTGTTTGGGTTATTTCGAATTCATAAATTATAAAATCAATTTACTATGGATTAGATTGGTTTTTAATATTAAAAATCTCATATAAATGATAAACACACTTATATTATATTATATATATATATATATTTTAAAATTTTAATATAATAATTTTATTAAAAAATGCTAATAAGTTTTTCAGTTTGAAAACCTTTAATTTTTCTATACTATGTTTAAATTGATATAAAATTATATTTTTTCTTTTAAAATTTAGAATTGTAGTTTGTTTATTTATTATTAAAAAAATCAAAATTCTTTTTTGTGATAGAATAAAATTTGATTAATAAAGATTAAAGATGTTATCTATATCAAAATTCTTTTATGTATAATTTTATTAAAGTATAAAATTTAATTATTTAAATAAAAAAATATTTTAAAAGACATTAATGATATAAGAGAAAACAAAAGATCAATTTACCTATGTTTGATATTAAATATGTAACAGATATGTGACCTGATGAATATAGGTATCATGTTAGGATAAAATTAGGATATAAAAGTTAGCCCCACGAGACTTGTGTTAAACGAACTTGGAAAACACGCCAACCCAAAATACGAAGCATCTCGTCTATCAAGTAACGAGGTTTGGGATGACAACTTGGTAAAGTTATAATACTTTTGATATCAATATCGTTTTCCATTAATAACTTGTATATAAATACTCTTTTTTTGTAAATGTTTGTAACGAACAATCTCGATTCTGTAAAACTATTTGTAATAGCCAGGTCGCTAACACACACCACCCCTCAAATGAGAAGGAGAAGGAGAAGGAGAAGGAGAAATTTAAAAAAAAATACAAGTTTTTTATCTCACTAAAAATCATTAGAATCAAATACTTAAATTCTCTCCAAACAACCCAATAAATTTTAACACAATCTAAAAGGTTGATTTAGATTAGTTTTACGAATTTTATTAGATTACATCGATTTTTATTTTTTAAGAATAAACTTTATTAATTTAGTTTCATTTTAGTATGCTTGTAATAATTTTGCTAGATAGATTTTGCTTATAAATAAAAAGTCAGTTTAAATGTTTCGTTGCTATTAAGTCGTGCTGAGAATCGGTATTATAAATGCAGAGTTAATGCTAGTTCTTGATTTACAAGCAATAATCATTTTTAGAACGACGCCATGAAATTAATACTGGTACTGAAACAAGTTAAAAACAAGATAGAAATTTGAGATCTTTACTCGACAAAGAGTTATTAATGGATTGCAGTAGATTATAGGACAATAGTAAACTCAAATTGAATACTCATTAATTAATATTAGAATTCAATAAATTCATAAAAGTAATAATAATATATACTACAAGTTTATTAATCCAATATTTTTTTTAAATACTAAAATCATATATTTTTTTATTAAATAAAAAATATATTATAAAATATGATTTAAATTTAAATTTAAATTTATAATAATTAGAGTTAAGAGTCATTCTACTTGCATTACAAGCTAATCTTTACACGTTTATTAATCCATAATATAATTTAAAATAAATAAAAAATTGAGAATTTTTTCAATTAAATGTCAATTAATGTAATAGTAATTAAGTTTTGAGGAGATTAATTTTAGAAGATAAGAAATGTATTTGTGCGAGAAAATTAGTTACATAAAAGAATTGTTGAAAGTTTCGCTTCTGAATCAATGGTTTAGTCAAGACGATGTGTAAAAGATTATTCTCGAATGTACCATTATATATCTTAAAAAATAAATGTTTGATCATAAATAATTATCTTGATATGTGTTTAAATCATCTATATTTATTTTTAAATATATGTTTAGATTTAAACATAAATTGACAAGTGATGAAAAACAAAATTTTAATTAATTGTAAAAATGTAATTAATCATTTCTAAATATTTTATAAATTATATACAATTAAATTTTAATTTATCTATACTATTAATTATTATATTAATTTATTACTAGAGAAGAAGCTTATAATAGAAAATACAAAATGTTGTTCATTAAAATTATAAGATTAAAGATTTCAAAACTCTTACAATTCTTTACATAGACTCTTACACTTCTAAAAATAATTAAATTTAATAGTATAAATTATTTTAATTTGATACTGAATTTATTTAGAAGTTTAATTATCCATAACTTTTTCAAAGTGAATATTCCTTTCATAATTTTTATAATTAGTTCATATTATTTCTCCTTATTTTATTATGAAAATAATTATAATTCAATAGATTTATTATATTGATTTTATAACTATTCTAAATGTTAATTAGAAAATATAATAATATTTTTAAAATTTTCATTTGGTTTTACTAAACCGTCGTAGAATGATGTCACTTTAATAATAAATAATTAGCATTAAAAATGTTTACAACAATAAAATTTCATTAATCTTATTATCAGAGTTATATTTATATAATTATTTGGCATTTGAGATAGAGTATATGATAGGTAAAATTTATATTTTCTGAGATTTTTTGAACATTTTTTTTTTATTTTATACTAAAATTTCAAAATATTTTAACTTTTAATATTTAACCACCTCTTCGTATATTCATTTTTATATTTTTAATTAAAATTAATTTTTTAGAATAATAAACAATAAATATAATTTAAAAAAAATAGAATTTTAATATATTTCATTTATGTTTATTTATTCATCTTTTTATAATTTTATTTTTTAATATTTTTAATTAAAATAAATTATTTAAAATAATAAATAACATGCTTAATTACTTAATAATAAATTAAAAACTATAACTTTAAAATAATTCAGTTAAAATTATTTTTACCCTTTCATGATTCTTTTTATAAAATTAAAAAAATTATAAATTTCATATAATTATTTGGGTTATACATATTTAACACTTGAATGTTTTTAATTAAAATAATTTCTTTTTAGTATAATAACATAGAGAATGACATTATAAATTATAAATTAAAATTCTAAGAGATTTTGATTTTGATTAATTAATTATGCTATTAGGTGTAAACTAACTCAAACATGTGGTATGTGGTATTATATGAGAGTTAACTCGTAAATTAGTTCAATAAGCATAAGTTATTAGATGAGCATCAATACTAGATAAACATCCAACGATAAGATAACATGTAGTATCTTCTCTTATATATTTCTTATAAGTTAACTTAAACATAAGTTTATAGAGATAAACACAAGAATCTATAGTCTCTCCTTAAAATCTCTCTTTATATTTCTAGATCATAAGGAGAGACATTAGTCTCCACATTTTTCATATCACTCAGGTTTACTTACGCATCAAATGACTAAAGACTATCACATCTCATCGTGGTCGAAGGTCCTAATAATATGTTCTTTGTTTTCAAATCCGAGAGGTGCAACGTTGACAAAAATTGACATAAACATGTTCTTTATAATTTTATTTTTATATAAAATTAAGAGTTATAGATTGTGTATAATTATTTTAATCATAATTTTTAAAATTTTAATGTTTTATTAACATCAATTTTTTTTAATAATAATTAACAAACATATTGTCTTAAATATGGATTAAAAATTGGAATTTTAAAATACTTCAATTATGAAATTATTTAATCACTCTTTCTCAATTTTTTATAAAATTAAAATGTTATAAATTGCTTATAATTATTTTTGATTCTTCTAAATTTTAATTTTTTAAATTAAAATTAATTCTTTTTGAAATTATAAATAACATGAAATATAGTTTCAAAATTAAAAATAAGAATTCTAAAATCTTCAGTTGGATTATTTAACTATACATTTATATATTTTTTTTAATTAAAATTAAATCTTTGGGATAGTAAATAATAGATATAATGATTTAATTATAAATTAAAAACTAAAATTCAAAAAAAAAAAAAAATTACCAATCTCAAAAGTCTAAATAATAGAGCCAATAATTTTTTTTTGTGAAATAATAAATAACAACTATCAAAGATTAAAATTCCAAAAGATTTCACTTTAAATTTTTTAATTACGATTTAATAATGTCTCTTTCTATAAAATGAAAATAGTTACGTATAATAATTTTAGTAATTTTTTCTAAATTTTAATAATGTAATTAAAATTAATTATTCGTAAAATAATAAATAATAAATATAATCAATATTAATTTAAAATAAAAAATTAAAATTTCAAAAGTCTTCATTTTTTTAATCACAATTTCTTAACTTGCTTTATAAAATTGAAATAGTTAAAGATCACGTATAATTACTTTGATGTTGAGATGTCTAATTGGTTGTCTAATTGGTTGTCCTAACCGATATCACATTTAATGTCTCTAATAAATTTATGAGTTTTAAATTATTTTATCCTATTTAAATCTCAATTCATCACATTTAAAATTATCTCTAATGAACTTATAGTTATTATAGATAATCATGTTTCATTTTTCATTTTTTTCATTTAGTTTCATTGAGATATTCTATCATACACCATTACATTATTATCCCAATCCACCAAAATATAAGTGGAACAGATGTAATTCATGTGTTGTACCATTACTCTCAATTCAACATCAATAATTATTGTTATATATCTAATTTACTAGACAATATGGTTATAATTTTTTTTTCAAATTTTTTGTGATTTTTATATCAGACAATATTTGGTGTGATCAAATTTGTAGCTTGAAACAAGAAATACATAGTTTATTTGATATTATGAGAATACAAGAAAGTGTGAAAAAGAAACATATGCAAATTTGAGTCCAAATTATTTTCTTATATTTTTTCATTTATCTTAAGATGTATAATTTTTAATACTATAAAAAGTAAGAAAATTATCAAATTAGTTATAATTAAACTTTATCTTGTTTTACAATATTAGTAAACTACCATAATAATTAAGCATATAAAATTTTGTACATTTATTACTTAAGAATGTTTTTTTTGATTTTTTCCATATATATATTAAATATTTTTTATTTATAATTATAAATTATTAGTAAAAAAATATTTTATTTGTTTATTATATTAAAAATTTTAAGATGTTACTTCTATGTTAAAAAAAACATAAAGACGAAATAAAATATTACTATTAAAAATAAAATATATTTTATATGTTTATAAAATTAATAATATTTTTATAATTTATTTAAAATAATATAATATAAATATATAATATTTTTTTATTTAATTCATAATTTGTAATTTTTAAGTATAATTATTAACAAAAATAAAAAATAAAAAAATGTCCTTTAGAGTTTCTTTTATATAAAATATAAGAAAGTATTAAAAATAAAAACTTTAAAATTTATAATTATAAAAAATTTGATTTTATTATTAACAAAAAGTTTAATACATTGATAAAAAAATCTAACACAATTTTATTTTCAATATTTTTTAAATTAAATTATAATTATTAAAATTTTATTTTTATTTTTAATTATACGAAAATAATTGTGTTAGTTTCCCCTACTTCTCTTTCCTCGAGACTGTCTTGAAAGCCTGTATATTAATCCCTTCTCTCCTCCTTTCTATTACTCTTTTTTTCTACAGTTAATTGAGCTCTCTGTCTTTCCCTATCTAGATATCTGTAAGACTAAGTACTAACTCTCGTTTATTTAAAGCTCTGTGAGATCCACTGCCTATGTGTAGAACTTGCAGTACAAATCGGCAGAGAAACATAGTTTAAAAAGGTAAAGTAGAATAGAAGAGGCAAGCGCAGGAGGATATAAGCATTTTGGGAAACCCTAACTCATGGGAGTTGTTTTGCCTTGACTACCCATCATTGATTTGATTGATTGATGGGTTGATCGAACTATTTGAAATGATGATGATCATGGTCTTGTCATCTTGGATTATGTTCCGTGCATGTTTGTTTTTCTGGACTCTTGGGCACCGCCTTTTATTCAGGAGTATCAGATCCATGGTGGTTGATTCTTATGTTTTCATTCCTATTTGGATTACTGGGTTTTGGGTTTATTTACTTTGTTGGATTTTGAATCCGTTTTTTTTTGCCCCCCTTACCTGTCTGATTTTTGTTTCCTTTATGATTGTTTTGTCCAAGTTGTTTGGTGATTTGTTTTTGCTTGCCAGGTGTTTTTTTTTTCTTCCGTTGTTCCGCTTTTGGGTTTAATTCGATGGATTTTGTTATTTTGGTAACTGCAGTAAATGTTATGACAGTTCGGTTACCCTATAAACATCTGTTAAAGCATGCCTGCTGTTTCTTCTTCTTTTTCTACTGTAGTTTTTCAGTTATCAGCAAACAAACTGAATTTCATTGAAGGGTCAATTTGTAGGTAAATCTCTGTGCATGCCTGTTGCTTCTGAAGGAAACCATGTATGTTTCTGGCTATTGCAGTCTGTGAATGAGCTTAATAATATTTTTTAGCTGGTTTGGTTGAAGTTATTGTATGAAACTCGTCGTGGTTTAAACATTGTCAGTGAATTGATCGGGTCTTTTTTTGTTCTTTTTGTTTTGTTTTTGGTTTCCTTCAGTGATGTGATATCTTATGGTCATGGACTTTGGATAATGTTTGCAAAAAAATTGATTACAGCTACGGCCTTGTTCTCGTAATCAGGATATATTTATGCTTCTGTTTCTACTTTCAGGGATCAAGCTAATCATATATGTTAAACCATGTATTTATAAACGAGTTGAAGTCCCAAGAGGAATGATTGTTAATCAAGCCTTTCTGTGTGGAGCAGAGTTGTAGTGTTGGCGTGGAGTTGCATGTAAAACAGTAAAATGAAATAATGATTAGACCATGCTGGGGAGATGCATAGCCTTTTGGTGGCATATCATAAACTCACTAAAGTGGCATTCAAGTGGACTTGATTGGAAGTATCAGATTGGTATCTGATGATCACAGCTAATGTAAATATATTGCTAAGTAGCAGTTACAAATCTTAATAGGTCTGTTATTATCAAGAGCATTACAATAACCTGTTTGGCTTATATTATCAAGTCGATTTAATTCTCTAAAAGCATTTAGTGTATGGAGTTTTACTAGTTTATGCACACAAATGGTAATCAAGGAAGCTCAAATTTATTTATGGCTCATCTCCACTGATGAAATAAGTTGCTGAAATCATGCCAAGTGACATTCTCTCTTGTAAGAAAAATTAAAGGTCATTTTAAGTATTTAGCTTGGTACTAATTGAAGATCTTCTTTCTTGGGACTTTCTTTTAAGTATCATATTGTAGTAGCAGTTCTGGGTAGACTCAATTGTCACTCAAAAATATGGAAGCTGAAAGTACTCTTGCTAACCGTCTACCTAGTGGGCTTCATGGATTAATTCCTGTGGCTGTTCCTGTGCTTCTAATTTCAATTGGATATCTTGACCCTGGAAAGTGGGCTGCAACTGTTGAAAGTGGCTCCCGCTTTGGGTGTGATCTAGTAGCATTGATGCTTGTTTTCAATTTGGCTGCTATTTTATGTCATTATCTGTCGGCTCGGATTGTTGTGGTAACTGGAAGAGATCTTGCTCAGGTATATTTTCTATTTAATCTGAATCAAGCCAGTCAAAAACTTGTTTCTTATTGAGTCCGGTCGAATGGATATGATAAATAGAATAATTTATGTTTGTTTGAGATGAGAACTGTCTCATCTATAGTTGATGTTTTTTATTTAACTTCTTGTGTAACTTAAACTTGAGATGCTTGGTGCATGTCGTTTAGTTACATAATTTGAAGGAAGAGTGGTTTATCTGTCTCATGCATTCACACAGAAAATTTTTGACACGTTTATTTCTCTGGTAATGTTCACAGATTTGCAGGGATGAGTATGACCAATCTACATGCATGTTCCTTGGAGTACAAACAGAACTATCTGTGATTCTTTTGGACCTTACCATGGTAATATCTCTTGTGGTCAACTATATATATTTAAAGTCATTTTTCATGTTTGTTTTCTTCTTCTTTTATTATTATTATTATTATTTTTTGTTTCAGATGATTTGTTTCAATATATCTTATATGCTCATTCTAATGTTTCTAGATATTGGGCACTGCGCATGGACTTAATCTTCTTTTTGGGTGGGACTTGTTCACCTGTGTATTTTCAACTGCCATTCATGCCGTTTTATTTCCTCTTTTTCCCATCCTTTTGGTAAGCACAACTAATTACTGCCATGATAATATTATATAGCTATAACATCTGTAAACATGTTATAATTCTTATATGCAGGAGTATTGCAAGGAAAAATTTCTTTTCATATGCATTGCAGGATTTACCTTTCTTTCCTTTGTTCTTGGAGTGTTAATCACTCAACCGGAAGTGCCACTCTCTTTGAATGGGACACTTACGAAGTTAAGTGGGGAAAGTGCATTTGCATTGATGAGTCTTCTTGGAGCAAGCATCATGCCTCATAATTTTTACCTTCATTCGTCTATGATACAGGTATCTCTAATTTAATACTTGTCATATATTGTGAATGTCCATATATATTGGTATTACTGAACATAAATGTTTTCAATTTTTTTGATATGAATGACTATGATTCTTGGTCGTGTAATTTCAGTGTTTCCATGTGTGTTCATCTTTCTAGTCTTTCAAATTTTCTCCCTGATAGTATTTGGTTCAATGCAAGTTACTAGTCATGCCCATCTGGTATTTTGCTTCGTTATATAATTTTACTCAATCTTCCTACATTAATAGCCATGCTCTGTGTCACTGTCTGACTTGTTTGGTTTTGGAAGTTATATGCAACATTCTTCTAGAGTGTTATAAATAACCAATTTTTCACTAAGGATATAATTCAGGAAGATAAAAGGCAAATGATGGAAATATTTCCATGTTACCTTGTTACGGATGGTTGAGCATGTGCATAATGTTGGTTCTTCCACATTTCATTGTATGCCAGGAGTTCTCATTGATAAGAAAATCCCAGTTTTATTATAAGATGCAGTAGGTTTTAAATTAATCTTTTTGATATGCATTGACTTCTGTGATTGTTTTACTGAGTTTTCTTTATTTATCATTGCATTCCAAAGGATGTTTTATAAGATTGACAAATAAAGTATCTACGATATGCATATTTTCTAAGGCTTCAGTTAATTTTTACAGCAGCACCGTCAATCAAACACTCCAAAGGATATATTATGTCAGAACCATTTTTTTGCCATTTTATGCGTCTTCAGTGGCATTTATCTGGTGGATTTTGTGCTGATGAACTCAGCCGCCAATATGTTCTATAGTACTGGCCCTGTTCTGCTTACCTTTCAGGACGCAATGTCACTCTTGGAACAGGTATAAACTCCTCTGGTCATGTACTTTGCATATGGTAGTTCGTTAGTCCCTTAACCATTTTCTAATGATGCAGGTATTTGGAGGTCCCATAGCACCTGTTGCCTTTCTAGTGGTTCTGTTTGTTGCAAATCAAACCACAGCTTTAACTTGGAGTGTGGGTGGACAAGTTGTTGTACGTGATTTCTTGAAACTAGATATTCCTGGATGGCTGCATTGTGCGACAATCAGAATTATTGCCATTATTCCAGCCCTTTATTGTGTGTGGAGTTCAGGAGCTGAGGGGATGTATCAACTGCTCATATTCACTCAAGTTTTGGCAGCAGTGTTGCTTCCATCATCTGTAATCCCTCTTTTCAGGATTGCTGCTTCAAGGCCAATAATGGGTGTCTATAAAATCTCTCCTGTGGTTGAGTTTTTATCCCTGGTATCATTTATTGGGATGCTTAGTTTGAAGATCATATTTATTGTGGAAATGATATTTGGGAATAGGGATTGGATGGGTAATTTGAGGTCAAACATGGAAAGTACTATCACCATATCTTACATTGTACTTCTCATCACTATTTGTGGATCACTCTGTCTGATGTTGTGGCTGGCAGCCACCCCGTTGAAATCAGCTAGTTCTAGAATAGATGTTAAGGTGTTGAACTGGGATACCCCAAACGCTGTACCTGATTCATTTATTTTAAAAGGGGACAACGAAATACCTGACACCAGATATCTTAAAGAGAGATATGTTAAACAGGAGCCATCAGAAGCCTTAGAGAAGGCCTTGCACAGTGATACTGATGCAACATTGCAAAGTTGCAATTTTGTTTTTCCTGAGACAATAATGGAACCTGACCAAGCACTGCAGTTGTCTACTATTGAGGAGAATAGTTCTGGTGTTACATCTTGTAGCACTCCATTCCGTATAGAGGAATATACTTCTCCAGAGGAGATGGTTCCAGTCTCAACCATTGTCAATGATGTTTCTGAAATGAAGCAGATGGAGACCAGCACCTCGAAGATTGATTCAAGAGAACCAGTCGAGAAGGCTGTTGAATTTGAGGGAGATCTACAAGCTGAAAAGGACTATGATGAGGGAGATACCTGGGAGCCAGACGAATCATCCAAAGGAACCGTGTCTATGATGTCTGACGGACCAGGATCATATAGGAGTCTCAGTGGAAAAAGTGAAGAAGGGGGGAACGGTACAGGAAGCCTTTCAAGATTAGCTGGATTGGGCCGTGCTGCAAGGCGTCAGCTTGCTGCAATACTTGATGATTTTTGGGGTCAATTATATAACTTACATGGCCAAACAACTTCAGAAGCTAGGACCTTGAAATTGGATGTGATTTTTGGAGTAGATTCAAAGGGAGCCTCTCTCTCCCAGAAAATAGACATCTCTATACAGGAATTTTCTGGATGCTTCCCCTCTGCCGGAGGTAGAGGATCAGATTCTCTGGCCAACTCAACTTTATATGACTCTCCTATGCAGCAGAGAATACCGGCCAATTTTGAGTCATCATATGGGGTCCAAAGTAGATCGTTGTCATTGTTGTCCAACCACATTCCCTCGTTGGATGCGTATTTGCAAAATGGTAGCCACAATGGTCTTGACTATGGTGAGAGGCGCTATTCAAGTGTACGCAATCTACCTTCTTCTGAGAGTTGGGCTTATCAGCCGACCACAGGACATGGTTTTCAGATGTCATCCTATCAAAACCGCATTGCAAAAGACAGGAGTTCCAATCACTTGAGTAGTAGAATGGAGTCACCTGCCATGGGTGTTACAGACTATAGAGATTCACTTGCATTAGCTATGGGTCAAGGGTTTAATGGATTAAGCAGAGCTCAGGCCCCCAGTTACAATAACGTTATTTTATCTAGAGATGATCCTTTGCCAATGGAACGACCATATCATCCTTTTTCTGAATCTGGAACTGCTGAGAATGTGATGAGTTCGGCTAATACAAAGAAATATCATAGTTCACCAGACATTCATCGGAATCTTCATCTGCCCAATCGAATTTCTGAATGGGAAAGGTCCAATGTATTAGGATCATCCATTGGGAGAACTAATTTTGATCAATCCGTGTATTTGAAAGCTGGAACACGGTCAGCAGTTCCTTCATCATGTGATGGTCTCTCTTCAAAAATGGCCTGTGGAGATCTATCCCCACAATTTAACAGTTCTGACTATGGATCTTTATGGTCAAAGACACCTTTCGAGCAATTTGGTGTGGCTGATAATAATCGTGTTGTTGGTAGTGGAGCTACAAGCAGGGCAAATTCTGTTAATAATGAAGCCAAGTCGTTTGCACATTCAGAGGTCAAGCTTCTACAGTCTTTCAGAAACTGCATCATGAAACTTCTGAAATTGGAGGGGTCTGACTGGTTGTTTAAACAGAATGATGGGGCTGATGAGGATCTAATTGAACTTGTGGCTGCAAGGGAGAAGTTCCTTTATGAGGTTGAAGCTAAGGAAATGAATCAGGTAACTCACATGGGTGACCCTCAGTACACATCCTCTGACAGGGGAATTTCTCCTATGAAGAACAACGATGCAACTTTTATGCGTTCCGTGGCTTCCTCAGTGCCTCATTGTGGGGAAGGCTGTATTTGGAAATCAGATTTGATTATTAGCTTTGGGGTATGGTGCATCCATCGGATTCTTGATCTCTCACTTATGGAAAGCAGACCGGAGCTGTGGGGGAAATATACATACGTACTCAATCGTCTTCAGGTGCATATACATATACATATACATATACATATATATATGTTTTTAATGAAAAAGTAATCATTAAGTTTGTGCGAATTCATGTCAAATAATCTTTAGAAGTTATAATTCAGTGGTCTTGACAATTACTGCACATTTCTTCTCATTATCAGGGGATAATTGACCCAGCATTTTCAAAGCCTCGTAGTCCTATGATGCCGTGCTTCTGCCTTCAATTTGCAGCACCACTGCAGCAGCAGAGGTCCAGTCCACCTGTTTCAAATGTAATGTTGCCTCCTGCTTCAAGACCCGCCAGAGGAAAGTGTACAACTGCAACAATGCTTCTAGACTCAGTGAAGGATGTGGAGAGTGCAATCTCTTCTCGGAAGGGTCCATTAGGGACAGCAGCTGGTGTTGTGGCTTTCCCAAAGGGAAAGGAGAATATTGCATCCGTCCTCAAGAGATACAAGAGGCGTTTATCCAACAAACCTGTTGGCATAACAGAGGGGGCTAGTTCACGCAAGGCTCCCATAACTCATAGTTCATAGAGTTAGCTTTGCAGCATTGATGTCTGATCAGCTTGGTTATTGAGCTGTTTGATTTTGTAAAATGGCTCATGTAGCGGATCAAAATGATACCTGTTGTACTGGGATTGTCTCTACTATATTGTCATGTGTATCAAAGGCATCATCTGGTAAAAAAATATTTCAATCTAATTTGTACGTTAACTTGTACACAGAACTGGCAAGAATGTAATGGCCGCATAATTATAAAGTTAAAAGATTGGGGTGGGAGTTCAGATTTGGAAATTGTGGATGATTTTACCACAGTATTGGTTTCTGATGTTTAGTTGACTTGACCAAGGTTTCCAACTCACAGAAGAAAAGTAAGAGAAAAAAGAAAAATAAAAAAATAAAAAATAAAGACTTTATATGACGCCGTTAAACTCTTCTTGTTTGGGGGAACCATACACAAATTGTCTTAGTGGTGTAAAATGAACAGGGTCAGTCCAGTGTATCTCATTAACAAGAGGTCCATTATGTTATGTGCTAGGTTCATTCCAGCCTATTTAACCATATGTATTGAATGGATTTGGGTTGGCCTAATAGTTCTATTTTTATTTTTTCTTCCTCCTCCCGTTTCAAAAAAAAAAAAAAAACTTTTATTTGCTTCCATTTTTTTTATAAAGAGTACGCTAAATGTGTTTACAGATTCTATTAAAATGCCTATTTCAATCAAACATGACTTGAATGTTAATCTCATATGCAAACTCAAACCCATGTGTGGTGGTTTTATTAACAGTTCCACACCTAACTTGATATTTAGCATATTTCATTGTGAGTCCAACATAAGCAGTTGAACAGGGCAGACGAACCTATGACGCAAACTATGAAAACCACCAAGAACATGTGATAACTAGGGAAGATGAACTTAATAACTAGCAGATCAAGAACTTAAAACGGGCTGACGGATTTTGGTGATTAGAGAAATGGCTGGCGGCGTTTTCAGATGAAGAAGAAATGGCTAGGTAGAGGCAAGAAAGGTTAGTTAATAGGGGGGATGGATTTTGGTATTTTGTTTTTTTAAAAACAAAACTTAAAAATAGCCTGCCTATATTCAGCCCATTATTGGCACATGAAGTAATGGATTAAGAAAGTCTGGCACATTAATGAAATGGGTCGGAATGGGCTGAACTTCTAGTGAGATAGGATGGGCCGGACTTGGACGACTTGGCCCATTTTATACCATTAAATTGTCTCGTTCCCTTATTATTTTGGTGCCATTATTTTTAAATTTTCATATTTTGGTTCCATAGTTTTTTAATACAGTTTAGTTCATTTATATTTTAATTTTTACACTTTAATTTTCTTACTTTTTAATGCTCTTGAAGTTTAGTTTAAAGTTGATCTCACATTTTGAACCAAATGTGTAAAAATATAAAAATAAAAGTGGATTAAATTGTAAAATAAAAATAAAAATAAATAAAGTGACTAAATCAAAGTAAAAAGTAATAAGGAGATTAAATTGTAGAATTTAGAAAAACATGAGGATCATTTGTGTAGTTCTAACGCTTCTTTTTTCCGATCAATTAATATTTCTATGGTAATTATGTATCGGATATAATTTGTTGTGTTGAATTGCATGTAATCACCGATAATACTTTAAGATATTTGATATTTACGTTAATTTAAGATAAATTACAGTTACATATCCTCAAATATGGATTAAAATGTCAAATGTTTCTTTTATATCTAACATAATGAATTTGAGATGATTATAAGAAGTATTATTTAAAATATTTATATATTATTTAACATCTTAGATAAATAACATAATCTTCAAATTTGAAAGCGAAAACAATTACAACCAGACGATTATGTCCCTTTGAAAACATATGTAACATTTTTGGTCATGGTATTCAAATCTGTAGGCAATATTATTTTATATATTATATAATGAATTGCTAAACAAACACTATATAAAAGGATGCTAACTTTTAGTAAATTTTTTTATTACTCAAAGCCGTACATTGAGGTTTTGAGTGAATATAAGATACTTATTTTGTGAGAATTAAATTTACATAACAATTTATTATTAAAATATAAAAATAAAAAATAATCATTTGAGTACAATTTTATCATTACAATAAAAACAAAATTACCATTAGTACAATTTTATTTTTATTGTTTCAATTGTTAATCATATGATTGGAAACTTGCAATGGTGTCAATATATGACAGATTCCACACATATATTCACATACATTGAGCGAAATATTATGATAGTGCACAATCAAGAGAATGTAAACATATTAAGATTTACCTATTGTTAGCACGTACCAAAAAGATAAACAACACGAGTAATAAAACAGGTAGTAAACAAGACATGAAACAAATAGCTAGATTAATTTACTACAGTAAATAAGAAATATCAACAGCCAGAATATAACATAGTAACAGTAGGTATGGCATACATAAACACGGTGTAATCAGGCAACCAATAAAAGAAAGAATGGATTTTATAATCACAATTAAATTCTTCTTTATGGGTACATATGCATATAGAATTATGATTGATGACACACCTCAAAATATCATTTCAAAGATTAACCCTACTTCTTTTAAAGAATATGTCGGTAATAGTATGAATAAAGTAAAGATAGAACTTGTATAATATTGAAAATAATTTTAATATTAACTAATCCCTTCTGTTATGAGTGAATCTCGTAGGCCCTTGTCAATCGTGTGGCGGGTATGTTCTCAGGTGTGGAACGCGGATCTCAATCTTTTAAAGAATATGTCGGTAATAATATGACTAAAGTAAAGATAGAGCTTTATAATATTGAAAATAATTTTAATATTAAAAACAAGTCAATTAATTATGTTAATTAAAATAAAAGTTTTTTTTAAGAAAATAAAATATTATAAACTCGATCTTTGAAAGTAAACGATGAGATACATGAGATTATGATACTATTGATATTCGAGTTTTGTATTTATAAAATAACTCGTAAGTGTACAAATCATTTTATAAAAAATGATAAATATATTTCAAAGATGAATCTAAATAGTAGCTATGTAATTTTTAAATTATTCAAAACAAAATTTAAAAAACAAAAATTAAACCTAAACATTATGACAAAGTTTGTGTTATAAATACCTAAACTAATAACATAAATTTAAAGATAGATTGAACAAACATTAGGCAAATAATTTTTTACACAATGGATAATTTATGTGATAAATTAGTTAGTTAATCATGCTTATTTAATATTAATTAGGTTATTAAAGATATAAATTAAAAATATTGATTATCTCTTATATATACAAACAACGTCTTCGATCTGATCAACTAGTTATTAATTGAATTCACACAATACCTTCAATTGAGTATATCAATTAATTTTAATTAAATAATGCTCCTTTTATAAGAGATTAACTAATCATTAAATTTCCACCCTCGGTTAGATTTAGCAAATTAAATTTCATTCAAAATGTCAAAGTTAAATTTAAAATCTAAATATTTGGGAACTACCTTTTAGATTTTAAAATCTAGTACAAAACATATATCGTCAATATATTTTTAAATAGTAATGTTTATAAAAAACTTTGAAATAGAACATAACTTTAAATCAGATTTAGATGATCAAATATAACATCTAAGAGTATTATATCCAAATAATTAAATCCTAAATTTAACTTTCATATTTTAAGTTTACTATTAAAATTATGTAATTATCATATTTTTCTTTAATATACTTTGTAGAATTATTGAATATAAAATAATATTTAATTTATTTTATAAAATATTTATCTATTTTAATAATTCATAAGCATGACAACATTACTAATAATATATTGTATTTTCAACTAAATATTCTTAATTTAATAAATGATTCGTAAATTAAACATATCATGCAAAATAACACATAAAACTAATCTAAAAATTGAAGAATATATTTAAAATTTATACCTTAGGTGTATCCTTTCAAATATAGAGTTTTAGTACTAATATGTTATCCGATTTTTTTTGAATATATTTACTAATATTGTTTATTGAATTGAAAGAACTACTACATAAATATAACTTTGTTGGACTCTAAAACTGAGAGAAGAACTTAAAGAAAAATTATAAAAACTAAGAATCTCAGAAATAACTAAGAGGGATATAATTACAAAAGGTTGAGGGGTCCTTTATATAGGAAATAAAATTCTACAAAAGGAGAAAAATATGGATTGTATAGTCATGTACTGTGGCAAGCATCAATCTGATATGCATTCAAATCTTGATCCAAAAGTCCATCATCGTGGTACATAATAATGAGCATCGCCGTCCACGTTGATCTGTGCTTCTAAAAGTTCTTTTAAATTTCATCCCTTTACATTTGGTTGGAATATATGTAAGACTTATATATATTATTCTAACATTCTTCATGGTTGCATTGATGTGCTTTTAGGTATGATTCTTCAAGTGTTGATCATTGGAATAATTTTGAAGCTAAAAATACCTGAAAAATAACAAAACATATCCGTAATTTTGAAAATATAGATTAGCTAAAATGATGATAAAATTATGTATATATAAATTTATTTTGACACTAAAGTGCATATAATTCATGTTATATTTAGTGCTTTTCAAGAACTTATCATAGTCCTTAATCAACTTTTTGCTAATATCTAACCACGAAAGTGAAAAATTAAAAACAAAAACTAAAATAAAATTAAACTAACCTAAATAATTTTAATAGATTAACAAGGTTGCATTTAGTATATTTAACAAGCTTTTAAAACCCTAGGTTGTCATAGTAGACTAGTTTAAGTCTCTGAAATGCAAAAAATTAAAAGAAATATTAAAAATAAACAAGTAATACACAAATAAATAACAAACTAAAATTTGAAATAAAAGATAAAAAAAAATAGCAAAACTTACCATGCTTTTGACTTCTTTTAAATTCACAATTAAAATCCAAAGCATAAGTAAATTAATCTCCTAAACATTCATAGTTTATTGTAACAATTAGTTGAAAACCACATTCATCTTTTACATAAAAAATGCATCAATATTAATTTTTCTAATTTTAGTGTTTTGAATTCGAATTCGCTTAAACTCTAATTCTCATAAGTCATACTCTCAATATCACACTAATCCTATGGTTTCAAGTACTCGATCATAGTTATATACGAATAGAGTTTATGTAAAAAAATGAACTAATAGGTTCACATATGTTTAAAGAAGAAAAGACCCAAAATAGTGCATAACATTGATCTCATAAAAGGAATCGAATGAAATGTTTTATAAAAAAATCACATATTATCCTCATGCATCAATTAAAATCATCAAATAAAAAATAATGGAGATTGAGGTGTTGATCGAGTTGATGTTCCCAAGTGCTAATCAAGTTGATGCTTTCAAATATTCTTAAGATCTTTTGCAAGGAATTAGTGGTCCAATGACTAGGGATAGATTTGGAAGATCCAGTTGGGTGCAAGGGTTACTTTAGAAGCAATATTTGCTTTAATTAATTGTGGGCCTTTTATGTTTAACAATTTTTGTTTTAGTTAATTGTGAGCTTTTTTATATTTTATTTATCGTAAGTCTTTTTTATTTTTTATTTTTGAGGATGGATTAGGCCCAATCCACAACTAAATAGGCCTATTTGGCCTATTTTTTCTAGGTTTTTTCTTTAGGGTTTGAAGTGGAATTTTTATAAAGGTTGTTATAAAAATGCAACTACTATGTAATTTGGAGGCAAGATCGAATATCATTAATGAAATGTATATTTCAGAAAGCTTTTGCTTTGCCTTCTTGTGTTCTTGATTGAATGCTTGAATTCAACTTATCAAAATGAGTGATTATCCTTTGGGCATCTCAAGATTAGGATTTTAAGGATTTTGTTTCCTTAGGGTTCTAATATGATCATCTTCAATGCGTTCTTAATAATTCAATAGTTCCTATTGCTTTGATTCATGGGTTCCTAGGGTTATTTGCTTAGAGAGTCCGCATTATTTGGTATCAGAGCCTTAGTTGCTGAAAAAATGTTATCTATCTTTGTTTGAGTTCTTGATTTCAATAAAAAAAAATTCATATTTTCATAGTTGTGTTTTCTTTGAATTATTTTTGTTGTTTTCACCTTTGGATTTGTAGTTTTCTTTGAGTTCTTCATTAAAAAAAAAAAAAATTTCCATCCTTCAAGTCTTTTAGTTTTCTTTCAATTTAATTGTCATTATTTTTCTCTTTATATTTTGTTTCGTAATTTTCTTTGAATTCTTCATATCTTTTTCTTGTTCTTTGTTTCTTTGTTTAATCCATCTTTGTTCTTCAAAAAGAAAAAAAAGAGGGCAAATGTTCATAGTTTTTTTTAAAAATTGATAAATCAGAATTGCAACTATAAACGGTCATAAATTTTAACTTTGGTATGGGAACGTCTATTATAATATATCAAATTGAAGATTTTTTGATTCCTATAATTAAAACCAAGCTACAACTCCTTTTTTGTGCCATTTTTGATCCCAAATTCTATCATTTACACCACTTATCGAGGGATTAAAGTTTTGTCGCACCTTTTTATGTTGTTTTTGGTTCTTGTTTATTAGGGTTGAAAATTGTTTTTTTTTTTTAATTTTGTATTCATAGCCGCAGTAGTAGTAGTAAAAAAAAAGGAAAAAAAAAAGAAGAAAAAGAAGAAAAGGAGAACAAAGTAGTAAATTGTTCAAGAATCTAATTCTTGTTTTTTTTGTTCTTGTTGAAATTGGTTTTTCTTTGTATTATTCTAGTTTCATCTATTTTATTCTAGGGAATCATCAAATTTCCATCCAAGTATAATTTTAAAAAAACAGGAATTATATTTTGGTCAAGAGTAATTCTTTAGAGTCTTATTTGGACTTTCTTTCTACATCCTTTGCAATTAAGTTTTTCAAAATTTTCAAGATCTTGAAAATATTCTTTCTTGGGTCTTTAGAGTCCTATTTGGACTTTCTTTTTGTCATCCTTTTTCATTAAGTTTTTAAAATTCTAATTTTTGAGATTATCACCCATAAATCGGTTAGTTTTTAAGATTAGTTGAATTTTTTTATTTTGTTAAGAACACAAAAGAAGATTAGCTTGAGCTTTGAGTATAAAAATGTAAGATAAATAAAAAAGAGAGACCAAAATAGTGAAAGAGTGATAACAATCTAATTTGAGAGCAAATACGTGAGGGGTGTGTGAGTTATCTCATTTTATTCCATAGGTTGAAAACATGAGTAAGAAAGAAAGATAACCACAAGAGGTTGAATTAAAATTCCTCTTCTAGACTTTTAATGACTAATTTAAGAAGCTAAATGAAAGGTTAGATGATTTAGAGTCCTCTTCCAGTTCTAAATTACATAAAAGAAAATTTAGAATACATAGGTTAGACAAAGAAGAAAATGATTCCAATATGGAGGAGAGAGCAAGTTATAAATGAGACAAAAAAGTTATGGTTGTATAGAAAAATGGAGAAATCAAAAGCGCCAGTTCTGATGTTGAAGTGGAAGAATCTATGCATGGAGATTCACTTGTCATAAGGAGAGTCCTGAATATACTACTTAAGGATGAAGCAGATGAGAAGCACCATGATCATATTTTCCACTCAAGATGCCAATTGAAGAATAAGGTATGGGTGTTAATTATTGATAGTGGGAGATACACTAATGTTTTTAGTACCTTATTGGTAGAAAAATTAAATTTGGAGTGGCAGAAGCATCCCAAACCGTACAGGCTACCATGGTTGAATGATTATGGAGAAGTGGAGGTTAAAAAAGAAGTTTGGGTTCCCTTTTCAATTGAAAAATATGAAGATGAGGTTATTTGTGATGTGACACTAATGTATGTTGGTCATATAATACTAGGCCAACCATGGTAGTTTGATAGGAGGGTGTGGCATAATAGGTACAAAAATCAATATTCTTTTGAAATAGACAATTGAAAAGTGGTATTAGCTCCTCTCAAACATTTGTAAGCTTATGAGAACCAAATTAGGATAGTAGGAGAGTGCAAGATGTGGGAAAAACAAAAGTTTGAGCCAGAAGAATATTAAAAAAGAGTAAGTGAGATAGATAGCAAAAATGGAGAGAAATGTGAGAAAAATGGAGAGAAAAGTGAGAATAATAGAGGGAAAAGTGAGCAAATATTATTTTCTAGAGATTAAACATAGATCAATTTTTTTATCAACATGTTATTTTATGATAAGTTGTAAGAATTTCATTCACAGTTTTCAAGCTTGCAATTATAATTAGTTTAGAAAACTCATCTACTTACTAAGCTTTCAAGCTTACCTTTTATATTATTTTCTTCCCTCACATAGCTACTTTTGAGGATGCATAGCATGATAGGGAGTTTGGAGGCATATGATCAAGCTTTTGTTGTATAGTTTAGTCAATTCTATCACCTTAATCTTGTATAACATACTTTGGTTGGTGTATAAGTGGATTAATGACCAAGGTTAGGAAACCATATGTTTGTTGTGTTTATCATGTATATCATATCGTATAGCCATGTTGACAGACATGATTTCCTTTATGGTTATGTAAAATAATATGATGTTTGTTAGTCAATGAGAAACTATCCTATGAGAATTGTTTTCATTTTATTACAAGGAGGTTAGTCCAAAATTTAGAGAAAAATCTACCAAAAGTTTTATGACAAGGGATCCCTAGTGCATGAATAATTCCTTTTCCATAAATATTTACCTTGTTACCATCTTCAAAGGTAACATATTATTCATTGAATCTTTCATACCAGTGAAGGATTTATCTCTTATCATATGGTTGGAACAATCACTGTCAAAGTACCAACATCTAGATGCTTAAGTTTTTATCATTGTATGTACAATATTACAACAGTGATAAATCAATCTACTATAGCTAGCCTTGGAATACTTAAGGTCTTCTAAACATAGAAAATCCTCATCTATAAATCCTAAGCATCATTTGTGAGACATATAGATTGATTCAACTAATCTTTGGCATACACCAAGATATCTTGATCAGTTTGAGAAGTACCACTCTAGAAGGATTGAGGGAGTGAAATTAACAAGAATCACTATCATAGGATAGGGAAAATGATTCACATCTTTCACTCATTTCTTTAGAAGCATATATGCATATCAACTTCAACATATGTTGCATGAACAAATTGAGGAAGGGAAAGAAAAGGAGTAACTTGTTCATCAAAGTAGCAGAGTTCTCTCATATCACTATGAAAATTTCTAGTCTTCAAAATCAACTCAAACTATTGTGATAGAATGTTTAGATTTATTTTTCATTTTTAAGAGTTTTGTTAAATTATTTAAAATCACGTAGTTTATCTATAAAACGACCTTGAAAATATATTTATTTCTTATTACAAAGTGATTCGTGCACTTGTGAGCTATTTTAAAATACAAAATTATTGCATCAGTGGCTTGAAAAATTCAAGGCTATAGCTATGGATAAAGGTTACAACCAGATTAAAGGAATATATTATGTAGAAATCTTCTCTCATGTTGTCAAACCTTAAACTATAAGAGTAGTGCTTAATCTTGCCTCAATAAATTGGCCTCTAAAACATCTTGATCTCAATAATATCTTTTTGAATGGTGATTTGCAAAAAAAAAAAAAAACTATCTAAATGACTTAGCCAAAGGATTTTGAAGACAAGGCACATCCTACTTGGGTTTACAAACTCAAAAAGGCTATTTATCGCCTTAAGCAAGCTACTAGAGCATGGTATCAAAAATTGAGCTAGTATGTAGCTAAACTAGGATTTAGAAACTCAAAATATGATACATCCATATTCTTTCAATATTGTGCAAAAAAGTGTCACAATTATCGTAGTATATGTTAATGATATCATGGTGATTGGAAGTGATGGAAACTATATAGCTACCCTAGTTACTAAGTTAAATGAAAGTCCTCTTTAAAATAATTTGAAGACTTTCATTTCTTCGTTGGAATTGAGGTGCATCGAAAAGATGACAAGCTTCACCTCAACCAACAAAAATACATCAAAGGTCTTCTTGCTAAGGCTGGGTTGTAATCTGTAAAACCTCTTAATACTCTTATGAGTTCAACTTGTGTTCTATACATATATGTGAATGAGGCTCTTGTTGATATTATTTTATTTTGATGCCTTGTTAGAACACTTCAATATTGTGTTATACATGACCTAAAATAGCTTATGTGGTCAATCAACTTTGTCAATGTTTGCATCAGCCAATAGAGATACACTGGGTTGAAACCAAAAGAATTTTGAGATACTTGAAGGGTACTTTAACTCATGGATTATTGTTTCAAAGTTAAGAGGTTTTAGGCATTGTTGGCTTTAGTGATTCAGACAAGGTAAGTTTCCTAGATGATCGCAGAATTACTAGAGCTTATGGCATCTATTTTAGAGATAGTTTAGTGTCTTAGACATCCTCAAAACAAAAGGCAATTGTACATTGAAATGATGAGGTATAATATAGGGAATTAGCCCTTGCAAATACTAAAGCGATGTAGATACGATCCTTGCTACATGAAATGAAGATTATATAGGCACAAAGACTAATCTTTTTCACATATAACATTAGTGCAAAGTCTTTAGCAGCCAATCCAGTCATGCATGGGAGAATGAAGCATGTTGAAATTGATTTCCATTTTATACAAGGTTTAGTTATGGAAAACAAGCTTGATGTTCGTTATACTTCCACAAAAGAAAAGTGGCTGATATCATGAACAAACCACTTTATGAAACATGGTTTTCTCGATTAAAGATAAAACTTATGGTTCTACCTTAACCATAAGCTTGAGGGTGACTGTTAGACATTACATTCTAGTGTACATACACATACAATATCACTATTTTTTAACTGAATTAGTTACTATGCTAAAGGTAGTTTATGTAATGGCTACTATACTACACTAGTTAGTGTATAATCATGTAAACACTATAAATAGAATATGCAAATAATACAAGAAGGTATTTGAGAGTATTACTCATTTCATCTCTATCTCTTTTAAGCTATAATGAATTATTTAATTCTTATAGTAGAAGAAATAGATATATCAGAAGAGTCAAACATTAAGTCCTTACAAGATATAAATGAAATATAAAAAACTTCTTAAAAATGAGAGAATATAGTTATACTAAGAAATTACAACTAGACATAAATGAAGAATTTATAGAATTAAAAAGGGATATAAATAACATACCTAAAGATAATGAAATTATAGGTTATAAGTTTGGTCTATTTGTAGGATTAAAAGAAGAACCACTTAAGAGATTAGATGCATTGATACCTTGGAATGAGAAAATAAAGAATGAAGAAAAATACAAAGATAAAGAAGAAGCTATAATCTAGTTTAATGAAATATAGGAAAAAAATTAGAATAACAATTTACGAACCTTAAAATAGGGACATGAAAAAATTAGTTATTCTATTAATCCTAACAGATAAACTAGAAAAACACCATGAGGAAAAGCTTTACAAAAACAAAACAAAGGGAAATATGATATGATAATAGTCAATGAAATTGATTCTAAACCAGAAAATATAATCCCACAAGACCATATGAAACCTATTACATTACCAATTTTCTTATCAAGAAGGATGTAGGATATTAGTAGCCCATAAAATAACTATAAAAATGTTGAGATTTGGTTTACAAATTTAATAGAACAACAATAATTACAAATGCAAAGGAATGTTCCCACATGTAAACAGTACCATATATTGTAGTAAATGAGATATATGATAAATTTATTGGAGAAGACAAAGGTAGACATATTACTGAAACCATCGAATATGAAATCGAGGAAGCTAAATGACATTTAACAAATATGGAGATATGTGACATGTGTTATATAGATTCCTTTATTTGTGAATATAAAATGTATTATCACAAGCTACTACTCTTTATGCAAGAAACTTATAATGAAATGTTTTTTTTTCATAAATTACCCGAAAGATTACATGAAATTATAATAGAATGATGGAATAAAAGGAATAGAGAAACTATACCAGAAACCTTAGGAGGAAGAGTAAGAACCCTTAAGAATTTGATAATCATTAAATTCCAATAAATAGAAGAATGTAAACAAACAAGAGAATGATAAAATCTATTGTGATACAAGAGATTTTAGGATGCTAGAAAAATATGGATATAACATAAAAACTTACAAATAAAAGTATAAAAAATACAAAAAAATCAAAAGGTATAAATTTAGAAAACAAAACTTTCAAATATATAAGAAAATGACTAACAAGAACTTTATAGAAAAATATATTTTAGGAGAAAAAGATATAAGTCACCAGAAAATAAAAAATAATTGTCCATTGGGGAAAAAAGAAATACAAATGTTGAATTTATAATAACGAATGACATTATGCAAATGAATACCTCAAAAGGCTTCAACATAGAATATAATTCAAAAGGAAATTTCCACAAGAAAATAAAAAATCTTGGAAAAATTTAAAATTGAATTAAACTAATAATGTAATGAGATATAGGTGATACTTTTAGTATATATCTATTAGAGGAAACTGAAGAATATATAAATGACTTAGAATTCGAATATTCTTCATCAAATGATGAATGATTTGTATAATATTACAAATTGAAATAATATTTACATCAAAATTGGATTACAATTTAAAGGTTACCAAGTTATTATTTATAAGCATACATAGATATAGGAGATAGTAAATATATATTTGCAAACAAACACCAAAAAATTTAATTGTAAAAATTGGTAATAATACTACAATAAATCTTAATAAAATCCTAAAAGATACAGATATAATAATGGGAAAAGAAAATTTCATAGTCTTACCATATATCACAAAATAAATAAGAGTTAATTTATTAAAAAAAATAACTTCCTAAACCTATATCGGCCCATTACACAATATTTAGACACTAGATGGGTTATGTGTCAAAAGTAAGAAAAGATTTAACTATATCAAACTTAACTATTATACAATAATATAAAAAAGCAAAAATGTGGTAAGATAGACACAAAGTAACCAAAACTTTATTTATAAAACATTTCATTAGGCATAGAATTGAAACAAAACTCTTTTCTTAATAAAATTCATGAAGATAAATCCATAACATCTATTAAGAAATTATTAAAAATAGTAAGCTCAAAAAATATTTTAGACCTAAAAATAAATAAGTGTAAATTGGTTGTTAGCATAAAACTTAAAGACTCTAACAAAGTTATTCCAGTAATACACATGATTTATAGGTAAGACAAGATTGAGTTTGAAAAATAAATTCAAAAAGTTTTGAGTTTGAAAAAGAAATTCCAAAACTTTTGGAACTAAAATTCATAATATTAAGTAATTAATTTCACTCAAGCATAGCATTTTTAGTTGAAAAAGAAGCTGAAAGAGAAAGAGAAACAAAGAAAATGATAATATATTTCAAAGCTTTGAATGAAGAATCCATTGATGATAAATATTTTATTTTGAAAAAAGAAGAATTATTATCATTAATAAAAGGAAGAAATATTTCTCAAGTTTTAACTGCAAAAGTGAATTTTGGAAAATAAGACTTGACTAGAAATCTCAAAAACTAATAGCACCTGCATAGATAATTGCAATAATTGCAATAGGCTATTGTAACATTTAGATTAAAATAAGCTCTCTGTGTCTTTCAAAGATACGAATAACATTTTTAAGAAATTATAAAATATTTATGTATTTATATAGATGATATTTTAGTTTTCAATAATGAATTAAATAAACATTATTTAGATTTTTAATATTTTACAAGAATGTAAGAAAGAAGGTATTGTACTTTTTGATAAGAAAATTGTAATTACTTAGTAGAAAATTAAGTATTTAGGGTAAGCAATCTAAGATAGAAAGCATAATCTACAATGCAATATAATAAATAACATTCAATGATTTCCTAGTAAAATAAAAGAAAAAACTATTAATTACAAATATTTTTAAGATGTTTAATATATGTTGAAGCATACATCAAAAAAATTACAAAAATGAGAACATATGCAAAAAAATTGGAAAAAAGATTATGTTTGTAGATGGACAAAGCAAGATACGTTATACATAGATAAAATAAGAGTTCAGGTAAATAATATACCAACTCTGTGCTATCTAAGTCCAGATGACAAAATGATAATTAAAATAGATGCTTTACATGATTATTGGGGGGAAGTTTTAAACACAAAAGTAAATGATAAAGATAAATATCTTTGCAGATGCATATCAACATATTTTCAAGGTCCAAAATTAAATTATCATAATAATATAAAAGAATATTTAGCTGTTAAAAATACTATAAAGAAATTTACAATATATGTTATGAGTTCAAGATTTATTGTTAGGATAGATAATAAAAACTTTGGATATTTCTTTGGAACTAATATGGCAAGTAATTATAAATAAGGTAAATTAATTAAATAGCAATAATGGTTCAATCATTATAAAATTTGATATTGAATAGTTACCATCAAATAAGAACAATTTAGCTGATGCATTAGTTAGAGTATTGGCACCTCAAACCATTTTTGTATTTATTAGGAATAGATCATCTTAACATAGACATCAAGATTAAAGAAAAATAAATCAAAATCCTAGAAGACCTAATACAAACCTTATCTAAAGAAGTGAGATCTGAACATCAATATTGAGATTTTCACTAGGATCATTCTGAAATAGGTTGTGAAAATGTAATAAAACAAAGACTGTGATCAACTATATATAACGAGATAGGAACCTTGGTATCAAAGTATAATTTTTTAGATGCCACACTCAAGAATAGGGAAAGATGTGAGTGATATGTTTTAGATGAATGTCGCATGAATTACTCTTGATAAGTTCAGTTTAGATAAAAAAATAATTTTTTAGATACTAGACTCAAGAATAGGGAAAGATGTGAGTGATATGTTTTGGATGAATGTCGCACAAATTACTCTTGATAAGTTCAGTTTAGTTCTAAAAAGAACTAAAGAGAAAACTCCAATTTAAAATTGTATCAATGTTGATTTTTTAATTAAAATCATGCATTGATATTTATAGACTTTAAAACATGAACCCTAGCTAATAAAACATAAATATAAAACTCTAAATTTATTACTATAAATTAAATATAAAATCCTATAAAATAAATTAAATAGTAGACCTACTAAATAAACTATAAAACTAAGAAAGAATTATTTGATAGATTTTTGGGCATTTCTTGAAAGTCACTTTTGACCTATTAAAATTCTAAATTATGAAAAATATTATCTCTGTGTATATTGTATCACATTGAGAAATATTTGTAATGCATTTTTTTATACCTCAATTTGATATCGAATGGATAAGATATGGTGAATATACTCACAGTTGTTCAATGAAACTTTCCGAATTTGGAATTTTATTTGGTCATTCAATTTACTTCAAGCTCGAGTATTTTATATAGCTTGTAATTATACACATACTTCCTTCATGGCTAATTAAGTTATTCTTGATTAATTGACCTATTTGAAACATACGATGAAATCTTTGGTGATGTTCCTTGATCCACATCATTAATGGCATAGTTCAAGGATCATGAGAACCAACTTGAAATATTATATATGAATAAATCCTTAAAGGATAAAATCAAAGAGGCTAACTCCATGGCTAAGTAAGAAAAACTTAAATATCCAGACTCTAAAAGTGATGAGGTTAATCCCTCTATCTCAGATGAAAAAGGAATCAAAGTTCCAAAAACATAAGAAGGAGAAAATAATCTCCCTATAGAGAAAAAAAGGAAAAGCTCAATTGGAAAAATATAGTAGAAATGGAAAAATCTTTAGAGACTAAGTTTTATGTAGTCTACAATGGCCCAAACTAGGAACCTATACTAGTTGGTCAGAATCTGATAGAGCTTTAATAGGTTTTAGTGGAATTATTCACAAATTATTCAGTAGCAGGATAGAAGCAGAAGACAATTTTGCCAATTATAGAAGACCAAAACTATTATCTTGTTTAGAGATAGTCAAGTGCTATTCCCAAGTAGTACAACAATAAGCTAGCCTTAGCAAAATGAAATCACTAGGAAGAATACCTAGATCGATGTTGTTCAAAGGAGCAATTAGCAACTCTTTTGTTTTAGAAGAGAAAAGAGACCAACATAGGAACCTCATAAGAAAATATTGGTTAAGCGTGTATAACTTAGTTAGAAAATCTATTGACGAACATCTTGATGAGATGAAGTTCTACACTTCAAAAAAAAAAGAATTCCCTATAGTTAAAAAATTCAATATCCTAGAAGAAATAGATCTAATGTTTAGGTACAAAGAATTTCATGCTTGGTTAATAGAAAATTTATATCCAGGAAATAATTTAGACGAGTTAAATTATTATTTTTGAAAACTTCAAGAAATCCATTAAGAATTTTAACAAGAAAATTTCTATAAGTTCATATCATTTTATTAAGCTTGGACTTTCCAACACCAAAAGGAAATTTAATTATCACAAAGCTTTATTAGAAAATGAATTTAATACAGAGGAATTAAGCATAAAACATAGACAAATGTTAAGTCAGATCTATTATGAATTAAGAAAAATTAACAACTCCTATGAGATTAAAGTTAATTATTCAACCGACAAAGTGATTATCATCTCACTAAGTAACTTGGATATTATCAAGAAATATGGTGAAAAAATTAGCAATTATGAAGCTACTTTAAATTGTGGTGAATTAGAAGCAGTTATGTAAAGCAAGAAGGTTTTCTGCCATTACGCTAAATAGTTGGCTAGGGACCACAAATACATTTATTTCCTTATAGATAAGGAAGAAGATTTAGATACTTTAACTTTACAAGAATCATTGTATGTGAATGAATTTGAATTAATGTAGACTCCATAATGTAGATTTAATTAGGAAAGTTAGATGAAATAGTGAAATCCTACCTATATAAAAGAGAATCCTTATGTCTATAAAAATGGATTTTTATTTCAATAGAAAACAAACCTTTTACACTCTCTGATAGACCTGTTTACTTAGCTCCTATTTTTTTTAATGTTCTTAGTACTCAAATTATAATAAATTATTGTGATAAATAAAAGTTTATATTAACAAAAAAAACTTCTTTTTTGTGGTTTTAAATTTAAAGGGAACTCAGAGATATTATGGAATGGATCTCCCAGAAGAGAAGGACTTAGGGTTTGATCTTTTTGAGAACTAACTTAAGAAAAAATAAAGAGACATTAGGTGGACTCATATTAATTAGGGTAGTTATAATTACATATCGTGAGAAACTAAGAATCTTGATAGTTTGTTAATTTGTTTATTACTCATGTAATAATTTGCATAAAATATAAACGATAAATATAATTAAGAATTAATTTATATAAAAATAAAACAAAAAGAAAAGCATAAGAAAATCTAAAAGATATTATATACCTCAAAGCATCTTTATTACATTTTTAGAAATCTATAAAATAAAATTTCATTATTATTACAAGAAGATTAAAGATAATTAAAAACTTACAATGATTAATTGATTATTTTTTTAAAATAGAAATGAAACATAATTTAGTAAAATAATCTGATGAAAATTTTATAAATCTAAAAGCTAATTTAGATATAATTATATGAGATGTAGAACAAAATAACAAAATACAAAATATAATTTGTTGGTTAAATAGTAAAATTAACTAAGAAAATATTGAATTAAACTCAATAAATAATTAATTTAAATCAAAAGAATCTTAAGAGCCATTTATATAATAAGAAATAAATAAAAATATTACTAAGAAATTATCATGATAAAAGCACGACTAAGTCCAATATCAAACCATCGAACATCAAATTCTAGTAATACTCCACATGTATCTTCGTACAAATACCTTTCCTTTTATTTTTATCGATTAAAGCATGGCTTGAGAGGTGCCTCGGCCACTCCATTTCTTTCCTTTAATTATATACATCTTTATTAAAAAAAAAAAGCAAAAGAAGAGTATTTGGATTTAGATTGATAATTACGTATTAGGGAGATCTTTATTTGTTAAGAAATTCTTATTTATAGTTGAATTAGAATTCTTAGAAAATAAGTATCTATATAACTATATATACCTATAGTAAAAGACTTTTTTGGATTCAAGTCATATTTGAGATCACAATAAATAACTTTTCTAAGTTAAAATATCAAACTATTTAAATCTCTACCTGTTATTTATTTATTTATTATTTTATCACAATACATTATTTTTTACTTTATTATGATTATTTTGATTTTATAATTTAATATTAAATATTTAATATATTTTTTTCACTATTAATTTAAATTATACTTTTATAATGTACCCCTCAAATTTAAAATGCTGGTTCCTCACAGCTCACAGTTTGATATTAAAGTCATGGCATTATGATTTTGTAGACTATATAATAAGAAAAAAGGATATAAATCTTTTATCATGTGATTGGTTAAACCATGCCTCCACGTGTTCACTATATTTGAGTAGATGGTTGTAGTTGTTACTTGTTAGCACCCACTAAAGGATCATATTATATTATTTTTGAAATAGATAATTATAATATTTTATTTAAATTTTTTGTTAAACTATTTTGTTAGATAAGTTTTTTTTATTGTAGATAGAATATAATTTTTTCATGAATTTTCTATTTTATTATTTGTTTAAACTCAACAAGTTTTTATGAACTAAACAATTTGTTAATGGTATATAACATCTTCGAAAAAAAAATTGTTTCTCAAATATTTTTTCCTGACAAGATGTTCGGTGGAGATTATGGATTCTACAAAAAAGAATTATTGCCTTGAAAATGATTTTTGAATGGAAGCTTAATTATACTTCTGGACAAATTTATGTTTTGGCGACAAAATATTTTGTCCATAATAATTGACATTTTTTTATTTTTTAACATGATTAATTTTTGGATGCGTACAGATTTATAAGTTAATGATTTAAATTTAATAAATATATAATCATATTAATTATTAAATAATAATAGTTATTATTTTAAATTTTTTGTTTTATAAAATAAAATAAAAAAAGTTAGTTTTTGAATATAAATTTTTAAGTTATTTTTATTATAATTGAAAATTTAAAGTTAAATATTTTAAAGTTGTTTGTAGAAATACTTTTAAAATAAATATTTAATTAATTTATTACTTTAATGATAAATAAATATATAATAGTAATTATTTTAAGTGTAATATAATCTAAGTACAATATAAACATGAATAATTTACAATGATATTGGCAATAATTACAAAACTTTATCTAATAAATAAGACAAATATAACATAACAACATATAAATTTATTTAGTTAATATTTTTACTATCAAAGAAGTTAATTATACAATAGGTATTTTTAATTGAATTTAATAAGTATTTTTACTTAAAAATAACTTATTAACTCAATAAAAATATGATTTTTTTATTCATGAATTGATCGAACATTCATTAAATTGTTAATCATTAAGTATATAAATTATCGTATTTAATGTAATAAAAATAATTATATTATATAAAACAACTATTTATAAAAAAAATATTTATTATGTGAACATTTTGATATTTATTGGTGTAGAAAATAAATAAAATTATAAAATATATTTTGGTATTTACTAGTGTAAGAAAAATCATAGTTAATCTTACAATAGATATATGACTTAAATGAATTTAACATGTACTTTTGTTTAAAAATAATTTATATTAAATGATCATTATTTTTTAATTAATATAAGATATGATATAGTCTAAACATAAAAATTATTTATTAAAAAAAATGATGTTCTCATAAATAAATTGATCCTCATTAAATCAGTAATCATCAATTGTATGAATTATCACCTTTAATGTAATAAAAAAATTGTATCATAGAAAATAACTATTAAAAATATGTATTTATTATATAAACATTTTGGTATTTATTGATGTATAAAAATCATAAAAATATATTTATTATATGAATATTTTGATAATTATTGGTGTAAAAAATAATATTTTTACTATATCTAAGAAGTTGATCTTATAATAGACATGACTTCGTTGAATTTAATAAACATTTTTACTTAAAAATAATTTATATTAGCTGATTATTCTTTTTTAATTAATACAAGATATGATAAGATCTCAACATAAAAATTATTAGTTCAATAAAAATATAAGGATAATCATTAATTGTATGAATTATCACTCTTAATATAATAAAAATATTATATTATATAAAATAATTATTCATAAAAATATATTTATTATATGAATATTTTTGTATTTATTAGTATAAAAAATAACCAAAAAATATAAAAATATATTTATTATATAGATAGTTTAGTATTTACTGGTGTGAAAAATAATAAAGTGAAAAAAAGGTCATCTACTGTTAACTATGTTAATTATCTAATAAAAATAGTTACATTATATATAAAATACATAATAAAAATACTTAAAAATTAATTATATAAATTCTCATTCTTAACTATTCATAAAATATATATTTATTAATATAAAAATAATAAAAAGTTTTAAAAAAATTTCATCATTCACCAAAAGTTTTTTATACATAAAGATATTATTTTCATTAAGGAATAATTTCTGCACGAGAATCTCTCGACAAAAAAAAAATCATTGCAGTAAAAACCTTTTTAACAACGTGATATGAACTTTCTATTCAAGACATTTGTTCATACTATCCTTTTTAAGAATTTTAAACATTTTTATTAGTATCTTATTCTTATTCTACCTATATTTAAAAATAACTTAGTTTTTTTTAATTATTATAAATCATATCTGATTTAATAACAATTCTTATTTATGACACTTAATAAGAAGTACAACTACTCTTTCTATTATAGTGAAAGTTATAACTCGGTGCACAACTAAGCTTTCTATTTTTGTGGAAGTTATTGGCTCTGCTAGAAAACCACAAATGTTTTTCTAAAAGATATTGCTGGATGTCTGATAAAATAAATAAAAATATTTATTTCAAATTTATAATAAAAAATAAATAATATGATATATGATTATTAATGGGTATATTCAATCAACTGCAATATCAATATTCAAATAGATAGGACTTTCTTAAATTAAAATCAAATGGTCATTTTTTTCATACATTAATAATATATTATCGTATAATTTATATGTGATGGTGCATAACTTTTTTTTTTTAAAAAAAAATATGCTCTTTGTTCTTTGTATTACCTCCTACACTAAATTTATTTTTCAATTCAACGAATTTTTATCTATTAAAAGACACCAACAAAGTTTTCGTAGCTTCTTAACTTTATTATGTTTGATGTACGATTGTAAGCTTTTTAAATGTAGTTTACATTTTTATATAACAAATCTTTAAAAAGATAATATTAATCAATATAAATATAAAATTTTAAATAAAAATTATTGATTACTTTATACTTTATAATATATATATATATATATATATATATATATATATATATATATTGAGTTTGAGTTCTATGTATAAAGTGTGTACATATGTGCAAGTGTATTATGGTTATTTTAAAAGAGAAATAAAATATTATTAATATATAAAAATTATTGAATAAATTATATTATTTACGTGATATTATTGACCAATGATGTACAATATAAGTGTATGATCTATCTATATCTATCCTATACATAAAAATTTAAATAATTTTTAAGATTTGATTGCCTTTTTTATATGGATATTCCTATCCATTGTTCAAGTTATTAATAGTATCATATATCAAGTGAAATTCCTTCAAAATAGATATGTATTTTTTGTTGTTACATGTAATTTTTAAGACAATAACATTTATTTCCCTTTTTATTTACTAATGTTTAAGAAATAACAATTTATACATATTATCTAAGTTATTAATAATATTATAAATATTATTGATATTAAATTAGAACCATTTTAAACCATGATAATTTTTTAAAACTTTTGTCAGAAGATGAATATTACAAAGGTATAGAGCCTTCATATATCAAGTAAATTTTCAATAAGATAAAAATATATTTTATAGTTTTACATATATTCTAATTTATAACGAATACATTTTATGTTAAAATATTAACTGAATTAGATTTTAAAATAGTTTTTGTTTTATTTTATCTCCTAGCTATTGAAAAATGTTAGAGGAAATTTTAATGGCTTGTATGTGTTTATAACTAGTTTATTGAACAGTATCTAAACACTCTTGTATGTTAAAAAAGCAAACAGTGTTATTGGTGACAAGTAACACAACACTTGTCCAAGAAGAAGTGAAATTTTATATTCCTTCAATTTTATATGACCTTAGTTTCTTATAACTTCATTTTTATGTTGAAATTTTGTACTTTTTTATTTACAATTTTATATACAAATGCAAAATTGAGTTTTCCTTATTTATAAGGTATTTTTGTTTTTGTCTTTTTAGTAAATTAAAAATATTTTATAAAATTTAAGGAATATAAATGGCTAGTGAATTAATTTTAATAAAAATAATAATTGAAATGAATTTTAGACCAATATAAACCGATTGTACTCTAAACATTTATTATAATTTGTATATATAATGCTACGAGGGTTTGTAAACTTTCTATCACTTTTATATATAATGTCTCCATCTTATCACAATTAGTTTCTTATAATTCTTCTCTTCTCCATCATTAGATAATAAAAGATACCACCTCCACTCTTAAACCCAAGTTTTCAGTCCCACTTTTGGTGGCACAAATTATATGATGGCATATTAGGGGAAAGAAATAATAAAATAAATATTAAAATAAATAGAAAGAGTTTGTTATAATTGGTTACATATATTCAGATCACATTGGTGGTACTGAAACACAAATAATAAAACAAAATGAATTTACTCCGTCGTTAATTTATATGACATTGTAGTCATTTGTTAAGGTCTAAAATGTCCCATACTCACAATTGTTGAGAAACAATATTGATATTAATCTTGTCAATCTTTTGACTTTATTATTTGTAAAACTCTCACAAGTACACGAATCATTTTATAAAAAATGATAAGTATACTCTTAAGGTCTAAAATGTCTTATACGCACAATTGTTGAGCAACAAGATTGGCATTACAAATACCGATCTTGTCGAATCTTTTGATTTTATTATTTATAAAACTCTCACAAGTGCACGAATCATTTTATAAAAAATGATAAGTATACTCTTAAGGTTGATCTAAGAAAGGAATATATGTGATTTTTAATTTATTATCCAAAATCTTAAAAATCATGTCATAATATTTTGGTTTGTTTATTTCCTAATCTAATAACATAAAAAATAAACATAGATATAAATTTAATAAATAATAATGTAAATTTTTATCATTTATAATAGTGGAGTAGTTAAGGATATAAGAATTAAGTTAATTATACTTGCTTATATTATTTAGTGTATTAAATATATAAATTGATTTTCTCTTTTTGGTATGAAAGTGTCTTTAGGTGAGGGCTCAAATTCTTTTATTTAATACTAATTAACTAATATCCTTAGGTGAGTTTTATTAATTAATTAAATATTAAATTTTAGCTTTATTTCTAATAAAATAAGAAACCATCTAATCACAACTTTAGGTGGAGTGAAATAATTAGACTTTATTCAAGGTGTCCAAATTAAACCTAAGAATATAATTATCCAAATACTAACTTTCAAGTTTTAAAACCATTTATAAAAATATGTCGTAAATACATTTTCGAATAATAGTTCTTATAATTATTTTTTGGAAATAGAGTTTCATTCTAACTACCAGATGATTGTACCAATAAATAAAAGAGCACTACTCTAAATCAAATCGGATAATTAAACCTTAAGGTCTAATTTTTGTAGATTTAAGTTTGTAATGAAAAATAGTATATTTCTCTCCAAAATCCTTAATATAAAATCTTGAATAAAAACAAAATCAATTTATTTTATAAAAATGTTTTACCTATTTAGTATTTCGCAAGCATAACAACATTATTATTATATCATATTAAATTTAATCATAAATAAATTTAATATAATATATAAGAATAAAACATAAAAAGATAAGTGTAAAAAATCAATTAAAATTATACCTTAAATGAATCCTTATAATAATTTGATACTAATTTTGTTACTGAAAAACCTCCAACCGGATTTTCATCTCTACTTATTGAATCAAAAACTAAAAATCTATAAAAACATAGATAGTTCTTCTCAAAAAGAAAATAACTTAATAACTAAAAACTAAAAAAATAAAACTTTTTAGAAAGAGAAATCTAGAGAGAGAAAGTGCTTAGAAAATTGTGTGTTTTGGAATGGGGGAACAAGGTCTTTTTATAGTTGAGAAAAAGGCCAAAAAAGGGGGGGAACTTTTCAAAATTTGAATTTGGATGCATTTGGATAGGTTGACACGCGTATGAGGTGCGGAAATCTCGGCAGACGGGGGTTGGCATGGTAGATGGGTGTTTGACGTGGTAGATGAACATTTGGCGTGCATAGGGCATAATGCAGGCGTGCACTAGTACACACATGACATGGGGTGGCCATGTGCTAGCATAGGTGGAATCGACGCATTGTGTGTTCACTGAGTGCATGCGTGTGCTAATCACATGCGAGCTTGCGCTAGGCGTGTGCCAACTGCGTGCTGGGTACGCATGCGGGACTTGGCAAGAATGGGTGGCTGCACAAAATAGGTATATGCATACTTGATTTCAATCGCACCCCGGTTAGGGAGTTATGCCAAAGTCAACATTTATACTTAAAAAGTCAACCCTTCCCTCTTTCTGAAGAAAAATTAAGCTAGGCCAAGTAATTTTGGCCATTAGATGTGGCCTTGAAAGGATGGATAAGAGTGCTTATCCACCTCTATATATTCAAGATTCTCATTTTTTTTGGATTCCTCACAATTCATAATCATTTCTTGAGCTTATATCTTAAGAAAGGAAAATGAGTGATTTGAAATGCGAGAAAATTATTTAAGGTAATTTTTTCCGTTCTTCTTATTTATTTTACTTCATATAGGTTACATGTAGTGTATAATAATTATATTTTCCACTACCTAAACACATTGCATCCCGAAAACTTATACCACACCTTCTTCCATAGAAAGTGATAGTTACGAGATTTATAGATGTCTATGACCAAGTTTACCACCATGGGCATGTTTTGAGATCAGTGAGAGTTAATGTGGACAACATGTGTTGATCGATGAGTGGAGGTTGAGTGGATATGTGGCCAAAAAAGCCTTGGTAGATATGACCCTAGCTATTGACATCCTGGCTAGTCCATCTCTGACCAGCACCTGTCTTACTGATGATGGCCTAAGAAGTGATGTCTAGTTGATGATGTCCTAACTAGTATTCCTTTGGTTGGTACTTCTCTGACCAGTAGTTCTCTAGTAAGCACTTTTCTAGCTTACATGGAAAAATCCAAGAATGGGTCACGTCAAGAAGCGATGTTGTCCGAGCTGTGAGCTCTGCATGCCACCCAAAGCTCACCAGAACCCATCCAATTACATGAGATGAACCTTTGCATCCACATATTTCTCGCCCTAATAATGATTAACATCACCAATACCTTAGGTTGTCTTTCGCCCTAATAATGATTAACATCACCAATACATTAGGCTGTCTTTCCCCAAATATTTTGGAAATAACCTAATCGATTGGATTTATGAGACCGAACAATACTTTGAATGCATGAACATCGCACTAGATCAAGAGATGTAGTTGGGTTCCTTCCATGTAGAAGAAATCACCCTACAATAGCAAAGATGGCTAGCAAAGTTTCGTGGACCACTCACTTGGAGTGAGTTCACCATTACGGCATAACAAAGGTTTGGTCCCACTAATGATGAAGAATCTTCAGATACCCAAGAAGAAATTCCACACGTTATGCTATATAGTCCACCCGTTTGATTCTTGGGTTATACAAAGGAATAATGGTGACTTATTTAGATAACAAGAGAAAGTCACATGGACCACCATCACCTGGACCTCCAGAATTGGCCCATGAAGCAAGCTTTCCTCTTTTAGTTGGACCCACTAGGCCAAGATCATCCCAACATAGTGGTTTCTCTAGTGATATTTATGACGATTTTTCAAGCACTTATTTAGAGCAAGTCAAGTATTCTAGTGACAAATACTTGAGTTCCATTTTGAATTACATTCCTTTGTGCCTATCAATTATTGATTGGAGCAATGTCAAGTTCTTTTTTATGAACCTTCATGGCTCTAAGATGATATATCATTACTTGGATATGATGAAAGAGATTTTTTGAATCCCTGCATCCATTACTTTGATGCCTTAAGTTTAGGACACAATTTGGAAAAATCCTCTTCTTGGTAGAGTTACTTTTTTTGTTAATCACTTCTTTTTGGGGTTACAACTCCCCTTTTTGTCTATAGTGTAGAAGTTCTTGGTCAATGTTTACTTGACTCCATCAAAATATTTTCCCACTTTTATTGGATGCTACTTGGTTATTGGGTGCTCTTGGTGAGCACGTTAAGGAACATACTATAGAAGAGCTTAACTATTGCTACCACTCATACCTATAGGGAGGTAGTAGGGACAAGTTCCATTTTAATCCCTATGGAAACCATACCCTTGTTGAAAGGTTATTGAATATCAATAAGGGTGGAAGGATGCCCTATTTACTATAGTGGGTGATTTTTATATTCTATCACTTGACATTCCACCCATGTCTATCTCGTTCAAGGGAAATGGTAGGATGTTTGAGACTTAGTCTTTTATTGTATGCTTTCTTGTGTCCTGAATTTGCCTTTTTTGTTTGAAGTACACTCATTACAAGGAGATATCACTCATGAGTGGTAGGATTTTATCGACTCATTCTACTATCTTTTCCTATTGAGTGGCATAGCGACCAACTCTACCTTCCTTGGCCTCGACCCAACTGTAGTTAATCCATAAGGTAGTAGCCCCCTAGACCTCTACAGTAAGCATATCTTATAGTTTAATATTATTATGTTGTTATTTTTGGGTGATCATGTCACTATACTAACTTTTATTTTTTTATAGGTATGACTTCCAGACATTATTTTGGGAAGAAGAGCATGATGTATATTGCTATTAATTTCTTAAAAGACTCTACTTCAAAGGATGCTCTTATGAAGACCTAGGTTGTACTAAAGTCCAGGGCTTCCAAGAGGAAGATAGCCCCAATTCTAGGGTGACCATTGTTGAGTCATGTTTCAAGAGGGTAGATTCCCCTCCAATGCCTAATAACATTCTGTCTGACCTAATGGTAGACGAGTCTAGTCCAGGACATATTAGCTTATATGAGGACACTATAGGTCTATCTAAGTCCTTTGTTGTTCCAAATATTTCTAAGCTTGAGAATAATGATATATATGCCTTGGTGAGTAAATCATGATAGTTTACTGAGGACTTAGAATAGGCAATTATGGCATATGTCAGTTTAGAGTGGAATTTCCCACTCACTAAGGAGGAACTTTGTGGGCCAATTTATGTTAAGGAAAATTCTGAGGTTACCCATCATGAGTTAGAGACTCAGTTGGAGGATTCCATGTTCACAGTTTCTATAGCTATGAAGATACAAACCAAGGCCATAACAATATATGAAGTAATCAAGAGATAATTTAAACGATTAGATACTCTTTTAGTTGAAGAGCATGCCAATTGGATAGAGGAAAATGAACGAATTGAAGAGCTTACACTTAGTGTAGGAGTAGTTATGAGCTTTCATCATTTAGGTAGGGGCAGCTAAGTTCTAGGCAATTATTGAGTATCATGACTCTACTAGATATATCAAGGATACCATAGATATTTAGGCTCATTACTTCTAGATTTATAGGAGGTAGTTCATACAATTCTACCCCTAGATTATCCTTTTTAAGACTATTTTTCCCTCTTTAGAGAGAAATACTTCTCAGTATGGTATGATCACATATGAATGGAAGGATGATATTTCCATCCATTCTAGCTATGAAGACTCCGATAAGACTAAAGATGATGGTGTAGTATATGGTGATATTGCTTAAGATACTACTAGTTATAGATATTAATATCATGTAGTTGTTTACTTCTTTTAGTCTTAAGTTAATTTAGACTTAATGTATGCCCCACTGAAGTCTATGTGTTTAGTGGCTTTAATTTTATTTTCAAGCTTGACTTTTTGTATAAACTTTCTAGGCATAATTTGCTTGCATTATTTCCTTGGCTATTATATTACTTTCTATACTTTATCTTTTACTTGTACTTGTAGCATTATTTATGAACTCGATAGTGGTCTCATCTCTGTGTGAGATTGTGAACCTTTGAGTCGACATGAAAGAAAATGAGGATGCACATACAAAGATTGGAGTATGAATCTTGGTCCTGAAGAACACAGAGGGCAAGGTATGATTTCTTAGCCATTGCTCATACCTATCTTGCCAACCATATACCCATCTGATAACTTCTTGGCCGGGCATATCCTGTACAATTGGCTTCAAATTGACCACCTCTTGGTCAATCATCCATACTCTTAGCTACCAATTCCTAGTCCTACCCATCCAATTTTTTTCATGATTGGCCATGTATAATCCTAGCTTATCTGGTGGGATAAAAATTTGATTTCTAGCCTTGTTATGTTTTTTTATAGTTAAGGTGACTTATTGGTCCAAGTAATGCTTGGTTAAGCCTCTCAATCTATCAACCTCTCAACCTCTCAACTTAGGAAAATGTTTAATCACCATTGCATTAAAGATCTATATTCTTATTACTAAAATCTTATAAACCTGAATCTATATTGTTGATGTGCTGCATAAACATGAAATTATTCCTAGACCTAGGGTTGTGTGGATTTCTAGTCATGACCCTCTTTTAGGGTATATGTCCAACTAAAGAGTAATAAGAACTTAGTTAAGTTGATCTCCATGTTAGTTATAGTCTAGACTATAGAGCTTGTGGTTAGGGTGTGTTTGATTTCTAACCTAACACACTCATCTTTTATGGAATGTTTGATGTCCTTGTCCTGAAAGTGTAAAGCTCATCGATCAGAAGGATTCTTATTCAATACTTTGGTATATGCTCAAGTGAGGCACTAAGGATTTTGTTATGCTCAATCCCAGAGTGGTGTGGTTCTCGAGCCATGGCCATTTTTCAAGGTATATAGTCGATTAAAGGGAAATTATACCAAGTTAAGTTATTATCTATATTATTTTTAGTCTGGAACACATATCTTATGATTATGGTGTGTCCTTGCTATAGCTTAATACACCTTAGCTTTTGTGTACCATTCGATGTTCTGGTCCCTAAGGTGTGGAGGTCACATGTTAGAATGCTTCTTTACAATAGTAGAGGTGTATGCCTTAGTTGAGCACTGAGAACTTTATTGTGCTCAGGCGCTAGTAGTTTTGTATTTAGAACCTTAGAATTACTAGAGTTGGGCAGCTTAATCCAACTTGTTGATTTGATGTAGGATTTTTTGTCCTATCAAATCTTCCAAGTATAGAATTATAATTAGGTAACGATATGTATCATAAATTCTCCCTTTAGTAATAAAATTAAATTCAAATGATCAAATAATTGAAAATATCTTAGGAACAGAAATTGAAATATAGCCAAATAGGTCTATTTAATTTACTAAGTCTTACAATAATAAAAATTGTAGAAATAATTAAAGAAAAAATAAAACTAATAGGGTGAGAACTTTCTAGTCTTGGCCTAGCAAGACTTTTACTTTTTCCCTTTTAGATTCCCACAACATAGCATTCTATAGCTACCTTTTATTCTCCAATTATGACTTTTGTTCCAATGTCGATTGTGAACTTTAAGGGAAGATGATAGATTGAATCTATATTCTTGGCCTTATGCAAGAAGGCCCTTCTTAGGATACACTTGTATAAAGATAGGCAATCAATTATAAGGTCACAATACCATCTAAGATGAGTTTCATTTAATTCCAGGTCTTAGAGAATAGAACGTTGGCTAAGCTGTTTGTATCTAGTAGTACTCGATGCAAAAATATGTTGGCTATCAATAGGTTGGCTACCAAGGAATCTATATGAGAATGAATCAACCTATAGGCTTCTCTTTCTAAAAATGTTATATATAAGCCTACGAGTTTATGATCTTTTCCTAGGTTATGGGTAGTGACAACATGTAGAATTTATGGACTACAGATTGCCTCTTAGATGTGTACTTTACGAGAATTGTTGGAACTATCCCTAATAAGACCTTTTATGATGAGTTTAACATCAAAGACTTCCTATCATTAAGGCTAGTCCTTCTCTTTTAGTAGGGAGGCCTGATGTGGAGACCACTACTATTTTGGCCTTTAGTTGTTCACAAAATCATATAAGTATTCTTTTTTGACATGCTACTTGATTTCATCCTTCAACTTTTGGTAGTTCTCAATTGAATGGCCAGTGTCTTTAGGGAACCGACATTATTAGGACTTGTCCTACTTGAGGTTTTCTGTTTATTAGATCATTATACGATATGTGAAATGCAACTTGTATTAGCATGGGCTCTCTTGTTACATTGGGAAGGGTGTAAGCTTGGAAACCTCAACCAAGATGCATGATATTTTTTTTCCTTAATTAGGTTTTATATTATCTTTCTAGTCTAGTCTATATCTCTTATTGTTGCGGTGTAGGGGCTCATCCCTACGCTTATGCTTTCTCCCTAAACTCTTTTCTATAAGGCTCTTGATTTTTTCTATTGTAAAGCATCTCATTCATATTGATGTATGTGCTGACCAATTAAGTAGGTTCATAGTATGTTATTGGGAAATCTTTAGCCATATTTCTCCATGGGGCTCTCTTGTGTAGGGCTTGGTTCAAGGCCATAATGGCCATAGAGTCTAGGTAATCCTCCACTTGTATCTTCTTCGAGATGAATCGATCCAAGAAATCTTTTAAGGACTCATCCCTTATCTGCTATAAGTTCAACAGATGGGCCAAGGTTTTTGGCCTCTTCTCTTAGATGAATAGTAAGACAAAAAATATTTCCCAAATTCTAAGAATGAATTAATAGTGTAGGGCTTTAAGATACGACACCAGGTTTTGGTCTTTCTAGTCAATGTAAGATAGAAATCCTAACACTTTATTGCATTGGTGTAGGTATAGAGGTTCATCCAACCCAAGATGTTTTTGGGTGCTCCAAGGGGTATTTTATGCCATCATGCAAGCCTTTGTTTGGAAACTTTAACTTCTCATAAAATGGGATGGCCATGATCTCTGGGGTGAATGGGAACTCAGTAAAGATTTCTAGGTTAAAGAGTCTACCTTGGTTTAGTCTCTATAGAACCTCTTGGATGAATAATAATTGATACTTCGTCTAGATACTAGATCTTGGGATGGCCATCGACCATAGAGGCTGCTTGGTTAGCATGGCTGGCTTAGAAATAATGTCCCTACCTACACGCCTCAAGATCATTAGGAAAATGACGATGGAAACAAGCCTTTCGTGCTAGTCTCAACAGGTCCAAGATGGAAAGTCGATGGGATTGTCATTTGGTCTCTATGGCTGGACGACTCTGAATGGTACAAGTAGATAATGTCTAGTGAACCACAAAAATCTGGACTCGTTATTGATGGCTATCTTTCTAGCCAAGCCCTTGATAGTTACGGGTATGGCCTTATGCGCTTTGTCCATTGGAGGGTGCCACAAGGTTGTTTTCTGGGGTGAGGACTTATCTCAGAGTGGTGGCTCTAATAGGTGCTCCATAATGGATTGGAGTTTTTTTTCCATCAAGTGTAGGCAGACTTTGGTCCAAGATGTCCTCATAATCTGGACCCGTTGGGCTTGTTATGGGTAGATAGTTCTATATGCAACATCTATGTTTTTGGAAAACTATGATGAGTCAAAAGAATTGAAAGATGGATGGTCTAATAGTTAGTGCTGATCTCCGTGGATATGCGAGATGAGAAAAATGTTAGGACCTCAGACCATCATTTGGGCAGTGGTCTTTGGTTTTTCAATGCTTAAATTTGTAATAAGATGATAATTATTCTTGGAGATCTACGATCCCGTTATGTGATTATGAGAAAATAGAGTATATGGTTGTGATTCTCTATTATGAGATTCAACTTATATCATATATCTTTGATTGTGTACATATGTGGATATATATATATAAAAAATAGTTAACTTAATGGCTATTCCTTACTAGAATAGATTGACTTGTTATACCATTGTAGACCTCTATCTGTGAGTATCTCTTCAAGATAATTAAAGAATAATTACTGGTCATTTATCACTTTATTGAGATTATATTAATATCCTACTTATATGATAATTCAATGTTCGTTAAGCTTGGCCCATAAGACTCTTTATTGATTGAGATCACTCTTTACTTGTCATGTGAGATATACAAAATTACAACTAATAGAGTGTTTATTAAATTAGACACAAAGGTTGGTGCGATGTGGTGCCTGTACTAGTGGAGTAGTTCGTTGTTGAAGTTTCATCTCATAACTATCAATATTGATGGTGTAGAGCTAGGTTCGATTCAATTAGGTCTTAGAAAAATTGAGATTTTTTAATACAATTTTGTACTTTTATACAATAAAGATGAAAAATGACAAAAATACCCTTAATGGGTGATCACATGACTATCATGTGATTCTCTTTTGAATTACTGTTAATTTGGATGTTAAAAGATGGACTCTCCAAACAAAATTAAATAGTTTTAGTTGTAATGATTTGGCAAATAGTCTAGCGATAAAACTTATTATTTATCGTTTTAATTTATAGATAGAAATCACACTAAAATATCATTTAATCTAGAAATAACTAAATAATTTTAGAACAAAAATTATAATTTTAGTTGTAAATGAAACACTCGCTAGATACCCATAAAGTAATTAAAAGAAAAGGAAAGAAAAAAAAACACATTTAAAATTTATAGCAAGAAATATAATTTTCAAAAAATATTAAATATGATTAAATTAAATAGAGTTTAATATTAAATGAGTTTAAATTATTATACTTTAATTTAAATTTAATATAATTAAATAACATTTAATATGAATAATATGTTAAATTTTTTTATTTTTTTTAAATCAAGCAAATAATTGTAAAAAACGGAACACACTATTTCAAGAACCTTTGACTCTTCATTTTTCTTGGTGAAAGTCCAGTCATGACTCATGACGGTACATGCAATAAACGTGAGGGTGCTCGTGATGAAACGTGCGTTTGATAATTTTAGGTCATTTTGTACATGCTACTCACATTGTTAGATATACGTTAACCGCATTTTGTTGTATACTTTCGGTTTCAATTTAGACTAAGGTGGAATTGTTCAATTAGTATTTAAAGGGATTTTAATAGATTTTAAATTTAAAAATATTAATAATTTTTAAAAAATTTAACATATATATATTTTTAAACTTTTAAATTTTTTTATATAAATTTAAATAAATTTATATGATTTTTTAATAAATTCGTATTAGAATTTTTATAAAATTTAATATATTTTAAATTTTTATCATATTTATACTTTTCACTATATTTAATTGTTTTATAATTTATTAATGAACAATTTACAATTATCAAAAAATTTCATTAAGTTATTATGTATTTTAATCAAAAATTCAACAAGGCATATACTTTTCTTTTAAGTTATGAGAATATCAAAAAACTTTATAAAAAAAAGGGATTTGCATTAGTTGAAAAGAGGTAAGCCTCTAACTAATTTTATAGTAAAAATTATTAATGTGATATTCTTTATTCCGAATCGTTATTTAAAGAAAAATATTCCTTTAAGGAATAGTAGGTAGGAATTGTTAAAAAAAACTTACTTACAGTTAATTGTGTGAAATATATTAAAGCAAAAAAAAGGAAAAAAAGAGGGAGTTAAGAGTAAGGAGGAAAGAGAGAGCAATGAAATAAAAAAGAAAATAAAAAGAAGTTATAAAAAAAAGTCTTCATACATCTCATGGGAGAAGATGTTATTGGTAATAGAGTTTATTTTTACTTAATAAGAAAAAAAAAAGAGGGAGTTTAGAATAAGGAGGAGAGAGAGAGAGCAATGAAATAAAAAAGAAAATAAAAAGAAAAATGAAAAAAGTTATAAAAAAAAGTCTTCATAAATATTACGGGAGAAGATCGATGTTAGTGGTAATAGAATTTATTGACATTTTTAATATATTAATACTTTTGTAAACTTTTAAAAAGTAATAATTAAATACATCTTATAAACTTTAAAAAAGTCTTAAAAAAGTTTTAATTTAATACACCTAAATTTTTATAAATTCTCAAAAAATCTTAAATAAATACATTTATACCTATAGAAACTTTTAAAATCCATTAAAGTCTACAAAAATACTATTTAAATACACTCTTATAAATCGTCATTTTTTTTGGATTAAAGTATATATATTTTTTAAGTTATAGGACGAAATTTCTTCAATTGATAATTACAGGACTAAAAAGTTTATTTATACAATTTTATATGACTATTAATGCCCTTCTGTAATAGATATTACAGGTATGGATTAGAAGGATGTAGGTCTTTTTTTTAATCAAAATTATTATGAAATTAATACTAAAAATAATATTTTTTTTTATAATTTTTAACTACAAAAATAATAAGTTTTATGTATAACTCATATATTGATTTTTACTATTAGTTTAAGTCAAACTATAACTATTTAAATTAATTCAATATTAAATTTTATTTAAATTAATTTCGTTCAATATTATTAAGTAATTATTTTTATTATTTAAATTTTATGAGTATTATTTTATGAAAATTTTCGGATTACTCCTATTGTATAGTTCAAAGGGATATAAGATTATAGAATTTATAAAGCTACCTATTAGTGTAACAAATTAAAAAAAATGCTTCAAAAGAAGCTGGAACTCACAATATTAAAGTTACTAGCAAATATGCACCTAAAAGCACGTGAGTACACACGTTATAAGCAATTAATGATTTATGAATTTGAATATTATTTGAGGTCGTAGGAGTTTAAGCATTGCTAAAATTAAAGTTGTTTGCATGAATTTAAAGACATTTTATGCTTTGCATGTGAATATTATTTTGTATTTTTTCAAGCTTTAAAATATTTAATATTTCCAATGCTACAAATATCTTACAAGTATTATTATATAGTAGAAAATTGATATTAGTTGAGATAAAATTTAATTGATATATTATATAAATTGTGAGTGACAAATTGTTGTACATTGACTCTAAAATATTTATATCATTTATAATGATACTAGTTAATCTTGTAATTATTCGAGGTAATGTTATATTTACCTATGGAAAGGATACGAAATTTTGGGATAAAGATGAAAAGCAGATAAGCAAGCAATTAACAATGTAACAATAGGATCATAGGGGGAATACTTGATACGGATTTCAAGCACCACTTGTAAGAGCATATGTTAGTCTCGTAACTTATAACTCTTAGTATTCTACAACAAAATAGTGTTGTAGAAAGAAAAAAAAACATGATGTTGCTTTAGACAGTTAGGTTAATAATGAGCTATAGATCAATGCCCATATCATTATAGGAATATGTTCTACAAGCAGTGGCATACTTGCTGAATGTAGTTCTTTCTAAGGTCTATTCCTAAGACATTAGCAGAGTTATAGATGGGATGCAAACCAAGTTTGTGCAACATCCACATATGGAGATGTCTAGCACACATGCTAAAAGGCAAGTCTAGAAAGTTGAAATCTAGGTAAGAAGTATGCATGTTTGTTGGATATTATAAATAAATAAAATGAGGTATGTTCTATAATATTCAAGAGAATAAGGTGTTTGTGTCAACAAATGCCATATTTCTTGAGGAATATTAGAAGAAAAACAATAAGCCTCCTAGCAAAGTAGCACTAGAGGAATTATAGTTTAATGGTATCAGAAAACCACCACCTATTAACAATAATACTCGACCAAACCAAGAAACTAAAATCCATAGTCAAGATCTACTACAATAACATAGGAGGGAAATTAGAGTGATTGACCGACACATGGGAACTAGTAAGGCACAAGTTGTTATGTCTAATAGTCATGTAGATGACCTATTATCTTATAAACAAACAATGAAGGATATTCAAGTTCTATATGTCATAACAATTGTACATATGTGAATTGAACTTCTAACCTAAATAAGCATTTAGGACCTATATGGGTTGAGGATATGCCAACCCATGAAATCTTTTTGCCAGGTCTATTTTAACTCGACCAAGCAAGCTTTACAATGTTAATTAAGTAGATAGCAAATCAAAATATAATAAAAAAACATGCTTAATTTAACACGTCATAAAATAAGCAAAAAAATAACATGTAAACACACTTGTGAAAGTATGCCTAACATATTCTTATTAAGGATAGCAACATGCTTTAACAAGAAAAATAGGACACAACATATGAATCTAGAAAACATAATGTAAAAGCTTTAAAGGATTTTCAATCATTTGAAGGCCTCCTATATGAAAACATATATGGTAAATGATAATTGTACTCTCACTGTATATGCTTATATATAACACAACATATAACAAGATAAACCTGTATAGGATCCATCTCTATATGGTAACATCCTCGGGTTACTTAAGACAACCACTAAACAATAAGAAATTTAGTATTCAAAGTAAATCAATAGTTTACAACCTAAGACAATATATGCCAATACCTCTACATGTTAAAGCAACATGCTTTACTGCTCTTAAGTTACCTCCATTTGCTATAAACATATCACCTTATTCAAGTAGATCAAACTTATCCCTAAAGCTTTATCACCATGTGATGTGTTTAACTATTGATGGCTTAACCTCCTAACATGTATACAAGTTGAGACCCTATAACACCCAACCGATACATGATGCACAAACATATAGGCTCCTAAATTATGCATCATGTTGGAACCTCACAAAACCTAGCCAACACATAAAATACTCCCACATAACACATCACTCAATCCAAGTATATCAAACTTGTCCCTAACGCTCAATCACCATTGATTCTTGCAAAGGTTAACTTGTTTTCAATGCTATTACCTATTTACCTGAAAATTACCTTAAAAACTTGATGTGTCAAAATTAGGCGTAAAATTTTATACAATTTATAAAGTAGCTTGCAATTGCATAAATCACTTATAGAAAATTATAAGTATACTTCCAAGGTTATTCTAAAGAGGGTTCATGTTGTTTTTAAATCATTCAAAGAAATCTTTAAAAAAGAAATTAAATAACCTAAACACCATGTCACGATCATTTTGGTTGAGTTTCTAAACTAATGACATAAAATAAAGATAGATTCAATAAAAATTTAAGCGACTAAACATTTATCATGTAGTGGAGAATTTATAGGATATATTAGTTAACTAATCATGCTTGTTCAATATTAAGTAAGATATTAAAGATATGGATTAATATTATTGATTCTTTCTTATAGGTATGAAAATATCCTAAAACAATGATCCTTTTTATGTTAATTAAACTTTAACTTGTCACCTTTCGTTGAGGAAATAATTTAAATCTTAATTAAATTACGCTCCTTTTCTAAGAAATTATTAAACCATTAACTTTCCACTTTTGATCGGGCGATAATTTAAATTTCATGAAGATGTCTAAGTTAAGTTTATGATTTAAGTATCTGGAACTAACTTTCAAATTTTAAAATTATTATGAAGGATACGTCCTCAATATATCTTCAATAATAATTCTTGTAATAATCTTTGAAATATATCTCAATCTTACTATACAGTTAATATAGACCAAAAAGATTTAAGATGCTACTCTAAATCAGATTTAGATAACTTAAATCCTAAATCTAATTCTCTTGTTTATTATGAAACATACTTTGTCAATATATTTTTCATTTACAAACTTTGGTTTAAATCTTGATGATGAAATAAAACTTAATTCATTGTAAAAAAATGTTTAATTTACTTTAATAAGTCACAAGCATAATAACATTATTAACATTCCATACTATTTATAACAAGACATGTATAATTTAGTAAAGGAATAATAAATTAAATAAATAGCATGTAAAACAATACTTAAAAATATTCTGAAAAGAATACATTTAAATATACCTCAACATAATTCTCAGAATTATTTTTGGAAAAATCTCCAGACAGAATTGTTGTGCTACTTATTAAATTAAAGCTAAACGCTATTACATAAACTAAATTTGTTTATCTCTCGAATGAAAGAAGAACTTTAAACTACTGAAAAAAAGCTAAGAAATGTAAGAAATTCTCTAGAAGAGAATTGATGGGATATCTATTACAAAAGAAATAAGGTCTTATTTATAGGGTGAAGAAAGGAGGAGTAAATGAATCCTTCGACATGTCGTTGTGGCATACAGTTTTTCCATATCATGGAAAACATATCCTATACATGGTTTAAGCACAATCTGCTCTTTTTGCACTATAGCACACAATGTTGTCATATTGTGACACATATATGGGACATATTGATTCTTTCATTTGGCCTCACACCGCGGCTCATAACAATTTCATATCCCAGTACACTTCAAACTACATCACTTTGGAACTTTAATTTTCATGTAATTTATTTTCCTAATTTTTAAACATATGTAATGTTTTACAAATATTTTCTTTTAATCTTTAAAGTTGTAATAGGTATTTCAAGTATAATTCTTTTAAGTTGAATCTTTTTAATAGAAGAAATACCTAAAAAACAACAAAATATACTGTGATTTCGAAAAGATAGATTTGCATAAAATGATATTAAAACAAGAAAATACAAATAAATATAATCACTAAACATGCATAAAATCATGATATATCAAATGTCTTTTGCACTTATCATAACCCCGACCAGTTTCTTACTAGTCTTTTAGCAAGAATGGGGAAAAACTAAAAATAAAATTAGAGACTAAACTATCCTTAATTATTTTCATAGATTGACACAGTTTTATTTAGCTAGATTGACACAGTTTTATTTAGCATATGCAACAAGCCTTTAAACCCATAGGTTTCCCTCGTGGACGAGTTTAAGTCTCGTGAGAGCTTTCAGATATGATACCCACAAACATCAAAAGTAAATTTTTTTTTGAAATAACAACAAACAAATAATACATAAACAAATAAGAATTTAAAACAAAGTAAAAAGATAAAATAATAAGAAAATAAAACTTCACATGCTTTTAAAATTTCTTTCAAGTATATAATTAAATTCTATAGAACAAGTAATTTCAATATTTTAAACATTCATGATTTATTATAATAATTAGTTAAAAATCACTTTCATTTTTAATTCAAAAATATACCAATATAAAATTTTCCTAATCACAGTACAAGGAATTTTGATTCATTTTAACTCTAATCTCACAAGACATACTTTCAATAACACTGATCTTATTACTTCAAGTACTCATGAAAGAGTTTATATATAGAAATGAACTAGTAGTTCGCATATGTTTAAAGAATAAAAAGTTCAAAGTGGTGCATCATATTGATCTCATAAAAGTAATTACATGAAAGGATTTATAAAGAAATCATATATTATTTTCATACATCAATCAAATTCGTCAAATAAATCTCAAGTAATATGCCTTTTAGGAGATGAAAAAATGCAATGACTTCTTGGGAAATTATTTCCTATATTTTTGTATTGTATTTAGCAAATTCTCACAACTTTAAAGGATAATGGGTCATAATGTGTAGTTTATACTATTCATTTTTCTCTTTTATCTTTTTTTAGAGCTAATTTGTGCCTTTTTATTTTATTGATTTAGGTAACCTTATATATATATATATATCTTGCTTATAAGTCATGCATGAATGAATAGAAAGACATATACTTTCAATTTCTACTTAGCTTATGCAATTTAAACAATAAAAATAAATATATGACACTTTATTAGATGTAAAAATCCTAACATTTAATGCAAAGGCCTATAAATATTATCTAACAATTAGAATTGATAAGAAGAGTGTTTAAAGAGTAGAAAAAATTATCATCACTCAAAATGGGAAGATAATGGCTCAAAATATATTCTAACAAGTGTAATCTTCATTATTTGATTCCTAAACACTGATTTTAGGTTTATGGAAATTTTAACATTTAATCATGAAATAGTAATTATGGTAAAAACTAATTAATTATTACATTACTACATGAATTTTTTTTTAAAATTAATCTAATAATACATAGATTTTATCCATTTCTTAAAATTAACTTTATAAGACATGATAATTTTCTAAGAAAACAAAAAATGAATCAAAAATTTTTAATTCAATAAAAATAAATAAAAGCACCAAAAAAGTAAATAAAAACATATTTAAAAATTTTAACATGTGAACATAAAATTTTAATTTTAGTACATAATTTTATAAATGTAACTTTTTATACCCCAACTTAGAATTTAAATTGCCCCTAGTGTAACAATTATAAATCCAAGATAAAGAGTAAAGATGAAAAATTACTTATTTGCTTGAACTTGTTCAAGAGTTGGTATTGAATTGAAGGTGCATCCATAAATCCCAACATATTAAAATTATATAGATGTGTACTTCTCACAAATTTAACAAATAGTTATAAAATTAACATTTCTAAATAATGTTTAAAAACATGAAATAAAATAACACAACAAAAATAAAAATAAATACACTATCCAAAATAAATAAAAATTAATGTTAAAAAAAATAAAACCAAACAAAAATACATAAAAATAAATAAAATTATGGATCATTTAGAGATTTTCCTCCATGTCATCCGAATCTTGATCTTCATGTTCTTGTTGTCGTGATCTTTTTAGAGGTATAAAATTGAAGTCATAATGATGATATATACTCAGGTGTTGTTAAGTGACTTATATCTACCCCGAGATGACTTAATTGCAACTGATTCATTTTAAAAACTAACTAGTTATGTTCAAACTAATCACGATGTTGTTGATTTAGGAATACTACTTGTTGGGTAAAATAAGTTTGTTGGTATTCTTCCATATGGCTCATTCTCTCACCAAAGTTATGAAATTGATATTTTATAGATATTCTTGATCAAGGAATGACTCTCCATTCTCTTGGAATGATATTTATACCAAATGTAAGCTTATCAAAGTATGTCATATTTAATAATTCATTGGATTGTATAATATCACCCTTTGTATGGGAGAAAAAGAAACTCATATGGTGACTATTTAGAGATAGCTTAATTCACTAGTGAATTATTGCTCTAACATTCACAGGTATCTTTGATGCGATTGCATATAGTAAAATAGCCCTCTCTATAAACTGTGCTATAATGTTTGGGGGGCATTATCCTAGAAAAAAAGTATTTCCAAGTTCTTTGCTTCAAAAACTTTATGTTTACCACCAACTATAATCCATTTTGTACCTTGTATAGTTAGGCTTTTAATACTGTAGTATAATCGACATTACTATGATATTTCTCATACTCACTTTCTCCAACATGTACTAAATAAACATGCGTATTTATATCATTAGGTTCACATAGAACTAGCAAATTCCTAACAAATGTTTTTTCGTCAACAACGTCAAGAAAATTTGCATAAAATTCCTGAACTAGAGATTTAGTAACAACCTTTGGTTCCTTACAAACTTTTTCCAGCCTAGGATTCCTATTGTATCAGTAATCCTTTCAAGTCCATCATTAAATTAGATCCATCTTTCTAGATTAAAAACTATATTAACTTCCACTGCTTCTTTAAATAGTACTTTAGCATTAAAGCTTGAGAATTTTAAATTATCGAAATCTTCAAAAGTTGAAACCTTCTTTCCTTTCGTAGATCTTTTAGCTGCCATTTCAATTTCTTTTTACTACAATATCTAGACAAGGATTCACCAATAATTTCAAAAACAAAATTTAATATAAATAATTTCTAAGTCTCTTTTTATCCTAAATAAGGTTTTGGACTCTTAATAAATATATAAGTAGTCCAAAAATTCTAGAAAAATTAAATAGAAGAATTAAATTTCAAAAATTATGAAGACTTACTTTTTGTTGTTGAAGATTTGAAGGAAAGGAATAACACCCCTTTGAAGATGAAAATCTTTGAAGGAATTTGGAAAACAAATTGAAAACTTCTTGAAAGAATGGTTGAAATTGGCTTTTAGAAAAGATTTATGAAAGAAATTTAAATGAAGGTGCGATTTTTTTAGGGATGGTATGTGTTTAGGGGGAGAGAAATTGTAGAATTTTGAGAGAAAATATGAGAAAAGTGAAGCTTCTTTCTTAGAGAAATGGGTTATAGGCAAAAAGTTACACGTATTTTATGGCATAGAATTTTTCATGCTATGGTGCAATATGTTCTAATTCTACCCGTTATGCATTTAAACCATTCATTCTGTGGCGCACACAAATTTCATGCCAAATTGCCTATTCTCTATTTCACTTGTTTTCTGTTTGTATTCCCCTTTCTTTTTTATTTAAAAAATCTATATTTACCACACATAAATTAAAAATCATACAAAATAAATAAATACAAAATTTAAAATAAATTAAAGAAATAAATAAATAATAATGGGTTACCTCCCATCCAGGACATATTGGGACACTACTTTAAAGGATTTCATCTTTTATAAACTCAATTTCTCCTAGTTATTAAGTTCTTTTGTTTTCTACCTTGCATCTATTCCTAGCCTTGCTTTTACAAGTACTCGGTTAACTACTCTACTTGTATTTCCATTTCTTAATGGAAATTTCTATAGACATCTAATCTTTGATTAGTCCTTTTCTGGTTGTTTATGCTTACTTGAATGAATGAATGAATTCAAGCTTTTCTCTAGATTTGGCTCGTTAGGAGGATTTCTTTGTAGTTCTTGATGTAATTTTTAGCTCTGTTGATTTGAACTTTGAGCAAATAGACAGTTGTTTTTCGTCCAAGATAAATTAGGATGATTATTTCTCCCAAGATTATAGGTATTTGCATTGAGGTTATACCTAGGTCTTGGTTGGTATCCCCCCAATACATTGACCTATTCGGGTCCAACTATAACTTTTGATTGATAGGGACCGGTATCAGCACTATGTCCCAAAGTATTGTATATACCACATTGTTTTTTTTATTGTGGCATGTGTAGTTAGAAGCGTAACTTACTTGGTAAACTAAGCAACCTGTATTTGAACTTGAGTGTCATAGTCAATTTCATGGACTCTGGCTCTTCTCAATATGGAGCTATTTGTTTTTTGGAAATTTGCACCTAACATTTCCAAGAGATTATAAGTCTCTAAGGATTTTTTTCTATCCCATCACTCCACCAGTGGCATTATCAATGGTGGATTGACACTGTTGTTTCAATCCATCATAGAAAATATGGTTTAGAAGTTGCAGTGTGTAGTTGTGATAGGGGCACTAAGTGAGAAAATGTTCCATGATTCAATAAACATTTAAGCAATTAAAAATGTATCATGCAGTAGGGAATTTATGGAATATATTAGTTAGTTAATCATGTTTGTTCAATATTAAGTAAGATATTAAAGATATGAATCAAGATTATTGATTCTTTCTTATAGGTATGAAAATATCCTAAGACAGGGATCATTTTCTTTGTTAATTAAATTTTAACTTGCCACATTGGGTCTGGCCAAAAATTTAAACCTTAATTAAATTACACTTCTTTTCTAAGAAATTACTAAACCATTTAACTTTTCACCTTCTGTTGGGCCAACAATTTAAACTTCAGAACGTGTCTATGTTACATTTATGATTTAAGCATCTAGAACTAACTTTTAGATTTCAAAACTATTATGAAAGATATGTCGTCAATATATTTTCAATAATAATTCTTATAAAAATCTTTGAAATAGAACTCAATCTAACTATACAATTGATATAGATCAAAAACTTTAGGAGCACTACTTTAAATCAAATTTAGATAATTTGAATCCTAAATCTAACTTTTCTTATTTATTATGAAAAACACTTCATCAATATATTTTTTCATTCACAAACTTTGCTTTAAATCTTAATGATGAAATAAAACTTATTTCATTTTATAAAAATGTTTAATGTACTTTAATATTTCATAAGCATAACAACATTACTAATATCTCATACTATTTATAGACAAACATGCATAGTTTAATAAATGATAAATAAATTAAATATATAGCATGTAAAACAACACATACAAATATTCTGAATACATTTAAATATACCTCAATAAAATTCTTAAAATTGCTTTTGGAAAATCCGTAGATAGAATTGTTGTGTTGTTTATTGAATTGAAGCAAAAAGCTATTACATGAACTAAATTTGTTCAACTATCGAACGAGAGAAGAACTTTAAATTAATAAACGAAAAGCTAAGAAATGTAAAAAATTAGCTAGAACAAAGCATATGGGTTATCTATTACAAAACAATAAGTCTTATTTATAGGGTAAGGAAAGGAGAAAAAAGTGGTTTTAGCCTGGTGCCATGACATATAGTTTTTCCACGCTGTGGTATACATAGTATGTACACAGTTTAAGCATGATCCACTTTCTTTGCACCATGGCACATAATGTTTTCACGCCATGGCTTTCATCATATCTGGGATATATTGATTCTTTCCTTTGGCCTCGCACCACAGCTCACAACAATTTCATACCGCCACATAATCAAACTACATCACTTTAAAACCCTAATTTCCATATAGTTTCTTTTTCCAATTTTCAAACATATGTAATGTTTGAAAAAAAATTGTTTTAATCTCCTAATTTGTAATGGGTGTTTCAAGTATAATTCTTTCAAGTGAAATTTTTTTAATACAAGACATACCTAAAATGTAACAAAATATATCATGATCCTAAAACATAGATTTGGATAAAATGATACTAAAAAAGAAAATAAAAATCTATATCATCACTAAACATGCATAAAATCATGTTATATTATGTGTTTTTGATAATTAACCACGTGATGTTATCAACTATTTATGGATTAATCTCCGAAGATACATACACGTTGAGAACCGACGACACCTAGCCAACACACGATGCAAATACATAGGCTCCTTAATTATGCACCATGTTAAAACCTCACAAAACCTAGCCAACACACAACGTACTCCCTATAGGTTCCTCACCTATGGAAACTGTTGCTTCCTTGTAGCTACTAGGCAATAGTTGGAAAATTGACAATGAGAGATACTCTTTGAAATGACGTGGCTCTTTACTAGCCAACCAAACCTTATTCTATCTCACATTTTCACTCATTCTAATGTTTGAGAAATATGATAAAGATTCCTCTATGATGTTCTATGTTCTACAAATTCATACAATATTTCTCAAACACAACATTTAAAAGGAAAATGGATCAAGAAAAGATAGATAAAGTCTAGAACTAAATGGGAAGAGATTTCCCACGAATTATAGGCAAATAAATAAGAAAAGGTTATGGATATTTATGGAAAAAATTAGCCACTCAATCCTTTGCCTACCACCCTTTCTGACCACTTCGGTGAGCTCTCATCGACCACCTTGATGAGGCAAAATACTATCTCAATAAGGATAAAAATTGAAAAAACTTCAAAAGTTTGCAGATCATTGAGGCAAGCCCTCAACGACTACCTCTGCAAGGCCTCACTAGCAAACTCGATGAGACCTTACTAACTAACTTGGAAAGGGTAAATTTCACCTCAGTGAGGGTAAACATCACCAAGCTAAAAGCTCACCAACCACCTCAACAAGAATACAGTGAGAATGTTGGTGAACTCTCAAAGATTTTGCTAAAAACCACATAGAAAAGAATTTCAGACACCGAAACACCCCAAGTCCCTAACTTGATAATGCAACCACAAATAAGCACTCAATAATGAAAACTATATGAAATCTAAAAGAGTAAGTGTAGGTAAGAGGAAAAAACAAAAAAAATGAATCCTAAGTGATAGTAAGCCACCAATAATCAACCTTAAAAATGACAAATAGAAATATCAAATAAAATATATATACCATGTTTTTCATATAGGAATGCCAACACCCAAACGATAAGAATTACATGTGTTGACAAAGATAAATGGATTATTGCTATGAATCTTGAGATGGAATCATTGTATTTGAAATCAATCTGTGAACTTGTAAACAAGCCCAATGAGGTGAGATATATTGGGTGAAAATGGCTCCACTAGAGAAAAACATAAGTGAATGGGAAGTGGAGATTTTCAAAGCTAGACTAATGATATAAGACCTTACCCAAAATGAGGGGTTGGCTACGAGGAATAATTGTCACCTATATCAATGCTTAAATCCCTTCGAGTACTCTTATTCAAAATACTATATCTTGACTATAAGGTTTGAAAAATGGCTGTTAAGATAACATTTTTGAATGGCTATCTTAAGGAAGCCATATATATGGTCTAACCAAATAGGTACATGGTGGAAGTCCAAGAGCAAAACTTTTGTTAGATTAAAAGGTCCATTTATGGACTCAATGAAAGATTATAGAACATATGATTCAATGAAACCATGAAGATTTGTAGGTTTGCATAGAACCTTGATGAGTCTTGTGCTTACAAACTCAATAAGGATGGAAAAGTGGTATTCATAATGTTTCATGTAGACGATATTTTACTTATTAGGAATAATGTATAATTATTATTGAATGTAAGTAGTGCCTGGCTTAGTAGTTCTAGATGAAGGATCTAGAAGAGAAAACTATATTATGAGCATATTGATCATTCGAGTTTATAACAACAGACTCTTTGCATTATCTCAAGCATCGTATATATATAATCTATTGTTAAGCATTTTAATGCAGAATTCCAAGAAATGTAATTTATCTACTAGACAAGGAATAACCCTATCTAAGATGCAGTCTCCGAACACACTATATGAGATAGAGAATATAAGATAAGTGTCATATGCATTAGGGGTTAGAAGTTTGATATATGCCATATTGTATACTAGGCTTGACATTTGCTATGTCATTACCATAGTCAAACGATATTAGTCTAACCCAATGATGGGATCATTGCACTACTACAAAAAGGGGTATTTAAGTCGATATGTAAAGTCAGTTCGATGTAGAACCAATGCTATCCAAATAGGACATAGCGTCGGTTGATGTGTTGAACTAACAAAATTTTAAAGAGAATGGTAATATTTTAAAGCCTTGAATAAAGAAACCATTGATGATAGATATTTTATTCTAAAGAAAGAAGAATTATTATCATTAATAAAAGGAAAAAAAATATTTCTCTAGTTTTGATTATAAAAGTGAATTTGAACAAATAAGACTTGATAAAGAATCATAGAAATTAACAAAATTTAATTGCCTGGAAGGATAACTAGAATATATAGTTGTACCATATGGATTAAAATAAGCACTAAGACTTTTGCAAAGACTAATGGATAATATCTCTTAAAAAAGTTACATGACATTTATTGTGTATAAATCAATGACATTTTAATATTTAGTAATGACTTGAATAAATATTACTTAGATATTATTAATGTATTACAAGAATTCAAGAAGAAGGACTTGTTCTATCAAAAATAAAGGTAGTAATAGCTATAAAAAATTAAGTATCTAGGATTAGAAATAGTTGATGCAAAACATCATCTCCAACCTCGTATATTAAACAATATATAAGGATTTCATAGTGAAATTAAGGATAAAAATTAGTTACAAAGAATTTTAGGATATTTGACTTATGTATAGGCAAGAAACATTACAAACTAAACTCAAAAAATATTATATTTGAAAGTGGACAACTAGACAAGGTAAAAGTACAAGTAAAATAATTGCCAACTTTATACCACCCAAATCCAGATAATAAAATGATAATCAGAATAGATGATTCACATGAATATTGGGAAGCAATTATAAAAGCAAAGATAGATGAAAAAGATGAATATCTTGACACATATATATTGGGATCTTTTCAAGGTCTAGAATTAAATTATCATAGTAACGAAAATATATTTAGTTGTTAAAAACCTAGAAAGAAATTTGCAATATATATTATTAGTTCAAGGTTTATTCTTAGAATTGATAATAAATACTTGGATATTTCTTAAGGACTAATATTGCAAGTGATTATAAGCAAGGTTGATTAATCAAATGGAAGCAATGGTCCAATCAATATAAATTTGGTGTTGAAAATTTACCAGGAAATAAAAACAGTTTAGCTGATGCAATAGCTAGAGAATTAAAATCTATAACCATTTTTTTATTTATTAGGAATGGATCCTCTTGACATAGACATCAAGATCAAAGAGAAGGAAATCAAAATCCTACAGGACCAATTAAGATATTATATCTTAAGAAATCCTTTAAAGATAACATTAAAGAGGTTATCCTCTCGGCTTAGCAAGAAGAACTTAAATGTTCAAACAAAAAAACTGATAGATTATCTCCGATGAAAGGAAATGAATCAAAATTATAAAATAAGTAAAGGAGAAAATAATCTCTCCAAAGAGAAAAATAAAGAAAAGCTCAATTATACAAATGAAATAGAAAATGAAGAATCTATATTAGTTGGCTAGAAGCTAGCAAAGTCATAACATGTTTTATTGAAATCATGCATAGATCATTTAGCAACAGGATAAAAGCAGAAAGGTAATTTTACAATTATAGAATGCCAAAACTATTATCTCTTTTATCAATAACTAAGAACTATTTTCAAGCAATACAATAATCATTCAGTTTTAATAGATTAAAGACACTCGGAATGTTACCTACATTGATACTATTCAAGGAAGCAACCAACAACTCTCTTGTTTCAGAAGAAGAAAGAGATCATCATAGAAACCTCATAAGACACAATGGTTAATTTTGTATAACCTAGCGAGAAAATCTACTAGGGAACATCTTGATGATATAAAGTTCTACACTTTAGAGAAAGAACTCCTGAAAGGTAGCAAATGTAATAATCAAGAAGCAGAAGATCCATTGTTTATGTACAAAGAATTTCACACTTGGTTAATAGAAACTAGGATATTTCAATAATTTGATATCATTTCATATGCTTGGACTTGAAAATACCAAAAGGAATTTTAATCGACCCAAAGCTTTACAAAAAAAAAGAATTTTATCTAGAAGAATTAAGCATTAAATATGGCCAAATACTAAGCCAGATCTATTATGAATTATGAAAAATTAACAACTCTTTTGAAGTTAAATTTAATTATTCTACGAGCAAAGTTATTTTCACTTCACAAAGTAATTTTCCATCACTGAGGAAGAGGGTGAAAAGATTAGTAAATATGAAGCTACTTTCAATTGAAATGAATTGGAAGTAAGTATGGTAAGTAAGAAGGTATTATGTCATTATGCTAGGCAGTAGGCTAGGGATCACAAATGCATTTATTGCATTAAAGATAAGGAAGAAGATGAAGATAGTTCATCTTCATAAGAATCAGTATTGGTAAATGACTCTAAATAAATGTAGGATCCATACATAGTAAATTGGAACTTCACCCTCAAGAATATAGGTGCTAACCATGAAAGGTAGGTGAAGTAGTGAAATCCAACCTTTGTAAGGTAACTCTTATTTCAAGGGTAGATGTACCTTTGACATTATATGAGAAACTTATTCACTTAGTTCCTATTTCTCTACCTTTTGTAATCTTTCATCTAGGAATAAGTAACTAAAATCTTCTTCAAGATTCTTAATACTCTTGTTGTTATAAAATATTATGAAAAATAAAATTCAATCTTAAACGTAAACTCCTATTTGTCAATATAACCTTAAAATAAACGTATAGATACTATAGATCCCCATAAGTCAAGAAGGACATAGGGTTGGATCTAGTTGAGATGCTCCCTTAAGGAAAAAAGAAGGAGACATCAAGAAGCAAAATATCAAGGTAGACTCATATTTATTAGGTCAGTTACAATTACATATTATGAGGATAATAAGGATCTTGATTGAATATTAATTTTTTTATCACTCATTTAATAATTTGTATAAAATATGTAAGCAAAAATATATTGAAGAAAAGAAATCATGAAATAATTTATATAAAAGTAAAATAAAAGGAAAATAAGAAACCATAACTAGTTTAAAAGATGTTATATACCTCAAAGCATCTTTGCTATACTTTAAAAAATCTATAAAAGAAAACTTCATTGTTAGCATAGAAAGATCAAAAGTAATTGAGATCTTGTAAGAATTAAATGATAATTTTTCAAAAATAGAAAATATACATAATCTAGTAAAAGGATTTGATAAAGAATTTTTAAATCTAGAAGCTAACTTGGACATAATCATATCAAATATAAAACAAAATAATCAAATACAAGAATTAAGTCAATGGTTAGACAATAAATTTAATCAAAAAAATATTGAATTAAGCTCAATGTATGATCAACTAGAATCAAAAGAATCCAACCATATTTTGGTATCATAGTTGTATTTGACAAGAAGGCTATAAATAATCAAATCTATGATTTGGGATTCTCACAGTGTGATATGTTACTAAGCATTGAGACTAACCTTGACATGGCTGGATGGTTAGCCATCGTGTAGGTTTCATAGTTGAGAGGCTATTGTGTAAAATAATTTTTGAGGTTATCTTTATGGAACCACTCTACTAAAAGCATAACCCCAATAGTGTCTGACGTAAATGGTATCAGAGCCATTCTATCATAAGAAATAAAAGAATACAATATCATGATTTTTGTAAGCCTTATAAAATTAATAAATGGCTTGTGAGCCTTAAATCAAGGAAAACACAAGGAATGGTATGTATAAGGAGGTATATGTGGGATGTTATTATAATTTTCCTAAGTCCCTAAGATTTCTACATCAAGACAAACACCTTAAAGTGCTCTAATTGAATAAAAGAGTAAAACCTTATCTTCGTTACAACTCTATCAAGATACTTAGTTCCTTAGCTAAGATAGAAAACAAATAACACTCACCCTCACAAGTTATATATAAATACATAACTTAGCAACCCTAAAGGTAAAGAAGCTAGGCAAGGAAACATAAGAACTTACTCTGTGTTAAGTAGTCTTGACCTAACAACCCCTCTCTCATTTCTAATAACCTCCTCCTTGATCACCAAATTGACTTGAGCATCAGAGTCCAATAGGAAGCATCACTCCCTATTGTGGTTTTCCATTGGGTTCTTAATTTGAATCTATTTTGCATGTCTATATTGCACCTTTAATAAATTATTGGTTTTAAAATTATTTTTATGGAATAAAAATCATATTTTTAGTTCTATAATAAATGTATTGGAATAAGCACATAACAAAAATATTCTACCTAGAAATAATCTATTCAATGTAACCATCAATAAAATTTGTATTGATGGCTATTTTCCAAGTCTGGTAATCGAGAGCTGCTACAATGGATAAGAGTATCCAAATGGATTTAAGCATCTCTATTGGTGAGAAAGTTTTCTCGTAGTCAACTCCATCCTTTTAGGTAAAATTATTTTCCACTAATTGTGCTCTAAAAGTTTCAAATTTCATATCAACTTATATTTTTGTTTTGTAGAGTCATTTTAATCCAGTGGGTCGTACCTCATTGAGTTTCTCTACAAGTTTTTAGACCGAGTCAGAATACATAGATTCAATCTCTAGGTTTATAGCTTCAATCGATTTTTCATTGTTAATATCCTTCATCGCTTGCTTTTAAGAACATCAGTCATCAACATGATAGTTAAACACAATAAATTTTAGCCTCACTAGCTCTTGTATAACTACTAAACAATATAATTTCCCTTTCATTACAATGAGATTATGGTGGAGTTTGACCCTAAATAGTGGAATCTTTGATAGGTTGAATATAATTTCTAACAGATGATGTTTGTTTGAAATTATCAGATTTGAACTCCTCTATCAAGATCTTGCTTTAAGGCTTGGAATTATTTATATAATCACTATATGGAATTTTGTTGACATAAATACTTCTTCATTGTGTGACATGTGGTAGCCACATTGATACACCTATTATGTCTTGTGGTATGGGGCTTTACCTTTTTATAAGAGGATATCTACTTTCCATATCAAATACCTTTCCAGTTTGGATAGAATTCTATATGGTTAAATATTCTAATTAATTAATAGAATAATATTTAAGTTTCCATATTCTATCAGATAAGGAAACTAGGTATGAGAATAATCATGTTCTCATACCCACAACTGTTTGTACACACACACTTTATAAATAGAGTAAATGCCTTTATAATTTTTCAGCATCTAGTTTTGGAAGTTACAACTTTCTAGAATTATGGTGTTTTGATTAACCTATTCTTTGTTATAGGTATCATAGAATTTGTACCTAACACAGTATTCCTAAGAAGAAATTAGGTGAATGTTCATTGGTTTGCTCCTTACCAGCTCCCACATATAGGTTTTGTTTTATGAAATCTTGATATGTTTACTAACTACATGGTAACAAATAAAGGAACCAATATATGGTTTATTGAATAACAATATTGATATTTGATTTGATCTAATTAAAAAAAGGTTTGCAGGTTTGAAATTTTCTTAAAACTTATATGACTTGTTTATATTATTTTTGGTCTTTATTGAAAGTCTATTCATCATAACAATTACTAATAGGTGCATTGAACTTTCAACCCAAATAGGTAATCCAGACCTATAAGAGTGTCAATATATCAACCTATAGAATATTTTTGTGAGCTCTATGCTTACTTAACTAAGAAAGATCGAATAGCATGAATCAAGAAAATAACATAATAGAATAAAAATTAATTGCATCATGCTTAATTAAACACATTATATAAACAATCAACATATAAGAAAGAATAATCAATAGTAACACATTAGTTTCATTGTGCCTCATATGTTTCTATCCAGGTTAGCAACATGTAGTAAAAAATGCAAACAACACACAACATATCATACAAACATAAAGTGAAAGCCATAAAAGATTTTCAATCGCTTCAAGAAATCCAATGTATAAAAAATTCAATAAATGATGATTGCTATCTCACCATATTAGAGCATATAAAACATACCTTGTAATATGATAAACCACAAAGGTCAAACACCTATGTGAAAATATCCATGGGTTGCACATCAACCACTGGTATCAAGAAATTCAATATAACAAGTAAATCACCAATTCACAACCTAAGACTATATAAATGCAAATACCTCTATGAGTTAAAGCATCACACTCAATTGTCCCTAAGTTTCAAAATTTTGTCAACACAACACTTGATCAAAATAGATCACAACTCATCTTCGGATCTCCATCATCATGTAATGTGATCAATTACTAATGGCTAAACCTCCTAGCATGCACTCACACATGCTCTTTATCTATAGACTCTAAAGCTATCCCATTATAAGATCCTTACTTAATGGTACTATTGCTAACTCGTAACACCTAACTAACACATGAAAAACCAATACCGAGAGAAACTCATAAAATGATGTGGCTCTTCACTAACTAAGCATGCATTTTTTACACTCACTTATGTGTGTACAAATATGTGATACTTCTCTTTAAAGTTCTACATCATACTGGTTAAACACTTTTCCAAACCCAACACTCAAAAGGAAAAAAAAACCAAACATAGGCTTAGGAAGCCTAAAAACAATGGTAGAGGTTCCTAATAAATATTAAGGTACAAACTCAATCTTATACTCCCTTTATAGGATAACACCCCAATGTAATTTACGTATGAGGCTTGCTCTATTTTCATAGCCTCTAAGATTAGCATAAGAGGATTTTGACAACTGTTCTAATTGGGTCCTCATCAATCAGACGCATTTATGGATCAAGCTATAAACAAGGTCAGTACAAAAATCACAAGTGCATGTGTGTGTTCTAGATATATTTTAATAAGCAATAAATCCTAAACAGAGTTCAAAACATATATCAGTAGACATGGAACTAAGATTTCTAGAACAGTTTATAAAACAACAATCTAAGTATCTATCAATACTCATAGAGTAGTCACAGAGTGATGAAGTATAGAGATGAAGGCAATAGCTCTTGAAAAAAAAATATTATATGTGGTTAGTAAAGTGTATTAAAGGTTTAGAAAAGTGAGTTAAAGGTTTGAATGTATAAAGAAATTTGAGGTCTAAACCAAGATCACTAAGGAAAGGTTAAATATAACCTTATGATGCTTTAAAGGACTTTGTTAAAACATGATTATGAGATAATTTCATGTAGATGTGAAGTTAATTTGTTTTTTAAATCCCATTAAGTACTCCCTTGATAGATCGAATCCCTCGCTTAATCGATTGATATGCATTAATGTATTTTCACCCATCAAGCAGGAGTCGATTGAAATTCGATAGATTGATACGTGTAGTGGATTAACTTAATAACACAAAATTGAGATCTAAAAATAATTCTAAGTGTTGTGAGCTTGTACAGGTGAATTCATGAGTACAATATTATGTGTAATAGTTATAAAAAGATATACCTAAAGTACGACTATTATGAACTCAGACTTTTCTTGATAGGCTTAATAACGTGCCAAGAAATAAGTTTACAAGCAAACATTTTGTCTAGGAAAAATAGCCAACACTCATAGAACTTATGTAGAGAAACATTTATGGGTAAACAGATATTAATAGTGTTTTTAATATGTATGGTCTAATCATGTATAATCAGCTATTATACAAAGTATCCCAACTTGATATATCCATACCAATCAAACAAAATTCATGAAATTGCTCATTTTTACATTTAAAACATGGGCATCAAATCATACTAATTCCATTATTACAATTTCTACAAGCAAATTCCATGAAACTTTCAACTCCAGAAATGTTGTCCTCCTCAATTCTACACTTTGACATCTAAGATTTGTCCATTTTCTATTAATGACATTAATTAAGCATATTAATTATGTATCCAATTAATATATTTCAAGTATTATTATATATAAATTCCCTAATTATTAGAATATATATCAAAACATACATAATACAAACATTTATCATTTTAATCATTTTACAATTGTATTACTTTTACTTAATAAAATATAATTATTTATATGTAAATAAATTTATCCACGTATGGTAAATATTATAGTCCCTCAAAACCACAACATTCAAATATTATTTTCACAAAAAACAAGTCAAACATATAATAACAAGAATAATACAAAACACAGATAAATAAAAAAATTATACAAAAAATAAAGCAAACTGAGTAATAAGTGTGTAGGATTAATAGAAATACTTACAAGAGTAAATGAAGTGACTAAATGAAGAAAATGAAGAAAAAATGGGTGTTTTGTAAGTGAGAATAAGTGAAAAAATGGGTATAAAAAATTTGAGTATTTTTATCAAAAAAATAAGGGATCTGAAAGATAATAAGAAGATGAATATAACCCATAAAATGGCGTTGGAAATGGTGGTCTACTGGCCAAAAAATGAGAAAGAGTGGAGGATGAGCTCGGTTTTGAAGTGTTGTTACACAAATTGAAAAAGGAATTCTGGTGAAGAAGAGAAAAGAGAAACAGATTAATACACGTGGATACCGTCGGTTGACATGGTAAACCGACACTACACACGTGTGTAGTCGGTTCTCTACGTCAACGGACGCTATCCACGTAGTTTAAAATTGAAAAACAAATTTAGGTCAATTAGTATTTTATTTGAACTCTTTAAAATTTAATTTGAATATATATATATATATAGTATAAACAAGAAAAAAAATTTTAAAATAGTATCCAAACAAATACACAAAATTAAATAAGGTGTACATGTACGTATGTACATAAAATTAAATATCCAAACAAATACATAAAATTATATAATTTTAAAAACCAATTATCTCAAAAAAATTATACTTAGAGTTAAGATATAAGTGATTGAGAAACTAGCACCACCTACCAATGTATGAGGAGTAAGGAGTTTTCTTGGACTTGCAGGCTTTTATCATAGATTCATAAAAGATGTTTCCCAAATCTCCAAACCCTTGTGTAAAATTTTGGAAAAGGACATGCCTTTCAAGTTTGATGATAAATGTTTAACATCATTTCAAGTGCTTAAAGAGAGATTAGTGTCAACACCAGTTATAGTCACACTGGATTGGAACAAGCCCTTTGAATTGATGTGTGACACAAGTGATTTTGCTATTGGAGCTATTCTTGGACAGCGAGGAGACAAAAAAATTTGTGCCATATACTATGCAAGTAAGACATTGAATGAGGCCAAAATGAATTATGATACTATAGAGAAAGAGCTCCTGGCCATTGTATATGCCTTTGAGAAATTCAAATCTTATTTGGTTAGCACTAAAGTGATTGTTTACACAGATGATTATGCAATAAAGTGTCTTATGATGAAGAAGGATTCAAAACCAAGATTGATAAGATGGGTGCTCCTTCTACAAGAATTTGACTTGGAAATTAGTGATAATAAAGGAAAAGAAAATCAAGTAGCAAACCATCTGTCTAGACTAGAGAGGGAAGCAAAAATGGATGATAATATGGTAAATGGGGAATCTTTTCCAAATGAGCAACTATTTTCTATAGCTCAAATAGAAGTGCCATGGTATGGATACATTGCAAATTTTCTTGCCGCCAACATTCTTCCACTGAACCTCACTTGGAAAAAAATGAAGAAGTTTTTTCACGACATTAAATAGTATTTTTGGGATGACCCTTACCTCTATAAAGAATGTGGTGATGGTACTTTGAGAAAGTGTGTCCCTAATGATGAAGTTGAAAGTATCCTTTACCATTACAATAGCTCAGACTATGGAGGTCACTTTGGGAGCTCAAAAACAGTGGCTAAGGTACTTCAATTTGGTTATCTTTTGCCTACACTATTTAGAGATGCTTACAATTATGTAAAGATATGTGACATATGTCAAAGGATAGGCAATATTTCAAAAAGAGATGAAATGCCTCTATATAGTATAGTTCAAGTGGAATTGTTTGATGTGTATGGTATTGACTTTATGGGACCATTTCGTCCATCATTTGGAAACCAATGCATACTTATAGGGGTGTATTATGTGTCAAAGTAAGTAGAAGTCATTACTAGCAACAAATGTGATGCCAAAGTTGTCAGGAAATTTTTGAAGAAAAATATTTTCACTAGGTTTGGAACTCCTAGGATCATTGTTAGTGATGAAAGAAGTCACTTTTGCAATAAAGCATTTAATTCCTTATTGTCTAAGCATGGGATTAAGCATATAGTGTCTACCCCATACCATCCCTAAACAAGTGAGCAAGTAGAGGTATCTAATAGAAAAGTGAAAAGAATTTTGGAGAAAACTGTGAACATCTTTAGGAAGGATTGGTCATCTAAGTTGGATGATGCTTTATGGGTGCACAGAACTGCATTTAAAACACCAATTGGTACCACCTCATATAAGCTATTTTATGGAAAGGCTTATCACTTACCATTAGGATTGGAACACAAATCATATTGGACATAAAAACAGTTGAATATGTCCATAGATATAACTGGTTAGAAAATAATGCTTCAAATAAATGAATTGGATGAATTATTGTGGAATGCTTATGAAAATTCCAAGCTTTACAAAGAAAAGACAAAAATATGGCATGACAAAAAAATTGTGCACTGTATCTTTGAACTAGGTCAGAAAGTGTTACTATAAAACTCAAGACTCAAATTGTTTCTAGGAAAATTAAAGAGTAGATGACCAGTTCCATTCATCATCACTAAGGTAACCAACCATGGATCCATTGAATTAGAAAACAAAGATAAAGAGCGATTTATAGTTAATGGGTATAGGTTGAAGCATTATTATGAAGATCAATTATCAAATGAAACATTTGTGATAACCTTAGTGGGTGCACCTTAGGACTTGATATGATCGTCTAGTCAAGGATGTTAAACATGACGCTGGTTGGGAGGCAACCCAACATTATTTTATTTAGATTTTCATTGTTTTTGTTTTATAGGTGAATAAATATGAAGAGTAATGGCACAATAAGAATGAGCATTTCAACGACAGATTTGGGACAATGTGTAATTTAAGTTTGGGGGATGGAACTTCATTCTCTACTTTAGTATTTAGTATTCATTTTAAATTTTAGGAATTTTTTTTAATTTTTAGGTTGTTTTCAATAATGATTTGGGTAGAAATTGATAAATATATGGAAACTAAATACATGTATGCTTGATATTAAAAATATGAATTCAATAATAAAAATTGGTTGTCATGACTAAGATAAGGAATGTAACATATTTATTAAGATATTTAAAATAATCATGTGATACTCTTGCTAGTATTTAGCAAGAGAAATGATTTAGGCCTTATTTGGATCGATTGAGCCTTTCAAGTTAACCATTGTTAATATCTTTAGTCACCCATTTGAGCAACAAAAAAAAAGAACCATTCATATCTTTAAGCCACATTTAATGCCTAACTAATAAGTATTACCTTTACCCTTGCACCTTTAGCTTGTATGAAAAAATATTGCAATCATATGTTGTTCTTTAGAGTAAGCTGAAATATAATACACCCCATAAAAAAAATAAAAAAGAAAAGAGCGAAACTCACAACACAATTATCCTTCTAAAAAAAAGAAAATAAAGTTGAAAATAAGTTTGGGAGTGTAGGGAAGTTACAATAAAAAAAAAGAGAAAAAAGATGAAAACAAAATATGAAAAGCATGTCAAAAGAGGGTGCACTAAAATATTAAGTAAAAGCTCAATTGTAGTTAAAAAGTGCATGATGAAAAAAAAAGCTAAGGTATGGAAAGAGCTTAAAATGTCTTCATTTATCGACCCCCCACCTTAGCTTTAGATTACAACCATGTAAAGTCCTTATTGATTTTGAGCTAAGTATATATTTATATTAGTGGAAAGGGATGTGAAAAATAGACTTATGAGACTTGTTCTAAGATTGAATTGATTAGCATGCTCATATTAGGTTGATTTCATGAGTGCATTGGATGATATCATATATAGCGCACACATATGAATCAATTTTTCGAAAACCTCACATATCCTTGTATTGATGGAACGTTCATTGATAAATATGTGAACCTCTTTATCATAGCATTGTATGACTTTTGAAAGGGATAGTTTTCGTGAAATATGCATGTACTAATAGAAGTATATTTATGAATATACTACCCAAGTTATTTTATTTAGTTATACTTAGCTTTACTTGAGGACAAGCAAAGATTTAAGTTTGGGGGTGTGATGACTTTATAAAAGTAGAGTCATTAGCGTACTTTTTAATTAATATTTACTTGTTTTATTTAATAAATACTATTTTTATGGGAAAAAAATTAAAATATAAATTTTTTTTACTAAAAAGGGGTGAAAATATAATTTTTGGGATTTTTCTAGTTTTTTATGAATTTTTAATGTAGGAGCAATCAAAAGCTACCATATGGCAAGATACGTAAGTAGAGGAGCTGACTAGGCAAGTCATGCGGACACCACGTAAGCACAAAGAACCAATCACATTACATCGCCTGTGAGGAGAACGAAACGTGTGACACATGTCAGCACGATGTTCAATTCGAGTTCGAAAATTGGTCAACGTGCCATGCCACGTCATGCAAGATGTTGTTGACTTGATGACTATTGACTCTAACTAGTCTCCCCTACCAGGCGTCGCTCTCTGATTTGCCCAGCAAATTTCCCCTACCACGTGTCACGTTATGATTGGCTAAAACTGTCAATTTTACTTGTTTTGATGGTAGCCCTTGAACACAATTAATGTATTTCTTTATGAAAAATATGAGTTTTATGAACACAATTATGTGTAATTAATTTATTAATCTATTGGTCTTATGAACCCAATTTTCACCATATGATGATCTAATATTTTACCCAAATTTAATTATATTTTTTAATATGATTTTCATGCTATTAATTGTTTGGCCAAAAATTTATTTATAGAAGCAATTAAATAGGTTTGAGATAATTATTTAATTGTTTGTCTTGATTAAATAACATGCATAGTTTCTAGGCAAAGATGTATGATTCTTATGTATGTGATACATAATTGATGAACTTAATGAGTAGTAAGTAATTTAATTGGCATGAGAGTGTGATTAAATTAATTACTATATGGTGTGTAATTTACTTGAGAGAGAAATACATGTTAGGTTAGATTTAATTGATCATGTAATTAATTGATAATTATATTGGGAGATTAATTATTCGTAGATATTTTTTCCATATATCTTATTAGTTATCAAAATTTATTTAATTAATTATTGCTATTTACTTTTAGTTATTTTAATTTTTCTTCCTTAAAATATAAAAACACAAAAATATCAATTTTTTTTGTTTTAAAAATTACTTTTTAATAAAATAATCTTCGTGGGAACAATCTTTTCTTATCAAGCACATGTCACTATATATTTATCCTCAGCCTTATTTTCCCATCCTGTATCCATTTTGTGTATGATTTTTGTGTGTAGCTGGTCCTACTATACCTCAAAAACAAATCAGTTTTCTCAATATAAATATAAAACAACACTCGAGAAAACGCAACATCAAAATTACACAAAAATTAAGAAAAAATTAAAAACTATAGAAATTATAGAATTAAGTTTGACACAACAATTGAGAAAAAAGATTCAAGAGATAATAAAGTGAATTGAAGAATAGAATTAAAGACAAAAATTCTAATATATTTTTTATCTTTCTCTTATTATTTTCAAGAATAATTTTCTTAATTTATTATTTTTCATGAGTAGCTAATTTTATAATTGGTTATTGGTGATTTCAATGCCCTAGATGTGGATTGCAATATTTAATAATATTTGTAGTATTCTATTCATCTATTCTTTTTTCATTATGTATTAATTTTGAGTTTTAATATTTGTATGAATTTATTTGAGTATATAAGTGTATAATTAAATAATTATATTAATTCATTATTAATAAATTTAGCTAATTGGATACGTAATTACTTGATCTATTTAAATAATTAGTGATAAATTACTTGAAATGAGAATTAATACTAAAGATAATCAAACCATGGTTGTGTACTTAACCTTGATCCAATTTACTTCTTAAAATTAAATGTTTTTAATAGATTAAATTTAAAGAGGTTATTCTAGATTATCTATTAAAAAAGAGTTTAGATTAAAAGCTTGTTTAGAGGTGTAGATTTTTAGGTTTGTGAATTTCTTTAAGTTGGTATAATCAAATAATAGGATAATAAGATTTGCTTCTATTGAATTGTAAAATGTGCTAGTGGTGTAGAATGATCATGCAACCATTCTTTTATTCGAGTCTTTATCATATTCTTTATATTTTGTTTTCATATTTATTAATCTTTAGTTATTAGATTTAATTTTCAATTTAAAAAACCAAAATCCCCTATTATTAATAAATAAGAGTTAGTTTCAAAATCCTTTGTGGAAAACACCCTTACTTATTATATACTAATTTATGACATCTAAAACAATTTAAAGGTTTAAATTAATTTTTTATGTGAACCCCATCAACTTTTGGTGCCATATCACCGGAGATTTTCATTAAATTAACTCTTATTTATTTTTAAGTATTTTATATATTAAAAAAATAATAATGAAAAAATTTAAAAATTTAAAAACTATTGTTAGAATGTTTTTTAATTTATATTTTTATTTGGTTTATTTATATTTGTGTTTATTTTATTTTTACTTAATTTGTTTCTAATCTTTGTTTGCTTTTCAGAGTTACAATGAATGAACACACCCTAGAATCTAAGATCAAATTCACAATTTTTTGAACAAGTAATTCAGACAGATTTTCTAAGTTCAAGCAACTCATCAAATGATTCAAATCATTCCATCCACGTAGCAATGTCTATGAATAATCACAATCAAACTCTTAGTGAAATGGTAGTACGAGCTTTTGATTAATAACCATTATGCATTCAATATGATGACAATGGTAATGCTTCTAAATTAAAGTCTAGCATGATTCATCTCTTTGCTACTATTTGATATCTAGTTGGTGAGGATCAAAACAATCATCTAAAAGAATTTCTCATGGTCTAACAGGAAACCTAATGGCACTACTAAAGAATAAGTAAAACTTAGAGCATTTCCATTCTCTTTAGAAAATATCACAAAAGAGTGTCTGTAATACTTACCATCTGGGACTATAAATAGTTGGAATGAGATTAAAAAAATATTCTTGGAGAAATACTTTCCAACTTCTAGGGCCACTCTAATCAAAAAAGAAATTTGTGGTGTTCAATACTGTAATAGGGAGAACTTATATGAGTATTATGAGTGGTTTAAGAAATTATGTGCAAGTTTCCCTCATCATTAAATAAGTGAGCAGCTCTTAGTCCAATACTTCTATGAGGGATTGATACCTATGTACAGAAGCATAATAGATGTAGCAAGCGATAGAACTTTGATTAATAAGACTCTTAATACCATAAGGAATTTAATTACCATTAAATGCTCAACATTTTGACACCCACCCATTCCAACCCACTACAGAAGGTCAATGAAATGGGAGTTTCTAATAATATTAAACAACAATTTATCATCCTTGCTTTAATTACGCAACAATTAGGAATTAGACAAATTAAAGTGTGTGGAATCTGCACTAACATTGTACACTCAGCACACATGTGTCCTATTATTCAACATCCTAATGTTGAACAAGCAAATTCCATAGGAGAATACCAAGGACAACAAAGGCAAAAATATTATCCATACTCTATCACTCATGATCCTGGTTAGAGGTATCATCTAAACTTTAATTGTTCTAGAGGCAATCGAGCATCTGCCCTTGATAATCCTCCAAGTTTTCCTTTTCTAAGATGCCAACAACCTTATCAAGTGAGAACATAAAATCCTCTTCAACCTCAAGGTAAATATTTAGAGGATTTGATAAACAAGATAGCAATAAACATTTCTTAATTCCAATAAGAATCAATCAAGTTTTAGCAAGACATAAAACCTTCTATCAAGAACCATGAAAATGGATTCAGACAGCTATCTACTACAGTTGGGGGACTAAAACTACATGGATCTGGTAAACTTCTCTCTTAACTAATGGTATATCCTTGGAGAAATGGAGATTCTATATCATTGAGAAGAGGTAAACATCTTAAAGAAGCACACAAGAAAGAAACCAAAGAGAATGGACTAAGAATGGGATAATTCAATTACAAACAAACAATTCCAACAATTTAGAAAACAAGGAAACCAATAACAAGAAAGAAAAACAATGACTAAAGGTACAATATAAAGCTCCAATTGCTAATTATGACCCTCTATTCCTTTTTATAGTAGGTTTGAAAAATCTAAGAAGGTGATACATGAAAAAGAAGTCATGGAAACTTTTCGAAATATACAAGTTAACATTCTATTGTTGGATGTAATCAAGCAAGTTCCATGCTATGTTAAATTTCTCAAAGAATTGTGCACTAATAAGAGGAAGCTCAAAGTCAATGAAGTAATGAACATGGGAGATAATGCAAGGATCCAAGTAGTTCTACTATACCTTGCACTATAAGTAATACTAAATTTGAAAGGGCTATACTAGACATAGGTGCTTGAATTAATGTTATGCCCTACTCAATTTATATTACCCTGAATCTTAGTCCCTTTAAAGAAACTGGTGTAATTATCTAACTCACCTATCAATCTAATGCTTATCCAAAGGAAGTTTTGGAAGATGTCTTAGTGTATGTTAATGAACTTATCTTTCTAATCGATTTTTATATGCTTGGCTTGAGAGATAATTCCACTATAAATTCCACGCACTTTATTTTGGGTATACCATTCATGAGAATCAGTTAGAGAAAGATAGATATGCATATCGGAACACTAACTATAAAGTTTGATGGAAAGGTTACTCGCTTCAATATCTTTGAAGCAATAAGATACCCTAGTGATTATAATTCTTGTTTTCGATTGATATACTTGACACTCTAGCACAACAAATGATTGATGTCAAGAGTACATACCTATTAGAGGTTTCTATAAGTGATATTACGATGAATGAATATTTAATGATGTAGAAGGAGATATTGACAGAATAGAAGAATTGAAGAAGGTTGTCACCTCTTTTGACTATTCTCGAGAGATAAACCCAAGTTACTATCTTTCCTATATTTCTTTTCCTGTGTCTAATGAGAAACTTTTTTCTTCCATTATGTAGACACCCACTTTAAAGCTCAAATCTCTCCTAACTCAAATATGTATGCTTAGGAGATAGAGACATATTTCTCATGATTATAGCATCTAAGATTTTATCTATTCAAGAGAGCTTAATCCATGTTTTGAGAGAATAAAAATCATTGAGTGGGTGGAAAATTTCTAAAATTAAGGGAATCGGTGCCTCTATTTGCATGCACAAAGTATTAATTGAAGATGAGACCAAAACAATGAGATAACAAAAAAGGCAATTAAATCTACCAATGATGAAAGTGGCTAATAAAGAAGTTATTAAGTTATTAGAAATAGGTGTAATTGTTTCGATTTTAGATAGAAATTGGGCTAGCCTTGTCCAAGTGGTTCCAAAGAAGTTAGTAGTTATAGTGGTGAAAAATGAGGATAATGATTTAATTCCTACCCAATTTCAAACTGGATCGTAAATTTGGATTGATTTTTGAAAGCTCAACTCTATGACTCTCAATATTATTTTATTTTACCTTTCATTGATCAAATACTTAAGTAGTGAGCAGGCCATACTCATAATAGTTTTCTTGGTGAATTTTCAAGTTATAATGATATTGTCATTGCATTGGAAGACCAAGAAAAGAAAATATTCATTTTCCCCTTTGGAACTTTTACTTATAGATGCATGTCATTTGGCCTTTGTAATGCCTCACCATCTTTTAGAGGTGTATGATAAGTACATTTTTCAATTTTATAAAGAGAATTATAGAACTGTTTATGGATGATTTATTGTATAGATATTCATTTGATAACTACCTTAGTGACTTTACCTTAATTCTAGAGAGATGCATAGAAACTAACCTTGTACTTAATTGGTAAAAAATCCATTTTATTGTAGATCATGGTATAGTTCTAGGAAATGTAGTATCAAATTCCAAGGAAATAGAGTTTATAAATCTAAGATAGATCTTATTAATTCCTTACCTCCTTTCAATTATGTGAAAGAGATTCATTCTTTTCTTGGTCATTCAGTCGAAGATATATAAAGGATTTCTCAACAATAGCAAGGCCTTTTTGCCAGTTGCTCCAAAAAGATGTAATATTTATTTTCAATGAAGAGTGCCTCAAAGCATTTAACATATTGAAATAACTTTCAACCATAACACCTATCATTAAGCCACCTAACTAGAATCTACCATTTGAGTTGATGTGTGATGCAAATGACTATGCAATTGGAGCTATTTTGGTAAAAAAGGTTGGCAAGCTAGAAATTTCCATATATTTTACATCACAAACTTTAAATGATGCCCAACTTAAGTACTCTGCAATAGAGAAAGATCTTTTAGTAGTGATTTTCCTTCAGAAAAATTTCAATCATATATAGTTGGAACTAAAGTAACTATTTTCTTTGATCATGTAGTGCTTAGGTACTTACTCATGAAGAAAGATGCCAAGCCAAAGCTAATAAGGTGGATTCTTTATTCTATAACAATTTAACCCTAAAATCAAAGACAAAAGGAAAGTGAAAATGTAGTAACAAATCACCTCAGTAGAATAATTCAAGAAAAGGAATCACTTTCAATAAAAAAGGATCAGATGAGCAACTACTTGAGACCACATTATTTAATCCTTAGTATACAGATATAGTGAATTACTTGGTCACTAAAAATTTCCTACAAAAAATTAACCAAACCATATTATTTACTTGAATTCTTATCACAATCTAGAAAATTTAAGTTCGAGAAGGTTGGAAAACAATATGTGTGAAATGACCCCTACCTTTAGAAACATTTCCCAGACCAATTGATAAGATGTTGTGTACCTAACGATGAGTTTAATTATATTCTAACTTTTTGTCATTCTTATGTATGTGTGGGACATTTTTCAGTAAAACAAACTGCTCTCAAAGTCTTAGAGAGTATATTTTAATGGCCAATATTTTTCAATGATGCCTTTACCTTTTGCAAAACATGTGACTGTTGTCAATGAACAAGTAACTTGGGCCTTAGGAATCAGATGCAATAAACTCCAATTCTTATTGTTAAAATCTTTGGTATATGGGGTATTCATTTCATGGAACCCTTTCCATCTTCTTACATTTACATATATATTTTACTTAGTATGGATTACGTGCCTAAATGGATGGAAGTAAAATCCACTAGATAGTTATGAATTTTGTGAAGTCTAACATCTTTGCTACGTTTGAACACCAAGTGATATCATTAGTAATGATGGCTACATTTTAATAATAGGACTTTCTGGGTCTTACTTAAAAAGTACAATGTCAACCACAGAGTTACATCCCTATCACCCACACAAAAATGGACAAGCTGAACTGTCTAATAGAGAGATTAAGTCCATCCTTGAAAAAACAATCGAACCCAATAGAAAGGATTGGAGCTTGAAACTGGATGATGCATTATAGGTATATAGAATTGCATATAAAACACCAATTGGGATGTTTCCATTCTAGTTTGTGTATGGTAAACTCATCTCCCAGTTGAGTTAGAACACTAAGCATTTTTGGTAGTGAAAGAATATAACATGGACTTACAAGAAGCCATAAGACACCAAAAACTATAAATGAATGAGCTAGAGGAAATTATAAATGATGCCTATGAAAGCTCAAAAGTCTACAAGGATAAAACAAAGGGGTTTCATGACAATATGATATTGAGGAAAAAGTTTACCATTGGAAATAAAGTCCTCTTATTCCATTCACGAATTAAATTATTTTTAGATAAGTTACATTAATTCTCATTGGGACAGTCCATTTATTATTACTAATGTTTTCTCTCATGGTGTAGTTGAAATACAAAGTCTAAATACTGACAAATAATTCAAAGTTAAGGGACACAAATTGAAGCCATATTCAGAACATTTTACACCGATCAATATAAATGAGGTGACACTGTACGAACCAAAATATTTGGACAGTTAAAGAAACAAATGAGGCATTATCAAGATAGTGACGTTAAACTAAGCACTTTGTTGGAGGAAACCCATCAAATTTATTTTCTACTCTCGTTTTATGTATCTTTTTATATTACATATATGCATGTGCTTATATTGAGGACATGTAGGAATTAGGTGTGTGGGAGTGTTAACACATCACTATCTTTATTTTTTATGCTTTATTAGTTTAGCATGTTTTAGGATTAGTATGCTCTAAGTAGCATTTATTTATTTATTTTTATTTGTTGTATTTTTTAGGATAGTTCGGATTAATAAAAAGGCTTAGAATCAATCACATGTTCTCTCTTTATTTTCTAGCATATGTGATGAAATTAGTTAAAGAATGTTAGGTGAAAAATGATAATGAATGTTGATATAGTCTCTACCTTATTCCTAAGTGAAGGGAAATTTATAATAATTTTGCTCAAAATTTGCATACGTGGTAGTTAAATTGGTGATAGAAGAATTTATATGCATGAACTTATGAAAAATGTTGTGAATTTTTTGAAACATTGCTATAATTTTATTGAATAAGAATAGGCTGCTAGAATGTTTCTTTAAGTTTATCAAGGTGAATATTAAATGCACTTCTTGAAAAATGATTAAAGCAATAGGATTAATTTCGTTGGCTAAATTATACTACCCTTAATGTTGTCGTTGTTTCAAGAATAGCCCTTTCAGTGAGCTAATTTGATGCTACATTAGCCAATTGGTTATACCCATCCCTTACCCTTTGAAATAAACAAATTGGCCATATAGTTCAAGAATAAGTAGAGTTGCGCAAAATAGAATAAATTCTATGAAAATGCTATAATAAGATTTAAGAATATCAATTGTGCTATAATTGATTAAATACCCAACATATAAAAAACAACCCTATTGCAATATGTACCCCTTATATATATATATATCAAAAAGAATTATAAAAATAGATGTATTATTAAAAAAGAGGACAAAAATAAAAGAAAAAAGGCCAATAATTATGTTTGGGACCCAAAAAAGAATTTGACCTTTTTTTTGACATAACTGATCTTATAATAAAATTATTTACCGTTATCTTTTTCTTATTCATGGACTCATGAACTTTTATTTATCTTTTTTTTATTGAACTAACCAACATAGTCATATTATAATTAAATGAAATACGTTTTATTTTAAGGAATACGTTTGGTAAAAGGATATATAATTTTAAAGAAAAGCCTATATAGTATCTAATTCAAATCTAAAAAGAATAGTGATATTCTATAGGGAGAAATAATGTTACAACTTTTTTATGTTAGATGATTTAACTATTACTAATTGATACGACATCACACACACATTGAGCATTATTATTATACAATACCTATAACAAAGGGATGACTAGAGATAACATCTAATATTTATTAGAATTTTAAACCACAATATTGTTGCCCTTGAGATAAAATATCAAATAACTTATTTTCATAATTATGGGTGTTCACTTTGCTTAAGGACTAGCAAAGAGTAGGTGTGAGAGATTTTGATAAATGATGTTTTATATACATTTTTATATATTAATTTCTTTATACTTGTACATATTTTATTATTATAACAACTTAAAAAATTTTAATTTTTATTTATTGAAAAATATTAAATTTTTAGATTCTTTGGGGATTTTATGGATTTTTTATGATTTTTCTTTGATATGTGGATGTACTTAGAAATATTTGTGGATGTACTTAGCTAAAGCGGATGTACATAGAACCAAGCACTAGAAATGGCACAAATTTGATGGACTTTGAGACATACGACGAGGCCAGCAAACGACACATATTCTATTCCAACCCCCACACAACTTATCGTATATTTGTAACTCAATCTTCTAGACCTAAATTCGCATACTGTTCACTCTTAATCTCAATAAGAGACACATTACAGATGATTAGAGATAACATCTAATATTTATTAGAATTTTAAACCATAATATTATTACCCCTGAGATAAAATATCAAATAACTTATTTTCATAATTATGGGTGTTCACTTTCTTTAAGAACTAACAAAGAGTGGTGTGAGAGATTTTGATAAATGATATTTTATACAGATTTTTATATATTAATTTCTTTATACTTGTACATATTTTATTATTATAATAACTTAAAATTGTTTAATTTTTATTTATTGAAAAATATTAAATTTTTAGATTTTTTGGGGATTTTATGGATTTTTTATGATTTTTCTTTGATATGTGGATGTATTTAGAAATGTCTGTGGATGTACTTAGCTAAAGCGGATGTACATAGAACCAGGCACTAGAAATGGCACGATTTTGATGGACTTTGAGACATACAACGAGTCCAGCAAACGACACATCGTCTATTCCAACCCCCACACAACTTATCGTATATTTGTAACTCAGTCTTCTAGACCCAAATGCGCATCCTGTTCACTCTTAATCTCATTAAGAGACACATGGCACCATATTTATCCTCAGAGCTTTTTCCATCGCATAGTAAGAAATATTGTTAATATAAATACTAAACAAAAAAAAAGTAGTACGAGAATTGCACAAAAATTACAAAAAATAATGCATAAATTATAAAATTGAGTTAGAGGTAAATATTGATAAGTAGATTTAAGAGACAAACAAAGGAATTAAAGAATATAATTAAAGATAAAAATCTTAAGATTTCTTCACCAATCTTTTATAGTTTTTATGAATAATATTTTTAATTTATTGTAATATTTAATAAGATATGCAGTACTCTATTCATCTATTCATTTTTATTATTTATTAATTCTAAATTCATTTTTTAATTTTTGTATGAATTATTTTGATTGGATATATAATGACATAATCAATTTAAATAATTAACGATAAATTACTTATGATAAGAATTAATACTTAAGATAATTAAATCGAATTTGTATGTTTAACCTTGATGCACTTTGTTTTTTTAACTTTAAATACTTTTGATAGAATAAATTAGGTTGTCTATTAAAAGAAGTGTGAATAAGAAGCTTATTTAGCTGAATGAATATGTAATAAGAGGAAGATATTTTTTTCATTTTTGAATTTCTATAAGTTGGTATAATTAGATAATAGGAGAATATGACATACTTTTGTTGATTTACATGTAGAATGATCCTACAATCGTTCTTTTATTTGAGTATTTATCATAATCTTTGTATTTTGTTTTCATCTTTGTTAATCTTTAGTTCTTATATTTAACTTTCACTTTACAAATCCAAAACCCCATTTTAATAAATAGGAGTTAGTTTTTAAAATCCTTTGCGAAAAGACCCTTACCTACTATATCTTAATTTATGACATCTTAAATAATTTAAAATAAGATTTAAATTGGCTATTCATATGAAACTCATTAGTGGTTTATACACCTTTCTCCTAAAATATTTTTTTCCTGTAAGGTTCTTTGATATAACTCCTTATATTTTTGAAAGTCTTCTTTTTTAAATTTATAGCTTTTAAAAGTTTTATATTTTTAAATATTTTTTATACTTTTGCTTGTAAGGTTTTATGTTATATCCATATTTTTATAGAATTCTAAAATCTCTTGTATCATAATAAACTTTATCATTTTTCTTTTATTTTGGTCATATATTACTTTTTGATAAGGAATTGGGAATGAAATAAGTTTCATATGATTTTTTGGGATCATATTTTCTAATTTAGAATTAGTTTCGCTGACTATTGTCGTATTATCTTCCCCTTTATTTGTACAAAGTTTTTCATCATAATGTCTTCCTAATTCTTCATCTATTAGGATTAATCGACTAACTAATTTTCTATTTCCTTATTTTAGGTGTTCATAGATTATTCTTCTAATTCTTTTCTATATTTCATTAAACTAAAATTATAGCTTCTTTTTATCTTTGATTTTTTTTATAATTCTTTCTCTTCTCATTCTTGAGTATCAATATATTTGATCACTAAGGTGGTTCTTCTTTTAATCCTTCAAATGTATCAAACTTATAACCTAAAATTTTATTGTTTCTAGGTATGTTATTTACATTCTTTCTTAATTTTATAAATTTGTTATGTATGTCTTATTGTAATTTCTTATTATAACCATATTCTCTTATTTCTTTTAAGAGTTCTTTTTGTGTTTCATTTATGTCTTGTAAGACCTTGATATTTGATTCTTAGGCTATATCCATTTTCAACTAAAATAATTAAAGTTTTTTGTATTGTTACTTTATTTTTTGATATGCTTGATAGACTTCCATTAAAATATAATTTTATATCCTATGGTATCATTTTCTTCCTAATATTACATCATGTATTAATGATTTCATTATTTTAACTTCTTGTTTTAGATCTAACATCTCTATTTTTTATGAGAGGTTTCTTCATTAGGATCTATAAACATAAACTTTGATACATTACTTTTTCTTCCAAGTATGAGAGATTTTTCTTTAACATTTAAGTTTTATTACTTGGGTAATATTTCTGGTTTTATTATTTATCTAATTTCTTGAAAATAGTTTTTCTATTTTTATGAATTCATTTTGTCTATATATTAAACTATTATGATTGTTTGTTAAATAATATCCTACTGTATACTGTACTTAAAATAAATGCTTTTCTTTTAAATTTATAGGTTAAACTTAATACTTGGTTTAATTTCTCATCATTAATATTAATAATAATCTAAGATATGTTGTGAATTTTAATTTCTGATATTCTATGTTTTCATGGATCATTCCTAATAAAATATCTTATTCTATTTTCTAGCAGTGTAAATTTTATTAGTATATCAACTTATTCTTTGAAATGTACTTTTATTAATATTTGGATTCTTTTTAAATTGATGTATCCAATTTTTTCTTTATCCTTCTGAAGAATTTTTGATAGTTTATTCACAATGGTTTCTTTGTCAAGTAATGGTATATTATACATTCATTTTACGTCTGTAATATTAATATTTATTCCATAATAAACTATATGTTTTTTTAGAAATATTTTCCTTATTCTTGAGAATGATGAATCTTTAAATCCATCTTCTTCCTTAATATTTATTCTTTCTTTTTTGTATTTCTTCAAATTGTTTTTTGCTAATTACTTTTTTTATGAGAAACATCATGTGATGTATTGTGTTTCTATTTATATTATTTATATCATTTTAAGGATAACATTAAAAAAATAGTTTATTTGTAAGGTTTACGATTTCTTGCCTTTTATGGGCTTAATACTGTTGCTTTTATTTTAAAAGAATTTTTGAAATATATGAGGTATGTAATTAGCGGTGAGTGGTGGATGTTAATAGTAGTTCTCTAAGCTATTACAATAAGAAAACAACATTGTGGAGGCTGCTTCTAGATTGGGGAGCTGTTGAGCTTCTCCTGATGTCATATTTAGGTACTAACTAGTCCATATGGGATTTAATACTATTCGTACTGTTCTTTGGGGACCCGTGTGGATTAATGAGACTATTTTTTTTTATTCAAAAGGGGTCTTGTGAAGTTGTGGGAGCTTACTCTCAACTTCCATCAGGATCGACGATTATGGAGTCTCCCTCATCGGTTGTCTACTTATGAAAGTGTTGGGGTACAATGATTAAAAATAAAATAAATTCAACAGCGTAAAATAATAAGATTGGAATTTTAATGTGATTCACCTTTTAATATGTACTACATTTCCATTACAAACTCTAAAAAATATTTCTTCTACTAATAAAATTAATGGGTACAAAGTGAGAGGTAATACAACAAATTGAGGTAAACCCAAAATAATGACACACAAGTGTTTCCGAAAGTCACTATTTTGTTACTCCTTTTTTAGAAAAATATCCCAAATTTTTTTCTAAAATATTCTCTCCCCTTCTCTCACACATACAACACCATTTTTCATCAAAGTAAATTATTCCTTTGGTTTTGTTTTACTTCTCTTCTTTGGTATGCCTTTATAAGACAAAAGCATTACCTATTTGTAAGTAAAATTACAACCACCAAACTCAAATATAATTAATGGGGCTGCACCTACATTTTTTATTTTCTTCCCCTTTCATGTGGGTGGGACCTACAAATCTCCCCCTCCCGACTACATGGAGGGCTCCACCAATCCATTAGCTAAACGAAAGTATTCAAAATTCTATCTTAGAAGAATTTTCGTTAATGTGTCTAATCAATTTTCCTTTGTATGTATCTTCTCAAGCTGTAGTAGCTTATTCTCCATTACATCCCTAATCTAGTGATATCTCACATCAATATATTTTGATCTCAAATGAAAGGAGACATTCTTTCTAAGTTGGATAGCACTATGACTATCATAAAATAACTGGTAACTGTCTTGCTATAACCCAAGTTCTTTCAAGAACTTTTTCATCCATATCAACTCTTTACATGCTTATGTTGCTTCTATAAACTCTGTTTCCATAGTGGACAGTGCAACACATTTTTATAACTTTAACTACCAGGTCACAGCTCCCCCTGCAAATGTAATTAGGTAACCTAAAATGGATTTTCTATAATCCACATCGCCATCCATATCTACATTTGTGTCGAACTAACACAGGTTTTTCATTTCCAAAACATAGACACATTTTGGAAGAACCTCGAAATACTTGAAAATACATTTCATTGTAGCCCAATGTTCCTTTCCAAGTTTTGAAAGGAATACACTCCCAACTCCAATTGCATGAGAGATATCTGGCCATGTACAAACCATGACATACATTAATATTCCAACTGCTGAAGCATATGAAACATTTTCCATCTCTTCCTTCTCTTTTTCTGTAGAAGGGTTCTACTTAGAACTTAGCTTAAAGTGATTAGTAAGAGAACAACTAATCGTTTTAGCCTTTTCCATATGAAATATTTGAAGTACTTTCTCAATGTACTTCTCCTTTGACAACTATAGTTTCTTGGTGCCTCTATCTCTAATAATACTCATGCCAAGAATCTGCTTTGATGGTGATGAGTAGAACCGGCATCACCGATCCTGCCAATACTTTGGTTTTATATTTATAAAACTCTCGCAAGTGCACGATCTAAGGAAGGAATATATGTGGTTTTTAATTTATTATTCAAACTTTTAAAAACGAAATTAAATCTTAAACATCTTGTCAAGATATTTTGGGTTTTGTGTTTCTAATCCACTGACATAAAAATAAACATAGATTCAATAAATATTTATGCAAATTTTATCATTTATAATAGTGGAGTATTTATGGATATGATAACTAAATTAATTATGCTTGCTAATATTATTTAGGTTATTAAATATATGAATTGATATTTATTGATTCTCCCTTTTTTGTATGAATACCACCTTTGGTGGGGTTAGATATTTTTTGTTAACTAAACAAATCAATTAACACCTATGGGTGAGGTTGATAACTAATTTGGTTAATTAAATTAATTTCTTTTTCTAAGAGATTGGAAATAAACTATTTAAATGTCATCTTTAGTGGGGTTAGATATTCTTTGTTAACTAAACAAATCAATTAACACCTATGGGTGGGGTTGATAACTAATTTGGTTAATTAAATTAATTCCTTTTTCTAAGAGATTGAAAATAAACCATTTAAATGTCATCTTTTGTGGGGTTAGATAGTTTAAACTTTATTCAAGGTGTCCAAATTAAACCTAAGAATTTAGTTATCTGAGTACTAACTTTGAAGTTTTAAAACCACTACTGAAAATATGTTGTCAATACATTTTCAGATAATAATTCTTATAAAAACTTTTGAAATAGAGTTTCACTCTAACTATCGGGCGATTGTACCAACAAATAAAAGAGCACTATTCTAAATCAGACCGGATAACTAAACCTTAAAATCTAATTTTCAGATTTAAGTTTGTAATGAAAAATAATATATTTCTCTCTAACATTCTTAATATAAAATCTTGAATAAAAATAAAATCAATTCATTTAAGAGATTTTTACCTATTTAATTTTTCGCAAGCATAACAACGTTATTATTATATCATGTTTACAAACAGCCAGCAAAATTAAATTTAATCACAGACAAATTAAATATAACATGTAAGAATAAAGCATAAAAAATAACTATAAAGAAAATAAAATCCTTACAGTACTTTGTTGCTATTCCCGTTGTTGGAAAACCTCCAAACAGAATTTGCACTCCCATTTATTGAATAGAAAAGCAAATAAATTACAAAAACACAACTAGTTCTTCTCAAAAAGAGAAGAACTCTAAAACTAAAAAAAACTAACTAAGGAAAAACTAAAAACTAAGAAAAACTAAAAAAACTAAGAAATGAGAGAAAGAAAAAGAAGAGAAGATGTGTTTTGAGGTATGTTTAGTTATGAAGAGAATGTGGGTATTTATAGATGAGGAAAAAGAATAAAAAGTGGGTGAAAATATGATAAAAAATGGAGGAAATGAGTAGTAGGTGATGATGACATCAACTGACGTCAGCGGGTAGGTGGGGTGCGGTGGCGTACGTGGAATGGAACAGGGACGCTTGTGGACTGGTTGCTGCTGGGCGTAGGCCCACGCAGATAGGAGCAGGCGTGCATGGAAAGGAGATGGGATGCGCATGGAATGGAGAGCAGGCATGCGCATTGCTAAGCGCGGCTGGGCGCGCTACGCGCGTTGGCTGACGCTGCTGGGCGGTGCGATTTCCCCCTTTTTGACCTTTTTGATCCATTTTGTCCAATTTTTCCATATTTTTTGACTTTTCCTCATTTATTTTATGAATATATTTGTGATGTATTGCTTCCAGTATTCCTCTTTATGTCTTTAAGTTACGTTTTTAAGCAAAAATACCTGAAAAACAATAAAAATACCCATGATTCTGAAAAGAAAAATTTATATAAATACATGATAAAATCATATAAATTTAATGTGCATAAAATCATTGTAATTTTAGTGCTTTTTGAGCACTCATCAGATGGCACCAATTCTTTCATGGCAAAAGACTTACTCAACTGTTTTTAAAGTTGTTGATTCTAGAAATATTTCGGCCAACAATCAACATATCATCGATATAGAGCAAAAGAATAATGAAATCATCATTAGAGAATTTATACACAAAAACACAATGGTCTGACGTAGTCTTTTTGTAGCCTTGCTCCCCCATAGCAGACTCAAACTTCTTGTCCCATTGTCTCAGAGCTTGTTTTAAGTCATAAAGTCTTTTCTTAAATTTGCAAACATAATCATATTTTCTCTTTTGCTTGAAAACCTTTGGCTGCTCCATGTATATCTCTTCTTCCAAGTCACCATGTAGAAAGGCAGTTTTCGCATCCAGTTGCTCAACCTCCAAGTCAAGACATGTTGCTAACCCTAGCATAGTACGAATAGATGTCATTTTCACAATTGGTTAGAATATCTCATCAAAGTCAACTCTTTTTCTTTAGTTAAATCCCTTGACAACCAGTATGGATTTGTATCACGGACTAGAACTGTGTTCTTCATGCTTCACCTTGAACACCCATTTATTTTTCAAAGCCTCTCTCATTGGCAGATTCATCAGGTAAAATTTTTTATTCTCATGTAAGGACTTCATCTCATCTTGCATGGATTCAATCCATATTTTTTTGGATTTGTCATCCATGGCTTCTTCATAACTCTTAGGTTATCCCCCATCAGTGAAAGTTACATACTCATTTGGAGGATATGGGTAGATGGTTGTTTGAGTTTATCATTTCTTCTCAATGGAACAGGAGAAACCCCATGCATTGGTGCTGGATAATGAACATCATCATCTCCCTCATCTTCAGAACCAACTTCTTTGGGAGCATCATCTTCATCAGATGAATAAATTTGATCTTCATCTCCAACTTGCCTTGACATTGATTTTGAAGTAATTAATTCCAAATATGATGAGTCGCCATTGAAATTAAGAACATCCTTCTTCATTTTGAAAATATCTTCAATGGTCTCATCTTTAACAAATATAGCATCACAGATCCTAACAATTCTCTTTACAATCAGATCATAAAATTTATAGCCAAATTGATCTTGACCATAGCCAATAAAAATGCATTGTCTTGTCTTGGCATCAAGTTTAGTTCTCTCATCCTTAGGGATATGAACAAATGCTTTGTAGCCAAACACTCACATAGGATTATAAGAAACATCTTTTCCTGACCACACTTTATCTGGAACATCTATCTTGAGAGAAGTACATGGTGAAAGATTCAACACATGTGCAACTGTGAGTATGGCTTTGCCCCAGAAAGTTTTAGGCAACTTTGCTTGTGGGAGTGGACATCTAACTCTTTCTATCAAAGTTATATTCATCCTCTCAGCTAAGCCATTCAAATGGGATGTCTTTAAAAGTGTCATTTGATGATAAATACCATGCTTTTTGTTGTAAGCATAAGTTAGTTGAAGACATCTAGCACCTAATCATTTATCTTCCGAAGATATACCCACATATTCCTTGAATGATCATCAATGTAAGTCACAAAGTATTGAGCACCACTAAGTGACTTTGGCATTGGTCCACACAAATTTGAATGAATCAAATCTAAAATATTATTCATTCTGGAAGGAGGGGAATTCTTGAAAGCAACATTGTTTCACTTTCCTGCTAAATAATCAACACATTTCTCCAAATGTACTTCATCCATTCCAAGCAGTGTCTTCTTTTTGGATAGACTTATCATACATTTTTCACCCATGTGATTGAGTCTCTTATGCCATAATTCAACTGCACTGTCTTTCTATATGACATATACTGTGTTGGTGGAGAGCTTCGCTTGATTATTTACAAAGTTTTATGTGTTTCACCTCTAGCCACTACTAAGAAGCCTTTTGTAAGTTTCCATTTGTCATAAATGAAAGAGTTGCAATATCCTTTATTTGCAATTTTACATATAGAGAAAAAATTCAGGCACATATTTGGAATATGCCTGACATCTTTCAAAAATAGTCTGGTTTCATTCTTTATTTCTAAGCCAAAATCTCCTCTATCAACAACCTTTGACATGCCTTCATTTTCCATTCTAACAATACCAAAATTTCCAAGTGTGTATGATGAGAAAAATTCTCTACGCAATGTAGCGTGAATTGTAGCACCACTATCAATGCTTGTGTGATGCAAGATTGACAAAATCTTCATCATAAATGATATTGAACTCGTGTATGGTATTTGTTTGCTCATCATCACTATTGTCATCTTTCTTCACTACTTTTCCTTTGTTCATTTCCTGTTCCTTCTTGAACACCTGGAAAAATTTCTTGATGTGACCCTTCCTCTTACAGTGATGGCATTCAACATTAGCATATTTTTTTATTTTCCTCTGCTCTTGCCTCTAGGTTTATGTTCTCTGTACTGTATCCTTCCTATGGACTCTATGATAAGAGCTTGTGCTACTAAATTTCTCTTACTGTTCTATTTCTCATATGACAATAGGGCTTCTACAATAACTTCAAACTCAATCTTGTCTTTCGCATAAGTTATAGTTGTTATGAGATGATTATATGATGAGGGTATTGATGCCAGCAACATCACAGCTTTCTCTTCATCATCGAAACTCACATTGAATCTTGCTAAGTGAGAAAACTTGTTGTTAAAATCGCTAACGTGCTACATGATGCTTACATTATCTTCCTTCCTCATTTGATATAGCTCATTCCACAAATAAAATTTATTGGCAAGGTTCTTTGATATGTACACATTTTCTAGAGTACTCTCCCATGTTTCTTTTACAATCTTACAATTTTTTGATTGATTATTTTGCAAGACATTATCTGAGAGATTTAGACGGATTGTACTGGCTACAATCTCATCTATCTCCTCCCACTGTTCCTCAGTGACGGTTATTGCCTTCTTTTCTTTCCCCAACAATGCTTGATGAACAATCTATTGAATAAGAATATCATTTATCCTTATTTTTCATAAAGAGAAATTATTATTTCCATTAAATTTCTCAATATCTACCTTCTCGCTTGATATTTGTTTTTCGTTGTATTTCTTTTCCTACAAATAAATACACTCTGGACCTAATAATTTTTTTTTCTTACGTGGTAGATCATTCTATGTTGCAACCACAGAGAATACTAAAAACTTTACTAGACTAACTCTGATACTAATAGTTGGGACACAATGAGCAAAAGTGAAATAAATTCAGCAAAATAAAATAATGATACTGATAATTTAACGTGATTTACCTTTTAATTTGGGTTACGTCCACGAAATAAACTCTGAAACATATTTCTTTCATTAATAAAACTAATGTGTACAAAGTGAGAGGTAATACAACAAATTTAGATAAAGTTAAAATAGTGACACATAATTGTTTCCAAAAATCACTATTTTGTAACTCTCTTTTTAAAAAAAATATCTCAAATATTTTTTTAAAATATTTTCTTAATCTCTCACACAACATAATATTATTTTTCATCAAATGAAATTATTCTTTTGGCTGTTTTTGTTTCTTTTCTTTGATATGTCTCTCTAAGATAAAAATATTACATATTTATAGATAAAATTACGGTAATTAAAATCAAATATAATTAATTAAATTATCTCTATTTTTTTTCTTTAAATATAATTAATATTACTAGACCTATATTTTGGGGAGATGTGGGGAGCTACTGACAACTTTTAGGAGAAGTTAGTGGGCTTCCTCGCACTTATTCAGCTTCTACCTAAGGGTCTCTTGTCTCTCTCAGGCTCGTTGACAATGTATGGAGCGTGTTATGATGTGTCAGGATGCTAGTAAAAGTTAACCCTATACACCAACATGTTAGTAATTATTTTGGAGAAGAAAAATAAGAAGCTTAAAATTTTGTAATTACTTAATTAAGAAAATAGAATACAATATATGAAAATAATTATAGAGAAAAATAGTTTCATGAAGTTTATTATTTAAAATCTTAAATTATTTAACTTATAATTTTATGTTTTATTGGATAAGAAAACTAAGAGTCTAACTAATCAATTTCGTAATTAGTTAAATACATGTAAGAATATATTAACTTCAATATATAATATTTTTTATTTTAAACAAATGTTAACCTTTTGATATAATATTATATTTTTTAAATATAATAATTAATTATTTTGACATGGATATTTTTTGATAAAAAATACATAAAATATTTATTTTTTAATTTTTATTATAGGACAAAAAAACAGGGATTTCTCATCCGCCTAAAGAATGATACATTGTCCACTCTTGAATTTAAGTTATTAAAATATAGACTAACTATCCTCTGGCGTGTTACGTGTAGGTCTTAACAAGTATTAAATTGTTTAGTGTTGCAATAGTATAAGGTATTTAAGGAATTATAAGACTATGGGTTTGAATTTCATTAATGAATATGTTGTGAGAGTGTAATTATTTTTCTTTTTCTTTTTTTAAAAAGTATTAAATTTTTGGACCAAAATTTTAATTATTGTTTGTTGCAGCAATTGTTTTCTTAAAATAGCTATTATATTTTTGTAGTATAAATAAATTGTAATGCCGAAGAAGAAGAGCATTTGAGTAGGAAAAATTTGTCAAACTTGTTACTAAATTAAGTGGGACGGTTCCAAAATCTGCCTTTCCCTTTGAATTTTTTTTAAATATCTTCCTTAGTTTTCGCATCTCTACTACATTTTCATTAAAAAAATAAATCAAATATTTTATTAATTATTGTTTATATCACTTAATTTAATAACAAACTTAATATATAATATCCAATAAAAAATAAACATATTGATAGAATACATCCCTTAATTACTCTCACGTGTTTCATTCAAGTTATATGAATGACAAATGTCTTATAAATTAGTAACAATTACGTTTTATATTCAGTATCTATGGAGCAATTTATATAAATGTAATTTATTTTATAATAATTATACTCATAATATATAAATAACGATAAAAACATGTTTAATAACATATATTTTTAAAATTATAATTATGTATATAATGTATTGATAATGATATAATTATGTTTAAAATTTAACATATTTTTATTATTATACGTATATTATGGATATAATTGTAAAATAAATATTTTTATAAATTATTGCATCAAATGTAATTCATCTTTCAAATTATCAATACCATATCTCTATTTTCTTTTCGGCAGTATATACCAAATGATTTTCTCTCTCCTTTTGTTTTTATTGTTGAGTCCCACATCGACCAGGGATATCAGCGTTGTGCTGGTTATTAGTTTGGGCGGTCCCTTTTCTGATAAGCGTGTTTTGAGAGAAAACTTTGGTTGCCCACTTTTCAACTTGGTATCAAAGCAGGTCCCTGGAGTCACCTGATAAGTCTCATCTCGCTCACCTCACGGTTCCCCGGTCATACGGTGTCCTCGTCCGTTGTGAACAATCAGTCTTTGCGGTGTCCCCGTCCGATGTGAGGGGGTGTTGAGTCCCACATCGACCAGGGATGCTAGCGTTGTGTTGGTTATTAGTCTGGGTGGCTCCTTTCCTGATAATCACATTTTGAGGAAAAGTTTTGATTGCCCAGCTTTCAACTTTGTATCAGAGCAGGTCCTTGGGGTCAACTGATGAGTCCCCTCTCGCTCACCTCACAGTTCCCCAGTCATGCGATGTCTACGTCCGATGTGAGGAGGAGTGTTGAGTCCCACATCGACCAGGGATGTCAGCATTGTGCTGGTTATTAGTCTGGGTAGACCCTTTCCTGATAAGCGCGTTTTGAGGGAAAGTTTTAGTTACCCAACTTTTATTTGTTTCCTCCGTTCATAATTTATGTGTTTAATAATAATTTAGAAATACATTACCAAAATTGGATTACTTTTATGCATATTAATAACACATCCAATAAGTAATCAAAAATAATACAAAGAAATTAGGGTTTACTAGCGTGCGATTATTTTAAAAGTAATTTCAGATAAAACGATTTCAGAAGAAAAAAAAACACATATAATATATTTCTATCTAAGGGTAATAATTTGGGCTAGTTGTATGTTTTACATATTTTTTAATATTATAAAAAATAAATGATTTTTATAATAATAAGAAGATCCTATATATTTTCAAATAGAAAAATATTAATAATTAATTTTAAATCAAAAATAATTTATATCTTATCAATTTGTGTTCATATTCTCAATTACAACCTAAATTAAAATAACATGACATATTTTATGAATCCTTAAAGCATTTTTGATTAAAAATTTCAAGTTGATCTTAAAGCATTTTTTATTATCAAAATTCAAAAATCACGTTTATAGTGTCCCTCAAGTAGTAATAAAGAATCACATTTCTCAATCGTTAGTTGAATCGCATCCACATGCGCGCCAAAAAAAAAAAATTCGTAGTGGTGTTTTAAAAAATTCATCATCAGATGTTATCGGATCAATTCTTTTTGGGATTGCAACACCGTAGGTGCTCTTTTCTTATATGTGTTGTCATTTGTGTATTTTTTTTTTCAATTTTAAATTTTCTAAATTTTTTTCTCTGAATCGATCATTTTGAGTGGTTTAGATGGTAATGCCTTTTCTTTTTATTCTTGATCAGTTTTAATAATAGGTGGTAACCTTTTAATAATGTCGAGATTACAATCTTTTTATATGTACGTATGAATTCACCTTATGGGTATCATGTTTGAATTTGTTACTTCTTTCACGGATATTAAATGATAGTGTTTTAGTATTAACAACTTGAAAAAGCAATCTATATTTTATATATGTTTGTTATAATTTAGAGTTAATATAATAAAATAGTGTTTTATTTATCGTGTTAAGTTTATAATTTTGTTAAGATATTATTAAAATATTAAAGTATTCTACCTTTAAAAAAAAGTACAAGTTAAAAAACATAAAATAAAAAAAAGTATAAGTTAAAAAACATAAAATAATATATATATATATATATATATATATCAAATGGAGCATATCTTTTTTATTAGATGTATAATGTGTATCTAAAGTCAATTTGACCTGATCTAGTTTTTGTTTCTTTTCTTTCTTTTTTTTTCATCTTGGACGATAGGAGCCTAGTATTCTCTTTAAGAAATAGTGATCAGTTTTTGAGAAATTTCCAAAAGCATTATATATATTCCTAACCCTTTAATTGTATCGGGGAGGAGGAGGGAAGGAATTAAAAAACAAAAACACCTTGACCCTTTATTACTATATCTATCCTTAAATATTCATTATGGGTATATGATATCATTAAGCATCCAACCTAAAATATTTTTCTTTTGCTAATAAAATGTAGATAAAACATATACATATATTTTTCATTACATATATATTAGGGGTAAGTAATTGACCAAAACTACATGTTTTTGACTAATCTGAATCCGATATGAATCGGATTTAAAATTTTTCAATATGAACCCAATTAGATGATGAAATTCATCTAAACAAATCAAATTTTTTAGATCGGATAAAGTCAGATTGATATTAAAATTTATTTATAAATTATTATTATATATAAAATACGACATACATAACATCTAAATTTATATTGGTATATTTGTAGTAAAATTTATTATTTATAGTACTAAAAAAATAAAAAATATGAAATATGGTTGAATAATTAAATTTTTATAAACATTTATATTTATTTTTAAGCTAAAATAATAATATAATGTAATTATCATATGTATAATATTTAAATATATAACATTTATTTATAATTTAATAGTAATTTGCTCCGGATTGATACAACAGATAATAAAAGCTATAAATATGAATCCAATTTGAATAAGAATAGATTGCATATTTTTTAATCTAAATATGATTCGACTACAAAAAATTTCGATCCAATCCAAATCTGAATCCGATAAATCAGATCATTTTTTCAATTTAAATAGATTAATTAGATTATTTACTCAAAACTAATATATAATATTTTCAACATAAATTGAATAAATAGATGCATATTTTATTGAGTGCCATGTGCTTTTTTTTGGTGCACTTCTGATTGGTTGTGCAAAGTACTATATTCCTTGATATCCCCTTTCAAGCTCAATGGAAAATTAAAGACATTGAGTTGGGTCTTAGTGACAGAAAATGAGTAATGGATAAAGATTTTGTAAGAACATCAACTAGTTATTCTGTTAATGCAATGTGTTAGACTTGTAATTGATTTACTAATACATTTTCTCTAATAAAGTATAAATTGAGTTCCACAAGTTTGATTCTTACTTGAAAAACTAGATTTGTAGCTAAGGTAACTATGCTTAGGTTATCACACCAAACGGTAAGAGAGTAATACAAGGTTAAATGCATTTTAGATAGAATTGATTGTATCCAAACTATCTTAGTTGTTGTATCAATTAATGCCCTATATTTTGCCTTAGTTGAGGATCTTGACATCATGTCTTGTTTTTTACTTGATCACGTAACAGGATTTGGGTCATAAAAGACAATTATACCAAGTGTAGATTTCATATCATCAAGTGATGATGCCTAATCAGCATTAAAAAAATTATGCAGTTGTAAACCATGTGATTCATATATTTAAACCATGACTAGAAGTGTCATGGATGTACCTTAGAATTCATTTTATTGCATGCCAGTAAGGTTGTAAGGGATTACTCATGAATTGGCTTACTTTGTTCACTACATATGAAAGATTTGCCCTAGTATTGCAAATCAATTGAAGAGCTTCTACTAGACTTTTGTACATAGTTAGATGCTCATATGAATCTCAAATAAAAGTTGAAACTGGTGTTGAGGTAGACATGGGAGTTACAATGTTGTTAACATGTTCCATACCAACTTTGATCAATAATTGATGAAAGCACTTGCTTTAATTTAATAGTATATATATCTCTATTTAGCATATTAGATACCTCAATACCCAAAAAAATAGAATACAAGACCTATTTATTTTAAGGCAAATTTGGAGTTTAGCAACAAGATGAGAGCAAGTACCTCAATTTCATTACCTCACGTAATTACTATGTCATCAACATACACCAATAGGTAAACTATAGTGTAAGAAGTTGTCTTGATGAACAAAGATAGGCCAACTTTAGACAATTGAAAACCCATGTTCATAATAAGTGAGATGAGTGTATCAAACCAAGCTTTAAGAGCTTGTTTGAGCCTATAAATAGCCTTGTGAAGTTAACAAACATAATTGGGATAGGTAAGGTCTTCAAAGCCTTTTGGTTGAGACATGTAAACTTCTTCTTGAAATGAACCATTTAAAAAAGCATTAATGATGTCCAAGTGATGCATTTTTCATTTTTGAGAAAGAGCCACTATAAGAACAATTATGATTGTCACTTGTGTTAAAACAGAATTGACGGTCTCTAAAATCTTCCCAATATAATTATCAATTAATTAAATGATCGATTGAATCTAACCTAGCATATATTCCTCTTTCAAGTAAACTACACATCATATAGTAATCAATTTAATTACACTCTTTTACTAATTAAATTGTATACTACTTATTAAGTTCATCAATTATGGATCACATACATACAAATCATACATCTCCGCTTAGAAACTATGCATGTTATTTAATCAAGATAAAAAATTAAATAATTATCTCAAATCTATTTAATGGCCTCTATAGATAAATTGTTGGCTAAACAATTAATAGCATAAAAATCAGTTTAAATAATATAAATAAATTATAATTATAATTGAGATAAAATATTAGATCATCACATGTTGAAAATTGGGTTCATAAGATCCATAGATTAAAAAATTAACTACACATAATTATGTTAATAAAACTCATATTTTTCATAAATAAAGACATAAAAATTTGATAAAGAAAAGAGTAAAAAAAGAAATACAATCAATCTCTTCATTTGTAGTGCTAATATCCTCTTAAATCTTTACCAAAATTGTATCCCTTCTTGAATTTTTCTGTACTTTGGACCGTTAGATAAGCTTCATATCAAGGGCTGAGATCAAAACAAGCAAAATGAATAGTTTTATATAATCAAAGCATGACACGTGGCACATAGAATTCATGGGGTGAATCAGAGCGCAACGCGTAGTAGGAGAGACCGGTCTGAGTCAACGTATGTTGAGTCAGCGCCACGAGGCACAACTTGATTTATGGTAATGGATGGCATGTATTATGGGTCAAACGCCTATATGAGTAGAATGGTGACACATGGCTTAAAGATTTGACCACCCTTTAAACTCAAATTGAACATTATGTCGACACGTGGAACACGATTCATCCTCCTCGCACACGGTGATCTACGATTTGTCATCCCTACTTATATGACATCCATATGGCTTGCTCAATCAGCTCATATTCTTATGTGGCAAGCCACGTGGTAGCTCTTGATTGACCCTACATTAAAAATTCATAAAAAACCCTTAAAAATTCTAAAAAATTCCAAAAAATTTATTTTCACCACATTTCACTAAAATTTTATATTTAAATATTTTTGGCCCCAAAAATACTATTTATTGAATAAAACCAATAAATATTAAGTAAAAAAGTGCACTTATGACTCTACTTTCATAGAGTCATCAAGAACTCATAATTTTCTTCTATCCAATGACCCATTTAAAAGTGTCTTCACTCGAAAAGGTCATTTGTTGCCTATAATAAGTCTATTTTTCAGAACAGTTACTAGTGTCCAGGTTTATTTAGAAGTCGAACATTTTATTCCTCTTGCATAAAGGCTTTCCATAAGGAATCTTGAAAAGTAGCTTTGATTGATTTTGGTTTCATATCATGAAACTGAGCAAGAGAAATAGTATATGTTTTGTGTATTGTGATACCTACTTTACCCCTAGTGATCGTAGGATGAACATTATTGATTGATGGTATTGAGATGCTAAAGGAACTGAAATATTTCCTATGGAAATAATCATTGTGGTATATGTTTTAGAGGGTAGTGGAGTATTTGATGGGGCTAAAATTAAAAATTGATTTGTCTCATTACAAATAGGAGTAAAGGTTAGGCAACTTGTCGACATATCCTATGATATGTGTTATGTAATAGTGGTAATAAGTGTAGACAAATTATGAGAGAGATATTGTTCATGGAGTATAGGTAGGATAGTGTTTATAGGTGCATTGGTTGGTTTGAAAATGACTGAGTTGTTTGCTGAAAAAGGAAAAATGAGACACAAAAAATGAAACATTATGACTAATGTATAGTTTTTCATTTGAAGCAAGGCATTTATATTCTTTGTTCCACGAATTATAGCCCATAAAGGTGCAAGGCACAAACTAAGGATCCATCTTATGATTTTAATATGGTCTTATGAAGGGACAGCATAAACATTCAATGACTTTTAAAAAAGAGTAATCAAGGATATGACCAAAAAGGTGTTTTAATGGGTGATTTGTCATGTAGTGTATTTGTTGGTAATTTTTTAATGAGAAAAGTGCTTGAAAAGAATGCCTCATCCTAGTATTGTACTAGGAGAGAAGTATGATGTAGCATAGATATGTCTAAGTCCACTATATTCTTATGCTTCTGATGAGTGCTCAAAAAGCACTAAAATTACCATGATTTTATGCACATTAATTGATTAATATATATATATATATTTATATGTTTTATCATATATTTATATATATTTGTCTTTTTCGGAATCACGGGTATTTTTATTATTTTTTAGGTATTTTGGCTTAAAAACGTAACTTAAAGACTCAAAGAGAAATACTGGAAGTAATACATCACAAATATATTAATAAATAAATGGGGAAAGGTCAACAAATATGGAAAAATTGGACAAAATGGGTCAAAAATGTCAAAAATGTCAAAAATGAGAAAATCGCGCCGCACGTCGCGTAGCTGCCCAACCGCATACCCAATCCCACACCCGCGCGCGCCTGCTTTCAAGCCCACATTTTAATGATGAATATAATGAATGCATCTGCATTTCTCCATTACTACTTACACATTGTTAGAAAATAGGTAATATTTCTTCTATTTTCTCTTTATCTTTAATTTACAGTTGTTACATTAAGGACAATGTAAGTTCTAGGTTGGGGGTGGTGAAAAGTTACCATGCTTAATTAGAAAAAAATATATTTAACAATTTAAAAATTAAATATTAAAAAAAATTAATTAATTTTTTTTCTTTTTTATGTTCACGTTTTCATTTTTTGTGTTTGGTTTTATTTTTTTTTGTGTGATTTAGTAATTTTTGAAATAAAAAAACTATTAAAAAAATAATAATAATAATTAAATATTTTCTCACAAAAATATATCATTTCTTTAAATCAGATTTAAGTAAATAGTTAAGTCTTTTGTACTATTAGATTAATTTTTGAAAACATATCATGAAATATTTTGTAATTATTTTTGATAATTAGTTAGTTTTTGTCATAACTAGTATTTCTTGATAAAATATGGAAATTATATTAAACCCAAAATCGATGTTTATGAATTTTTTTTAATGGAGACTACCCTTGTGAGATATAATTTGAGCCTAATTTCTTTTATTCATAGTGAAATATATACTTTTTCTACTCCAAATACATTTCTTATTTATTCAAAAAAATTAGATGATCTCTATAGGTATTAGCATTGAATGTATGAATTTTTTCTCATCTTAATAGAGTATCATATATTTTTTTTTTTATTTTTGCTTAGATTAAATGATTTGAGTAGAAATTGATAGTATATGCTTATATCTCATTTATGCATGACTGCTACAAAAACAAAAAGACATATCTGGGATTACTTAAACCAAGATCAAATAGAAAAGCCACAAAATTAACCACTCACCAAAATCCTAAAAAAATGTACAATATGTACATGAGTTGACTCTTTAAAAAAAATACATATATTGAAAAATATATTCAGAAAAAAAAATAGAGAGATAGAAAAATATATATAGTATCATCTACATACTATGACCCATATTGCCTACAAAGTTGTGAGTACAGGCTAATTACAAAAGAAAGATATAAGAAGTAATGCCCTAAAAAGTCATTGCAATTTCTTCATTTGTAAAAAGCATATATCTTGAAATTCTTTCTTAATGAGTTTGATTTATGCATGAAAATAATTTTTATATATGATATCTTTATAATTTATACATTCGATTCCTTTCATGAGATCAATGTTAAAATAACACTTTGAGCCTTTATTCTTTTAACATATGCGAACCTATTAGTTCATTTCTATACATCAACTCTTTCGCATATAAATTAGTATGAGTGTTTGAACCCATAGGATTCAGTGTTTTGAGAGTATTGACTTTTGAGGAATAGAGTCGAAGCGAATTCTGATTCATGACACTGAAATTGGGTAAAATTAAATTGATACATTTTTTATATGAAATATGAAAATGATTTTTGACTAATTATTATAATAAATCATGATTGTTTAAAGAGATTAAACTAACTTATGCTTGAGATTTTAATTATGATCTTAAAGGAGATTAAAAAGTATGAGACATTTTTGTGATATGTTGTTTTCTTTTATTCTTAAATTAATTTTTGATTTTGTTGTAATTTTAGTTTTTGATTTGATTGTTTTTATTGGTTCTTTTGATTTTTTTAGTTCAATGTTTGTGGGTATCATTACTGAAAACCCTCACGAGACTCAAACTCATCCACTAGGGCAACCTATGGGTTTAAAGGCTTGTTGCATAGGCTAAATGCAACCGTTTCAATCCACGAAAGTGATTTAGGATAGTTTAATTTTTAGTTTTTATCGCTTCTCTTACTAAGGGACTAGCAAGAAGCTGGTTGGGGGTTGTGATGAGTGCTCAAAAAGCACTAAAATTACAATGATTTTATGCACATTAATTGATTAATATATATATATATATATATATATATGTTTTATCATATATTTATATATATTTGTCTTTTTCGGAATCACGGGTATTTTTATTGTTTTTCAGGTATTTTGGCTTAAAAACGTAACTTAAAGACTCAAAGAGGAATACTGGAAGCAATACATCACAAATATATTAACAAATAAATGGGGAAAGGTCAACAAATATGGACAAAATGGACAAAATGGGTCAAAAAGGTCAAAAATGTCAAAAAGGAGAAAATCGCACCGCCGCGTTGCGCAGTTGCCCAGCTGTGCGCCAAGTCCCGCGTGCGCCAGTGCCCAGTCTCACGTGCCCAAGCCCACACCCGAACGCCTAGTCCCGCGCGCGCCAATGCCCAGCCGCGCGTGCCCAAGCCCACACCCGAACGCCTAGTCCCGCGCGCGCCAGTGCCCAGCCGCGCGTGCCGAAGCCCACACCCGCGCGCCCAGTCCCGCGCCCGCCAGTGCCCAGCCGCGCGTGCCCAAGCCCACACCCGCACGCGCCTGCTTCCAAATCTGCGCACGCCCCAGCGCACTGTTACTATTCACGCGCGCATGCCGACGCCCATTTCGCCCCATTTTTCACATGCAGACGCCCCCATGACATCATGCTGACGTCATCAATGACCTCAGCATTTGCACTCCGCGTTTTCACATTTTTTTACTCACTTTTTCTCTCCATCCTCACCTATAAATACCCACCTTCTCTTTACTTCTAAACACACCTAAAAACCATTCTTCTTTTCTCTTTATTTCTCTTTATTTCTCTCATTTCTTAGTTTTTAAGTTTTTCTTAGTTTTTAGCTTTTCTTAGTTAATTTCTCTTAGTTTTAGAGTTCTTCCCTTTTTGGGAAGAACTAGTTATGTTTTTGTAATTTTTTAGCTTTTTGATTCAATAAATGGGAGTGCAAATTCTGTTTGGAGGTTTTCCAGCAACGGGAATATCATCAAAGTTCTGTAAGGATTTTATTTTCTTTAGAGTTATTTTTTATGCTTTATTCTTACATGTTATATTTAATTTGTCTGTGATTAAATTTAATTGTGCTGGCTGTTTATAAACATGATGTAATAATAACGTTGTTATGCTTGCGAAATATTAAATAGGTGAAAATCTCTAAAATGAATTGATTTTGTTTTTATTCAAGATTTTATATTAAGAATGTTAGAGAGAAATATATTATTTTTCATTACAAACTTAAACCTGAAAATTAGATTTTAAGGTTTAGTTATCCGGTCTGATTTAGAGTAGTGCTCTTTTATTTGTTGGTACAATCGCCCGGTAGTTAGAGTGAAGCTCTATTTCAAAAGTTTTTTATAAGAATTATTATCTGAAAATGTATTGACAACATGTTTTCAGTAGTGGTTTTAAAACTTGAAAGTTAGTACTCGCATAACTAAATTCTTAGGTTTAATTTGGACACCTTGAATAAAGTTTAAACTGTCTAACCCCACCAAAGGTGGCATTTAAATGGTTCATTTTCCAATCTCTTAGAAAAAGGAATTAATTTAATTAAGCATATTAGTTATCAACCCCACCTATAGGTGTTAATTGATTTGTTTAGTTAACAAAGAATATCTAACCCCACCAAAGGTGGTATTCATACAAAAAAGGGAGAATCAATAAATATCAATTCATATCTTTAATAACCTAAATAATATGAGCAAGCATAATTAACTTAGTTATTATATCCATAAATACTCCACCATTATAAATGATAAAATTTTCATAAATGTTTGTTGAATCTATGTTTATTTTTATGTCAGTAGATTAAAAACACAAAACCCCAAAATATCGTGACAGGATGTTTAGGATTTAATTTCGTTTTTAAAAGTTTGAATAATAAATTAAAAACCACATACATTCCTTCCTTAGATCGACCTTGGGAGTATACTTATCATTTTCTACGAAATGATTCGTGCACTTGCGAGAGTTTTATAAATATTAAAACCAAAGTATTGACAAGAATCGGCGATGCCAGTTTTCGCTCATCAGCTTCCTTTCAACCATACCATTTCATTAGTGTTTGTGAGGGTAAGAGGTTTGATGAATGATACTAGACTTAGCTAACAATGAGGTAAGACTTTGAAATTTCCCACTCCAATGACTTTGATAGATTATCTTGGGTTAAGTTTGTAATTCAACTTCAATTTTAAATTGAATAAAGGCTTCATACAAAATAGATTTTATTTTAAGAAAATAAATCCAAGTGTGTCTACTATATAGATCAATGAAATTGACATAATAAGATAACCATTTAAATATTGGATAGGAGTAACCCAAATATAAAAATTAATAACATGTAAACAAGTTTGAGAATAAGATGTACTAATAAGTGCTTGAAAAGCACTAATATTTTGTAATTTTATTGCACTTAAATGAAACAAATATGTTTTTTATAGCATGTTTATGTGAATATTTATACAAATTTATATGTTCAAAATCACAAGTATATTCTTTTGTATTTGATGTGTTTTTAGCTTCAAAATGTATCAACTTGTTAATACATGAAGAAAAAAACACTTGAAGTACTCTAAGAGTTTAAAAGAAAAAGACATGTAAGCCTTACATGAAGAAAAAACACTTGAAGTACTCTAAGAGTTTAAAAGAATAAGACATGTAAGCCTTACATGAAGAACCAACCAGTTGGTAAGGAATACAAGGCACCATTGATGAAAATTGAAGCATGCCTTGGCAAAGAATATAGTGTGCCGTGGTGCATACTATTATGTATGGATTTATTGGGCACACAGAGTAACATGTGTCGTGGTGTTGAATAAGTGATGTTATTGCACGATCATCTCGATTTGAAATTTGACAAAGATAAGCGTATCATTTGCCATTACGTGGAAAAAATAGTGTCGCAGTGCAGCTTTAATAAATAGTCTCGAACCCCTCTGTACCCTTATGCCTATAAATATATCAGTGTTTATAATTCTCATTTAGCTTTTATTTTACATGGGCAGCCATCTATATTTTTTAATTTTAATTGTAGAATTTATGTTAGCCAATTCACCATCATGTATCAATACAAAAAGAAAACCTTTTGATTGTGAAGAAAATCCAAGGATTTGGATAAACAAATGACAATTTTTTTAGAGATCCAAAATCGTCTTCAACAAAATGAGTATTTTTAATTGTTTTATCTTTTTCCTCTTTCTATATTTTTATACCTTTTGTAGTTAAAATGACTTTTTATTAATTTAGCTATGATTGGTTAAATATGTAATATTGGATTTTAGTCTCTACTTGTAGTGATTGGAAGAACACTTTTGTGATTTAAATAAATAAAAGTTTTATATCTATTTCTTTTTCATAATCATTAAATTTTAATCATAAATTCATGATGGGTCAAGTCTTAATTTATAATTAAAAAAGCACTTTAGAATTAAGTATTATACACATCATTTGTACTTAGTTGTGTATTATGAATAAGAGTATATTTTAATTTTATTGATTTATATTAATTTAAATGGTTGAAAAATAACTTGAATTAAATTAAAGATGGATTAAAATATTGATTTATAATGGAAGAATATATTTATCTTAATTTAATTAATTTTTAGTTTCAATCCCGAAAGTTATTAATTAATTGCAGATTTTGGTTCATATATATATATTTTAGTTTATCAATTAATCAATCACAATCTCGGTGAAGTAAGAATTAATTAATTGATTTTCATTGGGAACTTACCATGATTATAGGAGATTTTATTTAAAAAGAAAATAAATGAATCTAGCTTACATATCAATCACATAATTTGTTTTATCCATGAAAGGTTATACTCGATAAATTCTCATATACAACTGTAATCTTAGGATTATCTATAATTTAATCTACCGCTTAAATTTACTTACTTTATTTAGATATAATTTAATTTAGAATTTATAGTTTTCTTTCATGAAATCGACAATTTGTTAGTATTTAGGACTTATTTTTCTTAACTAATTAATTTAGAAAATAATTTAAATTTTTAAATCTACTGTAATTTCTTGAGACCTCAAAAATATACTTCTTACTTATTATAAGTGATCTGTGCAATGAGTTTTTTATAAATATAAAAATTTAATATCAAGCTTTTACGTATAATTTTTTTAGCCTTATTGTGGCATTTTAAATTGTTTAGTTATTTTCTATTTGTTATTTTTGTAATTTTCTTTTTATTTCTTTGATTTTGTAAATATTCATTATTCTTCTTTTATGATTTGTTTTTGAAAATATTTATTGGTTGTCTAAATTAAAAAATAAAAAATAACTTAAAAAATATATTTTTTCATTCTTACATATTTTCTCTTATTTATTTGTTTTTAAAGTTTATTTTATTTTTTTAATTTTTGTTTATTATTAATTTTCTTTTTGTTTATTTTATTATTTCCTTTTAATTTATATTTCTTTTTAATTTTTATTATTATTTTCATTTCTTTTGTTATTTTCTTTCATTTGTTTCTTTTATATTATTTGTTATTTCTTTTTATTTAGTAATTATTATTTTATTTTATTTTTTATTATTTTTTTTATGTTTTTTTATCTATTTGTTTTATTTTTATTACTTATTTAATTTTCTTTTTATTTTTGTTATTCTTTATTTCTATTGATCTAGTTAGTGTTTTTTAATCATTTTTCTTTCTTGTATATTTTTATTTCTTTTGATTTAATTTAATTTTTTTATTTTATCTTATTATAATTGCTTAGTATTTATATTCATTTAATATTTATTATTATTTTAATAAAAAAATAAAAAATCTTTGGATTGGGACATGGTTTTTATGCTAGTCATAGTATATGACTCAAGTGATAAAATTGGATTGAAGGAAATACTGTGTTATATTTTTGTTTGCATCGTAGCATGAAACTAAGTAGGATGCGAGCCATGACGAATTTTTTACTTTAATAACTCCAGAATATGCATTTCAAATCAAATATATGCAAATTTTCTCTTCTTTTTCCTCAACCCAATTTTCTGTCACCTCAAATACTATTATCTACCTACAATACATATATATTATCTCAGTTTTTAACCGTGATCGTAGGTCTATGGCCACGGTTATAAGAACCGAGGCCTAAGTGAAAGAGACTATAAATTGTTACCTATGACCTCAGTTATTTAAAGACCGAGGCCACAGACATACGATTTAACCTTATTTTTCAATATAAATTAAAATAAATTGATAAATTAAGAAAAATAAAAATTGTTATATTAAAATTAAGAATGAAATTACAGTTGAGAGTTTAAAACATAACAAATCATTACTATAGTTATCTAATTAAAATGTTCCAAAGTATGAAATACATGCAAAAAAATTGAATATACTACGAATGTCTAGTAGGAAGACTTGTGATGTTATTTGTAGGCACAAAAAAGGAAACAAATTCCTTAAGACCCTTTTCCAGGAGATCATGGTCCTTTTTTGCACCAAAATGTATCTAAACGAAACATATAACAGAAAATTATGAGTAACAGGAAAATAGAAAAAAAAAGATCTATATGATACGAATAATTGTAAATAGAAGCGATTATTAGCCAATTCACAAATAAACTATAGATGGCATGGATAAAGAGGCAAGTAGTATACCTTTGGCAACAAAAAGATAACGACACTTCCTTGCCTACCTATCTAAGTTGTTCTTCCAACTCTGTGTACGAATACATTTGGATCTTGAGGAGGATCATACTAAAAAGGCATAAAAATCACGTCAACAAATTAGTTCTCACACAAGTGCATAAAAACATTAACAAGTTGAATATGAAATAGTAGAAATGCAATAACCAAAGTCATTTGTGGCTTGAATTTATCATTGTAGCTCCAAAGTTGTTTGGCAGAATCATGCCACGAAATCAAAGATTCTTAATTAGTAATATTAATTAAAAGTCATTACTTTTAGTCTCAAGTCAAAATAAGCAAACCTTTTAATTCAATTTTCTAGTTTCAAGTGCAGTTATACTAGGGTGTCATACTATTAAGTCAACACTTGCAAGCTCTACATAAGATTCACAAAGTTCTGCTTGAATAATAAGCATGAGAAATCCATTATCAAAAAGAATATGCAATCAAACAATTAAAAAAACTATTTAGTAGAACATAAACGCTAGGACATAACTAACTGTAGGAATCTCTTTAGATTAGAGCAACGATCTCTTTGGATTAGAACATAAACTCTAAGACATAACTAATTGTACACAAGTGAATACAGAACAAATTAAAAGGGAAATATACTATGAATCTATTAAGTTCTTTAAGCAATCACTTTGGATCAAAGCAACCATCCCAAAAGTACTTTACAATTAAGATATTATGAAGAACTAGAGAGGTGTAAATATCCAAAAAAATAATGTATAAAAGTAGCACAAAAAGAGAACATATGTGATAGCAGCCACAAGCAATGTGAAGGAAAATCTAAATTGCATGTACGTAAACATTCATGGGAAAATGAGATAAAATCTTAGTTCCATCATTAATCAATCACAAGAATTGTATTATTTTTCACGAACTATTACATACAAAGGCACTTGCTATAGCTTTAGCAATAAATAGAATAGTGAAATTTATGTTAATTTCATTAGATGATTATCTAAATTTAAAATATAAATAATTTAAACATTCAATGATAACCAAAACCTGGATTACCAATTAACTCCTAGCTATTGCCAAACACTAAAACTAATCCCTTTCTTTTCCAAAGATAGTTTATGTAGTGACCTTGATATATCATAGAATTCATTAGTTGATAATCATGAATAAAGCAAGCAACTGATGTAAAATTTACGAATGTTACAAGAAGAAGTCACCCTGAATATCACCGATTACACCTCATTGTCTTTTGCTAAATGCAATGCAATTGGTTAAGAGAATGAAAATGATAGTGCCACCCATAAAGATAGCAATAGATAGTCCTTCACAACTTTGAACTTGACCGTCTAAATTAAACAAAGCTTCATTTGTAACTTAAGACACCAAAATTCTAAAGTTATCAAAACTATTGAATCTTGATCTGCATGAATTTTTCTAGCTAAAATACAATATAAAAATCACTAGTCATTGTCTATAACCATAGTTTAAAATCCATAAGAATTACCTTGAGATCGCCTCGCTTCTTCTACAAGATTTGTTTCAAGATGTCAACACACTTGGTGTATTTTCCCCATTGAAAAATGCAACACTGCATCCTTAGCAAGAGAAGCAGCATCAGACAATATTGCTTCATCTTCAGCTCCCAAAGACCCATCTTGAAGTAGTGATATAAAAATATTTGCCTCATTCAGTTCCAACCTAAATAGTAATCAAATAAATGTGACATAGAATGTACATAGTGTTAAAAAAATGCCAAAGAAACTATCTTAGTGTAAGAGAAAATCATATCTTGAATTGACAAAACTATTATTTAGTAAAGAGAAAGGCTTCCTCAAGATAAAGATATATAACTCAATTCACAAACACAAAAACTATAAACCTGACCTCCACCATTTTCATCTTCACATATCTATATAGGAAGACTCTATAATAGCTAGATAACCATTATTTATAGGTTTTCTTGCAAAATTAATTTATGGAAAAACACAGAACTTTTAGGTTAGCAAATGAGAAGAAACGTGTTGAGGTACAACACTACACTCAAAAACAATTTAAGTACGAATATAAACCTTCATTTTATGCATTAAAATCATGAAATCTTTGACCCATGTAGTATGAAAGTTCAAGTGAATTCTTCCGAGCTCAGAGGTTCTTAACTGAGCAAGTTAAGCTAAGAGGTTGGTGAACTCTGGAAAAGATGAAGATATTTCATTACTAACTAGTGGATCAGAAATTGATGAAAAGAGAGCAAAAGATGGACTAGACTCTCATTTTACTCCAAAAGCACCTGACTTTTCTAGCTTCAAGCTTTGATCAATGTTATTTTGCTGGTTCTAAAATTTAAGATGTGGGATGATCTCACCCAACTTTTGGAAAGGGAAACCATCAGGAGCATCAACTAGGTAGACGATAAAATTAGTACCAAAAAATCCTTGCTCAAACCATGAAAATTTGTACATGAATAATACGAATCAAACATGATATATAGTGCTTATTTCATTTTTAATCAATATGTATGGATCTCCACCACTTAATACCACATTCATAGACACTATATCAACTGGTGTATATATCACATATGATCATGTTGACTCAGTATAGCTCTCCTGAAGCATTAACACGTTTCTCTAATTCAAATTTGCATTTTGCACTTTCCAAATGAAACTGTTAAGTTAACATTACATATCAATATACATTAAGACATTTGATTTTGTAATAGACTCACATTTACGGGAAGTAAAGAGACACAATTGCTTGGATTATGATTGTTAGCTATATGTGTCATATCTTGAACTAGGCCACCATTTGAAAGGATATCCCACTATAATATGTATAATATCATGAGTAACTGAGTAATAGATATGCAAAGAAAATATATCTTCAATGAGACATAGATACAAACAGATGATGAGTATTATTATTATTATGGTGAATATAAATTGAATAGAGATCTAGTACCTGACTTCTAGAGTTATCATCATAGAGAAAATCAAAAACACTTTTAGGAAGAATAGGAAGCCAAAAAAAAGTAACAGCACTAAGCATGCTGCTAGGAGGCCTGCCTAGATCATCCATACTCTTCCTCGTCATGACTCTAACATCATGAGAACCTGTTGTTGATAAGTTGTCCAAGAATGTGCTTTTCATCCATAATTATACCTGGATCTTGGTGAGCATGCATTTCTTCTCAAGGTTCCAAGTGATGAGGGTTTTAAGGTCCATCATCTCCCTCATGTAATCGTCCATCTTTCTTCACCCATACTCTGAGATTTTTACAAATTATAGAGTGCTTTCTCTTACTCTCTCAAATCTCTATCGTTCTACTACTCTTTGACTTAAGTACTCTCGTTCTTGCAACTTGTAACTCGTGCTCATAGAGCCAAACCTTAATTCTGTTATGCTCACCCTTACTCTGGAAGGAAAAAGATACGGTAGTTAGAGAGGTGATGAAAGGGAAACAAAAAAGAGAGGGTACACGGCTAGAAAAAAGAGAAGAGAAAGAGAAAAAGAGAGGGGAGGGGCAAAAAAATTATAGAAAAATTTGATGTTTAGTGTAAAAGAGAGAAAATTGATAGGATATGTCTATGACCTCGATTTTTAAATAACTGAGGCTATAGGGTATGTATATGGACCGAGACAAAAACCTTATGGCCTCAGTTTTTAAAAAAAACCGAGCCTAAATTTCCAATATCAAAGACATGTATTCTAGTAGTGGTTATTTTATTTTATTTTATTATGATTTATTTTGCTTTTAGACTTGATGTGCTTATTAATTTATTTTATTTTTATTTTTTATTTCTTGTTAATGTGAACCATGTTTATTTTATTTAAAAATGTTAAATTCATAATTGTTTGATCAAATTTGATTTGTGAGAAGTACACATTGTGATATAACTGAGATAGATGACAAATGTGCCATCAAACAACCACATCACTTGCTTGATCACATTGAAGTAATACAAATGGATAACATTTATTTTTCTTTTTCTTCTTTATTTTTGATTTACATTTGATACATTGAATATAATATAGACTCTAGGTAAGAAGTGGAAGAAAAGTTACGTATGAAATTATATATTTTTTAAATTTTCTTATCAAATATGTGTTTGCTATTTTTTAATATATTTAATTGTTTAGGGACATTTAGGTCCACTTAACTTTTTGTTGCAAAACTGTCATACTTTTAGTTAATTTAGAGTGAATAATTGAGCCTTTACACTATTTGTTTGATGTATTAAAATATGTCATGGATTATTGTAAGAATTAGTTTTTTATTCATAGTTTGTGTTTCATGATTGAATGTTGAGATTGTCATAATATAATAATTAGTGTTTATGAATCAAAGAGTAGAGACTATCTTATTAGATTTTTGAGCTATAAGCGAACATTTTCAGTAATTATATTTCTTCTACTCCTTTAAATATATTTCTTATTATTTCTAATTTTTAAATGATCTCAATAGGTTTTGCATTGAATATTAGAATTTTTAACATTTGATGAAGAATCATGTACTAATTTGTATTGCTTATATTGAATGATTTGACTAAAAATTAAAGTATGTGTCTATTTCATTAATGTTTCATTTATTAAAAAATAGATATATGTGAGGTTCTTGTAGGGGAAAAAATCCAAAAATGTCACTCACCAAAACATACATATGTATATGGTTCTACTATCTAAAACAAATATAAGAAATTAGAGAAAGAAAAAAATAATATAACTAAAGACACACTATGACCCTAAAGTTATTCAAAGTAGTGAGATGATTATTACAAAAGAAAATAGGAAATAATCCCTTTGAAGTTGATGCATTTTCATTCATCTTTAGGCACATACTTGACATATTTGCTCGATGATTTTAATTGAAGAATGTGAATAATAATGTGATATATTCATAAATCTTAGCATTTGAAAATGGCACTCACCAAAACATACATATGTATATGGTTCTACTATCCAAAAAAAATATAAGAAATGAGAGAGAGAAAAAAATAATATAACTAAAGATATACTATGACCCTAAAGTTCTTCAAAGTAGTGAGATGATTATTACAAAAGAAAATAGGAAATAATCCCCTTGAAGTTGATGCATTTTCATTCATCTTTAGGCACATACTTGAAATATTTGCTCGATGATTTTAATTGAAGAATGTGAATAATAATGTGATATATTCATAAATCCTAGCATTTGATTCATTTCATGAGATCAATGATATGCACTTTTGAGCCCTTCTTGTTTATCATATGCGTACCTTTAGTTTTATTATTTACATAACTTTTATTCGCATATACCTTTTTGAGTGCTTGAACCCATAGGATCAGTGTGAAATTGAGAGTTTATCTTCTGAGAATTAGAGTCAAAGTGAATTCAGATTCCTATTACTAGGATTGTGTGAGTTAATATTAATATATTCTTATAATGGAACATGAATTTGTGATTAATGCTGATTTTGATAATAAACTGTGAACTTTTAGGATGTTAAATTAACTCTTGCTTGAGATTTTGATTATGAACTAAAAAGAAACTAAAGCATGAGAAGTTTTGTTTACTTTCATTTTTATTTTGTTATTTGAAGATTCTTTTTATTTTTGTTATTATGTTTGGTTTTTAGTTATTGCATGTTAGGATATTTTTGGGTATTAACCATAAAAGCCCTTATGGGACTTAAACTTATCTACTAGGGTTATCTAGGGATTTAAAGGCTTGTTGTATACCTTAATGCAATTGTGTTAATCTACGAAAATGATATAGGTTAGTTTAGTTTAGTTTATTTTTAGTTTTAATATCGTTTTTTTTCCTGGAGGCTAGCAAAAAGCTAGTTGGGGGTGTGATGAGTACTTGAAAAATCCTAATATTTTATGATTTTATTATACTTAAATGAAATAAATAGGTTTTATTATAATATATTTATATGAATATTTATGTAAATCTATATGTTCAGAATCATGGGTATATTCTATTGTATTTGAGGTACTTTTAGCTTCAAAATGTATTAATTTGTCAACACTTGAAGCACTCAATTTGTACCCTAGGAGCTTAAAAGAATAAGGCATGTAAGCCTTACATGAAGAACCAACCAGTTGATATGGTGTACAAGGTGCAATTAAAGAAAATTAAAGCATGCCTTGGTAAGGATTATAGTGTGCGATGGCACACACTATTCGGTATGGATTTACTAGGCAAGTTGAGTAACGTGTGTTGTAGTGTAGAATAAGTGATGTTGTAGGATGACCCTCTCGGTTTGCAATTTGGAAAAGATGAACATACCCTATGTTAGACATGGAAAAACTAGTGTTATGATGTGTCTTTATTAAATTTCCCCAAAGCCCTTTAGACCCATACTCTACCTATAAATAAATCAATTTTTAGGATTTTTGTTTAGCTTGTATTTTACATAGAATAGGAAGCCATCTATAATTTTTTTAAGTGTAGAATTTAGATTAGCCATTTCACGACTATTTACAGATACATAGAGAGAACCTCTTTTTTATGAAGAAGATACAAGGATTTGGAGAAACGAGTGACAATTTATTCAAAGATCTAGAATCTTCTTTGTGTATTTTTTATAGTTGTATCTTTTATCTCTTTGTGTATTCTTATGCTTTTTGTAGTTAAATTGACTTTTATTAATTGGCTAAATCTGTAATATGTGATTTTAGTTTATGTTTCCAATGATTGAAGAATAATTTTTTGATTTAAATAAATAAAAAATTTAAATTTACTTCTTGTTCATAATCTTGAAATCTTTAATTAAAAATTCTTGGTACGCCAAGTCTTGATTTATGATAAAAACATATTTTAGAATTAAGCATTAGAGACATAATATGTACTTAGTTGTGCATAATGAATAAGTAATTATTTTAATGTCATTAATTTCTATTAATTTAATTGATTGAAAAATAACCTTAATTATAATCAAAGGTGGGTCAAATCTTTATTTATTATTAAAGAATATATTTACCTTAATTTTATAATTTTTAATTTAAAGCCCGATCAAAGAAAGTTATTAATTAAATTGAAGATTTTAGTTCATACATATTTCTTAAATTTACTAATTAATAAAGTTCAACCAGTCTAAAGAAGAATTAATTAATTGATTATCATTAGGAACTCGTCATGATTAAAAGGATTTTATTTAAAAAGAAAAAAAAATCAATAAATCTGACTTATATTTAAATAACTTGATTTGTTCTGTCCATAAAGGATATCCTTGTTAAAATCTCATATACATCAATCATCTTAAGTTTGGCTATAGTTTAATTTATCACTTTAATTTACTTGCTTTATTTAAATATAATTTAATTTAGACTTAATAGTTTTCTTCTATTAAATCAATAATTTGTTAGAATGTTTATGATTTTTTTAAAACAAAATTAGAATATAATTAACTTTTTAAAACCATATCAATTCATTGAGAGAGCAACCTTAGGAGTATAGTTGTGACTTATTATAAGTTATTCGAGCACTTGCAAGTTTTTTATAAATACAAAATTTAACAATCAAGTTTGTATGCATCAAGTACAAGGCGACAAAGGTAGTCTGCGATTTAATTGCTTCACATGCAATATATGGTAACTCGCTATAAGTAGTATTCAGAAAAGGAAAATTACATTTAGCTAAAACCTTTTTAAAGAAGACATTATTATCTTTGGTAAATTGAGTGACACTAAGTAAATATTTTGCTATGGAAGGACCATGAAAGATATTGTGCAATAATAACAGTTTGTGAGCTTAACAAGAAGATAGAATATGATTATTACCGGTATGAGTTATCTGAAGTATCTTACCATTCCCAATCATTACCTTTTCAACTCCAGCATATGGGTGATGTGCATTTAAGTGTTGTATTCTAGGATTGATACGATGGCTAGCTCCAGAATTAGGAAACCATTAAGTTTTTGATGACATGGTTGGTGAATATGGGGGATTAGTAGGTTCAACAATAAAAGTTTAAGATTGAGAGTGATAATGATTAAGTGTTGTAGCAGATTCAGGAACAAAAGGTGTTTGGTAGACAGGTGATTCATATTGTGACTAACAAAGGCTGTAATTTATCGGATGAGAAACTCGGTGAGTTGATGAGTTGTTTTATTTGCTAGCATGACTATATAGTATGGGATGAATTTGTAGATGTGCTAGATGTATTGGTGATTGAGATTGGTAAGGAGCAGCTTGATATGGTGGTATAGGAGACTGTTTATACTGAGATTGTTTTTGGCTCGGTGGTACATAGTTTCTATTAAAACGAAACCAACATGTAACCATTATATGCCCAATTTTCCCACATAGCTGACATTGTAAACGTCCTTTTCCTTTTCCATAAAAATGGGCTATATCTCTAGGTTTAGGATAAAAACCAGACGGTTGAGAGATTCCATTATTAGCTGATTGTGAGTGATTTGGTGCCTAATGTGCATAGACGTTTGATGAATTTGGTGAAACTGTATTAAAAGAGTGTGTTCTTGCATCACTGTTGTCAACATTTATTTTTGACAGAGAGATTTGCAAAAGGTCAGGGTGAGTTAAAACTATTTTTCGTCTTACCATTCTAGACTCATGAGTGAGTAGTAATGCCTTAACATCAACCACTATGTGTTGGAATATTATGGATCAAAACTCTCAAAACTCAAGAACACTCAAGAACAATTTTCCAAAAACACTCAAAAACTCTCAAACTTTTGTTTCTGATTTCTTTAACTTGATTATTACATTGCTACTGAAAGGTATTTGTAGAAACAGCTAATAAATCTAAGCCATACATTATAAACCTACCAAAACAATCTAAACCATACACATATCTCCTTACCTAACCCATTTATTTTCTTCTTCCCACCAACCATGAGCTGTATCCTTATCAATCCAGATAATCACCATAGAAGCTTCCATGAGCTGGACTTCAAATGGGCTAGAATATTTCAAAGAGTTTTTTTTTTATTTCTTTGGGCTTGTAAACAAGTTTAGAAACAAACACTCCCCCTTAAACTTGTTTTATGATGCTGAGCAAATTTTTCAATCTGACAAAGTCTTCTTGCTTGAGCGGTTTAGTAAAGATGTCGACAATTTGATGTTGTGATTTTACTTACTCGAGTTGTACATCATTTCTTGTGATGCACTCCGAGATGTAATGATATTGAGTATCTATGTGTTTGCTTCGATCATGGAAAACAAGATTTTTGGCTAAGGCAATGGTTGACTTATTTTCGACACATATTTTGGTTGGCTCTTCTTTTGTCATAATTAGCTCCTTTAACAAGTTTCTCAGCCAAATTGCATGGCAAAAATATGAGGTACTGCTACATATTCTGCTTCAAAGCTAGACAAGGTGACAATCGGTTGCTTTTTCGACATCCATGTAAAAGCAGTATCTCGCATGAAAAAAAAAATCCGGAAGTACTTTTTCGATCATCTATATCTCCACCAAAATCGCTATCACTATATCCAACAAGCTTGTAATCATTGGAAGCCGAATAGAACAAGCTAAAATTAATTGTACCTTTTAGATAGTGTAGGATTCTTTTTGTAGCTTTGAAATGGGTGATTGTCGGTTTCTCCATATAACGGCTAATCAATCCAATGGCATACATGATATGAGGCCTTATGCACGTGAGATAACGTAGACTTCCAACTAAAAATTTGAAATTTTTTGGATCCACACTTTCACCATCTTCATGCTTGGATAGTTTGATTCCACATTCCACTGTTGTGTTGATCGGCTTACAATAGTTCATCTTAAACTTCTTTAGTATCTCCCTTGCATAACTTTCTTGAGAGATGAAGATGCCTTCTTCCTTTTTCTTCACTTCAATTCCAAGGTAATATGCCATTAACTTGATATCTGTCATTTCGAACTCTTGGGTTATCACCTTATTAAAATCTTCAAACAACTTTGGATTACTTCCGGTAAAGATGAAATAATCTACGTATAGACAAACGATTAGAATATCGGAATCTTCAATCTTGATGTAGAGTGCATGTTCATAAGGACACTTGGTGAAGTTTTTCTCCATAAAGTACTTGTCGATGTGGTTATTCCATGCTCTTGGTGCTTGCTTTAACCTATAAAGAGTTTTCTTCAACTTCAACATCTTGTCTTTGTGACCTTTCGCTTCATAGCCTGACGATTGTTTAATATAGACTTGTCGTTCTTTTACCTCATAAAGATCTTAGAGATTTTTTATACGTGTCACAATTCTTTCACTTCCACTCGAAGATGATGAAGGTGACGGGTCTTCATAAGTGATTGGCATTGGTGAAGTAGGTGGAGTCGTTGGCTCTTGTTGAATTTCTATAGGTTGCTCCCTCATTGTCTGCTCATCTTCTTTAAACCGAGGAAAGAAATTGAAGTTATCTACATGAGAGTTAAAATCCCATTCTCCTTCTTCGTTGAATACCACATCTCGACTAATCATAATCTTCTTATTGTATGGGTTGTACAACATATAGCCCTTTGAATTAGCATCATAACCGATGAAGATTTTTATCATCAAGCTTTTTTCTTCTCTCATCCGATACATGAACATGGGTTATACTTCCAAAGATTCTTAGGTGGGAAATACCAGGATTTCTTCCACTCCATGCCTCTTGCGGTGTCTTTCCCCATACACTTCTTATTGGAGATCGGTTTGACAAGTAAAATGCATATGCTACTTCTTCTACCCAAAACTCTTTGGGTAGTTTCTTGATTTTAAGCATGCTTTGTGCCATGTTGAGGATTGCTCGGTTCTTTCTTTTAGCTACACCATTTTGTTGGGGGGATCTTGGTACTGTTAAAGATCTATGAATTCCATTTGCTTCACAGAACTCTTGAAACTCTTTGGATGTAAATTCTCCACCTCGGTCTGATCTCATGGCTTTAATTTTTCTAACACTTTCTCTCTCCACCTTTGAACCTTTTGAATACTTCAAAAACTTCTGATTTCTGTTTCAAGAAATATACCCAAGTTTTTCTTGAAAACTCATCAATAAAAAGAAGAAAATAGTTACTACTACCGAGAGAGCTAGGCTTGATCGTTCTGCACACATCAGTATGGATTAGCTCGAGTGGCTTCTTGGCTCTTGAGTTTGACTCCTTCGGAAAGCTTTGTCAGAATTGCTTCCCGAGTAGGCATCCTTTACAAAGTTGATCAGGATGGTTAATGCAAGATAGTCCCTTCACCATCTTCTTCTTAGACAACAGCTCCAATCCTCCAAAATTGAGATGTCCAAATCAAAGATGCCATAGCCACGATGCATCTTTATAGCAGGATTTCAGACACTTTGCAATGTCATTTTGTATGTTGATCAAGAACATTCTATTCTTTGACATTGGCATGTTAGCAATGAGGTTATTCTTATCATCTTTTATAGAAAGATTACAATCCTTCATATGAATATCATAACCTTTCTCTAATAGTTTTCCTAAACTTAAGATGTTACTTTTCATATTTGGGACATAGTAAATATTGGAAATAAATTGATGTCGTCCATCTTTCAAGCGAATAAGAATGTTACCTCTTCCTTTCACTACTATGTTAGAATCATCTCCAAATGAGACATTTTCGCTTACTGACTCATCTAGTTTCACGAACATGTCTTTCCTTCCACACATATGGTTGCTTGCACTGCTATCAAGATACCAAGCATTTGGTTGACTAGCATCACCCTTCTTCCGTGCTACAAAAAAAATTTCTTTCTCATCCATCTTCTCATCTATGTAGTTGATTTTCTCATCTACTCTATTGTTAGGAGCTCCACATTCTGAAGCATAATGTCCAAAGTTTTGACAATTATAGCATTGAACTTAAGATTTTCCATTCCTTGAGTTCATCCTCCCTCTTTCACGACTTTGGGTTGAGCTTTCCGCTCTTTCAAAGTTGTTGGAATTGTTGTTATAATTCCAACCTCGTCCACGACCGTGGCTTCCACCTCGTCCACGACCTCTACCTCTACCTCGACAACGTTGGTTTCTATCATTGCCTTGGCTTTCATGCTTATCCTTGAATTGCATCTTGAAGAGTTGCTCTGTGATCCCTTGCTTCTTCTTTTGCTTTTATTCATATGCTTGTAATGACCCATTGAGTTCATCAATGGTCATTTCTTCCAAATATTTTGTTTCTTCAATCGTCACGACAATGTGTTTAAATTTGGAATCTAATGAGTGAAGTATCTTTTCCATGATTCTGACATCTTCCAACATCTCACCGTTTCTTTTCAATTGATTAGAAACAACTGCGACATTCGAGAAATAGTCATAAATAGATTTGAAGCTTTCATGTAGAGATTCAAACTCACCTCTTAGTGTTTGGAAAGGAACCTTCTTCACTTTCTCGGCTCCTTTGAAAGAAATTTGAAGCTTATTCCACGCTGCTTTGGAAGATGTTGCATCTGAAATCTTCTCAAACCCATCATTATTTAAGGGTTGATAGATAAGAAAGAGGGCTTTCTTGTCTCCCTTTCTCAAATCCTTCAAAGATTCTTTTTGCACTTGCGTTAGAGTAGCTTCATCGTCTGGCTCACTTAAGCCTTTCTCTACAACTTCTCATACATCATGTGTACCCAAAAGAGTCTTCATCTTGATACTCTAATTATCATAGTTGTTGTTGTTGAGTGTCAGGACTTGAAAAGATGACATGCCTCCACTTGACATAACTTTCAATATAGTGAGAATTTTCAACTTCTGATCGCACAGATGGATTCTGAACGTCGAAAAACCTTAAGAGGAACTCTAAAAAAAATCTGATTTTTTTGGCCAACGATCAAAGTTAACTATCAAAGTCAACTTTTTGGTCAACTATTTCGGCGGCTTTGTCAAACGGGTTGACTAGGTGAGTTAACTCACTTTCTAGCAGAACCTTCCGGAGGATCGTGGTGGCGCGTCCGAACTCTAATCGGGATGACTCTTGCGGAGTTGGATTTGTCTCGTCGAGAGCTTCGATTTGATATAAAATAGTGTATATTTATATTTCCAAATACAGCTCTGATACCACTTTGTTGGAATATTATGGATCAAAACTCTCAAAACTCAAGAAACTCAAGAACAATTTTTCAAAAACTCTAAAACTTTTGTTTCTGATTTCTTTAACTTGATTATTACATTGCTACTGAGAGGTATTTATAGAAACAACTAATAAATCTAAGCCATACAATATAAGCCTACCAAAACAATCTAAATCATACACATATCTCCTTACCTAACCCATTTATTTTTTTCTGCACACCAACCATGAGTTTTATTCTTATCAATCCAGATCATCACCATAAAAGCTTCCATGAGCTGGACATAGGCTATAATATTTCAAAGAGTGTTTTTTATTTCTTTGGGCTTGTAAACAAGTTTACAAACAAACACTATAATCTTTTCAGATAGCATCCTCTCAGTTAGTATTAAAAAAACATTGTCACAATTTTCATCTAAACCACCCAATATAGTCATTAATTTTTCATCTCCAATGAGGCCATATCAAGTTGAAAGTAGTTCATCAGTGAGCATTTCAATTTGAAGCATATAGTCAAAAATGCTAAAGGTTCCTTTATTTAAGTTTTGCAGCTTTTCCTTTACTTGAATTACCTTAGCATATGATTTGGAAGCATATGATTTTTTCTAGCCTCTACCCATGCATCCTTGGAGGTATCAAACCCAAAAAATTTCTTGAGCATATCATCATTCATTAATGACATGAGCCAACACCTTAGAATTTCACCTTGTTTCTTACAATTTTTGTAGATAGGATTTAGGCAACCATCTGATTAGAGTTGCAAAGGAGGATCAAGGAGAATATAATGTGCTAACTCTAAGCTGTACATTATTTTTGTAATTTGATGTTTCCATATAGTTTAGTTTTTTTCATTCAATTTGATAGCTACTAGAATATTGTGAAAAGCTTTATCAACTTGATTAGAGTTAGGATCAATGACTATAGGATCTAGTGCTGTTGGAGGAACAACCTGATGTTGGGCATCCATGGTGCATAAAGAAGAAGAAAAACTGAACCAGGAAAAACATACTCATTAAGGTGAATGCTTTGATACCAGAAGAAATTGGTGTTGAGATACATGAAGAAGAAGAACAAGATGGAACATTTAAGAGAAGCTAGAAAATAGAGATAGCATTAATATTTCATAAATTTCATTTGTTTACAATACATGTATTTATATAAAATGTAAGAACTTGATACTCAAGGATCCTTTAATGAAATTATTCCAATACTATTCTTTGAAATTGTATTTTTTTTCATCACTGATTTATGATTTTTCCTCTAATAACCTTGCCCGTTTCATGACTGAGGTGTGAGGTGTGAGGTGTGCCTTTGATTTATTGAATGCCATGTGCTTTGTTTTGTTGCTTGTATGATTGGTTGTGTGCAATACCATATACCTTGATAACATATCTTCCAACATAACCCTTTATACTGTATTAGAGAGGAAGAGAAGAGTAGGAAGAAGAAAAAATAAAAAGATCCCTACCCCTTTATTACAATATCTATCCTTAAATTTTCATTAAAGGCATATGATATCATTAAGCATTAAACCTAAAATATTTTATTTTGGTGATAAAACGTAATAAAATTGTTATAAATTAGCACTAGTGGAAGCAAATTTCGGGTTCAATTTAGTTGCACAAATATATAATTATGGGTAACAGCAAAATAATAATCAGTGAGAAAATAAATGACACGATTTAAGTGATTCAACTCTTCAATATGAAAAGTCTACTCTACTGATGATGGCACACCGAGGAAAATTCACTAATAATCAAATGGAGATACAAACAAAAATCTTCCGAGATTCACAAAATTATACCAAAACCCAAATATCCACCAGAAAATAACTCTCTCTAATTTACTGGTAATATATAACAAAATAAATTAACAAATTTTCTATTTAATCAAATATTACCATATAAATAAATAACTGTTTGTAGCTTCTCCTATGATTAGTAGCTCGAGCAGAGAGAGAACATTGGAGCAGACCCCAGTAGGAGTAGCTATGAACCCACAATGAGAAAACAGTGGCGTAGACGACATACCTAAGCAACGAACAACGTGGAAAAGGTTGGTCATTTCCTCTTCCTCTCTATCCTTTGAATGTATAAATAAATCATGTTTCTTTTATCTATCGTAAGTCTTCTTCTTCTTTGTCTCGCTACTTCTTCTATTCTCAGTTTTTTTAGATCTGGCAGCTAGCTTGCTTCCTTCTTTCATAGAAACAACATATATATGGATTTTGGGTCAATTTAATGAATCTCCACCTTACTTCAAAATAAAAAAAAGTTCTTCAAATATGAAACTCTTTGGATTACCAAATTACCATCGTCCAAAACCCCGAAGGGTGATCATATAATGCAAACAACAATCAAGTCCAAGCAATACTTGAACTTGTTAAATGTAATTGGTTTGGTTAACATATCAGCTGGATTTTCTGTAGTGACTATCTTATTGACAACAATAGCACCCTAAGAACAATGTCACGAATGAAGTGATATCTAACATCAATACTTTTGGTTCTTTTATGATATATAGTATTCTTGGTCAAGTATATCGCATTTTGACTATCATAAAATACAACATAATTATCCTACTATAAACCCAAATCATAAATGAAACCTCTAAGCCAAATAGCTTCTTTCACTACTTTTGCTACTGCCTTATATTCTGCCTTTGTGGTAGACAAAGCAACTGTAGACTGTAAAGTAGTCTTCCAACTAATGACACAATGAGAAATAGTGAAGACATAATTTGTCAGAGATATTCTTCTATCCAAATCACCAGCATAACTGGAGTCCACATAACCAATAACATTGCAACTAGAATTAGAACTTCCATCAAATACCAAACCAAAATTGCATGTGCCTCTTAAATATTGAAGTATCCATTTCACTACTTGCCAATTACCCTTACCAGGATTACCCATATATCTGTTGACAACACTAACTGCATGTGAAATTTCTGGACGAGTATAAACCATAGCATACATCAAACTACCAACAACACTAGCATATGAAACCTGAGACATGTACTGCTCACCTTCTTCTAACTGTGGTGACAAATCCAAAGAAAGCTTGAAATACGCAACTAATGGTGTATTCACACGTTTAGAATCTTTCATACCAAAGTGTTCAAGAAATTTTTCAATATAAATTTTCCGAGTCAAATAAAGCTTGCCCACTTTTCTATCCCTATAAATTTCAATGCCCAAAATTTTCTTCACTACACCCAAATCTTTCATCTCAAACTCACCACTAAGTTGAGACTTTACTTTTTGAATCTCAGACTTATTCTTAAAAGCAATCAGCATGTCATCAACATAAAGCAAAAACTAAACAAATGAACTGTCATGAAATCTTTTATGATAAACATAAATATCATAATCACTCCTAGAGTAACCATGATCAATCATAAAATAATCAAACCGATTATACCACTACCTAGGGGATTACTTCAATCCATATAAAGATTTTTTCAATAAACAACACATGATCTTCCTTACTTGGAACCAAAAACCCCTCTAGTTGATGCATATATATTTGTTCCTCAAGCTCACCATGTAAGAAGGTTATCTTGACATCAAGCTATTCTATCTTCATGTCAAGCAACACAACCATAGCAAGCAACAAACAAATAGAGAGATGTTTCACAACGGGTGAAAATACTTCATTGAAGTCAATACCTTTATTCTAACAATAACCCTTTGCAATAACATATGCCTTGAACCTAGTTGCTTCAACCTTAGGTATAATTTCATTTTTCTTGAAGACCCATTTGTTTCCAACAATCTTCTAACCTTTAGGAAGTTTCACCGATTCCCAAGTATGATTCTTATGAAGTGATTCAATCTCTTCATTCATAGTAAGTAGCTACTGAATAGACTCATCACAAGTGATAGCTTCATGATAACTAGAAGGTTCATACACCTCAAAAGACTCAACCATAGATAATGCAAAAGAAACTAAGTTTGTATCTATGTACCTTAGAGGACGTAAAATCTCTCTTATTCCTTTACCCTAAGAGATACTATATGGTTACTCATGTTGCTCTTCTATTACAACATAAGCATAATCATCTATCTCATCCACAGATGGCTGATATGAAGTGCCCCTTGCACTTGACTAGGAGTTTCACTCTCAAGCTCTACCTGGTCAATAACACTATGGTCTTTACCAACAACAATAGACTCTTTTTTTCTTTTACAACATGAAAAACTCATCAAACTTAACATCTCTACTAATAAAAAATTTAGGTGACTTGGGTTCAACATACCATAATCTATATACCTTCATCCCGGAAGGATTCCCTAAAAAAATTCATTTCAATGCCCTAGGCTCAAGTTTACCATCATTAACATGAGTATAAGTAGAAAAACCAAAAAACTTTCATATCAGAATAATTAGTAGGAGTACCAGATAATACTTCAAATGGAGTCTTCAACTCAATTGCAGTTAATGGAGACTGATTCCCCAAATAGAAGGAATGGTTACATGCTTCAGCCCGAAAGGATTTATCCAAGTCAACTTGAAAGAGCATATAATGAGTTCTTTCTAAGAGAGTCCTATTCATACGTTTTGCAACTCCATTTTGCTATTTTGTATGACACACAGTGCGGTATCTCACTATGCCATTTCTTTCACATAACTCATTAAACTGACTTTCACAAAATTCCAAATCATTATCAGTTCTCAAATGCTTGATTTTGTTGCTTGTTTGATTGTCTATACAAGTCTTGAATTTTACAAATTTTGAGAACGTATCATTCTTGTTCTTCAAAAAATACACCTAAACAAGATGGAAGAAGTCATCAATAAAATTCAACATATAACTAGCACCACTCATAGACACAACACGATAATGAACCCAAAGATCTGAATGAATATAATTAACAACACCTTTCTTTTTATGGATGGTTGTACTAAACTTAACCCTACGATGCTTTCCATAGACACAATGCTCACATAAATCAAGCTTCCCAATTTTCTGATTACCAAGAAAATCCCGTTTGCTCAAAATAGACATCATTGCCTCACTCATATGCTCTAACCACATATACCATAATCGAGTAGTATCAGAATCTTGATCTAATGAGGAAAAAATTGAAACACTGCCAATAATAGTGCTACCTTGAAGCACATAGAGGCAACACAATAATTTCTCTTTAATAACAATGAGAGCACCCTTACTAGCTCAAACTCTACCTTCAGCTATATACTTGTAGCCTTGTGAATCAAGAGTATCCAAAGATATCAAGTTCTTTTTCAAATCTGGAACATGGAGAACATCTTTCAAAGTCCTAGCAATATCATTATACGTTTTAATTCAGACAATACTAATACCAACAACCTTGTAGGACACATTGTTTCCCATCAAGACAACACCCTATCTATAGACTAATAAGAGGCAAACCGGCCTCTATTGGGGCACATATGGTAAGTGCAACCCGAATCAAGAATCCAAACATCTCTAGGAGGACCAATAGATACTGATGGAATATTTTCACCATTTGAACCAGAACTATCTACAACACTAGCAATATCACTAGTACCATAAGACATTGTGGCAGATTTTCCTTTGCTTTTGAGTTTCAAACAATTTACTTTCCAGTGCCCTTCTTAACGACAATAGTTGTATTTATCCATTCGCTTTCTAGATTTGTATCTAGACTTGCCTCTATTGTTACTTAAGCCTTTTTTCTTGATTTCTACCTTTGACAAATAAACCATTACTATTATTATTGTTGCTTGTAGACACCTTTTTTCTTCAACTCTCTAAAATTCAAAGTTACTTTTACATCCTTCAAAAAAATAATGTCTCGCCCATATAGCATGGTATCAATAAAATGTTCAAATGAACGAGGTAAAGAACATAATAGAACTAAGACATTATCCTCATCGTCAATTTTAACACCACCATTTTTTAGATCACGAATAATTTTAGTAAATTCATGAAGGTGATAGTGTAAAGGTATACCTTCAAACATTCTAAATGTATACAAATGTTGCTTCAAATATAACCGACTTTCCAAAGAATTTGTCACATACAAATTCTCCAATTTAAGCCATAACTCAGCGGGAGATTTCTTATCACCAACCTCGTGTAGTACCTCATCAGACAAAGATAACTGAATTGAACTGAGAGTATTTTCAATCAATGCATTTTTTTCTTCATCAGTCAATTTTTCTGACAATTATACTTACTTTGAAGTGTCTTAACGAGCCCTTCTTTAACTAATAAGGTCTGCATTTTTATTCGCCATAGACTGAAATCATTCCCACCATTGAATTTCTCAATTTCGTATTTTGTCACCATGATAGAAAACCTAATATTAAATAAACAAAAACATAACCCAAAAAATATGAAACCAATAAGATAACCAAAAGCTCAAAATAAATTCAAGTGAGAAAACTTGATCAGTTGCAATAAATAATAGAATGACCCAATGCTCTCGTACAAATTTGTTATAAATTAGCACTAAGGGAGGTGAATTTCGGGTCCAATTTAGTTGCACAAATATATAATTATGGATAACAATAAAATAATAATCAATGAAAATATAAATGACACACAATGATTTAAGTGATTTAATTTTTTAATATGAAAAACTTACTACACTAACGACATCATATAAAAAAAAATATATTAATAATCAAATAGACATACAAATAACAATATTTGTAGATTTACAAAATTGTAACAAAATCAAAATATCAATAAAAAATAAGTAAATCTAATTTACTAATAATATATAGGAAAATAAATTAACTAATTTATTATTTAATCTAATATTACGGTGCAAATAAATAAGTGTCATCCGCTTCTCCTCTTATTAGTAGCTCGAGCAGAGAGAAAGAACAGTGGAGCAGACCCTAGTAGGAGCAATGATGAGCCCACGACGAGAAAACAGTGGCGCATGCGACAGACCCAAGCAACGAACAGCGTGGGATAGACCGGCAGTTGCTTCTTCTTCTCTACCCTTCGAATGTACAAAGAAATCATGTTTCTTTAATCTGTTGTAAGTCCTCTTATTCTCTGTCTTGCTGCTTCTTCTATTCTCAATTTTGTTTTTCAGTTCTGGCACCTAGCATGCTTCCTTCTCTCGTAGTGACAACACACACACACACACACATATATATAAAGCAAAGGTTTAATATACGAGTGTTTAATATATGAGTTTTTGATATATATACACTAATTATTTTCAAATAAAATGAATAACCCTTCTAGACTCCATTATTAAGTATGAACAACCTAGTTTTTCAAATTTAGCAGGAGATTTGAGGTAGAGTATGTTTTTTTTTTTGACGTACAAAACCTTTATTATATTAATAGATGATAACTCGTATAATAATTTTTATAATAATTTATGCTTGAATTACATAAGCTGTTGCTAGAATTTTTCAAATATTTTTAATTTTTATTTTATTTTTTTATAATTTAATTCATTTATCTTTTAAGTTTTAGACTTTAATGCCCTGCTTTTTTATGTGGTTGAAGTTTAGTTTCAAGTTCTAAAATTATAATGTAAAAATTAAAAAAATGTATACAAAATTATAAATAAAAAAACTATATAGAAAAAAAATCTTGAAAAAATTTAACAACTATTTATATAATTTATAAACAATTAACATAATTTAATAAACATTAATTATATTAGATATAGAACTATGGTTATAGATCATCTTTGAATAAATGGATATCTACCAACCACGCTAATGCAATTCAACACATCAAGCAACACACCACCAACAAGTAAAAATACTTACGATATATAACAAATATATATATATATATATATATATATAATTTTTTTTATTAATATGTACACTTTTAAACACCAAAATATGGGTATTGGTCCGCTAGTTTCCATGGGTGCCACGTAGCAAAATCATAGCGGTGAGATAATTGTGGTTGATCGTATGGCCACATTTTAATTTCAACCAACCCCCTTGTGACCCTCTGCCACCCCTTATGCTCACCTACCCATTGCCACTCTCGTTCACTTTAATTTCACACTCTCTTTCTTTCTATCTTCTCCTATTTTTTTATTTTATTTAAACCCACTTCTTCTCTTCGTCTACTTCTCAGGAAATCCACACCAATTGCTAGAGATTTCCTCTCTCATCAATCTTCACATTCTCTTTAATCGATCTCTTCCTCTTTTATTAAAACCCACTTCTCAAATTTGATTGATATGGAGACTCAGAGACAAAATGGAGATCATTACAAAAATGGTTCCTTGGGAATTAGCTTATGTAGTGAAAAGAAAGACCCATTGAATTGGGAATATGCAGCTAAGTCATTAAAAGGAAGTCATTTAGAGGACGTGAAGAAAATGGTGGCAGAGTTTAGAAAGCCTTTGGTTAAACTTGGTGGAGAGAGTTTGACTATTTCTCAGGTAGCTGCAATTGCTACAAATAGTAACGAGTTTGGTCTGAAAGTGGAACTATCAGAGGATGCTAGGGCTCAAGTTAAGGCCAGCAGTGATTGGGTAATGGATAGCATGAATAAAGGTACAGATAGTTATGGTGTTACCACTGGATTTGGTGCTACTTCTCATAGACGTACAAAACAAGGTGCTGCTCTTCAGAAGGAATTGATTAGGTAAGCTAAATATTTATACTACTTATATTTAAACTTATCAATATTATCTAAAATAAATATATATTTTTTACTTTTCAAAATATTTATACTATAATAAAATCGGTGTAAAAGTGGATATAGGTATGAAATTTTATGGAAATGCGTTTGATATTTAAAAGATACTAAAAGCATTCCCTTTTTGTGTAGAAGTAATTCACCATTTTACTTGATGGATTATTTTATGAGTAACTAATAATTATAAAATATATAAATAAAATGTTTTTCTTTTATGTAATAAAAGTTTATATTTTTAATTATTTTTGTTTTGATGTGTAATTACTGAAGAATTGCACTAATTTTGTATTTAGTAGAAAAATGTTATATTATGTGTTGTTCTTTTTGTTTTTTGTTTTCCTGATAAGAAGGCTTCTGTTAAATAACTTTTAGCTGTTTGTTTTTGTTGATGGGTAGTAGCCGAATTTCGTTTATTTGACTGAGTTGAAAAGGGCAAGTCTTCAATTTATTTATTTATTTTTGAGATTAAGTATGGAATTAATCGGTAATTAGTAATTAGCGTGAAATATTCATTTGATGAGAGAGCAAGTTTATTGAGATAGTAGTTGGTTTTACCATGCTTTAAATAATTATAAATTCACTAATAAATTATTATGATTATTGTGAAATTATGAAAGAAGAGGAAACAAAATAATAATAATAATAATAATAATAATATCAATAATCTTATGTTAATTGTCAAGGATTTAGAAGGTATGGTATTATCGTTATTCTTGATGAGGTTTTGAGTATATAGTAATATTTTTGGATATGTCTGAAAATAAAGAAATTAAATAGCTTAAGGATTGAATTTAATATTTTTCAATTTCTATCGATATTTTTTTCATATATTAATAAAATATTGGTATAGTTTCCTTCATGGTCTTGTCTTCACCTTGCTTTCTTTCCATTTATATTCAAGATTAGGTTTTTTTTTCTTCTTCTTCTTCTTCTTCTCAATGCATTTTGGGATACAAGAAACACTCACAGCTAATTATTCTAAATTATGGGAGAGGTATTCGAGCATACATCCAAGGAATATGGGACACCATTTTTACTACCAGGCTACTAGGATTATTTTAACTGTATATATTTTCTCTCGCTCTAAATCTTCAAATCCAATTAATGTAAATACATCAAAGAAATTTAATTCCAAATAAGGAAACGGGATTAATTTTTAACCCTGTTTTCAGAATTTTTTTGGTCAGTTTCTTAATCTTGTTGTTTTATTATTAGATTTTGTTTGGTTTTCAATGATTTACATGCCTACCATGGTTATCAAATGAAATTAGGTTCCTTCTTTTGTTTTTGTATTTTAGATTTTTAAACGCTGGAATCTTTGGGAATGGAACAGAGTCAAGCCATACACTACCTCACTCAGCAACAAGAGCTGCCATGTTGGTTAGGATCAACACACTCCTCCAAGGCTATTCTGGTATTAGATTTGAAATCTTAGAAGCTATCACTAAGCTTCTCAACCATAACATCACTCCATGTTTGCCTCTACGTGGAACAATCACTGCTTCTGGTGATTTAGTCCCTCTGTCTTACATTGCTGGCCTACTAACTGGTCGACCAAATTCCAAAGCGGTCGGCCCTAATAGTGAGTGCCTTAGTGCTACTGAAGCTTTCAATAAAGCTGGAATCACTTCTGGATTCTTTGAATTACAGCCAAAAGAAGGTTTAGCTCTTGTTAATGGCACTGCTGTTGGTTCAGGCTTAGCTTCTATGGTTCTTTTTGATGCTAATATTCTTGTCTTGTTGTCTGAAATCTTATCTGGAGTATTCACCGAAGTTATGCATGGGAAGCCTGAATTCACTGATCATTTGACACATAAGTTGAAACATCATCCTGGACAAATTGAGGCTGCTGCTATTATGGAACATATTTTGGATGGTAGTGCTTATGTGAAAGCTGGTAAAAAGTTGCATGAGATTGATCCTCTGCAAAAACCGAAGCAAGATCGTTATGCTCTTAGAACTTCACCTCAATGGCTCGGTCCTCAAATCGAAGTTATTCGGTATGCAACCAAGTCTATTGAGAGGGAAATTAATTCAGTGAATGACAATCCTCTCATTGATGTGTCAAGAAACAAGGCACTTCATGGTGGAAACTTTCAAGGTACTCCAATTGGAGTTTCTATGGATAATACACGTTTGGCACTTGCAGCAATTGGGAAACTCATGTTTGCTCAATTCTCTGAGCTTGTCAACGATTTTTACAACAACGGGTTGCCATCAAATCTATCAGGTGGTAGGAACCCTAGTCTGGATTATGGTTTCAAAGGGGCTGAAATTGCTATGGCATCTTATTGCTCTGAGATGCAGTTCCTTGCAAATCCCGTCACTAACCATGTTCAAAGTGCCGAGCAGCACAACCAGGATGTGAACTCTTTAGGATTGATCTCTTCAAGGAAAACATCTGAAGCTGTTGAAATCTTGAAGCTCATGTCTTCTACTTATTTGGTGGCTCTTTGCCAAGCCATTGACTTGAGGCATTTGGAAGAGAATTTGAAGAACACAGTTAAAAACACTGTTAGCCAAGTAGCTAAGAAAACTCTCACAATGGGTTTAAATGGAGAACTTCACCCATCAAGATTTTCAGAGAAGGATTTGCTTAAAGTGGCAGATAGAGAACAAGTTTTTACTTACATTGATGACCCTTGTAGTGCTACCTACCCATTGATGCAAAAGTTAAGACAAGTACTTGTAGAGAATGCAATGGCAAATGGAGAGAATGAGAAGAACGCAAATACTTCAATCTTCCTAAAGATAGGAGCATTTGAGGAAGAATTAAAGGCTATTTTGCCTAAAGAGGTTGAAAGTGCAAGAAGTGCTTTTGAGATTGGAAGTTCAACTATTCCAAACAAGATTAAGGAGTGTAGGTCTTATCCCTTGTACAAGTTTGTGAGGGAAGAATTGGGAACAGACTTACTCACTGGGGAAAAGGTCATCTCACCAGGGGAGGAATTTGATAAGGTGTTTACTGCTTTGTGTCAGGGTAAAATTATTGATCCAATGTTGGATTGTCTTAAAGAATGGAATGGTGAACCTATTCCAATTTGTTAGTGCTTTATTATGCCAATATTTGTGGTCATATTGTTTAATGAGTTTTATTAAGTGCCTTTGTGATTGAACTTTGATGGTTTGAAAACCCTTTTCTAATATTTTTTTTATTATAATAAAATAGTTCTCAAGTTCTTAGTGTGATATTTGAAGTAAACAGTAAATGTGATAGTTATATTTCTCAAATAATCGAATTCTTCCGATTAATTTTGCACCATTTCTTTTGAGTCTGTTGTATATTTTATTTGGTAGTAAGGCTCACTCTTTTTTATTTCAAGGCACAAATTCGAATTATGTAAACAAGTTTAACTTTTAAAAAATATGAGTAATAAATTGAATATAAAATTAATATCGGTTATTTTTAATAAATTAATTTTTTGGGTTGAAAAACATACTAACAAAAGATATTAAAATTAGTGTTTAATTTACATTAAGTAATTTCACATCGGATTTTTAAGATGAAATTAAACTCAAAACTATAGACAGTTCACGTGTCACAAGTCCAAACAAATGGTGGATTTCTTTTTAGATTGAAACTAGAATTGTACGATATTATTCTAAAATCATTTAAATTTTTAAAGTTTGATTAAATTGTAGTGTGTTATTTAACTATTTCTTAAGATGTTTGTGAACTCGATAATGTATAAATGCCTATTTGTAGAATATATGAGACTAATGAGATATGGTTGGAGTTTAAAGAGTAATATGTTTTTGTTTGATAAAGGATTCTTAGGTGTTTGGTAGCACGTTAAAAAATATTAAAAAAAATAAACTAAATATATAATTATGATAAATTTAATAAATTAACCTTTTAAGTTATAATCAAGATCCAACGAATTGTTTTTCAGATTGATTGCAAAAACACTATTTAAGTGTCATTTCCTTCATTTTTCAAACTTTAATGCTGACACTAACGTATCATCCATAAATGAACAAGATATGGATACCATAAATGAACTCAGACCTAGTAACTGCAATAAAGCAGCAAGTCCAAATTTCTTGTGGAGTAACAAAGACTAGAATGTTCAAGAAAACAACTTCAAGTATAAAACGGACGTGTATGTATCATAGCCAAGAGTTCTTTTAGTGTCATGAATGATGCTTAACCAATCCTCATTTTGTTTAATAATAAAGTTCTCTTTCAACTTTTTTGGTAGGACTTGGCATTAAAAGCTTAACGGATACCAATTTTTATTTCAAGCAATTATTCCACAAAGAATCAAAGCTTTCTTCTTTGTTCCTTATCTCAAGAACTCAAAAACAGAAGGGAAAAAAAAAAAAACACCTCTTTTGCTTTTTTAGATCTCTAGTACCATCACAAGGTTCCACATGTTTGTTGCTAGAGCCTAGAAGTTGAACTGTTGTAGTACAGAACTTTTCCTTTTTTGAAACAAACAAATAATAAAATAAAAATTAATAATAATAAAACCTATACAGATTGCACAACATTTCATTCTACAACTTCCACTGCATAAAGGGAATTTCTAAACTAATTTAACAACTGAGCAAATGTGCACAATAGCACTACTAAGGCTCCAACCCACAATTAAAATATAATATATATAATACAGCCAATGGTAGAGTCAGAAACTTTAATGTAGGTGGGCTAAGCACATATAATTAGCATTTTACATAGAGAACTTTTTATTTCTATTTGAGAACAAAAACAAAAGTTTTTATTAAATTAAAGGCTTAAAAACTTTCATTTCATTACGTATTGTTGAGTGTGAATTAATCTATAAAAATTTAACAATAGTTTGGAATAGTTAGTAATTGAATTTAGATATATCATTTAGCTATTTAAATTATTATTTAAGATTATTATTAATTATTTTATATCTATTTAGTTTATTATATTATACCCCTCTCGTCTATCTCTCTATCTGCTATATGTCAGTTTGGTATTAGAACCAACAAAAAATTTATTTTCTTAAATGAAATTATATATCCCCAATTTCTTTTAAAAAATCAGATTTAAAAAAAGGAAAGATAAATTTTTAGAATCATTAACCACCGTCAGCCTCCAATACTACCATCAATCATCACAATCCTCAGAAAAGACCCTACCTTTAGAACACCGTTGAACCCATGCCATCAACACCTTCATCATAGGACATTGGTCATCGCAAAATCCAAACAAGCTCGAAACTATACAACTCACCGACATCCATTCCCAATGTTCCCCTTGCACACCATCGACAAGTGTGACTTTTCCGGTTGTCAATTAGTCAAGTCTTGTCAAAATCATCCTCCACTTGCCACTACAATTTTAATGAGTCTTTCATGCAACGACCCATGCGTCACTGCTTTCATCGCCAACAACCTTCACCACCAATAAAATCCCCTTATTACAGGCTATCTAGTGACACCCTCATCTCTTCTGACACCTCTATTAAAAGTTAACATTGATCAATAAATTTTTTTTTTTTTTTAAAATCACAATTTACACTCTTTTTTTATTTTGTAGATTGTTAAATTTTATCTCATTATTATGAAAATTCAATAGCTTGAACAAGAACACATTACCCTCAAATTACAAATAAAAAAGATTAATCATCTATTGAAACATTGCAAGAAATAAATTATGAAATAGATTCACTTACCAATAAAATATGAATCTACAATAACAACTTATATTCAACATATGTCATTCTACAACAAAAAGAGAAACCGAAAATTTTCAACTAATCGTGTATGGGTCAAAACAATGACCAAATCCCACAATCTAATACAAAAACTATCAATGAGTCTTTGGTCCAAACCAATAGTCTCTACTTGTGGATACAACCTTTTAGGTGAAACGTCTTGACCTAATGAATTGAAATCATCACTCTAATTTGGAAACTATGGTATCCCATAAATACCCTTACCACTCCACCCAAGTTACCCAAATGTGCCTTAATATCTCAATATCATACAAAATGCAATTTTTGTTGGCCATAATGAGTTCAATGAAGTTAATCAAAAAAATTAGATTGGATGCTTATAACTTTAATGGGAAACTTGATCTTAATGTCCTTATTGATTGGATTACCACATGAATATTTTTTTAATGGTGTAATATGCATGACTCACTGTGTGTAAGCCTTGCAAAAATAAAGCTTGTTGGTCCTACTAAATTTTACGGGAATTCTTTCTAAGACAACAAAATACATTTGGTTTATCCCTAACCTCACTTTTGATAAGAAATGAAATAAAAGCTAAAGGAAAAATACCTATATGTCTATTATATAGGTCAATTGATGGACTAAGTCATGGACCTTACATAATCATCTCTTAGTGTTTTGAATAGCATTACTTGATTTGAAGATATCTACCCCTGTTATAAAACCCAAGAAGAAACTTTACTTGCTATTATTTGGTTTATTCATGACCTTCAGAATGACATTAAGTAAGAGATTATGTTGTATTCACCCTTGTTAGTGGATGAGGCCTACCATATGGCAATATAAATTGAAAAATACATTCTCTTTAAGAAGTCATTTTTGAGCCCATAACACATTGAGCCCATTCAACCTCCAAATATCATGAATGCATAAAAAAAAAACTTTCCTAAAAGAGTATTATTTCTTCGCATGAATCTCAAATGGAATTTCAACACTGTCTTGCCAAGGGTCATATCACTTTTCATTGCCCTAATCACACATTGACACTTAACCATCAACACACTTACTCATCATATTTACCCACTTGATCTCACATATTGATACTTATCTGATGAAGATGTTGATGGTACTACTCGGTAAGTCTAGTATACGCATTTATCCCAACTCGTCATATGCAAGTTTTCTCAACTGGAGAGATTTGATGCAAATCCAATAATAGATTAAATGGAATAGTTGTTAGAGTAATTGAATTTAGATTTATCATTTAGTTATTTAGATTATTGTTTATGATTATTATTAGTTATTTTATATTTATTTAGTTTGTTATTTTATTCCTATAAATAGGACCTAGTATTATATTTATATCTTAGACTAAAATAGAATTAAATATATGTTTCTTTCCCGTTATTTATGTTCTATATTTTCTCTTATTTCTATTATTTAAATCACTAATCCTAATTTGTCTGAGATTTTCCCCTTAAATTTATATTATCATCTTTTTTGTCTATCTCTCTATATGTTCTACATCATTAATGCATTCCATATGGAAAGCAATGAGTAGTCCTAGTTAGTACAATGACTCATAAGTTGATGAGTCATTAGGTGAGCATATATACCGGATAATCATCTAATGATAAAAATAAACAATATATATCCCTTAATCATCAGCAATAGATAATTATTAAGGATAATCATGGAGAGATAGAAAGTCTATTTAAAATCACATGCATTAATTTTCCTTTAATCACATATTAAGACCTTATGCTTTTTTGGTTGAGTCAAAAAATAATTTTAAAAAGGCATTCATAGTACTCTACAGACATTCATCTACAAATTCTATAGGTTTATAGAAAAGGATTGACTATCCAACTAGGGTTTTCCAAGGTTTTTGAAAAATACCTTTTGTCCATCTAATCTACAATGTCTTTAAGAGATCGACCTACTGTGCTTCCAACAAAAAAGGTAGTGGATTAGTCTTTAAGTTTTAACACTCAAGCCTTAACCAAGAATGATGAGGTCTATCATGTGCTCCTACAATCTTTCCGAGCAACAGAGCCCATTCATGCACCATCTTGCTTACAATAGGCCATATTGGCTTATAGACGAAGATCTCAATAAACGCCCATATCGATATGATGGAGAACACACTCTAAGTCGTGCTAGAAATTCTCTCAAAGCCATAGGATTTTAAGCCAATTCTTGTTCCAGAAGACACCCCTATGGCAAATTACAAGGCTTAGACTACATAAGATCAGAGCTGCAACTAAATAAGGTTTGATTAATGACATGACCCATTCCAATAGAGACCAAGCCCATGGGTTTGTCATACAGAGTTCACTAACATAGTGCAAAGCCATCCAGCCATGGATGCTCGAACATCATCCTTGGTCCATCTAATATGGCCATTCTATTCAGGCCAATCATGCTAACCATATAGTCTCAACTATCAATAGTCATCCCAAAGATAATCCCTGTGAATATGTACCTATAGTTCTTCATCCAACTATTGATCAGTGTGCTTTACAACTATAAGAAATGCATCAAAGGTTGAATAGAGGTACACTCCCAAACCTAACTATCTCTACTAAGTTGTCATCAACCATACAAGTCATGGCTATTCCACTCCCCAATAAGTTCAAAATGCCTAACATGGGTACCTATGCTAGTATTAAGGAACCTTTGGAACGCATAGAAAACTTCAAAGGATGAAAAGAAATTTATGTATATAATGATGCAATGAGGTGTTGAGCATTTCAATTGACACTGATAGACAAGGTAAAGACTTGGCATCACATCTTGAAGCCCAATATTATTGATCATTTAAGAAGTTTGGAAAGCAATTCCTTTCACACTTTTTAGCTAATAGATGAAGGAAAAATATTATATTGTATCTGATGACACTGCATTAGGGGAAGGATTAACCCCTAAAATTCTTTTTGGACATTTAATTCTAAAAAATATACAAGTGATCAACTATTTTGATTCGATAGCTTTGAGTGCCCTTCACTAACGCCTTTTCTAGGGATCTTTATAGAGGGATATGAATAAATATTTTCCTACTACTTACATAGAGGTCACTCATTTGATCAACATGTACTTAAATGTTGAAGAGATGGCCAACAATAGAAAAAATAACGAATTTCCTAGGAAGGAAGGTGGTGAACATAAACACAATGATGGAGATGAGCCCAAGTTATAGGAAACTAAGAGGTCCAATGGGGACAAAAAATATAAGAAGAATAATAAAGACCAAAACCCAGGCATCCTAGATTGGGTTTCTAAACCTACACCCCTATTAATGCACCAAGGGAGATCGTATTGTAAGTCGAACACCAACACATGATGCGTTAACCCAAAAACCTCAAAAATGTTGGTTGAGATAAGACCTAGTACTACAAACTCCACCCGAATTCCAAACACTTAACTAGAGAGTGCCAAAAGTTAAAAGAGTAGATTGAATACCTATTAAAAAAGTGTACTTAGGAGAATTCATGCATGGGGAAAGGCCACAATAGTATCAATAAGAGAGGTGAGCCTCCTCATTTAGAGAAATGGATTAAGCACTCGGACAAGAAATTCAAGAGGTCTAAGTCATCTTGGGTAGCCTCACTAAGAATACTCAAATAATACCTTGAAGGCATATGATCGTAAGGTGAGGTCAAGCCAAGACATCCTCCAATTGTCCTTCATGTACAACCTAGGAAAGAACCCAAAATTGATGGGCTCAGACATAATATTCTCAAAAAGAGAAGACTATAGGTTGCTCTACCTATATGTTTATGCATTGGTAGTCACATTTTCTTTGGAAAATATAAAGCTACAAAGAATTTTAATTGATACAATCATTTCAGTCAACTTCATGTTCTTTGAAGCTTGGAATCAAATGAAACTATCCTCCTATTTAAGCCAACGAACATGCCTTTGGTAGGATTTTTTGGACTTTCCTTAGTTCCAGAACATAGTGTGACCCTACCAGTCACAATTGGATAAGGCATGAATGCACTCATAGTTATGGTAGACTTCCTCATAATAGATTGGTATTCTTCATAAAATGGAATTCTAGAAAGATTGGTCTTACACAAGGTAGGGTCGCATTCCCACCTTGACTTACCATCTTGCGTTGAAGTTCCCAACATATACAGAAACATGAGTTATCTTAGGAGAGTATAAGGTAATAAGGGAATTCTATACATTGGGAATCTGAATGGGACACATGTAGAATCCTAAGAGATTGAAGACAAGTAGTATTCATCCACCAACTTGCTTTTTATAGCTTTTTTAGTTAAGTTTTCATTGTTGTAAGCTAGCATAGAAAGAGCCCTATCTGGCTAACTTTGATTTTTTTTTCAAAAGTTTGGATCTCAAATTTCTTTGTATTTTAATTATTTTTAATAAGGGGATCACTTAGGCCATATATGACCACTAAAAAACATTCACACTTTGAAAACATTTTGTCTAAACTTTGGGAGAAAAGACAACTTCAATACCCAAATAGAACATAATGAGCCCAAATCCTTCATTACAATTGACGGATTAATGCTACATTCAACATTACACTACCATCCATATCTTGTCCATTAATAACCATGTCATCAACATATAAATAAAGCAAAATACAACCAGTAAAAGTGCATATGTAAAACAATGCAAAATTATGATGTTTAGAAGAGAAACTAAGGGAGGTGATTACAGTAGAGAACTTCTCAAACCTAGCACAAGGTACTTGTCTGAGACCATAAAGATCTTTTGTCAACTTACAAACATCACCAAGTTTATAAGAAATATCAATAGAATGCACCATGTATACTTCTTCTTAAAGGTCATCATTCAAGAATGCATTGTTAACACATATCCGAGATATACACCACCCATAAATAGATGCAACTATAATAAGTGTACAAACTATAGTCATTTTTTACAACATGGATCAATAACACTCTTTTTGAGAGTATCCCTTTGTAACTACTTGGGACTTGTACATTGACCCAAAAAATTTCTTCTATAGACCCAATGGGAACCGATAGCTTATTTACTTAGTGGCATAGGTACCAATACCTAGGTTTTTATTTGATACTAAGTAGTAATTTTCCTTAGATATAGATTGCTACCAAATGGGATCAACATTTGTCTTCTTATAGGAAATAGGCTCAAAGACACTGTGAATGGTTGCTTAGATAAAAAAAAATGAGCTAGAATAACAAGTGTAAAAGAAATCAAGCAATTGATATAACTTATAAGAGTGCTAAGTATATCCATAAGTAAAAGGAGGAGCCACAATCTCAGAAGGTGCTTGGGAAGCCCAAGGAGATAAGGAATCGATGGGAGTATCGGGAAGCAAAGTACCAATATCTATGAAACTATTGGTGTTAACCCTACAAGCGTCATGATCTAAAATGGTAGGAGGAGAGTAGGAAACAATGGGTAATGTAACCTCTATATGGCTACTAAAGGGATCAATATGAATGTAATCAAACTTATTTACGCTATGAGAACTAGCAGGAATAGAAAAGAAATATATATGCTCAAGGAACACAACATTATAAGAAATGTACAAATTTTTTTAAATAGATAAAAACAACAATATCTCTTTTGATCTATACCATAACCTAGAATGTATATCACAAAGATAATTTATTGCATTCGATGTGAGGTCGAAGAACAAAACATGTAAAGCCAAAAGCACCCAATGTAAAGTAATGAAGAGCATAACCATAAAATTTTCCAAAAGAAGACAAACCTAAGTTGTGTGAGGTTAAGATTCTATTAATCACATAGGTAGTAATATAGATTACTTCTCCCAAAAATTCACTTGGAATATGGACAGACAATAAAAGAGAGCGACCAGTTCCAACAATGTGCATGTATTTCCTTTTAATAACACTATTTTTCTTAGGAATGTCTATATAAAAGGTTTAGATGTTCTTCAGACCTATCATAGTTGATAAGGAGTTATGTAACAAAAAATCTTCTACCATCTGTAAGCATGAATGGTCGTTTATCCTCTGGTGTAGATAAGATATTTTTAGCCATTTGAATTGTATGGATGAAATTTTGCATCTTCTACACTCATAGTTTGAATTAATTATTTAGAGTCATTAAGGGGTTCTATTTCAAATTCCTTTCCTTTAGCTGTTTTTAACCACCATATTTGATAAGATTGGATGAATTTTTCTCTTTCTCACCATCCAATTGTGCTGCCAATCCAAAAAATTTCTCTTTCTCACCATCTAATTACAACATATTAAGACTTTGAAAAATTACTTGATTAGCAATTCCCCAATCATTATCTTCAATATGCCATAAAGCATTATTAATAAGTAAAGTTAATTTAGGAAATCCATCAATTAGGTTAATTGATGAATTCTTCCTTTGAAGCATTTCTTTTATTCTATCTTTACGATCTTCAACTCTATTTTTGATACTCTAGTATATTTCTTTATATCTAGATCCTAATAATGCTTTAGCTTTTTCAAATAGACAAATCCTTTTGATTTATTCAAAAATTGCATTAGGAAATTCACTTTTAATTATATCCAATAATTGGAAGTTTTTTATTTTCTCAAAATCAACATCATCATCCATATTTGTCTGTTTAATAGTTTGGAAATAGAGTTCTTTGAGATTAGAGATTGTAGCTATTTCATCAGCTATTTTTTCTACTAATTCAGTCATATGTTGTCTAAATTATTTTCTGTGTGAATCACCGAGAATATGCATTTTCCATACTCCATTAAGTTTCTCATAGATGTTATTTAGAACGCTAGGATTATAAAAAAAATTGATGTCTTGTTTAAACATAAGATGAGCAAGATTAAATTCTACTTGATATGCTTCAAACACTTGTTTAGCTTCTTCAAAAGAGTAATATACTTAATAACAAGCATCTTTTACATTATTTATTTGGTAATGGAAAGCATTCCAAGAGGTATATATTCCAAGGTGATTCCCTCTAAATACGACATAGTATTTCCTTTTTAAAATATTTGTTTGTTCTACCATTTTTGCTTTCTTAGCAATGGTAATCCATTCTCCAAGAGGTTTTTCCATCTATAAAACTAAATTTCTATGTTAATGGTCTTCATACCCATTTCTACTAAGATAATATACAATAAAATTGTTAGCACCTTTTAAATGTTCTACTTCAAAACTATATATTGCAATTTGATTATACCTTTTTATTCTTTTTCCTTCAAGATTATTTTTTTTTACTACAAAGGAAATCTTTAACTGCTTGATTATCAGTTCCAACAATAAAATTTTCTAGAGCTAAATAAATATAAAATCATTTAACAACAAGTTTTATTGCTAATAATGTTTTCTCAAATATAATATAATTTATTTCATTTGGTTTAAATTTTCCAAAATTATATCCAAAAATTAATTCTTATTTTTAAAGTTTTTAGGTATAGGAGCTTTTCTAGCTCTAATACCATTTACATAACCCGGTGGATCTTTTTTCCTCCCACTTCTCTACTCGTATAGCTTTTAATACACACCCCAACAAAATTTTGAAGGATCTATTTCTAAGATTAATTTATCACCTCATTTAGGAAAATAAACTTATGGAAGATATTGTATTTCTTCTTTTATTTCTTTTAAGATTTGTTTATCTTCTTTATTCCATGAGAATTTAGTATCTATTTTTAATTTATTAATAAAAGGTATCTCTTTTTGAGATAGATTTTTTATAAAATTTCTTCCATAATTAAGAATTCTTAATAATCCTTGTAATTGTTTTTTTCCACTAATTTCTTATGGGAATTCTCTTACTTTTGATATAATATGTTCTTGAAATTTTATTTCTAATTGATTTAAAACTATCACTAAAAATTCAATAGATATTTTTTCTATTTATATTTTCTTTGGTGATAGAATTATTCCATATTTTTGGAACTTTTCACATAATAAATTTAAATATTTTTGTGTTCTTATACTATTTTAGAAGAAAAAAAACAAGAATATCATCAATATATATCATACAAAATTCTTTAAAGTCTTTAAAAATGCTACACATCCATCTCTGATAAACTTATGGGATTATATTTAATCCACAAGGCATTACATTCAATTGATAATGTCTTCTTGGTGTGATAAAAGTTGTAAATGGTTTTAACTCTTCTATTAATTTGATTTGTCAAAATCCAGATTTACAATGAAACTTATTAAAAAAATTGGCTCCTTTAGTTTGTTTAACTAACCCGTCCTTTCTGGGAATAAAGTATCCATTAAACTCTAAATGCTCATTTAACCTTTTGTAATTAATAACCATTTGAGCTTTTTCATTTTTATTTCACTATCATTTCTTACAATGAAAGTTGGATTGGAATGTGGACTTTTTGTTTCTTCGATCAATTTTGTCTAATAATTCATTTATTTGAATATCAAATTCATCTCTATCCTATATAATATAGATTATTGGTTTAATTCGAATAATTACATTGTGGTAACGTAATTTTAAAGTATAATATCTTGGACTTCTTGGCCAAAGTTTTAGCGGGTCTTCACTAAAGATTTCTTCCAAAATTTTAGAATGCGTTTCTTCTAATTGGTTGATAAATAATGTATGATCACCACACTTTTTTGGTGTAAAGTCTTTATCACACTTATATTTGTGTTGTTGTAAAAGTGGAATTTCAACAAATTCTTTATCTAACGTAAAAGATATAGAATTATGATTTATTTTTATAGGATAATAATTTGTCATAAAATTGTTGCTTGAAAAAATCTCCATGCATATTAGAAAAGCATAATATTTTAAGAAAAAAAAAATTTCTTTCATTAAACCAAATAGCTATATTTTTAGCTTTATATTGAATAATGGTTTCTTTTTCTTCTATTTCTCTAACTAGAATATGATTTTTCATAAGTATCTCTTTTTCAAAAGGTATTGCATTCAATATACAAGAACATATTGTTGCTCCCGTATCAATTAAAGTGCATAAGCTATATGGTTTAAAGCCTACGAAATTAAAATATTCTAAAACATAATTATAACTTGTTTTTACCATAACTTGTGAGAAGATTATTTCTTCTTTATTTATTTGGAAATGATAAATTTGTGCTTGAAAGATTTCTTCTTTTTGATTAGTTACGGGTAGTATTAGAACTTTAATATTTTTAATAGAAATAATTTTATCATGATTATCTTCATATTCGGAAGATGATTAATTGATTCTTGCTTTTTATTTAAAATTTTCCCAATCTTATTTAGGATATGAGGTTTGTCAATCTTTGTTGATTAAATTTTTGTTTCTAAAATACACTTGATTTTCTAATACCTACATTTCTATTATTGAAGGATTTTTGTATCTGAAAATATCAATGAGATTTGTAAATAACTATTATTTTGGTATTTCTAAATATTTTCAATTAATAAGTCACAGTTGAATTTATGTTTCATAAGGTCTTGATTCAAATAATTCTACAAAGCTTTTATCAACTTCTTTTGTTGAAGTTTTACGAAATTTTGTTAATTCATGGATAGTTTTTCATTGAATAGCTAAACTTTGAGATTGATTATTTTTGTAAGTTGAATCTTGATTTTTACGGAATTATTTATAATATGATATGTTATAGATATAATGAAATTTGGTCTTATGTTAAACCAAACAATTCCATTAACCAAATTTGACTGGACACCTCCTATTATTGATACAATGGATCTTTTATCTATCCATCTAAAATTACCGAAAGTAAAGGAGTGTCTAATCCTTGTCTATATAAACCTATAATTGATATATGTATTAGACTTATATGAACATATTTGATTTCTAGATATTTCTTCTTCCATCTTTCTATCTTCTTTTTATAAAAAAATTATATTTTAGCTATTCCATCTTCTTTACATTTAGCCTATGAGTTTCCAACAAATTATTCAAAAACTCTTGCTGAAAAAAATTTAAAATTTAAACATTTTATAAATATCTTCTTTTATAACTTTTTGTTTCACTTGTTCCATTTCTTCAAGTCATTCTTGAGTATAAGTTAGTTCTTTTCCCATTATATCTTTTAATTTTATTTTTTGTAGTTCTTCAATAGGAGCTTTCCTTTATTTTTATTGTAGAACTTGATTATTCTTTCATCGTAAATATCATCTCAATTTCTTCATCAGATGATTCTTCTTCACTTTCTACTTCATATATTATTTCTTCTATATCAGAAATTTTTTTCTCAATATAGAATTTCTAGTTCATTTGTTTCTAATTTTTTAATTTTATTTTTTACACTTATTCCTTTTTAGGACATTCTTGTGCATAATGACCTTTTTTATTACTAATAAAACATTTGTATTTTTTCTTTGAATATGTTTTTGATTTAAGTTTTTGTTTTCAAATATATTTTTTTCTTTTCAGAAAAGTTTGTTCTTTTCTTCTAGGTTTCCATTTGAATTTTGTTTTCCTATAAGACTTTCTAGTTTATGATATAGGATATCTTATATTCCAATCTTCTTTTAAGATTCTATTACAATATTGTTATCCATATTTTGTATTACTACTTTGATTTTTAACTTTTCTTTTGCTTTAATCGATAAACATTCTTCATTTATTAATCTAAAGGTATAGTTAATCCTAAAACCTAAACTATCTACTTTATTTATCTTTTCAAGCCATTCTAGATAGCTTTTAGTAGCTAATTCATCTCATGGGTTTGGTAATTTATGAAAAAATTGATCTAACCAATATATGTCTTGAGGGAGTTACACAAGAAAATAATACTTTTTAAATAATTTTACATAATCTTCAAACTGAAAAATGTTACATAATTCTAATCTTGATAAAGCATAGTTATCATCTTCATGAATTATTGGTTCCCCGACATATTCTATCAAATTTTCTTCAATTATTTTAGTGAATTTTCTTAATATATCATCATGTTTAAGAAAGTTCGATAATAAGAGCATTTTTTCTCTCTACCTCTTGAGATATTTTCCCATTGTTTTAACCATTGTAGGGCATCACCTTGTAGAGTTCTTGTAATATAATCTAAGAATTTTTATTTTGTCCAAGTGCTTATATAGTTAAGTAGAATAAAGAACATGGATTATACCTATTCTTCTATAGTTTTTTTCTTGATCTTTAAATGTACATTAGTAAGGTTTAACTAAGTATCATGTTGTGATATTGGTTGTTCACCTAAATCATCTCTCCTATATAAGATGAAATTGGCTCTTCTTTTGGTTTTTTTCCACTAGGTGAAGCTTAATTCATATCAATGTAGTCTTCATCTTGAGTTCTTTTTAAATATTCTTCAAATTCTTCTTGGTTTAAGAATTATATTAATGGTTTTTCATGTTTTCTCTTTTTATAAGTATCTAAAAATGTTTCAGATTTAGATGTGGATTTATCATCAAAAGATATGTTAATTTGATAATCAGAATGTGACAATAATGAGTCATATGCAAGATAGGTTTCTTGAATTTTTTTTTAGTAATTGTTGTCTCTCTTCTATTCCTAATGTTGGATCTTTATAAAGATGTCTCCAATAATCAAGAATTTTTACAACATTGTTGTATTATGTTTGATTATATTTATTAGTTTGAAAAGTTTTGAGTTCTTCAGTTCCATAAAATAATCTTGGAGGTGTATTACTTCCAGGACTATTCATAATATGTTGATATTTTATGTTTTCATTCATTTTGTCAAGTAATGATTCAATCTTGTTTTTAGTGTCTAATTTAAAATCAAGATTTTCAATGTCCTATTTATGGGTTAATTAGTTTTCAATTTTATCCATGTTAAATTCTAGAGCATATATAGTTTCTTTTCTATGTGATTTTGATTAATCATTTGATATTTTTCGAGTCTTTTTAACTAGCTTCCTAACATGTCTAATATGAAATTTATACCTCTACTATAAATTTCATATTAGACATAACTGATTCATATATTATGTATCACTTGATATGTGGTAACAAATTCGATAAATGATGATTGCAATTTCATAGCATGCAATTATACATTACATAACAAACCATAATAAAGACTTTAACATCTGATACATTATCAAGGTAAGAAGACATTAACTCCTTAGAGACTCACACCAAAAATACATGATCATAAAGTAGAAGTAATAATTAAAAGCTATAAGCATGCTACAAGGAAAAGAAAGAAAACATGCAACTACACAAATCAAATAAGCTTTCTAATAAGAGTCTAAATATAGTATGTTAGTACATGCATGATAGAAACTCATATTATACAAATAAAATAGAAAATCATGCATAACAATAGATATATTGAGATAAATCCACATAGAATCTCTACCTATGTGGTAACATCCCTAGGTTGCTTATGGAAACCATTCGGTAGCAAACAAATTTACTAAGATATAAAGCAATTATAATCCTGATAAAAATAAAACCCTATTACCTCTATCAATTGGGACCACTATCTAAACTACCTATTGTTTCCCTCATTTACTGCCTCCGTAATGACTTTGTTTAACATATGAACTTGACTTTCCTCCAAAACCAGCACCACAAAATATAGTTAGATCAATAACCTTCGATTAGTAATGTGAAATGAAGAATCAAACATGATGACTACCCTCAATCATAAACACCCAGTAACCACCATGGGACATATAGTCAATCCATGAATTACACACAATCAAAGTGGGACACATATTCCATCACTTATCACACATAACCAAAGCTATGAGAACTCAATAATTAAACTCAAGTCATTCTTATATAGTTGTTCTCACATAAGAAAAAGTTGTATGAATGCAACTAACAGTCGACACACGACTCACAACCACATAAGCTTTTTGCATAAGAAAAAGTCACACGAGGGAAAACCAACACATGAATCATGGTCATATAAGCTCCTCACACAAATCCACTTGCAAAAACCATCTTGAGTACTCACCAATCAAGAGCACGATTTTACCCACATAATCACAAATCACTAATATCTAACAACGCTCAAGGTAATAGTGATATGGAAACATAAAAACAAGATGTCGATTTCACATAGCTCCATTACATATTTTCTAGATTTGAAATAAGAAATAAGGGAGTATTTATAGAATTCATTCATGCTCATGGCCAACCTTATCGAGGGTCTTTACCGACCACCTCGTCGGGGGTTTGACAATGGGGTTTGGTGCGAGCCTAGTCTAGGTGTTAAAAAATTCCAATTTTCTAATCCAAAAAATATTGAGTAATTTTCATAAATACTCATACCTGAACATAACCAAAAAACATAAGTGATATGAACAAGCAAGCATGTGAGCGAATCAAAAACTACAATGTTGAGTCCTATATGTACACTGCAAAAACTAACCATGTGTTGTATGTAAACATGATCGCATAGAAAGTGTACCTAACTATGTATATGTATGTATTACTGATAATTAGTAACCAATCTTATACAGAGGAAGACAAATACTCTAAGTGAAATAAACACACTACATGTTTTGCATACGAGAAACCAACAAAATACAAAAGACTATAAAACTTATATATCCCAATGGAGATAACTTTACTATCTAATTTAACATAAATCAATACCATTAAATTAGACTCTTGTTTATAATTGCACAACTTAAACATAGATAATATGTTTAATGTCTAGTTCTTAAGTAGTCACTTTGTTCACAAATTAAGATGGCCATTAATAATTCATAGAAAAAGGTAAGAAAAGTTATGAACAAGAAATTATTTAACTTTATTAGAACAAAATCATTCAAATAATTATCCACTCATGAAAGTAAAACTAATATCCCACATAAAAACTGAGGGGATTTTCGGCCAAAAAAAAGGGCGTGCCATAACATTCATATTGTAATGCCTTGACATTGGATAGTTTTCAACATCCCATAGAAAAACACTTAGATAAGATACCGTAGATGGAATTTTGATGCTTGGCATTGGGTCACTTTTAGCACCTCATAAAAAATCCCTTAGCAAAGAACTCACATCATGGAATTTTGATGCCTTAATAGTGTTGTCTAGTTTATGAGGCTTGATTCTTGTTCATCCCAACTTATCCGTGTTGCCATTTTTCATCCCGTTTTCATTATTTTTACTCTTTTTAGTCCTAGATTTCCCCAAAAGCTCATGAACCTAAACAACACAAAAATCTCTCGAAAGTTACACATTTCTAGAATAAAATATAAAGTCAAAGCTTAAAAACATAGCAAATTATATGTCAAAAATATATTTATCAAATTCCCCAAAACCAAAATTTGTTAGTCCTCAAGTAAAGCAAAAACTAAAAAGACAAGTAATAATCCTAAAATCAAACCTACAATCTTAAGATCAACAAAATTTATCACGCTTTAGTTTCATTTTAATTCATAATTAAAGCTCATACACAAGTTCATCCACAATCTCAACACATCATGGTTTATCATGCAAATCAAGTTCACATCACAAATCTATACCCCATTATTCAAAATGTATCAATATTAGTTTCTCTAATCCTAGTGTCAAAAATTTGAATTTGCTTCAACTTTAGACCTCTCAAGATACACTCTTAATATCACCCCAATCTTAGGGGTCCAAGTACTCAACAAGGTATATAAAACACAAAAGTTATGTAAAGGAGGCAAATAGGTTCGCATATGTTCATAAACTAGAAAAAGGCTCAAATGTGTCCAAATTAGATCTCATGAAAAGAATCAAATGCTAGGATTATGAAGGCACAATATCATTCAAATCGTACTCTAATCAAACTCATTAAATTGTAAGTCCTATAGTCTTTGTCTTTGTTGGCTTCCTGTGTGCAAAATATAGAGTCAGTTTATTTTACTCTATATTTTTGTCTTCCTTTGTGTAAGATTGATTACTATGATCAGTAATGTAAACTTGCACATAGTTAAGAATAATTTTATTAAAAGCATGTTATACATATACGACGAGATTGGTTTGTTAATATGCATGCTAGGTTAAGCGTTGTGGTTTTTAAGGAGTGTTTTTACAAGCAAGCCAATATTATCGTTCTTATTTTTGTTTACTTGCATGTATGGGTATTTATGAAAATTAATTTGATAATTTTGAAAGCAAAAAATGGAATTTTTGTGTGCCTCGTCAAACTAGACGTCGAAAGGTCGACAATGGTAGTCAGTGAGACCCTTCGCAAGGTACCCCATAAGCTTGGATGATTTCTATAAATACCCTCCCTTTCTTTGTATTTTGTATTGAGCTCTATCAAATTGACATCTGATTTTCTATTTTTATATCACTATTACCTTGAGTATTTTCTGGTATTAATGATTCGTGAATGAGTGAGAAAAATCGTGCTCTTGAGTGATGAGTACTCGATGTAGTGTTTACTAGTGGTTTGTGGTTAAATAGTATGCTTGAGTGTTAAGTGCTCTTAACTATTTTACATATTCTGTGTGAAAACAACACTGTGAGATTAGGTTGGGTAATACTAGTTGTGTTTCCAAAATAGTGAGTATTCATGATACATGATTGAATGTATTTTCCATAATAGTGGTTCATGATCGTGGTTGAATATGTTTCCCACATTGGTAGTTAATGACACATGGTTGAATGTGTTTCCCACAATGGTAGTTTTTGATACATAGTTGAATGTGTTTCCTACATTAGTGGCTTATAGTTTGTAGTTAAGTGATGTTCCCACATTTGGCTGGTTATTGTCAATTCACTTTACAAATATTCTATTACTGATCATAGTACATTGAGTAATATTGGCTTTGGAGGAAAGTTGGGTTCATATGTCGGACCAAGTCATTGTGGAGGTAGTAAGTGAGGACAGTAATAGGCAGTTAGAGTGGTGTGGCTATTAATTAATATAGGTATTGGTTATCTTATTTCTATTAGTATTAGTAGATTTATTTGCTATCGAGTGGTTGCTATAAGAAGCCATAAGATGTTACTACATAGGCAAGGATTATATGTGGGTTTACCTTGTTATATATGGTGTTGTGCATGCTTTAGTGTTTAACTAGTATAATCTAAGCTTAAATGTATGTTTCAATATACTGAAGTTTAAACTCTTATTAGAAAACTTTTAATATTTAATGCCTACTTTCTTATTACTGAATAATATATCTATTACTTAATATGCTGGTTGACTATGATTATTGTGTATTGCTTTCATTGTTATATGTTAAGTGTTTTACTTATTGTTGTTACATGTCTGAGTTTCTATCATATATGTACCAATATATTAGATTTAGACTCTATTTAAAAAGGTTTTTTATTTGTGTAATTGCATATTTTCTTTCCTTTCCTTGTAGCATGCCTATAACTTCCTTTTATTATTTCTACTGATTTAATTTAATCTACCTACATGTAAGTTTGGTGTACGTCCCTAAGGAGTCAGTATTTCCTTACCCTAGTTGTGTACCAAGTATCAGAAGCTTTTAATTGGTTTACTATGTTATGTATGATTACATGTTGTGAGAGCACAATCACTATATACCAAATATGTTCCCACATATAAGGTCTTAAAGTGATTTGAAATCCTTTATGGGTTTTTATTATGGTTTCCCGTTGCACATGATGTGTGATGTTTGCCTTGTATGCATGTTGCTAGCTTGGACATGAGCCTATGAGGCACGCCATCACTAGAGTATTTACCATAGATTATTATTTCTTATCTATTGGTTGTTTTTGTGGTGTGTTGAATTAAACATGTTGTTTTGTTTTTCTGCTATGTTATTGGCTTAATTCACATTGTGAGGCCTATTTCGTCGATTTGAAATAGAACTCACGAAAAAATTCCATAGGTCTATTTTGTCTCTTATTGTTTATTGTTCATCTTTTGGGTACTTTTCCTTCGGTTTTGCTTTAGATGTATGTTTGGAGAAAACTAAGATGTGTTACAAACTTCGGTACATAAGTATTCTCTATACTGTGCTTATTTAGGATTTCCATGAACATCTATATGTCATATATATTATTTACCTATCTTTAGAACTCTTAACTAACATGCATTGTTGTTAATAGACTTGTGTATTTAGTTGGCATTCCTAATGGTTGGGTTGTTCACCCTGTATAAGCATGTCTCTTGTTTATATATTGGAACCTGAGTTTTTTGCACATGCTTAGATGTTTTAGTAGCATCACTTATTTTCTCTCTCTCTTGAGGTGTTGTTTGTGTTGCTCACTAGTTGGTCAGTATCTTTCCTTCTCTTGACTAGCAATGATGTGAGCATTGTCGATGATCTCTTTTGAGGCAACAATTTGTAATTTGTTACCAATGATCTCTTTGTAAACAACATTTTACAATTTTTACTGATGATTTATCTTGAGACACATTCTTGCCTTTTTGGCCAATGATCTTTTTTAAGGTCATCTTTGTCATCTCATTTGTTTTGTGTTATTGTTGTTTTTTGTAAGGTTGATGATTTTACTCTCTACTAACTTGCTTATTTTTTGTGAGTTTTTCTTAACATGCTTAGTATGCTTCCCTACTTCTGTATTGTTTGTTTCTATTGTATATAGATGCTTTTATTGAGGGAGATTTTTGAGAGTGCAAGATGTATAAACATCTTTTTCCATCTAACTTGCATACATTTAGAGAGAGACGTGTGTGTTAATTGCTTGATGTTAGGGGAGAATTGTGTTTATTTTGCATCCTTGGTGTTTGTCCAATTTATGAGTTTATGTTATGATGTTATGTTCTTGTGATGCTTTATTCTTTTTTATATCACTTTGTATGCACTACAAAAAAAAATTGTATTTGATAACAAATTTATTTTGGACAAAAAATATTTGTCATTAAAAACGGTTATTTGGCATCAAAATTTGTCAACAAAAGCTTCCATTGAATAGTACACTAACTTTTTAATATACGATTTTTTTGAGACAATTTTATCATAGATACTAATTCTTTAACAAATTAAGAGTTTGATGGAAAAGTTTGGCAAGAAATCTTGGTACCATATTTTTCCATACTTTTAATTTGTCAAAAAAGATAAAATATTTTTCATCCTATATTTTTAATTGTTGCATATTTTTGTTTTTCAAGAAAAAATTACCAATGAAAGTTAAATCTCATTAATTTTGTTCTTATCTTTTACTCAATAGCCATTGATGACTAATAAGAAGAACATAGTAATTTGAAGTTACTTTGATCCATTTAAATTTCCTATAAATTTTTCATATTTTATGGAAATAATATATCGATATTTTGAGTATCCAACAACAGCTACTTTAAAGAAAATTTAGCCTTTATCTTGGTGGATTATTGATTTTTTTTCTTCATGTATAAGCTTTGTATTGGTTATACACGAGTGTAGAAGTCAATTTTTTTTGTAGAAACTTATAATCTGATTGTTTAAAACCAAATAAGGTAAGATATGTTGTATTTGTTTAAAAACCATCAAAATATACTATTTCACCTTGAAAATTTTTCCTAAAAACTGACAAGAAAATTATACATGAGTAAAAAACATTTTATGGGAAACAAAATTAAAAATAAAAAAGAAGTTTTTTATATAAGGAAAAAATAGAAAGATATTTTATTAAAAAGAAAAATATATATATATAATAATAAAAAATTATACTTTAAATAACAAAAACAAATATAGTGATTAGTGTGCACCTCTTCCTCAGATTTATGCCTTATCCATATTCCATGTCTCTTCTTCCACATATGGGTACTATTCACATGGTACTATTCATAGATACTATTTGGCGAGTACTATTCATCGTTAGAAAAGTATCAAGTTCAGTGAAACCTGTTGACTAACGATTCAAATGAAGGAGAGCACAGGTAATATGATAAAGTTGACCGCATTTAATTATGCAATTTTGGAAGCCGAAGATGGAGTATCTTTTATACATTAAAGATCTATGGAAGCCAATTATAATGCCGAAGGAGAAAGAAGTAACCAGTACAGACATTGAATGGGTCGTTCTGAACCGAAAGTGTGCTGCTCAAATCAGACAATGGATCGATAAGAGCATTTTTCAAAATTTTGCTAATGAACACGATGCTTATGTTCTTTGGCAAAAGTTGGAGAAAATGTATGCGAGGACAATCGCACAGAATAAAGCTAATCTGATGTGACGATTAGTCAATTTGAAGTATAAAGACGGAAGTAGTGTATCAGAACATATGAGTGAGTTCCAAGGCATTGTAGATCAACTCAACTTTATGAAGATGACTGTAGATGACGAGTTATAAGCGTTGTTGATGCTGAGCTGTCTACCAAAAAGTTGGGATACTCTAGTTGTGTCAGTTAGCAACTCAGCTCCTGAAGGCAAGCTTACCATGGATATGGTAAAAGACAGAATGCTAAACGAAGAGTCTCGACGAAAATATGAAGGATATACTCCTGACACTGAAGCACTTGTCATGCAGAAACAAGGCAAGCAAGAATGGCACGGGAGAAGTAAAAATAGAAATCCCTGTAACCAAAGTCAACAAAGAGGACGGTCGAAGTCTAGATCAAGGTATGACAAGAAGTGTCATCATTGCGGCAAGCCTGGACACTTCATTCGAGAATGTAGAAGGTTAAAGGCGGAACAATAAAGAAATCAGGAAGCAGAAACCCGAACAAATGACACCACAACTATCACTGAAGAAGTTGTCATTGTTCGAGATGCTGATTATGTTAATCTTGCATGCCAAGACACTACTTGGGTAGTTGACTCAGGCGCTTCCTATCATGTCACCTCATGCTAGGAATTCTTCTCAACCTACACTCAAGGTGATTTTGGACGTGTGAGGATGGGAAATGATGATGCATCAAAAAATGTCGGCATTGGAAATATTTATCTAGAGACTAATCTTGGATGCAGATTACTTCTGAAAGATGTGAGGCATGTTCCTGATATCCCCCTCAATTTGATCTCTACCGGTATGCTTGATGATGATGGATACAATAATTATTTTGGTGAAGGAAGGTGGAAGCTCACCAAAGGCAATATGGTAATAGCTAAAGGCAAGAAAGATATACCACTCTACATCACAGAAGCAAAACTATGTAGAGGAGAAGTAAATAGCACTAGGAAAGAAGTTCCTACCGAGCTATGGCATAAGTGACTCGGCCACATGAGTGAAAAAGGTCTCAAAATTCTTTCCAAAAATGAGCTCTTGCCAAGAATGAAAGGTACACCGTTGCAAACTTGTGTTGACTGTATTATGGGAAAACAACATAGAGTTGTATTTCGTAGTCTCGCACCATCTAGAAAGGAAAATATTCTACATTTAATACACACAGATGTCTGTACAATGAGTTGTAAGTCATTAGGAGGTGCTCACTATTTTTTGACCTTTATTGATAACCATTCTAGAAAAGTATGGAGCTTTTATTTGAAAACTAAAGATCAAGTGCATGAAGTTTTCAAGCAGTTTCATGTAAAAGTGGAGAGAGAAATTGGTAGACGTTTGAAGTGTGTACGTGCAGATAATGGTGGTGAGTATCGTGGACCATTCGAGGAGTACTACAGAAGTTTTGGTATCAAGCTGGAAAAATCAGTACCAAAGACACCTCAACACAACGGTGTCGCAGAGAGAATGAACAGAACCATCTGTGAAAGAGTCAGATGTATGCTCTCAAATACAAAACTATCAAACTCCTTTTGGTGGAGGTAATGAGGACACCAATCAATTTAATCAACCTTTCTCCATCATTTCCACTAAACTACGATGTACCGGAAAGATTTTGGACGGGGAAAGATGTTTCTTACAAACACTTGAAAGTATTTGGCTGCAGAGCATTTGTTAACATCCCAAGAGATGAGCGATCCAAATTGGATGGAAAAGAGAAACAATGTATCTTTATGGGATATGCCCATGAAGAATTTTGCTACAGACTTTGGGATCCTATTAGCAAAAGGATTGTTAGAAGCAGATACGTGGTGTTTCTTGAATACTAAACAATCTTGACGGGGGAGTTACACGAGATACTAATAATGTTAATCCACCAACTGGCAGTTCAGAACCAGAACAAGTTTCTGAACAAGTCCAACCAGAAGTACAAACAAGGAGATCTACCCGAGTACGACAACCAAGTCGTATATATTCTCCTAACGAGTATGTGATGCTCACTGAAGGGGGAGAACCAGAGAGTTATGACGAAGCCATCACTGATCAGCATAAGACTGAGTGGTTTAAAGCCATGCAGGAAGAAATGAAATCTCTGCATGATAACCATACATTTGACTTGATGAAACTACCACAGGGAAGAAAAGCTCTCAAGAACAAGTGGGTGTACAGAATCAAAAGTGAAGAAGGCATCTCGCAACCACGATACAATGCAAGATTGGTTGTGAAAGGATTCGAGCAGAAGAAAGGCGATGACTTCGATGAAATATTCTCACCAGTAGTTAAAATTTCTTCAGTCTGAGTTTTTCTTGGTTTGGCAGCTAGTCTTAATCTGGAGGTTGAACAACTTGACGTAAAGACTGCATTCTTACATGGTGATCTTTATGAGGAAATCTATATGGAACAGCCCGAAGGTTTCCAAGTCAAAAGCAAAGAGAAGTTGGTATGAAGACTAAAGAAGAGCTTGTATGGTCTGAAGCAAGAACCAAGGCAGTGGTACAAAAAGTTTGACTCATTCATGGAGAAAAATGAATACAATAGAACGACGGTTGATCACTGCTTCTTCATCAAGAAATTCTCTGATAGTGATTTTATTATTCTTTTACTTTATGTTGATGATATGTTAATTGTGGGTCAAAATATTGACAAGATTAACAAGTTAAAGAAGGAGTTGAGCAAGTCCTTTGCAATGAAGGACTTATGACCTGCCAAGTAGATTCTTGGCATGCCGATTACCCGCAACAGGCAAAAGCAAAAGATTTGGCTTTCCCAAAACGGTATGTTGAAAAATTTCTTGAAAGATTCAACATGAGAAAAGCTAAACTTGTTAGTTGTCCACTTGCAAACCATTTCAAACTTAATATGAGTCAATATCCCTTAAGTGAAGAGGAGAAATCAGAGATGAGCAAGGTGCCTTATGCATCGGTAGTTGGCAGTTTAATGTATGCTATGGTATGCACTAGACCAGACATTGCACATGATGTTGGCGTTGTGAGCCAATTCCTATCAAATCCTGGAAAGGAACATTGGGCAGCTGTCAAATGGATACTCAGGTATCTCAGAGGAACCTCTAGTCATTGTTTATGCTTTGGTAATAATAAACCTATATTAGAAGGATATACAGATTCAGATATGGCTGGAGACGTAGATACGAGAAAATCTATATCTGGGTACCTAATAACATTTAGAGGGGGAGCTGTTTCATGGCAATCACGATTACAAAAATGTATTGCCTTAAGTACCATAGAAGCAGAGTACATTACAATCACTGAAGGTTGTAAGGAGATCTTGTGGATGAAAAAGTTTCTACAAGAATTGCATCAGAACCAAGAAAACTATGTTCTTTATTGCGACAGTCAGAGTGCAATTCACCTTAGAAAGAACCCAAAATTCCACTCAAGGTCCAAACACATCGATGTAAGGTATCATTGGATTCGTGATGTGTTGAAACATAAACTACTGCAAGTTGATAAGATTCACACTAATGATAATGGGGCATATATGATGACAAAGACTCTGACTAGAGAAAAGCTTATTATCTGTAGAAATATTATAGGTGTGGAAGAGCCATGTCCCACATAAGGTGGATGGGGAGATTTGTTGGTCCAACTAATGTGGGCCAGCAACAAAGAAAGAAAAAAAAGGGAAAGGAAACATTCAAAAGTGGTGGCGCTGAAAGAAGAAAGAAAGAAAAAAGTCAAATTGGTTTTGCCATTTGTCTCCATATAATCATGCGTGAAGAATAAAGTTTTTTGGTTTTATAAAGCCTTTGCTTCAATCTCAAAATTTAACAGATCAGAAGCGGAGGAAAAGAAAACAGAGTATTTTCTGAGAGAGTTCTTGAGAGGAAAAATTAAGAGAGCTAATTTGTGACGTTTTACTCACAAATTGAAGATACATATTTGTTGTATTTTTGTGAGAGATTCAACTAAAGATGAAGTGTGTAATCTCATCTTATTATAGTGGAAGTTTAAGTGGTTACGGATCCCGTGGTTATTATTTTCATTTTTGAAAAGTTTTTCCATGTTAAAATCTTAGTGTCATTTTTATTTTATTTTGATTTGAGAAATTTTTTTGAATGTATAAAATTTATTTCTTTACAACCATCTATTTTTTTCAATAGAAAGAGAGAATGAGGTGTAGACACTTAGAAGACTAGTGGCGAAAATGGTGAACAACTAAGCTAGAAGAGGAGTTAGTGTCTTTGATTAATGGCGATGGACGGAGTGCGGTCAAAATAAAAGGGAATAAGAGAGAAGAGAGACAAGGGATAAACCCCACCAGATCTGAGACAACCTATGATGCTGGAGTAGGCAAGGTTGTTCCCGATCGGTCCACCTGCTGAAGAAAGCTACTAAATATGGGCCCCTATAGAGTGTGATTAGTTCTTTTTATACTTTGTAATAGATTTTTCTTTTATTTTTGGCTTAATATTTTTCTACACCTTATAGAATGCGTCACACGTATTCTTATAATAATTAACAAAGCATGATAATTAATAATCATTATTTTAAAATATATAAATAATTTTATCTAAAACTTTATAAGATATAATTTAAAATTTTATATATACATAATAAAAAAAATTAATATCTATAAAAATATACAAGAATAAATAATTAATTCTAACTAAAAATTAAAAAAATAAATACTCGCCAACCAAGAGAAGTGCAAAATTATAAGACTAATATAATTAGAAAGAAAACAGTGCAATGGAGAGTCCAAAAAACAAATAGGAGTTGTTAAATGGCGAAGATAGGCATCGATGTGGTTAGTTGTGCACGTACGCTGACTAGTAGCTATAATTACGGTGGGATTTCAGACCTATTATCTACTGAGGTAAGACCACAAATATATGTAGGAGTCATCGTTTGTTATGTCATTGTTGTAAGGAATTGATTTTGTGGCCACTCAAAGTGGCACTTACCCAAAGTTTGTGTTTCATGTCTGCAATGCATGATTTAAAAATTAATCAATATACGAACTTCTTTATGGACTATATATTATAATAAACTTCTTGTAGGCTATGTATATGCTTGCTTAATGTATATAACACATGGATACTTTCTAATCTAACTTGGGTAATTCAATTAATCGTCTCCAATGGATTTTTTTTTTTTTGAAGTGGTGCCCATTTGGAAATTAATGTATGCAAGTAGAAAAAAGGCAATGCTATGTGGTTTGATTCAGTACTTGAATATGTTTGGTGTTGCAATTGGCTATAGAATAGCTGCATCAATCAACATGAAGTGAGTCGTAGTACTAATCTGATTGTTGAATTTATCCACTCTCAAATTTTGGTTTATGAAATTTTACTATGATGGTTTATTGTGTTAAATTATTATATGTAGGGCAATAAAGAGATCAAATTGTTTCCATAAATGTGGAGGAAAATACCATGTCACATGTCAAGCAATGGTAAGATAACCTTTGGAGTCTCAGAGGTAATATTTTCTCTCTACTATAGATTTCAGTTAAGAATGGTGGTTCTTCATTGTTGCAGCTATCATGTCCTTCACATATTCACCAGCTGGTCTTGGTCCTAGGATAGGCAAAGTTGCAGGTTTGGATTAGTATTTAGAATATTTTAAATATTTTTTAGATTATGCAGGATTTGAATATTCAATAACTTTTTTTTTAAGTATGGTCCTTCAAGTTGTTTTTCATTTCTTTTTTTTGTTTTACTTATTAGTAATAGATTAAATTAGATATGTCAGTACTGATCTTGATGTGTGTCTTATTTTTAGATAGTTATAACCAATTATCACTTTCTTTTATGGAACTCTAGTCCTAAGTAAGTTGCACTACGCAAAAATCATGTATTAACGTCGGTTATTAACCGATTTATTTAAAGTCGGTTAGGTGAATCGATTTAAATTAAAAGATTTAAAATTTAAAGTCGGTTCACTGACTTTAAGTTCAAAATCAGTTAAACGCGTGAACCGATTTTAAATTATGTATTTTTTTTTACACATTTTTTACTATACTCAACACCTGTATTCGATTACATAATAGCATAAAAAACTAAAATCTGTTTAACAAAGTTTATATAATACAAATAATTAAAAAAATAAATATTAATTAATTACTTGAGAATTAAATTTATTACAAAAAATAATTTTATATACAATATATATATATATAACTTAAATTACAAATAAAATGATATCGTCTCTTTTGTAATAGATTTTGTGTTATTCTCAATTTATTTCAAGGAGAAGAAGCTTAGTTTGCTTAGAATCACTAGCATAGTAACCAGGAAACTAGGCAAGAGAAATGAGATGGCGTTTGAGCAAAAAATAGTTGGTCCATTTAACAATTCATTCCCCTAAATATATGAGCACATAAACATCCATCACACAAAGAGCCCAAACTTCAGAGACACAGGAATAGAGAAATTAAAGCATTATAAAAATTACCATGGTGTTGTTCTATATTATTCAAGATCATCAAATTCTTCTCTTAATTCTTCTTGTGATGTTATAATTTGAACCATGTGTTCTATCCATTCTTCTCGTAAATCATGAAAAATTTACATATCATAGCTCGACTTGTTCCAACCAAAGAACTATATGCAATTAAATTCAAAATAAGAAAGTAATATCATGAATTCACAAAAATAACTTATATATGTTAAAAGATTAGTAAAAGAAATTACCACATCGACACCAGAGTGATATAATAATAACCCTATCTCTTTGAAATCAAATAAGCACTATATTAATCTTTTCTCTATAAATATGAAGCTATCTGGAATCAAACTGGTATTTTTAATGCTATAATGAGCTCTAAATATGAAGTCAAGTGTAACTTTGATTTGTTACTTGGGTTGGTTGAGTTTTGGTGCCTATAAACTAATATTTTTGTATTTCCTTGAGGTGAAACAACAATTACTCTTGAATATATGATGATTCTTGTGGTTTTCTTGTACTTAGCTGGCCAATGACTACCATGATGTTGTCATACCAAGGAACTAGGCAAGAGAGATGAGATGAAGTTTGGGCAAAAAAATAGGCCCATATAACAATTCATTCCCCTAAATACATAAGCACATAAACATCCATCAAACAAGCTGCCCAAATTTCAAACACAGGAATAGAGAAATTAAAGCATTATAAAAATTACCATGATGTTTTCATATGCTATTCATGATCATCAAAATCTTCTTCTGATTCTTATTGTGATGATATAATTTGAACCATGTGGTCTGCCCATTCCTCTCGTAAATCATCAAAAATTTGCATATCATAGCCCGACTTGTTCCAACCAAAGAACTACATGTATTTAAATTCAAAATAAGAATGTAATATCATGAATTCACAAAAAATAACTTATATATGTTAAAAAGGTATATTGGTAAAAGAGACTATCACATTTTTAATTGGAATGTTGATATTTGTGATGATTTCGCTCATAAACTTCATGACAAAGTAACCACATATTTGATTCCGTCATTTTCTTGTGGAACCTACAAAATCAAACATCTTTATTATTCAATAGTAAAATTAATTAAATTATTAATATTTGGTTGTACATACCATAACTTTGTCCCATATAAGCTTATGAGATTTTTTAAGAGCAATGCCTCTACACGTGTTCCACAACTTCCATGCCCTATCAAAGTTTAAAACGGTTAGTTTTTTTATTAAATATTACAAAGAACAATAGAAGAAAAATAGCTAGCCATAACTCTTACATTTCAACAATTGTTTTTGTATCTTTACTCAATTCTATAGAAACTGAATCACAGTACCAAACATAATTGCCATATAGATCAAATGTTATCAACATTCATTAATCTTGGCTTTGTTCAAACTTTAATGGCAAAGGGATTATCAACTTTTGATTTCTGTTAAGTGTTAATTCCCTATCACATAATTGTTTATCTCTGATGCTAACATTCTTCTCTTGATATTGATTGACAAGTGAAGAATCATAGAACATTGTTAAATGTGATGAGTGATTAGCTTGAAGTTGATAATAACATGCCCTATATAAAAGAAATATATATAAATAATTAGATAATATAAATATAATTATATATGTTCTACATAAATGAAAGTTATTTACTGATTGAGGACTCACATTTTTCACACTTGAATTATACTTAAATCGATCACTTGATATTCAAACAGCTATAATATGCACTTGATCGATATATATGTTTGGTCAATGTCTACATTAGAAATTTCTCTAAGAAGTGGCACAGTCCATCCATCATTTATGCTAGTCTTGCTCGAAAAAATAGTCATCAAAGAGCCAAGATTTCTGCTGAATTTTATAGCATAATCATAACTATACTTTTACAATGGCTTCTTCTTGAATGACTTAGTGCTTGATGATTGCCCACTAGACATAGATTTACCACAAGATACTTGCTTTGTATATCTTAAATGTATCAAGCATGTCATCATCTTCTAAAACATCACAATGGTAGAACTCTTTTTGTGGAGACATTAACCCAATAAACCATCTTGTGTCAATTTGATCGCTCATGTAAAATACTTGTTTTACATGAAGTGCTAACGTGAAAAGATAATCAGTGTGACTTATCTTGGATATATTTACAAGGGTCAATCCAAAATAATCTATTTTATATCCAACATTGATAACATATTTAACCTAATCACACAAGAATACTGTTTCATGGAAGACCCCATAATCGAGTTCCCAAATTTCTTGAATTATACCATAATATGTTCTATCAAAAACTACAGGATTACCATCTTTTGAACTAGAAAATTGCATAGTTTTTGCAACCATCTTCACACCACTATTTTGATTTCCTTGTGCTTTGTCTCTTGCTTAATCTTAAACCTCGATCCATTAATTATGAATCTAGAATATGATTTCACATTGAATTTTGGACCATGTGCAAGCCATTCTAAACTTTCTGTTATTTTATGATTGGGTTTGTTGAGTCCAACTTGAATATATTCATATAAAAACATGAAATGTGTTTAAAACAAATTTTTAAAACATTATATAGAAGTACTAATGAATTATTGTATGTGCCACTTACATGGTTGCGAAACCAATTAATAAGCTCTCGCTTATGTTCATTATAAAACCATTTTTTCCTCCTTTTTTTTATAACGAGGATCGATCTTCAGTAAGTTTAAATGCATTCTGTAATGTTTTATTAAAGATTTATCAATTATATATCATTAATAGTTAAATAAAAAATAATTTTATTTTAAATTAAAAGGTTGAACCTATCATCACTTACTCTATGTACGGTTGTGCCTCATTATTATTTATCAAAATGATTCAGTGCACTTTTTCCCATCGAGTGTGATTAATAAACAATTTCTTACTTCCACCAAGCATAGGGTTACCTACTTGGATCATGTGACATTCTAAGATCAACTTATGCATAGGATTCCCAATTTCAATGCAACCACTAAAGTATTCAGAACAAAACTTAATGGCCTCTTTCAGTAATGTAATGTCCCACCATGCATCTTTCAGGACGATTTCTATTATTTACATTTCCTTTAAGAACTTGATGTATCTCTCAAAAGGATACATCCACCTTAAGTAAATAAGACCACACAATTGGACCTCTTGAACTAAATAAACACAGAAGTGAATCATTATATTGAAAAAAGAAGGAGGAAAATATTTTTTCAATTAGACACAAACTCTCTACAACATCTTTCTGTAAAGATTTTAACTCACCAACTGATATATATTTCTTGCATATTGTATTGAAGAATGAATAAAGAAGAATTATTGATAATAGAACATGTTTTGGAAGAATTGATCTAATAGCAACTGGTAATAATTGTTGCATTAAGATATGACAGTCATGTGATTTCAATTCATAAAGTTTCTTATCAGTGATAGACACAAAATTTCTTAAGTTGGATGAGTAATCATCAGGAACTTTCACACCAGCCAAACATTTATAAAACACATCCTTCTCTTTTGTTGACATTGTATATAATGCTGGTGGAAAGTATGTTTTATTCTTATCATTTTCCTCCCTTGGTGCCAATTCAAGTCGTATGCCTAGTTTCTTTAAATTCAATTTTTCTTTAATTCCATACTTCATTTTTCTGGGTATATTAAATAATGTACCAATCAAGCTCTCACATACATGTTTCTCAATGTGAATGACATCTAAGATGTGACAAATGTGTAGGTCTTTCCAATAAGGTAATTCCTAAAATATTGATTTTATATTCCAACAACCATGATCTACTGAATCAATAACATTTTACTTTTCACCCATTTTATTAGTTGACCTCTTTTGTTTCCCTCCATTAGTAGGTATTCTTTTTTTCATCTTTCCATATTGTTTGAATTTCATACCATTCAATTACCTTAATATATCAACACCTTGCAAAGGTCAGGGTGTAGGATCATGATCTTTTTCACCATTGAATGGTTTCTTTTGGTATCTAAACTTGTGTTCAGATGGAAAAAAATCTTTTATGTCTTCTATAAGACATATTTCATCAGTGAACAAGATAAGTTGCAGAAGTGCCATCACTACAAATAAGGCATCCTATATAACCTTTTGTTGCATGTCCTGATAAGTTCTCATAGGCAAGAAAATCATTAATTGTCCATAAAAGGACCCTCTTCATGTTTAAGTGTTCTTCTTTATGTGCATCATAAACATTTACACCATCATTCCACAATGTCTTTAAATCATCTATTAGAGGTTGCAAATATACATCAATATCAACTCCGGGTTGTTTCAATACTAAGAACAATAATGTTAACATCATGAATTTTCTTTTCATACACAACCAAGGAGGAATGTTGTATGTTACCATAATTATTTCCCAACAGCTATATCTACTACTAAGGTAACTGTGTGGATTAATTACATCAGTAGTAATGGAAAGACGAAGATTGCATGGATCAAATGCAAATTAAGGGGATAAATTATCTACTTCTTTCCAATTTGGAGAATGACAAGGATGACATAACACCTCATCATCAGATCGATTATCTGAATGCCAAGTCAATATCTTTGATGTCTTTTTATTTTGAACAACCTTTGAAAGAGAGGAATCGAAGGAAAGTACCAAAGAACCTTTGCAGGCACACCTTTCTTAGGTGTTGTCTCATTTATAGTATGCTTCCATCTCGATGTTTTACACATCAGATAATCATCTAATGTCTTATATTCTTTTCTATAAAGAATGCAATCATTTGAACAAGCATGAATCTCATGATATTCCATGCCAAATCGACTAAAAGATTTCTTCACTTTATACATTGAAAATGGAAATTCGATACCCTCAGAAAACATATTTATTAGTACATTTAGTAATTCTGTGAATCCATTGTCAAAAAAACCATTTTTTGCATTCACATTGTACAAATGAACCAATCCCTACATTTTGGTGTATTTCTTGTATTCTGGATACAACGATTTTTCGGCATCTTCTTGAAGTTTTTTAAAGATTTTGGATCATCCTCATGTAGTTCATCTTCAACACCATGAAACATATTTTCTATATGTACATTATGATAAGATGTATATAATCCACTCACATTCTTATTTATCTCTTTCCCATGAGTATTATCAATATTTTCTCCATGATAATACCAACATTTATAACTTAAAAGAATATCACTACGGATAAGGTGATACTTAATCTCGTCAATATCATGAAATCGCTCATTTTTACATTTAACACATGGGTATCGAATCATACTAATTTCATTATTAATATTACTACAAGCAAACTCCAAGAAACTTTAACTCCAAAAATGTAGTCTTGTTCCATTCTATACTTTGACATCAAATATTTATCTATTTTTTATTAATGACATTAAACATATTAAATATGTATCTAGCCAATATATTTCAGATATTATTATATATAAATTTTCTAATTATTAGAATATCTATCAAAGCACCATATAAAAATAAATACATAAAAACCAAATATAACAAATATATACACATAAATATAATTATATGAGATTGATTGTAATTACTAATAATAATATATTATATCATTTGAGTTGATTTCAAATTTAAGATATATAAAATAAAATTTATATAACAATTTTGTGATGATTAATATATTTTTTTAAATAACTACACTACTTAAAACCTAAATTTTTAATGAGCATCGTATTGTTAAATGATGTCTTTACCATTTCAAATTAACAAAAATAAATAAATTAAAAAACAAACCTTAAATCACAGTAATTCTCAACATAATGATATAAAAAAGGTTAAATGTATAAATATATAAATTTATTATGAATATATCACATAATTATTTAATTTATTACGAAAATTTATACAAAACCTATATAATAAAAATAATAGCATATATAATACAAAACCTACATAATACAGAAATTTATACACATAAACAATAACACATAATATATAAAAAATAAAGAAATGTGAATAACAAGTACGCAGGATTCATAGAAATACTTACAAGAGTAAATCAAGTGATAGAATGAAGGAAATGAAGAAAAATAGGTATACAATTTTTGAGTATTTTGCTCAAAAAATAGGGGATCTAGAAGAGAAATTGGAGAGGGAGAAAACTCACTAAGCGAAGCTGGAATTGGTGGTCGGAGATGGCCAAAAAATGAGAAGGAGTGGAGGAGGGAGTGTTAGTTGGTTTGGTTTTGAGTTTACACAACGTTAGTTGGAAAAATATGTTCTAGATGGGGGAGAAAGAAGAGAAAAGGAAAATAAAACTGTGTGTAGCGTCGGTTGACACGTAGTAACAACGCTACACATAGGACGTAGCTTCGGTTCTACGTGTCAACTGACACTACACGTGGATAGCGTCGGTTTTTCAACGAATCGACTTAAAATTCATTATAAGTTGATTTTCCCTAAAAACCGACTTTAAATATCGACTTAAATTTCATCTTTTGTAGTAGTGTTGCTTCCCATTTTAATATTTTATTTGATTCATTTTCAATTAAGGAGAACACTTCACTATCATAATCAAGTTTTAGAGCTTTGAAACTTGTATAGTAGAGAACTTTGACACTTTTCATAATCATTATCTACTTGATATCTAACGCTTTCTTCATTTATATTGCCTTCTTAAATTTCAGGTTAGAGAAACTATGGCATGAGAATTCTAGTACATTACTCATGCAAATCAAGGGATTGAAGCAACACTACACTAGGTAGTAACCGTGGCTTGATTAAGTTGTCTTTAACGTAGGACTTCTTTGAAAATAGAGTATAAGTTTATTGCTTAATCATCTCTAGTTCCTTATTATGAGTTCTCTAGCTAATTCGCTGCAAATATGTATCCTAATTTTAGTGTAATTTTTTATTTTTTTGAATTATAGACTTGGTCGACAAATTTGGAGATAAAAATGATTTTGTAAACAATTTTTTTATTAGAGGAAATTATTTTCACCCAAACTTTGTCATTAAATGTTTTTCCTATAATTTATTTTATCAAAAAATACACTTTCTTTGACAAATATTTTATCGTAAAAAATATTTTTTTCGACAAATGTTTTAGCGAAAAATACACTTTCTTCAACATTCTTTTTCGGGAAATAAACTTTTCTTTGACAAATATTTTGTTAGGAAAAATGCTTTCTCGACAAATATTTTTTTTGAAAAAATACTTATGCCAATAAACATTGACCTTATTGAGAAAAACTTTTCTATGATGGGGTGTTGGGACAACCGTCCCGACAAAAAACATTATCTTGGAAAGGGTTTTGGTGACAAGTGTAGGTGTTTTTCCAACAAAGTGGTTTGTCGTTAAAAACTATTTTTCTTGTAATGATAAACCAAGTATAAATATGAATGTTAGTATGACATATTGTATGCATAGTATGGATTCTCTTGTGTCATGTTTAAACCTATGTTATTCACCAATTTTCTTGTTATAGTGAGTAATTTTATGTTTCCTATATGTAGTTGATTACTTGGTATTTTTTTTTGTAATGCATGACATATGTTTTCCTTGGTAGATTTGGAAGTTTTTCCTTATGTATGTGAATAGTATGGGGTAAAGTTGCAAGATTAAATCTACCCAAGTGTCATGGGAGGAAGATAACTAAGCCACTAGGAGTGTTTCAATTTGGAAGATAGTTGGACCCTGAGTCACCTTCTTACGAATTCAATGACACATTTATGTGGCATTGGTATTTAGGGAAGATAGTTGAGTCATTAAGAGTGTTTCAACTTGGAAGATAGTTAGATTCCTAGTCAACTTCTTCTTATGAATTCCCTAGCACATTTATATGGCATTAGTGTGTAACTACCCATCATACCAATATGTTGTAAGCACATTGTGATGTCTCTTATGCCCTTTCATAATACGTAAAGATGTGGGGCTCCGTACTATATATCGCATTTGGGAGATATTTTCTGCTTGTTTTGGTTTGCTTGAGCATTCAGTTTGTTGCTTGTTGCATGTTTTTCCTTGATATTGCCTCAATATTGTTCTTTTTATACATGACTGTTAGGATTGCATGCATTTCATTTTGACTTCTCTCCTACATATAGGAGTGTGGTATGTTGTATACTATATACATGTTTGCTTTGAATTTCCATGTCAAAAGGGGGTGAAAAGTGTGCACAACTTATGTTTGTTTGTTAACATGATGTTTGCTACGTGGGATGGTGAGTATAGTTTGCACTACATCTGAGTTGCCTGATATGCATACACTTAGGAATAGTGTTGCATATGTTTAAGGGGGGTTTGCATATTTGTGTTGCATGTAGATTGTGTTTTTTGTGCTACAGGTTGAGTATGCTTAGCCTATTATTGTTCACCAGTGTAGGGTTGATTTGATAGTAATAGTTAAACTACATGATATGTTCATAGGATATGTGTTTATTTCGTATGTATAGGCTATAGGTGTAGGATGAGATCATCAAGTTTCAGACTAGTGTAATGTGGATGAGATCTTCATGTTTTAGACTGACAGAGTGTTGATAAGTTGATCCGAAAAGATGGATAAAGAACATAAGTTGGATGCACTTGGACTAAGTGTGTTTTTTGGTGTTGGGCGTGTCAATGTTTTGTTCATTGGAACAAACATTTTTAGGTCATCTTCATAATCATCTCATGATTGTTATGCGTCTATACATAATTGTACAATATTTTGACACGAAAATTCAAAAAATAAAATTGCAAGTCCTATAATCTTTTTGTCTTTGTTGGCTTCTAGTGTGCAAAACTCAAAGTCTGTTTATTTGACTTAGTGTTTTTTTCTTCCTCTATAAGATTGGTTACTACAAGTTGGTAATATACACACGCATATAATTAGGAACACTATGATTGAAAGCATATTATACACATACTAGAGGGTTAGTTTTTTAGTATGCATGTTAGGTTGAGCATTTTGGTTTTCGACGAGCATGCTTATAAGTAAGCCGATGTTATCGGTCATTTTTTTATAGTTACATGTGAGTATTTATGAAAATTATCTGCAATTTTGGAAATGAAAATTGGAATTTTTGTGCGCCTTGCCGAACCCCTCACTAGACGATATAACCATGGGGTCGAAGATGGTGGTAAATGAGACCCTCAGTGAGGTATCCCATGAACTTGGATGATTTCTATATCAATACCCACTCATTTTGTAATTGGTATCCAGAAAAATTGTAGCAGAGCTTTATCAAATTGACATCCCATTTTCTATTTTTGGATCGCTATTTGAGTGTTATTTGGTATTAATGATTCGTGATTAAGTGAGAAAAATCATGATCTTGAATGGTGAGTATTTGAGGCGGTATTTGTTAGTGGGTTTTGAGTAAAATATTGTGCTTAAGTATTGGTAGTTCTTGACTATTATGCATATTTATTGTTAGAATTATACTGTGAGATTGGATTGGGTAGTATTGGTTGTGTTCCCAAATCAATGATTGTTTATGATACGTGGTTGAATGTGTTTCCCATGGTAGTTCATGATATGTGATTGAATGTGTTTTCTACGTAGGGGGCTCGTGATACCTAGTTTAACATGTTTTCCACGATGGTGATTTATGGTTTATAATTAAGTGTTGTTCCCACAGTTGATTGGTTACTGTCTATTCACTTTATTGATGTTCGATTATCAATCACATTATATTAAGTAGTGTTCATTTTGGAGGAAAATCGAGTTTGTGTATCGGACCAAAACATTGGGTAGGCATCATTCGAGAGCAATGATAGGAAGTTAGGGCAGCGTTTCCCCTAACTAATAGAGGTATTGGTGATTTTATTTCTATTAATGTTGTATCTATTTTTATTGTTTAGTGGATTCGTTTGCTATAGAGTGTTTTTCATAAGCAACCCAAGGATGTTAGCATATGAATAAGGGATTCTGTGTGGGTTTACCTCATTATATCTAGTGTTGTGCATGTTCTAGTGTTTGTTTAATACAATTTGAATTTAAATTTTGTATGTTTTAAGATAATAAGGTTTAAACTCTGATTAGAAAACTTTTAATATTTATTGCATGCCTTCTTATTACTAAATGTTATATTTGCTGCTTAATATAGTGGTTGGTCGTAATTATTCTTTACTACTTTCATTGCTATCTGTTAAGTGTTTTACTTAATACTGTTGTGTGTCTAAGTTTCTATCGTATATGTACCAACATAATAGATTTAGACACTGTTTAGAAAGTTTTTTGATTTGTGGAATTGTATGATTTATTTCTTACCCTAGTTGTGTATCGGGTGTCAGACTCTTTTAATTGGTTTAATATGTTATGTATGATTGCATGCTATGAGAGTACAATCATCATTTACGAAATATGTTCTCATATACGAGATATTGAAATAATTGAAAATCCTTTATAGTTTTTCAATATGTGTGATGTTTGCCTTGTATGCATGTTGCTAACCTGGATAGAAGCTTGTGAGGCACAGAATCACTATTGTGTTTACTACAGATTATTGTTTCTTATCTGCTGTTTATTTTTATTGTGTGTTGAATTAAGCATGTTGTTTTGTTCTTTTACTATGTTATATGTTTAATTCACGTTGTGAGGCCTACATGACCGAGTTGGAATAAAGCTCGCAAAAAGATTCCATAGGTTGGAATTATCATCCCTCATTTAGGTCTCGATTTGCCTATTTGAGTTATAAGAACAATTAATTTTTGTGCAATTTTTCTTACATATGGAATTCTTACAAGCAATATCAAGTATGTGTTTATAGATAAATGGAAATACATTTTCCTTCGAGGGGTTATTTCTACTATCTTGCAAGAACTACATCATTATTTTCAAGATTTTAGGGTTATAATATTTATTCATATCACATTTTTATTCTCATTTTTTTTAATAAGAAGCAGATCTAAGTATATATGTAGTTTCGCTGCTTTTTTCTTAAGATTTAGTCCTTAACTTTTAATTTTAACAAAATCAATCTACTTTAAAAAATTAAACGAACTTTAACATTAATATCACCAAGATATTCTCTCAAATCCTAATTGAATTAATCATCTACACCTCCATTATTAGCAGTGGGAAGTCCTTATCCTCTTCAGATATAAAACTTGGAATTTTTGGAGTTTTGGAAAGTTATCTGAACATTTACTTTTCTACTATGTCATGACTTATGTGATATTTAATGTGATAACCAAGTTACTTGAAATAGGAAAGTTATGAGTTTACTGCTAGAACATTATGGGAACCCCCGTATAGGTAGTAGTTACGAAAAGAAAAAGAAATCATCTCTTTTTCCCTTGGAAATCAAGTAATCCAAAATCCATAAATGTTTATATCCTTAACTTAGTAATTAAGAATTTTAAAGGAGAAAGAAACTTATATGCCTTATTGGATAGGAGGTTTGGCCTTATATATACGTGAATGATGTCCTCCTACTATATGCATAGCCTCTCACCTTGATTAAACCAGCTTTAGTAAACCTTTTCAAAACTTCTTTGTATTTTGTAAGATTACTTCATTTTTCAATCAAAAAGAAAAAAATGACAATAGTTTGCTGCTGTTGCTGTTGCTTATTCTCCTCTTTCTTTTCCTGTCGGTCTTAGAAAACCTAATATGAAATATGATATCTTTTTAAGTTTCAAAGGCGTAGATACTCGAACCACATGTACAAGTCATCTTGATGCGGGTTTAGATAAGAGGGGAATAGCAACTTTTCGAGATGATAAAGAACTTGAGACTGGGGATGAAATTTCTTCGGCTCTAATGCAGGCCATGCATAGAAGATTCTAGAATCGCAGTGATTGTTTTTTCCGAAAACTATGCTTCTTCAGCAGGGTGTTTGAATGAACTCCTACAGATATTGAGGTGCAAGGAAACAAATAATACATATGTTATACCTGTTTTCTACCGCGTACGGTGGCAAAAGGGGACTTATGAATCGGCTTTTCATAAACACAATCAACGTTATAATGCCGAGTTGGTGAATTCTTGGAGATCTGCTTTGCGAAATGTATCTAACATTTCTGGGCATGGTTCTGCTAAGCATCCGTAAGTATCATTTTAGTTGTTTATTGTTCTGCTAAGCATCCGTAAGTATTAATTGACCCGATTATAATTAACTAGCATGCAAGGTGTACATCTTTGATTACAATAGTATACGTGTAGTAGATTTTTATAAAGCTCCTTAATTTAAGGAGTAAAATATGGAGCAAAAGAAGGAACTTAATTCAAGAAACCATTAATTTAAAGAGTAAATTTTTCTATATATAGATGTGTAATTGTAATGAATTAATCAAATGTTTATTCCAAATGAGAGAAAAACTTTTATGAGAGAAAATTGAGAATAATTTTCTTGAGTGTAATTGGGTTATAAGTTGTGAGTTGTGAGTATTATAAACACCTCGTATAATTTTTCCCCTTTTAGTAAAAAGATCTACATAAATCTGGTCAAACTCTGTTATCAAATTTGTGTGTTATTTTTTCTATTTTGCTCTCTCAGAAATCTGGCTTATCGGGAATTTACGTAATTTCCCAACAACCGGTATCAAACAAAGTGCACTTGATGAGGCGTTTGTTCAATTTGTGGATGACGGAAGGCTCATCGGTAGCTTAACATCTCAATGAACTCAACACAGTCACAACTCAGTTGAGTTCAGTGAAAATTGAATTCGATGAAGTACGAGCATTGATACTTTTGTCTTCTTTACTAGAAAGCTAGAATGCTACTGTCACGGCTGTGAGTAGCTCGTCAGGAAGCAATAAGTTGAAATTTGACGATTTTCGTGATCTGGTTCTCAGTGAAGAGATCCGACGTAGAGATTCAGGTGAATCATTAAATTCTTTAGTTTTGCATACAAAATCAAGAGGAAGAAATTCAACCAGAGGGAATGGACGTGGCAGAATAGACTACCGACGTAGATCAAAGGACAAGTGGTCCAAATCTAGGAATCCTAATAATTCCCATAGCTCGAAGACTATCGAGTGTTAGAATTGTGGAAGAAGCGGGCACTACAAAAATCAGTGCAAGAGTGCACCGACGGACAAACAAGTGAAGGCAGAGGGAAATGTTACTTCCATCTCAGGAGGAGATGATGCATTGATATGCTCTTTGAAGAGTAAGGAAGATTCTTGGGTGTTAAACTCTGGAGTATCGTTTCATGCTACTTCATAGCAATGAAACAAGTGGCACTCTTTATATGTCAGCAGGAGAACGTTGTTCGATCGCAATTGTAGCAAGCAATGAAACACCAAATTTGTGGTACCAGATACTAGGCCACATGAGTGAAAAGGGGATGAAGATTATGCACTCAAAGGGAAAACTTCTAGGTCTATAGTTTACAGAGATAGACATGTGCAAATATTGCATACTTGGAAAGAAAAATAGAGTCAACTTTCAAACAAGTGGTAGAACCCCAAAGAAGGAAAGGCTAGAGCTTATCTACTCTGATGTTTGGGGACCAACGACCATCTCATCCATTGGTGGGAAACACTACTTCGTGACTTTCATCGATGATCAGTCTCGGAAGGTATGAGTTTCCTTTCTAAAGCATAAGTCTAAAGTATTTGAGGCTTTTAGAAGATGGAAAGCTATGGTGGAAAATGAGATGGCTTTGAAGATCAAAAAGCTCAGAACCGATAATGGTGGTGAATATGAAGACACCAAATTCAAAAATTTCTACTATAAGCACGGGATCAGAATGGAAAGAACTATGCCAGGCATGCCTCAACACAATGGTGTAGCTGAGCGTATGAACCGAACGTTGACAAAAAGAGCCAGAAGCATTCGTATATAGTCAGGTCTACCGAAGCAATTCTGGGAGAAGCAGTAAACACATAAGCTTACTTGATCAATAGAGGCCCATCTGTTCCATTGGAGCACAGAATACCAGAGGAAGTATGGAGTAGGAAAGAGGTAAAACTATCACATCTAAAAGTTTTCTGTTGTATAGCATTTATGCATATTAGTGATCAAGGTAGGAATAAGATTGATCCTAAATCTAAGAAATGCACCTTCATCGGCTATGGTGAGGATGAGTTTGGATATCGCATTTGGAATGACGAAAACAAGAAAGTGATTCGTAGTAGAGATGTGATTTTCAATAAAGAAGTGATGTATAAGGACATGCATAAAACAAACACCAATGACTCAAAGCAGAATGAGTCAGTATTTGTAGATGCAGATGATGTCCCAAATAGTTCCATGAAGGAACCAATTGTAGTAAGTCCTCATCCAAAGGAACTCGTTGGACATAATAGTGTGCAGCAGTCCAACACACCGCAGCCTCCTACTCCAACTCTTATAGTGAGAAGGTCTTCTCGACCTCAAGTGCCTAACAGGAGATACATGAACTATATGTTGCTTACTGATGGAGGGGAGCCTGAATACTATGATGAAGCTTGTCAGACTCGAGATTCCAACAAGTGGGAACTTGCCATGAAAGAAGAAATGAAATCTCTCATCTCCAACCAGACATGGGAACTAGCTGAGTTACCTATGGGAAAGAAGGCACTTCACAAAAAATGGGTGTACCGGGTGAAAGAGAAGCATGATGGTTCCAAGAGATACAAAGCCCCTAGTTTTCAAAGGGTTTCAACAGAAGAAAGGAGTTGACTACACTAACATTTTCGCTCCAGTTGTGAAGCTCAATACTATCAGATCAGTGTTGAGTATTGTAACCATTGAAGATCTTCATCTTGAACAGTTGGATGTGAAGGCTGCATTCCTTCATGGAGATTTAGATGAAGAGATATATATGTACCAGCCAGAAGGCTTCTCAGAAAGAGAGAAGAAGAACATGATGTGTAGACTTAAAAAGAGTTTGTATGGCTTGAAACAAGCCTCGTGACAATGGTACAAAAAGTTTGACAGCGTCATGCACAAGGAAGGTTTCCATAAGCGCAATGTTGACCATTGTTGCTACTTCAAGAGATATAGGTCCACTTATATCATTTTACTACTTTATATTGATGATATGTTAGTAGCAGGTTCAGATATGGATGATATTAGAAGATTGAAGCAGTAATTGTCAAAGGAGTTTGACATAAAAGACTTAGGTCCAGCAAAGAAGATTCTTGGAATGCAAATCACAAGAAATAAAAAGAAAGGATCCTTGCAGTTATCTCAGGCAGAGTACATCAATCGTGTTTTGTAGAGATTCAACATGGGCAATGCCAAACCAGTTAGCACACCCTTGGCCAGTCAATTTCACCTATCCAAGGATCAGTCCCCTCAGACAGAGGAAGAGAGAATTCATGGCTAAGGTTCCTTATGCCTCAGTCATTGGAATTCTGATGTACGCAATGGTCTGTACGAGACCAGACATTGGCCTTGTAGTGGGAGTTGTTAGAAGATTTATGTCAAACAAAAGGAAAACTCATTGGGAATCAATCAAGTGGATTTTGAGGTATCTACGAGGTACCACATAAAATTTCTTGTACTTTAGTAAAGGAGAGTTAAAAGTATAAGGCTACGTAGACATAGACTTTGAAGGTGAAGTTGATCATCGAAGGAGCACCACTGGTTATATATTTACTGTTGGAACTACCACTATTAATTGGATGTCAAAAATACAAAAAAAAACCACTCTATCCACTATAGAGGTTGAGTATGTAGCAATGACTGAAGCTAGTAAAGAGATGACATGGCTTCAAGGTTTGTTAACTGAGCTAGGATTCAAACAAGAGAAGAATGTTTTGTATAGTGATAGTCAAAGTGCAATACACTTGGCGAAGAATTCAGCATTTCATTCTAGAAAAAAGCATATTGGACTTCGTTATTACTTCATCAGATCTCTATTGGAAGATGATGTGTTAATACTGGAAAAGATTCAAGGAAGCAAAAATCCAGCTGATATATTAACAAAGGTGGTAATTATTAACAAACTAAAGTTGTGCTCAACTTCAGTTGGTTTGCTAGAGTAACAAGACTAGTAAAGTTGCTGCATTGATCGAGGTGTAAAGACAAATTGAAATCAATCTTCAAGTGGGAGATTGTTGGAGATTGCTATAAAGCTCCTTAAATTAAGGAGCAAAACATGGAGTAAAACAATGAGCAAAACATGGAGCAAAACAAGGAGCTTAATTCAAGGGGTAATTCAAGGAACCATTAATTTAAGGAGTAATTCAAGGAGTGAATTTTCTTATAAATAGATGTATAATTGTAATAAATTAATCAACCAAGTGTTCATTCCAAATGAGAGAAAAGCTTAGAGAGAAAAGCTTTTGTGAGAGAAAATTGAGAGTAGTTTTCTTAGGTGTAATTGGGTTATGAGTTGTGAGTTATGAGTGTTGTAAACACCTTGTATAATTTCCTCCCTTTTAGTAAAAAGTTCTGCAGCAAGTCCAGAGACGTAAGCAAGATTGGCCGAACTCCGTTATCAATTTTTTGTGTTATTTATCTATTTTGTTTTCTCATAAATCTGGCTTATTGGAAATTTGCGTAATTTCCCAACAATAAGGGGTAACTCGGCTTATTCCTCTAGTTTTTTTTAAAGAAAATTATTTTTTGATTTTTGGTTAGTTTGGTTCATTAAAGTTAATTAATACTTTAGTTATGCAGTTAGTTTTTTTGGGCATACCGGCTACAAATAAAATAAATTCAATAGAATAAAATAATGACACCTGTAATTTAACTTGGTTTACCCTTTAATTTGGGCTAAGTCCACGGAACGAATTTCAAAAAATATTTCTTCCACTAATAAAATTAATGGGTACAAATTGAGATAAACCCAAAATAGCGTTATACAAGTATTTCCAAAACTCATTATTTTGTCACTCCCTTTTAGAAACATATCCCAATATTTTTCTAAAATATTCTCTACCACTCTCTTACACACACAACACTATTTTCTTCAAAGAAAATTGTTCATTTGGCTTTGCTTTGCTTCTCTTCTTTTGTTGTGTTGATGTGTTTCTCTAAGGCAAAAACATTGCCTATTTATAGGTAAAATTTCTTATCCCTTATGTGGCCATAAATTGGTCACACAACTAACCAAATTTTAGTGAAAAAAATATTAGATGCATTTGTCAAATGTGGTTGCACCTAACATATTTATTTTCTTCCTCTTTCATGTGGGAGGGACCTATAAATCTCCCCTTCCAACTACATGGAGAGCTCCACCAATTCAATAGCTAAACGACAGTATTCAAAATTTTGTCTTGGAAATATTTTGTCAACATGTCTGATCCATTTTCTTCTATATGGATCTTCTCAAGTTGTAGTAGCTTCTTCTCTATTACATTCCTAATCTAGTGATATCTCACATCAATATGTTTTGATCTTGAATGAAATAGGGCATTCTTTCCAAGGTGGATAACACTCTAACTATCACAAAATAACTGGTAATTGTCTTGTTGCAACCCAAGTTCTTTCAAGAACTTTTTCATCCACAACAACTTTTTACATGCTTTCGTTGATGCTATAAACTCTACTTCTGTAGTGGATAATGCAACACATTTTTGTAACTTTGACTACCATGACATAACTCCCCCTACAAATGTAATCAGGTAACCCGAAGTGGATTTTCTAGAATCCACATCGCTAGCCATATCTACATTTATGTATCCAACTAACACAAGTTTTTAATTTCCAAAACATAGGCATATTTTGGAAGAAACTTGAAGATATCTGAAAATCCATTTCATTGCAACCCAATGTTCCTTTCCAGGATTTGAAAGGAATCTACTCATAATTCCAACTGCATGAGCGATATATGGCCGTGTACAAACCATGGCATACATCAGACTTCTAACTACTGAAGCATATGGAACTTTTTCCATCTCTTCCTTCTCTTTGTTTGTAGAAGGGCTCTGCTCAGAACTTAACTTAAAATGATTAGCAAGAGGACAACTAATCACTTTAACCTTATCTATATGAAATCTCTAAAGTATTTTCTCAATGTACTTCTCCTGTGACAACCATATTTCTTGGTGCCTCTGTCTCTAATAATACTCATGCCAAGAATCTACTTTGTTGGCCCCAAGTCTTTCATAGAAAAAGACTTACTCAACTACTTTTTCAAGTTGTTGATTCTGGAAATATTTTGGCTAGAAATCAACATATCATCCATATAGAGCAAAATAATAATGAAATCATCATGAGAGAATTTATACAAAAAAACACAATGGTCAGAAGTAGTCTTTTTGTAGCCTTGCTCTGCCATAATAGACTCAAAAAAATTGTACCATTATCTCGATGCATGTTTCAAGCCGTAGAGGCTTTTCTTCAATTTGCAAACATACTCTTCTTTTCCCTTTTGCTTGAAACTCTCTAGCTACTCCATGTATATCTATTCTTCCAAGTTACCATGTAAGAAGAAAATTTTGGCATCCATTTGTTCAACCTCAAAGTCAAGGCATGTTGCTAACCCCAACATAGTATGAATGGATGCCATTTTCACAACTGGTGAGAAAATTTCATCAAAGTCAACTCTTTTTCTTTGGCTAAATCCCTTGACAACCAAGCTAGTTTTTATCACAGACTGGAACTGTGTTCTTTATGCTTCACCCTAAACACTCTTTTTTTTTTCAAAGCCCTCTTCCTTTTGGGCAGCTTTATCAGCTTAAAATTTCTGTTCTTATGCAATGAATTCATCTCATCTTGCATGGTTTCAATAGATTTTTGTTTGGATTTGTCATCCATGGCTTCTTTATAACTCCCAGGTTCTCTCTTATTAGTTAAAGTTACATACTCATCTAAAGTATATGTGGTAGATGGTCATCTCAGTCTATCACTTCATCTTAGTGGAACAAGAGAAACCATAGGTGATGGTACTGGATAATTAACATCATCATCTCCCTCATCTTTAGAACCAACTTCTATGGGAGCATCATCTTTATTAAGTGGATAAACCTCTTCTTCATCACCAACTTGTCTTGGCACTAATGTTGGAGGAATTAATTCCAAATCTCATGAGTCACCATTGGAATTAGGAACATCCTTCTTCATTTTGAAAATATCTTCAATGGTCTCATCTTTAACAAATATAGCATCATGGCTCTTGAGGAGTCTCTTTATAACCAGATCATAAAATCTATATCCAAATTGATCTTGACCATAGCCAATAAAAATACATTGTCTTTTTTTGGCATCAATTTTGGATCTCTCATCCTTAGGGATATGAAAAAAAATGCTTTGCAGCCAAACACCCCCAGATGATCATAAAAAACATCCTTTATTGACCACACTTTATTTGGAACATCCATCTTGATAGGAGTACAGGGTGAAAGATTCAACACATGTGCAACTATGAGTATTGCTTCACCCTAAAATATTTTAGGCAACTTTGTATATAATAGTAGACATCTGACTCTCTCCATTAAATTTATGTTCATCCTCTCAGCTAAGCCATTCAACTACACTGTCTTTGGAGGTGTCATTTGATGCCGAATACCATGATTTTTATAGTAAGCATGAAATGGTCTTGTGTATTTTCTCCACCATTGTCTGTCCGGATGCACTTCAACTTCTTCCTAGTCTGTCTCTCAACTGAGGCATGAAATTATTTGAAGACATCTAGCACCTGATCCTTTGTCTTCATATGATATATCCAGGTCTTCCTTAAATGATCATCAATGAAATTCACAGAGTATAGCACCACCAAGTGACTTTGGCATTGGTCCACACAAATATGAATGAATCAGATCTAAAATATTATTCATTCTGTAAGGAGGGGAACTTTTAAAAGCAACTCTGTTTTTATTTTCTACTAGAAAATCAACACATTTCTCTAAATGTACTTCATCCATCAAGGTAGTATATTTTTCCTTGCTAGACTTGTCATAGTTTTTTTACCCATGTGACTGAGTCTATTATGCCATAATTCAGCTGCACTATCTCTCTCCATGACATTTACTATATTGGTGGAGAGCTTCACTTGCATTATATACAGAGTTGTATGCTTATCACCTCTAGCCACTACTAAGGAGCCTTTTGTAAGTTTTCATTTGTCATAAATGAAGAAGCTACAATATCCTTCATTTTTAAGTTTGCGTATAGAGATCCAATTCAGGCATACATATGGAATATACCTGAAATCCTTCAAAAATAGTCTGTTTCGTTCTTTGTTTCCAAGCAAACATATCCTTCAAGTGTATATGATGAGAAACAATTTCTACGCGATATAGCGTGAATTGTAGCACCATTATCAATCACTCAACTGGTCTTGTGTGATGCAAGATTGAAAAAATCTTCATCGTAAACAATATTGAACTCGTCTATGGTATTTGTTTGCTCATCATCACTACTATCATCTTTCTTCATTACTTTGCCTTTGTTCATTTCCTGTTCCTTCTTGAACACCTTGCAAAATTTATTGATGTGACCTTCCTCTTACAATGATGACATTCAACATTGGAAAATTTGTTTGATTTACCTATACTCTTGCCTTTGGATTTCTATTCTCTATATCGTCTCTTTCCCCTTGACTATGTCATAAGGGCTTATGCTTCTCAATCTCTCTCTCGGTTCTGTTTCTCATATTATAACATGGCTTCTACAACAACTTCACCCTCCATTTTGTCTTTCACATAAGTAAGAGTTATTATGAGCTAATTATATGATGAAGGTAGTAATGCCAGCAACATCACAGCTTTCTCTTCATCATTGAATCTTGCTAAGTGAGAAAGCTTGATGTTTAAATTGCTAACGCGATGCATCATGCTTACATTATCTTTCTTCCTCATCTGATATAGCTCCTTCCACAAATAAAATTTATTGGCAAAGTTCTTTGACATGTACACGTTTTCTAGAGTCTCCCATATTTTTTTTGTAGTCTTGCAATTTTTTTGATTCAATATTTTGCAAGACACTATCTTAGAGATTTAGATGGATTGTACTAGTTGCAATCTCATCTATCTCCTCCCATTATTCCTTGGTGACGATTACTGCCTTCTTTTCTTTCCCCAGCAACGCCTCATGGACCTTCTATTGAATAATAATATCCTTCATCTTTCTTTTCCATAAGGAGAAATTATTATTGCCATCAAATTTCTCAATATATATTTTCTGGCTTGACATTTTTTTTTCTCGCTATGTTTCTTTTCTACAAATAAATACGTCCTGGACTTAATCAAATCTTTTCTGATGTGGCATATCAGTCTACGCTGCAACAAAGCATATTAAGAATTTTACTAGATCGACTCTGATACCAGTTGTTGGGGCATAGTGGATACAAATAAAATAAATTCAACAGAGTAAAATAATGACACCGGTAATTTGACTTAGTTTACCCTTTAATTCGGGCTAAGTTCATGGGACAAACTTCGAAAAATATTTCTTCCACTAATAAAATTAATGGATACAAAGTGAGAGACAATACAACAAATTGAGATAAACCCAAAATAATATAACATAAGTGTTTCCTAAACTCACTATTTTGTCACTCCCCTTTTAGAAAAATATCCCAATATTTTTCTAAAATATTCTCTCCCACTCTCTTACACACACAACATTATTTTCTTCAAAGGATATTGTTCTTTTGGCTTTACTTTGCTTATCTTTTTTTAGTATGTTGATATGTTTCTCTAAGGCAAAAACATTGCATATTTATAAGCAAAATTACCTATCCCTTACGTGGCCATATAGCTAACTAAATTTTAATCACAAAAATATTAGATGTATTTGTCAAATGTGATTGCACCTAACATTTGTAGTTGTACCTATATTTTTATTTTCTTACTCTTCTAAGTGGGAGGACCTACAAGTTTAATAATTTTAAGATTGGGTCATTGATTACAATAGTGTAAGGGGTCACTATTTATTTCTCTAGTTTTTTATTTAAATTATTTTTTGAATTTTGGGTCAATTTTGTTCATTATATTTTATTCTCCTAACTGTTAGGAAAGTAGAGTTAGTTTAATAATTTTAAAGACGACTTAAAAACAATAAATGAATATGTGCATGTAAGGTGTTATTTTTTTAAGATGTCTTTATTATTATTATCCTAACGCATGGGACATGCATATGTTCACATATTGAAATAATTTGACCTTTCTTTAGTAAATTGTTCATTAAAAATCAATATAAATTACAATAAATTTATTAAAAATAATATTAAAAATCATATTATATTAAAATTAAAAGTATAATTACATTCAAGAGTTTATTATACACTAAAAATTAATAACACAGTATACAATAGAAATAACTTGAGCATAGTATTTATTTTTATCTATTTTGAGACTCAAAACACAGTTCGCCTACTACCTAGTACGTTGGTACCTTTGCTACGCTGGTGTGCCTGGTGTGCTGCTATGCTTGCTACACTGGTGCGCTGGTGTGCTGGTGTGCTGCTACGCTTGCTACACTGGTGTGCTAGTGCGCCTAGTGCTTGGTGTGCATGTTGTGTTGGTGCGTTGGTAACAACAGATAAAATAAGAATGAATCATAAACACAATGTATAATAGAAATAACAGTAGATAAAATAAGAATGAACTATTAAAAATGTTTACAATAGACTTAAAACACAGTTTAGCATAGCATAACAACCAAGCTATGCAAGCAAGTAATAAGAATGAACCATAAACATAGTGTACAATAGAAATAACTTGAACATAGTATTTATTTTTATCTATTTTGAGGCTTAAAACACAGTGCATATAGGTACTTACCAGAAAAGCATGTCTTTCCTATTTATCATTTGCCTTTCCCAAAACATGGATTTTTATCTCCAAATTAAAACATATACTACATATAAAAGATTAGATGAGAAGAACAAAGAAATATAGCAACAACAATCTGGAGTGTAACTATTGAAATAATCTAACAAGGGGCTTCAAGCAAAAATGACCATAAATGAATTGTTATCAACAAAAACTTGTGTGTTTCTCTCATTAATGAAGCTAATTAAGTACAACTATGGTAAGATAGCAAAAGGAGACATTGATAAAAGAAATAGACAATCTGGAATTGTAATAGCACTGACCTAAATGGAATTAACTTGCTTATCTGAGGCTTTCAACGTTTGTTCAATTAAGACATTCATTTATGTTTTCAATTCTGATCATTCAAATTACATTCATAAAATCCATAGTGGTCAGCTAAAACTTCTCTGGTGAATCTGCTTTGTAATAGAAACAGGAAAATATACAATTACTCATTACAAGATAATTGGTAAATAGTATATCAATAAACATTTCTGAAAATACTATTTTTGGTCCTTTCTGTTTATTGTTACAGAAATGCTAGGGTGAAACAGGCACAACACCAGCACCAGGCCAAGCACCAGACACTAGTACTAGCACCAGTGCACCACCCCAATGAACCAACACCAGCACCAAGCCAAGCATCAGGTGACCACACGTTCCACAAACCATACCAAACGAACTTCCTAAAAAATTTTCATAACCCATCTAAGAAATATCCAGCTTTCTCAACGTAAGCAAGCCTTTAGACAGCTAGAAATAACCTCTACGTATCGATCAAGATTTCGTACCGAGAGTCATTTATAAAGAAAAAATATGAGTTGATGTTACTAGAAAGATTCAAGTTGTGGCCAAGGAACTACTATTGTGAGTGTGGAACAGAGGCTGGAATGCGACGGCAGGAGAGTTGAACAAAGGCTGAAACGCGGTGGCGCAAGATGGAACAAAGGCTGGAACGTTATGGCATGAGAGTAGAATGTGACGCAAGGGTTTCGAGCAGAGAAGAGAATATACACGGTGCTAGGGTTTCACGCGAGCAACTGGAGGGAAATTATATATATATATATGGGGAAAAAAAGAAAAAAAACTCAGAAAAAAAAATTGGAAAAAGGAAAAAAAAAAGAAATTAAAAGAAAAAAAATTGATAAAAAATTTGGTGTTTAGTGTAAAAGAGAGAAAATTGAAAGGGAAAAATAAAAAAAAGTTGGTAAAAAAATTTAGTGTTTAGGATAAATTAAAGAAATTTTTTTGATAAAGTATATCTATGGCATCAGTTTTAAAATAACCGAGGTTATAGGGTATATCTATGGCCTCGATTTTATAAAACTGAGGTCATAAGGTATGTCTATGACCTCGGTTTTATAAAAACCAAGGTCAAAACTCTATAGCCTCAATTTTTCTAATAATCGTGGCTAAATGTCTGAGACTATATGCATGTATTTTAGTAATGTCTTTCAAAATATGAATACAAATTTGTATAGGCATATCAATATCAGGAAAAAAATTCACATTTCTAGTACTCCAGGACTATTGTGCAATTATGTATTGTGTATGGTTGGATTCCCTTTGTATGCTTCAATTCCCTTGAAGTTCATAAGAACTCTTCCTTCCGGAAGTTATTAAGAAAACTTATGGCTTCCCGAATGATACTTTATATTCAAGCAGATAAAATGACATGTTCCTCTTTCAAGCCTTATACTATATCTAACTGTGATAGAATAACTTATCCTAATAGTTATATGGCTAAATAGTCCATTTTATAAAGTTATTGGACTAAAACAATCCAACTAAACATTTTTCTTAAATCATTTTAAGATATATGATATTACAAGTTTTTTAGTTATGTCAATTAGAGTATTTTAAATTTTTTATTTTTTTTAATAATCTAGTCATTTTATTATAAAAAAACTACAAAAACGAAAACAAATAATCATTTATTTTATTTTTATTTTTCTTAATTTTTCATCTAATGTGACAGATCAATTGCATAAATTGTTTTTGATATATACAACATTTACTATGGATTTGATTAAAAAACTTAAAAAAAAGGAAAAAATTAATCATTAATACTTATATTGTCATATTTTCATAATAAAATAACTAAATTGTTACAACAAAAAAATAGTAAAAATATCAATTAAATTACTCTAAGTGTAATAACTAAAGACATTTGTGAGTGTATATATGCATGCTTGCATTTGACATTTAGACTCATTCTAGTAGATAACAAAATTTACTAATCGTTCTAACATTAACATCCTCGTATTATATATATATATATATATATTGCCAAATATTGAGAGGCTAGTTGATAATGTATTCTCCTGATCTTGTCTGGTTTGAATCAATATATATATATATATATATATATTGCCCAATATTGAGAGGTTAGTTGATAATGTATTCACCTCTTGTCTGGTTTGAATCAATATAACACACTTACAAAAAAGTAAGATATAATTAACTTAATATTATTTAAAAAACACATAAAGGTTGAAAATAATAATGTTATAGATTTAATAGTATGGTTCTGAAATTTATTCAGCTAATTATTGTGTAAGTTATTAACAAACTATTAGCAGTATTATTTTTAAAAAAATTGAAATATAAAAGATTCATTAATGATCTTGGGCGTAGTCGCTTATGCTCTACAAATATATACAACAGGTAGCACACATGTATAAGCAACATACAACTGTACACATGATCTAAATAGTCCACGTTTAGATTTATTGTTTAATTTTTTCAAACTAATAATAATTTTTATGGAAACTCATGGTTTTAAATAAAACTAATTAACATATAAATTAAAATATCCTTATTTTATAATTTTAATAAAATGAAACCAAGGTGAAGACCTTAACACTTCTTCGATGACCATCGTAAGTGGATAGTCGGACTTCCAGTTAGGTCAGTTAGGTTGTTGACGTAAGTCGTTGATGTAACATATTATATCCAAAAATAAAGGTAATATAACATGTAATATTTAAAGATAAATAATATAACATGTTACAAAGACAAAAACAATGTAACATGTTACATTCAAAACCAAAAATAATATAACATGTTATATTTAAAGACATAAGTAATATAACTTGTTACACATAAGTAATATAAGTTGTTACATCACTCATATGTTGAGATTGTGACTTATCATATATGAAACCATAACTGTTTAACTGTGTTATTCAGCTTCGTTAGCAACGTATACTTAAAAAAGCTAATTAAACACTTTTGTGTTGATATGTTCTTTCGTTGAAAGACATAAATGAGGGTGAAGATAAAAATAATACATGTATATACAATTGCATAAACACACCTGGGAGTTATAATTGTACATGTCTTCATGGAACCTTTGAAGATAGCTGAAAAAATGGTAAGGGTTGTATCAAATCCCTCCCTGCTGAAATTTTGTAGATCAACCTCTGCTACTAACCTAAGATCATGTAGTTAGGTTTTTTATGTCTTGATCCTTCCTTATCTATACTATTGCCCGACGCAGGATTGTAAAATAATTCTCTTCGGCTCAAACAGCCCAATATGGTAATTAGCTGGCCGGTCCATGGCTTGAAAGTCACCCACCTACTATGAAAAAAGTGATGTGGTAGAGATCGGCGGAACATCTGAAACCTATATGCCCGGATATGACTAAAGGACAAAACTGTAAAATCTTAGAACAAAAACACTGTCGTAGTGCAATATATGAAAAAAGTGATGCTTTTGCTAACAAGCTGCTATTCTAAGTAATTAACACCACATATCCAAAATAAATTCATAATTAATAAGTTACTAAATCCTCACATGCCAAAATATTTAGAAAAATATCAAATTTAAGATACTAAAATTTATAATAATAAATATAACGCACAAAATTAAAGACATCTTATCTTAGTAGTATTGCAATTCAATTTTAATTATTATTTTTACCCTTATTATTTATGTGGTAATTCAAAGGTATTTTAATTTAAAAATAGATATTAATTTAACTTAATTTTTTCAATTTATAGTTTTCATCATCTTTCATTATTTTTGTGAGAAAGTTGTATTATCATTGGTCCAAAAGTACAATGTTGAAACGTCAATTCCCACGCTCCAATGCTATCATTTGAACTAAAAAAATGCTTTTAACTGGACAATTTGAGACCTCAAATACCCTTAATGAGTAAAATCGCTATTCCCACATTCCAGTACATCATTGGAACTAAAAAAAAAAAAATTCTATATAGGGTAAGTTTAAGTGTGTTAGGCTTGCTGTAGGTAAAGCTTGTATTAGGCTCTTTTTTTTTTTTTTCCTCTATCTCTCCCTTTAATATGGCCAATTTTAGTTACATTCCATGAAAGCTCAAAGTAAATACCATTAGTGTGTAAAATCATTAGTGTATGTGCAGGTATGTAATTGCAGCTTTTGATAAATACATTTAGAATTTTCCTATTTAATTTAGGATAGATAATTAGAGTTGTACATGTGTCTAGGTTATTAATTTAAAGGTTTATATGCTTTTTACAAGGTTTCGGGCTTGGCAAATATAGTCCATTCCATTCCTATTAGGTTTATAATTAAGGTCAAGAACCTAATTAATTAATTAGTTTTTTTTTTTTATGGATAAACAAGAATCTCAATTAATTAATATAGTAACTAAAGTATTTGATTAGTGTTAAGGAAAACTTGGATGGAGTTGGGGTTTTATTTACACCTAGCTTAGACAAGAGTGTTATGACAGATATTTGGCCATATATGTATAAGGAGGAGAGACTTGTACAAATTGTCAAAGTCAGATAATTAGTGCAAAATATGATTTCAGTTAGTACTATATTTGTGATATAGGCAAATAGTCTATTTTTATAAGGGAAGCGTGTAACTATAGATAGGTTTGAGTAATTCATATTGGTTTTGTAGGGTCATGAACTATCCCAAAAAAGTAAGGTATTAGTAGTCTCAGCCTTGTTAGTGTATGTTGTCTTGTGCTTGATTGATAAAGGTTATTATTGTTGAATTTTTTAATTATTGTTTAGCTATGAAACACATTTCAAAATGTGGTATTGATAATCTATTAGAAAATTAGACTTTAGTGTTAGAAACTGAATATGTTTGAGTAGTAGGGTTGAAGAATTTTCATGAGCATGATATATGTGCTGGTTTGATAGCTTTGTTTATTCTCTTACTGACAAAATAAAATAAAACTGTGTTGCAATTGACTTAAGCATTTAGGGATAGCACTAGAGCTTGTATAATCGTAGCTACTAATGTCAGTGAGGTCTATGGAGGTGTTGATGTAGTTCATGACCATGTTTTTACTACTCAATGAGATGCAAGAGAAGCTACATGTATATCGGTAAGCTTTTGGGAGATATATTCACAAAGATCTTTGGTGTGTATTAATTATTTAGATGACTCTAAGTTAACATATTGTAGTGCGAATAAGATCTAGCCTCTACTTGTTCTTATTTAAATTTGTCAAATATAAGTTATCTATTGTTAATCTAAGAGTTAAATAGTATTTTCTAGTAATAAATTCGAATTGATTAAATGTATTAGATGTAAAAATGAACAATTAAGATTTAAAAAAACACAAACAAGCTGAGAAAAACAAGTAAAGCATTTTTGTCCATTGTATTCATGTTGTTGAATTTAGAGACTTTGAAAAATGGTTTAATACCATGGATATTTAATTAAATTTTATTTTGCATGCAAACGAGTCTAGTATTAAAAAAATATAAAAAAATAGATACATAATTAGAATGTATATACTTCATAGGTTAATCTTTTGGGTAAGAATTGATGAGCGAAAATCGGCATCGTCGATTCTTGCCAATACTTTGGTTTTATAAAACTCTCGCAAGTGCACGAATCATTTCGAAAAAAATGGTAAGTATACTCTCAAGGTCGATCTAAGGAAGGAATGTATGTGGTTTTTAATTTATTATTCAAACTTTTAAAAACGAAATTAAATCTTAAACATCCTGTCACGATATTTTGGGTTTTGTGTTTTTAATCTACTTATATAAAAATAAACATAGATTCAATAAATATTTATGCAAATTTTATCTTTTATAAATAGTGGAATATTTATGGATATAATAACTAAGTAATTATGCTTGCTCATATTATTTAGGTTATTAAATATATGAATTGATATTTATTGATTCTCCCTTTTTTATATGAATACCACCTTTGGTGGAGTTAGATATTCTTTGTTAACTAAACAAATCAATTAACACTTATGGGTGGGGTTGATAACTAATTTGGTTAATTAAATTAATTCATTTTTCTAAGAGATTGAAAATGAACCATTTAAATGCCACCTTTGGTGGGGTTAGACAGTTTAAACTTTATTCAAGGTGTCCAAATTAAACATAAGAATTTAATTATCTGAGTACTAACTTTCAAGTTTTAAAACCACTACTGAAAACATGTCGTCAATACATTTTCAGATAATAATTCTTATAAAAAATTTTGAAATAGAGCTTCACTCTAACTACCGGGCGATTGTACCATCAAATAAAAGAGCACTACTCTAAATCAGACCGGATAACTAAATCTTAAAATCTAATTTTCAGGTTTAAGTTTGTAATGAAAAATAATATATTTCTCTCTAACATTCTTAATATAAAATCTTGAATAAAAACAAAATCAATTCATTTTAGAGATTTTCACATATTTAATATTTCGCAAGCATAACAACGTTATTATTACATCATGTTTATAAACAGCCAGCATAGTTATATTTTATCACAGACAAATTAAATATAACATGTAAGAATAAAGCATAAAAAATAACTGTAAAGAAAATAAAATCCTTACAGAACTTCGACGCTATTCCCGTTGCTGGAAAACCTCCAAGCGGAATTCGCACTCCCATTTATTGAATTAAAAAGCTAATAAATTACATAAACATAACTAGTTCTTCCCAAAAAGGGAAGAACTCTAAAACTAAGAAAAATTAACTAAAAACTAAGAAAAACCTAAAAATCTAAGAAAAGAGAGAAAGAAAGAAGAGAGAAGTGTATTTTTTAGGTGTGTTTTGAAGTGAAGTGAAGGGGGGTATTTATAGGTGAGGATGGAGAGAAAAAATGAGTAAAAAAATGTTAAAAAAATGTAAAAACGCATAATGGAATTGCTGAGGTCATTGATAACGTCAGCATGACGTCATGGGGGTGGCTGCACGTGAAAAATGGGGCGAAACGGGTGCGGCGCGTGCGGAAGAGCTGCTGGGCGCTACGCACAGGGGCACGCGCGTGAATAGTAGCTGCGCGCTGGGGCACGCGCGGATTGGGAGGAGGGTGCGCGCAGCTTGGCGCAGATGGCTGGCGTGCTGCGTGCACGGCTGAGCGCTGGCATGCGCGGCTGGGCGCGATTTTCTCCTTTTAAACATTTTTGACTTTTTGGACCCATTTTGTCCAATTTTTCCATATTTGTTGACCTTTCCCCATTTATTTATTAATATATTTGTGATGTATTGCTTCAAGTATTCCTCTTTGAGTCTTTAAGTTACGTTTTAAGCCAAAATACCTGAAAAACAATAAAAATACCTGTGATTCCGAAAAAGACAAATTTATATAAATATATAATAAAACATATATATATATATATATATATTTAATCAATTAATGTGCATAAAATCATGGTAATTTTACTACTTTTTGAGCACTCATCAAGAATCTATACCTAATGGATACATAATTAGAATGTATTATATACTTCATAGGTTAATCTTTTTGGTAGGAATCTATACCTAATAATTTGTTTTGTATGAAAATAAGAATTGTTTTAAAAAACATAAAATGGTGAAATTTGTTCGAGTAATTGTGGCTCGAAAAGCAGGTTGTATCTACTTTTGTTTGATATCATTGTAATGTTTTAATCTTTCCCTTCACATTGCCATTTGGAATCTATTTAATTTTAATTGGCCTAGTAGATGTCATGTGAATGAGTGTAATTTCTTTAAGAAATTTATTGTTAATTGATGTTGTATTTAACATTATGTATTGATCATGGGTTGTACGTGGGTGATTTCATAGCTGAAATAATTTACCTTTTGAACATGCTAAAATATGTTTCTTTCTAATGATTGATTTATCATAATAATAAAAATAACATTTTAATCTTGAATTGGGAGGAAAATTGGTTAGTGTTAGAAAAATCATATATATTTTTCCTATTCTAAGTAGTTACTATTCACTTATAATTTAAATAAATAGAACTCTAACCTGACAAAATAATGCTATAAGAAATATAATGATAAAAGAAACTAAAGCAGATAAATAAAAATACCATAAAGTTAACGATGTTCGATATAAATGTTATTTATGTCCACGGGTTTCGTTAACCACTTTCACTGTCTCTAAATGGATGAACTCTAAAATTACAACTAATTGAGCAAAATTGAGCTAATTAATTACCATTACAAAAAAGAGAAAAATTTACAAATGGTGGAGGAGGGCTTTATTTATAGCCCAAAATAAAACACCTATCTTAATTCTTAATTAATGTGAGACTTTTCAAATATTTTCACTAAGGAGCTATACAACAAATCTCTACCTTAGCGACTTAGTGATTCTCAAATGATTTCTTCAATCACTAAATTAACAACGCTAGTTCTAATTTAGATTTTCAAGATGTTAATAAAGTCCAAACAATGTTTGAACTTTATTGTCGTTACCACCTTGGTCATCATATTTGTGGGATTCTCTGTAGCATTGATCTTCTGAACTAGTACTTGATAACTTTATGAAAATAGAGTCATTAGCGCACTTTTTCACTTAATATTTACTTGTTTTATTTAATAAATAGTATTTTTTTTGCTACAAAAATTAAAATATAAACTTTTTAGTGAAAATGGGTGAAAATATAGTTTTTGGAATTTTTTGAGCTTTTTTTGGAATTTTTATGGCTTTTTAATGCAGGACTAATCATAAGTTGTCACGTGGCATGCCACGCAAGCATAGGAGCTCACTGAGCAAGCCACGTGGATGCCACATAAGCACAGAGAGCAAATCACGTTCCACCGCATGTGAGGAGGAGAAACATGCGCCACATGTCAGCATGACATTCAATCCGAGTTCGGAAATCAGTCAACGCGATATGACACGTGTCACCACGCTATTGCTCGAAGTGTTCCACCTGTGCACCACGCCATCTGTTTCTACGAATCACGTCTCGCCACGTGGTACTGACTCGGCGAACGTTGACTCTGACCAGTCTCCCCTGCCACACGTCGCTCTCTGATTCGCCCAATGAACTTCTGATGCCACGTGTCACGCTGTGATTGGCTGAAACTATCAGTTTTGATGGTTTTTATCGTATCCTTTGATTTGAAGTTGATCAAATGGTCCAAATCACACCTGAGCTTTATTTAAGCCTCTAATCACTCCATAAACCCTAATTTGCCTCCATTAGCATAATGTTGTTCAGTTTTTAGAGCTAAAAATACATAAAAATACAGAAAGATTCAAGAAACGACACAATTTTGGTGGAGATTAAAGAGGAAATTAATTATACAATTCAAGAGATTGATTGTATTTCTTTTTCTACTCTTTTCTTTATTAATTTTATGTATTCCTTTATGAAAAATATGAGCTTTATGAACACAATTATGTGTAATTAATTTATTAATCTAGGGATCTTATGAACCCAATTTTCAACATGTGATGATCTAATATTTTTTTCTCAATTATAATATTAATTTAATTATATTATTTAATCTAATTTTTATGCTATTAATTGTTTGGCCAACAATTTATCTATAGAGGCAATTAAATAGATTTGAGAAAATTATTTAATTGTTTGTCTCGATTAAATAACATGCATAGTTTCTAGGCAAAGATGTATTATTCTTATGTATGTGATCCATAATTGATGAACTTAATGAGTAGTATGCAATTTAATTGGCATGAGAGTGTGATTAAATTAATTACTATATGGTGTGTAGTTTACTTGATAGAGGAATACATGTCAGGTTAGATTTAATTGATCATGTAATTAATTGATATTATATTGGGGGGATTTTAGTGATTCACATGTTTAGAAAATTGGGGGATTAAGTATTCCTAGATATTTTCTCATAAATCTTTTTAGTCACAAAATCTGATTTAATTAATTATTGCTATTTACTTTTAATTATTTTAATTTTGCTTTCCTAAGATATAAAAACATAAAAAAAAATTGATTTTTATTATTTTTAGTTTAAAAAATTAGTTTCTAAAAAAATAATCTCCATGGGAACGATCTTTATTTATCATTATATTACTTGTTATGATACGTATACTTGAGTATTTATTGCACACACAATTTTTGTGGCGATCAGTAATCCACCTTCTTTAATAATCCATCACACAAAATGGTAACTAACATTAATGTACTTTGTACGTGCATGGTAGGCTTGGTTCTTTGCTACATGAATATCACAAAACACCTTAATATGTTTTTGACCAACTCCCAAGTATTCAAGCAAACCTCATAACCAAATAGTTTCATTCATAGCCTCTTTAACTGCCATATACTCTACCTCTGTAATAAAAAAAAGTAGCTATGGATGGTAAGGTAGACTTCCAACTGAATGATGCTCTAGCAAGAGTAAACACATAACAAGTAATTGACCGACGCTTATCTAAATCTCCAACATAGGTAGAATCAAAATATCTGACTACACATTAACCAATAGTATTATCCTACTCAAATACTAAACCAACATCTACAATATTTAAAATATACAGTAGAATCCATTTCACAACCAACCAATGTCCTTTACTAGGATCATGCATGTACTTTCTTACAACACCAACTGCATGTGAAATGTTAGGTCTCGTACACACCATTTCATACATCAAGCTACCAACTGCATTTGCATATGATACCTTTTCCATGTAATCTTATTTTGCATCATTCTTAGGAAATAATTGAGCACTAAGCTTGAAATGAAGAACAAGCGAAGTACTTACAAGTTTTTCCTATTCATTCATAACAAAACGTTATAATAACTTCTTCAAATATTGACTCTTGGTCAAACTAAGCTTCCCCTTCTTTCTGTCTCTACTTATCTCCATACCGAGAATCTTCTTGTCTTTTCCGAGATCTTTCATCTCAAACTCTTGACTTAGTTGAGCCTTCAACTTCTAAATTTCTGCTTGGCTCTTCGATGCAATCAACATATTATTTTCGTACAATAGAAGATAGATGAAAGACTCATCTTGTAGCTTGCGAAAATACACACAATGATCATGTGTACTTCTAGTATACTTCTGATGCAACATAAACTAATCAAATCATTTTTACCACTGCCTCGAAGATTACTTCAATCCTTACAATGATTTGTTCAACTTACAAACTCAATTCTCTTTACCAACAACATTAAATCCTTCTGGCTGAGGCATATAGATTTCCTCTTCTAAGTCACTATGTAGAAACGTGATTTTCATATCAAGTTGAACTAGTTCCAAATTCGAATATACTACCAAGGCCAACAAAATTCTAATGGAGGAATATTTTACAACTGGAGAAAATAACTCATTATAATTGATTCCCTTCTTCTAAGCATAGCTCTTAGCCACCAACCTTTCCTTGTAGTGAATACCATCTTTGTTAGGAAATCCTTTTTTTTTTGCATACACCAATTTGTATCCAATTGCCTTCTTATCTGTAGGTAGTTGTGTCAACTTTCATGTCTTATTCTTTTGAAGGGACAGAAGTTCTTTGTCCATGGCTTCCTTCAATCTTTCAACTTCAGGGCTTATGATTGATTCATTATATATGGAAGGAATATCATCATGCATAATTGAAAGTGCACAGGCCATCGTATTCTTAAATTGAGCAGGTAGATCTTCAAAATCATTGTATTGAGTAGGCATCTTGACATTTTGTCATCATGGCCTATCAACTACAGTTTCTTCTTATTGTTGTGGAGGTTCTTAGGTTAAAACATCTTCTTCATCTGATTCATGTTTTGTTAATGGAGGATCAAATTCTATCTTATCTCCACCAACTAGATTAACAATTCTACTTTCAAACTCCATCTACTTCGGAGTTTGCTCCATCTGCTACAAAGTACCATCAATCTTCTTAGTTACCTTTCTCAATAAAGCAGATTCATCAAAGGTAACATCTCTGCTAAAGATTATCTTTTTTCATTTCAAGGAACCATAGTTAGTATCCTTTAAAGCTAAAGAGGATCCCAAAAAATAGTTTTCTTGTCTCTTAGATCCAACTTTGATTTTGTTACATGGTAGTATGCAATAGAACCAAACACTTGTAAGAAATCATAATCTCTATAGGTTTTTCAAACTACACCTCCATAGGCATTTTTTTTCAAGAGCAAACGATGGTAGACAGTTGACAAGATGACATGCATATGTCACAACCTCAACCCAATAATGCTTTCCTAACCCTGCACTTGATAACATACACCAAAACTTCTCCAGAAAAGTCTGGTTCATACATTCTACAACTCCATTCTGTTGTGGTGTTTTTTGAATAGAGAAGTGTCGTACTATCCCTTCTTCTTCACAAACTTTCATAAATGGAAAGGAAAGTTTTAGCAAACTTTTACAGCTCTTGTATTTTACTTGGTTGTTAGTCGCCAAAAGGAAAGTTTTAGCAATGATCAGTATTTTAAGATAGTATGTGCAGCCAAATTCAAAACACTCAATGATCAATACACTAAAACATTTTCCTTAGTATTTCAGATCAAATCAACATGTATGGATGACAACATAGATTATAACCTTTTATTTCTACCAAGTGACATAATTGGTCCATATGGTCTAGGAAAAGATTGGGATTGTTCTCACAATTTCATAGAAGATTTTTTCAACTTTCACTCTGATGAATTAGAGATTAAAAAGGGTTGTGTTAACATTCTTTACAGTAGTGAAGTGGGAAAACATTACTGGGCTATTAGTAAGGAATTTGAAAGTGATAGTAAAGATGAAGATATAGAAGAACATTATGATAAAGATGAAGCTATCACATATAGAAGTGAAACAGTAGAAGATGATTATCATGAAGAAGAGCTTCATCATTCTTGAAGAGAAGATCATGAAGGACAAAAGAATGATGGATCATATATTGGGAGCCTCAATAGTCGATTGCATCTAGGTACTTGAAATGATTACTAGTTTGTCTTTTCTTTACATATACACATTGGTTCTTTCAAAATTTATTTATAATAGCCTAAGGTTTAACATACTTTCAAAGATAATCCTCATTAGTAATAAGGTCATTCATATTATCATCAATGCCTTCTCGCTAGCATTTCATCTTGCATTGATGGTGCTTTCATCAAGTTCAATAATAAAAGTGTTTTTGTGAAAAAAAATTTAAATATTTGACTATTTGTATTATGAATGCACATAAGAAATTGTTCTTCTATTGTCCCTGTGAAAATATAAGTTTTGAGTATAGATTTGTGAAATATTTGTTCACAAATGTGTTTCCCAAGTAGCAACACAAATGATATCCATTTTCTTGATATTGAAACCAAGCACGGTTCAAGTCATGTTTCAAACTAGGATTTGCATTATTCATTTATGGCTTCAAAGCACCACCAATGGGTGGCTAAATGTGGTCCTACTTAATCACCAAAGAAAATACAATAGCGCCTATGTTCCAATGTGTAGTGCGATTTGAGTTGTTTTAGTACTCTCACATATTTGACAACATATTTATTGAAATTGTTCTAGATCTATTTGGATAGTTAGATATATTACTTTCAAGTTATATTCTATCTACATTGTTCTAAAAGCTTTCATTTTGTTAAATGACATAATGAATTTGTTATGCTTGCATATTTTCATTGAATAAATAAAAATCTATGTTATTTAGTTTATCATTTTCCTTTATTTATGTTTCTTGATTTTTTCTAGATGAAAATGAGGTTCAAAAAGTAGTACAACATTTCATTAATATTGAAGAAATTAAGAAAATGGTACTTGAAGTCAATGCTAACTTGGATAGAAAATTACAAGAGAATCATCATCGATAAGAAGCAAAGTTTGATTCTGTTCAAGACAATATGAATTATCACTTACAAGCAAAACTTGATTCTATGCAAGACAATCTAAATTCTCAATTACAAGCAAAGTTTGATTCTTTTCAAGCCAATGTGAATGCTCAATTACAAAAGTATCACCATTTACAGCAAGCAAAGTTTTATTCTGTTCAATATAATTTGAATTTCGGTCTTGAGTAGTTGCATGAGAATTCTTGCCCAATCACATGAATGGATTTTAGTAATATATTTATTTAACTAGTCTATTACTTCAAACCAAAAGAATAAGAGGAAGGTTAAAGACATCTTTTTATATGTTATTTTACTTCTTTAATTAACATGAGTCTTTGTACAATCAAAAAGATTTATTTTTCATATAAGTAAAAGTTAAATGTTAGAAAAAAGTGACATGTGTCATTCAAAGAAGTAAAAGAGTGTATAAGTGTGTATTAAGAAATGTGCCTTAGTGTGCTTGAATAAATTTGAGTGTGTTTATATGTGTCTTTCTTTATTTCTTTTATAGAAGGATATGACCTGTATATTTGATGAACTCTGGTGTAATACCTAGAAGTTCAATACCTAATTCGGCACCTATGTTACTTACTAGCATGTTCGAATTATTTTAGCATTATCATTTGTTTAAATCATTTATTATCTCAACTTTACTAGCATTCATTATATTGTCTTATTGGACCAAAATGGGATGGATAAAATTCTATTTTATTGTGTATAAATTCCATGAATGCATTATTTAGGGATAGTTACAGCCTTCTCAGAATTATTTTCTTAATATTGCTTTGAAGATTTGCTTAGTAATTGTTGGGACAAGGACTACCATACAAGTTTGAACTAAGATAATTAAGGAAGAGGTCATGGTAAATAAGGAATATGAATCTTTGGAAACAATTGGAGTAGGCCATCTGTGTCCTTTTCATTTTACATTTAGGTCCATTTTAATATGGTATATTATTCATAACAAACTTTCCACTGATTGTTAGGCTAAAAAGTGAGGGCATTTTTTCCTTCCAAGTGTTCCTTATGTAGCTCATACATTCTTTTACCTTTTTTGAGTCTTCATCTTGATCTTTTTAGGTTCCTTCTTTGACACACGACTTTGCACAATCTCCAGTATTCTAGATTTTTGGGCGGATGCTATAGTGATAGATTTTGGATCACACGTCGATAATTAATGAAAAATATGGGTTATTTCAATTAATTGAGTAATTTGTAAGTCTCATAGTAATAAAAATACCACATGAGAAAAGGGTCAACTATATCCAATGATTTGCTTTTAGACTTATCAAATGATATCATAAGCAATGATTATTAATTTGAGAAATGTAGACTTGGTGGACTTGAAATAAAATTCCCTAAATCTAACCGTCAGGTTATTTCTAGAAATATAATGGTTGATCTCGGAAGACCTAAAACCTATTGGAAAATTGGGTGTTTCTACCCATGGTGATATGCTAATTTGAGACATCATTTTGAAATCCTATATTTATATGTTTGAAATGTTATTGGAGTGAATGAGAAGTGAAGTCTCAAAGTTCACTCATAGAAAAAGAAAAATGTGATTGTTTTGGGTTTGTTTCATGTATAAAAACCAACAACACATTAAAGGCTTTATATAACATTTGTTTTTCTAAGAAGTAGTAAGCGAGTGCAACAAAAAGGTTCTCTTTACATATGTACATAAAAGGGTGCAAATCCTCAAATAATTTTCCCAAAAATTCAAAACTCTAATCACATGCCCCAAATCTTGGGGACATGAGTGTCATCCAAATATGATGGGTATTACTCAATTCATTTTTTGCACCAGTTATTCATTGGCATTTGTTGTAGCCGTTTTTTGGAGCTCTAACGGTTCTCTTTTTATATATTCTATAGATGAAGGGAAAATAGCAATTACTCTCTCACAATAAATTATTTTCTTTTCAAAGTATTTTTATTCTTAATCTAAGTTCAATGAAATAGAGGATAGGTATAAAACAACCAATCAGAGTCATATTTGATGGTGTTCAAATATTTTTATTCATCATTGTATTATGCGAGATGTTTTTTCAATAATCTCAAACACCCATGTGAAGAAAAAAATTATTTTAAAGAGATCGTGTAACACGAAACTCGATATTCCTTTATTTTTCATATTTTTATTTGATTATGAGTTTACTAGTTATATTATTATTGTAGTTTTGATTAATTTTAACATAAATTTTTCCAATTTTTCCTAGAATCTTAACATAAATTTTCTACCTTTTCACACGAACAAATTCTTCATATTTTTGAGAACTACTTTTCTATTTTTCTAGTTTTTAATTATTTTATGTTTTTGTATTAGTTAATTTCTTTGATTGCCTTCCAATTTGGCTACTTCTGTTCATTTTACAATACTGTTACTACTACTTCATTAAATTAATGCTTAATTAGGATTGTTATATATTAGTTCCTTTTATTTCTGCTTCATTTTAAGGTAATTTGTTTTTTATTTTTTCAATTATATTAAGTAGATAATGTTATAATTTAAATAAACTTAATTGAAGATATGAAAAAAATAGCTATATATCTTTGTCCAGTTACTTTTCTATAACGATAAGACTAAATTATTACAAAAAATAAATACAAGACCTAAGTGTCACTCTTAAAGTAAATATAGAATCTTTACACTGACATTTCCTTAATTATACAAATTATATAGTATTAGTACCCATTTGTGTCTCCTCAATAGCATTCTTATGAATATGTCTCTTTCAACTTAGTTGTGTATTCGAAGATGAAGTTTCAATCAAAAGAGAAATTGGGGATTCATAATGAAAGTTTCTTTTTAGTTACAAACATAATTAACTAGATGAGATGAATAAATAATCAACGAAATTACGATAAATTAAATTTTTTGCAGACAGTTAGATATACAATTATGTTTAAATAAAATAATGTAGAACTATAAAGAACACGCGATATTTTCAAGTGGAAATAACCTAGGTCACACCAAAAACATAAAAAGAAAACCACGAGTCCACCGAATCACCTAACTCTCCACTATGAAAAATAAGATCTAGTTATAAGGTTGTGACTTAAATTACCCACCAAGGTAATTCTCTTAAGTAATATATTTACAAGTTGTTGCTTTTATCATTATATCTACAAGAAATTTATTCGGATATGGACCAACGTTTTGATGAACTCAAATCACACGAGTTAATCAAACTTGTACAACTAGCACCTGAGAAGTTAGCACAATACCACAAGTGCAAATGTGTGGCCTAGAGTGGATTCAATAATGAAAAATCTTAACTAGATGATTTAACAAATATATAAGATAAATCAAAATTAACTAACAAACCTAGAACAATCAATTCAAACTATAATATCATAAATATTGTAGACTTGTTAAATCATCAAACACAACTATAAATATTTGACAAATTAACTCAATGAAAAAGTCTAATAGAATAGTTTGAGAAAAACAAAAGAGAGAATAAGGTGAAGAGAATAATGCTCGTGTAGTTGCTAAAATTTTGATCCAATGGTTCGATTAAATAGAATGAATAGAAATCTTAGATTAAATGTCTATTACAAATCTGTTTTTGAAAATATTTAAAAGAGTTGTAAAACATAAAGACAATATAGCAATAAAAAAATTGGTTAGAGTAAAAATTAAGGTAAACTTGAAAACCTGACCGCTCTACCGGTCTATACTTATCTCGATCGATTGAGTATGGTTGCTCGATCTAGTCACACTCGTTTGATTGACTATGAATAGTTTGATTGATTTAGTTAAATCTCGATCGATCTAGTGAAAAAATTAATTAATTTAGAAATAAGTGGATCAATTTAGTCATTAATCTCGATCAATCAAGTTAATGATTTGATCAATCTAGTCATATTAAAAATTAATTTAATTAATATTAAGCTTGATTGATCTAGTCACCACTCGATCGATCAAGTAAACTTTTTGAACAATGTTGTTATGTGTCTAATATGAAATCTAATATGCATGGGAACATAGATATACCTGAGATGTGATCGTTGAGCTCAATAGTTTTTTCGACTTGAAAATATTCTTGAAAGACATATCTAGAAACTAATATTACATACAAATGTTTTGTTCATGATTATTACCAACACTCATAAACCTTACAATCTCCCTCTTTGACATATTCATATGACAAAACCTCTCTCACTACATAATACTCAGAAAAAAATTTATATAGTGGAACTGTCCAATGATCCAGTGAACCATCTTCGCTTGTATCTTGACAATTCTTGTTTACATTGAAAAATAAAAACACCGAAAAGCAAACAACTTGTCTCGAAGGACTCATTGTTCATAATAGGCCAGGGTATCTAATTATAGAAAAATGAAGAATGTTCAAAATAGGATTAAACAAATGCTAGAAATTAAAAACAACTCCACCTATGTGAAGTATCTCAAAAAAAAAAAAATCTCCCTAAATTAACTATCCCATTTTTTTTATGTTTCAAATAAAATTTAAATTTATTTTACCAATTTTTATATATCATCTTTTTTATCATAGGAATAAACAAATACAAACCATAGATAAAAACTGATAGATGAATCAAATGTAAAGTGTATTGAATTATATAATATTTTCACATTACAAAAAAATTCAATTATACTTTAAAATATGAAAAATAATAAACTAATTTATTGTATGCTTGAGTATTCTAGTAAAGCACACATATAGTTTTCAACACATATAGTGACATATCAATAATTGCTCAAAGTATGAAAAATATTAGAACTACAATGGTATGTCAAATCGTCCATTCATGATTAATTATGAAGAATTTATAGAGAAAGCATCACCAATCATGAAAGAATTACAGTTAAAGTCATACTTTTATAACATAAAAATTTTACTAACTAAGAAAGAGCTTAGTAATTGTTTTGTATTCCCCTTTTGTATTATTATTATTATTATTATTATTATTATTATTTATTTTTCTTTTTTCATAACCATTTATAACTCTTTATTTTTGTGCATATAAATGCTTTTGTACTTTCTTTTTCTATTAATTTAATTTTTTTAAAAGAAATATGCACGAGTCAAAAATCTAGTATGATGACTTTCACACTAGTTATGAGGTAGTCCTCTACACTCACTGTGGTAGCTTAATACATCATAGTCAATAGCCCTATTAAAATTAGATGTGTCTATATAGAAATTTTTTATAAAGTGAAAGAAAGAGCTTAAACACATGCAATTCAAGTAATCAAGATTATCTAAGTCCTTAAATACTCACATAATCAATCATATATTTCAAGCATGACATACATTTGTGTCCATTGAGTGTGTACCAGTTGTATGAAAATATAAATGCATAGAACAAGACACTTAATTACACAATGAATAATCAATCAAGTTATAAAAAAATATTTTCTTTGTAATTCATAATAATATATGTAGTTTATTTCAATGTTAAAACAATTCTACTCCCTTGAGCGATTTTTAAATTTTTAAATAAAGATTAAAAGCTAAACAAACTAAAGATATTCACCTAGGGTCAATTAAGCATATGCTCAACTAGTCTAAATTAGGGGTCAAGTTCTTGGCCAAGTATAATGGTAGATGGCACAACCGAAGGGTGATCGCTAAGTAAGGACTGCCTACTAAGGGTCTACTTAACTAATAATACATATCTTGGGTGGTACTTCTTGGCCGGCAATGTCTTGGCTAGTAGTGCTTGGCCAGTGCGACATCTCTTGGCACACTATGTCCTAGTTGGTAGCCGTTAACTTGGGACTTAACTCCCATCATGGATGGTCATCTTGCCAACTAGACCTTGGTGTAGGAATTGGTGGCTCTAGTAGGCTCTATGATGGCCTGGAATGTGATTTCCAATCAGGTAAAGACATGCTTTGGCTTGGGCTTTCATAATTTATATGTGCTGAGCCCATTTTGAATGGGCAGGTTTAGCGCAACATCTACATTTCTAGTAGGTAACGAAAAAGCCATAAGGATTGGTAGATGAATGGCCTACTGGTTGGTAGGTTGGGCCTTTTAATTGTTAGTCGTGTTTAAGCGGTAAAACTAGTTGATTGGTACATGACCTCTTTTAAAAATCCAAAGAGTTAAGTTGGTGACAGTGGTAAACCAAATTAATATGAAGTTTTTTTCTTAGAAAACCTTGTTACTTCTTGGTCTATTTTCAAAGACATATATGAACTTTTTGCATATGAGGTAACTGAAGAACTTTTTCAAATTCAAACAAATTTTATGATTGTTTAAGTCGATTAGAACACATTTTTTTTCCATAGACGTTGCCAGATATTGATGTTAATTTTTGTCAAAATTAGGCAGAATTATCATTTGTGAGTCTACGAGATGAACAAATCGTTAGGATGTCATACCCCCGTGTGAGGGTTGTCTTTTCTCTATGATGCTTAAGTTGGTAACAAGAGGATAAAGCTTAGAAGAGATCTATGACCCATTATGTGATTTTGAGAAAATATAGTGTTTGACAATGATTCTCTATCATGTGATAAAATTTATTTCATGTATTTTTGATTGTCTACACATACAAGTATATATAGAAGAAATAGTTAACCTATTATCTATTTCTTATCAAAATAAGATTAACTTGTTGTAACTTTCTAGATATTTATCCGTAATTTATTTATCTGTAATTATCTCTTCAAGATAATTATTGAGTTTTGATCTCTTCATTGAGATTATATTGTAGATGCATGCTAATTTAATGATTTGACGTTTATTATATTTGGTCCATAAGATTTTTTTATTGACTCAGACTACTCTTTGTTTATCATATGGAATATACGAAATTATATCCAATATTTAACATCCAATATTTAATAAAAAAAAATATTTTTTTCTTATATTTAATAATATTCATAATTGAGGGAATAGATGAAGAGTAAGTTAGCATCATCTATAACCTATCAAAAGAATATAAGAATTAAAATTTAAGAGTGTAAAAATTAGTTGGAATCATTGGAGCTCATATATTTTGCATGAGTTTAAAGTTGAAGAAATCTTTGGTGTACGTTGTGATCGCTTAAAAATAGACTAGTTCATTATGATGACGTGGGCAATGACAGCATTAGAAACTCGAAGAGAAACGGTTCAGAATAATGATACTATAATAGTATAACGTTATAGCAATTATTTGGGATTAACCATTGGAAATTTGTTTTAATGTTAAAAATTATCTCAATTATTAATTTAAAATATAAAATTAAGTTTGTGACTAAGAAAATACTCTATATGTCTACTATATGTTTCTTTTATATTTACTGGCCTTTTAAACAAATTTATTTCACAAATTTGATTTAATTTACTATGTAATAATATTTCTTCTATTGTTTCACATCAACGGTTACCTGGAAAAATAGTTACTCTTCATTCTCCAAGTGTTAGGTTCCTATTTGCTGTCATGAAAAAACTTTACTAGAAAACCAGCTGTTCGATTTATATTAGATGGTTGTACACAGTGATATGATGCAAGTGCTATCACATAGACACATAGTATCCATGGATGCAGCATACTGGGCGCTGGCCCCAATTAGAAATTTAAAAAAAAATAATTATAAGTATATTTTTAAGATTAAATAAATATTTTATTTATAATAATATATTATATTTTTTACTTTTCTGTGCATATTTTGATGTATTATAACTAATTTTGAGTGTACATATTTTACTATATTTAGTAAACCCACAGACAAAAGTGATATATGAACGTGAGTAAAATAGTTAAAAATAGATATATATTTTTTTCATATATTTGAAAAACATTAATTAATTATATATATAAAATTATTTATTAAACCAATATAATCTAATCCAACAATATTTCATATACATAACTTTAATTAATGATAATAAAATGTTAAAGTAAAATATTATAAAAACTAAAAAAACAAAACATGAAGAGAAATAAGAAACTAAAGCTTTTAAGATTTTTTATTTACATCATAATTTTTTTCATATTTTATTTAACTTTTAATTTAAATTTAAATTTTATATAATATATATTATTTCACAATTTTATTTCAATAATTTTTGATTTTATTTGAAATTTTTTAATCTAATTTTTTTAATTTTTTTCAATAATTTTTCATTCATTTTATAAAACTGGCTCATTTTATTGTTTAAGAAAAATAGATGTAATAAGTACACACAAAAAATATTTATATTTGTTATTTTTTTATTTTTTTAACTCTATGTATTTTTAAATATACACTCAAATTTAAATTATTAAATAATATCGTATTATTTATATTTTAATACATTTATTTTAATCTTATTTTTAACACTTATAAATGTATGATATTAATACTTGTTAAATTATTATATTTTTTTAAGATAAGAACAACTAACCCAACAAAATAATTAAAATTGAAATACTGGAAATAGTCTTAAATGTTTTATGTTAGATTCTTTTTGGGATTGTTTTATGATCTAGGGATGTTTAAAAATTGGACCGAATTAAATTAAACTGAAATATTAGATTGGATCGGATCAGACAATTTTATAAATCAAACTATTTAATCTAATTTGTATTAACTAAAATTGTTTTTTTAAACGATTTGGTCTAGTTATATTAATTTTAAACTGATCGAATCGGTTTTAATAATGTATTAAATTTTTCATATCACTTCTTACAAATTGTTGATTAAATTTTTCATATTCTAATCAAAGATATATATCATTAAGTGTATCATATTTATGTATTATTAACTGGGTCAAATTTTTGAAAATTGTTAACCATACCGGACCAAATCATTTGGTTATAATATTTTTAATAATTAAAGAGTCTGATTTAATGCGATTTGAACAATATGAACGATCTGATATAATTTTACTCAAAATCAAATCGAATTGAACCGTAAACATCCCTAATCCAAGTAATATGACTCTCTTTTTCCACCATTATTAATCAAAATTCAAATTATACCACGTAACATTTTTTTAATTAATAAAAAAAAATTACAATTCTACTCCCAAATATACATCGACTTATAGTACTATAACACTCAACTTATATATATATATATATATATATCTCAGTAGATTTACTGCCCAACTCAACCTACCCATTTCATTTAATGTTTAAATTTTCTAATTAATTTACTTATAATATTTGAATTTATTAATTAATTGAATTATAATATTATGAGATACACCTAAATGTTCTGTAGCTGGACTTGACGCACCCCAACTTTGGTATAAAGGAATACATTCTATAGCTCCCTCAAGCTGCTCAGTTTATAAAAACATATAACTTCATCAAAAACAAAATCCGAAACGAATATATTGGCCAACAGATATAAATGAAAAACAAGTATTTGCACAAACTAATTACGACTATAGGAAAGGTAAGAGAAAAAGAGAAAATTTAAGGATAAAATGAAAATTATTTTTGGTTAAACAGTTTAAAATGGGTTATTTCGTCCATTATTTTGAAAACATATTAAATTGGAATTTTTTGAACATTATCAATATTAAATAATTTTTTTAATTAAATATGGTTACAGTAAAAGTAATAAGACTGTTTTACTTTCCATATGATACAAGGTGGTAGATATAATCTCTTCTAACCTTCAGATTAGTTTCATCCTTTAAGTGATTTTAAATAAAATTCTTGACAGTGATAGTGGAGTAGATTTCGGTTTTATGTAAGGGATTTAACTTTTAAATTATGCTTGTATTTAAGCCTAAGTTATCATGCCTTTAGCTCTACTCTACTCTACTCTACTCTACTCTAGGATTCGTAGGTAAAGTGAAGATCTTTTTGTTTCTCTTCCTAAAATCGATCTACCTTCTCCAATTCTTTGAAATAGTCTAGCAATTTATCTTAATCTTAGTTCGATTTTTTCGAATTCCATATCCTAGTTTCATTAATTTTATTTTCCTGCATGTGATCATCTTTCGATTCCAAATTCTTCGTCATTTTCTGTTTCCAATCCCTCTGTTCAATCATTTTTACAGTACTCTTCCATTCCGCCCTTCTAGTCTTCCTGATTAATCGTTTATCTCTTGTTAACATTTCTGGATCTTTTTTTCTACGAATCTATTTTACGGATGTTGCTATTTTCAGTTTGTGCATCGCATAATCCTAATTTCGCTTCTTGATTCGCGCTATTCTGTTTCATATCACTTGATTGCGATTTTCTAGTAAGCTATTGGTTCCTAAAATAGCTATTTTGATTTTTGTATGAGGCATGAAGTTATCTGCTCCTTCTTCGTTTTCCGCTAGTCAAGAACAGCCTCATAAGTATCACGTTTTCTTAAGTTTCAGAGGCGCAGACACCCGAGAAACTTTTATTAGTTTTCTTTATGCTGCTTTAAACAAGAGGGGGATAGCGACTTACCTAGATGATGATGGACTCGTAGGGGGAGATGAAATTTCAGAAACTTTGATGAAAGCCATAGAAGAATCCAAAATTGCAGTCATTGTTTTCTCAAAAGATTATGCTTATTCAACCTGGTGCTTGAATGAACTCTTGCAGATTTTGAAGTGTAAGGAAACAAAGGATATGTTTATTATACCAACTTTCTACCACGTTGAACCCACTAATGTACGGTGGCAAAAGGGGACTTATGAAGCTGCTTTTCATAAACACAATGAACGCTGCAACACTGATGTGATGAATTCTTGGAGGACGGCTTTGAGCCTAGTAGCCAGCCTTTCTGGGTACACTGCTAATAAGTTCAAGTAAGCAGCACTTATATATAACTAAGAGAAACACACACATTTGCAATCATAGTACTTATTAGGGTTTCTATGGTCTGGTCCGGTTCGGTTTTACTTAAAATAAATTTAACCAAATCGGACTGTTCATATAGTTGAAACCGGATAGGATCGGACCATTTGGTTATCTAAAATGTTATAACCGAACGGTTTGGTCCGGTTTGATTAACGATTTTGAACAATTAATAATACATAAATATGATTCAGTTTAATATGATATAATTTAATAAGATACAATCAAATGTGATGTTCATTTATCATCATACATAGATAGATATTATTGTTAAATACATAAATACATACATAAGATGTTATTAAAATCTAAAATAAAAAAAAGATTAGACACGAAGAAATGAATTCCAAATATCTAATTTAGACTTCAAACTAACAAAAAAACATCCATGCATTATTAAAACAAAATATAATTAACAACTAAACTAATTTAAATAATGATGAGCTTTGAAAATAAATTAAGTTAAAAAAAATATTAAAATTCTAACTCTCCATCCTCCTTTCTCCCATTTCTTAAACCTAATTCGAACATTCTCTTTAATGTAAAATTGAGTCAAATCCTATGAATGTTCTATAATTGGTTCAATTGAAGCATGAACACGTATAAATAAATTCAAAATAAACATGTATGTATTAATTTACCATGTATTAGGCATGAACATTCAGAATCTTATAATAGAAATATGAAAAATTGATACATAAACCTGTCCCGAAGCAAAATATTTACTTCCTAAAATATGAAACTAATTAGAAAATCAAATTTCTCTAAGAATAAATTGAGGAAATTGAATTGAATTATATTAAATATAGAGTCAATTTAATCAAATATGCAAAGTAAACACTTATCTATATTATATTCATACATATAAATAAACTTAAGCACTTAAAAGTATACCTAAGATATTATCTGAATCATATTTTTGAGTCAATCACAAAAGTAATATCAATCTTAAAATATTTATGTATATTTTATGACAAAAATACAGATTAATTCATCTATATAAATCACCACAATTTAAATTTAATTTTAATTGATTAGTTATAGTTTGATAAATTATTCAACAATCCACCTAACTTAATTTTATCAATAAAATGTCAGTTCATATATTAAACCATATGAAACCAACTACTTAAACTCTTGAAATTCATAATGATCAAACATTAATAGAATGAACTATATATATTTAATCTATAAAGAGAACTTAATCAAAATAATTAAGCTTTAAAAGCATACGTAACAATTTAAATGTTAGTTTCCACCATTTAAAAAAAAAACTAAACTCTGTAAGAAAAAAGTGTTCAGACTTCATCAGACTAACAACAAAACGACATACCATTTAGATTTCAGAGTTCAAACTTTTCATTCAGTTTATTCAAGAAAAAACATAAGATATGATTAATAAACTTAGGAAAAAACTACTACCAGTAGACCACATACTTATTTCGTGATTTTCATTCATGGTTGTCATGATACGACGTGATGCGAGGAGAGGTGGTTAGTTGTTGGTGGAAGCGACGCATGGAACAATGGCTAGTTGCTGGTAGAAATGACGCGAGGAACGGTGGCTAGCTGCTAGTGGAAGCGACGCAAGGATATGTGACTAGCTGTTGGTGGAAACGACATGAGAATATGTGATTAGCTGCTGGTGGAAGCGCAGACGGCCAAACCCAGAGCCCAGACAGCGAACGCAGAGCGGTAGAGGAAATAAGGAATTGCGATTTCTAGGGTTAGGGTTACAGCTTAATGCCTTAACTCGAAAACAAAATATATATATATACCCCAGTTTATATAAAAAAATTATTTATTTAATAAAATCGATCCGGTCCGGTCCGACCGGTTTATAATATTTTATAACCGGATCGGACCGTTTTAAAATCGGTTTTACTTAATACGGACCAGACCGGTTTTTCGGTTTAAACTGGTCCGACCCGGTTTTTGGATACCCCTATTACTTATTATGTGATAGATGACAAATTCTTTTGAAAATTGAGTAAATTCTTCATGTCCAAAGTTATTTTGTGCAAATTTGCATTTATTATTTATCCAAAGCGCTAAATGTGCACCTTATGAATTTTTGGATTTTCAGCCCTTTTACATGTATACATTTTTTTTTCATCCACCATTTATAATGAAGTTAGTAGAAATATAGTTAGCAAAATATGTTATGAGAGTAAAACCTAAAGCGTATGCAGGAACTATAAATGTAATTTGTTTTATTAAATGTAAAAATTTGTTTAGTCGTTAAAAATTTAAAATACTTTATATTTAAATATATGTGAAAAAAATACGGCAAATTAATAGAAGGATGAAAATCATTGAAACTGTTTGGAACTGATAAATAATTAGCTTAGTCTTAAATATAATCACATAGATTACTCGAGTCAAATTTGACACAAAAGGACAAATTGATAAAAAGTTGTAAATTTATTTCTCTAAATTATTAAAAGGAATTTTTAAAATTGTGAAACTTCAAGTAACATTTATATAATGTTTTTCGTTTTTACAGGTCTTCCATTTTCTTTCTTGTTCATTTTAATTTACCTTTATAATTCTATATATTGTGGGGGCTTAAAAAGAAACTAATGTGGGTTAGGGGTTAGGTGGTGCGATTAAATCATATATTATTTGGAATAATGTAAAAATTTATTTTAAAAATTTTAAAAGGACAATTTAGTCTCTTATATATTTACTGGATCTGGGATGGAAACAATAGAGACTAATTGATTTTTTTATATATGTGCGACTAAATTGGCAATTTATTTAAACTTTAGGGTGTTAACATGTCTGTTTTACTTACTAATGCAGAATTAGTTTTCGTGATTTTATGCAGAATTGTTTAGATATTTATCTTAGCCACTAGAGTTTAATATTGCAATCTCTCTATATATATCATTCTACTTCTCTATTATGAATTAAGGAGAACAAGAATGAATCTGTTTAGCTTTCTCCTTCTCCAATCCACCTATTTTGATTTCTCAACAAATAATACAATAACAACAAAAAGGGACTATTACTTCATCTAATAGGAGTTCATAGTCTTTAGATATATATGTGAAAGGATTCTGAAAGTAGTGCATTGTCATTATCTGTTTAGTACTTCCTCCCAAACCTTTTTCATTTTTTCATGCATATGTATGTCAGGTCTGATGTCATGTTGGTAGAAGCTATTGTTGATGATATCCTGAATAAACTAGATCCTACATCTTTTGATGATTCTTACTCACTTGGCCTAGTTGGAATCAATGAACGCGTTGACGAAATAAAATCATTATTATGCACTGCATCACAAGAAGTTCGGATAATAGGTGTTTGGGGTATGGGTGGTATAGGCAAGACAACTCTTGCTCATGTTTTATATAACCGAATCAAGTCTCAATTTGAAGGATGTTGCTTTCTTCCAAACATAAGAGATACTATGGGGAAGCAAGGTGAAAATTATTTGCAGAAGGATTTCTATCGTCAATTATTAAAAGGTAGAAGATCCAAGATTTGCTCAAGAGAGTCTTAATAGGTTGAAGGCCCTAATTGTCCTTGATGATGTTGATGATCCCAGACAACTTAAACTTTTTGGTGTAGTTAAGCATGATTGCTTTGGTCCTGGAAGCAGGATAATCATAACAACTAGAGATAAGCGAGTGCTTGAACAAATCAAACCTTATCACCACTATGAGGTACAAAAGTTAAGTGATGAGAAAGCTCTTGAGCTCATTCAGTTGAATGCTGATGGAAGTAATATTCCTCCCACAGACTATAAATTGCTATTAGAAAGGGTGGTGACTTATGCTGGAGGCATTCCATTGGCACTGATAGTATTGAAATCTCTTCTGTGTGGCTTGATCAAGGAAGAGTGGGAATGTGAGTTGGATAAATTGAAGGAAGTTCCTAACGATGATATTCAGGCAGTATTAAAGATAAGTTACGATAGACTGGATGAAAAACAGAAGGACATATTTCTTGACATTGCATGTTTTTTCAAAGGAGAGGATAAAGACTCTATAACAAGAATATTAGATGCTTGTGGTTTATATGCAACCTCAGGAATCACATACCTGAGAGAAAAGTCCCTCATATCTATTGATAAATATTACAACACCATACAAATGCATGATTTATTACAAGAAATGGGTCGAGCAATTGCTGGGAAGGAAGAGTTTGGAAAGCCTAAGAGGATATGGAATTCTGTTGATGTTAAAAATATACTTGAAGCAAATACGGTAATAGTAAAAATGAATGACTTGTCTTCTATAAATTTTTCATGGTCTCTCTTAGAATAGTGTGTAAAGGGATAGGGATAATATATAGCCAATAATTTTGACCTATGTCATATTGAACCCAGTACAACTCACTTGTACTTTGTATTGTCAGGGAGCTGCAACAATACGAGGCATTATCCTAAACATTGATCTTCTGGTTGCCCAAGTAGCTTTGAGTCCTGAGAGTTTCAGAACTATGTCCAACCTAAAGTTCCTCAATATTTATGATCCTTTTTATCTACATCTCTCTGGATTTGAGTACAGAGGGAACAATAAAGTCCAGCTTCCACAAGGTCTTAGCACTCTGCCCAGTGAGCTTAGATATCTTCGTTGGATTGGATATAATTACAAGCATTTTCCATCAATGTTTAGCCCAGAGAATCTTGTGGAACTCATTATGCCTCACTGCTCACTTGAACGACTTTGGGAGGGAGTGCAGGTATATATGTTTGACTTTGTAAATATATTATATATTTAAGGTTCAGTTTCAAGAAATACCTAATTAATTGACCAATTTATTTCTACCCCTCCAAGAATTGAACACCTATTCGGTGCTTGTTGCATTAAACACATGTTCTTGAAGTGTGAACAGGTGTTCAAAATATTTTTATTAACTGCTGTTTAGGTCCTAAAGGTGTTAGAAATTAGATTTGACTTTATGAAAGGGGGCATTTCATGTATTTAAACCTATACCTCATGTAATTAAGCTGCAAACTGTATATGAGAAAATTATGGTTTTAGTTCATATTTGGTCTTTTATTGTAACAGTCTCTTGGGAGGTTGAGAAAAATTGACTTGAGCTACTCCAAACATCTTGTTGAAATCCCGGATCTCTCTGAAGCTCCAAAACTTGAAAGTATAGACGTAGAAGGCTGTGAAGAATTGTGCCGAGCTCCTGTACCATTTCAGAGACTTTGTAAGCTTGAGTCTGTGAATCTGAAATATTGTCATAAACTTGAGAGTTTCATAGAAAGCAGTAGACGTTTCAATACACCTTCTAAAAACCTAGAGCTTTCATCAAGTATAATAAAAACATTAGACTTGAGGGCCACAAACATAGAAAGAGTTCCATCAGCTATTGCATGCTTGTCAAATCTGGAAATCTTGTATCTAGATAACTGCAGAAGGCTGAAAAGTATTTCAAAAAACATTTGTCGACTGAAATATCTAGGAACTATCTCTCTAAACGGCTGTCCAGAATTAGAAAAATTTCCACCAATTTTGGAACCAATGCCACAATTACAGGATCTTGTGTTCAATGGAACAACTTTAGTTAAAGGACTTCCTCAGTCAGTTAAAAATCTAACTGGACTTGAGAGATTATATCTGTGTCATTGCAGTAGTCTTGAGAGTATCCCAAAGAGCATACATAATTTAATCCATCTCAAGATCCTCAATCTTGAGGGTTGCTCAAAACTTGAAAAGCTGCCAAGCTTGCCATTTGGTTTGAAAGAACTAATTGTGAGTGATTGCAAGAGTCTTAAATCTATGGAGCTTCCATCAAGTCTGGATAAACTCTTTGTGGAAAATTGTATATCACTTGAGAAAATTCTAATCTCTTCATCAAGTGCTTCTTCTCTTACTCTCACACCTAATAACTGCTTATTGGACAAAACTCTTCATCATGTGGGTGAAAAAAGAATGTTTAATTTACGGAATTGTCCAAAGTTAGAAGATAGTGCAGTACAATCAGTTCTGCATGTTGCAATGCTACGTAGTACTGAAACTCTACCTGAAGTTGATAGTATTACATGGCTAGGAAATGAAATACCAGATTGGGTCATGCCTCAAGAGAATGGTTGTTCAGTGAGGATGGTGCTTCCACCAAATTGGTATAATTCTTTCTTCCTGTATCCTGTATTCTGTTTGGTTGTTGGCTGTTGCAGTCAAAGTCATGGGAATGACGATGACAATAGTGACAGTGAAGAAGATGATTTCTCTTGTTCAGAGATTGAATATGTAGTCCAAATCAATCCCAACTCTGATGAAGACATGGAAAACAGCTTCTTCTCAAAATTTACATTCAACTCTGCCAGTATGAGTATCAATGTAGATCATAAAGTCCTATTCATGACAAGTAAGTCGACACTTGGTCCTTATTTGCATAGTAAATTAGTACTAAAAGATGATCATGAGAGCATATCTTGTCACAATTCTACGGATGTTGTTTTCAAGTTCAAATCAGATGTTTTTGAGATTAAGAAATGTGGGGTCATCATGCTATATTCCCATGAAGTAGAAAAATACGGGGTCATCATTAGAGAAGAAGATGATGATGCAGAGGAAGCAGTAATTGAAGGAGGAGAATCTAGCACAGAAAGGGAAAGTGAAACCTCCAGAGAAGATGTAAAAGATATTGACAATAATAATGTAGAGCTCCTCTATCACCGACCAAATCCTAACAAGAGATCAAAGGTTTTATCAGCCCAACAGGAGGATGAACAACAACAGGAGGAAGATAATGGACTACATACTAGGAGACAAAATGACCAACTACATCCTGCAGGTATTTTAAATATAGATTGCTCGTCTAATTAGTAATTGTGAAACCCTATAATTAATTAACTTTAAATACAAAGACACAGAATTTCAAAATTTTAACTGCATCCCCTAGAATGTTTTGAGCCTGTTTGTTTTCACATTGGTCAAAATGTGGATCAAATTGGTCCTTTATGATTTGGAAATTTGGGTTTGAAGTCATATTACTCCAATCTGTTTTTCAATTCTTGCATCTTTGAAATTTATTATTTTTTTAAGATTTTTCTCAATTTTGTCTGTGGTTACATTTTTTTAACTAATTAGTCACAAAACTTGAAACGCAAAGATAAGAGAATCACTTCAAAGGATAGTAATTAAATTCAAAGCACTAGTGGGTGGTTTGTCTTTAGTTTCTAGACCGTAAAGTTAGGCTCAAGGACCTTTGTCTTTCACAAGGTTCATTTTAAGGCATTCTCTTCTATCCTTAAGATTCCTACAACGTAACATAGGAAGCTAAATCTTACTTTGACATGCAAATATGACCATCAATCCTACTTTGGCTTTTGTCTTGTATGTATGCTTAACCCAGTGATTGTTCTAATTTGGGATTCCTTTTCCAGAGGCATATGTATGGTGTATCGGCATATTGATGAATTGCTGTGAAATACTTAGAATTTTAAAAGTTAAGCTAATGGGGCATCTCTGCTTATTACTATATACCCCTTTCTCCACTTGACTAATTCCTTACTGAAAGTGCCTTATTTATAGGTCGGAGATTTCTTATTGGTGGAGTGATCTTGGCTGTTCTTGTTGCTTGGCTTGTGCTTTTTCTTAAACAACCATTGGTATTGCATCTTTCGAAAATAGATTAGGGTACATCAAGAACCAGTTTTCCAAATGAGAAGTCTTTGATGAAAGATTGACTGCTTCTTACACCTGCATCAGTTTTTGGGCTTGTGGTACATTCTATATGTTGTATTTATTTTTTGGAAGATTGATTAATACTTTATTGGCACTTTGTTTTATGTCTTTACTTTGAAAGATGCAGGCTAACTTCTGTTGTAAATGTTGATAACTAGATTATGATATTGACAAATATAAGCATTTAAAGTCAAGAATTTAATAATTCCAAAATAAGAGGCATCTAGCTGCTTGTGAATCTGTACTTTTTTGTGTTATTTGTCTTCTTTATATCCCTCTTTCTTCTATATGCTAGAGAGATTTTCTCCTATTAGTTCTAGTAATGAAATGAACTATTTAAATTATTTGAAGAATTACAAGTACGATAGGATTCTCACACAAATGTTAGAAAGATAAAATCGATTCCTTTATAATGGATGCATAGGCTTATATATATATAAACATTTTGAGTTACACATGTCGCCACTTAAGGGGTCTAATCACCTCTGGTTATTTTTGAAGCAGGGATAAGCACACTGTCCCAAGATGAGATCATACCTAGGTAATTCTTATTAAGGTCATTTCTAGCCAACTTGTCACTTACTTTTCAGATGATGTTAAAGGTAAAGGTAGTGGGCACCTTGCTTGAGGGTAATATCTTTGGTTGTGGACACAATGCTTGAGGTTCGTACTACTAGTCGTTGAGACCTCACTTGAAAGTAGTATCCCTAATCGTGAAGGTCTTACTTAAGGGTAGTACCCTTGGTTGTGTGCACCCCAATCCACTATGTCCAAACATTAAGTTCTCTGTTTGTTTTATATTAAACCAAGGTAAAAGAATTCAACATTGCTAATCGGGGAATGCCACATTGCGAGTGCCTCGTCCCAAGGCATGGATTGTTGTCCATTTCTTGATACATATTTCAACTTGACTTTTTAAACTTTCCAAAATAGTGTAGAACTTTTCAAGTTTCTTTTGAGGATGCAAACTCTTCAACTTCCTAGGATTTTTAGGATAATTTGGATCCTTTTTATAGTATATTAGGAGTTAACCCCCTATTATCTTCATTTTAAGAATTTCTTCAAAATCTCCTATTTTTCCCACTTAGAGAGATTGAGCCCACTTGTGATATAATAGGTCGTAGTTTAAGAATTTTATCTTATTGACAAGAATTTGAAATTTTTGTGAGAATTTTAGATTGTAGTTCTAGGATTTCAGATTGTAGTTCTAGAATTTCATATTGCTATCTTTCTAACCTTTAGGTGCCTCGTTTTTTACTTCAAAATTATTTTTATATTTCTTAAAGTAATTTTTTTCTAGGTAGTCATACATGGTTAATGATAAAAAATATGGTTCACAGCCTAGAGGTCCATTCGTGTCTATTCCAATCTCTAAGCTTGAGGATATGATCCTCTTGTAGTTATGAGTTATGATGAACGAGGTAGAGAAATTTGGGTAAGGCACGAGGTTCCCTCTCGTGGCTAGGTATTAGCCCTTTCTATTTCTTCTTCTGGTTAGGATGACGAGGTGTGAGTACAAGGACTAATGAAATTTTGCATCTGACACTCACGAGTGATTCATGAGACATTTGAGGTTATTAGTCAAGTATTTGTTGCTCTTACCTCGGGTTTGGTTCCTTTTGTTGTTGCCACCTTGGGTCAAGTTCCTCATGTTGTTACCACCTCGTGTTCAGTTCAACCTGTTGTTACCACATCGGTTCGATTCCTCCTATTCAAATCACTACAACAAAAAATCAGAGGAAAAAGAAAATATTTTGCAAGGCTTCTGGTGAACCTTAAGGAAAGACCATGGGAAGCATCGAATTCAAAATATTCCCAATCAATTAACTGTTGATGATATGTATAACATTAGGAAGATGTACTCAATTCCTCCACTGGTGGGTCTAGTGCCTATCCCAAGTCACCTCTTTGAATGCGATGACCCATTATCTGGATTATATGTTCTTTACAAGGAAGCTTTGAAGGTGGGATTAAGATTTCCCATATCTCAAATTGTAGCTCATTTTTTGTCAATTTATGATTTGAGTTTGGCACAAATGAATCCCAACTGGTGGAGAACACTTTTGAGTATGATTGTGATAATTGGGGAGCTTGGATTCAAGCTGGAGGAAATTGAGATATAGGTCATGTATTGTGTGAAGAGAAATCAGGTAGATGAAGGCAGAGCATACACGTCCACTATTTCATTCCATGGTCTCATTCTGAACTTGCCCAATAGTCAAGGCAACTGGAAGAAATAAATATTTCTATGTGGGTGGTGACATATGGGGCAAAGGGTTCGTGCATCAAGTGAGGTCATCGTGGATCATAACTTTGATACCACCATGCTACGAGATCAGGAAATGTTAGCTCGCTTGGGGTCTAACAGGAAAGAAAAAGTATGTTGCATAGAACTTCAAAATTCCAAACATATGTATTATAGGAACATTCTCATTACATCACTATTCAATGGCTTGCATCTTTGGAGAGACTATTCGGTTGGACTTCTAGGTTAGAGCTTAGGATAAGGTCATGAGGTAAACAATTGATTTTAACTATATTTTCACATCTTTTTCATTTTACAAGTATGGATTTCTCAAACATTAGGGTGTTAGACTTGTTTTCAAATTTAGGTATTGACGAGCTAGAATCATCAAAATATCTCGAGCACCTTATAGTAGTATCAAGCAGGGTGGATGTTCTCGAGAATTTTCAACCCTCTTTAGCTAAAGCTATTTTTCCTTCCAAGGATGCTCACGAGGAAATCAATATTCTTTGCATAAGCCCATAAGCTACCTTCCATTAAAGAGGGTTTATGCATCAAGTGAGGTCATCATGGAATCAAAACTTTGATACGACCATGCTATGAGTTCATGAGATGTTAGCTCGCTTAGGATTTGACTGGAAAGAAAAAGTACATGCACCCTATAGCGGTATCAAGCAGGGTGGATGTTTCCGAGAGTTTTCAAACCCTATAGCTGAAGCTTTTATGCCTTCTAGGGATCTTACAAGGAAATCGATATTCCTCACCTAAGCCTACGAGACACTTCCTTGACAAAGAGTAGGAAACTTGACTCTATTCTTGAGTTTCCACATTCTCCTATCCAAGTGCTCGATATAGAAACATGCCAAATGAGCAATGTTCACTTAAAAATGTTTGTGTGAAGACCACCTCAGTTACCCTTTTTGAACAAATGGTATTTGGTAAACACGAGGTGGTGTTGGATATATACCATTACTTTGGGAACAAGCTGGACAAAACTTGGATACAAACGGCTCTCAAAGACGAGGGTTTAACTCATAGGGAGATCGTTTTTACTAGTATGCTAGAGGTACATATTTCTATGGGCACTACTTCTCATACTGGTTATTCTTTTATACATGTACCCCATTTAATCTTGTACTCATTTTTAGGCTGTTTTGCTAATCAAGAAGGGGGAGATTTCCAACAATGTGTATTGCTTACGGGCTCGCGAGGTTGAGGCCTTAATCCATCAATTACAAATGGCCTTGGAAAAAAAATAAAAGGAAATGGAAGAAAAAGGAAGAGCGTTTATGGGTTCAAGAGGCCAAAATTGTAAATTTGGGGAACGATTTAGTGGATTGTACCCAAAAATTGAAGGTTACCTCTAATTATGCATTAGAGTGGGTCACTATGGCTTAAAAGGCACTAAAGTGGGCTAAACAGGTCGAGGCACTTTTGGGGTCCCTCAAGCAACACGTCTCTTCTTTGAAAAAATAAATGTCCTTACTGTTTGACTTGGTGAGTCGCTTCAAAGAGGACTATGTATGGGGTTACCAAAAGCGGATATCATGGGCCATGACAACTTACGAGCTTAGGCCATCAAAATGAATTCATTTAACGCCTTCCTCGATTACACACGAGGTTTATAGAGTTCCCAAGTCACACCTTTTAAAACTTCTATAATCATTCTACCCCCACCAAGATACATTGAGGAAGATGTCAAGAAGAATCTCAAGAAAAGAAATGAAGAACCCGTTTCCTAGATTTATTATTTTATTTTGTTTTCTTTTGACATTTAGTTTTTTGATGGGTTACTTGTATCACTAATTTGAATAGTGAATATATTTATGGTCAAATGGTTGACTCCAATGTATAAATAGATAATTTTCCTTTTTTTCTTTAAATTGTTAGATTCCTTTATTTAATATTGAAAGATTTAATCTGTGACTCTTAACTTGTCAATTCAATCTTAACTTATTCAGTTTGTGAGTTTGAATTACCTCATTTTTTGTTTAAAAACTAGTGTGGAGTTTTCTTTAGTAGACCTTGATTGCCTTGTATCTAGCTTTGTTTTAGATACGTCTACCATGGTGGACCTTTTGGGGAAATCCTTTGCTGAACAAGGTGACTCAAACTCCATTACTGGAGGTTCTTTGGCTACATCAACGGTTGATTATGAGGTGATGCCTAAGGAAGATGTGATCTCTATTTAGATCAATATGTTGCTGAACGACCAGAATGATGACTACATCGTGGGATTATCTGGGGAGCATCCTAAAGAGTTGGATGCATGGAATGACTTCAATTTTTGGGGTTATCTCCTCCTGGTGATTGTATGTAGCGTAGAGTAATCAAGTTGCCTAGTGTGAGCCTTCACGTTAAACCATCGAGGAAATTAAAACATAGTTCAACTTTGACCCCATTACCTATTGTGGATGATGATAATGAATATGATGTGCCTTTTGTCATTTTTTGTGACAAGAACCTCTCCTCTTTGATTGACAATGGGATATTCAATAACATTGTCGTACAAGACTATTTGTATCACTACCTTGTGACCATTGAGACCATTCAACTATCTCATGAGGTAAAAGGGAAGAGGAAGGGTCACTCTAGTGTTTGGCTAAAAGACATTTATTGGAGGTAAGAGTGATTCAATCGTAATCACTCTTCCACTTGTAGCTACACACACACACAAAGTCAATGGCTATTTGAGAAAGACGACCTCATTATTTCGGTTTGTCTAAAATAGTTTTTAGAGGATGAGGGGTAAGGACTATTATCGTATGAGCACTAAAGTAATGCCTTAAATTTCTAGAGGTTATTCTTATGGTAAATGCAACCTTGTCAAATAGTGGATATATTTGTTATGCTCTAGTTAAGGAATGGCTCACATAAGAGATTGGTTTTTCTTTTCCCTCTCTATCCATCATGAGGACATCACTAACTACTTTGTTAGTGAATGCCAGATACAAATACAAGATTTTGTTAACAACATGGTTTGTCAAAAGAGGTGTCTTTTCTATGTACTCCTTAATAGATTGAAAAGCAATCTTGCATTCTTCACCCCACATATAATAGTGTCATATTATAGAGAATACTTCTTCAAGATCAAAGACGTAGTCCTTTGTTGTTTTTTTTGGACCATGTTATCAACATACACTTCCATATTTTGTCCTATCTAATGCTCAAATATTTTTTTAATTAATAATTGATAAGTGGTGCCTGCATTTTTTAACCTAAAAGTTATTCTAGTGTAACAAAAAGTCCCTTCTTTGTGATGAATATTGTCTTTTCTTTATCTCTTTATTGCATTCGAATATGGTAATAGCTCGACTAGGCATCCATGAAACTCATTACCTCAAATCATGTTGTAGCATCTATTAGTTGGTCGATGTTTGGCAGGGGTAAACCATCCATTATTGTGGTTGTATTGACATCAATGAAATCGACACATATACCATGATCACCTCAACTTTGTTTGTTGGGACCACATTTAAGAGCCAAGTTGGACAATCCACTTTCAGACCCATGCTACTCTTTAAAGGGAATTTACTTTTCTTTTAATAATGTTGCTTTTTTCCTCACAAATTCTCTCTTCTTTTTTTGGCTTCCATGTAGGAAAGGATACATTTTGTTTCAAGAACTCTAGGAATGACTCTTTAGTGTTAGCGACCAACTTCAAACTAATTTTCATGGATTTTTCTTTACAACTTCCTACCAATATTATCTCATAGTCTTTAGGAACCATTGTCATCACTTGACTATACATTAGGCGTGATGTCATTGGGCTTTGATATTGCCTATCCTTTGGTTGATATTTGGAACTGGAGAAAGGTAGGTATTTTTCGTGGTTGCATTATAACAACTTCTTGCTCTCTGTCAATCACCCCTTATTTTCTTTACTCTATCCACCAACGGGTATTTTATCAGTTGATGATAGGTTAACGGGACTACTCTCATCCTGTAAATCCAAGGTCTTCTCAGGATTATGTTGTAAGAAATGGAAGTATTCAAAACAATGAAATTGGTGAGCACTATGGCTCCTTCAATAGAGACAAAGTGTCAGATGGTGCTTACTGACATAGTGACACCATCGTTGAAACCCAGGAGCAACATTTAGGTTATTTCTTCGTGGTTTATCCCTATGTCCAGTAGTGTTGACAAGTACAACAAATCAGAAGAAATACTATTATCCACTAGTACCCTTCTCACTTCACAATGTATGATTTTTATTCTAATGACCCAGGGATGATCGTGTGGTGGAAGGATCTCTCTAGTTTCAAAAATAATATGGAGACAAGTCCTTCCTATCTCAATGTATAAATGGGCTGATGTGTGTCCCTCTTCCATGAAATCTAAGTGTGACCTGACATGTTTGGACCATTGTGAATAGTGTGAATCATCTGAATATCCCTTTATGGTGGTTGATTTGGTCTATTATCTTCCCTTAAGGGAAGACACAAATACTCTAAACAGAAATGACATATACCATAGGCACAATTACCCTAGCAAAAGTGACTAAGTACAAGTGCACTAAACAGGACATGTATAATTGAAAAATTCCTATAAAACAATATATTTCAAAACCAAAAAATTTTTTTAGGTATCATTAGACATATAAATAAACTTTGAATTAAATTTTTGAGTGATATGAAAAAATTCTTTGTAAGGTAAATCTTTTTTAAAGTAGTAAAGTAAAATTTGACAGATTTATTTGTTTTAGCACTGAACACCAGTTATTTAACAATTTATATGGTATAAAATACTAGTTGTATGAAATTTTATTGCGGCTCAAATAACATATAGATAAATTCGTATTCAAAGTGTTTTATCATGTTGAGCACATAAAATTCGGATGTTGTTGAGTTGTATCAGATTTTTCAAATTTTTAGAGACTAAAAACAGCTATAAAGATGTCTTTTCTAATATAGATGAGAATCAAATCAAAATAATAAGGGTAATTATGTTTTATTCTCAAAACATATTGGGTTCCTAATAAATATGCTTAAAACTGGGGTTGGATATAAAAATTTAATAATCGAAAAGAATTGAAAAATTGGATTATATTGAACAATATAATTTAATTTATACATGATTCGGTTTGGTTCGATTCGATTTAATTTGTAAAAAGTTTAAATTGTTGAAATTAGGTTGGATTGTTTACACTCTTATATAGACAATTTTATAATTTTATAATATAATGGTATGTGATTTAGCTACTAAATCTAAGTATAAAGTTTAGTTTTTCTCTTCCAAGATACGAAATTTGGAAAATATTTTTTTTTATAATTTTATTATAATAAACAAATATTAAAAATAATAATAAACAACCAAAGACTCAAATACAAACATTAAATTATATATTTAAATTTTATTATTTTAAATAGTATTAATTGGATCAAATTAAACTAAAAACTAGTTTTTAATGGTACCAATTCAATTTTCACTTATTTAAAATATATAAAATTAGGATCGAATTGGACTTATCCACTCTTAATCAAAACATTTTAAATGTTGAAACATACCCGCATTGATTATATAATGATATTCCAATTGTTAACTTTCTTCTACTAAGTTGATAGAAACATATCATGTGCTATCAACATGATCTTTTTTAGGATATATATATACACATATACAATAAGTTATGTGTCACCTATATGATTAATGTTTTCGGTGGTATTTTAGTAACTAACTTTTATTAGGTCAAACCAATAAATATAAAAGAAAAAGTAAATAAAAAGGAAATTTTGAATACTGTTGCCGAATGTCCACGCTATAATAAATTGAATAGAATATTTTATATGAGCATTTTGATAAAACTAAATTTTCATATACTTTAATTATAATTATAAATCAAGATGTAATCAATCATTAATTTATAATTAAAATTATTTTTTAATTATTTAATTTAATACAAATCAATGAAATTAAAATAGACTTATTCATTTTGAATAGCTAAGTACATATTATGTGTCTAATGTTTTATTCTAAAATATTTTTTTAATCATAAATCAAGACTTAATTTATCATTAATTTATTATTAAAGATCTAAAGTGTAAGTCTCATTGTACTTGTGTTTGTGTGTTAGCTTCCCATGTATAAAATACGATGTCTGTTTTATTTTACTTAGTGTATTTGTCTTCCTCTGTGTAAGGTTGATAACTACGGATCAGTAATTCACACACATATATGGTAAGGTATACTTTGTATGTGAGCATGTTTACACACACCATAAGATTGGTTTTTGTAGTTTCCATTCTAAGTTGAGACCTTTTTACTCCTGAATTTTGGCATGTTTTAGGTATAGGTATTTATGGATAGTACTCGGCATTTTTGAAAACAAAAAAGTAACTTTTTGGAACCTCACTACCACCCTTGCCAACCACCTCTCCACCCCTCTTGGTGAGGTATCCAGCGAGGTGGTCGATCATTGGCTATAAATACCCCTTTTTTTAATTGCATTTTAATTCAAAAAAACCTGTTGAAACTTTGTAAAAATTTCCATTTATTCGAATTTTGTATTCACTAATTATATCTGCAATTATGATACATTCGTGTGAGCGTAGAATAGTATGAGTTTTTATCTTACATGGTGAGTGAATACTTTTTAGTGTGAGTAGTATTCAAAGGTTTTGTTAGTTTATTCTACACATTATTGTTCTATTGTATCTGATCACATCACATCAAGGGGTGTTGGCCAAGAAGGATAGTCGGGTTCTTGTGGAAAATCAAGTCGTTACAGAATCAGCAAGCATAAGTAACAATAGGCAATAAGAATAGATTTCCCAACTAGTAGAGATAATAATTTTTTATTTCTTTCAGAGTTGTAATCGTTATATTGATTAGTGAATTATTTGCTACTGAGTGGTTGTCTTGAGCAACCTGAGGATGCTACCACATAAATACGTTCTCTATGTAGCTTTACCTCATTATATCCTGTGTTATGCATGCTTAGTTGTGGAGCTAGTATAATCCAAGTTTAAATTGTGTATGTTAAAACATATGATTATTTAAACTCTGATTAGAGCATTTTTTATCTCTCCATCTAACTTTTAATTCACTTAAATATTTTTACTCTAAATGTTATATGTTGTTTTGATATTATATTGGTACTGCTTCTATTGAGTGTACTGCTTTCATTCTATCATTTTGTTCACTACTTGTGGGTATGAATTCGTTGGGAGTTTGCATCTCCTTACCCTGGTAGTATACCAGGTTGTAGACTTTTTCAATTACTATCGGAGCGAGTACACCTTGTTTGGAATTAATCGCTTCAGTGTTCATCTTTTTCCCCTTTTCTGTGTTTAATTCCTTCAAAGCTTTTATAGTAGATGATATACAAGGGTTAGTCAATGGACCACCTAAATGTCGATCGTTACTTTTACTGAAGGTCTAAAATGTGCTTCTACTTAAGATCCAACAACAACAATGTTTGGTCATTGATTGAGGATAGTTGGACATGTCCTATGTACATTTATAAGATTGATATTGTCGAATCCAAACCTATTAATATCTAGAGTAAAGAGGAACTACATCTCAGTAATTCAAATTGCCAAGGATTGTATCTCCTCATCAACTCAGTTACCTCTAAGGATTCTTCTATTATAAACAAGTTTACTAATGTCAAGGAAGCTTGGGAATTCCTAGAAAAGAAATATGGTGTATATACTTTTGAGACTAGTATGTCTATTTCAAAAAAGGTAGAGATTGTTACTTCAAAATACTCTACTTTAATAGCTTCTCATTCCGAGAATGCTCCATCTAGATCTTCTTATTAGATTGACACTAGTGATAATGATCAATTATTTCTACAAGATTCCTAGGACTAACTTGTTTATGACAATCAAAAGCTAAAAAAGGTTATGAATAAATTTCACAATGATATTTCTCAAAAGGATAAGGAACTTTTGAATTTTTCTGATCAATTGCTCAACCTCACTTTGGAGAGTGATAAACTTGTAAACAATTTGAAAATAAGTTTGGAAAATCATATTAAGTCTCACTAGATTCTGTTACGATATAATAAAAAGTGCCTTACTCGGATAAGTGAACTTAAGAAGGCAATTCAGGATAGAGATTCTGAAGCTATCAGAGATCAATGCATACATGAGCCCTCTTATAATTTAGGAGTTATATGCAATCTTAAGAGAGAAACTTGCATCTTGGAAGATGAAAAGGCCTTCCTGGAATCCTTATTAGAAGATTATGATGCTAAGCTGACCAGACTTCATGCTCATGTTGAAACTGGTACTAATAAAGTCATTCTTCTTGAATCTAGCCTTCTAGAAAAATATGAAATGGTTGAAATTCTTCATCTTCAATAGTATGACTTGGAGTGAAAAATTAAAAAAACTGTTTAAATTGGAAATAAGTGGTCTTTTGGAGATATAAGCTTTGATAAGTTTTTAAGACTTAAAGATGTTCATCCTTTTCTTCTACTTAGCTACTATTTAAGAGCCTTATTTTGTCATTGGGATTTCTAATGATGACTCTACCAACGATTTTATGAGTGCTTGGATCCTATCTTTGTCTCTTATTTCTTGCAACTCAAGTCACCTTGACTCCACCTTCTCTCAAAAGGAGGCTCCTACTTATAATGAAAATATGTTAAGTCATGTGGAAGAACTTCTAAAACTTTCCATTACTTTGAATATTGAAGCCTTAACTCTACAAAATGATGCTATGTTGATCTTGAACGAGTTTAAATATTCTCTCTTGGTATTTATGATCAAGATTTAAACTACAATGTGGTTCATACTACTTTGAAGGCCCATACTTCTAATTATTGGTATTTTGATAGTGGTTACTCAAGACACATGACCTGTAATAAGTCCTTCACCAATTTAACTCTCACCAACAATGGATCAGTTACATTTGGTGATGGTGATAAGGTGTTGATCTGTGGTAGAAGATTTATTCGTACCCTTGGTATCCCTGAACTGAAAGATGTACTATATATGGAAGGACTCAAGGCTAACCTCATTAGCATCAACCAAATTTGTCACAACAAATACACCGTTAAGTTTACTCAGACTTACAGTATTGTGTATGATGAGTCAGGTGAAACTTTGGTTAGAGGTGTTAGATTTGATGATAATTGTTACAGTGTAGGAATTCCTCTTAAAGTTGTTTGTAACAAGCTAAGTATGAGTACTGAAGAATTATAGCACCAACATCTTGGGAATATTAATTATAAATTGTCAAATAAAATCTTGAATCTCAAAGTTGTTCAAGGTCTCCCTTCTATCAACTCCATACCTAAACACATTTTTGGTCCTTGTTAGATGCATAAACAAAGTAAGAGTCAATGTAAGAAGAATCAACACTTGTCTACCACTAGACCTCTTCAAATTCTTCATAGGATCTGATAAGTCCTGTTCAAACTCCCAATATAGGAGAAACAAAGTATATATTAGTTATTGTTAATGCTTTTTCTAGATATACTTGGGTGTTGTTTCTCAGAGAAAAATCTAAAACCTTTAATCATTTCAAAACCTTGTGTATCAAGTTACAAAATAAGAAATTTGAAACCATCAGTACTATTATAAAAGTCAGAAGTGACCATGGTAGAGAATTTGAAAATTATAAGTTTAGATCTTTTTGTTATGAAATGGGTATTCAGTATGAGTTCTTCGCTCCCTAAGACTCCCTAACAAAATGGGATTATTAAAATAAAAAATAGGGTAATTTAAGATATGGCCAGTAAGAATCTAGTAAAGCACTTTTAGGCTAAGGTAGTTAACACTACATTTTATACGTTGAATCGACCCTTCATGAGATCTGGTACTTGTCAATCTTTATATGAACTCATGCACGAAAAGAGACCAAATGTTAAACACCTTTATATATTTGGTAAGACGTGTGATATTCATAGGATACTCTAACAATAGTTGTGTATATTGGGTCTACAATTTAAGAACATCTATCATTATAGATTCAATCAATGTTCTGATTGATGACTATTGTGCTATATAAATTTTTGAATTAGATGACAAGGATATTTTTGGTGATTGGAGTTCTTCAGATAGTCATTAGTAATATTGAGACTCATCCAACAATGACTCCTGTTAATCCTCCTAGAAGTTTTGAGAATGAAAAAGATGGTGATCAAGAAGACTTGTCACTTCTTAAGTGGGAAAAGAAAGCTCATTCTACTGACAACATCGTTGGTAATGTAGAAAGAGGTGTTAAGACAAGATATCAGTTGTAGGAGACATTGAATTGCATATGGTTCACTTCAACTATTCTTCCCAAAAACATAAGAGAAGCCTTACAGAACCTATATTGGGTCAACCCCATGTAAGAATAACTTAACTAGATTAAGAGAAATAATGTTTGATATCTTGTCCCCAGACCTCCAAACAAACATGTTATTGGTACTTGTTGGTTGTACAAGAACAAAGAACAAAGAAAATGAAAATGGAGTCATTGCTAGAAATAAATCTCATATTATTGTACAAGGGTATACCCAGATTGAAGGGATAGACTTATATGAAACCTTTGGTCCAGTTACTTGTCTTGAGTCTGTCAGACTACTTCTTAGTCTTGCCTGCTTTTTCAAGTTTAAGTTATATCAAATAGATGTCAAAAGTACCTTTTTGAATGGCATTATTAAAGAAGAAGTTTTCTTGGAACAACCGAAAGGTTCTAAAAACCCACACTTTTCGAATCATGTCATAGGACTAAAGAAAAATCTTTAAGGATTAAAACAAGCTCCTCCGGTATGGTATGAATGTCTCACCATATTTCTCTTCTATAACAATTTTTTGGGAGGAGATGATGAAAAAAACTTATTTGTCTTGTGAATTCAAGGATAAGTTGTTGTTTCTCAAGTCTATATTGATGACATTATTCTTGTTTCCACTAAAGATGGCCTTGCTCAAAAGTTCACCGCAACCATGCAGTGAACTTGAGATGAGCTTAGTAGGTGAACTAAAATTCTTTCTTGGTTTTCAAATCAAGCAAATGACAGATGGGATCTTCCTTTCTCATAAGCAAAATGTGCCAAGGATCTAGTTAAGAAGTTTGGGTTGGATAATGCCTCTTCTACTCAAACCCCTATGAGTCCAACTTTGAAACTCCATCAAGACACTTTAGGTAAGGATGTTGATCAAAATTTGTATAGGAGCATGATTATGAGTCTTATGTATCTAATTAATATCCATCCAGACACCTTCTTCAGTGTTAGAGTTTGTGCTAGATACCAATTTGACCCCAAAGAGTCTCATCTAGCTGTTATCAAAAGGATCATTAAATATGTCAAGGCTATATTAGAAGTTGGTATTTGGTATCCTAGAGATACTACTATAGAGTTGGTTGGTTACTCTTATGCTAATTGGGCATGTTGTAATGATGATAGAAAAAGAACTTTGGATGGTTGTTTATACTTGGAAAATTACTTGATCTCCTAGCATAGTAAAAAATAGAGCTTAGTTTCTCTTTCGACTATTGAGGTTGCTACTGGTTTATGCTGCTCTCAATTAATTTGGATGAAACAAATGTTATTTGATTATGGTAACCAAGTTAAAGATCTTAACTTACATTATGACAACACTAGTGCTATTTGTATTTCAAAGAATCATGTTCAACATTTAATGACCAAGCACATTGATATCCATCATCATTTTATAAGAGATCTTGTTGAATCAAACACCTTGACTTTGTAGCATATATGCACTGATCGTCAACTTTCTTTTCACTAAACCTCTATATTTTCAAAGGTTTGAATCCCTTAGAAAAGCTATTGGTCTTTATCTCTCACCTTAATAGGCTTGTTTTGTGTTCTTTAGATTTGAGTTATCCTGAAGAACTTTGTTTACTATTTTGCTCTTGTGTTTTCCCCTTCTATTTTATATGTTACCTTTGTTTGTTGGAGGAGTCTTCTTTCTTCTTTCCTTTTGAACTAGTTTTGAAGTTCCATAGTTGTTTTGTGATTAACTTGCCTTTGTCTTAAATTTCAATAAGGCAGTCTTCATATATGTTTTATTGAAGCTCATGTATGATTGAATTCTTGCATTTTTCTAAATTGTTTTGTTTCTTTTGCCCGTGTCTTAACATTTTGAATTTATATTATGTTCATTACTTAAATGATTTGTATGAACAAGCTTTAAAATCCATGTGTAATGTCTCTTGAGGTGAAATCATAAGTGGTGCCTAGATAAAAAGATGGTTCAGGCATTCTTTGACCCGTTTGATCCTTCTTGCTACCGTTGTCTACTTTTTCTTAGTTTTCACTATTAAGCCTTTTTGTTATACCTTCATTTCTTTACACCTACTTGGCCATCTTAAATGATAAATCTCACTTACTTGGCACTCCTTTTGTTTCGTTTCAACTTTTCCTTACTGAACGCTTTTTCTTTGGGAATGGATGTATTTCTCTTGAGCAAAGACTATAAACAAAAGGGAGAAAGAAAGAAAAAGAAAAAAAGGAGAAAGAAATATATGTTCTTATAAAAAAGAGGGAGAAAGAAAGAAAAAGAAAACAATAAAAATGGTTCATTGACCTCTTGTCTAAATAGATATTGAAGAAGTTCCCCTATTTGGGAAAGTTCTTAAGTGATTCATTAAAAAGGTTCATTATTTAATGATCAACCTATTTTTGGTTATAAGTTTTGTTCTTGAAGTGAAAATCTATCTTCTAAAGGTGTGCCTTCGCTTAAAATGTTCCTTCTCTTCTACCTAAATCTCAGTTCTTACAAGCTTTGAAATACTTTTTGATTTCTTCTGAGCTTGCACTTACATTAGTGAAGAGAGACGATACTTGTGGACTAAATTTGAGTATATTTCTCTATTTTCTTGTTTCACTTAAGCTCTTCTTGATGTCGTATAGAGTAAACATGTTTTTCACAACACACACTTGATGTAGTATAGAGTACACATGATTACAACATGGATTGATAGCCCTATGAATGTTTATGTAAAGCGCATTTTTTAATCTAAATTCACTCTTGATCTTTGAACTTTCTCAATGTAATATCTCTTTACTTCTCATTTTTTTATGCCTTTTCTCTCTCATTTAAAGGCATTTCTTTGAATTTATCTATCAAAGAAGGGAAGAAGTTTATGTGCACAACTATATGTTTTTGGCCATTATGTGTGTTCATAGGCTATGAATGTAGAATTGCAATATATATTGTTATCTAACTTTCATGCATTCAAGGGGAGTGTACATGTTTACTTGTGTTTGTGCCTATCATTGTGTACCTATATGTTTGTTTTGTGCGTGTAGGTTACAAGTGTAAAGTGATGTCTTTGAGCTACAGATGGTTTGTGTGCAATGGTGATGAGACCCTCATGTTTCAGAGTGTTAGAATCCATGATTTGATTCATAAAGTTGGATGGAGCACTTAAGATGGATGCACTTAGAATAGATGTGTTTTTTGGATTTTTGTATGTTATATTATTCTTAAGGACAAAAAACTTTAGGATATCTTCATTATCTTTTCTTGATTGATGAATCTCTGTACGTATTTATATAGTGTTTTGAAATGGAAATCCAAAGGAAGAGAATGTAAGTCATATTGTACATGGGTCTATGTGTTGGCTTCCTATGTACAAAACACGATGTCTTTTTTATTTTACTTAGTATATTTGTCTTCCTCTATGTAAGGTAGGTTATTTTGGATCAATCATTCTCACACATACATAGTTATGTATTCTATGTATATGAGTATGTTTACACACATCACAGGGTTAGTTTTCATAGTGTGCATGCTAGGGTGAGAGTGACATTTTTACTTGTGATTTTGACATGTTTCAGGTAAGGGTATTTATGGATAGTACTCGGCATTTTGAGAAACAAAAAATGTAACTTTTTGGCTCCTTACCACAACCCTCACCATGGACCTCGCTACCACCTTCACCACTACTATTGGTGAAGTGGTTGGCGAGGTGTCCGACAAGGTAGCCAACCATTAGCTATAAATGCCCTTCTCTTTAATTGCATTTTAATTCCAAAAAAAACTGTTGAAACTCTATAAAAAAATTCATTAATTTGAATTCTTTATTTACTAGTTATATCTATAATTATGATACATTCGTATGATTATCGAATAGTATGAGTTGCTATTTTACGTGGTGAGTGAATACTTTTCCGTGTGAGTAGTATTCAAAGGTTGTATTAGTTTATTCTACAGATTAATGTTCTGTTACATCTAATCATATCACATCGAGTGGTTTTGGTTGTGAAAGACAGTCAGGTTCTTGTGTTAAACCAAATCATTGTAAAAGTAGTAAGCATAAGTAGTAATAGGTAGCTAGAATAGAGGTCCTAGTTGAAAGAGGTAATATTGGATTTGTTTTCTTTTAAAGTTGTAACTATTATATTGATTAGTGAATTTTTTTCTATTGATGGTTTCCTTAAGTAACCCGGGGATGTAAACACATAAATATGGTCTCAATGTGGGTTCACCTCATTATATCTTATATTATGCAGGCTTAGTTGTGGAGCTAGTAGAATTTGAGTTTAAATTGCATATGTTAAAACATATGATTATTTAAACTCTAATTAGAACTTTTTTTTATCTCTCTATCTCAGTTTTAATTTACTTTTAATTTCTTATTTTGAATGTTATTTGCTATTTTGATATTATACTGATATTGATTTCATTCTATCATTTTGTTCGATGCTTGTGGGGACAAGTCTGTTAGGAATCTATATCTCCTTACCTTGGTAGTGTAGCGAGTCGTGGATTTTTTCATGAAGATTGTGAACAAGAAATAAATCTAAACTTTTATTTATTTAAATCATGGAATTTTTCTTCTAATCATTGGAAGTAGAGACTAAAATCTCATATACAGATTTAGTCAATCATAGCTAAATTAACAAAACTCAATTCAACTATGGAAGATATTAGATTATAGAAAGAGAAAAATTACAACAATTAAAAATATCCTTGTTTTTGAAAATGATACCAGATCTTTGAAAGATTTATGATTGGGTTCTCCAAATCCTTTAGATCTTCTTCACAATTGAGAGGATCTCTTTATATATCTATATATGATGGAATGACTAACTAAAATAATACACTAAAAATTTAAGCTACAGGCAGTTGAAATTATACTAAAAGTTCTCTAATATGATACGTCAAACCTAAAAACACATCATATTTATAAGTAGAGGCTAATGCATGGGCTTCCAATCGACTTAAATAGAGGGGCACCATAGTATAGGTTTTCCACTGTTGTGGAACAAGATTCATTGAATTCAAGTAGAAAGGGTTGTGTCATGGCTCACTTATTCCACGTCGTGGCACACGACGTCGTGCGTGCCTAATACATTTATTCCAAATAGTGTGTACTATGGCACACTATTTCCTTCATCACGGCATAACTTGTTTGTCTTCAAAATTTCCTTACACATTTTACAAACTGGTTGTTCTTCATGTAAAGCTTACATGCCTTATTCTTGTAAACTCCTAAGATGCAAATTTAGTGCTTCAAGTATTTTTTTTCATGTGTTGATAACTTTAAACATTTTGAGCTAAAATCACCTTAAATACAATAGAAAATATTCGTGACTCCGAACATATAGTTTTGTATAAATAATGATATAAAATTACACAATCAAATCTATTCATTCACATTTAAGTACAATAAAATCATGAAGTATTAGTGCTTTTCAAGCACTTATAACAACTCTCAACCAGCTTCATGCTAGCCTCTAGCAAGGAAAGCGATATAAAAATAAAAATAAATAAATAAATCTAATCTAACATAATTTATTTCCCTAGATTGCATTTAGCATATGCAATAAGCTTTTAAACTCCTCGGTGGCCCTAGTATATGTGTTTACGTCTCATAAGGGCTTTCAGTGATGATACCCACAAACATTTTAAAATGCAAAAATTAAAACTAAAAGGAATCATAAAGACAAAACTACAAATAAAAAAAATAAAAAATAAAATAAATATTTGAAGTTTACTGTTTAAATTAATGTCTTAAAGATCCGAAGTTTACTATTTAAATCAGTAGACATCACAAATTCATATTCCATTACAAAAAATATTAATTTTGACTCACCCAATCTCAGTGTTAGGAATATGAATTCTCTTCAACTCTAATACTCATAAGATATACTCTCAATTTACATTGATTTTATGGGTTCAAACACTCAATAAGGTATATGCGACAAAAGTTATGTAAAGAATAAAAATAAAAGGTTCACATATGATTAAATTAGAAAAGCTCAAAAGTGCAAAACATTAATATCATCAAAGGAATAAAATGTTAGGATTTAAGAAAATATCACATTACTAATCTCATGCACCATTCAAAATCATCAAGCAAAAATTTCAAATATGTGCATTATATGGATGAATATGCACCGACTTCAAGGGGTTATTTTTATTTATTGTAATAACCACCTCACAACTTTGAAGAACTTAGACCATAGTATTTAGTTATACTATTTTTTTCTCTCTCTTTTGTTTATTCTCTTTATTATATTCATTTTTTAAAGAGTGGACCGATATACATGTGTATTTTGGTAAGTGGCTATTTTGAATATTTTTATTGACTTTAGGGAACCCCATGTATATTTCTTTTTTTTAGAAGTCAATCATGAATGAAGATAAGCATACACTTCAAATTCTATTCAAATAATTTAATCTAAACAATGATAATAATCATATGTTAAAAACTCTAACATTTAATGCAATACCTATAGATATTATCTAATAATTTGAAATAATAAGAAAAGGGTTTAAAGGAGGAAGAAGTACTATCACTTAGAATAAAACGCTTATGGCTCAAAATTATCTCACAAAGTAGTCTCCATTATTTGATTCCTAAAACCAAATTTGGGTTTAACTCAATCTCAACATCTAAGCATAAAACACAAACTATGAACAAAAAACTAATTCTTATAATGATCCATGAACTTGTTTAAGACATTAAACAAATAGCGCAAATACTCAATCATTCACTTTAAATTAACAAAGCATGATAATTTTTCATTTTTTGAGGAACTAAATAAACTCAACAATAGAAAATGCATGTTTAACAAAAAAATTAAATATGCTTAACATCATGTGTAACTTTTTCTCTACCTCTAAGCTAGATTCTATATTGTCCTCATTGTATCAAATGTAAATTAAATATAAGAAGAAAAAGGAAAGAAAAGTTACCCATATGTATTAGTTCAATGTGATCAATTAGGTGATGCAATTACTTGATGGTGCATCCATCATATAACTCAGTTGAATCACAAAGACATAATATTGTGTACTTCTCAAAAATAATGTTTGATCAAACAGTTATGAATTTAACATTTTCAAATAAAATAAACATGGTTTAAATTAATAGAAAATAAAATAAAACAAATTAAATTAAATTAAAACATAAAACATGATAAAAATAAAAATGACTAAATTAAAAGAAAAGAAAATAATACTACCTAAAACTAATAGGTTGCCTCCTACCAAGTACTAGTTTAACATCTCAGCTAGATGCTACTAAAGGCATCATTTTATAGACTTTGATTTACTCAATGTCCCTCTTTTGATTGAATTAGTCTAAATGTGCTTGAAAATGTATAGTCTCTCCCTTGTCTGTCATTGTAATACTTCCAATATGGACATTAATAATTATCTTGGTAAAGACAATGAATGGCCTACCAAGAAGTAAATTATGCTCACCATCCATCTATGGTGATTCTTGCACATTTGAAATAACAAAATCTATAGGTATAATCAAATTATCTACTTGTACCATTAAGTCTTCGATCATGCCCTTTGGATATATTATAAAATTATTTGCCAATTTTAGGGACATGGTTATGTGTTTTAGATCACATGTTCCTAGCTGCAAGTATAAAGAATATGGCATTAAGTTAATGCTTGCACTTGGATCTAACAAAGCATTTACCTCTTTTTTATTACCAATGGTGATATTAACCTTAAAGCTTCTAGGATCTTTGGAGGCAACTCCAGAATGATGTGTTCCCGACATCATTAGGTAAATATTTAGAAAAATTAGAGGAATTTAATGCCAAGTAACTCATCATTGTGAAGATCTATAATGACCTTCAAATGTTCATTTTGTCATGGAAACTTTTCTTTGGCTATCTATTGTACATGCTCAGCTAGTTACCCCACTTGCATTTCCATTCTTTTAATAAATTCCTCCAACGTTTCCAACCTTTGATTGATTTTAATCTGGTTGTCTTTACTAACTTAAATGAAAGCATTCAAGTTATCCTCTAAGGTTTATCTAACTAGAGGATTATGTGGCATGTGTTAGTGGTATTGCTGGCCCCATTAGTTTGGGTTCTGGACATATGTAGGCTTATTTACCCTCCAAAAGAAATTGAGATTAGTTCTCCACCCTTTTTTATAAGTGTTTGCATAAGGATCATTCCTAGGAAAAGGTTGATAACCCCCTCCCCCTATTGCATTCACGTTTTCAGGATTTGCAAATGGTTTTCTTTGATAAAGGCATGTGTTAAAACCATGTCTATAATTACTATACATTCCACATACTTCTCTATTTGGAATGCCATTAGTGGCCAGAAGTGTAACTTTCTTGGTTAATTCTATAAGTTACATAGAAACTTTAGTTTTGGAGCCTATATCATGAACTTCAACTCTTCTCACTCTAACATTTTTCTATTTGGAATTAGCACATAATATCTCATAGAGATTATAAGTCTCTAAAGCTATTATTGTTCCGATAACTCCACTTACAGCATTATCAACATTGAATTGACACTATTATGACAATCCATCATAGAGAGATTGATTTTTTTTTGCTGTAGTGGAAAGCTATGGTATGGGCATTGCGTAAGAATTAATTTGAACCTATTTCGAGCTTCATGGAATGGTTTTTCTTCCATTTGAGAGAATGATGCGATATTTGTTCTTAAATCAAAAGTTCTTTTATGGGAATAGCTTCCTATAAATTTATTGTAGACTCCTTCCCAAGTTATTCGGAAATCTAGTGAGAGAGTCATTAGCCAAAATTTAGCCTTGTCTTTGAGGGCGTATGAGAAATACCTCATTTTAAATTGGTCCTCAATAATCATATTCAAAGGGAATGTCTAAACAATTGAGTAGAAATCTCTATGAAGGCCAATAGATCTTCATTAGGAATTCCATGAAAGGATGGCAACATAGAAAAATTAATATTTTTCAATTTATAGTTCTCAATTGTCTCCTCCAATTGTATAGAGGAAGTAGAAATGCTAATGATTAGCATTGCATACTCCTTCATTTGTATCCCTCTTGGTAAAGTATCTCCCTTGTTCAATAACTTTAGTATGAGCTCATATGATTGCTCAAGAAAAATAAATAAAAATAACAATAACAAGTAAATTAAAGAAAAGAAATAAAAATAACAAAATAGATCACTCGTAAAAATAAAATAAAAAATAAAAAAGGCAAATAACAAAATTAATAAAAAGTAGTAAACAAATAAGTAACTAAAAATAAATATATAAGAGAAAAGATGTAAAAAATAAAAATAAAGAAATTTGTTTTGAGTTTTTATAAATTTTTATTTTTAAATTTTTTTTAAACAAACCACAAATATTCACAAATCATGGAAATAAAAATAAAATCATGAAAAATAACTAAATAAATGAAAACGCCAATTTTCTAACAATGACGCTAAAACCTTGATGCATAAAAACGTGATAGTCAAATGCAAATATTTTGTAGCTAAAAATACCTGAAATACAATAGAAAATACTCATGATTCCAATATTATAGATTTGCATAAATAATGATATAAGTATGCATAATCAAATATATATATTCACTTTTAAGTACAATAAAATTGTTAAATAGTAGTACTTTTCAAGCACTTGTTAGTACAAACGAAATATATTTTGGATATAAAACATAATTAATCCAAATAATATAATTAATTAAAATAAATAGTCCTAGGTTTACTCATGACTGAAAAAATTCTATACTCTTAGATCAAACTCTTGGTTCAACTATATCTATAATTTTCTTCCTCAATAAGATTGCCATATTTTTTAAGTTTCTTGTTGTCTCTTTTGAGAACATAAAATCGTGCAAGTATACATGGTCACAAGTAATAATATGATAGTAAAATATCATTCCCACGAAGATTTTTTACTAGTGTTCGTTAATTACTAAAATTATTTCAACCTGAGTTTATCCAAATATTCGATAATTTGATGCAGTTTGACTAACTAATTTTTATAACAGTTTGTAAGAAAATTCTAGGATTGTAGTTTCACCAAATTAATCCACTTGAACATTTTATTTTCTCTTGATTTATGTTCTCGTATTTTAAGTTGTTAACCAAGAACTCATAATTTATCCATATATCTCTTTCGAGCTTCATACAGACACATCTCGTTAAAATAATTCATTATATTCTTATGAGAATTAAATTCAACCAGATTTATTAAGTTCTAAGTTCTCAAATAGTTACACATACAATAAAAGTATATTCCTATCCCTTATATATACGTCATTTTATCACGAGCAACACACAAAAATGCCTTTTCTAAGTTTATTTAAGTGTCACAGATCAATTAATTAGTCTTCCAATAATTAAAAGTATTAAGCACAGATAAAATAAACAACTTAAAACCGTTCCATAAATCATTCAAAAATAATTAATTCAAGTTTCATAAATTAAGCTACACTGCAACCCTAGAACAAATAAATTAGTTCATAGCAGAAATTAAAATTACAACACAACAACAATCAAACATTTTAGAGAAATAAAATTGAAAAGAAAAAGGATTAGGAGAAACTCTTTCACGATTCCTCAATGAAAAATAAATTTCTTCCCTTTCCTTTTTCTTCGTTGTCTTCTTTCTCTCTATGTCCTAAGAAAATAAGACATAACAATTGTTAAATAAAAGTTTCTGCGTGTTATAGAAAACACGCAGAGAGAAACTAAAACTTAAAGTGCAAAAAATGGTGTAAAATGTAAACTGAAAACTAAAACTCCAAACTTTTTTCTCGTGTCCAAATATATTCCGCTATACAATTAATATTTTTTTTTATCAAAATGCATGTATTGGGGGACAAAAATAAATGGGAAGAATTAAAAGAAATAACACACGTGAAGATATAAAAGACACATGGCAGCCTTTCATTGGGTGAGAAGAACGGGCACATGAAGAACATATGGAACGCATCGCACAAGATCTTGGCATGCTGGAAATGCGCTACAAGTGGCTTCGACACGTGGCGACGTAGAAAGAGCTGGTGAGTGGGCGCCATTTTTTGTGTTTTTATTTTACCAAGTACATGTCACGTGTCATCATATGATTGGATGGAAGATTGAGGAAACATGTGGCTGCTTCTTATTCGATGGGACGCGATGGCGCACCCTGATGCGATGAATCGCGTCGCACGGGAGTGTAGGCGAGCTGCTCGGTGCACGACAGCTTGATTCCACGCGCTTAAATCTAGACCGTTCAACTTGATCCAATGATGAGCAATACGCCTCGGGAGACACTTCTACGCAGCCGAAACGTGGGTCCCACCCTACATACCAGCCTGCGTAGTAGGTGGGCCCCACGTGGCGCGCCGAGCCATGCACTTGAAATCCAGCGTTCAATCTCTTTTGTTGCGTATGGTCTTACGCGCCTCATTGTAGCCGTCTGTTGCTTGATTGCACGATTGGTTTTGCGTGTTTGTGATTGCGCGCATGGCCTCTTGGTTCCTACGCAAAAAATAACTTTTCTTAATTGCATTTTAGCCCTCCAATTTTTTTCAAATTAACTTTTAAACTTTTGTTAATTACAATTAAGCCCGATTTTAATTCAAATTATATTTTAGACTTTTATTAATTGTAATTAAGTACTCTTTTAATTTAAATTATATTTTTAGACATAAATTTGCAATTAAGTACTTTTTCGATTCAAATTATTTAATTTTCTCAAAAAATATATTCCTTAATAAATAAACACTAAATATTAATTTATTCAACTAAAATTAACTAAAAATGTCAAAAATATAGCAATTATAATTAATAAAATAGATGAAAATAACTATATAAAATACAGTTATCATTTCTCATCCCTCTTAATGAAAGGGGATGGTAGCTGTACCTATGTTATTTGAAGGGATTTTTAGGACTCCATGAGGTCCCTTTTAGATATTCAATCCATATAGATAGTGATAAAAGATTTCAATATAGTTCTTGGATCCTATGGATCTAGAGACTCATCTCGTAGTACGATCTCAATTGAAGAATTTAGTGCTACTGTCTTTTACTATAATTTGGTTGAAATTGATACTAAAAATGCATTCTATACTTACTCCAAAGATGCTTTCTTATATCCAATCGTGATTAGATTATGGGTTGTGTTTTGAGTCCTTTCTTGACTTTTGGTCCACTATCTTTTGTTGCACTCTCCCACGACATCACTCTGATGACCTCCCACTCTTACTTTTTGCCTTTATAGCTAGGTTTAGGGTCCAAAGCCATTTTGATTTTAGGGTATATGACTTAAGTATTATGGTTTTATGGACTTAGCATGCGCCACCTAGTCGATCCATTTCCAGGCTAGATCTATGGGTATTGTTATTGGTAAGCTTAAGACACCTATGTTCACTCTTAAGGCTACATTAACAAGATACATTTTCTGAGGGAAAAAGATCATGTTAACAATTGAATGGGGCGGGTGATAGAATCCACTCTATCCTTTGGCATTTAAAGGCCCAAAACCTCTAAATCAATTGGAAATCAATATAAAAATTACACAAGACCCTAAAATGATAGCTAGTTCTATATTGGGATACTATGAGCTTATCTTCTCAATTTAGATGCGTGACGCTATGGATTTTACCTTATTGAGTCATTATTGCTCTCCTTTGTCACCTTTATGGATAAAAACAATCTACAAATAGAAAAATCTCCACAGGCCATACATGCCATAGTTTTTGACATGGACACAATAAGTACTCTTGAGCTAGATGGCTTAATAGGTAAATTCTTTCAACATTGTTGAGACATCATTGGAACAAATGTAGTATAAATAACTGATGAGTACTTGAAAAAAAAATATTTTTTTATTTATTTGCACTTAAATGTAATAAATAGATTTGAATTTACATGATTTTATCATTATTTAAGCAAATCTATGTGTTTGGAATCACATATATTTTCTATTATTTTTTAAGTAGTTTTAGCTATAATTTCATAAATTGGGCAACACATGAAGAATCATACCTAAAGCACTCATTTTCACCTTAGAAGATTAAAAGAGTAATACATGTAAGCTTTACATGTGATCAAACCAATTGAATGGGGATGAAATCAAGAAATGGAAACAAGCAACACGGGCTATTAAATGAATTACACTGGGTCACGGTGCACTCTACCTTGTTAAACATCAATTTCATGCTATTTGAGGTGAGATAAAACGAAGAATTGTTGGACTGTGGCATGACCTTTCCTATTTCAAAACAAAGAAAACATTTATGAGATATAGGCAGTGGTGGATAAACTTTGGTCATGGTACGTAATGATTTTTCCTTCACGATCTACTTTTTTTGCCAAGTCTCGATATAAATTAACATTTGTTTCTCTTGTATCATATATCATATATCATATAGAAACATAGAAAATAGATATATTTTGTAGGAGGCTACTTAGGTGTTATAAGTTTTCTAAAAATTTGTTTCTTAATTTAGTAGTTTTGATTCAATAAATAGTATTGGTAGATCTTTTGGATTTTTTTCAAATCACATATCATTACAAAAGTTATTTGTATAATGAAGAATACATTGAGGTGTATATTTTAATTGTATTTGATTATTTATAGATTTAATCTTTATGTATCTTTCTGAATGTTGTTTTTAATTTACTGATCATTTAATAAATTTGACTATGTCTACCTGATCATTACTATAGGATATTAGTTATGCTGTCATGTTTGTGAAATATTGATTTAGGTGAATATTTTATAAAATAAATGGAGTTTACTTCTTCATTCAATATTTACACAGTTTATTACAGATTAGTATAATGACGACATATTTTTCGTAATAGATTTTAAATCTGAAGGTTAGGTTTTAGGATCTAATTTTGACATTATGAATAAAAATCTAAATTACGTGTTTCGCATAAAACAATGATTTAGATGGTTTATTATTTTCATAGAAATAAATCATAATTTAATCTAATAAATTAGTGATTTTTGCGTAAAGATATTAATTGATTTTATTAACAAAGAATATATTTCCTACTACAAGATATTTTTATACAAAAAAAATTAATAACATTAATTTATGCCTTTAATAACCTAATTAATTTTAAGCATGCATGATTAACTAGCTAATAATTTTCATAAATTCTTTATTGAGTATTAATATTTATTTGCCTAAAATTGATTGAAATAATCTTATTTGTATCTTTAATTTTATGTTATTAGTTTGGACTTTTCAAAACCCAAATATCGTGACAGAATGTTAATGTTTATTTTTCGTGTTTGTTTTTAAGAGATTTGTTGAATTATTTAAAGTCTTATAGTTTCTCTTTAGACATACATTGAAAGTATACTTATCATTTATTATAAGTAATTCGTACACTTGCAAGTTTTTATTAATTGTAAACTTTATGCATCAAATTTTTGGCACAAATATTAGGGAGGGAGGAATAGCGTTTTAATTATTTTTAGTGTGCTTAAAAATTGTTTTGTAAATATTCATGATTTTTTTGTTATGTTATTGTTGGGTTGTTTAATTAAAAAAATAGAAAATAGAAAAAATAGAAAATTAAAATTTCAAAAGAATTTGAAAATTTTAAAGAATCTAAAGAAATCTAAAAATAATTAAAAAATTTAAAAATATTTTAGTTTATTTTTATTTTTATTTTAACAAATTATTTTCTTTCTTTAGTTAATTTAGTTATTAGTTTAAATGTTTTTACTATTTTTTTATTAATTTTAATTTAATTTTCTTTTATTTATTTACTAACTCAATTATTTTTATTTTTATTTCTTTTTATCAATTTATTTTGTTTAGTATTTATGTGTACTAATTTATTTTTTGTATAATATCCTTTATTAACTTATGTGTATTAGTTTATTTATTTAATTTTCTTTTTATCTTTTATTTTTCGAGACCTTGTTTATTTAGTTTTTTTATTTTTCTTTTGTTTATTTTTATAATTTTTATAGTACTATTTTAGTGTTATGTTCTCTACTACCTTGATTTTTGTGTTTATTAACGTATAAAATGTAAGAGATTTTTTAAGAAAGGAACTCGTACTTTTTATTGTTAACATTTACATGATCAAAACATTTTTCAAGAAAGATGGACATTGATAATTAGGAGGAAGACCACACTCAAATGCAAGTATACATGGGTGATGTTGGAGATAAACAAAAAAATATAAAGGAGTAAGCATTGCTAATCATAAGAAATGCTACATCTTGCATACAACTAGGAGGTGCTGTAAAGAATTATGAATTAAAAAATATTCATTATTACTTGTTACCTTTGTTATGGTATCCTTAATAAAGACCCTTTAAATTTTATTAGAAAATTTTATGCTACTGTGCAAATAATTCCATTGCAGAGACTTGATGAAGACTAGCTTAGAATGACAAGTTTTCCTTGTATACTCAAGAATAGAGCTAAGTCTTGGTTCATGACTCTACAACTGGATTCATTAACTACTTGGGAGGTAGTCTATAATAAATTTATAGATAGGTTCTATTCCCATCAAAAGACTACCAACTTGAAGGAAAAAATAGCAATATTCTTCTAAATGGATGGAGGACCCTTCCATGAAGCTTGGGACATATTGAGGTTCATTTTGACTCAATGCCCATACCATAACTATCCATTGTAGTAACAAAACCAGTTCTTTTATGATGGGCTAACACAACAGTGTCAGTACATGGTTGATAATGTTGCAAGAGATGTTATGGGAGCAAAGACCGCAGAGAAAACTTATGAGTTATATAAGATGTTGGATACTAATTCCCAACAAAATATTGCCAGAGGAATGAAAGTAAGAGTTGATGAAATTGGTTTTAAAAATGAAACGACTTGTAACTTGAATAATTAACTAAGAAAGTATAACTCCTTATTACCCAGAACATGTCAAATCAAGCGGTATATGGTGTTTATAGTACAATTGGGCATTGTGTTAATGTTTGTTCTATTGCTGGTGATTCTAGTGTAGGTACCTTGGAAGAAGCCAATCTTATTCAAGGGTATCATTCTAACACCTACAATTATCATAACCGTTCATGGAAACCAAATAATAAACCAACATATGCCCAAAGACAAATACAAGGGTCATATGCAAACCAACCTTATCCACTAGATCAATCCTATAGGCCAACTTTAGAAGATAACTTGAATGTCTTTATTCAAGATAGTAGGGATAACCAAATAATAAATAATCATAGACTAGATTCCTTAAAGGCTTCAGTAAAAAGGGTTGAAGCTCGAGTTGGGCAACATGCAAAGCATATGAAAAAGGAAGAAAAAATAAAATCTACCTATTCAAGCAGAAGAAGTGAATGATGTGACAATCCCTTGAAGCAATAAGGTAGTTGACAAAAGTTTACTTGAGATTTCTAATGATTTACCATCTAATGTAGGTAATAAAAAGGTGGAAGTATGGTCTCCCAAGAAAGTGGAGGGGCCAATACTAATCATGATAAACTTTCTAAGGAAAGAATTGGGGAGTCAACTGAAAATCCCAAAACATAAAAGACATCATAACCACACCAGCTACCAAATACCATTCCCACACCTATAAAAACAATCAAAGTAAGATAAGCAATTATCTGATCTTTTCATTATGCTTTCTAAGGTTAATATACATTTACCCTTATTATATGTGATCAAGAATATGCCTTCCTATGCAAAGTTCTTCAAGGAAGTAAACACTAAAAAGATAAGGTATGAGCTTATTAAAAGAGTTGTGGTATCAAGGGTTGCTAATGCTGTGCTTCAGCATCAACTACTCCCAAAGTTGAAAGACCTAGAAAGTTTTACATTAACATTACTATAGGGATACGAAGGTAGATGAAGTAATAATTGAATTAGGAGATAGTATTAATTTGATACCATATTCTCCTTTCTTATGACTAGGTTGTGGAGACTTGAAACCTACAAATGTGTCCATTCAACTTGCGGATAGATATATTAAATATCTAAATGGAATGGTTGAGAATGTACTAGTATAAGTAGCTAAATTAATAGTATCTGTTGATTTTATGGTTCTAGATATGTAGAAAAACCCAACCTTGGAAGAAGAACATATAATACTTCTTGGTAGACAATTCATGACCACTACCAAGAATATTATTGATGTCTAAGATAGGAATTTTACAATGATAATCTTGGGAGAGACTATTCACTTTAAAGTTTATAACTCTTTACCCATTCCTTCTATCTCAACCATTAATGATTGTTTTAATATTGATTCTATGGATAGACTTGCTCATAACAATTTTCTGTGGGATAGATAGGAAGAAACTAGAAATTTCTCTTACAGTTGAAAAGGGAGAAGATAACTTAAATGAGAAGACTAAGGGGTACCATGAATTCTTACATAGTGCCTAACCAATAGAAGAGCCTAGTAAACCCTTAGATCAACCTAGAAGCCCACCTAGGGAAGAGGCCATTCCACCTAAGTTATAACTAAAAGATTTGCCTAAGCACTAAAAATATGTGTTTTTGGGAGAAGGGAAACATATCCAGTTATTATTGCATCTTCTTTGACCAAACCCCAAGAAAAATAACTTCTTAAGGTGCTTAAGAAATTCAAGAAGACAGTAAGTTAGAGTATTGGAAATATTAGAGGTATTAGTCAAGCTATATGTATGCATAAGGTCAACATAGAAGATGAGGCTAAACCCGTGAAAGAGGCCTAAAGAAGACTAAACCCATTCTTAGAAGAAATGATTAAAAAGAATCTGATTACTACTTAATGATATTTTCATACAAAAAAGAAAAAATCAATAACCTTAATTTATATCTTTAATAACCTAATTAATTTTGAGCAATCATGGTCAACTCGCTAATAATTCCCATAAATTCTTTATTGAGATTAATTGTCTATCTACCTAAAATTTTGGACCAATCCTATTTCTATCTTTAATTTCATATTATTAATTTAGAGTTGTCAAAATCCAAATATCGTGACAAAATATTTAGGTTTATTTTTTGTGTTTGTTTCTAAGAGACTTGTTGAATTATTTAAAAACCACATAGTTCCTCTTTACACTAACATTGGAAATATGCTTTATCAATTATTATAAGTAATTCATGCACTTGCAAGTTTTTTATTAAATACAAAATTTTGCATCAACAGCTCAAGATTACTTTAAAACTAGTCAAATGCAATAGAGGTTGAGTTCAAATTTTTAAATTCTTATACCCAAAAGTGTGCATGCAAATGCTATTGATCAATATTGGCTAATCATGCTAGGAAGCTTTATGTTTAAGAAAATAACAAATATTTCCACTAGGATTTCTCGCATCATGTCCCAAAAACAATTTGGGTTCATTCTGAAATGAAACATTAGCAATTGTATGACGGGTGCTTGTAAATACTTTAACACAATTTAACTCCCCATTAATAGAGTAGTGTTTCTCTTAAAATTAATATAAAAAACTTGAGCTTTTATTTTAAAAATGATTGAGTGTTTTGGCTTTGGCAACATCTTTTTGGGTTGGATCCGAGATCTTTTTTCTTCCTTAAGAATGTCGATCCTAGTTAATGGTTTGCATAAGGGATATTTCTCTTACTCTAGCTGTAACTTATAGAAGGACCCTTTGTCCCCATTATTATTTTGCATCATCAAAGATTTTCTCAGTTAGTACCTTGGGTCATTGGTTAATAACAGGCACTTTCTTCCAATTTCTTCACCTAGAAGGAATGTTACGCCAATCCATTTTTATATGCATATGACCTCATCTATGGTCATGTCTGCCCCTCCTTTATTTGAGGCTTTTCATTTATATGGAAAACTTTCAGGTCTGATGGTCAATTTGGATAAATCTTTTATTTACTTTAGTAAAGAGATCAAGAAAATGTTGGTTTTAAGGATTGGAAGATAAAATATGTATAAGGATTGAAGCATGGAAATAGCTGACACTCTCTTTGGTAGGGCATAGGTGTTTGATTTCTTCGATCATTTAGAGTATGTTCCACCACTTCTTCTAGATTTATAAATGGAAAAAATTAGTCTTGTACAATCTAAAAACTATCACCCATAATTTTTAATATTCAAAAATATAGATAACCTTACATTGGTCCAAGTTGCTTGAAAGGATTGCTATCACCCACTAGAGGAAGAATGTCTATAGTTGTAAGACCTTAGCATTTTAAATGAGACTATTTTGAGAAATTTTTCTTAGAAAGTTATTAGAGGGAACTCTAATACTCTACTTTATTTACGTAGATGCTACTTGGATAGGGAGGAAACTCCATAGAGCTATTGTGTTATGTGTTCCATCTTGTTAGGTTTACAACCGCATTACTTGAACCTTTAGAAGGAATCTAGATGGTTATTCAATAAGAACTCTACAGTTTGGTTTTGGACCGATAGTTGGCTGGGCACTCATCTAATTGAAAAGATAAGCAGCCTCACATTGGATCCACCAATCTATTCTTTAGTGGGAGATAGTTTACAAGTCGATAGATGTCACCTGCCATAGTCTTTTGAGGACTCATACCCATATATTTCTTTGGAGATTCAATTTATGGTTCTTGGGACTGGTACAAACACCAGAGTTTGGACACTCTTAACTAAAGAACGAGTCATGACCAACAAAGCTTAGAATTCGCTACGTATGGTCAGGGAACTTAAGACTTGAGGAAAGAGAATTTGGGTCTCTTTTATACTACTATCATGGTCTATTTTACTCTAACAAGCTATTTAGAATAAACTTCCCTTCCATATTCCCTTTGTATGGCTTAGTAAAGGAAAATATGTCTCATTTTTTTTACCTGTCATTTTGCAGAAGCGCTTTGGGATCTTTTATGCTCATTCTTTAATAAGCGATCATGTATAGATTCTTCCATCCTTAATCTATGAACAACTACAATGACAATTGAGTTTGGGTCACAGCTTAGTAATTTATGGAAAATAGAATTTGTTTCTATCATCTATGAGTTTTTCTTTCGCCATAGTTTGGTGATTTATTCATAAGGTGGGTCTATCATGGTATGGCTCTGATGAGTGCTTAAAAAACACTAAAATTATCATGATTTTATGTACTTTAATTGATTAAAAATATTCATAGTTATATGATTTTATCATATTTTTATATAAATTTATCTTTTCGGAATCACAAATATTTTTATTATTTTTTAGGTATTTTCACTTCAAAAAAATAACTTAAAGACTCGAATAAAAATACTAGAGGCAATACATCACAAATATATTGAGAAAATAAATGAGAAAACGCCAAAAAGATGGAAAAATTGGACAAAATGGGTCAAAAATGTCAAAAAGGCCAAAATCGTGCGCGCAACTGCACTTAGAATTTTGCACAGTATGCCACATCCATGCAGAAATTGCACGTGCATCTATACCCATCTACACCCATATGCGTCCAACCACACCCCACATGCCAAATTCGCTCGAGCCACTCCCTGAGTCAATGCTTACATCAGTGTGTGGCCATTCTTCATCAGTGATGACGTCAGCATCCACCCATTACACATTTTCCCACTTTTTTACCCTTCTCCTCACCTATAAATACCCACATATCCTCTATTACAAAACACACTTCAAATACATTTTCTTAGCTTTTTTTTTCTTTTAGTTTTCTTAGTTTTTAGTTTTAAGTTCTTCTCTTTTTGAGAAAAACTAGTTAAGTTTTTTTGTAAATTTCTAGCTTATTGATTCCAACAACAGAATTAACATCAAAGTACTATAAGGATTCTATTTTCTTTATAATTGTTTTTTATGTTTTATTCTTATATGTTATATTTAATTTGTTTGTGATTAAATTTAACATGGTTGGCTATTTGTAAACATGATATAATAATAACGTTATGCTTGCGAAATATTAAATTAGTAAAAATCTCTATAAAATGAATTGATTTTGTTTTTATTCAAGATTTTATATTAAAAATGTTAAAGAAAAATATAAATTTTTTTATTACAAACTTAAATTTGAAAATTAGATTTTAAGGTTTAGTTATCCGATCTGATTTAAAGTAATGTTATTTTATTTGTTGGTACAATCGTCCGATAGTTAGAATGAATCTTTATTTCAAAATTTTTTGTAAGAATTATTATCTAAAAATGTATTGATAACATATTTTCAATAATGGTTTTAAAACTTGAAAGTTAATACTCGAATAATTAGATTCTTAGGTTTAATTTAGACACCTTGAATAAAGTTTAAACTGTCTAACCCCACTAAAGGTGGCATTTAAATGATTCATTTTTGATCTCTTAAAAAAAAGAAATTAATTTAATTAATCAAATTAGTTATCAACTTCACCCATATGTATTAATTGATTTATTTAATTAACAAAGAATATATAACCCCAACAAAGGTGGTATTCATATAAAAAAATAGAGAATTAATAAATATCAATTTATATCTTTAATAACCTAAATAATATAAACAATCATAATTAACTTAGTTATTATATTTGTAAATACTCCACTATTATAATTGATAATATTTTGCATAAATGTTTATTAAATCCATATCTATGTTTATTTTTATGTTTTTAAATTAGAAAAAACACAAAACCCCAAACTATCGTGGCAAGATGTTGGAGATTTAATTTTGTTTTTAAAAGTTTGAATAATAAATTAAAAACCACATATATTTTTTCCTTAGATCGACCTTGGGATTGTACTTATCATTTTGTATAAATTGATTCGTACACTTGCAAGAGTTATACAAATATAAAACCAAAGTATTTGTAGGATTGGTGATGTCGTTTATGCTCATCAAGTTTTTGGTGCCGTTTTCGGAGAAGAAATAGCATTTTAAAATTATTTATCAAATTTTTAAAAGTTTTTTTGCTTTAAATGATTGTGATTTTTTTTATATTGAGTAAAAAACAAATTGTTGTTTATGATTAGTAAAATAATCAAATTTAAAAAAAAAACTTACCGCTCATGAATACTAAACTATTATGCTTGCTCATATTATTTATGTTATTAAATATATAAATTTATATTTATTGATTCTCTCTTTTTTATATGAATAACACCTTTAGTGGGGTTATATATTCTTTGTTAATTAAACAAACCAATTACCACCTATGGGTGTGGTTGATAACTAATTTGGTTAATTAAATTAATTTATTTTTCTAATTGATTGAAAGTGAACCATTTAAATGCCACCTTTGGTGGGTTTAGACAGTTTAAACTTTATTCAAGGTGTTCCAAATTAAACCTAAGAATCTAATTATAAAACAATATAGAGAAATATGGTAGATGAATTTCAAGTGTTTAGACATCTTCTCACGATGGGCTCCACAAATTGTAGAGGTGATTTGGAAGATTCCACCTTCGGGATGGATAAAGGTTCATATAGATAGTGCTACTTTTAGATCGTCATACGTGTCTAGATATGATGATTTTTTTAAGCGATCAAGATCATTTGTTAAGGGATCTTTCTACATCCTGTTTGGGATCTCATATACTTTACATGTAGGTTCCAAAACTTTTTAAAACGTTTGGTTTAACTCCAAATTTTTAAAATTTCATACATAGATCCCTGAACTTTTAAATCATATGATTTAAATCTCAAATTTTTAAACCTTCGCATATAACTTTGCTAATAAAATTTATATTTTTGATTCAAAATTTTAGAACTTATGTGTGAAGTTTTAAATGTTTGGAGAATAAATTATATGATTTAAATATTTAAGGACCTATGTGTATAATTGTAAAAATTTGAGGACTAAGTTATACTTTTTAAAAGTTTCTAGAATTATTTTTTTCTAACTATAGTTAAGAGTCCAACTACTAAATAAAACTTCAATTTCCTTAATAACTAGCGAACGTACAAATATCTCGTTACAATTATTTTTTTCAAATGTTACAATTCTCTTCCTTTAAATGAATTTCGTTGTTGGAAATTTATTCTCCTTGGTTCTTAAAATTTAGAAACCATTTATTTTTGTCCATATCATATCATTACTAATTAACTAAATCAAAATATAGAATTTTGATAATTATTCATTTCATCATCTAAATTATACATTCTTAAATCTATAACTCTACGAATGAAATTAAGATTTTTCATTCATTGAAACAATTACACATAGATGAATTGAAGTTCTAACCCAAATATGCATCGGAGAACTAGATGAGGGGTGGATAAATCAACCTATAGAATCTTTATGCGAGCTCTATTCCAACTCGGTCAAGCAAACCTCACAATGTGAATTAAGCAGATAGCATAGCAAAATAAACAATAAACATAACATGCTTAATTCAACTGACTATAAAGAAAATAATAGATAACAAAGAAAAATATGTGATAAGCACACTAGTAATAGTGTGCCTCACATGCTTTCAAGACCCATCCCAGCTAAACTCTAGAGCATATGATATGTCTTCACGGATTCTAATAACTAACATCCTCAGATAGCTCTGATTTAACTTGAAAATTTTATCTAAGAATTTTGAAAACTTTTGGTTAGAGTCTACCCTAATTATTGACCTATCATCCCTGCGATAAAATGATAAAAGTTCTAAAAAGATTATTTTCTACAAACCAGTAAACTTCATATAACTTTACACATTAAGAAAGTGTCCGAAGGCCATAAATAACTACATCATGTAAGATGCTTACTAGCTCAAAACACAACAATGAAAAGACACTATACAACCTGGCAAAGAGACAAAAACAACCTAGACTGTACAACAAAAAATGGATCCTAAGCCTCCAAACTCATGTGATGTGACCTCAAAACCTATTATCAAGGAGACAAAAATAAATATAAAGGGTGAGTTAAAAAGCTTAATGAGTGGATAAGTTTTATAAAATAATAAAATACTCATGTAAACTATGTATGAAATGCTTATGAATTATGTTGAAATACATGTCGATAAAAATAACCTATATATAGTCTTTATGATAAAATAATGTACTCATAAATGCATAATTTGATTTTCATAAAATAACTATAATTTGGTCCCTGTGAAAGCTGTAAATGACATGCCCACAACTTATAACGAAATTACATTATGATAAATATTATATGTCCATATTCTTTAGAATATAATAATGTGTTATGATTAGTATACTAATAAAATGTATAACCATGAAAAATGTATTTTTTATTGCCAAGAGCACTTGGGGATTTGTTCACACACGGAGGAGACATTTAACATTGGTGTTACTTCTCAACTACACGTGGGGAACTTTCTTGATATAGCCATTACAATGGCTCAATTGGCTTTACTGATACATAAGTCATCTACGCACTGACTTAACTATTTAAATAGGTTTGATTGCTTATGTGACCCAAGTTATCGAAACGTTGGTTAGGATCCAAACACCTTACTTGTAGACACTATGAAGAAAAGCAAAAACTTATAAGTAGATTAATTGGAGGCTTTATCTTGGTAGGTAGTATAAGACCTCACCTTATAATTAGACCTTATTTTTCATATTGGAGTGGCCTTGGTTATTTTCATCTAAAAATTTCACGTGTTGATTTATATTTTTGTATTACTTTATTTACGCATGATTGATTGTCTGACCATTTGCCAAAAATTTAATTTGTCATAATTTTACTGATTATCTATTCACCTTTCCTCTAGCTGATTAGAACCATAACTAAATAGAACTTTTCAAAAGATAAAGAGTAAAGAGAAGAAAATTTATCCACTTTGTGAATATGCTTAGGTATTTGTATGGAAATGTAGATGCATCCATCATTCCAAACATTTTAATCACACATAGAATATTGTGTACTTCTTACACATCTCAACAAAAAGTTATAAATTTAACAGTTCTAAATATAATAAACATTTGTTCATATAATAGGAAATAAAATAAATTAAATAACATGAAACAAAAACAAACATAATATACAAAATAATTAAACTAAAGTTCATAAAAAAAGACATAAAATATTTTGAAACAAGTTTGGAACTTAGTTCTCCATGTCATTCAATCCTTGTTCTTCATGATGTTGTCATGATCATTCAGGTGAAATCATAATCTAGATACTCGGGGTGCTACAAAATGGTTTGAATCCACTCTGAGATGGTTAGATTGTAACCGATTCATTTCATACAATAAATAGTTATGATTTACATGATCACGATGTTGTCGATTTAAAATTATAGCTTGTTGGGCAGTATAGGCTTGCTTATATTCTTCCATATAGGTCATTATTTCACCTAAATAATGAATTTCATCTTTCATAGTCATCCTTGATGAATAAATGGCTTTTCTACCCCTTTGGGCAATGTTTGTACCAAAAGTGAGTTCATTGTAATATGTCGTAATTAATAATTATCCAAGTTGAATTATAAATTCACCTTTTAAGTAAGTTATCCCCACTTTTTTACATAAAACAATACTGATATGGAGGAAAAGTTACTCAATCGATGATTGTTAGTAGACAGTTTGATCCTGTGATGAATTATATTTCCAACGTCCATGGACATTTTGAATGTTATAGTATATAGTAATATTGCCTGCTCTTTATCACAGAGATGTAAATGTCTGGTGGGTATTAGTCTTGAACAAACAAAGTAATGTCATATGTAGCGAACCTTATCCAAATATTTAGCTTCAAAGCCATTAGGTTCTCCACCAACATAACCCCACTCAACCCTTTCTATTGCTAAGCTTTCTATTACTGTATCGTAGTTGACATTACCTAAATAAGTTTCATACTCACCCTGACCGATATTCATCAATACATAATAAACATTAATATCAGCTAGTCCAAGCAGGACTAGTATCCTTTAACCATATTATCGTTAACATTTAGAACACTTGCACAAAAATCCCGAAAAATTGATTCTATAGTAGCATTTGGTTCCTTAACAAAGGTACATCATCCTAATGCTAGTATCACATCATAAATTCTTTTAAATTGGGTATTTGGCACCAAATCAAAGTACATACCACTTTCCACTATAAAACCTTTGTTTACTTCTCTACTTTATCAAATCTTAATTTGGCTTCTTAACTAGAAAATTTAGCCCTATCTGATAACCTTTATTTGGTGCCATTTATAAAAATCAACAATATATAAATCCAAAGGTTATGAGATAATCAAGGTAAAACAACACAAAATAAATTATTCCAAAATAGTTTCCTTATCCCACTTAGTTCAAATTAGAGTTTGAAACTCTTTAATCCAAAAATAATCCACAAAAAACATAGAATTTAATTTAAGACTTAAATTCTAATTTTTTTATTACTTATGTGTGTTGTTAAGGATGATGAATTTGAAGAACACTTATTTTGAAGAAGTTGAAGATTTGTTGATGAGTTGATGGTTTTTTTCAAAAAACTATTCAATCGAATGGCAAGGAAATAGTTAGGAATGACATTTTTGTAAAAGGATTTGAAAGAAAATGGAAGAAAGGTGTGATTTTTGAAGGATTTTTGGTGTTTGGAGAGAGAAAATGTAGTACAGTATAAAGAAGGAGAAAATATGAGAGTGAAATGGGTGAAAACGAGTTAGGACTAGTATTTCTAGACAATACGGGCTATGGAACATGTAAACACATGCCGCGGTGTAAGCCATTGAACTTCAATCACAAAATGTGCAGAAATACCAATGCTATGTGATGAGCAAAAATCGGCATCGCCGATTCTGCCAATACCCGTGATTCCGAAAAGAAAAATATATATAAATATATGATAAAATCATATAAATATATATATTTTTAATCAATTAATGTGCATAGAATCAAGGTAATTTTAGTGCTTTTTGAGCACTCATCACTATGGTGAGGTAAATTTTGTTCAACAATGCACGTAACTATGTTATTCACATTAACTTTTATAAGACCCCTATTTTTTACTTTATATTTAAAAGTTAAAATAATAACAAATTACTAAAGTAAATAATAAAATAACCACAAAAATATATATATAAATAAAAACAAAAACTAAAATAACAAATAAAAATTATTATAACTATGAAATGAAAATAAATTAAACTAAAGCAAAAACAAAACAAATAATGGATTACCTTCCATACAAGACTATTTTTATTATCTTTGGTGCAATATTGTGTAGGAGACTTCATCATTTAGCAAACTCAATCCCTACTTTATTGAATTCAATTGTTGTTCTAACTTGGCAACTATTCTTTACCTTACTTTCGCAAGTACTCAGTTAGTTTCTTAACTTATACTTCCACCTTTTTGATAGAAGCCTCCACAGAGTCCAACCTTTAATTTTTTTTTATTGGTTGTCATTGCTCACTTGAATGAATGCATTCTAATTTTCATCTAGAGTTGGTTTGCTAGGTGGATTATTCTTGGTATTAATGGCCCTATTCGTTTAAGCTCTAGGAGAATGGAGGATTGCTTTGCCTTCAAGGGAAATTAGGATGACTCTTTTACCCTAGGTTATAGGTATTTGTAATGGGATCGTACCTAGGTCTTTGTTGGTCACCCTCCAATACATTAACTAGTTTAGGTCCAACAATTGCTTCTCCTTGAAAGTGACATGTATCGATACTGTGTCTCAAAGTACTACACAATCCATATGGTTCTGTATTAGGTATAGATTGTATGGTGAAAAGTGTAATTGATTGGGCAGTTGTACAAGTACCATTTGTACTTCAATCTAGAGTCTATTTCATGGACTTTAGCCCTCCTCACTCGGGAGCTTTTTTTCTAGAAATTAGCATCCAACATCTTAAAGAGATTATTATTCTCTGAGGCTAACTTAGAAAGCTTAAGAAGCATAGAGAGAGAGAGAGAGAGAGAGAGAGAGAGAAGGGGTAATGTTGGTGAAGGAATTAAGAGATTATTTTACAATGAAGTAGATGGGGTATTTATAGGTAAGGAATACACTACAAAAGAAAGAAAAATGTGGATTAGAGGATCATGAGCCATGGCATGGATTTATTTTTGCATTGTGGCATGAGCTAGACTTGAATGGGTTGAAATCTTGATTCGATGGTCTCGTATCGTTGTACATATAAACCTTTGTTGCAGCATACGTATTGCATCTAGAAACCTTTTTGTATTTCACCATCTTTCATTATTTTGGAACATTTGTAAGGCTTACGTATGTTATACTTTTATGCTTTATGGTTTCAATAGAGTGATTTTAAGTACACTTCTTCAAGTGTTGATTAGTTGTATTTTTTTGAATCTAAAAATAACTAAAAAACAATAAAATATACCCATGATTTCGAAAATATAAAATTGTTAAATTGATGATAAAATTATGCAAATATAAATTTATTTTGACATTTAGAGTGCATAAAATCACTTTATATTTAGTGTTTTTAAGCACTCATCAATCACTGCGTTTCTTCCAACAAAAATCAACAATATGATTGAAATTATTGCAGTAAGTACAAAATTGAGAACCTGAGTTTGTAGATGAAGGATTGAAATGTGGCCTATTTCTTTGGAAAAAATAGCTAATGATTTAGGATGGTTCTCACTACCCATCGAGGCCTACCCTTCGTACTTTACGACGGATAAAAGAATAGGCTTCTTCTAGGGATGGAAAAGATGAAGTAGCCAAAACCATACTACTAACTTAATAAAAACTTTGATCTGAATAGCTAGAAAAATCCAATCCTTAGTAGTACGTTTTTTTCTTTCAGTTTTTTAATATCAATAGTATATGGCATATCATTGGATCTACAATAATTTGGCTCTATGAAGATTAAGTTCATCTGATTGTAATATTTTGTAAGATATCGACCACCCTGACGAAGTTGAAAAGATCTTTTGATTAACTCATAAATTTGTAAATAATTATAAACTCATCATATCTCACACTTCCTTTGCAATTCCACACTGAACAAAGCGAGAAATTAATTTGTCTGTCATGGAATCGATAACCCATGATTTTATTAAGACATCTTCATCTTCCCATTTATCATAAGTTGGATCATCATTGTTTAGGATGACTTTACTACCTATAATATAACTTTTTTTCTTTTAACCAACTATATTTATTTTCAAAATCTTAAAATAGATACGATAATTAATACCATCTGATTTAATATTCATAGAGGATAAACAGTTACAATGATAGTAAAAATAATTATAACTAGTTTAATTGAGTGTTTGATAATGGGTTAATTTGATCCTTCCACAAGATTGTCACAATGAGATACTACTCATAACAACATAATACTAATAAAAAGATAGTATTGTTGACCTTTCCTTCTTATTTTTTTAAGTAATGATATATATATATATATGTTATATTAGTTGATGGGTTTTTTGGATACCAATTAGGGGTGTCCACCAGTTCGATCTGGTCTGATTTTAGGGGAAAATATTTAACCGAATAGAACCGTTTGATTTATAAAACCGTTCGGTCTGATCCAGTTTCCAGTTTGGTTCAGTTTTTGGAAACCTTTAATGAGAAATAATATTAAAATTTTAATATATTATTAAACTAATCCGGTCTGGTTCGATCGGTTTAAAAATTAAAACAAATCGGACCAGACCTTTCGAAATACAGTTTTAATTAATACAAAATGAACCAGACCGTTTGATTTATAAAATCGTTCGGTTTGATCCAGTTTTTCGATTTGGTCCAGTCTGGACCAGTTTATGGACACCCCTAATACCAATCGGAATACAAAATAAATATAATAATATAGATATATATGATAAATATAGTAAGACAAAAGAAAAAAAACAAAATATCGACAGAGAAGTGAACAATGTTCGTTCACCAAGAAACCAATGATGTTCTTTTCTCAAAGAAACCAACTCTGAGAACCCAAACATCATTTGTCAAAGAGGCAAAGAAAGAAAAACCTGAGAAGCATAGACCCGTAGATAGGATGACGGAAAAAGGCAAATAGGCATGATAGAAAGAGGCAAAGATAGCATGACAACCCTTTTTCTGAGGACACAAAAAAAACCCAATCATCGATGTCCCTTATTAGGTTTTTCTTTCACTTAGATGAGCGAGAATTTCTTTTATTTTACTTTATCTGATACCAAATTAGATTTAGAATGAGGAAAAAAATACTCGATCTTTTCGTTACTTTAATAAGGTATTTATTACTAATAAGTAAATAATTTGATTAATTCATTTAAATTGAGAAATTTAATCATTGGATTCAGATTTAATTGGATTGATATATTTTATAGTCAGATTGGATTCGGATTGTAAATGATGCAATCTGTTCAGATTCGGATTGGACTCTAATTGATAGATTTTATAATCCATTGTATTCAATTCGAACCGAATTATTATTAGATTATAAATAAATGCATGTTTTATTTTATAATTTGTTATATATAAATATTATACACATCATAATTATATTACTATTATTTTAACTTCAAAAATAAATTAAATATTTATAATAATTTAATAGTTGTATAGATATACGTATTATTCTTTTGATTTTTTTAGTTGTGACAATAAAAAATAATATTTGTTACAAAAGTATCAATTTAAAATTTTAATTTGTGTCGTATTTTATATATGACAATAATTCATAAATAAATTTTAATATCAATATGATTTTATCTGATCTGAAAAAATCCAATTTGTTTGGATTGATCATATAATTATATCATAATTGGATTAAAAATCTTCAAATCCGTTTGAACTAGATCGGATTCGAATAGGTCAAAAAGAAGTAATTTTGATCTGCTACTCATCGATAGTATTTATTCAAATATGATAATTCTATTTAATGAAGGATAATTAATACAAATATAAATACAAATATGTATAGAATATTAATAATAAATATAATAAATTTATATTTCAACCTGTACAAACTTACTAGTGATTTTTTTAAGTAGAGTGATAAGAGCTAAATTATTGCATTTTTGTTATGATTTAAATGTTGATATTTGTGTGAAAATTGTGTTTATTTGATTATTTAATCCACAAATGTCATTTCACGGGTATTTCGTGTTTAAAGTGCAATTTCAGGTAAAATCATGATTTTGGAGAAGTTAGGGACAAAGTACAATGATCGGGATTGAATGAAAATAAAAAGAGAACAAAAATTTCAAAATTTGGAAATTCGCCGCCGGCGAGAGTATTCTCGCCGCCGGCCAAAGCATCTCCCCGCCGGCTAAAATCTTGGCGAAAATCTTCCCGAGAGCACAAATTTTGGTAAACTAATCTCGCCGCCGGCCAAATAATTCTCGCCGCCGGCCAAAGCATCTCGCCGCCGGCCACATTATGTTGGTCGCCGGCCAAAGTATCTAGCCACCGGCCACATTATTTTGGCCGCCGGCCAAAATCAAAAACCTAAATATTTAATTTTCCAGAAATCTCGCCGCGGCGAGAATAATGTCGCCGCCGGCGAGTTTCGTCCAAAAATACATTTTTTATGTTGTTTTGTTCCAAAATTGCCCCCCAAACCCTAGATCTATATATACATTATGATGGAAAAGAGGGGGACGGCAGAGAGGGCAGATCTAAGTTATTTTTGGAGGAGAAAAGGAAATTTTGGAGAGAAAGGTTGGAGAAGCTTGAAGGATCATCACCATTGTTGCTACCAAGTCTTCATCTTCAAGAGTTCTTCATCTCTTCTCCTTAGCTTTTGTTTTCTGCATTTTATTCAGATTGTTTGTTCATGGATTCAATTGAGAATATGTTTGTTCTTAATTTCGTTATGAACTAATTCGTTTTTGCTAAGGCTATGATGTAGTTAAATCAAGGAAATCTGATTTCTTTTGTTATTGTTATATGAATTCATTGTTTTCAAGTTGAGTATTTATTTCCATGCTTAATGCTTTTAAATTTCTGATCAAGATTTAGATGATTTGTTGCATTATATTGAGACCGAGAGGAGATGTGTAATGAATGCTTCTTGTGATAAATACCGTATGTTGAATGCGAGTTTGACACCTAATGCATGATGTATGTGGTTATTCTAGAAATTCCATAAATCGTAATGTGCTTATTTGTGATTAAATCTTCATAGAAATATAGTTGGTTTTCATAGATAAGTAATTCTAATATAACTTGAGAAAGAGTATTAGATAAGTTTGGGTTTTTCAACCATCACTTTTAACTTTGAATCTCATATAACATGACTTGAAATCGGATTGAATTGATTTAGCGAAATCAAATGCCTTAGCGTTTTTTAATCATTTGTGAACAACATTAAATTTTGTTATTTGCGTTTGGTTTTATGTTAATTTTCTTTTAAAACAATTTCAACAATTCGGTTTTCAAATAAAATTAGGGTTAGTCAATTTCGGTACTTAGTAACGCCATTCCTTGTGGGTTCGATATCCGTACTTTTTGTACACTTTATTACTTGAACGATTCGTACACTTGCGAAAATAAGCATCAAGTTTTTGGCGCCGTTGCCGGGGAATGGTTTGATTTTATTAATATCGATACTACCTAATCTTAGTTTTAATTTGAAGTTAATTTGCTTTATCTTTCTTTCATTTTTAATTTTGTTTATTTTGTTGTTTTATATTATTTATCATAAAAAAAACATTAACTTTGTGTTGTTTTTGTGTTAGTTGATTTTCTGGTTGTAGGATTTTTGTATGAGACGTACAAGAAGCCTTAACCTTCTACCATTTGATCCGGAGATTGATAGAACATATAGGCGTCTAAACCGAGAGAGAAGACGTTCAACTTCAGCTCCTAATAGACAATCAGCCATGGATCCACCATTTGTTGAAGGGGGTGGAAATCGTAGAGCTTTGAGGGATTATGCTGCGCCTAATGTTGCTGGGACTACTTCGGGTATAAGGAGGCCAACTATTCAAGCTAATAACTTTGAGATAAAACCATCCTTTATCCAAATGGTTCAAACAAATCAGTTTGGGGGAATGTCAAAGGATGATCCAAATGCACATATTGCTTACTTCTTGGAGGTGTGTGATCTTTACAAGATAAATGGTGTGTCTGAAGATGCTATAAGATTAAGGGTTTTTCCTTTTTCACTTAGGGATAAAGCCAAGGATTGGCTAAACTCATTACCACCGGGATCAATTACAACATGGAATGAGTTGGTTCAGAAATTCTTGTCCAAGTTCTTTCCTCCTGCTAAGACGGTAAAATTGAGGAATGAAATCACATCTTTTACACAGTATGACCAAGAATCATTGTATGAAGCTTGGGAAAGATTCAAAGAAATGTTGAGGAAGTGCCCGCATCATGGTATACCGATTTGGTTGCAAGTGTCTACATTTTATAATGGATTGGTTTCAAACTATCGGGCAATGATTGATGCTGCAGCTGGAGGGTCTTTAAATGGAAAAACACCGGAGGATGCTCATGAGTTGTTAGAGATTATGGCAGAAAACAACAATCAGTGGCATTCAGAGAGGGTAATTGCAAAAAGACCAGCAGCAGTGCATGAAATTGATTCAGTGAATGCTTTGTCGGCTCAAGTTGCTGTTCTTTCAAGAAAGATGGATTCTTTGTCGTCCAGATTCGAATCCAAACCAACTACACAATGTGATTTATGTGGTGGAAATCATGCTAGTATCGAGTGCCAAGTTGGAAATCCATTTGCTTCACCAAATGCTGAGCAAGCAAATTATGTTTCAAATTTCCAAAAACCTCAACATAACCCATACTCGAACACCTACAATCCAGGTTGGAGAAATCATCCAAATTTGTCATGGGGAAATAACCAAGGGGGATTCAAACCGTCATCATCTTCCTACCAACCCCAAGAGAAAAAACAAACAAATTTGGAAGAAATTTTAGGAAAGTTCATCGAGGAAACAAGAGCAAATTTCAGAAATCAAGAGGCAATCAACAGGGACATCCAAAACCAACTAGGGCAGCTTTCAAAGCAGATTACAGAAAGGTCGCAAGGATCGCTGCCTAGTGACACCATAAATCCCACAGAGCATGTAAAGGCTATCACATTGAGAAGTGGAAAAGAACTTAAGAATCAGAAGAAATCGGAGAAAAAGATGGAAGAATCTAAAGAAAAGCCATTAAGATCCCAAGATATTCAACCTTCCCCATATGCAAAATATGAGCCTCCTATCCCATATCCTCAAAGATTGAATAAGAAAAAGCTTGATAATCAATTTGATAAATTTCTGGATATTTTTAAGAAATTGCATATTAACATTCCTTTTGCAGAGATGTTGGAACAAATGCCCAAATATGCAAAATTCATGAAGGAAATCCTATCAAAGAAGAGGAGGCTAGGAGATAATGAAACTGTCATGCTAAATGAGGAATGCAGTGTAGTTCTTCAAAGAAAACTTCCACAGAAATTGAAAGACCCAGGGAGTTTTACTATACCTTGTACTATAGGAAGTTGCAATTTTGATAAAGTCCTATGTGATTTAGGAGCAAGCATTAATTTGATGCCACTTTCTGTTTTCAGGAAACTAGGCCTGGGAGAAGTGAAGCCCACTTCAATATCTTTACAATTAGCGGATCGATCGGTGAAATATCCTCTAGGGGTAATTGAGGATGTTTTAATTAAAGTCGGCAAGTTTATTTTCCCTGTAGATTTCATAGTGCTTGACATGGAGGAAGATAGAGAGATACCGTTGATATTGGGGAGACCGTTCCTTGCAACTGGAAGAACATTGATTGATGTTCAGCAAGGAAAGCTCATTCTACGGGTGCAAGATGAACAAGTAACTTTTGATGTTTTTGAAGAAACAAAATTTCCAAGTGATGTACATTCTTGTTTTCAAATTAACACTCTTAACGGGTTAATCTCGGAAACTTTTGAGGAGAGAACTTCATTGCTACCACTAGAAGCTTGCCTTGTGAAATCTGCAACAATTGAGAAGGAAGATGAGGGGACGAGACAATGTTCTGAATTACTAGCAGCACCTAATGAACATTTATGCAGTGATGAAACATTTAAGGAGTTGGGAACAAATGAAACTCCAACCTCAGTGGTAAAGAATGGAGCCAACAAGATTGAGTTAAAGCCAATGCCATCCCATCTAAGAAAAAAAAAATCTTACGTTCACCACCGGCGAGGGCAGTTTCACCGCTGGCGGAAAGGAGATCTCTCTTCCCTTTCTTACATTGAGGACAATGTAAGGTTTTGGTTGGGGGTGCAGTAAACGGTAAATCTTTTCTTCCCTTCATTTTTATTAGTTTTGTTTGTGTTTTTGTTTGTGTTTAATTTTGATTTTCCATTTATTTTTCTACATTTTGATTTAATTTCTTTTATTTGTTTATTGTCTTATTTCTATTTTTATTTTTATTTTATTTTATTTGCATTTTACTTATTTTAATTTGCACGTTGATGATAATAATGTGATTGTGATAACAAGTAGCTGTTAGAAGACATTAAATTTTGCTTCGGTTTAAAGAGAATTTCAAATGTTGATTTTACCTAGTTGGCGACTCTTTTGGTATGTGGTATGATTTGGTTGATTAGTCTAAATGCTTAGAGAAGTCTTATGTGCGAATTTTTTATGAATATTTTTGTGATCTCAACAAACTCTAGAACTCATTTGAAAACCTCTTGAGGCGAAATAATTTGGAATTGCACTGTTTAGGATATGATGTAGGCCATTTTTGGATCGATTGTGCCATTTTAAGCCTACCTTGTTATCCTTATATCACTAGTTACCTCTTTGAGCCTATTTAAATATATTGTTAGCCTTACTTTTCTTTCTTTTTGCCTTATATAACCTACCTTCTATTGAGCCAAAAATATATATATATAATTCCTACCTTATTTGTTAAGAGCACTTAATTTTGAACACAAACTTTTCAAGAGGAATTGGAGAAATCTTCCACATATATTGGGAGAAATCGGTTGGGGGTTATGTCTTTTCAAGAGCAATTGGAGTAAGGATGCAAAAAAAAAAACAAAAAAAAACAAAAAAAAAACAAAAAAAAAACAAAAAAAAAACAAAACAAAAGAAAAGAAATCCACATATATTGGAAGAAAGTTGTTGGCTTTTCAAGAGCAATTGAGTAAAAAAAAAAGAGAGAGAAAAAAAAGGCCTTCACACTCTAGTAAATAAAAGAGTGTTAGTGATTGATATACTGAGGTGAAAAAAAAAATTTGAGGAAGAAGTTGGTTTATCTTTGGAAAAATGGGTTATGATTGGAAGAAACAATTTGGGTTAAATGGTGTTACTCTTTTACTTAATTGGTTGTGTTTAATCTAATAAGTGCTATTATTTGTATTTTGACACTTCCCGTTCTTTCTTAACCAAATACCTAAGCCTAACATTACAAGCCTCATAAAGTCCTATTGATCCGAAGTGGTGTATTTTTCCTTCATTAGTGGAGAGAGGTTTGAAAAGTGAGCCTATGGAGTTTGAGATTTCACCTTTTTGTTTGTGGATGTTATGCATAATATTATCCGGGTATTATGGCTATTGGTTTGTGGTTTGATGGATGTTTAAGAGTCAAAAACAAAAGTGAAATTTGCATTTGAGATTTCTTAAAGCTTAGGTGACATTTAATTATTCTATATGTTGGGTGTTATTTACAATTTTTGAGACATTTGTGCAAATTATTTGTTATGTGATTTTATTGTTTTAAGTTAGTATAGTTATAGGTATGATGTTTGTGGGTATCGTCACTGGAAGCCCTCACGAGACTACAACTCGTCCTACTAGGGCCACCTAGGGGTTTAAAGGCTTATTGCATATGCTTAATGCAATGTTGTAAATAGAATAAATTTCCTTTGAATTTTTCTTTTAATTTCTCCTCTTAAATTATTCATATATCACTTTTCTTGCTAGAGACTAGCAAGAAGCTGGTTGGGGGTTGTTGATAAGAGCTAAATTATTGCATTTTTGTTATGATTTAAATGTTGATATTTGTGTGAAAATTGTGTTTATTTGATTATTTAATCCACAAATGTCATTTCACGGGTATTTCGTGTTTAAAGTGCAATTTCAGGTAAAATCATGATTTTGGAGAAGTTAGGGACAAAGTACAATGATCGGGATTGAATGAAAATAAAAAGAGAACAAAAATTTCAAAATTTGGAAATTCGCCGCCGGCGAGAGTATTCTCGCCGCCGGCGAAAACCTTACGAAAAAAAAAATGTTGAAAATCATGCAGGGAGCACGGATTATGGCCAAGTGAATCTCGCCGCCGGCCAAAGTATTCTCGCCGCTGGCCAAAGTATCTCGCCGCCGGCCAAAGCATCTCGCCGCCGGCTAAAATCTTGGCGAAAATCTTCCCGAGAGCACAAATTTTGGTAAACTAATCTCGCCACCGGCCAAATAATTCTCGCCGCCGGCCAAAGTATCTAGCCGCCGGCCACATTCTTTTGGCCGCCGGCCAAAATCAAAAACCTAAATATTTAATTTTCCAGAAATCTCGCCGCGGCGAGAATAATGTCGCCGCCGGCGAGTTTCGTCCAAAAATACATTTTTTATGTTGTTTTGTTCCAAAATTACCCCCCAAACCCTAGATCTATATATACATTATGATGGAAAAGAGGGGGACGGCAGAGAGGGCAGATCTAAGTTATTTTTGGAGGAGAAAAGGAAATTTTGGAGAGAAAGGTTGGAGAAGCTTGAAGGATCATCACCATTGTTGCTACCAAGTCTTCATCTTCAAGAGTTCTTCATCTCTTCTCCTTAGCTTTTGTTTTCTGCATTTTATTCAGATTGTTTGTTCATGGATTCAATTGAGAATATGTTTGTTCTTAATTTCGTTATGAACTAATTCGTTTTTGCTAAGGCTATGATGTAGTTAAATCAAGGAAATCTAATTTCTTTTGTTATTGTTATATGAATTCATTGTTTTCAAGTTGAGTATTTATTTCCATGCTTAATGCTTTTAAATTTCTGATCAAGATTTAGATGATTTGTTGCATTATATTGAGACCGAGAGGAGATGTGTAATGAATGCTTCTTGTGATAAATACCGTATGTTGAATGCGAGTTTGACACCTAATGCATGATGTATGTGGTTATTCTAGAAATTCCATAAATCGTAATGTGCTTATTTGTGATTAAATCTTCATAGAAATATAGTTGGTTTTCATAGATAAGTAATTCTAATATAACTTGAGAAAGAGTATTAGATAAGTTTGGGTTTTTCAACCATCACTTTTAACTTTGAATCTCATATAACATGACTTGAAATCGGATTGAATTGATTTAGCGAAATCAAATGCCTTAGCGTTTTTTAATCATTTGTGAACAACATTAAATTTTGTTATTTGCGTTTGGTTTTATGTTAATTTGCTTTTAAAACAATTTCAACAATTCGGTTTTCAAATAAAATTAGGGTTAGTCAATTTCGGTACTTAGTAACGCCATTCCTTGTGGGTTCGATATCCGTACTTTTTGTACACTTTATTACTTGAACGATTCGTACACTTGCGAAAATAAGCATCATAGAGAAGCAAGATTGTATTTCATTTGGAAGAAAAACTAGTTTGGTTTTATGTCTTGGAACTAGATATAGAGAATGATGTGAATGTAATTAACAATAACCTTTTAGGTATTGGTTTTTGAGGTGTCATTTTTCAATGTACATTCAATGATTATTGGATTGTGAGATTTGTATAATTTAGCTTATTGCCAATATTTAGTGACATTTTTGGATAAGATGTGAGCACTTAAGAATTCAATGATTTTAGGTTAGACATGACACTTTATATCATAATTATGATAAGGTCAATTATGCAATGAGCTTTTGGACTTTGATTATGTTTATTTTTGTAAGTTCTGCCATTTTGGTATTGATATTTTTGGGTGTAAAACACAATGTCGGTATTTGATTTGATGTTTATGTCTATTCTTTGTAAGGTTGGTTACTTATGGCTTAATATCACATAGCACACAGTTTTGTGTTTGCTTATTATACACATTCACTTTCTTATATTGCATATAGTTGGCATGGTTGAGTGTTTATTTGTGTTATGTTGTCTTATTGGGGACTAGGTGTTTATTTGTGTCAAAAACACCTTTCATTGTGAGCTCACTCACTGATGTTTTCATCGTTGGCTCGTAGGGTACTCGCCAACCCCTAGCCACCATTCGCAAAGGAATGATTTTTGCCTTTGCCACCTTGGCCAATGATGCTCACTACCGTAGGCAGCCAGGTGGTCGGCAATGCTCTAATAGGCTGAATTTTTCTATAAATTTCCTTCCCCATCTTCTTATTTTCTTAGCAAGAATCCATGAGAAGGCTCTGCCCATTTGATACTAGACCTTCTCAATCTGTTCTTGGTTCATTTTTCCTTTTGAATGTTGAATTATGAAATAGTTTAGCATTTGTATGATGTATAACATCAGAGAGAAATCTCTCTCATATTTCTTAAACACTGGAATGAGTGTAAAAGGTATGAAATTGAATAAGGTTTTATTGAGAGGTAAAATCTATGGTTAGATGGTAGAAAGCCACATCATTTTAAGAAATTAGTCTTAATGTTGAGTTACTATGTTTCTGCTAATAGTTATAAGAGGTGAATAGTTTCCATAGGAGAGGAGCATATGTGATGGTGTGCCTTGTGTCAGATGGTATTACGAGATCGCAATGTTGAGCATATGTGAGGAGCCCATATGTTGGTGTGTCGTGTATCAATTGGGTGTTTTCGTGTCATAACATATATGTATATTAGAAGGTTGAGTTATTAATAGTCGAATAGATTACTAAGTGATGGAGCTTTGAAAACTTATTTGGATGTGGAGATAGCAAACGAGGATAACTTAGCCATAGTTAGGGTAGGTGTCTTGAATGTTAGTAGTCAAATAAAATTTTAGTCATTTATATTTGTAGAAATTTTACGATTTTACTCTCAATGTATAGAAGATGAAATTTATGAGTTTAATTCTTATGATGCACATGTGTTATAATAAATTAAAAATGGTTACATTAATTTCTTTAATTTTTGAACAAATTTATAAAAATGCCCCTAACTCTTAAAAAATTTCAAGTTACGAGACAAGGGTACTTCAATCTTTTACTTAAGTTTTTTTTAAGCATGAAGTGTCACACACTTATTCTTAAGAGGACACATGCCATTGTGTCTATTTAAAAAAAGACAAGAATTGGTATCCATATGTTTTACTCACCTTCTCTTACTTATCTTATTAGTGAAAGCTTCTCTAAGAAGCTTGACACAAAATTATCTGAAAATAAATAAGAGAGGAAAAAAAAGAGAAAGAGTAAGGAAGAAAGGAAAGAAAGAAGAAGTGAAAGAAGATACAAATTCTGAGATAAAGCATAGTTCGGTACTATTTTTGCAGCAACTTGAAATGAAAGCTGAGAAAACTTTAGGAATAATTAGACTTTGTTTTATATATTCTTAGAAAAATATAAATGTTTATTTTATGGTTTTTCATTTTGCGTTTTCTACACAAAGTTATACATATTTAACTGAAGGTGCTTCTATGAAAGTCAAGTTGGAAGAACCCTTGATATTTTTTCTATTTAAAATGGTTGTACAGTTTGAAATTGAGTAAATTATATCTTGTTTTAAAGCTTGACATGTCTAGTTTTAGAAAGAAAAAAATTTGGTTTGTCATTTCAAATTTTCTAAACAAATTTATGCATGTTTAACCAAGGATATGTCAAATAAGATTAGTTCTGGGAAAAATGTTTGCAACCCAATTGGTATTTTGTTATTTGAAATAGTTTTATTGATTGAAATTGGATGATTTATATCTTATTTTAAATCTGAAGATGTCTAGTTTAATATGGATTGTATGGCTTATTAATTCTAATTTTAGACAAATTTATAGCAAATTAACTAAAGGTATGTTTTGTTGAAATTGTGCTGAAAAATATGCTTTGAAACTAATCGATATTCTAGGGATTGAAATGATTTTCCTTGTGATATTTGAGTGCTTATATCTTATTTTAAAGATTGAAATGTCCAATTTTTGTATTTTTGTTATATAAATGAATATAGACATTTCTACCAAAATTTATATTTGAAATTACAAGGATAGGTTAAGGAGTATTAGTAACCCCTATTTTGAAATTGTTAGAGTTCCTTTCAATTTGAATTAAATAAACAAGCTATAAGGTTATTCATGTTCTAATACAAGCATGGTTATTTTGGAAGAGTTGAGTAAGCAGACTCTACAGAGCATGTAGAAAACCAATAGTGATTTTGTATGTGAGTGGATATCTAATATCTTTTCTAAAGCATTAGTAGCATTGCTTTGAACCACATTCTTGTTCAAGTAAATCGATTTTTACAAATTTGCATGCTTATGGAAAGTGCATTCATTTTCACTAGTATTAAAAGAAACATTTACGTATCAATTTCTATACACTTCAAGAATATATGCACTATGAGAATATATTTTATTTTTATTATTAGAATCAGTCACGTACATGCAAGATAATTTACAAGAAAGTTAAGATTAAAATCAATTTTATTACATATATGAGTTTTTATACAAACCTGCAAGTTCATTAAATATTTTACATATGTCGCACAAGTACAAATGTGTGTTCTAAAACAGATTTAATAATGAATAACTCTAACTAGATGATTTAATAATACATTAGATAAATCAAAATCAACTAGCAACCCTAGAATAATCAAGTTAAGCACAATATCACAAATATTGTAGGCTTATTAATCAATCAAACACAACTACAAAATGTTTGAAAAATTAATTAAATGAAAATGCCTACTTGAATAGTTTTTACAAAACAAGAGAGAGAGAAAGAGATTAAAATAAAGAGAATAATTATCACATGTGGTTTATAAATTTGTGTGCTTAGATTTGTTTAACTAGAATATTTTGAATCACAAGGTCTAAACAATATCACTATTCTATCCATAAAATCAGTTAAAAGGGTTTTAAGGAATGAGGACAATATAGTAACAAAACAATTTGATTCAAGTTAGAAATGGGTTTTAAAATTGAAGTTCTTACCACTTCATTGATCTAACATATACTCAATCGATCTCATACTATGATCAAAACATGCTTAATCGATCGAGTCAATTCTTGATCGATCTAGTGTACTAAATACTCAATTTTGACTAGGTTAGATTGATATAGGTAATTAATTGGTTGATCTAATGTTGGATCAATCGACCATTAATTACTAGATCGATCTAGTTAATTAAAAAATTAATTTAGGACTTCTTAAGCTAAGAAGATTGATTCTTGATCGATCCAGACATACTTGACCAATTGAATAACCTAAATTCAAAATGTTCTTATGTGTCTAATGCTAAATCTAACATGCATAAAAATAAAGATATATCTTATATGTGTTCATTGGAGCTCGATAGTTTCGTCGGCTTGAAATATTCTTGAAAAACACACTTAGAAACTAAAATGACATTTGTATGTTTTGTTCACAAGTATCACCCACACTTACATAAACTTTATAATCTCCCCCTTTGGTATATTCGTGTGACAAAACATCTCTCTCACTACATAACACCTATAGCAAAAATAATATTTTACATAGCAAAACTATCTTATGATCCAGTGAAATTATCTTCACTTGAATCTTGAAAACTCATGTATACACTAAAAAATAAAAACATAAAAAACCAAACAACTTCTCTCGAAATACTCATTGTTCATTAATTCAGGGTATACAACAATAGGAAAAGCAAAGAATTTTCATAAGTGCGAGTAATCATTAGAAAGGAATCAAAAGCATAACTCATCCTATATGTAATATCTCAAAAATAAATTTAAGAAATTATCTCCCTAAATTAGGTCTCCTTCTTTTTGTAGATTTTTTAATTAGTGTTCCAAGTTCTTTTCCCCTTTTGTCATATGAATAAATAATATAATCATAAAGCAATAACAATAGGTCGAGTAAGCAAACAATGTATTTAATGACTAAAAAAAGGATAACACATTCTGAAAAGCTCTATTAAATCAAAATAGAGAGCTAAAAACAATATGTTTCTCAAAAATGAATAAACTCTCCCTAAGTTCTATGAATCATCTAAATAAATTAGAATAAAATGGAAATTAATTAAAACTAATATATATAGTTTTTTTTTAACTGAGGGTAGTATACTTAACTTAACTTGACTACAATAGTACATACAAATGAAGAAAATTAATTTTGTTCAAAGAGTGACAATTCACTGACAACAAAAATATATGTAGCCAAGTCACATAAACATATTAACACATATAGTGACATATCGATAGTTACCAAAAAGGAGATAAATATCAAAACAATAATAGTATGCCAATTAGTCTATTTATGATTAGTTATGAAGGATTTAAAGGAAGTAGTATCACCTATCATAAAAAAATTACAATTGAATTCATACTTGCACAAAATAAAATTTATTTACCAACAAAGAACTTTAATCTATATTTTCTCTTGTATTACTCTCTTATATTAATTTTTTTGGTGTGAGGAATTAATTTTTTTTTGTATAATCATTTGTGGTTCTTTCTTTTTGTGCATGAAAAAGCTTTTCTATTTTTCTTTTTCCTTTAATATTACTATTATTTGTTTATGGAAATATGCACAAGCAAACAACCTAGTAAAATAACTGTCACACTAGTTATGATGTAGCTATCTCCATTCACTACGGTAGCTTCACACATTACAGTAAGTAGTCCTCTTAAAACTAATTATTTCTCTATAGTAGCATTTTATAAAGTGTAAGATAGATCCTAACAATTTTTTTTCCTTCAAGGTTAGCTCATTCCCTATAATTTATCAAAATCAATAATAAACTTTAAGCATGATATACATGTGTGTCCACTGAATGTATGAGTAGGTTCATGTTAACATCGACTACCAAATGTGAAAAATATATAATTTCACAAGTTAAAAAATCCATTTTTATAATGTAAAGCCAACCAAAATAAATATGAATGGGGTATATTATAATCCTGTTAGTATTAAAACATGTTTACTTGACTCCCTTTTTAATTTTTAATTTTTTTTTATCTTTTTTTTAAACTAAAGAAACATTAATAAAAATAAAAATAAATGAAGCCTTTAAAAATTCAGTTTCTTTTAAAGAAGATGGTTTACTTTGCTAATCTAGATATCCTAGTATTCTCTTGTCTCCAGCTAAGTTTCCATAATTAAGAACTTTTTTAACCTTTAAGTTCCAATTGATAGCCTTTATCTTCCTTGGTTTGTTCAAGTCCTTGTATCATATTTTGTTTCTACTATTCTAAACTTTCAAGACTTGAATTCAAAACATTAGATCACTTAGACAGATCAAGATTATCTTTCTCCAATACTGATGAATTTATTTCATAGGATTTTAGTTTTTCATTGTTACTTTTACAAGCAACTTATCTTTATCTCTTTTTCATATTATGAACTCTCTAAGCACTTCATTGATACTAGTGACACTAAAATATTTGAGTAAGAATTCAACCTCATTTTTCTCATTATCTGAATCAATATCAAACTTATTGGAGTATCCACCAATTTTTGCAACAAATGCTAGAAAATTGGTGTCATTATTTTATGATTCAACTAGATTGTCATTATCACTTTTAGAGTCAATAAGTATATTGTTGAAATTTCTTCCTATATTGTTTTTATTATTTGCATAGTCAGCTGCAAAGTAACCAAAACTTATACATTCAAAGTATTGTGGTTTAGTTGGTTTAGATTTCTTACCCTCAAAAATCATATATTTGAGTTATCTTTGATTTTGATCCTTTTGACGATTTGGATATCCTATGTTCTAAAGATTCTTTTTGTTGAAGATTATGTTCAATCTTATGGTCAAGAGTGCCCATTCTGCTTCTTCATTGTCACCTTTTTCAATCATAGAAGTTTTGAAGGCAATACCTTTGTTCTTTGTGGGAGGACAAAAACTCATCTCAAAGGTTTGAAGTGAGCCAACAAGTTTCCCAATTTTAATAGTGTCCACATCATTGTTTTCATCAACATCGGTGACATCTTTCTAACTATCCTAAAATTATCAATATTCTCTCTAAGATTGGTAAAGGTGTTAGTAATATCACATAATTTAGCATAGAATTCAAAAAACGTTTCATCTTCTTTCATCCTAATATTCTCAAATTGAGTACTAAATACACAAAGTTTTGTTCATTTAACTTATGAGTTACCCTTATGGGAAACCTCCAAAATATTCTAAGCATGCTTAGGAATTTCAATATGAGAAATATGACGAAATTCATCAGCAGGCACCGCACTAAAAATATCATTAATACCTATTTTATTCCAGTTACTACCAATTTTATCTTCAGTGGTCCAATCATTACTAGGTTTAAGAGTAATAACATTATCCTTGGTAACTGACCTAACCTTAAAGCATAGAGTTCTAGATGCTTTCATATATAGACTATAGAAAGGATTTCATATGAGCCTTCCAATATAAGTAATTAGATCCATCAAATAAGGAGTATGGGTTGTAGATGAACCTTCTCTCAAGTGATCTATAACAAGGTCTTGGGCACAGTAAGTGTATCTATTATAGCTTTGATGCCAAATGAAAGTTTCTTTCTTCAGTTACAGACCTAATTAGCTAGAGGGGTGAATAGATAGTTAACAAAATTATGACAAATTAAAATTTTCACAGACAACCAAGCATGTAGTCACATGTAAATGAAATAATGCAGAAATATAAAGATGACACACAAGATTTTTAGATGGAAATAACCTAGGTCATACCAATGACCTAAGAGGAAAACCATTGGTTAACCGGACCACCTAACTGTCCACTATAAATAAATAAGATCAAATTACAAGGCTAGGACTCAAACTACCTACCAAGGTAATTCCCTAAAGTAATCTACTTATAAACCACTCCTTTCTTCATAGTCTCTACAAGAAAGGTGTTCGGAACTGGACCAGCGTTTTGATGAACTCAAGTCACACGAGTTAATCAAACTCGTACAACTTGCACCTAAAAAGTTAGCATAATAGCACAAGTGTAAATGTATGTTCTATAGCATATTCAATAATGAATAACTCTAACTAGATGCTTTAATAAATATATTAGATAAATTGAAATCAACTAGCAACCCTAAGGTATCAGTTTAAAGCATAATATCACAAATATTGTAGGCTTGTTAATTCACCAAACATAATCACAAATGTTTGACAAATTAACTCAATGAAAAAAGCCTACTTGAATAATTTTTGCAACACAAGAGAGGATAAGATGAAGTGAATAATGATCTTGTATGGTTGAATAAATTTGTGTGCTTAGGTTTGTATATATAATATATTTTGAAGCAACAAGTTAAAGTAAAATTACTATGTTATCCATAAAATCAGTTAAAAGAAAAAGGAAAATATAGTAAAAAGCCAATTTAATTCAAGTTATAAATAGGTTTTAAAATCGAAGTCATGGTCACTCGACCAATCGATCATATGCTTGATCGATCGAATACTTAGTTTGATTGATCAAGTCAATTATCAATCAATAGTTAATGAAAAGTTAATTCAAAACTTTTTAAATTGATTAGATCACTCCTCAATTGTTCTACATAGATTGATCAATTTTGACATGTCTAGGTCGATCGAGTGGCCTAATCTCAGAATGTTCCTACGTGTCTAATATGTAATATACATGAAAAAGAACATAGATATATCTGAATTGTGATCAATAGAGCTCGATAGTTTCTTCAGCTTGAAAGTATTCTTGACTAACACACCTTAGAAGCTAAAATTACAATTCTATGTTTTGTTCACAAATATCGCCAACACACATAAATTTTACAAAAATAAAAACTAAAGATTATGAATAAGGATATGAATAAAAGAACAATGGTAGGATCATTCTTCACGATTAGAATGTATTGCAAATCAACAAAAGAATATCCTAATCTTCTATTCTTTGATTATACCAATTTAGAGAAATTCACAAGCACAAACATTTCTACATTTTCTTACCTATTCGTTGAATTAAACAAGCTCTTAATCCAAACTCTTTTTAATAGATAATCTTAAATAAACTCTCTAAATTTAATTTATCAAAAGAATTCAATTTTAATAAGAAAATTGGATTAAGGTTAAACACACAAGCTCATTTAATTATCTTGAGTATTAATTCTCACTACAAGCAATTTATCACTATTTATTTAAATTGATCAAGCGATTATACACATAATTAACTAAATTGATTAAAGACAAATTAATTTGATTATTTAATTGTACACTTAAATAATCAAGAAAATTCATACAAATAGTAGAGCTTAGAATTAATACATAATTAAGGAGAATAATTGAAAAATATTATAAATCTTATTAAATATTACAATCCATGTTTAGGGCTTTGAAATCACTAACAATCAATTATAAAATTAGCTATTTATAAAAACAATTAAGAAAATTATTAATGAAAATAATAAAATAAAGGAGGAAAATCTTAAGATTTTTTTCTTTGATTATGCTATTAAATTCCTTTAATTTCCTTTTGCATCTCCTTCTCAATTGTTGCCTCTAGGGTAATTTTATAGTTTGTATTCTTTCTCTTAATTTTTGTACATTTATTATACTTTTTTATTTTATATGGTGTTATTTTGTATTTATTTTAGAAAAAATATAATCTATTTTAGAGTTATATTGAGATTGAAATATGAAAAAACACTCGATTCTGATGAAAATCATGCTGTGTGAAAAAAGGTGGGTGCCTATGTGATAGGAAAATAAATGTTGGATGAGATGTGGTGGCTAAAGAGAAAAGAGAAAGGAAGGGATATGGATACTTATTTTATCTGACATATGTCTCTTTATGATGCAATTGATGTATATATTGTCTTCCTAAGTCAATCCACTACTTTTTAAATATATCCATTTGTCAAATAAAAATCCCAAAACAATCTCAAAAACATCAAACATCAAAATTTTTTCAATAAATATAAAATAAATAATTTTAACTTATTATAATAATAATATATATATAAATGTAAAGGAGTTGATATTTAAAAATGTGTATAAAATAACTCTTACCAATATGGCTTTTGTTTAAATTCCAATCTATATACTAACTATGCAATATAATTGTGCTCTGATTGTATCCATTTTGACCAATCAAAGATGATGTGGACCAATTAGAGGGTGCCACATATACATAGTGATAACTCCCTCAATCATACGCCCACGAGCCTTTAGGGTTGTCTCTGGTAGGCGAGGTGATCTAGCTACTTCACTTAGGTTAGACAACATAATTGTATCATGATTGGCATGTAACACCCATCTAGTAATATAGTATCCTTGGTTTCTCTACATCATTAAATTCTTGACATATTTAACTTTCTAACGATTGCTTTATATGACAAATAGAGCCTTTGTTGAAAACTTATGGTCGATCAAAGTTTCCAATATAAAAGTCAACATAGAATTATGAATTTTGACTCTCAAATCCTAATTACTATCTAACTTGACTCTAAATTATTTCCTTCAATTTTTTGCCTTTAATCATAGGTCAAATGTATGGTTAAGATTGAGCTTGTGAACCATATATAAGTCAAACCTTTATCAGTCTTATTCATCCCAAGTCGATACAATCAATTATTGAGGTATAATCTGGTAGGATCTTGCTGGATGACAATGATCTTTGGATTACCAAGATATTTGGATGCATAAATCTCTAAGTAAGTGGATCTTTCATCTTATCAATGATAAGTATATACCAGGTGCTCAAGTGAATATTTGAATAGAACGTTCGAGGAAGATTAGGTGAAACTGCTTATACAACTTCAATTAAACTAGAAGGCCAGGTTAAATGATTTGTGTAGCTTAGATTGAACTTAATGACCAAAAATAACTAGTGATTTTCTAGTGGAGTTCTTATGCTTCCCTATTTTTCTACATGAACCTTGCATATCATCAGAAAATTTGTTTGGCTAGAGAGGTTGCTAAGAATACCCTATAGTGATCCATGAATGCCCAAAAGAAGTCCAACAATGCTACCAAACTATCTTAAGTTGTAAGATATCTCCATTATTAAGACATGGATTTGATGCATGAGAAGCCAAAAGTCTAAAGAGTTGATTGTAAGCATCACAACTATCAAACAATTGATAGTACATGAGTACATAGAGTTCAACAAATTAGAGATTGAAAACACTAGTGTCTTTTAGGCACATAAATGTAAGTCTATTGTAAGAATCATTAAAGTTATACATCCTAACTTGAACCTACTTCTAGATTGGTTCTCAATCTTTACCAACTCTACCTTGAGACATGATGAGTCCAAGAAGGCCATTATGTAGAATGTGTAGCTAACAGGACAACTGAGGCATGCAATCCATAGAGGATACTTCTAAACTCTATAGTAAAATTGTCATCTTGCATGCAACCCAAGATGACAGTTAAGATCCAACATTTTAGCTTAACTTTTACATAGTGCTTTGGTAGGCTAGAAGATACTTGTACATTTATTCTTTGTAATACTTTTTTCTTCCAGAAGTTTCTGTTGCACTCGGGAAATATTTTTCTTCTAATGGAATTATTCTTCCAAATCAACCTTGGTGCTTTAAAACATTTTTCTTAAAATGTGTTTGTGCTTAGGGGCTAAATAGATTAGAGAAGACTTGTCTATTTTGTTTTAATGTTCTCTATGATACAATATAACTCTGTATATTTTGGAGTTTGTTGCACAATGGGAACTTGGCAATGCTTAACATTCAACCAACATTTTAAAAAAATTGTCAACTCTTAAATTAGTATTATAGGAAGGCAAATATGAGTCCAAAATTTGAACAAATTTGATGATGCTTGAACCATGATTTTGGTAAAAGTCAAACATTGGCTCATCACTTGAACATTTTGTGTAGACACTTCAAGAAATAGAGTGACAAACTATTAATCAGATTGCTTTGGTAGGCAAGAAATTTTTTTGGGTCATATTACGATGCATGTATGATGATGACAAGATGCTGAGGAAAGTGAGATCTTGTTTGAGGTTACACTCTGAGTTCTTGTGGAAGTTGAGAGTTTGGTAGAGCTACAGCCCCAACTGAATTGTGAGACTTAAGATAAAAACCCCATTACTATTGTGATCCTAAATGATTCCATTAAGAGTGAGCTTTATAGAGCTTAGGAATTTTTGCTTTTTGCTTTAAACTTTTCTTGTAGCTCCAAAAGCACTTTATCAATTAAAAAGACTTCATATTTCTTCATCATTCAATAATTATTGACATGGTCCCATACTTTTTACTTGAGACTGATTCAAATGACATTCTTTTCCATTGAGCCAACACTTTGTAAATAGTTATGTGGCTTGAAGTAGAATTCCAGTGAGGCTTTAACCCAAGTTGATAAGTTAGTACCTTGGAGGTCATTTGGGAAATATTTGTAGAATAAGGTCATAACCTAGGATTGTAGCATCTTTAGCTATGAAGAGTGCATACAACATTATGGTTCAATGTAGGCACAAAAAGATCTTGAAAAACATCATGCAAAATGGATGGTAGCATAGGCGAAACTAGGTAAAAGTGGCATGGGACAACACAAAGGATGGGTGGACTAGGCAGGACTGACAGTAGCTAGCTGACTGGTTGACCAATTAATAATAGTGGTTAGGTGGACATGGTTGGTTAGTTGGTTTGCTAGATAACTGGTTGAGAAGGGTCCAAAGGCTAATAGATCGTAACACTGGTAGATTGGGGCTAGTTAGTCATGGGTCATAGGTGTGGTAGATAGAGATCCTTGTTCTATTAGCATGTCAATGTGCTTCTGTAGTGATCCAAAATGCAAACTCCCACTTTTTTTTCTCTGTTTCAGTGATGCAACATTCCTTTCTAACTACTTTTTTACTGTTGGAGATGCCAAAATATTCTAAGTGTTGAATGATGTTCCCACATTTTTCTTAAGTCTTGAAAACTATCTTGCTTGATTTTTCTTGAAAATTTCCTAAATGTTGGGTGGTTTATTTATAAGGTTATACTCTATAGAGCCTTAGACTCATAGCCCTCTACCTTGCACGCTTCCTTTTGGAGAGTTATGTGGTCAAAATGAGCTTAAATTAAATCCCATTGTTCTGATAATGTCACATAACCTAAATGGTCCAATGCGGATTTTAAGTATCTAAAGATAATTTGTAAAGCATGAAAGAGGTAGTATCTCACTTTTTTCAATGGGAAACTTTCCAAATTATCCTAGTATCTCAATCTTGGATTAAAGTCATTGTGGGTGTCAAAATAGGTCATTCCTCGCTTTGTTTTCTACACAAGACTTAGTGGCAAAATTTACCTTAGTTTATTGAGACACTTTCATTGTTTGGTTCTAGTTACGATAATGTACATTTATCGGATGAGACTTTTATCACTATTGAGTTCTAAGTATGTTGACCTACACTTATTCATCAAAAACTTTATTGTCCCTAAGTTCTAGCCAGATTGTTATATCCTTTCTTGGCAAGACTTTCACCATCATTGAGTTCTAGATATGCTAGCCTGCACTTCTCAAGTGAGACTTATGAGGGGAAAATCATACGTAGTTTTTATTAATATTTAGTCACTGTTGGATTCTGATGAGTGCTCAAAAAACACTAAAATTACCATGATTTTATGCACATTAATTGATTAAAAATATATCTATTTATATTATTTTATCATATATTTATATAAATTTGTCTTTTTTTCGGAATCATGGGTATTTTATTGTTTTTCAGGTATTTTCACTTAAAAATGTAACTTAAAGACTCCAAGAGGAATACTAGAGGCAATACATCACAAATATATTAATAAATAAATGAGGAAAGGTCAACAAATATGGAAAAATTGGACAAAATGGGTCAAAAATGAGGAAATCACGCACGCAGCCGCCCAACCGCCGCCCACGCCCAGTCCCGCATGCCGCGTGCGCCCCTACGCGACACCTACCCGCTGATGTTAGCTGACGTCATCTTCACCTACTATGTGTTTCCTCCATTTTTTATCATTTTTTCACCCATTTTTTTATTCCTTTCCTCACCTATAAATACCCACATTCTCTTCACTTCATACCACACCTCAAAACACATCTTCTCTTCTCTTTCTTTCTCTCATTTCTTAGTTTTTAAGATTTTCTTAGTTTTTTTTCTTAGTTTTAAGCTTTTCTTAGTTAGTTTCTCTTAGTTTTAGAGTTCTTCTCTTTTTGAGAAGAACTAGTTATGTTTTTGTAATTTATTTTCTTTTCGATTCAATAAATGGGAGTGCAAATTCCGTTTGGAGGTTTTCCAGTAACGGGAATAACATTGAAGTACTGTAAGGATTTTATTTTCTTTACAGTTATTTTTTTATGCTTTATTCATACATGTTATATTTAATTTGTCTGTGATTAAATTTAACTTTGCTGGCTGTTTGTAAACATGATATAATAATAATGTTGTTATGCTTGCGAAATATTAAATAGGTAAAAATATTTAAAATGAATTGATTTTGTTTTTATTCAAGATTTTATATTAAGAATGTTAGAGAGAAATATATTATTTTTCATTACAAACTTAAATCTGAAAATTAGATTTTAAGGTTTAGTTATCGAGTCTGATTTAGAGTAGTGCTCTTTTATTTGTTGGTACAATCGCCCGGTAGTTAGAGTGAAGCTCTATTTCAAAAGTTTTTATAAGAATTATTATTTGAAAATGTATTGACAACATGTTTTTAGTAGTGGTTTTAAAACTTGAAAGTTAGTACTCGGATAATTAAATTCTTAGGCTTAATTTGGACACCTTGAATAAAGTTTAAACTGTCTAACCCCACCAAAGGTGGCATTTAAATGGTTCATTTTCAATCTCTTAGAAAAAAGGAATTAATTTAATTAACCAAATTAGTTATCAACCCCACCCATAGGTGTTAATTGATTTGTTTAGTTAACAAAGAATATCTAACTCCACCAAAGGTGGTATTCATATAAAAAAGAGAGAATCAATAAATATCAATTTATATCTTTAATAACCTAAATAATATGAGCAAGTATAATTAACTTAGTTATTATATCCATAAATACTCCACTATTAGAAATGATAAAATTTTCCTAAATATTTATTGAATCTTTATCTATGTTTATTTTTATGGTATTAGATTAGAAACACAAAAACCAAATTATCGTGACAGGATGTTTAGGATTTAATTTCGTTTTTAAAAGTTTGAATAATAAATTAAAAATCACATATATTCCTTCCTTAGATCAACCTTGGGAGTATACTTATCATTTTCTACGAAATGATTCGTGCACTTACGAGAGTTTTATAAATATAAAACCAAAGTATTGGTTGGATTGGTGATGCCGGTTTTTGCTCATCAGGTTCTATATAGATGATCTACTCTTCCTTGGTGGAATGATCTGTGGCATAATGTGCCTTAATTATTTTCTATGGAATACAATCGCATGGTCATAGGGAAGGTTTCCTTCCTACTCCTATGTAAGGCTTGACTAACATGAAACACAAGGTGCCCCTATACAAAGAAGTTCGTCCCAATTCTAGGTTATTGGGTACAAAAGAGGTTTACAACCTCTTGTTTTTACCGAAGGAAAACCTAGTTTCTACTTGTAACTTATGTTGGTGATGCATATGGATCCCAACTATAGCTTGATGTTATTATCGATATATGCTTAGAGGAGCATACTCTCTCCCAACTCTTTTGGCTTTCTTTTTCTAAGTTTAAAAGTTGGATTTTTTTAATTGTCAAGACTTTGGCTAAGTGCGATTAGTGGAGCTTGGTGAAGGAATGTATTCACTCTCGACCTTGACGGGACAATAATTCTAGGCTAAAATTTGATTGTTAATTCAACTTTATTGGTGACATCATTCTAGAGTGGAGTTTATGGGTTCTTAAGAGAATGTTAGGATGCTTTGTTGATGGAATGAGTCTCGTGAGCATAAGGAACAATTACATAAGATGTGATTACTAAAGTGGTTGAACTTATTATTTTATTGAAATAACAACGAATACTTCTTTTTAATGTTTTCTCTTTTTTTCTCTTTTTGGCTCCAACTCTTCTATTGAGTTTGGAATTTAGTGTTGACATGATCGTGTAGGACCTCACCGAACACTTTTTTGAAAATAAACATTATAAAGAAAAATCTTAAGAGCCTAGATGTTGTGTGTTTTAGACATTCATGACTTCTGTTTCACTCAAGTTATCCATTATATATGCTTCTTTTCCTAGTACTATGTACTCATTTATGAATATGACTAATACTTTCTTGGTCAGTATGACCTAAATGCTCTTCTTGGATCAAACATACCGAGTGTTTTCATTTGTAGATGTTCAAAATACATTGTGAACTTAAGTTCTGAACATTCTTTTTTGTGAAAAAATTTACCAACTTATGATTTGATGAAAAACTCCTGAAAGTGGCAATTTGTTTGGTTAGGATGAAGAACTGGTTAACCAATGTGGCTTTTCCAAGTCCCCCAAATGCGGACTTGGATGAATTTTTTTAATACACTCATGGTGTACCCTTTACTTCTTAAATTATATCTATATGTGTTATGGATAGTCTAGCTTAACTCTTATGACTAAACCTTGTCCAGGTTGGCTCTTCTTGGGTGCACTCTAGGTAGTTGATGCTAACTTTATGAGTGCATTTGACTTAGGGTGGAATTTTTTATAAGTTCTTCTCAATAGGAGTTGAAGTGGCTTCTAACCCCCATATGGAATATGGTAGCCTAGAAAGTGATAATATGAAGTTCATGTTACTCGTAACCTTCTTGAGTGTATTCTTGTAATATATTTTGTAAGTGGTGAGATTCTAGATCTCTCCATACCTAGAATGACCACTTCTTATGGATTCCAATTTTTACTTGTAGACTTTTAAGTGAAGTTCTGCACTTCTTGAGGGTAGTTTTGAGCTATGGAATGGTGTAGTTAAATAGTTTAGTGTCAACTATTTAACAATCAGTTGATTTTTGGGAGGATTAGACGACCTATTCTTTAAGACTTCATAGTTAATCATGCTTAACTTGAGAAATTCATAGATATGTGACCTTCTTGAGAAGTACCTCGATATGCATTTTTGAAGCCCTTTTTATTCTGAATGCAATATTGGTCAAATCTCTAGGAGCCATAGTAACAAGTTGCTTTCTATTTGGCGTACCCTGAATAGTGATGACCTATAATACTCATCCTAGAGGCATTGATTCTGTATGTTACCAATTGGTAAATGGCATATCTATCCCATTCAGTGTGGCTTAGATGCTGATAACTTACATCCACAGTATAGAGAATGGCAAGCTAGGTAGTGTGATCTAGAAGGAAGCTTGTCTGAATAGTTTGGCAGAGAAGGTGGTAATCCATCAAGTTTGGTGTGGCATGAGTAGTGGTGTACCAAACTGCATGACTTAGAAGGCATTGTTATAGAAAGCATAATCTTTGGGGCAATGATTTGGACAGTATAGCCTTTTTGGGGGTGACTTATATTGTAAGACTTGATCCTAAGTGAATCTCTACTCTATTGAAGGGATGCTTGTCTTAAAATTGTAACTGTAGACATCCACCTTAAAATAAGCAACATCTTTAGTGTGGCTATTCTCACGTAATTGTGCCAATAATTAAGCCTTGGGAAAGGTGGTCCTTTTAGATGAGCCAATAAAATATGGTTCAAACTACACGCACCTATATTAATGGTGATCATCGGAATATTGTTTGTATCTTCACCTTTTAGAATTATAGAAGCTCAATACCAATTGGTATTTAGTGCACTATATTTTTCTACATGGATGGTCAACCTGGCTATTATGCCTAACTTATTTATCTCGGATGTTAGGCTATCTAGTTATTCACTTGGCTAGCCTACCTGACTTACTACAATGCATGCTTCTAGGTGGTTGACCAAATTCCTATTCTAGTTAGCTTTTGTCAAGGTAGGCTAATCAAGCTCCTCCTACGTGGCCATGTCATTTTGGTGCATAACAAGTGTAGTTGTGTTTCTAGGTTCCACCTAAGTCCTCCCGTGAGGAGGAAATGGATCATCCCTAGAAACATATTAAGGATCCATGCTTATGATTTGAAAGATTAAACAATATGTATATGAGAAAATGGGTGATAAACACGATGAATATAGCACAGATCACGAAGAACACCGTGCATATTCTTGGTTTGTTCGTCAACTCAAATAAGTGAGAATACCAAATTTCTTTCCCATAGATAGTGGCAGATGTTGAATTCGATTTATGTGCTTACTGTGTTCACAAATATGTTATCGATCTTGATTCTAAAATGGATGAATAAACACTTAGAAGGAATGACATTAGGGCTGTCAAATTCACACTAATGCCTAAGTTAGTAATCTAAGAGAGTTTTAACTGAAATAGTTGTAGAGATAAGATATTATATGTACCTTATAACTGTATGGATGAGCTATTTATAGGGATTGAACTAATATAGATAAGCTCCAATGAGATAAATTTAAACCTTGTAATATCTTATAGTATTTAATTTATCTATTAGAAATTTATTTTATAGAGGGATTATACTCTAGATATATGCCTTATGTTCAAATCCTAACCTATTTGCTGACTGTGTGATCTAATCGAGCATTGTTGTCTTCTTTTTACTAGTCAAAGATGATATGGACCTATCAGAAGGTGTCACGCATACCTGGTGAAATTTCACCCTAAAAATTTCTAAATAAGAAAATATTAATAAATTATTATGAAAATTGACACTTGTATAATTGATGCAAGGTAGCAAATGTCACGTGTTTTTCTTTCCAAAATGAGCACTTTAGTTCCATAATTTATGTATTAGGTACTACTAGCTCTGTTATTATAGAAAGTAAGCACTTATAATCTCATAATTATTAAAAGAAGCACTTACAATAAATCAATTATTAAAAAAATGAGAATTTCTAGTAACATAATTATTAAAAGGATAGGGTGCCATAGAAGTCCCTCATAAGTGCTTGAAAATCACTCATATTTTGTGATTTTATTGTGTTTAAATGTAATAAATAGATTTGATAATAATATGTTTATATCAATATTTATGCAAACTATTGTATTTCAGGTTTTTACCTTAAAAATGCATAAATTTGGCAACATATGAAGAGTAACACTTGAAGCACTTAATTTGCACCCTAATAGCTTAGAAGATTAAGGCATGCAAACCTTACATAAAGAACAAACTAGTTTGTATTTTGAAAAATAAGTAAAGCATGCCGCAACGAAGAAATATGTGTGTTGCGGCGTATTATGTTAAGGATGGAATAACTAGGCATGTTGTTTATCGTGTGCCGTAACATGGAATAAGGTCCGACAACATAATCAATTTAGGATGAATTTGACATAGCTTAACATATCATGTGTCGGGATATGCCTCTATAAAAATCACCCGAAGCCCTCTACACCCACATATTTTCCTACAAATATATGCTTAGCCTCTAGGTTTGAAACGTATCATACTAAAGTAGTTTTATAATTTTCTCTTGGATGTTTATTTCTTGTTCTTAGTTTTAGGTTTAATTTATATAATTTAGATTAGGCAAGAACAAATAAAAGGAAACAACATGGAGATTTTTCAAATCAAGAAATAATAATAAATTATTGAAAATTAGGGATTACCTTAAAGATCAAGATCACAAATTTAGAGCATGACACATCATCCATCTACTTTTGGTATTATGATCTAAATTTTACTCTTATTTTTTTTTTGCAAATTACTCTTTTGTATTTCTTAAATTTGTTGATTTTATTATACTAATCATTTATTAATTTTAAGCATGTCTGGATGATTATTATAATAATAATTTATTTTGTTGACATGTTTAAGTAGATTATTTAGGTGATTTTTTTTAATATTTAATAAAAAAAATATTTCTCATCTATATCTAATTTGGACAACTTGATTAGGAGTTTAAATTAGTGAACCAACTGAAGATATCGAATTAAAAAGTTTGTTAATACCTTAGACATTAGGCATAATTTAATCAAATTAGTTATGATTCAACTCAAAACATTAAGTGGTTTGATTAACAATGAATAATGACCCGATCAAAGACATTATTTATACTAAAGAGGGAGAATTAATAATATGAATTTATACTTAATTAACTTAAATAACTATAACAAGTATAATTAACTAGCTAAATATTCTCGTTAATTCTCCTTTGATTTTTAAATATATGTCTACCTTGACTTTGTTTGAGTTAAATCTATCTTTAGTTATTATTATTATTTTTTCATTAGATTAGTATTTTCAAAAACCCAAATATTGTGATAAAATATTTAAGTTTTTTTTGTGTTCGTTTTTAATAAATTTAAAGAATTATTTAAAACTACATAGTTTCTCTTTAGACCAACCTTGAAAGTCTATTTATTGCTTATCATAAGCGATTTGTGCACTTGCGGGTTTTTATAAATATAGAATTTAACCATCTAGTTTTAATGCATTAAGTTTTTGGCGTCGTTGTCGTAGAGAAATAACATTTTAAAATTTTATTATCAAAGTTCTTTAAAACGTTTTGTAAATATTCATGATTTTTCTTTTGTGATTTTTATAAATATTTGTGAGTTGTTTAGAATAAATTAATTAAAAATAACTATTTTTATATGTATATGTAGATCTAAATATCCTTAATTCCTAACTTAACTAAATAACATCAAATATATGTTTAATAAAAAAAAATTAATGCATAATTTCATATGTAATTTTTCTTTCATTCTCAACCTATAATCTACATTATTCTCAATATTTCAAATATAAATCAAAGATAAAGAAGAAAAAGAAAAGAAAAGTTGTTTACTTGTAATAGCACAATGTGATCAAGTATGGTGATGTAATATATCCATCATCTAGTTCAATTTCTATCACATATAGAGAATCATTGAATACTTCTCATGAATCACACATCAAATGAAAATAATATTTCTAAATAAAATAAACATTGTTCACACAAACAGAAAATAAAAATAAAATAAAATATATTAAATTAAAAACAAAGGAAACATAATAAAAATAAAAATGAATAAAAATAAAGATTACTAATAAATAAAAATAATAGATAAATAAAAATTAAAAAAAGTTTAATGGGTTACCTCCAATTAAGGGCTTAGTTTAATGTCTTAACAAGATGCTTATTGAGGAATTACAATTTGTAGGATTTAATTCACTCAATGTCCCTCTCGTCATTGAGTTTGTGTGAGGCTTGAAAATGTACGGTCTTTCCCAAGTCTATCATTGATAAACTCTCTTTATGAACATTAACAACTATTTTAGTACCAACCATAAATGACCTATCAAAAAGTACATTGTGCTCATTGTCCAATTTTAAGATTTCTTACATATCAGCAATTACAAAATCTATAGACATGGTCAGATTATATATATCTGTACAATTAAATCCTTTATTATACCCTTTGAATATATTTGAGATTTATTCTTTAATTGTAGGACATGGTTGTGGATTTCAGCTCACACAGTTTTTGTTGCAAGTATAATGAATAAGACATTAAATTAATGCTTACACTTAGATCTAACTTAACATTTATCTCTTTTTATCATGAATGGTGATATTGATAATAAAAAAATTAGAATCTTTGGAAGTATCTTCAAAACTAATTGTGTTTGGGGCATGGAAAAATAAGATTTGTAAAAGAAGAAGAGAAATTTTACGTGGGTTTGATTTGAAATGCGTTTTCTGAAGTTTTCACTTTAAAACTTCATCGCGGGCTAAGTCGTAAATAAAAATATAACCCAACATATTTAAATAGGGAACCGTGTCTTACGTTGCACAAAACATTTATGTCACAATGCAAAAAAATTTCCTTCACCCTAAGTGTATCCTGATAGCTCGATGCCACGACGAGCAAAAACATTATGCTACGATCCTAATTTTTTTTAACAAACATAATACTAAGTATTAAAGTAAAATAATTACTAAACACTTATAATAAGATAAAAAGAAAAGAAAAGAAAAAATAAATAAAAATCAAATCAAATCAAATCAAAAGAAATACAAATAAAAAAGAAAAACTTATTAAAAAAATAAAAAAATAACTAGTCAAATTACAAAAATAAAAATAAATCAAATAAATCAAATAAATCAAATAAATAGATAAAATAAAATAAACAAAACTAAAAATAAATAAAGAAAATAAAAGAAATAAACAATAAACAATAAACAATAAACAATAAACAAAAAGAAATAAACAAATAAAAGTAAATAATAAAAGAAAGTAAATAACTAAAAAAAAGATAAAATAAGTAAAAATAAACAAATAAACAAATAAAAAAATAAAAAAATCTAAAAGGAAATTACTTGGTTTTAATCTAATGTAAAATAATAAAAATAACTAAAGATATATTTAACTTAAACAAATTCAAGGTAGATAAATATTTAAAAGTCAATAGAGAATTAATAGGTGTATTTAATTAGATAATCATACTTTGTTAAGCAGACCACTCAATACATTTAGTTTGGTCATTAAATAATTTGATTAAATTATGCATAACATATAAAGAATTAATAAACCATTTAATTCAATACCTTTGGTTGGATCATCAATATAAACTTCTAATTAATCTATCCAAATTAGATCTAAATGATTTATTTGAAACCCAATTGTCATATGTCAAAGTTGTTATGTAAAATATGTTATCAATAAATTAATTAATAATAAATTTTGTAACGAATCTTGAAATAAGAAATAATATATTTTTATTAATTATTAAAAATGTTCACCTAAATAATCTACACAGTAACAAAACTAAATTTTTATTATAATAATTAGTTATACATGTTTAAAATTAATAAATGATTAACAAATTAAAATAAGAAAATTCAAGAAATACAAAAGAATAATATGAAAAGAATAAGAATACAAATTATATTTTAATACAAGAGTAGATGGATGATATGTCCTTCTCTAAAGTTATAACATTGATCTTCAAAGTAATTCTAATTTGTAGCAATTGTTTATTATTTCTTGATCTAAAAAAATCTTTCCATTGTAATCTCTTATTTGTCCATCCCGAATGGGTCATGTCGTGCCATTTATTCCATGTCGTGGCACATGATAATTAGTGTGCCTAGTTATTTCATCCCAAATATAGTGCATTGTAACACATATTTTTTTATCGTGACATGCTTAACTTTTCTTCAAATTGTTTTTTGTATATCTTACAAACTGGTTGGTTTTTTTATGTAAGGCTTGCATGCCTTAATATTCTAAGCTAATAGGGTGTTAATTAAATACTTCAAATGTTGTTCTTCGTGTGTTAAAAAATTTAAACATTTTGAAACTAACAATACTTGAAATACAAAATATATCTGTGATTTCGAATACATAAATTTGCATAAATACTAATATAAATATGTTATAATCAAATCTATTTATAACATGTAAACACATTAAAATCATTGAATATGAGTATTTTAAAGCACTTATCAATCCCTTAGATTAGGTTATTTATGCAATTTAGTCATTTATATTAAAAAATTTGTCATTTAATCTTTTAACTTTATAAAAAAAAGATCAATTGAGAATAAATTATATTATTTTAATGATTTTACATTTAAAATATTATTATTATTATTTATTAAGTAATTAAAATATAAAGCTTTAATATTGATAAAAGTAAAATTTAATATGAAATAGTATGAGAAAAAAATAATAATAATAAAATTCAAACAAAAAAGTTATTTAAATATATATTTTAATTTTTAATAAAAATTAAAAATTAATAAAACATTAAATTAAAATTGTGAAAGTTAAAAAAAATATTAAAAAATAAATATTTTGTGATTTTTTATATATTAAATATGATTTTAATATTATTAAAAATTCGTATTTTAATCGCGTTTAATCATCTTATCGAAAAATAATAATATTTTAATAAAAAATTAATAAAATAATATAATTTATTAGTTATTTTTCTAAATTCAAGAGACTATTATGTTTAATACAATAAATTAATTGATACAAATAATTTAATTTAATATAATTTTATTAAAATTTTATTTTATTAAAAATAATAATAATAATGTCACCTTTTCCGTTGTTTAATATAAACGAATGAACAACGGGCCCAAGAGTTGGTGAGATTAAGATTTTTAGGAGCGTCGCAGTACTCTGAACCACATCACAACACACCAAACGCATCTATAAACAGGGACAAAGCCTCAGATCTGAATCTCACAGTTTTCATACTTTTGCCTTAAGCATACTCTATCTTCCTTCTCTCTTCATTCTCCAACTCTCTTAGCTCAGCATCTTTCGTAACCACCCAAGAAATGGCGTACGAAGGAATCCTGTTGGGAATGGGTAACCCACTCCTCGACATCTCTGCTGTCGTCGACGACGATTTCTTGAAAAAGTACATCAAATCATCTTTTAACTTTTTTTGTTTTTGTTTTTGTATTGCTTATTTCCCGGATGTGGAATTCAGATGTTTACCCATCCTCTCATTTCGTCTCTTCCATTCTAATTTTGATTTTATTTACTCCCAGCATCAACTTTTCACGTTTGTTATGGTGCTTTTGGAAGTTTTGTTCTTTGTTCTTCCGTTTTTTGGTTACTTCACTTGTCAATTAGAGATCTTAATTATTATATGCCATTTTGGTGTATGATCTGGTTAGCTTTTGATAATCGGTATTTTGTAGATTTGAATTAGGATAGTGTTTGAGGTTATTTATACGCAAGAAAAAAAATGCAAAGATTTATTTTTTGGACGAAAGGAAAAATGCTAAGATGAGTAACGTTTTGTTTGACAGGTATGGACTCAAGCCAAACGATGCTATTCTTGCTGAGGACAAGCACTTGCCTATGTAAGCAGCTTCTCCTTAAAGAAAACTTGCTAACATAAACCGAAAAACTACTTTTGCTAAAGAGAGAAGAAGAAAATGAATAGCGCTTGAATTTTATTGAAATTGTACTTGAATGAATTGAGTTGCACATCTCAGTTCTATATATACTGCGTTTATTTCATTTATCATAGCTAGGTAACTAAACTAAATACTCATAACAGAAAATTGTATTACAATTCTTTATGTCACATTCACAGTATTGCATTCCTGCATTTGCATTTTGCACAGCAACTCGTGTAGCACCTTAGGTAGCCTTACATTTCTAACCTTTCACACTGTAAGCCTTGCACCTGATTCCATTTCACATCTTTAATTCACAGTTTACGTTGCCTGCATTTCATTGCTTCTCTTCTCTTCTTATATGCCTTGGATTGAGCTAGCATCGCTACTCTTGTTCATCAGACACCTCCACATCCATATATGCACCAACATCTCCTCTGTATCCCGATTATTTTGATGTTTTGATCTGTTTGTATTTCTAGATCCATTGTTCACTGTCTTCAATGCAAAGATAGTTATATCCAACATTTTGTTTGTTGACAACATTATTTGGGTTTCTAATTTAAATAAATGTTTGGATTTTAGGATGAAAAATAATAGAGAATGAAATAGAAGATGAACAGACTACTTGCATCACATAACTTTTAGGCAACATATATTTTGGGCATTAATGGGCTTGTTTTGCATTACACAGAACTTCAGAGAGAACTATTTTCTGAAAACACTAATTTATTTTCCATTTCATTCATACTCTAATATACAAGATATTTAATTCACGGAATCAAGAGATACATGAACTTACCATCTTACACTTAATAATGCAAGAAATAATAGATACATTAACAAAATACTTGACTCTTAAATATGTTCTACCATTAGTTCAGATTCACGAACTTACCAAATATTTTTTTGCTGTAGTTTTTCTTCTATAAGATGAACTTACATAATTCATTGAAAATTAAAACGCACGAACTTTAAATGAAGACTAAATATGCAAGTACAACTCAGACTCTTGGGATCACTGGGTATTTTTTAGTGAGTTCTCCACTGCATCACATTGTCAAATTAAATATGGTTGAATGGTTGAAATGATGAACTGTGCAATTTTTCTTGATTGGGTGTCTGCATCAGGTATGAAGAACTGTCAGCCAATTCTAATGTGGAGTACATTGCTGGAGGTAAACCATTCACTAACATATTGGTGTCATGAAAGGTGCTTTTATGGTTCATTATTAGTGTACAGTAATCAATTTTGTCAATTTAATGGTATATCTTTCAGGTGCCACTCAAAATTCAATCAAAGTTGCTCAGGTATTATATGTGACTTCAGGTGGCATATGACTGACCGCAATTAGCACTATATCTTCATCAACTTTACATTGAATTTCTGTTACATGTTGCAGTGGATGCTCCAAACTCCTGGTGCAACTAGTTACATAGGTTGCATTGGTAAGGACAAATTTGGAGAGGAGATGAAGAAAAACTCAACGCACGCCGGTGTCAATGTATTCTCTTCTTCATCTACTAACACTTTTACATTTTTATTTACTTTGCGCATGCAGACTTTTGGATCATATTCCTATGTTTGTTTTCTTTGAACTATGTTATATATCTAAGTCAGTATTTTATGCCTGCCAACTTATGGCAATTTAAGAGCACACACTTCAAGCTACATAGCTTTCTTATGGTCTTATTTTGTTGAGCAGGTTCACTATTATGAGGTTGACAACACCCCAACTGGAACTTGTGCCGTTTGTGTTGTCGGTGGCGAAAGGTCAGTTTGGCATAAACTATTTCATTTACTTGCTATCAGAAGCTATCAACATTTTTCCTATTGATGTTTGTGAAATTAGTATGGTTAGGTTCTGTAAACTAACATCAATTTATGTTGGATGGTTTATATAGGTCACTTGTTGCTAATTTGTCTGCTGCTAATTGCTACAAGTCTGAGCACTTGAAAAAACCAGAAAATTGGGCATTAGGTAACTATCTCAATCTTTTCTAACTTGCTTTGTTTGGCTCCAGTCTTCATTTATATTATTGTTTGCTGACTACCTTTTTGACAGTTGAGAAAGCCAAGTACTTTTACATTGCTGGGTTTTTTCTAACTGTTTCACCAGAGTCCATACAACTTGTTGCTGAGCATGCTACTGCAAGTAACAAAGTATTGTAAAAGCATATCCCAAGCGTTTTTCCATTTCTACCATCTAAAATAGTTCTGCAAGAAACATATGTAATATTTTCTCATCTGTAGGTTTTCACAATGAATCTTTCAGCTCCATTTATTTGCGAGTTCTTCAGGGATGCCCAGGAAAAAGTTTTGCCGTGAGTAGTTTGCCTTCTTTTTTATACATGCCAATACAAATAGAACATATGTGGGATTAATTTGGGACATTGTTCTTTGGTGATTAGGTACATGGATTATGTTTTTGGAAATGAGACTGAAGCAAGAACATTTGCAAAAGTTCACGGCTGGGAGGTAATGTTATGTCCCATTAAGTGTGTGATCAGTTAAATAAAGGCTGCCTTCATATTTTGACCGGTGTACTGTTTTAATGACCAGACTGATAATGTTAAGGACATTGCCCTGAAGATTTCCCAGTGGCCCAAGGCCTCAGGAACATTCAAGAGGATTACTGTTATTACTCAGGGTTCAGATCCTGTAGTAGTTGCTGAGGATGGCCAGGTGAAAACATTCCCAGTTATCATGTTACCTAAAGAAAAGCTTGTGGATACAAATGGAGCAGGTAAACGTCAAAAATTCTTGTTTAATTAACATAAGAAAACAGAAAGCTCAAATGGCTTTTGGTTGCATCTGCTACAAGTAACCAACGCTCTATACTGTAAGAAGTAGACTCATTGCATGACATCTTCAATGTTTATTTGTAGGCGATGCCTTTGTTGGAGGATTCCTTGCACAGTTAGTCCAGAAGAAACCAATCGAAGAGTGTGTCAGAGCCGGTTGTTACGCATCACATGTTATCATTCAAAGGTCTGGCTGTACATACCCAGAGAAGCCAGACTTCAATTAAGTCATTCTCATCTCCTTCAATTCTCTTATCAATTAAATTTTGATTGCTGAGAAGCCTATATTTCTTTCCTATTGGTTGATGCTCACTTAGTGGCTGCCTCTATTATGGGCCCCTAGAGCTAGTTATCTGGTTAGTGTTTTCTTTTACCCTCCAGATGGGGAATAAAATAAAAGACTACTGTGATCATTTAGAGTGCTTCTGTTGTAGTTTTCCATTGATTAAATCTATTTACTTTCATCTCTAACTTGACCTAAATAAATGCTCTGAGTAGTTGGTATGTCAATAAATAGGTTCAGATCAAAACCGAACCAAACCGAACCGAATTGATCTAAGGAGCGAATTGAACTGAATCATTTTAAGTGATTTCAAATTTAGTCCGGTTAGGATATTAATTACCCACAGATTAGCGACCAAATCCGGAGATCCATTTTCAATATTATTTTTAGGTCTTAAAATGTAAAAATATTTTTGATCTGATCTGATACAACCAAAGTAGAATTGGACCCAAACTGGTCTGCCTCAAACGGGGAGGAGCGAATTGAACTGAATCATTTTAAGTGATTTCAAATTTAGTCCGGTTAGGATATTAATTACCCACAGATTAGCGACCAAATCCGGAGATCCATTTTCAATATTATTTTTAGGTCTTAAAATGTAAAAATATTTTTGATCTGATCTGATACAACCAAAGTAGAATTGGACCCAAACTGGTCTGCCTCAAACGGGGCCAATACCCGCGGGGCACAAAGTGACATACTATTGATATTTGATGCGTTTCTAACCGTGTAGGTATTTTGCTGTGTTGGCAATATCAAAATCAATTTTATAGTCTGATTCGTTTTGCATATTGTGATGCTATAAATTTATATTTCCTCTGTTGGCTTCTGCCTTTACAAATATCGGCATATAGTTTGAATCTGATAGTTTACTCTTCTTACCTACTCAAAAGTATCGTTCGACTGTAAAAGAATAGTACTTGTGAAAAATGTTAGTGCAAGAAACAATCACCACCCTTGGCAAAATAAATAAATAAATAAATAAATAAATACCAACATCCATTTGTTCTGCAAACTATATAATTTTCAATTACTTTTTTTAAAAAAAAGTACAGGAAATGTTCTTGCGGTAGAACACTTAAAAATGAATTAACAAAAATGTTCTTTTCAAGGAAATGTACTAAATAATATACAAAACTTCAGACAGAGAAGTATTCTTTCATGCGTTTATAAGTTTTTGGGTTTACTATATAAATTGTTCTTATATTTTTATATATTACAAACTTTGATCTCCTTGTTATTTTTCTTACAATTTGGTCTCTTTATTTAATATTCAAAATTTCTTTCTCTTACTTTTAATCTTGTAATTTAGTCTTTTTATTTTTAAATTTTTAAACTTTGATCCCCTTGTTTTTTCTTTTATGCTTTTGAAGTTTAAATTCAAATTAGTCTTAATTTTTAAAGTAAATGTGTAAAAGTTAGAAAGTAAAGCCATAAAATAATATCTGAAAGTCCAACAAAGCAAGAAGGATTCGCGCAACGTAAGATGAGCGACTTTACTCAGTAAATCAAACTTATATATATAGGAACGCCACAAATAAATGACATTATGAAAAATAGTTAAAAAAAAAAAGACATTCTAACCTCACTTAAACATCTATCGTATACCTTTTATGGTATTTTCACCGTGTTTTGATCTATTATGCTAATTAGTTCACATGCATGGTAACTAATGAATCAAAGTAACGGTCGAGGTATAAAAGTTATTGCTTATTTGTTGCATATTCTATGTCACTCACCTGGTCAATTCTCTTTTTAGAAATCGAGTTCTAACTCTAAACCCAAAAACCAGCTTGTGAGTTAGAGGGTTGTTCAGACTTATAAGCAGTATTGCTGCCTTACTCTTAGCCAATGTAGAACTTAACATCCCTCCTTCATATCGGCTAGAGTCTGGATTTATGACACAGTTCGAATTTACGACACGAGGGTCGATGGAAGTACGAAGAAGCCAAGAGCCTAGCTCTGATATCATCTTAAAAACCCAGGCCTAACTCTGAACCCAAAAGCCAACTTGTGAGTTAGAGGGTTGCCCAGACTTATAAGTAGCATTGATGATTTACTCTTAGCCAATGTGAGACTTAACATCTCTATCTCTCACTCACTATATATATATATATTATGAAATTATTTGACGTTCGATATTGTGGGGAGGGTGATTAACTTGCTTTTCCTTCTTACACGGAGGCAGAGATAACCTTATCAATGCAATTGGTGTATGTACATGCAATAATTTTGAATACAATTAGTTTAGATAAATATTTTTACTAAATTATCTCGATTTTTAAATAAACACATTTTAGTAGTACATGTATTTTTAATTGTGATTAAATATTTTTTTTTGATTTTAAGAATTAATAATAATTTATGTTTTTATTTTTATTAAAATAAATACCTTCAAATAATTTCATCCAAATATTACTATAATAACATTAATAAATGCTACTATATATAATAACTCTTAGGTCTAAACATAACTTCTCACATATAATGGTTCTATTTTGAATAAAGTATGGACATAACCTCAAACTAATGACCTAGTGGGGTATAACTTATCATGATGTATGTGTCCTTAGGTGCTAAGGATGTGCTAGAAGATAACAAATGTATAAGTCTCGTTGTAATCGTGTTTGCATGTTGGTCTTTCATGTGCAAAACACGATATCTATTTTATTCTTACTTAGTATATTTATCATCTTCTGTGTAAGGTTGGTTACTATAGATCATTAATACACATACACACATAATTAAGTGTAACTTATACGCAAGCATGTTTGCACACACCACAAAATTGGTTTTTATAGTGTGCATGCTAAGTAGAGTGTTGATTTTTGACGAGGTGCTAAAAAATCATGTGTTTTTGGTTTGTTTCGAGCACATATATTTATGAAAAGTATGCAATATTTTTAAAACAAAAAAATGTGACTTTTTAGCACTTCATCACCATCCTTGCCTAGGTGGTTTGTTGGCAAGGTAGCACATTCGAGTTCTATAAATACCCCAACATTTCTTCTTATTTGATACAATCATTTTTTTAGACTCAGTTGAGAAAATATAGATGTCCATTGAAAGTGCTCTGTTAGTTATCTCATCAGCTATTTCATGAGAAGCATTACTTTTTTACTTCTAACACCCCGTTTAATGGAATGGAGTAAGATCTTCCCAAAATATTTCCCACAACGAAATCAAAGGAAGAGCTCATTACAAATTCCTTGGCTTGCAAAGGTTCTACAACACGGGTTGAGCTCGGGCTTGGGCTTAGGCTTGGGCTTAGGCTTTTGGGCTAGAGGGTAGTTATGGACAACCATCGTTCCAAAGGACAAACTGTCGATACCAACCAAGAAGAAGCAAGTTTGGTACTCATATATGGCTTTTTAACATTAACTAAAATAACATATTTAGTAATTAAAAAAACAAAACTATTGATTTACCAAGAATATCCTTGCACTAAATTAGGGATGCAAATCATTTAAAATTCATTCAACTGTTCGGTTCTTATTTCAAATAAACCACAAACTGCCAAATATGAGATCTCCATATGTTGAACTCAGCCACACAACTGCTCCACATGCGGTTTCATCCATAACAACCAACATATTCATCCAAAAACAACACCAAAACTAGATTCTAGAGATAGATCAAACGAACGAGCCTTTCATACAATGGCAAGAAAAACGAATTTCATTTCTTTTTGAAAGGGAACACATCCATGCCCATTGTTGTAAAAAATAAATAGAGAATGGATATGCAAAACAAACACAAAATCATCATAGGAATTAAGGAGCTCGAAAACTTTGGTAAATGTCAATTTATATATGTCTCTCGAATATGTGAACAGGTAAATCCAAGATTTAATTTATTTCATGCTAAAAACTATATCTTATTTTGTATCCTACAATCATATACATATATACAGTATTATATAACTACCGCCAACTTTTGTACATGGTACAATTTTTTCTATACAAGATATATTGTAAGGTTTATGAGTGTTAACAATATTCGTAAACAAAACATTTGAATGTAATTTTAGTTTTTAGGTGTGTCTTTTAAGTATATTTTCAAGTCAAAGAAATGTACGAACTTCAATGATCACACCTTAAGTATATCTCTGTTCTCATGCACGTTAAATTTCATATTAGACAAATAGAAACATTTTACATATAGGTCACTCGATCAATCGAACCATGTCTAGATTGCTCGAGCTTAATTAAAATTGGTTGGATTAATTTTTATATAACTAGATTGATTGAAGTATTAAACTCGATCGATCGAACATTAGATTGATAAAGATTAATGAGTAGATCGATCTACTTGTTTTATAATTAAATATTTGTTTCACTAGATTGATCAAGAATTGATTAGATTGATCGAACTTTTTAGGATTGATTGATTGAGCTTAATAAAATTGATCAAGTGGCATTGCTCGATCGGTCGAGCTTGATCTAGATTGAAGCAAGATCGATCAATCGATTGGCCAAGTTTTTAATTTTAACCTAATTTTTACTTAAACCAATTTTTTTCATTACCTTATTGTCCTTAATTTTTAAAGCTCTTTTAAATTTTTGAAGGACAAAATTGTAATAGGGTTTTCACCAATGGCTTCAACTCATTCTATTTAAACAAACATGTGGCTCAACATTTTCTTAACTATAACTGAATCTAATTTTGCATCTAAGCTTTCCCTAAAAATCTATTTTATAAAAAACTTCTAGTAGGCTTTTCTCTTTAGCTAATATATCAAACATTAATGGTTGTATTTGATTGATTAACAAGCTAACTGTTGTGTGTTTTTCAACACACAAAAACGTGCAAGTATACACGGTCACAAGTAATAAAATTTGTAAGTAAAGTATCGTTCCCACGGAGATTTGTAACTATAGTTTGTTGATTACTAAAATTATCTCAATATGATTTTATTCAAAACGTACGTTGATTGTAGCAAATGTAAGAAAATAGTTTAAACAAAAAATAAAAGAAATCTAGGATTGCAATTTTTCACCAAATTAATTAACTCAAATCATTTTATTTTCTTTTTATTTATATTTTTTAGTACATTTAATTTGTCAACCGAAAACTTCTATTTTTATTCATACATCTCTTCCGAGCTCCGTACAAACACACCTCGTTAAATTAATTCACTATATCTCTATGAGAATTAAATTCATCGAAATTCATTACGTTTTAAGTTTTCAAATGGCCACACATACAATTAGGGTATATTCCTATCCTTCATTATACATGTCATTCTATTAACGAGCAATATACACACGAATGCCTCTTCCAAGTTTATTCATGTGCCACGGATCGTTTCGATAAGATTCGTAAATAATCAAAAAACATTAAACACAAAATAGAACGAACAAATCGAACGTCTTATAAATCTATCAAAAATAATTAAAATAAAAGCATCATAAATTTAGATCAAATGCAACCCTAGAAAAATTAAATTACTTCATAAAATTAAAATAAAAATTACAACACCTACAGAAAATTAAGATGAATAAGAAGGAAAATTAAAACATAACTTAGAACAAATTTTTGGCACACGCAGAACACAACAAAAGCCAAAAATGGCTTCTCGGTGTTCCACAACCAACACACAAATACCCCAAAAATTACAAACTCACAAAAACTTCTTAAAAATATCCTCTTATCTCCTACTTATACCCAAAAATAATACATCTCAAATATTACATTTTTTATTTTATTTTTTTATAAAACGCGTAATAATATTTTTATCGAAAAATTAAATAACGCGTATCGAAAATATTAAATAAATTCACGCGTGAGACAGGGGCGCCGATTCTGCAATTTTTAATTCATTATGCGTGCCACGTGTCAGCGTCTGATTCGCTGAAAGGAATTAACGCGGACATGTGGCAGCTTCTCATTGGACGTTGGAAACGGTGCCAGCGACAACAAAGCATGGACGAAAACGGCCACATACGGGCGCGATCCTGCGCTTTCGCGCTCATCGTAACATGCCACGTGTCATTACATGATTGGCTGAAAATAGAGTGGGACACGTGGCAGTTGCTGATTTGAGGAAGGGATTCAGAGTGAACACGTGGCAGATTCTGATTGGAGGAAAATCCGGGTGCACGTTGAGATCAGCGCACGGGATCAGAGGCGCGCGTACGTGGGGGACAGCGGCTGACGCGTCAAAAAAGTGGGTCCCACCCGCACGCCGGTCTGCGCGGTAGGTGGGCCCCACTTGGGCGCCGAGCCGCGTAAAAAGAACCTGCACCCACGCGATTTGGTCGGGCGTGAATGGCACGCGTGGATCTCAGCCGTTTCTTCTTTGATCGAACGGTCCACGTTTCGCGCGTGCGTGTTGGCGCGTGGTCTTTTAACCTGCACAGAAAATTAAACTTTAATTAATTGGATTTTGGCCCATAAATTTATTTCAAATTACATTTTCAACTTTCTTTAATTATAGTTTAGCCCTTTTCTAATTTAAATTAAATTTTTAAACTTTTAATAATTAAAATCAAGCCCGAATTTAATTTAAATTATATTTTTGACTTTTATAAATTGCAATTAAATACTATTTTATTTGAAATTATATTTTTGGACCCAAACTTGCAATTAATTAAGTTTTTCGATACAAATTTTTTAATTTTATTAAAATATATAAAAAACAGTAAATATTAATTTATTAAACTAAAATGAACTAAAAACATTGAAAACATAGCAATTATAATTAATAAAATAGGTGAAAATAACTATATAAAATATAGTTATCACTAACAATATTTGTGATATTGTGTTTAAACATATATTATAGGGTTCCTAGTGATTTTGATTTATCTGTTGATAAGTTAAATCATCTAGTTAGGATTATTTATTATTCGATCTACTCTAAGACACATATTTTTACTTGTGTTGTTATGTTTACTTTTCAAGTTCTAGCTATATGGGTGATGAGACAAAACCAACATTGGGTTAGCAATACAGATTTTGTAGATACTTTGGTTTTATATTTGTAAAACTCTCGCAAATGCACGAATCATTTTATAGAAAATGATAAGTATATTCCCAAGATTTATCTAAGGAAGAAATATATGTAGTTTTTAATTTATTATTCAAAATTTTAAAAATTAAATTAATTCCTAAACATCGTGTTAGAATATTTTGATTTTTTGTGTTTCCTAATCTAATAATATAAAAAATAAACATAGATATGGATTCAATAAACCATTATGAAACTTTTTATCATTCATAACAATGTAGTATTTATGGATATAATAATTAAGTTAATTATGCTAGCTCATATTATTTAGGTTATTAAATATATAAATTGATATTTATAAGTTCTCTCTTTCTTATATAAATACCACCTTTAATGGAATTAGATATTTTTTGTTAATTAAACACATCAATTAACACCTATAGTTGGGGTCGATAATTAATTTAGTCAATTAAATTAATTCCTTTTTTCTATGAAACTTAAAATAAACCATTTAAATGTCACCTTTGTTGGGGTTAAACATTTTAAACTTTATTCAAGGTGTGTAATTTAAACCTAAGAATTTAACTATCTCAGTACTAACTTTAAAGTTTTAAAAGTATTACTAAAAAAATGTTGTCAATACATTTTCGAATAATAGTTCTTATAAAAAATTTTGAAATAGAGCTTCACTCTAACTACCGGGTGATTGTACCAACAAATAGAAGTGCATTACTCTAAATCAGATCGAATAATTAAACCTTAAAATCTAATTTTCAGATTTAAGTTTGTAATGAAAAATAATATTTTTCTCTCTAACATCCTTAATAAAATCTTGAATAAAAACAAAATCAATTTATTTTATAGAAATGTTTTACCTATTTAATATTTCGCAAGCATAACAACGTTATTATAATATCATATTTACAAACAAATAGTCATGTTAAATTTAATCACAGATAAATTAAATATAATATATAAGAATAAAACATAAAAATATCTGTAAAAAATTCATTTTAAAATTATAACTCAAAATAATTCTTACATAACTTTGATCCTAATTCTATTTATGAAAAACCTCCAAATGAATTTGTATTTCTATTTATTAAATAAAAAAAGGAGAAATTTACAAAACCCAAACTAGTTCTTATCAATAAGAGAAGAACTTTAAAACTAACAAAAAAAAAAACTAAAAAACTAAGAAAGTTTTCTAAAGATAGAAAGCTAGAGAGAGAATAGTTGAGAAATTGTGTTTTGAGATTGGGGGAAAGGGTCCTTTTATAGGTGAGAAAAATGCTAAGAAAGTGAGAAAATATCTCAAAAATTAGTTTTGGATGCATTTGGATAGACTAGCATACGTGTAGGGCGAGATTTACAACAAATAGGCATTGGCGCGCGCGGGCGTGTATTGGTTGGGCACTTTTTTGTCCATTTTTCTATTTTTTTTACTTTTCCTTATTTGTTTCTCAACATATTTATAACGTATTGTCTCCAGTATTTTTTTTGAGTTTTTAAATTATTTTTGAACAAAAATACTTAAAAAATAATACAAATACCTATGATTCCAAAAAGAAAAATTTATATAAAAATATGATAAGATCATATAAATATAAATATATTTAATCAATTAAAATAAATTAAATCATGGTAATTTTAGTGCTTTTTAAGCACTCATTACAACCTCTAACCAACTTCTTACTAGTCCCTTAGTAAGAGAAACGATAAAACTACAATAAAAACTAAAAAATAAACTATCCTAAATCACTACTGTGGATTGACATAGTTGCATTTAGTGTATAAAAAAAGCCTTTAAACTTCTAAGTTATTCTAGTGGATGGGTTTAAGTCTCGTAAGGGTTTTCAGTAATGATACCCACAAATATTGAACTAAATGTAAAAGTTAAAAAAAAAATAAAAAAATAAACAAATCAAAAAATAAAATTATGACAAAATAAAGACTAAATAGAATCAAAAATTAACTTAAAAATAAAATAAAATAACGTAAGAAAACAAAACATAAAAATGTCTCATGTTTTTTAATCTCATTTAAGATCATAATTAAAATCTAAATCATAAGTTATTTTCAATTTCTTAAACATTCATAGTTTATAATAATAATTAATTGAAAGTCATTTTCATACTTCATTTCAAAAATGTTTCAATTTAAATTTACCCAATTTCAATGTCAAAAATTCGAATTTGTTTTAACTCTACTCCTCACAAGTGAATACTCTCAATTCACTTAATCTTATGGGTTCAATCACTCATAATAAGGAATATGAAAATAGAATTTATGTTTAGAAATGAACTAAAAAATTTGCATACTTATAAAAGAAGAAAGACACAAAAACAGTGCATAACTTTGATCTTATGAAAGAATCGATTGTATAAATTATAAAGATATCATATATATTATTTTCATGCATCAATCAAACTTATTAAGCAAATTTTTTAATATATATGCCTTTTAGAAGTTTAGGAAAAATAAATGTAATGTCTTCTAGATGAATTATTTCCTATATTTCTTTTGTACTAATCAACTCTCACAACTGTTTTAGGCTAAAAAGGTCGTAGTATGTAGATTATACTATACATTCTTTATCTCTCTAATTTTTTTAAGAGATTTTTTAACATATTTTTTTAGAGAGTGTCTATGCATAAATTGTATATTTTTGTAGGATTTTGGTGAGTGGTTAATTTTGTGGCTTTTCTATTGAATTTTGGTTTAGATAACCCCATATATGTTTACTTTTGGTAGAAGTCATGCATGAATGAGATAAATGCATATACAATCAATTTCTACTTAAACCATTTAATCTAAGAAAATGAAAAATAAATACAATACACTCTATTAAGATGAGAAAATTCATACATTTAATGCTAATACCTATAGAGATCATCTAAAATTTTGAAGAAATAGAATAAGTGTTTTGAGTAGAAAGAAAATATTTCACTTAAAATAAAGGAAATTAAGGCTCAAATAACATCTTATAAGGATAGTCTCCACTATTTGATTACTAAACATTGATTTTGGATTCACTATAATTTTCATACTTTATCATGAAATATTTCTTATGACAAAAACTAACTAATTGCCATATAATTCATGATATTTTTTCAAAAATTAACCTAACAGTGCAAAAGACTTAACCATTTACTTAAATTTGATTTAAATAAATGATATTTTTTATGAGAATTTTTTTAAAATTAATCCTAAAATTCAAAAAATTACTAAATCAAATAAAGAAAATAAAACCAAACACAATAAAAATGAAAATGTGAACATAAATTTTTTGAAATTAAGCATGATAACTTTTCACTACCTTCAACCTAGAACTTATATTGTCTTTAATGTAACAATTGTAAATTAAAGATAAAGAGAAAAGAGAAGAAAAGTTACCTATTTCCTGAGACTGTGCAAATAGTGATGGAGAAATGCAAGTACATCCATCATGTTAATCATTAAAGTTCACACAAATAAATTGATGGGAACTTCTAACATCAAAATAAATATTTTTAGTTTTAACAATTCTAAAATTGCTCACATACAATTAAACTAAAACAAAAGAAATTAAATAAATAAAAGAAATAAAAGAAAATTACCTAAAATGATAGGTTGTCTTCTGTCTAGTGCTTAGTTTAACATCTTAACAAGACGCAAATGGGGGGATTTCATTTTAAGTAAACTCAATGTCCTCACATCATTGAGTCAATGAAGCCTACAAGTAGGACAAGTTTGTCTACCTATACTTTTTAAGGCATACCTTATGGATTTTCAAAATTTTATTTACTTAAAACTAGGGATATTAGTGTGGGATTTAGATAATCCACTTCTAGGTACAAGTAAAAGAACTAAGGCATCAAAACACATTTATACCTAGATTTAATAAAGCAATTTTTTTTTTGTCTCAAGTTCTCATTAAATATTTTGAAATTTTGGAGATAACTTAAGAATTGTTTTTAAAACTAATCTAACACTAAGTATTAAAATGAACACTAAAGAATAAAAATAAAAATAAAGTAAAATAAACAAATAAAATAAAAAAATAAAGTAAAATAAAAATAAACTTAGTAAAATAAAGAAAAAGAATAAAAAAATAAAATAATTATACAAATTTTATAAAATACATAATACAAACAATTTTTATACAAATTTTGATACATATAATTATACATTCTTAAACTATACATATTTATAATACACTAGAGAGAATATAATACAAACACATTTTTTTTACAAATAAATATATATTATTAAATTATACATAATAAATATTTATAGTACACTATATCTAATATATAATACAAACAATATACATTATTAAATTATACATAATATAATACACTTTATCTAATATATAATACAAACACATTTTTATACATGTTATATCATACAATATTTACAATAATTTAAGTATTCTCTAAGTTAAATAACATAATCAATATTAACTAGCAACGTTTCTTAGAAAGATCAGTGCTAGAAAAGCTTCCAAGAAGTAGTCTCTTAGATATTTATTTGATGTTATTACATAGTTATTTTTTATTTTATTTTTTTAATTTTTTTAAAAGAAAAAAATAAATTAAAATTAAAAAAATATTTTTTTATTTAAATTTAAATTTTAATTTTTTTTACTATTCACTAAACAGTAACATAATTTTTTTAAATTTTACTGTTTATTTATATTTTTTTTAGAAAAGTAAATAATTAAATAAATCAAAGTTTAATTTTTTTAAACTAAAAAAAAAATAAAAAAAAATCACAATTATGCAACTATGGAAAATACCAAACAATGAAGCTACTATATGAACATGCTATTGTTACTTGTAGATACAAACAGATGGATGCACAAAAAATATGCTCTAATTTCTATCAAATGACAACATTGCAATCTGTCTGTGAAGCTTCGATCTTTCCACTTGGATATGAAGGTTCATGGAATCTACCATCAACAATAAAGGAAGTCTTAGTGTTACCACAAAAAGTTGAAGAAAATTCATTTCAAGACAAGTGGGGAAGAATTAAAAAGAAAAGACTATCTTCAGTTGGTAAATTTTAAGCCTTCAACAAGCAAAGGATGATGAAAAAGGAAAAGAAAAATGCCTACTACAAACGCTAATGAATTATGCATTACACATACAGTTTTGCTATTCTAGACATTTTATAATAAATTATTATTCTTACATTACAAAGTTTATTTCTTCATATATAAATAGAGAACTAGCCAATTAAATGATTTAAATATTAATCATATAGTAAATTGATTATAACCATTTCTTTGTAGTTAATAATATAATACGTACAGATAATTCAAAAGGGCATTTGTTAATGTCTTCTTAGATTGTTTATTTTTTTTATTTACAGCATTAACTTTCTTTATCTGATAACATACAGGGTTAATATGTTTGTCAATATTGACCTTTATAATTTCTTAAAAAATGATTGTATCACTATCTTACATTGTAATTATGTAATATGTATAACAACTAAAAAAAAAAAACCACTATCGTGTATTACACAATTGAATATTTTTGCACTAATATATGATATATGATAATTTTTGAAAGTTCTATAATTGTATAGATATTCAATCTAGATCAATATTAAAAAATAAAATATAAATCTTTTAAATTAAAAATTCACATGATATAATTCTGTAACAGTTGCATGAAAATAATGTAATTCTGTAATAGGTACAGAAAATTCAAAAACTATATGTAACTTGTACATAATTCCAAGAACACTTCTGTAATACTTAAAGATCCTACCTCAAATATCTACGTAGTACGTGTATATATCCCTCTATGTTCAAAATATCCTTTTATGTTCAAAATATACCTTTATATTCATGAATTGGATAATATGAAAGAGCAAAAACGGTGGGATATACCTTTATCCCTTGTCTTTTAAATAAATCGCACAACATATCCAATGATTATTATCCACATGATAGGTGCATAAACAAGATCAATATCTCTCCAACTTTGGACTAAAAAATCTGAATCAGCCACACTTCCAACATCAGCAATGAAACAAACCAAATTGTCCTTGGCGTTCAACCTGACATCCTCCAAGGAAATATTACCCTTCAAGGAAATATTACCCTTCCTAGCTAACTGATTATCAATAAATATCTTACAAGAATTCTAGGTTCAAAAAAACAAAAAGAAAAATATTAGTAACTAACTTGATGAGACAAAGCAGCTAATATTTCATAAATTCAGTTAGTAACAAATCAAAATAGATTGTAAAAAAATTGATAGTAAGGGTGAAGGAAACATATACTAAAATAAACACACAACGTGGTATATTTCTTCACACCATATGGAGTACTTGGGTATCTTACTTTCCAAGAACGAATTTCATATAGAATTACATCAATGTGGTATTAAGACACACAAATCCAATAAGTTATTAAACAAATAGTAATAATAATAATAATAATAATAATAATAATAATAATAATAATAATAATAATAATTGTTGTATAGCTCCTTAGTGAGCAAATTAGAAAAATCCCACATTGGTTAGGAATAAAGATGAGATTTGTATTTTGGGTTATAAATAAAACTCTCCTCCACTATTTGTAAACATTTCAAAAATTTGTAAATCTTCTTCTCTTTTGTAAGGATAATTGATTAGCTCAATTTTTCCAAATTAGTTGTAATTTTTAGAGTTAATCCATTTTGGAGATAGTGGAAGTGGTCAACGACGCTCGAGGACTTAGGTAACATTTATATTGAATCTCGTTAAATTTCTAGTATTTTTATTTTTTCTTTAATATTTCTATTTCAATTTCTGTTTTAATATATGTTTTAGTTTATTTTAGCATTATATTTCCAATAATATTATTTTGTCGGGTTAGTTTGAGTTTTATTCATTTAAATCATAAGTGAATAACAACTACTTAGAATAAGGAAAATATACCCGATTTTCCCAACACTTGGTATCAGAGTTGAAGGTTTCTACCTATGCATTTGTTTGTATTCCATTTGTTTACTATTGGAATATAGTTGCTAGTTGTTGTAATTTGAAGAAATGGCGGAAGAAAAATTTCTTTCAAACAAAGGTCAATCATCCACGTCAGGCAGAACTATGACGATGAATGCAAGGTTCAAGGTGGAAAATTTTGATAGAACCGATCATTTTGGAATGTGGTAAGGCAAAGTTCTAGATGCTCTGTTTAAACAAGGTCCAGATGGAGCAGATGAAGTAGAGTGAAAAAATATCAACTGATTGGCATGTGGTATAATTCGTTCGTGTCTCTCAAGAGAACAAAAATACACGTTCATGAATGAGACATCCGCAAGTAAGTTATGAAAGGTGTTGGAGAACAAGTTCATGAAGAAGAGCGGACATAACTGACTATATTTGAAGAAGAAGTTGTTCCATTTTGAATACCTTCTAGGTACCACAATAAACGACCACATTATTGTTTTTAATCGATTAGTAGCAGATTTGTTAAATATGGATGAAACTTTTAAAGATGAAGATTTGGCCTTGATATTGTTAGTTTCTCTTCTTGATGAATTTGAGCACCTTATTACGAGCTTACTCATTAGGATGGATAAAGTGTCTCTTGAGGAAGTTTACACTACTTTATATAGTTATGAAATTAGAAAGAAAGATTAAAAAGAAAGCAGGAATGAAGTAGCATAGGCACTGTCTATAAAAGGACATCCGTAAACACAATAGAAAGGAAAGAGAGGTAGATCTCTATCAAAAGGAAGGCTTGGTAAAAATGAATGTGCCTTTTTTCATGAGAAATGCCATTGGAAGAAAAACTGTCCGAAGTTGCAGAAGAAAGGAAAAGTTGTGTCGTCTAATGCATGCGTAGCTAAAAGAAATTCAAATTCAGATTTTGCATTAGTTGGTTCATCAACAACATCTCATCCTAGTGATTGGATTTTTGATTTAACATGTACCTTCCATATGTCTCCTAATAAGGAGTGGTTCTTAACTTTGAAGAACTAGACGGTGGAGTTGTTTTCATGGGTAATGATTATGCATGCAAAGTGTTGGGGATCGGTACAATTCGTTTGAAGAATCAAGATGGTTCAACTAGAGTCTTGATAGATGTTCATTATGTTCCAGATATGAAGAAGAATCTCATTGCTATAGGAGTCTTAGAATCAAAAGGCTTCACTATGATAATACAAAATGAGGCATTGAAGGTTACTTTTGGAGCACTTGTGGTGATGAAAGGTATTCGAAAGAATAAATTGTACTACTACCTTGGTAGTACGGTTATTGGGACAACATCAACAACAGTTTCAGAGGAAGAAAGAGATTCAGAAACTAAAAAGTATGGCATATGCGTTTAGGACATACTAGTGAAAAATCTTTACAAATTCTGGTAAAGCAAGGCCTGTTAAAAGGTTTGAGAACTGACAAGTTGGAATTCTATAAGCATTATGTATTGGGGAAGCAAAAAAGAGTAAGTTTTGGCACTGCTCTCCATTATACAAAGGGAATTTTGGATTACATCCATACTGATGTATGAGAGCCAATAAGAACTCCATCCGTGAGTGGAAAATATTATTATGTCACTTTTTTTGATGACTTATCCATAAGAGTTTGTTGTATCTCATAAAGAAGAAGTATGAAGTGCTGGGAATTTTTCTCAAGTGGAAGAAGATGATCGAGACTCAAACTAGTAGAAAGATCAAGCGTCTGAGGTTTGATAATGGCATGGAGTACACAAATGATCCATTTATGAAAGTTTGTGAAGAAGAAGGGATATTGCGACATTTCACTATTCAAAAAACATCACAATAGAACAGAGTTACAGAACGTATGAACCACACTTTTCTAGAAAAGGTTCGGTGTATGTTGTCAAATGCTGGGTTAGGCAAGTAGTATTGGGCAGATGTTATGACATATGCATGTCATCTCATCAACCATCTACCATCGTATGCTCTTGAAGGAACAACACCTATAGAGGTATGGTATGGAAAACCTGCTAGAGATTACGATTTGTTACATGTGTTTGGTTCTATTGCATACTACCATGTAACAGAAACAAAGTTGGATCCAAGAGCCAATAAACTATTTTTTTGGGGATCCCTTATGGTTCTAAGGGATATCGACTATGGTGCCTTGAAATGAAAAATATAATCTTTAGCAGAGATGTTACCTTTGATGAATCTGCCTTACTAAGCAAGGTAACTAAGAAAATTGATGACACTTTGGAGTAGGTGGATTTTGAAAGTAGAATTTTTAATCCAATTAGTAAAGATAAGATAGAAGATGATCCTTCAGTGACAAAAGATGAATAAGATGAAGAGGTTTTAACCCAAGAACCTCCACAACAATAAGAAGAAACTGTAGTTGATAGGCCACGATGACAACATGTCAAGGTGCCTGCTTGATACAAAGATTTTGAAGACATACCTACTCAGTTTATAAATATGGTGGCATGTGCACTTTCAGTTGTGCATGATGATATTCCTTCCATATATAAAGAAGTAAGTAGAAGCCCTAAAGTTGAAAAATGGAGGGAAGCCATGGACGAAGAACTTCTGTTCCTTTAGAAGTGTGGGGTCTAAACTTGGTGGCTCTTCAATTGATGGTTTGAGTTTAGATACTATCTCAAAATTTTCCATAATTGATTTTGATACATACATGAGAGATGCGTCCTCCAAAAAGTTCACACAGTTCACAATATCAACCTTCGATGCCATACTTTCAAAGTTATAATAGGTTGAGTTGTTTTATGGTGATTTTATGTCCTTGTTTACAACAACATGTGTTAAAGTCTTAAGTTTGGGTGACTCAACAGATTCTTTTAAGCTATTCCCATAATCAATAACATTTATCCTTAAAAGTTCATTAGTATTATCAACATCAGGGGGTTCAGATTCTTTAAAAACTTTAAATATTACTTGTTCATCTTGCACTCTCTTTGTAAGTTCACTTTTTTGTACATCAATGAGTACCCTTCCAGTTGCTAAGAATGGACGACCAAATATGATAGGAATGTCACAATCCTCAATCCTCTTCCCTGTCTAGCACAATGAAATTCGCCAGAAAGATGAATTTGTCTACTTTTACTAACTAATCTTCTACCACACCCCAAGGTCTCTTAATTGATCTATCTTCCATTTTTAATGTTACCAAAATGGGTTTTGCTTTACTAACCCCCAATCTCTTTAAGATCGATAATGGCATAAGCTTAATGCTAGAACCTAAATCACATAGTGCCTTGCCAAAACGGATGTTCCTAATAGTGCAAGGGATGTCAAAACTACCTAGATCTTTTAGTTTTTGTGGTAGTTTTCTATTAAGGATGACACTACAACCTTCAGTCAAGGTTATTGTTTCATGATCTTCAAGCCTCATTTTCTTTGATAGTATATCCTTCATGAATTTGGCGTAAGATGACATTTGTTCAAGTGTCTCTGCAAATGGTATGTTTATGTGTAGCTTTTTGAAGACTTCTAGAAATTTTGAAAACTGCATATATAACTTTTACTTTTGCAGTCTTTAAGGGAAAGGAATAGTGGGTTTGTAGAGGTTGCTTTTGTTTGGCTCAATTATTTCCTTTCCATTACTCTATTTATCCACTAATTCCTCCTCCTCCTTTTTAGTTTTGGTTCCTCCTTATCCTTTTTAGTTTTATAGTCCTCTTTATGCCTTTTAATTTCTTGTTTCTCTTCATCCTTTTCTGTCTTATATTCTTGTTCTAAAGTTTTACCACTCCTCAAGGCTATGACATTGCATTAGTCCTTACCTTCTCTTCTTGGGTTTATAATTATGTCACTTGGAAGGTTACCTTGAGGCCTTTGACTTATAGCCTGAGCAAGTTGCCCCATTTGGTTATCCAAATTTTGAATTGAAGCCTCTTGAGTTGACACTTTTTTATTCACTGATTGGATGAAGTCTTTCATCATCTCCATTAAAGCACTTGTATTGTCCTTAGTAGGTGGATTTTTCTCTTAGGCTTGTGATTTCTATGGTTGTTGAAAAATAGGTGGTGGAAATGATTGATGGTTGAATTGATTACCACCTTAAATGTTGTTTTTACTCCAAGAGAAATTTGGATATTGTCTCCATCCTGGGTTATATGTGTTCAAGTATAGATTATTATTTTGATTCATATTACCCACATAGCATATGGATTCAGGATTACTTGGACAATTATCAAACAAATGAGCTCATTCACAAAACACACATGACACTCTTGAATCTTGGACCTGGTTTACACTTATTGGTGAGTTTTAAGCCTTCAAAAGATTAACCAAAGATGACACTTGAGATGTAAGTGCTGTGATATCATTTACCTCATGCATTTTGGCTACTCTTCTTATGGCTATCATTTTGTCCATTGGCCATTGATAATTATTGCTAGCCATTTGCTCAAGTAAATCATAAGCTTGATTGTAAGATTTGGATAGCAAAGCTCCATTAGCCGACGCATCAAAGATAGTCCTTGTTTGAGCATTGAGAACATTGTAAAAAGTCTCCATTTGAATCCAAGAAGGAATACCACGATGAGGGAACTTCCTTAGCAATTCCTTGAATCTTTCCCATGCTTCATATAGAGATTCTCCTTCGTGTTGTTGGTAGGAAGTAATGTTATTCCTAAGCTTGGCATTCTTTGTTAGTGGGAAGTATTTCATCAAGAATTTCTCCGCCAAACTATTCCAAGTTGTAATGGAATCAGGTGGCAAAGATTTTAGCCAAGCTTGAGCACGGTTTCACAAAAAGTAAAGGAATAATCTAAGCCTAAAGGTCTCTTCTGTCACACCATTGAACTTAAATGAATCTACAACTTCAATAAACAATATGAGATAAAGATGATGATCCTTTCTTAGTAATCCACTGAATTTTCCAAATGTTTGTAGCATTTGAAACATCATTGGCTTTAATTCAAACTGATTAGCTTGAATGTTTGGCCTTGTAATACTTGGCTTCAGCCCTTCTAATGTAGGTATTGCATAATCATTCATATATCTATCTCTATCATCTATCAAAAGCATTTGATTATTCAAGTTTAGCTCATTATTGTTTATTTCTAATGTATTAGTCATTTCTTCCTCATGGGTGACTTGTTGTTTTCCAATTGATCTCAAAGTATACTCAATTTCAAAATCTAAAGATAAGATTTCTCCCTCACGAATTTTGCTCATCCAATAAACTCATTATGTTTCTACAATATTAAAGGAGAAGTCTAAATAAAAACAAAATAAATAAATTAAATTTTTAAAAAATTAAAAAAATTAACTAAAATAAATAAATAAGTCAATAAAATAAAATAAGTAAATTAATATTAAAATAAAAATAAATAAAAATAAAATAAAAAATAAATAAAGTAAAAAAGTAAAAAAATAAAAAAATTATAATAAAAAATTATTAATTTCTAATATTTAAGATCCCCGACAATAGCTCCAAAAACTTGATCGTCACACAAATTATGTGTGCAATAAATTCGCAAGTATACGTATCATAACAAGTAATATAATGATAAGTAAAGATCGTTCACACATAGATTATTTTATTAGAAACTAATTTTTAAAACTACAAATAATAAAAATAATTTTTTTAGTGTTTTTATATTTTAAGGAAGAAAAATTTAAATAACTAAAAATAAATAGCAATAATTAATTAAATCAGATTTTGTGATTAAAAATATATATGAGAAAATATCTAAAAATACTTAATTTCCCAATTTTTTAAACATGTGAATCGCTAAAATCCCCTAAGATAATTATCAATTAATTACATGATTAATTGAATCTAACCTAGCATGTATTCCTCTTTTAAGTAAACTGCACACCATATAGTAATTAATTTAATCACACTTTCATGCTAATTAAATTACATTTTAATCATTAAGTTCATCAATTCTGGATCACATACATAAGAATCATACATCTCTACCTAAAAACTATAAAGCTATTTAATCAAGACAAACAGTTAAATAACAAATCTATTTAATTGCCTCTATAGATAAATTGTTGGCCAAACAATTAATAGCATAAAAATAATTTTAAATAATATAATTAAATTATAATTATAATTGGGGTAAAATTTTAGATAATCATATGGTGAAAATTGGGTTCATAAGATTCCTAGATTAATAAATTAATTACACATAATTGTGTTCATAAAGCTAATATTTTTTCATAAAAAAGACATAAAATTGATAAAAAAAAGAGTAGAAAAAGAAATACAATCAATCTTTTGAATTGTAGTATTAATCTCCTCTTGAATCTTCACCAAAATTGTGTCATCTCTTAAATTTTTCTATATTTTTAGCTACAAAAAATGACCAAAATTGTGCTAATGGAAGCCACTCAGGGTGTATGGAGTGATTAGGGGCTTAAATAAAGCTCAGGTTCAATTTGGATTGTCAGATAAGCTTCAAATTAAGGGTTACGATCAAAACAAGCAAAATTGATAGTTTCAGCCAATTACAGCACGACATGTGGTAGGGGAAATTCACTGGGTGAACAGGGAGTGACACATGGTAGAGAATACCAGTCAAAGTCAATGCTTGCTGAGTTAGCAACACATAGTGCAACGTGATTCAAGGAAAAGGATGACGTGGTGCACGGGTGGAATGCGCGGAGCAATGGTGTAGCGACATATGGGATGACACATTGATCGATTTTCGAACTCAGATTGAACACCGTGTTGACACATGCTGCATAACATCCATGTGGCTTGCCCAGTCAGCTCCTCTGCTTGTGTGACTTGCCATGTGGTAGCTTCTGATTGGTCCTACGTTAAAAATTCATAAAAACTTCAGAAAAATTCCAAAACTTTTATTTTCACCCTTTTTCACTAAAAAATTATATTTAATTTTTTTTTGCCATAAAAATACTATTTATTGAATAAAACAAGTAAATATTAAGTAAAAAAAATGCGCCATGACTCTATTTTCATAGGGTCATGAGGTGAGAAACAAGAAATCCATCCATGAGTGGCAAACATTATTATGTCACTTTCATCAATACTTCTGTAGAAGAGTTTGGGTGTATCTCATAAAGGATAAGGATGAAGTGTTGAGAATTTTTCTCAAGTGGAAAAAGATGATCGAGACTCAGACTGGTAGAAAGATCAAGCATCTGAGGTCTAATAATGGCATTAAGTACATACTTGATCCATTTATGATAATTTGTGAAGAAGAAGGCATCGTGCGACGCTTCATTATTCGAAAAATACCTTAATAGAACAAAGTTACAGAACGTATGAATCAGACTATGTTGGAAAAGGTTCAGTGCATATTGTCAAATTTTGGGTTAGGTAAGTAGTATTGGGCTGAGGCTGTGATGTATATGTGTCATCTTGTCAACCGTATACCATCATTTTCTCTTGAAGGTAAAATTCCTATAGAGGTATGGTCTAAAAAAATTGCTAGAAATTACGATTTGTTACATGTGTTTGGTTCTAAAGCATACTACCATGTCATAGATTAAAAGTTGGATCCAAGAGCTAAGAAAGTTATTTTTTAGGGATTGCCTCTAGTTCTAAGGGATATCATCTATGGTGTCTTGAAATGAAAAAAATAGTCTTCAGCATAGATGTTACCTTTGATGAATCTACCTTACTAAGAAAGGTAACTGAGAAGATCGATGGTACTTTGTAGTAGGTGGAGAAAACTCTAAAGCAAGTGGAGTTTGAAAGAAAAATCATTGATCCAGTTAGTAGAGATAAGACATAAGTTGATTCTTCATTGGCAGAAGATGAATTAGATGAAAAAGTGGTTTTAACCCAAGAACCTCTGCTGTAACAAATAAAAACTACATTAAATAGACCACAACGATAAAATTTCAAGGTGCTTGCTCGATATAAGGATATATAAGATCTACCTACTCAGTTTAAGAATACGATGGCATGTGCACTTTCAATTGTGCATGATGATGTTCCTTCTATATATAAAGAAACAATCAGAAGTCTTGATGTTGAAAGATGGAAGGAAGCCATGGATGAATAACTAATGTCCCTTCAGAAGAATAAGACATGAAAATTGACACAACTACCTAAGGGTAAGAAGGAAATTGCTTGCAAATAGGTGTATACAAAGAAATAAGGATTTCCTAACAAAGATGGTGATTGCTATAAGGCAAGGTTGGTGGCTAAGGGCAATGCTCAAAAGGAGGGAATCAATTATAATGAAGTATTTTCTATAGTTGTGAAGCATTCCTCCATTAGAATATTTTTGGCCTTAGTAGTACATTTGGATTTCAAACTAGTTCAACTTGATGTAAAGATTGTGTTTTTACATAATGACTTGGAAGAGAAAATCTATGTGTCTCAACTAGTAGGGTTTACTGTTACTAGTAAAGAGAATTGAGTTTACAAGCTGAACAAATTGTTGTATGGATTGAAGCAATCTATAGTGGTAGAAGTTATTTGATCATTTTTTGTTGCAACAAAAGTACACTAGAAGCACAGATGATCATTGTGTGTATTGTTCGCAAGCTACAAGATGAGTCTTTCATCTATCTCCTATTGTATGTTGATGATATGTTGATTGCATTAAATAGCAAAGTAGAAATTGAGAGGTTGAAGGATCAACTAAGTTAGGACTTCGATATAAAAGTTCTGGGAGAAGCCAAACAGATTCTTGGCCTGGAGATAAGGAGAGATAAGAAGAAAGGAAAGCTTTGTTTGACCCAGAGTCAATATTTTAAGAAGGTGCTACAACATTTTGGTATGAATGAATAGACAACCTATAAGTACTCCACTTGTTCCTCATTTCAAGCTTAGTGCTCAATTGTTTCCTAAGAATAAAGCAAAATGAGAATACATGGAAAATGTATTGGTAGCTTGATGTATGTAATAGTGTGTATGAGACCTAACATTTCACATGTGGTTAGAGCTATAAGCATGTACATACATGATCCTGGTAAAAAACATTGGTTGGCTATGAAATGGATTCTATGATATATTATAAATACTGTAGATGTTGGTTTAGTATTTGAGCAAGATAATACTATTGGTCAATGTGCAGTCATATATTATGATTTTGACTATGTAGGAGATTTAAATAAGCATTGGTCAACAACTGGTTATGTGTTTACTCTTGCTAGAGCACCAATTAGTTAGAAGTCTACCTTGTACTTGACAATTTCTTTTTCTACTATAGAGGTAGAGTATATCCCAATTATAGAGACTATGAAGGAAGCTATTTGGTTATGAGGTTTACTTGAAGACTTAGGAGTTGGTCAAAAGCATATTAAGGTGTTTTGTGACAGTTAGAGTGCTATTCATTTAGCAAAGAACCAAGTGTATCATGCCCGTACAAAGCATATTGATGTTTGTTACCATTTTATGTGAGAGATTATTGAAGAAGGTGGAGTACTAGTTCAGAAGATCAATACTACAAAGAATCCCACAGATATGATGACCAGGGTGGTGACGACAATCAAGTTCAAACATTGTATAGACTTGATTAATATCCTACAAATTTGAGTTGGCATTGGCATCACTGATCTAAAGATTGAAGAAATTGTTTGAGAATCACTAAGTTTCCAAGGTGAAGATTTGTTGTATAGCTCCTTAGTGAGCAATTTGAAAAAATCCCACATGGATTAGGAACCATGGTGGATGTTGTATTTTGAGCTATAAATAAAACTCACTCATTCACTTTGAAATCATCTCAAAATTTCTCTCTTCCTCTTTTTTATATGGGTAATTGATTAGCTCAATTTTTCCCAATCAGTTGTAATATTTGGAGTTCATCCAATTTGAAGATAATGGAAGTGGTTAACAATGCCCAAGGACATATATAACATTAATACCGAATCACGTTAAATTTATGGTGTTTTTATTTTTTTGCTTTAATATTTTATTTAATATCTGTTTTAGTTTCTTTTTGTATTATATTTCTAATAACATTATTTTGTCGGGCAGTTTGAGTTATATTAATTTAAATCATAGTGTTTTTAAATAGTAACTATTTAGAATAGAGAAAATATACCTAATTTTCTCAACGGTATTACAACCTAAATTTACCACTAATTAAAAAACAAATTGTTAGTGAAAAATTAATTCCAAAGAAAAATTAATTAAGTAATATGAAAATTGCTAAATTAAAGAAATATAAATAAGCACTTATGATATTCGGTCCTTAAACAAATTTTTGAAATTCTTTAAGCACCCAATAAGTAACTTTGGATAAGGAATTGAATGGAGGACTAATTCATAATCTAACTTAATCAACTCAAAAATATGTAAATCACGATGCTTAAGTTGATTAGAAAATATCATCAACTCACATTCAATCTCTACACTGCCATGAATAAGAGTAATCATCTTCTTAATCGTGCAAATATACATAAAAATCTTGAAGGTTCAATCAGTCACTTCAATTTCTCCATTACAAAAGAAAATAAAATTGATTACTAACATCACACCTCAATTTTGAACCTCAATGGTAAACCTTTGCAAAATGATCCAATTGGAAAAATGTCTCTAAATTAATTAAGTCAGGTGATAGTGATGGATTCTTTATGATAATTTGTGTGGATCTCAAATCAATGCCAAGGCCAAAATTTGCCATAACACCTTTCCTTTCAGCATGCACTTTCTGCGATTCATTATTCTTAGCAATAACAGGATGATACGAGTAGAATTTCAAAGAGGTTGGGGAAGAAAGAAGAACAGTAAGAAGGGAGCTAATTTCTTATAATTTCTTATATCCATTCCTCAATTAATTATGACTATATATAGCCTTACATGCATTTGGAATTACAAGGAATCCTATTGACCGATTCTAACATTTCTAATTGAATTTTAATGGTCCTCCCTTCATCATGCATTCAGCATTCCTACTCAGCTCTATGCCTCGTGTTCCACTTGTGTTGCACCCACTGTCGCCTTCTCTACTTCTACGTCTACCTATACCCGAGCGCTTAACAACCTCGAGCAAATTATACTCGTATCATTCCATCCCTCTTTTAGAATCCTTGTCCTCAAGGATAGAGTAGAGGTATGAGTTGGTATGATCACTATCTACACCTTGGAATAGGCTCAAAAGGTAGTCCTGAATGGACTTTGGAGCAAGTCTATAGTGCCATGGATGGTTGCCTTGATGCTAAGTGATAACTCTATTTTATATAGTTATTTTCGTCTATTTTATATAGTTATTTTCATCTATTTTATTAATTATAATTGCTATGTTCTTAATGTTTTTAGTTAATTTTAGTATAATAAATTAGTATTTACTGTTTTTTATATATTTTAAGAAAATTAAATAATTTGTATCGAAAAACGTAATTAATTGCAAATTTATGTCCAAAAATATAATTTCAAATAAAAGTGTGTTTAATTGCAATTTATAAAAGTCGAAAATATAATTTAAATTAAAATCAGGCTTAATTTTAATTATTAAAAGTTTAAAAATTTAATTTAAATTAGAAAATGGCTAAACTGTAATTAAAGAAATTTGAAATTGTAATTTGAATTAAATTTGTGGGCCAAAATGAAATTAATTAAAGTTTAATTTTCTGCGTAGGTGAGAAGAATCCACGCGCCATTCAGCATGCGCAAAACGTGGGCCGTCCGATCAGCAAAGAAACGGCTACGATGCGCGCGTCCTTTTCACACCCAACCAAATCGCGTGGGTGCAGATCTTATCTTTCACGTGGCTCGGCGCCTGAGTGGGACCCACCTGCCGCGCAGGCCGGCGTGCAGGTGGGACCCACGTGTTTGACGCATCCAGCCGTTGTCCCCCACATTACGCACACCTCTAATCCCGTGCGCTGATCTGTGCGTGCAACCGAATCTTCAACGAATGAAATGATGCCACGTGTCCACACTAATCCTTTCAACGAATCAAGAGCTGACACTTGTCCCACTTTATTTTGCAGCGAATCATGTGCTAACACGTGGCATGTTACAATGAAATAATTATTCCAAATTAATGGAATATAGAAAGAAATTAGAAAAAGAATTCATGAACCCTGAAAATAGGGATATAGAAACATTGGTAAAATTGTTGACATTAACCAATGAAGAAATAGAAGAACATTATATTGGAAAACTTTGTACCAACAAAGAAGAAGATGATATGACAATAATCAGTGAAACTGATTCAGAACCAGAAAATATGACCCCAAAAGGTCATATGAAACCAATTTCATTACCAGTCCCTTACCAGGAAGAAACATCTGACCCTCATAGGGAAGAAAGAAATAGACAAAGATCAGAATAACCTGATACTACATATAGAAGAAGATAATCACCTAAAATGGAGGAAGGGTTGCATTGGGGAACTAGGAGTAGTATCCCACCAGAGTTTAAACTCCATGATAATTATAAATCTGAACTCTTAAACCTGGATTGTATAAGAGATAGGAAAAAAGCTCTAGATGAATGGTCTAGTGGAATGAGTGTTCTCATACAAACTTTTCCAACTACACAAACAAATCCTTCAACTTGTAGAGTGCTTATAGCACATAAAATGATAGGAAATGTAAAAGTTTGGTTTTCAAACTTAACAGATCAACAACATTTATTAATGCAAGGAAATGCTTCCATAGGAAGAGAATACTTAGATACAGTAATAAATGAAATATACAAGGAATTTATCGGGGAAGATAAAGGAAGAACTATCACTGAGTCCAGTGAAAATGAAATCAATGAAGCTAAATGGCATCTAACAAATATGGAAATTTGTAACATGTGTTACATAGATTCTTTTATTTGTGAATTTGAAATGTATTACCATAAATTACCACCCTCTATTCAAACAATCTATAAAGAAATGTTTTTTCAAAAATTACCAGGAACATTATATAAAACTTTAACAGAAAATTGGGAACAAAGGAATAGAGAAACTATACCAGATACTCTAGGAGGAAGAATAAGAAATCTTAGAGATTGGATCATTATAAAATGCCAAGAAAGGAAGGAATACAAACAAATAAGAGGAAATGATAAAATTTGTTATGATACAAGAGATTTTAGAATGCCAGGAAAATATGGATGCAATATAAAATCCTATAAACAAAAATATAAAAAATATAAAAGATTTAAAAAATATAAATTTAGGAAACAAAATTTCCAAAAATATAAAAAGAGATTCAACAAAGAAAACTACAAGAAAAGATATTTCAGAAGAAAGGTTTATAAACCTTCTGAAAAAAGGAATTATTGCCCTTTAGGGAAAAAGAAATGCAGATGTTGGATCTGTAATGAGGAAGGACATTATGCAAATGAATGTGCAAATAGACTTCAACATAAAAAAGAATTTAAAAAGGAATTTTCACAGAAAGCAAAAATCTTAGAAGAAGCTTTCAAAATGAAATTAGAACCAATTGAGGAATCTGATATAGATGATACTTACAGTATTTATCTATTAGAAGAAACTGAAGAAGAAATAACTGACTCAGAATATGAACATTCGGATCAGGAATATTCTTCATCAGAAAATGAATGATTTGTATAGTATTACAAATCCGAATAGTACTTACATCAAAGTAGGACTAAAATTTAAAGGTTATAACACCTATCATTTACATGCATATATAGATACAGGAGCTAGTATGTGTATAGCCAGTAAATATGTATTTCCAGAAAACAACTGGAAACAAGCACCAAAAGATATAATAATAGGAGGAGAAAACTTTCATATTCCTACAATATATCAACAGGAAACAGGTGTAGACTTATTAATAGGAAATAATTTCTTAAATTTATACCAACCTTTCACACAACATTCTGACAAAATAAGTCTTACAACTTTAGAAGGAGATACAATATATGTCTCTAAAGTAAGAAAAGCTCTAACTGTCTCCAACCCAACTTTTATGCAACAACATAAAAAACGAAAACGTGGTGAGATAGAAGACCAACAAAAACAGAAACCATGTTTAGAAAATATTTCATTAGATATAGAAGAAAAACAAAACTCTTTTCTTAATGAAATACAGGAAGATAAAGCCCTAACAGGCATCAAAAGACTATTAAAAACATTCTGTTTAGAAAATCCTTTGGATCCAAAAATAAATAAAACTAAGACAAAAGTCAAAATAGAATTAAAAGATCCTAACAAGGTCATAAGAGTAAAACCAATTATTTATACTCCAGAAGATAGAATTGAATTTGGAAAACAAATTGAAGAACTTTTGGAATTAAAAGTCATAATACCAAGTAATTCACCTCACTCTAGTCCAACATTTTTAGTTGAAAAAGAAGCTGAGAAAAGAAGAGGAAAAAAGAGAATGGTAATAAACTTCAAGGCATTGAATAAAGAAACCATTGATGATGGATACTTCATTCCAAAAAAGGAAGAACTACTATCATTAATAAAAGGAAAAAAAATATTTCTCTAGTTTTGATTGCAAAAGTGGATTTTGGCAAATAAGATTGGATGAAGAATCCCAGAAATTAACGGCATTCAGTTGCCCCCAAGGACAATTCCAATGGACAGTTATACCATTTGGATTAAAGCAAGCTCCAGGTATTTTTCAAAGATATATGTACAACATTTTTAAAAAATTATAAGATATTTGCTGTGTTTACATAGATGATATTTTGGTTTTCAGTAATGAATTAAATAAACATTATTTGGATATTATCAATATATTACAAGAATGTAGAAAAGAAGGTATTGTACTCTCTGAAAAGAAGGCAGTACTTGCTCAGCAAAAAATCAAATACTTAGGATTGGAAATTGAGGATGGAAAACATAATCTACAACCTCATATATTAAATAATATTCAAGGTTTTCCTAGTGAATTAAAAGATAAAAATCAATTACAAAGATTTTTAGGATGCTTAACATATGCAGAAGCCTATATCAAGAAACTTGCAGAAATGCGAAAACCATTACAAGCAAAATTGAAAAAAGATCATGTCTGGAAATGGACAGAAGAAGATACTCTATACATGGATAAAGTAAAGGCAAAAATAAAAAATTTACCAACTTTATACCATCCAGAACCAGATGATAAAATGATAATTGAAACAGATGCTTCATAAGAATATTGGGGAGCAGTCCTCAAAGCAAGAGTAGATGACAAAGATGAATATCTTTGCAGATACACATCAGGGTCTTTCCAAGGACCAGAATTAAATTACCATAGTAATGAAAAAGAATACTTAGCTGTTAAAAAAGCTATTAAGAAATTTGCAATATATGTTATAAGTTCTAGATTCACTATCAGGACATATAACAAGAATTTTGGCTATTTCTTAAGAACTAATATTGCAGGAGATTATAAACAAGGAAGACTAATCAGATGGCAACAATGGTTCAACCATTACAATTTTGATGTTGAACATCTTCCAGGACATAAAAACAGTTTAGATGATGCTCTTACCAGAGAATTGGTGCCTCTAACTATTTTTATGATTGTAGGAATTGAACATCTTGATATAAAGATCAAGATAAAAGAAAAGGAGATAAAAATCCTACAGGAACAACTTGAGTTGCTATATCTCGAGAAATCTCTTAAGGAGACAGGAATAAAACAGGAAGAACTTAATTGTTCAAAACAAAGCAGAACCTAGAATGAGGAATCTTTGTTAATAAAACAAGAAGAACTTAATTGTTCAAAACAAAGAAGAACCTCGAATGAGGAATCTTTGTTAAAAAAGGAAGAACCTAACAGTTCACAAAAAACTTCTAAACCCAATTGGGCAGATGAAGCAGAAAAAGAAGAACAGAAAAAAGTTTATGTGGTCTATAATGGCCCAAAACCAGGAATTTATAACAACTGGGCAGAAGCCAGCAAATCTATTCTAGGAATCAGTGGAGTAACTCACAGAGCCTTCACCAATAGGATAGAAGCAGAAGGTAGTTATGCCAACTACAAAACACCAAAGCTAATAACTCCAGAGGAGATAGTAAGAAATTATTCTGAGGTACTACAACAGCAACCAACAATTCCAAGAAGATTGACAAATCTCGGGAAAATAGTAAGGCCTACAGTGCTATTTAGAGAAACATCTCTACCAGAGACATCAAAAACAACAAGACATTCAGTGTTATTCAGGGAGACATTTCCTAGGACTACACCAATTATTGAAGATGAAAAAGATCAATACAGGAACCTCAGCAAACCACAATGGTTAAATCTCTATAATTTAGCCAGAAAATCTACCCAAGAACATATTGAAGATATGAAATTCTATACTACAGACAAGGAATTTCCTGTAGGTAGTAAATTCAACATATTGGAAGGAGCTGATCCAATTTTTGTCTATAAAGCATTTCATGCAGGATTAATAGAAAATATTTATCCAGGAATTAATTTAAGTGAATTAAATTATTTCCCAGAAAATTTTAAAAGAGCAATTAAGAATTTCCGAAGGAAAATTAAAGCAGGTGATAAACCTGTTTATCTTAGATTTTTTAGTTCATTAATGGACTGGAATGAAGAAGGAAGTATTAGTCCCTCTCACTTCATCAAAATAGGGATTTCCAACACAAACAGAGAAGTTCCCAAACCAAGGGCACTTCCAGAAAAGGAATTTAATACAGAAGAACTCTGTGTATTAAGAGGACAAATGCTAAGCCAAATTTACTATGAACTCAGAAAGATCGACAATTCTACTGAGATTAAAGTAAATTATTCAACTAGTAAAGTTATTATCATTTCTCACAACAGCATGGCTCTGTCAGAAGAAGATGGAGAAAAAATCACCAAATATGAAACCAGTTTTAATTGTAACGGCCTAGAAATTGGTCAAGAAACCAGGAAGGTATTTTGCTTTTACGCCAGAAAAGCCACCAAAGACCATAGATGCATTCTCTGCATCAAAGATCGAGAAGACGAAGATGCGTCATCATCGACGTCATCAAAGGAACCGTCGGCAGAAAACAACAAAGAAGAATAAAGAAAGCAATTGTCGACAGAAGACTACAAAAGAAATAAAGATGTAGACCCCACATTTTAGTCGGCAACATATGCCAAGGAAAAAAGTAATGGCTATCCTTTAAAAAGGAAAAACAGATGAATTATTAAAGCAAGGGTAAAATAATAATTTTAGTCTTGTAAACAGGGATTCCTTATTCTATAAAAGGAACTCTTATTATCAGAACAAGGACACACAGAAAAAATACATAACTCTCTACTCTGAAATACTCTAGAAAACCTCTCTAGAAAACCCACAACCAACAATGTTGTACCCAGTAATTATGAGCGGCTAAGTAACCCTTTCAAGGTTCTTAGTTAGCCTTAAGTTGTAATAATTATTATATCTTGAATAAATTGGAGTTCTATTACTCTTCTCCAGTAAGTCAACTATTGGACACCATACATGTACGGATGCAGAAAGCTCACCGTTACCAGAAGGGTGTTGAGGTTTGAGCGAAGCTGAGGCATAACAGGTGTAACAAAAGAAGACGAACAGAAGGGAAGACCGTGGTGGACCCATTAAATTCAGGTATGATGATTATAGATTTAAGCTAATTAAGGATCTTAATTGTTGAAATATTCGCTTATAACAAGGTATAATATCTTTAAACATGAAAATAAGATTTAAACAAGTAAAAATATGAATATCGAATCATTAGTACATAAATTAGAACTATTAGATTTAACAAATGAAAGAGTAATTTTTAATTTCAAAAGACAATTAATAGAATCAGGATTAGCATTGAGTAACCAACATAATGAAGAACATAACATATTATGCAACTGTAATGAATACAAAAGAAAATTAGATCTATACAGGAAAATAATAAGTTTTTTAAATAATTTATTATCACCAATCAATATACAAAGACCGTCAAATAGGTCAATTCTAACCCCAGATTAGAAAACATAAATATTGAATCGATCCGCGAAAAAATGGTATCAGAGCCAAGGAATAGTAAAAAATCCAAGGAATAGTAAAAGAGCCCAGGAATAGTAAAAAAATCCAAGGAATAGTAAAAAATCCAACGAATAGTAAAAAATCCAATGAATAGTAAAAATTCAATAAATTGAAAAATTTAATGAATAGTAAAAATTCAATGAATAGTAAAAATTCAAACAGAAACAGTAATACTACTGAACAGAGGATTAACACTGTTAATACACAAGGGTATTTATAATATTAAATGAACCTCAGGGGCATAATTGAAGATATAGCAAACCTCAAAGGTAATTTAGAAAATGATCCGTAAAAGTAATGAATACTGAAACTATGTTTTTTGTTTGTATTATTTATTTGTGTCCTCGCTAAAATAAAAGTATTTAACAATCTTAATACAACAAAGTTCGTAATATATATGACTACTTCTATGATATATACAAAAAATCCTGAAAATATATATACCCTATACATAATATTAAGAGCATTGGTGTGATAGGTACATAAAATACTAAACATTTATGTACCCGATACATATGTTGGAGAAGATAGTCTATAATACATACATAATATTCTAAATAGATGTGTGCCATGTATATAATTCATTCAAGATTTCTGTGGCTACTAAATAACAAGTAAGTCTATACATAATGTAGTCGAATAATACCTCCTCAACGTGAGCAACTAAAGAGTCAAAAACTGGGGCTCCGTCAAATGCAAGAATAGTGTTCACTCGAAGCTTCAAGACAACAAAAAATATAACAAATAATTAAATTAATTTGAATAAATACAAATAATCATCACAAACTTTGAATAATAAAGGTAATGAACTTGAGCATTGTTATTCAAGACGGTCTATATATATATACCTCATTAAAATCTAGATACACACTAGAAGACCAATTTAATGTTAAAGGAAAGCTTTGAGGTTGATAAATAGCATACTTCAATGAAAGCACTGGGATTGCCTCAGTATCCACAATTGGAATACCAATGAAAATCCAAATAATTGAAACCTAATACGCTTATCTTCCCCTAATTTAAAACCTCTCATCTTTTTTAAACCCTAAGTCACATGTAGTACAAGACATCTCAAAGTATAATCTGACTCAAAACAATAAAAAAAAACAATCGAAAACTACCTCACCCTATTCATAATTATCAAAGTCATCAACATTTGATGCCAATAAAAATGCATCCTTATAAGCAACAACTTTATTGTTCTTGCCTATCAAGCTACACTCCAAAAAATATAACAAATAAATCATAACAGCATCTCCATAATCAATATTCATAAATTCATAGTGTATTTTACTTTCATCCACACCTTCAATTTACTTTTAGAGGGACTTTTCCTACGAGACCTTTCCTACTATTATTAGACAAAGTAGGAGATTTACCAATAAAATCAACAAAGAATTCGAGATAATGCATAGATAAATACGTATTAAAATACTTTTTTTTTCTTTCTAAAAGTGGTCATTGTATGATCAATCTTGTTGCTACTCAAAACTCAACCTGTCAAAATCTTATAACCTTCGAGTCTATACGGAACCATAATTCTTTACCGTCCTTCAAAGATTTACATTTCCTTAATAAGAGAGAATGTATGAGTTGACCGTTAAATTTACATTTAGGCAAGTCAAAAAGGACATGAACTCCCTCTTCCTATCTTCATTCAATATGCTTTTAATCTACATGAAAACATTATGCAGTTGCGGATTACTACCAATCCTTACATTGTGATATTGTTTACGAGAAGTAATAGTCTCAAAAGAAAATGTGTGCTCTAGAAAAATACACTATATAATCAAATAGATAGCATTACATAATGTCTAACAATTCTGAACAACTTATGGAATTTCAAACAATAATGTACATTATCACAAGTTTCAGAAACATTATGTAATCACAAACTAAATGAACAAGCTTTGATAGAAATATTGAGTAAAATTTAGAATACACAACTCTAAATTTATTAATATTGGATCCAAACAAGTAAACAAACTATTTGTATTATACTCACAATAAAAGACGCTATAACACCTTTCAAAGGTAACTCACAATAAAAGACATAATAAACCTTTCAAAGGAAACTCACAAATTGAAGAGAAATACAAACACTCAAAGAAAAGACTTTCAGCTCATACTCAAACTAAAAATACAAAACTTATTTGTTTTTTATGCGATGATTAAACCAAATACAAGGTATGCTATTTATAGTCTTCACCATGCAATCTACACCCACACAAATATGATCACATTCTATACACCTCTCTTTCTACATCCTTCTAGATTTTCTCTTAAAAATATTTCTCCAACCACTTCATTTATTGAGTTGGTGCTGATTTTCAACAAGAAATACCATTACTTTTAAAAACATTACCTCATATAAGTAAACCCTAAAATAATAAAAGTACAAACCTTATAAGAATTATTTATATCAATAATCTTGCTTCTTTTTGGCTATCTACACTACCATAATACATACATATAGTCTTGGACATTTAGCCTCAGGTTTTATAAAAGCTGAGGCAATAGACATACCCTATGGTCTCGGTTATTGAAAAAGCAAAGCCATAGACATACCCTATGGTCTCGGTTATTGAAAACCAAAGCTATAGACATACCTTATAGCCTTGATTATTTAAAAACTGAGGTCATAGACATACCATATTAATTTTCTCTCTTTTACACCAAATAAACAGCAATTTTTTTATCAATTTGTTTCTTTTTTCCCTCTCTTTGTTTTCCATTTTTTTCCTTTCTCCCCGGTCCTACTTGCTTTGATATCTTAGGGTTTTCGTACGTGCAACTAGAATATATATATAAATGCTTTTCGGAGATGGGAGTAATTGACCCTTTCTGTCGCTCTATGTCTCACCGTTTTCGTCCTCGTATCACTATCCTCGTCTCACCGTCCTCGTCATCAGGTTAGATTCGGTCTATATTTTGCACTCCATTATTGTTGTATCATCCTTTAAGAACAAACCCATAAGTTAGATTTGAGTAAAGCATCAGTCTTTGGTTCAATTTTGGTTTGTTTCTAAACTATATGACGTCTTCTACATACCAATATCCAATCAAAATTTCTCCATTGTCTCATTTCTCTAAGTTTGAGCCTTGACTTATCATGCCTAAAATGGCAGTTCTTCACCCAAATGGAAGGATTTTAGCTTCTTAGACTAGCTCTTTTATCAGTGCGCTGTCTACTGCTAGTGAAAAATCAAGCTCACCTATGACATCTTTCAATAAGCTTTGAGTTTATGCTTTATCCATTTTGAATATTTGGTTTTCTGGGAAATTCAATATGTATTTGTTATTTTTCTATGGTGGATTTTGGCAACAGATTGAATCTTTGGTTAATCGTGTGGATTTAACAAAGTCAGAGGCTAAAGAATCCTTGAATTTCTTGCTGAATGATGCTGATGAGGCATTAATATGTGCTTTTTTTGTGTTGTTGAGAACCAAAGGAGAGACTTACGAAGAAGTGAGTTATTTTTTCTATTTTTTTTCATGATATACTTATATTTATTTTTATTGTTATTATCCTCACATTAAGAGATTAATATGCATTGTGGTCAGTATTATGTAGAGAGATGTTTAGACTTAGTCAAAGAGATCATTTGTGAAATTTTGTAACCAAGCATATTGTTGGTTTGGCAAGAGCGATGATCGAGCACAACGTGAAGGTAGAAGGCTTGCATGATGCAGTAGATATAGTTGTAACAAGTGGTGATATTACAAACATAGTTAACATATCAACAGGGGCTTATATACTTGCTACTGCTTGTGAAGCCAAAGTTGCAAAGTTAACATCCATATCCATTAATATGTGACTGTAGATCTGTTGCCTTAAAGTATTGATAAGAAATTAAAGAATGCTTAAGCTAGTGTCTATTTTGCAGCGAGGAAACCGTTCAAGTTCTTCAACATGTGGAAGTGGTGATGTATTAGAAGAGCTTGGAGTAAATATCAACCTGGACCTAGAGGTTGGAAAATTCACTTCCTAAACATACTACACCTGTACTTTTATCCACTGATATGAGAAAGAAGGCTAAAACACTTGATAGGTGCATTATCTAAACTAACTTTGTAGTATTGTTAGGATTCTTGGATATATTGTTTATTTTATACTGTATTCTAACTGTCAAGAACTTACCCTTTTGAGAATTTGATTTGCCTCTATCTCTATTAGTAATATATATTTCCTAATAGGTTATGCCTTCCAATAATGATGAAACCTAAACCAGCTCCACCCAAGCCAACTACTTTAGAAACTCCATCAACCTCACATCTTCAATGTAGTGAACAACAACAGCAACTTCAGGATGGAAAGGCCAATTCTAATTCCAATGTTGCTAGTATTAATGAAAACGCAAGGGTGGGCTCTTTAAAGAGAAACTAGATTTTTGGAAAAACATTTTAGTGTATATGTTTAGGAACATATACTTTATGTAGATCGTAGCAATAGTTCTGATTTCATGGATGATATTCCAGAACTCAATTTCACCACTGATTGAATAACAGAATGATGAACTGTCAGCACTTGAGACATGGGATAATGGTAAGACATATAAAGAAGGATCATTAAAGGTCACTTGAGCTTTTGGTGCTGGTTTTCTCAAACAGGTAACTACTCTTTATCTCATATTGGTATTTAATCAGTTTATGATATTAATTCAAACCCTTTTAGATTTTTAGCTACTTTGATTTAGTCATCTATAAATGTAAAATGGGTTCTTCTCTTAGATTGTAACGATAATGTATATAAAAATAAAAAAACTTTTCTTTGTTTATATAAAATTTTGAGATGTGAAAGATGGGATCACAAGTTTTGGTGATAATTGAATACTTAAGAGTGTGTTATCACAAAACTATTTGGAATTTATATCTGGTATCTCTACAAACTAAATGGAATGATGCATTCTTGAAGATGTTCAGTATTGACTACATAGGAACCTCACCATACATCAATTGCTTCCCATTTCTTCACCACCACATATTATGCCCAATAGATAGGATTCTGATTTAACAAATGAAGAAGATGTTTCAGAAGTTGAACTTTTTATCCATTTTGTGAAATTAATTGTACTGTCTGTATATGTGGATGTAGGGTTTCAAGAAAAAACAAAACACAGTCATCTGTTTGGTTCAATTTTGAGTTAGCATAATTAATCATTGATGCTTATACCAAGTGGCATGTTAAAGGTTGATTTCTATCTATGCACACATGCTATTATAGTTTTTTTTCTGCTATTTTCTTTTTCATGGTAGGCACCAAGTGTACCAACGTACTAGGCGTACCAATACACCACGCATACCAGTACACTAGATGCATCAGTACACTAGGGCACCAAGCGCACCAGCACATCGATTCACCAGACGCATCAGCACACTAGGTGCACCAGCGCACCAGTACACCGACGCACTAGACGCACCGGACACACCACCCCAGCACACCAGTGCCTATGGTATTTGCCTTTTCTTTACACTTCTGTTGAAGTCATTGTGGACTTGATTGTGTTAATTTTAAGTACACTTATAAATGCTTGTATTTAATAGTAAAATGTTAGTTTGTAATAGTAAGGTTTTATTATGTTTTAGTGTATAATAAACTCTCAAATGTAATTATACTTTTAATTTTAATATAATATGATTTTTAATATTGTAATTAATAAATATATTGTAATGTATATTGATTTTTAATATTGTAATAAATAATTGTATTTTTTTAATTTATGCATACTCTATGGCCTCGGTTATTGAAAGATCGAGGTCATAGACATACCCTATGGTCCCGGTCTTTCAATAACTGAGGTCATAGGTAACAATTTATGATCTCTCTCACTTAGACCTTGGTTCTTATAACCATGATCATAGACCTACGATCACAATTAAAAATCGAAACTATATGTATATTTTGTAGTAATTCTAGGTGCAATTTGAATGTCTTGGTGTCCACTCCTCTTCAATCCTTTAGGAGAAATAGCGGTTCTCTTTTTCAATTTACCTATGAAACTAACATTTTGGGAAAATAAATAAAATACCACAACATTGAATATAAAGTAATAACAAATAGTATAACTTAATATTAAATACAATTTGTAACATTTACAAAACATGTACACTTGTTTATGAGTTGTAAATAAATTTTTTATATACATGACTAATATAAACCGTACAAAGTTTTTGCAAAATTGCGTACAGGAAACAGGTACTTGACATATAAATTTGGTAACACAATATTGGAATAACTTTTTATAATATAAAGAAAAGGTATTAAAATAATGCAATAATAAACTTAAAGTAGTAAAGGACAATGTGCTTGTCTATATTCTCCTTTTCTGTCACATTCTACTACAAAATGTTTTAAGTCTTTCTTCCATGAAGTTTCGGTAATGCGTACAGAAACTTGAAAAAATCTTGTAATACATACATAAATTAATATATTATACTATTTCAGGAGATCCCAAAGTCTTTTACAAAGGCTTCAATAATCAGAGTGCATTCATTTAGATAGTATTATACTATGTCACATGTTATTCATCCGGTGATTTTCTTGTGCCATATGTCCAATTACATGGGCCGATATTGTTTAATTTTCTTTTTTCATCTCAACTCTTGATTTGAAGTTTATCCGATGGTATGAATTTCATGTTTGCCTAACTTAACCCGTTAATTGTTCCAAAAACTCTAATGAGTCAAAATTAACATATTTTTAATCAATTTTTGAAACCAAAAAGAGAAAAATTTAAAAAAATTTAAAAAAAGATACAATTTTGGTGAAGATTCAAGAGGAGAGATTAATTCTACAATTTAAGAGATTGATGATATTTATTCTTCTTTTATTCTATTTATCAATTTTTATATCTTTCTTTATGAAAAATATGAGTTTTATGAACAAAATCATGTCTAGCTAATTTATTAATCTAGGGGTCTTATAAACCTAATTTTTTGCATATGATGATGTAATATTTTTACCTCAATTATGATTTGAATTTAATTATATTATTTATTATGATTTTTATATTGTTAATTGTTTGGCCAACAATTGATCTATGAAGACAATTAAATAAATTTGAGAGAATTATTTAATTATTTGTCTTGATTAAATAACATGTATATTTTTTAAGTAGAGATGTATGATTCTTATGTATGTGATCTATAATTGATGAACGTATTGAGTAGTATGCAATTTAATTTACATGAGGGTGTGATTAGATTAATTACTATATAATGTATAGTTTATTTGACCGAGGAATATATCTTAGGTTAAATTTAATTGATTATGTAATTGATTAGTAATTATATTGAGAGGATTTTAGTGATTCATATGTTTTAAAAATTGAAGGATTAAGTATTCCTAAATATTTTCTCATATATCTTCTTAGTTGCTAATTTTGAGTTAATTAATTAGTGCAATTTATTTTTGGTGCTTTTAATTTTTCTTTCGAAAAATATAAAAAAATTAATTTTTACTTTTTGGTTTTAAAAATTAGTTTATAATAACATAATCTTTTTGGAACGATATTTTTAATTATTATATTACTTATTTGCGATACTATACTTGCGTTCTCATTGCACACAATTTATGTCGATCAAATTTTTGGCATCAGGTGTTATGAACATTAAAAATTAATTTTTATTTCAATTATTTTTCATAATTTTAATTTATTTATTTTATTATTTTATTTTTATTTTTTGACATCTTCTTTAGTGCTATTGGGATTATAAATATTAGAAATGAATTTTAATTTTATTTTATTTTAGTTATTTATTTTTGATATTTTTGTAATTTTAATTTATTTATGTAGTTATTTATTTTTAATTTTGACATATTCTTTAGTCTATTAGAAACATAGTTGGCTTATTGTATGAGTAGTCTATAAGAAACAAATTTTACTTTTAGATCCCAAATTCGAGCGAACTTTTAGATCAATAAGAAAACAAGTTGTCATCTAAATAGAATAAATGATTAATCCATTAGAAATAAACAATAATGAGTTAAATTTGAACAACTAGATATCTTTAATGGATGATAGGGACAAAACTACGAATGAATATGCATAACTTATATTGGAAGGACTGAATCTAAGTATTACAAGACTAAATATTCAAACTAATCAATTAGAATTAAAGTCAGTGATGTCTCAAATATTACCAACAATTAGACAATTTAGTGGATTACCAACAAAGGATCCTTATTTACATCCCACATTGTTTATTGAAGTTAGAGATTCATTCAAATTTAGTGGTGTAATCGAGGAGGTGTTTAGGCTTAGATTGTTCCTTTATTTTTTGCGAGATCGTGCTCAAGCTTGACTAAACTCTTTGCCACCTGATTCCATTACAACTTGGAATGATTTGGCAGAGAAATTCTTGATAAAATATTTCCCACCAAGAAAGAATGTCAAGCTTAGGAATGATATTACCTCATACCAATAATATGAAGAGGAATCTTATGAAGCATGGGAAAGATTCAAAGAATTGCTAAGGAAGTATCCTTACTATGGTATCCTTCATTGGATCCATATAGAGACTTTATATAATAGTCTCAATGTTCATACAAGAACCATTGTTGATGCATTTTCTAATGGATCTCTACTAGTCAAATCTTACAATCAAGATTATGATTTAGTTTCTAAAATAGCTTGTAATAATTATCAATGGCCAATGGAAAGAACGATAGCCACAAGAAGAGTGGTCAGAGTGCATAAGATAAATGATATTGTGGCACTTACAACTCAAGTGTCACCTTTGATGATTCTTTTGAAGGCTCAAAACTCGCCAGTGAGTATAAGCTAGGTCCAAGATTTAGAAGTATCCTGTGTGTTTTGTGATAGAGCTCATTTCTTTGATAATTATCTAAATAATCCTTAATCAACATTCTTTGTGGGTGTTGTGAACCGAAATAATAATCCATACTCAAACATATATAACCCAGGATAAATATAACATGCAAATTTCTCTTGGAGTAATAACAATAATCAAGATGATAATCAATTCAATCGTTAATCATTTCCAATACCTAATTTTCAACAACCACAACAACCATAAGCCCAAGAGAAGAAGACACCTACTAAGAATAGTAAAAATGCTTTAATATGGATGATGAAAGATTTCATCCAGTCAATAAATACAAAAATTTCTACTCAAGAGGTTTTAATTCAAAATTTAGAGACCCAAATAGGGCAACTTGCACAGGCCATAAGTCAAAGGCCACAAGGTAACCTTCCAAGTGATATAACTATAAACCTAAGAAAAGATGATAAGGAGCATTACAATGCCATAGACTTGAAGAGTGGTAAAAATTTAGAGGAGGAACATGAGACTTAAAAGGATGAAGAGGAAAGGGAAGCTAAAAATAATGAGGAAGAAAAAGTGGATAAACAAAGCATTGAAAATGAAATAATTTAGCCAAAAAAACCAACCTCTACAAACCCACTATTCCATTCCCTAAAAGATGGGAAAATAAAAATTAGATGCACAGTTTTAAAATTTCTGAATGTTTTCAAGAAGCTGCACATAAATATACAATTTACAGATACACTTGAATAAATGCCTTCTTATACCAAATTTCTTAAGGACATTTGGTCTAAGAAAATGAGGCTTGGAGATAAAAAAAAACAATAACCTTGACTGAAGGTTGTAATGTCATCTTGGCTTGAAAACTATCTCAAAATAGAAAGATCCAAATAGCTTTGATATTCTTTGCATAATTGGGAACATGAACTTTGAGAAAACACTATGTGACTTAGGTTCAAGCATTAACCTTATGACATTATCTATCTTCAAGAGATCAAGGGTTGGTAAAGCCAAACCCACTTCAGTAACATTACAAATGGTAGATAGATTAATTAAGCGACCTCGGGGTACAGTAGAAGATATTTTAGTAAAGGTAGATAAGTTCATCTTTCTGGTAGATTTCAATATACTAGACATGGAATAGAACCGTAACATTCCTATCATACTTGGTTGTCCATTCTTTGCAACCAGAAGAGAACTCGTTACTGTATAAAAAAGTTATCTTATAATGAGAATACAAGATGAACAAGTAACATTCAAAGTATTTAAAGCAACTAAATCCTTGATATTGATAATGATAATGAATGCTTTAGGATAGATGTTATTGATCATGATGATAACTTAAAATAATCTATCGAATCGTCCACACTTAAGACTTACACATGATGGTGTGAAAAATGAAGTAAAATCACCAAGAAACAATTCAATTTATTTTAATTTTGAAAGTATGAAATCTATGATTGATTGTGTAAATTATGTAAAGGCTACACCTCCCATATGTATACCTAATGTGATTGTGGAGAATTTTGAGATATGATCTAAGCTCAAACTATTTATTGAAGGGCAACCAACTTTAGACCTCACACATTTAACCTTTTATCCCTAATCAAGTAGGCAAGTAGAAGAGTTCAATAGAGAAGTTAAAAATATGTTGTAAATACATAAGTTAGATAATCTTTGGTGGAATGCTTATATGAATGCCAAATAGTATCAAAAGAAAACAAAAATATAGCATGATAATAGAATTAAGCACCATGTTTTTAAACTAGAACATAAATAATTATTGAACAATTCAAGACTTAAACTATTTCTGAGCAAACTCAATAGTAAATAAACATAGAAAGATGTACCTTAGGAGGTGATATGTCCGTCTAGTCAACGACTTTAAAGGTGATACTAGTTGGAAGGAAAACCAACGTTATTTTACTTATATTTTCATTGTTTTTGTTTTATAGGTGAATAAATGTAGAGAGAAATATCAACAAGATTTGAGCATTTTAGCGATAGATGGGGTATGCCAAGACTAAGAGAGTTTTCTTTCCTTTTACTTTATCATATTTATATGTGCACATTGGTAATAATGTGTAATTTACATTTGGGGGAGGGAAATTCATTCTATACTTTAGTATTTAGTACGCATTTTCAATTTTTAGAATTTGTTTATTTTTAGTATGTTTTTAATCATGATTTGGGCAAAAATTGATAAACATATGGAAACTAAATTCATGCATACTTGATATAAAACATATGAACTCAATGATAAAAATAGATTGTAATGATTAGGATAAGGAATGTAACATACTCGTTAAGATATTTACATTAATAATGTGATGTGCTTGTTAATTTTAATTGAATTGGTTCAAAATTTTATACATATGTTCATGATTGATTTTAGTGTCATTATTGAGAGATAATTTGTAGTGAGTTATGCGAGGTAATGAAATCTATCGTATTTTAAAATCTATTTGATCATTCCTTGAGGCGAAATCCTAAATAGTATTTAGCATAAGAAATAATTTAGTCCTTATTTGGATTGATTGAGCCTTTCAAGAAGATCATTGTTAATATCTTTAGTCACCTATTTGAGCCTATCATATCTTTAAGTCATATTTTATGCCTAACCAACAAACACTACCTTTACCCATGCACCTTTAACTTGTATGAAAAGAAAAAAAAATGAAATTATGTGTTTTGTTATAGAGTAAGGTGAAATGTAATTTACCTTATAAAAAGAAAAAGAAAAACTCACAACACAATTATTTCTCTAAAGAAAAAATAAGTTTGGAGGTGTTAAGTTACAAAAAGATGTGAAATAAAAAAAATGAAAAGAATGATAAGATAGGGTGCACTAAAATATCAATTAAAAGTTCAATTATAGTTAAAAAGTGTAAGATGAATATAAAGAAAGCTAACATGTGAAAAGAGCCTAAATATCTTTATTTATCTACCCCGCCTAAGCCTTATATTACAAACATGCAAAGTCCTTATTGATCTTTAGCTAAGTGCATATTTATATTAATGGAAGGAATGTGAAAAATAGAATTATATGAATTATTCTAAGATTGAATTGATTAGCATGCTCATATAAGTTGATTTCATGAGTGCATTAGATGATATCATGTGCAACACACACACACACAAATCAATTCGTCAAAACCTTGCATATCCTTTTACTAATGGAATGTTGATTGATGGATATGTGAATCTCCTTATAATGGAAATTGTACTACTTTTGAGGGGAATAGTTTTCACTAAATATGCATGTATTAATAGATATATATATATATTTATGAATATATTGCCAATGTCATTTCATCTCCTTAGACTTGGCTTTACTTGAGAGCAAGCAAAGAGTTAAATTTGGGGGTGTGATAAATCCATTAAAATAAAGTCATTAGTGCACTATTTTACTTAATATTTAATTTTTTTATTCAATAAGTAATACTTTTGGGGTTAAAATATAAAAATATGAATTTTCTGGTGAAAGAGGTTGAAATTATATTTTTTAAAGTTTTTGAAATTTTCATGAATTTTTTATGAATTTTTAAAGGAAAAATTAAAATACGCCATGCAAGCACAAAAGTTGACCATTCGTCGCCATGTGGATGACATGCAAGCGAAGAAGGCCAATCGAAGGTGATGTGTACTAGGTGATGCAAGCCTTTCCACTTGTTGACATGGAGTTCTTTTCGAGTAGTCAACAGTTGCGCCACACGTCATCACATGATTCATTCGTTCATTCCACCAGGGTACCACATAATCCATATTCATGAATCACAATGTGCCATATGTCATTGGCTCAGCATGTGTTAACCATGACCATTCCACCTCGGTATGCGTCGCGCGTTGATTTTTCCAATGATTTTTTTTTCGTGCCACATGTCATGATTCTATTAGCCAACATTATTTGATTTCCTTTTTTTCTTCTCAACCCTTGATTTCTAAGCTAATTTGATGGTCCAATTTCCAACTATGCCTAATTTAACCCTCTAATTTCTCTAAAAATCCTATTTTTTTATCAATTTTTGGAGCTAACAAGAGAGAAAAATACAAAAAAAATTTAATAGATACAATTTTGGTGGAGATTCAAAATAAGATTAGTGCTATAAATAAAGAAATTGATTGTATTTATTATTCTCTTTTCTTTATCAATTTTTATGTCTTTATTAATGAAAATATGAGCTTTATAGACAAAACCATGTATGGCTAATTTAATAATCTAGAGGCCTTATAAACTCAATTTTTTACATGTGATGATCTAATATTTTTAATCCAATTATAATTTCAATTTAATTATATTATTTGATCTGATTTTTATATTATTAATTGTTTGGCCAATAATTGATCTATAAATGTAACTAAATAAATTTAAGAGAATTATTTATTTATTTATCTTAATTAAATAACATGCATAGTTTTTAAGAAGAGATATATGATTTTTATGTATATGATCTATGATTGATGAACTTAATTAATGGTATGCAATTTAATTGATACGAGAGTGTGATTAGGTTAACTACTATAAGATGTGTAGTTTATTTAAGAGAGGAATACATAGTAGATTAGATTCAATTGATCATATAATTGATCGGTAATTATATTGGGGGGATTTTAGTGGATCACATGTTTAGAAAATTGGAGGAGTAATTATTCCTAAATATTTTCTTATATATTTTCGTAGCTACTAATTTTAAGTTAATTAATTACTACTATTTATTTTTAGTTCTTTTAATTTTTCTTTCTAAAAAGAAAAAAATTGATTTTTACTTTTAAAAATTATTTTCTAATAACATAATCTCTATGATAACGATTTTTTCTTATCATTATATTACTTATTTATGATATATATATATACTCGTGTACCCATTGTGCACAATTCATGTTGATCAAAAAATGATGTTTGTTTTATTATTATTTAGTGTATTTGTCTTCCTTTGTATAAGATTGGTTTATGTGGATCAATAATTCACACATGCACGTAATTAGGTATATGTTGTATGCAAATATGTTTACACACATCACATGGTTGGTTTTCATAGTGTGCATGCTAAGTAGAGTGTTGATTTTTGATGAACGAGCATACGAGTGAGCTGACATTTTTACTATTGGTTTTTGGCTTGTTTGGTTCAAGTATTTGTATATTTTACTAGGAATTTTTAGAAATGGGAAAATGTAACATTTTGGCACCTCGCGACCACCCTTGGCAAGGTGGTTGACAAGGTGGCCAATCAATTGCTATAAATACCCTCTCATTAATTGCTTCTTGAATTCAAAAAATTAGCCAAAACTCTATCAAAGTTTCCATTGATTTGAATTCCATATTTACTAATTATATCTATAATTGTGATAAGTTCATGTAAGCATATAATAGGATAAATTGCTATTTTACATTATGAGTGAATTTTTTTTCTATGTAAGTAGTATTCAAAGGTTGTGTTAGTTTATTCTACACATTACTTTTTGATGGTATCTAATCATTTTACATTAAGTGGTGCTTATTGTGGAGGATAGTTGGATTTGTACGTCGAATCAAGCCCTTACGGAAACAACAAGTAAGAGTAACAATAGACAGTTAAGACGGTGGTCTCAATTGATAGAGGTAATAATTATTTTATTTCTTTCAGAATTATAACTGTCATATTGATTAATGAATTATTTACTGTTAAACAATTAGCTTAAATAAAGTGAGTACGTTATCACATAAATACGATATCTACCTAGATTTACCTCATTATATCATGTGTTATACATGACATGTTAGGATGATAGAATAATTAGACTTTGAATTATGTATTTTAAACTCTTATCATAACACTTTTAACTCTTTATCTACTATTTTGATATTATATTGTTACTGCTTCCGTTGGATGTTATGTTTTTAAGCTTTTATTCTGTATGCTGCTTTTAGAGACGAGTCCAATAAGATTTTGTATCTTCTTACCTGCGTGAGCATCAAGCTGTGGACTCTTTCAATGGATTTCTCAATATTCTTCTTTATAAAACATTCTATTAGAAAATGTTTATCCCTTGCTTCCATAATTATTCTGTAATGGGTACATAAACTTCAAAATTATTTTATAATATGTACAAAAATATATAGTACAAGTTTTCACATGAAGAGAATCAAAGGCGTTTAAGCTTAGTCATAACCAAAATGCAGAAGCAGAATAAACGATAGAACACTCTTTAGATCTTCTTCACGAATCTTTATGACCCAATAATAGCAGATTTCAATTCAATCACACATTTAATTGTCTAATCCCCTTTTACTAAACTTCATATAAAGAAATAAAAAAATCAGAACAATGCAAAATTAACAAAGAAAAAAAATTACTAAATTGATTTGCAATCATTGAACAGGTTAAGAAAGCAATCAAAAACCTCAAGAAATTGATTTTACAAAAAAGCATCATCACCACTCTTCGCTTCACCAACAATGGAAAATCCACCACTGAACAAACAGCAACAAATACAAAGCCTAATAACGTGAAAACCTATCCATAAAATACAAAAAAAGACTAGAAATCATACACCCGTTGACATGAAATTAATAAAAGAACAGTAGATATAACATGGGTTTGCAATTGAACAATCAAAAAGAAATAAAAAAGGAATAAGAAGCGGCAAGAGAGATGCAACAGATGAAAAGGACAAAATGTATTCAAGCTGATATGAAGCACACGAACAAAATGGCTGGTGACCCACACGAATTGTTCAGGAACCCACGCGGCTGGTGAACGAAGACGCAGAAGGTAAAATATGATTATTTTGGACTGGTTTAACCTACTAGGGTTTTTGTTGTTGTTGCTAAATCATGCATAATATGGGAAGGTTAGAAACGTCATTTAATACGTCCATTACGACATCGTTAATCGATTAAGAGCAAAAACAACTCCAGCTCTTAAAAGCCCTCTATATCAAGGTATTTACTCAAGAAGAAGCAGTTTTGTCCGACTTAGGATGTTTGTTACCACATGTTAGCTCCAAATTCAATTCAGTATATACAACTGTCTTGATGGGTTCCACCAACTCATCTCCTTCAAAAAGCCCCAAATCAATCATACCTTCTTTCTACGTACCTTTATTTCTAGCTTTTCTCATGAGTTAAAAACTCCTAAATTCATGCCCAAATTGTTAATTTATTTCCACTTCCCAACATACCCAAAAAATCAGGCAAGCATCGATTCCCGTAAGGAACTACAGGGTCCTTCTGCCTATGACCACTAGGAACCACTGCCTCACCACCCTGTGAGGGCCCACCAGAAAACAGCCGTCAACTCGGCCTAAGACAACGGAAGATAGCGAACCAGTAATCTTGGCTCTTAACCACTTCCTATTTGGCAACCTCCCTTACTCAAGAATTTTATGCCACATAGATGATAAAAGAATGGTAAGTACTCATACTTGAAATTGATCCAAATCTTGCACGTGCTCCTCAACGGTGGCTTTAAAATATTATACGGTCACAAACATGCATAAACTGCCCATGGTTAGAATTACCGTCCCAGTTCACATTTCCTCATTTTTTTACTCATTAGTTCTGCATAGATGTTACTGTCCCATAGATGTTATTGATGAGCTAGCTAACAATATGCATGTTAATACACTTATTAAGTTCATGACACTTACTTTGGCACACACTTTCATGCAGATAAATCTTTAAGTGTTGAAATACCTGGCTTGATCTATCAAGACCCTTTGGTAGATAGATCTAGCGATGGTAAAAATTCAAAAAGCACACTTGCATTTCCAACACATGATGCTTTTTGATACGGAGAATAAAAAATCCTTGATGCAAATTAACATAGTTCATTGTGTGAATTTTTTTAGAGGCTAGCCTTCCTATGTGTGTTTGTAATGTTGTTGTTGAGTGTTTTGAGATAGATTCCAAACTATAACAATCCATAGAGGAACCAACCACACCTGATCTTAAACCATTTTTTAGACATCTACACTATGCTTTAGGTGAAGGAGAGACATTTTTAGTTATTATCTCATCTAGCTTGAATCAAGAACAAGAAGCAAAGTTGTTGGGTATATTGAGGCTATTTATAAAAGCTATAAATTAGTCCATTGCATATATCAAAAGCATAACCGATCAATTTGCATGCACAAAATCATGCTAGAAGAAGGTGTTAAGTCCACTAAAAATGCTTGGTGTAAGTTATACCCAATCATGAAGGAGATTGTGAAGAAAGAAGTGGTTAAGTGGTTGGACATAAGAATAATCTATCCAATCTTTGCTAGTAAATGAGTGAGCCCAATTTAGTGTGTACCGAATAAAGAAGGAATGATTGTGGTGGAAAATGAATTGATACCTATCCGAACTACAATGGGTTGTAAAGTATATATGCATGGATTTCTATAAAGTGAACAAAGCAACTTGCAAAGATCAATTTTCTCTACCATTCATGGACCACATGCTAGATAGGTTAGCATGGAATTCTTTCTTTTTGTCCTCTTGATGGGTACTCTAGCTACAATCAAATAGTTGTAGCACCCGAAGACCGAGAGAAAACCACTTTCATATGCCTCTATGAAACCTTTGTGTTTAGAAGAAAGCTTTTTGGGCTTTGCAATGCCCTTGTTACCTTCCAACGTTGTATGATCTCATATATAGTGGAGAAACATCTTGAAATATTCTTATATGACCTCTTAATCTTTGATGACAACTTTGAGGAATGTCTACTCTACCTATCTCTAATACCAATAAGATGTGAAGAAACCAACTTAGTTTTAAAGTGGGACAAGTATCACTTCATAGTACATGAAGGTATTATTTTAGGTCACAAGTTATCTTCAAAAGATATCGAAATAGATCAATCAAATATTGAAGCAATTGAGTAAATATAATCTCCAATTAATGTGAAAGGAGTTAGAAGGTTTCTACCGATGGTTCATTAAAAAAATTTCAAACCTCTATGCAATCTTTTGAAAAAAGATATGCCATTTAAATTTGATTACAAGTGCTTAGGGACATTTTAGGTATTAAAAGAGAATCTAGTATCATCATTAGTTATTATACCACTAGATTGGAGCAAACTATTCAAATTAATGTGTGATGCCAATGATTTTGTTATTGGGGCTATTTTGGAGGCAACAAAGAAACAAAGTACTTCATGCTATTTATTATGCTAGTAAGACCTTGAATGATGCACAAATGAACTATGCCACTAAAGAAAAGGAATTTCTTGCAATTATCTTTCCTTTCAAAAATATTAGTCATCATCTACATGAATCATTCGACCATTAAATGTCTTATGATAAAGCAAGATGTCAAACCTAAATTGCTATGAAGTGTACTACTTTCGTAGGTATTTGATCTAGAGATTTGAATAAAAAAAGGAACCAAGAATTTAGTGAAGGATCACTTTTCAAGTTTAAAAAAAGGAGCTAAAGTGGGGGAGGACAATAAAGCTATTGGAGATTATTTTTTGTGACTAACAATTCTTATCTGTAACACAAGTAGATATCCAATTGTTTGTAAGTATAGCCAATTATATTGATGTTAAAAATATTTTGGAAGTATAAAAATGGAAACAAAAGAAGAAATTCTTTAATGATTTTGAACATGATACAAAATCAAGTCCATAGAAAGTAGTGATGGTATATTGAGAAAATGCATCCCCTATAAGGAGGTTGGAAGTGTTCTACCTCACTAACACAGTGATCGAACACAAATTTTTGCAATGAATACATAAATATACGTATCGCAACAAGTAATATAATGATAAGAAAATATCATTCTCACAAAGATTATGTTATTAAAAACTAATTTTTAAAACAAAAAAAATCAATATTTTTTGGTGTTTTTATATTTTAAAAATGCAAAATTAAAAGAACTAAAAATAAATAATGATAATTAATTAAATCATATTTGGTAACTAAGAAGATATATAAGAAAATATCTAGGAATACTTAATCCCCTAATTTTCTAAATATGTGAATCACTAAAATCTTCCCAATATAATTATCAATTAATTATATGATCAATTGAATCTAACTTAGGATGTATTCTTTTCTCAACTAAACTACACGACATATAGTAATTAACTTAATCTAAGTTCATCAATTATGGATCACATACATAAAAATCATACATTTCTGCCTAGAAACTATGCATGTTATTTAATCAAGACAAACAATTAAACAAGTCTCTCAAATCTATTTCACTGTCTCTATAGATCAATTGTTGGTCAAATAATTAACATCATAAAAATAAAATTAAATAATATAATTATATTAAAATCATAATAAGGGTAAAATATTAAATCATCACATGGAAAAAATTGGGTTTACAAGACCCCTAGATTAATAAATGAATTAGACATAATTTTTTTCATAAACCTCATATTTTTCATAAAGAAAGACTAAAAATTGATAAAGAAATGAGTATAAGAAAAAATACAATCAATCTCTTAAATTATAGTACCAATCTTCTCTTGAAGCTCGACAAAAATTGTATTTCATTTTGAATTTTTTGTATTTTTCTCTATTCTTAGCTCCAAAACTGATAAAATTATGTTAATTACGGCTCATTTGGGTTTATGGGGAAATCAAGGCGTTAAATATAGCTTAGGTATAATCTGGACCGTCAGATAAGCTTTAGATCAAGAGCTGAGATCAAAACAAGAAAAATTAACAGCGCCAACCAATGGGAGTACGACACATGGCACATAGAATTTACTGGGTGAATTAAACTATGACGTGTGGCAAGGGAAGACTGGTCTGGTCATAGCCACATGTAAATCTGTGATTCGCTGCTATGGATTGCATGACACACAATTGGAAGGAGTGGACGAATAGTGTGGAGACACGTGGAAAGAGCATTGACCGTGCGGCTAACTCGAATTGAATGCAATGTTGACATGTGATGAGATGCTACATCAATATATACACGCAGCTTTGCGTGATTCGCTTGCTTTGATTGTGTGTCTTCCATGTGTCTTTCTCTATCAGCTCCCTTGCTTGCGTGACATCCATGTGGTAGCTTCCAATTGGTTCTTTGTTAATTCTCTATTCATGAAAAATCCATAAGAATCTAGAAAAATCCCAAACAATTTTAAAAATTATATTTTTACCTCTTTTCACTAAAAAGTTCATATTTCAATATTTTAATCCTAAAAATATTACTTATTTAAAAAACAAGTAAATATTAAGTAAAAAAAAATGCAATGATGACTTTACTTTTATAAAGTCATCACACCCCAAACTTAACTCTTTACTTGTCCTTAAATAAAACTAATTCTAATTAAATAAAATGACATAGGTAGTACATTTATATATATATATATATATATATATTAATATGTTCATATTTAGTGAAAACTATCCCCCTCAAAAGTCGTACAATTCTATAACAAAGAGGTTCACACATTCATTATCAATGTTCTATCAATACAAGGATATGCATGGTTTTTGATGAATTGATTCATGTGTGTGTGTGACACATGATATCATCATGCACTTTTTAATTGTAATTGAGCTTGTACTTGATATTTTATTACACCTTTTCTTATCATATTTTTATATTCTTTTATTTTACATTTTTATAACTTCACAACACCCTTAAACTTATTTTTCATTTCATTTTATTTTCTTTAGAGAGATAATTATGTTGTGAGTTTTTTTATAGAGTGCATTATATTTTTCCTCACTTTATAGCATAATATATAATTGTATTTTTTTTTCATACAAGCTAAAGGTGCAAGAGTAAAGGTAATGCTTATTGGTTAGGCATAAAATGTGGTTTAAAGATGTGAAAGGTTCTTTGTTAGGCTCAAATGGGTGACTACGAATATTGAAAATGGATAGTTTGAATCGTTCCAAATAAGGCCTAAATCATCTATTTTGTTAAATACTATTTAGGATTTCACCTTAAGGGATGATCAAATAGATTTTGAAACATAGTAGATCTCATCATCTAGCATAACTCATTACAAATTTTCTCTTAATAAAAACACCAAAATCAATCATAAACATATGCATACAAATTTAAATCAATCCAATCAAAACTAGTAAGCATATCATATGATTAATGTAAGTATCTTAACGAACATGTTATATTCCTTATCCTAATCATGACAACCAAGTTTTATCATTAAGTTTATATGTTTCATAGCAAGCATGCATTTAGTTTCTATATATTTATCATTTCTACCCAAATCATAATTAAAAACATTCTAAAAAAATTCCTAAAAATTTAAAATACGTACTAAATACTAAAGTAGAGAATGAATCTCTCTCTCCCAAACTTAAATTGCACATTTTCCCAATATGCACATATAAATATGAAAAAATAAAAGGAAAGAAAACTTCCTTAGTCTTGGCACACCATATCTGTCACCAAAATGCTCAATCTTGTTATGCTATTACTCTCTACATTTATTCACCTATAAAACAAAAACAATGAAAATATAAGTCAAATAACGTTAGATTTCCTCCTAACCATCATCACGTTTAACGTCCTTAACTAGATGGTCATTTCAAGTCCTAAGGTACATCCCTCTATGTCCATTTACTTTTGAGTTTGCCTAGAAATAGTTTGAGTCTTGATTTGTTCAATAATACTTTATGTCTAGTTTGCAAATATGATGCTCAATTATCTTATCATGCATTCCACCATAGATCATCCAATTTATGTATTTTTAGCATCTTTTTCACCTTTCCATTGGAATCTTTCGCCTGCCCACTTAATTAGGGATGGTAGGGAAAATGTGAGGTCTAAATTTGGTGGCCCTTCAATTAATGGTTTAAGCTTAAATCCTATCTCAAAATTTTCCATAAACACTCTTGATACACACATGATAGGCATGTCCTCCAAATAATTCACATAATTCATAAGATCAACCTTTGATTCTATACTTTCAAAGTTAAAACATCTTGAGGTGTTTTTGGTAACTTTATGTCTTTGTTCATAGCATCATGTGTAATAGTCTTTAAGTTTAGGAAACTTAATAGATTCTTTTAAGTTATCCTCACAACTAGTAACATTTATCCTTAAGCATTCATTAGTATTATCAATATCAAGGGGTTTAGATGCTTTAAAAACTTTAAATGTCACTCATTCATCTTGCATTATCATTGTAAGCTCACATTTTTGTACACCAATAAGAGTTTTTTTGGTTGCTAAGAATCAGCGACTAAGTATGATAGGAATGTTATATTCCTCTTCCATGTATAGTATAATGAAATACGTCGGAAGATGAATTTGTCTACTTTTACTAGCACATCTTCTACTACACTCTGAGATTTATCAACCCTTAATCTTTTGAAAGTCAATAATGGCATAAGATTAATACTGGAATCTAAGTCACATAATGCCTTGTCAAAATGGATGTTTCCATTAGTGAAAGGGATGTCAAAATAACCTTGATCTTTCAGTTTTTGGGGTAGTTTTTTTTATCAAGAATGACACTACATCTTTTAGTCAGGGTTATGGTTTCTTTATCTCCAAGCCTCATTTTCTTAGACAATATCTCCTTTAGAAATTTGGAATAATAAGGTGTTTGTTCAAGTGCATCTACAAAAGGTATATTTATGTGCAGCTTTTTTAAGACATCCAAAAATTTAAAAACTACGTGTCTAACTTTTGCTTTTTCAGTCTTTAAAGGAAAGGAATAGTGGATTTGTAAAGGTTGCTCTTTTTTGGCTGAATTATTTCTTTTTCATTAGTCTCTTTATCCACTAGGTCTTCTTCATCCTTATTAGTGTTTGATTCCTACTTATCCTTTTTAGTCTTATGGTCCTCCTCTAGAGTTTTCACACTCCTCAAGGATATGGTATTGCAATGCTCTTTACCTTTTATTCTTGGGTTTACAATTGTGTCACTTGGAAGGTTATCTTGAGGCCTTTGACTTATGGCTTGGGCAAGTTGCCCCATTTGGTTCTCTAAATTTCTAATTGAAGCCTTTTGAGTGGACACTTTTGTATTTATTGACTGTATGAAATATTTTATCATCCTTATTCAAGCATTTGTATTGTCCTTTATATGTGACTTTTTCTCTTGGGCTTGTGATTTTTGTGGTTGTTGAAATCCAGGTGGTGGAAATGATTGACGGTTGAATTGATTACCACCCTGATTGTTATTATTCCAAGAGAAATTGGGATATTGTCTCCATCTTGTGTCTTATTACTCACATAGAATACTGATTCAGGATTATTTGGACAATTATCAAACAAATGACCTCCCCCAAAAAATACAAAAGACACTCCTTAATTGAAGACCTGGTTTGTACTCGTTGGTGAGTTTTTAGCCTTCAAAAGATTCACCAAAGATGACACTTGAGCTATAAGTGTTGTGATATCATTTACCTCATGCACTCCGGCTACTCTTCTTGTGGTTGTCATTCTATCCATTGGCCATTGATAATTATTGCTTGCCATTTTCTCAAGTAAATCATAAGTTTTATTGTAAGATTTGGCTAGCAGAGCTCCATTAGCAGATGCCTTAACAATGGTTTCTTGTTTGAGACTTGAGACTATTGTAGAGAGTCTCCATTTGGATCCAATGAGGGATACCATAGTGAGGACATTTTCTTAGCAATTCTTTGAATCTTTCTCATGCTTCATATAAAGATTCTCCTTCATATTGATGGTAGAAGGTAATGTCATTCTTAAGCTTGGCATTCTTTGCTAGTGGAAAATATTTCATCAAGAATTTCTCAGCCAAATCATTCCAAGTTGTAATGAAATTAGGTGGTAAAAAATTTAGGCAAGCTCGAGCATGATCTCAAAAGAGTAAGGGAATAATCTAAACCTAAATACCTACTCGGTTACACCACTAAATTTGAATAAATCTCCAACTTCAATAAACAATCTCATATGTAAATAAGGATCCTCGGTTGTTAATCCACTGAATTCTCCAACTTTGTAGCATTTGAAACATCATTGTTTTTAGTTCAAACTGATTAGCTTGAATGTTTGATCTTATAATACTTGGATTCAACCCTTCCAACATAGGTTTTTCATATTCATTCGTAGCTCTATTCTTATCATCCATCAAAAATATCTGATTGTTCAAATTTAACTCATTATTGTTTATTTCTAATGGATTAGTCATTTCTTACACTTGGGTGAAAACTTGTTGGTTTTTTTATCTCAAAGTACGCTTAATTTCACGATTTAAAGGTAAAATATCTTCCTTAAGGATTCAACTCATGCAATAGACACACCTACCTATATTTTTAATAGCACTAGATGATATTTCTAAATTTCAAATAAATTAAAATAAATAACTAAATAAATAAATTAAAATTAGGACAAATAAATAAAGAAAATAAATAAAGAGAAATAACTAAAATAAATAACTAAATAAGTAAATAAAAATAAATAACTAATAAATAAATAAATTAAAATTAAAATTAATTAAAACATAATTAAAATAAAGTAAAAAATTAATTTATAATATTATAATCACTAACAATGATGCTAAAAACTTTATCAGACACAAATTGTGTACAGTGAATACGCAAGTATATATATCGCAACAAATAATATAATGATAAGAAAATATCGTTCATACATAGATTTTTTTATTAGAAACTAATTTTTAAAATAAAAGAAAAATAAAAATCAATATTTTTTGGTGTTTTTATATTTTATGAAAGCAAAATTAAAAGTATTAAAAATAAATAACAATAATTAATTAAATCATATTTGGTAACTAAGAAGATATATTAGAAAATATGTATTCACTTCTAAAGTAAACTACACACCATATAGTAATTAACTTAATCACACTCTCATGTCAATTAAATTGCATACTATTCATTAAGTTCATCAATTATGGATCATATACATAAGAATCATACATTGCCTAAAAACTATGCATGTTATTTAATCAAGACAAACAATTAAATAATTCTCTCAAATATATTTAATTGTCTCTATAGATCAATTGTTGATCAAAACATTAATAACATAAAAATTAAATTAAATAATATAATTAAATTAAAATCATAATTGGGGTAAAATATTAAATCATCACATGGTGAAAATTGGGTTCATAAGACTCCTAGATTAACATAAATTTATTCATAAAACTCATATTTTTCATAAAGAAAGACATAAAAATTGATAAAGAAATCAACAGTAGAAGAAATATAATCAATCTCCACCAAAATTGTATCTATTTTTGATTTTTTTAAATATTTTTCTCTTCTTAGGTCCAAAAACTGATAAAAATTATGTTAATTACTACTCATTAGGATTTATGGGGCAATTAGGGGGTTAAATATAACTCAGGTAGAATTTGGACCGTCAGATCAAGGGTTGAGATTAAAACAAGCAAAATTAACAACATCAGTTAATGGGAGCACGACACATGGCATATGGAATTTATCGAGCAAATTATAACGTGATGCATGGCAAGGGAAGACTGATCTAGTCATAGCCATATGGCGATCTATGATTCACTACACTAAATTGCATGGTGCATAGTTGGAAGGAGTGGACGAATAACGTGGAGACATATGGCGAGAGCGTTGACCGTGAGGTGAACTTTGAATGAATGCAGTGATGATATGTGGCAAGGTGCTTCTTAACTTTGTACATGCATCTTTGCATGATTTTCTTGGTCCGATTGGATGGCTTCCCTGTGTCTTGCTCCATCAGCTCCCATACTTATGTGGTAGTCATCACACAACTCAGATAGTGGTGGCCATTTTGGGAGCACAAGAAGAACATCTAAGGAGTGGGTAACATTTCTAAAAGAGATGAAATGCCATTGAACAACATTATTGAGGTTGAATTATTTAACGTATGTGGCATTGATTTCATGGGATCATTCTTACAATCTTTTGGTAACAAATACATATTAGTGGTGGTAGAATATGTGTAAAAGTGGGTATAAACCATTGCTAGTTCTACATTTTATGCCAAGGTTGTTCTAAAATTCTTGAAGAAAAAGGTTTCTACTAGAGTCAAAACTCCTATGATAATTATTAGTGATAGAAGTAGTCACTTCTATAGTAAAGCTTTTAATTCACTATGAACTAAGTACAGAGTGAATCATAAAGTATCTATCCCTACCATCCCTTAACAAGTGGCCAAGTAGAGGTTTCAAATAGAGAAGTGAAAAGAGTATTGGAGAAAATGGTGAGTACGTCAAGAAAGGATTGGGCAACAAGGTTAGATGATGCTTTATAAGCACACCAAACTGAATTTAAAAAAACTTAAATATGTCATTGGAGATAATTGGTGAGAAGAGAATGCTTCAATTGAATGAACTTAATAATTTATGATTACTTGCTTATGAAAATGCTAAATTCTACAAGAAAAACACAAAATATTGGCATGACAAGAGAATTTCAAATTGTCACTTTGAACCGAGACAAAAAAATATTGCTATTTAATTCAAGACTCAAGTATTTATGAGAAAGTTTAAAAGTAGATGATAGAGATTGTTTATCATTACTAGAGTGACAAGCTATGGAGCCATTGAACTTGAAAACAATAAGAAAGAAAGATTTATGATTAATTCGTACCAAGTGAAACACTACTTAGAGGCTCTCTAGCAAAGGAAATAGCATTGATAGCATTAGTGGATGCACCTTAGAGACTTATGGATTCATCTAGATAAGGATGTTAAATGTTGTGCTTCTTGGGAGGCAACCCAATGTTTTGATTACTTATGTTTTTCATGTTTTGTTGGAAATAAGATGGAGGGAAATGACACAATACTTGGAAAGACTTTAGTGATCATGCATGTTCTGCTACTATCAAGGAAGTTTTCTTTATCTTTAACAACTTTAATTTACTCTTTGCATATTGGGGACAATGTGAAACTTAAGTGTGCAAGAGGGAACTTTGTTCTCTACTTTAGTTTATCATTACAATTAGTTTATCATCTTTATTTTAATTGCACCTATTTATCCTCCCCCACCTAAGCCTAATTGTGTAAGTTTTTAAGTCCTTTTGATCTTAAATTACATATGTAATCTATATTAATAAAGAGGTATATGAAAAGTAGACTTATGAAATATGTTAAGACTATAATCTAATGGCATGCTTATAGAAGTCTATCTCTTGAGTGCATTGAATCAAAACATTTGTAATACATACACACGTAAACTATTTCATTAAAAACCATGCATACCCTTGTATTAATATGAAATTAATTATAGTCACATGAATTTAATAATTTTTGTCAGAAATGCATGTATTAGAGAAGACATTTTTATGAGTATGCTATTGATCGGTACCATTTTATAAATATATACTTTCAATCAATTCCAATATATTTACAATAAATTATTATTTTCTATGTGTTCATTATGTGTTAGAGATGTGCTTAGGGATGAAATGAACAAAAAGAAATAAAAACGTGCATTTAGAACAAAAATAAAACACTCAATCCATCAAGCTTTGATTGAGATCAATCGAGTAGTTAGAGTAAAAAATAGCAAGCAAGGATAGATTGATCCGAAGGGGACTCGATCGATTGAGCCATATGTAGATCGATTGAGCTTAGTTCGAGGATGACTCAAGCACTCTTTGGTTAGACATTGTATAGGTTAGATCAATCGAGAATAGATCTCGATCATTTGAGACATCCCGTCAAACACACAAATCTAGTATTTTTCAACACCATCTTTTAATCTTGTATATGGATAAAGTAAATTTTAATCCAACTCAAATTAGGCTCAAAATTACACTATATAAATGACCTAAAAGGTCATAAAAAAACAAAATTGCAACAAGGAACAAGAGAGACTAAAGTGCACATCTAGGGTAACTTTTGGAGGAGATTTTAAAAAGAAGAATGAAGAATTTCATCGTTTTTTTTTAATCCTTCTCTATTTAGTTTTACATGATTATAATAATGATTCTTGTACAATCCATACCTAACTAGCTAGGTAAACTAATAATGTGATTGTGAGAAATTCCAATCCCTAGACTATAATTTAATTAATTTAATATCATTATAAATTTTAGTTTAAATTCTTGATTATTGATGTATTTATTTCTACGTTTAAATGGCAAAACTATGCATGCATAAATTAAAGTGATTAACTAGTTTGTTGCATAAATATGTTTATTTATAGTATAAAATGTTAGTGCATTATTGATGAGTGCTCAAAAAGTACTAAAATTATCATGATTTTATGCACGTTAATTAATTAAAAATATATATATTTATATAAATCAGTCTTTTCGAAATCACATGTATTTTTATTGTTTTTCAGGTATTTTCACTTAAAAACGTAACTTAAAAACTCAAATAGGAATACTGGAGGCAATACACTACAAATATATTTATTAAATAAATGAGGAAAAGTCAACAAATATGAAAAAATTGGACAAAATGGGTCAAAAAGGAAAAAAAATGAGGAAATCGTGCACGCAGCCGCGCGCAGCACGCCCATTCCGCCCGCACCGATAAGCGCACAGTCCGCCCGCGCCCACACAAACATGACGTCATCAGTATGACATCATCATTCACTACTCCGCATTTTCTCCATTTTTAATCATTTTTTCACCCACTTTTTCTTCTCATTCTCACCTATAAATACCCTCATTCTCTTCATAACTAAATACACCTCGAAACACATCTCTTCTCTTTCTTTCTCTTATTTCTTAGTTTTTTTAGTTTTTCTTAGTTTTAAAGTTCTATTTTTTAGAAGAACTAGATATGTTTTTGTAATTTATTTGCTTTTTGATACAATAAATGGGAATGCAAATTCCGTTTGAAGGTTTTTCAGCAACGAGAATAGCAACAAAGTACTGTAAGGATTTTATTTTCTTTACAGTTATTTTTTATGCTTTATTCTTACATGTTATATTTAATTTATCTGTGATTAAATTTAACTTTACTGACTGTTTGTAAACATGATATAATAATAACTTTGTTATGTTTACGAAATATTAAATAAGTAAAAATCTCTAAAATGAATTGATTTTATTTTTATTCAAGATTTTATATTAAGAATGTTAGAGATAAATATATTATTTTTCTTTATAAACTTAAATTTGAAAATTAGATTTTAAGGTTTAGTTATCCAGTGTGATTTAGAGTAGTGCTCTTTTATTTGTCGGTACAATCGTCCGGTAGTTAGAGTGAAACTCTATTTCAAAAGTTTTTATAAGAATTATTATCTGAAAATGTATTGACAACATGTTTTGAGTAGTGGTTTTAAAACTTGAAAGTTAGTACTCGGATAATTAAATTCTTAGGTTTAATTTGGAAACCTTGAATAAAGTTTTAAACTGTCTAACTCTACCAAAAGTGACATTTAAATGGTTCATAGGCTAAATGCAACCGTATCAATCCACAGAAGTGATTTAGGATAGTTTAATTTTTAGTTTTTATCGCTTCTCTTGCTAAGGGACTAACAAGAAGTTGGTTGGGGGTTGTGATGAGTGCTCAAAAAGTACTAAAATTACCATGATTTTATGCACGTTAATTGATTAAAAATATATATATTTATATGATTTTATCATATATTTATATCAATCTGTTTTTCGGAATCACGAGTATTTTTATAGTTTTTTAGGTATTTTCACTTAAAAACTCAAAGAGGAATAATGGAGGCAATACATCACAAATATATTCATAAAATAAATGAGGAAAAGTCAACAAATATGAAAAAATTGGACAAAATGGGTCAAAAATGTCAAAAAGGAGGAAATCGCGCACGGAGCTGCGCCGGCCAACGCGCGCAGTGCACCCAGTCGCACTCAGTAACCACGCGTAGCATGAATATTCCGTGCGCTCCCAGCCCCGCGTGCCGCTACCCATCTGCGGGCGCCGATGCGCCCATCTGCGCGCGCTACCGCGCCCACACCAACATGACATCATCATTCACTACTCTGCGTTTTCTCCATTTTTAATCATTTTCACCCACTTTTTCTTCTCATGCTTACCTATAAATACCCTCATTCTTTTCATAACTAAACACACCTCAAAACACATCTTCTCTTTTCTTTCTTTCTCTCATTTCTTAGTTTTAGAGTTCTTCTCGTTTTTAGAAGAACTAGTTATGTTTTTATAATTTATTAGCTTTTCGATTCAATAAATAGGAGTCCAAATTCCTTTTGGATGTTTTTCAGCAACGGGAATAGCAACAAAGTACTGTAAGGATTTTATTTTTTCTTTACAGTTATTTTTTATGCTTTATTCTTACATGTTATATTTAATTTGTCTGTGATTAAATTTAACTTTGTTGGCTGTTTGTAAACATGATATAATAATAATGTTGTTATGCTTGCGAAATATTAAATAGGTAAAAATCTTTAAAATGAATTGATTTTATTTTTATTAAAGATTTTATATTTAGAATGTTAGAGAGAAATATATTATTTTTCATTACAAAACTTAAAAATGAAAATTAGATTTTAAGGTTTAGTTATCCGGTGTGATTTAGAGTAGTGCTCTTTTATTTGTTGGTACAATCGCCCGGTAGTTAGAGTGAAACTCTATTTCAAAAGTTTTTATAAGAATTATTATCTGAAAATGTATTGACAACATGTTTTGAGTAGTGGTTTTAAAACTTGAAAGTTAGTACTTGGATAATTAAATTCTTAGGTTTAATTTGGACACCTTGAATAAAGTTTAAACTCTCTAACCCCACCAAAGGTGGCATTTAAATGGTTCATTTTCAATCTCTTAGAAAAAAGAATTAATTTAATTAACCAAATTAGTTATCAACCCCACCCATAGGTGTTAATTGATTTGTTTAGTTAACAAAGAATATCTAACCGCATCAAAAGTGGTATTCATATAAAAAGAGAGAATCAATAAAAATCAATTTATATATTTAATAACCTAGATAATATGAGCAAGCATAATTAACTTAGTTATTATATCCATAAATACTCCACTATTATAAATGATAAAATTTGCATAAATATTTATTGAATTTGTATCTATGTTTATTTTTATGTTATTAGATTAGAAACACAAAAACCAAACTATCGTGATAGGATGTTTAGGATTTAATTTCATTTTTAAAAGTTTGAATAATAAATTAAAAACCACATACATTCCGTCCTTAGATCGACCTTGTGAGTATACTTATCATTTTCTACGAAATAATTTGTGCACTTGCCAGAGTTTTATAAATATAAAACCAAAGTGTTGGTAGGATCGGCGATGCCGGTTCTGCTCATCAATTACTGCTAATATTCTTATTCAAAGTGATACCTTATGACTTTTATCATGAATAGGGTTGAATTCCTACCTTAAAAGTTAAGCGATGATTTTAATCTTTCCTAGTTTAATTATCATCCTTTTAGATCTTAATGTAACGAATAAATTAAATCCAGTAATCGTACATCTAGGTTGTTTAGGATTTAGGTTGATTAGAAACTATATCATTTATTTGATATACAATAAGAAAAGATGAGAAGTCTTAAGTGAATCTAGACTTCTATAGCTAAAGTTAAGAATTTAATAATAATTTTAAATTATGAGAATGATTTAGAACTAAAGAAACTAATTTTTATTTATGATATGCTTAACTAAATTGTACGATAGTGGTAAGGATAGTCCCTTAATCATATACCTTTCATAAATCTTGTGCAATTCACTTTTATTATTTATATCTTCAAAAATAATCAAAGTCCTCTTTTGCTAATTTTAATTAACTTCCAAAGAAACTTGAATTAGGAGTAAACATTTCTAATAATCCTCCATGTTCTTCAATTATTTATCACTTGTGTGTGACCATGTATACTTACACATTCTTAATCGTATCAGCTACTCATGTCTTACTAGTTTAATTATTTAGTTTAACCTTAGCTTTACTTGAAGACAAGTAAATAATTAAGTTTTGGTTGTGATAACTCTATGAAAATAACATTATTTAGCCACTTCAAGCTAGCTATTTGCCTTATGTTTGTGAAAATTATTGTTAAAAGGGCCTATCTTATGTTAAAATATGTTGATGTGAGCGAAATGACATCAATCAGAGCCAAAATAAGCAAATTGGGAAAATTTAAGACTACTCAATCAATCTAGCTTTGATCGAAGAGCTACGGGTGAAAACATGTTATTGCAAATTGATTGATCTAACAGGATATTGATTGATTGAGGCTAGTCGATCGACTGAGCGCTCTCAAGTTGGAACAATGACACACGTAGATAGATTGAGCAAGGGTCTTAATTAATCAAACGGAGTAGAAATTGACACATCAATCCTGGTTTTATACCTAACTATTAATCTCAACCCTTAGATCAAAGCTAATATAATTCTAGACCAATTAATCTAGTTTTAACATACTTAAAACCCTTTGGATAGGCCATAAGAGAAAGACAAAGACAAACACAGAAAGTTAGGAAGGAAGAATCAAAATAGAGAACAAAACTATACATCAAAGTAAGCATAACAAGGATATTAGAGATGAAGCCCATACAAGTCAAGAGAGTAATTGTCTTTGATTTCTTTCTTCATCTTTTGTTAATCTCCATGATCTTCTATATTAAAATTATGAATTTATAGATGCTAGATTTTATTGTCTAAGGGTCTTATGAACATAATATTTTACTATATGAAATAATTCTTTTGAACCTATTTTGATTATTATTTATTTCATATTATTTAATATGATTTTTATGTTATTAATTGTTTTGCCAACAATTAGTTTATAAAGATAATTATATAGAGTTAGACAATTATTTGATTACTTATCATGATTAAATAAATGCATAGTGTTTCTAGGTATAGATGTATGATTCATATGTATAAGATCGATAATTGCAAACTTAATAAGTATTATGTAATTTGATTGATATGATATGTGATTCAATTACTTACTATATATTACTACTTTACTTGAGAGAGAAATTACATCCTAATTTATATGCATTTGATTTATGAATATTATGACATTATATTGGGATTCTTTGTCATTCAAATGTATACCAAATTAGGGATTAAGATTCCTATATCTTTCTATGATATATTTCTCTACTCTTTGATTTAGTACTTTTAGTTATTAGTTTAGTAATTTCATGTAGTAAAATTCTTCCCTTCGTTGTGGGATTAATATCCATAATTAAAAAATATACTATATTACTTGTATAATTTGTGCACATGCGTTTAGCGTGTCAACGATGTTTGTTTAATGTCGTAGATTACGTAAGTTGGACGTTTAATTTATTATGTAGTATTTTTTTAAATTAAGTATATATTTAAATAAATATTAAAAAATAAAAATCATGATTAAACAATAGAAAAATTAATAACTGTTATAAAACTTTTTAAAATTAGTGTAAAGTGATTATGATTATTAAGATAACTATATTGGTGTTTCCAAGCGTAGTGAACTTTTAGGATATTATATAAAATTTAACGATTAAAGTATCCAATTTTTTTAACATATGAGAGGATGAATTATATCAAATAAAACATAAAAATGAAAAAATAAATTTAATTTGATTACATTTTCATGATAGGTGATTAGGTCTTAATAAAGTTGTTTGAATTAAACCAACCAAAATTCAATTATTTGATGTTTAGTTTTCATTTTAATGAGTTTGATTAGTTCTAAAAAATTTAAATATGTACAAAATTAATTGTATTGATATATGATATTAAAAATCTTATAGGAACTAATATAATTCATTAATAATATATACTTTTTATTTTTATATTATAATTTATTGAATAAAAAAATTTTAAAATTTTAAAAATATTAAAATTTAACTCATAATTATTTTAATTCAATTAGCGAATATTTAATTGAATACATAAAAATAATATATAAACAAAATTCTTCTTTAAACTTGTAATTTAACTTAAATAATATAAAATTAAAAGCTAAATTTTTATTTAAATTTCTACACTATTTAGGGTATGGAATTGATTCACGTGCTTTTATTGATTTATTATATGAAAAATTAAAATCCTTTTAGTTTTTTTAATCCCTTTTAGGTTTTAAATTTAATGAATATTTTAAAAGAAATAGTTCTTTTATTTATATAAAATTTCACGATTGAAAAGAAATTAATTTATTTAAATTAATCTAAATCACTATGAACATTTAATATGTATTAGTTTTATAATCATTATTGAATCATGGATTTTTACTTTTAAAACCCAATTTTACTCTATCGGAACCGAAGTACCGAACTAGATATGTCTAGCTATCCGCTCTCCCAAAACGCAAAAACCAAAATCCGATCCCCACCACAAGCGCGTCACTCCACGTTTCTTCTGAACGCGTAAGTCATATACCATGTCATCCATTTCGTCGCACTCCTTATTACACACCACTCTATCTTTCTCTCTCCTTTCAAAAAACACCAAAAATCAAAACACTCGAGGGTTAAATCCAATCAAACCCAAATCCCAAACAACAATAAGGAAGACGGAATTATTATATAGAAGAGGAGAAAAACCTAGAAATATCAAGAAACAATCATAAATCAGAAGCCGGGTTAAGTAGTTTCAGTTTCAGAAACACCATGAACGGTGACGATCTCTCTCCACGGCTGAGAAACCTTCGTACCACTTTTCAGATTCTTAAGGAATCGAGTTTTACTTTCTCATCAAACGTCCCTACGTTTCTGTTTCTCTCTCTCCTTATCTTCTCGTTTCGTACAGTTGTTGAAAATGGGACCCATTTCGTTACTTCCTTCATTGATCGTGATCCATCTCTTAAAGCTCTCTTATCTCGTCTTGACCTCGCCGGTAAACACCATCATGACCACCAATCCCACGGTCTCCGGTCTCCTGATGAACCCTCTCCTGCCACTCTTCGACGCGTTAATCGCCGCCGGCCTTTTCTTCATCTTACCCGAGTCGGGACCCTAGACGATGACTTTTTCTCCGGCGACGATGATGAAGATCGTAGTGTATTTGGGTCCAATCGCAAGGATTCCCAGAATGCTAGCTTGCTTATATTTTTAAATTTTGGTTCCAAGGTTGTATTTTCGGATCTGGTTGTCGATGATGGGATTAGGTTTTCGGAGGTTGTACGTTCTGGGGTTGGATTTAAGGCCGAAGGTAGAAATAGGGATGAGAATCTAACTAGGGAAAAAGATAATGCTCTGGGTATGGAACAGGGGCAAGAATTGAATCGAGTTGTCGATTTGCAATTCTTTGTTAAGGGTTTGGAGTTGGGCCGCCGTGATGCGGCGACATTGGTTTTTATTGTGACTTTCTTATCTGCGGCTTATGGGTGGGTGATTCTAGGATTTCTTGTGACTTATTCGTGGGCGTTGGGGATTGTATTTATCACTGTGTTGAATGATCTTGTAGGGCGGTATAGTTCTTTTGTCTTTTTGGTTTGGGATGGTTCAAGATTGGGTTTAAAGAGGCTTGGGGGTTTCATTCTGATGAGGTGGGCGGTGAGAGATGCCTTGACTCAGCTACTTGGTTTGTGGTATTTTGGGGAAATTGAAGACCAATATTCGTTTTTCAAGCTGTTTGTGAGGTTGAAACTGATGCCGTTTTCAGTTATGTCGCCATGGATTCGAGGTTATGAGAAGGAGATTTCTGGGTACTTGTTTGCGTGGTTCTTTGTGGATACATTTGTGGCATTTCTTTTTTCTATAGATGCTTGGATTGCCATTTTGGATTCAAGGAAAAGCGGGAGAGAAATTGTTAAGGAAGGCTGTTATTTGATATCAACAATGTTGAATCAGGCTATCCAAATCAAATGTTTGGAAGCTGTTTTGTGTGGCTCATTTGTTAGGTGGTTTTTAGCTCTTTTTTGTGGGAGATCCTTTGCCAAGGTTTTTCAGTCAACAATGGAGGTTTACTTTATGATTGCTTGGCTGATATTTTATTTTGTGGCAAGAAACAAGGATGCTAATTCACATGGGAGGAGGTTCGGAAGGAGAGAATTGGAAGATTTGGTTCAAGGCCTTAGATGATGCTTAATGGTAAATAGGTAGCATTTTCTTATGGGGACTTCAATCTTAACGCTGAATTAGCATAGATCTTTCAGTGCTTGGTTCTTTATTGTTTTGCAGCTATTCTGATTCAGCACTGCCACTGCTTGGTGTAGTCATCAGCAATGAGTTGTATGTACTATACCAAGAGACACTATACTACCTGTATATTTTGCATGAGAATCTTTGACGTGTATATTATGTTGCAAACATTGATTTGTTCGAATTACTCTCTTCTTGAAGGTCTCTTCTTAAAGGTCTTTAAAGTTGTGCTAGTTTGAGTTATCTTTGATCTTTTTAGTTGGGCTTTATTTTATTTGTGTTTCTAAGATGTACTTATTTACACTTCATGCTGAATTCTTGATGCTTTTTCTTTCTGATGATGTTAAAGAAAAGAAATTGAAGAGGTATCGGACGTTAAATATGGTTTTGGCTATGAAAGAGCTGGAACTTTGACTAGTTAGTTGGTTTGAATTATATTTTCTTCTCACCTTTAATCATTTTATAGGGTTTTAGGCCTCTGCCTGATAGTTTCTGAGCCTGAACTGTTCGACTGTAAATCAATTGCCATGGGGAGTTCGTTTTAAAACTGTGGTCCAATAGGAGAAGAAAAATTCTGTCATGTCGTGCGTGGTAGAACAGATGCACCTAGGGTCATTTGCTGAGTCTCAGGCCAGTTAAAGCTCCATTGGTGCATGGTCTATAATATATGTTCGTGGGTGGTAGCATTTCTGACTGATACTTATTATCTTATTGATTGAAAGTCTGTAATTTGTTGCAATAAAGAATATGTAATGAGCAGAGAAATATCGTGGAGCTTGCAATCGAGACAAAAAATTATTCTGTAAGTGAAGTTTATTTATATATCTATGCTAACTTTTTGGTGCCTTGTTTGTGGTTCCTTTGATAAAATATAAAATGGGCATTTGAACACTTAATTGTCCATACAAGTTCTTATTGCATTCGAAGTTTATTGATCATATAACCTACAATTAAAATCACCTGACTGATCTGATCTACATGCATGTCTTGATGCATATATATTAGATAAATTTTCTCGCCTTACGTGATGACATTGGAGTTGATATCGTGTAAAGATAGGAAAGCAACACTAGAAAATTATAAAAATGCAAGAATGTGTATATATTAGACACATTTGCTTGCTAACCTAATGACATTGGAGTTGATATTGGAGGTGATCATGACTATGATACATGTAGTAGAAATATAAAGTGAAAGCAATTTAGACAATCCTGGAAATGAAAATGAGAAACTAAAACCCTATTCCTAATTGGATTCTAAATAAGGTTCCTTAAAGTAACATAATAATTTTCTAATTTTTTAATTATAATAATATTAAATATTTAATATTCTAATTATTCCATTGAAGTTGAATATAGATAAATTTAACTTGTCGAATTACAAAGACAAATTGAAAACAATCCTTTAAAAGTAAAGGTGAATCTTAAACTGCGTTGTACTGGTATTGATAATAGTACAAAAATAATCATTGAACCAACAAGAAATAATTAAAAATAATAGATTATGTCATTTTATTGATAACATTAACTTTGAGTAAACTCATAGGTGATATATAGTAAAAAAACCTTTAAGAGTGGTGATGATAAAACACTGAAAATACTTTCTTAAAACCGGGGATAGACAGTGACAAATGCAATTGAAAAGTACCATTGTCAATAGCAAAGACATACAAACAAAGGTTGGTGTAATTAATTATCAACACTGGTAGAAGGAAGACATATTGTAACTCTTTTCCTCAAGTTGAAACATAAATATAAAACATTCTAAACTTAAATGGTTGAGGTACGAAAATCTTTTAATAACATAGAATCTTACTACCTATCGAACTCAAAATTATAACCATTTGATTAGGTGTATATAAACCTATAACTAAGTGAACTTGAATTAATAAAATAGTAACTTCAACTAGTTTATATAAGATAAGAAAAATGTCATATAAGTCTCTTTGTTTACACTTTAAGAGTTGTTTAGTCCTTTTATTTATAAGAGATATTTTTGTAAATCCATTTATTTGTGAAAAAGTGTCAATAAAAGATAAAGTTAAATTTCTTCCAATTTTTTTGTTAAATACAAAGGAATAGTAAGTGACATATGCATATTTATACTTTTCAATAAACATATATCTAATGAAGCAAATTTTAATTAAAAAATTATATAAATTTTTTTTACAAATTATTTCAATTAAATTGAAATAAAGTTTTCATCGTATAATGTATTACTTTGTATATTAAAAATGATTTTTTTTTAAATTCCACTAAAAATTCTATAAAAGTTTAAAAGAAAAACATTCTTAAAAAATTTGAATAATATTTTTAATTTACTATTAATTTTTTACTTATATACTTGTTGAAAAATATAAATATGCATGTAACAAATGTACTATTCTGTTATATTTAACAGATGATTAGATAAAAAGTTAATTTTGTCCTTACCTATAATATTTTTTACAAACAAATAGATTTAAGTGATACTTAAAAACAAATTCTCTAAGTTAAGATACTAAACAAAACCTCTGACTTAAACAAATGGACCATTTGGCCATGCACTCTATTAGATAAAACCCACATAATAATAGCAACATACAAGCATTTTGTTATATTAGACCACATTGAATCAACATAAAAGACAAGAAATCCAACTGCAAAATCATAGAATACACCATAGAAGAAGCAATCAACACTTGTTGATAGACAACAATACTAGAAACTCCCTTGTCATATTGGTGTCAATCACAAAAGACAACACATATCTATAAACTCACAACAATAATAGAATGACACAAGTTTAAAGTAAATGGTATGCACCAACGATCAAAAGTTCAATCAATAACACATAAAATCATCTCAAACTATCCAAATAATCAATTAATGCAAAATACTCTATCAATCCCAAACTAAGCAAATATTGAATCACTTAGTACAAAGCAAGATCAGTTCCATAACAAAAGTAGACAGTAGTGGTAGAACTTTCAAAATGTTTCGATGGTGACTTGAAAACTAAATGATAAGAAGTTACTCATATACTATACATAATTTACACATTTTCATTGACACACTTGTGACTTCACTATAAAAAGAAATTTTTATAGAAAATCCAAATAACGAATTAAAATATTGAGTTAGCCCATAAATATTCCAAATAAACTAACATATCCAAATCAACATTTAAATAAAAATGCTTAATTAGCATAGTTAAAAAAAATCAACCCCAATACCAATGAACCTAAGTATCAAATTGCATTATAGCCAGGAAGCCAAAACACCAATAAACATAAATAACCAAATTGTTGTATCGGCCTAATAACCCAAAACACCAATAAAAAATAAACCCAAATATCAAAATCGGCCATAACCAAAAAAATACTAGTGTGGACAATGATGGAAGAACCTAAGCCGAATGTTGTGGTTGATAATTATGGCAAGGGCTGGAACGAGGACTGGTACTTGACAAGGCACAAAGAGGGACAATTATTGGTGTCCCCATAAAACAATAAAACCAGTGGTGCAAAATCATGATAGAGGAGTTGAGGGTGGTGATGACAAACTTGTAAGGTACAACATTATGGGTACTAGATTAGTTGATAATAATGGCACTAGGCTTGCAAAGGTTTATGAGGATGTTGATAGCAACTGATGGCTCCATGAAAGTAGAGTCATCAATGTACTTTTCTACTTAATATTTGTTTATTTTATTCAATAAGTGATATTATTAGGGTTAAAAATATTAAAATATGAACTTTCTAGTGAAAAGAGATGAAAATATAATTTTTGAAAATTTTATGAATTTTTTTAATGCAAGACCAATTAGAAGCTACCATGTGGATGCCACACAAGTAGAGAAAGCTAATGGAGCAACACCACGTATATTGTGTGATGTAGCGCTATGCCATTTTTCAGCATGATGTTCGTTCCGAGTTTGTTGCTTAGTCATTGCGCTCACCACATGTCATCACTTGATTTGTCCCATCTTCCCACCATGGTGCCACGTAAGTTGTAACTGCAAATCAAAGATTCCCATGTGTTGATGAGTCAGTTAGCATTGACCATGACCAGTCAAGCATGCCATGTGTTCTGCGTGATTGGATCCATCTTTCCTTTGTGCCATGTGTCGTGTTTTTATTGGTTGTCACTATTAATTTTTCTTTATTTCATCTCAGCCCTTAATCTAAAGGTGATTTGATGGTCTAGATTTCACGTGAGTCTAATTTAACTCCCCTAATTGCTCCATAAACCCTAATGAGTTGAAATTAACATATTTTTTTATTAGTTTTTGGAGTCAAGGAGGGAGAAAAATACAAAAAAATCAAAAGGAGACACAATTTTGGTAGAGATTCAAGACATTGATTGTATTTCTTCTTATTATCCTTTCTTTATCAATTTTTATGTTTTTCTTTATGAAAAATATAATCTTTATGAATAAAATTATGTCTATTTAATTTATTAATCTAGGAATCTTATGAACCCAATTTTCATCATGTGAAGATCTAATATTATATCCCAATTATGATTTCAATTTAATTATATTATTTAATCTAATTTTTATGCTATAAATTGTTTGGCCAACAATTGATCTATAGAGGTAATTAAATAGATTTGAGAGAATTATTTAATTATTTGTCTTGATTAAATAACATGTATAGTTTCTAGGCAGAGATGTATGATTATTATCTATTATGCACATTAATTGATTAAAAATATATATTTATATGATTTTATCATATATTTATATGATTTTATCATATATTTATATAAATCTGTCTTTTCGGAATCACGGGTTTTTATTAATTTTTAGGTATTTTCGCTTAGAAAAGTAATTTAAAGACTCAAATAAAAATACCAGAGGCAATACATCGCAAATATATTCATAAATGAAATGAAAAAAGGTCAACAAATATAGAAAAATTAGACAAAATGGGTCAAAAATATCAAAAAGGAGGAAATCGTGCATGTAACCGCCCAGCAGTGCCGGCCAACATGCGCAGTACGACCTACCACGCGAACAACGTGCGCGCATCACCCAGTCCACGCACGCGCACGCCCATCAGTTCCGGCCCGTGCCAGCATCCATTTGCGCCCAGTTCGTGCATGCCGCTGTGCCCATCTGCCCCAATCCGCGTGCACCGCTGCGCCCACATCAACATGACATCATCAATGATGTCATCATTCACTACTCCGCGTTTCCACCATTTTTAATCATTTTTTCACCCACTTTTTCTTCATTTCCTCACCTATAAATACCCCCATTCTTTTCACTTCAAATCACACCTCAAAACACATCTTCTCTTCTCTTCTCTTTCTTTCTCTCTATTTCATAGTTTTTAGCTTTTCTTAATTAGTTTTTCTTAGTTTTAGAGTTCTTCTCTTTTGAGAAGAACTAATTATGTTTTTGTAATTTATTTGCTTTTTGATTCAATAAATGGAAGTGCAAATTCCGTTTGGAGGTTTTCCAACAAGAGAGTTAGCATGAAAGTACTATAAGGATTTTTTTTTTGCAGTTATTTTTTATGTTTTATTCTTATATGTTATATTTAATTTGTTTGTGATTAAATTTAACATTACTGGTTGTTTGTAAACATGATATAATAATAAATTTGTTATGCTTGTGAAATATTAAATAGGTAAAAATCTCTAAAATGAATTGATTTTATTTTTATTTAAGATTTTATATTAAGAATGTTAGAGAGAAATATATTATTTTTCATTACAAACTTAAATCTGAAAATTAGATTTTAAGGTTTAGTTATCTGGTCTTATTTAGAGTAGTGCTCTTTTATTTGTTGGTACAATCCCCCAATAGTTAGAATGAAACTCTATTTCAAATTGTATTATAAGAATTATTATCTGAAAATGTATTGAGAACATGTTTTCAATAGTAGTTTTAAAACTTGAAAGTTAGTACCCAAATAATTAAATTCTTAGGTTTAATTTGCATACTTTGAATAAATTTTAAACTGTCTAACCCCATCAAATGTGACATTTAAATGGTTCATTTTCAATCTCTTAAAGAAGGAATTAATTTAATTAACCAAATTAGTTATCAATGCCACCCATATGTGTTAATTGATTTGTTTAGTTAATAAAGAATATCTAACCCCACCAAAGGTGGTATTCATATAAAAAAGAGAGAATAAATAAATATCAATTTATATCTTTAATAACCTAAATAATATGAGCAAGCATAATTACTTAGTTATTATATCCATAAATACTCCAATATTATAAATGATAAAATTTGCATCAATATTTATTGAATCTATATCTATGTTTATTTTTATGTTATTAGATTAGAAACACAAAACCCAAAATATTGTGACAGAATGTTTAGGATTTAATTTCGTTTTTAAAAGTTTGAATAATAAATTAAAAACCACATATATTCCTTCCTTAGATCGACCTTGGGAGTATACTTATCATTTTCTATGAAATGATTCGTGCACTTGTGAGAGTTTTATAAATATAAAATCAAAGTATTGGCAAGATCAGTGATGCTGGTTTTGCTCATCGGTAGTGTGTAATTTAATTGACATAAGATTATAATTATGTCAATTACTATATGGTGTGTAGTTTACTTGAAAGAGGTATTAATGCTAGGTTTGATTCAATTGGTCATGTAATTGGTTGAAAATTATATTGGGAGGGGTTTTTTAGATTCACATGTTTTGAAAATTGAATGATTAAGTATTCCAAGATATTTTCTCATATATCTTCTTAGTTGCCAAATTTGATTTAATTAATTATTGTTATTTATTTTTAGTTCTTTTAATTTTTCTTTCTTAAAACATAAAAACACAAAAAAATTGATTTTTATTTTTTTGTTTTAAAAATTAGTTTCTAATAACATAATCTCCTTGGAAACGATATTTTCTTATCATTATATAACTTGTTACGATACGTATACTTGCGCATTCATTGCACACAATTAGTGTCCGATCAAAAACATCTATGGCTCTTATGGTTGCTGGCCCAAGAAACTCAAAGAATGCAAGCAGGCAACAAATTATGGGTAGATATCATTGGTAACACATGCGAGGGTAACATCGGCAATGGTCTAATGGTGGCTGTCGGATGTGTATAGGTTTCTTTCTTTGGTTTGGATTTCAATTTTTGTTTTTGACAAAACATTAAAGGGGAAACTAACTAAAGGTTTAGAAAATAGATTATAACTGATCGGGAACACATATGACTTTGTTACCATATGAAAATATAAAACGAAAGTAATTTGGATAATCAAAGTATGTGGAGAGGAATATAAGTAAAATAAATAAGGTCATTGTTGTTATCATTTTTTATTAGTGCTGAGAGATTACATGTCTATTTATAGGAATAATAAGATTGAAACTATACTCTTAATAAGAATCTAAGTAAGAATTATAAACTAATAAGGAACATAATAATTATTTAATATTCTAATTATAATAATATTAAATATTCCAAGATTGTGTAAATAACTAAAGTTTCGTGGTCTTTTTCATATTTTTTCCAACATAATATTTGCTTCTTTCTGAACTAGGTAAGCTCTTTTTGGTGGTTTAAGTTGCACATTAAGCAACGTGTGTTTTAAAAAGAGTCCTCTTGTGAATTCTTTATTTTTCCCCACCCTTATTACGACCTTTTCCTAGATGGTTGTGGCTGCTAAATGCTATTTTATTTCAAACTCCATGTCGTCTTTTTTCTATAAAAGTAACTTCAATTTGATTTATATATTATGAATGTAAATACCAATTATGGGAAAACATGTATTTGTTATTAACATAGTTAAATTTGTTGCGAATATTTCACATTGCTTAGAAAGCTAAGTGGTGAGATATTCATAAGAGTTGTATCCTCTCTAATGATATGATACATTTTGGGTTTACCCCATAAACAAATCGTTAAGGGTCTGCTAAACTAGTGAGTCGTAATCGTGGTTCTGCTGAACTCATAGTTATGGTATGAAGTAGATAATATCTTATCATGAAATGGGGCCACCTTACATTAGATGGTGTTAAAGCCATGACCTAATTGGGCCGTGTGGGCTTGCATCCTTACAAGGATGTAAGATTCCCAAAGTGAGGTTGTATAATGCAGTCAATGTTATTGTGCATATCTTACATTGTCTAGGAAGCTAAGTGGTGATGTATTCATTATGTATGTACCCTTTAGTGGTATGATGCATTTTAGGTCTACCTAAAAAGTAAAGCCGTGAAGGCCAACTGAACTGATGAATGATGGCCATGGGCTAAAAACCATTAACACTAAACCCATGATACGTGTGTAAAAGTACATATATCTTGTGATTTATCGGGGCTAAAAGAATGAATTAGATTTTAATATTGCATTTTTACTTAAGAATTTTATAAATTATGTTTTCAAAATTACAGGATATGTTTTGATGTATTTTAGATAATTTTTGACGTTAAAACACTACTACAAAAGGGGTATATAATTCGATGTCTAAAGTCGGTTTTTACAAAAAACCGACTTTTAATGAATTTAAAGTCGGTTGTCCACGTCAACCGACGCTATCCACCTAATATATGCCCTAACATCTCATTTAGTACGTAGATTTCTAGTTTTCGATCTGCTTCTTCCTCTCCTTCCTCACTCGAGTCACTTTTCTCCCAAAATCTTAACCGTGCGCCACCTTCGTTCTACATTTCCGGCCACCTCCAACCACCATTTGAACGGACGTTTGTAAGTTTTCTCTTCTCACAATATTATCTGTCAGTTCTTTTTTTTTTAGCAAAATGTTAAAATCTGCGTATGGGTATTCCATTGATTAATTCCCGAATTATGAATGTTCTTATGTCTTAATTTGGAGTGCAATATTTCGTGCGGTAGAACAAAATAATTCTTTATTTCGTTTTTAATAAAATGGGATGATCCATTATATTCAAAGGCTGATCTTAACTTATATAAGTATGAGTTAAAAACCGGAGGTTGTGATAATTTGTAAAATACATATGCTTGTGACAAGTAGGATAAATCAAAAAGGGTTTGTGATCTATTATTATTAATATTACAAAGTGACTTTTTTATAGTCGAAATATAGTGGACATCGTTTAATTTGTGCTAATTTATCAGCGTGTAAATGTATTTCGTTAATCGAACAGCGTATTTTTGTATAAATTTTTGATTTAGTTATGTTTTTTTGTTTTCTTGTAATAATAATGTTTGAATTATTACTTGTATGTATTCAATAATATGTGAAATGTTTTGTGGGTTTGCGTGGATAAATTTATACGTATAATTAATATTACTTTGTAATTATGATATAGTAACATGCTTAGAAATTAGAGTTTGTTTTTGTAAATAAATGAAATCATATTCTTATTTTGATTTTGAATACATGTAGTTCTTCGGTTGGAACAAGACGGGTTACGACCAGCAAATTTTTGATGATTTACGAGAGGAATGGGCAGAACACATGGTTCAAATTATATCATCGCAAGAAGAATCAGAAGAAGATTCTGATGATCTTGAATAGCATATGACAACATAACAGTAAATTTTTTAATGATTTGGCCTTCTATATCTATTCTTGTGTCTGAAATCACTTGGTTGATGATGATTAATCATATATATGCTCATGTATTTAGGGGAATGCATTGTTTATAAATATGAATTTATCTGGAATCTCTGCTAGTATTTTTAATGATATATAATGAGTTTTTAATGATATATAATGAGTTCTAAATGTAAAAATCAGGTGTACGTACGTCGGTCCGATTTGTTTCTTGGTTTGTATGAGTTTTGGTGCATATGAACGTGTTCCATATGTTTAAGGGCACCAAAACTCACACAAGCTTAGCCAAGAAATCGAAGTTACATGCAATTGATTTCATATTTAGAGTTCATTATATATAGCATTAAAAATAGTAGTAGAGATTCTAGATAACTTCATATATAGACAAATGATTAATAATGCTAATATGAGTTCATCGAATGTCGTTGTACATGCTAATCTCAATAATGATTTAATTTCTTCATTCGTACGTCTGAAGTTTAGACTACTTTTTTGATGTATGTTTTACGTGCTCATGTATGTAGGAGAATATTTGTTATATGGATCAGCCTTTTTTTCCCATAATGCTTGTGAAGGCCAATCAAGATTCTACGCCAACCAAGCTTACTCGATGGCATAATTTGACGACATTATTTTATTTGTAATTGAAGTTATTTATATGCATTATTTTATTTTGTAATAAATTTAATTATTAAGTCATTAAATATATTTATATTGTTAATTATTCAGTATTATTATTTATATTTTAGTGTTTTTATGTTATTTATATATACTATTATACGAAAAATAAAATTAAAAATTAAAACAAATAAAATGTAGAGTCGGTTCATGCCATGAACCGACTCTACGTGTAGCGTCGGTTCATGCCGTGAACCGACGCTACACGTAGTGTCGGTTCATGGCATGAACCGACTTTACAATTTAAGTCTCTGAATTTAAAGTCGGTTAAAAACCGACTTTTATACCCCTTATTGTAGTAGTGAAAGATGCAAATCACAAAGGGGCACAATTCTCATACAATGAAGGACCTAAATGAAAATATTTATACATAATACATCAAGAAAGGGTCAAAAAAATAAAATTGCACCGTGGCATAAGTATGTGTGTGCCATGGCCCCAATATCTCGGATGAAATTTTACAGAACTAGAAACAAGGTCGCATTTCGATACAAGTCTAAGCGTATTGCGGCCTACACTTTCAGATCTGCATTAAAAACTCTTGATTTTCTAGGCTTAGAATTCTAATTGTTTTAGATCTATATAATCCTAATCCTAATTATATTGTGTGTAACTCTTATATTATAAATAGGTAACTAAAGTTAACCACAAAGGAGGCACAAGTTTAGACATAGAATTTACAGAAAATACACTTATGTCTGTAGAGAATTTGGAGTCTAGAGGTAAGATGGGATTCAAAGAAGTAATTGAAGAGTTAGATATCAACCATAGATATTAGTCTTAGTTTCTTTTTCTTATTTTTTCTTATTTTAATTATGATTCTTTCAAAATCCATGCCTAGTTAATTTACTTATATGATTGTGGGCAACTTCTAAACCTTAGACTACGACTTGATTAATTAAATGTCATGATGAATTTTTAGTTTCAATTTTTGATTATTGATGTGTTTGACTTTCAAAACTATACATGTATAATTTAGAGTGGATAATTAGTATATTGTATGTGTATGTATATGTTTATATCTAGTTTAACATGTTAGTATGTAACTACTAATACTCTTATTCAAAGTGGTATGTTGTTACCGTGCACGACAAGTAGAGTTGAATACGTTCGTTGAAGGTTAAACGATTTTTCTATGTAGTAGTAGTCATTGTCACAATCCTCATGGGTTTAACAATCTTTGTTCTTAATTTATTTATCACTTGTATAATCGGATAACGTATGTTTATATGTTTCCAAGTGTATCAAGTTTGAGACCCAACACACAACTAGAATAAAGAGATATAGTCTTAAGCCTATATATGGTAACATACACTATCAAGACTCATATTGTACTCTTAGCAAAGTAGATCATCCAAATACAATCATAAAACAAGGCAAACCCACATTAACTCTTATCTATGTGGTAAACCCTCATGTTTTTTATGGTAATCACTTAGCAACAAACAAATCCACTATGTGATAAAATAGACATAACTCAATATAAATATAAATGCAAATACCTCTATCATTCAGGGCCTTTGCTCTAGATGCCTATTAGTACCCTTGTTTGATACCTTTGCAATAACTTGGTTCTATTTAATAACCAGGCTCTCTTTCAAAGCCCACACCACACAAAGTAGTGTGATTGGTAACCACAGATCAACAATGTGAATACAATAATGAGAAGTCATTATGGGAAGTACACTTGACCATGTACCACCAACTATGAATAATGGAAAATACACTCAATTGCAAATCATAAGAACAATGTTGCCCTAACCACACTAGTAAAATAGTCTTAGCTAGTCACAATCTAAGAACACCATTTTAATCTTACTTAAACGTATCATAATCGTTGAAAAGCACTCAAGATGATTAATGAAAATAGAATTCCAATTATTGAAAATTTTGGTAGAGCTTCACTTGATTTTTTGAATTAAGAGCACATTAGAAAAAAGGTATTTATAAACCACCACTAAGTTTCCAACCATCATTACCAAGGCCTTGCTAAGGTCCTTACTAACCAATTTTTCGGTGTCTGATGACAGGTTCTGAGAGGGATCCAATGAAGACCTTGTTGAGGTGCCTTAAAACCCCATTTTTTTATCCAAAAATTATTGTGTAATTGTCCATAAATACCCACAAAGGTACCATAACAAAAATTGTCACTCACAATCTAGCAAATATACTAAGAAATCAACCACGTGGTATGTGTATGACATGCTTTCCAACACCCAATTATGTGTGTGTGTGTATTATTGATTAACAGTAACCAATCTTACATAGAGGAAGATCAAAACACTAAGTAAAATAAAGATTCCATGTTTTGTACATGATAAGCCAATAAAAGCACAAAAGACTATATCATTTACATTCTTCCCATTTTCATATCAAAACATTGCATAATTAAATATAGACACACATCAATCATGATATGATCATGAAGATGACTTAAAGATGTTTGTTCCCATGAGCAAAACCTTGACGCACACCCAAAACCTAAAAACACATCTAATTCAACTGTATCCATTTTGTGTGCTTCATCCATCTTCTTGAATCAACTCATCCACATTCTAACAAGTTGAAAAGCGAGGTTCTTACTGCATTTGCACACAATATGCTTGAAGCTTTATAACTTCAATCTACATATATAACATGCATACATGAAAAAAAACATATGCCCTATGAATGTATCATATAGAAATACTGTGTAATCTATCCAAATACTATCTTGCTACCCTTATACAAGTACACATCGATAGGTAAAACATCTACATACGTGTTGTAGAAAGACATGTAATGTGTATAGACCCCCTTAGCTTTATGAAATACTCCTTTTAAGTGTATTCAAGTTAGGTAACACGATGCAATACAATCCTACACTCACCACCTATAAAACACACAACATATCAGCAAACATATAGTTGTACACATAAACTTCTATCACTTTTTGACCCAAAAAGTCAAAGGAACACCCTTATATGAGGGAGAGAAGAAATAAAAGCATGCAATAATATTAACAATAATGCAACACAGTAGAAATGATTAAAATAAACGAATAATATGAAACACATGCAAGAACAAAAATTAAGGAGACAAGTAACAAAACATAAAGTTCCTCATGTGTACATAAATTTGAAGAACACAAGCAATAGTCTCATAGAGAGAGATGCAAACACCAATAGCCTTTTTAAGGTATTCAAACCTGAAAAAGTCTAAAGGTTTGGTAAAAATACCCGTAAGCTAATGGTTAGTGCTGAATGTTACAAAGACAAAGTGTTTGATTCCATTAGGTCCTTTATAAAGGTTTATACAAAGTGTTGTAACCGTTCTCTCGTCCTAACTACCTTTGACATTACCAATAATGTTGTTTGTAGAATGAGAATTCTTTGCATACTTTGAAAATGAAGGATCTTATTATTCATCTACTTTCTCATCTTTAGAAGTCCTTGAGGGTTCAATTAGAGTTAGAGTAGACAGAGTCTCAACATTATTTGTGGTATTTTCAAAAGAACCACAATCGCCAAACACATTATTGTCACCAGACTCAATAAGTTTAGTAACTCCAGAGTTGTCAATCACAACATTGATTGATTTCATAATAGTTGAAGTTCTTAAATTGTAAACTTGGTAAGTACAATTGTTGTTAGAATATCCCAAAAATATTTCAGTATCACTTTTTTCCTCAAACTTCTCTAAATTCTCTCTATCCCTAAGAATACTACAAGTACTTCCAAACATACAAATGTGCTTTACATTATGTGTCTTTCCATTCATAAGTTCATATAAAGATTGTCAAGTATCAGGCCTTAAGAAGCAACGATTCAAAGTGTAGTACGTGATGCTAGCAACTTCAACACAAAAATGCTTTGCCAAATTTTTGCTAGTTAGCATAATTCTAGCCATTTCTTGAATAATTTTATTATTCCTTTCAACAATACCATTTTCTTGAGGGGTCTTGGGAACCAAAACCTCATCCCGAGTACCCATTTCATCATAAAAAGAACTGAACTTTGAGTTCTCAAAATCTTTACCATTTTCACTTCTTATTTTGATAATGGTACCAATGGATTTGAATTTCTCATTTTGTAGTTTGACACACATGGTCCTGAACTTATCAAAAGCTTTGGCTTTTTCTCTTAGAAATAAAACCTCGGTATAACCAGAGAAATCATCAACAATCATCAACATATATTTTCTCCCATAAATGCTAGAAGTTTGAATAGGATCCATCAAATCCATATGAAGAAGTTTAAGAGTTTTTGTAGTGGAAAGATGTTGATTCTTCATATGTATCAACAAGAGATGACTTAAGCTCCTTGAAAAGTAGAATTGCTTCATTTTGTATAGCCATAAATTTATTAGTCAAAGTGACAGATAGATTCAACAATTCTTCTATGACTCAACATATTATCGACTAGTTTGGAGACTCTTTATGAGAGTTGGATGAAAGAAGAAACCATAGTTGTCAGATATAGGATATATGAAAGGCTCTTTACACTTAACACATAGAAAGTTCACTCATCATAGGAAATCTCAACAGTGAGAAGGTTTCTTAATAATAGTAGTAGTAAAGGAGGAAGTAGCATGAGTATCCATGAGTTTCAACAACTCATCAAAACATGTATTTCTAATAGGTCATTTTGACCAACATCACAAAATTCCCTAATTTTTCTCTCAAAGTCATATTGTTAAAATTGAAGAGTCTAAACCATTTCATGTTTTTCTAATAAGATAGATTCAAGAAATTTGACTTCAATAGTATCAACATTAGTATGAGCTTGAAACTTATTTAGCTCAACTTAATAATTATCCAACCATATTACGCATATGCACATGATCATTGTTCAAGCTATCAAATAGTAAGTTGATCACAATGTCATCCCAAGGATAACAATTGAACTTATCCCAAGAAAACTGCACTCTAAGAAGTAAATGAAACAAATCATAACAATGTTCTTTTCTGCAACCTCAATAAATCAAACTCATGATCAACAACTTGCTTTGGTTTTGTACCACCCTTCTTCTTACTAGTAGTAACAGAGCATGGATTAGGCCTCTCAATACAATCCATCAAAAACTCAAGATATCTAATAGAACAAAACTTTCAAAAATACTCATTAATAAAAGAAGTTGAATCCTAATTAACATCAATAGACTCATCTTCATTCAACGACTTTAAGTGATACTAAATAGGGTATGGGAGAACCTTAACACCTTATTACTTATATGAAACCAAATATCTCTCATAGATTTACATGGAGACATTTCCTTAATAGAAACGAGTGGATCATCTTCCTACTAAATCTACAATTTTTTAAATTATAATTTTTTTCAAAGCATGACTCTTGAAACTACCATTTTGGGCCTTGTTCATGGCACTCTTTATATGAGTCATCACTATTTAAGGTGAAGCATTATAGCCACAACGAACATTAAAATCATCATCCATACTAAGAAGATTAGAAAATGATAAATTATCTTCAAGGTATGAAACCTAAAAATGAATTAAAAAACAATATTAGGTAACCTTGTGACTAAAAAATAAGTAATTTAATACAACAATATTAAAAAATAAACAAAAAAACACAAATGTTGTAATTTGAATACTATTGATATACATGTAACCACCTAACAGATAACCACAACTACATTATAAATAAATATAGATAGGCAGTACAATAAAGCAACATATAAAATTCAGTAAATAGAAATCAGGTGATAAATATTAAATTCTTTCACATCAGAGTTTAAACTTCAATATATAGAGAAATGTATCATTTAAACTCTGATTGTACTAACCACACATTTGAGCATGCATAACCTCAGATATAATAAGGTCAATTGTTGTCTCTTTAGGAGAACATAAAACGTGCAAGTATACACGGTCACAAGTAATAAAATTTGATAAGTAAAGTATCTTTCCCATGGAGATTTGTCACTACGGTTTGTTGAGTACTAAAATTATTTCACTCTGATTTTATCCAAAACAATCGTTAATTAGAACAAGTTAACTAAAGAGTTTTGTAACAAAATAAAAGAATTCTAAGATTGCAGTTTATCACCAAATTAATCCACTATAATCATATTATTTTCTCTTGATTTATATTTTTTTGGTAAATTTAATTTGTCAACCGAAAATTTCTAATTTTATCCATGCATCTCTTCCGAGCTCCATATAGACACACCTTGCTAAATTAATTCACTATATTTCTATAAGAATTAAATTCACCAAGATTCATTACGTTCTAAGTTCTCAAATGGCCACACATACGATAAAGGTATATTCCTATCCTTCAAATATACATGTTATTCTATACATGAGCAATATACACAAAAATGCATCTTCCAAGTTTATTTGAGTGCCACAGATCAATTGATAAATTTTCCAATAATCAAAAGCATTAAGTACAAATAGAATAAACAACTTAAAAGTCTTATAAATCATTCAAAAATAATTAAACTCAAGCTTCATAAAATTAGATAAAGCACAACCCTAGAAAAATTAAATTATTTCATAATAAAAATTAAAATTATAGAATTTAAGGAATTTTAGTTACAGAACACTAAAAAAATTAAAACTTCATCTGCTCTTAAATATTTGGCACACACAAAACACAACAAAATCCAAAAATGGCTCTGCATGTTCCACAGTCCAACCCCAAAACGAAACTAAAAAAAATTCAAAACTAAAAACTCCATTTTTAGCAATAAATGCCCTATTTATAGCTAAAAAATACATTTTTTAGACACGTGTGAGACATTTTACATCGAAAATAAAAAAAAACGTATGGTAGAGAAACAATTACATTAAAAACATTATTTTAAACTGAGTGGGAGACAAGCTGCACGTTTCTGATTTTGTTTTCAATACATGCTACCACGTGTCACAATCTGCTTCGCTGCAAAATATAGTGGGACACGTGGCAACCTTCAATTGGTGGGAGGAGAATGGTTGCATGCGATTACACCGCACGAAATCAAGGCGCGCGAGACATATGGCAGACAAAGGAGCGATTGAAAACGTGCGCCATTTCCGTGCTTTTGGTTTACCCAATCTCTTTTGTCGCGTCTGTTCCTACGTGCCTCATCGTAGCCGTCCGTTGCCTGGTCGAACGGTTGGTATCGCGTGTTTGTGATTGCGCGCGTGGCCTCTTTTTCCTACCTAGAAAATAAATTTCCTTAATTGCATTTTAGCCCTCCAATTTAATTCAAATTAATTTTTAAACTTTCTTTAATTACAATTAAGCCTTTTTCTAATTTAAATTAACTTTTAAACTTTTGTTAATTACAATTAAGCCCGATTTTCTTAAAAATATATTCCTTAACAAATAAATAATAAATATTAATTTATTCAACTAAAATGTAACCACCTAACAGATAACCATAGCTGCATTATAAATAAATATAGATAGGTAGTACAATAAAGCAACATATAAAATTCAGTAAATAAAAATCAAGTGATAAATATTAAATTCTTTCAAATCAGAGTTTAAACTTCAATATATAGAGAAATGTACCATTTAAACTTTGATTGTACTAACCACACATTTGAGCATGCATAACCTCAGATATAATAAGGTCAACCTATATAGAAACCCTATCTATGTGGTAACATCCTTTGGTTTCTCAAGGCGACCACTTAGCAGTAAACAATCTACTAAACAATAAATCGTTTATAACTTTGAAAGAAATGAAACCAATATTACCACTATTAGTTGGAACCTTCATCCTCATTGCATATTATTGCTCTTGCTTAATGCCTCTACAACAAACTAGTTCAACACACGAACCTAGCTCACGTCCAAAGCCAACATCACCTAATGTGGTGTGATAGGAAACCAAGGATTAGTAATGAGTAAAGTGCACAAACAATAAAACTACCCTCAAACATGAACAGCCGATAAAAAAACAAGGATACATAGTCCACAAAAAACCACCAAGGGACACACAGTCCAAGATGTAAGAACTCAAAGAATTTAACTCTGCCCAATCTTACAAAGAGGTTTTCACATATAAAAAGTTACACAAAGGAAACTACTAGCCAACACACGACTGATCCAACTTAAACCACTTGCAAACATTACCTTTAGTACTCACCACTTATAAGCATTGTTTTGTTCACACAATCAAGAATCAATAATATTGAGCAACACACAAAGTATTAGTGATTTAGATATAGAAAGAATGAGATGTCTATTTGATAAAACACCACTATATTTTTCTGGATACAAAATAAGAAGATATGGTTGGTATTTATAGAACTCAAATTTTCCACCTTGTAAGCCATCTGGCTAGCCACCTTGCCAAGGGTGGTGTCTAGCTTGTTTATGAGGTACTAAAAAGTCACATTTTTTGTTCCAAAATTATCTAGTACATTCCATAAAAACCCGTATCCAAAATTAACCAAAAACATAAGTGACAACATTACCTTGCTCGTATGCTCGCTTGTTGAAAACCAACACTTTATTTAACATGCACACTATGAAAACCAACATTATGATGTGTGTAAACATACACACTATGAAAACCAACATTATGGTGTGTGTAAGCATGCTTAGATACAAAGTGTTTCTACATATGTGTATGTGTATGTGTATTATTGATCTGCAGTAACCAACTTTACACAAAGGAAGAAAAATACACTAAGTAAGAATGAAATAGACACTATGCTTTATACAAGAGAAGCCAACATATAGACATGAGTTCAACATAACTTACAAATACAAATATAATTTAAAATAGAAAACTAAGTCACAGATAAAAAAAATTATAAGAAAAACTTGACCCTTATTAACATCATCCTCTGTAGTCTTCTTAGGTTGATTTGATATACTAGTATCCACACCTTTCTTCTTATACATCCAACGACAAAATAAGATTCAAAAAATTTGGGTTGAAATACAAAAACCATATCAAATATATTGGAGATAAAATTAAGGAGTAATTTAAAGAGTAAATTAAGGAGTTGTCATTCTTAATTTAAGGAGTAATTCAAGGAGTAAAACAAGGAATCATTAATTCAAGGAGTAAAACAAGGAATCCTTAATTGAAAGAGTAAATGAAGGAATGTTTAATTCAAAGAGTAAATCTCCTTATATATAGCTATAGAATTGTAATGAAAATATGAAAGAAACAATACAATTTTGAGAGAGTTTGTTTTATTTGGCAAGGCCTTTAGGTCTTGGCCTTTGGCCTTGACGTTTTCAAAACCAATTTTCAACATGGTATCAGAGCAAGTCGATCTTCTAGAAAAAAAATTGTTATTCCTCTCCTCAAAGTGCGTTTGGCACTCTATGAGAGCGATTTCTTATTCTATTTGTTTTTTCAAACCAAATTTCTTGGCGATGATGGATTAATCTCTCCTGCAATTTCTACCTACCTGATGTGAAGGAGGAGTATTGTGGTAAAAGGAAAGATCTCACATTGAAACCAAGCTCTTGGCGATGATGGATTAAATCTCTCTTGTAGCTTCTACCGACTTGATGTGGAAGAGGAGTATTATGGTAAAAGGAAAGGTCCCACATTGAAACCAAGCTCTTGGCGATGATGGATTAAATCTCTCCTGTAGCTTCTACCTACCTGATGTGGAGGAGGAGTGTTGTGGTTAAAAGAAAGGTCCCACATTGAAACCAAGCTCTTGGCGATGATGGATTAAATCTTTCCTACAGCTTCTACCTACCTGATGTGGAGGAGTAGTATTGTGGTAAAAGAAAAGGTCTCACATTGAAACCAAGCTCTTGGCGATGATGGATTAAATCTCTCTTGTAGCTCCTACCTGTCCGATATGGAGGGAAAGTATTGTGGTAAAAGGAAAGGTCCCACATCGACAACAATAATTTTTTTTTTTGCTATCTTAATCAGCATTTTTTGTTAGTTTTACATTTACTGCCTTAACTTCTCATCAGTTTCAACGACTTCTGTTCAAGCTTAGATCCATAAACCTTATGGATCCAGCTTGAGGGGGAGTAATAGAGATAAAATGAAGGAGTAAATTAAGGAGTGTTAACTTCTTAATTCAATGAGTAAATCAAGAACCTTAATTTAAGGAGTAATTCAAGGAGTAAAACAAGGAATCCTTAATTGAAGGAGTAAAACAAGGAATCCTTAATTGAAGGAGTAAATCAAGAATTGTTTAATTCAAAGAGTAAATCGAGGAATGTTTAATTCAAAGAGTAAATCGAGGAATGTTTAATTCAAAGAGTAAATCTCCTTATATATAGCTATAGAATTGTAACGAAAATATGAAAGAAATAATACAATTTTGAGAGAGCTTGTTTTATTTGACAAGACCTTTAGGCCTTTGGCCTTTGGCTTTAGCGTTTTCAACATCAATTTTCAACAAAATATAAAACAAAAAAAAAACATAACAAAATTTCTAAAATGCAAAAATAGAAACAAAACTTTCAAAAATCCAAGATAATGTACAAGATAATAAAAAATTCAAATAACAACAAAAAACACAAAAAATCAATGAATAAACATAATCAAATTTTAAGTAATAAATAACTTACTTCGTAGTTATTTACTTTAACGTACAAAACTTAGAACAAAAAATAACAAATAACAAATCAAACAAATAAAATTGAAATATATATAAAAAACACAATAAATAATAGAAAAACATATGAGTTATGAGTTTTAAAAAACTCACCTCAGTAAGTCATGAAAGCAAAACTATATAAAATCAAATGCAGAAAATTCAAATATATGTAATATAATAGATAATGATGATGAATCAACAGAATCAAACAAGAAAACTTTCCAATTTGTAAAGAAAATAAAAAAAGATATTAGTTAGCGACCAATAAATAAAGAGAGAAACAAAATAGAGAAAATGAAAAAACACTGATAAAAACAAAAAAAAAAAATCAAAACAACACTACGTACCAGTAGCGCACTAATGAAGACATGAAAATGCACAAACAATGTTTGAAAAAACAAGAAAAATCAATAAGAAAATTGTGGAAAATCACAACAATGGACAAAAAAAAATTAGAGAGAAGAAGGAAATGTAAAATAGAGAATTAGCCAAAAAAGTATTTAAGCCTTCCGAAAATATTTTCGTGTCGTGAGTTGGGGTAAAATAGCATCCTCACTGATATGGGCTCTAGTTTGAGCCAATTTCACCCGTTTGACCCTATAACGTAAACATATAGCCTTTAATTTGTTTAGCTTATTGGAATCCACCTTTTTTATGTGCCAAAAAAAAAACAGAGAGTACATTATTGTACCCTTTTAATTCGTAAGAGAACTTATCATGAATACATTTAGTACAAACCCCCGTGAAAAAAAGAGAAGTAATGAAAGTAGAAAACAGATTACAATAAAAAAAATGTACGGAAAGAAATAGGTTGGGAGTCGTATAGAAATTTGTTAAAATCCAAAAGGATGAGAGGTTATGACATGTAATATTTTATATTATGTGTATCTTTGAATGTAACCATTCTATATCAGTGGACAATGAATTGAAAGGTAAGCCTACGGGGTTTGTGTATAATATTTGCATAATCTCAAGACCAATAATTTTGTTCTAGGAATATTATGCATAAGATTATCTGGTATAAAAGTTATAGGTTTGTGATTAGATGGATGTCTAAGAATTGATCAGGTAAGTGAAATTATTCTTTGAAGAAGAATGAGACTTAGATAATCTATGTATTGAATGTTATGTGAAATCTTTGAGATAAATGTATAATTGATATGATAGTTAGTGTCTTTGTTTATTTTTCTATTTTTATTTCTTCATTAGTTTAATTTAGTTTAGTTGTGATGTTTATTGGTATCATCACTAGAAGTCCTCACGAGATTATAATTCTTTCACTATGACACCCTAGGATTTTAAAGGCTTGTTACATATGTTAAATACAACGGTGTCAATCTATGAAAATGATTTAGGTTAGGTTAGGATAGGTTGATTTAATCTCCTTTTGAAAGAAACTTTGATTGCTTATCTTGCTAAGGATTAGCTAGAAATTGATTGGGGCTTGTGATACATGCCTAAAAATATGTATATCTTGTCATTTATAGAGGCTAAAAGAATGAATTAGGTTTTAATATTGTATTTTTACTTAAGTATTTTATAAATTATGTTTTTGGAATATATTGGGCATTGTTGTCATAGTACAAAATACATCAAGGAGGGGTCAAAAAATGAAAGTGAGAAAAATAATAGTGCACCACGTCATGAGTATATATATGTCGCAACACCACTCTCTTAGATGGAATTTCACTGAACCAAAAACAAGGTGGTGATGGCATGAGTCTAAGCACGCCGTGGCTCGTGTTCAACACTCTTAATCCCACTTACTCTAGATTTTATAGGCCTAGAATTCTGATTATTTTAAGCCTCTACAATCCTAATCCTAATTACATTGTGTGTAACTCTTGCATTATAAATAGGTAACTAGAGTTAACCACAAAGAAGGCACAAATTTAGACATAGAATTTATAGAAAATACACTTAGGTCTACAGAGAATTTGGAAGCTAGAGGCAATTAAGGAGTTGGAGATGAGCCTTAGACATTAGTCTTAGTTTCTTCTTCATCTTGTTTTCTATGATTTTAATTATGATTCTTTCAGATTCCATGCCTAGTTAATTTATTTATGTTATTTTGTGCAATTTCTAAGCCCTAAACTATGACTTGATTAATTAAATGTCATGTTTAATTTTTAGTTTCAATTCTTGATTTTTGATGTGTTTGACTCTATGTATAAATTTCAAAACTATACATCTATGAATTAGAGTAACTAACTAATTTATTGCATGTGTATGTTTATATCTATCTAAGATGTTAGTATGTAATTGCTCGTGCTTGTTTAGCTATCTTCCTTTTAGAACTTAATGTAATGAATAAATTAAGTCTAGTGAGTGAACGTCTTTTATTAATCAACATACAACAAGAAAATGTGGGTTGTCTTAAGTGTATCTTGATTTGTAAAGCTAAAGTTTAGAATTTAAGGATAGTTCTAGGTTACAATAATAATTTAGGATTAAGAAACTAAGTATTGATTCATGACATAATTGGTTAGATTAAAATTTAGTGGTGATGATAGTCCTACAATCACATGTTTCTCATTATTTGTGTGCTCGTTATTATTTTTATTGTTTAAATTTTTATTTTTATTTTAAAATAATTTTCAAAACCCCGCTTTTCTCATTAACTAATAAGTTAATAAGTAGTGGTGGTCACTACTACAAAAATGAGTATTTAAGTCACTGTGTAAAGTCATTTTTTTCTAAAAACATGACTTGTAATGAATTTAAATTCGGTTCGGTGTAGAACCAACGCTATCCATATCAACTGACGTGACATCCAACGTGGATAGCGTCAGTTTTCCACGCCAACCGATGCTATCTCATATTTTTTAAATTAAAAAATGGATGAAGTAAATACAATTAAAATTAATTATTATTTTATTTGACTCTTTAGAATTTAAGTTTGATATAAATAATATAATTTTTCCTTTTTTTTAGACAATTAGTTTTAAAAATTATATAATTTTGTTTATTTGTTTAAATATTTAAATTTATATAAGTACCTACAATATATCTTTATTTAATTTTGTGTATATATATATGTTTTAATTAAATATTATTCTAAAGTTATTATTTTTTTCTTTTTCTATAGTACGTACATACGCATATGCATATATAGTATAAAGAAAATAATAAATGACAACAAAAAAAACAATTAAATTGCAAGGATAGCGTCGGTTGACGTGGTGAACCGACGCTATCCGCGTGGATAAATTTATTGTGCGTGGATAAATTTATTTATATATAAATAATTATATTTTATTAAGTAGAATTTTATAGCTTATTATTTAATTTGTTTTATTTTTTGTATAAATTTTTGATTTAGGTATGTTTTTTATTTTTCTTGTTATTACGTTTGACTCATTTTATGTGGAAATAATATCTGAAATGTTGTGGGTTTCATGGATTATATATATTTACTGTGCATGGATAAATTTATTTATATATAAATAATTATATTTTATTAAGTAGAATTTTGTAACTTATTATTTAGTTTGTTTTATTTTTTGTATAAATTTTTGATTTAGGTATGTTTTTTTATTTTGCTTGTTATTACGTTTGGCTTATTTTATGTGAAAATAATATCTGAAATGTTGTGGATTTGATGGATTATATATATTTACTGTGCGTGGATAAATTTATTTATATGTAAATAATTATATTTTATTAAGAAGAATTTTGCAGCTTATTATTTAGTTTGTTTTATTTTTTGTATAAATTTTTTGATTTAGGTATGTTTTTTATTTTGCTTGTTATTACGTTTGACTTATTTTATGTGTAAATAATATCTGAAATATTGTGGGTTTGATGGATTATATATATTTACTGTGTGTGGATAAATTTATTTATATATAAATAATTATATTATATTAAGTAGCTTATTATTTAGTTTGTTTTATTTTTTGTATAAATTTTTGATTTAGGTATGTTTTTTATTTTACTTGTTATTACTTTTGACTTATTTTATGTGGAAATAATATCTGAAATGTTGTGGGTTTGATGAATTATATATATTTACTGTGCGTGGATAAATTAACTTATATATAAATAATTATATTTTATTAAGTAGAATTTTGCAGCTTATTATTTAGTTTGTTTTATTTTTTGTATAAATTTTTGATTTAGGTATGTTTTTTATTTTGCTTGTTATCACGTTTGACTTATTTTATGTGGAAATAATATCTGAAATATTGTGGGTTTGATGGATTATATATATTTATTATGTGTGGATAAATATATTAATATATAAATAATTATATTTTATTAAGTAGAATTTTGCAACTTATTATTTAGTTTGTTTTATTTTTTGTATAAATTTTTGATTTAGGTATGTTTTTTATTTTGCTTGTTATTACGTTTGACTTATTTTATGTCGAATTAATATTTGAAATGTTATGAGTTTGATGGATTATATATATTTACTATACGTGGATAAATTTATTTATATATAAATAATTATATTTTATTAAGTAGTGAATAGAGGAAAAATAATATATTTTTTTAAATTTTTAAGAAATTATATTGGTATAAGAGTTATACGTGCTATCTATTTACTCTTTTAAAAATTATAAATATATATTTATAATTTAAATAATATATATATATACATATATTAATAAAAATCAAATAATAACTAAAAGGTAAGTATTATTATTATTATTATTATTATTATTTATATATGATACTTATGTGTTAAAATGTTAAATATGTTACTATAGTAGTCCTTACTTCTATAAAATGTTATATACGTATAATTAATTTTACTTTTTAATTATGATATAGTAACATGTTTAGAAATTAGAATCAACTAAAGTGATTGGTTTTTATATATTCATGGTGCTAAATAAGAATGTGAGTGGATTACATACATCTTATCATAATGTACAAGTAGAAAATATGTTTCATGGTGTTAAAGATGAATTACGCGAGGATGATCCCAAAACCTTTAAAAAACTTATAGAAGATGCTGAAAAACCGTTGTATCCAAACTGCAAAAAATACACTAAAATGTCGAGATTGGTTCATTTGTACAATGTGAAGGAAAATATGGTTTTTCTGACAAGGGATTCACAGAATTACTAAATCTACTAGTCGATATGTTTCCTGAGGGTATTGAATTGCCATCTTCAATGTATAAAGTGAAGAAATCTCTTAGTCGATTTGGCATGGAATATCAGAAGAATCACGCTTGTCCAAATGATTGCATTCTTTATAGAAAAGAATATGAGACATTACATGATTGTCCTATGTGTAAAGAATCGAGATGGAAGCATGGTACAAATGAGAGTACAACACATAAGAAAGGCGTGCTTGCAAAGGTTCTTTGGTATTTTTCTCCGATTCCTCGCTTTCAAAGGTTGTTCAATAGTAAAGATACATCAAAGTTGTTGACTTGGCATTCAGATAATCGATCTGATGATGGGGTGCTACATCATCCTTGTGATTCTCCAAATTGGAAAGTAGTAGATAATTTATCTCCTCAATTTTCATTTGATCTGCGTAATCTTCATCTTGCCATTGCTGCTGATGGAATTAATCCATATAGTTCCCTCAATAGTTGGCCAGTAATTATGATAACATACAACCTTCCTCTCTGGTTGTGTATGAAAAGAAAATTCATGATGTTAAGATTATTGATCTCAAGATTGAAACAACTCGGTGTTGATATTGATGTATATTTGTAGCCTCTGATAGATGATTTAAAGACGTTGTGGAATGATGGTGTAAATGTTTACAATGCACATAAAGAAGAACACTTTAACTTGAAGGGGATCCTTTTAAGGACAATTAATGATTTTCCTGCCTATGGAAACTTATCAGGACATGCAACAAAAGGTTACAAGGGATGCCCTATATGTAGTGATGGAACTTTTGCAACTTATCTTGTTCACGGACGAAAGATGTCTTATAGAAGACATAAAAGATTTTTGCCATCTGGACATAAATTTAGATACCAAAATAAACCGTTCGATGGTGAAGAAGATCATGATCATGCAACTTGACATTTGCGAAGTGTTGAGATATTAAGGCAATTGAATGGTATGACATTCAAACGATATGGAAAGATGAAAAAAAACTCACTAAGGTAGGGAAATGAAAGAGGTCAACTTATGAAATAGGTGACAATAAAAAAGAGTTTGAACTGACTTACCATGGTTGTTGAAAAAAAATCAATATTTTGGGAATTACCTTATTGGAAAGACCTACACATTCGTCACATCTTAGATGTCATGCACATTGAATAAGAATGTATGTGAGAGCTTGATTGGTACTTTACTTAATACACCTGGAAAAACAAAGGATGGAATTAAAGCAAGATTTGATTTAAAGAAACTAGGCATACGACCTGAATTGGAACCAAGGGTGAAAAATGATAAGAATCGAACATACTTATCACTAGCATCATATACAATGTCAACAAAAGAGAAGGATGTGTTTTGTAAATGTTTGGAGGGTGTGAAAGTTCCTGATGGTTACTCATCCAACTTAAGAAATTTTGTGTCTATCATATGACTATCATATCTTAATGCAACAGTTATTACCAGTTGCTATTAGATCAATTCTTCCAAAACATGTTCGATTATCAATAATTCGACTTTGTTCATTCTTCAATACAATATGTAAGAAATCTATATCAATTGGCGAGTTAAATTCTTTACAGAAAGATGTTGTAGAGACTTTGTGTCTAATTGAAAAATATTTTCCTCCTTCTTTCTTCGATATAATGAATCACTTGTGTGTTCATTTAGTTTGAGAGGTTTAATTGTGTGGTTCTACTTACTTAAGGTGGATGTATCCTTTTGAGAGATATATGCAAGTCCTTAACGGATATGTAAATAATAGAAATTGATCTGAAGGATGCATGGTGGAACGCTACATTGTTGAAGAGGTCATTGAGTTTTGTTCTGAATACTTTAGTGGTGGCACTAAAAATGGGAATCCTACGCATAAGTTGTTCTTAGAATGTCACATGATCCAAGTAGGTAACCCTATGCTTGGTAGAAGTAATAAATTATTTATTGATCACATTCGATGGGAAAAAGCAAACTGAATCATTTTGGTAAATAATAATGAGGCACAACTGTACATAGAGTAGGTGATGTTCATTGTTTCATGATTGCAAAAATCATTAATTTTTTATTTAATTATTAATGATGATATATAACTTCATATATATTTAATAACATTACGTGATGCATTTAAACTTATTGAAGATCGATCCTCGTTATAAAAAAGAGAGGAGAAAAATGGTTGTATGATGAACATAAGCGAGAGCTTATTAATTGGTTTCGCAACCATGTAAGTGTCACAAAAAAATTCATGCATGTATCTTCCTAGATCTATTCAATGTTTTAAAACTTTGCTCTAAACACATTTGGTGTTTTTGTATACATAGATTCAAGATGAACTCAAAAAACCCAATCATAAAATATCAGAAAGTTTACAGTGGCTTGCACATGGGCCAAAATTCAATGTCAAAATTTGATGTTCCTAAAATTGTCAATTAATTTATATTTCTTCATTGTTTGCAGATATTTCATGGATCTTCAAATAACAGAGCTTGTAGATGCAAATGATCCATTGGGGTATTTGAAAAGAAGGGGTTGGGCGAATATACCTAATACTCCACTTAACCCAGAAGATAGAATACCTGTTCTATTTGATGCTACTAGTAATCCAATAGAGGAAAATGGTCAACAATTGAAATCCTCTATTGGTCGACTTGCGAAGTCCAATATACCAATCAATATAAATGATTGGTCTCAGGTTGACAATGCATAAAAGTTCAAAATATGGATAACCATTTGTGTAAGTCTCTTATATTTTATAATCAATATATATATATATATATATATATATATATATATATATATATTATTAGGTGTGTATTATATCTAATCTTTTGTACTGTGTTTTTACAGAATTGTTACAAAGTCGATGACAGTTGGAAACTTAAGTGTTATAAGATTGCAAATAAGGCGTGGAAGGAATACAAGACTTCCAGATTGGCAAGAAATTATGTCTTTCCATATTTGGAACCACTTGATGTGGTAGAGCTCTACAAAATCCCTTAAGAACACTCCTGGATTACACCTCAAGTTTGGAAAGACTTTGTGGATTATAGACGTTTAAATGAATTTCAAATTATTAGGGAAGAACATCAAAATGTACAAATGCATAACATTCTTCCTAACCGTATTGGGAGGTCTTCAAATCCTGAAGTTAGATATAGAATGGTATTATTATTTGTCTTAATTTATAAATATTTTTATATTTATTTTCCTCAATTTAATTTCATGTCATTGTTAATAAATTTTTCATAATTTATGTATCCTGAAGTTAGATATAGAATGGTATTATTAATTTGTCTTAATTTATAAATATTTTTATATTTATTTTCCTCAATTTAATTTCATGTCTTTGTTAATAAATTTTTCATAATTTATGTAGGAAGCTGAATTAGGTAGACCTGTTACCCGAACTGAATTGTACATAGAAACAAAGAATCCCAAAATGAAGAATTCAAGACCGATGTCTAAGCGAGGAGAAGAACAATTAAATAAGTTGGTTAGTAATTTCGGTTGATAAAAAGTCTTAATGATTTTTAATAATTGATGTAGTAATGAATGATATGTTTGTGTGCTTTATTATTTGTAGAGAGCTGTTCAAGAAAAAATATCTAGGGGTGAAATAATTGAAAAGCTTAGGAGAGATGCTTTATATCATGCATTATGACGCGAGCATCCTGGTCGTGTTAGGGGAGGTAGCCAATATGATGGTTCTATGGAGTATTTTAACATTCCAAAACAAAAGCCTCAGACAGTAGGTAAGGAGAAGTACACTAAAATTGAAGAAGAATTCAACTTCTTTAAGGCCTCAGTGTTAAGTGTGATTGCCACTCTAAAAGAACATTAATCTCAAAAAATGTCAACCATGACATCATGCTACAACCAGGGCATGCCATATTGGCCAAGCATGCAACCATCCATGCCAGGCATACCACACACGCAATCTCATTGCGCTCAAACTACATCCAGTATGGGATATAGCCATCCTATTGGTCCTCACTATATGCCAGGAATGCATATGCAATCAAGTAGTGGTTCATTTTCTTTAATGCAATCTGCATATTCTTATCATCAATCAAACTACGATGAATGTTTTGGTGATAATGTACATCTAATAGCTACCCCAAATGGGAGTCCTCCTCTATTTGATAAATCATATGTGGTAAGATTTTAATTTCTGGTGTCTATAAACTATTATTTTTAAATTCTTATTATATGTTTTATTTTTTATATATAACACTTAAATTTTTTACAGAATATGAAATGTTTGTTGAAACATCCTTCGCCAATAGACTTTGTTGCTATTGGAACGGTATAACATTTGAGCGATGATCGGATGATTCATAATCAATATTTGCCTAATCATTGGTGAATAGTAATTGATCAATCATTGTTTCATGATTGTCCACTACATGTGCCTTCTGTTGCTACCACAGTCCAAGAGACGGTTGGACAGTATGTGGCTTGGCCGTCGATTGAAGTTGTTCTAAATTTTGACGTGGTAATATTTTTTAACTTAAAAGATAACACTTGTTTCCTACTATTATTTTATTATATCTTATATTGTTACTAAAATACATATATAATACCTTTTTTTTAGTCTATTATACCATAACTCTTAAATGCGGCACATTTAAGAGATACGAAGCAAGTATCTCGTGCTAAATCAATGTCTAGTGGCCAAACATCGTGCACTATGTCATTCAAGAAGAAGCCTTGGAAAAAGTATAGTCATAATTATGCTTTAAACTTCAGCAGAAATCTTGGCACTTTGATGACTATTGTTGGGAGGGCATGTAGCATAAATGATGGATGAACTATGCCACTTCCTATAGAAATTTCTGGTGTAGACCTCGGCCAAACTTATATATCGATCGAGTGCATATTGCAACTATTTTAATATAAAATGATCGATTTAAGTATAATTCAAGTGTGGACAAGGTGAGTCCTCAAACTATTTATTTTTCTTTCATTTATGTAGAACATATCTAATTATATATATATCTTTTATATAGGGTGTGCTATTATCGACTTCAACATAATCACTCATCACATTTAGCAATGTTCTATGATTCTTCATATGTCAATCAATATCAAGAGAAGGATGTTAGCATCAGAGCTAAACAATTATGTGATAGGACATTAAGGCTTAACAGAAATCAAAAGTTGATAATCCCTTGGCTATTAAGGTTTGAACAAGGCCAAGATCATTGGATGTTGGTAATCATTGATTTGTTCAATAATCATGCTTGGTACTGTGACTCAGCTTCCATAGAACTAAGTAAAGATACAAAAGCAGTTGTTGAAATGTAAGAGTTATAGCTACATATTAGTTTCTTCTATTATTTTTTGTAATATTTAATAAAAGCTAACCGTTTTAAACCTTGATAAGGCATGGAAGTTGTGGAAAAAGTTTAGGGGCATTGCCCTTAAAAAATCTCATAAGCTTATATGGACAAAATTTATGGTATGTACCAACCAATTTTAATAGTTTTATTAATTTTACACTTTGACGACATTATTTTATTTGTAATTTAAGTTAACTATATGTAATGTATATAAATTATTTGTTTTTGTAATAAATTTAATTATCAAGTAATTAATTATATTTAAATTTTTAATTATGTATTATTATTTATATTTTAGTTTTTTTATGCTATATATATTCAATAATACGAAAAATGAGAATAAAAATAAAACAAAATTCATAAAATGTACGTGTAAGTCGGTTCACAGGGTGAACCGACTTTAACTATAAAGTCAGTACATCGCGTCAACCGACTTTACATTTTAAGTCACTCAATTTAAAGTCGGTTCAGCGAACCGACTTTAAATTCGTGTAAATTCGGTTAAAAACCGACTTTAATGCCTATTTTTGTAGTAGTGAGTCACTATTACAATCTTCGTAGGTTTGACAACCTTTGTTTTTAATTTACTTATTACTTATAGAATTTGATTATGCATACTTGCATGTTTCCAAGCATATTAGCCCATTTAGACATGTCATTGATCCTTCCGTTTTGCTCTGTGATTCACATTAGGGCCACACATGTTTCCTTAAAAAGCCACACAAAGAAAATTTATTAGTGGCATGTGGAGTTGATGCCAATGATGCATGGAATGTATCCACTTGGATGAGCTATAACAAAGAATGAATGTGGTGAAACTTAGCAATGATTTCTTGAAACATTACAAGAAAGTTTAAACCTAAGGATATGTGAAGCGTATACATTCACGTGTGAGGCAATGAAGTGTCACATATATCACGCAAGAATCTTGAAATTGATAGACAAAAATCAAGGCCTAAACATGCTAGGTGGTATGTTGGCATGAAAGTATCAAGTTAGAGGGAAATGAGGGTATCTAACTACTCTTGATTTACAGAACAAAACTTCTTCATGTAGGAAATGAGATTTAATAGGCATCTGATGAGTGCTCAAAAAGCACTAAAATAACCATGATTTTATGCACATTAATTGATTAAAAATATATATATTTATATGTTTTATCATATATTTATATAAATTTGTCTTTTTCGGAATCACGGGTATTTTTATTGTTTTTCAGGTATTTTGGCTTAAAAACGCAACTTAAAAACTCAAAGAGGAATACTGAAAGCAATACATCACAAATATATTAATAAATAAATGCGGAAAGGTCGACAAATATGGAAAAATTGGACAAAATGGATCAAAAAGGTCAAAAATTTCAAAAAGGAGAAAAACGCGCCGCCGCGCCCCACCGCCCGGCCGCAGCGCAAGCAGCAGCGCGCGGCACTGTTCATCCGCGGGTACTGTTCATCCGACTCGGCACTGTTCATACCCGGTACTGTGCAGCCGCGGTACTGTTCATACCCGGTACTGTGTAGCTGCCCCATGTCATGCTGACGTCATCAAATGACGTCAGCAATCAATAATCCGCGTTTTTACATTTTTTTAACTTTTTTTTCTCTACTTTTTCTCTCCATCCTCACCTATAAATACCCCCCTTTCCTTCACTTCAAAACACACCTTAAAAACACACTTCTCTCTTCTTTCTTTCTCTCTTTTCTTAGATTTTTAGTTTTTCTTAGTTTTTCTTATGTTTTCTTAGTTTTTAGCTTTTCTTAGTTAAATTTCTCTTAGATTTAGAGTTCTTCCCTTTTGGGGAAGAACTAGTTATGTTTTTGTAATATTTTAGCTCTTTGATTCAATAAATGGGAGTGCAAATTCCGCTTGGAGTTTTTCCAGCAACGGGAATAGCGTCGAAGTTCTGTAAGGATTTTATTTTCTTTACAGTTATTTTTATGCTTTATTCTTACATGTTATATTTAATTTGTCTGTGGTTAAATTTAACTGTGCTGGCTGTTTAGTAAACATGATGTAATAATGACGTTGTTATGCTTGCGAAATATTAAATAGGTAAAAATCTCTAAAATGAATTGATTTTATTTTTATTCATGATTTTATATTAAGAATGTTAGAGAGAAATATATTATTTTTCATTACAAACTTAAACCTGAAAATTAGATTTTAAGGTTTAGTTATCCGGTCTGATTTAGAGTAGTGCTCTTTTATTTGATGGTACAATCGCCCGGTAGTTAGAGTGAAGCTCTATTTCAAAAGTTTTTATAAGAATTATTATCTGAAAATGTATTGACAACATGTTTTCGGTAGTGGTTTTAAAACTTGAAAGTTAGTACTCGGATAGCTAAATTCTTAGGTTTAATTTGGACACCTTGAATAAAGTTTAAACTGTCTAACCCCACCAAAGGTGGCATTTAAATGGTTCATTTTCAATCTCTTAGAAAAAGGAATTAATTTAATGAGGCAAATTAGTTATCAACCCCACCCATAGCTGTTAATTGATTTGTTTAGTTAACAAAGAATATCTAACCACACCAAAGGTGGCATTTAAATGGTTCATTTTCAGCATGACATGGGGCGGCTGCACAGTACCGGGTATGAACAGTGCCGAGTCTGATGAACAGTACGCGCGGATGAACAGTGCCGCGCGCTGCTGCTTGGGCGGAGCTGGGCGCTGGGGCGCGGCGGCCGGGCGGTGCGGCGGCGCGTTTTTCTCTTTTTTGACATTTTTGACCTTTTTGACCCATTTTGTCCAATTTTTCCATATTTGTCGACCTTTCCGCATTTATTTATTAATATATTTGTGATGTATTGCTTCCAGTATTCCTCTTTGAGTTTTTAAGTTGCGTTTTTAAGCCAAAATACCTGAAAAACAATAAAAATACCCGTGATTCCGAAAAAGACAAATTTATATAAATATATGATAAAACATATAAATATATATATTTTTAATCAATTAATGTGCATAAAATCATGGTTATTTTAGTGCTTTTTGAGCACTCATCACAACCTCCAACCAGCTTCTTGCTAGTCCCTTAGCAAGAGAAGCGATAAAAACTAAAAATTAAACTATCCTAAATCACTTTCGTGGATTGAAACGGTTGCATTTAGCCTATGCAACAAGCCGTTAAACCCCTAGGTTGCCCTAGTGGACGAGTTTGAGTCTCGTGAGGGTTTTCAGTAATGATACCCACAAACATTGAACTAACTGTAAAAATCAAAAGAAACTATAAAAATAATCAAATCAAAAACTACAATTACAACACAATCAATAATTAATTTAAGAATAAAAGAAAACAACATATCACAAAAATATCTCATACTTTTTAATCTCCTTTAAGATCATAATTAAAATCTCAAGCATAAGTTATTTTAATCTCTTTAAACAATCATGATTTTATTATAATAATTAGTCGAAAATCATTTTCATATTTCATTTCAAAAATGTAGCAATTTAATTTTACCCAATTTCAGTGTCATGAATCAAAATTCGCTTCGACTCTATTCCTCACAAGTCAATACTCTCAAAGCACTGAATCCTATGGGTTCAAACACTCATACTAATTTATATGCGAAAGAGTTGATGTATAGAAATGAACTAATAGGTTCGCATATGTATAAAGAATAAAGGCTCAAAGTGTTATTTTAACATTGATCTCATGAAAGGAATCGAATGTATAAATTATAAAGATATCATATATAAAAATTATTTTAATGCATAAATCAAACTCATTAAGAAAGAATTTCAAGATATATGCTTTTTACAAATGAAGAAATTGCAATGACTTTTTAGGGAATTACTTCCTATATATTTCTTTTGTAATTAGCCTTTACTCACAACTTTGTAGGCAATGTGGGTCATAGTATGTAGATGATACTATAATTTTTTTATCTCTCTATTTTTTTTCTGAAGATTTTTTTTTTTTTTCAATATATGTATTTTTTTAGAGAGTCAACCCATGTACAGATTGTACATTTTTTTGGATTTTGGTGAGTGGTTAATTTTGTGGCTTTTCTGTTTGATCTTGGTTTAGGTAACCCCAGATATGTCTTTTTGTTTTTGTAGCAGTCATGCATAAATGAGATATAAGCATATACTATCAATTTCTACTCAAATCATTTAATCTAAACAAAAATAATAAAAAAATATATGATACTCTATTAAGATGAGAAAAAATTCATACATTCAATGCTAATACCTATAGAGATCATCTAAAAATTTAAATAAATAAGAAATGTGTTTGGAGTAGAAAAAATATATTTCACTCTGAATAAAAGAATTTAGGCTCAAATTATATCTCACAAGGGTAGTCTCCACTAAAAAAAAAATTCATAAACACCGATTTTGGGTTTAATATAATTTCCACATTTTATCAAGAAATACTAGTTATGACAAAAACTAACTAATTATCAAAAATAATTACAAAATATTTCATGATATGTTTTCAAAAATTAATCTAACAGTACAAAAGACTTAATTATTTACTTAAATTTGATTTAAAGAAATGATAAATTTTTGTGAGAAAATATTTAAATTTTTTTTTTAATTTTTAAATTGTTAAATCTTTTTTTTTTTAATTAAGCATGGTAACTTTTCAGCATCCCTTATACCAGTGCTATAAGCTACATATTTTTGAGGAGTTAAGATCCTCATATGCATATGTCTCATTTGTATAAAATAGATAGTTATAGGATTGCATATTTAGATAACATATGCCCTATTACTGATGAAGAGGAGTGGGTTGAGATGGATATTGCACCACCAATAGCACCTCCAGTTTTAAAACCACAGCCGACAGGCCTCTTAAATCTAGAAATAAAATAGAAGAAAGAATGAAAATGAGTCAAAAACTACTTGATAGGCTAAGGAAATACAATGTCATCATTCATTATACATTCAATTGTAAGTACATAATGATAAGGATATTAAAAACTCATTTATGATACTACTGGTAGTCTTCCACGTGGGTAAACTTACTCTAAGGGAAAATTGACAGAGAACACTAGTTACCACTTCACATATTGTAACAAGGCTTAGTAAAAGCATATCCAAGCAAGTAAATAACAGGAAAGAGTGAAAAAAATGTAATAACTAAACAATCATGTAACTTAAATAGTCATTATATGTAGATTGTTAAAGGACAAAAACTTGTTGTGTGTTTTTGAAACACATAAAAAAACGTGCAAGCATACACGGTCACAATTAATAATATTTGATAAGTAAGTTATCGTTCCCACGGAGATTTGTTACTATAGTTTGTTGAGTACTAAAATTATCTCTCTCTGATTTTATTCAAAACGATCATTGATTCAAACAAATCTAAGAAAACAGTTTAATAACAAAATAAAAGAAATCTAGGATTGCAATTTTTCACCAAATTAATCAACTCAAATCATATTATTTTCTTTTGATTTATATTTTTTTAGTACATTCAATTTGTTAACTGAAAACTTCTAATTTTATTCATACATCTCTTCCAAGCTCCGTACAAACACACCTCATTAAATTAATTCACTATATTCCTATGAGAATTAAATTCACCAAGATTCATTACGTTCTAAGTTCTCAAATGGCCACACATACAATTAGGGTATATTCCTATCTTTCATCATACATGTCATTCTATCTATGAGCAATATACACAAAAATGCCTCTTCCAAGTTTATTTTTGTGCCATGGATCATTTGATAAAATTCGTAAATAATCAAAAGCATAAAACACAAAATAGAATAAACAACTCAAACGACTTATAAATCGTTCAAAAATAATTAAAATAAAAGCATCGTAAATTTAGATCAAATGCAACCCTAGAAAAATTAAATTACTTCATAAATTTAAAATAAAAATTACAACAAATACAGAAAAATAAGATGAAGAAGGAAAATTAAAACATCACTCAAAACAAATATTTGGCACACGTAGAACATACCAAAAGCCAAAAAATGGCTTCTGCGTGTTCTGCATTCCAAAACCGAACAACACAAAATAATCTCCAAAACTAAACTCTCAAAAACTCCAAAACTTTTTTACTCTCTCATACTATCCCCTATTTATAACATCAAATTTATAAAAAAAATACATTTAAAAATATATTATTTTAATACACGCGGGGGACAGATAGTTATGTAGAAATTAATTAATTAATACACGTGGGGGACAAAATTATATCGAAAACGCAAACAGGTATCGAAAACGCAAACTGGGATCATGTGCGTCGCTGCTCATTTTTTTAGATTCACGTTGCCACGTGTTGGCTTCTGATTTGCTGCAAGAATTAGTGCGGACACATGGCAGAATTCAATTGGCTGTGGGAAATGGGCACAGGAGACATCTACGCACGGGAGGCAACGGCTACAACACGGGCTTGATCCTGCGCTTTCGCGCTCATCATAACATGTCACGTGTCATCACATGATTGGCTTAAAAATAGAGTGGGACATGTGGCATTTTCTGATTCGAGGTAAGGATTACGGCGGACACGTGGCAGCATTTCATTCACTGAAAATCCGGTTACACGTAAAGATCAGCGCACGGGATCAGAGGCGCGCGTAAGTGGGGGACAGCGGCTGGACGCGTCAGACATGTGGGTCCCACTTGCACACTGGCTTTAACGGCAGGTGGGCCCCACTCGGGCACTGAGCCGCGTGAAAATAGAGACTTGCTCCCATGCGAGTTGGTCGGGTGTGATCGGCACACGCGTATCGTAGCCATTTCTTCTTTGATCGAACGGTCCACATTTCGCACGTGCTGTATGGCGCGTGGATTCTTCTCACCTGCGCAGAAAATTAAATTTTAATTAATTGCATTTTGGCCCACAAATTTAATTCAAATTACATTTTCAACTTTCTTTAATTAAAGTTTAGCCCTTTTCTAATTTAAATTAAATTTTTAAACTTTTAATAATGAAAATTAAGCCCGATTTTAATTTAAATTATATTTTTGACTTTTATAAATTGTAATTAAGAACTCTATTATTTGAAATTATATTTTTAGACATAAATTTGAAATTAATTATGTTTTTCGATACAAATTATTTAATTTTCTTAAAATATATTAAAAACAGTAAATAATAATTTATTATACTAAAATTAACTAAAAACATTAAGAACATAGCAATTATAATTAATAAAATAGATGAAAATAACTATATAAAATACAGTTATGAGGTAGCATTAATTTCTCTATTTTAAACCAAAAATAGAGACCCAAAGCATATTGCCCAAACAGTCAATACATACTCTGTTTCTATACTAGAAAAATATAGTCATTCTTTCTCTAATTAATGGCAGAACTATCCCATTGCTTCACTATCAATATTATGAAAAAAATCAAACACACCTACAGCCTATTCACTGTGTTTTGCAAACTACCAATATCTTCTTCCATAATTCCTTTAGTCTTTAAAAGGCCTAAAATCAATAACCTTGGCCTAACTGAAATAGATTCATCTATCCACTTAAAAACCTTCATCCTGGTTGTCTTCTTGATTTTAAATTCAGACAAGACAACCACCTTCTTCCTCGATTAGTAGCAGTCCACGAGCACTTCACATTAGCAACCAACCCATATTTGCATCTATCAATAGAATCCATTACAACATATTGTTGGGAAATATTGATGGTTGTAAAGAAATAAATTTCATAAACCCAGGATAATTTCCCAAACCAAAATAGAAAAAAATAACATCAAAGAATTTTAGTGTGGAAAACCTTTCAAAATAAAAGTAACAACCACGGGACCCATAGGCCACTTAAAACTTCCACTATAATAAAATGGGACTATAAACTTCACCTTTAGGTGAATCTCTCACAAAAATACAATAAATATATATCTTCAATTTGTGGATAAAACTTTACAAATTGACTTTCAAATTTTCCTCTCAAGAAACTCTCTATGTTCTTTGCTCTCTATAATTTCCTTTCTCTCAACTTGATGTATATTAAGATTGAGGCTAAGGCCTTTTATAGAGGCCAATAATTCCTTCCACCATTCAAGTCATATTTTGCGTGGAGACAAATAGCCCACATATTTGACTTTTTTCTCCTTCTTACCGCATTCTTAGCCTTCATTGGTGAATGCCTCTTTTTTTATTTATTTGTTGGCCCACATGAAAAGGACCAAAAAATTTCCCTCTCCACCTTATGTGGGACAAGGCTCTTCTACACCTACAATCTTTCTATATATAGCAAGCTTTTCTCTAGTCAGGATCTTTTCATCATATCTGTTCCATTATCATTGGTGTGGATCTTCTCAACTTATAGTAGTATATGTTCCAAATCATCAGGAATCCAATGATACCTTACGTCAATGTGTTTGGACCTTGAGTGGAAGGTTGGGTTCTTGCTAAGATGAATTGCACTATGACTGTCGCATTAAAGACCATAATTTTCTTGGTTCTTATGCAATTCTTGTAGGAAAATTTTCATCCACGGGATCTCCTTACAACCTTTATTGATTGCAATGTACTCTACTTCTGTGGTACTTAAGGCAATACACTTTTGTAATCGTGATTGCCATGAAATAGCTCCCCCTTGAAATGTTATTAGGTACCTGGATATAGACTTTCCTCACCTGCAAGTGGACAACTAGTAGGTTTAGCTTTGCTTATATTGAATCTTTCAAGAAGTTTTTCAACATACCATTTTTGGGAAAGCCAGATCCTTTGCTTTTGCCTATTGTGGGTAATTGTCATGCCAAGAATTTTCTTGACAAGTCCTAATTTCTTCAAGGCAAAAGACTTGCTCAACTCATTCTTCAACTTGTTAATCTTGTCAATATTTTGAGCTACAATTAACATGTCATCAACATAAAGCAGAAGAATAATAAAATCACCATCAGAGAATTTCTTAATGAAGACGCAGTGATCAACTAACATTTTTTTGTATTCATTTTTCTCCATGAATGAGTTGAAATTTTTGTAACACTACCTTGGTGCTTGCTTAAGATCGTACAAGCTCTTCTTTAGTCTGCATACCAACTTCTCTTTGCTTTTGACTTGGAAACCTTCGTGTTGTTCCATATAGATTTCCTCATCAAGATCACCATGTAAAAATGTAGTCTTTATGTCAAGTTGTTCAACTTCCAAATTAAGGCTAGCCGCCAAACCAAGAACAACTCGAATTGAAGACATTTTAACTACTGGTGAGAATATTTCATTGAAGTCAACACCCTTCTTCTACTTGAATCCTTTCACAACCAATCTTGCTTTGTAACGTGGTTGCGAGCTGCCTTTTTCGCTTTTGATTATGTACTCCCAATTGTTTTTGAGAGCTTTCTTTCTGTGTGGTAGTTTCATCATGTCAAATGCGTGGTTCTCGTGTAGAGATTTCATTTCTTCCTACATAGATTTTAACCACTCAGTCTTATGTTGATCAGTGATAACTTCGCCATAACTCTTCGGTTCTCCCCCTTCAGTGATCATCATATACTCATTAGGAGAATATCTATGACTTGGTCGTCGTACTCGGATAGATCTCCTTGTCTGTACTTTTAGTTAGACCTGTTCAGAAACTTGTTCTGGTTCTGAACTGCTAGTTGGTGGATTAACATCATCAGTATCTGGTGTATTTCCCTCATCATCAGGATTTGTTGGTAGAGAGATTGGTTCTAGATTAACTAGAATTTCATCTAATTATGGTGTCTTGGATTTATCAAAATTCTCGATTGTTTGATCTTCAAGAAACACCATGTCTCTGCTTCTGAAAATCCTTTTACTAAAAGGATCCCAAAATCTGTAGCCAAATTATTCATGGGCATATCCTATAAAGATACACTACTTCGCTTTTCCATCCAACTTAGGCCGCTCATCTTTTGGGATGTGAACAAATGCTCTACAGCTAAATACTTTCAAGTGTTTGTAAGAAATGTCTTTCCCCGTCCAAACACTTTATGGTACATCATAGTTCAGTGGAACTAAATGAGAAAGGTTGATTAAGTTGACTGTTGTTCTCATTGCCTCCCCTCAATAGGATTTTGGCAATTTTTCATTTAAGAGCATACATCTGACTCTTTCATAAATGGTTATGTTCATCCTCTTTGCGACACTATTGTGTTGAGGTGTATTTGGTACTGATTTTTCCAGCCTGATGCCAAAACTTCTACAATACTCCTCCAATGGTCCACGATACTCACTATCATTGACTGTATGTACACACTTCAAACGTCAGCCAGTTTCTCTCTTCACTTTTACATGAAACTGCTTGAAAACTTCATGCACTTGATCTTTAGTTTTCAAAGCAAAAGTCCACACTTTTCTAGAATGATCATCAATAAAAGTCACAAAATAATGAGCACCTCCTAGTGACTTACAACTCATTGTACATACATTTGTGTGTTTTAAATCTAAAATATTTTCCTTCCTTGATGGTGCGAGACTACCAAATGAAACTCTATGTTGTTTTCCCATAATACAGTAAACATAAGTTCGCAAGGGTGTACCTTTCATTCTTGGCAAGAGCTCTTTCTTGGAAAGAATTATGAGACCTTTTTCACTTATGTGGCCAATTCGCTTATGCCATAGCTCGATGGGAACTTCTTTCCTAGTGGTGTTTAATTCTCCTCTACACAATCTGGCTTCTGTGAGGTAGAGTGATGTATCTTTCTTGCCTTTCGTTATTACCAAATTTCCTTTGGTGAGCTTCCATTTTCCTTCACCAAAATAATTATTATATCCATCATCATTAAGCATACTGGTAGAGATCAAATTGAGGCGGATATCAGGAACATGCCTCAAATCTTTCAGAAGTAATCTGCATCAAAGATTAGTCTCTAGATAAATGTTGTCAATGTCGACAATTTTCGATGCATCATAATTTCCCATACTCACACGTCCAAATCACCTTGAGTGTAGGCTAAGAAGAATTCCCGTCATAAGATGACATGCAAGGTTGACATAATCAGCATCTCGAAAAATGACAAATTCTTCAGTGATAGATATGGTGTCATTTGTTCGGGTTTTTATTTCTTGATTTCTAGATCATTCTGTCTTTAACTTTCTACTTTCTCGAAAGAAGTGTATGGGCTTGCTGTAGTTGTGACACTTCTTGTCATGCCTCGATCTAGACTTCGATTGTCCTCTTTTTTGAATTTGCTTACATGGATTTCTACTTTTACTTCTTCCCTCACATTCTTGCTTGCCTTGTTTTTCTATGAAAAGTGCTTTAGTGTTAGGAGTATATTCTTCATCTTTTTTTTCAGGACTCTTCATTTAGCATTCTATCTTTTACCATATCCATGGTAAGCTTGTCGTCAAGAGCTGAGTTGCTAACTGACACAACTAGAGTATCCCAACTTTTTGATAGAGAGCTCAGCATTAACAACACTTGTAGCTCATCATCTACGGTCATCTTCATAGAGTTGAGTTGATCTACAATGCCTTGGAACTCACTCATATGTTCTGATATGCTACTTCCGTCTTTATACTTCAAATTGACTAATCATCGCATTAGATTAGCTTTATTCTATGCAGTTGTCGTAGCATACATTTTCTACAAATTTTGCCAAAGAATTTAAGCATCGTGTTCATTAGCAAAATTTTGAAAAATGCTCTTATTAATACATTGTCTAATTTGAGTAGCACACTTTCGGTTCAACACGGCCCAGTCAACGTCTGTGCCGGTTATTTTTGGTGTCTTATCATCGGTTTTCTCATCCGTCGAAGTTGTAGACACTACTTTCTCCTTCGGCATTATAATTGGCTTCAACAAATCTTTAATGTATAAAAGATCCTCCATCTTTGGCTTCTAAATTGCATAATTAAATGTTGTCAACTTTATTATATTACCTCGCTCTCCTTCATTTGAATCGTCAGTCAACAGGTTTTGTCGAGCTTGGTACTTTTCTAATGATGAATAGAACATATAAATAGTACTTGATGAATAGTATTATGTAAGTATTACATATGAATATTACTCTATGAATAATACTTGCACATAGAACAGTACCGTCGACAAAACAATACCGTATATGTGAATAGTACCTATCGATAGAATAGTACCGTATATATGAATAGTCTGTATATGTGAATAATACTCTCGCTAAAAACAACCAAGGCTTTGATACCACTTTGGTGGGAAAAATTGATGGTTGTAAAAAAATAAATTCTACAAACTCAGGATAATTTCCTAAACCAAAATAGAACAAAAATAACACTAAAGAATTTTAGCGTGAAAAACATTCCAAAATGAAAGTAACAACCACGGGACCCGTAGGCCACTTAAAACTTCAACTATAATAAAAAGGGATTACAAACTTCACCTTTAGATGGATCTCTCACAAAAATAAAATAAATGTGTATATTCAATTTGTGGGTAAGACTTCACAAATTGACACTCAATTTTTCCTCTCAGGAAATTCTCTCTATTCTTTACTCTCTGTAATTTCCTTTCTCTCTATTTAATGTATATTAAGATTGAGGCTAAGGCCTTTTATAGAGGCAAATAATGTCTTCCACCATTCAAGACATATTTTGTGCAGAAACAAACAGCCCACATATTTGACTTTTGTTTTCTCATTCTCACCACATTCTCAGCCTTCATTGCTAAATGCCTCTTTTTTTATTTGCTGGCCCACATGAGAGGGACCAACACATATTCAGACTCCTCATCCATGGACCCTCTATCAGCTTGAAAAAGTGTATCCATTTTGTGTGTTTCAACCTACATTATATGTTCTCTCCAAAAACGATAAGAGTTGAAGGGAAACAAATTCCATTTTTGCCCCAATGAAAGGATTGGTTAAGATGTGTGTGGTTAAGGGATGGATTTATTTCATCACACGTGTGGTAAATCTAACAAAAAATTGAATTTTTAATGAAAATTTTATAATTCTGTCAATTTTTACCCTAAAAGAGTGAAATGTGAAAAGTTAGTCCATACAAATTTAGGAAAATTTCGTTACGAGACCTAGGTGTTAAAAATGATAAAATTAGTAAACAAAAAGTGTAATTTAACCTATGATTGTACTCCATATCTGATCATGTGTAAATTTGCAACTTAATAAAAATATTATAATCAAATGTAGATGCAGCGGGTAAAGGTAAACAAGTTTCCTTTTGGTGATTATATCGACATCTTCATTCTTCGCTTCTAGCTTTTTTTATTTTTTATAATTCAATTCGACTTCCAATGGGAAATTGTTATTTAAATGGCCCAAAACTCAATACTAAATAAACCTTATATTAATTTTCCATATATATATATATATATATATATATATATATATATATATATGTTAACTAAGTTTCCTTAGTTTTTGGTGGGTGAATAGCAACAAGAAGCAGTAGTTGAGATGAAAGAAGAATAGATCATAAATCCCAGCCCTCTGCATCGTTTTTCATTGTTGTTCTGCGCCTATCTCTTCCCCACCATTCCTCAGTAGCAGCAACCTCCTTAGTGACGTAAGCACCACTAGTGACGTTGCTTCCAACTTCATTTCCAATTGCTTGGTTATGTTTTTCCTTGTCATGTTCCATTAGCAGTAGCCGTCCAGCAGTTGTCGTTCGAGGCCTATTGCTGCACGAACCGAGATAGCAAAGGCACTCGGTGCCGTGAGCCTCTCCAGATTTCAGCCTCATCTAGTTGAGATCAGATTTTGGTGTTGTTGGTGGTGTTTATGGAAATATATGATTTAATATCAAGTTTGTTTAATTTATCTTGCTATATATTACCAATAACCTAGAGAGAGTTATTATCTAGATATATTTTGGATATTGGTGTATTTTTTGAAGCTCTCTGATGATTGAACTTTGTATTTCCATTTGATAATTAGTGGATTTTCCTCGGTGTGCCGTCGTTAGTGGAGTACACTTTTCACATTGAAATGTTGAATCACTTAAATCATTGTGTGCTATTTATTTTCTTACTGGTTATTATTTTGTTGTTACCCATATTTATATATTTATGAAACCAAAATTGGACCCGATCTTTGCTTCCGTAAGTGCTAATTTATAACAAATTGGTATCAGAACATTGGGTTATTCTGCTATTTATTACAACTAATCAAGTTTTCTCTTTTGGATTTATTTTGAGCTTCTGGTTATCTGATTGGTTTCATATTTTCTGGGTTGTGCTTCTGTTTATTTAATATTGGGTTTTATGTCATGGCAATGTTGTCTCTTTTAGGAGAGCATAAAAAGTGCAAGTATATATGGTCATAAGTAATAAAATTTGATAAGTAAGTTATCGTTCCCACAGAGATTTGTTACTACAGTTTGTCGAGTACTAAAATTATCTCTCTCTCATTTTATCCAAAACGATCGTTGATTGGAACAAGTTAAGAAAAGAGTTTTATAACAAAATAAAAAAAATCTAGGATTGCAGTTTTTTACCAAATTAATCCACTCGAATCATGTTATTTTCTCTTGATTTATATTTTTTAGTACATTTAATTTGTCAACCAAAAACTTCTAATTTTATCCATACATCTCTTCCGAGCTCCGTATAGACACAACTCGTTAAATTAATTCACTATATTCCTATGAGAATTAAATTCACCAAGATTCATTACGTTCTAAGTTCTCAAATGACCACACATACAATTAGGGTATATTCCTATCCTTCATCATACATGTCATTCTATCCATGAGCAATATACACAAAAATGCCTCTTCCAAGTTTATTTAAGTGCCACGGATCATTTGATAAAATTCATAAATAATCAAAAGCATTAAGCACAAATAGAATAAACAAATCGAATGTCTTATAAATCGTTCAAAAATAATTAAAATCAAAGCTTCATAAATTTAGATAAAATGCAACCCTAGAAAAATTAAATTACTTCATAAATTTAAAATTAAAATTCCAACAGTTTAAGGAAAATAAGATGAAGAACAAAAGAAAATTAAATCATTTCGGATCGTAAATATTTGGCACACACAGAACACAACAGAAGCCAAAAATGGCTTCTCCGTGTTCCATAGTCCAGCCCCAAACACTACTAAAAATCACAAACTCTAAACTCCCCAAAACCTTTTTACTCTATCATAATATCCCCTATTTATAGCTAAAAAAAATACATCTAAAATAATACATTTATTTAGAAACGCGTAAACAATTGCATCGAAACACAGGGTGCCGTTTCTGATTTTTTTTATTCAATCTATATGCCATGTGTCAGCGTCTGATTCGTTGCAAGGATTAATACGGACACGTGGCAACATTTCATTGGGGGAGGGAAACGATTACAGGTGATGTCCCTACACGAAATCATGGCGCGCTGAACAAGTGGAAGACAACGGCACGACTAGGAACGTGCGCTGATTCCGTGCTTTTGGTTTAGCCAACACGTGCCACGTGTATGCTTCTCATTCGTTGTAGAAATATTGGAGACACGTGGCATTGTATTATTACTTGGATGGATATGTGCATGAAGATTATGTAGACCGCATCACACAAGAGCACACCTTTTGGTAGTCATGTAACATACACGTGGGACCCACCCTACACATCGGCCTGCGTGTCAGGTGGGCCCCACTCGATGCACCGAGCGGTGTGAACGAGAAACCTGCACCCATTCGCTTTGGTCGGGTTTGAAGGACACGCATTCATCCTAGTCGTTTCTTCTCTGATCTGATGGTCCACGTTGAGCGCGTGGACTTCTTCTTTCATACGTAAAAATTCAACTTTAATTAATTGCATTTTGACCCACAAATTTAATTCAAATTATATTTTAAACTTTCTTTAATTACAATTATACCCTTTTCTAATTTAAATTTAAATTTTAAACTTTTAATAATTAAAATTAAGCTCAATTTTAATTTAAATTATATTTTTGTCTTTTATAAATTGCAATTAAGCACTCTTTTATTTGAAATTCTATTTTTGGACATAAATTTGCAATTAAATACGTTTTCGATTCAAATTATTTAATTTTCTTAAAAATATATTACTTCACAAATAATTAGTAAATACTAATTTATTTAACTAAAATTAACCAAAAAAGTCAAGAACATAGCAATTATAATTAATAAAATAGATAAAAATAACTATATAAAATACAGTTATCAACGGCAAAATATGAAATTGAGAAATTCAATGGTAGAAATTATTTCAGTCTATAGCGTATGAAGATGCGGGCTGTATTAGTTAAAGAAGGGCTCATTAAGACACTTGAAGGCATGGATAAATTGCCATAAAAATTAACTAATGAAGAAAAAGATGCATTGATGGAAAATTCTCTCAGTTCTATTCAGTTATCCTTGTTTGATGAGGTACTACGCGAGGTTGGTGATGAGGAATCTTTTGTTGGGTTATTGCTTAAATTGGAGAATTTGTATATGACCAAGTCTTTGACAAGTCGTTCATATTTGAAGCAACATTTGTATACATTCAGAATGTCAGAAGGTACACCTTTACACGATCACCTTGATGAATTTACTAAAATTATTCGTGATCTAAAAAATGGTGGTGTTAAGATTGATGATGAGGATCAAGCCTTAGTTCTATTATCTTCTTTACCTCATTCATTTAAACATTTTGTTGAAGCAGCTTTGAATTCCAGAGAGTTGAAGAAAAATGTGTCTACAAGCAGTAATGATAATAAAAATGGTTTATTTGTGTGGGGTAGAAATCAAGAAAAAAGTACAAGCAATAATAGAGGCAAGTCTAGATCAAAATCTAGAAAAAGAAAAGATAAATGCAACTATTGTCGTCAGGAAGGGCACTGGACAGTAAATTGTCCAAAACTCAAAGGTAAAGGAAAATCTACCATAACTTCTTCTGGTACTAATGATGTTGCTGGTGTTGCAGATAGTTTTGGTTCTGATGATGAAAATGTTCTATTAGTATCTATTGGTTCTCCTGGATATATTTGGATTCTTGATTCGGGTTGCATTTACCATATGCGCCCCAGTAGAGATTGGTTTGTTTCTTATCAGTCTATTGATAAGGATGTTGTCTTGATGGGAAACAATATGTCCTGTAAGGTTATTGGTATTGGTACTGTCTGAATTAAGATGCACGATGGTATTGTTAGAACTTTGAAAGATGTTCGCCACGTTCTAGATTTGAAAAAGAATTTCATATCTTTGGGTACTCTTGATTCATAAGACTATAAGTACGTAGCTGAAGGTGGAGTTTTAAAAGTTAGTAAGGGTGCTTTTATTGTTATTAAAGGGAAATTTTCCCATGGTCTCTATATGCTTCAAGGTAGCACTTTTATTGGTAGTCTTTCCGTTTCATCCTCATCAGATCAAGATTAAGATACTACTCGATTATGGCATATACGGTTAGGGCATATGAGTGAGGCAAAGATGTCTATTTTGAGTAAATGGGATTTGCTTTGTGGTCTGAAAACTGGGAAGCTTGATTTTTGTGAGCATTATGTCTATGGAAAGCATCACAAAGTCAAGTTCAGTACAACCGTCCATAAAATGAAAGGTATTGTTGATTATATTCATTCAGATCTTTGGGATCCTTCTCGTTTTGTTTCTAAGGGTGGAATTTTGTGAAAGTCAATTTAATGAGTTATGTGAAAGAAATGGCATAGCGAGACACTACACTATGCGTCATACACCATAGCAAAATAGACTAGCAGAACGTATGAATAGGACTCTCTTAGAAAGAGCTCGTTGTATGCTATTTCAAGCTAACTTGGATAAATATTTTTGGGCTAAAGCTTGTAACCATGCATGCTATTTGGTGAATTAGTCTCCATCAACTGTAATTGAGTTGAAGACTCCATTTGAGGTATTCTTTGGTACTCCTTCTAATTATTCTGATTTGAAAGTTTTTGGTTGTCCTGCTTATGCTCATGTAAATGATGGTAAACTTGAGCCTAGGGCATTGAAATGCATATTTTTGGGGTATCCTTCTGGGGTGAAGGGTTATAGATTATGGTGTGTTGAACCCAAGTCACCTAAATTTTTGATTAGTAGAGATGTTTAGTTTGATGAGTTTTCCATGTGGGAAAATTAAAAAAATTCTATTGTTGCAGATAAAGACCACGATGTTAGTAAGCAAATGGAGCTTGAGAGTGGAGCTCCTAGTCAAGTGCAAGAGGGCACTGCTGATTGGCCATTTGTGGATGAGATATATGATTATGCTCATGATGTACCAGAAGAGCAATATGAGCAACCATATAGTATCGCTAAGGGTAAATGAATAAGAGAGATTCGATGCCTTGAGAGGTATGCAAATGCAGACTTAGTTTCTTTTGCATTATCTATGGCAGAGTCTATTGAGGTACATGAACCTTCTAGTTATCATAAAGCTTTCACTTGTGATGAGTCTGTTCAGTGGCTGGTTGCTATGAATGAAGAGATTGAATCACTTCATAAGAATCATACTTGGGAATTGGTGATACTGCCTAAGGGCCATAAGATTATTGGAAGCAAATGGGTCTTCAAGAAAAAATGAAGGTATACCTGAAGTTAAATCATCTAGGTTCAAGGCGCGCGTTGTTGCAAAGGGTTATTGTCAGAAGAAAGGTATTGACTTCAATGAAGTATTTTCTTCTATTGTGAAACATAGCTTTATTCGTGTGTTGCTTGTTATGGTTGCATTTTTTAACGTGGAATTAGAACAGCTTGATGTCAAGACAACCTTCTTACATGGTGAGCTTAAGGAACAAATATATATGCATCAACCAGAGGGGTTTGTTGTTCCAAGTAAGAAGGATCAGGTTGTTTATTGAAAAATGGGCTGAAGCAATATCCTAGGCAATGGTATAAGTGGTTTGATTCTTTTATGATTGATCATGGTTACTCTAGGAGTGATTATGATAGTTATGTTTATCATAAAATATTTCATGTTGATTCATCCATTTATTTGTTGTTTTATGCTGATGACATGCTTATTGCTTCTAAGAATAAGTCTGAGATTCAGAAATTAAAGTTTCAACTTAGTGGTAAGTTTAAGATGAAAGATTTGGGTGCAGTGAAGAAAATTTTGGGCATGGAAATTTACAGGGATAGACAAGCAGGCAAGCTTTATTTGACTCAGAAAAGTTATATTAGAAAAGTTCTTGAACGCTTTGGTATAAAAGAGTCTAAACCTATGAGTACGTTGTTAGCTACGCATTTAAGGATTTCTTTGGATTTATCACCACAGCCAGAAGAAGAAGAGTGGTACATATCTCAGGTTCCATATGCTAGTGCCTTTGGTAGTTTGATGTACGCTATGATTTGTACTCGTCCAGACATTTCACATGCAGTTAGTGTCGTCAGCAGATATATGGGTAATCCTGGTAAGGGTCATTGGCAAGCAGTGAAATGGATACTTCGGTATTTGAGAGGTACATCTAATTTTGGTTTGGTATATGATGGAAGTTCTAATACTAGTTGCAGTGTTATTGGGTATGTGGACTCCTATTATGCTGGTGATTTGGATAGAAGAAGATATCTGACAGGTTATGTCTTCACTCTTTCTCATTGTGCCATTACTTGGAAGGCTACTTTACAGTCTACAATTGCTTTGCCTACGACAGAGGCAAAATATATGGCAGCAGCAGAAGTAGTGAAAGAAGCCATTTGGCTTAGAGATTTGGCCTATGATTTGGGTTTACAGCAGGATACTTCTGTTGTATTTTGTGATAGTCAGAGTGTGATACACTTGACTAAAAATACTATGTATGATGAAAGAACCAAACATATTGATGTCAGATATCACTTTGTTCGTGAAATTGTCTCTCAAGGTGCTATTGTTGTCAATAAGATAGTCACTACAGAGAATCCAACTGATATGTTAACCAAACAAGTTCCATTTAACAAGTTCAAGCATTGTTTGGACTTGATTGGTGTTTGTAGTAAATGATCACCCTTCGGGGCTTTGGACGATGGTTATTTGGTAATATGAAGAATTTCATATTTGAAGAACTTGTTTTGTGTTTTGAGCCAAGGTGGAGATTTGTTGTTTAAATGGCCCAAAACAAACGTGGCCCAAGACATAATACTAAATAAACCCTATATTCATTTTCCATATATATATATTAACTAAGTTTCCTTAGTTTTCTGTGGGTGAATAGCCGTAAGAAGCAGCAGCTAAGATGAGAGAAGAATAGATCACATATCCCAGCCCTCTGTATCGTTTTTCATTGGTGTTCTGCGCATGTCTCTTCCTCACAATTCCTCAGCAACAACAACCTCTTTAGCGACGCAAGCACCACCAGTGACGTTGCTTCCAACTTCATTTCCAATCGCTTGGTTCTGTTTTTGCTCGTCGTGTTCCATCGCCAGTAGTCATCGCAGCATTCGTCATTCTTGGCCTGTTGTTACGCGAACTGAGATAGTGATGGCACTCGATGCCGTGAGCCTCTCCAGATTTCAGCCTCATCTAGTTGAGATCAGATTTTGGTGTCGTTGGTGGTGTTTATGGTAATATCTGATTTAATAACAAGTTTGTTTAATTTATCTTACTATATATTACCAATAAATTAAAGGGAGTTATTTTCTAGATATATTTTGAATATTGGTATATTTTGTGAAGTTCTCTGAAGATTGATGTTTGTATCTCCATTTGATTATTAGTGGATTTTTATCGGTGTGCCGTCGTGAGTGGAGTAGACTTTTCACATTGAAAAGTTGAATCACTTAAATCATTGTGTGCCATTTATTTTCTTACTGGTTATTATTTTGCTGTTATCCATTATTATATATTTGTGCAACCAAAATTAGACCTGATCTTTGCTTTCGTAAGTGTTAATTTATAACAGAAATAATTCATAGAAGTTGAACAAATCCTAGCAACCTTATAAATGTCCTATTTTTATAATGGATCTTTTTTATTATAGGAAAATAATGAAGTTTTACATAACTATAGGAACGAGACTTGCTAACAATGAAGACATGCTAATTACAGAATAATAGTTATAGGATCTTATAAAAACTTTTATATTTGATTAATTTTAATTGATTGTCTATACATAATTTCCTAGAATGGGTTAGTTGTTGTACTATATAAATATATGCTTTCTCTTTTGTAATTTGTAGTAATTCAGTATAAACAATTATCCAATATTAAGTTTCTTTTACAGGGAATCAAAGCACCAAACTTGATGACTCTGAAATCATCTAGATGCTTCTGCAACCCACAACAAGAAAAGCAGGTTGAAGTCTCCTTCAATTGTAGGAACATCAACCAACATGTCATGCTTAATATATGCTAAAACTACAGCAGAAGTTTGGGCCCATCTCCAAGAGCATTTTTCTCAAGATAATAATTTGAGAATTTATCAGATAAAATGGGACATTGTTGAGCATATAGACAGGGACATCAGTCTATTTCATTCTACTGTACAAAGCTTAAAGCTTTTTTCGGATGAACTCTCTTTTTACCATGAGACACTATCATACACATGTGTCGGGTTGGAGAAACTCAACAAAAGGGATGAGAAGGAGATAGTCATAAAAAATTTCATGGGACTGAATCATAATTATATTGCTGTTAGTGGACAAATCTTATGGATATAATCTCTACCTAATACTCGTCAAGTTTATTCACTAGCTTGTTCTACAACAAGAAAAGCAGGTTGAAGTCTCTGTCAATTGTAGGAACATCAACCAACATGCCATGCTTTCAGATCAGAACATCAAGACAACTCAAGCACATCAAGTTCAAAAGCAAAAGAAGTCACTGCACTGCTCTTATTGTGATCATGATTATCACATTATTTAGAAGTGTTAGCAACTATATGGCTTTCCAATAGGTCACAAACTTCATTGGAAGAATGTGTAGCCTCCCAATCAAATCTAGTCAAATGAAAACGATAAGAAGGTGGAAACAAGAAAAGCATTGAAGATAGACACAAAATTTCTTTCAACAAGTGATGGACCAAGGCTGACAACAGGTATCATCACTCCATCATCTAAAAAATTTCCATTTGCCTCACACTACTAGAATTCATGTTGAATTATTGATAGTGGAGCCATAAATCACGTGACTTCCTCAAATAAATTATTAGATCTGAATTTTTTTTTCCGAGATATCCATCATTAGCTTACCGAATGGTGCCCAGACACATATTGAGTCAATTGGTTCGTTGCATATTACACCCCATATTAATTAAAATTGATAAAATCCGCATAGTTCCACAATCTCGAGTTAATTTACCGTCGTGCCCAAAATGTTAGTACATCATTAGGAAAATTAAATGAGTATTAATAGCACAATATCAAATAATACAAGAATATAATAAGGTTGGATAAATTTAGATAATTATAAACATGAGTGGAGACCCATAACAATTCGAATATAAAAAGAATATTACAAAATTGGTTCAATAAAATAACAAGAATTCACTGTATATTTGCATGAAAAAAATTGAATGATGTTAGGATCAAGTAAGTTTAAAGAGAACAATTCTGCATAACTAAGTTGAAGGATTCCGAGGAAAAATTATATGAATAAGAATCAAGATCAAGGAGTTTAATACAAGAAAATGACAAATGAGGGTAAGGTTTGGTATGAGAATCTATATATGAATCTCTAATGATCTCAAATATGTTATGTACCTAGCATATTTCCAAACAATAATAACAATTATACATTCATCCAAAGATCTATCTCAATATCTCATTTTTCACTAACTACAAAAGAAAGGACACTCAAGCTTATGTTCAAACGATATTATCAACTTCCAAGCTATCTACTGCTTGTCGTTTGAAAAGATAGAAAATAAAGAACGAACTTTCGCCCATCATAGTTATTCCGGCCTATAATTTATACAATCATTATCAATAGTATAATCAAATACACAAATACATAAGTATTCATAAAATAATTATATATTTAACTATTCAAATGATTATATTTGAATATGAGCACATTGTATTAAAATTTAAGTTAAATCAAATAGTTTGTAAGATTCAAAGTCTATAAAATTCAAGTTAAGAATTAAATCACATAACTCATGGGGTGAGAATAATAAACTTTTTCATACATAAATATTAAATATATATGGTAAACCATATCAGTTTAAAAAAACATGAAAAACACACATGCACCTAACTTTGATCCCTCGTTTTGTGTCCCAAAATGAGTTATCCCTTGTCCTAGGACTATGGCCCATATATTCACTATCTTGTGTCCTAAAAATAGACCATCGTGTATCCCAAGATGTAGTATTTGTCTCAAGAATATGTGCAAACTTAAGGGTACAACGCTTGGCCTTATCATTACCATATTGATCTCAAGCACATACATTATAAAGTATTCACCCTAACATTTATAGAACACATTACAAAATACCACAAATTTGCAACACTTTAAAACCAACATTCAAAAATATTTTATTACATATTAGTATTACATATATAAATTATAAACTTCACATTTTTAAAACTTATATTGTAAAGTAAATGTTAAACTTTTAAACTCGTCCAGATTTTTAAAACGTTTATGGACTTATTGTTTTTCAAATAGATTCACAAAAACCAAAATTAACATTTATCAATTAATATATTTAAATATCATATTTAGAACATTTTGGAATAACTCTATTTGAGTAACCACTCACTTGAATTTTGACTCCCACCACAAAGTATTCTTTCTTAGGTTTCAAAACAATCTCAATTCCTATGGATTACAATTCCATGATAATAATTCTTTTACAATTCACCAAATTGTTCTTATGACTCATGAAATACAAAATTTGGATAATCACCCAATTTATACTTGATATATTTAATATAGGGTGACAAATTTCATTCAAAATAATAATAAAACACATTTTCAACCTAAACATAATCTTTTTAATTTCTTTGACCAAAGATAAGAATCAAAGTTAAAAATCTCAAATATAAATATTTTATATTATAATCAAATCTAAGAATAAAGCACTCAAGTTTAAAATAAAAATAAAGTATTCATATTAATTTTAAAATATAATTTATCATCAAATACTAATAATATAATCAATCACGATATAATTAATTATTTTTATTTTCTTATTAAGTAAAATAATTAATTATTTTTGGATGAAATGGAATATCTAAAATACATGATTTTCCTCTCTTTTCTTTCCCCCTTTTCTTCCTTTTCCTTTCATTTTTCCTTTTTTACTTCTGGTCTCTTCTCTTTCTTTCTTTTTTTCCTAGAGCTCCATCATTTTCTTCATTTTCCTTTCTCCTTTCTTTCTTTTGTTTTATTATTTCACTTAATTAAAATCCACACTTTGGCAGGGTTCAATTTTTTTATAACTTCCTTAATAAAATTACCTATTTTCCCATTTAAAAGAAATGTAAATAAAATTATGAATTTGCGACAAACAAATTAATTTAACTTTAATATCTAATTTACTCATTTTTAGTTATACTTAGGGACTAAAGTCCTTAATCTCATCTCCTTAAAAGAAAATTTCATCATTAAAATGTAATAATCAAAAAAGAACTACCTTAGTTAAATAGAGGGTATTTATCTTGCAACTCTAACTCAATTTCCAAGTTGCATCTTCAACTACGTGATGTTGCCACAACACTTCTACCAATTTAATTTCTCTTCTTTGAAATCATCAAATTTTCTAGTCCACAATCTAAGCTAGCTCTTCTTCGTACAAAGAATCCTCTTGTAACGAGATTTTAGACCCGTTAAGAACATAGATGGGATCTAGTTCCTATTTTTATAACATTGAAACTTGAAATACATTAAGTACTTGAGAAAGGTTAAAAGGAAACTATAATTCATACGCTACATTTCCCACTCATTTAATAATATGAAAAAGGTCCAATATATCTAGGAGTTATTTCCCTTTGAGTCCAAAACACGTGTTTCCCTTTTTCGGTGCAACCTTAAGGAATACAAAATCACCTATTTGAAACTCTAAAGGTCTTCTTTTATCAGCATAACTTTTTAGATGGCTTTGTGCTCTTTGAACATTCTTCCTTATCATACTACACTTGTCAATTTTTTCTTGTATATCCTTTGGTCCTAGTACACTATAATCTTCTGGCTCAGTCCAACATAAGGGTGAATGACAAGATCGACCATACAACACTTCAAACAAAGCCATTTCAATACTTGAATGGTAACTATTATTATAAGAAAAATCAACCAATGAAAAATGTTTTGACCAATCACCAATGTATTCCATCACACATGCTCTAAGCATATCTTCTAAAATTTTAATTACTCATAATCATCCCTCCATTCAAACTTTACAAACTCTCTTGTCAAAAAAGTAAGTGGATTCATAATTTTACAAAAAATCTTGGAAAAATCTTTGATAATATCAACCGAATTAGAGGAAACTCTTTATTTCAATCATATGCCTTAGTTTTTCCCAATTCAACACTACTTTCAATCTTGGAAGGAACAACCGAGATTCCATTTCATGAGACAACATGCCCAAGAAATTTAATCTTCTTCATCTAAAAATCACTTTTCAAATTTATCGTACAATTGATGATCCCTTAATGTTTGTAAAACAAACCTCAAATGTTGTTTATGAACGTTCCTCTCAAATTATCGAGTAAATAAGTATCTCATCAATGAAAAAAATTCAAAAAGTATCAAAACACCCAATTTATAAGGTGCATGAAAGTTGTGGAAGCATTTGTTATTCCAAGTAGCATTAACAAAATTTCAAAATGACCATAACAAGTTCGAATAGTTGTCTTTGGTATATATACCTCATTATTACACAATTGATGATAAATATATCTCAAATCAATCTTTGAAAATAACTAGCGCCTTCCAACTGATCAAACAATTCATTTTCTGGGGAAGGGGTACTTATTCTTAATGGTTACCCTTTTCAATTTATGGTAATCGATACATAAAAGAAATGTTATATCTTTCTTCTTCACAAATAAGATTGGAGATCCCCGTGGAGAAGTACTTGGATGAATAAAATATGTTCTCATCAAATCTTCTAATTGTTCATCTAATTCTTGTTTCTCAACAGAAGCCATATGATATAAAAAGATTGACGTAGGTTCAATTCTTGGATAAACTTCAATGATAAAATTAATTTCCCTTTTTGGTGACAACCTAGGTAACTCTTTAGGAAAAAATATCCAAATACTCATTGATCACTAGAATATTAGTAAGATTTTCCTTTCACTTATCACTTCCCTCAATCGTAGATAACCACGCAAAACTATCTCAATTCTTTCTCTCATCCAGATAACACTTAACGAAAGAACTTGAAGAAATGATGTCACATTCACCAAGAAATTGAACTTTGATTCTATTCTCTATAAGGATAGTTACTTTCTTTTAAAAACAATATACTACAGCTTGATACCTTGTCAACCAATCCATATCCAGAATAATATCAAAGCAATCCATATCTAAGGGTATTAAGCTTGCAATAAACTTATGAACAACTACTTAGATAACACAATTTCTATGCAATTAATATTTTTTAGAAGCTATCCCTAAAGATGTAGTCAAATTCAATGGAATCTCTATGGTTTTTACATTTAATCTTAATAACCTCATAAAATAGTTGGAAATAAAAAAATGGGTAACACCAATATTATACAAAACATGAGGCTATGAATGTAAAATAAGTATAATACCTTTTACCACTATACGTGAGTCAAACCCTGTCGATTATGATCCAACTATTGTGAAAACTCTTCCCTAAGTCAGAGGAGCTTTTTCTTTTCCTCTACCTTATTGTTGATATCATTATTGCTATTATGGAGCATAATATGAACCATGTACTTTCTTTCTTATTGGTTGAGGTTGTAAGTGTTTGTAATAAAGTAACAACGAGTGTTATGTTTGTCGCGTAGACCCTACTACATTAGAATCTTGCTAGGTAGTGTTCCCTTGAGTACTCTAAGAAAATTGTCGTTGAGGACAATGTCTTATGATATTCCCAAGTTAGCCATATCCATAACAAATGTATGGCGTAAAATGAGGACTCCCAAATGAACTTTTACCTGATGATCCACTATTTGAACTACCCCTCTTGTTTCTTCAAACCCGTCTTTAGATTTATGAGTTTGGCCCATAAAAGACATTACATCTTTGTTGACCCGCTCAATCCAATAGGCTGCTACAACAACCTCATCATAGCTTTGAAGTCCCAAATATAAAACATGCACATAGATAACAGAATGAAGGCCACTTCTGTCAATTGGAATGATATGTAATCCAAATCTTGAGAGCTAAGTAATTTTAATTCATATTTATCCACGAGCATTTGTCCTTGTACCAAGTTAACAAATTCTTTCAATTTGACGGTCCGCACTACCTCAATAAAAAATTACAATAAAACACATCTTCAAAACTTTGCATAGTTATAGTACTAACATTTAGATTACGAGAAATAAAATTTCACTAATAATTAGCATTTTCTGACAAGGCATAAGAAACTACACTTGCTTGGAATTTTGTGGGAATCTCAAAGGTATTTAATATTTTTTTCACTTCCCACTTCATCAGAGTCAGCTACCTTGTCAAAATGAAAAAGGTTCATTTCCTTAATTTCTTTTAGATAGTAGGCCTTCCCACATTTTCCACATGTGCCTTTATTAATAGGAGCAACAATTTGATTGGAACTTTAACTAATGTTATTATTTGAAAGAGGCATGCAGAAAGAAAAATATTTAAGATATTAGTCAAGCTACCAAAGTCCAAAGACTTGGTTACCTCCCATGTGATCATAACGGGGCTCTAATAAAAAAATGCCATGCCTAAAAATTTAAGGACGTGATTAGGAAATTAAATGAGGATTAATAGCACAAGATCAAACAATATAAGAACATAACAAGGTTGGATAAAATTTAGATAATTATAAGTATGAGTGGAGACCTAGAACAATAGGAATATAAATAGAACATTAAAAAATTGGTTCAGTTAAATATCAAGAATTCACTAAATATTTATATGAGAACAATTAAAAGATCAACCTATAGAGTCAAATAAGTTTAAATAGAACAATTGTGTATAAATAAGTGACAATACTTGATATTATCTTGTGAAAAATCAATAAGGAAGATTTAAGTAAGTTCTTATCATTTAACTATATTGAAGGCCTGAAAAAATTATATGAATAAAAATTAAGATCAAGTAGTTTAATAAAAGAAAATGATAAATCAAAGTAAGGTCTGATACGAGAATCTATGTATGATTCTCTAATGATCTCAAACATTCCACACTACCTCAGTATATTTCAAAACAACACTAATAATTATACATTCATCCATAAATATTTTTTAATATCTCAGTTTCTACTAACTACAAAAAACATTACACTCATGCTTCTGTCTAAATGATCTTGTCAAGCTTCAAGTTATCGACTACTCGTCATTTGGAAAGATAGAAAATAAAGAATGAACTTTCACCCTATAGAATTATTCTAATATATAATTTATATAATCATTATCATTAGTATAATCAAATACTGAAATACATAAGTAATTACAAAATAAATATATATTTAGTTGCTTAAATGATCTTATTTGAATATGAATAACTTATATTAAAATTTAATTTAAATCAAACAGTTTGTAAGATAGTTAAAGTCCATAAAATTCCAATTTAAAAGTAAACCAAATAATTCATGGGGTGAAAATAAATAAACTTTTTCCTACATAAATATTAAATTTCCCTATTCAACCATACCGGTAAAAGAATAATATCAAAACACACATGTACGTACCTTTGATCCTATGTTTCAAGTCGCGGAATGAGTTGTCGCTTGTCCTAAGACTATGGCCCATAGATTTGCTATCCTATGTCCCAAGATAGACCATTCCTTATTCTAAGATGTAGTCTTGTGTCCTAGGACATTGCAAACCTCAAGGTACAACACTCCCTTGAATTATTACATTAATATAGAACAACTTTGTAACACCTTAAAACATTCATCCCGATATTTATAGAACATATTATAAAGTACCACAACTTTGTAACACCTTAAAACTAATATTCAAAAATATTTCATTACATATTATTATTATATATATAAGTTATTAACTTCACATTTTTAAGACTCATGTTACAAAATAAATATTAAACTTTTAAACTCATCCAGATTTTTAAAAGCTTTATTAACTTATTCTTTCTCAAATTTATTCACATAAACTAAAGTTCACAACTATCAATTAATTTATTTAAATATTATATTAAGAACAAATTTTGGAATAATTTTACCTGAAAAACTACCCACTTGAATTCCGGCTTCAATCACAAAGTTTTTTTCTTTGGTTCCACAAAATTGTCAATTCTTATGGATCACAACTCCATAACATTAATTATTTTACAATTCATCCTATTTTTTCCATCACCCGTGAAATATATAATTTAGATAATAACTCAATTCACACTTGACATACTTAATATAGAATCACAAATGTTATTCAAAAAGATTATAAAACTAATTTTTAACCTAAACATACCTCTTTTTATTTTCTTTGGTCATAGATAAGTAAATATTTTATATTTAAATCATATCTAAGAATAAAGTACTCAAACTTAAAATAAAGTATCCACATTAATTTTAAAATATAATTGATCATCAAGTCATAATAATATAAGCATGCATGATATAATTAAATATTTTCATTTTATTATTAAGTAAAATAATTAATTACTTTTAAATTTAATAAAAATTACAATTCTTAAGTTCCAAAAAGCTCCAAAACTCTTTAAAATAGTCAATGAATAATGAATTTCCTATATACTAAAATCAAAACTCAAAATTTAACAAATTGAGACTACAAAGGCTAAAATTATCACTTTATTAAAATAATTATATTTAATTCGAATTTATTAAAAAAAACTCATATATTTAAATTATTTAAACCAACATGAAACTAAGAATTCAAAGAACTCTTAAAATATCAAACCACGTTCATATTTTAATTTTGAAATACTAGATAAAATTACATGCATAGTTCTAATATACAAAAATAAGTAAAATAAATAATATTAAATGAAAATATAATTAAATAATATTAAAGATCATATTTTTTTAATTTTACCTATTTTCAAACAAAGATTTAGGGTTTAATTTTAACTATGTTTCTCTCTCTTTTCTTTCCCCTTTTTTTTTTTCCTTTTCTTTCTTTCCCTTTCCCTTTCTTCCTTCTTCTCTATCTCTTATTTTATTATATCACTTAATTAAAACACTGATAACCAGCCCACGCTTTTGGGGTTCAATTTTTTTAACTTCCTTAATTAAATTACCTATTTTCCAATTTAAAAGAAATGTAAATAAAATTATGAATTTGATATTAGACAAACAAATTAATTAAAATTTAATATCTAATTTACTCATTTTTGGTTATACCCTTACATTTATCAGCTAGTAAACTAACATGAGCATCAAAATGTATAGTAAAATTCTTTTCCAATTTTTATGTTGTGCAAGATGCAACTACGAGGAAGACAATTGGCTTGGGCAGGTAACATAATGGCCTCTATTACCTAGTATAAGAACAAAATCTAGCCTTGGCCAATACCATTCACAAACATTCCAATCTTTGACACCAGCGTATTGGGCATCCATCATCATCTGATCCTCTTCAAGTTCGTACTTAAATTAACCCCACAATTTATTTGGATTCTAAGCATGATTTAGAAAGTTTTCCTTTAGACTCGATTGTCTTTTCCATCTAATGTATTTTCTTCTCAAGCAATTATTAATTTGATACATGGTGACATTTGGGGACGACATTAAATAAATTCTCATTCTGGGACTCGTTATTTCTTAAAAGGTGTTGATGATTTTACTAGATATACTTCGTTACATTTCATGAGTTTGAAATCTTAAATACAAGGAATATTATAATCTTTTATTTCTAAGGTAGGAACACACTGATTGTCAAATTAAAACCCTTCGTGTTGATAATGGTACTAAATTTGTATTTTTATATGGGAATAAGTCTTTGTTTCCAAAAAACTTGCCATTGAAATTTTTGGGAGAAAGTTTCCAAATAGCTTGTTATTTAATTAATCGCTTACCCACACCACTTCTTTTTGATAAATCATTTTACCTGCTTCTCCACCTATTTATAACCATCTTCTAACCTTTGGATGCCTTTGCTATGCCACTAATCTTCTACTTGCGCATAAATTTGATCAAAGAGCCAATCGTTGCATATTTGTTGGTTACCCTCTTGGGCAAAGGGGTTATCTAGTTTATGATCTTGCAATTGATAAATTATTTTCATCTCAAGATATTGTCTTTTATGAACATATCTTTCCATTCCCCACTAGTACATATATAATAAAAACAACATGATAAGGTTGTTCTTTGTTTTTCATACAGATCGGATGAACAAATCACCATAGATATAACTAACCATATACTGATGATCACTTCTTGTCTCTACCAGCCTTATCTCCATCAATTATGCATGCCTCAAATGACTATACCTCACAATGATACCACTTTGCCACGATTGCTACTTGCTATTCTAACCGCATCAAATAACCAAATGTTAAATTGTAAAGTTTCCATCTCTGCCACAAGGCAAAAGTTACTCCCATCCAATCTTCTTCCTCTTTAGGTACGTGTCATCTCTTACCTTGACATATTTCTTAGGCACATTGTCACCAAAATATCAAAATTTTGTTTGTGTTATCACTACATTTATGGAACCTATAACTTATTGGATCTAAAATGGTAGGAAACTTTGGCCACATATTAAATGCTCTTGAATAAAACCACACTTTAGATATTACCACACTACCTTTTGGTCCTCATCCAATCGAGTACAAATGGGTGTACAAGATTAAACATAACTTTGATGGTATAGTTAAGTGATATAAAGCTAGGTTAGTGGAAAGTCTTTACATAATACACAAAAGGGATTTACTATAAGGAGACATTTGCTTTTGTGGCCAAGTTAACTATAATTCATTACTTACTTGCTGTAAGTGGAGTTTGAAATCCATTACTTCAACAAATGGATGTTCAAAATACATTCCTCTATGGTGATTTTCTCGAGGATGCTTATATGTAAATGCCTCCCAATTTTCGTTGATAGAAGGAGATACGTATGGTTTATCGACTAAACAAGTCACTATATGAGCTTAAACAAGCCTCTTATAGCTATTTTAAAAAAAAAATTCACTACTATCCATTAACATAGCTTTCATCAGTCTAGAGATGACTACTCACTTTTCACAACAATCTTTGAAAATTCTTTCATATGCGTGCTCATCTATATAGATGACATGATTGATGAGTGCTTAAAAAAATACTAAAATTACCATGATTTAATATAATTTAATTGATTAAATAGATTTATATTTGTATGATTTTATCATATTTTTATATAAATTTATCTTTTCAAAATAGTAGGTATTTTTATTATATATCAGGTATTTTCATTCAAAAATAACTTAAAGACTCAATTAAAAATACTGGAGCCAATACATCACAAATATGTTGAGAAAAAATGAGGAAAAGTCAAAAGGATGGAAAAATTGGATAAAATTAATCAAAACGGTCAAAAATGTCAAAAACGCCAAAATTCTGCGAGCACCAGCACATGAATGCACACGCACATGCCCAGCACATGTCCGCACGTAGCTGACACATGCCTAGCACATGCTGCACTAATTTCTGTGTGCTTTAGCACACGCATGCATCGTGTTCCGCACACGCCAGCTCATGCTTGTACCATGTCTCACGTGCACCAATCGCTGGTCTACTGTAACTCTCGCACTCCATACGCATGCCAGCCTATCCAAATGCGTCTAAAATCAATTTTTGAAATATTTTCCTACCTTTTTTGGCCTTTTCTCACTTATAAAAAAACCCTTTTCTCCCTTTGTAAAAAACACACAATTTTCTCAACTCTTTTTCTCTCTAGAAAAGTTTCTTTTTTTAGTTTTTAGTTTTAAAGCTCATATCTTTCTGAGAAGAACTAGTTATGCTTCAATAGATTTTTAGTTTTTGATTCCATAAACAGAAATGCAAAATCTATTTGGAGGTTTTTTAGCAATAGAATTAACATCAAAGTTTTGTAAGGATTCTTTTGAGGTATAATTTTAAAATGAATTTTTTGCAGTTATTTTTTTTATTCTTATATGTCATGCTTAATTTGTCTATGATTAAATTTAACATGACTGGTTGTTTATAAATATGATATAATAATAACGTTGTTATACTTGCGAAATATTAAATAGGTGAAACATCTCTATAAAATAAATTGATTTTGTTTTTATCTAAGATTTTATATTAAGGATGTTAAAGAGAAATATATTATTTTTCATTAAAAACTTAAATCTAAAAATTAGATTTTAAGGTTTAATTATATGATTTGATTTAGAGTAATGCTCTTTTATTTGTTAGTACAATCGCTTGGTAGTTAGAGTGAAACTCTATTTCAAAAACAATTATAAGAACTATTATTCAAAAATGTATTGACAACATATTTTTAGTCATGGTTTTAAAACTTGAAAGTTAGTACTCGGATAATTAAATTCTTAGATGTAATTTAGACACCTTGAATAAAGTTTTAAATGTCTAACCCTATCAAATATGACATTTAAATGATTTGTTTTCAATCTCTTAGAAAAAAAATTAATTTAATTAACCAAATTAATTATGAACCTCACACATAAGTGTTAATTGATTTATTTAATTAACAAAGAATATCTAACCCCATCAAAGGTGGTATTCATATAAAAAGAGAATCAATATATAAAAATTTATATCTTTAATAACCTAAATAATATAAGCAAGCATAATTAGCTTAATTAATATATCCTTAAGTACTCCACTTTTATGAATGATAAAAATTTGCATAATTGTTTATTGAATCCATATCTATGTTTAATTTTTATGTTATTAGATTAGGAAACAAAAAAACCAAAATATTGTAACAGGATGTTTAGGATTTAATTTCATTTTTAAGATTTTGAATGATAAATTAAAAACCACATATATTCCTTCCTTAGATCAACCTTTGAAACATACTTGTCATTTTCTTTAAAATGATTCGTGCACATGCGAGAATTTTACAAATATAAAACAAAAGTATTTGCAAGATCGACATTTCTGATCTTGTCCATCAATGATCATAACCGACAATGATGACAATGCAATTGGTGCTCTTAAAGAGTATTCTACACCAAATTTCATATCAAAATGAAATATACTCTTAACATCTTAGATGAAGCAGGCTTGCTTGGGGGGCCCAAGAATTTCCAGAACCTATTTAAGAAAATATTAAACTTCTACTTATAGTATGAGATCTATTGAAGAATCCATCCATTTATAGAAGATCGTTAAGACAATTTATTTATCTTACTATTACAAGGCCAGGGATAAGTTATTCAGTTCACCTTGTAAACCAGTTTATTCAAGAATTAAAAAAGCCTCCTTTAGATGTTGTCCATCATCCTTTGTAATACCATAAGGGTACATCTGGGGAAGGATTATACTTTCCAACCAAAGGAAATTTTCTACTAATTGTATTTTGTGATGAAAATTGGCCTCGATGTTCGACCACAAGATGATTTGTGAATGGTTATTGCATTTTTCTTAGAGGATCCATTATTTCATAGATAACCAAGAAAAAAAATATTGTGTCAAGGTCCATAGCATATTCAAAATATCAAACTATGGCTTCCTATATGTATGAAATTACTTGGCTCAAGTATTCGTTGACTAACCTATTAGCAAAAAACCCACAAAATCCAAATTGTTTTGTGATAGCAAAGCAAAGCTACACATTGCTACCAATCTAGTTTACCATGAGTTCACTAAGCACATAAAAATTGATTGCCATGTTGTTTGAAAATGAATTCAACTTGAGTAGTTTACTCATGTTCCATTAGCTTGCTAGCTTGTCAATTTATCCACTAATCCAATCAATTCTTCATTTTTTTCATTCCCTTCTCAACAAGTTTAGTGTTATTAACATATGCACTCGAACTTGAGAGGGAGTATTATAAGGAAAAGAATGAAGATTTGCATAACTATAGGAATGAAACTTACTAATTACAGAATTTCATTTATATGATCTTACAAAAAAACCATTAATTTTGATTGATTGTAATTGATTATCTATACATAGTTTCATAGAATAGGTTAGTTGTTGTACCAAAATATATTCTAACATTTTCTCAATATCCAAGTAGTTTTCCTCTTGTTGTTTCTTCTACAGTCATCAAGAAATACGATTACATTAGTTTGTGATCCATTAATGGTGAGTTTTTTTGCTCTTTTTGATTATTAATTCTAGAGATTTGAAGAAAATCTCCCTATTCACTCAATCTAATAGGAACTTTCTATGAGGCTTCTTCTTGCTACTAGGGTTAGTGTTGGAGGAATGATGATGGTGGAATGGTAATTATGTGGATAGATAATATCCAAATTGCAAGCTTTCTCAGAAATGATAATACTATAGATATGGAGATTATTGATATTTGTAATGTAACGGTAGTATATGGACATTGTGATGATAAAATAAGACTAAAAGAGTGAAAGAATTGAAAATTCTAAATAGGAAACTACTCACCCTTGGATTTTGGTTGATGATTTTAATGATATGTTGATTAGTAATGAGAAGAAGGGAGGTAGGGAATTTGATCATAACCATGCTAGCAAGTGAGTAGGTTTGTAAATGATTTTAAAGTGATGGATGTGAAGGCTAGTGGTAGTTTTTTTACATGAGAAAATGGACTTGAACCTGAAGATTTCATTCAAGAGAGATTAGATACAGTGCTCAACAATGAGGTTGTTATTATGAAGTATCCTAACCTGGAGATGTTTGTTCCACCTATTTTATACACTCATCATAAGATACCTGTGTTGAATTTGGTTTCCAATATGGTTAAAAGTAAGAGAAGGTTCAAGTATGAAATGAAATGGCAAGTGAAAGAGAGATATGATGAGTCTATGGAATGTGGATGGAAAACTTGATCGACATGAATTATGTGCAATCAATATGCAAGTATCACAACAAAGAATATAATGATAAGAAAAGATCATTCCTCAATTTTTTGTGATTTTATGTTTCAAGAAAGAAAAATTAAAAGTACTCTAAATAAATAGCAATAGTTAATTAAATCATATTTGGCAATTAAGAAGATATATGATAGAATATCTAGTAATATTTAATCTCCCAATTTTCTAAACTTGTGAATTACTAAAATCCTCCAAATATAATTATTAATCAAATACATGATTAATTGAATCTAACCTAGTATGTATTCCTCTTTTCATTAAACTACACACCATATAGTAATTAACCTAGTCACACTCTCATGTCAATTAAATTTCATACTACTCATTAAGTTCATCAATGATAGATCACACATATAAGAATCATACATCTCTCCTTAGAAACTATGCATGTTATTTAATCATGACAAACAATTAAATAATTTTTTCAAATATATTTAATTATCTCTATAGATCAATTTTTTGCTAAGCAACTAATAGTATAAAAATCAAATTAAATAATATAATTAAAATAAAAATTGGGTTCATAAGACCCCTAGATTAATAAATTAGCTAGATATAATTTTGTTCACAAAACTCACAATATTCATAAAAAAAGACATAAAAATTTATAAAGAAAAATAAAAAATACAATCAATCTCTTGAATTTTAGTTCCAATCTTCTCTTGAATCTCCATCAAAATTGTATTTTCTTTTGATTTTTCTACATTTTTTTCTCTCTTCTTGGCTCTAAAATCTAATAAATATAATGTATTTTTTTGGCTCACTAGGGTTTATGAGACAAATAAGGAGTTAAGTTAGGGCCAAGTTAAATCTAGACCATTAGATCAACTTTATATCAAAGGCTGAGATGAAAAAAAAGGAAAATTAAGAGTGTTCTCCAATAGAAACATGAGACTTGGCATGAGGGAATGGTCGGTCAGGCACGAATTCTATGTGATGAATATGTAAGTATACATATTGTAACACGTAAGAAAAAATATCATTTCCACGGAGATTATGTTATTATAAACTAATTTTTTTTAAAACAAAAATCAATATCTTTTGTGTTTTTAAATTTTAAGAATGCAAAATTAAAAGAACTAAAAATAAATAACAATATTTAATTATATCATATTTGGAAACTAAGAAGATATATGAGAAAATATCTAACAATATTTAATCCCTCAATTTTCTAAACATGTGAATCACTAAAATCCTCACGATGTAATTATTAATTAATTATATTATCAATTGAATCTAACTTAGCATGTATAACTCTCTCAAGTAAACTATACATCATATATTAATTAATTTAATCACATTCTTATGCCAATTAAATTTCATACTAGTCATTAATTTCATCAATTATGGATCACATGCATAAGAATCATACATATCTTCCTAAAAACTATGCATGTTATTTAATCAAGACAAACAATTAAATAATTCTCTTAAATCTATTTAATTACCTCTATAGATAAATTGTTGGCTAAACAACTAATAACATAAAAATTAAATTAAATAATATAACTAAATTTAAATCATAATTGGGATAAAATATTAGATTATCATATGGTGAAAATTGGGTTCATAGAACCCCTAGATTAATAAATTAATCAGATATAATTTTGTTCATAAAGCTCATATTGTTTTTATAAGGAAACACATAAAAATTGATAAATAAAGAAGTAGATGAATAAATACAATCAATCTCTTATATTGTAGTAATAATCTCCCCTTGAATTTCCACCAAAATTGTTTCTCCTTTTAAATTTTTCTGTAATTTTCTCTAATCTTAACTCCAAAAACTGATCAAAATTATGCGAATGATGACTCATTAGGGTTTATGGGGTGATTAGTGGGTTACTAACTTAGGTGGAATCTAGACTGTCAGATCAACTTCATATTAGAGAGTGACACATGGTAAGGGAGACCGGTTTGGGTTAAAGATTGTCGAGTTAGTTCTAGTTGGCACACATGATTCACGAAAATAGTGGGTGTGGTACACGGGTGGAACAGATGAACAAATCAGGTCAAGACGCATGGCGAACACGTGAAAATCTATGATTGGTCATCTTTATTGGCGTGGTGTCCATGTGGCTTGTCCAATCAACCCCTCTACTTGCATGGTGCCATATGGTAGCTCCTCATTTGTCTTACATTAAAAATTCATAAAAATAAAATCAATAAAAATTCCCAAAATTCCCAACAAACTACATAAATTATATTTTTACCCATTTTCACTAAAAAGTTTATATTTTAATATTTTTAACTCCAAAAATATTATTTATTGAATAAAAAAGTGCATTAATGACTCTACTTTCTTAAAGTCATCAAACCCTCAAACTTAACTCATTGTTTGTCCTTAAGTAAAGCCAAGTCTAACTAAATAAAATGATATGAGCAGTATATTCATAAATATATATCTAGTAATACATGCATATTTCTCAAAAACTATCCTTCTCAAAAGTCGTTCAATTCTATGACAAGGAGGTTCACATATTCATACATCAATGTTCCATCAATACAAGAATATGCAAGATTTTTGAAAAATTAATTCTTGTGTGTACGTTGCACATGATATGATCCAATGCACTCATGAAACATCCTATATGAGCATGATAACCAACTCAATCTTAGAACAAGTCTCATAAGTCTATTTTTCACATCCCTCTCCACTACTTTAAATATGCACTTAGCTAAAGATCAATAAGGATTTTACATGCTTGTAATGTAAAGCTTAGGTAGGGGTCGATAAATGAAGACATTTAGGATCTTTGTACACCTTAACTTTCTTTTTATTCATTATGCACTTTTTAACTGCAATTAAGCTTTTACCTGATATTTCAATGCATCCTCTCTTGTCATTCTTTTCATATTCTTTTATTCCATATGCTTTTTTTTAATTCCTAACTTCACAACACCCCTAAACTTATTTTCATTTCTATTTTATTTTTCTTTAGAGAATAATTATGTTGTGAGTTTTGCTTCTTCTTTTTTCATATGGTGTATTACATTTCAGCTCACTTTATAGCATAACACATGATTGCATTTTTTCTTTTCAATCAAGCTAAAGGTGCAAGGGTAAAATTAATATTTATTGGTCAGGCATAAAATGTGGCTTAAAGATATGAACGGTTTTTTGTTAGGCTCAAATGAGTGACTACATACATTAACAATGGTTAGCTTAAAAGGATTAATCGATCCAAATAAGGCTTAAATCATTTCTCTTGCTAAGTAATATTCAAACAATTTTCTCAAGAATGATCAAATAGATTCTAAAACCTGGTAGATCTCATCAACTCACATAACTCACTGATATTTTTGTCTCAATAAGAACACCAAAATCAATCATGAACATATGTATAAAAATTTGAATCAATCTAATCAAAACTAGCAAACATCACATGACTAATGTAAGTATCTTAACATATATGTTACATTTTTTATCCTAGTTGTGACAATCAATTTTTATCATTGAGTTCATATGTTTCATATCAAGCTTGCATGCATTTAGTTTCCATATATTTATCAATTTCTACCCAAATTATGATTAAAAACATCCTAAAATATAAAAATATTCCCAAAAAATTTAAAATTCATAGTAAATATACTAAAGTAGAGAATGAAGTTCCCTCCCAAAAACTTAAATTGCACATTATCTCTAATATGCACATATAAATATGAAAAACTAAAAGGAAAGAAAACTCATTTATCCTTGACACACCACATCTCTCACTGAAATGATCAATTTTGTTGCGCAATTTATCTCCACATTTATTCACCTACAAAAAAAACAATGAAAATATAAGTAAATTAATGATGGGTTACCTCGCAACCAGCATCATGTTTAACGTCTTTGACTAGATGGTCATATCGAGTTCAAAGGTACATCCCTATGTGTTAATATACTCTAGAGTTTTCCCAAAAATAGTTTGATTCTTGATTTTTTCAATGATACTTTATGCTCTGGTTCATAAACACAGTACTTAATTCTCTTCTCATGCCATTTTTTTTATTTTTGAACTTTTTGACATTCTTATAATCACTCTATTGTGACTCATCCAATTTATGTATTTCCAACATCTTTTTCACTTTCATACTTGATTAGGGATAGTAGGGTAAAAGTGTGAGGTCTAAACTTATTTTCCTTTCAATGGATGGTTTGATTTTAGAACCTATCTCAAAAAAATTATAATAGCCTTTGATACACACATGAGAGGCACGTTCTCCAAAAAGTTCACACAGTCTATAATTTCAACCTTTGATTCCATACTTTCAAAGTTAAAACAAGTTGAGTTGTTTTTTGCTAATTTTATATCCTTTTTCATAGATCATGTGTTAAATTCTTAAGTATGGGCAACATTTATTCTAAAGCATTCATTAGCATTATCAATATCAAGGGATTCATATGGTTTAAAAACTTTAAACATTACTTGTTCATTTTGCACTCTCATTGTAAGTTCACCTTTTTGTACATCAATGAGTGCTCTTTTGGTTGCTAAGAATGGACAACAAAGTATGATAGGAATGTTAGGGTCCTCCTTCATTTCTTTCATAATGAATTCCATTGGAAATATGAACCTATCTACTTTTACTAGCACATCTTCTACAATACCTTGAGGTTTATTAATCAATCTATCTTCCATTTGTAATGTTATTGAAGTGGGTTTGCCTTTACCAACCCCTAATCTTTGAAAGATCAATAATGGCATGAGGTTAATGCTAGAACCCAAATCACATAGTGCCTTGCCAAAATGGATGTTCTCGATAGTGCAAGGGTTGTCAAAACTATCAGGATCTTTTAGTTTTTATGGTAGTTTTCTGTCAAGGATGGCATTACAACCTTCAATCAAGGTTATTATTTCATTCTCTCCAAGACTCATTTTCTTTGACAGTATATCCTTCATGAATTTGTCATAAGATGACATTTTTTCAAGTGCCTCTATAAATGGTATGTTTATGTGTAGCTTCTTGAAGTTTTTGAGGGAAAAGCATTAGCAGGTTTTAGAAGTTGCTCTTTTCTGGCTGAATTATTTTCTTTTCATTGCTCTTTTTATCCACTAATTCCTTCTCATCCTTACATTTTCTTCTTAGGTTTACAATTGTGTCAGTTGGAAGGTTACCTTGAGGCCTTTGACTTATTTGAGTCTCTAAATTTTGAACTAAAGCATCTTGAGTTGACACTTTTGTATTCAATGACTGGATGAAGTCTTTCATCATCCCCATTAAAGCATTTGTATTGTTCTCAATAGGTGGATTTTGGCTTATGAGTTCTAGGGTTGTTGAAAATCAGGAGGTGGAAATGATTGACGGTAGAATTTATTAACACCCTGATTATTGTTATTCCAAGAGAAATTTCGATGTTGTCTCCATCCTAGGTTATATATATTCGAGTATGGATTATTATTTCGATTTGCATTACCCATATAGAATACTAATTCAAGGTTATCTGGACAATTATCAAACAAATAAGCACCTCTACCAAACACATAAGACACCCTTAAATCTTGGACCTAGTTCATACTCCCTAGTGAGTTTTAAGCCTTTAAAATATTAACCAAAGATGACACTTGAGTTGTACATGATGTGATATCATTTACCTCATGCACTCCGGATACTCTTCTTATGGCTTTCATTCTATTTATTGGCCATTGATAATTATTGCTAGCCATTTTCTCAAGTAAATCATAAGCTTAATTGTAAGATTTGGCTAACAAAGCTCCATTAGCATATGCATCAACAATAGTTCTTGTTTGAGCATTGAGACCATTGTAAAAAGTCTCCATTTGAATCCAAGAAGGAATACCATGATGAGGATACTTTCTTAACAATTCCTTGAACATTTTCTATGCTTTATATAAAGATTCTCATTCATATTGTTAATAGGAGGTAATGGCATTCCTAAGCTTGACATTCTTTGTTAGTGAGAAGTATTTCATTAAGAATTTTACCGCCAAATCATTCCAAGTTGTAATGGAATTAGGTGGCAAAGAGTTTATCCAAGCTCAAGCATGGTCTCGCAAAGCGTAAGGGAACAATCTAAGTGTGAATGCCTCTTCGGTCACACCACTAAATTTGAATGAATCTCCAACTTCAATAAAAAATCTGAGATATAGATTAGAATCCTTTGTTGTTAATCTCCTAAATTGTCCAACTATTTGTAGCATTTGAAACATCATTGACTTTAGTTCGAATTTATTTGCTTGAATTTTTGGTTTTGTAATACTTGGATTCAGCCCTTCCAACATAGGTATTGCATATTCATTCATAGCTCTATCCTTATAATTCATTAAAAGTATATGATTGTTTAAATTTAGCTCATTATTGTTCATTTATAATGGATTAGCTATTTCTTCCACTTATGTGACAACTTGTTGTTTCTTTACTAACCTTAAAGTATACTTAATTTCGAGATTTAAAGGCAACATTTTTGCCTCACGAACTCTGCTTATGTAATAGACTCAAATATGTTTCTACAAGTACTAAAAGAGATGTTTAAATTAAAACTAATAAAATTAAAAAAATAAATAAATAAATAAGTTAGTAAAAAAATAAGTAAATTAAAATTAAAATTCAAGTAAAGAAAAATAACTAAAATAAAAAATAAAAAAATTAATTTATAATATTTATAATCTTCGGCAACGATGCCAAAACCTTGATCGGCCAGAAAATAAGTGTGTGCAATGAATATGTAAGTATACGTATCGTAACAAGTAATATAATGATAAGAAAATATCGTTCCCACAGAGATTATGTTAGTAAAAATTAATTTTTTTAAAACAAAAAAATTAAAATCTATATTTTTTGGTGCTTTTATATTTTAAGAAAGAAAAATTAAAAGAACTAAAAATAAATAAAAATATTTAATTAAATCAGATTTGGAAACAATATGAGAATGCTAATTTATTAATCAATATTCCATCAATACATGAATATGCAAGGTTTTTTACAAATTGAGTCGTGTGTGTGTTGCACACGATATCATCCAATGCACTCATGAAATCAACCTATATGAGCATTCTAATCAACTAAATCTTAGAATGAGTCTCATAAGTCTATTTTTCACATCCCTCTCCTCTAATATAAATATGAACTTAGCCAAAAATCAATAAGAATTTTACATGCATGTAAAATGAACTTAGCATTTTTTTTTATTCATCATGCTTTTTTTAACTACATTTGAGCTTTTACTTGATACTTTAATGCACCTTCTCTTATCATTATTTCCATATTCTTTTATTCCCTATATTTTTCTTTTTCTTTTTTTATAACTTCACAACACACACAAACTTATTTTCAATTTTATTTTTCTTAAGAGGGATAATTGTGTTATGAGTTTTTCCTTTTTTTCTTTTTTTACTTTATATGGTGTATTACATTTCACCTTACTCTATAGAATTACACATGATTGCATTTCTTTTATTTTCATGCTAATTGAAGGTACAGGGGTAATAGCAATAATGCTTATTGGTAAGGCATAAAATTTTGATTAAATATATGAAAAGTTCTTAATTGGGCTCAAATGGGTGAGTAAAGATATTAAAAATGGTTAGTTTATAAGGCTCAATTGATCCAAATAAGGCCTAAATCATCTTTCTTGCTAAATACTATTTAGAATTTCACATTAAGATATGATCAAATAGATTCTAAAACATGGTAAATCTCATCAACTTGCATAACTGAGTATAAATTTTCTCTAACTAGGAGCACCAAAATCAATAATGAAAATGTGCATAAAAATTTGAATCAATCCAATCAAAACTAGGAAACATATCACATAGTTAATGTAAGTACCTTAACAAGCATGTTACATTCTTATCCTATTCATGAGAACTAGTTTTATCATTGAGTTCATATGTTTCATATTAAGATGCATGCATTTAGTTTCCATATATTTATCAATTTCTACCCAAAGCATGGTTAAAAACATTTTAAAAATAATAATAAAAAATTCCTAAAAATTAAAAATGTCTACTAAACACTAAAGTAGAGAATAAAGTTACTTCCTCTAAACTTAAATTGCATATTGTTTCTTATGTACACATATAAATATGAAAAAGGTAAAAGAAAAGAAAACTACCTTAGTCGTGGCACACCACATCTGTCATTGAAACTGTTCAATCTTATTGATCGATTTCTCTCCATATTTATTCACCTACAAAAAAAAACAATAAAAATATATGTAAAATAAAATTGGGTTGCCTTCTAACCAGCGTCACGTTTAACATCCTAGACTAGAAAGGCATATCAAGTCCTAATGTATATCCCTCTATGTTCATTTACTTTTGAGTTTGTCTAGAAACAATTTGAGTCTTGATTTGTTCAATAATACTTTATATTTTGCTTTAAAAATACAATTCTCAATTTTCTTATCATGCTATATTTTTGTTTTCTTTGTGTACTTTTTGGCAGTCTTATAAGCACTACACCATAGCTCGTCTAATTTATATATTTCTAACATCATTTTCACCTCTCTATTGGACTCTTATACTTACCCACTTGATTGGGGATGGTAGGGAAAAGGTGTGGAGTCTAGCCTTGATGGCACTTTAGATAGTTTTAGCTTAGATCATATCTCAAAAATCCCCAAAACCTCATTAGGTATACACATAGGAGGTGTAGCCTTCTAGTTCACACAATCAACAATATTAATTATAGATTCCATACTTTCAAATTTAAAATTGATTGAGTCGTGTCTTGGTAAGTTTACATTGTACACAGCATCATGTGTAATATTTTTAAGTGTGGACAACTCAATAGATACTTTTAAGTTATCATCTATCTTAAACCATTCATTAGCATTATCAATATCAAGGGGTTTAGATGATTTAAAAAATTTAAATGTCACTTGTAAATCTTGCACTATCATTGTAAATTCACCATTTTGTACATCAATGAGTGGTCTTTCAGTTGCTAAGAATGGATGACCAAGTATGATAGGAATGTTATGGTTCTCTTCCATGTCTAGTACAATGAAATCCACCAAAAAATGAACTTATTTAATTTACTAGCACATTTTCTACCCTACCTCGGAACCGCTTAATTGATCTATTTTCCATTTGTAATGTTATTAAAGTGGGTTTGGCTTTACCAACCCCCAATATCTTAAAGACCTATAATGGAATAAGGTTAATGCTCGAACCTAAATCACATAACGCTTTCTCAAAATGGATATTCCCAATTGTGCAAGGAATTTCAAAGATACCTAGGTCATTCAGTTTTTTAGGTAGTTTTCTAGCAAGGATGGCACTACAACCTTCGGTCAAGGTTATTATTTCATTATCCCCAAGCCTTATTTTCTTAGGCAAGATATCCTTCAAAAATTTGGCATAAGAAGGCATCTATTCAAATGCATTTGCAAATGACATATTTATACATAACTTACCTCAAATACTACAATCTACATTAAGTTTAAAAAGGTCTTAATGATATAGAGAACTGAGCTCTAATGGATTTATTTTGATGTACACACAGTACCTATAATGTACCAATTAGGAAACCTGTAATTGTAAAAAAATTCTTGCATAACAAACTACCCACCTCAATGGAGAACCTGTAATGTACCAGATGAAAAAATATAAATGGTCTATTTCCATAAGATCAATCATCATACACCTAAAACTCTTGACTTATAGTGAGTCGATTAAGCAAAGTAGTAGATCAATCGAGGATCAATTTTGTATGATCTATGTGCTCTTCGATTGATTTTTAATTGGAGTAGATTGGTCAAAGTTAGGTTCAATCGATTGAAAGGCCAAATGGATCGAGGATCGATCATATTTGATCTACCTACTCTTAGGTTTTTATTAATTGTTATTGAATCAATCAAAAAGGGTTTCAGTCGATTGACCTTCTTGGTTTAATTAACCAAGCCTGGTTTGGATCGATTGAGTGCGTAAGTTTTCAACATAAAACTTTTTTATTTACTTGAGACAAACTTGTAGATGGCTATATTACCCCTATTTAAAACTACTCTAGCAAATATTTTATGGGCAAAAATATCACTACCTTATGACCTAACATTAAGGTTTCATTCCCTTATTTAAACAACCTAACTATATTGTTTTAAATGAAACACACACATTCTGTTCATTTTATTATTTTTTGCTTTCTCTTTCAAAAAGTTTTATATAAACTAGATTATATTTCTTTAGGCTTATTCTTGATTTAATCTATCAAATATTGTGTGGTATTGTTTAATTGATTCATAAGCCTATTTGTTTTAATGATACTGTTCTTTTAACTTTTATTCTAGGATTTACTAATTGATTTAATTTATCTGATTTATAACTTGAATCTTTTATCCAATGTTTTTCATTGTTGAATATACTCTAGGACACATTTTGAACTTATACTATTTTTGCTAACTTTTCAGGTGCTAGTTAAATGGGTTCGATTTCTTGTATGACTTGAGAGATCGAAACGTTGGTCTAAATTCGTACACCTATCTTGTGAGGACTATGAAAGAAGCAATGACTTATAAGTAGATTACATTAAAGGCTTTATTTTTAAAGGGTAGTTTAAGACCTAACTTTGTAATTGAACATTGATTTCAATAGTGAATAATTAGTTGGTCTAGTGGACAAGTGGTTTTACATATTCACCCTTCAGGTTAATTAGATCCATAACTTTAAACTTTCAATTGATATTAGAGAATGTCACTTGATATATTTAATATTTCCTATGACTTTGTTATGGATCATTTGAGATATGGTTCTTCTACCACATATGTACCTTTCTTTTATGGGTCTAATTACCCATAATAGAAGGCTCGTAAGAGAGCCTTTTATGTTATCTAAATGAGTGTTTATGGAATTCTATTATTTATGGTTGGAAACCACCTATGGCTACCAAAGATAATGTAGTCACACTTAAGCATAGGAATGAATGGACCATGGAAGATAAAACTGGTAGTAACTAAATCAAAAGGGTGTTAATGTCACCTTTAGTGATTTATCATCTGATGAGTTCCATCATATTTCTAATGTAAAACTACTAAGCTTGCTTGGGATACTCTAGAGGTTTCCCATGAGGACACTACCCAAGTTAAATAAACTAAACTTTTCATGCTTTGTACTGAGATTGAAAACCCTGTGATGGAAGAAGATAAGACCTTTTCTAAATTTTATGTTACCTTGTGTGATATTATTAATACCTTTACAAATCTTAGAGATAAATTTGATAAATTTAAGTTAGTTCGGAAGATGCTCTACTCACTACCAGATCGCTTCTATACAAAGGTCACTTACATTGATGAAAGCAAAGATGTAGACACTATTAAACTGGAGGAAATTGTTGCACTTTTGACTTTTGAAATAAGCTTTTGATCACTTACAAAGAACAAGAGTGTCACTTTCAAAATCACCATGACTGATGAAGGTGACAATGAGAATGATAAGGACGATGAAGAATTGATACTCATAGCCAAAAGAATCAAGAAAACCTTCAACTAGAAAAACTCACAGAGTAATGAATAATCAAGTTGAACAAAGGATCATATATTAAGCAAACTCAAACCTATGAGTTCCAAAAGTAAGAAAACTAAACCCACTAGACCAAAATGTTTTGAATGCAATGGGCTTTCAATGTTACCCTTAGTGACTCAGAAAGTGATAATGACAATCCTAACGGCTTAGAAAATTGTGGCACCAAATACCTAGCATTAACTGTAACTATTGATGGACAAACCAATGAGTCTAACTTTGGTTCAGATAGTGAGGGAAGTGATTTTGAATTTTTTCTTGCTGAATTTAATGCTAATAATCTTCAAAAACTCTTTATGGACTTGGTGGGTTGTAAGAAAGAAAAAGATAGGTTGCTAGTTGAAAGAACTAGATTAAGTGATAAAGTCAAAACCCATAAATTTAATTCCCCCATCATAAAAAAGATAGGTTGCTAGTTGAAGGAACTAGATTAAGTGAGTTGTCTAAACTTGTTAAAATTTAAATTCAAGTCTTACAGATCTTAAACAAGAAAACAAGTTGTGAAGAGTTTAACAATTGGCGCTATAAAACTTAACAAAGTTTTTGAGTTATGGCAAGTCACATGGTGATATACATGGCCATGGTTATAAGGATGAGAGCTTCACACCTTTGACATCAAAAACCACATTTGTAAGGCCTTCTAACTCTATTTATACTATTATTGATTATGCATAAAGAACAATTGTACCTATAAGTGAAAATAGTGTTAAGCTTGTGTCTGTCTATCACTATTGTCTGTATTTTATATAGTTATTTTTACCTATTTTATTAATTATAATTGCTATGTTATTAATGATTTTAGTTAATTTTCGATGAATAAATTAGTATTTACTATTTTTTATATTTTTTAATAAAAATTAAATAATTTGTATCGAAAACGTACTTAATTGCAAATTTGTGTCCAAAAATATAATTTCAAATAAAAGAGTGTTTAATTGCAATTTATAAAAGTCGAAAATATAATTTAAATTTAAATCGTGCTTAATTTTAATTATTAAAAGTTTAAAAAATTTAATTTAAATTAGAAAAGGGCTAAACTGTAATTAAAGAAAGTTGAAAATGTAATTTGAAATATATTTGTGGGTCAAAATGAAATTAAGAAAGTATATTTTTCTGCGCAGGTGAGAAGAACCACGCGCCATAACCACGCGCGAAACGTGGACCGTCCGATCAAAGAAGAAACGGTTGAGATTCGCGCATCCAGATCACACCCGACAAAATTGTGTGGGTGCAGATTCTGTTTCACGCGGCTCGGCGCCTGAGTGGGGCCCAATGGCCGCGCAGACTGGCGTGCAGGGTGGGACCCACATGTCGGCTACGCAGAATTTCCCTGAGGCGCATCGTTCACCGTTGGATCAGTTGAACGGTCCAAATTGAAGCACGTGGATCCAGCTGTCGCGCACCGAGCCAGTCTTTGACAAAATCACGTGCGTTGCGCTCCATCGTTTCTCCATGAGCCCGACCTGCCCATCCAATGAAACGTTGCCATGTGTCTCTGAATTGCTCGTAGCCAATCACATGGTGACACGTGGCATGCATAGAAGAAGAAAAAAATTTAGAAACGCGCAGAATTGTTTTCACGCGTGATGTTTTTTTTATTTCCCCCCATTTATTTGTGTCCCCCACTAATATAAAAATAATAATAAAAAAAAGGAATAATTGAAAAGTGGGGGGATATATGTTACGGAAATTTTTATTTTGACGCGTTTTTTGGTTTTGTTTTAGTTTTTTTGTAGAATTTTCTCTTCTTCATTTTTCATTTTTTTGAGCAGAGAGTTCTCTCTCAAATTTTTGAAGGATTTTACAGTTCTTTGATTTTCTTTAATTATTTCCTCTTAAGAAGTTTTCATTTTTCCTCTCTGCGTGTCTCTTTTACATGCAGAACATTTTATTTTGACATTTTTGTTGTGTATTATCTTAGGGAAATTACAGAGAAAGAGGTTGACGAAGAAGAAGGAAATGGAAGAAATTATTTTTCATTGAGGAATCGTGAAAGAGTTTCTCCTAACTCATTTTCTTTTAATTTTTGTTTCTCTGCAATGTTTTATTTTTGTGGTGTTGTAATTTTAATTTATGCTATGAACTAATCTATTTGTTCTAGGATTACAGTGTTACGTAAATTATGAAACTTGAAGTAATTATTTTTGAATGATTTGTGGAACTGTTTTAAGTTATTTATTTTACCTGCTTTAAATGCTTTTAATTATCGGAAGATTAATTAACTGATATGTGGCACTTAAATAAACTTGAAAAAGGAATTTTTGTGTGTTGCTCGGGATAAAATAATGTATATACATAAGGGATAGAAATATACTTTTATTGTATGTGTAACTTTTTGAGAACTCGGAACTTAATAAATCTGGTTGAAATTAATTCTCATAGGAATATAGTGAATCATTTTAACTGAATGTGTCTGTATGGAGCTTGAAAAAGATATATGGATAAATTAGGAGTTCTTGGTTAATAACTTAAAACATGAGAGCATAAATCAAGAGAGAATAAAATATTCAAGTGAATTAATTTGGGTAAACTGTAATCCTAGAATTTTCATAAATATTGTTAAAAAGAAACAAAATTATTGATTAAGTCAAACTGCATAAAATTATTGATTGTTTGAATAAAATTAGGTTTAAATAATTTTAGTAATTAACAAGAGTTGGTAACATTTCTCTGTGGAAACGATAATTTATTTATCATATTATTACTTGTAACCGTGTATACTTGCACGTTTTTTGTGTGTTGTAAAACACACAACACTTGTGTCTGTCTATCATTATTGTGATATGAAATGCAATATTAGGCTCAAATGTAGATTCTTATTGACAATTACTCACTTTAATAATTCCTTTCATGCTTCTAGTTCTAGGATTAATTATAATAATCCTATCATACATGTTGCATTTTAATTTAGGATGAATATGAAATCTACAGGTAAGTCCAAGAACGTGCCAATGACAACTAAGGTAGTTGATTTCCAATCCAAATATATAGAGAAGCCAAAATTCAAGAAAATTTAGGTTAGGAATGATTGTCTTTTTTTTAATTTGGTTACCTAATTGTCCTTTAATATTCACCTAGGTACATTTATTTGAGTGCTTAATTAACCCTAGGTGAGCATTTTAGTAGGATATTTTATTTTGTTTTTTGTTTTTATTGTTGTTTATTTAGTTTAAACAAATTATAAAAATATAAAATATAAAAAAGGGAGTAGATTTTTTAAAAAAATGAAATGGATTTCAAAAGTTACTTACTTTTACAACCTTATATTTGCGACTCAACTTATTTTGATTGACTCTTCATTGTGTAAATGGGTCTACATTTTTGACTTATGCATTTAGATACATTTTTTACTATGGTGATCGATATTAACAAGAACTTACTCACACACTTAATGAACACACATGTATGTCATGCTTGAAATTTGTGATTGTCTTTATAAGATTCTAAGACTTGAGCTAACGCTGACTACAAAATGGTGATGACATTTACCTTTCAATTTCAAAAAAAATTAATTGTAGAGAGACAACTAGTTTTTAGAGGGCTACCTATTGTGATGTGTGCAGTTACCGCAGTGAGCGGAGAGGGCTACCTTACAACTAGTGCAAAAGTCATCATATTAGGTTTATAGCTCGTGTATTTTTCTTATTATAAAAAGGAGTGAAGAAAAGAAAAGACAATTGCATGCACAAAAAGAAAGAGCTAAAAGGCGTTAAAAATGAAATAAAATTTTAAGTATATATTCTTTATTTTGTGAAATTGAAGATTCAATCACAATTTTACATGATATGTGATACTTCTTCATTTGGATTCTTCATCATTGATCATAAATGCATTAGTTGACATACTAATAATGTTCAAACATGTATCTTATTTTGAGTAATTGTCAATATGGAATTGTACTTGTTAGTTTATCTACATGTCTTATAAATGTACTTATGCATTCAATGAATAGTCAAAAATTTGAACAAGAATAATCTCTCAATTGGTTGTGTTGTTTTGCTCATGATTAAATAAGGGAAGTTACTTTTAATTTAATTGAATGCATGTCTATTTTTTCCTACTAAATAACAATGCTTAAAAGTTAAATTACATTTTCCTATGATAAAAAGGGGGGAAATGGTGTGTTTAATAATGGGAGGGTTATTATACATAGGAGGACAACTATTAATGATTAAGTTTTCAATTTGATATGTCATATAGGGGTAGAACTCTTAATGATAAGTGTCATATCTAATATGTCACTACTTATTGATTATGTTTTCTTCACTTTACTTTTACTATCTACACAGAACCTAACAAACAATGAATCTTTTGAGGCAAGTTGTGTGCCTATTTGTCTATTTTTTATTCAGTCTACATATGAGCTATCAAAGATTCATGACAAGATGGTTTCACCAAATCATAGAATAGTACCACTATGTAAATTTACTTTACCTATGAGCATTATGTACTAAGAGAGAAGTTTTTTTATACAAATATTCCAAAGGGAGAGCTTCTAAGGTTTATAAGGGCAGTATTCGTGAACAAAATGTTTAATTTTAAACCAACTTCTAGGCACATTTTCATATTAGTTGTTCAAGCCAAAGAATTTATGGGCTTTAAGTTGATATGTTTCAAGTATACACTTATTTCCTAAGCATGTAAAATTGAATTTACACACATAGGAACATTTTATATATATGTTGGTCGATCGATTGAGTAGTTGGTTAATCGATCGAAGTGGAAATTGATCAAGGATCGATCATGTACAATCTATGTGGTCTCAAGTTGATTTTAAATTGGATCACATCGATCAAACTTGGGTTTTATCAATCGAGAGGCTACATCGATCGTGTTCCATCTACTTACACTTGGATTTTTATTAATCATTGCTAGATCGATCGAAAAGAGTTTTGATTGATCGAGCACGTAAGTGTTTAACTTAAAACCTTTTTGCTTACTTGAGCCAAACTTATAGATTATCATATTGCCTCTATTTATTGTTGCTTTATGAAATGTTTTAATGGTAGAATGGTCATTACCTTATGACCTAGCATTAGGGTTTCAAATCCCCTATTTAAACAACTTGATGCTCTTTGTTTTAAATGAACCGCAACCATTATATTCATCTTATTATTTTATGTTTTCTCTCTTAAAAAGGTTTATATAAACTAGATCATTTTTCTTTAAGCTTGTTCTTGATTTAATCTATCAAACATTGTGTCATTATGTTTGATTGATTCATAAGTCTATTAGTTTTTATGATATTATGCTTTTAACTTTTGTTATAAGGTTTACTAGATGATTTAATTTATCTTATTCACATTTTTAATCTTCTAGCTAGGGTTTTTAATTGTTGAATATGCTCTAAGACACTTTATAATTGTGTTATTTGTGCTAAATTTTCGAGTACTAGTTGAACGGGTTCAATTGCTCTTGTGACTCGAGAGATCAAAATGTTGGTTTGGATCCATATTCTTACCTTGTAGAGATGATAAAATAAGAAATAGCTTGTAAGTAGATTACATTGGGGGTTTTATCTGTAAAGCATATTTTAAGATCTGGCTTTGTAATTGAACATTGATTTTTATAGTAGATAGTTTGGTGGTCCAGTAGACCGATGGTTTTCCTCTTAAGTTATTATTATGACCTAGGTTGTTTCCACCTAAAATAACATGTATCATATTTATCTTTAATTTCGCATTCTATTGTTTTTGCACGATTGTATGTCTAGCTATTTAATAATATTTAGTTAGACATTATTGTCAAAATTACCTATTCACCCCATCTAGGTTAATTAGATCCTTAACTTTAAATTTTTAGTATGAAATTACAAAGGCATGCTGAGTTTTATGTGGTATGGCATGGATTAAATGCTACCACAATGCGACCATCTAGGGTTAGAATTGTGCAAAGCAGTGAAAACATTGTGCCACAAAGGTGAATAACTTGTGCCGCCAGACACGAAATTTAATTTGGCTTGAAGCCTACTATATCTATCCTTTCCTATAAATAAATGTTAGGTTAATGTGTCATATTCAGTTTTCATATTATAATTTTTTCGTAGTCATCCTAGTAGTTTTTAGTTTTAGTGTATAATTTAGGTAAGCCATTCCACCACCCATATACAAATTCAAATATAAAACCTCTAAATTGTAAAGATGCAAGGATTTGAAGAAAGTATTGACAGATCATTCATAGATTTGGAATCGTTTTCATCAAGAGAAGTAATTTTATTGTTATATCTTTTATTTCTTTTTGTAATCTGATGTCATTCATAGTTGAATTAACTTATGTTAATTTAAGTCTTTCATAGTTGAATTAACTTGTCTTAATTTAATTATAATTGGCTAAATCTATAATGTGAGATTTTAGTAGTTTTTGTTTTCAATGATAGGAAGAATTGTTTTATGACTTGAATAAATATGCGTTTTATTTATTTCATGTTCAAGTTCTTAAAATATTTTACTACAAATCAATGATAGCCCAAATTTTTTTTATAATTAAAAATATTTTAGGATTAAGTATTAGAAACATCATTTGTATTTAATTGTGTGAAAATATATGAGAATTTAATTTCATTTCATTTATCAATTTCAAGCCTGATCAAGAAAGTCATTGTTTAAATGAGATTAAATTCAATGGTTAAAAATTTATTTAATTATAAATTAATGATGAACCAAATCTTGATTTATAATTAAATAATATATTTATTTTAGGTTTACCAATCAATTAATTTTAACTCCGACCTAGGAAATTATTAATTAATTGCGGATAGATCTATATATTATTCTTAGTTTATTAATTAATCAATTTAAAGCTCGATCTAAGAAGTCACTAATTAATTGAGAATTGTCTAGATTCACCATTACCAAGGGAATTTTCTAATTTAAATAAAAGAAAAAAATCAATAAATATGATTTCTTATTTGAATCTTTTAATTCATTCTGTCTATGAAGGGTTATACTCACTGAAATCTTATATTCATCTATCATCCTAGGTCTAGCTATAGTTTAATTTACTGTTTTCATTTACATCTTTTAATTTATTTGCTTTTATTTATTTTCTTTCTTTAGATATAAAGTAATTTAAGATATACAATTATGTTCTACAAACCAACATTTGTTGGAGTTTTCACGAAATGTTTTTTCTTAACTATATAAAAAAATAATTTATTTTTTATTAAACCACTGCAATTCTTTAAGAGATCGACCTTGAAAGTATACTTATCACTTATTATAAGTAATTCATACCCTTTAAATTTTTATAAATATAAAATTTTGTGCGTTAGTGTTTTGATTGTGTTTTTGAAGTGCCTAGGAAAGGCAATGGTGGTGGAATAATGGTTCTTTGGATCAATGATTTGAAGGTGTTTGTTAAATCCTTTAATATGGAGCATGATATTATGATGGTGGATATTCGGTATTGGGAATTGACTAAAGTGACTGGCTTCTGTGGTAATCATAAAAAAATTGAAAGACATCACTCTTTGAATTTTCCATAAAGATTTGTTGTTGCTAGTGGTGTGCCTTAGCTTGTGTTTGGTGATTTTAATGAGACTGCTACCTAGGATAATCAACTGGGGGAAAATAGGACCCAAGCTCAAATGGATTCCTTCAGGGAGTCTATAACTAGATGTCGATTGCAGGAAGTGGCTTTTAAGGGGTATCGTTATATTTGGAACAATAGAAAAGTGGTAACACTTAGATAAGGTTGGATAAGACTTATGTTAATGCTTTGTGGCTAGAAAAATTCCCTGTGATAATGGTTCATCATATGGAAATTTCAAGATCTGATCATGCTGCTTTTATGATTAAATAGGGTACAGATGTTAGTTATTTTCTTAGGGGAAGAAAGAAAAAATAGTTTAGGTTTAAGGAATATTGGGTAGGCATTGATGGATATGATGAGGAAATAAAAGATTGTTAGTGTTGTGGGGATGGGTTAGCCAATATGTTAAAATTTGATGTAGTTGCTTTGAGAATTAATGGATGTGCAGAGGGTTTGCATAAGTGGAATTGGTTTTAGGTGGGACATGTGTAGAGGAAAATAGAGGTCTTGAATGTAAAGCTAAAGGAGTGCAAAAGTAAGCTCCTTAGTGAAATAAATATGCATGTGGTGGCTAGAACTGAGAGAAATATCAATTCCTTGTTAAAATGGGAGGAGATTATGCGGAGGCAAAGGTCGAGGCAGGTTTGGTTATCGCATGATGACAAAATTTCAAGGTTTTTTCATAGTAAAGCTAATGGTAGAGGAAACAAGAAATCATATGCATGGTTTGAGGGATAATGTATAGAATTGGATAACATCACAACATGAAATTCAGAGTTTACTATTGAGATATTACACTAAGTTTCTTTCTAGTAAAGGATTTATGAGGGTGGATGTGGTAACTAAAATATTTTGTCTTTGGTAACTGGTGAAATGAATCAAGTGCTATTGGTGATCCCTTGTCCCTTTATCTTTTCATTATTTTTGTAGAAGGAATATCTAGTTTGTTGAGGAAAGTTGAGCTAGATGGTGATATAAAGGCATTGATGTGGCTAGAAGGTCCCCAAGAATATGCTTTTTGTAGATGATAGCTTCATTTTCATGGAGGTGTATATGAAAAGGCATATGGATAGAAGGTAAATCTTGACAAATTTGTTGTGTGTTTTAGTCCTAATACAAGTAAGCAAGCTAAACTACTGGTGCAAGGTGTTTTAGGCATTCTTGGGGTCAATTTCCATGGAAAATATCTGGGATTGCCTACCTTAGCTAAAAGAAACAAGAAAAGAATGTTTGGGCATTTGAAAGGAAGGGTTTATCGGAAGCTTAAGTGCTGAAAAGAAAGGTCTATGTCTAAGGCGGGGAAGAAGGTTCTCTTGAAGGTTATGGTGTAGTCAATTCTAGGTTATACTATAAGTTGCTTCAGGTTACCTAGTAGTCTCTGTGAGGACATACATGGGCTAATGACTAGATTTTGGTAGAGTAATGAGATGTATAAGAAAACTCTACACTAATTATCGTGTGATAAACTGTGTAAACCTAAGGCTCTTGGTAGAATGGGTATAAGGAAGTTGATTTCTTTTCATCAGGCTTATTGGCAACACAAGTTTAGAGGTTGGTTGATAAGCCTCAATCTTTGGTGGAAAGGGTGTTAAAGGGTAAGTATTTTCTAGATTGTGATCTTTTGAAAGCAAAGATGCTTGCTCATTCTTCTTTTCTTTGGAAGAGCTTGATTTGGAGGAGAGAGCTAATAAAAAAGGTACAAGATAAAGGGTGGGGAATAGTGTGAAGGTAGAGATATATAAGAAGAACTGGCTTCCTGGGTCAATGCCAAATGTGCTCTCAGCCAAGGTGATGGATGATAATGCTTTGGTGGCTACTTTTATAAATCATGAGGTTAGTTGGGATGTGAATTTGGTGAGAAGGAGTTTTGATGAAAGAGAGATAACTCTTATACTAAGCATTCCTTTGTGTGGAAAGAGATATGTGGATAGGCTTATCTAGGCTAAGTGCTATGATGGGATTTACGTACACTGTTAAAAATGGATATTGGAAATGTGAGGTGATGAGATTGATGCCCTAAAGAAATGGATTTGGAGTTGGTGGTAGCTGTTTGATACAACACAATTGGTTGTCTCAGGTGTGGTATATGTGGGTGCCTAATAAAGTTGAAATGTTTGTTTGGAGGGCTTGTATAAATATTTTGCATGCTATGGCTTCTCTGTGTAGAAGGAAGATTATTGGGATGGCTTGTTACCTTGTGTGCAATGGTAGATATAAGGATGTATCACATGGCTTGTAGTGGTGTTGTGTTGCCAGAAAGGTGTGGAAAAGATTTATGTTTAATGACAGCCTTTGCCAATGTACGAGTAGCAATTATGCATATGTTTTTAATGCCAAGTGGTCTTGATACTGTGCAGGAAATTTTTTGGTTGTTTTCACTATTTTCTCGCATGGGTAGGGTGAGAAAATATTTACTTACAAACTTATTTTTAAGCTCGCTATCAAGTTTATTAAACAAAGTTGAAGAAATGTCAGAATTTTAGATAGTCGTACTTCAGGTATATATGTTATAACTATAATAGATAGGATTGCACTCACGCTAAATCTGAAATTATTATTTTTTGCTAAAATATAGAATAAGATATATGCTAAAATATTAGATAAGATATACTCTAAATTATAGTTTAAATCTTTAGCCTAAAAGATAGCATAAAATATACTTTAAAAGAACTTTTTGTAAAATAGGAATCTTCATGATTAATGAGACTATTTTAAAAGAACTCTTCTTTAAATAGGAGTTTTCTTAATTAGTGAATATTACTAATCCTGTTTGTAATAGAAAAGATATTTATCAATCATATAAGAATCTTTTTAATTAATGAGTATTACTAATCCTATTTGTAATAGAAACTATATTTATCAATTACATAGGATTAAGGGTTTTAATTTTTCCTATAAATAAAACTCATTGCTCATTGTTTCAATCAACCACACAATAGCACTATTTTATTCTTCTTAATTTCTCTATCTTGTTTTACAAATATAATATCATAATTCTTTAGGCTTCTTTATATAGTTAATCTATCAAATATTGATGGTTATGTTTGATTGATTAATAAACCTAATTAGTTTATGATATTTTTATAATATGTTCTTATGACTTCTTCTTTATTTTTATTCTTAAATTGTTAGATCAAATAATTGTTTTTGTCATATCATAATTATTTGATTTGATTATTAATCTTTAAAGAAACTATTTTTATTGAACTTGTGCTTGATCATTTTGCTCTAGGATTTATCAGTTGATTTGATTTAAGTGACATACGTTTTGAATCATCTATTTATGATTATTCATTATTAAATATGTTCTAGAACACACACAGACACTTGTTTTTTGTGCTAACCATTTTGCAGTTAATTCGGAAACATATCTGATTGGCTAAAAGCTTATTGGAACGTTGGTCTGGAAACCACTCAAGCTAATATTGAAAACTGTGAAAATAGAGCAAGGGTTCATAAGTAAGGTACATTGGGGCAATATCTTAGGGAGGGTAGTATAAGACCGAATTTGTACTTGAATATTTGTTCTTCATAGTAGAAAGTTAAGGTGGCCTGGTGGACCGATGGTTTTCCTCTTAGGTCATGGTTGTGACGTAGGTTGTTTCCACATAAAAATATCGTGTGTTATTATTTTATCTTCACACTTTATTTTTACACATAATTGTATGCATGGTTGTCTTGTTTAGGTTATGAAGTTATAAATTGATAAGAACTATAAATAACATATTCATCTCCTTTTAGGTTAATTAGGTCTATATTTTATAAAATTTCATAGGGGAACTTAGTTGATGAGATTAGGTGTTTGTTGAGGAGAATGTAATTCAAAAGTGGCTTTTAGGAGAAGAGAATGCAAAAGGGTGTCCGATTATGCAGCCGAGGGAAATAGGGTTCTTGTTTGGGTAGGTGATGCTCCTTTTGATGTTTGGAGCTTGTTGTTTGGGAAGGCTAGGAATTGTAATATTCCAAATTTGCTTTGAATAAAGGGAGGCTATTTTTCATCAAAAAAGAAAAAAATGGCCAAAAAGAAAAATGTTTCTTATTTTATTTTAGTAAGTATATTAGCATATATTTTAATCTTATTGCTTTTTAACTTTACGTGTTTTTAGAAAAAAATTTCTCATGATAAATTGCCCCGATTATTTATATTTATTGATGTTAAACTTTTATCTTTTTCACAGTATATCTAGTTAACATTTTTTTTTCCTAGATTACTTCATCAATTTAATTTTATTCCAGCATCAACTGTACACCTTTTTTCATTTATGTTTCTCTTATTTATTTTTATATTGTTATAATACGTAAGATGTCAATGATTTATTTCACCTCTTCTTGTCGTGGACCTAAGAACAAAGAACGTAATGTTTAAAACCTTGAAAAACCATTGGATATAGTAACTTTTGATCTTGTTTAAGTAATTCATATAATTAATGATAAAAAAAACTAGTGTCTCTCCTTTTGATCTAAAAAAAAAAAATTTAAAAAGATTATTTATCGATAGTGTTTGTCAGATATTAGGTAATTATGTATTAAGTGTACAAAATGAATATATATAAGGATAGATTTTACCGATTAATGACCTTTATCTATTGTGATAGACTTAACTTAATGTTAGAATTTATCTTATCTTAATTTTCTCATATTGCATCACATGATATCGTTAATTTACACCAACATTATATATGTTAACAAATTTATTTCAAAATAATCTTAATTATTGAATTTGTATGTGTACTTTTATTTTCATAATTAATTAAATAAATCTAAATATTTTTGATAAATTATAGTTATTGGCATAAATTATATATATATATAGAAGGTATTTTTCTCTAATAATATATAAAGAAAAATTATGTATATAAGTTTATAATGAATGAACAATAAATTACACTATTATTATGATTTTATATTTTTATTTTTATTTTAGATAAAAAAATTAAAAATTACATGTGCAATGCTAGTAATGAATAATTATTTCAATAGGAGACACTAACATTTAAATGAAAATAAAATATAACACATTCTTGATTCAAAATTTCCATATAATTTGATACCCATGTTAATTTTAGTTGGTTATTCATTTAACTTTAAGGAGAAAAAAAAGTAAGATGTAACACTTGTAATGCACATGCATTTAACTAATATGTATATATATATATATTTACTGAAAATTGTTGCTCGTATGGCCCATACCTTTATACAGAAGAAGATTTAAGGAGTTTTGAAATCTGAAAACATGTTTGTGTATGAACATGAAGATAGCAGCATAGAAGTAGAAGTAGATCTCCCCAAGAAGAATTAGTTTTTCAAAATGTAACTAAATTAATGAGTGAGACGAATGATATTAACTGATGTATACAAAATTCTACAAAGTTTACAAGGAAATTATTGTAGCTAAAATATTACAACTCTCATTAGACTTAGGGTCTGTTTGTTTTTGCTTTTAATCGACGCTCCTGACACCAAAAAAAAAAAAAAAAATTCATATATTATCATAAGCGTTTTTTATCAAGACTCAAAAAAGCGCATTTTATATGCTTCTTCTTGGAATCGCTAGCTTCAACTTTTAAGTGAAGAACAAAAGCAAACAAATCCTTAATTAAATGTCAGGAATTAATAAAAAGCTCTAGCTAGTTTCTGTCCTTCCTCAAAGGCATAGAGATATCCCTCTATAATCATCTGGAGAGCTTGCACAACGAACAACATTAAGAAAAAGGTCCTCGTCACAAGGAATACAGAGTTTAGAGTGAGTCTTGAAATCATACTCATCCCTAGCTTGGTCCAACAAAGCCTTGAATAGAGGGTGATTGAGTAAGCTTATTTTGATTACAAATCTCTTGAGATTATCACCTACATAGATTACTAAGTGACCCTTTGGAACATCCTTTGGAATTGACTTGTCTTGTTGAAAAACTGAGGAACAAGAAGAAGAAGGCCACAAAACCCATTGATAACAATTCTCACACCCTTTACAAGGTATCACTTTGATCCCCATCTTCCTCCATTTGTTAATACATACATTTAGAAACTTCCCTTTCATGTTCTTCATTTTTATTTGTTTATGAAAGAATGAATTATGAATATATGCTTAGTAGAGATCAAGTGTGAGAGACAAAGAATATGGTATAGCTAATTAGTAGAAAATTGAATACTATATATAGTGCGTAAATCAAATTGGATTGTTTTGAATATATAATTAATGCTTTAAATAGTTGACGTGATGGGCAGGCAGGTAGCTAAAGACTCAATATAGCAGAGCTTATTAAAGTTTTTTTTTTAAATATATTATTTTAATATTATATTACAGGACATTTTTCTCTACTATAAATTGATAAATAATTATTGTTTATAATAATAAGATTCATTTTTTTAATAAATAATTAACTCACATTAATTATGTTAAATATCATCTCTCTCCGATCTTACTTGGTGACTATGTTAGTATGTGTAATTATATTATAAATATAACCAATCTCTATAATGATTGAAGAGAAACCAAATTACATGGAAAAGAAAAAAAAAATGTGTTTGAATCATTCGCCTATGCCTTCTCATTGAATAAAAGGTTTCTATTTATTACAAATATTTAAATCAACGTGGAAGAAAAAATGTTAAAAAATTTGAAATTAAATTATCATTAAGCCTTAAAAAATTGGAAAACAATTTGACTAATTGTTGCACACGTGAACAAAAACTAAAGGCAATGTGTATCATTTTTGCCGTTTGTTACTTCTCATACACCATTATTTAAATAAAAATGCTTTCAATATACATTAGTTCATTCTACGTACATGTCACAATATATTTTTTTTATTAGTAATTAATTTCATAATTACTATACCATCTTATATTTCACGTTGATTCAACGGAAAAGGGATTAACAAAATCACGTAGGCTAAATCTAAAGTGATAATTAATTCTTTAGAATAAAAAAATAGTTATTTTTCTCCTTTTTTATTGCAAAATAAGCTATAGAAGGACAAAAAATCAAATTTTGAGAACCTATAATAAAAATTTATTATTAAATATATATGATTAAAATATCATTATTTAAGTGATGGTAGAAATAAAAACTAAAATATGAATAAGATAAAAAGAATAACACATTAAAATAATTAAGTTATTGAATGGTAAAAATAATGATAAAAATAAAAAAAATAACTCTTATTAGTGAAATTATGTGATAATTTTATCTAAAAATAATCAAAAATTAATTTTGTCAATTCTTGATCATTTTTAAAAAATAACAAATAAAAAACACAGTTATTCTTAAACTATATTAAAACTAAACAACCCAAATAATGCAAGAAGTAACACTTTCAATCAAATAATAAGAAATTACTTATTTAAATGTTTGTATTAAATAGAAAGCTTTTGAGAATGGGGGTGCAAATACATTTATAGTAAAATAAAACACCTTGTCAGGCTCCTAACCCTAGATATATGATAGATGGTGTTGCTTTATATATATACGGTTGTGTACCACTAAGTTCTTTATAGAAAGGCATGCATCTTGATACGATAATGTACGAACATGCATCATCATGGATTTCGATTCATAATATTATTATTGCAAGTCACATGAAAAAGGGGTCTGCAAGTCACATGAGAAAGGGGTCTATTACTGTCAAAAATGGGGATCGATGAGTGATATATTTCGAACTGCACGAAGTTAAGACCCCACAAGTTGAGAAAGAAGAAAATAAAAGATAAGATATGAAAAGCAAACATGGGGATAAGCTTTCTTGGGTTTGGTGCGAACCCACTTACATTTGTAAATACTTAGGAAGGGATATTGTAAATTAATAACAGGATAATAATTTCGAAAGTTTTGCACCTTATATATTTCATATCTCATATTTTTTTTCTTTATCATTTAATTGTTTTATTTTTTTAATTTTTATATTTTAATTCTATACTTTCTTTATTGATCTCAAAATATAGATTAAATATTTGAAAATCAAAAGTTAATGGTAAGAAAAAAAAAGTAAGGGACTACTAACCATAAAATTTATAAATAAAAGGAATTAAAATGTGAATTTTTTTTTTTGGAATTATTTGCATAATTGAGCCTTAATTTTATGTAGCTTTGTTTCTTAATATTTTTCATTGTTCTTTGGGTAAGTGAGGTAATAATTTCCATAAATTGCATTGGATGCTATTTTGATAAAATAATGAGTGGTTGTTTATTTAAAAAAATGATTATACTTATTTTATAATTTAGTATAGAGAAATATCATATAATAATGTGATGATATAATATTTTAGATTAATGAAATATCATATTAATATGACTATTTAAAAAAAAATACAATTACCAAATACATACTAAAAGGAAAAAAAATAATATGATTAAATCATTTATGACCAAAAATAGATGAAAATAATAAATGTATAAAAATATAATTAGTTCTTCTTTAAATAGTTTAAGTTTTTAGGAAAAATATTTTTTCAATAAATTTATAATATAGTATTAGAGTTGAAAGTTTTGTATTAAATGTTCAACAATTTTAACTGTTTAATTGTAAGTATTTGACATCTATAATGCATAAAATTAACATTTATTATAGAATAATAAATATATAAAAATATAATTTATTCTACTCCAATAACTTTTAGAATTTTTTTTTCAACAAACTTTTAAAAGAAAATCCAACAACATTATATCACCTTTATTCATGAATTTATTTGTATGAGAAATATAATGCACATAAATTAATAAAATTACAAATTATAATATTATATACCAAGCAAAAAATAATTAGAAAATGATTTTTAAATTAAGTTTTTCATTCTTGATTTTATTTTATTTTATTTTCATCAAATATTTTTTTAACTAATAAATCGATTATAATTACTTTAATAAAGATAAATATTGAAATAAAATTATAAATAACAAACTCTTTAATTATTTATGTGCTTGTAAAAAAATAAAAGATTTTACCAAGGAATTTTGATTTATTTATTTTTTGAGTTATTAAATGCAAATTATTATCAAACATTTCAAAATTACCAATTTTTAAAAAAAATTAAAAAATTAATTATTTAATTATAAATTATAAATCTAATAATAAAATCGTTATTAGATTAATGTAGTTTTAAAATTCCACTTACAAAATAGCATAGTGGGGTTCAGATGTAGATAATAATCAACCCACTATGCACATTATATTATATCAAATCGTCAGATAAATGATGAGGTTTTGACAATCTAATAAGCTGTACTTTTTCCTTTTTGTCTTTTATTTCCTTCAAACGTAAATAACATAACATATTTGTGGAGGAAGAAAGTCGTTACTGCGTTATCTTCTTAATTGATTAATAACAAATACTTCTGTTTTCAATAACTAGATCAAATTAAGTACTATGTACGTAGTACTTATCCGTACTGTACCACAATTTTAAGAAGAAAATAGGTTGTTTCTTTTCTTTTCTTTATTTGTGCAGTAGTGATGGAGTTACTTATGGATTCGGGATACAGATCGAAGCTGACATTTTCTAAGCAGAAGACGGGCTTAAATCTAAATGAGCATAAAAAAGGATGGGATATAGAGTTTACACATTGTTAGCGTATTTATTTAGTCATGTCAAATTTTTAGATAACTATGTTTGTTATTTTTTGGAAATTTTATATATTTTGTTTAAAAAAATAGTTTTATATATTTTCTAGGATAAAATTATTTTTTATTATTTTTTCTTTTTATTAAAAAAATTAAAAACAAATACAAAATAGTAACTCTTATTGCTTATAACAATTAAAATTATACTCAATAATATTACAATGATTTCAATTCGAAGATGTTAAATATTTAACGAATTTAAATGATTATGATTCAATTTAAACTTCAATTGTGATAAAATAATTTATCTAATTATTTTTTAATAATAAAAATGTAAAAGATAAATCTAAGAAATATTATTTTTATTATTATAAATTTTAAATATATTATTTTTATCTTATTCCAATAAAAATTAATTAATGCTAACTCTCTACACTCTACGTCTCTCTTTCCAAAAGTAACGACAAGTATAATTGTCTAGCATCATTACCATTTACCACCTTGCCCAGAACAAATACCCCTACTTTAATTAAAGCATTTTATTAGAGTGAGCTCAAATTGAGTATTCTTATACCTTTCATATTTTTATTTCGCGTCGAATTGTATTTTTCAAATTAAATACAAAATCTAAAGAGTTGAAAATTAGGCAACTAAAGCTTTTCCTTCAAAACACCCTTATTAGAAAAGGGGTTGCACCAGACTAATAACCAACACTAGGCTGGTATCCTTGGTCGATGTGGAACTCAACACTCCTCCTCACATCGGACGAAGACACCGTAAAGATCGGATTCACACCGGACGGGGACACCGTATGACCGGTGAACCGTGAGGGGAGCGAGAGGGGACTCATCAGTTGACCCCAAAAACCTGCTTTGATACCAAGTTGAAAGTTGGGCAACCAAAGTTTTTCTTCAAAACGCGTTTATCAGGAAAGAGACTGCACCAGACTAATAACCAACACTAGGCTGGTATCCCTGGTCGATGTGGGACTCAACATAAAGTAGGCCATAAAACACACAAATAAGTTTGAGTCTAACTTTTTAAAATTTTGAATTAACTAGTTAATATTTGAGTTTAATTGATAAAAAAACTATAAAATAATAATATATAATATTTAAAATTATATATATTTTATAAAATTTAAATCTAAATTTATAATATAAATATTTGGTTCTAAGCAAGATATTATTATTTGAGTTAGTACAGACAAAACTTATTAGAAATTAATGGAACTTTGAATAATATCAAATCAAATTAGATCATAAAGACTTTAATTAAATAGGGCTAAATTTATATCAATAAATATAAAGCCCAACAAAAATATTGGTTTTTATTACTATTTTTTAACTATATTTTTTAGATGATATTCTATTGGTATCACATTTTAAAAATATATAATAATTTGATACAATTTTTAGTTAAATTAGAGATTTTTCATATTTGTAGAAATATATATATACGATATTTTGAGAGTATTTTTGGATAATCAATTTATTAAATTATATTAAGAAAATATTTTCATATAATTAATTAATTAATTATTTAAAAATATCATCTAAATATCATACTGTATTATTAAATATGTAAAAAAAATTCAATTAAATAATAAATTATATTAAATTGATATATTTTTTTTAAATTTAGATACCACTAAAGTAACACCTTAAAAATTTCTATAAAAGTAGAACGGTAATAAATGAATCCTTCCCAATATATAAGAAAATAACTATGAAAAGAGACAAAAATAAACAGAGAAACTAAGATGAAGATAAAGATAGAGAGAAGGAAAAAAAACGTTATTTTTTTATTATTATAAATGAGAAATTTAATTTTAATTAAAAATAATATTTTTTTAAAAATTAAACTTAATTTATTTAAATTTTAAATTATATAATTAAATATATCCATATTTTTAAAAAAATGACAAGAAACGTCGAATGACAGCCATGGAATGATAACAACTACAGAAACGGCTAGCAAGGCAGTGTTGACGTCAGCAAGGTGTTTGCCTAGAGAAAGGGAGAGATATTGAGAGTGAGATGGAGAGATTTTCTCCTTCTATTTTTGTTGTTTTTTAATTATTAAAAAAAATTCAATTTTGACTCTAAAAATATGCAATTTTAAAAAGGAGAACTTAATAAACAAGCTTAAGTAAACCCGCTTAAATACTTACAATGTTAGAGTGTATTAATATTATACTTACATCACATTTTTACACTCAAATTTAATTTTAGTATAAAATATACTATAAATCGCTTTCGTTTGTAAATGAATTATTTTAATCATTTTTTTAAGTGATTTATTTTAAGTTACTTTTTTTTTGTTAAATGGTTAAATTTATTTTAATTTATATTATTATAATTAAATAAGAGAAAATATCTAAAGAGATAAGAGACATTATTAAAAATCAATAAATTTGTTTCATTTTTTATAATTTTTTTATATTTTTTTACACAGAGATCTACATAACTTTATGAAGTTTGCAATTGTTAAAAAAACTTCATATAATATGATAAATTTGTGAATACAAGATTATTTTGTTAAAAATATTGTTTAAAACACCCATAAAAAATGAAATAAATTAGTTGATTTTCAATAATATTCTTCCTTAATATTTTTCTATAATTTAAATATAATAATATAAATTAAACTAAATTTATTTATTTTTAAATAAAATAACTTAATATGAGTCAGTAAAAAAAACATTAACTAAAATAATATATTTTAAAAAAATCATTTATGATGCAGTTCATCCACATTTTTTTCCAATCCTTTGAAAACCCATGATTGAAGACCCATGAAATAAATAGATATGTAAACTTTTAATCAGTGATGTATTTTAAATGCAAGAAATTTATAGAAACACGTTACTTTTTTTTAAGTAAAAAGTAAAATCAATAAATAATACATTTGGTTAGAGTAAACACTAAACACTGATAATGCTACCTCTAGAAATTAACAGACAAGGGAGAGTTATGCTTCCGTTAGTATTCGACCTTTTGTCTACATACGTTATTATTATGATTTTTTTTTAATTTTAGTTAAAAATAATCAACCATATTTTATGGTATTTATTTATTTTTATCTAAATCTAAATTTAAAATGGTATTTTTTTTCATAGATTTTGTCTAGTATGACTTTTCCACTTGGTTTCCTTATTGTTTTTGCATAATTTTTTTTTTCTTTTGATATAATCTTGCATGCATGTCTACTAATTTATTCATTAAAGATTATATATTAAAAGAAAAACTTACGAAATCAACAAAGTTGTTTAAATATATAAATGTATTTTTTGTGTCATTAAAAAAAAGCCATTAAATGAGATCAATATTATTAGTGTTGACATTGGAAGATCCAGAAGGGTGTTTGTGTTGTAGTATATGTTGAATTCGATCGTTGAGCTCATTGTGTTTACTACTAACATTATTAATTTGAATCCTGAGCAAACTATTAGAAGGAACAATACGAGAGGATGTTGTATCACTCTGATTCTTAAGTCATTTTTTAATGAATCTAATTGAAGAAAATAAGAGAGAAATTTATAATTGCATAAAGAGCATGGAAAATGGCATTCCAAAGTATGAATGGTCCCCCTTTATTTATAAGCTAAGATAAAGAGTAATATCATACCATTGCTTTGATTTATAATTTATAAATAATATATTATTTTAATATTAATGGATATATTAATGTTATTTCATATATGGATAATATTTTATAAATTCATTAAGAAATGTTTTCCATTTCAATTCAAACATTTATTTATTGTGTATTGTTATGCATTGGTGGTACATATTTGATTATTCAAAAATGATAGACCAATTAAAACGTATCACGTATATATGATGAAATTTCTCACCAATATCAACCCCTAAGCTACATCTCTAGTAGGCAAAGTGATCTACCTATTACACCTAAGTACGACGATGCAATTGCGTTTAGGGTTAGAATGTCTTGACTTAAACATGCAGTCGGTATCCTATGTTCATTTGCATAGTAATAATCATGAGGTTCTAAGCTTTCCAATGATTATTTATGTCTCAGTTGAACTTTCAGTTAGAAAGCTACGCCCAATTAAACTTTTACAATGGAAAAGTCAACATAGATCCTAGAAATTTTAGCTTTCAAATCTTATTGTTGTTTGATTAGATTCTCAAATACCTCTTTCATTTTGATCTCTTGGATCATAGGTCAGATGAATAGTTGAGATTAACCTTGTGAACTTATATATATGTTTACCTTCTATTAATCTCATTCATTCCCAAGTTCATTCAGTCAATTAGTTGAAGATTCTTATATACAACCTTGTCTTTCAACAATCCTTTTGTAATTGGATCAAAACCATTCTATTTTTTCTTTCTTTGAATCTTCTTGAATTTCTCATAAACACCAAGAACATGAAGAACACAATTTTTTATGTACATACCACACTTGTGGGACCTTAGTTGGTAGGTCAAGAAATTGTCTAAAGGGTGTTCTTCATACAAGTGAAATATCTTACTAACATAACTTTGATGATTTCTCTCATAGGAACTCCAGTCTCAATAGTGTATACCACAACCCTTGTAAAAAACACCAAGAGAAATCTCTCAAAAAATTTAGGATGGAGAGCAAAAATATAGAGAAATAAAGTCATAGGGAAAAATATAAAGATGGAGATCGGGTAAGTAGCAGACTATCGCATGGAGTTTTCAACAAGGGAGAACTATTTGGGTAGGGATATGGCCTACTAACTAGCCACCAATTAGCTAGACCTAGCATACTACTGGCTAGCTAACTATAGGATCCAAGGAATCGACCAACCAAGTTGACCAGTTGAGCATACCAAAATTCCTAGTCGACTAACCAACCAGTAGTTGTATCTTATCAACCATCCAGAATTGTTGGTCGATTAGCTAACCCAGCACGCTAGTTAGTCGATAGGGCAAAACTCCCAGGTGACACATTGTTCGACCAACCATTGGTCTTCCTTTGTTCGACGGTGGTTGTTCCAACGATTTCAATGTCATGATGATACCACTTTTTTCAACACTTCTAGCTCTACTATAATTCCTTTGGGCATTTCGATAAATGAGTTTGAACCGAGTCTGGGCTGTCAAGTTGATTCTTTGGTTTGAATTTTGACTGAGTCTATTGCCAATGAGTTGATATATATTTTTGAAATTCCAAAAAAAATATTGATATTCTTCTTCCCAATGGTCATTTGGTTTCCAACAATCCTTCTATTATGGGATCACTATATTCACCGATGAGTTGTTTGTTGGACTTTGACTTCCTTACCATCTATAGTATGAGAGTTCTTATGTAGAGTGAGTACACCTATTAGGTAATTTTCACCCCACATTTGGAAGACTTTAGTCTATTGTTGCATTATATGATGAGAATATGACTAATAAATGACTATGGAAGACTTTAGATACCTATATTATGTGCTTTTAGTCCCTAGGGGCATGTTTGGAGTTAAACCCTTTGCCCAACGCAAATTTATTAAGGATTTGCAAAATTTAAACAGAGGTTGGCAACTATACTAGTTCATTGTGACTGTAGCCTTTGATGGTTTTCCATGAACTTGGCATTACTCCTATTCAGTTGTTTATAGTAATGAACCTTTTGTATGGTTGATCTTCACTCATGACTTAATTTTTTGCATTATTTTTTTATTAAGGTTTGGTTCCATCTTTGTAGTTCACTAGAAGTGTGCTAAGCCAACTTTAGAAAAGATATCTTTCATTGAGAAAATCTTTGCTCTTCTTCTGGCTTAGCGCCACCATGAAAGATTGACAATCATTGAGAAAGTTTCATATTAGGGACTACACCCATCTTCAATTGGTGTAGTCACCCATATTAGGGACTACATCCATCTTTTGGTAGGTTTTAACGACCAATAATACACATACAATAGTATTTTATTTTCCTTGTTATGATCTTTATACCTTCTCTTTGTAAACATGTATTCATAGCACCCAACTTCTTAGAAGAATTGATCCTACAATGCCTTCTGGTTCATATCTTAGCACTTGGCAGACGATTCAGTGAGTCAAGCAAGTGGAAATCGTGTGTTGGGAAGAAAAAGAGTGTGTTAAGCAACAATTAACTAGGCCAATATGAATCTGGCAATCTTGGTTCTCAACATTATGGAAGTTCTAGTCCAAGTGAGATTCCTACCATGAGGATGGTTTCCTTGGTTAGGAATCCACCACATTTAATGTTTCTCAACCATTTTTTGTTCCAAGAGACACTGAACCACAAGACATTCAAATAGATGATCTTAAGGAAGATTCTAACAGGTTCGAGGCTTCTATTGAGGACTTTTGTAGTACAAATTTGGCTCATATTCGATCTTTGAAAGATTTCATGATATGCACTGAGCACGTGAAGGAAAAAGTCATTGATTTTTTATATCAAGATCAAGAAGAGAAGTGACAACTAGGTCAAGTTATTGAAAAGATCAATGCAAAATAAGAGGCAACTAAGAAAGATTTTGAAGCTATCGAGTCATTGAAAAGCCAGATTGAGGGAATTTTATCCCAGATATAGTCTGGTAGCAAGAATCTAGAAGCTGAGAACTAAACATTGGCATCCTATCTTGAGGTTGCCAATGAGAATACGATCAATGAGTATCTTGAGTATAAGTCTGATGTGGCTTAGACTCATAGGTTTAAGTCTGGTAAGAGGAGAGTTAGGAAAGTGTATCCCAAAATTTTCATCCCACTAGTTACTTACTAGACTTCTTAAGAGCTACAATTGAGCACTATGAGTATAATGACTACTCGGATGTCAAGAAGGGTGAGGTTCCATTCGAGGTGTCACCTCATGCTCTCATGGGATTTGATAATATTATGAGTCCCAACCGTAATCAACTTGTTAGACTCAAGAAATGGATCCCATTACTACGATGATCCTAAATGATATATAGGAATGTGAGGTTTAGCAACCTTATTATTTCTTATTGTTTTCTTTTAGAAATTACTTTTAGTAGTTGTCTTTTGTTTTTTATGATGAAGTGTGATAACTTGATATTTAGTTTGTAGTTCCACGAGCATTTTATTTTATGATTAATAATGAGGACTTCATTTTTTCTTCATCATTGCCTTGGTACTTTTATGCTTCTAAATTATTTGTATTTTAGTTTTTGATCATTGTTGATGGTATTACACTTTACATTTGTTTTCTTTGGTAATATTTTTTTGTTGATGCAAATTTTTAGGAATTTTCCATTGAGACAACACTTTGTAAATTTGCCATTGAGACAATACTTTGTAAATTTGCCATTGGGACAACACTTTGTAAATTTTTAGTTGAGACAATACTTTGGAAATTGTTCTATAACTTGAAGTAAAATTCTATTAATACTTCATTCCAATTTTACGAGTGGATGACTTGGTGGTTGCTCAAGAAATACTTAGTATCTTTTGATGATATTTCGATGAATAAGGTAGAGATCCATAATTGGAAGAGCCTAGAAGCTTACAATGCATACAACATCACATAGTATTGTAGTGCTGGATAACTTCTAGAAACACCTAACTGATGAGACCAAGCAACAGTGGCATGAGATAGCACCAAGGATGAAACATACTAGGGAAGGATAAAGGGTGGTTTGTCGACTAACTGGCTAGTTGGTTGGTTGATTGGAGGTGGATTGATGGACCAGTAGGCAAGACATGTCAGCTGGCTGGCTAATCAACTAGTAGGATAATGGTGGATTAAATCCAATTACTTGAAAGGGTATATGGCTGCCTGGATGTTAGAAGCTGGTAGGTTACGACATAAGCAGATGTGTACTTGCCAACCATAGCCCATAAGTATGGCGTCGAGTGATCCTTGTTCTACCAGTGCATCAAAGTTTTCTTGAGGTCTGGACTCCAATGCTTGTTTCTAGGCTTTTATGATACACTATACCTTTTTAAATTTTCTTTTGTCTTCTCAAAAATGCCCAAAAATTCTCAAAGTGTTTGGTGGTGTTCCAAAGTTATTTCTCATATCTTGAAAATCTTGGATTTTGTTTTTCTCACCTTTTCTCACGTAAGCTGCCAATGAGTGATCAATATATGAGGTTATACTTGATAGAGCCCCCAACTCTTCCAACCACTTTACTTAGCATACTTCCAATGTGGCAAGCAACAAAAATAGTCTAGACTTTAACATGTGAAAAATTTGGTCTTCACTTCATTTCTAAGGGATTGTATGGTTAAAATAAGCTCAACACAAGTCTCAATGTTATGATGATTCCAAGTGATCTAACCGATCCAACATGGGTTTCTAATATCTAAGGATAAGTTTTCGGGTATAAAGGAAAGAACACCTCACTATTATTAATGGTAGACTTCCCAAAGTATTGTAGTGTTTTTATCCTACATTGACATCATTATTAGTGCTAAAATATTTTGTTCCTTGCTTTACTTTCGACATAAGACCTACTCCATTGTGATATTATCGTTATTGGTTTCTAGATAAGTTATATACTTCCTGGGCAATACCATATTCATTGTTAGGTGCTAGGTATACTAACCTGCACTTTTCAAGCAATATTTTTTCATCGTTGGGTTCTAGGTAGGTTGATGGAAAATTCCCAGGTGAGATTTTATCCATTTTTTTGTTCTATGTTTATTGGCATGCACTTCCTAGGAAAGAGTTGCTGGAGTGAATCGTGCCTAATTCCTTCTAAGACTTGATCACCACTATGTTTTAGGTAGATGTTAGACTTTTCCTTGGTAGGATGTTCTTTGGGGTAACATGCCCTAACTCTTTTATAAGGAATACCACTGCATGGTTTTGAGGAAGGTTTCCTTCCTACTAGCTCTTGTGCGGGTATTGATTGATGCGAAGTGCAAGGTACCCAGAAGCAATGAAGTATGTCCAACTTTTGTGCAAGGCTCTAGAAGAGATCACTCATTGTTTCAAGTTCTGATTCTATTGTGTCAAAAACAAAAGTGGTTTATACGTTCACTTCTTTATCAAAGACATTCTTATTTTTCTACTTGTAACATGTTGTGGTGATGCATATGGGTCCCAACTTTAGCTTAACATTATTAAAGGATCTATTTGGATGAGTGTAATCTTTCCTAACTCGTTTGGCTCTTTTTTTTTTGTCTAAGTTCAATAGTTAGATTTGTTAATGTATTAAGAGTTTGGCCAAGTGCGACTGCTAGAGCTTGGTAGAGGAACATATTCATTTTTAACCTTACTAGAGTATTTGGTTTAGGTTTAAAGTTTGATTTTAATGCAATTATTGTTCACTTTCATTAGAAAAGAGTTTTTGGCTTGCTGTGAGAATGTTAGGATTTTTCTTTGGTGGAGTGAGTCTCGAGAGCACTAAGAGTAATTACACAAAGTATGAGTGTCAAAGTGGCTGAATTGTTTTTCTTTTATTGATGATGAATACTTCTTTTCTTTTTCTTTCTTTTATTTTTATTTTTTCTAGCTCTTCTAATGAGTTTGGATGTTTTGTGTTAACAAGGATGTGGAGGACCTCACCTAACACTTTATTGAAAATGAAAATTACAAAAGAAAAATCTAGGTAAATTTGATTCTCATCCATGTTCTTGAGGTCTCTCCTTTGCCAGGTTACATGGCATGGATTTTTCGATTGAGGAATCAGATATTGGGGCTAATCCACCTTTTTAACCTGAGTTAAGCGCTATCCATTGAGTAAAGGAGTGATTCGGACGGTTGGTGGCCCCTCTAGAGTTATGAGTCCTTGTCGCTATATGAGTGGTAACTCCCGCTCCATCCATTTTGTGTCTTCTACCCTTTTCTTAAGCTACCCTTTATTCTACCAAGCTTGTCCCAACTCCATCTTCCATTAAAAATTTCAATGTTAAGTGATAAGTTGATGATAATACCCTATCGGCATGCAAGAAGAGTCATCCTAAAATGTAGTTGTAAGTTGAGGGGTGATACTGTATTTTATATAGTTATTTTCATCTATTTTATTAATTATAATTGTTATGTTCTTCACATTTTTAGTTAATTTTAGTTTAATAAATTAGTATTTACTGTATATTTGTTAAGGAATATATTTTAAGAAAATTAAATAATTTGAATTGAAAATGTAATTAATTGCAAATTTATGTCCAAAAATATAATTTCAAATAAATGAGTGCTTAATTGCAAATTATAAAAGTCAAAAATATAATTTAAATTAAAATCGGGCTTAATTTTAATTATTAAAAGTTTAAAATTTAATTTAAATTAGAAAAGGGCTTAATTGTAATTAAAGAAAGTTTAAAATATAATTTGAATTAAATTGGTGGGTCAAAATGCAATTAATTACAGTTATTTTTCTGCGTAGGAGATAAGAAGACCACGCGCCATCATCCACACGCGCAACGTACGCCGTCATATCAAAGAATAAACGGTTAGGATGAGCGCGTGTCATTCAAACCCGACCAAAGAGAGTGGGTGCAGGGTTTTCTCTATCACGTGGCTCGGTGCCCGAGTGGGGCCCACCTTCCGCGCAAGCCGGTTTGCAAGGTAGGACCCACGTGTCTGACGCATTTTCAAGGCATGATTCGGTGCGGTCGATTCACATGCGCCTGGTTCTACAACTAATCGCTAGCGGCCACGTGTCCCACTTTATCTTTCAACCAATTATATGTTGACACGTGGCAAATGTTTTGGTGAGCGTGAAAGCGCAGGATCACACACGTGTTGCAGCCGTTATCTCCCACGTTCCTCGCGCCCCTACTCCTGTGTGGCAATTCTACGTGCGCCCGTCCTTGAGCGCCAATGATATGCTGCCGCATGTCCCACTTTACCTTTCAGTGAATCATATCACGACACGTGGTAGCGGAAATTGAAAAAAAGAGACAACGACGCACATGTTCCCAGTTTGCGTTTTCGATACCAGTTTTTCGTTTTCCATACATTTTGTCCCCCACGCATATTGTTTTATTATTTTCCCCACACCTATCTGTCCCCCACGTATTAAAAAATATATTTTTTAAATGTATTTTTTTAGAAATATTATGTTATAAATATGAGATATTATGATAGAGTAAAAACGTTTTTGGGAGTTTAGAGTTTGAGATTTTTAGTAGTATTCGGGGGTGGACTGTGGAACAGGCAGAAGCCATTTTTGGCTTTTGTTGTGTTCTGCGTGTGCCAAATATTTACGATCCAAAATGATTTAATTTTTCTTTGTTATTCATCTCATTTTCCTTAACTGTTGTTATTTTAATTTTTAATTTATGAAGTAATTTAATTTTTCTAGGGTCGCATTTTATCTAAATTTATGACGCTTTGATTTTAATTATTTTTGAAAGAGTTATAAGACGTTCGATTTGTTTATTCTATTTTGTGCTTAATGCTTTTGATGATTTACGAATTTTATCAAATGATCCGTGGCACTTAAATAAACTTGGAAGAGACATTTTTGTGTATATTGCTAATAGATAGAATGACATGTATGATGAAGGATAGGAATATACCCTAATTGTATGTGTGGTCATTTGAGAACTTAGAACGTAATCAATCTTGGTGAATTTAATTCTCATAGGAATATAGTGAATTAATTTAACGAGGTGTGTTTATAAGGAGCTCGGAAGAGATGTATCGATAAAATTAGAAGTTTTCGGTTGACAAATTAAATGTACTAAAAAAATATAAATCAAAAGAAAATAACATGATTCGAGTGGATTAATTTGATGAAAAAATGCAATCCTAGATTTCTTTTATTTTTTTATACAACTTTTTAGTTAACGCCTTCTAATTAACGATCGTTTTGGATAAAATCAGAGAGAGATAATTTTAGTACTCAACAAACTGTAGTAACAAATCTCCGTGGGAACGATAACTTACTTATCAAATTTTATTACTTGTGACCGTGTATGCTTGCACGTTTTATGTTCTCTAAAAACAACAAGGGGCATTCGACCACTAGGAAATTTATAATTAAAGTTCTAGCAGTGTAGCCTTTCCCATTGTTCATTGAAAGTTATACACTTCTTCTTGGGGTTAAAAATTTCTTGAGAATTTGATTAAAGTTGTCGCCAAAGGCAAAATGAGGGATAAGGCTTCATCTTTATCCAAGCATCTGTGCACAAGACCTCCATTCAACATTCCACATCTACCAAGATTTTGTGCATCTTAGTGTTGGTAATCTAAAGAGTGACATCCAATACATTATAATGTGTATGCACTAGTCGCTAGGTTCCCTTATCATAAAAGACCAAGTCTTCTCCCACAATTATAGGCTTCTTTCCTTCCAATGTATTTGTAATATGATACATGCAGCCCCATGGCATGTACTTTTTTGGCATCATTTCAATCTCCACAATAGGTTCCCCAAAGATCATGCGAACCTTATTCACTACTAAGGGCCTAACTGCTTCAGTTTTATCTCTGTATTTTGTTGATGTCAAAGGTATTTTTCCTAATACATATTTATTCAACATTCCCTTATCAATCTAGTATTTGATCACATCTTTTAATTCCCAACATTCCTTAGTGTTTTTCTCATAACCATAGTTGTACTTTTAGAATTTTATTTGATTTTTGTTGGTAGGTGGACCTTTTAACTTCTTAGGTCCTTTGAACAATCATGTGCTCTAGACTTACATTAACACTTGATTTTAGGTAGTGTTTAAGAAAATAGATTTCTTGAACTCCACCTCTAGGCAGGAGCTCTCGATTCTTCTGGGTGGTTTGCCACTCTTTCACTTTGATCTGGGCTTCTTTAATATTTTGAGGCCTAGATTCGTCATCAATCTTGTGCTTTTGGGAATTATTTTTTTCCTACTTCTATGATAGATGGCCATATCCTCAATAATTATTGATGTTACCACCATTATGGTTGCCTCTTTGTATGTTAACATATGGAGTCTTACTACCAATTGGTTATATAGAGGCCACTAAATGAATGGATTGTAAGAAGTCGTTGACTGCCAAGAAGTTAAAATAGTTCTCAACCTAGATCTTTTCATTGTTGAAGCGTTCGAAGAAATTCTTAAGGGATTCATTATTTCTTTTGGCCAACCCATCAAGTGTGTGATGGTCTTTGAAAATCTCCTATTGGCTAAGAAATGAGTGGAAAATTTCTTGGCAAAGTCTGAGAAGTTTCTAATACTTTCTGGCTTCAAGGTTTGGTACTAGATACAAACCTTTCCCACCAAAGTCATTAGAAAAACTCGATAGTTAATAACATTACTTTGGGGTACAAGTTCATCTAGTCTCTGAATTACTCTAAGTGATTTAGAGACTCAATAGACCTCTTATAGGTGCCAACAGTTGTTGTTTTAACTTTTTACCCAACACGGTAGACATTACTTCCAAGGTGAAAGTTGCTTGGGTGGACTCTACGTAGTCTAGGTAGTGCTTCTCACCATTGACTTTTAACCCTATTTTATAAAAACTCTATGTCCTCTATTAGGGGTAGGGGTGTCCAATTGGTGGTTACATGTCGTTGGTAGTTATTGGTGATTGAGACCAAAATCTATGACATCCTTAATAATGCTTCCTTGTCTAGAAATGGCATATTGATGAATCTCAAGGTATTCATGTACATCCTGGTGTCCAATATACAAATGTTCCTAACCAAGGCAATTATTGTCATCATGGATTGCGATAGCTAGTTGTGCTTATAACTACGTATTGTTATTGTCAACTCCCTAATGTTCTTGGAGCTTTAGGACTCTAGGTCCCAATATGCTATGGACTGGGTCTCCACGATAGGAAGAGTTGTGGCTTTCTTGGAGTTTGATGCTAGCCCTACTAGGCTTGGTGCTCAATCTATCCTAAAGTGTAGGAAATGTTATTAGACTCATATTGAAATATATTAGCTTACTATCAGAAGAAATGACACTATATGTGTTGTATTCACTTCGACGCTTAAGTCAGTTCTTAAAAGATTTAACCTAATAAAGTAATGTAGGATTTCAAAATTACATAAAGCATGAAAGTAGAAACCTATTTATAGGCAAGAATCAAGGATAATATCATAATATATAAATAATATATTATTTTGATATTAATAAATATTTAAATCATTAATATTTTATTATATTTAAATTAAATAACAATTACCATAAATATTTTCTATTTGAATTCAAACATTTGCTAATTATGTATTGATTGTGTATTAAGTGTATCCATTTCACTATTCAAATGTGAAATTGATCAATCAAAGGATATCATGTATACCTAATAAAATTTTCCCTCAAAAGAAACCTATCTAACTTATGGTGGATTGATTCCTTAAATTTTGAATCCAAATTAGCAGTCTAATCTTAGAGAAAAATAATGAAAAAAAAATTGTTGGTTTTATTTGATTTAGTTTTATTAGATTTTATTTTCACTTCTAGATAAAAAAAATTTAAGATTGATATATTTATTATTTATAGTTAATTGTAAAATAAATAAAAATAAAAGAATAGTAATTAAAACACAGTTTAAATAAGAAGAAAAATATTGATTTATTAATAATATTCACTTATTCGTCATTCAACGTTTGTTGGTTATGTAAATGAATATTAGATTTAGTATTATTTTAATTTTTTTAATATATATATATATATATATATTTTATTTTTTAAAAATTATATCTTTTAATTATTAAATATATTATTTTTATAATTTTTATTGTTAAAGGTAAACATATATTATATTGGGTATTTATTGATGGGGCAAAAGCCGCACAGACGAGACTTGTTTGAAGGCTATTTTACATATGACATATAATGATTTTTTTTTAAAATTTAAAATTTAAACATATTTTATTTATATATAATTTACTAATAGTAAACATTAAATGAAAAATACAATCACCATACTAATTTTTAATCAATTTATTTTAATAGTTAATTTATTTTTAATTTACGGTAAAATAATTGTAAGAATAAATTTTTCATATTTTTTATACATTAATTATGATTAAAAATATTTTACTAACTAAATTAATCATTAAAATTAATAATTATGATTAAAAATATTTTACTAACTAAATTAATCATTAAAATTAATAAACTTATATGATGGACAAAATTTATTTTATGTATACCATAAAAAGAATTTTTTTCACAATTTACTTAGTTGGAATAAATTAAAAGCTTAAATGAAGCAATGGTTTCTTTTAAAAGGGGTTATATTTGAACTCCTTTAAAATGGATTGATTATTAAAAGTTAGATTAATTATATATTTTATATGATAAATATAAAATTAATTAAGATCAGAGATGAACTAGCATTCAAATTGGTCGTGAACAGGATGACAAATATTTATCGTTTATCTAACTCTATTTAATGAAAATAACATAAAGATAAAATAGTAAACATTATTATTATTATTATTATTATATTTTAAAAAATTAAAAATTAAGAATTAAAAGACACTCTTTAAATTTGAGCTTTCCTTAAACTGAAACCTTAGGCGGCTGCCAATATGACCTACAATTGAGCTAACCCTAATTTTATTTTGTATAAAATGAGTAAAAATTGATAGAAGAATATATATATATATATATTGTTGAAAATAATATAAATTTAAATAAAGAAAATGATAAGAAAACGTGCAAAAATTTTCTCTCTTGACAAATTTTATAGAACATTGTTTTTCTAAATCTCTTAGGAAGTTTTGACATAGAGAAGGATTTACAATTGAGATTGGATCTCAAGTGTCAGTTACGTTTGTGGAAGGAAAGATAATCTAGGCAATTGTGAAGTTACATATGCGCGTGTGCGTTGCTTTCGATGTACGACAGGTCAGCCGTGTCGTGAAGTGTGTGTGAGATGACACTTTATTTGTTGGAAATTTTTTTATTATTAAAACTATTTTTTCCAATAGTTAGAAATTCTGTTCTTATCTAAACTCACTCACTCAAAACCTAACTATTATTTTTTTGACCACTTCGTTCCATTATAGTGTGAATGTTTTTGCTATTACTGTGTGCACATTTTCTTTGTGAACATTACATGCACGTTCATCATTTTTTCCAACTATAAAAAGAGAGTCATAGCTCTTAGTTTTACAAAACTAAGAAACTGTTATTCACAGCAAACTTAAGAAAAGAAAATTCAAAATTGTTTTTTCAGTTTATCGAGCAACATAAATATTTTAGAGATGTAGCATTCCGGACTTCATCAGTACAGTGCAATTTTGAGAGAGAAAAAGGATCCTGGGCTATTTTATCCTAAGAACAACGAGGTTATCTTTGCTTGCAAAAATTTAGACAGAATTGCAAAACGTCCTAAAAAGAGCGACTTAGTCCACGACTCAACCCAAGTAGTACTTTTTAGTATATCAGTAATATTGTTCATATCTTGTGTCTTACATACCTGTTACCAACAATTTTAAGACGTATTTATATCTTCCATGTTTACTGAAATGTGAACTGTTGATCTCAACAAACCGTTTCATTTGGAAGGACTACACTTTAAAACATGGAGACAAAAGATGTTACTTTTCTTAACTATGAAAAAGGTCGCTTGTATTCTTACTATTGAAAAACCAATGCTGACTAACCCTCTTACTGAAGCTAGAACTAAGGACTTAGACACCTGGATGGAAAATGATTTTTTATGTAAACATTTTATTCTTAATGGTTTAGGTGATGATTTGTATGACTATTATAATTTTGATAAGTCAGCTAAGGAAATTTGGGATGCACTTCGAAAGAAGTATGATACTAAGGAATCTGGAACAAAAATGTATGTTGTCAACAGATACATGAAGTACCAAATGACTGATAAGAATATGTGGAAGCTCAAACACATGAACTACAAAAAATAATACATGAAATAACTTCTAAAGGTATGACTTTAGATAAACAATTTCAAGTTGTTGTTATTATAGATAAATTACCCCCTCCATAGAAAGATTTTAAGAATGCACTTGGACATAAAACTAAGGAATTTTATTTAGAAAGTCTCATAACCCCTCTACGAATACATTAAGAAACTCGAAAACAAGATCAAAAGCATGAAGTACTCGCTGTCTTAAACAACAGTGCCAATAAGAAATCCTCTTCTATAATTCTGAAACCTATAGAAAGAAACATGAAAACTCAAAATTGTAATAATAGCCAGAACCGTAATAACCAAAATAGAAACAAAAATCCTCCATGGAATGGACCTTAACCCTCTTAAGAAATAACACATTCATGTGTTATAGTTGTAACAAGCTTGCCCACTTGACTAGGAACTATCGAAACAGGAATCATCCTACCCCTCAGGTGAACATTACCGAAGATCAGCTTATTACGATGATATTTGAAATCAACTTTGCTATGATCGTGATATGTTCATGTCCTATTTTGTGTCCGAGGATAAGAAAATGATGTTAGGAGGCTCCCATTCCACTAAAGTTGCTGATACTGGTGAGGTGAAATTGAAGTTTACCTCTAGAAAGACTGTCATCTTGAAGAATGTCCTGCATATTTCAGAGATGAGAAAGAACTTAGTTTTGAGCTATCTTCTTAACAAAGATGGGTCTACTCAAACTATAGGGGATGATTTGTATACAATAACTAAGAAGAATGTTTTTGTTGGGAAAAGGTACGTCACTGAGGGCATGTTTCAATTGAATGTTGAAATTAATAAAGTTTCTTCTTCTGCTTATATGTTAAGTTCTCTTAATCTTTGGCATGCCAAATTTTTTTATGTTAATAGACGCATAATAAAAAACATGAGTACCTTAGAACTAATTCCTAAATTATCTTTGAATGATTTTGAAAAATGTAATTTTTGTAATCAAGCTAAAATAACCAAAACTTCACATATATCAATAGTTAGAGAATCTAAACCTTTACACTTAATACACTATGACATATGTGAACTTGATGGTATGTTAACAAGAAATGGAAAACACTATTTTATAAATTTTATTGATGATTGTTCAAACTATACTTATGTATATCAAATTAAAAATAAAAGTGAAGCGTTTGACATGTTTAAAATATTTATGATTGAAATTGAAAATAAACTTAATAGAAAAATAAAAAGATTTTGAAGTGATAAGAGCACTGAATATGATTCAAATATTTTCAATGTATTTTATAATACTCATGGAATCGTTCATGAAAAAACTGCACCTTATTCTCTTAAAATGAATGGAAAAGTTAAAAGAAAAAATAGAACTTTTACTGAATTAGTTATTGTAATTTTATTAAACTCTGATGCTGATTCCCATTGGTGGGGAGAAATTTTATTAACTGTTTTCTATATGTTAAATAGAGTGCCTAAATCTACTAGTAAAATTTCACATATGAAATTTTAAAAAATAAGAAACTAACTTAACTTATTTTAAAACTTTGGGTTATTTAGCCTATCTTAGGATTCCTGATCCTAAAAGAAATAAACTTGCTAGTAGAACATATGAATGTGTGTTCATAGGATATGATGTGAATAGTAAACCTTATAAATTCTATGACTTAAATGATCATATAGTTATAAAATAAAATGATGCTGATTTCTATTAACATAGGTTTCCCTTTAAATTGAAGAATAATGGGGGCTCATCTTCTAATAGTTTACCTATAACTAGAACTAGTGAAAAAAATGAGGAATTAGACACTGAAATTAGGAGAAGTAAACAAGCTCGAACCTCTAAGGATTTTGGGTTTCATTTTTATTCTTATACCTTAGAGGAAGATCCCTAAACTCTTCAGCAAACCTCATATTCTTTAAATGCCAACTTATGTGAAGAAGCCATAAATGATGAAATGGACTCTCTTGAGTATAATAGAACTTCACATTTAGTTGACTTACCTCCTGGTTGCAAAACCACATTATGTAAATTGATACTAAAGAAAAAATTAAAACTAGATGGTACTATTGAAAAGTACAAAGCTCGTCTTGTAGCCAAAGAGTATAAGCAAATAGAAAATGTAGATTTCTTTGATACCTTTTCACCAGTCACACAAATAACTTCCATACGTGTGCTTGTCTCTCTTGCTACTATCCATGATTTAGTAGTGCACCAAATGGATGTTAAAATTGCCTTATTAAATGGTGACTTAGAATAAGAGATTTATATGGACCAACTTGAAGGCTTTGTTTCCCTAGGTCAAGAAAATAAAGTTTGTAAACTAGATAAATATTTTATGGTCTAAAACAAGAAACTAAGCAATGACATGAAAATTTTGATAATCTAATTATCTCACATGGATTCAAAATGAATGAAAGTTGCAAATTCATTTATTATAAATCAGACAATGACATTTGTACTATTATATGTTTATATGTAAATGACATGCTTATTTTTGGGTCAAATATTCATGTTGTGAATAATGTGAACATTTTGTTGTGTGCTAACTTTGATATGAAAGACATTGGATAAGCAAGTGTAATCCTTGGTATGAGGATAACTAGGTTTGAAAAGGGATTTTCTCTATATCAATCTCATTACATTGAGAAGATCTTAAAGAAATATAATTACTTTAACTACAAACCTACATATACTCCTTATGATCCTAGTGTAAAATTGTTCAAGTACACCAGAAATCACTACTACAAAAAGGGGTATATAAGTCGATGTCTAAAGTCGGTTTTTACAAAAAACCGACTTTTAATGAATTTAAAGTCGGTTGTCCACGTCAACCGACGCTACGTTACGTGGATAGCGTCGGTTATCCACGTCAACCGACGCTACGTTACGTGGATAGCGTCGGTTGTCCACGTCAACCGACGCTATGCGTGGACGTAGCGTCGGTTCTAGGTGTTAACCGACGCTACGCTACGTGGATAGCGTCAGTTCTAGGTGTCAACCGACGCTACGCTACCTGGAACCGACGCTATCCACGTAACATAGCGTCGGTTCGACACGTCAACCGACGCTACACACGTGGATAAATATTTTCTCTTCTTTCTTCCCAGACAGAAACTATTTTCAGCGTTCCAGAACTCTAAAAAATCGAAAACCTCCTCCTCCACTCCTCCACTCTTTCTCATTTTCCGGCCACCTACGACTACCATTTCCAACATCGGTTAGTGAGTTTTCTTCCTCTCTAACTAATCTTTTAGATCCCCTATTATTCATATATTTTTTCTGTTATTATGTGTTATTATTTATGTGTATAGATTGTTGTATTATATATGTAGGTTTGTAATGTAACATAAGGAGAAGAATATGACGATCTTGAATAAAATAGAACAAAATCATGGTAATTTTTCTGTTATTAATTAATATTTTATTTTCAAATATTTGTATTATTTGAACTATTTGCTAAACTGATATTGGTTTTTTTTCTGCTCGAATACAGGATGAATATGAATAAATTTAAAAAAAAAAAAAAGAAGTTAGCGTCGGTTCACCGCGTGAACCGACTTTAAACGTAAAGTCGGTTCATCGCGTGAACCGACTTTAAACGTAAAGTCGGTTCATCCCGTGAACCGACTTTAAACGTAAAGTCGGTTCACACCTTGAACCGACTTTACACTTTAAGTCATTTAATTTAAAGTCGGTTCAGTGAACCGACTTTAAATTAGTTTAAAGTCGGTTAAAAACCGACTTTTATACCCCTTATTGTAGTAGTGAATGGTGTTAGACAAACTGAGTATACGAGCATCATTGGTAGCTTACGTTATGCTATTGACTACACTAGGCCAACATTGACTACTCTTTAGGCTTACCAGTAAACCTAGTATAGAGTATTGGAATGCAATTGAAAGGGTCACGAGATACCTAAAGGGAATTATGAACCTTGGATTACGTTATAAGAAGTTTCCTACTATTCTAGAATGATACATAAATGTTGATTGAAACATCATATCAGAAGACTCCAAAGCAACTAGCAGCTATATATTTCGCATTGTTAGTGGTGATGTTTCATGGAAGTCTAAGAAATATACAATTTTAGCTCAATCTACAATGGAGTTTGAAATGATAGCATTAGCTACTGCTAGTGAAGAAGCAAGCTAGTTAAGAAGTCTGTTAACTGAGATCCTTTTATGAGAAAGACCAATACCAGTTGTCCTTATCCATTGCGATAGTATCACTACTATTGCAAAGATTCAAAACCATTATTACAATGGCAATAGACAATAGATACGTCATAAGCACAATACTGTTAGAGAATTTATCTCTCTAGGAGCTATAAGAGTGGATCATGTATATACTGATGAAAATTTTGCTGATCTTTCGACGAAAGGATTAGCAATAGATAAGGTTTTCAAAACCTCAAAAGGAATGGAATTGATGTCCTTAGATTGAAGAGTCACTCATGATGGTAACCCAACTTCTAGACTCGAGATCCCAAGAAATAAGTTCAATGGGTAATAACAAGTCATGAAGTGATATGATGAGATGAATCATGCTATTATGAAGTCTCATTCTATATTGTTAGAAGCATGAAGTCCTAAAGCGATAGAAAGCATGAGGTAATTATTAACTCAAAATGAGTTCTATACTATATGTGGAGTGGAGTACATAGCTACAAGAGTACTCTTGATGGACTCACCTATGTGAATGTGGAAGTGTGGTTGCTTTCTCTGAAACTTTTGGGAAAATTTTACTAGAGCATTCACTATACTAGGATACATGTGCATGGCCGTAAAACATAGAATTTTTGAACTACATCTTGGAAAGGTTGTGTGTGTAATGTTGTTAGAGATAGAGTTCAAAACTCGAGTTACTCTAGTATATTCTAAAACATCAACACTATGCAAAGGTTCAAGTCGATAGACACCTTTTACTGATGCACAATCTTATACTTTTAATTGATCGATTACTCAATGAAAACTATTTTTATATAAAATTCAAATGGGATAGTGTTGCAAATAGTGTGAATTTAAATAAAAAAAAGTGCAAAATTTTCCTCTCTTAAATATTTTTATCCAACATTGCTTTTCTACATCTTTTAGGAGGTGTTAATATAGAGAAATATTTACAATTGAGATTGGGCCCCAAGAGGCACCCATTTTTATGGAAGGGGGACCTAGGTAATTGTGGAGCCACACACACTCGTGAGCTACAACTGTTGTCCGTCCAACCGGCGTTGTCGAGTTGAGTGCGAGTGCGAGTGTGTGTGTGAGCTGAGGTGACACTTTATTTTTTTCATTTTTTTCATTATTAATATTATTTTTTCCAAGAGTCAGAAATTTTGTTATTAACCAAATTGAGTCACCCAAAACCTTACCATTATTTTTTGATCGTTTTGTTTCATTATTGTGTGAACGTTTTCGCTATTATTGTGTTAACATTTTTTTTGTGAACGTTACATGCACGATCATCCTTTTTTTCAACTATAAAAAGAGGGTCATAGCTCTTTGTTTTATAGAACTAAAAAACTGCTATTCAGATCAAATTCAAGAAAAGAAAATTCAAAATTTCTTTTTCAGTTTTACGACCAACATAAATACTTTTTAGGTGTAGCATTCCGAACTTCATCAGTGTAATTAAGCTTTGAGATAGAAAAATGATCTTGGGTTGTTTTATCTTGAAAATGATGAGATTGTGTTTGCTTGTATAAATTTGAGTAAAACCATGAAACGTATTAAAGAGAGAGACTTATATCGCGATTAAATCCAAATAATATTTTTTAATATATCAATAATATTGTTTATATTTTGTTTTTACATGCCTTCTACCAATATATATATATATATATATATATTTACTCTAATATCCTTTATTTACCTTATATTGGCCGTGCATAGACGATAACTTTTTATAGCGTTGCTAAAACCAGGTGGTAATCGTTATAGAAAGAAAAAATATCTCACCGATCAGCATTAAGTATTCCACCTCAATTGACCCCTTCTAAGGCAAATGTCCTCAAACATGACAACACCAAATGAATGAAAAATGCATGAAATAGTTGTCAATGGTGAGACCGTATTGTAAAATCTGTGGTGTCTGTGAAAGGAGGTGAGTTGGCTGATTTAACTTTATGGGTGCTAAATGTTGAAGATATTTATTTGCAGCAAATAAAAGAGAGCCAGCACACTGATTCATCTCCTCTGAAGACAAAGTGTGCTGTTGTTTGGTTGTTTTGAAAGGTCTGACTACTTTTGTATATATTAGAAATGTCAAAAAACATGTATATAATATATGTCAAAAATATTTTAAAAAAATAAATAATTTTTTTTATTTTTTAAATTATTTAATCATGTTTTATATTAATTTATGTAATGATATATATATATCACCTTTCAACAGTTGGACTCATGATTTGAACTTAATTTAACTGCCAACAGTTTTGCAGACACAGTTCATTTCCTTGACTAGTCCTTTTCTTTCTTTATAATTAGTTCTTTTCCAATTCTGTCAAACCAGCTAGCAAACTTTTTTTTTTAATAATTCTCTATCTTGATGCAAATGATATTTCAAATGTACTGTATACGATTTTTTTTTTTTTTTAATAAAATGATATATGATTGTTAAAGTACTTTTATATTATTAAGCTAAATTAAAGATAGAGAAATTCAACTAATTGTCTATAAATTTTGAGTCACAACCTGATTGCTGCTTGTTGACTCCTACGTTGGGTTTCTCTAATAAGAATGTGTAACAATGAGGTACAAAATGTTGTTATGTCACAACGTACGTAACTACGCATCACCTTTTCGAGTTATTGTTATTGAGAATATATTATATAAAAGGGAGAAGTAACTCAATTTAAGTAAAATACAGTATTAGTTTTATTTAGACATATATATACGGATGTGATAAATTTTTTAAATATAAAAATTTGTTAAAAAATCGATATGAAATACTTCAACTGTAAAAATATAAAATATATAAATACAGGTATAATTTATTTAATTTTGAAAAACTTGTTATTAAATATACTATAAGAAGATATATTATTATTATTATTATTAAGACATTATTTGATTTTTTATAATAATATAAAATATCATTTAATATTAATATATAAAGATAAATTAACTACCTATTAACACTAAACTTAATTCATTTTAAGTAAGAAGTTTGAACCAAATCAATTACTATAGTTTGATATTAAAAATTTATATTTATTCTCATTATTTTTTAACATATGTTATATAATTAATATTTTTATTATTTAATATTTAGATTCAATTATATCAAAAAAATCTTATTTATTTCTATGAATATATAAACAATTTTTTTAATATTTTAATAAAGTATAAATGTTATAATTTAAATATAATTGATAATTATTTTTATTTTATGTTATTACATTATGAAAATGATAATAATATATTTAGTAAAATTTATTGTTGGAGAAAGTATTTTTCATTTATATCATATAAGAAAATATTATTTATGTATTATATTTTTTAGTTCAAAAGTACGAGTATTTTTCATTAATTCTCACTATAAATATAATACAAATATAATATGTAAAATTACTAACTAGTCCTAGAGTCATCAAATTCTAAAAAACATTTTATGTGCTCTACCTTTGTGAAAATAAATAAATTATTTTATTTTAATAATTTTTTATCAATTGATTAAAATGAAATAAAATATCATATGGATAAAAATAAAATTTAATATAATATTATTTTAAAAAAATCAATCATAATAATATCACACCACGTGACAACATCGCGTACACTACATACAAAGTATTTTCTTTTTTCGACAACATACAATGGAAGTCGAGATGACACTCAAACAAAATTTAACGTGAATGTTGAAATCAAGCCATTATTAATTTTTGACAGATCAATCATACACGTAATATTCCACATGTCATTTATACATATATAACATACTTAGGTTTTATTCAAATACTATTATAATCGGTTCATTTGTTATTTTAATTTATTAAAATAAATATTAAAAATTATGAGATTAAATCTTATCTATGTGTAAAACTTAATTTTGATAAAAAAAATGATCTTGTAACATTTTTTTTTATAAAATAAGTCTTTTATTTTTTATAAAGGTAAATAAATAAGTAAGATATAATTTGATTTATCACGTATTTTAATTAAATTTTTTAATTTAATTAGGCTCTACGGAACAATTTTAACTGTTATATGTATAAATTACACACAAGGCTTATCGTAAATCAACGTAGTACAATGGTCTTTTCTGATAACACGGTCGTGACAATTTAGGGGCAATTCTTGCCTTAGATAGATGAGTACAATTAATCTCGATTTTTTAACACTATTTTATATTTTTTTAAATATATTAATTTAAAAAATTCATTATGTATTTATTTTTATAGTATTGATATTATCACGGTAAAACTTTTATAACTATAAAAATAATATATAAATTATATTTTAATCCAATTATTATTGAATATATTTTGGAAATAATAATATACATCTTATTAATTAATAACCAAAAAGATAAATAATTATTGATTCTTAATTTTATAATTCGTGATGTACATAATTTATTAAAATAAAAGATAAGTATTACTAAATTTAATTAAAACTTAGAATATAGTTATTATTATTTCAAAATATGGAGCATATATTTACATTAATATATAAATATTCTTTAAGATTATAAACATTATTTACATATATAATTTTTTTTTCTTTTTAATTAACATTTATTTGAAGTTAAGAATAAATATAACAGATTCATGAGTAAAAAATAGAATTGTTGGATGTAAAAAAAATAAGTAATAATTTTTGGTTGAAGTACAGGTAATTTGGATAAATCATCCAGACTCATACACAGTGCCCATCCCTATATTAAATCAAGGGAATGAAAATATATATATGATAATAAAGGGAAGCTTATATAAAACAATCCACACAAAACTTATAATAATAAAGGTATCTTAAACGAAATTGACACGAACAGTTTAGAATTTAACATTAAATAGATTTAATTAATCAAAATTTAATTAAAATAGAATCTAACTAAATAACATTAAATGAAATTTTTTAATTGAAATTATTTTTTAATAAAAATATATAATTTGGGTATAAAAAATAATATTTCCATAATTATAAACTTTTACTAGTAATATATATATATTGTTTTCTTAAAAAGAAAGAAAAAGTATGATTTGTTTTTTAATACAAATATTTGATTTGAATATAAAAAATATTATTTTTATACTTATAAATTTATTTTAATAATATATATTTTTTGTTTTTTTAAAAAGAATTAAAGAAAAAAAAATTATGAGCAGAATAAAAAAGTGGAGTAAAACTTTTCCACACGTCCTCTTAATTTTTCTTTTTATAAAATTTTTCGCAACTCATATATTCTCAAACTGAACCCTAACTTTAATTTTATATAAGAAAAATATTAATATAAGTAAACTACAAGAAGAGTACGTGTTACGTATTCACCTACTTTTAAACCGATTCACTTTAATTGTTTTATCGTAGTGTAATCCACAATAACTTTCCTAGTACTTGAAAAGATGACCAATCTGGATGACATCATCGAAATATTTTGGTCAATATATCGTAAAAAAAAACGTAGGGTAAATAAAAGCACAAATACACAAGTTTTGGTAAATCTTGAGCAAAGAAGTGAAAGAATGCAAAATATGCACGTAGAGAGAGAGAGAGAGAGAGAGAGCTGAGTAATGTATTTAGTGGTTTTATTGAGTGAATACTAAGCACACCTTATACACCAGTTAGCACATGGAATCAGTTACAATTAACTAAGCTTACATAGCTTATGGTTTTGATTCACTACATTACTAGCATACAAACATCACTATACTTACACATTATGATAATTAATCATCCTCTCATAAGTTCATATTTTTTCAATTGTTAAGAATGAAGTTAATTTTATTAATAAATCATTAATAGTATAATTAACTGTATGCAACTAATATATTTTATCAGCTGTATATTAGTACAACTAATATACTTTTCTTAAAAGTATTTTTTTTAAAATAGATTCTTATTTTCTGTATTTATGTGTTAGTATTCATTGTAAGTATATTCAATTCATTTGTCATTATATAAACAATATGCTACTTGCTTGATAAATGTTAAACAATTAATTCACCGTTTTGAACTTTTCTTCTTACAAAGTGAAAATTAATCTCTATATGCTTGGTTTTTAAGTGAAAAACTAAATTCTTTGCAAGATAGTTAACACTTATGTTATCATAAAATAGCTCTGAAGGAATGGACAAAGTGTTATGAACCTTTTTCAATAATTTGACCAATTAAATATTTCAACTGCTACTTGTATCAGAGAATGAAACACGGCCTTAATGGATGACCTTAACACCCCACGTTGCTTTCCAAATGACCAAGACACTAGAGAATGACCCAAAAAAGACACAAAAATCACATGACTTGAGGTGCCATTGAGATATCTCAAAGCTATCTTTGTAGAAGATCAATGCACATTAGTGGGACATTATAAAAACTGGCATAATTTTCACAAAGTAAGCAATTTTTGGCCCTGTTAATGTTTAGTATTTGAGTGTACCAATAATGGACCTAAATTGAGAAGGATCTTCGAACGCCTGACCATATGTATTTGACATTGTCTTTCCACCAAGAAAAGGTGTACTCATTAGGTAATTTCCTCAAACAATTGAGCTTTTTCAAGAAGTAGATTTAGGTACTTTTGCTTGGAAAAATGAAAGGCCTCACTACTTCTCACAACTTCAATTCCCATAAAAGTTTTAAATTGCCCAAGTCCTTTTGAGAAAGTGTCTTGGGAAGCTTTTCAATCATGCATTGAATCAATTTTTGATAGCTCCTAGTAATGACAATGTCACCCACATACACCGAAAAAATCACCAATTTAGAGATTGTAGCATATGTTAGCATAAAAGTGTTAGATTTAGAGCAAGTCAAACCCCATTTCAACAAACATGTACTAAGCTTTGTAAACCAGGCTCTAGAAGCCTACTTGAGCCCATAGAAAGCCTTCTTCAGTTTGTAAACAAACTGAGGCCTTGAATGATAAAAAACCCACTAGGTTGGTTCATATAAAAACCCTCCTCTAAGTCCCATTTAGAAAAAATATTATTGACATCAAATTGTCGTACCATCCAATTTTGTGACAAGGTAAGAGTGAGCACCACTCTGATTATTGTTGGTTTTACCACAAGATTGAAAGTCTTTGTGTAATTAATACCATGGGTTTGATTATACCCCTTTACAACGACTTTACTTTTATATCTTTTCAAGCTTCTATCAACCTTTAACTTCACCCAAAACCCCCACTTGTTACCAGTTATCTTAGCATCCTAAGGTGGATATACTAACTCCCAAGTTTGATTAACAACCAATGTCTTATACTCCTTTTTCATAGATTCATACCACTTAGAGCATTTTAATGTTTCAGACACATTTTTGGGTTCATATAGGACAAGTAGCATAGTGATTACCTTAGGCTTGACAATGCCATGCTTGGCTCTAGTGGTCATTGAATGAGTATTGATGGATGGATTTGAAGTAAGTAAAATAGAATCATTACTAGAGGAAGGAAAATGCACATACAAGGTAATACCATCATGGTTAAACACTTGAAAATCAGAGTTTCAAGAAGTGGGAAGCAATAATAATATCCATCATATAGAACATGATGATCAAAATGGGATGGTGCAGAGAAAAAAAAAGGAAAATGAGTTTGGTTTTGAAGAAGAAAATATGGAAGACAGTGATAAAGGTGTGTGAATAAAGGAGATATAGGTGAATGTGTATCACAGTCAACTGGGGCTTGAAAGCATACTTCCAATAGCACAAAGACAAACCAGCCTTGGTGAGTAGAGAAAGTCCAGTCTTTATCACATGCATATTTTTGCATTCCACCACCCATTTTGAAAGAGTATATAAGGGTGTGAACCTCTCTTCACATATCCATCTTGAAACAAAAAATTTCGAAGAGCTTTAAACTCTTCACCATAATCACTCTGCAATAGTTTTATGGATGTGCTAAACTCTTTCCACTTAGACTTGGCTCTTCTAAGACATAACATATAGCTAAGAAAACTTTGAAAAATCATCCACAAATAGAAAATAGTATTTAACACTACCAATTGATGCTACTAAGGTAGGACCTCATACATCAATATGTAATATATCAAAAGATTTTCCAAACCTCTAATGATAGGTTTCATAAGTAACCTATGTGATTCTCTTAACTGATAATCAAGACACAACCAATCAATAAAAATAAGTTTAATTAGTGCTTAAGTTATTTGCTATCAGAACAACCTTAACAACTTCCTCGTGAAGGTGCCCTAGCTTGTCATGCCAAAGACTATCATCTATTACTTATTTTTTTTTATGAAACTTAACATGTGATGCACAAGAATGAACATTAAGAACATCCACACTTGCTTGAGTAAAAACATTTGAAAAATTAGAAATGGAAATACTAGATTCATGTGACACCATTGAAGCTTTTTTAGGCAGTTTGTAAAGTCCTTGTTCAATCCCTCCAATCAATAACATCCTTCATGTTTTAATTCTTTGATGCAAAAGATATATGGAAAGAACTCAACAACTACATTGTTTTTTCATACACAACTTTTTCATAGGGATCAAATTTTTAGCTAGTTAAGACACTAATAACATATTGCGTAGCATAAAGTCTTTGTCACCCGCCTTAAGATTACCACTTCCAAAATAGTTGATAGGAACAGTGCTACCATTACCTAGCATAATAGCTTCATAATATGTGTAATGCTTAGCACCAATAATTACTAGTCAAATGATGACTTGTTCTTGTATGAAGACACCAAGAATCATTAAGATTCTTAGAACATTGTCAAGGAGTAAAAAATGTCATAGGAGGAAAATTATTTGTAAAAGAGAAATTTTCAAACTGTAATTGAGATTTTAGCTGTGGATCTTGTTGACTAGGTTGACTACAAGATTCATCACATGACTAAGTTTTGAACCTATGAAAGATTCATTTACAGAGTTCTATTTTAGCATAGTCAGAATATATAAAAAAACATCTAGTTGTATTTTTTCCTTACTTCTAGCATATATGACAAGTGCATTTGTACTAGGAAAATATTTTCCACCATTTACATGATTTTAAGTCTGTTATTGATCAATATTTTAGTTTTGATTGTGGTTTTGAGAAGACTGATTTCTATTATCATTGAAATTATTGGATGAAAGCTGCGGTCTTTGATTAAATTATTGAAAATTGGATCCTTAATGTGGTTGAGTGAACATGGTAATATTGGTTTGTACAAACTAAGAATTAGCATTATTCATATGCTCAAATTGTTTTTCATGAAATCTCAAGGAGGTGAAAACCTTAATGGCACTCATTTCTTTTATGTAATGTTGGTGATGAGGAGTTGTAGTCACTTTCTAATCCACCAAGAATAAATAACCTATTCTCTGTTAGATATATCATCACCATCAGCTATTATATGATTAACCACTTTTTTGCAATGTTAATATAATTTTTTATAGCCATAGATCCTTTTTACAATGTCTATAATTACCAACAAAGCAGCATAATTTGTGTTGAATAAGTATCAAAAAACACATTTTCCAAGGCTTTCCAATAAATAGTAGTTGAATGTTTTCCTTTTCTAGTAAGGTATTTGAGATAATTAGAAATCATTGAGCTATAAATTTAGCTAGTCACAATTTTGTCCTTTGTACTCATTTATCATATTCAGGGTTCATTTCAAGAACTGCCCAACTTTGTAGCGTTTCTCCATTGGAGAGTTGCATTATTTTCTTGAGAATTTTCTGAGGTGTAATTGTTGATCCTTTAATGAAGCCTTGCAAGAAATAGACATAAATTACATGCCTGAGTTGCTCACGCCATATCGAAAAGTTTGTTCGATCAAGTTTGATCCAAAAACTAGGGTTAATGAAAATGTTTTGCAATGAGAAAGAAGGTTTAATAGATGACTCTTTTTTAGCATCAAGAGAAACCATTACAACTGGTGTTGACCATGAACTATCTACGAGTATTTCAATTATAACTCTGATATCATGAAAGAATGAAAATCATGTAGAGAGAATGGATGATAAGCATAAGGGAGAAAGCTAAGTAATACATTTATTTATTTTATTGGATGAATACTAAGCACACTTTTTACAATAATTAGCTAATGGCACCAATTACAACTAATTGTGCTTACATGGCATATGGTTTTGATTCTCTACATTATTAGCATACAAGCATCACTACACTCACACACTATCACAGTTTATCATTATGCACCTTTTAAAAACAAGGTGCTCCATGAAAAGAATATTATATGTATAAAATTATTATATATCATGTGGTGCAGACCAATTCTTACATCAAGTTTTATTGAAAAAATATTTTACATAAATAGTGTCTCGTTTAAGTAGAAAATCAAAGATTGTGTGTCACAACAGAAAGATTAAGAGAGTTAGGAAGCACATGAAGTCAAGCAGGTCAAATATGAATAAAAAATAAAAATATTTTTTTAAGAAAAAATAGATGTATATTTATTTAAAATTAGAATAATTACAAAAAAATTAAATAAAAATAAATTTTTTATTAAATTATCATAAAAATCCTTAAAAACTATATGTAGTATAAGAGTAAACTTTTTCAAGCATTTATCATTAGCTCTTTGACTTCTTTAACCTTCACATATGATTATTCAAGTTGATAGAATGTAAGATCTTTAATAAAACTTGACTTAAGATCTTTAAATTTTGAAATGTAATAATACCAAAACTAAAAACATCATTTCTAAAATAATAAAAAAAACAAAATATGCCATAGGTCACCCCTAAATGTTAACTAGATTAAGATAAATACATATTAACTTGAAATCTAGGTTTAATTTTTTGTTAAATTAAAATAATAAGAAAAAAATAATATAGCAAGGAGAGAGCTCTAGTATAACAAGAGATTCTTTCTTCGATTTGAAAACATGAAATATGAGAAAAACAACTAATAATATATTATGTATTGCAAATTTGATATATTTCTTAAATAACATGATAAAATATTATGTATAAGTATAATGGAGTCTACATAATCTTATTTAATAATAAAATGTAATATAATTAAAATTGCAATATATTTGTAATAAAAATGCTATTCATTTTATATTTTTAAATTTGAGATATAATATAAATAATGCAACATAATATTATTGAAAAATAAGATCGGATCCATTAAATTGTATCATGATATATAATATTTATCATTTGTAATAAGAGCACTTCTATTTATCATAACTAGGATTATGATATATAATATTTATCATTTGTAATAAGAGCACTTCTATTTATCATAACTAGGATTGAGCATTAGATTGAAACTGTCAATTTTTAGTCAATTTGAATCATATTAGATTTGAAAGTTTTTAATCTAAATTCACTCTGATGATGTAATCAATTAGAACCAATCTAAATCCAAGTAGTTCAGATTGTTTTGAATTGGATAAGGTTGAATTGATGTTAAAATTTATATATAAATTATTGTCATATTTAAAATACGATATACACCACATTTAAATTTTAAATTGGTGTATTTTTATCAAAATTTATTATTTATAGTTACAACTAATAAATTATTATAGAGATTTAACATTTATATTTATTTTTTAAACTAAAATAGTAATTTGATGTAATTGTAGTATTATAATATCTAAATACCATATATTATAAAATAAAATTTGTATTTATTTATAATTTTAATAGTAATTCGGTCCAGATTAGATTGGAGTATATTATAAAAGCTATCAATCCGAATTCCATCTGAATTCGATCCGAATCCATGTATACTTTTAAATCTGAATCCAATCCAACTATAAAATATTTCAATTTAATTTGATTTGAATGCGATGAATTATAATATATTTCTCAATTTAAGTGGATTATTTAGATTATTTTTCACCCCTAATCACAACTATATTAGGTTTACAAGTGATGTTTTTTATTGGATATAATTATATGCATGTATCGATTGTAAGTATCAATAATATTATAACACATCAATTTTGATTTATTATAAACTTGTGATAAATAATTTTATCTTGTAATAGATTCTATTATATTATTATACGGATCAAAATGAGGTAAAAAGAGAAAAAGAAAAGAAAAAATGCAAGCTGGTGAACGGTGACACCTCAAAGTATTTCATATGCAAAGCAGCCCACAGGCCATTTTGTGTTAAACACAATAATTTTGATTGATTGGAATCTCTATCTATCTCAGCCAATATTAGGCGTTGTATGCACGTGCATTGGTCAGCTGTTCTTAGCTGTACTCCCTGCCAGTTCCTTCTCATTTCACCTTCCTAAGTCCTAACCCATCCCTTCTTAATTAAGTCCCCCATGCTTCTTCTTTTGAAGCACAGCCACAGCATGCCCTTCTTTTCCAATTTTCACTTATTTTCTTATTGTAAATTTTTTACTTCATTAATTATTTTATAATAAAATAATATATATTTATTATATATACTCAAAACATATGATTTTGAATCTTTCCGAGTTTGTATTTCCAATTAAAAAAAATCTTTTTTAATGTGAGTTTTACCATTATTACAAAAATCATCACTTATGACGGTTGTTTTTACAGTCGCAACCATCTCTATATAGATGTTGCTAAACGTATGACTTTTTGAGACAGTTATAAAATAACAACCGTCATAAAAGGTAAACAATCGTCCAATAGATTTTTAGATTTTTAGGTACAATTTTATACTAAAACACAATTAATAATCATTCTAAAAGACATTTCAATAATTGTCCTACTAGTTTTTGGGGACGATTTTTGGCTAATATTTTAGGATAGTTTATAATCGTCCCAAAACATAATTATTTTAAAATTTTAAATCTTATAATTGTGATGTATAAATAATATACCTATAAAATATATTATATTCTTAATATCTCTATGAACAATAATGATAATATCATCATTTAAATAATACTAATTACACTTGAATAAAATTATATGTAACTATTCAATAATCACTAATATATAATTAATGATTAATTATTTACAAATTTTAGAATCATTTTTAATATATGTCTCTTTTATGATCAAAATATAATCAATGCTATCAAACTAAATAGAAAAATAGTACCACATGAGACAATTAATCACTAACAATTAGTAATTAATTATAAAATCTTGACTAATTTTTACCCCAAATATAATAATATCATGTTGTATTTATTTTGATGATAAGATAAGTATGTCATTCGTGTCCACAAAAAATGATTTTCTCTCTTGTGTACATTTTTTCTTGTAAACTACATAAATAAATATAGCATGCTCAAATTGTTTTAATAGGGTGAATAATAGGAGATGGTTTAAATGGACACGTGATGGTCATGTAACATTAAGTGAAAGCACTAAAAGAGCATATATTCTTATTATAATACATCATATATTTTACTTAAATATATAGTCCATGCATGGATAGCCTTGTTCTTTAGGGGCAAGATACTTTTGGTTGGCCTTAGATCTTAGTCCTCATTGTGGGGAGTCACATCATTAGTCAGACCTCATCTAGGTATAGGGCATATCTTTTACACACTAGGAATTGGAAGATATGGATGTTTTTTAGGATAGGAAATAGGTTAGTAACCTGTGATTCTAGGAGGAATTCTAGGATGATCTTGAATGATATCTTTATTATTTTGAGATGGGTGTTGGTATTCACTCAAGCTACTCAATTGCAAACCAAGTGGGCCATTTTTAGGCAAGCTTGAGTAGTCACAAGCTCTACCATTTGGCTAGGCCATGGGTGTAGTAGAGGGAAAAATGGATGATTGATCCCATGATTGGATCTAAGTGTTTGAAATCATTGATAATTTTATTATTTTTTGGAAGAATGAGGGTCTTTCTTTAAGAACATCGTAAATCATGATGATTGAGAGATTGGGTAATTTTTTCCAAAGATTTCATAGATGTGCTGAATGAATGGATGAGTGGATGATAATTTTTCAAAAATGTTGATTGACTTTGATAGGTGAATGGTTTCTCCGTACACCTATTTTTGTACACCCAACTCCATACAAATACTAGAAAATGCTGAAAATAAAGTCATTAGAATCGTTTCATTGAGAGGATTCTAGAATCTTACCTTTTTAAGAACCAAACCAAAAGTAGGTGAACAGAGCCTAAATTGGTTTTTGAATCTAATCGACGAACTATACCAATTTTGATCAGTTTTTGCACGACATAGTTATGGCTGATAATTGATAAGCGTAAAACCAGCATTGCAAATATCGATCTTGTGGAATCTTTTGGTTTTATATTTGTAAAACTCTCACAAGTGTACGAATCATTTTATAAAAATGATAAGTTTACTCCCAAGGTCGACCTAAGGAAGAAATATATGTAGTTTCTAATTTATTATTCAAACTTTTAAAAACGAAATTAATTCCTAAAGATCTTCTCACGATATTTTAGTTTTTGTGTTCTAATCTAATGACATAATAAAAATAAACATAGACATAGATTCAATAAACAATAATGCAAATATTTATCATTTATAACATTGGAGTATTTAAGGATATAATAATTAAGTTAATTATGTTTGCTCATATTATTTAGGTTATTAAAGATATAAATTGATATTTATTGATTCTCTATTTTTTATATGAATACCACCTTTGGTGGGGTTAGATATTCTTTGTTAATTAAACAAATCAATTCACATCTACGAGTGAGGTTGATAACTAATTTGGTTAATTAAATTAATTCTTTTTTTCTAAGTGATTGAAAATGAACCATTTAAATGCCACATTTGGTGGGGTTAGACATTTTAAACTTTATTCAAGTTGTCTAAATTAAACCTAAAAATTTAATTATCCGAGTACTAACTTTCAAGTTTTAAAACCACGAGTGAAAATATGTTGTCAATACATTTTTGAATAATAGGTCTTATAAAAACTTTTGAATAAAGCTTCACTCTAACTACTTGAAGATTATACCAACAAATAAAAGAGTACTACTCAAAATCAGACCAGATAATGAAACCTTAAAATATAATTTTTAGATTTAATTTTGTAATAAAAAATTATATATTTATCTCTAACATTCTAAATATAAAATCTTGAATAAAAATAAAATCAATTTATTTTATAGAAATGTTTTACCTATTTAATATTTCGCAAGCATAACAAAGTTATAATTTTATCATATTTACAAATAACTAGTCATGTTAAATTTAATCATAGAAAAATTAAATATAAAATATAAGAACAAAACACAAAAAATAACTATAAAAAATCCATTAAAATTATACCTTAAAAAATCCTTACAGTAATTTGATGCTAATTTTGTTGTTGAAAAATCTCCATACGAATTTGCATTTTTGCTTATTGAATCAAAAATTAAAAATTTATAAAAATATAGTTAGTTCTTCCCAAAAAGAAAAGAACTTTAAAACTAAAAACTAAAAAAAATGAAAACTTTCTAGAGAGAGAAGAGCTCAGCAAATTGTGTGTTTTGGAATGAGGGAAGACGACTCTTTTATAGGTGAGGAAAAGGACAAAAAAGGAGGGGAAATATTTTAAAATTTGAATTTGGACACATGTGGACAAGTCGGCATTTTTTTGGGGCATGAAAATTTTGACAGATGGCAGTTAGGTGCGCGCGGGAAATGTCGATGAGTGTATTGGCACGCACCGAAATCAGTGTAGCGTGTGTTGGGAGTGTCCCAAACGTGTGTCGGACATGTGTCGAGCGTGTGCTAGTTGTGTACAGGCATGTACTGAGCGTATCTCAGTGTGTACTAGGCATGTACACGGGTGTCAACGTGGATAGGCAGCTACGTGTGGGATTTTGGCTTTTTTGACATTTTTGACTCATTTTGTCCAATTGTTTTTCCATTTTTTGAATTTTCCTCATTCGTTTTCTCAATATATTTTGATGTATTTCCTCTAACATTTTTGTTCGAGTCTTTAAGTTATTTTGGAATGAAAATACCGGAAAAATAATAAAAATATCTGTGATTCCAAAATGATAAATTTATATACAAAATAATGTAAAATCAAATAAATATAAATATATTTAATCAATTAATGTACATTAAATCATGGTAATTTTAGTGTTTTTTAAGCATTCATTAATGACCACTCTTACTAGCAACGTTTGGTGACACATACGGCTAACTCTGATATTGGTTGGACACTAAATTATGGTTGATGGATGATTAGTATGTGATTTTTACAAAAATGGTGTCAAAGTTTTGAAGTAAAGCATTCATTTTCAACTTCATCCAAGGGTTATTCAGCCAAGTTGAAAATTACGTGTAGGGTGCCTTTTGGGTTGCACTGCCATGGATAACTAGATATGTTTTTTGTCCAATAGTTGAGGAAGCCTTATTTGCCAGAAGTGTGAAAAATAGAATCATTATTTCACGGTGATGATATTAGTGCATCTGTGTTTGGCTTATTGACCGAGTGATTTCACGTGATAATCTTTCACGAACTCCCTTGTGACCAAAGTCCGAGAGCTTATGAATTATCTTTTTTCTTTTTGATTCAAAGAAAAGTGAGTCAGTCTTATAAAGACTATGTAGAAATTCCATTTAGATGACAAGAGACGTCTCTGATCAACTAGTCCAAATGTGAGAATGTGTTTCTATCAGAGGTCAAGTTCTTATACTGGACAATGACAACTATTATGGATAACACTATCTAGTCGACCATATCTTGGCTAATAGTGCTTGACTTGAGCTCCACTTCTTGGCCCAGAATGTTCTGGCTAGTGATGCTTGATTTGGGTAATTTTTGGACAACCATGTCTTGGTTGATGGTGCTTAACCTGGGACTTAAGTCTTATTATGGATGGTCATCTCATTGGTTAGACCCTAAATGGCTATATTTTTAAAATTTATGATAATAATATGTTTATATGTTGTTTTTTAGAAGATATAAAAATAAAATTATTTTTTTCGTTACATAAAAATACAAGTCTCAATCTTCTGTTTGGTATCCCTTTCGATTATTGATAGGTAATTCATCCAGCTTGATCTCACCTTAAAGTTGTATGTGTGACCAATGTGCTTATTTATGAGTTACTTTATTATTCTGACATAGAATCCCCCTAACAAAGATAATTAAAAAGTGGTGGAGCAAAGATTGGATTGATTGAATGATATCTATAATTCCTAAATTATCATCCCTACACAACATACTATTGAAATCATCAATAATATTTTTCTCTTTCTATATATCAAGCAAGATGTTTAAATTTAAGTAAATATTGGCCAGTAGCTTGGACGATTGAGGCCTCAATTATCTCTATTGAAAAAGGCTATTAAAGATTTTGTATAAGTATAACACAAGAGTATATAGTGAATAAACATGCTAAAAACCATGATGCCAAGCTGCAACAAATTAAGCTTGAGCACCAAAGGGTGGATTTTTCTATTTGGAGGTGATGACAATAAATTCTCTGTTTATCAAAACTGTAGGTTGAGTGTCCAAAAGAAAATATTTATATTCATTAATCCTTTGAGTAATATCACAAACGATAGATTAAGAGAATAAATTGTATCATTCGAACAACATCTTGTTCCGTAAAAACCTAATCTTTTAAAGCATAATGATACCAATGAAGGCGAAAAGATAAAGAGAATACCAAAAGGTAAAATTAGATCTAGCAATTTTAGGATTACACGAATATATGTGTAAATATCCAATCTTTCCATAAAGTTCCATTTCTAATGATTTTATCAAGATTTGAGAATATCACATCTGGTGAACGTGTTTTCCCCATAGTCTATTTCTTTATGACACAGAATGATAAAGATGTTCTCAAAGTTTAGGAATCGATTTAACCATTTCTTCTTACCAATAGCACCAAAAAGGATTTTCCAAAAAAGAAGTTTACGATGTTCATGGATCTTAGCTTTCTTAAATAAATGCCATAAATCTTTTTGATTAAAAGAAATTATCTTTGAAAATATATTTTTATAAATCGTTGAGAGCAAATTTCTAGCATTAGTGCCAAACCATTCTATAGAATCTCTACCATTTAAAGTAGGTTGTTGAAGTTTACGAATCAAATAAGTAATGTTTAATCTAAAATTCTGAATCAAGAGATTTTCAATTTAAAATTGATTGCCCTTGACACAAATCAACATTATAGTAACCAATGGATTTGGATGCTGTTAAAATAAAATTGGTAAAGTTTGATTCGAGAGTCCAAGAATTCAAGGGTTAATCCAAATTTATAAAGAAATTTTTTATTTTTAAAAAAATAACATCTTTTATAGAGTTTCTAGCACCAACGAAGACTCTTCTTAAAAAAGAAATCAATAGGTTTAAATGAGATATTGAGGGAAAAAATATTTTTGTAGATACTTTCCATTGATGATTTAAACCCAAAGCTTTTGAGGTTGCTTCAAGATATCCCAAGCTACTTTAGCAAGTATAGCTCTATTAAAATCCTCAAATTGTCTTACATCGAGGCCATCATAATCTTTAGGCAAACAATTTTTGTTCCAAGGGACAAGTGATAAATATGCCTATTGATATTTCATGTCCATCAAAAGTTTCTCACAATGCTGTCAATTGATTGACAAATCTCTGTTGGTAAATGAAATGTAATCATGGAATAAATTGAGATATTTTGTAGTACAGATTTTATGAGTGTCGTCTTATCTACTTGGGACAAAAGTTTCACCAACCAACTATCCAAACGAACTTTTAGTTTATGCAATATATCTTGAAATTCACGTTTCTTTTTCCTATCGAATGGAAGTATGATCCAAATAAAAAATAGGATTATATTTTTTTGAGATGTGTAGATATTGCATAATTGTTGTTTCAGTGGATTAAAAGCATTTTTGAAAAAAAATAAATTTTTGGAAGTTTATAGACTATCTAGACCAAAAGCAATAATGCTCCAAAATATTTGTTGTAAATTAGTGGCTTGAAGCATATTTTCCCTTAAAAAATAACAATATCATTCGCGTATAGTAGGTGGGATATGGGAGAAGCATTTATGGTGATCTTGACTTCATGGAGAAAATTCAAATTTTTAGCTCTCAAAATCATTCTAAATAGACATCCAAGAATAGTTAAGAATAAATATGAAGATAGAGGGTCAACTTGTCTAAGGCCATACTAAGGAAAAAAGTTACCAAAAAGGTATCCACTTAGTTAGATAGAAAAGCTCATCGTGAAAATACATTACCAAATAAGAGTGGGAAATAGTTTTGAAAAACCCATAGATCTCATTATTTGAATCAAGAATTTACATTCCACTTTATCATAAGTCTTTTATAAATCAAGCTTTATTCCAATTAGATCTTATTTACTTGTGTTTTTCTTTGATATGGTGGAGTGAACTTCTTGGAAATCAAAGTGGTTTTTGTTATTCGTTTCGCTAGGAAAAAAGTAGCTTGGAAAGTGGAAATATGAGCGCTTAAAATCCCTCTTAAACATTTTATCAAAATCTGAGAAATAATCTTGTAGATCACATTACAAAGGTTAATGGGTCTATAACAATTAACTTCAATTGAATTTTAAATTTTTGGAAGTAAAGAAATGAAAGTAGAATTCTAATTGGGTTTTACAATATCAAAAATAAAGAAGGCTTGAACTTTTTTAATAACTTCAAACCCAACTATATGCCCATATTTTTTTTTTATAAAATAAAGGTTGATAAACATCAAGACCATGTGCTATAAGTTAGTGCATGTTAAAATCACTTCCTTAATTTTTGATGGACAAGGAAAACTTATCAATAAATTATTTTGTTCATATGATAAAATAAAATGGAATAACATTGATGATGAATGCATAAGTATGGATCAAAAGATTTGAAACAAGTAATAAAACTTTCAAAAATTTAATTTCCAATTAATGACTATCCCAAGATAGAATCCTAGAAGAAAATTTTAAAGCAGGAATAAAGTTATTTTGTCTTTTGATAAGAGTAGAAGCATGAATAAACTTTGTATTATGATCTTCTTCCTTCACCCAAAATTTTCTTAATTTTTTATGCCATAAAGAGTTCCATCTAGTTAATTGTGTATTTAACTCCATATAAGTAATTTTTCAAGATTTGAATTGAAATTTGACAATCTAATTGAATAATTTAGCCTCAAGAAATTTTAATTTATGTATAAAAGTCTCCCTTTTTAAAACTTATTGAACTCAAGAATCCCAAATGATATGTTCACAAGTTTTATCTTATAATCAAGCAGCCATGAATCTGAAAGGATGTCGAGAGAAAAGTTCACACAAACCATATAATTGGAGTAATAATGGTGCATGATCAAAGGTGTAAAAATGAAGATTGGAAACCATGGATTTAGGAAAATTATGAATCCAACTAGGATTTGTAGTAGCTTGATCAAGCTTTTATACAATTAAATTCATCTCTTTCTTACACCATGTGAATTGAGAACCCATACTACCCAGTCTACTAAAGCTCGTAGAAGCTATAAAATGGATTAAACAATTGTTGTCATTAAAGTAGACTAGTTGTCGTCCTAATTTTTCAGAAATGTGAGTAATATCATTAAAATCCCTGATCATTAATAAGATATTTTGTTAAGAAGAAAATAAATTTTAAATTTCATCCCTAATTTGGTATCTTGATTTGTAATAAGTCAAGATATAAATAAAACACCCCAAATAACTACTTATATTATCAAAAGGACAATAATATTTTCACCATAACAAAACAAGAGCGTACTTATTGTGACTATATCTTTATTTCAAGTTTCCAACATAGAAAAACAACCACCACTTAATCAAATAGTAAGTATACTAAAACTATTAGGGTAACTCATTGCATTACTAAGATTGTTAGAGGCATTAATGTTAGCCATGTTTTCCATTAGCCAAATATCAGAAGGGCTGATAAGACCTCGACCATTCTGTTATGATAACTTTTGAAGAACCTGCAAAAGAGGAAAATAGAGAATGAGAGTTGGGAGAAAGAGAGGGATAATTCTGATAAATTCTTCTTAACTTTATTCGAATCCTTAGGGTGATTTAAAGCAATAAAAATGTTAAGGAAATGATTCTAAGATGCTAACCAACTTTGACACATAATAGATTTATCAATGGCTCCTCATGACCCCTATTTAGCGTCATCATGCGTTTAGTTGTGCCTATCGTGTGCTTCATCTGTGCTGGGTGCTACGTGTGCAATCGCCCAAGAAAATTATACACGTAACATTTCTCCCTCTATTTTAGAATCCTTGTCCACAAGGATGAAGTCAAGATATGACTTGGATAAGCGCCATTAATTCTCCCAAGTAGCTGCTTCGGTTGGAGTTCCCACCCATTTGACCAAAATTTCAGATTTTGATCGATATCTACCTTTCTGAATAAGTCGATACTCTAGGACAACTTCAAGATGTGGGATGATTGTTGAGTGTTCTAAGATTGGAGGTAGTTATGGGCTGGTTGGTGTAATGGTTCCTACGTGCTTCTTTAGTATGCTGACGTGAAACCCATCATGCATTTGAGAGGTTAGAGGAAGAGCTAGTCTATAGGCGACTGGACCAATTCTCTCAATAACTTCGTAAGTTCCAAAGAAGCATGGAGCAAGCTTCATGGATGAACGAAAAGCTACAAAGGTTTTCCGATAGGGTTGCAATTTTAATTAGACATAATCTTCTACCAAGAAGGAAAGTTCTCTCCTATGTTGATCGATTTGACACTTCATGCGATTTTAAGCTTGTAGGAGGTTGTGGCATAACTCTCTTATGATGGTATCACGATCATGCAGGTACTCGTCTATAGTGGGAATCTTGGAGGTACCTGGTATGTAGGCTATAAACTAAGGAGCAATGTATGGAGATGTTATAGCTAAACTCAACCTAAGGTATTCAATCCACTATTTTGGTTGATCACCAGAAAAGCAACATAAATACTATTCCAAAGTCCAGTTAATCACCTCAGTCTGCCCATCCGTTTGTGAATGGTAATTGGAGCTCATACACAATTGAGTACCTTGTATCTAAAACAATTCTTGCAGAATGAGCTAATAAAAACCTTATCTCGTTCACTGACAATGGAAGTTGGTATGCCATGCAACCTCACTACATTGGCCTCAAATTTCTTGGCTACCACAAGTGTAGTAAAAGGATGTTTCATAGCTATGAAGTGAGTATACTTTTGTCAACCTGTCCACCACTACGATAATGATTATGTTTCCTTTGGAGAGTGGTAGTCCTTCTATGAAATCCATTGAGATATCAGTCTATATTCGGGTAGGAATAGGCACTGGTTGTAAGAATCCGGTTGGCTTCATGCAATAAGCTTTGCACTGTTGGCATACCTCACACCTATGTAGGAACTCTTTTACACTTTGGTGCATATGAGGCCAAAAAAATTCTACTTAATTCTAGATAGGAAATCAAAATTTCCACCAATACCAAAATGTCCACCAATAGGTAATGAATGGAAATCCCCTAATATTTTAGGTATTAAGTACGATTGAGAACTTAGGTATACTTTGTTCCCTTTAAACCAAACCCCATCTCATTGGCATATTTTAGGAACACCTATAGAGGAGCTTTTGTCTCTCAGTTTCTTATAAAAAGAATATTGTTGGACTTCCTGTTAGAGGATGTGCCACCATTCTAACTAGGATTGAGATATAGATAGGAATTATAATTCTCTTACTCTGGATAGAGAATCAACCCTTTGGTTCTCAGTTCCCTCTTTGTATTCAATCTCATAATCATAGCCTATGAGCTTAGGTAGCCAACATGTCTACGCAGGGGTGGTGATTCTTTGATCCAATAAATATTTGAGGCTTCTTTGATCAGTGTGTACTCTTAAGTGTCTTCCTAATAAATAGGGTTACCATATTAGAATAGCCTTTACCATAGCCAACATTTTCCTTTTCATAGGTAGACAATGCTATAGTTGATCCCTTGAGGGAAACGCTAAAATAAGCCACTAACCAATTCTCTTGGGTGAGAATTGCCTCCAATGCACAAGCATCACATTCCACCACAAAATTTTGTGAGAAATCCAGAAAACGTAGGATAGGAGGTGAGGTGAGGGCCTTTTTTAACTACTTGAAAGCTTTTTCAGCAGCTTCATTCTAGTGGAACCCTCTTTACCCAATAGTTAAGTTAAGGGTGCTGATATTCCTCTAAAATGTCAAATAATTTTTTTGTAGTAGCCTGCTAACCCCAACAAGCCTCTGACGCCCTTTATTGTGGTTGGTGTGGACCATTCAGTGACATCATGAATATTTTTTGGATCAACTAAGACTCATTGTTTTGAAATAAAGTACCCTAATTTCTCCACCTATAATACACCAAATTAACACTGAGATTTTTTTGCAAATAAACTATGAGTAGTTAATAACTGTAAGACATATTACAAATGTGAGATATGATCCTTCTATGAGCTGGAATACACCAATATGTCATCAAATAAAACTAAGACAAATCTCTTGAGGAAAGGTCGAAAGATGTCATTCATGAGACATTGGAAAGTGGCTGGGGTGTTAGTTACCCCAAACGGCATCACTAAGAACTCATAGTGACCTTCATGCATTATGAATGTTGTTTTATAGATGTCTTCTTCATGAACCCTTATCTGGTGATACCCTGATCTAAGGTACAACTTGGAGTAAACCTTAGTGCCATGAAGTTCATAAAATAGTTCATCAATGATAAGTATATATTATTTTTCTTTGATAGTCATGGCATTCAGAGCTCCGTAGTCCACACATAACCTCCAAGTTTCATCAGCCTTCCTAACTAGCAACACTGGTGAAAAGAAAGGGCTAATACTTGGCTTTATCAGTTAGGATTTCAAGAGCTATTGTACCATCTTTTCTATCTCATTTTTTGATAATGTGGGTAGCGGTATGGTTGAACATTCACTAGTCCCAACCTAGGCTACAAGGGAATTTTGTGGTTCCGCATACGTGTAAAAGGTAAGCAGGTAGATGCATCAAATATCTTAGGGAACTCATCCAATAGTTTCCTTATCTCATAAGGGTATGTCAGAGGAGAATTCTTATGACTGTTAGTTGGTCTTATTTGAAGGAACAACCTTGTCCCTTGTAGACTATTACATTCTTTGTTGGTTAGGGTAGTCATATTAGTTCTTCCCAACCCTGGGATAGTGTGAGAGTTCCCTTTTTGTATGGAAGCTCAAGGTGAGCTTCTTGTAGTCCATCTGAATGGGTCCAAGGGTCTCCAACCATTGAACCCCTTACACCAGTTGGCAAGTTGCCATTGGCAGCACATAGTAATCAATCACACTAGATAGCCCTGAATGATGAGAGTAAGATTGTAGCATTGTCCAACACATTCTAATTTCTCACGATTAGCTACCATTACTTCCAGCCTTTTACCCTTTTCTATAGGCAGATTGAAGTGAGAAATTATGTCCTAATCTATAAAATTATGGGTACTACCTCCATCTATTAGTACTAATACATTTTTATTCTTTAGTTTTCCCATAATACATATGATTTGAGGATGTTCAGTACCTACTATAGCATGGAAGGAGATCTCAAGTAATACTACGTGGTGATCTTCCTCTGGTGTGAGCTTTTCACATTTAGCTATATCATCTTGGTTCCAATATTTCATCATAAACAGTTGTGGTCAAGTACAGCGATGGCTAGCCATAAAGTTTTCCTCATAGTAGTAGCACAATCCTTTCTCCAGTCGTTCATGTGCCTCTTGGCTAGCCAACTTTTGAAAGGTTACTAGTTAAGCTGCATTAACACGTTGAGTAGGCACTGGTATTAGTAAACCAGTTGTAGTGTTGGCTTCCTGTTTAGGTTGTGCTGCTAGAAACTGATAACGAGTGCTGCTTGTAGATATCTTTTGTAAGATGTTCCTTTCCTCAATCAACCTAGCCACTCCAATGGCATCAGTTAGTGTTTTTGGTTGTTTGATTTTGATGTCAATCTAAATGTCATCCCTTACCCTAGCGATGAAGAAACCGATGAGAAATTCCTCAAGTAATCCATCCACGTGATGAGAAAGCTTTTTGAAAGATTCTTGGTAAGTAGCAACACTCGTGGTGTGCTTTAAGCACGATAATGCTTCTAAGGGATCCTCATAGTCAGTGGATCCAAATCTCAGTTGAGCAACCTTGGTGAACTCCTCCTAAGTGAGTGTCTTGTAGAATTTTGTGAGCCATTGCAATGCAATGCCCTCCAAATGAAATAAATCCAGCTGAACTCTTTAGTACTGAGCGATATTCATAAATTCAAAGTACTGCTCAGCCTTATAAATCCACCCAGTTGGATCTTCTTCAAAAAACCTTGGAATTGATAATTTCAGATTAGGAAGCGGGTTCTCCTTAGTTGATCGAGATGTGTTGGGGTATGAATGTATAGTTTCATCCCTGGCAAAAGGATTGTCTTCAGGTAGGTTTTGAGTAGCACGCAACGCTTGCACCTCAATAAGCAATGTTTGCATGATGGTTCAGAATCAGTTGAATTCAGTCTCATGGCATGCTAGAGTCTACAGGATGTCGTTACGGAACTCAACATTCAATTTACCCCGAGTATCCATACTGGTAACCGACTCTGATACCAATGTTACGATAACTTTTGTAGAACCTGCAAAATAGGAAGAGAGAGAAAGAAAGCTGGGAGAAAGAGAAGGATAATTCTGATAAATTCTTCTTAACTTTATTCGAAACCTTAGGGTTATATATAGCCTTACATATGTGTGATTAAAAGAAAGAAAAATGCTAAGGAAATGGTTCCAAGATGCTAACCAACTCTGACACATAACATATTTATCAATGGCCCCTCCTAACGCCAATTCAGTGCCATCATGCGCTCAGTTGTGCCCACCGTGTGCTTCATTCGCACTGGGTGTTGCGCGCACAACCGCCCGAGCAAATTCTGCACGTAACAGATTCCAATACAAGAAATTTATGGTTCCATTAGGGGCACATTCAAGGTTGCCTTCTCGTTTTGAGCATGATTGTTGTGAACCAACACATTTCTAGTAGTCTCCTTATCAAATTGCTCCAATAAATTAATTACTCCTCAATAGGCATCAATTGATTATTCAAGAAAATGATAGAATCAAAGTGAGAATTTTGATTGCTACTCCTAACAGCTTCCACAACCCATTTTTTTCTTTATTTGAGGTCGTGGTTTTTTCCTTTGCGTTTTACTTTAGCAACTTGTTTGCCTTTATTAGGTAGTGGTACATCACTAGGTTGTTATTGTAGTTAGAATGAAGATTGAACTTGTTCCATACGTTGGTGCAAACATACACTGAAATTTGTATATGAAAATTTGACATATGTTGTAAATTTTCCATAAAACATATATAAAGTGATTTTAGTTACACAGCACCATGTCTGTTACGCCATATTGCGCACCATTTGTTTGCTAGCTGCTAGATATTTTCTAATTTGGTTTTCCTCTAGACTTTACTACAAATATATGAAATGTAATGATATTTATTATGTTACTAATATACTTAAAGTGGATTAAAATAGGGTTTTTTAATACAATCTGAATTTGGTTTAAATTGATTTGAATTTAAAAATTTTTAATTTGAATTTAATTTGATTAAATCTAAATTCCAAAACATTGAATTTATCTAGATCAAATAATATCGAAATAAAATTATAACTTATAAATTATTGTCATATATAAAACATAATATATATATATATATTTAAATTATAAATTGATATAATGTTATTAAAATTTATTATTTATACTATTAATAGAATAATGCTTGAAAACTTAGAATAACGTTCCCATAATTAAATATAATAAGAATGAATTTGTATATTTTTTTCGTTGTTATAAAATAACTTTACTAAAAAGTTTAAGAAAAGACAAAAATGTAAAGATATGATAGTGGGCCATGTTTCGCTTAATACATGTGTCATAAAATTTATACAAACACATGGAAAAGGAATACTTTTTATGTGTTCGAAAATTTAGACAAACACAAGGAAATGAATACTCTTCATGCTGTTACACAGGAGGAAAGAGTTTAATACAAACGCAAACATTTCCATTGCCAATTGATTTTTAAAGCAAACCAAACAACTCAAAATGAAAATTTATTACATTCCAATCTTCTATACGATAAACCAAAAACCATCTTTATTGAATGATTAGAGATATTTAATATTTATATTTAATTATTTAAAATAAAATAATAATTTATTGTAATTATGATATGTATAATATTTAAATATAAAATATTATAAAATTAGATAGGTATTTATTCATAATTTTAACTGGATTCGAATCAAACTTTCTCGAATAATAAAATCTATCAATCTAAATATAATTAAAATCTGAATAGATTATATATTTTTCAATCAAATCCAATTCGATTATAAAATATATCAATCTAATCTGACCTAAATCTAATAGATTGAATTATATTTCTCAATTTAGATGGATTAATAGGATTATTTACTATCCTTCTGGTGTGTGATTATGGTTGAAATCTTTAGACTTCAAGTTTTATCTCCTAACGATGATGATGAATAGAACAAATAGGTGTTCTTGTTAATTCCAACTATACTAGTTCTCCAACTAAAACCTCTTTATGTGTAAATAGTATGTGTTTTTTAAAAACACCATAAAACCAATCAAGAAACAACTTTTCTCTCACAATATTGTTTGGATAATTTTATTTTCCAATTTTTTTGATGTTATTGTGTAGAAAATTCTCCAATTCTCTATGATTTTGCCCTTGGAACAAGGGAAAATGATGTGCCTAAATAGTATCAAAATGTATCACAAGTTGATTAGTAATCAAAGACTTAATTATACTAACTTGGAGAGCACTTCACACAATCAAATTGTGATATAATAGGCAATTCCCACACTCTCTGCCTCTTACATGCCTCAAGATAATTCTATTCCATTTTGAGAGTCCCATTTATTTCAATTAAGATTAATCTTTAATCCAATTTAACATTTACTAAAATGTCGTTGTTTGTCCCATAAGCTTTAAATGCTACAAAATATTTAAACTTTATATTTTGATATTTTAACTAATTCATATAATTATTTACTCAAATTAAATAATACACAGTTAATTTCATGGATTAAAAAGCCATGTCAAAATTATTATTTTACCACTACATATTTATTTGATATTTATGATCATTATATATTGTCTTAATAAATAATAAGAATTTTGATTAATAAAAAAATAATTTCAAAATAATTATCTATTTGTTTTGAAAACACTGTCATCCACTCGTTATTAATAAGAAGACTTACGACTCGATAAAACCGTGAATTCAAACTTAAATAAGTACTTGACACATTAACCCATTTTCTTAATTAATGATCAATACTTGTTAATCTCAGAGTTACTCTATTTGAGATTAAACTCTTGTATATCAAAGCTAATAATTACTCAATCCAATATAGTTAAGTAATCTATTGATATAACAATTATGTGCAATTAAATCCTCTATATTTAGTTTGTAATCGACCGAGGACTTTAAATCCATTTTAGCTTCTCTATTACATATCTCTTTGAATACCTACAATGTATATGAACAACTATCTATAATAATATTAAAGATTACCTACAATGCATATGAACAACTATCTATAATAATATTAAAGATTATGCACAATTATCCAAGCTCTGTATTACTAAACAAGGAAACTACTATATAATATCTATAAACAAACGAGTGGATGTTATATCTTATGAGATAACCTTTCAGCCCATCTTAAAGACCTAGATATCAAGATACAAATTATATTAATCTACTAGTATTGGCATCACTGAGTAAGTTAAATATTAAGGTACTATATCAAAGGGCTAGCTAAATCACTTAGAATTAAGATCATTTGACACATGGTCATCAAAATGAAAAATAGAAACATGTATGGGTAAATAAATACTAACATTATTTATAATATGTCTGGTCCAGTTCTATACAATCAACTATTGTACAAAGCTTCTAACTAGATGTCTACAGATCAGTTACCCTAGGTAAGGGTGTGCAAAAAATCCGATCATCTGATCCGATCAGCTGATTTTTCATCCGTTAAGTGCGGATCGAATGATGGATTTCACTACGATTTATCTGATTCTAACCCCATCATTTTTTGATGACTCTTAAAACTCTTGGTAAGTAGTGTGTCACGGTAAACAAGTTAGTAAACTTATTCTTGAAAGTATCTTTAAGAGTGTGTAATCTACCTATTGAACAATATCTCATATTAAATGACACTACTACAAAGAAAGGATTTTAAGTCAGTTATTAATCGACTTAAAGGGGATTTAAAGTTGGTTCACCAAACTAACTTTAAACAAGGTGACTTAAAGTTTAAAGTCGGTTCACAGATAGAATCAACTTTAAATTTTAAGTAGGTCCTACGTGTCAATTGACTTTAAATTTTAATTCATATCTACATGTTAATTGACTTAAAATTTTAAGTCCGTTCATTGATAAAACCAACTTAAAATACTATAATCCTTTTCAAACATTTTTTTGTTTATTTTCTGCTAGCCTCATTGCATTTTTTTGATCACATAATAGCAAAAAAAAACAAATTATATTTAAAAGAGTTTTTAAATACATTCTATTAATAAACAAATATATTTATAACAAAAATTAATTTATGTACAATACACACACACATACATACATATATATATATATATATATATATAACTTAATTATAATATCATTAAATAATATAAGATACCTTTCCTATTCAATATCATCATATTCTTGTTCTGATTGTTCTTGTGATCTTATAATTTCAAGCATGTGTTATGCCCATTCTTCTCATAAATTATCAAAAATTTGCATGTTATAACCCGATTTGTTCCAACCAAAGAACTACATATATTTAAATTCAAAATAAAAATTTAATATCATGAATTCATAAAAAATAATTTATATATGTTAAAAAAATACATTCGTAAAAGAGATTACCACATCTTTAATTGACATGTTGATATTTGAGATTATTTCGCTCATAAATTTCATGACAAAGTAACCATACATGACTCTATCATTTTGTTATGGAATCTAAAAAAAAAATTATACATTGTTTATCAATTTGAACATTTTTATTATTCAATAGTAAAATTCATTAAATTATTAATATTCACTTATACATACCATAACTTTGTCCCATATAAGCTTATCTAATTTTTTAAGGACAATTCCCTTACTCTTATTCCATACCTTCCATGCTCTATCAAAGTTCAAAACAATTATATTTTTATTAAATATTACAAAGAACAATAGAAGAAAAATAGCTAGTTATAACTCTTACATTTCAACAATTCTTTTTGTGTATTTATTCAATTCTATGAAGCTGAGTCATATTACCAAAAATTATTGTCATATAGATCAAGGATTACCAACATCCAATGATCTTTGCCTTGTTCAAACTTTAGTCGCCAAGGGATTATCAACTTTTGATTTCTGTGAAGTGTTAATGCCCTATCACATAATTGTTGAGATTTGATGCTAACATCATGCTCTTGATATTGATTGACAAATGATGAATCATAGAACATTATTAAATGTGATAGGTGATTTGCTTGAAGTAGATAATAATATGCCCTATATAAAATTAATATATATATATATAAATAATTAGATAATATAAATATAATTATATGCTCTATGTAAATGAAAGTTATTTATTGATTGAGGGCTCACCTTTTTTACACTTGAATTATACTTAAATCAATCATTTGAAATTCAAATAATTGCAATATGCATTCGATATATATATATATATGATTATCCAATGTCTATACCACATATTGCTCTAGGAAGTGGCACAGTCCATCCATCATTTATGCTATTTTTACTCATACCAATAATCATCAAAGAGCCAAGGTTTTTTGGTGAAATTTATAGCATATTCATAATTATACTTTTTCCATGGCTACTTATTAAATGACTTTGTATGTGATGATTGTCCACTAGATATTGATTTGCCACGAGATACTTGCTTTGCATCACTTAAATGTGCTGCATTTACCAATCATGGTACAATAGACTAAACAAGAGTTATTATATATGTTAGTAACAATAAAAGAAAAATAATATAATACAAATAGTAAAAAAAATATTTTCTTAAGTAAGATAAATAGTATCATATCAAAATTTAGCACAACTTGATTTGATAGTCAAGCCACATATTGTACAACAGCTTCTTGGACTATGGTAGCTTCATATGGAATCGCTAATGGATATTGATGGAGCAATAATTGATCAATTACTATTCACCAATGGTTTACAAAATATTGATTATGAATGTTTTGATCATTGCTCAATTTTTTTACCGTTTGAATAGCAACATAGTCCGTAAATGATGGATCTTTCAACAAGCATTTCATATTTTATAAAATATTAAGCGTTATATATAATAAAAAATAAAAATAATATACTATCTACATAAGCTTTAAATGTTACCATAAATGATTCATCAAATGGAGGAGGACTCCCATGTGGGGTAGCTATTACTTGATTGCATCGATATTCCTAGCATAAATGGGGGACCAATAGGATGGATATATCCTATAGAGGATATAGGTTGGCCATAAGATTTCATGGGTGGAATGCCTAGCATGGATAGTGGCATTTAGGGCATGCCTTGATTGTAGTACGGTAGCATCTCTGACATGTGTTGTAATTGAGCTTGGAAACTCTAAAATAGCTTTAAATTGGCAATCTCACTTAACATTATAGCCTTAAAGGAGTGAAATTCTTCTTAAACTTTATTCAACTTTTCCTTATTAACCATTTTAGGCCTTTGTTTTGGAATATTGAAAAACTCCATATAACCATCATATTGGCTTCCTCCCCTAGCACGACCAGGATGATTGGGTCCAAATGCATAATATATCACATATTTTCCTAGTTATTCAATTATTTCACCCATGTTAATTTGTTCTTGAAATTTCCTCTATAGATAATAAAAAAATAAAGTATATAATATATTATTACATCAATATGAAAAATCATAAGGACTTTATATCAAGTTAAATTACTAACCAACTTATTGAGTTGTTCTTCTCCTCGTTTATTCATTGGTTTTGACTTCTTTGTTTTGGGGGTTCTTTGTTTCTATATACAATTAAGCTCTGGTAATCGATATACCCAGTTCATCTTTCTACATAAATTAAATAAATTTATTAACCAATTTGTTAACTTAAATTATAGAAAAATAAATATAAAAATAGTTATAAATTAACAACTTAATATTATCTTTCTTTATCTAGCTTTAGGATTTGATGACCTCTTAGTACGGTTAGGAAGAATATTCTACATTTGTATATTTTGATGTTCTTCCCTAATGATTTGAAATTCATCCATACATTTATAATCTACGAATTCTTTCCATACTTGGGGTTCAATCCAGGGGTGATCTTTAGGGATTTTGTATAGTTCATCTTCATTAAGTGGTTCCAAGTATGGAAACACATCATTTTTGACCAATTTGAAAGTTTTGTATTCCTTCCATACCTTATTTGCAATCTTGTAGCACTTATTTTTTCAATTATCGGGGACTTTAAAATGATTCTATAAAAAATATTTTAGAGGAGATATAATATGTAATTAATTATAAAACAAAAGAAACTTACATAAATGGTTTTCCATATCTTGTACTTTTTAGCATTTTCATCCTTACTCCAATCATTTATATTGATTGGTATACTTGACTTCACAAGTCTACCAATAGAAAATTTCAATCGTCGGCCATTTTCTCCTAATAGAATACCAATTGCATTGAATTGAACATGTATTCTATCATTTGGAAGTGGCGCATCATGCATATTATCCCAACTCCTTCTTTTGAAATTCTCCAATGGATCATTTGGTTCTACAATCTCGGACACCTTAGGATTCATGATATATCTACAAAAAATGATGAAATAGAAATTAATTTACAATTTTAAGTCCAAACATATAAATAAGAGTTATTAGAATAATATAGAACATACATCATGTTTAATTAGGTTGTTGATCATATATATTCTTTCACAATCATTTTGATTCTATGACGAAGAATCATCATCATCAACTAGATCATCACATACATTAGGCAATTTGTTTGAGAAATGACTAATATTGGATAACATATCAAGTATGTCATCATCTTCTAAAGCATCACAATGGTAAAAACAAATTTATGAAGGCATTAACATAATATACCATCTTGTGTCAATTTGATCGCTCATGTAAAATACTTATTTTGCATGAAGTGCTAACATGAAAGGATCACCAGTATGACTATCTTGGATAAGTTTACAAGGGTAAATCCAAAATTGTATATTTTATATCCAACATTGATAGCAACTTCGATCCAATCACATAATAATATTGTTTCATGGAAGATCTCATAATTGAATTTCCAAATTTCTTGAATTATACCATAATATGTTCTATGAGAAAGTATAAAATTACCATCTTTTGAACTAGCAGATTGCCTAGTTTTTGCAACCATCTTCACACCACTATTCTAGTTTACTTAGAATTTGTCCCTTGCTTGTGTAGTAAACCTCAAATCATTAATTGTGAAACTAGAATATAATTGGACCATGTGTAAGCCATTCTAAAGTTTCTATTATTTTATGATTGAGTTTGTTGATTTCAACTTGAATCTATGCATATAGAAACATGAAATATGTTTTAGAAAACGTTTTAAAACATTATCTAGAAGTATTAATGAATTCTTGTATGTGACATTTACATGGTTGCGAAACCAATTAATAAGCTCTCGCTTATGCTCATCGTAAACCCATTTTTCTCTTCCTTTGTTTATAACGAGGATCGATCTTCAGTAAGTTTAAATGCATTTTGTGATATTATGCAAGATATATCAAATATTCATAATTAATAGTTAAATAAATAATAATTTTATTTTATATGAAAATGTTGAACCTATCATTACTTATTCTATGTACATTTTTCTCTTTATCATTATTTACCAAAATGATTCGGTATTCCTTTTCCCATCGAGTACAATCAATGAAAAATTTATTACTTCCACAGAACATAGGGTTACCTACTTGGATCATGTCATGTTCTAAGAACAACTTGTGTGTAGGATTCCTAATTTCAGTGTAACCACTATAATATTTATAACAAAACTCAAATGGCCTCTTCAACAATGTAACCTTCCATCATACATCATTCATGATGATTTCTATTATTTACATATCCTTTAAGTACTTGTATGTATCTCTCAAAAGGATACATCCACCTTAAGTAAATAGGACCATACAATTGAACCTCTTCCAACTAAATTAACACATAAGTGAATCATTATATCGAAAAAAGAAGGAGGAAAATATTTCTCAAGTAGACATAAATTCTCTACAACATCTTTATGTAAAGAGTTTAACTCACCAATTGATATAGATTTCTTACATATTATATTGAAGAATGAGCAAAGATAAATTATTGATAAACAAACATGTTTTGAAAGAATTTACCTAATAGAAACTGGCAATAACTGTTGCATTAAGATATGATAATGATGTGATTTCAATCTATTATGTTTCTTATCAATCATAGACACAAAATTTCTTAAGTTGGATGAGTAACCATTAGAAACTTTCACACTCTCCAAACATTTACAAAACACATCCTTCTTTTTGTTAACATTGTATATGATGCTAGTGGAAAATATGTTCAATTGTTATCATTTTCTACCCTTGGTGCCAATTCAGGTCATATGCCTAATTTCTTTAAATCATGTCTTTCTTTAATTTCATTCTTCGTTATTCCTGGTATATTAAGTAATGTACATGACATCTTAGATGTGATGAATGTGTAGGTTTCTCCAATAAGGTAATTCCTAACATATTGATTTTTTATTCCAACAATCATGATCTACTAATTGAGTAACATTTCCATTTTTAGCCCTTTTATTAGTTGACCACTTTCGTTTTCCACTATTAGTGAGTATTTTTTTTCATCTTTTCATATCGTTTGAATGTTATACCATTTAATTGCCTTAATATCTCAACACCTCGCAAAGGTTTCGATGTAGGATTATGATCTTCTTCACCATCGAAAGATTTCTTTTGGTATCTAAACTTGTGTTTACATGGTAAAAATCTTCTATGTCTTCTATAAAACATCTTTCGTCCATGGACAAGATAATTTGCAGAAGTCTCATCACTACAAATAGGGCATCCTATATAACCTTTTCTTGCATGTCTTGATAAGTTCTCATAGGTAGGAAAATCATTAATTCTCCATAAAAGGACCCCCCTCAAGTTAAAGTATTTTTATTTATGTGTATCATAAACATTTACACCATTATTCCATAACGTCTTTAAATCATCTATCAAAGGCTGTAAATACACATCAATATCAATTTGGGTTGTTTTGGTTCTAAGATGAATAATGTTAGCATCATGAATTTTCTTTTCATACACAACTAGGGAGGAAGGTTATATGTTACCATAATTACTGGCCAACAATTATATATGTTACTAAGGGAACTGTGTGGATTAATTCCATTAGAAAAAATTCCAAGAAAAAGATTACACAGATCAGATGCAAATTGAGGAGATAAATTATCCACTACTTTCCAATTTGGAAAATCAAAAGGATGATGTAGCATCCCATCATCAGATCAATTCTTTGAATTTCAAGTCAACATGTTTGATGTCTCTTTATTTCTGAACAACCTTTCAAAGCGAGAAATCAGAAGAAAGTACCGAAGAACCTTTGTGGGTACACCTTTTTTAGGTGTTGTCTCATTTGTAGCATGCTTCCATCTTGATTCTTTACACATCAGACAATCATCTAATGTCTCATATTCTTTTTATAAATAATGCAATCATTTGGACGAGCATGAATCTTATGATATTCTATGCCAAATCGACTAATATATTTCTTCCCTTCATATATTAAATATGGAAACTCATTACCCTCATAAAACACATATATTAGTACATTTAGTAATTTTGTGAATCCCTTGTCAAAAAAACCTTTTTTTGCCTTCACATTGTACAAATGAACCAATCCTGACATTTTAATGTATTTCTGGCACTCTCGATACAACATTTTTTCGTTATCTTTTAGAAAATTTTTAAAGGTTTTGGGATCATCTTCAATAGCATGAAACATATTTTTTATATATATATTATGGAGTGTCTATTCTGATAAGATATATATCATCCACCACATTCTTATTTATCTCTTCTCCATGAGTATTATCAATATATTATCCATGATAATACCAAAATTTATAACTCAAAAGAATACCACTACGGATAAGGTGATACTTAATCTCATCAACATCATGAAATTTCTCATTTTTATATTTAACACATAGACATCGAATCATACTAATTTTATTATTACTATTTCTCCTGGAAAATTTGAAGAAAAATTTCAACTCTAGAAATGTAGTCCTACTCTATTCTACACTTTGACATCTAAGATTTATCAATTTTCTATTGATGACATTAAATATATTAATTAAATATGTATCTATAAAATATAAATGCATTAATCACCAATATATTTCAGTTATTATTATGTATAAAGTTATAAATTATTAGATTATTCATCAAAACATCATATAAAAATAAATACATAAAATCCAAACAATTACTAAAGTCATTATAACACACACACACACAAATAAATATATAAATGCATGTAATAATAATAAAGTGAAATTTTTTATTAACAATATATAGAATACACAACCTACGTAACACATAAAATATATTAATAATATATATATATATATATATATATAATATTTACACATAAAATAACACTTAACAATATATTAATAATATTGTATATAATATTAACAATATATATTTCATATATGCATGTTATAATAATAATTTAAGTTTAAAATAAATTAATGTATATATAAAACATAAATATATAAAATTAATTTAAATAAATAATTAATTAATTAATTTTCTCTTCTAAACTTGAATAAAAATACACAACCTACATAATACAAAAATATATACAAATAATCAATAACATAATATGCATTAAAATAAAAAAATAATTTTACAAAAATTATATAAAAATATAAAATATCAATAAAAGTGCAAAATAATTTATAAAAATACGTACAAGAGTGAAACAAGTGACAAAATAAAGAAAATGAAGAAAATGGGTTAGAAGTATTATGCTTAAAAATGATGGATATGGATAAGAAATTAGAGATAAACAAAACCGAACCAACGACGCCAGAAATGGTGGTTACAAGTGACCGAAAATGAAGAAATAAAACTAGAGAGAATGCATGCTAAAGCTTTGTGTAGGAAATGAGAAGACAAGTTGAAACTATGGCAGATGAGAGGAAGAAGAAGAAAAAGGAAATAAAAGACACGTAGCGTCCATTCTATGTGCCAACCAATAAGATCCACGTGTAGCTTTGATTGACACGTAGAACCAATGCTACATCCTACGTGTAGTATTGGTTGACATGTAGAATTGACACTACCCATTACATATAGGTTGACATGACAATCAATGCTATAAATGAGACATAGCATCGGTTGTACATGTCAATCGATGTTGTTTCACATGTATCGTCCTTCCTATGTGTCAACTGACTTAAAATTACAGGTCAGTTGACGTGTACAACTGACACTACGTCTCATATGTAGTGTTAGTTTCCACCTTAATCAATGCTATTTTTTGATTTTTTTGCTATTTTTTAAGTCAATTCAAAAGCATACAAACTTTAAATCTTGGCTTAAATATTCTTTATTGTAATAGTGTGATATTTGTGCTCTATATGCCTTTCTCATTTTTTTCTTAATTTTTTGAGTTAGCCTCTACCCCATTGTTATCAGAGTACATTGTAAATGGCTAATCCATGTTTGGAACAACTTTCAAGTTTTGCAAAAGTTTAGGGATTTATACACCTTATTTGGCTACTTGACAAGAGGTAACATATTTGGCTTCAATTGTGAAATTGGCTATATAGCCTTACTTCACACTCCTCCACACTATGGCTTCTCTACCGAGAGTAAACACTTTGATTTATGAGAATCCTTGCATGTTTGATTTCTATGTATACTTGCATGCTTGAAAGCTAAAGTTTGTGTATCCTGTGAGATCAAATCACCAATAGAATATACCAACATATAATTCCCTATTCTCCAAAGAAACTTGATAATACATTTAACTATTGATAAATACTATTTTATACATATTTTTAAGTGTCAATTCTTTACATGTGTACTCATTTTATTCTATTCATATGGTAAAAATTATTTATTTTGTATCTATTTTCCAAATCTTATAATTGAGATCTACTACTATAAGAAAGGGTATTTAAATAGATTTAAGAATTGCTACTGGAGAGAAGGTTTCCTCATTGTGAACCCCTCATTTTGTGTAAAGCCTTGTACCACTTTCCTTGCTTTAAAAGTTTCCAATTTCCAAGATGAATAAAGAATAGTTTCGTGGGAGATTTTTGAAGACAAACTCTGGGCTCATTTTGGGCCCCTTGATTCTGAAGACTTCGACGAAGCATTATCCCGAGTAAGACAAATGGGAACGTTAAGAGACTATCAACAAGAATTTGAACGATTGGGAAATAGAATGCGTGGATGGACCTAAAAGGCTCTCGTGGGTACATTCATGGGTGGTTTGAAACCAGAGGTGGTTGATGGTATCACAATGTTTAAACCTCAGTTTGTAAAAGAGGCAAGTAGCTTGGCACGGATGAGGGATGACCAGCTCATAAGGCAAAGATGATTGGCATGGCCAAATGCATTACGAACGTCTGCTCCCATGAGTATCACAAATTTTTCCAAGAGTACTACCAGCAACTATCAAAAGACTACCATGGGATGAAATGCAAAAATGAAGAGCTCAATCACCATAATTGTTGCTCCTATAAGGCTTTATCCAAAGGGATGAAACATCAGAAAACAATACCAAGGAATTGGCTACAATTGAGGAAAATGACGCCTAAAATGTACCAGAAACCACCCTGCATGTTTTAACTGGCTGGACAGTACCTAGAACCATAAGAGTTAAAGCAATGATTGGAAGGCATAAGGTGATTGCCTTAATTGATAGTGGATCCACCCATAATTTTGTTAATAAAAGGGAAGCTGCAATGCTTCATTTACCAGTGAAGCCTACAACACCATTTGCTGTCAAAGTTGCAAATGGGGACAACTTATCATGCAAAGGAGTATATGAATAGTTCACAATTAATCTACAAGGTATTGTGTTCCAAATAGATTTCTTTTCTTTACCTTTAAGTGGGTTGGATATGGTGCTAGGCATTCAATGGTTAGAAACATTGGGAGTAGTAGTATGTGATTGGAAAAAACACACCATGGATTTCCTTTGGAAATAACAGCCAACGCAAATCAAAGGGATTGAAATTCAACCCATCCAAGACACTACAATTCAGAACCTTGCTAAGGACTTTCGCCAACGTCACAATATGTTTGCTTTATACTTCCAGCTCGAGGGACAATAGTACAATAAGGAACTCACACCAGATATGCACATATTGCTTACAGATTTCTCAGATTTTTTTAATGAGCCAACTTGCTTACCACCTGCACGAGAAGGTTCTCACACAATACCCCTTAAGGATGGAACCGAACCTATAAGTACCCCTATTTCCAAAAGTTTGAGATTGAGCAAAAAGTGCAAGAAATGTTAGATGTAGGATTAATTCGACCTAGCACCAGTCCTTTTTCCTCTCTAGTCCTATTGGTCAAGAAGAAAGATGGCACTTGGTGCTTTTACACGGACTATTGAGCACTCAACATAACCACAATCAAGGATCGTTTTCCAATTCCAACAGTGGATGATATGCTAGATGAATTATATGGTGCTACATTCTTTACTAAGCTGGACCTTAAGGCAAGATACCATCAAATACGAGTCAACCCCATGGATATCCCCAAGACTGCCTTCCGCACTAATAATGGACACTATGAATATCTAGTTATGCTTTTTGGGCTGTGCAATGGGTCATCTACCTTCCAAGCCATCATAACTCAATATTTCAACCATTCTTGCACAAGTTTATCTTGGTATTTTTTTATGACATTTTAATTTACAACTTAACATGGAAACAACACTTGGAGCATGTCCAAGGTTACATTGGCCCTCCTCAGACAACACAAATTTTATGCCAAATTGAATAAATTTGCCTTTGGTCAGCAGGAGCTCAAGTATCTAGGCCACATAATTACACTAAGTAGGGTCAAAGTTGATGACAGAAAGATCGAAGAAATGGTTGATTAGCCCAGACCCTCCAACATCACTGAACTCCGAGGATTCTTAGGCCTCACTGGCTACTACCGCAAGTTTGTAAGCGGGTATAGGATAATAGCTAAACCATTAACTAACCTCCTCAAAAAAGGGAAGTTTTAATGGAATGCAGGTGCAGACATAACCTTCTTAGCCTTGAAACAAGCCATGACATCCACTCCCACTCTAGTCATGCCTAACTTCACTGAGCCGTTCATTCTAGACATAGATGCATCGGGAATAGGCATTGGTGTTGTCCTCACACAAAAAAATAGACTAATTGCCTACATGAGCCATACCTTGAGAATCACTAAACAATCTTGGTCAACCTATGCAAAGGAAATGCTAGCCATTGTGGAGGCCATAAAATTATAGAGACCATATCTACTTAGCCACAAATTCTTCATCAAAACTAATCAACGCAACCTTAATTACTTTTTGGATCAATGTGTTGCAACCCCTGAAAAGTAAAAATGGGTGGCCAAACTACTAGGCTATGACTAGGGGTGAGCAAAATATCTGATCAATCTGATCAATCCAAAAAATCCGATCAAATCTGATAAAATTAAGTGGTTTCTATCTGAAGTCGGATCGGATTCGGATTTTATCAATCCGCTCGGATTCGGATTTGGATTCAGATTAGAAATATTCAAATCCGTATAATCCGATCTGATCCGATATATTTAATATATTATTTAAAAATATATTTATATATATATATATATATATATATATAATTATTTAACCTAACCTAAAGAGTTGCCTTATATCTAAAATTCTAAATCTTAACCAAAAACCTAATATATTTTTCTGCTGCCTCCATCTCTCTCCCTACCTACCTGCCTCCATTGTTAAGTGCTTTTCTACTACTGCTTCTCTGCTTCTCTGCTACGCAGCTGCTTCTGCTTCTCTATTTTTCTGCTTCGCAGCTACTTCTACTTCTCTACTTCGCAGCTGCTTCTCTACTTTGCAGCTGCTTCTACTTCTCTGCTTCTGCTTCTCTGTTTTTGCTTCTATGTTTCGCAACTGCTTCTGCTTCTCTGTTTCGCAGCTGCTTCTGCTTCTCTATTTCGCAGCTGCTTCTGCTTCTCTACTTCGCAGCTGCTTCTGCTTCTCTGCTTCGCTGGTGCTTCTCTGCTCGTTCGCTGCTACTGTTGCTGCTCGCCACCGCTACAGCTCATCGTCGTTGCTGCTGCTACTGCTGCTTCTCGTGCTTCTCTGCTCACTTGATGCTGCTTCTTCTGCTGCTGATGCTACTTGTCGTTGTTGTTGCTGCTGCTGCTGCTCGCTGTTCGTTGTTCTTCATCATCCTTAACAAGAAGGTTATATTTTTTGATGACATTATAAGAAAACTTTGAACGGTCATAACTTTGTGTTGTGAGGTCTGTTTTGGACGAATTTTTTTATGATTCCATATAACTTTTTGATATCTAGGTACACCAAACTGTTAAAGGCAGTTTTTTAAGAGTTTTTCCCCAAAAACGCTGTTTTTCCCCAAAAATGCTATTTTTCCCCAAAATGTTATTTTCCCCCAAAAACGATGTTTTTCATGCTTTAATTGAGCTATAACAATTTTTAAACTACTTTTAAAATATTGAGATCTATCGTGGCTTGGTGAAACAAATTTCAGCATTGTAATACATCATGGTTATTTACATAATTATAAAAATCAATATCATAAAACATTGTTTTATAAATGGTGCATGTTAATTGAACATTTCATTCATATTATTAAAGTTTTAGTTATATTATATATAAATGTTCAATACATATTTTAAATCACATGAAATTAAACATGTCCAACATCACCCCACGTCTATGTGCACATTTTTACAATTATTTATTGCAAATGTCTAATATTTTTTTCTACAACTATACAAATGGTTTTAGATAAAGATAATTATACACTTTATGTGATTGAAGAAGTAAATAAAGATGAAATTGCAACACAACCAACTCAAGAAGAAGATTTTGTAAGTACTTCAATTCCTGACCTATGCATTGGTTCTAAAGAAGAATGTAAAAAAGTTTCCTCAAGATCTAGTAGTGAATCATGGGCTCATTTTACTATAGCAGGGGTAGGGCAACATCGCAAAGCTATATGCAAATATTGTAAGAAACAATATAAGTATGTGTCAAGCAAATCTGGCACGTCAAATTTGCTTGCACACATTTCCATTGGATGTGATAAGTTTCCCGGTAGAGTTCTTAAGAAACAAAAAACTTTAGCTTTCCATAAGGAAGGAAGTCTTGTACCTCATAGTTTTAATGCTGAAAGATGTAGAGAAAAATTGGTAAGGATGATAATAAAAGATGAATTGCCATTTATTATCGTAGAAGGTGAAGGATTTAAGGAGTTTATTGAAGAGTTACAACCTTTGTTTAAAATCCCTTCTCGGTGGACTATTGCAAGAGATTGCTTGAATTTATACGTTACTGAAAGAGTAAAATTAAAAGAGTTGTTGAATAGAACTAGTAAAAGAATATGTCTTACCACTGATACATGGACATCTTGTCAGAATTTATGTTATATGTGTTTAACTGCTCATTTTGTTGATAATGGTTGGAATTTACAAAAGAGAATCTTGAACTTTTGTCAAGTTCCAAATCATAAAGGTGATACACTTGGTAGAGCGATTGAAGCATGTTTGTTAGATTAGGGCATTGATAGGATATTATGTATTACAGTTAATAATGCAAATTCTAATGATACTGCACTTACTTATTTGAAAAAAATGTATTAATGGTTAGGGTAATGCAATTTTAGAATAAAAACATTTGCACATGCGATGTGGTGCACATATTCTGAATTTAATTGTTGAGTAGGATTTGAAAGAGTATAACATATCAATAAATAGGATTCGTGCTGTTGTAAGATACGTGAGAGGATCACCAATTAGACTACAAAAATTTAAGAGTACTACTGAAATGGAAAAACTCTCTACTCAAAAACTCGTTTGTTTAGATGTTACGACAAGGTGGAATTCAACTTATTTGATGTTGGATTCTGCAACTTATTTTCAAAAAGCATTTGAAAGGTTAGAGATCACTGATTTGGGATACTATCAAGAGTTTTGTCGAGGTGAAATTAAACAAGCTCCGACTATAATGGATTGGGATAATGCTAGACATTTTGTCCAATTTTTGAAAGTTTTTTATGAAGCTACATTAATGTTTTCTGGATCTTTATATGTGACTTCTAATTTCTTCTTGGATCGTATTTGTTTTATTCATGATCAACTTGATATGTGGAGTAAATGCGAGGATTATATTATGATGAAGATGGCTAGTGATATGAAGGTAAAGTTTGACAAATATTGGGAAGGAATATCTAAAATGAATATTATGTTATTTGTGTCTGTTTTACTTGATCCTAGGCATAAAGAGTGTTCTTTACATCTAAGTTTGCTAGAATTGTGTAATGGGGATGAGATTGAGGCTTCAATGAGTTCTAAAAGGGTAAAAAAAAAACTTTGGAAGATATGTACGAGGAGTATCATAAAGCGTATTTTCCCTCAAACATAGAAGAATCTTCTCAACCTTTAGAAATGGGTACAGAAGGTTTTGGTTTAGAAGCAGATGCATTCCAACTTTATGTTTCTCGTAAGAGAAAGCATTTAAAAGAAGTTCATACTATGGAAAACAAATCTTAAGTGGAAAAATACTTACAAGAAGCATTGGTTGATATGGATGATGAGAAATTTAATCTTTTAAGTTGGTTGAATGTTCATTCCTCGAGATTTAAGATTTTGTCTTTGATAGCTCGAGATGTATTGGTCATATTGGTATCTACCGTAGCATCTGAATCTGCATTCTCTACTGGTGGTAGTACAATTAGTCCATACAGGAGTTCCTTATCTTCTAAAACTGTACAATCTTTGATTTGCACTCAAAATTGGATTCGTTCATCTCCAATCATTAATATCCAAGAGTAACTTGATGAAATTGAAGCTCTAGAATCAAGTATATTTCATAAAATTTTCAAATATATATTTCAAATATATATAGATTTATTTGTTATCAAATATATATTATTATGTTTATTAGCTCATTATTTATGTATATTTTTAACTTTTTAATTTTTCATTGTGCAGATATTCTTGATGGTATTGGTGACTTAAACCTTGAATGATTATCAAAAAGAGTTGTTGTTATTAATGTTCGTAGAGTGAAATTAATTTATGTAATTGCTATTTAATTTTTTAGAGTTAAATTATTACTATGTATATTTGGAGTTAAATTATGTAATTAATGTTTAATTTTTTCTTTTTGATTATTTTTGTTGAATTATTTTTAATCATGTTGTCACTTACTTTTTTAATTTGTATGAAAAATATTTTTATTTTAAATTTTTTTTATTATATGTAATTTTTCATTTTATATGTTGAAATTAAATCAGATTTGGATTTGTTCGGATTGACATTTATAGCGGTTCCAATCGGATTGATATTTCATAATTTTTTTATTTATGTAATTTTTTTAATAGATTTAAATTAAAATTTCGGATTTAATAATTTTCGAATTGGATCGGATTCGGATTGACTTAAAATTAGCAAATTCAGATTTGTTCGGATTGGCATGTACAACTACAACGAATTGGTTTCGGATTGAATAATTTTTGGTTTAAATAATTTTCGGATCGGATCAGATCAGATTCAGATTGACTTAAAATTGGCGGTTTCAGATTTGTTCGGATTGATATGTACAGTGGATCGGATTTGGATTGAATAATTCATAATTTGCTTCGGATCGGATCGGATTCAGATTGACCTAAAATTTGTGATTTCGAACCGATGCTCACCCCTAGCTATGACTATGAGATCATTTTCAAACCTAGTCGCCAAAACTCTACAACAGATGCCTTATCTAGACGACTAGATAGCCCACAATTGGCTGCACTTCATGCCTCAGACATAGACATTTGGACACAGCTATGCAATGCCTCTAAATCAGACCCTTATGTGCAAAATTTAGGACACAAAGTTGGAAACCCTTCTCATGATAGTTTGATTTGGCATGATGGCTTGCTCATTTCAAAAGGAAAGGTCGTGGTGCCAACTGACCCATCCTTAAGAGCTAAATTGTTGTATGAAGTCCATGACTCTAAAGTTAGGAGACATTCAGGAATCCTTAGAACTTACAAACGCTTACAACAACAATTTTACTGGCCCAAGATGCACAAAACAATTCAAGAGTATGTGCAGAAATGTGAAGTATAACAACGTATTAAATCTGAAACAACAGTTCTAGTAGGGTTATTGCAGCCCTTACCCATTCCCGCACAAGTCTGGGATGACATCACTCTTGATTTCATTACAAGGTTACCCACATCATGTGGCAAAGACACAATTTTGGTGGTAATCGATCGGCTCAGTAAGTTTGCTCACTTTATCCCATTAGCTCATCCGCTCATAGTAAAAATTGTGGCAAAAACATTTATTAAAGGAGTTTTCAAACTCCATGGAATGCCACGATCTATCACTAGTGACCGTGACCCCATCTTCACTGGCAGGAATTTTTCAAACTGTCAGGCTCTCATCTCCAACTCAGTTTAGCCTACCACCCATAAACAAATGGCCAAACTGAAGCTGTCAACAGCTGTGTTGAACAATATCTACACTACTTTGTCCACCAATGCCCACGCAAGTGGAGTACTTATCTTGTATGGGTTGAATATTGGTACAATACTACATACCACGCTTCAACAAAAATGATACCTTATCAAGCTCTCTACGGTTGCCTTTCACGAATGATCCCAACATATCTGAAAGGTCTCTCACTAGTCCATGAAGTGGATCAAACATTCATGCATCAAGACAAATTGCTACACCAGCTAAAAACAAACTTAACAATAGCCATCAATTGCATGAAGCAACAAACATATTCCAAGAGGAGAGAGATCCAGTTCCAAATTGGTGAACCAATATTATTAAAACTCCACTCATATCATCAACACACAATCTTCAAGAGAGCTCACGAAATATTATGTAGTCACTACTATGGATCCTATTCTATTGTGGACAAAATTGGAGCAATTGCCTACCACTTACAACTAACATCCACAACTTGCATTCATCTTTTGTTCCACGTGTCTTTACTTAAACCATACAATGACACACTGTCAGTTCATCCAACTGAGTTACCTCCAATTGGTGATGATGATATGCTCACCCTTGAACCTCATAAAATTTTAGATACATGATAGATCAAACGTGACAACACCTTTGTGAAAGAAAGCTTGATATAGTGTAAATATCTTCCATCTGAAGACACCACACGAGAAACCATAAACATTTTGTGCCACCAATTTCCTCATCTAATGCTTGAGGACAAGCATTCTCTTTCTCATATGGGCAATGATAAGCCCAATCGTTCTGAGCACACGTCGAAACCAAACTTGTACTACCAAGAAAGATTAAGCAACACCACTCAACCCGCACGCAACGCCACACAACAATCAGCACAATCTACTTCATTTTCTATTTTAATGTAATCACTTTTTCAGTTTCTTTTCAATTTCTATCCATTTTCTTTTCAATTATTTTGTGTAGATTTCAATTATAAATATGAATGAAATTTAAGTATTCTTTCTTACAAAAAATTTTATCCATTTTGCTTGTACTGATTGGACCTATCATTGCACCATATTAAGTTCTCTCTTCATTTCTCTTGTTATAGAATTTTCCCAACATATTAGATCTAATGACTCATACTTCTCTTTACATAGATTTTAGACTGATCTGGAAGGTATGCTGATTGGAATCACACATCGTTAGCCATATCACATGTATTAATTTACACCCAAAATAATCTAACCACTGAAAGCCATCCGGCACAAAAACCTGCTACGAGTATACCCTTTTACTATCCAATCGATTCCATGAACCCAGGACGTATAAACCCAAAATGTACCATCCATTTGATCATCCCTGTCAAGTGTCAAAACATAAGATTTAACACGACATAAGAAAACAGGCTAACCAAATTCAGAATGTTAGAGGGACAGCTTTTTTGGTTTCAAACACAACTGATCATCTCCACAGATATTTCTATTGAAAATTTGGAGGTGGCACGTTTTTGTAACAGCTATTTAGATTTGTCTAAGTACATCATGTCAAATAAAGAAGGTGCACTTTTTACAACTAAATTTTAAATACATTTCAGAGCAATTCACCTTAAGTACAACATATGGGGCTTTCATGTACAGTTCTTCCTTTGTACATTTTTCTTGCCAATACCAAATGCAGCACCTTTACTGGAAGGTGCAAGCTGGGCAACTTGGCCAATGGACTTTTTACCACGCTGCCTAGGATACGGATGAATCTTAGACAGCTCACGAACACGATGTAGCAAAGACTTCGGCAAGGGACGTGAATGTGACTGTGCTTCCTCCATCTAGCATTTAACCAAATAAACTTTACTACAATGTCGAAAATACCCCTTGGACCAAATAAATGAGGAAAATGTCCTAGAGAGCATTTAATAAAACAATCACAAACAATGAGAAAGCTGACCTCCCTTCTCTTCATTTTCAGTGCAGAGCTAGCTCGTAAAAGATTTCGCCATTTGTCCTGTGGCAAACAAAGTCAGCAAACACAATTAAAACTAGGACATCTAGATGAAGGCTACATTACCACAAAATTAAGTCTGTACCCTCAGATCTATAGGTGTGCGATAAGCAGATGAGGCAAAAAGGAGCCTTTTTATATCAGTCCAGCGACCAACTCCAAATTCAGAAATACCATCGACCAATTTCACCACCTCAGAAAGTGTCCACATCCTTTGATGCTTCCTCCGATCATGTTTTGAAGCTCTTTTTCCTGTCATGCAGTCATCTTCTGACTCAGATGCAAAAAGCTCTGCATCTGGCTCCAAGTGCTGTGGAATCACAAGGACAATAAGAATTAGGAACACTCAAAATGTCTACAAACTTGATAAAAGGTACCCCTACATGCTCATTGTTTGTACATGTTTACACCTATTATCATACTAGTCATGCCACTCTCCTTTCATTTTTTGGGGAGGAGAATGTGTAAAAGTTTCACCTAACTGCCAGACCTTTGAAACACGTGCAAAGAATAACACAAAATCAACCTTGTTTAATAACTTCAAGGTATATACAAAGGTTGAATGACTCCCTACCAAAGTCGAAACATGCTTCTTTGGACGTCCTCTCAAACTACGAAATTCAGACACTGCCTGAATTTCAGTTCCACAAAACTCCTCTTCTGCAACTGATGATAAAGCTCCAGGCTTCATGTGATCAAGTTTTCCATGAGATCTAACTTTGACACGATTGCCCTTTGTAGTAGTAATAACGGAAACAGTTTCTTTTGCCTTAAAGTACTTTGACTTTTTATCTGAAAACTCTTCAATAAATCTCAGAGTAGGCTTACGTAATCTTTTCTCCCTACTAACTTCACTAGCTTCAACAAAACTCTCTTCTTTTTTATCCAGTAATATGCCACAACCAACAGGGTTTTCATCATCATCAAACTTATCAAGACCATGCAGATTATGTGAAGTAGAACAAATGTTGCCTCGAATTGATGCATGGCGCCTTTTTTTGGGTCTACAGGCACCAGGTAAATCATCAGTAGCTGTCTTGTCAAGTGGTTCATTCTTGCAGTCAAATTCTTGAACGGTTACTGTGGACGAGTCTGATATCCCAACAATACTACTACCACTCAATCCTGGGGAATGACTCTCAGAATTTGACTTTCTTGAGTGTGACCCCACACAAGGACCAAAATCCAATCCAGGAGCTTTTCCATAAAACTGAATATCTGCGCTTGAACGATAGACATGGTGAAATAGTAAAGAAAATACATGTCAGGAAACCAAAAATAAGTTATTAAAAAGCTAATGAAAAAAACAATTACAAACATATTGAATACAAGAAAAGGAAAAATAACAGAAAAGAAATGCATTTTTTTTCAACGAAAAATCTTTTTGCAGCCAAAAGAAGGAAAACATTGAATAAATAAACTATATGACAATCTTCTAATTATCCTGAAGCAATGCCTTTGAACATGTTGAAGATAAGTGACAAGTAGAAATCATTGAGTCCATGTCTAGGACAATATAATCATTACTTCTGAAATAATTCAAATAATTAACAAAATACCACACTTTTTGAGCACGTGACAAATTGGCCCCTTCACTCCATAAATCCATCAATACTTAAAATAGGTCACCTCATTGCACGTATGAACGAATCAGTTAATTTCCAAGGAACACTATCTTAGTAATACTGATTAGTAAAACCATCACTTACTCTAATAAGCACATACACACGTAAAAGTTTAAGCTTCTTTGGATCAAGCAATGCACGAGTAGTTTGAGGACTGGATTGAAGCTGCAGTATGGCTTGCATTTGTCAGTTAATTTGGGTTTGCATTGCCCCTTCTTCTGCTCGAACAGGGTACACAAGAGGGTTTCTATACTTCTTGCATAAGGTTCCAGTTATGAGAAATCACAGAATTTGATTTATCTTGACGTGATTTAGAAATTAATGGAGTTAACCTTTGTAGAAAAAGACTGACACTCAAGTCATGCCATTTTAGCAGTTTTCATAACATCCTGATTTGCAAGGACAAATAACTAAGCAGATGCAATTGTGAATTTGTGATGGGTGAAACCAGTTACGAAACCATCAGCCTGGATAGGAAAATGAGAAAATAGTCTTTGTAGATTGTGCAGCATGCAGCAACTTTTGACCAAGTAATAATTGATTTATTAACAAGTGGTTCAGTCATGCCCTCAAATTTTAAAAATAAACTTTTCCAAGCAAAACGGTATGTACCCCCAATAAAAAAAATTAAAAAAATGGAGAAGACTGAAGGAATTCTTTAATTATCCCTTTGAGTAGTGCAATAAGTCCACACAGCACAAAACAAGACGTTAACTAAAACTTACCTAAAAGGAAGGAATTCTTTAATTATCCCTTTGAGTAGTGCAATAAGTCCACACAGCACAAAACAAGACGTTAACTAAAACTTACCTAAAAGAAAATCTCCCAAAGGGCTGGCAAGACCAGCAGCTGCATCAACATCCTCCACCTCATCGACTTCATCCAGCAACCCATCAAGAACCTACTAAATCACTAACACATAAGAAGACTAACCACACAAAAAAAGGGAATATTCTACATATCCTTGCAAAGCTTTAAACCTGGCCACGCAAAAAACACCATAGCTGACATAAAACTAAATTCACATGGAAGTTGTGGAAAATAATTAAAATAGTCCTTCCATGAAATATGCATTAAGATACATACTCCAAGCTCTAACTCATCTTCTCCTTGCTGAGCAATATTTGATGTCAATCCACCTTATAGAAAAAACAAGTGCAGCAGAATTAGAATAATAATAGAAGTAATGGCAAAGAAAAGTTCAACTGTTCAAGATCCAATCCCAAAATTTTCAAGTCAAGAAATATCATAACCAGCTCATTATGCATATTCTTTATAGAAGAGCATTAGCTGAGGAGAAAATAAGCATACCTCTAAATGTATTAAAACCATAGTCATATCCATAAGAAAAGTCTTCAATTTCAAAGCATTTTCCTGCATTCTGCTTGCCATAATGTAAGCCACTATTCACTGAAACATGATCAGCTTTAGGCTCTACAAATGAATGCCTAACTTCATCTTCCAATCCATCGGTCTTTACCTAGGAAAAATAGAACAAGAGGACCACATATATCATAGTACATACAAATGAAACCAAGGGAAGGAAGAAGGCAGGGAAATCAGTGCACCAAAAAAAAATTGTAGTGGACAGAAATAAAAGGAGCATAGAGTGCAAAAGTACCCCAAATAAAATGAAAGATCAAGTAATGCAAAGGACATTACATGGCAAGTAAAAACCATTATAATGAAAGCATTTCCAAATATCAAGAAAACAAATACCTTTTGAGATTGTCTGTTATAAAGCTTCTTTCGCAAATGTGTATCTCCTCGATTCATTTCATGCACACTCCCAACAGTTCCTACATAACCACACATTTGTCAGTTCTTTTCCATTTCTCTTATTTAATGCCCAGGTAAAGAAACTATGCACATATCAGTAAACATTTCAGTAATAAACTAATCCACAAGGGATATCAATATGCCAAACAAAATGTTCGAAGAGTAGGTCATCTATTTTAATATAACAAGTGACTATTTTGTAAATGACAAAAAAAAATCGATTTCAAAATTCCAGGACCTGCACATCATTTTCTATTTATATCTTTTGGCCATATATGTTGATATTTAACAGAAACAATACTTGCAGTCTCACCCATTCAGTTGCAAGTCAACTAAATCCAGTGATGCCATATGATGCCAATTTATGACTAATAAACCCCCTCCCAATTGTGATATTGGACATCGTCTCCTAGTATTATCAGTGTAATAAAACTCCTCTCTTCTTATAATCCTAATCGGATAAATAAAACTCCCATATTCTCCTTTTTATATTTTATTTTCCAGTTATGACCTGTACTTAGCTCTCTTCTATGAACCAAATCAACGACAAATACAATGGGTAGACACAACATAGTTTGCATTCAACAATTATATTTTATTTGAACATATATGTTCTTCCGTCTGTGTAGGCTACTGATATATTTCAGGTTTTGACAATCGTGCTCAACCACATAACGGAAAACATTTACAAACTATAGACATCGTAATAAATGCTTTCTCATATTTCATTTCTAACATCAAAAGGTAATATGGGTTAGATATTCTTCAATATTTTTAACTGCACTATAAACAAAACCATCCAAACATATTCTAATTTCTAAGCAAGCGTCAAAAATAAGGACGCAACATAAATTAAGATATTTGTGCTTATGGCCGCAGTATACATTCATGAATCATGTTATCGACACAAGATTTACAAGTAGAGCACGCATTACACACAATTAGACAAAATGCAATACTGAATAAAAGCGTCAGACTCACTCTCCCTTTTCTTGTCACTGCAGTGCATGGTGAAATTATCAATATTAGTCTACAAGGAATGCAAGCTCGAGGACCAGAACTGAACAGAAAAATTGAATTGTATATAATAAATAATAAAATTAGAAAATATGAAATTTCACTGTTCATTTTCTATGAAATTTCAGTAAATGCACCGAAAGCAAATATGAAGTAAAAGAACTGAGTATGCAACTATGACGTAGAGCTTTTACTTGAAGATTATATGAAATAGAGCTTTTACTTGAAGATGACAGTACATGGAGGCTAATATAATACGGAAAGAAAATCAGTTAAGTTTCCTCGGTTTTCTCGATTACCAAGCAAACAGTTGAAGCAAAAGCTTAAACAGTAGAATATTGTACCTCAATCATCAGCTGGAAACCCTAACAAGCTTCTAATCCTCTGATCTGCAAGCTCAAAAAAGAAGAAAAAAATTTATATTGTAAAAGTACGAAACAAAATCGAGATCTACAAAAAACCAGAGCAAGAATGAAGAACAGAAAGAGACGTAACCCCAATAAGGAGAGAGAAAACGTCAGAGAAATTCTCACAGACGTTGTAAAAGGTAAAGGCTTCAAACCGCCAAAAAGAGACACGAGTCTGAAAGAAGTGAAGCAAGAAGCAAATCAATAAGCATTTAGATATTATTAAATATTTTTTTTTTTTTTTAAAATTATATTAACCTTAAATTTTATTAGTATCATCTCAATTTGTTTTATTTTTTTAATTATTCTTCGGAATCCAAATGGTTTTCTTTTTGTTCTTTTTTTTTTCACCGTCATTCTTCCTGCCTAATTTTTCCAGCTGTGCAATATAATTGTGCTTTCAAATCCGCCTTTGCCCAAATATACGTGGACGGCAGTAGATAGTCTTCTGCTTTTCCACGTTTGCTTCTAAACGGCGTTACATTAATTAATCAAAATATACTGCCGAGCGTTTGTACAACTCTATTATTGAATTTTAAGTTGTCATAAATATATTATTAAATTTTTAATTTATATTTAATAGTTTACCATTATCTAATGTTTTTATCACATGCCTCTACTGATCAAAGAGGCCACGTGCTTTTCAAAGTATGAAAACGTTAATCCAAATTAAAAAGGTAACGGTAAAAATAGATTTATAATAATAATAATTAAAAATTTGATGTTAATAATTAATTGGGTAATTTTTGTTTAAAAAATATAATTACAAGTATAATACATTTTACACCTATTTTATATATTTTTATTATTAAAAATTTAATCTATTCTTTATTATTGAATATCTTTTTATGGAACGTCTTTAAAATTAAAATAAAATCATTTAAATTCATTTAATATTAAAAATTATTTAATTACATTTTATTTAATATTTTGATATGCTATTTTGCGTTTAAAGTTTTATAAATGTTAATTTATGTAATTTTTATATATACTTATAAATAAACATATATTTAAAAATAAAATTTATTTGAACACATATATAAAAATAAAGTTCATTATCTACAAAATTTCTTAAAATCATAACATAATTTGAATGGTAGTTTGTCATTAAAGTTGTATTAATTTCTTTAATATTTAAACTTTTGAATACACTTATAAAATAATATATTTTTAAACATGTTTTAAAAAATAATGTGTAGGATTAAAAATGTATTTTCTTCTATAAACTAGTATTGGTTGACATTATTATTGTGCACATTTAAAAAAATATTTTTTATGTTACAAGTTATGATATAATTATAATTGATGTAAGAAATAATTATTAGTTAAAATAATATGATTTATATTTTTTAATCTAAAATTAACTGTAATATCAATTGTGATAATATTATAAATCATATTAAATTATTTATTTATTTATTTTAAATCTCTTTTTTACTACTAATAAATCTCAAGACTTATAAGCAGCTAGTAATTCTTCTGATATTGGTGCTGCCATAATTTAATTTTTAGAAGACTAAGTTAAAAACTTAAATTAAATTGTTAATTGTTTTAACATTTAAACTTATTTTCTCACTTTCTTTAATTTCAACGTTATATTTCTGAGGAAATCTTTATTGATACTTTCTAGCGTTTTTCTTGTCAAACAAGTGTTCTTCGACAATCTCTGTTTAAGGTCCTTATCTTGTTTTTTTTAATTTGTTTGAATATTTCTCGTGTTTTATTTACTTGCAATGGACACTGCACCGATGTGTGTTAAGTTTATGGGAAAATTACTCTACCTGAGTTTTTCAATTTGAACTTTTCCTCAAGGGAAAAGACCTTTGGAGCCATATTGATGGCACAGATGTTACACCAACATCTGATACTGTCAACTCTAAGGATGTCGTGTCTTCTCCTTCTTGGGCTATACTTGATGCTCGAATCATGTCTTAGCTTCTTAGTTCGGTGGAACCACATATCATCACCAACTTGATGGCTCATCACTCTGCTCACTCCATGTGGAATTATTTGAAGAAAGTTTATCATCAAGACAATGATGCTCGTCGCTTTCAGTTGGAACATGCGATTGCCATGTTCCAACATGGTAGTCTTTCCATCCAGGATTATTACTCGACATTTTTGACTCTTTGGCATGAATATGCGGATTTAGTTACAACAAATGTTCATGTTGCTGTTATATCAACTATTCAAAATCTTCACAGGACTAGTCAACGTGATCAATTTCTCATGAAATTATGCCCAAAATATGAACTAGTTCGTTCTTCTCTATTGAATAGATCTCTTGTTCATTTTCTAGATATTTGTTTTGGTGAGTTACTTTGCGAAGAACAATGTACTCAAGCTATTTTGAAACAATCTTATGGCAATTCTATGATGACAACTATGGCTTATGCAGCCCAAGGGCTTGGATCAACTATGCCTTCTAAAAATATGCAATGTTTCTACTGCAAAGAATATGGGCATATTGCTACCAATTGTCCTAAAAAATGTTGTTTTTATTGTAAAAAAGGTCATATTATCAAAGAATGTCGTATTCGTCCCCAGAATCGTCAGACCCAAGCATTTCAGACTTTTGTTGTTGTTCCTCCAGTAGCACCTACTGTAGCACATGTGTCTTCCTCAGGTGCTTCTCCTAATCTTCCACCTCCTGTAGCAACTTACTGCACTCCTGAAATGGTGCAACAAATGCTAATTTCGGCATTATTTGCAATGAGATTTCAAGGTAAAAAATCTACTACACTTTGGTATGTAGACTCAGGTGCTTCTAATCATATGACAAATACTCCCACAACTTTGTCTCATGTTCGGCCTTATGTTGGCCAATCTACTATTCAGACATCCAATGGCAGTTCTTTGCCAATCAAAGTTGTTGGAAATGCTTCTTCTACATTTACTGATGTGTTTCTTGCTCCTCAACTTTCTACAAATCTCATTTTTGTTGGTTAATTAGTTGATAACAATTGTGATGTTAACTTTTCTGGTGATGATTGTGTTGTGCAGGACCAGGTAACAGGGGAGCCAATCGCGAAGGGACCTAAAGTGGCTTCTAAAGGTATCATCCATCAATGTTCATGTCTTGCTATTCCTCAACAAAATGGAGTAGCTAAACACAAAAATCGTCATCTTCTTGATATGGTACGTACTCTCTTGTTAGAATCTTCTGTTCCATCCATGTTCTAGGCTAAGGCTCTAAAGACTGCTACTCACTTGATTAATTATTTACCTTCCCAAGTTTTACACATGGAATCTCCCTATTTTCGTTTGTTTACTAAGCAACCTAATTATGATAATCTTCATATCTTTGGTTGTGTATGTTTTGTTCATTTACCACCTCATGAGCGAAATAAATTATCTGCTCAATCTGTTAGATGTGCATTTTTAGGATATAATGTGTGTCAAAAGGGATTTGTTTGCTATGATCCTACATTACATCGCACACATATTTCTAGGAATGTTATTTTCTTTGAAAATCAACATTTTTTTCCTCTGTCTTTTGTGCCATCTTCTTCTACTGTAGTCCTTCCCTCCTTTGAGCACCAGTTCTTAGCTCTTCCTCAAAACAATTCTCGCTTCAAACCAGGAATGGTATATACAAGACAATCCCACCCAGAGTCTCTTCCAATGGCTCACCCGATATCTGATCCTAACATACACCAAAGTGAGTCAGTTGCAGCACCTCCAAAGCCTCTGGTACGTCGCTTTTCTCGAGTGTCTGTACCCCCTGATAGGTATGGTTTTTCTTCTGGCAATTTTATTTTAGCTCTTACTACTGCATTATCCAATTTTGATATTCCCACATGCTACTCACATGCTATCAAGCATGATTGTTGGTGCCAAGCTATGTAGGAAGAAATTGATGCTCTTGAGGCCAATCACACCTGAGACATTGAGTCTTGTCCTTCCACTATAGTTCCTCTGGGTTACAAATGGGTTTACTCAGTCAAGGTTTGCTCTGATGGAAGTTTGGATCGTTATAAAGCTCGACTTGTTGTCCTTGGGAACAAACAGGAATATGGTGTTAATTATGAGGAGACCTTTGCTCCTATGGCTAAAATGACTACTATTTGAACGATAATAGCTCTTGCTGCTTCCAATGATTGGCCACTACATCAGATGGATGTTAAGAATGCTTCCCTTCATGGAGATCTTAAAGAATGTATTTATATGAAGCCACATCCAGGGTTGTTTTCCTCTCCGACATCCAATGTATGTAAACTTCATCATTCTCTTTATGGTCTTAAACAAGCTCCACGGGCATGATTTGAAAAATTTCGAACAACTTTATTACAATTTTTTTTCATGCAGAGCAAGTATGACACTTCATTGTTTCTTTAAAAATAGACATGGGCATTGTTGTCCTTTTGGTTTATATTGATGATATTGTGATCACTGGTTTTGATTCTACTTTACTTGTCCAGCTCAAGACCCATCTCTCACAATCTTTTCATATGAAGGATCTTGGGTCTCTTACATATTTTCTTGGTCTTAAGGTGCATCGTAGCCCCACTGGTATTTCCCTCAATCAACACAAATATGCTAGTGATTTGGTAAATACAGTTGAACTACAGGAAGCTACCTCTGTTGATACTCCCATGGAATTAAATGTCAAGCTTCGTAAAGAGGAAGGTGACTTACTTGTTGATCCCAGCTTATATCGGAAATTGGTAGGTAACCTTATCTATCTCACCATCACTAGACTAGATATTTCTTTTGATGTATAACAAGTCAGCCAATTTCTTCAGGATCCTCGTCATCTTCATCTGGATGTTGTCCATCGGATTATACGCTATGTTCATGGCACTTCTACCCGTGGCTTATTCTTTCCTTCAAGTAATTCTCTTCGTCTTGTTGCTTATAGCGATGCTGATTGGGCTAGCTGTGCTGATACATGTCGCTCCATCATTGGTTGGTGCATGTTCTTAGGTGATGCATTGATCTCCTGGAAGAGTAAGAAACAAGACAGAGTTTCTAAGTCATCTACAGAATCTAAGTATCGAGCAATGTCTCTTGCTTGTTCCGAAATTATTTGGCTTCGAGGTTTGCTAGCTGAGTTAGGCTTCTCTGAGACCGATCCTACATCTTTACATGCCGATAATACAAGTGCTATTCAGATTACGGCCAATTCGGTATATCATGAGCGCACAAAGCATATTGAAGTCGACTGTCACTCTATCCATGAAGCCTTTGAAGCTCGTGTTATCACTCTTCCACATATTTCTACTGAACTACAAATTGTTGATATCTTCACCAAGTCTCTCACTCATCATCGACATTGCTTCCTAAGTAGGAAATTGATACTTATTGATCAACCCACGTCAATTTGAGGGGGGTTGTCAATGGACAGCTTAGCTATCCATAACAGCTTTGTTGTGTTCCATTGACAGCTTAGTTGTCCATAACAGTTTTACTGTAATTTGTTGTCCATATTCATTTAGTTGTACACAGTTACTGTCCATAGTCTATTTAGTTGTAAATAATTGTCCATAAACAGCTGTCCATAAATAGCTGTCCATAGACAACAATCCATGGTTGTCCACAAACTGTCCATAAACAACTGTCCACAATTGTTCATAGACAGCTTTGATGTATTTTGTAGGTTTGTTGTATTTTGTAAAGTCTATAAATAGAAAGAAATCATAAGACCAAATCATTCGATTATTTTCATACAACATTCTTGACTTATTTCTGACATTTTGTCCACAGGTGTACTATTTTCTTTGATTCCGAGTTTCACTACAGAATCCATTGGAGCTTCTACCGGTTTACAACCCATCATTCCAATTTCTTTGAGAAGATCAAATACATATTTTCTTTAAGATATAGAGATGCCTTTCTTTGTTTGGGCTGCTTCTATTCCTAGGAAATATTTGAGATTTCCTAGATCTTTGATATTTTGCTGGTTTATAACCCATCATTCCAATTTTCTTAAGAAGATCAAGTACATATTTCCTTTGAGATAAAGAGATGTCTTTATTTGCTCGAGCTACTTCCATTCCTAGGAAATATTTAAGATTTCCTTGATCTTTGATCTCAAATTACTTGGCTAGAACTCCTTGAGTTTATTCATCTCAACTGTAGAATTAACTATCAGAACAATATCATCTACGTACACAATTAGGATAACTATTCTGTCATTGGAGAAATGTTTGACGAAGAGTGTGTGATCTGCTTGGCATTAATTATACCCTTATTATTTCAGAACTTTAGAAAATCTATCGAACTAGGCACGTGGAGATTGCTTCAATCCATATAAGGATTTCTTAAGTTTGCAGACTCTATTGGTTAGAGCAGAAGATTCAATTCCAGGAGGGATGTCCACGAATACTTCTTCTTCAAGATCACCATTGAGAAATACATTCTTGATATCTAAGTGGTAAAGAGGCCAATCCAAGTTAGATACTAGGGAGAGGACACAAACAGTATTGAGCTTTGCTACAGGTGCAAACGTTTCTTAATAGTCAATCTCGTATGCTTGAGTGAATCCCTTAGCCACAAGACGAGCCTTGAATATTTCTACACTTCCATCTGCTTTATGTTTGACTGTAAAGATCCACTTACACCCAACAACTCATTTTTGGTGGTAGTTCTATGAGTTCGGATGAAGGTGATGACTAAGTGGTAATGTTATTCCAAAGCTAGTATTCATTGCCTATGTTCTCCCCCTGAATGGAAAGTTTGGGATAGTACGTATATTGTTCAAAGAAGGTGACATCAATTGTATTGTAGAACCGTTTTGTGATATGAGAGAAGCATTTGTATCCTTTATGGTTTGATGAATACCCTAGAAATAAGTATTTAATGGTTATGGGATCAAGTTTATTGCTATGATGTACATGGACATAAGCAGAACATCCGAATATTTTAAAGGGAATGTTGGACACGATTTTGGTGTGTGGATATGACTCAAGCAGAGTGTTGATAGGTGTTTTGAAAGTTAGGACACGAGAGGGCATCATATTGATAAGATAGGCAGCCGTAAGGACAATTTCTCCCCAGAAATGTATAGGGACATGAGTTGTGAACATGAGAGATCTAACTATCTCGAGAAGATGCCTATTTTTCATTTATGTTTTGTTGAGGTGTGGTAACATAAGAGCTTAGAGGAACAATCCCATGACTTAACAGATAATCATTGAGAATTGAGGCAAAATATTTCTTAGCATTGTTAGTTTTCAATACTTTGATTTTTTTTTTAACTTGGGTTTGAATCAAGGTATTGAAATTTTTAAAGATCTAACCTACTTCAAATTTTTCTTTCATGAGAAATAACTAAGTCAAGTATGATCATCTATAAATGAAACAAACCAACGTGTCCCTATTATGTTTTTGATTCGAAAGGGTCCCCAAATATCAATATGAATTAGTGAGAAAGGATGTGATTGTTATGTGGAAGATTGGGATATGAATTTCTAACTTCTTTTTAAAATTTACATACTTCACATTGAAAATCCTTGGGATTTTTATTTTTAAATAATGAAGGAATTTTTTTTTCCAAATATAGGAAATTAGGATGACCATCTTTATTGGACTTAAAATTTAACAAAGTGATTCGAGCATGATCATCTACAAATGAAACAAACCAACGTGTCCCTATTATGTTTTTGATTCGAAAGGGTCCCCAAATATCAATGTGAATTAGTGAGAAATGATGTAATTTTTATGTGGAAGATCGGTATATGAATTTCTAACTTCTTTTTAAAATTGACATACTTCACATTGAAAATCCTTGGAATTTTTATTTCTAAATAATGAAGGAATTTTTTTTTCCAAATATAGGAAATTAGGATGACCATCTTTATTGGACTTAAGATTTAACAAAGCTTAATTCTGATAAGGAACCTTGAACACTTTTGAGGGTCTTCACTTTTGAAGAGATAGAGTCCCAAACACTCTTTAGCACAACCAATCATCTTCCCCGAATCCAAATCCTGAAATTCACATAAATTATGAACGAATTTAGGTACACAATTTTTATCAAGGGTAAGTTTAGTAATTTTTAAGAGATTACAATCAAGGGTGGGAACAACAACAAAATTGAGAATAAAGGAATTTGAAATTTTTGTTGAACCAATCCCTGTTACTTTGGATACCATCGACAATTCTAATAGTGTCTTGGTAAGTTTTAAGATTCATGAAAAGAGAAGCATCACACGTCATGTAGTTTGAATCAACCATGGTCTCCTAATCTATTTCACAATAAGAGCGTCGAAGGTGTTACCTGCTTGGTAAGGGCTTTGTTCCTAGAATTCTACTTCGCACATCATCAAGATCTTTATTGAGCCCCATCAAAAATTTGAAACCCCCTTCTTTTCAACAATCTGTTTGTACAAGATTCTGTCTGCTGGACACTTCCATTCGTGAACCTCAAAGAGGTCTAATTTCTGCCAATACCAAGTGAGAGAGGCAGAATAAGTATCTTTGGTGACGTCCCATATTCCTTTGACAGTATTGTAGAGAAAAAAGTTCTCTCTGATCTCATTTTTCATGGAATTTATCAACCAAAACATCACCATATTGTTCTCAGATTTCCATGTTCTGTATTTCAGATCATCCTTATTTGGGGCTACTACAGCTCTCATAAAGTAATCGTCTTTCATCTTTCCGCATATAAACATCATGATGGATTAGGACCACTGAAGGTAATTATGCTCATTTAATTTGTGACTGGTGATGGGAAAAATATTGTTTTCAGTGGAACCGATCATGACAGGTTTTCTTGTGGCCATTGATGTTCGGTTTCTGTGTGAGAGAGGTGAGAAAGAGCAAGTGAGTGCTTTAAATCCAAGTCAATAGGAACTAAGTGGCTTTTTTTTAAGGCTGACACTCGTTCCAATAAAGACACTCATTCCTTATGCTTGCATTCTCGAATTCACAGCGAATTTGTTCTTTCTCTTCACTGTCTCAACCTTCTAGAAAAAGGTAATGTTTCCAATCTAAAATTATAGCATCATCAACTCGCGGGTAGCTGAGATGAACTAGATGGACTGGTGGTGCTTGGGTTGCTGGAATAGAGGCAACTTGACTTCTCGATTCTGTGGAGATGAGGTTGACGGAGATGACAGAGGATGCAATGCATTGATGGAGATGAGGCCGGAGAAACTGGTGGAGATGAAATCAGCATAGCAACCGAAACTAAAGGTTTCGATGAAGGTGGTTGATGCTTGGTTCGACAGATTGGTTGGGACCAAACCCTGAGATTATGCAAATTGAGGTTTTGGATTTTAAAGTTATTGATGGAGTTTATGCTAGATTCGAGACTTTTACTTATCACCACTTCTGAGCTCTTTACCGTTACCAGTATTTTTGGCCAAGAATGGTGCTGCGACCAACGATTGAGACGGTTTGCAAAATTGGATTGCAAAAATGCTCTAAGACCATGAAGAAAATATTGAAAGATGAACTGAATATTAATTTTATTTTTCTCTACTCTTTTCAAATGTCTATACAGCAGTATAAATAGGACTAGAAGTTAAAAAAATTGACCACTAATCTAAGGATACAGCTACTTACAATTAGTCATTATAGAAAAAGGAAACTAAATCCTAGTTAGTCAACTATCTGATTCCCTTATTTTCATACAACTCAACAAATCACAAGGAAAATCTATACTAATTTCTGAAAATAAATCTCAGAAATTCTAGAATCACCAAGCTATTCGTTTACAAATATACCACCGAGTTATTGAAAAATGACTCTTTCTATTAGTATTTGATGGCTAATCAAACAAATTGTAGTTTTACCCTACTAATTGTACTTGAGTGGTATTTTTGTTACTCGATAAAGTTAGATAATAGGTTTGTCACTTTTTCAATAACTTAATAATATATTTGTTAGTTTACAATAGTTTATAAACAATAACATTATCTCACTCATAACATTTTATTTTAAATATTTGGAAAAAGTTAATCCAAATACATTAAATAAAAAAAATTATAATATTAAGAAGATTATTTTCCTATAAATATCTCATTCTTATATTTTATTTAGAACTTATTAGGAAATATGCATTATACTTTCAAAATTCAAGGATAAAAAGCAATACTTATCATATGCCCTTGGTTAAGAAGTTTCATAATAATGGATCTCTAATCACTCAAAACTTGTTGTTAACTTTTTATTCTTCGTTCATTTGGGTAAATTTTTTGAGATATTATCTTTAATTAGTCCTAGATTAATGGTTGTATTGGTTGTAATAGTGGTTGTACCGGCTGTAATAGTTGACTATATTCTTAGATTAGTGGTCTATTTATCTAACTCCTAAACTTATTTATATTATTGTACATACATTTGAAATAAAGATCAGAGAAAAATAAAATTAATATTCAGTTAATCTTTCAATATTTTCTATATGGTATCAGAACATTTTTGAAATTCAATCTCATTTGAGTGAAATCCATCCATCGATGTCGCCTCTATTTTTTCATCCTCTATAGCATCTGGTTCCATCCTTTATCTTTTCCATCTACATCACAGAATCGAGAAACTCAAGTCACCAACGTCTAACCCACTACTTCCGTGGCCACCAGCTCTATCGTTGTCGTCGATCAATCCCTCAATCTCACATGACTTCAACCATCAATTTCACGAGAATTCAGCCATCAAGTCTCGCACAACTATTAGCAACCCAAACACCACCAATCTACCTAGTTCATCTCCAATGACCTTGTATGCTCTATTTTTCCGGTGTGAAACCACCCTCACTCATCACGACCCTAATCTCCCACTCTCATTCTGTATTGTCTTCCAAACCGGATGTTTCATCCTTGTTACCTAGATGGAGTGTCGCTTTAAACACCAAGGATTTTGTGATTGTCTTCCGAACTGAATGTTTCATCCTTGTTACCTAGAAGGCCAAAATTAGTTTACAGAGAGAGAGTTGGGAGTTCATCAAGCTATTTAATATCATAGCATTTCAAAATTGGCTTTTGAATAAGAAATCAAACATCAATGGCCACAAGAAACCTATCATAACCGATTCCAATAGAAGTTCCACCGAGAACAATATTTTCCCATCACCAGTCACAAATTAAATGAGCACAATTACCTTTAGTGATCCCAATCTGTCATGATGATTATATGCAGAAATATAAAAAATGATTACCTTACTAGAGTTGCACCAACCCTAAGCAAAGATGATCCAAAATATAGAACATGGAAATCCGAGAACATTATGGCGATGTCTTGGTTGATAAATTCCATGATGAACGAGATTGGAGAGAACTTTCTTCTCTACTATACTGCCAAAAGAATATGGGACGCTGCCAAAGATACTTATTCTAGTTCTGATAATATGTCCAAACTGTTTGAGACCGAAAGCATCCTCCATGATCTTCATCAAGAGAGTCTTCAATTACCTAACACTTTAACTCTCTCACTCGGTATTAGTAACAATTAAACCTCTTTGAGGTTCACAAATGGAAGTGTTTAGTAGACGGAATCTTGTACAAATAGATTGTTGAAAAAAAATGGGTTTTCAAACTTTTGATGGGACTAAACAAAGATCTCGATGATGTGCGAGGAAAATTCTAGGAACAAAGCCCTTACCAAGCATTCGTGAAACCTTTTCCAAAGTTCGCCAAGAGGAAAGTCAGTAAAAGGTAATGATGGGTCCTCTATTTGCCATTTCAGTGACACCAACAATCTCAGATGCCGACAAATGTCCCTGAAAAGGAAGACCTTGGTGTGACCAATGTCGTAGAACTGTAGGAAACCTGCTAGAAAATTGATGGAAAGTCAGTTGATTGGAAGCCCCTCCGCACGACACACTAATAAAGAAAGTCATGGAAATACTACCTCTAAAACCCATGGAACTACTTCATATGAATCTGCCATGTTTAGCAAGGAACAAATTGATCTCCTGTAGAATATATTTGGATAATCCTTGCCAACATCATCTACCATTGTAGCTCAATCAGGTAACACCCTCAACGCTCTTAGTGTGAAATAGGTTAACAGACTATGTTTTGTTGATTCATATGCTTCAGACCACATGACAGGTGATGTTTCTCTTCTCATGAATCTTAAAACTTACCAAGAAGGACACACTGTCAAAACTGCAAATGGATCAATATCCAAAGTAATAGGATTGGTTCGACAAAAAATGCAAATTCCTTTATTCTCGATTCTATCCTTCTTGTTCCCACCCTTGATTGTAATCTCTTATCCATTACTAAACTCACCCATGATAAAAATTGTAAGGCTAAATTTGTTCATAATCTATGTGAATTTCAGGATTTGGATTCAGGGAAGATGATTGGCAGTGCTAAAGAGTGCTCGAGACTCTATCTCCTTAAAAGTGTTTGAGGTTCCTTATCAGAATAAAGCTTCGTTAAATCTTAAGTCAAATAACGATGGTGACATCATGTTGAATCACTATCTCCTCGGTAATCCTAATTTCCTATATTTGGAAAAAAATTTCCCTTAATTATTTAGAAATAAAAATTTCAAGAATTTTTAATGTGAAGTATGTCAATTTTAAAAACATGTTAGAAATCCATATCTCAATCTTTCACGTAAAAAATCACATCATTTCTCACTAATTCACACTATTATTTGGGGACCCTCTCGAATCAGTTGGTAATTTCTCATGAAAGAAAAATCTGAAGTAGGTCAAATCTTTGAAAATTTCAATACCATGATTGAAACCTTATAAACAAAAAATACAAGTATTGAAAACTGACAATGCTAAGGAATACTTCACTTTAATTCTTAGGGATTATCTGTAAAGTCATGGGATTATCCATCTAAGCGTGATTATCTGTAAAATCATAGAATTATTCATCTAAGCATGATTACTGTAAAAGTCATTATCCATCTAAGCTCTTATGTTGACACACCTCAACAAAATAAGGTGGTTGAAAGGAAAAATAGGCATCTTCTCGAGGTAGCTAGATCTCTCATGTTCACAACTTATGCCTCTAAACATTTTTGGGAGGAAAATGTCCTTACGGCTACCTATCTTATCAATAGGATGTCATCTAGTGTCCTCACTTTCAACACACCTATCAGCACTCTGCTTGAGTCATATCCATACACCATAATCATGTCCAACATTCCCTTTAAAATATTTGAATGTTCTGCTTATGTCCATGTACATCATAGCGGTAAACTTGATCCCAGAACCATTAAATACATATTTCTAGTGTATTCATCAAACCAGAGAGGATACAAATACTTCTTTCCTATCAAAAAATGATTCTACAATACAATTGATGTCACCTTCTTTGAACAATATATGTACTATCCTAAACCTACCTTTTAAGGGGAGAACATAGGCAATAAATACCAGCTTTGGAATAGCATTACCACTCAGTCATCACTTTCATCCGAACAAATAGAGATTCCCAAAAATTCTGTCTCAAATCATATCCCTCAAATTCTCAAGAGTGAATCAATGTCTCAAACAAATGCTCCAAATAATCCCAATGAACCCTCAACTCCTCTGCCAACATATCCTCAAAACTTCCCTATCCCAAATAGTGATCTTCTTGTCTACTATAGTAGGTGAAGAACTCAAGAGGGAACGAAGAACCGAGTATATCTTAAGCCAAGAGTCCAACCCGAGTATAGGTCACTCTGACAATTCACAAGGTAACATTATTGAACCTCCTATTATTGAACTGCCTCGTAATGGTTTGAATTTTCCAATTTTTGTAAGAAAAGGTGTAAGATCTTGTACAAACCACCCCATCTATAACTTTCTTTCCTATAAAAGTCTCTCACCAAGTTATAAGACATTTATCAGCAACCTTGATCAGATACAGGTTCCCAATTCCGTTCATGAAGCTTTTCAGGTACTTGAATGGAAGATAGCTATTATTGAAGAACTCAGTGCCTTGGAGAAAAAAAAAAGACTCGGGAGCTCACAGAACTACCACCAAAAAAACGAGCTATCGGGTGTAAGTGGATCTTTACATTCAAACATAAAACAAATGGAAGTGTAGGAAGATTCAAGGCTCGCCTTATGGCTAAGGGGTTAACTCAAGCATACGGGATTACCTATTCGGAAACGTTGCACATGTAACAAAGCTCAACATTGTTCGTGTCCTTCTCTCTATGGCATCTAACTTAGATCGGCCTCTTTACCAATTAGATGTCAAGAATTCATTTCTCAATGGTAATCTCAAAAAATAAATCTACAATGACATGCCTGGTTCGATAGGTTTTCTAAAGTTTTGAAAAGATATGGGTACAATCAATGTCAATCAGATCACGCACTATTCGTCAAACATTTCTCCAATGATAGAATAGTTATCCTAATTGTGTATGTAGATGATATTATTCTAACAGGTAATACTATAATTGATATGAATAAACTCAAGGAGTTCCTAGCCAAGGAATTTGAGATCAAAGATCTAGGCAATCTCAAATATTTCCTAGAAATGGAAGTAGCTCGAATAAAGAAAGGCATATTTACATCTCAAAGGAAATATGTATTTGATCTTCTCAAGGAAACTGGAATAATGGGGTGTAAACTGACAAAAAATCTGATGGACTCTATAGTAAAACTCAAAATCAAAGAAAATAGTGCATCTGTGGACAAAGGACATTATCAAAGATTAGTGGGAAACCTGATTTACCTATCCCACACTAGACCAAATATTGGTTTTTCAGTGAGTGTTGTAAGTCAATTTATGAACAATCCCACTAATAAACACATGAAGGTGGTCTATCGTATACTTAGGTATCTCAAGATGACACCAGGAAAAGGATTGTACTTCAGTAAGAATCCCATCAGAAAAATTGAAGTCTTTACAGATGCTAACTAGGCAGACTCTATAGTGAATCGTAGATCTACCACTGGGTATTGTACATTCGTGTGGGGGAATCTTGTAAGTTGGCGAAGTAAGAAATAGTCAGTAGTTGCTCAAAGTAATGTAGAAGCTAAATTCAAAGCTATGACCCATGGGATTTGTGAAGGAATGTGGTTAAGAAGACTACTCAATAAATTGGGCTTTGCAACTACTGAACCTATCGTCATGAATTGTGACAATCAAGCTGCAATAAGAATTGCAAGAAACTCGCTCATCATAACCAAACCAAACATGTAAAAATTGATCGTAACTTCCAAAAGAGAAGTTAGATGGAAAAGTTGTGGACCTCCTATATACATCTACTTGTCATCAAATTGTAGATATCCTTACCAAAGCATTACCTTGAACTATCTTTGAAGAATTGAGTTACAAGTTGTAAATGATTAATATCTATCACCCAACTTGAGGAGAAGTGTAGAAGTTTTGAGATATAATCTTTAATTAATCGTAGATTAGTGGTTGTATTGGCAATAATAGTTGACTATATTCCTAGATTAGTGATCTATTTGTCTAACTCCTAGTCCTATTTATATTGTTGTACATACATTTGAAATACATATCAGAGAACAATAAAACTAATATTCAGTTAATCTTTCAATATTTTCTTCAATTTTCCATTATATAAAATAAATTTCAAATATATTGTAGAAATTAAACAAAAATTAAAAAAATAAATAAAAGAATATACAATTCACATGCAATGCACGTATGGGTGGTAATGTTTGAGACCACACAACACAAATAAGAAATTTAGTCAAAATTGATCGATATTTTTTTCATTTTCTTAAAGGTCTTATTATTTCTTACTATCATTAATAAGAAACACAAAAAAAATTAAATTTTGTAATGTATCAACGAACACATGAATATGACATGATTAATGTCGAAACACAACGACTATGGCTAACATGACATTATTGCTACCCCTTCACGTATCTTTATCTACTAGTAGTTAAATATCAATAGATCCAAACAAAGAGAGATGTAAACTAAGTCAATTAAAACCCTAACAAAGAGTCTATGGACAAGTTCACAAACTTCGTGGTAACAATTTGTAACTGAGCTTTCAAGTTCCATGACATGATCATGAGCTTGCTTTTGTAGAAATGGGTCACAATAACTACATGTCAAATATTAAAGAACCTATGAGGATGAATGAGATTGAGAGAGAAGGTCCTATAAGCTTCAAAAGCCAGAAGAGGAAATCTTTGAATCTTTATTTTAGAAGAAATATTTTTATTTTGTCTATGTTTAGAAGAAAATATGAGGTGGGAAATTTGGTTTGGAAAAGAATAATCATTTAGAAAGAGAAGAAGAATAGAGTAAAATTATAAGGTCAACCATAATGTTTGGGTTTTCTTATATCATTTCTTTAAGGTTTAAATATTTGTGTTAAATGTAATTTCTTTTAAACATTGCAAGGTTCGACATGGCCCCATCTTGATTTTTGTTATTTTCTTTTATTAAGTTAATAAAATTTAATAAATGTAACTTATTTTTAAAAATTATAATTTTAACGCAAAAAAATTCTACATATGGGAATAAAATGAGCTTAGTTATTGGTTTTGAGAAGTAGAAATTAGCTTTGACCTCTTCAAATTTGCTAACATGTCTAGCACCCCTAAACTCATCAACTAAGGAAATTTCAAACCTCAAACCGAAAGAGCTACCTTTTAAAAAAACTTCATCTAGTAAGAGTATGATAAGCTCCATCAACCCAACTCTTCTTAACTTTCAAAAAACAAAATGTGTAAGCCCCAAGGAACCACAAAAGAAATAGAAAGGGGTGGTTTTGTGTTAGGGTAACAAGATCCCCTAGACTAATAGATTAGCAAGAATGGTAATGCCTAACATTATGACCACATATCTTGTGCAGATAGATAACATATAAAAGAAAGATCAAGGCATCGATAATGTGAGTTATAAGAGCATAGACGTGATGACCGAAGGAGCTATAGGGAGGGGTGGTTTTGTGTTAGGATAACAAGATCCCCTAGACTAATAGATTAGCAAGTACGGTAGTGCCTAACATTATGACCACATATCTTATGCAGATAGATAACATATAAAAGAAATATCAAGGCATCGATAAAATGAGTTATAAGAGCATAGATGTGATGACCGAAGGAGCTATAGGGAGGGGTGGTTTTGTGTTAGGATAACAAGATCCCCTAGACTAATAGATTAGCAAGTACGGTAGTGCCTAACATTATGACCACATATCTTTTGCAGATAGATAACATATAAAAGAAAGATCAAGGCATCGATAACGTGAGTTATAAGAGCATAAATGTGATGACCGAAGGAGCTATAGGGGAGTTTAAGAAGAAATGAGAATTCTCGATCCCTTGATCTTTGTTATATCTATTACTCATACGGATCCATGATCATGATGCTAGACACTACAACACTTACCATTCTCTTAGTCATAGGAGACCTCACTATCCCAACATGAGACCACGCCTCTCTGTTTCTTTAGTGGATCCATGACCATGATGCTAGACACTGCAACACTTACCATTCTCTTAGTCATAGGAGACCTCACTATCCCAACATGAGACCACGCCTCTCTGTTTCTTTAGTTGTGCCTTGGGGCATACACCTTCGGTTTTCATAAAGTTAACAAGGCTGATAAAACTAAACATGTTCTTAATAGATAAAATTTTCTTAGAGATAACTTTTCCAATTTGAGGTTTGGAATTGCCTCTATTGGTGAGTCTAGGGGTACTAACATGTTTAGCAAAATTCAAGATAAGTCAAAGTTGATTTCTACCTATCAAAATTAAAATGTTCAAAATTTGAATTTTACAACACCTTCCAATTGATATAATTCTACGTGGATTAGGAAGGATGCCCTAAGTCCCTCATTTTGAGTTGTTTCTCTATATTCTTCCTTCTTCATTACTGATTGTGCTTTCTACCTCTCAAAATTGAGATGTTCAAAAGTTGAATGTTACAACACCTTCCACTAGATATAATTCTACGTGGATTAAGAATGATGCTCTAAGTCCCCTATTTTGAGGTGTTTCTCTTGATATCTGCTTTCTTGTGTTTAGTATGTTTTTTTCTCTATGTTCTTCCATCTTCATTATTGATTGTGCTTTTCTCATCACATCTATTCTTCGTGTTTCGATATGTTTTTTGCCAACTACCTGGCATGTCTAGGAACTCCCTTTGAAGCTACTTGCGACCTACCTCGCAATTGACCTAGCATTTTCTTGCAGCTTTCCATGCAACTTACCATGAGGTCACACACATGCTATAAATACCTACTTCCTAACCTCTTGTATGCAATTCGCTTCCTTTCCTTTTTTTTCTTTTCAATTTATTTCTCATTCCTTCTAAAATGGCAAAAGGGCTAGAGTTGGAATAAATGTGATTCCTATTCCTTTAACTATACATGAAGCAACTCCTACAGTAGCTTTTTCTTTCTAAATATTACTTTGAATATATTGCTCAAAGTTGTATTCTGTATGTTGCCTTCATACATTATATACAATTCAAAAAAGATAAAAAAGGGAAAATGGACTCTTAATATACACATTATATACACATAGTATGTGTCCTAAATTAAGTTTCCTAATTGACTCCTAATATCACACAATTAAAATTAATTACATAATAAACCTTTAATAATAAAAAATTTAAACATTAGGACATGTTTTTCCACCTCCTCAAGGTGGTTAGAAGATATCCATCATTCCTAGCTTGCGAATACATGAAAGAAACAAAGGTCGAGTAACCCTTTGTCAAAACATCAACCAGTTGATTTCCACTTGTGACAAATGAAATACAAATTTCACCACTTTCAATCTTTTTCTTGATAAAATATATGTCGATCTCAACATGTTTGATTCTGTCATAGTGAACAGGATTTTGAGCAATGTTGATAACAACTTTATTGTTACAACAGAGTTTTATTGTTTCTGATGTGACAATGTGCAATTCTTTTAGAAAACTCTTCCACCACGATAGTTCACATATTACATATGTCATTGCTCTAAACTTAGTAGTCAATCTAGATGCCACAAATTGTTTCTTATTTCTCCAAGTAACTAAATTTGCTTGTGAAAGTGCAAATCTAGATGTTGATCTTCTATCGTTGATTGAACCTACATAATCAGCATTTATATAGGTTTCAATTTGAAGGTGATGATTCTTTGAAAAGAGCAAACATTTTCCTGGTGTACCTTTAAGGTATCATAGAATCTTCAAAATTGCTTCCATATGAGTTTCACAAGAGGAGTGGTAATCCACATAAATAATTAAGATTATGATGCTCCCACTTTTATAGTGTTTGTAAAACAAATTATGATTCCCATAACTTTGTGTACTCAAAACGACAAATTGCCTTTGTGAACCCTTTAATTTAAACCATGCTTTGGGTGATTGATTTAGTCCATGCAAAGACTTTTTCAACTTACACACTTTCTTCTGTCCGAACACATCTTCAAAACCAGGTGACAACTCCATCTCCATCCATACTTCTTCTAAGTCTCTAGAAAAAAAAGCATTATTCACATCAAGTTGGTGAAAATGCTAATCTAGATTTGTGGAAGGAGATGAAAAAACCCTAATAAAATTCATCTTGATAATAGGAATAAAAGTTTCTTGATAGTCAATTATGTAAATTTGCATAAATCCTTTTGTCACAAGTTTTGCTTTATATCTCTCAATTGTTCCATCTGCATTGTGTTTCACTATAAACACTCATTTACGTCCCACTGATAAAGGTGGGCGTAGTTCGTTTTATTCGGTTTTAACCTAAAATGCTAAACAAACCGACATATACCAATTTGCTAAATTAAAAACCGAAACCGACCTATAAAATGTCGGTTAGAAAATATTTAATCAACCTATTTATGTCAATTTGATAGGTTTAGTTTGTGATTTAGACCTACTTATTTTTAAATAAATTTCAATAATTTTACTTTATGTTAATGTTAAATTAATAAATAATATTTATTGTTTAATCAACAATTTAATTAAAAATTAATATTAGCATTTAAACTATAATTGTGTATTAGTTTTCAAGAAGAGAATAACTTTTGAAAATAAGTAAATTGAAAAAAACAAAAAGTAATTTAGATTTTTTATTAATTAAAGTAAACTTTTTTTAAAAATGAACATAAAAAAGAGAATAATATAACTTGTTTCACTTTCTCAAATGATATAAAAGTTTGATTAAAATTAGATAATTATAAACATATATGACATATGTACTATAAATGTATAAATAAATAAATAAAAATGTATTAATAATATATAGGTCGATTCAGTTAAGTGTCAGTTTGTAAACTTTAAAACCTTAACCAACCAGACACATCAGTTTTTGCATTTTCAAAACCGAAACCAACCTATTTCCTAAAGGAATATCAACAATCTCCCATGTACAAGATCCAACACCTTTTCTATAGAAAATTGGAATATCAATATTGGAAAGATCAGGAGATGCAAGTTTCCTACAAAGGTGAAGGACTAAAGGATTACCTGTATTTTTCAAACTTTATGCCCGGTTTAGATAATTGGTGTTATTGAGGAGATTGTGTTTTGTTCCTTCTCAAATAAACTTATATTTCTTTATCTTTATCTCTATCTCTTACATACTCAAGTGGTATTTTTGGAATCAAAGATGAAGGCTATCAAAGATTACAAGCTCTTGTGGAATGTTGATGCGTATTTTCACAAGTGTACAAAAGTATGGACATCGAACCCACAAGGAATGGCGTTACTACGTACCGAAATTGACTAATCCTAATTTTATTTGAAAACATAATTGTTGAAACTGTTTAAGAAGCAAATTAACTTAAAAATAAACGCAAATAACACAATTGAATGTTGTTCACAAATGATTAAAAACGCTAAGGCATTTGATTACGCTAAATCAATTCAATCCGATTTCAAGTCATGTTATATGAGAATCAAAGCTAAAAGTGATGGTTGAAAAACTCAAATTTACCTAATACTCTCTCTCGAGTTATATTAGAATTACTTATCTATGAAAACCAACTATATTTCTATGAAAATTTAATAACAAACAAGCACATTACAATTTATGGAATTTCTAGAATAACCACATATATCATGCATTAGGTCTCACACTTGCATTCAACCTCGCCTCTCGGTCTCAATATAATGCAACAAATGAACTCATATAACAATAACAAAAGAAATCAAATTTTCTTGATTCAACTACATCATAACCTTAGCGCAAAAATGAATTAGTTCATAATGGAAAATAAGAACAAACATTATCTCAATTGAATCCATGAATAAAAAATCCGAATAAAATGCAGAAACAATGGTTATAATCCTTCAAGCTTCTCCAAACTTTCTCTCCAAAATTGCCTTCTCTCTTCAAAAAAATGTCTTAGACCTCCTCTATCGTCCCCTCTTTTTCTATCTTATAGTATATTTAGATCTAGGGTTTGGGGGCAATTTTGGGACGAAACTTGCCGCGGCGAGATTTCTGGAAAAATTAAAATTTTGCCAACCCACTCTATAAGATTTTCACTGGCGGCGGGATTTCCAAATTTTGAAACTTTATTTTTTTTATTCTCACTCAATCTCGATCATTGAAATTTGTCCCAAACTTCTCCAAAATCACGATTTTACCTGAAATTGCACTTTATACACGAAATACCCGTGAAATGACATTTGTGGATTAAATAATCAAATAAACAGAATTTTCACAGAACACATAGAATAATTAAATGTCACCTAAGCTTTAAGAAATCTGATAATTGCAATTTCACTTTTGTTATTGACTCTTAAACATCCATCAAACCAATAGCCATAATGCCCGCACAACATCCACAAACAAAAAGGTGAAATCTCAAACTCCATAGGCTCACTTTTCAAACCTCTCTCCATTAATGAAGGAAAATACACCACCTCAGATCATATCCCATTAAACCCAAATTACCAAAGATAAACAAAATGCTTCCTCAATCTTTCACCTCAGTACATCCATCACTAACACTCTTTTATTTAATAGAATGTGAAGGCTTTTTTTTATTCCATCCTTACTCCAATTGCTCTTTAATAGTTTGTGTTCAAAATTAAGTGCTCTTAACAAATAAGGTAGGAATATATATATATATATATTGGCTAAATAAAAGGTAGGCTAAATATATTATCATCAACGTGCAAGTTAAAACAAGTAAAATGCAAATGAGAAAAAATAAAATAAAAAATAAAAATAAGACAATAAAGAAATTAAATCAAAATGTAGAAAAATAAATGGAAAATCAAAATTAAACACAAATAAACACACCAACAAAACTACTAAAAATGAAGCGAAGAAAAGGAGCGGAAATATTTCACGGAGACATGAAATGCCCTTAAATAATATTTTGATAATTTATTTATTTCTTGTTTGGGGTATTGAATTTATGGGGCTTTTCCTTCATCTAATTCTAATAAATACATTCTTGTTGGTGTATCTCTCTAAATGGGTGGAAGCAGTTCAAACTAGTGGACAAGTTGAAGTGTCAAACCGAGAGTTGAAGAGGATTGAAGAGGATCCTTGAAAAGATCGTAAATAACTCACGCAAGGATTGGTCAAGGAAACTAGATGATGCACTTTGGGCCTATAGAATAGCTTTCAAGACACCTATCGGCATGTCTCCATATCGATTGGTGTAAGGAAAAGCTTGTCACCTTCCAATGGAATTGGAACATCGGGCATATTGGGCAATTAAAATTCTGAATTTTGATCTTAAGGCAACAAGTGAAAAGAGGGTGTTGCAATTGAATGAGATGAGGAATAATTATGAGAATGCCCGAATAAGGACAAGACGAAGGTTTGGCATAATAAGCACATTTTGAGGCGAAACTTTGAGGTGGGACAAAAAGTGCTGCTTTATAATTCCCATCTCAGACTTTTCCGTGAAAGCTAAAATCTCGTTGGTCTAGTAACCAAGGTGTTTCTTTATGGAGCAATTGAGATCAGTCATGAAACAAAGGAAAATATGTTGATGGAGAATTCAACAAGCAGAAATATTCTCTAGAGTTACAACAACCACGGTAAAGAATGACAGAAAGTCTAGCCAATGACTATAACTTAAAGCGCCATATTTGTTTTCTCATCTTTTATCTCATTTTATTTTAGCAATTTTAAATTTTAAATTTTAGCTTAAATTTTAAGTTTTGGTAAATTATTAGTTAGATTTTAAATTTTGCATATGATAATTTATTTTTAATTAAATTTGCTTATTTTATTTGTCTTGCAGGTTAAAAAAAAATCTTACGTTCGCCGCCGGCGAGGGTAGTTTCGCAAGGAGATCTTGCCACGGAGAGATTATTTTCGCCGCCGATGAGAATCGATTTAAATGGGATTTTCGTCGCGGCCAGGTTAGTTTTCACGCGAACTTTTTTCACTTTTCTCTCAAGTGTCTCCATTTTCTCTCATCCTAACTCCAAATCTTCATCACTCATCATCATCAAATTTCATAAATTTTATGCGCGATTTTAGGGCTATTTTTGGGCATTTTAGAGCAAATTTTTAGGCGTTTTAGAGCTTGATTTTTTCTCTAACAAGTGAGTAATTTTGGTACAAAGTTTTGTTTATTTGTATTTTCTCTTAGATTGCAATTGTTGGAGGATAAATTGGATTATGGATGAGGAATTGCAAGCTAGGGTTTTGAATTTGAATTTGATTTAGTTGAAATTGAGGATATTTTGGTTAAATTGTTGCATTTCTTGCTTTGATTTCTGATATATTGAGGCATTGTGATATTGAGAATTGTCTGGATTGTCTAGATTGAAGTATATTGTGAAAATGCCTAAGAAAACCAAAGCCGAGAAGGCTCATGCTTCTTCATTTGACAAGTGTTTGTTTATATCCGAGGATGCTGTTTGAGGAAAAGGTTGTTAAGAGGGCAATCATACCTCAGAGGTGGTTTTTGATTGATCAGACTCCTTGATGGGGTAATTATGTCCCACATCTTCAGGCTAGGAAATGGGAGATTTTCTGTCATCGTATTGAGGGGGTGCTGCCTCTCTTTGGTAAGGGAATTCTTTGCTAATGCTCAAGAGCGGGTGGATTATAAGGTTTTTGTGCGTGGACAGTGGGTACTTTTCACCAAAGAAGTGATTAACAGCTATTACGGTTTACCAATAATGAAGGATGATGAGGATTTTCTCCGATTACTTTCAGATATTGACATGGCGACAGTTAGTGCTTCGGTCTGCAAGCCAGACACAGTATGGAAGATGTCGGGGGATGTGTATAAAAATTTCCCCCGAAGTGCTTTATTAGATGTGGTATGGCCCTGGTATGCTTTCATTTGTGCTAATTTATTGCCTACTGCACACCTTAGTGATGTCACTAGAGAGCGGGACATCCTACTTTATGACATTGTGTCTGGGGCCTCTATTGATGTTGGTAGGGTTATCTTTGATTATATCATGCAGAGTGGTGCAAGGGTTGCATCTGGAGGCATTGGGTTCCCATCTTTAATTTCTGCAAGCCTAGGAGTGACTTGGGATAAAAATGAGGAAATTGGTGGTGTGATAAAGCCTATTATGGGCCAAAGCTTGCTGAGTTTTTGGGTATCACCTCCCAAAAAACGCCCACATTCTACTGTTGGGGCCAATGCGAGTTCGTCCCAGCCTAAGGTTGAGACTGTTGATCATCGTTTGGGCAGGATTGAGCGTATTTTGAATTAATAGGGGGGAACATCTTGCTTATTAGAGTCAGTTACTCATACAGCAGCGGAATTTCCAAACCGAGTACACAGTTCCTTCATGACTACCTTCAGAGGATGTCTATACAGTCTGGGCATGATATGAGTGGTTATTCTGCGATGCTGACTTTCCCCCTATGCTCGATGCACCTGTTTAGATTGGGACAGAAGATGATGATGATGATGATGATGATGATGAGGATGAAGAGTGATGTTTTATTTTGCTTTCATAATCATCTTCGGTCCCAATTTAAACAGGTGCATCGGGCATAGGGGGAAAGTCGGGATCGTAGGCTAACCACTCATATCATGCCCATACTGTATAGACATCCTCTGAAGGTAGTCATGAAGGAACTGTGTACTCTCGGTTTGGAAATTCCGCTGCTGTATGAGTAATTGACTCTGATAAGCAAGATGCTCCCCCTAGTCAATCAAAATATGTTCAATCCTGCCCAAACTGTGATCAACAGTAGAATGAGGGGATTTCTTGGGAGGCGATGCTATACCCAAAAACTCAACAAGCTTTGGCCCATCAATAGGCTTCATCACACCACCAATTTCCTCATTTTTGTCCCAAGTCACTCCCCCTAGCTTGAACAGATAGCAGAAATTAAAGATGGCAACCCAATGCCTCCAAATGCAGCCCTCGCACTCTACATGATATAATCAAAGATAACCCTACCAACATCAATAGAGTAGGATGTCCCGCTCTCTAGTGACATCACTAAGGTGTGTAGTAGGCAATAAATTAGCACAAATGAAAGCATACCAGAGTCATACCACATCCAATAAAGCACTTCGGGGGAAATTTTTATACACATCCCCCGACATCTTCCATACTATGCCTGGCTTGCAGACCGAAACACTAACTGTCGCCATGTCAATATCTAAAAGTAATTGGAGAAAATCCTCATCATCCCACATTGTTGGCAAACCGTAATAGTTGTTAATCACTTATTTGGTGAAAAGTACCCACTGTCCACACACAAAACCTTATAATCCACCCGCTCTTGAGCATTAGCAAAGAATTCCCTTACCAAAGAGAGGCAGCACCCCCTCAATACGATGACAGAAAATCTCCCACTTTCTAGCCTGAAGATGTGGGACATAATTACCCCATCAAGGAGTCTGATCAATCAAAAACCACCTCTGAGGTATGATTGCCCTCTTAACAACATTTTCCTCAAAACGCTTTGCAGCATCCTCAGATATAAACAAACTCCTGTCAAATGAAGAAGCACGAGCCTTCTGAGCTTTGGTTTTCTTAGGCATTTTCACAATATACTTCAATCCAGACAATCCAGACAATTCTCAATATCACAATGCCTCAATATATCAGAAATCAAAGCAAAAAATGCAACAATTTAACCAAAATATCCTCAATTTCAAAAAGCCCCAAATTGCTAAATCAAATTCAAATTCAAAACCCTAGCTTGCAATTCCTCATCCACAATCCAATTTATCCTCCAACAATCTCTTGCAATCTAAGAGAAATGCAAATAAACAAAACTTTGTACCAAAATTACTCAGTTGTTAGAGGAAGAAACAAGTTCCAAAACGCCTAAAAATATGCACCAAAACGCCCAAAAACAACCTCAAAATCGCGCATAAAATTGATGAAATTGCAGTAAATCTCGATGCAAGCAAGTGTATGGTGATGGATTTGATGTTTGATGATGATGGGTGATGAAGATTTGGAGTTGGGATGAGAGAAAATGGAGAAACTTGAAAGAAAAATGAAAAAAAATTCGCGTGAAAACTAACCTGGCTGCAACGAAAATCCCATTTAAATCGATTCTCACCGACGGGGAAACTGCCCTCGCCAGCGGCGAACGTAAGATTTTTTTTAACCTGTAAGACAAATAAAATAAGCAAATTTAATTAAAAATAAAATTATCATAAAATGAAGTGCAAAATTTAAAATCTAACTATTAATTCACCAAAACTTAAAATTTAAGCTAAAATTTAAAATTTAAAATTGCTAAAATAAAATAAGATAACAGATGAGAAAACAAATCTGATGGGTTGCCTCCCATTAAGCGCTTTAAGTTATAGTCATTAGCTAGACTTTCTGTCATTCTTTACTGCGGTTGTTGTAACTCTAGAGAATCTTTCTGCTTGCTAAATTCTCCGCCAAAATATGGCTTCAACTGTTGTCCATTCACCTTGAAAGTTTCCTTTGTTTACTAGAAAAGGTCCTGACCAACGAGATTTTAGCTTTCCCGGAAAAATCTGAGACGGGAATTATAAAGCAGCACTTTCTGTCCCACCTCAAAGTTTTGCCTCAAAATGTGCTTATCATGCCAAACCTTCGTCTTGTCCTTGTATATTCGGGCATTCTCATAAGCATCATTCCTCATCTCATTCAATTGCAACACCTTCTTTTCACATGTTGCCTTAAGATCAAAATTCAGAATTTTAATTGCCCAATATGCCCGATGTTCCAATTCAACTGGAAGGTGACAAGCTTTTCCATACACCAATTGGTATGGAGACATGCCGATAGGTGTCTTGAAAGCTATCCTATAGGCCCAAAGTGCATCATCTAGTTTCCTTGACCAATCCTTGCGTGAGCTATTTACGGTCTTTTCAAGGATCCTTTTCAACTCTCGGTTTGACACTTCAACTTGTTCACTAGTTTGAGGATGGTAAGATGTTGCTATCCGGTGTGTTACTCCATATTTCTACAACAAAGCCTCAAATTGGTTATTGTAAAAATGCTTACCTCCATCACTTATAATTGCTCTAGGTGTGCCAAATCTGGAAAATATGTTCTTCTTGAGAAAATTGATCACAACCCTAGCATCATTGGTAGGCAAGGCAACTACTTCCACCCATTTAGAGACATAATCTACACCAACAAGAATGTATTTATTAGAATTAGATGAAGGAAAAGGCCCCATAAAATCAATACCCCAAACATCAAATAAATCAATTATCAAAATATTTTTTAAGGGCATTTCATGTCTCCGTGAAATATTTCCGCTCCTTTGGCAATCATCACACATTGAAACAAACTTGAAAACATCTTTAAACAATGAAGGGCAATAGAATCCGGATTGCAAAATTTTTGATGCAGTTTTTGTTCCACCGAAATGTCCTCCAACTTCCTTCGAATGGCAATGACGAAGAATGCTTTCCATTTCTTCCTCCGGCACACATCTTCTAATAATTTGATCTGCACAATGTTTATACAAGTAAGGTTCATCCCAAAAATATTATTCAAATCAGAAAAGAATTTCCTTCTTTGTTGATAAGACATGTCAGGAGGTAAAATTTTATTGACCAAATAATTTGCATAATCAGCAAACCATGAAGCCGTTCGGATAGCAAGAAATTGCTCATCAGGAAATATTTCATTAATTTGTCCTTCAACCTCAAGGTAATCTTCCTCCAACCTGGACAAATGGTCAGGAACCAAATTTTTGGTCCCTTTTTTGTCCCGGATTTCTAAGTCAAATTCTTGCAAGAGAAGAATCCATCTTAGTAATCACAGTTTGACATCTTTCTTGGCTAGCAAATACTTAAGAGTAGAATGATCAATATAAACAATGATTTTAGACCCAATTAAATAAGATCTAAACTTATCAAATGCAAACACTACTGCCAAAAGTTCTTTCTCAATTGTTGCATAATTAAGTTGTGCATCTGTCAATGTCCTGCTTGCATAATAAATCACATGCAACAACTTATTCTTCCTTTGGCCCCAAAACAGCACCATAGTCACTGGTATCACACATTACCTCAAATGGAAGACTCCAATCCGGTGCACAAATTATAGAGGCTGAAGTGAGCTTCTCCTTCAAAAGGTTAAAAGCCTGCAAACAATCAGAAGAAAAATCAAACTGTGCATTTTTAACTAACAAACTACAAAGAGGTTTTGTTATTTTTGAAAAATCTTTAATAAATCTTCTATAAAACCTAGCATGTCCCAAGAAACTTCTAACGCCCTTTATAGTTGTTGGAGGTGGTAATTTTTCGATCACTTCCACCTTTGCACGGTCTACTTCTATTCCCTTTCCTGAAATCCGATGGCCAAGAACAATTCCTTCTTGAACCATAAAGTGACATTTCTCCCAATTTAGCACTAAATTTGTGTCTTTACAACACTGCAAGACTAAAGAGAGATTATGCAAGCAATTATCAAAAGAATGGCCAAAAATAGAAAAATCATCCATAAAAACCTCAATAAACTTTTCGACCATATAAGAGAAAATTGCTATCATGCATCTTTGGAAAGTTGCAGGTGCATTACATAAACCGAATGACATTCTTCTGTATGCAAAAGTACCATAAGGGCATGTAAATGCTGTCTTATCTTGATCCTCTGGTGCAATTGCAATTTGGTTGTACCCCGAATATCCATCAAGAAAACAATAATAAGCATGTCCAGCGAATCTTTTCAACATCTGATCAATAAATGGTAAAGGAAAATGATCTTTTCTGGTGGCATCGTTCAACTTTCGATAATCAATACACACTCTCCACCCAGTCAATGTCCTTGTTGGAATAAGCTCATTGTTTTCACTTTCTACAACTGTGATTCCTCCTTTCTTTGGTACACAATGAATTGGGCTTACCAAGCACTATCTGAAATCGGATAAATTACCCCAGCATCCAAAAGCTTAATCACCTCAGCCTTGACCACTTCTTGCATTGTTGGGTTTAAGTGCCTTTGTGGCTGAATTGTGGCCTTGTAATCCTCATTCATCAAGATTTTATGCATGCAAATAGAGTTGCTAATCCCTTTGATGTCTGCCATTGTCCATCCAATTGCCGCTTTGTGAGTCCAAAGAACTCCAAATAGCTTGTTTTCCTCTTCATCATTCAAAGAATTGTTAATAATAACAGGAAAAGATTCAGAGTCTTTAAGATAGGCATTAGATGGGATGGCAGTGGCTTTAGCTCAATCTTGTTGGCTTCATTCTTTACCACTGAGGTTGGAGTTTCATTTGTTCCCAACTCCTTGAATGTTTCATCACTGAACAAATATTCATCAAGTACTGTCAGTAATTCAAAACATTGTCTCACTCATTCATCTTCCTTCTCAATTGTTGCAGATTTCACAAGGCAAGCTTCTAATGGTAGCAATGGAGCTCTCCTCAAAAGTTTCCGAGATTAACCTGTCAAGAGTGTTAATTTGAAAACAAGAATGTACCTCACTTGGAAATTTCATTGCTTAAAAAACATCAAAAGTCACTTGTTCATCTTGCACTTGTAGAATGAGCTTTCCTTGTTGAACATCACAATCAATGTTCTTCCAGTTGCAAGGAACAGTCTCCCCAATATCAACAATACCTCTTTATCTTTTTCCATGTCCAACACCACGAAATCTGTAGGGAAAATAAATTTGTCAACTTTAATTAAAACATTCTCAATTACCCCTCGAGGATATTTCACCGATCGATCCACTAATTGTAGAGAGATTGAAGTGGGCTTCACTTCTCCCAGGCCTAGTTTCCTGAAAACATAAAGTGGCATCAAATTAATGCTTGCTCCTAAATCACATAGGACTCTATCAAAATTACAACTTCTTATAGTACAAGGTATAGTAAAACTCCCTGGGTCTTTCAATTTCTGTGGCAGTTTTCTTTGAAGAACTGCACTGCACTCCTCATTTAGCATGACAGTTTTGTAATCTCCCAGCTTCCTCTTCTTTGATAGAATTTGCTTTATGAATTTTGGCATACTTGGGCATTTGTTCCAACATCTCTGCAAAAGGAATGTTAATATGCAATTTCTTAAAAATTTCCAGAAATTTATCAAATTGATTATCAAGCTTTTTCTTATTCAATCTTTGAGGATATGGGATAGGAGGCTCATATTTCGCATTTGGGGAAGGTATCTTGGGATGTTGATGGCTTTTCTTTAGATTCTTCCATCTTTTTCTCTGATTTTCTCTGCCATTCAAGTTCTTTACCGCTTCTCAATGTGATAGCCTTTGCATGCTCTTTGGGATTTATTGTGTCACTAGGCAACGATCCTTGAGACCTTTCTGCAATCTGCTTTGAAAGCTGCCTCAGTTGGTTTTGGATGTCCCTGTTGATTGCCTCTTGATTTCTGAAATTTGTTCTTAACTGCTCAATGAACTTTCCCAAAATTCCTTCCAAATCTATTTGTTTCTTCTCTTGGGGTTGGTAGGAAGATGATGACGGTTTGAATACCCCTTTCCCCATGACAAATTTAGATGATTTCTCCAACCTGGATTGTAGGTGTTCGAATATGGGTTATGTTGAGGTCTTTGGAAATTTGAAACATAATTTGTTTGCTCAGCATTTGGTGAAGCAAATGGATTTCCAACTTGGCACTTGATACTAGCATGATTTCCACCACATAAATCACATCATACAATTGGTTTGGATTCGAACTTGGATGACAAAAAATCCATCTTTCTTGAAAGAGAGCAGTAACTTGAGCCAACAAAGCATTCACTGAATCAATTTCATGCACTGTTGTTGGTCTTTTTGCAGTTACCCGTTCTAAATGCCACTGATTTTTGTTTTCTGCCATAATCTCTAACAACTCATGAGCATCCTTTGATGTTTTTCCCATTAAAGACCCTCCAGCTATAACATCAATCATTGCCCGATAGTTTGAAACCAACCCATTATAAAATGTAGAGACTTGTAGCCAAATCGGTATACCATGATGTGGGCCCTTCCTCAACATTTCTTTGAATCTTTCCCAAGCTTCATACAATGATTCTTGGTCATACTGTGTAACAGATGTGATTTCATTCCTCAATTTTGACGTCTTAGCAGAAGGAAAGAACTTGGACAAGAATTTCTGAACTAACTCATTCCATGTTGTAATTGATCCCGGTGGTAATGAGTTTAGCCACTCCTTGGCTTTATCCCGAAGTGAAAAAGGAAAAACCCTCAATCTTACAGCATCTTTAGACACACCATTTATCTTGTAAAGATCACACACCTCCAGAAAGTAAGCAATATGTGCATTTGGATCATCCTTTGACATTCCTCCAAACTGATTTGATTGAACCATTTGGATAAAGGATGGTTTTATCTCAAAGTTATTGGCTTAAACACTTGGCCTCCTTATACCTGAAGTATTTCCAGCAACATTAGGCACAACGTAATCCCTCAAAGCTCTATGATCTCCACCTCCCTCAACAAATGGTGGATCCATGGCTGATTGTCTATTAGGAGCTAAGGTTGAACGCCTATATGTTCTATCAATCTCCAGATCAAATGGAAGAAGGTGATAATCCTTCAGCTTCTCCAAACTTTCTCTCCAAAATTGCCTTCTCTCCTTAAAAAAATGTCTCACACCTCCTCCTATCTGTCGTCCCCTCTTTCTCTATCTTATGGTATATATAGATCTAGGGTTTTTGGGACAATTTTGGAACAAAACAACATAAAAAATGTGTTTTCGGACGAAACTCACCGGCGGCGACATTATTCTCGCCGCGACAAGATTTCTGGAAAAATTAAAATTTTGGTTCCTCTGATTCTCGCTGGCGGCGAGATGAATTTGGCCGACGGCGAGATTTCCAAATTTTGAAACTTTTTTTTTATTCTCACTCAATCCCGATCATTGAAATTTGTCCCAAACTTCTCCAAAATCATGATTTTACCTAAAATGACACTTTAAACACGAAATACCCGTGAAATGATATTTGTGGATTAAATAATCAAATAAACACAATTTTCACACAAATATCAACATTTAAATCATAACAAAAATGCAATAATTTGACTCTTATCAAATGTTATAAACCATCTAAACCCAAAAATATTATTGACGTGTGAGGGATCCTCAATATCACTGTGAATGAAGGAGAAAAGTTGTAATTGTTTATACTTATATGTGTAAAAACAAGCACAATGGTGTTTGGCTAACTCACATATATCACATTGAAAATCATGAAGGTCTTGATTTTTGAAAATTGTAAGAAACACTAGTTTCATATAAGAGAAATTTGGGTGATCTAATTATTTATGACAATTTTATCTTTCTATTAAGATCAAAGGAACTAAAATAAGTATAAGATAGATTATCTAAAATAGGAGGCCCACCCTCAAAGTAGTAAAGTCCATCACTTTACTTTCCAACCCCAATCACCTACTTATTGAAAGAGATTACAAGATAGCTTTAAAGCATGCAAAACGGACTCGAGTGAGAGAAAATTTGAGATGAGAATACAACCTTGTCTTGCAACTAAAGCGAAAGATCCATCTACAACTTTAACTTTCTGTTTACCCGAATATGAAGCAAAAAATATTAGAATGACTGATCATATGATCTAAAGCACCATTCAAACTTGAAGAATAATTTGTGATCCAAATATAATTTACCAGATAAGCAACATTCAAACTTGAAGAATAAATCATGAATCAAAAAAATAATAATAATAAACCGGATAGAAATAGGGCGTAAATGGATGAATTGAATTCGGGAAAGTTTGAACTGAAACAGAACCACTCTAAAAGGTATGAAATTGGAAACAAACAACTTTTTTTTTGTTTTTTATAATAATAATAATACCAAGTCAGCCCAATAAACCAACCAAGTGAGTGGCTTTGGATTGCTGGATACAACCCAAAAAGGCTTGATGGATTTTTCGACTTTGATTGCCGACCCCTTTTGGGCGAGTTTTCGGCGTCGGTAATCATATTAGGGTTAAAGGCAAAGGTAGATTTAAAATAGGTAACAGATAGGATAAGAATTTTCAGCAATGAAGATCGTTCGGTTCTGCGCAATACACTGTTTTCGACTAAAAAAAAGGGTATAAAATGATGGGAATTTCAACCATGAAGGCAATTTAGTTTCTGTGCAAAATAATCTGTTTTGGACTTCATATATAGGGTAAAAAGTGACAGTAATTTCAGCAATGAAGGCTGGAAAAAACTGTGCAGTTTTGAATACAAAAATCAGAGTAAAAGGAAAACAATTTCAGTAGTGAAGTCTGAAAGAAATCGTAGTAGACTCTTGACGATTAAGGTTTTAGAATTTGATCCCAAAAAAGAGTCTGATAGTAGCTTTTTCTGAAAATTACTTTGAATATATTGTTCAAAAATTATATTTTTTTACATTACCTGATACACTTATATACAATTCATAAGAGATAAAAAAGGAAAAAAGTAGATTACCATCACATAATATGTGCCTTAAATTAAGCTTCCTAATTAAATCATAATATAATTAATTATATAATAAACATTCCTAATAATAATAATAAGGGATTTCATCATTAGAACATGTTTTTCTACACCTACACTTCAAGATCACTTTGAGTCCATAAATGCTCTACTTGAGAAAAGAGAGGTGATTTCTGATTTTGCTGCATAACTCTCGACCTTCCAAACCATACAGTTCTGCTTCTATCTATTCCTAGTGTGTTTTCTATTTCTTTTTCTCTCCGAGATGACTCCTACACTTCGTTGATAATCCCAACTTCCATGTTCTTCCTTTTGAGTATGAGAATATCATGTCTAAATGATATAGATTCTGATTACATGGCTAGTGTCGTTGATTCTAAATAGATGATTTTTTATGGTGGAGCTATTTTAATGAACGAGTCTCCCTTGTGTATATTAAATTAAAACAACTATATTCAATTCTTTTGTTCAATCTCGAATTACTTCTATCAATAAGATGAGTTCTTTTGTTCACCATCCAATTACTTCTATCAATAAGATGAGGAGCCAATTTCTTGTTCCTAACTAGAGCCATGGATTGCATTGGTATGATCTTTTAGAGATTTTTCTATGCTTCAATTCTTGCCCAAAAGTGATGTGTCCTTTTTTACCCCTGTTTAATCACCGACTAGTAGAGAATTTTTTCAAAAATATTGGAGCCCACATTGAAGAGAAAGATTAGTTTAGTACCATAATTATTATAAATTAAATACTTTAGTATTCTAATCATTGGGAAAAAAGTTTCATATTTTAGAATTTCTAAGAGAATATCTTTAATTAAGTTGTATTAGTGTTTAACATGCTGTGAATTAGTTGTAGAATAAGCTGTGATTTAGTTGTTGATACCAGTTGTATTATTCCTAAATTAGTGGTCTATTTGTCTAATTCATATTCCTATTTATATTACTGAATATACATTTGAAAAATAAACAAGAATTATGTTTCTCTCCACCGTCTCTGAAATCCATTTTTTTCACCAGCTTTGTCCGCGGAAGACTCTTTCTGAAATCCACTTACATTTGAAAAAAAATCAGAGAAAAATAAACAAGAATTTTGTTTCTCTCCACCACCATCTCTCAATATTTTTCTTCATGATATTAGAGCATTTCTGAAATCCAATTTTTTTCACCAACTTTGTCTGAGGAAGACTCTTTTTGAAATCCAATTCATCCTCCTACCTCTCGTCTCAAACTGAACCCATTTCAGGCGCTGTTCTCCAACGTCAATCCAAATTGTGCGCAATTGCTCTCTGTTTTTAACCGATTATGGCGCATCTGTGTTAGTCTCTGCTCAGACCATCTCCATCTTCCAACCCTACATCTCGCTCGATCTCAATCATCAGTTTCACGAGATTTCAATCATTAAGTCTCGCGTAACTTCAACCACAGTCGTTAACGACTTCCGCCACTGTTCACAACCCAGGCACTAGTTCATCCTCACGAACATCACATTTCTTCGTGGACAGTTCTAACTGGTTCATCGCGAGCCCATTTCCCATTCTGCAAGAACCCAATCACCGTCGTCTTCCACTTTAGTGATTCCCGTTTACTCAGTCGTCGTTGTCCTCCACTTTGGCGCTCCCTATTCCACTTCGTCGTTGCCCTTCGGTCGTCAAGCACTCAATCTCTAGAGTCGACCAATCGTCCATTAGCCCAATTATAATAGGCCCAATAACTAATCAAACCAGTCGTCCAGCAGCTCAATTGCTAATAACCCCAATTGGCCCAACCTAAACTGTCCAATCAGCCCAAATTCTTGGAAAACATCAGTTTCATAACAATCCGAGCATCAATGGCCACAGAAAAACCTATCATGACCGGTTCCAATGAAGGTTCCACCGAGAACAATATTTTACCCATTACCAATCACAAATTAAATGGGAATAATTACCTTTAGTGGTCTCAATTCGACATTATGTTTATATGCGAAAATATGAAAGACAATCAATCACCTCACTAGAGATACAATAGTCCCAAACAAGGACAATCCGAAATATAGAACATGAAAATCCAAGAACAATATGTCCCAACTATTTGAGACGAAAATCATCCTCATGATCTTTGTCAAGGGCGGTCTTCAGTTACCCAATACTTAACTTTCTAACTCGGAAGTGTCTAGCAAACGGAATCTTGTACAAACTGATTTTTGAAAAAAAACCAGTTTTCAAATTTTTGATGGAACTCAACAAAGATCTTACTGATGTGTGAGGCAAAATTCTAAGAACAAAGCCTTTACCAACCATTTGTGAAGCCTTCTACGAAGTTCACCAAGAGGAGAGTCAAAAAAAGGTGATGATGGGTCCTCAATATGCCATTTCAGTGACTAGAGAAAGGTATGCCATTTCAGTGACTAGAGAAAGGTATGCACTTGTAGTTCGAGGACACCAACAATCTCAGAATGTAGACAATCGTCCCCGAAGGACCATGGTGTGACCATTTTCGTAGACCTGGTCACACTAAAGAAACCTATTGAAAAATTCTTGGAAAGCTAGCTGATTGGAAGCGAGTCTCCGCACGATACACCAACAAAGAAAGCCATGAAAATACTGCCTCAACAACCTATGTAACTACTTCACCTGAATCTTCCCTGTTTAGCAAGGAACATATTGATCTCATGTAGAAAATATTTGGACAATCCTTGCCATCATCATCTACCATTATAGCTCAATCAAGTAACACCCTCAATGCTCTTAGTGTGAAATAGGTTAAGAGACGATGGATTGTTGATTCAGATGCATCAGACCCCATGTAACTACTTCACCTGAATCTTCCCTGTTTAGCAAGGAACAAATTGATCTCATGCAGAAAATATTTGGACAATCCTTGCCAACATCATCTACCATTATAGCTCAATTAGGTAACACCCTCAATGCTCTTAGTGTGAAATAGGTTAAGAGACGATGGATTGTTGATTCAGATGCATCAGACCACATGATGGGTGATGCTTATCTTCTCATGAATCTTAAAACCTACCAAGAAAAACAAACTGTCATAATTTCTTATGGATCAATATCCAAAATAACAGGGACTCGTTCAGCAAAAATTTCAAATTCTTTTATTCTCGATTTTGTCCCTCTTGTTCCAATCCTTGATTGCAATCTCTTATCAATTACTAAACTCACTTGTGATAAAAATTATGTAGCTAAAGAATGCTCTAGACTCTATCTACTCAAAAGTGAAGACTTTCTACAAAGACAAGCCTTTGAAGCTGTATTCGAAATTCTTTCTCAGAATGAAGCTTTGTTAAATCTTAAATCCAATAATGATGATGAAATCATGTTGAATCACTATCGCCTAGGTCATCCTAATTTCTTGTACTTGAAAAAACTTTTCCCCTCATTATTTAGAAATAAAAATTCAAAGGATTTTCAATATAAAGTATGTCAATTTTCAAAACATGTTATAAATTCATATCTCAATCTTCCACATAAAAAATCACATCCTTTCTCATTAATTTACACTGATATTTGGGGACCTCAAATCAAAAACATAATAGGGACACGTTGGTTTATTTTATTTGTAGATGATCATACTCGAATCACTTGGTTATTTCTCATGAAAGAAAAATCTAAAGTAGGTCATATCTTTAAAACTTTCAATGTCATGATTCAAACTCAATTTCAAACAAATATCCAAGTATTAAAAACTGAAAATGCTAAGGAATACTTCGCTTCAATTCTTAGTGATTATATGTTAAGTCAAGGGATTGTCCATCTAAGCTCTGTGTTGACACAACTCAACAAAACAGGGTGGCTAAAAGGAAGAATAGACATCTACTTGAGGTAGCTGGATCTCTCATGTTCACAACTCATGCCCCAAAATATTTTTGGAGGGAAGTTGTCCTTACAGTCCCATCATATCAATAGGATGCCCTCTCATGTCTTCATTTTCAAAACACCTATCAGCACTCTACTTGAGCCATACCCACAACCAGAATCGTGTCCAACATTCCCTTTAAAATATTCAGATGTTCTACTCATGTCCATGTACATTATAGAGGTAAACTTAATCCCACAGCCATCAAATGCATATTCTTAGTGTAATCATCATACCAGAAAGGATACAAATACTTCTCTCCTATCACAAAACGGTTCTATAATACAATGGATGTCACCATCTTTGAACAATATCTATATTATCCCAAACCTGCCATTTAGGGAGAGAACATAGGCAATGAATACTGGCTTTGGAATAGCATTACCACTCAGTCTCCCAAAAATTCCATCTCAAATCATATCCCACAAATTCTAGAGAGTAAATCAATGTCTCAAACAAATGCTCCTACTAATCCCAATGAACCCTCGACTCCTCTGCCAATAGATCCAAACTTCCCTATCCCAAACAATGATCTTGTCTACTCCAAGAGGAGAAAAACTCAAGAGAGAATGGAGAATCGAGCATATCTTGAGCCAGTCCAGGAGTCCAACCCAAGTACATGCCACTCTGACAATTCACAAGGTAACATCACTAAACCTCATATTATTGAGTTGCCTCTTAATAATTTGAATTTGCCAATTGTTGTAAGGAAAGGTGTAAGATCTTGTACAAACCACCCCCATCTACAAATTTTTTTTCCTATAAAAGTCTCTCACCTTGATCAGATATAGGTTCTAAATTACATTCATAAAGCCTTTTAGGTACTTGAATGAAAGACAACTATTCTTGAAGAACTCAATGCCTTAAAGAAAAACAAGACTTGGGAGATCACAGAACTACCACCGGAAAAATGAGTTGTTGGGTGTGAGTGGATCTTTACAATCAAACACAAAGCAGACGACAATGTAGAAAGATTCAAGGCTCACCTTGTAGAGCCAGAGTAATTTGCTATCTCTAGCTTTTCTTCCCTAAACCTTCTCATGTACTCTTCAGTAGATTCACTTTTTCCCTTATGATTGAGAGGTGGTGCGACTCCTTCCTCAAGAGCTTGTTATAGGCGTAATTGGTGATGAACCTCACAAATTGTGAAAAGGGGTTATGGTATAGGGTGCCAAGTTATTGAATCACTTTTGTGTGCCATCACAAAGGGTGGCAGCAAATAACTTATACATCATGGCATCTCTTTTGTCCCGAGTGAGGCTAACAGGGGCCATAGCGGTCTTGAAGTATTGCACATGAGTTACCGAATCTTTGGTACCTTGGTAGTCCAGGCACTTAGGAGCACTAAACTTGGATGGGGGCTTATTGTGCTATATTTCATCAGAAAAGGGGGAGACACACAATTGCTCGCAATCCCTATCCACATCATACTGCAACTTACCCTTGTCTTGCCTTTTGTTGGCCCTTTTCAAGGTTTGGTCTTGCTTTCTATTAGCTTCCTCCAATGCTCGAAATCCTGCCTCCTAACGTTCTTGCTCTTGCAACAACTGTTCATACTGAGCCCCATCGAGCTAGGTAGGCTCGAGCAACTTGGCTCGGTTTTACCAACCAATTTAGCGAGTCGACCTTCGAGGGAAACCAGGCCTGACTGTGATCGAAGTGCCCTATTTTCTCTCCTGGTTTCCTTGAGCTCTCTTCTTAGCTCAAGAAGTTGGCATGCCAGCTCTTGGTGGGGATCTAAATCCACTCTGGCCTCATTACAAGCTGGCAAATTGTGATTCTATACCGATGCTGCCTACTCTTTCGCTGGTCTCAATCGTTCCTCAACTCGTGTACCTACCATGAGGGCTTATGATTCTGAAAAACTATGCTTGCTCACTAAGTCTCTTCTCTCAATTCTCGAGTGAATCCTTGAAGATATAGGGTCAAAAACCAACACTCGACCTTCGAATTTGAGCCCTACGGTGGGCGCTAAAATGTTAAGATTGGTCTGATTTGCAGAAAGAGAAACTAGAAATAAGTCAGAGTTTCATGGAGTGTGTGGATCTCTTATGAGATCCATGTATATATAGAGCATTGCATGTACACATGTCGATTACATAAAGAGTAAAAAAGTAAAAGAAAACACATTTAAAAGTTGAGGTCGATCACACCATGACTCAGTCTAGAAGTCAGCATGCCAACACCAAGATTCCTGTGTGTAGGTAGACCTATACTATTAGTGTCATTTAGGGCACAAGCACAGGCATATATAGGTCCTCCCAGGATGACTCGTTTGATGGCTCGGGCTCTAAGTCAATCCATATGTCTAAACAATATCTATGTTGTGTTGTCCATTGTTTAGCCACGAAAAGCTAAAGGGAAGATTGTAAAGTCATTCTTTTTTTGATTGGCATTCCCATATACAAATATTTTTATCATGTATATTTTTTCCGGGTACAATATCGCAGCGTGGTTCAATATAAACACACACTTAGGACACAAATGCATGCTTTCGTACTTATAAACTTGATTTGCATTAGCTTTCATATTTTACAGAATTGTTTGTGGTATGTTTGATGGTGTTTAGTTATGGATGAGGTGTCTGGATCTAATTGCTTACTTTCTTGTGCCCTTTTTACGCACCTCCACGCACCAAGCTCGTGTGTGGTCGCACCAAGTGTAGTCATACTAAGTGCTTGGACAAAAGGGACAAAAGGAAGGGACTATGCTTTCGGGTTTCCTTTTCCATTAGGCGAAATGTAAATGCAGTGCCTATTTTTGGCAGAGAAATTTACAACTGACCTTTGACCAAAAGAAAAGGAAAAAGAAATTTAAAGCTAAGAAGTCATACGACTCAAACTAAATAAAGAAAAAGCAATCAGACAAGCATAAAGAAATAAATAACGAAAATCCGTGAACATACATCCCAACTTTTCCATAGCTTCAGTGTGCAAGAGAAGATTTTCAGTTTCCAACCAGTGCAACAAACCAAGCAGTGAAACAACCACGTTATGTGTCTCACTCCTCCAATCACCATGATATCTGGATAATCACGCCAAAAAAAAGAAAAAAGTCGTAAACCATCACAGCCACATTGAAAAATAATACATCTCAAACTTATAACAACAAAAGTAAAACCGATAACATTGAATATTTCCAATTGACTAGAGTTTAAGCGTCCAACTGGACCTTCATGTGAAATTTTGGGCTGGATTTATCTCAGTAGTAAATATATATGAGCTTGACTTTTTGCGATTAGAAGTTTTAAGAAAAAAGTACTTCCAAAAAACCAACATCACCTGTAATACTGCCCAGGGCATTCATGAAGAACTTCAGCAAGTCGGCTATAAAGCTCTCTTAGCACCGCTATCTGAGCCTTAGGCTTCTCTAAGACCTCTGCTCCAAAACACACACTATCAAAACAGTTATTCTTCTCAAAATCATCCCAAAAAATTTCGAATAGTCAAACGAAACTCAAACTTCACATGAATTGATCAAAATAAATAAATAAAATGCAATAATAGCAACAAATTTCCATACCAGGCGTAGGGCGAGACTGGTGAAGGAGGAGTAGATTAGCATGGATGAGCCTAGCAGTGGACTCTATCTCCATCACTACTTTCCAAAAGTTACCGGTCTCTTCATGTTGTAGCCGGAAGTCCTCGAACTGCTTCTCCACGGAAGAAGACGGCGCGTGAGATTCACCTCCCATAGAACCGAAACAGACAGTTCCGAAATGTGAGTGAAATGTGAGAATGGGAAGAAAGGAAACCGTGGTAGCGATGGTGGCAAAGGAAAGTAGAGAAGAGATGAGAAGTTGGACCGTGACTGTGAATAGTAACGGGAGAATAGAGTCAGGTAAGCGTTTGCAAAGGCTGGTTTCATAATCGTCGGCTCGTCGTTTAACTTTAACGGATTTGTTTTATTTTTTTGAATCCTATTCTAACGGCTACTTTGTAAATGGTATATTATTTTTTATATTTTTTATTAGTTTAGAGGGAGTATTTAAAAGTTGATTAATAAATTTTTAATATACCTACTTAAGTTTTAAAATAAGATATCAAAGATTTATTAGGTTTGAAAATTAATATAATAGAGATATTCATGACATTTTAGTTTTATACTTTCCAAGACGTATCTAATAAATTTAAATATTTAATTTACTTAATCTAATTTAAAAAAAATTCTATATACAATAATTAATTTTTTTTAAATATATATATTCAATAACTTCTCAAAGTTGTGAGATGCATGGATTAAACCCATTTGAACTATACATATAATCATATAATTATTAATTGTATGAGATCATTTTTTATGCTATTATGAAAATGTATATGTAACCACTCTGATCCATTAATTATAACAACATAGGATCAAGGAGACCTTAATTATTTTTTTCGTAATTTATCCATCAATAATCACATATATTGATATAATTAAATGATATGGATTATGATGTGAATGTGTAACATAAAAATTTTATACTATGTGATCTTAACATATTTATTTTTAAATAGTCAAACTTTAAACTTTAGTGAGATCAAAACATACTAAAATCAAAGTGTAAATAAACTAAAAACTTTATTTTTGAAGAAAAGAACCTCAAAATATCCATAAACTTGACTAAAAATGTGTCTACAAAGAAACATTTAAAATTATGAACTTCCACTAAAACTAAATATTCTTAAATGACATGACTCTCATACGAGCAGTATGTTCATCATGAAATACTTTGGTGATAATCCCTTCATAAGCGAATTCACAATTATAGAGTTCGTACCAATGTGCTCTATGAACATCTATTCATTTTGAACTCTTTCTTTAACAATAAAGAACTAGATATCGATATATTTCAACTTTGTCAAGCTTCTGTTGTTAGTAGAATATAACACTATTGACTTATTGTGACAAAATAACTTAAGTGGTCTTTCAATAGCATCTACTATGCACAATCTTGTGACAAAATTCCTCAACCATACTCAATGATTAGATACCTTATAACATGTTATAAACTATGTTGCCATGGTAGAAGATAAGAGATTGTTTAGCACTTCTTTTAGGAGATAGCACCTCTAACTAGCAAGTAGACATAATCCGACGTAGGTTTCATACCCTCTTGACATCTAGCAAAATCGAATCAGTATATCCAATGATCTCAAACTAATTCGACCTCTGATATGTGAACCATGAGACATATTTTACTGCTTTTCAATGCTCTAATCCTATATTACTTAAATATTTGTCCAATATCCCAACAATACACTCGATATCTAGACGTGTATGTACTTGAGCATATATCATACTCTCTACTAATGAAACATAAGGAATCTTATGCATTTCATTTTCCTCAAAATCATTATTAGGGCACTGATTGAGACTAAGTTTATCTCCCTTAGCAAAAAAAGGTATCACCTAGTTTGCAATTCAACATGGCATATCTCTTGAGAACCTTTTCGATATAACTCTTTTATGATAATCCTAAAATACTCTTAGAAAAAATTTGGAATATCTGTATGCCTAATACAAAAGAGGCATCACCAAGATCTTTCATCTCAAAATTTTTAACTAAAAATCTCTTGGTTTCATGCAATAAACCTAGATCGTTGTTGGCAAACAAAATTTCATCAACATATAAAACCATAAAAGTATACTTACCCCTACAGAACTTACGGTATATACAATCATTGACCAAATTTATCTCAAAACCAAATGAGAAAATCACTTGATGAAACTTGAAATACTATTATCGAGATGCTTGCTTGAGCCTATAGATGGATTTCTTAAGTTTACAACCCATATTCTTTGGGCCTCCCGATCTAAAGTTTTTTGGTTGTATCTAGATCGTCTCATCAATGTCATTATTGAAAAATGCCATCTTTACATCCATCTGATGTACCTTAAGATTGAAACGTGTTATTAATGCCATTATAATCCTAAAAAAGTCTTTCAAGGAAACCAAAAATAAAGTCTCTTTATAATCAATATCTTCTTTCTATGTAAAGCCCTGTGTGACAAGACGAGCCCTGTATCTCTCTACACCGCCTTTTGAATTTCTCTTGGTTTTAAAATCCATCTACAACCAATGGATTTCACACCTTTTAGCAATGATATAAGATCTCACACATCATTGTCCTTCATGGACTTATACTCCTCATTTATGACATCAATCCACTTTTAAGTTTTAGGACTTTTCATAGCTTGACAGAAGATGATCAGATCTTCTTTGATCACCCCAATATCAAAGTGATGTTCTTGGAAAAATGCAATGTAGTCATCTTGTATTGTACTTCTCTTTCCCTAGTGGATCTATTTAATGGCATGAGTTCTTGAGGTAGTAGAGTTTGTTCTTTTGGAATAATCTTTTGAATAAAAGGTTCTTCGAGATTGTCTTGATTAAAGTTAGGAATGTGATCTTAATCAATGTCAATAGCACTTGCGGGAATATCAACATGTTTATTTTCAAAGATAAAATCCCTAACCATATCTACTCCTACAAACTCGACATCCTCACAGAATTAATCGAGCATTTCCTGACTCAAAAATCGTCTTAGATGTGGGATCATAAAACTTATACCCTTGATTTTGTTTTTTAGAATATTCAATACAATAACAACTCACCATCCTTAGGTCCAGTTTCTTTTCATTAGGCCTATAAGGATTTGCCTCAGTTGGACATTCTCAGATATACAAATGCTTTAAACTAGGCTTCTTACTTGTCCAAAATTCATAAGGGGTTTTAGTTGGAACAATATTAAGGATATATACTACAGTCTTAAGCGCTTCTCCCCAGAGTGATTCTGATAAGGTAGAATGACAAATCATACTCCTCACCATGTCCTTAAACATCCTATTTCATCTTTCAATAAAAATATTTATAGTGGTTGAACCATCATAGTGTACAATGGGACGATACCACATTCCTCTAGGAACTTAGCAAATGGTTTACCTGAATCGTCATATCGACTGTAGTACTCACCGCCATGATCAAATTTAACGCTTTTGTCTTTTTTCTAAGTTGGTTCTCAACTTTAGCTATATAATTTTTGAACGTAACTAATGATAATAACTTTTCATGAATGAGAAATAAATAGTCATATGTAGAAAAATCATCTATGAACATTATAAAATATTGTTGATCATTCCAAGAAACTGTAGCGAATGACTCACAAATGTCTATATGCATAAGTTTTAAGACATTTAAAATCCTATTGAATTCAAATTTCCTTTTATTGGTTTATTTTCCCTTTATATAGTTAACACAAGCATCAAAATCTATGAAATCTAAGGGGTCTAAAATTTCATTAGACATAAGTCATTCTATTCTCTGCTCTTGTGCCATAACGTAGCCAAATTTTCACTAATCAATTTTCTTTTTATACCTCATGTACTTAATTGCATGGATTTCTTAAATGAGACAATTGTATCAATTAAATAAATATTATCGTAACTTGATAAAGAATCGAAACCTGCCAATTTTATATTATGAAACAAATTAAATTTTTCATTACCAAATGAATAAGAATAACGAAATTTGTGCAAAGTAGAAATAGAAATCAAATTTCTTCGAAAAGACGTCACAATAAATGTCTCATTAAGATCCAAATAAAATCCAATCTTAAATAATAACCTAATGTTGTGTTTGGTTGAAGAGAATGGAAAGAAATTAGAATTGATTCCTTCCATTTGTATGTTTAGTTGGGCTGAAAAATGAGTTAGGAATGAAATCAATTCTTAAAGGAGAAGGAATTCCAATTCCTTCTCCCCCATTAGGAATCATGATTTCATTCCCATCTCAATTTTTTTCCAATTTTACCCCCACCCCAAATATAACTCTAAACTCAAATCTCAAATCGTAAAACCCTAAAGCCTAAATCCCTAAACCCCAAATCCCAAATAGCTAAACCATAAATCCATAAACCCTAAATGCTAAACCCTAAATCCCAAATCCTAAAATCCTAAACCCTAAATCCCAAATCCCAAATCCCAAATCCTAAAATCCTAAATCCTAAATCCTAAATCCCAAATTCCAAAATCTTAAACCCTAAAACCTAAATCCCAAAACCCTTAACCTCAAATCCCTAAACCCTAAAACCTAAAACCTAAATCCCTAAACCCTAAACACTAAATCCTAAATCCCTAAACCTTAAACCCTAAAACCCCAAATCCCAAATCTATAAACCCTAAATGCTAAACCTCAAATCCCAAATCCATAAACCCTAAACGCTAAACGCTAAACCCCAAATCCCAAATCCATAAACCCTAAACACTAAACCCCAAATCCCAAATCCTAAAACCCTAAACCCTATTTAGAAAAATAATAATTTTAACCCTCAACCTTAACACACAAATATAATCCTAATAAGTAAAACCCTTCACCAATCGTATTTTTGGTGGCACAATCTTGAAAAATGAAATTATGAGGAGAAAAAATGGCTAAGCAATTCAAGGTATTTGTGATTTTTCCTACAGATAAAAGTTGGAAGGGAAAGGAAGGTACATATAAAACCGCCGACTCGATTTCATCTGACATTAATTTTATTTTTTCCTTTCCTAAAACCTTTACATTCTCACCATTTGCAATTGAATCTTGAGAAGGATTTGCTAATTTTTCAAACTTATGAGACTTTGACACATGGTTTGTCATATGATCTGTGGCACCTGAATCTACAACCCAAAAATCATGCAACATATTTATTTTAAGAGTAGTTTTAAAGGCTTTTATGATACCTTGCATGTCCTCTTGTGGTATGAGTTTTGTATCTGCCAAGAAACCCACAAACTTGGCTAGCAATGCGGTCGAGTTTCCTTCTTCTATGCTATCCACACAGTCAATTCTAGCTCCTCATGTCTTGCTTTGAAGATACAACATAAAATCATTCATGAGTTCAGTTGGATTCGCTGTGAATTTCTTGAATGGATCAGACCCATTAGAGGTAGAGGCAAAAGTATGATTTGCATGGTGTGTAGTATGATTCACTTTCTGTAAACCCTTATCCTTTATAAAATCAGGTTTTAATTCTGGATGTAGAATCCAACATGTGTCCTTAACATGGCCCGTATAGTTGCAGTGTTGACACTTCAAGTTTGGATGCTTCCCTTTGTACTTCCTCTCGTTGGTTAGATCGGCTCTTACCTCAGGTGCACTAGCCATTGTACCATTGTTCATGACTTTCCTCCTTACTTCTTCACGTTGAATTTTCGCACATACATTGGTGAAGGAAGGAAGTTCAGTATTCATGAGTATGTGGCATCATATATCTTCATATGTTGAATCGAGACTAGATAGAAGTTGAAATATATTATCTTCTTCCACTCTCTTTCGTAGTAGAGCTATATCGGTTGTATGAGGACGATATATTTCCAACTCATTCCACATGCTTTTCATGCTTCCTAAGAGTTGTACAAAAGGCTTGCCATCTTGTTGCAGATCTGAGATGTTCTTCTTTAATTGAAAAACTCGTGCAACATTGTTTTGATTGCCATACATTTCCTTGACCGTCTCCCATAGTTGGTATACAAATTCAAAATAACTGAATATTTCAGCTAATTTACGTTCCATGGAATTTAGGAGCCATGACATAACCAGTTGATCCTTACTAAGCCAGGATTCATAGGTTGGTGAGGAAACATCAGGTACTTCGATGCTTCTATTTATGAACCCTAACTTGGACCTTCTACCTAGAGCCAGAGACACTACTCTTGACCAAGGCAAGTAATTAAACTCATTCAACAAGACTGAGCTTAATCTTTGATTTGGGTTGACATCCACCTCATGCATATTCATGAAGGAAAGCACCGATGAACTTTCAGCTTCTAATCCTAGCGGCTTGTCTTCAGCCATTTCAAGGATTGAAAACGCTAAGATAATAATAAAGTAGAAGCAAGTTAATTTTCCTGCTTTGATATCATGTTGAAAAAACAAGAAATAACTCTATACAAAAGAGCTCTCTAGTTTGTATTATTTTCTTCATTTTTTCATTACAATTATATAGCTATTTATAATGAAATTTTACTCCTTCAATTACTCTTTAAATTAAGCATTCATTGATTTACTCCTTTAATTAAGGATTCCTTGTTTTACTCTTTGAATTAAGGATTCTTTGTTTTATTCCTTGAATTAAGGATTCTTTGTTTTATTCCTTGAATTAAGGATTCTTTGTTTTATTCCTTGAATTAAGGTCCTTGTTTTATTCCTTGAATTAAGGTCCTTGTTTTATTCCTTGATTAAGGATTAATATCCAATAGTTAGCTTATTGAATTCATTGGGGCTTACACGTCAATGATTAAAAGGAAAATACGTTAACTAATTCTGACATTTCTAACAGATTTACAATGGTCCCCATTTGCACCCATCTCTAATGAATGGGGACCAACTAATGAATCTTTTGATGGTTATAAGTATTTTGTGATTTTTGTTGATGATTTCTGTGAAGTCACATGGTTATATCTTTTAAAGTCTAAGAATGAAGTTATGGAAGTATTTAAGGACTTTCATAACCTTGTTAAAAATCACTTCTCCTCTAAAATTCAAACCTTAAGGTCTGACAATGGCACCGAATACATGTCCAATATCATGAAACAATATTTGAGCATTCATGGCATTATGCATCAAACAAGTTGTGTTGGCACATCTCAACAAAATGGTGTAGCTGAACGCAAAAACCGGGACTTACTTGAAAAAACTAGAGCATTAATGCTACAAATGAATGTACCAAAGAGATTTTGGTCCCAAGAGGTTATGACAGCTACTTAAATCATCAATAGATTACCCAGCCGAGTTTTGGATTTCAAGTCTCCCTTAGAGGTCATGAAAGGAAGGAAAATTAACCTCTCACACCTTAGGGTCTTTGGCTGCATCTGTTTTGTACATATTCAATCTCATCATCGAGATAAATTGGATCCTAGAGCTGTTAAATGTATTTTTCTTGGTTATTCATCTACACAAAAGGGATATAAGTGTTATGATCCCCAACTTAGGAGATTAATTGTGTCTAAAGATGTTCGATTTTATGAAACTAACCCTTTTTTCAGCAAGTCACATGAAATCACAAGTCAAAGGGATGGCATCTTGGATGTGTTTCCATTACCAAGAATCGAACTTGAGGCTCCACAACAACAAGATCCCAGCCATGTCAATATTGATGCATCTCTCACTAAAAGTAACAATGAAGGGTCTCGTCTTAATGGTACACTGCATGAAGATGGTGATAATCAAGATGATCCTCACAATATGGTACAAGATGTGAACGAGTATGAGATAACTCCTCCTACTCCACGATGTAATCCAATGCGTGTTATGCAACCTCCCACAAGACTTCAAGACTTTGTCACCTATAAACCCACACATCCCATCTCAAATTATGTGTCATATAAGAGAGTGACATCAGCCCATGCCGCATTCCTCAGCACTATATCGAGTTACAATGAGCCTCAAAACTTTCACGAGGATAACAACCAAGAGGTGTGGAAGGAAGCCATGCAAGAAGAACTTAAAGCCCTAGATAAACACAACACATAGAGCATCACCAAACTTCCAAAAGGTAAGAAAGTCATGGGTTGCGAATGGATCTATAAGCTCAAATTCAAGTCAGATGGATCAATTGAGAGGTATAAAGCAAGATTGGTGGCTCGGGGATTCACTCAAACATTCGAGGTGGATTACAAAGAAACATTTGCACCTGTTGCAAAAATGAACACAGTAAGAGTGCTACTGTTTGTGGCTGTAAAAAAGGGGTGGTCCATGTACAAAATGGATGTGAAGAATGCATTCTTGCATGGTGATCTCAAAGAAGAAGTCTATATGAAATTGCCACCCGGGCATCCTCAAAGCAATGAACTGGATTTATTGTGCAAATTGCACAAATCCATTTATGGTTTGAAACAGTCCCCACGAGCTTGGTATACCAAGCTAAGCTCAGTTATCACTAGTATTGGTTTCAAAAGCAGCAATGTCGATTCCTCACTATTTGTTCACATAGGAGCTATGAGAAAATTGGTTGTGTTGATTTATGTAGATGATCTGATAATTACAGGTGATAATGCTGACGAGATTTTTAACCTCAAACAGTCCCTCAGACAAAGGTTTGCAATTAAAGACCTTGGAATATTGAAGTACTTTCTTGGTATAGAAATGACAACCTCGCACAAGGGACTCTTTCTTAACCAAAGAAAATATGTCCTTATTTTGTGACAATCAGGCAGCCATGCACATAGCATCAAACCTAGTGTTTTACGAGAGGATGAAACACATTGAAGTTGATTGTCATTACGTTCGTGAACAAGTTCAATCACAGGTGATTCATACACATTATACAAGAAGTTTCGACCAACTGGCTGACATCTTCACCAAGCCCTTGGCTTCTCATCAGTTTAAACGACTTTTGTCTAAGCTTGGATCCATAAACCTTCTGGATTCAGCTTGAGGGGGAGTATTGGATATTAATCCTTAATTCAAGAAATAAAACAAGGACTTTAATTCAAGGAATAAAACAAGGACCTTAATTCAAGGAGTAAAACAAAGACTTTAATTCAAAGAGTAAAACAAGAAATCATTAATTGAAGGAGTAAAACAATGAATTCTTAATTCAATGAATAAATCAAGGAATCCTTAATTTAAAGAGTAATTGAAGGAGTAAAATTTCATTATGAATAACTATACAATTGTAATGAAAAAATGAAGAAAATAATATAAACTAGAGAACTTTTTTGTACAGAGTTATTTTTTATTTTTTCAACACTAACAAGAAATATATATCAATTATCTCTCTCAGCTTCTTCTTTGTCTTCCTCTCTTTCTCCAATTGCCTGCAACTAATCGCAATAGATTAATAATTTTAGAAAAAAAGGGGCTATTAATATTGAGAAATGAAATAAAAAACTGATTAATATTAGTGGTAAGGGAGGCAAAATGTTAGCTAATATAGGAATCGGAAGAAGTGTATTTTTTTTGTTAAATTAACATAAAATATTCATTTTTAAAAACACATATACATAACATATGTTAGTTATGTTAAGTTTTAAACGGAAGAGTGAAAAATTGGATTAAAGTGAACATTACAAGAAAAATATGTTTAAAATATCTTTTTTTTTAAAGTAGATTAAAGTTTTCTTTTTAATAATTAAAAAAAAAAAAAAGGAAGTGACAGGAGGGGTATAATTTGAAAATGCGCATTCGCCTCAAACCCGTTGCACTTAGAGCCAAACCTTTATATGTGTGATGGTGTGAGTATCAAACTGAGAAAAATGCATGCTCCTCTTGACCGTGTACAGTCACAGTGCAGAGGTGAATGAATGTTGACCTTTTACTTTCTTTCTTTAGTTTTTTAAAATGATTAATATATAAAATATAATGAATAATATTATCATTATAAATTTACCCACGTCTTAATTTATTGAATATAATTATACAAATTCAATTATAACATTTAATGATATTTAACACATTATTTTATATATATTATTGTATCTTCGTCACAACTCAAAAACACACAAAACAACGTTTATTTAGTTTGTACAAATTTTAGCATTTTTTTTAATAATTTTCTTGTTCATATAGTTTATTCTTACTCAATATTTTTTATATTTACATCAATTTAATATTTGTGTGGTATGCTTTATTAATTTAGTTGTCAAGTTTTTAAGAAAATGTCTTTATTTAATTTTTACTTAATTTTATATTCTATAATTTGTGAGTTAATTATGATTAATTGATTTATATATTGAAGGTAAATAGTTTAGGATTGATCGTTATAGAATTCATTCTATGAAATTTTGCACATATGCTATTGTGATAATATTCTTAGGTGAAATACGTTAACATGTTTGGCACGCCGTGGACTCGAGAAGGTGAAGTGTTGTTTCATATTAAAACCATACTTTTATAAGTGTAGTATAAAACTTACTTTATGCTCAAAGTGATATCTATATAATGGATAAATTAGATAATCTATGAATAGTGATTTTTCTTTAATTAAGTGTTTTTTCATATAAAAATATCGGATGCCATACTTTATATATTTACTTTCAGGAACGATAACATATCTAGTTACTTTGAAAGTTAAAATTTTAAATTTATAGATAATTGAATAAAAACTATTTTCACTTATTCTAGGTTATTTAGATCCACGTTATAATTTTTTGTAAATCCAATTTTTACGTAGTTTTGTAGTACAAAAATGTTTGATTATGGTCGGACTGTAGTGTGGGTTGGGGTGGACTGAATGATAGTCTGATCTTTAGATAAAAAAATTCATATTATATATAAACACATTATTTTTTAAATCAATTAAACATTTAATATATCAACCTAATTACTATTTAAAAGAAGAAAGTAAAAAAGTCAAACAAATTTATTTCTCAATGATATATAAATCACTTAGGTACATAGGACGTTTGAGATTCAAGCTTTAAATATTATATACGGGTTAGTAATGTTGTTATTTCAAAAAATAAATATTAAATCAAAATATTAAAATAAAGTATAAATAAAAAACTTCATCTAAATGAGCGACAAACGTTAAACAAAATCACATATCATCTCTTTCCATCATGATCCAATCTTCTACTTTTATTTTTGTTCTTTTTTTGAATAATTGTTATTATATTTTTTAATCTATTTAAGTAAAAAAAATCACTTATTTTTTCTTATTTTATTATCATTTTCTTAGCTATTACGTGAAGTCTTCATTGATACAATAATATGTTATAATAGATTAATTTTATGGTTTAAAATATAACATTAATTATATTTTGTGATAAGAACTATGATATTCATGAATTATTTGTGCACAATTCTTTTATTATAATTTTTTTCTTCATATAATCGAACCTTTTTACAAAATAATATGTTAGCACATTCAAGAATAATCTTATAGCTTTCCCCGTGTTGAACCTGTTAAATTTCGCTTTGTGTAGAATTGAGTGCATAGTAATAGGTTAGTAAACTTACAAATTATCAAGAAAGTATTATATTTGTTTTGTTTATATCAATAAATTATTTTTTGTCTTGTTATACAACCCATCTAATTTATTTATTTCATTTATATCATTTTATTAATCTTTATGTAAGGACATCAAGTAAATTATAGATTTAAGACAACTCAAATAATTAAATGATAATTAAGTTATATATTTGAAATAATTTGTTAAAAATATAACACTTAATTATCTGAGTTATTTAAAATCAACCCTTTAATTATATGACGTGCCGCTAAACGAATACTAATAAAATATAATAAATGTAATAGTTGAGTAATATAAATGAGTTAAAAAATAATTCGATAATATGAATAAAATAAATACAATAATTTAAAGGTATTTTTGTAGGTACTATTTTTTAAAAATATGTTTTAATCCAAAATAGAGAAGCTATAATTAATAAAAAAACAAAAAACATTGATGTGGTACCCAACGAGTGTCACATACAAATGAACCCAATCTTTGGATTTATAAGGCCTCAAATCCATGCAAATCTGAAGACCAGCATACAGAACTCCAAGCTCGTCCTATTAGCATGTCCACAAAGATTAGGACTGAAACATGTTGATATACAAATTCCCAGCCCTGATAAGCAATAATGTAATTGTTTTTTGTTCATATTATCTTTAAATTATTTTTTGCCCTCATCTCCCAGCATGACACACACTTAGTAACTTGCAAACATGAAGAGAAATGAAACTGATCATTTTCATTTCTATACAAAGCATATTGAAACAGCTTTCTCCTTAAAGAACAAAGCACATATGTTACGTACAACCCTAAGTTAGAGGATTAGCCACCAATTCATGATGCTAAAAAAAAACCGCTATTGTCTCTTAATTTTGTAGGATCCTATTTTGTCTTCCTATGATACAAAAGGTACTAAAGAGGGATGAGATTTCTAAAACACAAAAAAAAGTAAAAAACACTTCACAGTTCACTTCTTAAGGAAGGTCACCATAAACAAGAAAGCTAGAGAACGACACATTATACCAGTTAACATGAGTACCATCAAACACATATTCCAGTCATGAAGGCTGTAGCCATTTGCTAACAATGCTTTACAACGTGTGATCAACCACACCCCATGATACCTGAGGAAAAACAACACAATTATTGAAATGCTTTCTTGGTTATGTTACTTTAACTCTTCATTTCTTGTAAAGTATCAATATCAAATTAGCATGACATAGACATAGGTATGAATACTCAGACTCTTTAATTTAATATAAATTTATAAAAAACAATTAGAAAAATAGACGCGCTACTAGATATGTATCTAAAAATTTACAATTTTCAATTTAGAATTTGTATAACATAGTTTGCTAGCAAAGTAACAATCAAATAATGAATTGATTGTTCTACAAATTATTACAAATTATAACAAGATTTAGCATGTATTGCAAGGATGAGTTGAATGATCTTGAAAATTTATTTTGTTGCTTAACGTCACATGAAGTAATCTAACTCAACCTATTCTCACTTCTATACAACAATTTGCTTATACACATATTAGGAGTTTATCATACCATTTTTGCTTTATTTCAATTAAAATTATGAAAAGCTTATTTTTATTCATTACCATAATTGAGTATTTATATACATATTCAAAGCCTATTAGAATAAATAATCCTTATTATACACCAACTACTAGATATCCTATAATACAAAATATATCCACTAATGGGTCAACTACACTTTAATTGTCCCCCAAAGTTAAAGCATATCTAGCACACATGTCCAACTTGAATAGAGTGATATGGAAAGATCTTCTAATTACTCCATGAGTTACCATATCAGCTAGTTGTTCTACACTCTTGATGTACAGAACCTTGATGATACTTAACTCTAAATATCTTTAATGTAGTTTTTGTTAAGCTCAATGTGTTTTGTTTAATCATATTATATCGGGTTAGTAGCAATCTTAATAGTTGTAGCGTTATCACAAAACAGAGTCATAGGTTCCTTCCAACCAAAACCAAGTTCGCACAACAAAAGTTTTAACCAAGAAAGCTTGGTAATAGCATAGTGACAAGTGTAGTATTTAACTTCTACACTAAACAATCATACCAAGAGGAGGATCCATATACACTTCCTCTTTCTACTCTCTATGGAGAAAGGTATTCTTTATATCAAACTACAACAAAGGCTAATCCAAATTCACAACGATAGAAAGTATATCTCAAACTGTGTTCATCTTGGCCACATGAAAAAATGTTTCTTTATAGTCTATCCCATAAGTTTGAGCATATCCATTAGCCACTACTTTGACCTTGTTTCTCTCTATTGTTCCATCTGAATGGAATTTCACAATAAAGACACTAACAACCAACAATCTTCTTCCACTTAGGTAACTTGACCCATTCTCAAGTATACTTTTTTGAGGACATTCATTTCTTCTAGCATGATAGCCCTCCACTTTGGATCTTCAAGGGCTTCTTAAAAATGTTTAGGAATAGAAACAAAAGAAATCTAGAGAGGAAAAGTTAGGTGAGCAATAGATAAGTAGTGATATATGACGACGATAGATATATGATAAGTAACATTTGAAGTAGACTTAGAGAAGCACAATTTATCACCTTATTTACGAACTTGAAGATAATACTTTTTACCTTGATCACAAACTTGTAGATCCAAGGTAGTAGGTGTTCTAACAGGATTCTAAAGTATGTCAGTAGTATATGTATCAAAAGTAAGAGGTAAATAAAAAACATGTACCTCATAATCAATTCTAGAAGACTCATAAGATGACACAATAATATTATCAAGAGGAATAGAGGCATCAAAAGGTGGGGCTATAGCATTAACGTTTTTACTCCTATCAAATTATTGTTGGAACAAATGAGACAATCTTTCCTTATTAGGTCCAGGTTCTTATATAGGATTGGAAGACTCTAAAAAGTCATTATATTCTAAGGGAGAAGAATCCTCCCCCTTATTGGAAATCCACAACTAATTTTCTTTCAATCACAATGTTTCCTCTTCCTCATTATGAATCTCTCCTTGAAGAGGAGTTAGAGAAACACCTCCAAAAAAATAAGACTTCCATTCACAAAACTAAACATCCATAAAAACATAGTATTTATCATTAGATGGGTGAAAATATTTATACACCTTCCGTGTATTAAAATAACTGAGAAAGACATATTTTACAACACGTGGATCAAGTTTATCCCTATGTAAGGCGTGAACATGAACGTAACAAATACAACCAAAATTTTTGGGGCATAGGTTCAATGCAGAAGGTATCAAGTGAAAAAGAGACAACATCATTAATGAGTTTTGATAGTCAATAATACGAACGGGCATTTAATTTATAAAATAAGCAACAGTTATGACAACCCTTGTCTAAAGCATAAGGCATATGCCACCTCAAGGAGATGACGGTTCTTACGTTCTATTGTGCTATTCTATTGTGACGTAGAAGCACATGTTGCCTGGTGAATGATACCATGAATTTTAAAGAAATAAGTAAGAAGTTGATTCACAAATTCACGACCATTATCATAATGAAAAACTTAACCTTCATAAAAAATTGTGACTATCATATAAAAAATTGAGGAATATCATGTATAACATCACTCTTAAACTTTATCAAATAAATCCAGGTAACTCTAGTACAATCATAAGTATAAGAAACAAAATATTTTTGAACAAAAGCAATAGGAGTAGAGAAAGGATCCCACACATCCGTGTAAACAATGATTAAAAAGAATAAAACATTTATTTGAAATAATTTTAAAAGAAACACAATTTTTTTTTGCATAAATATATTGTTCACATCTTAAGTTATAAGCACAAATATTAGAAAATAACTTAGGATATAAACATTCAAAGTATAAAAAAAATTGATGTCCTAAACAACAATGTTATAACATAATCTTATCCTTCTAAAATTCTTTGTCCACGTGAAAACCACAATTAGGAATGACTGCCCCCGTCTCCAAGTAGTAGAGGCCTTCTCTCTCTTTATTAGTACCAATTGTCATCTTCGTATGATTGTCCTAAAACACACAATGAGTAGAGTAAAATGCTATAGAATAATCAAAGTGCTTTGTAATCTTTCTAATTCACAAAGATTATTAGAGAGATTTGGTGTAAGTAAAATAGAGAACATGAAGAATGTGGGTGACAAAGAGACATTTCTAGCCTATATAATTAGCATTGGTATTCTATTGGAAAGTTAATTGGACTTAGGTTGCGTTTGGTTCACGGAATGGAATGAGAATGAAATGGAATAAAAAGGAAACCGTTTTGTTTGGTTTAATCACTAGAATCAAATAAAAAATCAGTATTACAGTGTTTGGTTTCAATTGGAATGGAATGGAAAACATTTTTTATTATCTTAATACCTCTATATTTAATAAAATTTAAATAATCATTTAATTATAATTTTTTCGTCAGACAAAATAATTTATGAAAATCATTATTTTTCTAAATAATTATTACTTTAAAAGAAAATATATTATTAAAATTATTATTTTTCTAAATAGGGTTTAAGGTTTTGAGGGTTGGGATTTAGGATTTAGGATTTAGGATTTAGGGATTTGAGATTTGGGGTTTAGGGTTATATTTGTGGGTTAAGGTTTAGAGTTAAAATTATTTTTTTAAATAAGATTTAGGGTTTTAGGATTTGAAATTTAGGGTTATATTTGTGGGTTAAGGTTTAGGGTTGAAATTATTATTTTTCTAAATATGGTTTAGGGTTTTAGGATTTGGGATTTAGGGTTTAAGGTTTTGGGATTTAGGATTTAGGGTTAAAATTATTATTTTTCTAAATAGGATCTAGGGTTTTAGGATTTGAGATTTGGGGTTTAGGGTTTATGGCTTTGGGTTATATTTGTGGGTTAAGGTTTAGGGTTTTGGAATTTGGGATTTAAGATTTGGGATTTAGGATTTAGGGTTTTAGGTTTAGGGTTATATTTGGGGTTGAAATAAAATTGGAAAAAAAATTTGAGATGGGAATGGAATCATGATTCCTTAAGGGGGAGAAGGAATTCTAATTCTTTCTCCTTTAGGAATTGATTCCATTTAATTCCAATTTTTCAGCCCAATCAAACACAAAAATGAAAGGAATCAATTCTCATTCCATTCCATTTCATTCAAGCAAACATAGTACTAATAGAAGTAGGTTAGAGAGATCATTATCCATATGATCAATTGCCCTTGAATCAATTAGCCAAGTGTTAGAAACAGAAAATTGAATGCAGGACCATAATTATTTTCTTAAGTGGTTACATAAGAAACTACAGAAGCAAAAGATGGAAGGATGTCAGTTGATGCAACTTGAGTAGATTTCTTTTTTTCTCTCAACTTGCTTAAGTTTGAACTATTCTAGATAGCTATGGGTTTTCAACAAATATCAATAGTATGTCTATTACTATTACAGTAGGTGCACCATCGAGAACTAGAGTCAATAGATGGAGGATTTGAATGGGTCTTGTTCTTTTGAACAACAAGGGAAAGGATGAGGCCTCATTATGTCCCTCAATGTCCATAGTGACTTATCTTTATACTTTGCGATGGACTTGCGAATAGGCTTCTTCTAGGCTTGGCAAAGGAGAAATATCCAAAACCAGAGTACTAACTTGATCCAAACCTCGATCTAACCCAACCAAAAACATATAAACTTGATCCTTAGGAATACACTTTCTCAATTTCTTAATATCATTGGCATGCTTTATATCGTTAGGTCTACGTTAATCTAGTGCAATATAAATAGAGTTTAGCTTGTTGTAGTATTCAACAAGGTTTCGAACATCTTGATGTAATTGAAAAGACTTCTTCATAAATTATTATGCTTAGGACAAATTAGATACATCTAGATAACATTTTAACTGCATCCCAAACTTCCTTTACAATCCCACATTGAACAAAGTGTGACATTAGCTTGTCTATCATAAAGTTATTGAGCCAAGATTTGACTAGGACATCCTCAGCTTCCCATTTATCAAAAAAATTGGGTTATCTTTTTTTGGTGAAACCTTTCTTTTGGTAATGTAATCTTATTTTACCTACTTGTAATACGCATCTCTAAAATCTTGGATGAAACACAATAGTTAGTACCATCTAACTCAATATCTAATTGAAGTAGATCCATCATGTATGGTCGTGGTAAAGATAACTTTATTATCAAGTTGCATCTGATTTATAGGTGAAGAATCTTTAATTTCAAATATGTTTTCCCTTTTTTATTACTAATACTTAAGTAAAAGAAACTAATTAAATAATAATAATAATAATAACAATAAAGTAAGTAATTAGATTATTGTTAATATGAGATTTAGAAGCTATCACGATAGAGGAGCTAATCGCGATAGAGGAGCTGATCGATGGCAACCATGCAAGGGAAGATCCACAACAAGCCAACTTTGGTGGGAGATATAGTCGGCAATGATGTTGACGTTGACATAGAGAGCAAAGACAAGAAAAGACAAGATTTTCTTGTTTAGTCGTGAAGGGTGGTATCGCAATGGAGAGCGTGGTGGCACACACACGTTGGTTGTGCAGAAACCACACAAATAAAGGCAATTGTGGATGGTTTTTCCAACAGTGATGCTAAACTACACAGAACAGTGACGATTGTTGGTGCAGCAAGGTTGGCTTTTTTGGTAACAACAGGTGTTTTTCTTTATGTTCTGATACCAAATTAAAATTATGAAAAGATTGTTCTATTAATTATCACAATTGGGTATTTATACACATATACAAAGCCTACTAAGATAAGTAATCCTAATTATACACAAACTAGTAGATATCCTATAATACAAAACATATCTATATAATACAAAACATATCTACTAACGCATCAGCTATACGTTAACTGTTTCTATCTACCTTCTCAAAGTTTTTAAGTTGCTTCTTAAGTAAGTAATGAAGTAACAGTCACGACAAACCTTTCAGCATTTGCAATGACAAGAGCCTCCAGTGCAAATCTTGGGTAACAAAAATACCCGAAATACTTGATAATTGCACTATCTTTGTCTTGGTTGGCAACAAGTGTGAAAACAACTGGAAGGAGCGCCGACCACTACAAAGAAAGGATGTGGAAGAAGTCATTAGCAAAAATAAATCTAGGAATAAATAAAAGGCTTAATTGTAAACATTTGTCCTTTTTGCAATTCTACGGTTTAATTCCTCAAAAAAATTCATGGAACTTTATATTTCTTATCTTTTCAATTTCAACACATTTAGTCTAAATTTAAAATTAAAACCAAATGTATTAAAGTTTAAAACTTAAAAGACTAAATAAGTTGAGTTTAAAATTTAAAAGGACTAAATATGTTAAAAATGTAATTTTAACATGCTAATATATTTTATTTTGAAAAAATCTATTTAGACATGACAGTTAATTATAGGTTGAAAAAATAGTTGTAATATAACTTGTGACATAAAGAAGTGCTATTTTGTTTTTGGTCAAAGAGGAGAATTCATTGATTAAAGTTCTAATTACATCATATCATGAGAATTATAAAAAAAAAATACCAAAAACATACAAGAAGACTAAACTATCTGGCTATCATTTTGACATGCTAATATTTGAACTGTACAATTTTAACAAAATTTTTAAATTTAGTTGTTAAAGTTGAAAAGATAAGGAATATTATGAAAAGAATTGAGAGACAAAAGTGTAGAATCTAAAAAATATTTAAGGATGACTTTTATAGGTCAGCCATAATTGAATATAATGAGTTAGTTGTATGCTCTTCTAGTAACTACCAATTGGGAAGGACTGGGATCAAGGACAATGGCAAATGCATAAGCGACGCCAGTCGCGCAGTAAACAAGACAAACCAAAACAATGTAATTAGCCATAAACGATGACAGAGGATTATTGAAGAAATAGAACATAGATAGAAAAACCAATGGCTTGATAGCTATGTTGAGAAGGTCCGCAGTATCTTTAGAAAGAAAATGAGCGAGGCTACTAATCCCTGATGCACTCTCTCTCTCTGATAGTGTACTTTATCTAAGGAAAATGATCTCAAAGCTGCAACCTGGCTCAGTAAAGCTGCATGGACCATAAATGCACACTCAATTATTAGGACTAAATAGCCAAAAGAAAAAAAAGAAAAAAATGTAATCACCTAATAGAATCACGAGATATATAAAAAATCATAATATAGTTTAAGCTATGCAAAATTCGCAATGTAATAACAAAAAAAACGGTTACAAAACATGCACAATCTTTTGCATAACTCAAACTACATTGTTAATTTCTTCCTATCTCGTACTATTTTCTGAGTTTATCCAAAAACAAATATAAAATTAATGATCGACCTTTCAAATAAAATGTTGTTGCATCTTCATAGAATTGAAAAAGAAAAAATTTATCTCAAGGAAAGGATGTTTTCCAAAAGGTTATAGTTTGAGATAACAGTAATTGTCAACTTAATGCAAACTGACTCTTTTACTTTCTTAAATTGAACCGATGAATGAAAAAGATACTTTATAAATTTCATTGTCTCCGATTAGTATTGAGATTAGTCTCTCTGTGACTTTATTCTCTCCAATTTTTAAGCTTTAAATAAAACAATAGACTAAAAAGCTTCTAAACTCTCCAAACTTTGGATTCATTCATATAAAGGTTTCAAAACTAAAAACAATTAACACTTTAATCCCAAATAAGTGCTACACTTCATTCATTTATATCATAATTAGGCCCCAAACTTTTAATTTTACATTTACCTATTAAAACAAAATAGTTTAGGAGCAAACTTGATATTTTTTAATTTAAGTACCTTTGTGTAAAACTTTAAAAGTTTAGATATTTTAAAAGATATTTAACCAAAATAACATACAGAAACCAATATAAAACATTGGCTTTCTACGTTAAGTTATAAAGATACTACAATAACAAACCTACTGAAGCCACTCTTATTTTCAATATATTTGGCTTTTGAAAAGAGAGTAGCAATGATACATTAACTTTGACAAAAAGGTACAAAGTCAGTTAACATTTGGGTGAATAACTAGAAGTCTAATAACTATTGAAAAAGATATTAGAAGTCCAAAACTTTTAAAATTATTAAAGAAAGATCATATGAGCTAACATGTGTCATTTTAATAATATCATATTTTTCTTGCTTACAGCTAATAGAAACAGAAAAAAATCAGGGGATATTAATATTTGTTCTGCAACAGCAGGTTTGAAGCTATTCCTTTATTTTTAAGCTCTATAATCCCCCAAATTTATGCCCATTTTTGGTTAGACACATTTACAAAGTCAAAATGCCATACAATATAAATTGATAAACTCATAATGACTACTCACCAAAAATCAATTGAACAACTCGCAATGAAAATGGAAACTTGCGATAGAGGAGTTGAGATGATGACTATTTTTCGAGAGAATAGGGATGACTTTAGTGATTCTTTATTATTATTATTATTATTAATTATTGTTAAGCATAAATTAAAAATGATAATATTTCACTTATTAAAATGGCACATATTAGCTCACATTGTCTCTCTTTTATAATTTTAGAAGTTTTGGACTTTTAGTGCCTTTTTAATAGTTATTGGACTCTTAATACCCCACCCAAATATTAGTGAACTTTAGCACCCTTTAGTCAAAGTCATTGGACTATCTTCCATTTGCTAAAAGTCCCCTAATTCAATTAGTTACTTATATTTATGCAATTAATATTGTTATTTAAAAAAATAATGATCTTATTGTAGTAAAAAGTAAAACTACAATATATTGATATGTTAGACAGGATATAGACATGAATAAATTGCCTTTATTTTGACATTTTCCTTCAAGTTAGAACATATATATTCATGATGCTCATCTTGGAAGAAAAGACAAAAATAGATTCTTAGTAATAACTTTAGTAAATATATCTCCTAATTACTCGTTTGACTTAATATATAAGGTACACACATCTCCTCGCATTATTACTTTATAAAATGAGAGCTCACTTCAATGTGCTTAATTCACTCATAAAACATAAGATTTTTGACAATGTAAACTGCAGTTTGATTATCACAATGCATAACCATATGATTCTTCACTCTAATGCCCAATTCTTTCATGAGGTTTTTAATCCACGTCAATTCAATTGCAATATGAGCCATAGCTCGATACTTAACTTCTACATTGGAACGGGCAAACCCATTATAGTATTTGCTATTCCATGTTACGAGATTTCTTCCAACAAACGTACAATACCTAATAGTAAATCTTTAATTACAACGAGAACTTGCCTAGTCTGCATTAGAGTAACTAACAATGTCAAGATTTTAACTTTCTTATAAAGAACACCCATGCTAATAGTCCCTTTTAAATATCTCAAAATACGATAAATTGCTTCCCAATGTATTTGCTTAGGTTTTTCCATACATTGAGATATATTAGTTTATGGAACAATGAGATATATCAATTTTTCTCCAATAAAGGTTATATCAGGCCTAGTAATAATGAGGTATATCAATTTTCCTTCTAGACTTATGTATCTCCTCTTGCCATCAAAGTCGTTGCTATTTGTATCATTGAACTAAGCATTTGGATCAATAAGAACGTCAGAAGGCTTAGATCCCAACATACCATTTTCTATCAAAAGATGTTGCACATATTGTTTTTTTAAAGAAAATATGATGCCTTCTTACTATGAAGTATGAACTACATCGATACCCAGAGAGTAACATAGTCGTCCCACGTTTTTGTCTAAAAAACTTCCTTCAATTTGTTTTTGCTTTTACTATTGTTGCAACATCTTTTTAAAAGACAATGGCATCATCTACATACACGATAATCACTATAAGCCCTACTCTTGTCTTTTTAACAAATACGAAATGATCAGATTGGCATATAGAGAATTCAAAGGAAAGAAGTATGTTGCTCAATTTATCAAACCATGTGTGAAGAGATTTCTTTGGCTCATAAATTGCCTTTTTCAAACAACATAGTAGACCACTCACCTCTTGTGCAACAAACTCAGGTGGTTGCTCTATGTATACCTCCTTATGAAGTTCAACATAACAAAATGCATTTTTAACATCGAATTGACAAAGAGGCCAATTAAGGTTAATTGTCAGGGAGATCAAAATCCAAACAAAATTTAACCGAATAACAAAGGAAAATATCTCATAATAGTCAATACTATATATCAGTGTAAAACCTTTATCAACTAAGCGAGCTTTTAAATGCAAGGTTCGCTTTAGGTAAATATTTAATATTAGAGACCTACTTACAACTAACCACTATCTTAACCTTTCGTAACCTAGTAAGCTCCCAAGTGACATGAGATCGTAAAACCACATTTCTTCTTTCACTACAGCACCCAACCAAGGTGAGTAAGTGCTTCCTCATAAGATTTAGGAATTGACATAACCTAGAAATAGCACAAAATTTCAATACACATGAGATAAGAGTTAAAGGACATAAAATTAATTACAGGATAAAAAGCAGTAGAGTATTGACCTTTTCATAAGGCAATAGGAAGATGAAGATCATCAATAAGGGTAGATGGAGATGTAAGAATAAGATCTTCATTAGAAGTAGCCCGTTATGTAGTGGGTAGGGTAGGCACTGGATTCCTTGTAATGGAGGTTGTTGTCAACGTTTATATACTTAGAAAGGTAAGAAGACATAGGGGAGCGAGAGGAAGCAAACTCGATGGGAATAGGCAAAGGAAGGGGTGGACACAACACAACAATTTTAAAGGACATTAGAAGCCCTCGAGAAAAAGGAAGAAGACTTAAAGAATGTGACATCAACACTAACAACATATTTCCCAGTCTATGGTTAAAATATCATTATCCTTTTTTAGTTCGAGAATAACCAACAAATATACACTTTGTAGAGCATGGGGTAAACTTATCAAGAATCCCAAAAACATTGTGCACAAAGAAAGCACATCTAAAAACATGAGAAGAAAGATGAAAGAGCTTTTCTGTAAGACACAACACATGCAATGGGGATCGACTGCCAAACACATATGAGTATAGTCGATTGATTATGTAGCAGGCAATAAGCAAAAAATCGCACCAAAAATTTCATTAGAAAATGCATTTGAAAGGACAACATCTAAAAAATGACAAGCCTTTTTCTCAACAAAGCAATTTTGTTGTGGTGTATGAATACAAGAAGATTCATGAATAACACGATTATTACAAAACATGGGAGTAATTGTTAAACTAAAAAAATCAAAGCATTATCATAACAAAATGTATGAATAGAAACTCCAAATTGAGTCTTTATTTTATTAAACAAAAATTAAATTATAAAAAATACTTTAACATTAGGTCCCTGACACAAGGCCCTAAATATCAAAGTTCACTAAATAAAAGGACTATGACTGCATTTATTGACTCTAGGTGAATACAATGACCTATGATGTTTTCGTAGCTCAAAGGCCTCACATTCCAACCTTAACACAATGCTGGGAGAGACATCCATAAGATCAAGAAGATAAACATGAGGATGTCCTAAGCGATAATGCCATTGTAACACATCATCAAAAGAATGAAAAGCAACTGGAATAGGTAGGATGCCATCCAACTAGTAAACCCCATTTACCAAGCACAACCTACCAATCATCATCTTCTTAGAAAGATCCTAAGGAAGACAATATGTAAGAAAAATGTCACATAACAATTAGAATTTCTAGTTAATTGTTGACAAACAATAAATTCACCGAAAAATGAGGAATACAAAGTACAAAAGACAAATATATGTGAAAAAGAAGAGACAATGCCTTCCCCAATAATAGAAAAGGCTAAACCATCAATTAAAGTAATAGACTTATGAACATGAGGCTGCAAAGGAGACACAAAAAAGAATGACTTACCAATCATAAGGGAAGTAGCACTTGAATTAATGATCCAGGGTGATGTGGAAGATGTATTCAAAGCACTAGTACCTGATTCAACCAAAGTAGCAATCTAGGAGGAAGATGAAGGATCGAAAGCCAATTGGTAAGATTCTTATAACATGTGATTATATTCATCTTGTGACACCAAGATAGACTCATCGGATGGAGTATAAGTCATATCAGTGGTGGAAAAAGAGTTATGAGCCCTAGATTGGGCTTGATTAGCCTGTGTTTTTTTTTCAAATTTGAACCAAGACCTATAAGTCCAATGATTAGTTCCACCTCAATGGGCACAATAGTCATCACCGTGACCACAACTATACCCTTCCTTTAAACCATAGCCTCGACCTCGACCACTAAGAAAATCGTAACCCCACCAAAGGTGGCTAAGGCAGAAGCATCATGAGACGGCACAAGGGTGGTCCAATGGAATGAGAAGTTCAATGTATTATCCGTAAAAACTCAACAAGTGATTGGTCAGACCCAACAACTAACAGGGACATCATGATGCCAAATGCCACCACCACCAATGATGCCAATTCCCCAAACTTCACCAGACTCGTTCAATATATCAATGTGAAGGAATTTGATCACCAATCATAATAGCTTATAGAATATGAGAATAATTAGAATTCAAGCCAGATAAAAGTTTATAATGAAAGTCCTTTTGCTGACGGTTAAGGGTATCCAAATCCGAAATGACTGGGTAATACAATTTAAGTTCCTCTAACTTACTAACCAATTGTCAATATACTTACTAACAGACCTCCCATTTTGACTACAAGATAGTATAACAAAATACAAGTCAAAAATTTGAGAAACGTTCTTGTCCTGAGAATATTGGTCACGCATTACCTGTCAAATTTCCATAATAGTCGCAAGGAACATGTAGTTTCCTGCAATGATAGGTTCCTTGCTATTCGAAAGCCAATTGCGAACCATAGAATTGTCTTTTTCCAAGGGTAAATTCAAGTTTATCACATGCTAGTGGGTTATCTGTCAAATTTGATCATTTTCCTCGGCTTCCAAAAACACTATTATGGCTTGAGCCTAATGCAAATAAATAGAATCATTAAGTTTAAAGGTTGCAATCTGAAGAGATGAGTGATCAGACATAGCAGTTTCTGTAGAAGGAATAGTAGTGCCAATAGAAGAAGTGATGGAAGAGTCTCAGCTATCATTCAATTTGTTTTAAAAAAATCAGCAATAACTAAATTACTTAACACCACAAATTAGCATAAAATTCAACTATGAGAAACTCACATCATAAAGGAAACATGTCGGGGGGAAAATCAACTTGTCAAAAATAAAGTAATCAACACTTGTACTAGCCTCAATAACATAATAGAAAATACAGATATTAGGAATAAATAAATAAATAAAACAGTCAAGGGAGCCAAATCAAGGTACTTATCTCGAAGAAGGCTTAGCAAGCTTTTCCAGAAAGAAATAACGGGTAAACAAACTGCAAACAAGGCATGGCTTGAAACCACCAGGGGAGGCGATGGTAGAAACGAAAGGGGTTGAAAAGTGGTCTAAGTCAGCGAATCCTGCAAGGACAGCCGTCGGGGTTCACGATGTTGGGTTTGCGAGACCTGGGTTTGTGATTTCAGTGGTGGGTCATGCAATTTTGGGTGGTGGGTTTGCAATTTTGACGATCTCTAGTGATGCGAACCCCAAAAGACTAGTTTTGAAAACCACAAAGAACAGAGCAATGTTAACACACCCAAAAGTTCCTAGCATTTAAATCTAATAATAAATTAAAAAACAAATGCTCATGAAACTAAAAATTTCAGATCGTGGGAGATTTTCAAGTTTTGATTATCTATTTAACAATAAGATTGAATTCTCACAAGTTCAATGATAATTAAGAAAAAGCAAAGTTTCATAATAATTTAATTGATAAATTTCTTTCCTCTTGGTTTATATAATACTTATCATAAACTCATAAGCAATGTTCTAAAATAATTAAACATAATATTCTAAAATAATTAAATTATTCTAGCTATCACGTCCCGTTCAAATTGTCCTTAAAAATCCAAACAAATGATGGTTGCCTAAAGGATCTAGACTATTCTACATGAAAAGTTCTAGAGTTGCCTAGAGATGTCTAGAAAGAGCTAGAGTTGGACGAACTCAACTCAAGCTTGAAGACCTTAGAATATTTTAGAGCACGCTGGAGGGTGCTAGAATGGGCTAGAATGTTCTAGAACGTGCCGGATGGTTCGGGAATGATGTAGAAGCCGCTGGAAGCTTACGGAACATCCCGGAAGGTGCATGAAGGAACTAGACAAACCTAGAAGATTCTAGAGTTGGCTAGAAGGTCCTAGACCCTTATGGTATAGTGTACATAAAACAAGAACTCTCTTGTATATTCTAGAAGCTAGAATAATCTAGAAAGTGGTGGATAGCCTTAAGCTTAAAGTCACACTATAAATAGACCCATTGGTCTTCATTTGTATTCATCTTGGGAAATCTTGGGAAATTGTAAGATAATCTCTCTCTAGAGCAATACAAAGCATTCTTTGCAAACTCTCTCTCTATTCTCTTTGGTGTTTCATTCGGTTTCAAAGGCAGGCTTAGTGCAACGGACGGTGCTAAGTGCCGCACGATCTCTACTTGAAAAATAAGGTCGTGACAATTGGTATCAGAGCTTTCGGTTAAAGTATCTCTATCTTTGGCAAAAATGAAGAACGATGCTCCATCTACACCAAGCGTCGATGTTCCACCTATGGAACGTGGGCGTGAGGAAACCTGGAAACCATCAAAGGAATCTCGAGCTAAGTCGAAAGACATACTGTCTAGCTTAGAAGCACGTGTAGGGAGTGCGCAGGACAACTTAGGGGAGCTGTTCGATCGGGTGGATAACTTGGAGGAACGTTGCAATGGCTTGGAGGCCGAGGATGTGGAGATCCATGCAGCGGTGAAGATGTCCCTTAATGAGCTAGATGGTGGCTTAAGGTAAGAGATTGATGGGTTAAAGGCGGAAGTTGCCAAGGTAAGGGATCTTGTCCAAAGAGAACTTGCTAATGTGTTGCTTAGAATGGAGGATATGGGTGGTGATCTAGCTCTATGTAAGCGGGCTATGGCCGCAGGGACTAGTGCAATCACCGTCATTGAGGCTAAGAGGGTGGATGTTCCCAAGCCTAAGACCTTCAACGGTGTTAGGAATGCTAGGGAAGTTGAGAACTTCCTATGGGGGCTAGAATAATACTTTGAGGCTACTAGCATAACGGACCATGCCAGCAAGATCCGAACTGCTGCCATGTATTTGTCCGACACTGCTATGTTGTGGTGGAGACGGAGACATAGAGATGTGCAACGAGGGGTTTGCACAATTGATACCTTTGAAGATTTCAAAAGGGAGTTCAAAATGCAGTTCTTCCCCGTTAATGCTGAGGAGGAGGCAAGGGGCCGTTTGCGACGATTGAAGCAAACGGGTAGCATAAGGGACTATGTGAAGGAGTTCACAACCTTGCTGCTAGAAGTCCCCGAAACATCTGACAAAGATGCCCTATTCTTGTTCATGGACAGTCTCCAATCGTGGGCTAATCTTGAGCTCAAGCGACGTGGTGTCCAAGATCTATCTTCGGCCATTGCGACTGCGGAAAGCTTTATTGACTACTCCACAAACAAGGACAGCTCAAAAGCTACAAATAAAAATTTTGTTAGAGGAAAGAGTGGGGGAGGCCACAACAAAAATCAGGGACCTAAGAATCATAAAGACAACTCATCATTCAAGCCACGAGATAAGGGGAAGGAGAAGGAGGATCGGAATACCTCGAAGCCCCGTGTGACATGCTTCATTTGCGACGGACCGCATTGGGCACGTGAATGTCCGAAAAGAAAGGCATTGAGTGCCTTGGTTGCCTCCACACATGATCAAGATGGAGGTGAGTTGGACGAAGGTGCAAAGATGGGTTCTTTGCGCCTACTTGGTGCATTGCAGAGCGCCCCAAAGACCCCTAAGGACTTGATGTATGTAGATGCAGCCATCAACGGGAAGGTCGCCAAGGCCTTGGTGGACACAGGTGCATCTCACAATTTTGTTTCGGTGGAAGAAGCAAAAAGGCTCGGCCTGAAGGTTGTCAATGGAGGGGGTTCTCTCAAAGCAGTTAACTCTGCAGCACTACCATTGCATGGAGTTGCTCGCGGAGTTAAGGTCAGTCTTGGTGCTTGGACTGGCCAGGTGGACTTATCAGTTGCGCCGATGGATGATTTCCCTATTGTATTCGGCATGGAGTTTTTGGACCAGGTAAGAGCTTTCTTGGTGCCCTGCTCAAACTCTATGTGCATCATGGATGGTGTGAAGGCGTGTGTGGTACCGACGGAAAGGACCACTAAACCTACTACCCAAGCTCTCTCGGCACTTCAATTCAAGAAGGGGTTGAAGAGGGATGAAGAGAGTTATTTGGCCATCCTAAAGGAATACGATGATGAAGAGGCATCGCCAAAGCCAAACTTGCCGACGGAAGTGCAAGTTGTCCTAGATAAGTTCCAAGATGTGATGCCGGAGGCATTACCCAAACGGTTACCTCCAAGGAGGGAGGTAGACCATGAAATTGAGTTGGAACCTGGCACCAGGCCACCAGCAATGAGCCCTTATCGAATGGCGAACTCAGAGTTGGCAGAACTACGGAAGCAACTCGATGAATTGCTGGATGCTGGCTTTATAAGGCCCTCAAAAGCCCCATTTGGTGCCCCAGTGCTATTTCAGAAGAAGAAGGATGGCTCGCTGCGAATGTGCATTGACTATCGGGCTCTAAATAAGATCACAGTCAAGAACAAGTATCCTATCCCACTTATTGTTGATTTGTTTGATCAATTGGGGAATGCTAGATACTTCACAAAATTGGACTTGCGATCAAGATACTACCAGGTACGCATAGCCAAGGGAGATGAGCCCAAGACCACATGTGTAACCAGGTGCGGTGCCTACGAGTTCCTTGTCATGCCATTTGGTCTCACAAATGCACCAGCCACCTTCTGCACTTTGATGAACAAGATTTTCCATCCCTACCTCGATCGGTTCGTGGTAGTATATCTTGATGATCACGTGATATATAGCCGGACTTTGGAAGAACATCTAGAGCATTTGAAGAAGGTGTTCGAGGTCCTGAGGGAAAACGAGCTATATGTCAAGAAGGAGAAATGTTTCTTTGCCCAAGATGAGGTGATGTTCTTAGGGCACAAGATAAAGGGTGGGAAACTAATGATGGATGGAGCTAAGGTGAAAGCCATCCAAGAATGGGAACCTCCTGCCAAGGTTCCCGAGTTAAGATCTTTCCTCGGACTGGTGAACTATTATAGAAGGTTCATCAAGTCCTACTCAGCGAGAGCAGCCCCATTAACCGATATGCTTAAGAAGAACAAGTCTTGGGAATGGACGAGCGAATGCCAAACCTCATTTGAAGACTTGAAGAAGGTCATTAGTAAAGAACCGATACTTTGTCTTCCAGACCCCTCCAAGACATACGAGCTGCACACAGATGCCTCAGACTTTGCCATTGGTGGAGTTTTGATGCAAGAAGGGCGTCTGATAGCCTATGAGAGCCGAAAACTCAATGACACCGAACGCCGCTACACTGTGCAAGAAAAGAAAATGACAACTATCATTCATTGCCTAAGGGTGTGGCGACACTACTTGTTGGGTTCTCATTTTGTTATCATGACGGACAATGTAGCCACAAGCTACTTCCAGACTCAAAAGAAGTTGAGTCCCAAGCAAGCTCGATGGCAAGACTTCTTGGCGGAGTTTGACTACAGGTTAGAGTACAAACCCGGTAAGGCCAATGTGGTGGCTGATGCACTGAGTCGTAAGGCGGAATTAGCAGCCTTGAGTAGGCCAAATAGTCCTCTAGTGGAAAGGATCAAAGAAGGGTTGGAGCATGATGTTCTTGCTCAAAACCTCCTTGCCCTCATCAAGGAAGGAAAGACGAGACGATTTTGGCTGAGTGACGGACTACTCTATGCCAAGCAGAATCGAATCTTCGTGTTAAAATGGGGGAGCTTAAGGAAAGAGCTTATTAAGGAGTGCCATGATTCCCTATGGGCTGGACACCCAGGAATGAGGCGCACCCTTGCTTTGATCAAGTCAATCTACTATTGGCCTCAACTTCGGGACGATGTGGAAGCTTATGTAAGAACTTGTCTCGTGTGCCAACAGGACAAGATAGAGCAGCATGCACCCAGAGGGTTGTTGGAACCGCTGCCTATTCCAGAGAGACCATGGGAAAGTGTCTCAATGGATTTCATTACTTGCTTGCCAAAATCTGAGGGCTTTGGCAGCATTATTGTCGTCATCGACCGCTTCAGCAAATATGTGACATTCATACCTGCCTCAACAGACTGCACGATAGATGAGACGGCACGTTTGTTCCTCAAGAATGTTGTGAAGCATTGGGGAATCCCGGCTAATATCGTGAGTGACCGAGACCCACGATTCACGGGGAAATTTTGGACTGAACTATTCAAGTTGTTGGGATCAGACTTGAATTTCTCCACAAGCTTTCACCCACAAAGTGACGGACAAATGGAGCGTGCCAACGCGTTGCTGGAGTTATATCTCAGGCACTTTGTGAGGGCTAATCAGCGGGATTGGGGGAAGCTGTTAGATGTAGCCCAATTCTCTTACAATTTACAACGGAGCGAGTCTACCGCAAAGAGTCCCTTTGAAATCGTCATGGGGCAGCAACCCATGACTCCTCATGCCTTGGCCACGAGTTATGAAGGGAAGAGTCCTGCTGCCTTCAAATTTGCCAAGGCGTGGCATGAACAAGCTGAGTTGGCCCGAGCCTATCTGAATAAGGCATCTAAGAAGATGAAGAAATGGGCTGACAAGAAAAGAAGGATGGTGGAATTTCATGAAGGCGATTTGGTTCTTGTAAAACTATTGCCCCAACAATTCAAGTCCTTGCGGAAGGTTCATAAGGGGTTGGTACGGAAGTATGAAGAACCATTTCCAATCCTCAAGAAAGTCGGTAAGGTGTCGTACAAGCTGCAACTCCCTCCAAAGCTCAAAATTTATCCGGTCTTTCATGTAAGCATGCTAAAACCTTATCATGGAGACAAGGAAGACATGAGTCGAGGAGAATCCAAAAGGGCGCCTACCGCAGTGGTAACCTCCTTTGACAAGGAAGTGGACTCAATCTTGGTGGATCGCGTGATCCGGCGTAGAGGTGTACCAAGTTATCGGGAATACTTGGTCAAATTGAAGAACGCTTCGGATGTAGAAGCAAGCTGGGAACCTGAGGACTCTTTGTGGCAATTCAAAGATGACATAGAAAGGTTCAAGCTTGAAGGCGCGACGAGGGCGTCGCGAACTTGAGTGGGGGAGGGTGTCACGTCCCGCTCAAATTGTCCCTAAAAATCCAAACAAATGATGGTTGCCTAAAGGATCTAGACTATTCTACATGGAAAGTTCTAGAGTTTCCTAGAGATGTCTAGAAAGAGCTAGACTTGGACGGACTCAACTCAAGCTTGAAGACCCTAGAATATTCTAGAGCACGCTGGAGGGTGCTAGAATGGGCTAGAATGTTCTAGAACGTGCCGGATGGTTCAGGAAGGATGTAGAAGCCGCTGGAAGCTTACGGAACATCCCGGAAGGTGCATGAAGGAACTAGACAAACCTAGAAGATTCTAGAGTTGGCTAGAAGGTCCTAGACCCTTATGGCATAGTGTACATAAAACAAGAACTCTCTTGTATATTCTAGAAGCTAGAAGAATCTAAAAAGTGGTGGATAGCCTTAAGCTTAAAGCCACACTATAAATAGACCCATTGGTCTTCATTTGTATTCATCTTGGAAATCTTGGGAAATTGTAAGATAATCTCTCTCTAGAGCAATACAAAGCATTCTTTGCAAACTCTCTCTCTATTCTCTTTGGTGTTTCATTCGGTTTCAAAGGCAGGCTTAGTGCAACGGACGGTGCTAAGTGCCGCACGATCTCTACTTGAAAAATAAGGTCGTGACAATACGCTATTTTGACTCATCCAAAAGTTTTTTAATCAACCCATAAAGTGTTATGTGGTCTTCTTGGCCATTACTCTCGTAAATGATCCAATTGAAATGTACAATAGATCTTATGGTATGGTGCATCTTGGTTCTCATCATCTAGGTTGTGTGATTATGGTGCAGTGTTGGGTCTTGTGATTTATGGCGTTTCGTAGAATCGTGATACCTTTAGTGGTCGGGCTTCATGGTTTTGGCAGTGGGATGGATGGATATGGATAGAGGCTGATGGTGGCTGACGGCTGAAGATGGTTGGTTAAGGAGGGTTAGGTTCTGATATTATGTTCTTTTGAATAAAATAATAATCTTATTATATTAAAAGAAGCATTAAAAAATAAAGCTATAATATATTAATATACTAAATAGGATATAAGCACAAAAATTAAGTTTTTCATAATATATTCAGAACGCAAGATATATATATATATTTTTTGCTTCGTAATAATCCACGATCAAATTTATCAATCTTATTATGAAGTTGTGTTCAATTAAAATTTTTAATATATTAATTGTAGTTAAAAATTGAAAAGAACTGCACATGATACAAAAAGGACGATGGTGGGGAGGAAGAGACATAATGAGGAGAGAAATATACATGTATCCCTTTTCACTTATTTTCAATACATACTACGTATATTTGTCTCACATTGAATAGGAATAAAACAGTAATACTGTTTATAAGTTTGGACAACCCTTAACTTAATGTGATTTTATTGGGTTGAGTTAGGCTTGAGTTTCTAACATGGTATCAGACCTGGGTCTAATCTCTATGTGCTTGGACCTAATTGGACTCTACTACAGTCTCACTGTGACGGTAATGTCCACCTTTGTCCGTTGTGTGGAGCGAGGCTGTTAAGTATCCTTGTCCCACATCGATTAGGAACAAAACAATAATACTACTTATAAGTTTGAACAACCCTTAACTTAATGAGATCTTATTGGGTTGAATTAGACCTGAATTTATAATACTTACAATTACAAAGAGAATTAATATCTTTGAGTTAATATATTTATTTTCAATTAAAGTATTTACTAGATAGATGACCCTATAGCCAAGTGAGAAATGGGCGCATCCAGGGTTATTTAAAAGTTGTACCAGCTAATTGACAATTCACTCCCTAATTAACATAAAATCAATCAAATAATCTTCTTAAGAGCAAAATTAGTATGCCACAAATCAGGTAGCTGAATTGGTTGAATCAGTTCCTCTTTTTTTAATAATATTATTTGGTCTAAAAAACTCAACACATAAAAAAATAACATAATAAACAAAAATATTATTGGAAAGAAAGAACAGTATTTAAATTTTTTTATATTGTAAAACAGTATTTAATGTATAATTAATTTCAATCCGTTTGAATATTCTATGGAAATATATTTAGAACAACTATTATTTGTCAGGTGGCAAACTTGAACATCAACGTTTTTAAAAATAAAAATAAAACTTTGATGAATTGCTTCTTCAACTCTTTTGGTTATAAATATAAAAAGAAAAATTGAAGGCAGAGTAACCAAGGGTGGCATCCCTACATCATAGAGATATTAAAGAAGAACTCTTTTGATTATAAATATAAAAAGAAAAATTGAAGGCAGAGTAACCAAGGGTGGCATCCCTTAGACATCATAGAGATATTAAAGAAATATAAAAAGAAAAATTGAAGGCAGAGTAACCAAGGGTGGCATCCCTTAGACATAATAGAGATATTAAAGAAATATAAAAAGAAAAATTGAAGGCAGAGTAACCAAGGGTGGCATCCCTTAGATTGCAATGATGTAGCTAAATCTATATATTGTGGTAGCGTTTTGATGAATAAGGGTAACTTCATTTTTTATCACTAAAATTAAGCTTATGATTACAAAATATCAGTGAGACATGTTATAAAAATACCACTAATCTTAATATTAGAATTGCATGTAAAAAAATTGGTGATAACTATGGTACGATGAATTTTTTTTAAAATTTGATGATATTTTTATTATGAAAAAGATATATATGTAATACTGATAATATGAATTGTTGCATTTAGTAAGCAAACACGACATGAAAAACATTTTTAGTCATAATTTATAACTAATTGTTTTATGTTTTAAAGTTCTTGATATTCATTACTATAATTGTTGAATTCCTTGATTTTTGACTTATGAAAATGTAAGTTTTAAGAAATAAATAATTATAATAATATTAGAAATTTATTTAGGATAATTCATTCCTATAAATATAATATTTAGTTTTCTTTTTAGTCCTAGATTTCGTACTATAAAATAACTATTAACTTTTAACAAAATATATACAAAAAAAAACACATTATTTTACATTTCATTCCAATCCAAATGGTATCAAAGCTTCTTTTAAAAAAAAACTATTTTTTAATGGTGGACCCAATAGCTCCTAGAAAACAAAAACTAATATTCTCAATCATTAAAAACTTTTTACCATAAATTCAAATGATATCCTATTTTGATAACTCTAAGTAGAAATACTAAATGAGAGATATAATAGAAAATGAGTTAAATCACTAAAATTAGTAATCAACGGAAAAATAAAAATGGGTCAAAGAAACCATTATCCACCAAGATTAGTGTTCTCCAACGTTATAATTCTAGAAATTCAATAGTCACAACTTGGCTTATTTACTCTATGGTACCCTCCATTGGTAAAACTTAAATCCTTCTATATTGGTAAAACTTTACAACAAAAGATGTATGACAAACCGTATAAAAGACTTATTTGGACGGTGAAGATTCAACCCACATCTTTGACTTAAAAATACAACTTTGAAAATTAAAACAAGAGAAGAAAAACGTCATTGAAAAATACATGAAAATGACATCATTATATCAAGAACTTGATCTTAGTTATGAACAAGAATGAGGTGTCCAGAGGATAGCACATGTTACCATATAATAATGGAGAATAAGAGAGTGTTGAACTTCTTGCTAATCTAAACATAGAGCTCAATGATGTTCGTGTGAAGGTCCTCATTCGTCGCCCATTATTGTTGGTTCGCGAGGTCTTATCGGAGGTACGATGCAAAGTCGATCTGTGCAAGGTAATGTTCACTCCCTCTTTGCCTCTTAGGTCTCTATCTCACGAAGATATGGTTGAGAAATTAGCCCTAAAGGTTGGGATAAATAGGCAAGACAATTTTAGTGAGCTCTTGGGTTTAAGAGGGGATATCTAGTATCCTAAATGGGTTAGTTGAAAAAAATTTCAAATGGGTTAGATTGGATGGTTAGACCACTCTAATTAATTTAAAATAAGAGTCAGGTCTTATTTATATAATAGGTATCATGGCTAGGTGTAGGCCTAAATTCACAGCAAAAATGTATTTTTTATGAACACTGTCGAAAATCCAAACACACTAAAGATATTTATTAAAAAATCATGAAAAACCTATAGATAGAAAACCGAGACAAAACAAATCTTGAAGTTTTCACAAATCAATTGACCATCATATAGAAGGAGCTTCAATTCAGAACAATTGAATCAACTTAAAAACTTTTTTCCAATTTTCAAAGTTTTGGTCAGTCAACTACAAGTGCATCATCTGTATCATTGGCCTACAAAGGTAACCACTTAAGTTCTCTTATAACCACTTCCCAAATAAAATTTCCTTGGATTATTAATTTGGGAGTATTAAATCATATGACTTATAATTATAATTTATTTACCAGTTACTATTCCTATGTTGGAATTCTTAAAGTTATAATTGTAAATAGATCTCTCTCAACCGTTGTCGAAAAATAGAGTATTAGTATGTCAAATTATATAAATATCAATTATGTACTTTATGTCCCAAAAAACTTGTCCTGCAATTTAATTTTCATTAATCATTTAACAAAAATCTCTCGTTGTTCTATTAATTTTTTCCCCTTGTTATTATGTCTTTAGGACCTATCATTAGGGACAACAATTGGCATTACTAAAGAGTGTGAAAAACTATACTACTTTGATGAAGTCTACTTATGATTATGTTTCTCTTTCTAAGGATAGAAAAATTCTGTTATGGCATTATAGAATGGGACATCCTAACTTTCAGTATTTAAAATAGTTATTTTATTCCCAATTTTTGAATAATAAAACATTTAATTTTCAATAAGATATTTGAGAATTTGCAAAACATCAACGTATTTCATTTCCACGAGTACCATATAAACCTATCAAACCTTTTGCCTTAATCCATAATGATGTATGAAGCCCATCACATATCCTTAATCGTACTTATAGTAAATTGTTTGTTACCTTTATTGATGATCATACATGGATTTGTTAAGTTTATCTGTTAAAAGAAAAAAAATAAAGGCTTTAAATATTTCTATTAGCTATCACACAATAATTTAAACCCAGTTTCAAACACAAATATAGATTCTCCAAACTGATAATGGCATAAAATATTCTAATCATACCTTACAATATTACCTCTAAAATCATGGGATAATCCACCAAAATCATTGTGTTGACACTCCCCAACAAAATGGGATAGTTGAATGAAAGAATATACACTTCCATGAAATAGCCGAGTTTTAATAGTTACCTCAAATATAGCCAATAAACTACAAGGATATCTCATTAATCGTATAACTAGAAGGGTTCTTTCTTTTGAAACTCCACTTCAAAAATAAAAAAAATAAAAAAAATCTTATTTCCCATGCATCATCTTCAGTCGAGAAAATTTTTATTTTTACTATATTTGTAAACGACCATTTAAAAACTATATCCATACTTGACCCAAAAGTCATTTAGTGTTTTTTTATTGGGTACTCTCCTATTTCAAATTCTATAATTCCTCCACCAATAGAACATTTGTTAGTCTCAATATTATGTTCTTTACAAACATTCCCTTTTACTCAAAGCCTTCTCCTCATGGAGGAATAACACAAAAGGAGATAAAACTTTTGATTTTGGCTTTACATTTGATCTCACTCCTCCTAAACTCACTTCATTTATTACTCATGATCAGAGTAATAAAACTTATAACCCAAATAGAAAATCCATGCCGTACATAGCTTCATGTACTATTTTGTCACCTATAAAGAGTAACTTGAACTCTCGTAGAGAAACAAATAAACAAAATAACAAAGAGACAATTACATATTCATTGAAAGCCAAAATTAAAAGGCAAGAAAAACTTCACAACTGAAGCACCATGAGAGTCAGAATTGGTGATAGATCCAAATATCCATAAGCTTATCTGAATCCCCTCAATGTCTTGAGTTACCTATTACTCTTAACAAAAAAAACACAATCTTGTACCTTCCATCCTATTTCTAGATTGTTTTTAAATAAAAACTTGTCTTCTAGAATTTATGCCTTTACCACTAATCTTGATAGAACAAAGATACCAAATGACACTCACGAAGCTTTGGAAATTGCAGAATGGATAGAAGCTATTATGGAAGAAATCATGCCTTTGAAAAGAATAGAACTTGGGATGTGACAAAACTACCAAAAGGAAAAATACCAATTGGTTGCAAGTGAATTATTACAATAAAATACAAGGTTAATGGGACAATAGGAAGGTACAAAGTCTGCCTGTTTGTAAAAGGATTTATGCAAACCTACAAGATATACCATACTAAAACATATGCACATGGGGTTATATTGAACACAATTTGGGTACTACTATCCCTAGTAGTAAATTTGGATTGGACACTTCATCAACTAAACACAAAAAATGTGTTCCTAAACATAGAATTTGAAGAAAAAATATTCATGACCATGCCTCTAGGTTTTTTATAGGAGACAATATCGTGTATAAACTGAAAAAAATTATTTTATGGCCTTAAATAATCGCTTAAATCTTGGTTTGATAGATTTACAAAAGTGGTAAGGAAACAAGTATAATCATATCATACAGTGTTTTCTGAAACACTATAAATGGAAGAAAAACAATTTCATTAGTATATGTTAATGATATAATTATGACTCGAGATAATCTAGAAGAAATCGGGGGGTTGAAGAAAACCTCGGCCACAGAGTTTGAAATAAAAGACTTAGGATAAATAAGGTACTTCATCGGCATAGAAGTTGCAAGATTAAAAAGTGGAATCAATGTTTCTAAATGAAAATACATTCTCAATCTTCTCATGAAACATGTATAATTAGATGCAAACCAAGTGAAAACCCAATAGAAGCAGAAAAAAGGAATGAAGATATGGAAAAACTAATGGACAAAGACAAATATCAAAGATTAGTAGGAAAATTAATATATCTGTCTCACACCAGATATGATATTGCATTTGCAATTAATGTAGTAAGTCAACAATTCACTCTCCAAAGGAAGCTCACTTAGAAGTTGTTTACAAAATTCTAATGTATCTCAAAAGGTCCCCAAACAAAAGATTATTCTTTAAAAAAAATGAAACCCAAGAAATATAAGTATTTATAATGTAAATTGGGCTAGTTCAATAGAAGATTAAAGATCCACTATAGAGTATTGTACCTTTATTTTTGAAAACTTAATTACCTGACGTAGTAAGAAACAAAATGTAATTGCTAAGAGTAGTGTTGAAACTAAGTTTAGAGCAATTACACAAGGAATTTATAAAGCTTTGTGGTTAAGAAAGGTGTTGAAAGAACTTGGGATTGCAACAAAATATCATATTAAGCTTTACTATGACAACAAAGCAATCATCAACATATCCCTCGATTCAATTCAATATGAGAAAACAAAACATGTAGAAGTGAGTAGTTATTTCTTCAAAGAAAAGGTTGAAGATGATATTATTTACGTTACCTACATTCCCACAAAAGAGCAAACAACAAACATATTCATAAAAAGACCTTCAATGACATTTCAATGATTTCATTGACAAGTTGGAGATGATTAACATATACAATCCTATTTAAAGGAGAATGTTGAAATCCCTAATTTTCTTTAAGTTCAGTTAAGGAAATATGACTTTTAGGAAATCTATAAATATGGTAATATTAGAGATTTATTTAAGAGATTTCATTCTCATAAATCACATATTTAGTTTCCTTTTTAATAAAACATTTTGTACTATAAAATAGTAGTTAATTATGTACAAAATATATTTAGAAAATAAAATAGAACACATTGTTCAACATTTCTTCCTAATCTAGAATAATAAATAGATAACCCCATAAAATGTCAAGTTATTTTTTACATCAACACAAATCTAACATGGACATTTTAATTGACACAATTTATCACTCCTAAACTATTTTTGTAATATGTCTAAGTTGGGTGATACTTTTGCATAACAGGTTTAAGTTTGCTAGTAAAAAGTGAATTTTACCCAATGATTTATAGACAAGTAAAACGAATTATTTACCAAAAGGCATCAAAGTATAATAATCAATTTTATCATACTAAGTTTGTGTTTTTCTACTTACTAACACAAATGATAATGAAGGTGTAGCTACTTGAACCCAATGATGAATCCTTCACTTTAGCAAGAATTCCCAAACAGACTCCAGGAATTAACAAAATTAGAAAATCAACGAGTTCAGTTCTAGATTCTCTCAATCGTTGCTTACCAACACTGAAAGAATATTAGCTTTAATTAAAAAGTTTGTTAAAACTACACTACTCAAGGAATATGTGATAAATAAAAATTACGAACAACATTGATCTCAAATTAATATGTACTAACTTAAATGTGGATAAACAAGCTCAGAATCCGTTTGTCTCTCATCTGATCACCATAAAATGGTTTATTGTACACTCATAGCTAGATAAATTGACCCTTTTAACACAAGTGAAAAATTTGAATTGATCAATTAGACATTACAAAAATAAATATTAAAAACATGTAACCATAGTAAACTTCATCTAGCACTTTTTAGAGTTAACATCTAACTATACATATTACTTATATCGTAACACGTGGTTAGATATTTTGAGAAATAAAAAAGTTATTCATTTTTTAGATAATTGTATCACGTGACACAATATAAGTGATATGCTTACAAAAGTGGGTGCAAATTTGAGTAATTATAACATTTCTCTAAAAAAATGTCAAAACTATTTTCATAACTTTGAAATCATATTGTATTTTGTAAAACCATTTTTGTTTAAAACCACTTAACAGAAGCATAAAGCAAACATACTCTTAGGGTGCAAAGACCACTACAACATCTATTCTTACTTGGAGGGAACTACAAGGTTTTTGGAAGTTTTATTTTTAAGTGTTTGATGTGCAAACAAAAAGTAGCAGATATATACCTTCCAAGAAAATATCTGTACTGCCAAACTACACCAGGAGTAATTCGATGGGACAAATCTCTAGTCTTTAAGAAGTTATGTCGTATAAATTCTCGTTTCAATTGACAATCAAACTTGATATCCCAACATAAATCTCTAATAAAAGATAGTTGAATCGTAGTTCCATCATCTTTAGTCGAGGCAGAGGCAGAGGTAGAGACAGCTTTGTCAATGTATTGTAACATATCTGATGGTACTGGGTACCCATTATGAAGCATCCATTTGACAGGCAATTGTTCGTGTGTCACATCTGAGTCGTCTTGTTTCACAATACCCTCTAGAATATCAATGAAGTGATCTGGAGGATTAACCCGTTCTGGAACACTAATGCCAAGACCAGAAAAATATTCTTCAACTTTTTTTACAGGACCATGATAAACAGTAAGACCACCTTTGACTAGTAGTACTAAATCATCGAACATCTTGAACAAAGCATAGCTGTTTCAAATGAAAAAGAATAAAGGAATGAAAAAACTACAAATTGAAATTAATAAGCAAAATTCAATTACTTAATTATAGTTAAATTCTTGCCTAGAATAAGAAGGAAGTTCCTTCTCAAGCATAACATTAGAAAACAATCCAACCAGTGAGATCATGTTACACGGCCAAAATTGTAAAAAATATTACATGGATAAACAAATTAAAAAGAAAATTATATTATTAAAATTAAAAATATATAAATATAAATAAATGTATAAATTATAAATACAAAATTTAAATAGAGTAAAGAATCAAGAACTATATATTAAACAGTATTCTTAAGATAATTTTTCTACTCACCGTAAGGTGTTAGAGAACTTCGAAAACTTATTTCCTAAGATACAATAATCAAATAATAATAACATTACACTACAATTTATTATTCTACGAACTTTCAAGTATTTAAACTCTATTAAACAGACATCACTATAGATAGAAAATACAAAAAAAAATTCATACTTTTCTTTCCGCTCTATTTCTCTATGTGTTCTTTTTTGTCTTTTTTGTCTTTTACATTTTCTCACTTATCCATCTCTATTTTTTTAATATATAGAGAACAATAAAGAGAAATGAAAAAGAAATAGAAGGAAGAAAAGTAACTAAAATTAATTAAAACATCTAAGGAAAACATAAAAGAAATGGTAGAAAAGAAAAGTAATTGCAAAAAAATCAATTTCCATTAAATAACCATTTCAACAATTTTAATTTAAATATTATCTAATAATCTCCTACATGAATAAAATTTGACGTAGATTTTAAATCAAATTTTGACACAGAAATAGAGTTCAACAATTTGAAACCTACATAGGATAGATAGGTGTTACACTTTGAACTTTCTCCTGTGAAAGTATATTTACCTTACTGACTAACAAATAAACACGATGTCCTTGAACTGCTCTACCGTTTATGTAAACAATGACATACTTCACACAAGAATCTTCCCTGATACAATTCAGTTTTCACTATTATGTTAGTTTTGGCCATGAACATACGCATGGTTTTGTGAGAGTCTCTAGAGAATTAAGCCCTACATAATCCTCTTTCGAAGTGACCTCACTCCTCCCTCACATAGGTTATCTCTTATCTATAAAAGTAATCCGCAAAGAGTAATATGCAAAGAATCATTAAAAGCCTTAACTAACCTTATATATATTGCTATATGCCCTACCAATAACAGGTTGGCTATCACAATGGAAGCATATTACAGGTACGGGCTTCACCCACTTAGAAATTTCCTATAAAAAATTGTGTAGCCATTTGGCTTCTTCGTCACATTTATCCAAAGCGATGAACTCAGATTCCATCGTGGATCTAGAAATGCACGTCTGTTTAGAGGACTTCCATGAAATAGTTGCACTACCCAGTATGAATACATATCCACTAGTAGACTTTGAGTCTTTCATGTCAAATATCTCATTTGCATCACTATACCCTTCTAATACAACTAGATATCTTGTGTAGTCATAGCTATGTGTATATCTTAAATATCAAAGAAGTCTTGTAATACCTTTCCAGTGATCAGATCCTGGATTACAGGTATATCTACTTAATTTACTTATAGAGTAAGCTATGATCGATCTTGTACAACTCATCAAGTACATAAGACTTTCTATCATTCTATAATATTCTAGTTGAGATACACTCTCACTTTAATTCTCAGATAGGTGTAGATTTACATCTACTGGTGTTGTTACAATTCCAAAATCACTACTGTTGAATTTCTCAAGTATTTTGTCAACGTAATGACATTGATTTAAAATGAGACTGCTTGATATCCTTGATATCTTAATTCCCAGAATTACATCAACATGACCCATGTCTTTCATATCAAACCTTGAATTCAACATAGTATTAGTAGATTTGATCATTTGATCAATACTATCCACAATTTGCATGTCATCAACACAAAGACACAAGATAACATAACCATCTTTCTTATTCTTGACATATACACATTTGTCACATTCGTTGATTTTAAAACTATTTGTCCTTATGACATTATTAAACTTTTCATACTACTATTTTGGTGCTTGTTTCAAGACATATAAAGACTTCACCAATTTACAAACCTTTCCTTCTTACCCTAGGCCAGAAAAACCCTTAGATTTATCCATGTAAATTTCTTTATCTAAATCTCCATTTAGAAAGGCTATCTTTACATCCATTTGATGTATTTCAAGATTTCGTAGAGAGATGAAAGCAATTATCATCCTTATGGATGTAATTCTTGTCACATGAGAATAAGTATCAAAGTAATTAAGGCTATGTCATTGTTTGTTTCCCTTAATTACAAGACTGGCCTTGTACTTTTCAATTGAACCATCTGATTTACGTTTTCTCATGAAAATCCACTTGAACCCTACTTTGAGGTAAATTAACTAGTTCCCAAATGTCATTTTGCATAATGAACTCAATTGTACTATTAATGGCTTTTTTCCATTGAGGGCCTTCAAAAGAATTTATAGCCTCTTCATAGATTTCAGGTTCACTTTCTAAAAAGTAGGTCAAAAAATCTGAACCATAGGACGTTTCTGTCCTAGTCCTATTACTGCATCTAGGTTGAACCTCAATCTTATCCTCAGCCTCTTATTCAGATTCTTTATTTTGACTATCTTCATCCATAGTTATGTTCGTTTGGACAAACTTGATTCTCCTTAATTCCATTATTGTGTTCTTGTGTATGTTTAAGATCTTGGACTCATGCACAAGAAAAAAAATAAGCACTACTTTATGTGCATATCTTCACCTTTTTTGATATAGATATGGCTACATTAGCAAGACACCCCACACGTATAAATATTTATAGGAAGGTACCTTTCCTTTTAATAATTCATACAATGTCTTATGTGTTTTTTCTAGGATACCTTATTTAAAAGGTAGTTAGCTCACAAAATAGCTTCATCCCACAAGTTCTGTGGCAACTTAGAATTTAAGAGCATTGCATTCATCATTTATTTCAAGGTACAATTCTTATGTTCAGCAACTCCATTTCGTTGAGGTGAATAAGGCATTATGGTTTTATGGATTACTCTGTGTTATACAAAGAATTAACCAAACGGTGTTTTATATTCACCATCATAATCATTGCACAGTACTTTGATCTTTTTGTTGAATTGATTCTCAAATTCTGTTTTATAAAGAATAAATTTCTCTATAGCTTCATCTTTGTTTTTAAGCAAATACATATGGCAATATTTCATGTTATCATCAACAAAAGTAATAAAATACTTATTACCACCCATTTTTTGAAGAAATTTCAAATCATATAGATCAATATGAATTAAGTCAAGGGATTCAGTGTTCCTTTCAATCGAATGAAACGATAACCTAGCCATTTTTGCCTCAACACAAGTCTCACACTTATACTTTGAATCTATTTGGAATGCGGATATGTGTTCCATGTTGATTAGTCTATGTAATGTATTGTAATTAACATGACCTAGTCTACCATGCCATAAGTTGGAAGACTCAAGCAAATAATAAAAAGAATTAATTTTATTAATATTCTTAGCTTTTATAGTATTGAGTTTAAATAACTCATCAGATGCATACCCTTTTCCCACAAACATTCCATTTTTGGTCAAAACTACCTTATCAGATTCAAACATTATCCGAAAGCCATGCCTATCTAGCAATAAGCCATAAACAAGATTCTTACGGATATCACATAGAGTACATTTTCTAATGTAAGCTCCTTTGCAGAGCTCATTTGTAGTTTAACCTGGCCTTGCCTTTAAATGGCTAATGTGGTAGAATTTCCTATGAAAAGCTTCTCTCCATCTTTCCCTGGCTCAAAAGTAGTGAATAGCTCTTTATCTGAGTATATATGTCTTGTTACACCAGTATCAATCCACCACTCCTTTGGATTTGATCCCTCCAAGTTCACCTTAAAAACAATTGCACACAAGTCAATATCAGAGATATCATAAGTAATGTTGTTAACCATGTTTGCCTCACGATTCTTGTTTCATTTTGAAAACTTGTAGTCCAGGGCTTTATGATTTGTCCTATGACAATTAAAGAAAATCCTTCTGAAGCTTAACTTCTTAAAAGTTGCTTCTCTAGGTCCCAACTTAGACCTTTTACCCAACTTGCCCTTGCCTTTGCCCTCATTCTTATTATTCTTGAAACTTTGACCATACTCCATCACATTAATTTTGGGTGCTGATAGGATATACCCTCTTTTAGAATAAGTCTTGTTGTCTTCTTCCATTTGGAATCTTATCAGCAAGTCTTTAAAAAAAAACTTCCCTTCGCTTGTGCTTAAGGTAGGCTTTAAAACCTACCTATGAAGTGGTAGTTTTTCAATAATAGTTGCAAACTGGAAGGTTCACTAAGTACCATCCCTTCATCATACATCTTTATTAAGATATCTTGGATTTCACGTAATTTACTGCATATAGGTTTAGAGTCCATTATCTTATAATCAAGAAAGCAACCAACCAAAAATTTCTTGGCACTAGTATTTTAAGTTTCATACTTCCAGCCCAATGATTTCCATAAGTCATTGGTCGTCTTCTCCTTATTATACTCATTGTACAAGGAATGAGTTAGGATATTTAGAACATAATTTCGACATAGGTAATCAAAATGTTTCTATGCTTCAATAACACTAGCATACTAAGAATCTTATTCACCCTCAAGTTGATTGAGAGCTTATTTAGTCAAGAACCTTGCCAAATTCAAGGTGGTGAGACAGAACATCAATTTATTCCTCCATCTCTTGAAGTTCAAGCCATTAAACTTCTTTGGTTTCTCTACTACAACATGGTTCAAATGAACAGACTCCATTAACATTGGAGTAACCCCATGAGCCATAGAATGTCTTATTATTTGGTTAAAATTAGAACCACCTACTGTAGGGTCGATAACATTCAAAATTGGGTTCTCAATTTAGGATAATGGATTGGTCATTTCAAAAGTCTTTTTTTGTTTTTCTTTACTGAAAAATACACAATTAAGAACAAAGTATTGTAACCACAAAAGCTATGTATAAAATATTTATGAAGCTATTCCACAAAGAAACAAAAAGTTACTTATCGTAAATGTTTGAACATATGGATAGACCTAGAGCAAGACCCATCTAATAGCTTGAGTTTATTTGATAGCCCGAGTCTAGCAAACAACTTGAGCCATAAGATGAGTCATTCCAAAGGACCCATCTATGCCCGTACCTATAACACACTAGCAGGAGAGACCCATCTGAAGGACCTTTGGCATCTATAGGGTCGACACCCGCATGTGCTATGGGTGGTCAATCTTAGACCATGAATATGTTTAATTTTTTACCTTTTTTTCCCCCTTGACACCCCTTCATGTGTACACTTTATGTAATCGACATCTGTACGTATAATACTTTATATATAGAGGGACTCTCTAAGTGATCCACATATTTCATCAATTACTCTGACTTTTCTCTAGTTTCTCTCTATATAAATCGGACCAATCTCAACATTTTGGCACCCACCATAGGGCTCAGTTTATCTAAAAATATATAATCTACTGGTTTAGTCTACGAAAGGAGCTCATTACCGATAATGGGAAGCAATTTATAGGTCGCAAGATCAAAGAGTTCACCATCAAATACAACATCAATATGTGTCACTCAATACCATATTATCTTCAAGCCAATGGTAAGGTAGAATCTTTAAACAAATTAATAATCAACCTACTAAATAAAATGTTGGAAAATGCAAAAGGAAGATGGGTTGAGGAGCTTCTTGGGGAATTATGGGCTGTCAGGATTAGTCCTTGAAGAAGCACTAACAAGACACCATTTTTCCCTAGTCTATGGGACTGAAGTAGTGATACCAACTGAAGTTACTATACCCACTGCAAGGTCTGCCCTTGTAGAAGAACAGAACAATGAAAGTAGAGCAATAGAACTAACCCTTGTTGAGAAGGAAAATTGATCAGAAAAGAAAAGTATCAAATTTTGACAACATGGTTGTGCGTTTCAAAATGTTTTCCATGAGAGATTGGGTTATCAGGAGGGTCTTCTCTAACAAGAAGAAATGAATGGACGAAAAAATGGGCACAAATTGGGAAGAACCCTATCAAATAATTGAGACAACACCAGATAGAGCCTACTTATTAAAAAGCATTGAAGGAGCTGAAGATGGCACATGCTGGAACGTCCAACACTTAAAAAAAATACTACTTCTAATGTACCTTAATTTACTACTTTTATGTACCATATTATATGTATACAAATGAAGTGAGAACCTTCGAGAAATGGTTTTCTCCTAGAAGTCTCCCACTATTATAAGTCATAAGTTGATTACCTCGGTCAAAAACCAGGTTGATGCTCTGACAATTAAGGGAGAACTCAGCACCTCGGTTAGGAACTAGGTAGAGCTCCCTCCCCCATTATTATATGTCACAAGCTGATCATCTCGGTTAAGAACCAGGTACATTTTCCTAACACTTGTGAAATTCACGAGTCAATCACCTTGATCAGGAACTAGGTTGGCACTCTAACAATGAAGGGAGATCAGAGTACCTTGGTTAAGAACCAGGTAGAGCTTCCTTTCCCACTATTATATGTCATGGGTTGATCACCTCGATTAAGAACCATAGAGACAATCCTAACACTTGTGAAAGTCATAAGTTGATCACTTCTGTCAGGAACTAGGTTAGCTCTCTAACAATGAAGGGAGAGTTAAGCACCTCGGCCAGGAACCAGATAGAGCTCCATCTCCCACTATTGTATGTCATGAGCTAATCACCTCGTTTAAGAACCAGGTAGACTACCTTGACACTTGTGAAAATCATGAGTTGATCACCTCGGTCAAAAACCAAGTTAATGCTCTAACAATGAAGGGATAGCTGAGCACCTTGATCAGGAACCAAGTAGAGCTCCTTCTCACACTATTTTATGTCACAGGTTGATCACCTCGGTTAAGAACCAAGTAGACCGCCCTAACACTTGTAGAGCTTGTTCCTTAATAGAGGAGGAGATACCCATGGAAAAATACAACATTCGAGCATCGCAAGTGCATTCTATTAAGAATATTTTTATTGTTCAAACTTACAATGCTTTTGAAAAACTTATTAATACATGGCTTAGCCTCCCAAAAAGTTAAAAACTCTTCAAACGCTTAGACACCTGACCCGTGTTCGAATCAGTAGTCTCATCCACCAAGGGTAATAGCTCGACCTAAAGCTTGATAATTTTCTTCTTTACATTGGTCATTGTTTTAGAAGGGATCAAGTTCAACATGAGCACAGAATGTTCCAATTCTTCAGCGACTCCCATCACCTTGAGAAAGATCCCTTCAGCTTACTTCATGTAGAAGTTCACCTAATAGGACTTCTTGTCCACAAGGGTATCCATCTTATTCATGGTCCTTTTATCTTGAGCTCGAGTCTAAGATAGCTGTTCTTTACAAGAGACTAGCTCACCCTTGGTTTCTTCATAAAGCTTTAGCTTATCCTCGAACCTAGACAGCTTAATTTTCAATTCTTACACCTCAATCTTAAGTCTTATATTTTCCAGTTTTAAAGCCCGAATTGAATGTTTGTTAGCACAATCAGAATCCATAATGTTTGAAAAAAAAGATGGAGATGTAGTTAGAAAATATTTCAACAAAATTGTCTAAATTCAACAAATGTCCCTAACCCCCTTTTATAGGGGATGGTGTTAAGAAAAGTTTAATGACACATGTCCCAAAAATAGAGAGGTAGGTTAACATCATAAATGAACACATTAATTTATATAAATACACCACTAAGAAATCAATACAATTAGTTCTCAAAATTAGATTGATTTTCATTAATGATTCAAAAGAAAATTGCAAGGCACAACCCGCGATCATACAAGCAAGAGTGGCATTGTGCTTGAAAGAAAGGAAAAACAAAAATCTACTTTAATAGGAGGCTTGAGTCATTATCACGTCAATAGTTCCTAACCTTACCTTCTGCATTGGCCTCCTCGATCGCATTGCCATTCTCACTAGAGTCTGAGTCCTATTCCTCGTCCCCATCTTGGGACTGAGTAGGCACATACTAGGGAGTGATTGGGATATCCAAAATATGATAATAATACTTACCTAGGTCCCTCTTTTTGGCCTCCTTCTTAAAGGAGTCCACACTCAAGTACAATTATTCGACCATAGCATCAAGCTCGTACTTAGCCTTGTATTCTATTTCAGCTAGCCTACGATTACTTGCCTTAGTATCGACCTCGACCTTTCTCCAGGCCTCCTTGAGTTCTGACAAACGCATCATGTTATCATTTTCTTAGCAACATCCTTGGACAATTTCTCCTATTTGTTGATGGTATCTCCCTTCCACTTGTTGGCTATTTTCCAATAGCAATATATACTTGGCCTAGGTTGAAGCATACTTATCCTTTTCTTATGTGAGTTCATGCTTCAAACTCTCCACACCTCAGACCCATAAATTAGCTATAACTAGAAAAGCTAAAGGATGCGAGGTCAAACAAAAGAAATATACATGAAAATAAATAAATATACAAGTAAAAAGGGCAGTTAAATTACTACACCTGGTACATCAGGCGACTAATCATGACTTTTGATCCCTTATCCTCACATATGGCATCAAGATGCCTCTCGTGTGCAATAACAAGAAGGTGGCTCATATACTGGTCGAGTTGCTCCGGTGCCATAGCCTGATACAGCACCACCCCATCCACATTAGTAGTAAGATTATTAATAACACCCTTCCCTTTTATTGAATCCTTTATGAGGTGAATAGGTACTTGGGTTACCGAGTAGGAATGAGATGAGATGTGTCAGCTCGTGGAAGGTGATGAAGGCTTGAAGACGTTTAGCAGCTTAAGCCTGAATACGGGCTCATCCATGGTAATTTTCTTTTTCTTTTTGGAGGAGGTAGAGAGGCCCTCATATCCAGAAGATTTACCTCTTCTTTCTTTTAAAGGATTCCTCCCCTTGTACAAGAGGTATAGTTCTTTGAGAGCTCAACCCTTGAGGAGGAACCCTGGTCTTAAGTTATGCCAAGAGAGCATCAACATCGAACTCTATAGTATATGCAAAGACAAAGGGTGAGGAGGTGTTAGGATTACAGGGTCGAGCCATAAAAAAATGGGAAAATGTCCAAGTTTGAAGGCTAGTTCGCCATCGTCAGGAACCACTTCACACCTACCCCCATTTTATGTAGGAGCAGTCACCCTACTTTTGGAAGGAGTTCAAGGTTTATGAATAATCCTATGAGAGGCTCCACCAAACCGTACCTCATCAGCCCATATGCTACAAAGTGTCGGGTATTTAACAGATGCATCCACATGGTTTTCTCATACCAATTGTTCTAGATATCATCTAGGATTTTCTTTGCATCCAAACTCAAGGTCATGATGAATGAGCTCATGTTCCTTATCATGACCTTATTATTAGTCCAGGTACTCCTTATCAACCTTGTGTCATTAATAAGAAACTCCCACTGGCCTTGGACGTAGAAGAAATATTCCTTCTAGTTCTTTTTGTTCTAAGGGAGGGCTACATTTATACCCCAGACTTACTTCACAAAAATGTATATCCTCACTGGGTCTGTTAAGTTCGACTTCAGGATGTAGGCTTCATTGAACTAGGGCATTTCTAAATGCACCCCGAGGTCTTGGCATATTATTGTAAGGCAAAACATGTACCTCTAACCATTGGGCATCAGCTAACCCGACGCGAGCTGAGTTATAGACAAAAACCTTCTTATAAAAGAGTACAAGGAAAACCTAATCCCCAACCATAGAGCCTTCTAGTGAAACATCGTCCACTCAGTTAGAGGTGGGTTGATGTCACGAGTCCTTGTCATTGGAATCATTATCTGGACCGAGGAAGAGATGTTATATGTTTTCCTCAACATCTCCTCATCTTGTGGTGATAGACCACTGGTATTGACTTTGGTCGACTAGCCCTCGGTACGACTTGAGGATGAGAGTTGGAGGTAGAGGACTAAGATTGAGATTGACCCTCTTTGCTTAAAGAGTTTGTCTCTGTGGAAGACCCAGCGTCATCACTTGTGTTGGGGTATTGTGGGCTCTCTAAGGAGCCTGAGCCCAAGGTCTCTTTTCTGTGCATAATCTTTACAAAATATCACAAAACATAAAAAAAGGGTAAGGCACAAGAAGAAGAGATTACTTAAGGTCGAGTTTGAAAATAAAGGGAAATGATTCTTTAAAATTGATCTGAAAAGAAACCATTAAAGTGTTAGACTCGAAGAACTTGTACTCTAAAAACCCGATCAAATAAGCTATATGTCGAGCTATTTCTTACCACTGAACTGAAAACCTTTTTATGGCTCAAGTTGAGGTGATAATGTTTTTTCTCTTTACTTTTGTTTGATATGCAGGAAATGATGAAAAGGCTTAGCCTAGGCACCTCCTTATATAGAGACCCATATCTCTCTCTCCAATCAACTGACGTGTATTTATTAAGGGAGTTGAACGATTCAGATCCACTACCCGAGTATTACTCTTCCACCTTTAGCGTTTGAGCTGAAAAATTAAAGGGATTGGATGTTTGGACATATGGATCGACCTAAGGCCCAACTCATCTAATAGCTAGAGCAAACAACCTGAGCCATAAGACGAGTCATTCCAAAGGACCCGTATATGCCCACGCTCATAACACACTCGTAGGAGAGACCCATTAGAGGGAGGTTTGGTATCTATAAGGTCAACCACCAGCCCGAGCTATTAGTGATCCACCTTATACCACGAATATGTTTACTTTTTACCTTTATGTCTCTTAACACCCATACATGTGTATATTCAATGTAATCGATACATGTACGTATAATACTCTATATATAGAAGAACCATCTAAGTGGTCCGTAGATTCCATCAATTCCTCTGATTTCTCTCTAATTTTTCTTTATAAATCAGATTAATCTCAACAATAAAAATATGCAATAAAGACATAAAAATATACATTTGATACATAAAACATAAAAAATAATTTTTTTTTATAAAAGTGTTATAAAACTAATTAAGATTAATAACGTACAAAATAAGTAAAGAAAATAAACATACTTATATAAAAATAATATTATTAAGAAAAAAAAATAATATTAAAATTATACAAAATAATAAGCATAACAAAACTAAAACATTAATTTCATTTATCAATTAATACATAAAAGGAAAGAGAGAGAAAAAAAATAGAATAAAACTGAAAAGGAATAAATAACTAGTTGAAAAAATAATAATAATAACTTAACGGTAAAGATGTGCAAAAATATTAAAATAATAACAATACTAAAAGTAACAAAATGAAGCAAAAATGTAATCAAGTAAAATTAGGTAAAGTAAAAGTACCATAATATAAGGAGCAGAATTAATAAGAACAAATATGAAATAAATATAACAATAGCAGTAATAGAAAGCAGTAACCAAGTTAAAAAAAAACTAGTTTGTAAAATTTAAAAAAAAATTAAGATTCTTAATTTGTTTGTCTCAAAAAGAAAATTATCTTTTAAGATATGGGGAAATAACAAGTGGATAAATAAATTAAAAATAAAATTATATTATTAAATATAATAAAGGAGAGATATCTAAAGTATTTTTAAGATAATTTTTTTGTTTATTATGAATGTTAGAAAACTACGAAAATTTATCTCACATATTATAACAATTAAATAATAATAAACTTACACTATAATTTATTATTTTACAAATTTTTAAACGTCTGAACTCTATTGGAGGAACTTAACTCTAAATAAAAAAAATACAATTTTTTTTTCTTTTATGTTTTTTCCTTACTTTTCTTTCGTGTGCATTTTTTTCCTGTCTCTTTGTCTCTTTGTCTCTTTGTCTCTTTGTCCATTTTTAATTTTTTAATTTTTTTTACTTTCTCTCTTCTCCGTCTTTGTTTTTCTCTAATATATAGATAACAATGAAGAGAAAAAAATAATAATTTAAAGTTGATTCAGTGTAGAACCGACGCTACACATATGACTAAATTCTTTTCTTTTTTTTCTCCTCCAGACAGAAACTATTTCAAGTGTTGTATAACTCTCAAAAACTCAAAACTTCATCCACATCTCCTCCACTTTTTCTCATTTTCCAACCACCTACGACTACCAATTTCAGCGTCGGTTAGTGGGTTTTCTTTCTCTCTAACTAATCTTTTAGATCCCCTATTTTTTTTAGCAAAATACTCAAATTTTTTATACTCATTTCTCACTTACAAAACACAATTTTTTCTTCATTTCCTTCATTTTGTCACTTCATTTACTCTTGTAAGTATTAATTTTTATTAATTCTACGCACTTATTATCCATATTTTTTTTGTTATTATGTATATAAATTTTTGTATTATATATGTAGGTTTGTATTATAACAAGAGGAGAATGATATGATGATCTTGAATAACATAAAACAACATCATGATAATTTTTTTGCTATTAATTAATATTTTATTTTCAATTATTTGTATTATTTAAACTATTTGTTAAATTGATTTTTTTTCCTGCTATTATTTAATGATCGAATATAAGTTTTAATTTGAGTATAATAGAAAATGAGTAAATTTTGTAAAAAAAAATAAATTAAAATCGGTTCACACGGTGCACCAACTTTAAATTTTAAGTCATTTCATTTAAAGTCGATTTTTAATCGACTTTAATACCCGTTTTGGTAGTAGTGTCGGTTTCAACAATTTTAATTTAAACATATTCCAACATTCTTAATTTACATTATTCTTTAGTATTTCACTATTTTTTTTTATCATTATTCTCATCAAATCTTAACTGTGCATCTAACTCAAGCATCTCAATTAACAGTTTAACATTAAAGAAAGCAAGAGCATACCTTGGTTAGTGAACTACCATGCAAATATTAACCCCTTCAAGAGCTTCACGTCTAAGCGCTCTAAGAAGCAACTGAGAAGATGAACTGTCCAAACCAGTGGTAGGTTCATCTAAGATCAATAACGAAGGCTCAATGACCATCTCTAGCCCAACATTTACTCTTTTCCTTTGACCTCCAGAGATTCCTCTCTTCTCCACTGTTCCAATCAAGGAATCCCTCACTGCACCAAGTCCCAAAGACTCAATAACTCTTTCAACAACCAAAGCTTTATCAGGTTTGGGCATTTCCGCAGATAGTCTTTAGTAATAAAGAATTCCCAACAACAAAAATAACCATCAGAACAGAGCGAAAAGACTCTAGATATATATATATATATATATATATTATTCTTTCATGTGCAAATAATTTTGAATTAGTTCTAGAGAGAAAGATCTTGTACAGTAGTTACAGATTGGAACTTCTTGAGATAAATATTAAAAAAGAGATTCATGAAAAGTAAATGAGATAAAGTTGAAAATTTTGTTGGCATAGAAAGAGTATACAAATTACATTAAATTGGTTAGCTAAATGGCTCAAGAGTAGAGTGACACAACTAATGCTATTCGTGTGTAACTCAAATATAAAATGAGTCAGGTCGTGTGAGCCCATTTTTAAGGAGTCATAGTTCATATTTTGCACATTGTGTTCTTGTCGTCTAATCGTGTCAGTGACTTTTAAAAGCCAACAAAATTGTTATTTTAATAAAAAGAACTTATTATAATAGAAAAATGTAACATCTGAGCGGCATAATATAATAACGAAAAAAAAACATTAATTAAATATGTTGTTGTAGTATAGATATTGAATATTTAATTTCTTTAAAAAATGTTATAATTAGTTATTATATTAAGAGTCATGTTAGGATTAAGATTATGGTTTTAGTGTTATATTTTTCCTATAAATAGAGGTAAATTTATAAAAATATTATTAAATTATTGTGTTTGTTTTGTAATACAATCAAATTATTTTTCGTTTATTTTATATTATCCAACTTATAAAAAATTCAACTTTTATCATTCTGTTAATATCCGTCTAACGGCGTCACACGACAACAGTAAATTTAAATTAATTTAGATAATTAAATATTATATTTCAAATAATAATTTGTATTGTAACTTATAACATCGTTAGACTAACGAAATAGTATAAATTGAACTTTTTACGAGTTAAGAGGTATAAATAAGATGAAAAATAGTTTAATCGTATGAACGAAACAAATGTCATAATTCGATAGTATTTTTGTAGATTTATTCTATAAATATTGATATAATCTCTTATTATTATTATTGGAGAATCATGATGTCTTCCTTTCAATTTTTAGTTATCCTCTAAACTTATTTTGATTTCTAAGTCAGTAGTATTTGACCATGAATGTTCTAACTTTTTTTTAAACTAACAAATATATAACCTAGTATCACGAAAGTTGTAAACATATCATCTAACTTTCTCTTGTAAAAAATATAGCACTAAATTATTGTAAGTGTTACAAAAATATTATCGCCTAACTTAGTATTTTTGTAATGTTTTTATGTTACAAACATAGTAATGAAGTATCATAAATTGTATTAGGATAATAATTTTGTAATAATTATGATACTTCATTATTATATTTATAATTTCATATTTGGTAGTATATTTATTTGTCTATTTTTGAAAAATTGTAGTTGTTACTTTCTTTTATGTTACAGGACAAGGAAACCAAAGACACCACCGGCAAAGGTGTCGTTGAGTCAACCAAAGTTCATTGTCCAATCCATACGATTAAGGGTAAGTAAATAATTCGATCAATTCATTTAAGTTAAGAAATTTGATTCGATTCATCGAATTCAGATCAGATTGGATTGATAAATTTTACAATCGAATCAGATTTGAATTGAAAATTATGCAATATGTTTGAATTCAAATTGACAGATTTTATAATCCGGTGTATCCGATTCAAACTGAATTACTATTAAATTATAAATAAATACATATTTTATTTTATATTATGTTATATTTAAATATTATGTATACTATAATTATATTATATTAATATTTTAACTTAAAAAATAAATATAAATATTTATAGTAATTTAATAATTGTACAGATATATTTTTTATTCTTTTTTAGTTATAATTATAAATAATAATATTTATTATAAAAATATAAATTTATATATGTCGTGTTTTATATATCACAATAATTTATAAATATATTTCAAATATCAATATGTCCCTATCTTATCCAGAAAAATCTAATATGTTCGAATTTGGATTGATTTGGATTAATTATACCATCAAATCGAATTCGGATTTAAAATCTTGAAATCCATTCAAATCAGATCAGATTCAGACTAGTCAAAAACATACAATTTTGATCTCATGTTGTGTGTGAAATGTGATCTCCTACCTTTGTCTACCATCAACCACTTTCTTTTCTACCTAAGTCGCAAATCATGACTTTTCATCATCGCCTTTACCCAAACATAATCGTCATCGCCCCATCTTTGGTAACCAAAGTCGACCCAATGGTGTGAGCTTATCCATTTGTCCATCCAATAGACTAATTTCCAGATGTTGAAACCCTAACTGGGCGAACTCGAGAGACTCTCTTTGATTGTTTTCTTACTCTATCATGTGGCCAATAGCTCTCTCTAACCTTGCCCCAACTCAACCAAGTCATAGTCGTCAACCACTATTAAGTGACACCTTATGCCTTAGATACCCAGATTCACTACTGTTTTGTAGTGGACAGATCACTATTTCAATAAGAGAACAGGCGAGTGGGATTAAATACTGTTCAAGTTTGTGCAATTTGCTCTCTATTGAGAAAATCGGGTATATTTTCCCTATTCTAAGTAATTACTATTCACTTATGATTTAAATGAATAAAACTCAAACTAACTTGACAAAATAATGCTAAAATAAACTAAAGCAGATATTGAAGCTGAAATATTAAAACAGAAAAATAAAAAACACCAAAATTTTAACGAGGTTCGATATAAATATTACCTAAGTCCTTGGGCATCGTTTATCACTTCCATTATCTCCAAATGGATGAACTCCAAAATTACAACTAATTAGGCAAAATTGAGCTAATCAATTACCCTTACAAAAGAGAAAAATGTTTACGAATTTTGGGATGTTTACAAATGGTGGATGAGGGCTTTATTTATAGCCCAAAATACAACATCCATCTTCATTCCTAACCAAAGCGGAACTTTTCAAATTTGCTCACTAAAGAGCTATAAAAAAATCTACACCTTAGTGACTTAGTGATTCTCAAATTATTTCTTCAATCACTAGATCAACGACGGCAGTTCCAATTCAGATTTGGAGGATGTTAATAAAGTCTAGACAATGTTTGAACTTTATTGTCGTTACCACCTTGGTCATCATATCTACATGATTCTCTGTAGTATTGATCTTTTAAACTAGTACTCCAGCTTCTTCAATAATCTCTTGGACGAAATGATAACGAACGTCAAGGTGAGTTACGTGCATGGTCGACTTGGTTCTTTGCTAAGTGAATAGCACTTCGACTGTCACAAAACATCTTAATATGTTTTTGACCAACTCCCAAGTCTTCAAGCAAACTTCATAACCAAATAGCTTTCTTCACAACCTTTGTGACTACCATATACTCTGCCTCTGTAGTAGACAAAGCAACTGTGGACTGCAAGGTAGACTTTCAACTGACTAGAGCTCTAACAAGAGTAAATACATAACCAGTAGTTGACCGATGCTTATCTAAATCTTTTGCATAGTCAGAATCACAATATCTGACTGCATATTGACCAATGGTATTATCCTGTTGAAATACTAAACCAACATTTACAATATTTAGAATATACTGTAGAATCCATTTCATAGCCAACCAATGTCCTTTACCAGGATCATGTATTTGCTTACAGTACCAACCACATGTGAAATGTTAGGTCTTGTACACACCATTGCATACATCAAGCTACCAACCATATTTGCATACGGTGCCTTTGCCATGTATTCTTGTTCTACATCATTCTTAGGAGATAATTGAGCACTAAGCTTGAAATGAGGAAAAAGTGGAGTACTTACAGGTTTTTTCTATTTATTCATACCAAAATGTTGTAATACCTTATTCAAATATTGACTTTGAGTCAAACTAAGCTTCTCATTCCTTCTATCTCTACTTATCTCCATACCGAGAATCTTTTTGGTTTCTCCTTGATCTTTCATCTCGAACTCCTGACTTAGTTGAGCCTTCAATTTCTCAATTTTTGCTTGGCTTTTCGATGCAATCAACATATCATCGACGTACAATAGAAGATAAATGAAAGACTCATCTTGTAGCTTGCAAAAATACACACAATGATCATGTGTGCTATAAGTTGGTATTATTCCAATCTAATTTAATCGTATGTTCTAAACACTCAAAGTTTAAGATATTGGTTCGAATTTTTCGAATTCATCAAGATGATCGACACACTACTAGATTCAATGAATCATCAAGGGGTTCTGAATGAAGATGCATCAAGAATAAGGATTGATTCTATTGAGATTATCTTTAAACGAGTTGTTAAGTGATATGTGAAAATCATGTTAGGTTGCATTTTCCGTAATCTGATGGTTTAAAATCTGCAATATGAGAGAATAGTAGCATTTGAAAAGCTGATTTAAGTTCACTTTAATTTTCTCCGGAAGATTATTTTATTTTCATTTTTACCTCTATCATACTCATACGACATCATTGGGTATAATACGATTAAAAAACTTATTTTTCCTAAGTTTAACTATTATAATACAATCATAAAGTGATGTGAGATGTGTAAATATAATTCTAGTTTGTGGTAAATTAAACATCAAGGTGTTGTGGCTGTTAAGGTCTTTTTTATTTTAAGAATTAAATTTTGCTTAAAATAGCCCAATCTAAGTATACCCATTTTGAATTGAAATATCACAAATGAAGACTTGCAATTAGATTAAGAATTATTACACCGAAATTTTTAAGACATCAAGAATCGTAAATTTTTGAATACGTATGTGGGTGTTAGTCACATCCATTTTTCTTAATTTTTATAAATTCACACCAAATTGATGTGTTTTGGTACTCACTTCTATGTTCAAATCGTATCATTTGGACACAAGTATTTTGCGAAAATGAAGAGTCAAGTAACATAGATTAAGACAAATATATTTGCATTTAAAAGATGTCTTCAGTCATGATATATACTTCGATACTTTAGTCCTCTGAAACAATTATAGAGAAACAAGCCAAAAATGGATGCATATTTTTTCTTGAAAAAGAACACTCTTAGCAAATAATCTTCTGGAAATATGTTCTCTTGTAGTTTCTAAAAGCATTTGTATAATCGTGTTGTTCTCTATACAATTTAAGACAAGTTGTTTTACCAAACAAGAAACTTTATCATAATTCTTATAAATGATTCTACATGAATCTATGTCAATCCTAAACAAAACTTTAATTATCCCAAAAGAAATTCTCTCAAGCAACTTGAAGTACTTTTCAAGATATCCTTTACTATATATGAATCCATATCTTATTAACATACAATGAATGTTTTAAAAAACTGTAATAATTTATGTAAATGTATTGTTGTTAATAATTTCAACACTAGTGGAGATTTCCTCACTGTTGCTTGTAATCCCTTTCCTATTGCTTTCTTTGTTTAGAAAATTGAAACTACTCATCAGTATGCAAGTAGAAGTACCCAATCTTTAAACAAAAGTATACTTATCTAGTAGCTTCATTGATGTCATGGACGTTATGGTTAAAGCTGCTGGATAGGATGATAATAGGTCTATTAGCTTGTTAGAGTTATTGTCTCCTTTCTTTTGTATGTACTAAGGAGGATTTTGAAATGACATTGCATTTAAGCAAGGAGGGGATGCTAGCAAAATGATGGGAAGAATCAATGTGAAGTTGTGTTTCCTTTAAGGGGATCTTATTTACCGTAATCTTGTGGTTGGGAAATATTTTTCAAGTACTTCTAGAGTATTGAAAAATTGGGTTCTCCCTTGGAGAGAGATAAACTCATACACCCATGATTAATTTTACAAAAAATTTTCAATCGTACACTAATTTTTCTCGGGTTTATCTCTCTTTAAGGGAGTAGATGCTCCTAAAACTCGAAAAATTTCTTGTGGTGAAGAAGTAAGAGGTGGAACTAATGGTTGAAGAAGTACCTATATTCCTTTTACGAGGATCAAAAATACCAAAGACAATTCATGTTGGTCATTTTTTCTTGTGCTCTGAGAAAGCCTTACATGGGCTACATGATCTCATCAAATTGTCATTTTTTCATTCGCTTCTCTATTTCCTTCTTTAGAGGAAGCATTCTCATTTCATTGACATTCCATGTAGTTATCTCTCCTCTCTTAGATGGTGTTTTTACTACCTTTTACCTTATGAAAGCTATTTTATTACGCTCGGGATGATTTCTTAATTATAATGTTTATTGAATAAGTTGCAGGCCTCTTGGAGGCAAAATAGGAGCACCTTGCTTGAGAGAAATGAAGCCAACATTCTTTGGCCATATTGTTATTGACAAACTACGACACCATATGCAACGAGATATGATATATCTCATAACTTTTCCTTTTTCATGCATGTCATCCTCTTGTAGAGATAAGAAGCTTGAGAAATAACGAAATGTAATAAATATATAATTTGAAGTGCAATTACCTTGCTTAAACTCATGACCCATGGTAAGGAGACAATGAGTTGTAGGATGTGCCACTAAGAAAATCTTAATATTGTTGGATGGGAAGCCTTATTCTATTTACAAACATAATTTTCTTGGCTTGCATGAGAGTTCAAGCTAGGCTTTAAAATATATGCTATTGGGACCCTATTTAATATAAGGGAACTTAGTTATAGTGGTGAGAAATCGTTATTGGTTGAAAGGAGGATGAGAAAATGAAAGGTGTACATCTCATATATGCACACTATGACAATGAAATCCTAGTGATACAATATCATAATGAGATACCTAGGCATGTAAATTTATCCTAGTTTGCTCAAAGCTTCATTAACTCGATTTGATTTGATTTAGTTTGAAGCTCGATTAGGTTTGCATAAGAATGGCCTTGATTCTTGAATTATTTTAGGGTTAGGTTTAGAGCCAAACATTTTTATTGAGATTCCGATCCGTACCCTATTTGAAGTGTGAATTAAATTAAATTTTATTAAATATATTTATATTTTATAATTTCATATTATTATTTCATGAACTTTTGCATAATGTAATTTAGATATGGATGTAAATTAATTCGACATTCAAAAAGATAGGCCCAATCGCACTTGAATTATTTTTGGGTTGAGAACTGGGCTTCTATTTAATTTTAAAAACTTTGCATGGATCGGCCCAAAAATTTACTTGGGCTTACAATATTCAACCCAAGCTTAGTTCAAACTTGAAGTTTTTGGCTTGGGTTAGCCCATCTCGTTCGAATTTACATATCTAAAGACGTTTAAACATATAAGAAAACTAAATATAAACATTCTATTCCTCAAAATTTCTCAAGATTGAACTTGGACAATTACAAAAATGAAAGATAAATAACAAAGACACCAAAAAAAGAAAAATTTAGGATAAACTTACAAATATACCACCGAATAATTACATTTGTAACATTTATATTATTAAATTAAGTTTTGTCTCATTTCTACCATGAAACTAAAAAAATGTTACATTTATATCACTCTATCAATTTTCCATCCATTTATGCCGTTAAAAATAAAAATAAAATCTAAAAATCTCTAAATTCGCTACATCGTTATCCTCACCAAACCTTAAGAAAATAACCCTCCGTTAACAATCTTTTGAAACTTTTTTTGCAAAAACCTTAACTTTCCATTCAAATTTTTCTCAATCCAAGTTTTTTTTCCAATATCACTCACAATTTTTGGCAAAAACGTAGGTTTTAAGACTCTAGAAAAAGCCTAAGAAACCTCATAATCGGCCCAAAATATCAGTTTCAAAAGTTGTAATATATTAGGCTAAATTTTTGGAACCCTTGAGTTTATATGCTTTTTAAATTGTCTGGCATATTCATTATGATGACATTAAATTCTTTGATACCAATTACGAATAAATCCAAGATGGATGGATAGGCCTATGGAATGAAAAGTGCTTGTAAATATTATGGACCTGGAGGATTTTCGTGGATTGATAATCTGCTTCTCGTTTTAAAATGTCAAATTAATATTTTTTGGGCTTTTTTGTTTTGAAACTTGCTTTTTTTTTCAAGTGATATTAGAAAGAAATCTTGGATTGTGAAAGATTTTAATGGAAACTTGAGGTTTTTGCACAAAGAGTTTATGAGGATTGTTGATAGAGGATTATTTATTTAGGGTTTGGTGAGGAAGATGAATAATAAATTTTGGAGAATTTTAGATTTTTTAATTTTTATTTTTAACGGCATCAATGGATGAAAAATTAACAGAATGATATGAATGAAACATTTTTTTTTAAATTGATGGTAGAAATAAGACGAAATTTAGTTTAGTGAATAAACGATACAAATGTAATAGTTTGGTAATGTATTTGTAAGTTTACTTAAAATATTAATGACAAATAAAAATTAAACAAAAATAATTAAGCTACTTATTGGAGTTGCATTTTATTTAAAGGAGAGCTAGCCATTAGTGTGGATTTCATTGTATTGCTTCTATAATCATTGACTAGACTTGTATTAAATTTGCATTTATTTTTGTAGGAGAAGAGTTAGTATCCACTTCTTTTGTAAACTCAAGTTGTTAAGAGGCGAGCTAACTAATTTCTTATATGTTATATTTAGGTTTTAACGCTCCCTTCCATGGATGTTTTTGTTTGTTTTAATAGTCCTTTAGAATTAATAAGCTCTCACTTGTAGGCTAAAGTAGATGAGTATGATAGGTTTGAAATTGTGACTTAAGTAGATGGTTTTGAAAGCCTATCAAGTGAAGTTAGAGTAGAAATATAAAATACGTTTATTTAAAAGTGAAATTTAAGGAATCAAAATAGTTGAGAGAACTAGAAATCAAAGAAATTAGTATTTTCATTCATTTATAATAATAAGAGACTACACCCATAATTATGGGAATAATAAGACCTAAAACCCTAATCTTAATAGAATTTTTAATACGATTTCTAGACGAATAACGAATAACGAATCTTAATCATAATTATCTAATATTCCAATTCTCCTCTCTCAAGTTGAACATAGATACGTTCAACTTGAAAAATTACAAAAGATAATAAAAGAGAAATAAAAAAAGATTAAATTACCAAAGGCTTCGATAGATCCATAATAGTTGAAGTTGAGCCTCAAAGTTACTTACAGTAGTCTTGCCAATAGTGAAAAAGTAGCCAATGTACCAACTAGACATAATTGGAAGTAATGATTTTGCAACTTTATTGATGACATTAATCTTGATCGAGTCTTAGGTCACGTGTAGTAGAAAGTCTTTAAGAGTTTAGGGTAATAGAAAAGTCACTAAGACACAGAAACAAAGGATATGGTCAAGGTTCCAAAAGACGAAAATGGGTACCGAGACGATAGTCCCAAATGAGGCAAGGAATAAGCCTGAAGTATGAGGCGTAAACCTTACTTAAAATCAAAAAAATACATAAGATTATTAATAACCTATCATATAGAGTAAAATTACACTAAAGATTAAGATAATTCATAAAATGTAAGAATAACACAAGTATTTTGATATAAAGTCAAACCATATAAATAAACGTCTAAAATACAAGTTAAGATTCAAATAAAGGCTTGTGTAATCAACCTAGAAGCACCTAAACATATTAGACCATAGCAATAATCCAGGAAAAGAAATCGAACAATCTAAGACTCAACAACCACACCATAAAAGAAGCCAAAAGCCATGTGTTGACTAGTAGAGGGCAACACGAAAACTACCTTACCATCTACAATTGGTGTCAGCCATAGAAAGCAACCAACAAAGATCCATAGAAAAAAAAACCACATGAATAATAGAACGGTGCAAATTTAAATTGAATGGTCTGTATCAACAACTAAATGTCTGGTCATAACATACCAAATCATCTCAGATTACCCCATAACAAATTAGAAACACCAAAATCAATCCAAAATTTATCAAATATCAAATCATACATTGCAAAGAGCTCCACAACAAAAGTAAAGAGTAGCGGAAATACTTGTCAAAAATAGCTGCGGTGACTTGAAAAATTAAATGTTCATAATTTATTCTCAGTTTAACCTTGCTTTGTTATCATATTGATAACCGTGCAAACGAGAAGAAGCTGAGGGAGGATAAATAAAGAAAACTAAATATTTTCATTATATGTTAATAATATCATAGATCCCACACTTCTGTGTAGTCTACTTGAACCTGTTCTTGGTATATTATTTTGTTATCATGTTGATAACCGTGCAAACGAGAAGAAGGTGAGGGAGGATAAATAAAGAAAACTAAATATTTTCATTATTATGTTAATAATATCATAGATCCTACACTTCTGTATAGTCTACTTGAGCCTGTTCTTGGTATATTATTTTGTTATCATGTTGATAACCGTGCAAACGAGAAGAAGCTGAGGGAGGATAAATAAAGAAAACTAAATATTTTCATTATTTTTTCTTCTTCTTTTTACTGTTTTGTATTTTTATTTTACTTCTTTGTCATCCTTCATGTTTATTTCATTCAATTATTTGTTAAATTTTATTCAATTGTGGTATTATTCCAATTTTTTCATGTTAGAATTATGTTGTTTCCCTTATCTTTTCTACTTTTGTGCTTATTGTTATTTTCTGTGGTTCAGAAAGATGCTGTATCTACTTCACACTGTTCTCAGCCTAACACGATTGAGTATGATATGGCCATGGATTGGTGCTTATTGCAAGAGAGATTCGACATATCATGGAAAAAGTTGCATGAGGCCTTATATTGATCTAAAATAATCTCCAATTAAGATAACATATCGGTAAAGTTTTTATATTTTTTTTCCTTGTTATATTTGCTGAACTTGGGTATTTTTGTTCTCGTCTCTTAACTAGCAACAAGGCAAGGAGTTTATGAAACTCAAAGCCAAATTCCAGGCCAAGTAGTGAACTTGTTAATCATCTTGGTAAGCTTTCAACAAATATGATCTTCCTTTTTATACATGGTTCTGGAATTTTGCTTTTTCATGTTATAGACCAATAATCCATGGTAAAAGTGATTGATTATGACTTTGATATCCTGATCTACTAGCAATAGATTGATAGTTCATGTTGGTACATTGGATTCAGCTTGATTTGCTAGGTCTTCTCAAACATAATCAGATATATTTCTCTGACATGGATAATGGCCCACACAATCCTATTAATTAGATGCTGGGTTAGGTGGGTAATATTGGTTGTAATTTTCTGTAATTTTCTAATACATTCCATTAAAGTTCTTAACTTTACATTGTGTGGAATACCATACCATCTTCTCAGGAATTTATAGGCTCTTCTACGCATCTCTTGACAATTATTTGACTGTTCCAGACATGATATTTTGGTCTGTAATTGTTCTGAACAAGGTTTGTTTATGGTTGTGCATTTTGAATCAAAAGATCCTTTTGCTGTATGAATTGAAGGAGTTTTGTTATTAGTAACTCATCAAGTTAGAGATTTCCACGATCTTTTTGGAAGATGTTGGATAATGATTGAAATCCCACATTTTTAAAAAATCTTTTAATGAAGTCACACATGTAGGACTATATCTTGTTTCTTCGTCCATTTTTTGAGGGGCTGCTTATCCTGGGAGACTTTTCAAACGGTTTTCTTTTTCTTTCTTTAGCATTGGCTTTCTCATTTGTTAGCTTAATATGTTTACTTAAAATTGTGTTGCTCCTTCTTTGGCTTCACATATATATACTTTGTAACTTTAACTAGTCTATAATTATTTGTCTCCAAATTTATTTTGATCTCATCGTGTGCTTTCTTTGGGTTTATGTACGAATGTCTTGGCATTTGAATGCAGATAGATGTATTTTGAAAGTTGATTGCGAGGTCTCTTGTTTTGAGAAGTAAGATGCCATACGTCCGAGGCATTGTTTTGATGAGATCAGGCATGTTTTGATGTTCATAAGGAATTTTGTCATAAGTTTTTGTGGAACATAATCATTTCTTTGAAAGTTATTGCGCAACCAGGTTTGGCAAATATATATATATAACAAGTTTCTAGCGTTAGGGCAATTTTTTTGAACTCTTGTATAGTTGTAGGTAGGCAATCGATGGATTTTTGTGCAGTGATAGCTTTATTTATCATCCTTAAATCAATTACTCATTTTCTTCTTGCATTGAAGGAGGATGATGTAACTACTCTCTTTTTTATCTTGGGTCCTAAATTGTGCTGAGTTGGAGCCTCAAAGCTTAATTTTCTGAGTTCTATTCCCTGTACTGTTGTCTCCATTTTCTTCCCCATCTCTTGTCGGGGCATGTGTAGCTCAGCGGCATGTTCTCCAATGGAGAGTTGTAATCTTTTAAAGGTCTGGGTTTGAATCCACTGCGTGCAAAAAAAAAAGAGAGTAAAAAAGTAAAAAAAAATAATCAGAAAGAATAACAGCACGAAGTAGAAGGGGGATCTTTTGCAGTCTTCGCTTTTGTCAAACTGTATGAAAAGAACGGAGGAACTTTTGTTCTGATTAAAAACATTGGAAGTGATTATAATTATTAATATTTTGTTCAATAAATACCTCTTATAAAAAGCTAAAAATTAAAATATATCTACATTTGAAATAAATAAAAAATAAAAAAATCCAAAGAATCATTTTCTCGCAGCATAGAGGTTGAAACAAAGAATAGTGATGGCTAGACTAGTTGGGCTTCACCTATTTGTGTCGAAGGAAGGCTTCAATTGTTGGCGATGATGACTTGAGCATCGGGTTGTCAGTTTAGGGGTTTTAGATAAAATTTTCAGCCCTTATGATTTATTGTTATGCAAAAAAATGGCTTCAATAAGTCACCACACCACTTAGGTTTGATAGGTTGGTGTCACATATTGCTGTAAATGCTTAGGATGAGGACAAATGGTGCCTCGTTCGCCCTGGCTTAGGACATTTAACATTTTCTTATCGTGTATATGCGATGTTGAGAGGTATCATTTTTTTATTATAAGGTTTGTTCGGCGATATCTTTCTAAAGCTGGTGGGATGGTAGCAAGTGGCAGTAGTGGTTTGTTTTTGAGCTTTTTTTTTGGCAAAAGAAATATTAAATTTACCAACAAAAAAGATTATCTAAAGTTGATTGATCTTCTAAAAAATTAGAGGGTTCCAACTGCATGACCTTCAAAAACTTGAAGACCTATACAACCATTAATCATTTTTTAAAATTACAAAAATATCTCTCAAATTAAGAAAAGGGCAACCACATCCCCTCAATGTTTTATGAAAATATGTTTTCCTAAATTATGTGACATTTTGTAAATATGTTCATTGAAAAAGTTTGAAATAATGAACATGGATAAAATTATTAAAATTTCACCTTTTTTCTTTTGCTCTTTTAAGAAACATAAAGTATTGCATTTGTTTGAGCATAAAGTACAACTTGTTGCCCAGCTTTTCATAGTGCTTGAGCCATGAGGCATAGAACCCTAGCCTTGGATTATGCTCGTGCATTAAAACTAAATATTTGAAGCACATGCTCATACTCATACTTAACATGTAACAACTAGCTCAGATTTACTAAGTGATCGCGCTTAGATTAGTTAATGTTTTTACTATTATAACTTTCTGATACATGCTGATGGTATACCTATCCCCTATATAATGGACACATGTATTTGTAAATACCCTATATATATGAATGTGGTTATGAATAAACACATTCACTAACTTTTATAACATATCTTTAATTATGTTTCTAAATCGGATCATCATCAATATTTTGGTGCCCACTGTGGAGCTTAGGATTAGAGATCGAGCTTTTTACTTATGATCCTGTATTTATTAGGATTTACCCCATGTTTTGGAGAGAAACCTTGAAAGACAAATAAATTTTTTGCCCCTTGTATTCTACTTAATGTCTTGTACCAACACTAGTTGGTATTCGAGCAGAGGAGAGAATGAGGTTAGCTAATGAACAAATCGTAGTTGCGCTAATGTACAAATGGACCTTTGAACGATGCTCCACAAGAGACCAATCCTCACATCACTTTACACAATAGCTCCTCGAGCTCATGAGAGAGCTCGAGGAGATGAGACAAGAAAATAGAGAGCTATGTTCTTGAGCAAATAGGATAAACCTACCAAAAGATGCTTCATAAGTATGTCGTATTGTGGTATTAATCAAAGAAGTTGAGGAGATGATACCACGAAGAGATGAACTCAGAAAAAGAGGAGAGAACATAGTGAAGGAAGTATTACATGATAATGTCTAGGCTGAGGTACAACTAGCCTAGTTAAAGTGAAAGATAGTTTGATACAATCATGAGCAGTTGCTTAAAGAAAGAAAGTTGTAGGAGACACATTTTCAAGTTCTTAAGGAGAAAAACATGAAATGAGGTGAGGGAAAAATTCATCACGATATTGATAGAGATTATAAACAACTATGTATGTCCCCCTTATCTTATGAAATAGAACAAAGTGTGCCAACCATAAAGTTCAGTGTTAAAAAATGCCTAAATTATTAAGGAATAAAAGATCCTATAACACATGGGCTCCATCTTAAAATGGCTATGGCCCCATTAAGTCTCACTTGAGCCAAGGGAGACGATATTTTGTGTAAGATCTTTGTAACTACTATGTGTGATAGAGCATAAAAGTGGTTCAAAATTTTATCATCTCATTATGCAAGCAACAAACTAATGAGAAAGGAGTCCCACCATCTTTTCTCGAATACTCAGGGAAATGATGAGTCTATGAAGGAGTACATGAGCAGATTCAGGGAAAAAAAGATGAAAATAGTGGATTGTCCCAGTTTAATACTCAGTTAATTATACTTTATTCAAGGTAACCAAATTAAACCTAAGAAATTAATCATCTGAGTATTAATTTTCAAGTTTTAAAACCATTACTGAAAATATGTTATCAATACATTTTTGAATAATAATAATTATATATAAACTTTTGAAATAGAGATTCACTTTAACTACTAGGCGATTGTACCAACAAATAAAAGAGCACTACTCTAAATCAAACCGGATAATTAAACCTTAAAATCTAATTCTCATATTTAAGTTAGTAATAAACAATAATATATTTCTCTCTAACATCCTTAATATAAAATCTTGAATAAAAACAAAATCAATTTATTTTATATAAATGTTTTACCAATTTAATATTTCATTGGCATAACAACATTATTATTATATCATATTTACAAAAAGTCAATCATGTTAAATTTAATCACAAACAAATTAAATATAACATATAAGAATAAAACATAAAAAGATAACTATAAAGAATCCATTAAAATTATACTTTAAAAAATTCTTACAATAATTTGATGCTAATTCTATTGCTGAAAAACCTCTAAACGGATTTGTATTTCCGCTTATTGAATCAAAAAATAAAAATATATAAAAACATAGCTAGTTCTTCCCAAAAAGAGAAGAACTTTAAAACTAAAAAAAAAACTTTCTAGAGAGAGAAAACTAGAGAAAGAAAAAGCTTAGAAAATTGTGTGTATTGGAATGGGAGAAGAGGGTCCTTTTATAGGTGAGGAAAAGGCCAAAAAATGGGGGGAAATATTTCAAAAATTGATTTTGGGCGCGTTTGAACAGGCTGACACGCGTGTGGGGTGCAAAACTTTTGATAGATGGTGTTTGGCACGCGTGGGGACACGCGGGATACGGTTTAGGCGTGTACTGATGCTTGCGAAAGTTGGAACATGTGCCATGCGTGTTTTGGGCATGTGCTGGCCACGTGGGGGCATTTTCTAGGCGTGTACTGGCTGCATGCGGGGGTGTGCTGGACCCAGTGCGTGGGATTTCAGCCTTTTGACATTTTTTACCATTTTGAGCCATTTTGTCCTATTTTTCCATCTTTTTGACTTTTTCTCATTTCTTTTTTCAATATATTTGTGATATATTGCCTCCGGTATTTTTCTTCGAGTTTTTAAGTTATTTTTGAACCAAAATACTTGAAAAATAGTAAAAGTATCCGTGATTTCGAAAATAAAAATATGATAAAATCATAAAAATATAAATCTATTTAATAAATTAAAGTACATTAAATCATGGTAACTTTAGTGCTTTTTAAGCACTCATCACCCACATGCACAAGGGAAAATTAACCCACCCAAGGTCCATCACACCCTCTCTCCGAGGGAACAACTAACCGCTTCACATAGATGACATGAATTTTGTATGATACATCTTAAGTATCATATGAAAATCACATAATATCATTCCCTATTCTCTAAGAAAATGAGCACCCATTCACGGGGTGCCACGTTTATCCCCAAATGTCTATATTTATGTGAATAATGCTATACTCTTGGGAGGTTGGTTATTGGACTCTTAGAAAATACTCTGTTAGAGATTCGCTAACACATTTAGATGCTTGATAGCCATTCATGCTAGTATGCCTTGTGTACATTGCAAAGCCCCTTTTGCTTTCCATAAAATGTTTAGACGTGAAAATGTTTAGATGTGGGCTCTATGCATGCATATCATTAGAGAGATTTCATGTTTGCATGCTGCTTGTTTATTGTTTGTTGTTTGTGCATTCTTTGATTATGTGACTTTATAGTATATGTATGCTACACTGTTTCTACATGTTGCTTTTCAAGGGTATGTTGTTTTACTTGCCTAGTAGCATGTGTAAAGACATACAACACATCTTTGGATTTCACTGGATTAGCATCGATTAGTACCAGAAAGGATATTTAAGAATATATAAACATTCAAGTACTTTATATTTTGTCTATGAGGTTAATTCACTTTTGGTGTGGATTTTCTAGGAGTCATCCATCATGATTATCTCATGTATGGATGCATGATATTATATGTATTGTGCAATGTTTTATCATGGAAACTATGGATTCTGAGTAAATTTTCTAATGTCCCTATCCCAAAGCAGCGTACCTAATAAGAACTAAAAATAAACTAAAACAACAGATTTATCCAAATAAGCAACAATCGGTAGATCATAAATAAAACAAAACTAGCACACAAATGAATGGACTAGTAGAAAATGACACATCACATCAACAAACTCACACACTTCTTTATCAAGATAAAAACATCAAGGGAAATCAATGATTGCAATGCCTATGAAAAATACAACTTTAGATCAAATATCATCATAACTTACAACTCAAATCGAACAAGTAATTTGAACAACTTAATTTAGGGTAGCAAGTCCAAAATTACCCTTATGAGCAAGCTTTGTTTACTCAGTATGTAAAGAATCGGGGGGATCGTGGCTCATAGATTATATTACTTGGACTTGGTATGTGTCTAGGTATCAAACTTTCTAAGCTTACAATTTTAGAAGACTTGAATATTAATATAAAGTGTCCAATTTTTGGACACTAACACATGGACACAATTATATATATATGAATCTTTTATGTTTGTGTTTAGATATATGTCATCAAATCATTAAAATATAAAATATTAAAGGAAAACAATTAAAATTAAGATTATTATTTAATGTTATGTTAGATTATAATTCTTTTTTATTTTAAATGAATTTTCTTTGATAGTATTAAGTTATTAAACATAAAAATTCCCATAATTAAATTATTAAAGATTAAAATATTATCTTAAAAAAATGTTACTCTTAATTTTACAGTCTTAGTTGGCTCAAATTAAAATTTACAAACATAGCCTAGTATCTAGTGAAAAAAAAATAGAATTAGATGTTAAAGAGCAAGTTTTTTTTTTTACCAATATAGAATCAATACATTAAAAAATCAATATGATAAAAATACTATAGTTTTAAAACATAATATAGAGTTGAAAGTAGCAGATGTCTCTTAACTTAATCTCTAGTTTATATCTTGTCCAACTCAAATGTTAAGGCATTGAAACTTTTTGGAAGAACATAACCACTAAACGGTACCATCACTCAAAACTATCATCGATGATATCGCCAGAAAAACAGACTGAGAATCTAAGAAACTCCATTGATTTTCTTCAACGTCACCTACATGATTTCTTCATCAACTTTATGATTTTCTTCAGTGATTTTCAGAATAATTTTCTTCATTGATTTTCAGAATAATTTTCTCAGCGATTTTCTCCACCATTCTTTCAAAAACAAACAAACAATGGCCCAATCAATGTAAGAACATTTTGTACGTATATATTCAAAAAATTATATACTACTCGAAAATATTATTGAAGATATATTTCCGTGTCTAGCTCCTTGATTTTTTTTCCTTCTTGGAAGCTCATTGTTGAGCACTACATGTCATCCTTCTATCTTTTGGTTATCCAAATTTTCACTCCTAAAATCTTAACTGATGATTTCCTAGCTATATTTCAATCTAAACCTGGATTATTTTTCTATATTAGTATAGTTTGTTTACTATGTTAGTGTCGTTATTTTGCTATAGTACTATAACTTTCATTTTTTTATAGAACACTAACTTTCAATTTATATGGTGCACAATTTAATATATGGTATGATGTATGGTTTTTGGAATGTAATTGTTTAAGTGAGTATAGGGTGGATGGTTTCTTCTATGTAAATGATCTTATAAATTATGGTAGTATGTCATGGAAATCTAAGGTTATTAATCACTTGTTCTCCTCTCTTAAGAAAATTTTTCTCTTCCTTTATCGAAGGTATATAAAGAAATCACTTGTAATAGTAAGAATGTTGTATGCAACGGCGTGCATGTAATGGCTTGTATGTAATATATTACATATTATTCAAACAATATGTAATCCATTACATATTATTCAAACAATATGTAATCCATTACATATTATTTATATTAATCCTTGCATGCATATAATGTGCGACACAAACATAATACTTTTAATATTTGAAGAAAATGCATCCTATGTAGCTAAATACTATAAATATATTTAGAATGTTATAGCATGTGGCTTATTCTCTTAGCCAAACAACATAACTTAAGTGAAAGAACAAGTATGTAATAATAATGAAACAATATGTAATATTTTACATTTAGTCCTTATATACAATAACTGTTTAGTTGAGAATTGTAGTAAGTTAACTAAGATTCTTTGATTTTCTTCATTTGTTTATAGTCTGTTTTCTTTATCTATTTACCTTACATTGATAATACTGTATCTAATAAAATTTTAACATGAAACGGGACAGTCAAGTTTATGCATGGTGATACATGGATATTTGAAGGTGAAAAAGATAAATGTAAATGGTATACTAAAAGGATTAATCACAAGAAAATATACAAACATTGAAGAATTAAATTGACAAGTTATAGATGCTTTACAAATACATTCAAATATTTCAATGAAGAAGACTTGCCTAGGAATTCACTTTAGCAAGAGATGTAAAATTCTTCTTCAACCAAACAAGCAACACAGAAAGTGCAGAGGTTTCAATTCTATGCATAACTTCAGAAAAGACAACAAAACCAAGAAGAAATAAGTTCCTAAGCAAAGTACAAGGAGAAAACAATGTCATTGACTTATCTGTAGAATCAACAGAAAGTGAAGACATATATCTTGGAAAAGTATACAAACGTAAGCATGAACAAAAGAAACTAGTCACCAAGTATGTAATCAAGATCAAGTTTTGTTACAAAACTAACAGCTCTAACAAAACTTCAATTAGGATAAAGTGCAAAGACGGTAACTATAAGTGGAGTTTGGTAGAACAAAAAATTGAAAAGTCAGAGGCATTTAAAGTCACAAAAACAACATAGAGAACCAATATATTGAAAAACACAAGTATATTGCAGTCAAAATAGAGGAGATTTTTAAAGACACTGGTAGAAAATTGAGGCCAAAAGATATCACGAGCAACATAAAATAAGAGACAAGTCTTGATGTAAGTTATAGAAATGATTTTTTTTTGCCAAAAAGAAAAAAAGAAGCAATCAAAATTTTAAGAGGAAATCTTGAAGAATCTCATAGCATGCTACTATCATTATTCTACATGTTGAAAAAGAGCGACCCAAACTTAAAACACAAATATTAAAAAAGATATAGATTCCAATTTGAAATATGAATTCATGGTCATTGGTGCATACATATAAGGATTTAAAAACTACATGTGACCTGTGATAATTGTTGATGGTACATTCTTCAAGAAGAGAATAAGAGATGTCTTATTGGTAGTTGTGACAAAAGATGGAAACAACCAGGTATTAATACATGTATTTCATAATATTATAAATTTTTTAAATTTTAAAATATATGATTTAAATAATTAAATATCAATATTAATATATACTGCTTGTTTTGTTCAAAATCATATATGATAACGTAAACAACAACGCATATATAACATATTAATTACTTAAATTAATTTTACGCTTGATGATTGAGATGTGTGTAACAAGTAAAAAATTAGGCCTAAATATATATCTTACACTATGTAATATATTACACAATAAATTTATATGTAAGTAACAATTTACATTTTAATCAATCTATATTCATATTTGAAATTCTTTCTTATTCAAAGGTAAAAATAACTTTTTAAACTTATAATTCAGGTATATCCATTGGTATTTGAAGTAGTAGATGGAGAAACAAAGAAAGCATGGAAGTGGTTCTTTAGAAGATTAAAACTATTTAAGGAAGATAAAAGATTTGGTTATTATGTCCGATAGAAATGCAAGCATACTGTCAACAATCACAACAATTTTTGAAGATGAAGCATACCATTGTTATTATTATTATCACCTAACACAGAATCTTACCAGATTTCAAAAGCAAGTAGTGAACCAATACTTCAAAAGGGTCACTTATGCATACACACAAGAGGACTTTGAAGGAAATATAACACTCATTCATGAAGAAATCAAGACAATATATATGAAATAATTGAAAGTAGCAAGCTACTCATTATCAAAAAAATCACAATGTCCATCACCAAGGACAAGATACAATTTTATGACATCCAATAATGCAAAACATGTCAATGCAATATTAGAGATTCAAGAGACACATCAGTAAAATGTTTACTTGAAGAAATAAGATCAATCCTACAAAATTGATTTTCAAGAAGAAAAGAAGCATCTTTGCAAATGGAATTCTTAAAATATTAGGTTGAATACAAAAATATCAAAAAGAAGAATAAAATTAGAGAAATTTACTACTATTAAGATTAGCACACATTTAATAGAATTTAAGAAAGAGATGAGAGCTACATTGTATACTTGAACAATGATACATGAGCTACCATGCAGTCATGCAATAGTAGCTTATGAACTCAATAAACAATAAGTTCATACAAAGTGTTCCATATATTACCAAAAAAATACATTGAAGCTTGCTTATGAAGCTTCAATGTTTACACAACAAACTAACCTAATAAAGTAATTCACATGCATTACATATATAATATTGTTACCAGATATGATTGCTTATGCACAAAAATCAAGGTTTGCAAAAAAGTTTATAAAATTAAAAAATAAACTCAATTAAGATATGATATGCACTAATTTAGGAGAGAAATTAATTTAGGATACTTACTACAACAATTTTTCTAACATAATTAGATTCTTAATTAATATGTCTATCTAATCCATCACATATAAATAACTGATAATACATAATGTATTACAATACAATAAAACAATAATTTCAATGAAGAACCTCAAACCATTTTGCTATAATAACTCTCTATTTAAATAACAAAAAAGTACTGAATATTGTTCAAAAAATTTAAAATCTTACAATTCCAAATTCTACAAAAAAGAGCTACTAAAATAGAGTTTTGTCAAAAAAAAAAAACAAAACTAATATATAAAAAATTTCCATTCTATTAAAAAATAGAGTTTTATATGCATCAAAGCTTTAAAGCTCAGAACAAGATGAAATCTCAAAATCTAAACTAGGCATCCTATTGTTGCAAAGAAGTTGCACACAATATCTTTGCCTAAGCTTTACAAATGGTAAAGTATTAGTCATATCAAATCTCAATCTCATCAAAAACTAAATAAACTTCAATACCTAAACATCACAATTATGCTTGCAAAAAGAAAAAAATTACAATAGTAAATACATTACAAGGCAACATTATCAAAAGAAGAAGAAGAAGAAGAAGTTAAAAAAAAGTTGAAACTAATACCCATTTGATTTTTTTAATGAAAGATTGATGTTGATAGACCTTAGAGGTGTACCAAGATATCCTAACTAGGTTGGCACTTATGTATCACATTTATTCATCTAGCTTATCAACTACGAGTGTTATTAAAATAATAAAAAAAGGTAATACAAAAATTTCTCAAAAAATCTATAATTATTCCTATTGTTAATATCCAAAAAAATAAAAATGTTAGCGAATGATGGGACATCCCACTATTGTATTGTAGTATAGATACTAAGTATCCTAGAGGCTATACAATCAACTATAGTATTATCCTCTTTAAAAATATGAGAATAATTAATGAACATCTATGTGAGCAATCTTTTCTAAACAATCAACCGAAGAAGAGTACCATCTCCACAATACTGATAACGATCCAATGCAAAAATAGTCACCACATAAGCAGAGTCCAACTCCAACCAAAGTCTTTGTCACCCAAATTTGGTTGTATACAATACTGCATGTATAGCTGCCATGAGCTTTGTCTCAAAAGAAAATACAACCAAATTGGATTATAAAAATAACATTTGATAAAGGATTTTGATGTCCGATTAAGGTGTCTAGTATTTTTTCAAAGGAGACTACCATTAAGGTGCAAGGATGTAGATAATGAACTACTATCTCATAAGTTTGACATCACACACATTAAGATCTTTGATGATGGTAGATGATAAAAGTGGTAGCGTGAGGTTAATGATGTTAAACTAAATTAATTATTTTAATTTGACTACTATTTAGATATGTTAAAGTCATGTTATGTCATAAGTAAGAGGTTAATTTGTCACTAATGAAAATAAAAAAAAATTGTTGATTTTTAAAGAAAAAATAAATATTTTTATATCCACAAATTTACCCATAATTTATGAACACTTATGGTATAAGTTATGAAACAATCATAATTGATATAATAAATAATTATTAATTAAAATAATAAGATTTAAATTTTTTTAAATATATAATTAAAAACTAAATTAGTTATGATAATACTAAAACTTTTAATAAATAGATTTTTTTATAAATTATAATATCACGTAACATTTATGCGTCTCAATAGCGAAATTAAAATAATTAATATGGTGCATCTTTTAAAAAACGTTAGGAAGTAAAATGCACGCCAACAAAATTGGTTCTTTTCTCTTTGTTTTTTCAACCGATGGGAAATGAAGTTCGCGGGAAAAGGAAAAACGAAAAGAAAAGAAAGGGAACTTAACGAGTGACGAGTCAATTCAAATTACGGGAAAATATTTCTGCTTTCTTCAGAGAATTTACCAAGTTTCTGCCCAATTCGATCCCGATTTTCTTTGGTAAGATTACGATTATCTTTGTTTATGATATTCTCTTATTTTTTATTTGTTTACTTTAGGACATTATTGCATCTTCTTCATTAAAAATTAGTAGATAGGATTTCGAATCTAGGGATTCAAGAATTCCATATGATACAAGCCTCTGAATTCTTTGCTTAGACATATGACTTAATTGCTTATGGTAGTAGAATTCTCACTTATTATTTGCTTTGAAACATGTGAACTTATTTGTAGTATTTTATTATAGGAACTAACAACATCAAGCATATACAAATTATCAATTAAAGAACTGGAACCAATAAAATTTGGATTTTGGTAACGACTAACTTTATTATTTCCAAAAGAATAAGAAAATCTTGATTTTTCCAAACTAGAAATAGAAATTAAATTCCATCTAAAAGAGAGTGCAACAAATGTCTCAAATATGTCCAAATAAAATACAGTTTTGAATTGTTATCTGAAAGTTCCTATACTTTCTTTTTTAACTTTATTGTCGTCGCCCACAAAGATGGATCTTTTAGCATCACTCGGTGGTTGACTCCATAGGAAACCCTACATAAACATACCTACATGAGTAATAGCACTAGAATCTTCCTACCAAGTATCCTTAGGTATAGAATCTAAATTAACTTCAGACAAAAATAAAGTTAGAAGCATACCTTTTTTTACACTCCAGGTGGCTTACATGGAACACTCATTCTTCTTATGTCTCGACTTCTTGCAAAAATAGCAAGAAAACTCCTCATCTTTCTTATTTTGTTTCTTCTCCTGAGAAGAACCTTCATAGCAACCATAGCTCATTTTCATTTCTTGTTCTGAGAGGTTGAGGTCAAGTAAGCATTTTCAGTCTTATCCCATTATTGCCTCTTTTCTTCTTGCACACCTTGATGTATAAGCTCATTGATGGGCCATTTGTCATTCTAAGTTTTATAATCATAAACATCATCCATCTCTGGTTTGGTTAATGGAAAAAAAATACTCTATAGAAACTTCTCATAATTTAATTTTTTTAAAGTATCCTTAATAGCTTTTGTATTCTTGCTTTAGGACACAGTAGTGGATTTAGTTAGTTTTGGGTAGATGAAATAGATTTGCAAATTCAATATGTTGGCACTAATTTTGTTGTCGACAAATTAAGTATTAATTGGAACAATATAAATGCTACTTTGTGTGTTTTTCTTATATAGTATCCTATTATTCACGAAAACATTAAGCTTGAGCTAAAATTCAATCTTTATTAGCCATTGAGAGTAAGTCATGCACTACTACAACAAAGGGTTTATAAGTTGGTTAAAAACTAACTTAAATTGAGTTTTAAGTCGATTCTACAAACTAACTTAGAAATATGTGACTTAAATTTTTAAGTCAGTTATGCCCTAAAACTGACTTTAATTTTTAAGTACGTTCTAGCTTGGGCTAAAATTCAAGCTATATTAGCCACTGGGAGTAAGCCATGCATTATTAACAAAAAAGGTTTATAAGTCAGTTAAAAACTTACTTAAATTGAGTTTTAATTCGATTTATAAAACTGACTTAGAAAAAGGTGACTTAAAATTTGAAGTTAGTCCTACATGTCAAAAGACTTATATTTGATATATAAATAGAGACAAAAGATACCTCCAATGGAAAAGGCTGCTATATTATTATACCACATAGTGGAATGTTGTAAATTTTACCCTCTTCATACCTATCCCACCTATCAACCAGTAGACCAGTTTGCAACATATTCTCTCAAGTTAAGACTAATGGTAAAGTATGTATACAAAAGAATTTGAGAGGTTGCATGATAAGTACCTTCAAAAACACTCATATTTTGTTATGTACTTAATTGAAATGAATAGGTTTGACTATAATATTTTATTTGATTATTTATGCAAATCAATCTTTTCAAAATTACTTGTATATTTTGTTATATTTTAGGTATTTTTAGCTTCAAAATAGATAAACATGCCAACACACAAAAAACATAACACTTGGAGCACTCAAATAGCACCTTATGAGTTAAAAATACTAAGGTATGTAAGCCTTACATCAAGAATCAACCAATATGAAAGGGTCACAAGCATTGAAGGATTATGTATTCTATAATAGTTAGCTCTCGGTAATTCGTACTAAGAACGTTAAACATTTCATGATGTGGCATGAGAAAAGGTTTGTTATGGCCTGCTCCTCTCGGCTTGTATTGTGCAAGTGTTTTTGAGCTTTATGCAACAGTGGGGAAATTTTGTGCCATGAAACACATTATAATTTTTTGATTTTGAAGTGCTGAACATTTCTTTTCTTATAAATAGCCCCTTAGAGTTTTTAGGTTATGTAGTTATCATATAATATTATTCAGCTGTTTAATAGAGTAAGAATAGATTTATTTATATTTTTCATAGACAATATATAGATTAGACTTAGAATAGATCAGAGGTAGCTTTTGGGACCTTTTCCAGATCCAAGAAAAAAAGGAGAAGATTTATAAAGATTCAAGAACCCTTTAAAGATCAATATCACAATTTTGTGAGTAAGAAACATCATCCACTCATTATTGGTATTTAAATCTAATTAGGGTCTTTTTATTTTCAGATTAATCTTCTTATTAATTTTCTGAATGAATGCTTATATAAATCATAAATCATGGATTTTAATCTAAGCTTGTATGGCTGATTTCACTATAGGAATTTAGCTTTGTTTCCATAATTATTTAGATTATTTAGGTAAACATTTTATAATTAATCAAATAATGATTATTTTTTAATTTATTCATTGTTTGTTAATGATTTATTTATGAATAATTTATTGGCTATTTATTCTTCATAATATTGAAAATTTGATAATTAGGTTTCAAACACATCATCTAGATCTAATTTGGATAACTTTGTAAGTCATATATTCCTTTATGTCTTTGTTGGCTTCCTGTGTGCAAAATACAGAGCTTTTTTATTTTACTTAATGTTTCTATACTTCTTTGTGTAAAGTTGGTACTATTGATCAGTAATGTACACACGCACAAAGTTATGTACACTATATTTGTAAGCATGTTATACACCATCACGGGGTGGCTTTCTTAGTATGCAAGATAGGTTGTGAGTGGTGATATTTGTTTCATTTTAGGTGTGGGTATTTATTAAAATTACTCAAAAATTTTGGAAACAAAAATTTAAGATTTTTCGTACCTCGACGAGGCCTTTGTCGAACCCTTCACTAGACCCACAGTAAGGTGGTCGATAAGAACCCTTGGTAAGGCCTCGTTGAGGGAGGTTGATGATGCCTTATGGTTCTATAAATACCCTCTCTTTTCACTCATTTCAAGCATTGAATCCATATTAAAACTCTATCAAAATTAACTTTAAAAATTGCTTCTATATCATAAATTATTTAAAGTGTATTTGAGTATTTATGCTACACTTTTATGAGTAAAATAGTGTGCTTAAGTGTTGAGAGCTCTTGACTATTTTATAAATATTAAAGAACACTTTGAGATTGGGTTGGGTAGTATTGGCTGACTTCCCATATCAATGGTTTTTTATGGTTCATGGTTGAGTGTATTTCCCATGATTGATTGTTTTTGGTTTGTGGTTGAGTGTATTTTCCATGATAGACTATTCACTATCTAGTTCACTTTATTGATTTTCGCTTATTGATCACACTACTTTGTGTTGTATTTGATTCAAAGGAAAATTGGGTTCGTGTGTTGGACCAAGTTGTTGTAGAAGTAACAAATGAAGGCAATAATAGATAGATAAGGCAGAGGTTTCGACTAGTAAGGGTATTTGTATTTGTCTTTCTACTAAGTTGTATCTATTTATTATTAGTGAATTTATTTGTTGTCAAGTGGTTTTCATAAACAACCCGATGGTCTACCATATAGATAGGGGTTCTATGTGTGTTTACCTTATTATATCTATTGTTGTGCATGCTTTACTATTTTGCTAGTACAAGCTGACTTTAAATTGAGTATGTTTTAAAATACTAAAATTTAAGCTCTCATTAGAAAGCTTTTAATATTTATTTTTCACTTTTTGATTAATATATTTGTTGTTTAAAGTACTACCTGCCTGTGATTATTGTTTATTTTTGTTGTAGTTATCTGTTAAGTGTTTATCTTTTTACTATTAGAAAGTTTAGAACGAGTCTTTAAGTAGTTTGTATCTCCTTACCATTATTGTGTATCGGGTCTATGACTTGGTACACTCTTTTTGGGCTTAATCGCTTCAGTATTAATCATTAAACTTTCTCATCATACACACATTTCTTTTTGATGGAGTCAAGAGGAGGAGGTAACATACATAGACCTCCACTATTCAATGGACTCAAGTATGCCTATTGGAAATCACAAATGTGGGCCTCCTTGTGGTCCCTAAGAGATCGTGTCTGGATTTTAGTTGAGAACGGATGGACATATCCAACCAAAACCCTTCTTGACAACACTGTTATCCCTAAACCAATGATTGAATGAATGAAAGAGGAAAGGAAGGAGTAAAGGTGGAATAGTAAAGGGTTATATGCTATCATCAAGGCTGTCACGTCTCATGAATATAGAAGAATTCAAAGTTGCATAATTTCTAACAAGAATGGGATATTCTAGAGACTATGCATGAGGGTACCTCTACAGCTAAGAGATGCAGGATATTGAAGTTAAACAAAGACTTTAAACTCTATATTATAGAAGAGGATGAAACATTTGACAAGATATATGCTAGTTTTTTTAACATCGTAAACTATTCTTAATATTTGGGAAGATCAATTAGTGAAGAGAATAAAATTGAGAATATTATTGCTAGTCTCCCCTATCGATTTCATGTCAAAATAACGGTGATGGAATCTATGTACAAGCTGTGTGAACTCACCATAAATGAGTTGGTTGGTGACTTGTAAGTCTTCAAGCTTCATCACTTTTACTAAGACAAAACCAAATTGTTGCTGGATAGGTAAAGACCATTGCACTCAAAACAACCAAAGGAGGTGGTTCTAGCAAATAAGCATGCACTATTATGTTAAGTGACGAAGATTCCAATCCTAACGAAGAATAAATGGCATTACTAACCAAAATGCTTACTAGATTCTTTCCAAAAAAGAAACCATCTTCTAGTGGAGTAGGAGGATAAAGTTCGAGTACTAAAGGCTCAAAATCAGTAAAGATTTACAAAGAATAAAAGAATGAGGCTAAAATACCCAATAAAAGTCACATTAATAAAATCAAGTGCTTCCAATCATATTGTTGCAAATTATTTTTCTAAATAGAAATGCATGAACAAATGTGCAATAAAGATTGAGGTTACTATTTCAAAAGTACCAACAGTGATGATGGGGATGACACTAACTTTTTGACTTCTATGGCTTCAAGTACTATTATGGATCCTTCGAATGCTAACTCAAATGTTCAAGAGGTGATTGTAGAAGATGATGAAGATGAGCCAGATAAGTTGCTCAATTCTTACAATGAGCTCTTGTTAGAGAATATTACATCTGATAAGGCAAAGCTTTTACTTTAGAGAGCCTAGAAGAAAAGTAACATGAGATAAGCACATTAAAGATCACTCTTGAGGAATGAAATTCCTCGATTGATGGTGAACATAATGATTTCAATAAAAATTTGTGGTTATTCAAAAAGGATATGCTTATTTACAAGAATGATTCAATGCATGTCAAGAGAAAATGAAAAGTCTTGAGGAGTAGCTAAAGTGTTCTACATTTGGTAGAGCTACTCCTATATATGTAAACCCTGATCGATTGTGTGATCATATTTATGAAATTGCTCAACTATAGAAGTAGATCATAAGTTGAGGTGAAATAGTTGCATGAATAGGTGATATTCTCAACAATTATGTAGCTTACCTAGAATCTTTCCTTTTAAAAAAAGTAAGATTTGATCAAAGCGTTAAAGGACAACTCAGTGTGAGTGAGAAGGAGCTTGCTCAATCTTCCTATGTAGTTAACAAATTCATGACCGATTCACAGAAGTTAATGAAATCATCAGTAGCACCAAATCGTTTGGTGACAAACGAGAAATTAGGTATAACAAAGAGGTATCTACTTCAACAAAGGATGCAAAAAAGTTTGTTAAATCAATCACTAAAAAATCAAAGTTGAAAGTAGTTTCCCTAAAAGGTAAGTTGGTTATCACCTTCCAGCCTATATTCTTTAGCAAGTTGAACACCTTACCTAAGGCTAGTTCTTCCTAACGCTCTAGTATTGGTCTATTGCCCTGCCTACTATTCCTTTTACGTGTCACCATTATGGTAAACATGGGAATTTAAGACCCCACTGTAGGAAATTAACCATTCATCCTTGTATGGGATTTAATATGAGTACGTCTTGTCATGTATGTGGCACTGTTGGCCACCTTACTAGGCAATGTCCTATATCCTTGGGGAGAATATCTCAAAGTTCTCCAACTTGCTCACCCTCATCTCTTATGTCTGGAGTAACTATTGTGGCTTATTTGAGCATATACAAGTACGATACATTATACATATTAGGCACAATGCAGAAAGAAAAAATCTTTAAAAAGTCCCTCTACCTGCGTGTATATAGATCACTTGGTAGGATTTTTTAGAACTTGTAAACAAAATAAACCTCAAGTGTCACATGCATTGTAATTGTAAGCTCACATGATATGTAGACTACCTCTTGACTCTATTACCCTTCACAATTTTGTTTTACAAAAGGATATTGTTTTATCACTATTTTTAGGTGGTCTGAATGAGGTTGAAATGTTTGTCTTTTCTACCTTATGATTTGTAGTTTTTATGCATGTTTATTATGTGTTTTTTCACAATCATCCTTGCTAAGGCCTTGTAGACCTCCTTGCTTAAGTCTAGTGAAGGGTCCAATGAAGGCCTTATCAAGGACCTTGTCAAAGTGTCAAAAAAATTGATTTTTTGTTTCCAAATTTTTTGAGTAATTTTCATAAATACCTGGACCCAAAATGAAAAATTTATAAGTGATAGCATCGAAAAGTAAGCATGTGCACACAACGAAAACCAACCCTATGGTTTGGGTAAACATGCTATCATACAAAGTACACCTAACTATGTGTGTGTGTGCATTACTAATTATCTATAATCAACATTGCATAGAGTAATATAAATATACTAAGTAAATTAAATAGACTCTATGTTTTATACATAGAAAGCCAACATAGACATAAAGGACTACAAGATTTACAAATAGTCCATACATTCTCTCCATCCTATAACGATTATTGTGGGAATTAGTTTATTCTTCTCATTAGCCACTACTTTCATACCCCCCTTTTTGGCACACATTGAATGGGGTAGACAATACCAACTTCTAACCATTTTACAACCTCTTTTTTTACTACTTCCATTTGATAAGATTTAATCTTCTTTGAACATTCCTAACTGGCTTAACCCCTTCCTCCATGATAATTTTATACATACACACTGAAAGGGTAATACCCTTAATATATGTTATAGTCCACCCAATAGATCATTTACATTCCTTCAAAATTTCCACTAGCTTTTTCTCTTTCTAATCATCTAATTTTGACAAAAATGATTATTGGTAAGATATCACCATCATACATGGTTTAAGCTTGAGTGTTAGTGACTCCTCAATTGAAGGCCTAAGCATAGGGTTCTCCTCTACACTCTCAAGAATTACATTAGAACATAACATGATAGATATAGTCTCCAAACAAATCAGCTTCATCATGCATATGAGAATCATTACTAAGCTTATTTAAGTTAGTAATATCACTATCATCATCAAAGTCAACCATATGCAATTTTCAAATAGATATAGAAGAGTAAACATCAAGATGAGTTTTCACTATCCATGATTAGTGTCATGCATCTCTTTTTCACTATTGTGATCCTTTTAACGCTCTTGTATGCTTAGAACTTTAATATGAATTTACTAAAGCATCCTTAAAAGTTAAATTCTTAAACATGACATTTACCATTTCATTACATACAACAACTTGGAAACATTCATTAAAATCATTATCTAAAATTGAAAATTGTATAAATTTAAAGATATTTAAAGTTATCTGTTGTTCGTTCACCCTCATAGTAAGCTTTCCTTTTTAGCTCGCCAATTAAGGCTTTTCAGTGCGAAGGAAAGGGTGACCTAGGATGATGGGAATGTCTTTCTCTTCCTCCATATCTAGCATAATAAATGGTCAATAACCATCAAGAATGTAACTGAAATTGATTTTTCTTCTACAAGTCCAAAATTCTTAAAACTCTCAAAGGCATAAGATTGATGCTTACTCCCAAATCACATGGGGCTTTTCCAAATTGATATTCTCCAATAATGCATGGTATATGAAAAGTACCTAGCTCCTCCAATTTCGCTGGTAGTTTCATTTGAATAATGGCACTACATCCCTCTATAAGGGCAATGGTCTCATAATACACAAACTTTCTTTTCTTTGATAATATATCTTTCATGAATTTTACATATGAGGGAATTTGTTCTAATGCATCCATGATGGGAATTTTTATGTGAAGCTTTTCAAAGATATCATGAAACTTGGAGAATTTCTTATACAACTTTTGCTTATGTACTTTTTGAGGAAAAGGAAGAGGTGAGATATAAGTATTACCTTCTTTTTTTTACTTTTGAGACCTCCCCTTGCTTGGCTTCCTCATTATGTCTCACTATTTTCTCATTTTCTTTTTATTTTAGGTCAATTATTTTCTTTTATTCACCATTTTTTTACCAAGCCACTCCTTTTCATAATAGCTTTACAATTCTTCTTTACCTCTCTTTTTTATTTATTTTAGTGTTACTAGGTAGCATTACATGATGTCTATTTTTTAAGGTTTGAGCTAATTTCCCTATTTGTATTTCTATATTCATCACAATAACATTGGGATTACTTTATATTTTTACCAAGTTGTCCAGTTTAGAGGACATAACATTTATCCTTTGGTTGATTTTGTTCATATCTTGGCTCACAATGGAAACTAAAGTGGCCATAATTTCCATTAAGCTCTCTAATTTATATAGCCTTCATTCTTTGGCCCATGGTTGTTCGTATGGGGGTTAAACCCATGCGGTTTGAATGGGGTCTAATGGTAGAATTACCCATTTGATTATTAAATGCTCATGAGAAATTTGGATGATTTCTACATCCTGTGTTGTTGGTATTGGAGTAGATGTTTCCTTGTTTGTAGAAATTTCCCACATAATTAATTGATTATGGATTATAGACACAAACTTCATTTGATTATTGAAAAAATCACAAAATAGCAGTGTTCTAATCCATGTTAACTTCCACTGGATTAGCATTCTTATCCAATGAGACTAAGAGTGCTTGTTAGTTAGACATCAAGGTTGACATTTATGTAGCCAATGTAGAAACTACATCAACTTTATGCATTCCAAGTACTCGTCTATTTGGTAACCTTTTAGTAGACCATTGATAACTATTTGTTTCCATGTTTATTCTTCATTTTTACCCATTAAAGCTCATGTAACAACTACATCAATAATATCACATGTATGTCTTAGTAAACTATTATAAAATGTTTGTAATCGTAGCCAATAGGGTAGACCGTGGTATGGATATTTCCTGAGTAGTTCCTTGAACCTTTCCTAAACTTCATTTATTGTTTCACCATCATTTGAAGAAAGGATGTGGTGCCATTTATCATCTTAGGTATTTTTTATGGTGGAAAATATTTGGCTAGGAAATGTTTTGCTAAGTTTTCCCAGGTATTAATTGAGTTAGCAAGTAAATGCCTTTTCCTTATCATTTAGAGAGAATGGGAACAAGTGAAGGCATTTTTCATCATTAGAGACTCCATTCTATTTAAATATGTCATAAAATTTTAAGAAGTTTTCTGTGAGGTCACTCGAATTATCAGTAGGGTTACCTCTAAATTGGTCTTGATATTGAACCATTTGGATACTTGCAGACTTGATCTAAAGGTTATTAGCTTGAAACCTAGTCCTTTTAATTGATGAAATTCCATCTACCATAGGCATGTCATAATCCCTTAAAGAACCTTGTCCAATAGCAGCTAATGATGTAAGTGGTGGGTTGGGATCTGGTGGGTCTTGTTGTTCCATTGCAAATGGTTCTTGATTCTAAGGTTTCTCCTTTCTAAACTTCCGAAAAGTTCTTTCAATTTTAGGATCTTAGGGAGTCAGTTGTTAAAGAGACAATCTAGGCATAAACAAAAACACTAAAAACAAATTAAAATATCTATAATAGAATTACTATACTCGCTACTAATATCTACTAACAAAATAGTTTCCATTCCATGATAACGATGGAAAAAACTTGACATGTGCTTTGCAAGTATACATGCGAAACCTAATCTTCTCCTGTAGAAATTAATTACAAATTATTTTTTATGTATTTATTTTTTTATTTATGCTTTTCCATGCAATTATATTTAAATATTTGAGTGTCCATAACTTTGGTGAATATGTCTAATAGTTGTCTCTTAGTAGGTATAAACTCAAGTGTCACTACTTTCTCTTCAATTGATTCTCAAATAAAGTGATGCCTAATGTCAATGTACTTAGTTCTAGAATGTTGAACTATGTTCTTAGAAATACATATAGCACTAGAGTTATCACAATATAATGGCATCATACCTTGTGGCTAACCGTAGTCCTTAAGCATGTTTTTCGTCCAAAGAATTTATGTGCAAGAGCTTCTTGTAGCAATGTGTTTAGCCTCAACTATAGAGAGTGAGATAAAATTTTGTTTCTTACTATGCTAGGATACTAAGTTATTCCCAATGTAGAAGCAACCACTTAATTTACTCTTCCTATCATCTTGGTTGCCTACCCAATCAGCATCTGTATAACCACTTACTTCACAAGTAGTGTCAGTATTAAAATATAGACTATAATTACTTATTCTTGAAATATACCTGATGATTCTCTTAACATTTCCTAAGTATGAAGGGTCAACTTGATAACGGGCATAAATATCAACGTTAAAATATTTGTCAGGCCTACTTCCAATGAGGTAAAGTAAACTACATATCATCCTTCTATAAAGGGTTTGATCAACACTTTTACTTTGAGTGTCCTTTGTAATTTTTGTACTGGTACCTAAAGGAGTCCTTAATGGCCTACTTGTTTCAAGACTAAACCTTTTAACAAGGTTGCAGACATACTTAGTTTTAGAAATAAATATATTATCATGAGATTTTTTTATTTGTAAACAAAGAAAGAGAGTCATTTCATCTACCACAGATATTTTTAATTCATTTGTTATAACATGCACAAAATCATCCACTAGTGTTATAGATGTGGATCCAAAAACTATGCCATCTACATAAATATGAGCAATGAAGATACCATCACTACTCTTTTTGATGAATAAAGTCTTATCAACTCCTCTTAAGTCTCTAATACCACCCTCAAAGAGCTTGTTTCAAACCATAAAGAGCTTTGTTGAGTTTGTAAACATTATTTGAAAATTTTGGATCAACAAATCCTTTTAGTTGTTTCACATATACCTCCTCATTTTGAAATTCATTTAAAAAGGCTGACTTAACATAAATTTTATATAATTTAAATTTCATGTGACAAGCAATGGCAAGTAAAATCATAATTGACTCTACAGATGAAAATGTTTCATCAAACTCAACTCCTTCTACTTGCGTGTAGCCTTGAGCTACCAACCTAGCCTTATTTCTAAAAATAATGTCATGCTCATCAAATTTATTTTTCAACACTCATTTAGTTCTAATAACATTTTTGTTTTTAGGCTTAGGTACTAATATCTATACATGATTTATTTCATATTGAACTAACTTATCCTGCATGGTGTTTATCCAAAATTCATCACTACGGGCTTTATGCACATTTTTTGGTTAAACATGAGAAATATAGCATAAGTGGGTTACCTCACTTATTTTTCTTCTTCTTGTTACCATGTTTGCATTAGGATCTCCAATTATATTCATAATAGGATTATTTTTTGGAGTGCGAGTTGGATTTATCATTGATGAGCTTGATGCTTCTTCCTTATTTTCTTCTCTTTTACCAAGCTCATCTTCTTTTGTTCCAATTGTGTCACCAGTTATTATTAATTGAGGTGTTGTGAAATTTATTTCATTATCAACTTCTTCACTTGTAATCTACTTACCTACATCATATGCAACAACATTTGCATATTCCATAACAACTGTTCTAAATCCCTAAGTATGTAGCATTTACTTCCTAAAACATGCATGACTTTTAGATTAGGCTTTTTACCTATCCATATCTCATAAGGAGTTTGGTTTCTACCTGGGCAAAGATATACATTATTTATAATGTGGCATGTGGTGTTTATAGCTTCATCCCAGAACCTTTTGGATACTCCCTTGGCATGCAGCATTACTCTAGCTATCTCCGGAAGTATCCTATTTTTCATTTCAACAAATCCATTTTGTTGAGGTGAGATAAGGGCAAAGAATTCATGAAAGATACCATATTATTTGCATAAGTCAGCATACTTGGTATTTTCAAACTCTTTTCCATCGTCTATTCTTAGTCACTTAATGATTACTATTTTATCACCTGCTTCAATGACGACTCTATGAAAATAGAGTCATTAGTGCACTTTTTTTACTTAATATTTACTTGTTTTATTCAATAGATAGTATATTTTGGGTCAAAAATATTAAAATATAATTTTTTTAATAAAAAGGATGAAATATCATTTTTGGAATTTTTTGGGATATTTTATGAATTTTTAACATAGGACCAATCAGGAGCTACCATGTGGCATGCCACGTAGGCAGAAGAGCTAACTAGACAAGCCACGCAAGCATGGAGAGTAAGTCATGTTACACCGCGTATGAGGGGATGAAATGTGTGCCACGTGTCAACATGACGTTCAATTTGAGTTTGAAAATTGGTCAATGTGTCATGCCAAGTGTCAATACGCCATTGCTCTGTGCGTTCCACCCGTGCGTCATGCCATCCGTTTCCACGAATCATGTAGCACCACGTGTCACTAACTCAACAAGCATTGACTCTAACCGATCTCCCCTACCACGCATCGCTTCTTGATTCACCTAGTGAATTTCCCCTGCCATGTGTCACGCTATGATTGATTGGAACTATCAATTTTGCTTATTTTGATCGTAGCCCTTGATCTGAAGCTGATTTGATGGTCTAGATCACACCTGAGCTTTATTTAAGCCTCTAATCACTCCATAAACCCTAATTAGCCTTCATTAGTATAATTTTGGTCAATTTATATAGCTAAAAAGAAAGAAAAATACATAAAAATTCAAGAGATGACACAATTTTGGTGAAAATTCAAGTGGAGATTAATACTACAATTCAAGAGATTGATTGTATTTCTTCTACTCTTTTCTTTATCAATTTTATGTCTTTATTTATGAAAAATATGAGTTTTATGAACACAATTATGTGTAATTAATTTATTAATCTAGGAATCTTATGAATCCAATTTTCACCATATGATGATCTAAAATTTTACCCCAATTATAATTATAACTTAATTATATTATTTAATCTAATTTGTATGCTATTAATTATTTGGACAATAATTTATCTATAGAGGCAATTAAATAGATTTGAGAGAATTTTTTAATTGTTTGTCTTGGTTAAATAACATGCATAGTTTCTAAAGAGAGATGTACGATTCTTATGTATGTGATCCATAATTGATGAACTTAATGAGTAGTATGCAATTTAATTGCCATGAGAGTGTGATTAAATTAATTACTATATGGTGTGTAGTTTACTTGAGAGAGGAATACATGCTAGGTTAGATTCAATTGATCATGTAAGTATGTGATCCATAATTGATGAACTTAATGAGTAGTATGCAATTTAATTGCCATGAGAGTGTGATTAAATTAATTACTATATGGTGTGTAGTTTACTTGAGAGAGGAATACATGCTAGGTTAGATTCAATTGATCATGTAATTAATTGATAATTATATTGGGTGGATTTTAGCGATTCGTATGTTTAGAAAATTTGGGGATTAAGTATTCCTAGATATTTTCTCATATATCTTTTTATTCACCAAATTTGATTTAATTAATCATTGCTATTTTTTATTAACCGACTTTAAAGGTCGGTTTTGGCATAGTGATTTCTTGATGGATTTGATAGCATGCCTGAAAATTAGTTTACAAATAAATATTTTGTTCATGAAAATAACCAACACTTATAATTTTTACATTATCTTAACTTTGACTCTGTCATTTATTTATCTAACTCTCCTATTTCGTCTATAGCTAGGTGATAGAGCTCTAATATAAGTTATAAAGAAACTTATGAAAAATTAAAAGTGGTCAATTACTTAGGGAACAAAAGTAACCTTTACTAAGACGATCCTTAAAACCCCTTTTTGGCATAGTTGGCATAGTTGGTTTTCTACAACTAATAGTTACAAATCACATGAAAAATAGAGTGACAGTTAAGAAAAATACTTATTTACCATGACCTCTGGATAGATGACGGAAGCTCTATATTTTTTGGAGCATCATACTAGTCTTACAATGATGGTTAATGACATCCTTAAAACCTCTTTTTGGCATAGTGACAACATCATTTTGTTTGACTCCTGAACGCAATGTCCTTATAAAGCTAGTATCCTTGTCTCTTTTCTTATAAATATCCACTATTAAATTTATAGGCTATTCCCAAAAGTTGGTTCATATACAAAATTATTGAGAAGTTGAAGGAAAATTCCAGGAAAAGTTACCAAATGTAGTGGACCAGAATGCAAATATTAGTAGTTTAGAGAAGTGATAAAACTAGTAAACAAACATTGGCAGTTATAACTTTAGTCATAGTCAAAGCTATGAATATATTTGTTTCCTATGCTCTTAATGCTATGAATTGTGTTAAATTTTAAATTCAGTGCTTCCCTCTCCATTATTTCTTGTAAAAGGGCATTAGCCATATGAAATGCAATAAAAGGAAAGTAAAAAAAAAAGGAAATTCAACTCAAGCTACAATTACATGGAATGATCCGATTACGGTAACTAAATTTCAATTTATTTATGTACCGTTTAATTTAGTACTCAAGAATCCTCATGTTATGGGATTTCTTTATAAATTTTAGTATCCCGAGCAACCATATGATTATGAGTGTGGATACTATGTAATGAGATTCATAAGAGATATAATTACAAGTCATCAAAGATCTGCTTACGAAGAGATTAACGTCTATATATATATATATATATATATATATATATATATATGTAATACATACTTAACATTTATACTTATATATATAAGTTAAGCTTTAATGGCGCTCAAATTAAAATTTGATTTTTTTCTCCTAGTAGGAGGACAAAAAGGAATACACAACAAAAGAGTTACTTCATTTGAGAAGAGAATGGTGTAATTGGCTGCTAAACAATATGCTAATTGCTTCATAGTTTGGTACATGTTCCTAATAGTTATTTGTTATTTCGTTAACCATTTATTTTATATTTAGTTTTTATCTTCTATCATTAATTATATCATACATGAAGTCTAATTTATTTCTTTTACTAAGTGCATATACAAATATCTTTAGTTATAAAAGTTCGACCAATTCAATTCTTGGACTATTGATACAATTAAGCTAAGGGTCATTTATGAGGCATTTTTTTAGTATTAGAAGATTAAGGCAATGATTTCACCAGATTTTGGAAATTGAGATGGAATTGAAGTGGACAATGTTTGTTGGAAGTAACTAATTTATAAGAAGTAATAGTACTATATGTAAGGAGTATGAGTGTTGATGATATTCATGAAAAAATATTTTAAACGTAATTTAGTTTTTAGGCATGCGTTTCAAGACCACTATTCAATTCAAAGAAACTACCGAACTTTAAATGAACATATTTCATGTATGCATGTTAGATTTCATAATAGACACATATGAACATTTAGTAAATAAATTACTCGATTAATTGAGTAATGTTTGGATCGATCAAGGAGGTAGATTGATCGAGTATCTATCTACTATGATCTAAGTCCTCTCGAGTTGATTTTAAAATTGATAGATTAATCGATGTTTTGGGTTTGATCGATCAAGAATCGATTGCATTCATTCTCTTTGGTCTCAGTATTTTAGTTTTTTTATACAACCTAGATCAATCGAGATTGGTTTAAATCGATCGATCATTTTTTAATCGTTTCCTAGATCGATCAAAAAATGCTTTGAACAATTAATCTTATTGGTTTTATTAATCGAGCTCGACTTAGATTGATCAAGTAGGGCTTCAATTATAACCTAATTATTTACTCAAGACAAACCTTTTAATTACTATATTGTCCTCATTCCTTAAATCCCTATCAAGTAATTTTATGGGTAGTTTAGTAATTATCCTTTGACCTAGGGCTTCAATGATTCTATTTAAAAAACTTAATGCATTCTAATTTCTCAACCACAATTGCTTTAATCTTTTGATCGTAAGCTCTCTCTCAATTTGTTTTGCAAAATCATATTTTGTTAAGGTTTTTTCTTTAATTAATTTATCAAATATTTTGTGGTTTTGTTTGATTGATTGACAAGGTTATTTTATTTATGATCATGTGCTTAATCATCTATTCTAGGATTTGCTAGTGATTTTGGTTTGATTTTTTATTTCATTAAATCATCTATCTAGAATTTTTGCATTGTTTAATCTACTCTTGAACACACCTTGCACTTATGTTATTGTTCTAACTTTTCAGGTGCCAATTGAACGGGTTCAATAACTTGCGTGACTTGAGTTTATCAAAACTTTGGTTAGGATCTGTAGACCTTACTTGTAAAGACAATGAAAGAAAGGAGAGGCTTGTAAGTAGGTTACTTGGAGGCAATATTTGTGATGGGGAGTTTGAGTCCTAGCCTTGTAATCGAACAAAAGGCATCCATAACTAAATATAGTGACAAAAATGATGAAGAAATGGTATTCATAGCCAAAAGACTCAAGAAAATATTCAATATAAGGCACCCATAAAGTAAAGAACAATCAAGTCATCCAAAGGATCAGAATCTAAGAGAACTCAAATCTATAAGTTTCAAAGGTAAGAAATCTAAACCCATTGGACCTCAATGTTTTTAATGTATGAGTTATGGTCATTTTTCATCTAAGTATGCCAACCAGAAGAATAAAACTGGAAGAGCCTTCAATGCCACACTTATTGACTTTGAAAGTGATAGCGATAATCCAATTGAATCATAAAATAGTGACACCAATTTTCTATCATTTACGACAACAACTAATGGACACGCAAGTGAGTTTGATATTGATTCAGACAATGCAGAAAGTGACTATAGTTTATAGGATGTAAAATGAAAAAGGATATGTTAATTGTATACAAGTAGCTAAATTGAATGGTAAACTAAAATCCTATTAAACAAATTCCTCAATGCTAGAAAAATAAAAACTTGAATTGTTTGAATGTATTAATGATCTAAATTCAAGTCTTATAGGTCTAAAATAGGAAAATGAGAATCTGGTGCAGGAACTTCAACAATCTAAGGAAATAGTGAAAAGGTTAACCATTCAACAAGAGAGGACTAGGTTGTATAGATGAGCACATTATGCCATCATCTTCAAAAACAACATTGTTTGTAAAACCTTCTTATCCCTTCTATTCACATACTTCATATACAGCTCATGCATATGCTTCTAAATTTATTACTACATGTCATAACTGTGATAGGAAGGAACATATTAGACCTAGATGTAGATTCTTGATGTCCCATATTGTATTTATAACATAACATACATCCTATTCAAGAATCAATAGTCTTGTTTCAAAAATAATCACTTAAGTTAAAATAACTAAGAAAGTTTGGTTTAACAAGTTTTATTTATATTGTTATGTACCCCACATTGCATTTAATGCTAAATCTACTACTATCTGATATTTTCATAGTGGACGTTCTAGACATATGATTGGTGATTGCTTTCTTTTTAAAACTTTTGAAGAGTATAATGAAGGAATAGTCACTTTTGGCAATGCAAATAAATATAGGATTATTGGTAAAGGTACAATTTAGGTTAAAGGCATACGTAGGTTAGATTATGTACTTTATGTAGATGGACTTAATGCCAATCTAATATGCATCAATCAAATTTGTGATAAAAAAAATACAATGTACAATATACCAATAATGACTGTATTATAATTGATTCAAAAGATAAGTGTTTGCTTAGAGGAACTAGTTCTTATGATAATTATTACTGCATTGATATAGGTCCTAGTACTACTTACAATTTAATTTATAATCATTCTGCTTCCTTGTGGCATCAAAAGATTAGACATATCAATTTTAAAGATATTGTTAACTTAAGCAAAAAGAAAATAATGTGTGGTCTACCTACACTTTCTCAAATTGAAAAAAAAAATTGTGATCCATGCCAACATGGTATAAAAACTCGCTTTTCTCATAAGAAAATTAAAGGAGTTAACACAAGTAGAATACTTGAGTTAATTCACATTGACCTCATGGGTCCTATGAGAAAAAAAAGTTTGGGTGAAGAAATATATATTCTTGATGTTGATGATTTTTCTTGTTTTACATGGGTAGTTTTCTAAAAGAAAAATTTGATGCATTTGATTTCATTCATTCCTTTTGTCTTGAACTACAAATTGAAGAAGGTAATAGAATAACTAACATAATGAGACTAATGAATATTCATGGGAAGGAATTTTAGAACTCAAGATATAGTAATTTTTTGCTACAAGAGATGGCAAGAGTCTTGCTACATAATGAACCTTGTCTATCTATGCCTAGGTACAAACCAAACTCATTATGAGATATATATATAAAGGTAAGAAACCTAACCTTAAGCATCTACATGTATTTGGAAGTAAGTGTTACATCTTTAAATATCGTGAAAATCTAGGAAAATTTGACTCTAGAAGTGATGAAGGTATCTTCCTAGGTCACTTATTAAAAAATCATTCTTTTTAGAGTTTTTAACTTTAGAACTAACATAGTGATGGAGTCCATCAATTATTTTGTAGATAATATAAGTACTAACACTTTAATCACTAATGACAAAGATGAACCTTTAAACACAAACTTGCCAACTAAAGGTCAAAATGATGAAACACTTGACATTGATAAGATAGAATCTGAGATAGATGAAGGTTCAACCTTGGATGATGGGGACACCATATCCAACACTCAAATTCAGAAGCTAACACATACTGCAAAAGATCACATAATTAAAAACATCATTGGTGATCCAAATGCAAGCATGGTAACTAGAAGGAGATAGGTAAGTGAGATAACTAATCTTTGTTATATTTTTCAAATATAACCAAAGAATGTTAATGATACCTTAAAAGATGAATTCTAGATAAATATCATGCAGGATGAGTTAGCTCAATGCATTAGGAATGATGTTTGGACATTAGTACCTACACCTAGTGACAAAAATATCATGGTAACTAAATGGGTGCTTAAAAATAGATCTAATAAGCATGATATTATGGTTAGGAACAAGGCTAGACTAGCTGCCCAAAGATATAGACAAGTTGAAGGAAATGATTTTGATGAAACATTTACTCTTGTATCTAGGCTAGAATTCATTAGGATCTTACTTGCTATTGCATGCCTTTTAAAATTTAAACTCTTTTAAATGGATGTAAATTCTATTTTCTAAAATGGTTTACTTAGTGCAGAAGTCTATGTTGAACACCCAAAGTGGTTTGTTGACCCCCAATACCCCAAGCATGTTTATAAACTCAATAAGTCCATTTTATGGTTTGAAACAAGCTCTTAGAGTTTGGTATGAGAGCTTACAACTTATCTTTTAGATTAGGGATTTGCTTATGTGGGAATTGATAAGACTCTTTTTATTAAAACGACAAAAGAAGATATATTCATTGCTAAAATATATGTTGATATATGAAGCAATCTTTAGGTCAACCTCCATATCTTTTGTCAAAGATTTTGTGAATATATTGACTAATGAATTTCAAGTGTCTATGATGTGTGAGCTTACATACATTCTTGGTTTGCAAATTAAACAACTAAATGATGATATCTTTATTTCTCAAACCAAATATAAATGTAATCTAATTTATAAATTTGGACTTGAGATAAAAAAGCATTTGAGAACTCTGATAAGTATAAGTGCCAAAATTTATGTGGATGAGTCAGTTAAGAGCATTAATCAAATGCTTTACAAAATAATGATAGGAAGCTTCTTGTACCTCACAGTTAGTAGACCTAATTTGCTTTAGAATTGGTGTTTGTGCCCATTATCAGTCAGATCCTAAGGAATCACATAATGAACACATTAAAAGAAATATCAAGTATGTCTTTGAAAATATAAAATTTAGCATTTGGTTTACTAATGATACTACCTGTGAAATTAGTGGATACATAGATGCAGATTGGGTAGGAAATCAGGATGTAAGAACAAGCACCTCTGATGGATGTTTCTATATTGGTAAAAATCTTGTATTCTAGCATCGTAAGAAACAAAAATCCATTTCATTACCTACTATAGAGGTAGAATACATTGCTACTAGAAGCTCCTGCACAGAACTTATGTGGATGAAAAACATGCTTATATGGCTTTGAACAAGGTATTATTCCCTTTTACTATGATAACACTAGTGCTATACGTATCTTCAAAAAGCATGTTCTGCATTCTCGTAAAAAACATATAGACAATACACATCATTTTATTAGAGAACTAGTAGAAGACAAAATTTTATCCCTTGCATTTGTGCCTATTGAAAGGTAATTGGCTAATTTATTCCCTAGGAATTTGTGTGATTGATTAATTTTCTTTAGTAAATTTTTTTTGTTTCTTATTGTTTTGATTTATTGTTCATTTGTTTCTCATAAAAAAAGCATGGGGGAAGTAGACTTGCTTTACCATTGACATGAACTTTACATACTACTCTCATATTATTCTAATTTTCTTGATTGACTTTACATTGTGTAAATGGATATTTTGACTTGTACACTTACATATTTCTCACATCTGTATGAACCTTCTCACACAATCATTGAACACATATGTATGTCATGCTTGAAGTTTCTAATTGATATTGTGAGATTTTAGGACTTGAGATAACATTTACTATAAAATTGTGTTTTAGCTCTATCTTTCACTTTCATAAAATGCTACCAAGAGAGACACCTAGTTTTGAAAGAGCTCTCTACTATGATGTGTGAAGCTACTACAGTAAGTAGAGCGGGCTACCTCACAACTAGTGTGAAAGTTATCATACTAGGTTATTGACTTGGACACATTTACTTAAAAATATCTAATAAAGGAAAATGAAATATACAAAAAGTAATTGTAAGCGCAAAATGAAAGAACCACAAATGATTATACAAAAAGAAAACAAATAACCAATCCCTCACATAAAAATAAAAAATAATAAAAGGGTATACAAAAGGAATTTTTTTTAATAAAATTCTCTTTTGGTAAGTAAATTTTATTGTGTATAAGTACGGAATCAAATACTATTTTCTATGATAGGTGATAGTTTTTTCTTTGAATTTTTCATAACTAATTATAAATGAACAAATTGACACACGATTGCAGTTCCAACACATATCTTACTTTTAGTGATTATTGATATGTCACTATATGGGTTAGTATGTCACTATATGGGTTAGTATGTTTGTATTTCTTTGCCCCTATTGCCAAGTTGACAACTGTTTGATGTGTTCTAGCCATTACCGTTGCTCAAAAATGGCCTTTATTTCAAATGGATGTCACAAATTCCTTTCTTCATGGAGATTTAGCTGAAGAGGTTTACATGACTCCACCACCAGGCCTTTATCAACAAGGGGAGAAACTTGTATGTCGACTGCACAAATCTCTTTATGGACTAAAGCAAGCACCTCAAAATTGGTTCTAAAAAGTTTTCCGAAGCCATAAATAGGGCTGGATTCATTCAATCTCAATTTGATTATTCATTGTTTATCAATAGAAAAGGACATCCATAATAGTAGTTCTTATCTATGTAGATGATATGGTGATTACTGGAAATGATGCAAAGGCATTTCACAATCTGAAACAGTTCTTCGTTAACAATTTCAAATCAAAGACCTCGGTCAACTCAAATACTTTCTTGGTTTAGAAGTTGCAAGATCAAAAGGTTATATTGTTATATCTCAACAAAAGTACATCTTAGAAATTCTTGATGATGTTGGCCTCCTAGGTGCTTAGCCAATTGACTTCCCCATGGAGTCTAATTTAAAGCTCACAAACTCATATGGTGATCTCTTACTAAACCCATATCGCTATAGAGGACTAGTAGGACGATTGATCTATCTCACTATTACAAGACCCGACATTACCTACTTAGTGAATATTCTTAGCCAATTTATGCATGCTTAAAGAAAGCCTCATTAGGATGTTGCTCTTTGCGTTACTAAGTACATAAAAGGAAATCCAAGTCTTGGATTATTTTTCTCTCCAACAATTGTCTTACTTTAAAATCTTATTGCGATGCTAATTGGGGAAAATGTCCTCTGACAAAAAGATCAACTACATGTTATTGTGTATTTTTGGGAGACTCTTTAATCTCATGGAAGGCAAAGAAATAGAAAACTGTTTCTCGATCATCTTTTGAAGCAGAGTACAGGTCAATGGTAGTTGCAACTTGTGAACTTACATGGCTTAGGTTCTTGCTCAATGACTTGCAAGTCTCAATAGGGCCCGCACAACTCTTCTGTGACAACCAGGTTGCTCTCCATATCAGTGCAAATCTAGTGTATCATAAGCGCATAAAACATATTGAGCTTGATTGTCATGTCATAAGAGAAAAGATTCAAGATGATCAAATTTTCACCAAGTATCTCTCATCTCATATGCAGATTTCTGATGTGTTTACCAAGGTTTTAGGAGCAAATTTGTTTAAAAAGCTAATAGTCAAGTTGAACATGCTTGATATACATGCTCCAACTTAAGGGAGAGTGTTAAGATTTGATTATTGTCAAATCTTGCTAATTGATAATATTGTTAAGATTTGATTCTTGTCAAATCTTGCTAATTGATAATATGAGTTAAAAATCCTTGATTGTAGGAATTTAGTTAATTTGTTTCCTTCTTTGTTTGAGGTCATTTATAGAAAATGATTCTTTTATTGTATATATATTTTATTTGCCTCTCAAGATGAATATATGAGAAATATAGAGAATTTTCTCAACACTTTTTTCAAATTGTTTGTGCTTAGTATAAATTAATAAAAAAATTATTTATTGATATTAAAATAAATCCAATTATTTTAATTAATAATTATCTTATATATATATATTAATTTTGATTATTATATAACTTGTAAAATAAAAAGTACTCATTAATAAAACACGTACATTGACTAAAAGTTCAAATTGTAAGTTCACCATCTGCTTTATTCAAGGTTGGAGAAATCATGTAGAGGTAATATTTTAAATGATGCTTGAAATTGATGAGGAAGTCAAACAGTTAGCCTTTTAATTTGTTGAGTTTGCTTTAGTCCTCATGTGTGGAGGGAAAACTGAGAGCATGTGAATAGGCAAGGTTCATTCTATAAATAGCGTAAAAGTACATGTAAGCTGTGTGCTGAATTGTAGAAAAACAATTTCAATAAAAGTGAATTGCAAAGGCATTTTTCAAAAACCCCTCTCTCATCTTTTTTCCTTTAGTTGTTTGCTTGTGTTCATCTTTTGTTTACATTCAATCAAGAAATCAAAAAAATGAAGTGTTAATCAAGAATTTTTAAATGGTATAGAGCTTTTTCACTAACGCAAAATTGAAAAAAAAAACATCAAGTGAATGATAGATCAAAAATTGAATCAAAGAACAAACCGAGCAAAAAATTATCAAGAAGATCAAAATTCAAGAATGGAAAATCAAAGAATAATAGAATTTTAGATTATTTCGTTTCATAATAACATAAATATAAATAAAGAAAAGTATATTGTTTAGAGAAAACAAATCTTGTACATGCTTGAAAGCTATGATTTAGAAGGTTTTGTGAATAGAACATTTAAATGTCCTAAGAAAATTTGTGTCAATGGAGTAGTAAATGTTGTGCACAAGCTTTAGGTCCGTCAAGATCAAATGATAAGCTCTTGTTTAGTAGGATCTATGATTGATGAATTTGAGAAGAAGGTGCAAGATTGTAATACCAGTTATGAAATATGATTATGTCTTGAAGATTACTTTCTTTTGCACTCAAGGCTAGGGTCATGCATTATAAGGTTGAAATGAGTAGTATTAAAAAGGAAGGGTTGACTGATAGTGAATATGTGCAATATGTACAATATTTAGCATCATAGTTGTCATTTGTAGGGTGTGTCATATTAGAAGAAGATCAAATCATGACCATCTTGAATGGACTTGATAGTGACAATTATTTAATTATAACTAATGTCCAGGAAGGAAGTGTAAAGTTACAAGAAGTGTCACTCATATTGTTGAGTCATGAGAGCACACTCAAAGGAAGGAATGTCATTATGCCATTTTACCCACAACCAATTTTGTTGATATGGGAATCACACTTAATACAAAGAAGCTAAGCAATGTGCAAAATGGCATTAAAAATGAACTAGTCTATAAAGCTTAATTATTTTCCATTTAACCCTCAACTTGTGTATTTTCCTTCTTAGGGTGTATCAAGAAATGTTGGTCAATGGTACAATGGTATGCTAGGGTTTCATAATTCTCAAAATTACATTAGAGACATAGGTCGCAATTACTCTAACAACAAACCACAATGCCAAATATGTGTTAATTAGAAATTTTGCTAACAGATACCGGCATCAATGTGATACACAAATATCACCTAACCAATTAAACCAAAACAACTTCGCACTTAATCAACCTAATTCAACATTTCAACCATTTTACAACCTCAATGTACCTTATCAACCTTCACCTTAACATTTTTTCTCTCAACCCAAACAACCTACATATAATACAAATTCAACACCAAGTCAGTCATATAGCATTCCTTATAAGAATCAAAACTTTCCTCAAGCACAAGTGGTAGTTTTTAGTCTTTATACATAATCTCTACCCAATGTTTCAACCTATGTATCTCAAACACAAGTAACAATGATGGTTCCGTACAACCAAACTCTCACCCTTAATTCAACACTTGTGCCAATATGACAACCAATTTACTATTCTCATGTAGTTCAACTAATAGCTCTCTAGGCCACTCAACCTATAATAGCTCGTGATTTTAGTTCCAGCTTTATACATGATCCAATTAAGGTGGTTCACTGGTAGCAATTCCATCCATCATATCACTACAAATCCTCTTCTTGGTTGTTAAAATTGAATTTATAGGCAATGAATAATTGCAAGTAGGAAATGGGGCTGGACTACAGATTACCAACATTGGAATGTCATCCATTTCTTCTCTAAGTAACCCAAAAAACAATTTATTTTATCAAATTTTTACATGTGTCTTCTATTACTAAGAATATAATTATTGTGGCTTAGTTTACAAAAGATAATAATTGTGTGTACCTGAAGAACAAGAACGTGGTGGAGACTTATGCAAGGGAAAATTAGGAATACATTATATGCATTTGATGTGGCAATAAACAAAAAGTTACCATTCATTGGATACCTCATAACTCTATGAAAATAGAGTTATTAGTGCACTTTTTTTACTTAATATTTACTTGTTTTATTCAATAAATAGTATTTGTTTTTTGGTAAAAAATATTAAAATATAAACATTTTAGTAAAAAGGAGTGAAAATATAATTTTTGGGATTTTTCTAAATTTTTTATGATTTTTTAATATAGGGCCAATGAGGAGCTTCCACATGGAAAGCCATGCAAACAAAATAGCTGACTGGGCAAGCCACATGTTACGCCACATGTGAGTAGGAAAACCATGTGCCATGTGTCAGAATGGCGATCAATTTGAGTTTAGAGATCGGTGAAATTGCATTACCATGTGTCGCCATGCGATTACTCCCCGTATTCCACCCATGTGCCACACCATCAGTTTCCAAAAATCACGTTGTGCCGTGTGTCACTGACTCAACGAGCATTGACTCTGACCGGTCTCCCACGCATCACGCTTAGATTTTTCCAATGAATTTTGTGTGCCATGTGTCACGTTGTGATTGACTAACATTGTCAATTTTGCTTGTTTTGATCTCAACCCTTGATCTGATGGTCCAAATCACATTTGAGCTATATTTAAGCCCATGAACCCAAAGGGGTCGTCATTAGCATAATATTGGTCAATTTTTGGAGCTAAAAAGAGAAAAATTCAAGAAAGGATACAATTTTGGTGGAGATTCAAGAGAAGATTAGCACTACAATTCAAGAGATTGATTGTATTTTTTCTTCTACTCATTTATTTATCAATTTTTATGTCTTCCTTCATGAAAAATATGAGCTTTATGAACACAATTATGTGTAGTTAATTTATTAATATAGGGATCTTATGAACTCAATTTTCACCATATGATGATCTAAGTTTTTACCGCAATTATAATTTTAATTTAACTATATTATTTAATCTTATTTTTATGATATTAATTGTTTGGCCAACAATTTATCTATAGAGACAATTAAATATATTTGAGAGAATTATTTAATTGTTTGTCTTGATTAAATAACATGAATGGTTTCTAGGCAGAGATGTATGATTCTTATGTATGTAATCCATAATTGAAGAACTTAATGAGTAGTATGCAATTTAAGTGGCATGAGAGTGTGATTAAATTAATTACTATATGATGTGTAGTGTACTTGAGAGAGAAATACATACTAGGTTAGATTCAATTGATCATATAATTAATTGATCATTATATTGGGGGGATTTTAGCGATTCACATGTTTAGAAAATTGAGGGATTAAGTATTCTTAGATATTTTCTCATATATCTTCTTAGCTACAAAATATGATTTAATTAATTATTGCAATTTACTTTTAGTTATTTTAATTTTGCTTCCTTAAAATATAAAAAAACAAAAAAAATTATTTTTATTTTTTTTAGTTTTAAAAATTAGTTTCTAATAAAATAATCTTTGTGAAAACGATCTTTTTTTATCATTATATTACTTGTTGTGATACATATTGCACACACAATTTGTGTGGCAATCAATACCCTAAAATTTGTCCTCAAGTGCACATGAGTCCTATACAAGGTAATAGATGTCAAGAAATTACCAGTAAAGAAGGCTCTTTTAAAGACTTTAACCTATTACTATGGCACAAAAGACTAGATCATCCTTCTATTAAAATTACTAAAGTTGTAATAAATAGATGTGATGTTAGATGTGATGAATTGAGTATGAGTATTGGTTAGCCAATATGTGATGCTTATGAGTTAGGTAAAACACATAAGTTACCATTTATTTCTTTAATAAATAAAGCTAAGGCACCTTTGGATGTTATTCACTTTGATGTTTCTGATCCCTTGCTCTTATGATCTAGTCTTGGTTTTAGATGGTATATATACTTTATATATGATTTTCTCATTTCAGTTGGATCTATTTTTTAAAAGAAAAATCTGATTGTAAGAAAGAATTTTTGTTACTTAAAGCAAAGTTTGAACTACTAACTCGTAGACATATAAAAACCCTATAGTCTAATAGAGGTAATGAGTCTAATAGGCATTTGCTTATGTGGGATTTGATAAGGCTCTCTTTATTAAAATGAAAAAAGAAGATATATTCATTACAAAAATATATGTTGATGACATAATCTTTGGGTCAACCTCCATATCTTTTGTCAAAGATTTTGTGAATATAATGACTAATGAATTTCAAGTGTCTATGATGTGTGAGCTTACATACATTCTTGGTTTGCAAATTAAACAACTAAATGATGATATCTTTATTTCTCAAACCAAATATAAATGTAATCTAATTTAGAAATTTGGACTTGAGATAAGTAAGCATTTGAGAACTCTAATAAGTATAAGTGCCAAAATTTATGTGGATGAGTCAGGTAAGAGTGTTGATCAAATGCTTTATAAAAGCATGATAGGAAGCTTCGTGTACCTCAAAGCTAGTAGACATGATATGCTTTAGAATTGGTGTTTGTGCCCATTATCAGTCAGATCCTAAGGAATCACGTACTGAACACGTTAAAAGAAATATCAAGTATGTCTTTGAAAATATAAACTTTAGCATTTGGTTTACTAATGATACTACCTGTGAAATTAGTGGATGCACAAATGCAAATTGGGTAGGAAATCAGGATGTAAGAAAAAGCACCTCAAGTGGATGTTTCTATATTAGTAAAAATCTTGTATCTTAGCATCGTAAGAAACAAAAATCCATTTCATTATCTATTGTAGGGGTAGAATACATTGCTACTAGAAGCTCCTGCACATAAATTATGTGGATGAAAAACATGCTTATATGGCTTTGAACAAGGTACTATTCCTTTTTACTATGATAACACTAATGCTATACGTGTCTTCAAAAATTATGTTCTGCATTCTCGTAGAAAACATATAGACAATACACACCATTTTATTAGAGAACTAGTAGAAGACAAAATTTTATCCCTTGCATTTGTACCTATTGAAAGGCAATTGGCTAATTTATTCACTAAGGCCCTTGATACCCAAAGATTTAAATAGTTTAGAAGTTCCTTTGGAATTTGTGTATTGATTAATTTTCTTTAGTAAATTTTTGTTATTGCTTATTGCACATTTGTTTCTCATAAAAAAAAAAGCAAGGGGAAGTAGACTTGCTTTACCATTGACATGAACTTTACATACTATTCTCATATTATTCTAATTTTCTTGATTGACTTTACATTGTGTAAATGGATATTTTGACTTGTACACTTACATATTTCTCACAACTGCATTAACCTTTTCGCACACTCATTGGACACATATGTATGTTATACTTGAAATTTCTAATTGATATTGTGAGATTTTAGGACTTGAGATAACATTTACTGTAAAATTGTGTTTGAGCTCTATGTTTCACTTTCATAAGATGCTACCATAGAGAAACACTTAGTTTTGAGAGAGCTCTCTACTATGATGTGTGAAGCTATTACAGTAAGTAGAGCGGGCTACCTCACAACTAGTGTAAAAGTCATCATACTAGGTTATTGACTTGGACACATTTACTTAAAAATATATAATAAAGGAAAATGAAATATACAAAAAGTAATTGTATGCACAAAAAGAAAGAGCCACAAATGATTATACAAAAAGAAAATAAATAACCAATCCCTCACATAAAAATAAAAAATAATAAGAGGGTATACAAAAGGAATTTTTTTTAATAAAATTCTCTTTTGGTAAGTAAATTTTATTGTGTATAAGTACGAATTCAAATACTATTTTCTATGATAGGTGACACTTTTTTCTTTGAATTTTTCATAACTAATCATAAATGAACAAATTGACACACGATTGCAGTTCCAACACATATCTTACTTTTAGTGATTATTGATATGTCACTATATGGGTTAGTATGTTTGTATTTCTTGTCTACATATATTTATTTTGTCAATAGATAATCACACTTCGAATAAAATTAATTTAATCACTTGTGTGCTTTACTGTAGTCATGTTTAGTTAAGTCTACTACCCTCAATTAAAAAGGAATTTCACTACTTCTTCGTTGTGTTACTTATTCGTATGACAAAAAAGGGAGATTTATTGAGTAATATTTAAGGAGAGAGAGTTAGTCAAAAAATATTAATTGGAAGAGATTACTCTAGGAGAATAATACTTAAATATTCTATTTTTGTTACTCATAATTTATGTCTATTTCTTCGCTTTTCCATTATTATATATACTATAAAATAAAACAATGAGTCTTTTAGGACAACTTGTATGCCTCTTTGTGTTTTTGTTTCTTAGTGTACATATGAGTTATCAAGATTCAAGTAAATATGGTTTCATCGGATCATAGGATAGATTCACTATGTAAATACTCTTTTTCCTATGAGTGTGATGTAGTAATGGATAAGTTTTGTTAAACTAATATGCCAAAATGGGATATTGCAATTTTATGAGTGTTGAAAATATTCATGAACAAAACGTTTTAAACGTAATTTAGTTTCTAGGCGTGCTTTTCAAGATCACTACTTGAGCCGAAAAAACTACCAAGCTTCAAATGAACATATTTCAGCTATACTTTTGTTCTTATACATATTAGATTTCATATTATATACGAAAAAACATTTAATATATAGGTTACTCGATCAATTGAGTAATGTCTGGATCGATCGAGAAGGAAAATCAATCAAGCATTGATCTACTACGATCAATCGAGTATCAAAGTTTTAGGTTCAATAGATATAGAACTAGATTGATTGAAAATCAATCACAAATGATTTACCTAGCCTCGAGTTTTTTTATATAGCTTGGATTGATCGAGATTGATTTAGATTGTTCGATCATTTTTTAATCGTTATCGAGCTCAACTTAGATCGATCAAGCGTCTAAGGCTTCAATTTTAACCTAATTATTTACTCAGACCAAACCTTTTTATTACTATATTATCATTATTACTTAAAGCTTTTTCAAGTAATTTTTTGGATAGTTTAGTAATTAGTATTTGAGCTAGGGCTTCAATAATTCTATTTAAACAAACCTAATACATTCTAATCTCTCAACGACAATTACTTTAATCTTTTGTTCATAACTCTATCGCAATCTATTTTGCAAAATTATATTCTTCTAGGCTTCTTTCTTTGATTAATCTATCAAACATTTGGATGTTATGTTTGATTGATAGACAAGCCTTTTTATTTATGATCATGTGCTTAATCATCTATTCTAGGTTTTGCTAATATTTTTATTTTATCTATTATTTGATTAAATAATCTAGTTAGGATTTTTCATTGTTTAATCTGCTCTAGGACATACCTTACACTTATGTTATTATGCTAACATTTTAGATGCCAGTTGAACAGGTCTGATAACTTATGTGACACGAGTTTATCAGAAAATTGGTTCAGATTTGTACATCTTACTTGTGGTGACTGTGAAAGAAAGTGAAGGTTTGTAAGTAGGTTACTTGGGGGGAATTATTAGTGATAGGTAGTTATTGAGTCCTAACTTTGTAATCAAATATTATTTTATAGAGAATAGTTAGGTGGTCTGATGGATCGATAGTTTTTCTCTTAAATCATTGTTGTAACCTAAGTTATTTCTACCTAAAGATATCGTGTGTTAATCTTTATTTATTTTCTCTTTATTTTATTTGCACATAATTGCATGGCTGGTCAATTTAACATAATTTGATTAATTAGCTATTCACCTTCATTATGTAAAATTTATAGCTATAGTTTTAATTAAATTACTTAATGACCCTAGTATACCAAAACTTTAGTTTTGTGTTATTTTGTGATTTGTAGGATGTTTATTAGTTAAATAACAACACATATTATACCTATATTATTACTAACTACAGCTAATTAGATGGATATTGATATTTTGTAAATGAATTATTAATATATATAATTTATATAACAATATTTATGAATTTATTCCCTTAATCTTTTTTTGAATTTTCTTTATCAATTTTTTTTATCTTTTGTTAATCAATAGCTTAGTTAATTTATTATCTAAATTAGCCATGATATGCATGTTTAGAATTTTGAATAATATAAAAAAAAATGTAAATATATGCATCATTTTATATTTAAAATAATTGTAATATCTTTATCTTCAAACAATATTCGAAAGAGGCTAAACAATTGTAATAAGTAACTGTATAACAATAGTTAATACTATAGAATTGAATGTTATAAATACTTTTTACGACAATTGTGGATGTTATTACGACAATTCTTTAATATATTATATTGGTTACTAAGGTTTTAACATAGATTTTTATTTTTCTAAAAACTAATGTAATAGTTTTTATTCAGCACCCATCTAAACAATAGTTTTTCATGAAAATATAGGTGTTGCAAAAAACTTACTACAACGTCTTTTAAAGTTAAAAGGTCAATTGTTGTCGTTGATATTATAGTGGATATTGAGCTCTACTGTATGACTATGACCACGATCACATGTAACCATTACTCACGTAGGTGAATTAGTTACATAACCAAGGTTTACTATCGTAAAGATTACACCATGATAGCTACCGTGCACTCATATATGATCTTATAAATAGTTGTAACACCTACTGCCATGTTAGTAGAAGAAATACCTTTCATAATTCATCTCTATTTCTTATGATATATAATAAAACCTAACTAAATTATATATATATATATATATATATAACATGCATTTTTATTAGTTATGGTAGATATTAATTAACATAAATCTGACAAATATTTTTGTGCAAAGAGCAGTTATACTCGCGACCACCTTTCATGTCATGTCAACACACCATTTAACTATATATTATAGAACTTTCCAACAATACCCAACCATAATTTTTTTAATTTCTACAAAATAATTCAATAATTTTCAAAACAAATAAAACTTCCAGCTTTTTTGAAAAAGAATAGGGAGGATAAATTGATCAAAGTATGTAGCTAATCACCGTACAAATATTTTTCTATACTTCTTGGTAGTGGTTCCAAAAAGTTGAAAAAAAAAATAAAAATAACATACTTAATATTTATAATTATAAAAATAATATTTTTTATGTCTATTTAAAGTTATAACTATTAAAATAGAAGCACTTATGTTCAACTCTTACATTTTTACTATTAAAAAAAATCTGAGATATTATTTTATTTTAAACATTATTCAAATTAAATTATAATTATTTATATCCGTTTAATAGTAAATGTCATTTAATTGTAACTTGTTTAATAATGTAGATATTATTTTTATTATTATAAATTTTATAAGGGTGTTACTTTTTATAATTTATAAAGAATGTTTCACTTCTCTGCTATATTTATGGGCTTTTATTGTAGTGAGATTTGTTAAGCATGAAAACAATAAAATTACTTTTTATTCATTTTTCTTTGTAGCTTAAATGGATTCAGCTTAGTGACTTGTTAATGAAATCTCTCGTATAAGCTAATAAATTGTTTTAGGGTTAGATTTGGAGGGTTGGGTGCTACCGTGCTATAGTTGAATTGTTAAATTGTAAACTTATTAATGATTTTCATTTTTAACCTTTCTAATAAAAAAGGCATTTTTATACATATTAATGAACATATGTTAAATATATATTTTTAATTTAATTTAATTTATGTTTCATGCTGTACAAAAACATACGATTTCAAAATACGTCATTTTTACACTTAGCTAGAAAAAAATAATTGTCTGTTTGATTTAATGGTTCTTGGTACGTTTATCCCATAAACATAAAATACAATTTATAAACCTAAGAGTAAAACAAGATTTAGTCATTTTGAATTTTCGCTAGACAAATTCTTAACTGAAAATTGTAATTTGTCAAAGTAACAACCCCCTCAAATATAATATATAAAAAATGGATATAATATTATTTTTTATTAATTTAAAGTAGAGTTTTTTTTAATATGAGATAATATTTCTTTTTCTCTCTCTTTTAAATCAATAATATGAGGGAAAAAAAGGATAAATATAAGTAAAAGTAATGCAAGAATGCTGATGAAAAAAATAATCAATTTCATATATACATAGATATAGGGTTCTCGTGTTCCTATACATATATATTTTACTCAAACTTTTAATTTTCTAACACTCTTAAGAAATAGTAAGAGTAAGACTTACCAGGCTATCGTATAACATATACATATACATATACATATACATATATATATATATATATATATATATATATATATATATATATATATATATATATATATTCACTATTCCTTCATTTAATTATTGGAGATATATATACGTAAATATGTACTTTACTAACATGTATGATTTGAATTTTCAAGTTGTAGTTTGCAAGTACCAACAAGAAAATTATATTTCAAAAAACAAGTTCTAAAGTTATATCGATTTTTGCCCTAATTGACCAATCATTCCAATCTTTTTATATTTTAATCATCAACTTATTCATTTTCATAAGTCACCTAAATATGGATGCAGCCTTTTTCGAATCAAGACTTACTTAATATTTATAATGTTCAAAGTATAAATTCTTTTAGTTTTGTCTCTTCTTTTGAACAAAAAGTAGCTAGGTTATATAAGTTCTTGTCATTCATGTCTCTATCTAGGTATAATTCCAACAAATTTAACATTTGATGAATTCCAATTAACATAGTTTAGCTTCTAAGTAGTGGAATAACTAGGGCTCTCAATACCAAAAGCATGCAATGTTAGCCTAACAAGCCACACTAATCCTTTTCACATTATCGTAAATTATTCACCTAATTTAGTCTCACCTACAATTCTTCTTCTATATATCTCACCTAACTGTCTCTCATTTGCATATATACTAATTTTATACATGTGTCCTAGAGAGTTGAGGAAAAGGTTACAAAAACAAAAAGGAATAATTTTCGTAATTACAATTATTCTTTTTTTTTTTATCAAGAGATTTATGAAAATCTTTTAAGCCAAAATTAACAATGTGCGGAAATACTGTACATGCAGGTTGATCAAATTAGAATGAAAATTCAAAGTCAGCTATATGCCTATATACATTTTCTTTAAATTTTGTTTTCAACTTTATCCTGACATGCATGCATAATATTCAAAGAAAGTTATAGCAAGAGAAGCTTATAAATACACTAAAAATTTCATAAGAAAAAATATAACAACATAAAGGAAAGTTTATAGCCATATCTCTATGTATTAAGCTGTTTATTGAATCCACATATACTTTTCAATTGCAAAAATTAATATCTGACTTCATATTATTAGTTCTTGTCTAGCCAATTTGAATCTGATATATATATCTCAATTGATTTAATTCATAGCTAGCCTTCTTCTAAAAAGCAATTTAATTATCAAAATTTCTCAAATATATATGGAAGGAAACACCGTTCTACGTATACAACCTCCAACTTATGGAAACCTAATTACCATTCTCAGCATTGATGGGGGTGGAATAAGAGGGGTTATCCCTGGAACTATCCTTAATTTCCTAGAGGATGAGCTACAGGTATTTTTTTTTAATAAAAAGTTATTTGGTTCGAAACTTGCTATTATAAAATCATTTTTCACGTCCTTGTACATAGAAAATTGTGTAAAATTAGCTCAGAAGTAACTAGTACATGTTATTAAAAAGGAATAATAGTTTAATTCCGTTACTTTTAATAAAAAAATATACTTTAGAATCGTATCTATAAGATAAGATATCAAAAATCCGTTACCTTACAAAAAAAAGTAGTGGATTTGTATTGTCCTATTTTTTTCTCTCAAAATAAAGTAACACAAATTCGTTATCTTTACAAATATATTTTTTTAATTTTTTTTAAATTAATGAACTTGTTTTTTCCTACTTAATAAGTAGGAATTAAATTACACTTTAGTTAAAGATAACAAATTTAATACTATTCTTTTTTCCTATTATCTTGGGATCTTCTTTTTCCTAAAGAATATATATATGAACATTTCAAAAATTAAATATGGAATATATTTTCCATCATATTTTTTGTTATAGAAGCTGGATGGAGAAGATGCAAGAATTGCAGACTATTTTGACGTAATAGCAGGGACAAGCACAGGCGGACTAGTCACTGCTATGCTTGCTGCTCCAAATGAAAAGAATCGCCCTGTATTTGCTGCTAAAGATATTAAGGACTTCTATCTAACCCACTGCCCTAAAATTTTCCCCCAAAATAGGTATTATATATAATTCTAGCTGTTTAATTATATCAATGTTCAATTTGTAGGCAATTATCATGACTTGAGTTGTAAAAATACCCAAAAAATATATGTAGTTATAATTATGTCTACTTAATGATAAAAAATATCCAATTGACAGTTGTTGTTTAAATTTTTACTATTATATATTTTTTTGAATATATTATAGAAAAACCATGTGATTAGATAGTTGAAAATATGTTCAAAAAGTTTATAATAGATTACAAATATATCAAATATGTTTATAGTTAGTTATAAATGTCCAATTTTAACACACATGATATTATTTTATTAAAAAATTAAACGATAATTATTAATTGATATATTTTTATTGTTACACATTATATTATGAATATAGTTATAATTATGTAAGTTTTTTGAATATTTTTATAATTTATAGTTAACTCATTTGTTATAGAATAACACCACCCATTGACAAAATTATATAATATCTAATTTAATTTTACAAGTAATTAATTATAAAATTTAATTAATCAATGCCCTTAATATCATATCAATAAAAGCAAATTTTAATTAAATATGATAATTTGTTTTTTATGACAGTTGTCCAATATTTCCTCGTACTACCAAGATAATAAAGAGTTTAGCAGGTCCAAAATACGATGGAAAATATCTGCATAGCCTAGTTAAGGGAAAACTAGGAAATACAAAATTGAACCAGACTTTGACTAATGTTGTCATTCCAACATTTGACATCAAGTATCTGCAGCCTACAATCTTCTCAAGCTTTGAGGTTAATTTTCTTTGATTAACTATTCAATTTTTTTTATTAAATTAAAGTATTTAATCAATAGTTATTGAACTTAACAAAAGTATACTTTATATATATATATATATTAAGTGAGGTGCACTTTTACTGCCATTTTGTGTTTTGTGGTGTATTATTTAATAGTAAGTTTGGAATTGATATAAATGTTAAGAAATAGATGTAAAAAAATAGAGATTAATAATTAAAATACTTATTTAAAATAAGAAAAAAATATTTATTTACTAATAATATATTTTTATTGGTAGCAAAATCTTAAATCCTAAATTTTAAGGTCTAAATCAATTAGATTTAGACTTAATTTATTCTTTTTATTTTTTAAATTGTATCTTTTAATTACTAACCATGTTATTTTTTTCATCTTTGAAGTAAACGAGTATCTAATAATTAAAGTGTAATTTGAACTTATAGTGTAATTTTTTTATAATTTTGGGATGTACGTACACAGGTGAAAAAACAACCATCTATAGATGCTTTACTCTCAGATATATGCATCGCAACTTCTGCAGCACCAACTTATTTTCCAGCTCATTACTTTGAAACAAAATATCACAATTCAAAACTTGTTAGAGAATTCAACCTCGTAGATGGTGGTGTTGCTGCAAATAATCCTGTAATTTAAAATCTACGATAATTATTATCATATATACGTATTAATAAACATGAATTAATTGAATATATATTTTTGTTTAAATTTCTAGACTCTAGTGGCATTAGGTGAAGTGACCAAACAAATACTTGGAAGCCAAGACTTTTCTCCTGTATCACCCTTGGATTATACAAGATTCTTAGTGATATCACTAGGGACTGGTTCTTCAAAATCAGAAATGAAATCTAATGCAAAGGAAGCTGCTAAATGGGGCTTGCTTGATTGGTTAACTAGTGGAGGTTCTACCCCAATTATTAATATATTTTCCCAAGCTTCCCTAGATATGGTTGATGTCCACCTTTCTGTGGTTTTTCAAGCTCTTCAGTCCGAGAAAAACTATCTCCGAATTCAGGTAATTAATTAGTGATTTTCAATAATATATTAAGAATTAATTACATCATTAATCTCTAAACTTAATATAATTATTGAAATATTTAGCCTTTTTAACTTCACAAATAATAACATGAAGAAAAAAAAAATTTAATTCTCAGGAAGACAACTTGAGTGGAGACGTAGCTTCTGTTGATGTAGCCACAAAGAAAAATTTAGATGAACTTGTGAAAGTGGGAGAAGGGCTATTGAAGAAGCCAGTTTCCAGAGTTAATTTGCAAACTGGTATGTATGAGACTGCTAATCATGAGACTAATGAAGAGGCTCTTACAAGGTACGTACTTAATAGTTGGAGATTAATTCAATTAAATTTTATTTTTTTTGGAAGAAGAATTATCATTATTCATAATATATATTTTGTGGCTGAAATTTGCAGGTTTGCGAAAATTCTTTCTGAAGAGAAGCGTCTTCGTAATGCAAGATCACCCCATGGACGACCTGTTATTTCTTCATCAAATTCCAATTGATATTAATTATTAAATTTATTTTATGATTTAACTGTTATATGGATCCACCATTTCATTATTCTTTATTGTTATGTGTTTTCTTTTGTGCGTGGAATAAATCCCAAAGGGATCATGTTGTAAAAACTGTAATTATTTTTCTTTATTTTATTTTATTATGAAAGGTATTAATTAATGATATTTGTTGATAAAAATAAATGTAAAAAAATTTCTTATTTAATTTGGTAGAATATGTCAGTGTATATTTTAGGTTAATTAGACTTACACTTTGTTAATATTTTGTGTGCTTCCTTCATGTTTTGAGTCGAATTCATTTAGGACTGTCTAATAATTATACATATTTGAGTCTTTGAAAATTCTAAAATTTGTATACTTTAGTTACTTGATTTTTATAAATAATATATAAGTGATACGATTTTCAAAATTAAGATACTTTAATCACGTAATTTTAAAAATATGTGATTAAATTATTTCTTTTTTATTATAAAAAATTGACATTATAATTATATAATTTTAAAATTATGTTATTAATGTATCATAATTTTAAAAATCGAATTACTTATTTATTTTTCATATAAATTATATAATTAAAATATCTTAGTAATATAGATTTAAAAAAATTATACTTACAAATGTTTGAAAGAGACTAATTAAAACAACTCAAGAATGACAAAATCAATGAAAAAAAATGTAAAAATCATTCACAAATAGTTGAACTAAATAGAGCTATGAAAAATTAACTTTAATTTAAATGATAGATAAGGTGCATATGGGGCCTAGAATGATCCAAAGACATCCATGATTTGAAAGTTTAATGGTTTGGGACCTTTCTAGTTAAGTTGAAGCATATAGGGCAAGCCATCATTGGGCTATGTTACCAATTAACTGGTCAAAGTGGCTAGTTAACGTATAATTAGTGTTGAAGTAACTTATTTGAATTAAAGATTGCAGAAACCATATTCTTTTTTTCTTTTTATATACAAAACCGTCAACTGCATTAACCTGTAAATAGTATTTACTTATTGTGTAATTTTCTATTAATATGCATTAACTCTCTCCAATTTCTCCATCCATTTATAAAGATATGACTTAAACATCAAAATAAATTTGGTATCACCATTGTTGTTTTCTATAATTTTACAATACTAGAAAGAGAAAACGAAAGTAAATAAAATGGAAATCAACAGTTATTATATATTATTTTATCAAGATCATCTTAGAAATCAAATAATATGATTTTTTTACCGAAATAAAATCAAATAGTAAATAGGGATAACAATGAATCAGATTCGATTCGAAAGGATGATAATGCAATTTGATCCATTATATAAAAAATCATGTTTGAATTGATATGTTTCTTTCCATGGATCAAATTATTTGTTTATTTGTAGATCAATAGATATTTATGATCCGATCTAAATTATTCTTTAAAAAATTAAAATATTATTTAATGTAATATATTGCACATGTTAGACGAATATATAAGTTAGAAAAAAATCAATAAGAGAACATTAAATATTTGTAAAAAAATATTCTCTTACTTTTTTTTTTTTAGAGATTTTCGTAAGTATTTATAATGAATATAATTCAACTTTTATTTAACTATTTCATTAATAATATAATCATGCTTCAAAATTTTAAACGAAGCATCATTTATATATTTATTAAATATAGTTGATAAGATTTCTTTTAACAATTCAAAAATTAAAAAGAATAATATTGTTTAATTATAGAAGAAATATAAGAAATAAATAGTTACTAATATGATTGGATTTGAATTTTGATTTAATAAATTTTAAATAATAATAGATAAATTTATAAAAATTGTAAAATATAGAAAGTTAGATTTATAAAAATATAAGAGAGAAATTTAAAAAAAATTAAGAAAATATGTTGTGAATTCGTGATAATTTTAATTATAAAATTATAATTTTAAATTAAAGATTTTGATCGATGGACAAATTAATTTATTTTAACTCTATTTATAAATCATTTTGTCCTAATCCAATTCATTGATCTTCGTAGATAGATCATGATCTAGTCTAATACAATCTAAAACTAATCTGCTTTGATTCATTTGAGAGCAATTCATATAGAATAAATATACGTTAGTATATTAAATTCATAAAAAATAATACAAATCAAATGTCAGTATAATCTAACTTATTACGTACGTTGTATTCTCGGAATACTATTCCGTACAAGAAGAAAAGTCCACTGCCAACACATGTCCCCTCTTCTTCTTTTTCTCCTAATCAGATACCCTTTGGACTTGTTGGTAACGATCACTGTCTCAAATCTCACGTAGTTCATTAATATATTGTCATTTATAAATTCACAATCGACACTGGTTCGCTAAAAGCTAATTTGCTTAAATATATATTTGTAGGCTTCTGAAACGAAATATTTAATTGTTTGTGCTTAGTATAAATTAATAAAAAAAAAAATTTATTGATATTAAAATAAATCCAATTATTTTAATTAATAATTATCTTATATATATATTAAGTTTGATTATTCTATAACTTGTAAAATAAAAAGTACTCATTAATAAAACACGTACATTGACTAAAAGTTCAAATTGTAAGTTCACGAACTGCTTTATTCAGGGTTGGAGAGAGCATGTAGAGGTAATATTTGAAGTGATGCTTGAAATTGATGAGGAGGAAGGCAAACTATAAACTGTTACAAGTTATGCAGTGAGAACTGATTTCTGGCACAATGTGAACGGAGTTGTTAGCATTTTAATTGGTCATTTTGGATGTCAAGCAGTTAGCCTTTTAATTTGTTGAGTTTGCTTTAGTCCTCATGTGTGGAGGGAAAACTGAGAGCATGTGAATAGGCAAGTTTCATTCTATAACTAGAGAGCATAATTTTTCACTTAATATTTACTTGTTTTATTCAATAAATAGTATTATTTGGACAAAAAATATTAAAATATAAACTTTTTAGTAAAAAAGAGTAAAAATATAATTTTTGGAAATTTTTTGAAATTTATTTGAGATATTTTTAAAAAAATTAATATAGAACCAATCAAGAACCGTCACAAGGCAAACCACACAAACAAAATAGCTTACTAAGCAAGAACATTGAATCACGTTACACCACATGTGAGGAGGACAAACCATGTACCACGTGTCAGCATGGCAATCAATTCGAGTTCAGAGATTGGTGAAACCGCACTACCATATCTTGCCACGGGATTGCTCCCCGCATTCCACCCATGTGACATGCCATCCATTTCCACAAATCATGTTGTACCGTGTGTCACTAACTCAACGAGTGTTGACTCTGACCGATCTCCCACGCGTCATACTCATATCCGTCCAATGAATTTTGTGTGCCAAATGTCACGTTGTGATTGGCTGACACTGTCAATTTTGCTTGTTTTGATCTCAACCCTTGATCTAAAGTTGATATAACGGTTCAAATCACACTTGAGCTATATTTAAGCCCATGAACTCTAAGGGGTTCTCATTAGCATAATTTTGGTCAGTTTTTGGAGCTAAATAGAGAGAAAAATTCAAGAGGGAATACAATTTTGGTAGAGATTTAAGAGGAGATCGATTAACACTACAAGTCAAGAGATTGATTGTATTTCTTCTTCTACTCATTTTTTCATCAATTTTTATGTCTTTCTTTATGAAAAATATGAGCTTTATGAACACAATTATGTGTAGTTAATTTATTAATCTATAGATCTTATGAACTTAATTTTTAGTGAAGATTACCCGGATATTGTCTTCAAAACCTTTGAAGAAATGAGCAATAAGATGTTGTTTGACTTTCTAGAACGTTTAGCTATTGTTGTTAGAAAAAATCCTTCGATTAAAATGGTCTGAAGATTACTTTCTTTTGCACTCAAGGTCAAGAGTCATGTATTATAAGGTTAAAATGAGTGCTATTAAAAAGAAAAGGGTTGACTGTTAGTGATTATGTGTAACATGTACAATAATTGTCATTTGTAGGGTGTGTCTTATTAGAAGAAAATCAAATCATTACCATCTTGAATGGGCTTGATAGTGACAATTATTTAATTATAATTAATGCCCAAGAAGTAAGTGTAAAGTTACAAAAAGGATTCCACATATTGTTAAGTCATGAGAGCACACTCGAAGGAAGGAATATCACTATGCCATTGTTACCCACAACTAATCTTGTTGATATGGGAGTCACACTTAATACAAAGCAGCTAAATGGAATTAAAAATGAACTAGTCTATAAAGCTTAATTATTTTCCACAAAATCCTCAACTTGTGTATTTTATTTCTTAGAGTGTATCAAGAAATGTTGATCAATGGTACAATGGTATGCTAGGGTTTCATAATTCTCAAAATTACAATAGAGACATAGGTTGCAATTACTTTAACAATAAACCACAATGCCAAATATGTGTTAATTAAAACATTTTGCTAACAAATAATGGCATTAATTTGATACACAAATATCACCTAACCAATTAAACCAAAACAACTTCGCACTTAATAAACCTAATTCAAAATTTCAACCATTTTACAACCTCAATGTACCTTATCAACCTTCACCTTAACATTTTTTCTCTCAACCCAAACAACCTACATATACTACACATTCAAAACCAAGTCAGTCATATAGCATTCCTTATAACAATCAAAACCTTCCTCAAGCACAAGTGGTTGTTTTTAGTCTTTATACATAATCTCTACCCAATGATTCAACCTTTGTATCTCAAACCCAAGTAACAATGATGTCTCTCTACAACCAACCTTAATTCAACATTTATGCCAATATGACAACCAATTTACTATTCACATGTAGTTTAACTAATAGCTCTCTAGCCCACTCAACCTGTAATAGCTCTTGATTTTAGTTCTAGCTTTGTACATGATCCAAACTAGTTCACTAGCAACGGTGACATCTATATCACTACAAATCCTCTTCTTGGTTGTTAAAATTGAATTTATAGGCAATGCATAATTGCAAGTAAGAAATGGGGCTGGACTATAGATTACCAACATTGGAATGTCATCCATTTCTCCTATAAGTAACCCAAAAAACAATTTATTTTTTTAATTATTTTACATGTTCCTTCTATTACTAAGAATATATTTATTATGGCTCAGTTTACAAAAGATAATAATTGTGTGTATCTGAAGGACAAGAACAAAAGATGGAGACTCATGCAAGGGGAACTTAAGAATAGATTATATGCATTTGATATGGCAATAAACAAAAAGTTATCATTCATTCGATACCTGATGACTCTATAAAACTAGAGTAATTAGCGCACTTTTTTACTTAATATTTACTTATTTTATTCAATAAATAATATTTTTGGGGCCAAAAATATTATTTATAAATTGTTTAGTGAAAAGGAGTAAAAATATAATTTTTGGAATTTTTTGGGATTTTTCTTCAATTTTTATGAATTTCAATACATGGTCAATCACGAGTTACCACATGGAAAGCCATGTAAGCAAAAATAGCTTATTGGGCAAGCTACATGTATGCCATGCAAGTAAGAACATTGAATCACGTTACGTCGCATGTGAGAAGAACAAATCACGTGCCACATGTCAACATAACATTCAATCAGAGTTCAATGATCGGTGAAACTACACTACCATATTTCACCATGTGATTGCTCCCTGCGTTCTACCCATGCATCACACCATCTATTTCCACTAATCATGTTGTACCACATGTCACTGACTCAACGAGCATTGACTCTGATCAGTCTCCCACGCGTCACACTCATATTCATCCAATGAATTTTGTGTGTCATGTATCACGCTCTGATTGGGTGGTGCTATCAATTTTGCTTGTTTTGATCTCAACCTTTGATCTAAAGCTGATCTAACGATCCAAATCATACCTAAACTATATTTAAACTCATGAACCCTAAGGGGTCGTCATAATTTTGGCCAGTTTTTGGAGCTAAATAGAGAGAGAAATTCAAGAGGAGATATAATTTTGATGGAGATTCAAGAGGAAAGAGATTGATTGTATTTTTTCTTCTACTCGTTTCTTTATCAATTTTTATGTCTATTTTTATAAAAAATATGAGCTTTATGAACACAATTATGTGTAGTTAATTTATTAATCTAGGGATCTTATGAACTCAATTTTCATCATATGATGATCTAATTTTTTACCGCAATTATAATTTTAATTATATTATTTAATCTAATTTTTATGATATTAATTGTTTGGCCAACAATTTATCTATAGAGACAATTAAATAAATTTGAGAAAATTATTTAATTATTTGTCTTGATTAAATAATATGCATAGTTTACAAGCAGAGATGTATGATTCTTATGTATGTGATCCATAATTGATGAACTTAATAAATAGTATGCAATTTAATTGGCATGAGAGTGTGATTAAATTAATTACTATATGATGTGTAGTTTACTTGAGAGAGGAATACATACTAGGTTAGATTCAATTGATCATGTAATTAATTGATAATTATATTAGAGAGATTTTAGCGATTCACATGTTTAGAAAATTAGGGGATTAAGTATTCCTAGATATTTTCTCATATATCTTCTTAGTTACCAAATATGATTTAATTAATTATTGCTATTTACTTTTAGTTATTTTAATTTCACTTCCTTAAAATATAAAAAAATATAAAACAATATTTTTTTAGTTTTAAAAATTAGTTTCTAATAAAATAATCTCTGTGATAATGATATTTTCTAATCATTATATTACTTGTTGCGATACATATTGCACACAAATTTGTGTGGCGATCAATACCCTAAAATTTGTCCTCAAGTCCACATGAGTGCTATATAAGGTAATAGATGTCAAGAAATAACCAGTAAAGAAGGATCTTTTAAAGAATTTAACCTAGTACTATGGCACAAAAGACTAGATCATCCTTCTATTAAAATTACTAAAGTTGTAATAAATAGATGTAATGTTAGATGTGATGAATTGAGTGTGAGTATTGGTTAGCCAATATGTGATGCTTATGAGTTAGGTAAAACACACAAGTTACCATTTGTTTCTTTTATAAATAAAGCTAAGGCACCTTTGGATGTTTTTCACTTTGATGTTTCGGATCCCTTACTCTTATTATCTAGTCTTGGTTTCAGATGATATGTACACTTTATACCTGATTTTCTCATTTTAGTTGGATCTATTTTTTAAAAGAAAAATATGATTGTAAGAAAACATTTTTGTTACTTAAACCAAAAGTTGAACTACTAACTCGAATACATATAAAAACCCTCTAGTCTAATAGAGGTGGGGAGTATGATAGCCTAAATACTATACTTAGCTTGGCTAGTATTACAAGACATGTATCTTGTACTTACACTCCAAAGAAGAATGGATTGGTGGTGAGTTCTTAAAAATCACTAAAATTACCATGATTTTATGTACTTTAATTGATTAAAAAGATTTATATTTATATGATTTTATCATATTTTATATAAATTTGTCTTTTCGGAATCACAAGTATTTTTATTGTTTTTCAGGTATTTTCGCTTAAAAAAAATAATATAGACTCGAAAAAAATATTGGAGATAATACATCATAAATATAATGATAAAATAAATGAGGAAAAGTTAAAAAGATGAAAAAATTGGACAAAATGGGTCAAAAAAGCCAAAATTGGCCACTTAGTCAGGCCGAGAAACATGTGCAGTGCGCCCAACCATGCCGAGAAACGCACACAACTCACCATATTACGTTGAGCATCGCCTGAACAACGCCAAAGTCTACGCGCACTACCCGAACAATGCCAAACTTGCGCACGTCGTTACGTCTATTTGTGTCCATCGTACCAAATTTGTATACCCCACTACTTGTGGCAGCGCTTACGTCAGTGTTTGTTCTTTCTGCATCAGCAATGATGTCAAAGTCTGCCTATTACATGTTTTTCCTATTTTTTTTTATCATTTTTCTCATTTGTTTTACCTTTTTTCTCACCTATAAATACCCCATCTCCCACATTACACAAATCACATCTCAAAAACATTTTCTTATATCTTTCTTTCTCTCTATTTCTTAGTTTTTTTAGTTTTTAGTTTTAATGTTCTTTTATTAGAACTAGTTATGTTTTTGTAAATTTCTAGTTTTTTTATTCAATAAACAGAAATGCAAATCCGTTTGGTGGTTTTCCAGAAATGGAATTAGTACCAAGGTTCTGTAAGGATTTTTATTTTTTACAGTTATGTTTATGTTTTATTCTTATATGTTATATTTAATTTGTCTGTGATTAAATTTAACATGACTGGTTATTTGTAAAAAATGATATAATAATAACCTTGTTATGCATGCAAAATATTAAATAGGAAAAAAGTTCTATAAAATGAATTGATTTTTTTATTGAAGATTTTATATTAAGAATATTAGAGAGAAATATATTATTTTTCATTACAAACTTAAATCTAAAAATTAGATTTTAAGGTTTAGTTATCTAGTCTTATTTAGAGTAGTGCTCTTTAATTTGTTGGTACAATTGCCCAATAGTTAGAGTGAAACTTTATTTCAAAAGTTTTTATAAGAATTATTATTTGAAAATGTATTGACAACTTATTTTCATTAATGGTTTTAAAACTTGAAGGTTAGTATTCAGATAATTAGATTTTTAGGTTTAATTTGTACACCTTGAATAAAGTTTAAACTGTCTAACCCTATCAAAGGTGGCATTTAAATGGTTTATTTTCGATCTTTTAGAAAAATAGAATTAATTTAATTAATCAAATTGATTATCGACTCCACACATAAGTGTTAATTGATTTGTTTAATTAACAAATAATATTTAACTCCACCAAAAGGTGGTATTCATATAAAAAAGCGAAAATCAATAAATATGAATTTATATATTTAATAACATAAATAATATGAGCAATCATAATTTACTTAGTTATTATATCCATAAATACTCCACTATTATAAATGATAAAATTTTCATAAATTTTAATTGAATCCATATCTATGTTTATTTTTATGTTTGTAATTAGAAAACATACAAAACTCAAACTATCGTGATAGGATGTTTAGGATTTAATTTCATTTTTAAAAGTTTGAATAATAAATTAAAAACCAAATATATTTATTCCTTAGATCGACCTTGGGAGTATATTTATCATTTTCTATGAAATGATTTGTGCACTTACAAGAGTTTTATAAATATAAAACCAAAGTATTGGCAAGATCGGTAATATCAGTTTTGGTCATCAAGTTTTTGGCACCATTGACGGGGAAGGAATAACATTTTTAAATTATTTATCAAATAATTTTAAAAAAATTATTTATCCAGCCTTGGACAAAAAGCACACAATACTGCTTGTATAAGTCATTTTAGAACATTTTCTTTTCGAAGAATGCCATTTGGGTTATGCAATGCCCCTATCACTTTTCAGAGATGCATGATGTCTATTTTTTCGGACATGGTGGAAAAATTCATTGAGATTTTCATTGACGATTTCTCTATTTTTGGGAACTCATTTGATGATTACTTACATAAATTGACTTTGGTTTTAGAAAGATGCATTGAATGCAATCTAACCCTTAGTTGAGAGAAAAGTCATTTTATGGTTCAACAAGGAATAGTGTTAGGACATATAATTTCAAACAAAGGTATTGAAGTTGATAAGGCAAAAGTTGAATTAATTTCCAAACTACCTCTCCCTACATCTTTGAAGGGGATAAGAAGCTTCTTAGGACATGGAGGATTTTACAGACGATTTATTAAAGATTTCTCTAAAATAAGTTGTCCCTTATGTAACTTGTTATCAAAAGATGTTTATTTTAATTTCAACGATGAATGCCTAATTGCCTTTAATACCTTGAAAGAGAAACTAACATCTACCCCTGTTATTATGGCACCAAATTGGTCTTTACCCTTTCAAATAATGTGTGACAGTTCTGATTATGCTATCAGAGCAATCTTGGGACAAAGAGTGGATAAGTGTTTGCATGTCATCTATTTTGCTAGTAAAACACTCAATGATGCCTAAATGAATTATACCGCCACTAAAAAGGAATTCTTGGATATAGTGTTTTCTTTAGACAAATTCATGTCTTATTTAGTAGGATCCAAAGTGATTGTGCATTCTGATCATGATGTTTTAAGATACCTATTTAGTAAACCGAATTCCAAGCCAAGATTAATCAGGTGGGTCTTACTCTTACTCTTACAAGAATTTGACCTAGAAGTCAAGGATAAGAAAGGTAGTGAAAACGTAGTAGCTGACCATTTGTCTAGGTTATTCAGTATGGTATAGATGCAAACAACCAAGATAAATTGTTTATAGGATGGTGAGCTAGTTGATGTGACCTAGAAAGTAGCTTGTCTAGATAGTATAGCCTATAAGGTAGTAATAAATCAAGTCCAATGCAATCTAAGTGGAAAAATCTTGAACTACATAGCCTACAATGCTATATTTTAGAAAGCATAACCATAGAGGCAAGGTTCTAGACAGCTTAACCCTATGGGGTGCAACCTATCCGACCAAGGTCTAATCTTTCTTCATGTGTGAATCACCATTATTTTGAAGTAATCTTTATCTTATGGATATTGAGTTCCTAGTGCATCACCTTCATAGTAGATGTTATTATGGATGTCCACAATAGAGTCTATGATGTCATTTGCTTAGCCATCATGACTATATTGCTCCCCATGTCTAGCCTTAAGGTGGTCATTAGAGTCTAAATAGATATTACTACGGAAAACTTAAGTGTGATAACTACATGTAAGATGAATGTCAGACCTTGATTAAACATCATCACTAGGGATGGTATGACCTAGGAATATTGCTTTTGAAAGGAAGGAAATAGGTGACTGAAAAACTCTTAGTTGGCTAGAAGAGCATATGATCCTTGGTGGCTACATATTCAACGGGACCTAGATGTTCGATCAATGCGTTGGCTTCTACTATGACCCATATGTGAGTCTTTATATTGCTATGATTTGTTATGAGAGTGCTAGGCATAAGAAGATGGTGTAGGTGAAGTCCCAAGAGTGGAGGAAGTCTTTGAAGTATTTCTTGGAACATTTCTTCAAATTGATCAACCTAGTGGCTATAATAGGATTCTTTGCTTTCGAATACCTAGTCTTTCTCCCAACTCTAGATGGGAGTCGTGGCTTCTCAAAATTTCTTTTTTGGGCTAATTAGGAGCTAGATTTTGACTAATATCTTGTAGACTTTATCTTTTTTTTTATATCGAAGAACTTCTTACGAAAGAAAATGATGAAGAACATGATGAACACAACAAAGAACACGAAGAACACTATGAATGTTCTTTGATTGTTCATCAGCTTAGATCGATCAAAACACAAAATTTATTTCCCACACATAATGTTAGATATTGAAGTCAATTTTTTCACCTCATATTCTTCTCTTTATTTGAGTTAAGATCTTGCAAAACAAGGGATAGTGACATCACATGGTTTCAAATATATTTTGATGTCTAAGTCTTCTTTCCTTTCGTAGTAAAAAGTACCTTAAAAGATGAAATTTGAGGCCTATTAATTATATGCTCCAAGTAGTGGTACAATATATCATTAATTAAATACTATATTTAATTAAATAATAATTAATATTACAAGATAATATTCCATAAATATGCTTTCTAGTTTAATTTAAACCTTGTACTGAGTATGCACTGATTAATGATTATAGGTTGACCATTAAAAATTAACTAGTTAAATCATGACATAGACCAATGATGCTTCACCATGTGGTATTATTTTCATGTAAATGCCATATGTTTATTTATCCAAGGTCATTACGAAATCCTAATAGTTCTATAGGGAAAGTGGTAAGGTGACATATAAAGGGAAATCATAGGTTTTGGACACCATTTACTCCCTCACCAATATTAATAAGAATAAGTAGATAAATTTTATATACAATCCTTATGCTATGATATTTGATTTATGTTTGCTTTATACTTTCTTGGTTTCCTTGGTGTTCTTCATTGCCTCAATTATTGCTTTTCATTTCTTTATGCTTTCATTGTGCACTTGTTCAATTATTGCTTTTCATTTCTTTATGCTTTCATTGTGCACTTGTTGTGTTTTTGTGTTACACCTTAATGATTGACTTGTGATTACTCCCTTTCTTTTCTTTGTGTTCACATGTTGTAGCAACAAAGGTCACATGTGATGACTAGGCTAACTTTATTCCTTATAGGTTTAACAAGCATCAAGTAATTCAAGTGTAATTAAGGAGGTCATTATAGTTGCTATTTGAGCTTCAACATTATGGAAGGAAAAGGCACTATGATATACCAATAATTTTTTTATTTATATGATTGATAATTGGGTTAGTTATTGAACATGTAGATGGTGTATTTTATGAAACACGAAGCTTGGCAGGGGAACTTAAAGATGATGTACCTTCCATAATTGCTGCAATCAAGATGGAGTTAGTAGAGATAAGCACAATGCTCAATGTCATATACTAAGCTATTACCAATCGACCAGTTAACCTTGATGGTATAGGGTATAAAAGAGTCAAGGTGCCAAAACCTCGAGCTAATGGAAGGGCACGAGATGCTAAAGAGTTTTAGAATTTTATCTTTGAACGTAAAGGTCAGCCCTACCACCATGTATCTAGCTTGTGATGCTAAGTTATGATAGAGGACAATGTGTGATGAGATCCATAAGGAATGATGCCAAATTAACTCTTGGAAAGATTTGAGATGAGGTTGAGGACACAATTATTTCCAAAAATGTTGAATATATGGCTGAGAAAAAGTTATCCAACCTCAAATAGGTTGGGTAAGTAAGAGATATGTGAAACAATTCTTAATGTTGATGTTGGATATTTAAGACTTGTAAGATAAATATTAGATGTTTTTTTCTTTCTGGAAGGGTTGAAGTCATATGCAAGGATCAAATTATAGAGGGAGAGAGTTTAGGATCTCTCACAAGCCCAAGATATTGCAGAGTGCTTGATAGATTATGCTGCTATGCCTAGTTAGAATAAGAAGGCTCTACCAACTTTCAGTGGGAGAAAATAAATTCTTAAAGCCAAACAATGGCAAAATTTGGGGAATATTATTCAAGAATTCACAAAATGGGAAAGGATAGTCCTCTTTACAAAACTCCCATAATTAATGTTGGAAGCCAAATCCCTTGTCAGGCTACTTTATATGGAATGGGCCTAATCTTATAGCTAATTTTTCAAACTGTAACCAATTTTCTACATTTTAAGCTACCTTAATTAGGGAAGAATAAGGAGATGAAGAAGAGATAAAAGACAAGGAGAAGACTAAGTGCATAGGTGTGTTACATTTTATGGGAGCCTTGAAAAATTAAATGGAAAAACCAAAGAAGATCATGGATAAACCATTTTTGGAGGATACTTTAAATGAAAAGGCTAAAAAGACTATAATGGTAGATTCATAAGCCACATTTAACTTCATTATGGTATGTGAGGCTAAAAGAGTTAGATTGAATTTAGAGAAGGATGTAGGTGAAATGTAGGTCGTGAACTCTCAAGCTAAGACCTTTACAGAATTAGCCAAAAAAAAATAAAGGTTAAACTTGGAGAATATGAAGGATATGCTAACTTTGTGGTCATTACTATGGATGACTATGATGTTATCTTAGGGATTGAATTCACGATTGGACAAAAATCCATTCTTATACCAGCTATAGCTATAGAAAGTCTCTTAATTATGGGAGACAACCAAGGGAACTAAGACTCTTATCTGCTTTACAATTCAAGAAGGGTTTAATAAGAGGGATCCCTCAATTGTGGCAATTCCTATACCATGGGATAAAAGGAGTGATAAGGAGGAAGCTCATTTTTAGATTGTGTAGTTACTAAATCCCAATGAATATGTCATACATAATTAGCTTCCAAAAACTCTCATACCACCTATCTAGAGCCAAGTTAGTTGTAAAGGAACCCTACAAAATGTCGCCATTAGAGCTCATATAGCTTTGGGAAAAATTGAATGAGTTACTGGAGATAAACATTTAGGTCATCAAAATCCCCCTACAATGCACTAGTATTTTTTCAAAGGAAGCAAGATAGGACTCAAAGGTTGTGTGTTCATTATTGGATTCTCAACAAGGTGATAGTGAACGCTTATCCCATTGCTTTGATAGCTACTTTCTTTGATCAACTTACTAGAGCGAAATATTTCACCAAGTTGGATCTAAGGTTAGAGTATTACCAAGCCATAATAGTAGAGGGGGACAAGCCAAAAATAACATATGTTACTAGATATGGAGTTTTTGAGTTCTCAGTGATGCCTTTGGGGTTGACCAATGCTTCAGCCATGTTATGCACACTAATGAACCAAGTCTTCTATGGTGGTCTATCTTTATGACATCATAGTGTACAACTTTAAACATGCAAAAAAATTACTACTAGTTTTAAATAAATTAAGGAATCATCAGTTGTATGTGAAAAAAAAGAAGTGTTTGTTTGGTTAGAAAATAATCAAGTTTCTTAGCCACATCATTGAATATAGTCATGTGCACATTTAATTGGAGAATACAATCAAGTTCCTTGACCACATCATTAAATGTGGTCATGTGCACATTGAATTGGAAAAGACAATCAAGTCCTTGGCCACATCATTTATGTGAGCATTGAATTGGAAAAGGTGAGGTCTATCTAGAAGAGGAAGATGCCCATTAGTGTGAAGGAACTGAAGCCATTTCTTGGTTTGGAAAATTGTTCTAGAAGATTTGTAGAGGGATACTCCAACATAACTACACCTTTGATAGAATTTTTGAAGAAGGGTGTCACTTGGACATGGAACAACCAACTTTAGAAATCCTTTGAAGATATAAAGGAGGCGATGATGAATGGTCCAGTTCTTGCCTTACTAGACATGAACAAGTCATTTGAAGTGAAAATGGATACCTCTAACTTTGCTTTCAGAGGGGTTTCACTTCTAAAACATTTGATGGCCCATGAGAATCGTAAATTGTCACATGTAGAAAGAAGATATACAATTCAAGAGGAGCTATTATGTAAAAATTTATTGTTTTTTGGAAATATAGGCACTATATATTGGGGTCAAAGTTTATGGTTAATATAGATAACTCGAATTACATAAAATTATTTGTTATTTTGTTTCTCTGATTTTTTGTTTCATTTTTCAACTCAAATGATATGTTAAAATTGAGATTTTACATTTTTGGAACCAAAGTCCCCAACAATTGGTGTTAGGGCCCATAGTTAGGCTTCTCTTATGATGATTTTCATTTTCCCCAATTTTCTTTACGGTTTTCTTTGATTTTTCATTTCTAAATTTTTATTTTTTATTTTTATATTCCAAAAATTGTATTTGTAAATTTGTTGTGATTCTAAAATTTGGTTGGAAACCCTATTTTATTAGTTTTATGAATTGCATAATTTTAATCATACTAAGCTAATTTTTTTGGTGATTTCAATATGATAATTTAAGTCCTATTTTGAGTCTCATCTTGGAAACTTTTTTTGGTTCAAGATTTGGTAAACTTATTTTGTGTGCCTCTTTAATATTTGACAATTTATTCCCTCGTCAATTTGTGACAATTTATTCTCTATTTTTTTTTATTAAACTGAGTAAAATGTGTTGCTTCTTGTGTTTTCTGATTTGTTAATTTGAGAACTCTAATTGTTATTTTATAAAATCAAGAATGTAGCATGTTATTATTCTTGTGAGTTGGCTAGTGTTACTTGTTGGTAGTATAAGAAATATGATAAATTTCTTTGTAATTTTATTGATAGAAAATTGTGAGAAAAAATATGGGATTTTCTTGGATAGCATGAGATCAATACAACACTGGAAAGATTGAAGGAGGTTGACATGAAAGATTATTGTAAAGAAACTATAAGGTTTGGAAGCAAACAATTCGAGATATAGTTAATCAAATATCCTCCTCTACATGGTTGTATGGTGATGAAATAATTGCACATGAAGGATAGTACAACAAATTGGGTGAGATATAGTGCTGCAAGTTTTTTTTATTCTATATTTATTTAAAAGATATTTGTGTTTATTTTTGAGTAATGTTGCAATGGATGTAAATTCTTGATAATCTTTATTAAATTATTTTATCATAGTTCACCAATTATTTATGAAAGATTTTTGTTAAGAATCTTGAGATTTTCAAGTTGATTTGTTTGCTTAATTCATGGGGTTGAAAAATAATTATTATATATCTTTTGAGATTTTATTGTGTATGTTCTTTTGTTGTCCTATATAGGAAAAAGACATAACATGAAATTTGAACTTTGCATGGTATTACATGTTATAAATATGTTTGATTTGGTATAACCAGCCACAACATATGTTGACATTTAAAAATATTAGGTGTTTTCACTACTTTTATAAAGAGATGCATGTTAGCGATATTACTTGTTTTGAAAAGAAAAGATGACATGTTGATAAAATTAAGATTGAGTATACACAATGTATATTCAGGTTGTGATAATAGTGTTGTATTGCTAGCTGACTATTATTACTGTGAAATTTGAAGTTTGGAATCTTGGATTGATTGGTATCTTGATTGTTCTTTTCATGTGTGTCCTCATACTAAGAGTTTTATAATGCTATAAATTCCTAAAGCTAGGTGGAAACTTGTTTAAGAGTTTGGAAGCATTTGTGATATGAACTTGTTACTTGGACTTTATAACATTATGAGCTTTGTACATTTTGGGGTCTTTGGCATTGCTTGTTTTGTGTAAAAAGTCTTGTGATAAATGAAACTTGCTATTTACATGGATGCTTACAAAATAGTGTTATTGGGCATATGTATATTGATCTTTGAGTAGTATTTAAAAACTCTTGTGGAATTATGGTCTTGTTGGCACCTATGTTTGGCAAGTTTTTATTATGGCATGTGTATTTGACCTTATTGGAATACAAGACTTTTATAAAATGTCAAAGTAAAGGTCTGTTTGACACTTTTATAGCTAGTGTTCCAGTTTGCTATTGTTTATGATATACAAATGGTTTAATTCTACTTTTGAAAAGAATGGAATTAAATATTGTGTTTTGAGTAATTCATATTGGTTTATAGGGTCCTAATCAGTCCTTATGAAAGTGAAGTATGCATTGTGTCACATTTTTTAGTCAATGTTGGTTTATGCTTGATTATCAATATTTCGTAGATAGATTATTGCTTAATTTTTTTATTATCATTATGTGAATGATTTATTATTTTCAATGGATGAGCACCTTTTAGATAAATGAAATTAATAATATGTTTGAAAATTAGGCAATGTTAGAAAATGATTGTTGTTTGAATAGTATAGTCAACGTATTATATAAGCATGGTATGTATGGTGGGCTATTAGCTTGCTCTATTATTCTTATACAAAAAGAGTAAAGAGAATGTGTTGCAATTGAGATGGATCTTGTAGGGATATCACTTGAACTTGCATCATTGTAACTACTTATGCAAGTGAGGTCTATGGTGAGCATGTAGGTGTATTGTAGCTTTGTGATTGCACACAATAGGATGCAATGAATTAAGAGAAGCTATGGGAATTTGGTAAGCTACCTAGGAGGTATATTCATTTAGACATTGGTACTTTCAATGACAATTGTTGCTTGATTAGATAACTAGAGTTAACATCTTGTGATAATAGTTTTTAAAGAATCTAAAAAAACTTGTCATTGATATTTATTTAGATTTTTTTACTTGAAAAGGAACTATTTAAAAGCCTAAAATGTTGTGATTTTACTACAATTGTTTGGCTATGAAAGAACATGGTAAATGGATTGTATGTCATATTATAGATTTGAAGTTCATATGATATATATTTGCTTAAGAGATGCAAGCATATTAGTAATAATTTTTTTAATTCATTTATTGTTAATTGATATAAGTATTTGCTAAAATATTGATTTTCTGTCGTTTGCATGTGATAATATAGCAAAATTTATTATTTGATTTACATGCTTAAATATGTTTTTATAATGAGCAATTTATAATTAAGGTGGAGCCAATTAAAATGGTATGCATAGAAAATATTAGGGATATATTTGATAGATTGTTTATTTACTTGGATAAGTGACATACTAGTGGTCCTGAACAAGTGTTTTGTGATTTTTTATAACCTAAGATTATTTTCATAATAATTATTGCTTTACCATCAGTTTAGTATCCAAAAATTGGATAATAAGTAATGTTAGCACATGTAAGTGGAGTGTTATACATATTTGTGGTATTATTGGGATATGTATGTTTTATGGTAACTAGTTTTGGAACAATTAATGAGTTGTGTCATATAAGTTGGTTCAGTTCAAATAGAAGTCATTATTGGCTTGGAAAATGGACACTTTTATATTCAGATATTGATAGTGTTGGTTTAGTGTTTGAAAATTAAACATGTATATTGTGTTGCAAAGAGTTTTAACAACTCTTATGTTACAAGTGATTTGAGTGGTGACAATCTTTTAAAAGGGAATACACAATTGTTATTTTCATAACTATTATAGAAAATCTAACTTTGTTTCCATGTAGGCTTTAATTGAGCACAATGATTATTTCTAGCATTTAAGAAAGCTTGGAATAATGTAGATTAGAGGTTAAGTGAAGATGACTCAAGGATTACGAAGATTCCAATTGTAATTATGGAGTTATTTTAACAGTCTAGTGCGTGATCAAGTGTTATTTAGAAATATGCAAGGAAAGGCTTATTTGTAATTCATTAGGAAGCATATAGTGATATAGTGTCAAAGTAGAGATTTATAAAATTTGACAATATGTGCTTTTGGGATTTGTTATTTCTTATTGAGCCTAATTTGATTAAGTTGTAAGTATATTTAAATGTAATATGTATTGGGATTCTAATGTGTTGTATTTGAATGTGTGGGTTTATAATTAATCAGGATAAATTTCAAATACATCCCTCTAGGTTTTAAAAATAGAAAAATGGTTCAATAGGTTTAAAAAATAACAATTATATCTTATATTTTACTATTTATTAACTTCGAAAGGGAATTATTTGCAATAAAATTAATAAAAAAATATGAAGGGTCAATTATAAATACATCCTCTAGGTTTTCTGAAATAGCAAAAAGACCTTATATGTTTAAAAATAACAACTATACCCCTACTTGTCACTATTTTTCAATTTTTTAACGAAGGTTTTACAATAAAAATTATGAAATTCAAGGGAGGATATTATAATAAAATAATAAAATCGGTTTAATTACCCAATTTTTAATCTTGAATGATGTTTTGTATTTTTAGAAAACCTCAAGGATTCTATAATACTTTTTCAAATACCTATCTCCATATTTTTGAAATAACAAAATGACTTCGTAAGTTTGAAAAATAACCATTATTTTTCTCTATTTTTTTAACTTTTTATGAGAGTTATTTGCAATAAAATTACTATAATTTATGAAATTCAAGATAAAATATTGTAATAAAACAATAGTAGAAGAAGCGTAATTACCTATTTTTCAAACTTGATTCAAACTTGAAGGGTGTTTTGTAGTATTAAAAATTTTAGGTTATTAAGTAGTAATATTAGATATATAAGTGACCATATATCAACCGAAAGGAACAGACCCCAATGTTAATTCATTTGTACTGTGCGAGAAGCAAAGAAAGAAAAGGAAGGGACTAGTGGCGTAAAGAGCTTGTTGGCTCTGAGAAATGGTATTCTTCGACATGCCGAGAGAAGAAAAGAGAGAGTTGTGTATGTAAAAAGAAGGTTAGGGTTTACGGATCCTTGATATCATTTTCTTCTATTTGTTTAATCTCTATATAATTTTATTTTTATATGTTCTTTGAAATTGAATGAATTGCAATGAGAGCCTTTCCTATGTTTTCGAACCACTTAAAAACTCGTGTTGTTTTGTTTTGTTCCACTGATTATACGTTTCATTTTCCCATTACTTCAAATATTTAGAGAATTATTTCGGTTTGTTCTTGACTGAAATTATATGTTAAACTGAGATTTTATATTTTTGGAACCAAAGTTCCCAACAATAGCCATAGCTACAAGCCACTGTCTTCGCAGAAGAGTTTGGTGCTAGAGAAAAATCTCCATATAATTCATATTTATGTGGTGACATTCCCTTAATCATCACTGTCCAATATTATCCTGTAATTTTCTTCCCTCTCATTTAGGCATAAGTTGAATGTGGTGTTCATATGTTACAGTTTTCGGAAGGAAATTCTTGATTGTCACAACATCCATCCCTGAAACTAGAAAACAAGGCCCTGAAATATAAGTCAAGATGCACAGTTCATGAATTAATGACAACCATCATAGTAGAACTGACATTATTCATATTTCTGCATCTTTGGTATATAAGGTGTTTTTCTTATGAAACTAACATATTTTGGTCCTCAAACCATTGATAACTTTGAAGTTTCTCTTGCTCAAATTAAAACCGGAAATGTCATTTTTAATTATAGATACTACGGCAATAAGTTGCAAAGGACAGAGGTTATTATGTAAAAAACATTTCCCTCTCTTTCTAGCAATATTTTGTTATTATATAAGGAAAGGAAAGCAGGAGAAGTCCCCTAATTATTTAATTTAATTTAAGTAATTCAGTTTTGAAAAATTACGGGATTATGCCTAACTTAATTATGTGATTAATGCGTTAATTTGATAAAAAAAATACAAGACTTCTAGAACATTTTGCCATTATATAAGCTGCTTTAATATTTATTTAAAAGAGTATTGGTAGAGAATATATATGGTACTTGGGCTAGATGTTGTCTTTGAAGATCCTTGCTTGGCGATTAGGCATTGCAAACTTAGATCTAGAATTACCTTCAGAAGAATTTTTGTGAATAAACATAGTTGTTTATACCATTCATCTTCATGAATAAATACGATTTCAATAATGTAGTGAAGAAAAAATAATAATTAAATTTATTTACTGAATATAGGGGTATTAAAGTAATATACAGTGTTTTTCATTTCATTCTAGTTGTAAACTAAACATTGTAATATTGATTCATTTTTTGATTCCAATGGTTAAACCAAAAAAAATTGTTTCCTTTTTATTCCATTTTATTTTCATTCTGATTCTAATTTCGATTTCATTCTGTAAACCAAACGACACCTTAGAGTACAACTTGCGTGCTGAAGTATATGAACTTTCTTACAAGGCTGTTTGTAAGGGTAATTTATATTACTTGTAATGTATTTAAGGTAAGAATTATATCAATTTTATTAATTAATTAATTACTAATTGTTAGTGATATTATTTTTTATTTAGTTTGATAACAATGATTATATTTTGACTATAATGGAAACATATATTAAAAATAATTTCAAGTTTTGTAACCAATTATATATTAGTTATTATTTGGCTAGTACTAATATGTATAACTTTTCTAAGTGTAATTAATGTTCCCTAATTGATGATATTATCATTATTGATCATGAATGTATTGAGAATGTAAAATACTATATGTGTATATTCCATATACATTATAGTTGTAATATTGAATTTGAGAAAAAAATATATTTTGGAATGATGATTAATCGTCCCCAAAAAGGTAGAAGGATAGTTGTTAAAATATTTGACGGTTATTAATCATCCCAAAAATAAGTCTAAAACCATCCCTAAAATAATATTGGGACAATTGTTTCCTTTTTGGGATGAATTTTATTTAACCATCCCAAAAACTCGTTTCTTTTAGGACGCCTACATAAGGGATGGTTGAAACTAGAAAAAAAACCATCCCACAAAACTTTTTGTGGGGATTATTTACCATCCTAAAAGGAAATTTTTGTGATAGTGTAGTTTGTACTATGGGATGCATGTGAGTTTAGATTTGCACGACATCGTGTGTTTTTACTTGTATACATGTAGAGAGAGTGTAGCATGAAGTTAGGAGGAGTTGTATTATTTATTATGTTATATCTTTATTTCATGTTTGATTGTGCTTACTTTATCATAGTAGACCTGTGTAGAGATAACACAATAATATTTGGTTAGACTACGCATAGGTTTGCATGATATGTTCACGTGTATATGTTGTTTTTGTGTGTAGGATACAAGTGTAGTTAGAGATGGTGAAGCTCAAATGGAGCTAAAGTTTATACATGCAATAGGTCATCTTGCATGAATGTATATTGATGTTTTGACTTTATTAGTTTTGTAGTGTTTTGACATGAAAAGTCAAAGGGCGAGATTGTAAGTATTATAATTCATGTTGTGTCTAAATTGGCATTCTCATGTAGGAAACAAGAAATCTATATTATTTTACTTAGTGTTTTGTCTTGCTTTATGTTATGTTAATTACTAATAATTTAGTATTGCACACACTCACATAGTTGAAATACTTTGTATGTTTGTGAGAATTCTATACATAGGATAATTGTATAAATGTGAATTGTTCTTTCAACTCAAATTGGCAACTAGGAACAAGATGAGGGGTGAAAATGCCAATCCATGGAATATTTTCGTGATCTCTATTGCAACTGGGCCAAACAAGCCTCACAAACTTGAATTAAGCAAATAACACAATAGAAGTACAAAACAACATGCTCAATTCAACACACAATAAAAACAACCAATTGTAAGAAAGAATAAATTGTGGTAAACACACTAGTGACGGTATGCCTCACAGGTTCCTTTCCAAGCTAGCAGCATGCATAAACATATCAAATATCATACAGCATGTGAATCAATCATACATACTGAAAAGCTATAAAGGATTTCTAATAACTTAAAGACCTTATATGTGGGAACATATTCGATAAATGATGATTGTACTTACACAGTATGCAAGTATACATAACATAACAAACTGTAATAAAAAGTCTAACACCTGGTACATTATTAGGTTAAGGAGATACTGACTCCTTAGATACTCATACCAAACTTGCATGTAGATAAAATGCAGAAGCAATAAAACTAATCAAGAAGCAAGTAGATTAATTTAATACAACGAAAGCAATAAACAAAAAGCTATAGGCATGCTAAAAGTAAAGGAAAGAAAGTATACAACAACACAAATCAAATAAGCTTTCTAATCATAATCTACATCTAGTATTTTGTTACATGCATGATAGAAACTCATATTATACTAACACATAAACTGCTCATGCATAACAACATTGAAGAAGTCCAAGACCTATTATATAATCAGGTTAAGTAGATAATGACTCCTTAAGGACTCATCCCAAACATGCAAATAAAAAAAAGATAAACATTTAATATTTAATCATAGTAGCAGCATAAATAATCACAGAAGGAAGTATAATAAAGTAGATATAAAGTTAAATAATCAAAAAGCAGACGATAAATATTAAAAACTATCTAATCAGAGTTCAAACTTTAGTATGTTGAAACATACATGATTTAAACTGTAATTGTACTAGCCAATCACTAGAGCATACACATCACAATATATAACAAGATAAACCTATATAGAACCCTTGTCTATGCGGTAACATCTTCAATTTGCTTATGGCAACCATTTGACAGTAAACAAATCTACTAACCAATAAAACAGATACAATCTTGACAAAAATAAAACCATTAATACCTCGATCAGTAGGGACCTTTATTCAAATTTCTTATTGCTACCCTCGATTGCTAACTTCGCAATGACTTGGTTCAATACACAAACCCAACTTTCCCCCAAAGCTAATACCACTCACTGTAGTACGATCAGTAACTGAAGTTAGTAACGTGAACAATAGAGAAGAATCACTCGTAGGAACTACCCTCAACCAAGAACCAACATGTACCACAAATTTTCAATGTGGGAACACACATTCAACCACGTATCGCACACGACTAATGATTCGAGAAATTTTCATCCTAGTAACTACTAGTTGACACTTGGCTCACCACCACACAGGCTCTTCACCTAAGAAAAAATTACATCCTAGCAATTCCCAACCAATACATAATTCATCGCTACATAGATCCTTACAAAACAAAACTCGAAAACACCACCTCGATTACTCACCACTCAATAGCATGATTTTGCATCCTCAGTCATGAATCACTAATATAGAACAACATTCAAGATAATGGTAATTTAGAAACAAAAAATGAGATGTCCATTTGACAAAGCTCCACTACAGTTTCCTAGATAAGAAATAAGAATAGAGAGAATATTTATAGAACTCACCCAAGAACAATGACTAACCTCATTAAGGGTACTTGCTAACCACCTCGTTGAGATTCCAATTAGGGGTCCGACAAGGGCCTCATCGAGGTACCAAAAAAATTCCATTTTTTGTATCTAAAATTGTCAAGTAATTTCCATAACACCTAAATCGAAATAAAAACACAAATGACAACATGAAAACCCTCGCATGCTAGCTTGCCAAAGACCATAATTCTGAACCTAACATGCATACTATGAAAACCATCTTGTAGTGTGTGTAAACAGGCTCACATAAAAAGTGTCCATAACTATGTGCACATATGTATTATAGATCATTAATAACCAACCTTATACATAGGAAGACAGATACATTAAGCAAAAAATTGCTTTTGCATAGATTAGTTAAAATATAAATTAATATCAAGATATAGTTTTCCAATAGGTACATGTGTATAGGAATGCCCTTACCATAGATTATCACAAAACTAATTGTTGCATGTTAGTGATTATGCCACATCATATGATTGTTTATGTAGTGGTGAGACTTCGAATAAGAACCAGATTTCTTTCATATACCTTACCACCAATAGATAGTTGTTGGGTAGAGAGGTGTAGAGGCAACTTAAGTGTTGTTAAGCATGGTATGGTTGCATTCGTCAAAATCGTTATACCTAAAATGCTAACATTACCTAAAAGAATTTTTCCTTGTAGTGTTTTGTACTGCTAATTCCATATTGTATGTTGACTACTAAACTATCTACTAGAGTTGTTTAATATATATGGTTTTTTTTTCTCCCTAGTTATTTGACTATATTATTTTATTGTCTACATGTTTTATTTGTTTGCAACATTAAAGGGAGCTTTAAAAAGTCAATATCTCTTTACCACGATTGTGTATGAGTCTTGGACTCTTTTAGGTTCATATAACCATTAAAAAAATTTCTTATGAATACTAAGAAATGATTTTGAATGTTATTTACCAAAAAAAGAGATCATTTTTAATGTTTAAGATTAAATGCTTAATATAACACAAAATTAGATGAATGAATAAGATCATTGTTATTATCTAAAACGTTTTTATATAGAAGTTTCTTTAATGTAATCCACTATATGTGCAATAATTATCTTAATGGCTCAATAGATGGTATAATTCCTTAACAAAAGAGGAAAATGAAAAAATAAAATTAAATAGTGAGGGAAATAAATATCAAGTTAACATGTTTGCCTTATGCACCTTTAAAATATGATGATAAGAAGATTGAGTCACATGCATTTTGACTTTTATTTTCATTCTTACCTTGATCTTATCTTTCAAACTATTAGGTTGCAAATGAATAAAAGGATGTGGAGATAAAAATTAAGGACTATACATGTATAGTTGAATGAGAAAGAAGAAATACATAGTTACATGCTTAATAGAGAAACATCAACTATTTGGAATAAAGAATACATCTATGAAGATATTAAGAAAAATAGCTTGCAAGCATGGCAAATTATTAAATCACAAAACAAAACAAGAATAAGACAGAGCAATTTATGTGGTTCAACACTCAAGACAAATCCTTAATCTACGAGAGGGGCCAAACCTTGCCAATTCACTATGATCTTCATTAATTACACACTCTCAATAACACTTCTTGCCTGCTGCACAACTTCTATACCAGAAGCACTCATTTTCAAATATGGCAGTAATAAACTATTGATAAGTCTCTCTTACAAAGTAAGGCTATAGAATGGTGAAAAAGAACTCTCTTTTTCTTTGGTGATCATCTCTATATATACAGATGGAATGACCCCTTACAAATGTGCATTTTCCCTAATGCCACACTTACATTAGTACATATGCATACTACACTCTATAGTAGTTATACTAGCCACATTAGCACTTCAAACTTCTTCAACTAAATCAAGGGGTAAAAATGTCTTTATGAGTAATTTCTCACAAATCTCCACCCTGAATCAACAAGACCATAGTTCATAACAAATGTAGGCCTCTACCTTTAACTTATCAAGCTCAGCCTTCACCCACACGAAATAATTCAAGACACAACTTGAACTTGCTCATGGGTACAAATTTTGTAAGCATGTCTTCAGGATTGTTAGCTATAGCAATCTTAACTAACTCTACACTTCAATCAGTAACTATGCCTCTAATGAAGTGTAATTTAACATTAATATGTTTTTTTCATTCATAGTACATAAGGCTCTTACTTCTTAGCAATCTAAATAGCACTTTGGCTATGATAGTGAATTGGATTTGTCTTTACAGCAAGCCCAAACTTCTTGGTTAAACCATACCACCACACAGCTTCTTTAAGAGCTTCTATCAATGTTATGTACTCAAATTCAGCTATTGAAAGAGCTAATACATGTTGCAAAGTAGACTTCTAATAGACCACATTCCTAAGTACTGTAAATTCATAACTTGATTAATACCTCATTTTTATAAAAATCACCAGCATAGTCGGCATCAACAAACCACATACTATGTTCTTATTTCTTAAGGTTTTTCAATATATCAAACCCACGTATAAAGTACTAGTTATATACCTTGGTATATACTTGATAATAAACGAATGCTCATTTATTGGGTTAGCTATAAACCTACTAACTAAACTAATATCAAATGATAGATATGATCTGGTGCAAATCATTGCAAACATAAAACTCTCAGCATCCCTAGCAAAGGAGTCAAACTCATTAACCTTTTCTCTTCTCATTTACTGGAGAAAGTGTAGTAGATAGTTTGAAGTGTGATCCCAAAGGGAATGAGATATCTTTAGTTTCATCCATTCTTAACTTTCTAATTTTTTTCTCTAAATATCCCTTCTGGGACACGCATAACTTGTCTTTGCTTCTATCCCTCTTGATTTCCATACCAAGGATTTTCTTAGCAACCCCCAAATACTTCATCTCAAATTCAAATGACAAAAGCACCTTTACTCTATTGATTTCTAGCATATCCATGCTAGTAATTAAGATGTCATCTACATATAGCAAAAGAAAAAATTATGGCACAGTAATTAAACTCACACCTATCAAACCCTATGTTAGTGATAAAACTATCAAACCTTTTGTGTTATTATTTTTGTGACTACTTAAGGCCATATCTTTAGCATATTGACATAGTCCTCTTTTTTCCATACACTTATAGCTTTCTAGTTGTTTTATTAAAATCTTCTCCTCCAACTCACTATAAAGGAACATTGTCTTAACATCCATTTGTTCTAAATCCATGTTAAAATGAGCTACCATAGATAACAACAATCTAATATACTGGACCATATGTGAGAATATCTCATTATAATCTATCCCTACTACCTACATGTATCCTTAGGTTATAAGTCTTGCTTTGTACATTATTGGTTCAACCTTTTCAACACCATCCTTCAATTTATAAAGTCATCTACAACTAAATACCTTAACACCATGAGGTTTAGGTATAACAACCCACATGCTATTCTTCATCAAAAATTGGAATTTTCATTCATAAACATTTTCTATTTCTTGAACTCTTTGGATGTAACAACTTCTTTATAATTGGATAGTTCATTATTTCAAGGTTCTTCACTAGTAGCTAAAGAATAGTGAATAAAATATGTTTTTTGCAAACCTCACAGACTTCTTTATTTCTCTACTAGTTCTATCTTAAGAAAGTTGATAATTGCTCTGAGGGTGTTCAAAAGACTCACTTTCTTTTCAAATCCTTGATGTTGTGAGGCATCAAGATCTGGCTCTAGTTGATTAGTTGCTTATATGTCAGACACACTTCTTCTATATAGATCAATTTGTGCTTGACTGTTATCAAAAACATCATGTTGATTGTCATGCTTCATCTCAATTGTAATGGTCTTTCTAGCACTCAGTGATGTAACATCAGAGCTTCTATCATCTAGAGATACAAACTTACCATTTGAACTATCTATGTCCCTAATAGTTGTTTTTTCATTAAAAATGACATCGTAACTAATCATTGTTTTTCAATTCTGGACACCACAATTTAAACCCCTTTACTCCTAGGTATCCTAGAAAAATGTACCTTTACTTCTAGGCTTAAGTTTGCCTTCACTAACATGCACACAAGCAACACACTCAAATAATCTTAAATTCGAGGAATTAGAAGGTTTAGTAAACCATATCTCACTTGAAGTCTTAAACTCATTTTCACTAACTGGATTTCTATTTATCAGTAATGATGCTATAGACATAGCTTCTCTCCAAAATTTACTTAAGAAACTTTGCACTTAAGAGAAAACACATTACAGAGTTCTATTTAGTCTTTTTGATATCCCATTTTGTTAAGGAGTTATCCTCATAGTTCTATATCTATCTATCCCATTGTCTTTGTAGTACTCATTGAATTCATTACTATAGAATTCTAAATTCTTGTCTGTCCTCATCCTTTTGTTTCTTCTACCTACCAGATTTTTAACAAGTTATGTCCATTGCTTAAATCTAAGGAAGACTAGATTTTCAAAGTCCATAAGAACTATGGATCTTCTAATCTTAAAATGTTAACTCAATGGATAGAGACATACATAATCTTTAAAAACTCTACCATAGTGTTGTCTTTAATCAATATGGGACTCCATTATCCTTAATATTGACCTTAAAAATTTAGGTCTTTGTCTTTTACAAAGCCTATCACATTTTATTTTTTAATCTATTTTATTATATTCTATTAAATTTGGATCAATTTTCATTTTTTTATTTTTGCAAGGCCCATTTCATTTATTTTTTACAAGGTAAGGCCTAAGGTTTTTGACCTAATTGGTTGAAGTTCTAATATCATGTTAAAGTTCATAAGAATCATAGGTCTTCAAATCCTAAAAGGTTAAATGAAGACACGAACAATCCTTATAAACTTTACGATGGAATTTTGCTTAATCAGTGAGGGACATTACTCATAACATTATATTCTATTTGAATCACTTGTTTCTTTATTGCAAGGTTCATTTTAATTTTTTTTGTTAGGTGAGATCTAAAGTTTCTTTGGCCTAATCTATTGAAACTTTGATACTATGTCAAAATCCATAAGAATTATTAGTCTTTCAATCCAAAAGGTTTAACTCAATGGGTATAGACACACACAATCCTTATAAACTCTACCATAATATTCTTTTTAATCAAATGGGACTCCATTATGCTTAACATCCTTTATTTTTAGCACATAGACCCAATATGTCCTTGAGAAATCATCAGTGAAAGTCAAGAAATAATTGTTACCACCTAAGGTTGAGGTAGACACTGGTCCCCAAAGATCAAAATGCACATAGTATAAAATCCCATTGGTTATGTGTGTACTATTGAAAACTTGAATCTTTTATGTTTTCTTGCAATGTAATGTTCATATAACTTATTTGACCTTATCTCCACATAATAGCCCTCATTTGGGTAATCATTGCAGTTTTTTTATCACTTATATGTCCTATGCATTTATGCCACAACAATTTTTTATCATTAGTGCCTTTATTAGTGACAGCATTGTAGATGCTATTGTGATCTTTGAACATATACAGTCCATTCTATTTCACTACTTTCAAGAGAACCAAAGATCTCATAGATACTTTCATTTTTTTTACTTTGTACTTTTTTTTAGTATCCACAAGAATCCAACATGCCAATAGATATGAGATTCTTTTTAAGAGAAAGAACAAATCTCATATTTGTAAGTAGTTTTTATGAACCATCGATAAGCGACAACTTCACTTTACCAACCTCTTTTACTTTACATTCAGAGTTGTCACCAAGAAGTACTTTACTTTGATCTTTCTCATCAAGATCCGTAAACCACTTCTTTATAGGGTATATGTGAAAAAGCACATTGAATCTACCATCCAATCTCTATTAGTTTTGTATGTTGAAATTTTTAGAACACCAAGGCCATCATCTAATTCAGTGACAATATCAATCTCACCATCACTTCCATTTTCAAGACCCTTCTCGATTACTCGACAGTCACACCTATAGTGACCTTCCTTTTGACAAGCCCAATATTTAGTGCATTTATTTCTTGATTTAGACCTCCCTTTGGATTGAGATTTCCTTTCTTGTTAAAGCCATTGTCTCTCATAAGAGGCCTTCATCTAGTAAATAATGAATCTCTACTTCCATTTTCCTTCTTGTTTGATCTTACAATTTCTTTCTTTTCTTGCTTCAATTCTACATATCTTGATCTAAGAGCAACCACCACAATATTAAACTTCAGGTCATCCCTTCCATTCTAAAGTGCATTCTTTACTTCGCGAAACATCTCTAGTATAGAGTTAAGGAGTATAATCACTTGATTGTCATCAGACAGGTCTTCACTAGAATCTATAAGCTCTATGGTCATACATTTCAACTTATCTAAGTTACTTTTAAGGCTTTTAGATATATCAATTCTGAAGCCAAAAAATTGCACCTTCAAGTTTATTCTACTGGATAGTGATTTCACCAAGAAAAGCTCATCAAGTTTCTTCCAAACACCGAAGGCAGTCCTCTTTTGATTCACCTTTCTTATTACATTATTGGCCAAATTCAAGATGATACTTATGTAAGCTTTTTCAAGAAGCTTCTTCTTTTTTAAGTGTTGTAAAATTTTCAAGTTATTCAGGCTCATCTGCAATTCCTTTTTCAACGTCTTGTTGTACCAATACCGAGTACATATTTTGCTTCCACAACCCAAAATCTCCAACACCGTCGAACTTGTCGATGCCATAACTAGTATATCCCATCTTGCTTGATTTATCGAGGCAAGATTAAGAAAGCAATGTTAGTTTGTCGAACCAAGGTTTGAATTGATCAAAATATCACCACAAAAACAAACTACCTTCATTGCCTCTATAACAGGGCTTTGATATCAAGAACAAAGCAATTTATGTGGTTCAACACTCAAATGAATGCTTAATCCATGGAAGGGGTAAAACCCTACCAATTCACTATGATCTTCCATGATTACACCTTCTCGACGACACTTCTTGGCTGTTACACGACTCCCATTTAAGAAGCGCTCATTTTTGAAGATTATTACAACAAACTATTGGAAAGTCTCTCTTAGAAAGTAATGTTGTAGAATAGTGCACAAGAACTCTTTTTTTCTCTAGTGATAATCTCTATTTACACATATAGAATGATCCCTTATAGATATGCATTATACTTTACGCCACCCTTACAATAATACATATGCATACTACACTCCATACTAGTTATAATAGCAACATTAGCACTTAAAGCTTCTTCAACTAAATCAAAGTGTAAACGTGTCTTTTTGAGTCATTTCTCACAAAGAGAAATGGTATACGACCATTGTTCTCCTTACGAGAGTTATAATGTAGATAGAAGAGTAATTAAATGTTTTGTATCATTACAATTGAATATGATAATTTCAAAAATAAATCAATAATAAAGAGTAGTTTGTTTATTATTTGAAATTTGAGAAATTACGTTACTTGACATAATTTATTCAATAATAAAAAAAACAAAATACTAAATTTGTTAACGATATGAAATTATTTATTAATAGAATTTACGAAATAGGAGACAAGAGTTATAGATAGGAAAATTACTAAATGTCATGTATAATTACAACTAAAATATAATAATTAGGAAAATAAATAACCAATTAAATGTATTCATATTTATTTTGCTATTAGTTTAAACCTAATAATTACAACCAATTCATACTTTGTCGTTATTATGCAAATCCAATACGTGAGTATATAAATGCAATACATGTTAGCAAATAACTTAGTTGTTTCGTTAATATGATTTCACATTAATACATTACAAGAATCAAATTTTTTTGGGATAAAAAAGTTCATCACTAAATACATAAATTTTGTAATAAATGTATTATTTGTGACAAAAATGCTTGTGACAAAGTGGTTGTATTATGCATATCATGAATAACTTATTAGCAATGAAATTGTAATTACATAAACATCTGTGATGAAATTTTTGACACAAACAAGATCCACATGTTAATTTTTAATTAGAGGTATGTGATCTTTAAATACAAAATCTTTTCTTGCCAATATTTCATTTAAAATAAATACTTTCTTAATAAATTTGTCGTTCACAAAGAAAACTTTCGTAGCAAATTTTATTTGCGTTGAAAACTTTCGTGGTAAATATCTTATTTGTAACAAATAATATCGCATTAAATATTTCATTTGAAGTGAATACTTTTGTATTAAATATTTTTTTACAAAAAATAATTTCATAATAAATTTGTCATTTTCAATCACATTTTGTAGCAAAAATGCCAATAACAACTCTTATCATCAATGTATTGACTTTGTTCAATAACTTATATGTATACATATGAACATATGTATACATACATTAGTATATATACATATATAGTTAATTATAACAAAAATATAACCATCTAAAATATAAAATATTATAATTACATAATTTGAGTTATTAAAGCAAAAGATCGTAAATATAGTTGATCTTTACATAATTTGAGTTATTAAAGCAAAAGATCATAAATGTAGTTGATCTTTATATAATTTGAGTTATTAAAGCAAAAGATCATAAATATAATTGATCTTTTTAAATCGACAAAAACAAATCAAATAAGTTGTTAATTATTTGATAAAGTAGTTGGCAATTTGATGAGGTAATAGAAATCTAAGAACTTAATCATAGTTCAAAAAACATGACTAAAAGATTTAATACACATCAACATTCATCTATATGAGTACCTCAAAAAAAATTAAAGTTTTTTGTTCATGAACACGCCTACTCTCGTCCAACTCAGCTCATAATATAGAAATAGTGTCATCAAACTATGTTTGCATTGTATCCATTCGTTGGCGTAACTCTTCATTCTCCCTATATACAGTCGCTGCTCTAGCTGCAAGTTTGGATGCTTGGTAGTCACCAACAAAAATACTAGACTTCATCTTTAGATTTCGTCTACAAATTTTTACATCAGATAATTGCATTAGCCAGTCATTCTCATAGAGATGAGGATTCTCTCTATCCTAAATCATTTTATCCTAGAAATGCAAAAAACATATCAATAAAAGGAATGCAATATAAGAAAAACAAGTATAACTCAAAATTGTAAAAAAAAACACGACTAAACCACTAAATTCTAACTCTATTGCATGAAATATAACAATTACTAATTATGATATACATATTAACCAAGTTAAGTATTTATGTTAAAAGAACCACATCAGTTATAAAAAGAAAAAAATTAATCCAATATTTCACTACAAAGTTCAATTATCTAGGACAATTTTTTGTCCTTGAAATTTATAATTTCGTCTTAAAAATGATTCAACAATAAAATATTTTGTCAATCTTTTAATCACAATGATCCTAGAAAGTATTACAAAGACAAATGAGATTTTGGCTCAAAAAAATGAATGGAATTAGGGACAAAAGTTTTATCTTTGAATAAGACAATTTTCAATTTCAAGGATAATTTTTTATCTTTAAAACAACTCCTTGCATATGCATATGCGAAATTTTTTTTGTTATTCAGAGAAAATAATTGTCCTTAATCCCATTCAATTTTTTTTGTACAAAATCCTGTTTCGTCCTTGTATTTCTTTTTGGGACTCGATCAATTTCAAATTTCATCAATAAATTGAGAAAATATTTTATCGTAGAATTATTTCTAAGACGAAATTGTAATTTTCAAGGACAAAAAAATTTGACCCAGTTTTTTTTATTATTATAATTGGCCTTTTTCAATTATCACTATTTTTTAATGCAAAGATATAAAATTGAAACTATAAATTATTCTTCTTTCAACCACACAAATCTAACGTCACTTCTGGCACTTTGAGTCGTCAACCTTTACGTTCTAAACGGAAAAAAGCATAGAGTATAAAAATAAAAACTTATATTTTTAACGCCTTAGACATGTTGCCATATAAATCTAAGAATATACTCCCAGTCTTAAGAATTGTTATCAAGTGGTCTGCAAAACAAAAATGACCCTTACATAAACTTAGAGAGAAGATTAATGCATTGAAAATTAACAAAGTTTTGAAGTTTTTGAAGAGTACCTCTGCCTTTGAAGAAAAGGCTAGAATCAAATTGAGTTCATCTATGAGAGCAACAAATTTGTTCCAAGTAGTAGCAAGGAGTGTTTTGCTTCTTTTTTATAGCCTTGTAGCATCAAAACCATCCCCGGACTGAATAGAACAATTCAAAATAGATTAGGCTCACAATCCTTCTTTACCATTTGTTTAAATAAATTGAGAGCTTATAATCTTCTATTATATTTACACAAAGTCATGACAGGAAGCATTTGATATAGAAAACAGAAACATGATGCACAAAACAGAAATTGAAAGGAAGCAAACACTCAAACAATTTTAATTTTTTAGAGGATTTATTTGATGTTCTCATATATTTTGTAAGGTATTTGCTAACTTTTAGTACCTGTCCTTAAAGTTTTAAATAATTGTCCTAATTAATAGATCATGGGCCAAATGATATTTTACAAAAGACCTTTATGGTTTAGAAAATGAATGCTTTAGAAACTCAAATTCAGCAAATAAAAAGGCACTTTTCACTTGTTCATCTCTTATACTTACATGGGGTAGAGTTAGCATTGATAAGTCTACCCATAAAATATTTGTACCAAATTGTTTTGTCTCTCTTCCCTCCATCAAAATAGTTATAAAATATCAACAAATTGGTATCAGAGCCGATGGCGAATGTGATGGGACAAATGCCGCTACCATGACTAACGAAGGCGAACTACGAGAACTGGAGCATTCAAATGAAAGCTCTTCTCGGATCGCAAGATGCGTGGGAGGTGATCGAAGAAGGTTTCAAAGAACCAACAAATACCACAGGATATACGGCGACTCAAAACAAGGCGTTGAAAGAGGAGCGATCGAAGGATAAGGCGGCACTATACATGTTGTTCCGAGCCGTTGACGAGTCGGGCTTTGAGAAGATTGCCGAGGCAACTACTTCAAAAGAAGCGTGGGACATTTTAGAAAAAGTGTTCAAAGGAGCCGACCGAGTAAAGCAAGTAAGACTCCAAACTCTACGCGGCGAATTGGAGAGTATGAAGATGAAGATGTCAGAAGGTGTATCCGACTACATCTCGCGTGTGCAAACAGTGGTGAATCAACTAAAACGAAATGGAGAAATTCTAACTGATGCAAGAGTGGTGGAGAAAATTTTGCGGTCATTAACCGAGAATTTTGAGAATGTCGTTTGTGCAATTGAGGAGTCGAAAAATCTGGAAGAGATGACCCTTGATGATCTCGCTGGTTCTCTTGAGGCACATGAACAGCGGAAGAAGAAGAAGAAGAACGAGTTGCTTGAGGAAGCACTGCAAGCCAAGGTATCTATCAAAGATGAAAAGGTACTCTATACTCAAAACTTTCGTGGTAGAGGGCGCGACCGTGGAGGTCGCAGTAATGGTCGCGGTGGTGGAGGCCGCGGTCGAGATGCACACTATGAGGAGAAGGGGCAGTCAAGCCAACAAAATTGGCGAGGTAGAGGACGTGGCCATGGGAGAGGCGGCCGGTCAAATCATTCAAATGTTGAGTGCTACAACTGTGGCAAGCATGGGCACTACGCAAAAGAGTGCAAATCAAATATCGAATGCTATAATTGTGGCAAGCATGGGCACTATGCAAAGGAGTGCTATTCTGAGAAAAAGGTAGAAGAAAACGCGAATCTAGTCGCGGAAGAGGAGACAAGAGAAGATGGTGTTCTCATGATGGCCTACAAAAATACCATTTCCGACAGCAACACGGTGTGGTATCTCGATACCGGTGCTAGTAATCATATGTGCGGGCACAAACACCTCTTTGTGGAGATGTAAGAGATAGAGGATGGGCACGTGTCATTTGGAGATGCGTCAAAGATTCAAGTGAAAGGTCAAGGTACAATATCATATTTGCAAAAGAATGGTTTAAATGGATTAATTGAGAATGTTTATTATGTACCTGATCTCAAGAGCAACATCCTGAGCATGGGACAACTCATGGAGAAAGGATACTCGGTGTTTATGAAAAATCGAGTATTACAACTGAAAGACAAGAAAGAGCGAGTAATAGCACGAGTTGAGATGGCGAAGAATTGAATGTACAAAATCAACCTGTGTTATGTGCGAGAAAGGTGTTTGCGAGTTAATGTAGAAGACAAGGCGTTCCTGTGGTATTTGCGATATGGTCATTTGCACTATGGTGGTTTACAAAAATTGTCGAAGAAAGGAATGGTACATGGGTTACCCGAGATTGACTACATCGAGAAGTTTTGCGAGGAGTGTGTACTCGGGAAGCACTCGAGACACTCATTTCAGAAGAAGGCAACATACCGAACAACAGATCATCTCGCATTAATACATACCGACATTTGTGGGCCAATCACTCCTGAGTCATTCAGCGGTAAAAAATATTTCATTACTTTTATCGATGACTATTCCAGAAAGACTTGGGTTTATTTCCTGAAAGAAAAACCTGAAGCATTCGAAGTGTTTAAAAAGTTCAAAGTAATGGTAGAGAAGGCAACTGGCAAGTTTATTAGAGCTCTACGTTCTGATCGAGGTGGCGAATACAACTCGACAGAATTTGCGAGATACTGCGCAGAATATGGAATAAGAAGGTTCCTAACCGCACCGTACTCTCCTCAACAAAATGGTGTGGCAGAGAGAAAGAATCGGACCATTCTCGACATGGTTCGATCAATGCTGAAAAGTAAGAAGTTGCCAAAAGAATTTTGGGCGGAAGCTGTGCAATGCGCAATTTATGTGCAAAACCGATGTCCACATGCGAGTTTAGAAGATAAAACTCCACGAGAAAATTGGAGTGGTAGAAAGCCGACAGTCTCACTTCAGAATATTCGGTAGTGTGGCTTATGCACACGTACCGGATCAGCGAAGAACAAAGCTAGAAGATAAGAGCAAGAAATTTGTGTTCATTGGTTATGACGAGAAGACTAAAGGTTTCAAGCTTCTCGATCCAATAAACAAGAAGGTAATAATAAGCCGAGATGTTAAGGTGAATGAAGCAAGCGAGTGGGACTGAAAAAACTCTTCCGAGGTGATAGTAGAAAGGGGAGAATCATCAACCACATCAACAACAAACCTCGAGATCGAGATAGCAAGAAGCCCTCAAACAACTGATAATGAGGAAGAGCCAAGACAACCAAAAATGCGAAGCATGCAAGATTTGTACGACTCAACAAGTGAGGTACATTTAATTTGTCTTTTGGCGGATGCCGAAATAATTACATTTGAAGAAGCGGTACGGAATGAGAAGTGGCAAGCAGCCATGGATGAAGAAATAAAAGCAATTGAGCGAAACCGAACTTGGGAGTTGGTTGAATTGCCAAAAGGATGTCAGCCCATAGGAGTAAAATGGGTATACAAAAAGAAGATGAATGCTCAAGGCGAGATAGAACGGTACAAGGCAAGGCTAGTTGCAAAGGGCTATCGACAAAAGGCGGGGATAGACTATGATGAAGTCTTTGCCCCAGTTACAAGAATGGAGACGATTCGCCTTCTCATTGCTCAAGCAGCTCAATTCAAATGGAAAAATTTTCAAATGGATGTCAAGTCAGCTTTTTTGAATGGTGTGCTAGAAGAAGAGGTGTATGTAGAGCAACCACCCGGGTACACAAAAATTGGGGAAGAAAAGAAGGTGCTGAAATTGAAGAAGGCACTTTATGGACTAAAGCAAGTACCTCGAGCTTGGAATACCCGCATCGACACTTACTTCAAGAAGAACGGGTTTACTCAATGCCCATATGAACATGCTTTGTACGTGAAGAAAGAAGAAGGTAACTTGTTGATTGTAGCTCTTTATGTTGATGATCTTATATTCATGGGGAATAATGAGGAGATGATAAAAGATTTTAAAGAGGCTATGACTCGGGAGTTCGAAATGACAGATTTGGGTTTGATGAAATATTTCCTTAGTCTGGAGGTTAGACAAGAAAATACTGGGATTTTTGTATCACAAGAAACATATGCAAAAGAAATTCTAAAAAGGAACAAAATGGAGGAGTGCAACCCGGTATTGACACCAATGGAACCTGGGGCTAAACTTTCTAAGTTTGACGGTGGAGAACGAGTAGATGCGACCAAATACCGAAGTTTGGTGGGAAGTCTGCGTTATCTCACATGCACGAGACCAGACATATCTTACAGTGTTGGAGTGGTAAGTCGGTTCATGAAAGAACCACTCTATACACATTGGAAAGCGTTGAAGAGAATTCTGCGATATATCCGAAGTACAGAATCACTCGGGTTATTTTTCTCGAGAACAGAAGAGTATAAACTGGTGGGATACTCTGATAGTGACTGGTGCGGAGACATAGATGATCGAAAGAGTACATCGGGATACATATTCTTTATGGGAGACACAACGTTCACATGGATGTCGAAAAAACAACCCATCGTGACACTCTCGACATGCGAAGCAGAATATATGGCAGCATCATGGTGTGTGCGACATGCAGTTTGGCTAAGGAAACTTTTAATCGAGTTGACTCTCAGACAAGAAGAAGCAACCGAGATCCGAGTTGATAGCAGGTCGGCAATTGAACTCGCAAAGAATCCAGTACATCACGAAAGGAGCAAGCATATCGATGTTAAATTTCATTTCATTCGAGAACAAATCCGGGAAGGGAGTGTGAAGTTGAATCATGTAGCGAGTCATGATCAAGTAGCCGACATGTTCACAAAGCCGTTACCCACGGTTTTGCTGGATAAATGCAAGATGGCAGTAGGCATGAAGGATGGAAGAAATTTGAGTTTAAGGGAGGAATTTGTGGAAAATAAACTCAAATAAAAAAACGGACAGATTTTAAGACAGTATTGAATGAGGAATTGAAGGGGCAATTCCAGATCATTTTGAGCAAATGAAGAGTCTACTTCGTGTGTTTTTAAGTCTAGTTTTTAATGGTGAAGGTTTCAGGTCATTTGGTATTACCTACAATAAGTTATGGAAGTTTTAACAAGGAAGGGTCAGAATTTACTGTTCTGTTTTCTGTCGTAAGAAAAGAAGAGAGAAATAAAAAGAGTGTTTGATTAGTAAGAAAGAAAAAAATTGTTTTGTCTCTCTTCCTCCATCAAAATAGTTATAAAATATCAACAATATGGACATTACATAAAGGTCTGCAAATGAAAAATCCAACCAAAGGCAGTTCAGACGCCAAAACTACTTTGACAAATTTTAATCTATCAATATAGAATTTTAATGAGAATAGTAGACTGAAGTCTCCATGCTAGAAACAACAATAAACGTAACATTAGAACTAGGCATAGGTCACTAGGCACGAATGTGATTTCAAGAGTCCACGCATTCATAGAATAGTTAAATATTTACAAATCTCCTAGCAACCATTTGTAAACAATAAGTAATACATGAAATATTGAGACAAAAAGCAATCCAAAGATTGAAAACAACATCAAATTACCTTCTTACCCTACCAATTATCTTCGTTAATTGGAATTGAAGCTCCAAGAAAAACAACTCTTTCTATCAATATAGCTGCAGAAACATTTAAAAAAATTATCGCCAATAAACTAACTTTTCGTAACAAAATAAAATGGATATTGAAGATACCATTATATCCTGGATAAGCCAAATACTAAAAGAAATTAGAAATTACTCAGGCACCCAGGAAAATCCTATTAATCCCAGGCCTGGAACATGGAGGCCCAAACGAAAGGTTAATAAAACAACTACAATGATGAAGAAACATTGCCTATTTTCATGAAGCATTGAAGCCCTTTCAACAGAAAAGCAGCCAGCAATTTATCTGCTTTATCTGATCTGGCCAAGAAAATTAACCAATAACATTTCACTAATTACTCACCACTAGATATGAAAGTATAATTTTAAATAACTGGGAGCACATGTTCAATGACACTCCTAAAAAACTCTTTCTAGTTATGAACCTAATCAAGACAAGAAAGAAAGCTGATAAAAAGCATGCACACCACGAAGATGGGAAATGGTTTTACTGTAAAGATATCATTGTCTGATAGAATAAGTTCATCAATATAAGATATAATAGGCAATCGACATTTAAGGGCAAAGAAAGGATAATAATTTATTAATTTCCAACGAGTTATAAACCCTTAGACAACTACCTATTTATTCATCCACATGTAATTTTACAATTTAAGGTTGAATCGGATGCTAAAATCTTGTTAGGAATCATAATAGATACATATTTCTTTCCACCATTTGCATGTCATATTTGAAGGAATCCAACTGCTAACCTATTGTTCTAATACTGTTGCTGAATAATCAAGAGACAAGTTAGAGTGTTATAATGCAATAAAAAAATTATTCAAAATTAGCAATTTCATTTCAAATTAACATTCTTTATTCTTGCCTTCCCTTAAGCAGACAAAATATGCAATGACAGGCTAATATCCAAAAGAGAAAAAAACCACCTAAACTACCTAGTGCAATCTTGAAGCAAGAAAGCTAACTTGAAACCTAATAGAGTGATAAAGAAAATTAAACACATTAAACTAGAAAAAAAATTAAGATAATAATCTTATCATTAATAGTTATCCATATTTCGTCCTAAATTCTAGAATTTTTTTTTTTACCAGACAATATTTTTACGCAATTTGAATCAGTGACTTAAATGAATAGAGTGATAAGTCTTACGTCAGTATACTAGAATTTTTAAGGATAAAATATGTGTTCCAAATATATTATTAGTTTTTATTCTTGGTACTTAAATTCCTACAACTAATGAACGCCCTAATAACATAAGATGATCATTAATTAGGGAATGCCTTATTTTATTTTCACTCTAAAATTGCCGTCGTCCTATATTGTTTGTATTCTTATAATAACTATAATAGCATATGAAGAAATTTTAAGTTTAAATTCATCAACCTCACTTTCCTTTTCCATTTACAAGCTATGAACGTCTGTTAAGTAAGTCATTTATAACACATCGTAAAGGTTGTGTTTTGAACCTGCCGAAGAAAAAAGGGGCAAGGTTCATTTTGATTTTTGGGTAGTTTTGTGAAGGGTCAGTCCTTTTCATTTCAACTTTTTTGGTTCACCTTGTTGGCTAAAAGAACAACATAACAATATCCAGGACAGAAAACAACAGTATCAACATGTTAATAAATCCAAAAAAACAACAGTTCAAAGTTCAAATATGACAAATCCAACTCAAAAATCAAAGTTTTCAGCCATTCCAGAGGAAAAAAATGAAAAATCCAACTCAAAAATCACTCAAAACTATGACAAAGAAATGAAGTATGGAAGCTTTCAAACAAATACCAGGTGCCTGGTAGTGGGGAGGAGGAATGAGAATATAGCAACTGGACTGACTACTGAGGAATGAGGAGGCCGAAAGAGGAAGCCAAGTGACGCGTGATGGAGGCAGAAGGCGAGAACTGAAGGAGGCACTTGTTCAATTTTTGATACTTTAAATTTACGAAACTACCTCATAATTTTTTTTTTAATTCTGGTTTCATTTTAAGGGGAAAAAAAGGGACACAAAATAGGTTTTATTGGCTTCATATTATTATCATATTTTATTTTCTATAAATTATTTACTTATTTTGAATGGTAATAGATTTTAAAGATCATAAAGAATTTTGAATTAAATATAATATTAATAGTTTGAGTATCAAATTGAATATTAATTTCATATATGAAATAAATTAGATAGAGTTAAACTTTGCATTAAATTATAACTTGCACATGTTTTACACACAAAATTACAATTATTCTACTATAGCCGAAAATTAAATCTGTTTTTTTTCAAAATAGGTTCACCAAAATTATAAATAAATATTGTTTTTGATAAATTATGTGTTTGTTAATTAATATTAATAATATATTTAATATATAACTTTTCTAATAAATATCTACTCATGTATTTTATTGGGATTTGAAACGTAAATTTCACAACTCATACAGCTCTTTGAAGAACATTTATGGACCAATTTATAACTTTATATTATTAAAAAGATTGAATATTTTTTAATTTTTTTGTAATTATTATTGAACAATGTTTTAAAAAGTTAATGTATTAGTTTTTTTATTAATTTATAATGAATTATAATATAAAAAACCATAAACACTATCATGAGTAATATTATTATTATTATTGATTGTGATTAAGTTAAAAATAAATAGTAAGATAAAAATATTTAATTGTTACAATTTTTTTAAATATTGGTATTAGAAAAATAGGCAAGAATGTAGAGTATAATATAATTATTTGCAATGATTTAATCATTCTAAATAAATGAATGTTATCTGCGGTGACACATTTATTACAATTTATTAATATCATAGGTTGGTGGCACAGATTATAATTTTTCGACTTTATAAGAAAATCATTTGTGATGAATAAGTTATTGCGAATAGACGAGAAGATACCCACAACGAAATGTTTATTGCAATTTGTTATTATCGTTGGCGATAAAAATCATTTGTGTGTAATAGATTTCCACGTTCTTCGATTTTTAATTTTTAATCTATTTTTTTAGTGATTATTTAAGTGTGGTCCAAACGTTTCTACCATTGAAGAGTCATAACTCATCCGTTATAGCTTAAAGTTGGTAACCATATCAATGTTTTGATAGAAAATATGCCTATAAAATGGGTGTTATGATCCCTAAACTCAACACGCAATTCCAGTACAAAACACCATCTATTTGAGTATTGTTAAGAGTTTAGAAGTTTCCAACACAAAGAGTAAATCAGTTTTGATCAGTTTAGAGTTTTAAGAAAAATTTCAATGCCTGGAGGTAAGATCTTTGCTTTATTTGTTTTTGATCTCTTTAGTTTGTTTATTTCGCATTTGGGTCGATTAATTTATACTTACATTTGGTATTAGAGCCCATATTACCTCTGTCTTGATCAATTTAAAATTTTCTATGTTTTGCTCTTTTTTACCGAACAATTTGAAATTGGGTTTTTTGAAAGGCTAAGTTTTGATTCATATGGTAATTATAAATGATTTTATTATTGATATTTCAATGATTCTGGCAATTGAAACATGAAAAATCATGAAGAAAATCATTCTCATTAGTTGTTTGTGTTCATTGAAATGTATTAATTAACTTTTTATTTAAAATAATGTTTTTGATTCAAATTAAGACCATGAATCACTTGAAAATTCAAATCTGACAATTATTGCAAGATACGATTGGGGCTCCGATCGGGTCACAACCAAGTCATTTTGATCCGACTGAAGGTTGGAGATGAAGTCCAAAAAAAATTTGTTGTCTCTAATACTTGAAGCCAAATCTCTCGCATCAAGGCATAATGCCCTGGAGATTGGAATACAACTAATTTCTAATAATTTTATATATTAAATGCTTTATATATATATATAGATAGATAGATAGAATATGTTTTTTTATTTGTTTATTGAATTAAAAAATATAATTTTAATTTGATTAATTTATTTAACTTAAGTTTGCCATGTGTAGAATATTTATTATATATGTGACATTTATTTAAATAATTTTGATGCATCAAAATTTATTTATGATTAAATACATTATGCTTAAATTATTTGTTTTAGTATTTGATTTATGCATAATAGAATTAATTTTCAATGGCTCTTTATGGATTTAATTAGTGTTTATATTATTTATTTTGCTTGTATAATTTATTGTCATTTATTTATATATGCAATCTTAAGATAAATAATATTTTTACATTTGGAATTTAATTAATATTGTTTATAATTTTATGCAATAATTGAGCCTAAAGATTTAGTTGATGTTTAAGTGCTTCATATATTTTAATTAATTAGGGAGTATCCATAACATCTTTAATTAATTAAAACTATAATAAGGTTTATTTAGGATCACATTTAGAAAAATAAATATTAATCGTGATTAATCATATGTGATATAATAAATCTTATCCAACAGATTTTTTATTATATTTAGTGTGATTAATTAGGATAGAATATCAAATTATATTTTGTAATTTACCCACAGAGATTAGGAAAAGGAACATAATTTGATAGTTTTATCGTAAAGTTAAAATGAATATAATTGAATTAGAATTTTAGCCCACAAGCAAGTTTTTTATCACTACATTCATATTTTTCATGATTTACATTGGTAAAAAATTATTTTAATTTAGGTCTCAAATTTTAATGAGTATATAATCTTTAATCGCAGCTTCACAACCTATGAATTTCTCTGATATTCGTTGTGAAATTCTCGAATTGAAAGGGGATAATTATAAAGTATAGAAGGAAATAATTCTTCTTCATCTAAGGTAGATGAATATTGACTATGCTATTAGGAAAAATGAACTACCTAAAATTACTAAAACCAGCACTCTAGCGAATATCGTGCTTTATGAACAATGGGAGAAATCTAACCGCCTTAGCATGATGTTCATTAAGACTAAGATCTCTGTTGGTATTTATGATTATGTTGATCAGTGTAACAATGTTCGGGACTTGCAAAAAGTTATTGATGATCAATTCGTCACTTCATATAAGGCTATGGTAAGCACCTTTATTACGAAGTTCTCTTCCTTAAGACTCAGTGTGAAAGGTGCTCGCAAGCAAATTATTCAAATAAGGGACATTGTGGCTCAACTTAAGAATCTCGAGGTTGAGATGTTAGAATCCATCTTGGTACACTATATCCTTAACACTCTCTCACATCAGTACTCGTACAACACATACAAGGATAAATGGTTAATCAATGAGCTAATGATTATATGTGTTCAAGAGGAAGAAAGGCTTGTTTTGGAATTTGGTGAAAGTGTAATGTTGGCTACAACGTACGGGAAAGTAAAATCTCAATACACACAAAAAAGGAAAGGGATAGTTCCACCTCATGTTGATATTAAGAAATGAGCTAAGTATTTCTTCTGTAAAAAGAAAGGACACATGATGAAGGAATGTATCAAATTCCAAAAATGGCTTGAGGGTAAAGGTAATCCAACCTCGTTTATTTGTTATGAATCTAATATGATTAATGTTAATATTAACACCTAGTGGATTGAATCTGGATCAATAATCCATGTTGCAAACTTCTTATAGGGTATGCGAAACCTAAGGAAGCTAGTGGGAAGTGAGCAATACATCTTATCCAGAAACAAGATGGACTCACATGTGGAGGTTGTAGGAACATGCAATTCATTTTAAGTAATGGTTTTGTTTTAGAATTAGAAAAGACCTTTTATGTTCCAAGTTTCTCTAGAAACTTGATTTCGATTTCAAGACTTGTACCTTCTGATTATTCTTTTCACTTTTCAAAAACACCTTTTAGTTTATTTAATAAATCTGATTGTGTTGGGAATGGTATTTTGTTTGATGGTCTTTACTGCATTAATTTACAAAATAATGTCACTTATAATGCTATGCATGTTCAAGCTGGCACTAAAAGGTGTATTATTGACGAGGAATCTTCTACATTATGGTATAGGAGATTGTGACATATCTCCATAGAAAGAATTAAAAGATTAGTGAAAAATGGGGTACTTAGTATTTTAGATTTTATTGATTTTAAGACATGTGTGGACTCTATTAAGGGAAAGCAGACTAACAAGTCAAAGAAAGGTGCCAATAGGAGTTCAAGCATATTAGAGATCATACATATTGATATATGTTGTCCAAACATGGACATACAAAGTCAGAAATATTTTATCACCTTTATTGATGATTTTTCTCGATATATATCTCTATATGCTTCATAATAAGAGTGAAGCATTAGATGCTTTCAAAATCTTTAAGGCTGAAGTAAAGAAGCAATGCAGAAAGCAAATAAAGCTCGTGAGATCAAATAGAGGTGATGAAATATTATGGTAGATATATTAAGATTGGATAAGTGTCAGGTCTGTTTGCTAAGTTTCTTCATAAGCATAGGATAGTTGCCCAATACACTATGCCTGGTTCACCAGACTAGAATGGTGTAGCAGAAAGGAGAAATCGAACATTATTGGATATGGTATGGTGTATGCTTAACTACTCCAATCTTCCTAAATCCTTGTGGATTGAAGCATTAAATACGACTGAATATATATTAAATTGATTTCCAACCAAGGTTGTCTCAAAGATGCCATTTGAGTTATGGAAAGGTTCGATAACCGAGTTTGCGTTATATGAGCATTTGAGGATGCCCGTCTGAAATGAGGAATTATAATCGACAAGAGAAGAAGCTAGAACCAAAGACCATTAGTGGGTATTTCATTGGATATGTCAAACGGTCTAAGGGCTATAGATTTTATTTTCCATTTCATAGCACTAAGTTTGTGGAATCAAGAAATGCAAAATTTCTTGAGTATGATCTGATTAGTGGGAGTGATCAAATCAAGAACATAGTTTCATATACTAATCATTTAGAGTCTCAACCTTCCACTTCAGGAGATAGATTGATTGTTGTTCCTAACACCCCTCAAGTACAAGCTGGTGTTGACAAATCAATCATTGAAATTCCACAAGTTGTTAACAACATTCCAATAGATCAGACTGTTCAGGAGATTCCTAAAACTTTTGAACAACAAGTTGAACCTCATACTTCCCAATAAGATGATGGTGTGATATTAAGATGACCCACTATAACTAAAAGGTCAAAAATTTCTAGTGATTATATTGTATATCTACAAGAATCTAATTGTAACATTGGAGGTAAGAATGATCCCGAATCCTTTTCACAAGCCATGAGTTACAAAGAATCTGAATTGTGTTACAATGCTATGAAGGATGAGATGAGTTTCGTGAAGAGTAATAGAGTCTGGAATCTAGTTGAGTTGCCTAATGGTGCAAAAGTCATTGGATGTAAATGGATCTTCAAGACAAAGAAAGACTCGTTGGGAAACATTGAGAAATACAAGGCCAAATTAGTTGCTAAGGGATTCACTTAGAAAGAAGGAATTGATTATATAGAGACTTTCTCTCCTGTATCTAATAAATATTCCTTGTGATTTATATTAGCATTAGTAGCCCATTTTGACCTTGAGATGTAACAAATGGATGTGAAAACACCTTTTTCTCAATCGAGATCTAGAAGAAGAGGTTTATATGAAACAACCTAAAGGATTTCTTTCTAGTGATGGTGAGAATTTGGTTTGTAAGCTTAATAAATCTATATACAAACTAAAAAAAGCATCCTGATAATGGTATTATAAATTTCATGGAGTAATTTCTTCATTTGGATTTGTTGAAAACCCTATGGATCAATGTATATACCAGAAGGTTAGTAGGAGTAAAATATGTTTTCTAATTTTATCCGTGGATAACATTTTGCTTGCAACCAATGACAAGGGTTTTCTACACGAGGTAAAACAATTTCTCTCTAAAAATTTTGATATGAAGGATATAGGTGATGCATCTTATGTCATTAGTATTAAGATCCATAGAGATAGACTTCAAGGCATCTTGGGTTTATCTCAGGAAATCTATATCAATAAAATTTTAGAGAGATTTCAAATGAAAGATTATTCACCAAGTGTTGCTCCCATTGTAAAGGGCGATAAGTTCAATTTGGATCAATGCCCAAAGAATGATTTTGAAAGAGAACAAATGAAGAACATTTCATATGCTTCTGCTGTTGGAAGCCTGATGTATGCTCAGGTTTATGCAAGGCTTGACATTGCATTTGTTATTGGAATATTGGGATGATATCAGAGTAATCCAGGTTTGGACCACTATAGAGTTGTTAAGAAAGTAATGAGGTATCTTCAAGGAACCAAGGACTATATGCTAATGTATAGACGAACTGACAAACTGGATATAATTGGCTACTTCAATGCGGATTTTGCTGGCTATGTTGATTCACGCAACTCAACATCTGGTTTCATTCTCATATTCATATGCATCTTAATTAGTATAGGATTTATTCATCTAGAAGTAATTGGATACTTCGATGTGGACTTTGCTGGCTATATTATGATATTTTCTCATATTCATGTGCATCTTAATTTATTTGAGAAAATATGTATAGGACCATGAATAAATATAGGATTTATTCATTAAATTTTGTTATCACATAAATTGTAATACTTAAGAAACTAAATATATTGCAATACATGGAAGATAATACTCGCTCTTAGATGATATATCGCTATGATTCATGTGTGTATTTCTAAGAAATATAATCGATGAGATTAAGTTGAATGTTTGGACCAAATGGGAAAATGTAACCGATTTGTCTATTCTCCAATTTTAAATTTTCAATCCATTTTTCTTTAACGGATTATTCAAATGTGGTCCAAAAATTTCTTCCATTGAAGAGCCATAACTCATTGGTTATGGCTGAAAGTTGATAATGATGCCAATGCTTTGATGGTAAGGATGGCTATAAAAGAGGTGTTATGGTCTCTAAGCTCAATACACAATTCAAGTGCAATATATCATCTATTTGAGTGTTTTTAAGAGCTCAAAAGTTTCTAACACAAAGAACAAATAAGTTTTGATTAGTTTGGAGCTTTAAGAACAATTTTAATGGCTAGAAGTAAGATCCTTACTTTGCTTGTTTTCAATCCCTTTAATTTGTTTATTCTACATTTGGGTCAATTAATTTATACTTACATTATGATGAATATATTATTGCGAATACATGAGAAGAAATCTACAATGAAATATTTATCGCAATTTATTATTATCATTGGCGACAATAATTTTATCAAAATAATAAGTGCGATAAAACTCTTAATAACATTTGGTGGGATAAATTATAATTTTTCTGCTTTCTATGAAAACTATTTATGATACATAAGTTATAGAGAATATAGGAGAAGATATTAGTAACGAAGTGTTTATCGCAATTTGTTATTAATAAAAAATATTTGCGATGAATAATTACAAATACATGAGAAGATATTTGCAATGAAATGTTTTTCGCAATTTGTTATTATCATTTAATTTTCTTGCTTTCTAGGAAAATTATTTACTATGAATAAGTTATAGCAAATATATGAGAAGATATGTGCAATGAAATGTTTGTTGCAATTTGTTATTATCATTGACGATAACAAGTTTACGGAAATAATAAACGGTATGAAACCCTATCGTAATAACATTGGACGGTATAAATTATAATTTCTTTTAGCTTTTTATAAAATTATTTATGACAAAAGTGTCATATATTTACGATGAAATTTTCGTTTTAAGTATTGATTGCATTATGATCCTTTTAATTGCGAAAAAATGTTAAAATTTATAGTGAATGTTCTTTATTTAATGGAAATGAAATATTCGTAAGAAAACTTTCTTAGCAAAATACCATATTTGATGTAATGATAGATTATTAATTAGATAATTAATAAAATAAATAAATTAAAAATAAAGTCATTGTAACGAAAAGAGATGGTGAGTGATCATGTGATATATGTTTTCAAGCTTTAATTTGTGTTATAGAATGAAAGTACATACAGCTCTCAAATGATTGACAAAAAAAGTCTAATATAAGAATTATAGGTTCATCCACAATTATTTTGATTTTGATTTTTTTAAATTTTTTTTCAATTAAGTATATTTGGTAACGATTTTAATTTAGATTTATTTTTTTAAAATCACAATCAAAATATTGGGTAATTTATAAATATTTAAAAATAAAATTTTTGAATTAAATTTATTTTCATTTTCACCAAATATTTTTAAAAAATAAATTAATTTTTATAACTATTGTATTTATAATTACGTGAAGAAAATGATTAAAAATATAAAATTTGTAAATAATTAATTTTTTAAGTTTTCTAAAAAAATCATAAAAACTTAAAACATTATCAAAAAATTTATAAGTGATTTTTTTTAATTTTATCTTAAAAATTACAAATTAAAAATTATTACTAAATATATTAATAATTATTTTTACATAAAATATTAAATCACAAAACCAATTATTTAATTATAAATTATAAATAAAAATCGTTATCAAACATAAATCTTTTAATGTTTTTTACTATACACTAAACAACCCAAATTAATAACAAAAACAAGGTAAATTAAACATGCATTCTCATTATCTCATATTAAACCATTTAGTTATGTTAGGAAAAAGAAAAGAAAAAATCATTTATATATGTAAGTCTACAATATTAAAAATCATGAGACTTTTGACTTTTCTATTTTAATTTCTCCATTCAACTGCGATAACTAGCAATAGGGTAAATCATTCATTCACATAGCAATAGGGTAAATCATTCATTCACATTATTTTATATTTATGTTAGCAAAAAGAAAAAAAGGAAAGAAAAAGAAGAAGTTAAATGAAATAATGGTGCTTTCATATCTCAATGTCTTAACGTCGTTTCTTTCATTAAATGGTGGTTCTTAGAGTAAATTATTTATTAATGAATTTAGTAAAAATAAGACATTTACAAATTTTAAACGTGGCCTACTTATTTTGTTAGCCAAATGCAAATACTATCATTAATTGTAACAAAAAGGTCTTTCATGAAGATAAATTATTTTGTTAAAACAAATAATTTTTTTAAAAATTAGAAAAAAATAATATAATTAAAATTTATAATAATAAAAATAATATATTAAATGGATCTAAATGATTATAGTTTAATTTAAAGAAGATATATTTTGATATCGTTTAAAATAAAATTATATGTTAAATTTTTTTAATAGTAAAAATATATAAGGTAGATAAAAGAGGTTAGGTTATAAGTTTTTAAAGTATTTTTTTTTTAATTTTTTATGATTAATTTATTTTATTTTAAATAAAATAAGTAAATAGAAGCATAACACACCAAATAATTGTCAAGAACGATAACTAATTATAGTTAATAAAATGAATTGTTAATGTCATTGGAGAAGAAAATGTATAATCATTACTTTTGTTTTATATTTTAGATTTTTATTGAATTACATGTAATGACTGTGAAGGATAATATCAACTCAATAAAATTAAGAGTAGTTTGGACTTTTTCTTTCAAAAGTGCAAACTACTTGTTTAGAATCATAGTTATAAAATTTATAAGATTCTCCTATTATATATATTTTTTTTAGATAAACGTACCCAACCTCCTTTAATAGTGTATATTAAAATAGTTTAATATATTTATTATTTTGTATAAAATTATAGTTCTTTTATTATAAAAACAATTACATCATAATTAGAAATGATCAAATTTAAAAATTTTATTTTTTATTTTATTTTGTTGTCAATATTGTATACTGTTAAAGATAATATTTCAATAACAATAGAAAATATGAAAAATAAATAAAATTAAAATTAAAAATTAATTATATATCATTGTGTTGTCATTTTTAAAAAATAAAATGATTAAATTGATAAAAAATAATAACATAATTAAATTGTTGATTTTAATATAATTAAGAGTTTTGTACTATCACTCAATTTTTTTAAATGCATGCATGTAGGATAAAGTTCAATAGAAAAAAAAAAGAATTGCATATAGCTGACTTTGAATTTTCTAATTTGACCACCTTGTTAATTTTCAGCACATTGTTCATCTTGGATCAAGGGATTTTCATAAATATTGGTATAAAATTAAAAATGTAAATCATAATAAAAACAATTCCCTTTTTCTATATAACCTTGTCCCCTGCTCTCTAGGACACATGCACTTGATATATATGTTTGCAAAGAGACAATTAGGTGGGATATATAGAAGAAGAATTGTAGGTGAGATTAAGTAGGTGAATAATTTAGGACAATTGCAAGAGGATTAACATGGTTAGTTAGGCTAAAACATTGCATGCTTGTGGTATTGGCAGCCCTAGTTATTAGACAACTTAGAAGCTAAACTATGTCAATTGGCAAGCATCAAACGTTAAATCTTTTGTCAACATACATTGATAGAGACATGCATGATATCTTGGAACTTAATCTAACTCTATTAAATTTTGTTTAAAAGAAGACACACTAAAACAATTCATACTTTGAATGTGATCAATGAAAAATTTTCATTCACTAAAGGCGGCTTGTATATGTTCATAAATTGTTTGCACTTGAAAGAATTTGAAAATTCAAATCATACCATTTTATTAATAGTACACACGTATATATTCAATAAGTAAACTGAGGAATCGTTTGTATATATTCTTATCTTATTATCTTATTGTCTTCATCACATTACAATAATAAAAATGTGAATTATTGGCAACATAAAAATTTGAGATAACTTTGCTATTCTTATTTTTCCTAATATATACATGGTGATATTATTCATTAATAGATATGAATTTAATTTTTTTTAAAATTATTGTATTTTAAGAACTTTAAAGGGTGAAGGGTGCCTGATTAAAATCTTTACAAAATAAGTTTGAGTAAAATACAGGGAAACTCATAGTATAATAACGAATTTTGTGAAAATTTAAAATGAAATTAAAAGCATATTTCGAAATAAAGATTTTTTTGATTATTTACATATTCGTGTAACAATTAGTATGTAAATGATTTAGAAAATCTTCTTTACAAAATACATTTAATTAAAGTTACATTATAAATTTGCATAAAATTTGATACAATATTAGATGATTATTGTAAAACTATATATAAATATTAAATTAGTTATAATATTTATATATTATAATGTATTAGTATATAAAGAGTCGTTACTTTATTACGTGTCAATAGCTTATAGGTTATGTTATATAACTTGTTAGCCATAAGTAATATAAATTATAGCTAGTAATGTATAGAGAGTAGAATTATTCTACTACTAGCATTCAGTATTGAAAGTGCAATTGAGTTTTCATCTTCATACTATTTTCTCGGTATTCTATGATATCAGAGCTGTATGGATTCCGTGAGTTTTGTAAATGTGATGTCAAAAGGTTGACAGAGATGTACTCTCAACTTTGTCTTCAACCACTACACCAACTTTGCCTCCAAGCAACAATGATCGCAATGGTGGTAATGTGAATGGTGCATCGACAGTGGCTGCTGATGCTCGAAGGAATGTTCTTGATATTCTTTCCGGAAATTCTTTTACACATCCTAATATCTTATATCTTTATGTTAAGCTTGATGAAAATAATTACATAATTTGGAGAGACTATATTATAAGTTTTATCATGGCTTATAGGGTTGAAGGATTTATTAATAGCTCATTGTCTCTTCCCAATCAATTTCTTGATCAAGAAAAAAAATACTAAAGTTTGACATGTATACCATATGATTATTAAAGAGCTCAAGACTAGTTACACAATCGTGTCAAGGAGATTAGGACTCCTTATGATTCACCCCTATCACGCACACAGTGAAAGCAATAAAAGAACAGATAGAACAACATATCAAAGCAACAGGTCAGAATGCAGCGGGCAGAAAGTGTTAAATAGTGAAACTAACAGCCGCAGATATGGCAAATCATAATAGATAAGGAAATGAAAAACATGTCAAAGATAGAAATAAAGGTTTTTCAATTGCAATTAAATTCTTCTATATGCGAACATATTTAGATCAAATCATGATTGTACTAACATAACATACGATCAAACAAACATGACGATATAACGATATAAACCCCACACAGAAACCACCCCTTTGTGGTACAATCTTAGGTTGCAATTCAATAATAAGTAAACCAACACTTTACAACTTAAAGATGATATAAATTAATATCACTTACAGTTGGAGTGACACATTTAAATGAGTCTAAGCTGACTTTGTTTGCTGTCTCCCTAGCAACTATGATCCAAATCGACCTGGCCTTCCTCCTTAGTCCTACCATTAGGTAACGTGGTAAGTCACCAATAGTCATTCCTTTTTAGCTTTTCATGGAAATACCACACAACTAAATAAATTCAGCATCATTACACAATATCTTTATGCAAGATAGCCTTAAGAAGCGTATTCCCGTGAAAAAACTTCAATACATAGCATAGACACTCCAACACTACACCTACTCCAAGTGCATCTATCATGTCGTGTTTCATCCATCTTTATCAATCAACCCATTAATCTTGATGCACACTATATGATGCATGTCTGAACTCTAGCTCCACCATAGCTACATGGTCTTTAGCTACACCTACATCTTGCACACACGAAATAACACATACTGGTGAACATATCATGCAGCCCTATTTGTAGTTTAACCAAATACTATCATGTCATTCCTACATAGGTGCACACCAATAGTCTAAGTACATACAAACATGCAATAAATAAGCACACAAACATAACACAACTTCCCCTGACTTCATGCTACACTTCTCTTAGGTGTATGCCAGTCAACCAATTATAATGTAGTGCAAACTTATACTCACATCCCTATGCACCAAACATGCAATAAGCGACTAGTTTTGCAAACAAATTTCTCCTTCTTTTTGACACGAAAATTCAAAGGAACCTCTATATGAGAGAGAGGAGATATACATACATGTAATAATCCTAAACACTTATACAATATGTATAGATAGATTAAAGGAATAACCAGCAAAATAAAACCCATTCAATCAATTCACAACATGAATACTATCATGATGTATATAAACATACACAATGCAAAAGAATAAATGAAAACAAGGTAAACAAAGCACACAAATTTATTTTATTTATAAGGTTTTTGAGTACTTTTTTAAAGAAAAGAAAAAAATAGTAAAAATAAATTAGAACTCTACTCTATCATCACATTTATCATTAGAGGAGGCTCAAAGAGAACCAGTTCCAAAATCCCTATGGCTAAACTAAACAAGGTAGAAACCAAATGCATCAAGGCTAGTGGTGTTGATCATCTCTTGAAACAAAGCAATGTTCTGGAAAAGATGGAAACCACAAAAAGAGAACTCTATTTGGCCCTAGTAGAGCAAATCTAAGAATTATTGCCAGTCGTTAGTTGTCTAACTAAGGGCCAAGAACCAGAGGACTAAGGAGATCCATACCTAGAAGTTTAGTGCTCCACACTAAAAAGGTGCTTATTGATATAGAGCATCGGTTTTATGTAGAAGACTTACCCCTAATGATTTGAAGCATACTACTAAATGATAGTATCTAACTACTAATCAAGCGAGGCTAACATTTGATGCAACAGAAAGATCTCTAATGATTGATGAATGGGAAAATATGGTGTATGTAGAATCAAAATATAAGGATAAGGAAAAAATTAAGAGACACTTTGAAAAGAATAAGAGGATGGTACATAATTTCCAGAGTTTGAGGAATGTTAGAAGCAAAATGACTAGTATACACAATTCCTCTATTAGTACTAGTACCAAAAATAATGTCAAAAATAGAACCACCCCAATGTGTGATGAAAGTAGGATAAGGAAGAATGAAAAGGGCGAAAGTAACAGAATGAAAAAATGGTCCTAGAAATCATACAACAAGATCTATAGACTCACTGCTTAAGATAGCACAAAGAAAATGACCATAAGAGAGATGAAGTATGAAAACGAGAGTGAACAAAAACACACACAATATCATTGAGATGATGATAAGGTACATATGAATTCAATTGAAGAGAACCTCAACCATACCCATAAGCAGAGCCAGCTAACAAGTCAGCCATTGATGAGATTTGGGACTTAAACGTGATGATAGAAAAAAGATGGGTTCTATACATTTAAAATGGAAAATATCATAATGATATCATCTCAGGAGAGCATGACCACACGCCTATGCATGAAAAATATGGTAGGAAAATGACAAGTGCGATACATGGTAATTATAGAATAAAACTCTTGAATAAAATGAAGGCAAAATGAATAAGAAATATAGCAGAAAAAGAGCTAAGAAAAGCAACAAAACCTTTCATAGATGATTGGGAACTCATTAATGATAACATAGTGCTCTTTAATGATAGAGGCTATACTATGAAAGAAAGGATTCATAGAATCTTCTTGTTGCTCTTGCTCAACTGGAGAATTTCAGCTTCTTCTAGTTCTGTTATATGCCATTTTGAGATGTAGGAAGGGTAATAACTAGACTTATTTTTGAAGGAATGGTATATGGTTCTAAGAGTTAAAAAGTATTTTAACAAATTATGTGGATTGAAATGATAATGGAAAGGTTTTTTATAGAAACTTCCTAGCTCGTTGACCATCCTACTGACAATTTTACTAACATAGTTAATGAATTCCATTGTGAGTGTGTTAAAACACATACTCGATGAGCACTATGAAAAGGGGTTGGAGAAGGTGAACAAACAACCCTATAAGAGAGGAAGATATAGAAAGAAGATTAAAAATAAATATTTTTGTTTTTTTTAAAATATAAGTGTTAAACGTTATTTAAACACATAACTAATTTGAAGAAATACATGGAAAAATAGAAGGAAAAAAATAAAAACAAACACCATTTGAAAACACATGTAAAAATACTAAGAGAAAAGGACGAAAAGAAGAACAAACTAATCTCAAACTGATCACAAGAAAGAGTGATTAAACTACATCCATCGATTTAGTAATGAATTGATGAGGTGCAACAATATCAAATTGTAACTTTTGGTTCACCTACACATAAGGTGTATGAGGCACTTAGGAACCTTTGTGTTAAGAAATTCTAGAGAAAGAAATCAAGTGATCCAAGTAAACATGGCCAAGTAGGATTTAAGAAGGATTTTCTATTTTTGTATTGTACTGATAGTGTATAATGCACTCATATTGTAAATGCTCAGATGAACCATAGTAGTTGCAACTTGAGTTACCAAAATGAGGAGAGTAAGGGGAAGATCCCCTATAATTACTCATGATATACTTAGGAAACTTCCTGTCAAGGCCACCAAGAATACCATAAAGATAATAGGAATAAGGAGAGGACTGAAGGAATTAGGGCCTATGACTCCATGGAGTAGTACGAGGAGGAGAAAATGGGGAAACAACGATAATATAAAATATCATAAGTAGAATAGTTGATTTCTCATAGTGTAACCTTAGATGCTTATGTTCACCACAATGGTAGAAAACATGAATAGAAAAAATTGGCATAGGCAAAAGGCTATCATCGACGTGATGAGAACTACTAGTAGGTGGAAAGGTTTTCAACTTTCTAATTGAGTAAGGCAAAGATGATACAAACAACTTACCTTTAGGAATGGCCACAATTGTATTCATTCTATGATTAGTATAAATATGCTTGATGAACTTGGATGAAACCCTAGTTCAAGTAGAGACTTTTTCTTTATAACCTAGCCCACGCTTGTCTTTTGGTGCCCTAATGTTTCTTAAATTCCATCCAATTTTTGAGTACCTAACATTAAATTTTACATTGTACTCTTGGAATAGGTTAAATCCATTTCTAACTTGGTTGCTTCTCGCTCAAAGCTCTTATAAGGTATTGCTTTTCTTTTATGGAAGCCTCTTAGAATCTAGTAGAGTAGCCAAAATTCTTAACCTTTTCACTAAGCTTCTCAAGATCTTCATCCTTTTTAGAAAGTGTATGTGTTGAATACTCTTTATCACTTTCCAGGAAAATCATTTTATTTACAAGAAGAGTGACATGATCCATTTAATCTTCGGACATGTCTATGTTGGTAACCCTAAAAGTAACTTGACTTAACTTAAGCTTCTTTGATTCTTCTACCAATTATTTCATTCTGGAGTGTTTAGAGTTGTATTCCAATTGGATATCATTATATATTTTCTAAATAACCTCAAGAGCGTATTTTAGTGTGCTTAACTCTTTGTTCTTATATTTAAGGCTCTCCAAAGCCTATTTCCTTTCTTCCTCAAATTTGAGAGGACTCTTGAGGAGATGATTATGAGTATTTAGAAGCTCATCATGGTCATCATCCCCTTCTTAAACAAACCTTCTATCCTTAGAGGTTGTAGCGGGAGGTTCCTTAACAAACATCGAATAAAGGCAATGAAGTTACAATCATCCTTATAAATACTATAACTAATATTTAAAATAGTAACCTTTGCCAAAATTGCTCTTTTCCCTGAGCAATTTTGCTAAGAAAAATATTTTGTAGCAATGTGTTACAGCATTCCACACTCGAAGCACTTGATTTGATTGATGTGGTTCCTACTTTGATGTTTGTCAACTTCATCATCAAACTCTTTAGCATTCTATCCGGATCTCAAGTCTCTCCTACTCAAACTATCTCTTCTTGTTCCACCAAAAGATTGCTTCTTACTTTAGAATAACTTGGTAAATCTTTTGTCAAGTAAGACCTTTTCCTCTTCATCTAGGCTAGAGTTCTTATCACTGGCCACTATTTACACTTCTCTTTGTTGGTTACATTTCATTTAATGGAATTAAGAGCTATGCTCTTTCCCTTTTCAATAGCAATTTGAAGTTTCCAAGGGAGGAAATGAATAATCTCATAGGCTTGGAGATCACCAACCAACTCATTGATCTTCAATCCATCAGGCTTGTAGAATGTCTCAAGAATAGTAACATTTTCTTTGAAGCGAAGGGGAAGACTGACGAGAAACTTTTCTATTTTCTTTTCATCCTCTATAGATCCAAAAAGATTGAACAAAGAGTTAACAAGATTAGAGAATCAAGCGTAGAACTTATCAAAGTTTTCATCTTCTTCCATTTGAAATAGCTCAAAGTCTTTGTTCAATAAGATCACTATATAGGTACCCTCACACATGGTCATTAAAATTTCACAAGCTACTTTAGACGTCCAATAGTCTAACATGCTTAACTATGAAAACGTTCCCCCTATCTGTTGTTAATAACACTCAAATTATTAATGATCCAAAGTTTAAAAAATAATTTTCCAACAAAAAATTCAAGTTTTGAAAATGCCAAGTTTTCCTACATTTTCTAATAGTTTTCATTTTACAAATGAAGTGGTATTTAGAAGAAGCTCTTGGGGTTCCAAGCTCTTCACTTACAACCTTGTTAAGCACATCGGTAAGCCCTTAATGACTATGTTAACAAGGGTAACATTCGTTACAATGTCCCCACCACTCCATTGGAAACCTCGCTAACCATATCACCAAGTACCTTGAAAAGTACCACTATGAGTACTAAATATCTTATTTTTAGTTTCAAAAATTTGTAAACAATTTTTCACAAATACCCATAAGCTACCAAAAAAAATCATAACCTAGCATCTAGTATGCAAACTAAATGAACCCAACCTATGGTGGTTTATATGAACATGCTATCGTATATACTGTTTTAACTATATAAGTGGGTATATTATTGAACTATCAGTAACTAACCTTATATAGAGGAAGACAAAATACTAAGTTAAATACAAACTTTGTGTTTTTCATATTGGTATGCCAAAAAAACCGACGAATTAATTACAAGACTTATAGATTCAATGGTGAAGAGTTTGATTTGTACTTCTATATCTATGAGTATGAATTTAATTCTTGTTAGTAGTATCACATGAAGATAACGATGGTTCACTTTTGTGGAAAGAGTTATAAACACCACTCAATCCAAAGTGATAGATCTTCATGGCACTTGGAAATGATGGATTATCTATAAATGTATATCTATTTCATGTAAAGCCTCTTTTTGATCACATGGTTGCATTATGTGGGATTAATTTAGAAAAAGAATTGATTTTGTATATTTTGAATGGTCATGAACCTACAAATTTTACATTTTCCACTTCTTTTAATATGACTCAAACAAGACCATTTGTTAGTATCTTTGATTATTTTCTTGAGAGTTATGAGTGAATTCTTGTCTTTTTGAAAGGAAAACTCTATGTATCCCCACTAAAATTGAATCTCTAGTGGATCATCCCTCAAAAATAAGCTACATATTTCATAAATCATTATGGGTTCAATCTAATTTAATAGTGATACTTGTGTCTAAGAACCAATATAAAATTGACACACTGGTAGAGTTCATGCCCAAGTAGGAAAAACTAGAATTATGTTTATGACAAATCTATGATTAGATTCTATGTTCCAAGCTAATAATACAAGTGGTAATAAGCATACTTTGGGTGGTAATAAAGGTTTTCCAATACTATTTAATAATAATTCCTAAGATAGTCCTAATAAGCCTTCTTGGAATTTTTTCATCAGTTTCTCAAAAACTCAGGCAAGTGGTGGTGCATCTATTACTTCTAGGAATAAGAATGGTTAGGTTGGAAACACTAAACACTTTAAGAAATGTTTACTTGATCATCCTACATGTCAAATATGTGATAAACCTAGTCATGGGGCAATATCTTGTTTCTTGCCAAAGGATGTTCTTATTGGATAGCTTCTCTGGCTGATTTTGCTTATTGAGATATGCATGTTTCTAATTTAGTCTCTAATGATGGTACTTCCAATTCCACTTCTTAATTGTTTGATTTTGGGGTTAATCACCATGTAACTCCTATTTCTACTCAAGGGCCTTACTCATTTTCCTATAATGGTTAGGTAGTGTTCTTGTTGGAGATGGTAACAAGCTTATGAAAATGGTCTTTGCAAGGTTAATAGTATAGTGAAAAGTCTCCCCTTAAAAAAGGATGTAAATTTAGTTGTTTATCATACTGCAAGAGTTGATCATTCCAAAGTAGCCAAAGTTTACCATAAGTGGCATTGTACATTGAGTAATCCTTCATTTGATACTACTATTGAGATTCTTAAAAATATTAATTGTTTTTGTGAGGGTTGTTAGAATAAAGCCCTAAATGCCAAGGGGTTTGTATTTAAATTTTTTGAAATTATATTAATAAATGGAATATTTCATTTATTTACATATGTTATTTTATACTTCAAATAAATCTTAAAAATTCATGATTATTCATGTATGCTTAAAACTCATTATATAAGCTTATATACATGAGAATTGGTTTTAAGTAAAATAATGAAATTGTCTATCATGATTAATTAAACTTTATAGAATGAGATCTTTAATTAAATCATTAGTATGACCAATATCCATTTGGAATGGAGTGACATTTATCTAAGGTGACTAGTGTAGAGACATCTAGTTAGAGGTATTTTCTATAATAGTTGATTATATATGATTGGACCAAACATAATGGAAGCATTGTTAATATTTGTTTATTCACAGTTATTTCTCTATATCACATGATGATCATGTGCACGAAGATCTTAATCCTGAGTGATTTAACTGGCCCTTTACTATAACACCTTAGTATTTGACTTACTCAGTGATACTTAAAGTTTTTGGCTAAGATATCTTGGTATTTATGCTAGACTTAGAGGTTATCTCAAAATATGTGGAATCCACTCTTTTTATTTGTAGATATTAGATAACACTTACCTTGGTTAGAAATTCAGAGCTTGGATGATTGTTCGCAATCTATAATATGATAATGGATAGTTATTCATATGCATCGCGGGTGGAAAAATATCACTCATGCCTATGAGTTTTAGCATATCTTCACATATATACCTAACTTCTATAAAAATATCTCTAATACCCTCGGAGTTTATACTTAATATCAAGGATATCATTCAATAGTTAATGGTCTTAAGTTTTCCATCCAATGATGTCTTTTTCTTTCCTATGGCTCTGATACCAAATAAGGGCTAGATTCTTTTGATTCTAGTTGATCATTTATTGAATTCAACTCCACATTTTTTGGGTTAATTTCATTGTTTAACCAATAACTAAATTCTTGTGTTTCATTATTTTGTTCTATATCTTATAAGATTGTATTCAAGCTAGCTTCTAGATTTATAAAACCTTTATCAAATTCTTTTACTAGATTATGTTTCTTTTCCATTTTTGGAAAATAATCCATTAATCCTTGTAAGTTTTCTTTACTATTTATCTTCCTATGCTAACAATGAAGTTTTCTTCAAATGTAGTAAAGATGTCTTGAGGTATATATTATCTTTTTTGAGATTTTTTTTTAGTTTTTGGTTTTCCTTTTATTTCACTTCTATAAATTAGTTATTGATTTCTTCTTTTTAGTATATTTCATATTTTATGCAGATTATCAAATGAGTGATAAACTTAATAAGCAAACAATATTCTTAGTTTTCTCTCAATATGTAATATAACTAACCTGATAAACATGGGTGTACCTCAATCTTTAGCTTCGTGATGTCTCCTTCTTTTTCCTTATAGTCCCTTCTTAACTGGATCCAACCTTTCTCCTTCTTGACTCATGGCGATCTTTAGTATCTATACGTTCATTTTGAGGTTAAATGACAAGTAAAAGTTATATTTATGATGGACGTTTATTTATCATAATATTTTATGACAAGTGGAGTACTAAAAACCTTTAAGAAGGTTTTAGTTACTCATTCCTAGATGAATGATTTACAAAAGATAGAAGATACATGAATATATTTCTCAGAGAGTGTGAGATATAAGGGTTAGTTATAAGGGTTCTTTTCTGTATTGATGGGATTTCACTATTTCACCTAACTTTCCTAGTTAACTTCTACATTATTGAGGCTCGAGCACCAATTTTTGTTTATGGCGTAATGGTTCTTGTGAAGCTAAAGTCTCCATCTCTTCTTCCTTATCTCTAATGCAATAAATGCATTTGTCGTTCCTAGAATGTTATTTGGCGTAATGGTAGAATACCTTCTTGCTTTCCATATTTACTACAATTGAAATAAGCTTGATATTTGCTTATCTTTTCACCATCTTCCTTGATGATAGGCATGTTACTTTGTTGGTGGTATTCACTTTACTGTATAATAATTAACTTTAATCTTAGAGGAGTTGTTAATTTTCTTAATTCATAATAGATATGGCTTAAATTCATTTTTTGGAAAAGCTTTGGGATGATTAAATTCCTTTTTTTTGTTGACAAGTCCAAGCTTAATGAAAATGATATAGACTTACTAAATTTTTTTTTCTTCAATCCATAATTTAACTACAAAATCTTAAATAAACAAGCTTATCCATAGCATTACTTTTCCTTCTAAAATTCTTAATGAATTTCCTAAAGTTCTCAGAAAAATAATTTAACTAATTTAAATTGTTTCATGGATACAAATTTTCTATTAACCCAACGTGAAATGCTTTATACATTAACACTGGTTCTGTTCCTTCTCTAATATTGAATTTTCTTCATGTATGGAATCCTTTCTTTGAAGTGTAGAACTTCATATCATTGAGATATTTCTCAGTAGATTTTCTTGCTAAGTTATATAGACTTAATTATTTTTCTTATATGATTCTTATGCTAGTCTCTTTCTTATTCTGAAAAGAAAGTGGTTGGCTTCTTCTTTGATTAACAATGGTCTAGGTAATCTTTTGAGTGACTTTATTCTACTAGTTCTTGGATATATCTAAAGGAGATAATAATATTCGCATACTATAAATGGCAGAATTGCCTTTTGCTTCAATCTTGTTGCTGAATGACTTATGGATTAATCCACTAAAGCCTTATATGACTCTACTAGCTTTTGGCTACCTAATATAGATTCTTGGTTTGGGGTCACCTTAGACTACAAAAAGCTTAGTCTTTGAAGATTCTTTCTTTTTTGCTTCATTTTCTCAATTGAGCTTTTCCTACTGATGAGTAGAACCGGCATCACCGATCCTGCCAATACTTTGGTTTTATATTTATAAAACTCTGGCAAGTGCACGAATCATTTCATAGAAAATGATAAGTATACTCCCAAGATCGATCTAAGGAAGGAATGTATGTGGTTTTTAATTTATTATTCAAACTTTTAAAAACGAAATTAAATCCTAAACATCTTGTCATGATATTTTGGGTTTTGTGTTTTTAATCTACTAACATAAAAATAAACATAGATTCAATAAATATTTATGAAAATTTTATCATTTATAATAGTGGAGTATTTATGGATATAATAACTAAGTTAATTATACTTGCTCATATTATTTAGGTTATTAAAGATATGAATTGATATTTATTGATTCTCTTTTTTATATGAATACCACCTTTGGTGGGGTTAGATATTTTTTGTTAACTAAACAAATCAATTAACACCTATGAGTGGGGTTAATAACTAATTTTGTTAATTAAATTAATTCATTTTTCTAAGAGATTGAAAATGAACCATTTAAATGCCACTTTTGGTGGGGTTAGACAGTTTAAACTTTATTCAAGGTGTCCAAATTAAACCTAAGAATTTAATTATCCGAGTACTAACTTTCAAGTTTTAAAACCACTACTGAAAACATGTTGTCAATACATTTTCAAATAATAATTCTTATAAAAACTTTTGAAATAGAGCTTCACTCTAACTATCGGGCGATTGTACCAACAAATAAAAGAGCACTACTCTAAATCAAACCGGATAACTAAACCTTAAAATCTAATTTTGAGATTTAAGTTTGTAATGAAAAATAATATATTTCTCTCTAACATTCTTAATATAAAATCTTGAATAAAAATAAAATCAATTCATTTTAGAGATTTTTTACCTATTTAATATTTTGCAAGCATAACAACGTTATTATTATATCATGTTTACAAACAGCCAGCAGAGTTAAATTTAATCACAGACAAATTAAATATAACATGTAAGAATAAAGCATAAAAAATAATTGCAAAGAAAATAAAATCCTTACAGAACTTCGATGTTATTCCCGTAGTTGGAAAACCTCCAAACGGAATTTACACTCCCATTTATTGAATCAAAAAACTAATAAATTACAAAACATAACTAGTTCTTCTCAAAAAGAGAAGAACTCTAAAACTAAGAAAAACTAACTAAGGAAAAACTAAAAACTAAGAAAAACTAAGAAAAATGAGAAAAGTGAGAAAGAAAGAGAAGAAAAGATGTGTTTTGAGGTGTGTTTAGTTATGAAGAGAATGAAGGTATCTATGGGTGAGGATGGGAAGAAAAAGTGGGTGAAAAAATGATTAAAAATGGAGAAAACGCAGAGGAGTGAATGATGACATCATACTAATGACATCATATTGGTGTGGGTGCGGTAGCTCGCGCAGATGGGCAAATGAGTGCACAGACTGGGTGCAGATGGGCAGTGGCGCGCGCGGATTGGAGAAGGGGCACGTAGAGGCATGCGCGGAATGGAGAGCTAGCGTGCGCAGAATGGAGAGTAGGCACGCACGTTGCTGGGTGCAGTTAGGAGGCACGATTTCTTCCTTTTTGACATTTTTGACCTTTTTGACCCATTTTGCCCATTTTTTCCATATTTGTTGACTTTTCCTCATTTATTTTATGAATATATTTGTGATGTATTGCCTCCAATATTCCTCTTTGTGTCTTTAAGTTACGTTTTTAAGTGAAAATACCTGAAAAATAATAAAAATACCCGTGATTCCGAAAAGACAAATTTATATAAATATATGATAAAATCATATATATATATATATATATATATATTTATTTATTCAATTAATGTGCATAAAATCATGGTAATTTTAGTGCTTTTTGAGCACTAATCACCTACCCAATTAAGATTTTCCTTCTTTTTCTCTATTGGGAGATCATTTTCTCCTTCACTTGTTTTCAAAATTCTGATTCCTTTCTTTTCATCTTGGATAGAGGGATTAACTTCATAATTTTTAGAGTCTGAACATTTAATTTCTTCTACTTAGCTGAAAGGTTAGCTTCCTTATTTTATCTTTTAAGGATTTCTTGAGACATAATATCTCAAGTTGGTCATATGGCATTTTGATTTCTTTTTCTTTAATCTTGATGTCTACATTAAGATGATCCTTTCCTGAAATAATAAAAATGGTTAGAGTTGCTAATTCTCTAGTTAAAGCGTCATCTAAATTGTTCTTATTTCCTTATAAATGTTCAACATCAAACTTGTAATGATTAAACCAATGTTGCCATCTAGTTAATTGGTCTTTCTTATAACCACCTACAATATTAGTTTTCAAGAAATATCCAAGGTTTTTATTATCTATTTTGATAGTAATTCTTGATCTAATAACATATATAGTAAATTTATTTATAGCCTTTTTAACAAGTAAATATGCTTTTCAATAGAACATTGAAAAGATTATGATATGTATCTTCAAAGATATTCTCTTTGTCATATACTTTTTATTTATAAAACTGCTCCCCAATATTCATGTGAAGTGCATGTTTCTATTATCATTTTATAATCTAGACTTGGATGGTAGAGAGTTGGAAAGGTTTTTACTTGTGCTTTTACCTTGTCCATGTTCACTGTATCATTTTTTGTCCATTTTGAAACATGATTTTTTAAGTTTATTTTGTAATGATTTTTTACATCTATCGTAGTTTTTTGATGTATGCTTCTACATAAGTCCAACATCCTAAAAATCTTTATAACTAATTTTTATCTTTTATTTCACTAGGAAATTATTATATACTATTTAGTATATGAGGTTGAAGATTGGGCTTTCCATCTTCTATTTTCAATCCTAAATGCTTAATTTTTTGTTAGGCTATGACAACATTCTTTTCTAATAAAACAAGTCCTTCTTTCATACATTATTGTAAAATAATAATAATAATATCCATGTAATGATTATTTACAACATTATTATATACTAAAATGTCATCAATGTATACACAACATATGTCATGTAGTTTCTTAAAGATGTTATCCATATGTCTTTGGAAAATACTAGGTGCTTGTTTTAATCTAAATGGAAAAATAGTACATCAAAATTATCCTTGGGTGCAACTAAATGTCGTTAGTTTTTGAGATTTTTCATCAAGTATTATTTGCCAAAATCCACTTTTGCATTCAAAATTTGAGAAATATTTCATCCTTTTTATTATTGATAATAATTCTTCTTTATTCGGAATGAAGTATCCATCATCAATAGTTTCGTTATTCAATGCTTTGAATTTTATTACCATTCTATTTCTTCTTCTTCTTCTTTCAGGTTTCCTTTCAACTAAGAATGCTAGACTAGAATGAGATGAATTACTTGGTATTATAACATTTAGTTCAAAAAGTTCTTATATTTGTTTTTCAAACTCAGTCTTGTTTTTTGGAGTATAAATCAAAAGTTTTACTTTAATAACTTTGTTAAAGTCTTTAAATTTTATGCTAGTAATCATTTTAAACTTTTTTTATTTTTGGGTTTAAAGGATTTTCAAAGCTCGTTGTTTTTAATAATTTCCTTATACTTCTTAAGGCTTTATCTTCCTAAATTTTATTAAAAAAGAGAGTTTTATTTCTCTTCTATGTCTAATGAAATATGTTCTAGATATGGTTTTTGTTGCTTTATGTCTATCTTATCAAGTTCTTTTCTTTTTATGTCATTGCATAAAAGTTGGGTTTGATACATTCAAAGCTTTTCTTACTTTTGACACATAAATGGTTTCACCATCTAATGTTGTTAGACTTATTTCGTCAAAATATTGTGTAAAGGGTTGATATAGGTTTAGGAAGTTATTTGCGATGAATAAATCAACTCTTGTTTCTTGTTGATCTATAGTAAGAAAATTAAATATTTCTCCTCTTATCCTTATATCTATATCTTTTAAGATTTTATTAAGATTTATTGTAGTATTATTAACAATTCTTACAATCAAATCTTTTAGTGTTATTTCCGAACTTCTTGTAAAAGTATATATTTATTAGATATACTTATAAAAATAGTAACTTGTATAACCCTTAAATTTTAATCCTATTTTGATGTAAGTACTGTTTGGATTTGTAACACTAGATAAATCATTCATCATTTGACAAATAATATTAAAATTTTGAGTCAATTATTTCTTCTTCATTTCTTCCAATAGATAAATATTGTAAGTATCATCTATTGGTTCTAATTCCATTTTAAAAGCTTCTTCCAAGATTTTTTCTTTCTATAAAAATTCATTTTTATGTTTATGCCTATTTGGGAATTCATTAGCATAATGTTCTTCCTCATTGCAAATCCAACATCTGCATTTCTTTTTTCTTGATGGATAATAATTTTTTTTCGATAGATTATACCTTTTTCTCATAAAATACTGAAAGAGTCCATAACTCGGTATACAAATAGGGTAAGGAGTTATAGACTCCTAAAAGACTCTACTCTAACTCATGAAAAACATAACAATAAATCACTTATACAGTTCATATAGTAGAAGCATAAAACATATAATATCAAAAGTAGATAGCTTTACTAACAAATATTAAATATAAAAAATAGAAAGCTGGTATGAATGTAAAAGCTATCTAATCTAAGTTTAAGCTTTATTATGTTGAAATATACATACCTTAAACTTAGATTATACCAGTACAATGCTAGATTATACATAACACGATATAAGAAGGTAAACCCATAAAGAGATCGTACCTATATGGTAAATTCCTCGGGTTGCTTAAGGCAACCTCTTAACAACAAACAATTCACAAAGAAATAAAAAAAAGTACAACTCTAATAAACAGTAAAACTACTATTACTTCTATCAACTTGGGCCTCCATCCTAACTACCTACAACTACTCTTCACTTACTTATTCCACAACGTTTTGGTTCAACATTTGAACCCAATTGTCCTCCACAGCCTATACCACCCAATGTGGTATGATTGGAAACACTAGATCATTAACTAGAAGTTAATGAACTCACACTTTCAAGGAAAACATAGTCCAACAAGAATATAATAGCCTACAATTTGATTATATACTTACAAAATAATTGATTCTCAAATGTATGCTCACCAAATAAATTTTAACAATAGATATATATCTCAGAGTGAATTTTGGTTCTAAAACAATGGGTAAAGGGAAGAGAAATAAGTATCGTATTTACAATACTCAGATTTTCTACTTCGCCAGCCACCTTGCCAACTTCTTCGCCAATATTGGTGGTGAGGTGCTAAAAAGTTATATTTTTTAATTTCCAAAAGTGTTGAATCCTATCCATAAATATCCGCACCCGAAACATGTCAAAAACCATAGGCAAAAATGTTGGCTCACTTTTCTGTTTTCTTATCGAAAACCAACACTCTACCTAGCATGCACATTGTGAAAACCATTCATGTGGTGTGTGTAAAAATGCTTGCATACAAAGTGTACCTAATTATGTGCATATTTAAATTACTCATTTGCAGTAATCAACCTTACATAGAGGAATATAAAACCATAAGTAAAATAATAGACACTGTGTTTTGTACACGAGAAGTCAACACATAGACACAAGTACAAATGGGCTTACAATCTCAAGCTTTGGCTTTTCATGTCAAAATAATGCACCACTAGATAACTTATTGATAACTGTATTTTATATAATTATTTTCACCTATTTTATTAATTATAATTACTAGTTTCTTGACACTTTTAGTTAATTTTAGCTGAATAAATTAATATTTACTGTTTATTTGTTAAGGAATATATTTTTAAGAAAATTAAAGAATTTGAATCGAAAACGTACTTCATTACAAATTTATATCTGAAAATATAATTTAAAATGAAAGAGTGTTTAATTGCAATTAATAAAAGTATAAAATATAATTTGAATTAAAATCGGGCTTAATTTTAATTATTAAAAGTTTAAAATTTAATTTAAATTAGAAAAGGGCTTAATTGTAATTAAAGAAAGTTTAAAATTTAATTTGAATTAAATTTGAGGGCTAAAATGCAATTAAGAAAAGTTTAATTTTCTACGCAGGAGAGAAGAAGTCCACGCGCATCTATTGTCCGCGCGCTACGTGAACCGTCAGATCAGAAAAGCAACGATAACGATGAGCGCGTGTCTTTCAAACCCGACCAAAGTGAATGGACGTAGGTTTTCTGGTTCACACGGCTCGGCGCGCGTGTGGGGCCCACCTACTGCACAACCACGTGCAATCTCTCCCTCCAACCATTTAGAGTTTTCCACGTGTCCAACCATTCCTTGTAGCCAACCATATGCTCACACATGGCATATTTCGGTGAACGCAGAATCAGGCACACGTTTCCAACATCTATCCCCTACTTTCTCGGTGCCGCTTATCCCATGCGATGCATTTCGTATGCGATCATTCCTCTCAAGAATTTCAAGATGCCACGTGTCCCACTATATCTTGCAGCGAATTAGGTCGCAAGACGTGGCAGCGTTTATTGAAAAGAAAATTATAAATGCGCAGTTGTCTCCCACTCAATTTTAAACAACTTTTTTGATTCAACCATTTGTCTCCCACGCAGAATTTATTATTATTTTCTATACGTTATTTTGTATCTTGCATGGCTAAAAAAATGTATTTTTTTAGCTATAAATAGGGCATTTATTGCTAAAAAAGTTTTGAGTTTTGGATTTTTATGGATGTTTGGGGTTGAACTGTTGAACACGTAGAAGCCATTTCTTGCTTTTGTTGTGTTCTGCGTGTGCTAAATATTTACGAGTAGAGATTTTTTAATTTTCTTTTATTCTTCATCTAATATTTCTTAACTGTTGTAATTTTAATTTTAATTTATGAAGTAATTTAATTTTTCTAGGGTTGCGTTTTATCTAAATTTATGAAACTTGAGTTTAATTAATTTTGAATGATTTATAAGACTTTTAATTTGTTTATTCTATTTGTGCGTAATGCTTTTGAGTATTGGAAAATTTGTCAAATGATCCGTGGCACTTAAATAAACTTGGAAGAGGCATTTTTGTGTATATTGCTCATGGATAGAATAACATGTATATATGAAGGATAGGAATATATCTTTATCGTATGTGTGGCCATTTGAGAACTTAGAACGTAATGAATCTTGGTGAATTTAATTCTCATAGAAATATAGCAAATTAATTTAACGAGGTGTGTCTATACTTAGCTCGGAAGAGATGTATGGATAAAATTAGAAGTTTTCGGTTGACAAATTTAATTTACTAAAAAAATATAAATCAAGAGAAAACAATATGATTCGAGTGGATTAATTTGGTGAAAAACTACAATCCTAGAATTTTCTTTTATTTTGTTATAAAAATCTTTTCTTAACTTGTTCCAATTAACGATTGTTTTGGATAAAATCAGAGTGAAACAATTTTAGTACACAACAAACTGTAGTAACAAATCTCTGTGTGAACGATAACTCACTTATCAAATTTTATTACTTGTGACCGTGTATGCTTGCACATTTTATGTTCTCCTAAAAGAGACAACACTTATCAAGCATAAGAAGATCATAAAGATTTCGTAATGTTGTTTGTTCCATGAAAAAGAGAACGACATGTGATGAGTGCTCAAAAAGCACTAAAATAACCATGATTTTATGCACATTAATTGATTAAAAATATATATATTTATATGTTTTATCATATATTTATATAAATTTGTCTTTTTCGGAATCACGGGTATTTTTATTGTTTTTCAGGTATTTTTGCTTAAAAACGCAACTTAAAGACTCAAAGAGAAATACTGGAAGCAATACATCACAAATATATTAATAAATAAATGGGGAAAGGTCAACAAATATGGAAAAATTGGACAAAATGGATCAAAAATGTCAAAAAGGAGAAAATTGTGCCGCCGCGTCGCGAAGCTGCCCAGCCTCGCGCGCCGACGCCCGTTTCGCCCCATTTTTCACGTGCAGCCCCCCATGACGTCATGTTGACGTCATCAATGACCTCAGCAATTCCATTACGCGTTTTTACATTTTTTTTCTCATTTTTTTCTCTTCATCCTTACCTATAAATACCCCCCCTTCCCTTCACTTCAAAACACACTTCTCTCTTATTTCTTTCTCTCTTTTCTTAGATTTTTAGTTTTTCTTAGTTTTTAGCTTTTCTTAGTTAATTTCTCTTAGTTTTAGAGTTCTTCCCTTTTTTGGAAGAACTAGTTATGTTTATGTAATTTATTAGTTTTCTGATTCAATAAATGGGAGTGCAAATTCCGCTTGGAGGTTTTCCAGCAATGGGAATAGCGTCGAAATTCTGTAAGGATTTTATTTTCTTTACAGTTATTTTTATGCTTTATTCTTACATGTTATATTTAATTTGTCTGTGATTAAATTTAACTGTGCTGGCTGTTTAGTAAACATGATGTAATAATAACGTTGTTATGCTTGCGAAATATTAAATAGGTGAAAATCTCTAAAATGAATTGATTTTATTTTTATTCAAGATTTTATATTAAGAATGTTAGAGAGAAATATATTATTTTTCATTGCAAACTTAAACCTGAAAATTAGATTTTAAGGTTTAGTTATCCGGTCTAATTTAGAGTATTGCTCTTTTATTTGTTGGTACAATCGCCCGGTAGTTAGAGTGAAGCTCTATTTCAAATTTTTTATAAGAATTATTATCTGAAAATGTATTGACGACATGTTTTCAGTAGTGGTTTTAAAACTTGAAAGTTAGTACTCGGATAACTAAATTCTTAGGTTTAATTTGGACACCTTGAATAAAGTTTAAACTATCTAACCCCACCAAAGGTGGCATTTAAATGGTTCATTTTCAATCTCTTAGAAAAAGGAATTAATTTAATTAGGCAAATTGGTTATCAACCCCACCCATAGGTGTTAATTGATTTGTTTAGTTAACAAAGAATATCTAACCCCACCAAAGGTAGTATTCGTACAAAAAAGGGAGAATCAATAAATATCAATTCATATCTTTAATAACCTAAATAATATGAGCAAGCATAATTAACTTAGTTATTATATCCATAAATACTCCGCCATTATAAATGATAAAATTTGCATAAATGTTTATTGAATCTATGTTTATTTTTATGTTCTTAGATTAAAAATACAAAACCCCAAAATATCGTGACAGAATGTTTAGGATTTAATTTCGTTTTTAAAAGTTTGAATAATAAATTAAAAACCACATACATTCCTTCCTTAGATCGACCTTGGGAGTATACTTATCATTTTCTTCGAAATGATTCGTTCACTTGCGAGAGTTTTATAAATATTAAAACCAAAGTATTGGCAAGAATCGGCGATGCCGGTTTTCGCTCATCAACATGCACCAAAACCAAAAAGACACACCTATACCAAGTGCATCTAACTTAAGTACTCCATCCAACTTCATAAATCAACTCATGGATTCCGACACTTTGAAACATGAGAATCTCAATGCCACTACACATAAAAATTCTGAAATTCAAAGACTTCACTTTACATTGTAACTTGCACACACAAAACAAACTCATACCCCATGAAACATATCATGCAGAAACAATGTGTAGTCAAACTACATACTATTGTGTTAACCCTATGTAGGTATACCTTGCTAGGCATAAACACAAGTAAAAATGCATAACTTCCCTTAGCTTCATGCATTACTCCCTCTGAATGCATGCAAGTCAGAAAAAATATGTAGTGAAATCTTGTACTCATAACCAATCCAATATATAACATGGTAACAAACGCATAGTTGTGTATTGAAACTTCTTTCCCTTTTTTACACTGGAAGTAAAGAAACATTGCTATATTAGGGAGAGAAGGCATAAAATATGCTATAATCCTAACACTAATGCAATGTTTCATGTAAGATTAAAGTAAACACAATAAGAAATACTACATAATTCAAGATAAAAAGACATTGAGAAGCATTAAGACACTAATAGGTTAGAAGCATGAAATAAGCAATAGACTAAATTCATAGGCAACCAAAGATAAGTGTAGATAGAAAACATCTCTGTCTACCTAAGAAAACACATGTCATGCATTCCAATAACAGTTACTAGGCAATTAGTGAGAAGGAAGAATCATGCAAGATGGAAGTAGAAGCATGGTAACACAAGGGTAGACATGCTAATTCAGAGATAGCATATAATGTATGCAACATGTCATACTTTAAGTCCTATTTATGCATAGTTCATATAGTGTGGCACCAAAGAGACGAACATACCACATGAACATACATCTAACAAAAACTCATCAAGAACAATAAGAAGTAAAAAAAATATACACATATCCCCCTAATAGTATGCATGCGATACAATAAACATATTATGCATTCTACTCGTAAACACCCTCAACATAGAAGAATCTACACACAGTACAGAATAAGAAACACAGAATATACGATGTAAAAAAAATATGTTCAACCAATCAAAGGGTCATAAAGAATAAACAATACATTCAATAAAAATATCCACATATCCATGAATCTGTGATGCATTCATATAATGGTATGACTAAAGTTTTTTGACATGCACTATGTGTGATATGCAAAATTTGTTTACTCTATATAACATCATTGTATGCTTATATGAATCAAGCAAATTGATATATAGACTCATGTTGAACCAAGCTTCATATGTTCATAATTAGTCTCTCTCACTACTAATGTAATAACTAGCCAAAAAGAAATCAATAGGACTTTCAAGGATTATAAAAAAAGACTAAAGTATGGGTAAGGTAGTAAGGACATTAGGCCTCAAAACACATTTTTGGATCCAACCAAACAGATAAGTCCATATTCAGACACTTGTACCCTCAAACACAGGTTCTTTTCTCTTTACTTCTCTAAATTCAACCAATGAATTTGAGAGAACAATACATAGAATTTAAATGTTAATGCAAGACTCTCTCAACATACTCATCATCTTTTCACTTTTTTTTTCTTTTCTCCTTCCTTTTGTTTACATAAAAAAATCTCAAGACTTTTCTTTCTTTCTTCATCTTTCCCCTTTTGTTTGTTATAAATTTATTGATCCAATTTCAAACTTTTTTTCTTTTTCAATCCCTTATGCTCTTTTCTAGAAACCAAAAGGGAAAAACTGACAACCTAGAACAAACAAGCTCAACAAAGGGTGGAAAAGGTAAGTGGGAATAAATATTTGAGCTAATCTAGTATTTAGGTATAAAACAATGAAGGGTTATATAAAGGCTCAAAGATAGGAGACTAAGGAGATGAGAACAATGGTGGAATGAGGGAACAAACGATTCAAGGATTACCTAAATCCTTCTTCAAACCATGAAGCACCAAATTTTTTTCCTCAAGAGACACTAATAGTGGATTCTAGAGGTTGTTTGAAAAATACAAATCATCAAAGCAGGAGATTCACACAAGCTTCCCAAAATTACCATAAAAATTCACAATGATATAGCATGTGTAAAGGAAAGATGCATTTATGATAAAACAAATAAGAAAACTTTGGCCATACATGCTCTCAAGGAATACAAATGTGAAAATATCCACACTTCAATTTAGGTAAAATGCATGCTAAACATATAATATTATGAACCCTCTAAAATTCATTTTATATGCAATAGGATAGAAAGGAGGAAACCCATTAGTCTCAAGGAATGCAAAACATATAACTACTAAGAGAGAATACAAAGAAGGCTTTAAGGTAGAACAATGCCCTTGAAGAGGAAAAAAGTGCCTCAATAGAGGCAAACAACAAAACTTGCAACATATCTAAGATAAGGAAGAAACAAAAGATGCTACAAAACTACACAAACAAGAAGAGTGTCACTAGAATATACAAGATAAACACGATATTGGAAGTATGTCAAAATTCCTAAAGACAAGTATAAAGTATAAATGAAACACATATGCACATGGTAAGCAAGAGTAAGCACAGAAAGGTGAAACACTCATGAATACATGTTGTAAAATCATCACTATTAACTTCAAAGAAAGCAACTATAGCACACCAAAAGGAAAAAAAAAGGTAAAAAGGTACATAAACTAGCAAAAGACAAACATGGAAACAAAACGCAACATGCTAAGTGTAGGAATGAAGAACCTAGTAAAATAGATGAGATACATACTGTATATCATGCCATATGCATGATAAGACAAAAAAGCATAATCCTAATACTTTGACTACATGAAGAACATATGGCATGATGGGTATACAAAAAGTCATAAAGGAAGAAGTAGACAATATGCAAGGCAAACACACATAAGGGACATGTCAAAGAATCTAGCATGTGAGAAAACTCGTAGAGTATCACTCATATAGGTAAAAAAACAAATATGACAATTAGTATACTATGCATGCCAAGAAAAAAGTAAGAGAGAGTCAAGAAGAAGTGTCAAATATATTAACACAAATAAAAGACATATATTCATAAATAGAAAGATGACAAACCAGCCAAGGTGAACTTCTTGAGGTAGATTTATTTCCTTCTACTTTGTGCCTCAGGTGCATAATGTAACCTATAATAACATGCTTAGATAAGCCATAATAGCCCCCCATCGAAGGAAATGGTAAGAGAAAGGGAAACTCTAAGACATACTGCTCATATATCTAGGATACTACCTAACAATGTGGTGAGCAATGTCATAGCAATAGCAAGTATGAACTGTGAAGTTGGAAAAATAGGGTCTCTGATTTCAAGGAGTGGTGCACAAAGGAGAAGAAGAAGAAGAGCTCACACTAACATTCATATAAGGATGAGAAGTCAATTCTCGTAGTGTGGTATCAAATGCCCAAGTTCACCACAGTAGTGACAAGTGGGAGTGACAGTAGGTAAAGGAAGTCGATGACTACTAAAGTGACATGTAGTGCTAGCCTTAGGTGAAAGGTTCACCTTGCTAGAGGAATCTAGATAGAACTATGCAATAAGTTTAGTTCTTTAGCCAGTAGAAGCAAACTTTAACTTTGGTCCTTGAATTGAAGCTTTGACAAACTTGGTAAGACCCACTGTAGAAATGGAAACCCTCTCACTGTAACCAATTACATACTTGTCACTAGAGAACTTGATATTGTTAATCATATCATTTAACATTTTTGAACCCGTTGTCATTCTATTGATAACGATGGTGGAATGAGCCAATTCCTTCTCTTGCATGCTGAATTTTTCTTTCAAGATTGCAACCAAGTATTCTTTTTCTCTAAGGAATGATTCAAGATAAGAGGTCAAATTATTAAGAATCTCAACTCTTTTATGAAGTTGTTCAATTTTAGCATCCTCTTTTGTAAGTGAGTAAGTTAAGCATTCTTTTGAACTCTTAAAAACAATTATATGCTCTTTTAATTATTCAATTTCATTCTTTAGATCAAGAGTAGGCATAGGACCAACCAAAGATTGAGTAGCTTTACCACAAGTAGGAACCATTAATTGTTCCTTATGCCTTTCAACTTTCTCTTGATTTGCATTAAACGTTTCTAGCAAATCATCATACCTTTTTTGAATGACATATCTACTTGTGAGATTAAGTTGTTGTTCATCAATAGAGAACTTCCTTTCCTCTAGAGTTTTCTTCAATAAATTGATCTCGTGTTTGTTTTCCTTAAGGCTTTATATAGCCTTTCTTTTATCCTTTTCAGACTAAATATGTTCTAAAATTAAGGCATTGTAAGAATCAGAGCAATTCATTTTTTCATCTTTGACTTCATCATCTCCAACAATCTCCTCTTGAATATCTAAGGTAGTGGTCGAAGGATCAACGATACTACTAGATGCAATGAAAGCTATAAAGTTAGCAGCATCCTCATCATCATTACTAGTACTATATGAAATAATGACTTCAACTTTCATTGCTTGTTTTTTGTGCATTTTAGTTTCCAAAAGCACTAAGCAGCAATGTGTTATTGCTTTCCACATTCAAAGCACCTTATTTCATTCAAGTGACCTTTACTCAATTTCTCAAAACCATTTTCTAAGTCTTTATCCTCTTTAGTAGATCTTAAGGTTTTGGAATTAGAAGTATGTCTTTCAATAGTCCTAAAAGGAGGTTTCTTCTTCCTAAAGAACCTGGTAAATCTTTAAGCAAGGAATTTCATTTTGTTCTCATTAGGGTTATAGTTATAATTATCAACAACTATGGTAAAAACATCTTCACTCATACCACTATCCTTTGATGTCTTGAGAGTGAAATCATTTCCCTTTTAGGAAGTAGATTGCTCTTGTCTTGGTAATAGGTGATGTAATTCGAAGACCAATATGTCACAAACTAATTCATTAACAATAAGTTCATCATGATTTTACATGGATTCTAACTTTGGCATGAAAACAATAGAGTATGTTAGAGGTGATTTTCTCAATCTATTTTTCCTAGCTAATAGGTCTACACAAGTTATAGGAACAATTGATAATTTTTGAAAAATGTTCATATAATTTGTCAAAAATTTCATCTCTTGCATGATGCAGAGTTTAAAATCCATATTCAACTTCAAAATTATGGATCTTTTTATTATTAAAGTGCCTTTATGAATGGTCTCCAAAATGTTCCAAGCTTGTTTTGAAGAAGTATAACTCTGAATTCTTTGAAATTCATCTAGAAAAATAGCTTTGATGATTGCATAAAGTCCTTTGTGATTCTATTCAGATTCCTTGGATTCATCCTTGGTCTATTAAGTCATTGGTTTTGAGATAATAATATTGTCAAGTAAGGTTTTGGTAGGATAGGTCTAGCCATTTTCAACAAGGAACCACACTCGGTTTCCTTGGGACCATAAAAGGCTTTCAATTGAGATTTATAATATGCATAGTTAATCCCATTAAAAAGTGGAGGTCTACCTAAATTACCATCTTCTCCTGACTCCATCAGAGAAAAAATGTATGTGTTACAAAGCAAGTTAAAAAGATCAACACTGGAACGATTAAGCCCAAAAGGGTGCACCCATTTTGATACCAACTGAAAGAGTCTACAACCCTATATATGACTAGAGTAAGGAGATACAGACTACTAAAGGACTTTACCCTAACTCGTAAAAAATAGAACAGTAAATCACTTATATAGATCACATAGTAGAAGTATAAAATATATAATATCAAAAGCATATAACTTTAATAATATATATTAAATATAACAAATAGAAAGTAGGTAAGAATGTAAAAGCTATCTAATAAAGTTTAAGATTATAGTACATTGAAACATACACACTTTAAACTTGGATTATGCTAGCACAATATCAGATCATGCATAACACTTGATATAATGAGGTAAATATAAATAGGGACCATATGTATATAGTAACATCCTTGGGTTGTTTAAGGTAACCACTCAGTAGTAAATAATTCACTAAGCAATAAACAAGTTAGGGCTTTAATAGACAAAACAACCACTATTTATTCTATCAGTTAGTACCACCATTCTAACTACCTACTGCTACTTTTCACTTGATGCTTTCATAACTTTTTTCTTCAACTCTTGAACCCTACTATCCTTCAAAGCCAATACCAACCAATGTGGTATGATTGGAAACAATAGATCAGTAGTTGGAAGTGAATCAAGTTACACTCTCAAGGGACACACAATCCAACACTAATATCAAATTTTCTACGAGAGATATATAGTCAAACCATGTATGCACACAGCCTATAATTTCATTATATACTCACAACATGACCCACTCTTAAATGTATGCTCACCAAAATTATTTTAACAACAGATATAAATATTTGAGTGAAGTTTGGTAGGATTTTGGTTCTTTAAAAATGAGGTAAAGAGAAGAGAAATGAATGGGGTATTTATAATACTTGATTTTTCCACCTCGCCAAGGGTGGTGACAATTTTGGTTAAAAGTTTGATGGAGAGGTGCAAAAAGGTTATAGTTTTCCATCTCAAAAAATGTCGAGTACTATCTATACATATCCACACTCAAAACATGCCAAAAACTAGGAGTAAAGACCTCGGATCACTTGTATATTTTCTTACCAAAAACCAATACTCCACCTAGCATTCACACTATGAAAACCAACTTCATGGTGTGTGTAACCATGTTTGTATACAAAGTGTACCTAACAATGTAAGTGTGTGAATTACTTATCCTTAGTAACCAACCTTACACAGAGGAATATAAAAACACTAAGTAAAATAATAGACACTATATTTTGTACACGGAAAGCCAACATAGAGACATAAGTACAACGAGACTTACAAATACCTTTTTCTATAAGGTTCGTGGTTATACATTTTCTTATATTTTTAAAAGTTTGGTTTTTTGAATTTATATCTTGTGATTTTTTTGAACTATTTATATTTTTTATACTTTTGGTTGTCAGTTTTGATATTAAACCCATAGTTTCTTCACATCCTAAAATCCCTTATATCACAACGAATTTTATCATTTCCTCTTGTTTGTTTATATTCTTTTCATTCTTGATATTTAATGATTACCTAATTTTTAAGGGTTCTTATTCTTCCTTCTATGACATCTGACATAGTTTCTCTATTGCTTTTATTTCATCATTATGTTATATTTTTATGTAATATTCAATGTAATTTCTAAAAAAACATTTCTTTATAAAACGAAAGTATTTGTAAGATCAATATTGCTAACTCGATGCTGATCTTGTCTCATCAAGTTTCTCGCATCAAAAACTTGATGAGTAACAAAATCAAGTCCCCAGCAATTAATGACACCAAAAACTAGATGAGACATAAGACTGGCATTGGGTTAGCAATACCAATCTTGCGGATACTTTTTTATTCAAAGTTAAAGGAATCTATATAACACATGTCATATATCTCCATATTAGTTAAATGCCATTTAGCTTTCTCAATTTCATATTCAGTAGATTCAATGATATGTCTACCTTTGACTTCTCTAATGAATTCCTTACATATTTCATTTACTTTAGTGTCTAGGTATTGTCTACCTGTAAGAACATTACCTTGCATTTATTAATGTTATTGTTATATTAAATTTGTAAATAAAATTTAACATTTTCTATCATTTTGTGGGCTACTAGTACCGTACAAGTTGAAGAGTTTGATTATGTAGTAGATGAAGTTTGTATGATTACAATCATTCTACTAGATCATTTATCTAAAGATTTTTCATATAATTTATACAACCTAAATTAAAAAGAATAGATTTATAATTTTCATGAAGTTTTAATTCTAGTGGGATACTACTTCCAATTCCCCAATGTAATCATTCTCCCATTTTATGTTATTATTTTCTTCTATAAGAAAGGTCGGGTTGTAATGAGTGCTTAAAAAATACTAAAATTATCATGATTTAATGTACTTTAATTGATTAAATAGATTTATATTTGTATGATTTTATCATATTTTATATAAATTTATCTTTTTGGAATCATAGGTATTTTATAGTTTTTAAGTATTTTCGTTCAAAAATAACTTAAAGACTCGAAGAAAAATACTGGAGTTAATACATCACAAATATGTTGAGAAAAAATAAGAAAAATTCAAAAAAAATAAAAGCATCAAGTTCTGCACACGCTAGCACATGCTCGTGCCAAGTTCGACGCATTCCAACACACGTCTACGCCTTTCCCAAGCGCACCTGAGCACGCCAACATCCATCTATCATAAATCTTGCCTCTCATATGCATGCCAACCTATCCAAACGAGTCCAAAATCAATTTTTGAGATATTTTGCCACTTTTGTTTTGGCCTTTTCCTCATCTATAAAAAAGGACCTTTCTCTCCCATTGTAAAAATCATTCTGAAAAATCACAAATCTCTCTCTAGCTTTCTCTCTCTAGTTCTTTGTTTTTTTTAGTATTAAAGTTCTTCTCTTTTTTAGAAGAACTAGTTATACTTTTATAGATTTCATGTTTTGATTCAATAAATGGAAATGCAAACCATTTTGAGGTTTTCCAGTAACATATTTAGCATTAAAGTTTTGTAAGGATTATTTTGAGTTATAATTTCAAAATGAATTCTTTACAGTTATTTTTTATGTTTTATTCTTATATGTTATGTTTAATTTGTTAGTAATTAAATTTAACATGGCCGGTTGTTTGGAAATATTATATAATAATAACGTTGTTATTCTTATGAAATAATAAATAGGTAAAATATCTCTATAAAATAAATTGATTTTTTTATTTAAGATTTTATATTAAGGATGTTAGAGAGAAATGTTCTTTTATTTGTTGGCATAATTGCCCGGTAGTTAGAGTGAAGCTATATTTCAAGAGATTTTATGTGAACTATTATTCAAAAATGTATTGACAACATATTGTCAGTAATGATTTTAAAACTTGAAAGCTAGTACTCGGATAATGAAATTCTTAGATTTAATTTGGACACCTTGAATAAAGTTTAAAATGTCTAACCCCACCAAATGTGACATTTAAATGGTTCATTTTCAATCTATTAGAAAAAAGAATTAATTTAATTAACCAAATTAATTATCGATCTCACCCATAGGCGTTAATTGATTTGTTTAATTAACAAAGAATATATAATCCCACCAAAGGTGGTATTCATATAAAAAGAGAGAATCAATAAATATCAATTTATATCTTTAATAACATAAATAATATGAGCAAGCATAATTAACTTAATTATTATATCCATAAATGCTTCACTTTTATGAATGATAAAAAATTTCTTAATTATTTATTGAATCATATCTATGTTTATTTTTTTGTTATTAGATTAGGAAACACAAAAATAAAAATATCGTGACAGGATGTTTAGGATTTAGTTTCATTTTTAAAAGTTTGAAAAATAAATCAAAAATCATATATATTTCTTTCTTAGATCAACCTTGGGAGTATACTTGTCATTTTCTATAAAATGATTTGTGCACTTGCGAGAGTTTTACAAATATAAAACTAAAGTATCTGAAAGATCAGTATTGCTAAACCGATGTCACTCTTGTCTCATCAAATTTTTGGTGCCAAAAACTTGATGAATAACAAAATTAAGTCCTCAGCAACGATACCAAAAACTTTATGAGACATAAGACCGACATCGAGTTTGCAATACCTATCTTGTAGATACTTTGGTATTCACAAATAAAAGAATCTATATAACACATGTCATATATCTCCATATTAGTTAAATGTCATTTAGCTTTCTCAATTTCATATTCATTGGATTCAGTGATATGTCTACCTTTGACTTCTCTAATTAATTATGTACATATTTCATTTACTATAGTATTTAGGTATTGTCTACCTATGAGAGCATTACCTTCCATTTATTAATGTTGTTGTTTGTAAATAAAATTTTAACATTTTTTATCATATTGTGGGCTACTAGTATTGTACAAGTTAAAGAGTTTGATTATGTAGTTAATGAAGTTTGTATGATTACAATCATTCCACTAGATCTTTTTTCCTATCACTTATACAACCTAAATTTAAAATATTAGATTTATAATTTTCATGAAGTTTGAATTCTAGTAAGATATTACTTCTAATTCCCCAATGTAATCCTTCTGCCATTTTAGATTACTACTTTCTTCTATAAGGAAGGTCAGGTTTTTCTAGCCTTTGCCTAATTTTTTTATTCCCTATATGAGTTAGATGTTAATTCTTGAGGAAGGATTAGTAATATAATAGGTTTCATATGGTTGTTTTGGAATTATATTTTCTGGTTCATAATCAATTTCACTAACTGTTGCATATTATCTTCCTATTTGTTTGAGTAGAGATATTCCTCATTATATTTTCCTAGTTCTTCATATATTAGGGATAATAGGCTAATTAATTTTTTTATGTCTCTATTTTTAGGGTTCATAAATTGTTCTTCTAATTCTTTTCTATATTCTTCTAAACTGAGATTATAGTATCTTCTTTATTTTTTGGGATTTTCTTAATTCTTTCTTTTTTCAATCCTATGTATTAATGCATGTGATCTCTTAGGGATTTTAACTTTTAATCCTACAAATGGATTTGTAACTTGTAATATCATTATCTCTAGGTATGTTATTAACATCCCTTTTTAATTATGTAAATTTCCTATATATGTCTAGTTCTAATTTCTTAGTACAACCATATTCTCTAATTTCTTTAAGAAGTTATTTTTTTGTTTCATTTATGTCTTGTAAGGAATTGATATTTGACTTTTGTGATATATATATATATATATTTGTTGTTAAAAGAATTAAAGCTTTCATTACAGCTAGTTGGTTTCTTGATATGTTTGTTAGGCTTCCATTATTATCTAATTCTATATCTTGTAGTTTATTTTTTCACATTATTAGGAGAAAATTGATATTATTCTTTTTTTCCTTATATTACTTCATGGACTAAATCCTTTATGTTTTTAATTTCTCATTTTAGTTATGTTACATCTCTTTCTTTTTTAGAGGTTTCTTCTTGAGAGTATATAAATTTAATCCTCGATAAATTACCTTTTCTTCCTAGTATCAGAGGGTTTTCTTTAACATCTAAGTTCCATTTTTTAGGTACTTCAAAGTCTGTTAATATTTCTTATTTTATTACTTGTCCAATTCCTTAGAAACTCTCATCTATTTCTATGAATTCATTTTGTCCATATATTGAACTATTATGGTTGTTTGTTAATGAATATTCTATTATGTAGTGTACTAAAAATGGATGATTTCCTTCTTTCATTGAATCTCGTCATTCATACTAATAAGTTAAGCTTAATACTTGGTTTAAATTTTTAACATTAATATTAATGGCAAACCTAGGGTATATTGTGAATTTTAATTTTTGATACCCTAGATATCCATGGATCGTTTCTAATAAAACATATTTTCGATATATTATTTTGCTATCGAACAATTCTATTTTTATTGGTAAATCAATTCCTTCTCTAAAATATGTTTTTATTAATATTTGGATTCCTCATAAATGGATGTATCCAATTTTTCTTTTATCCTTTTTAGGGATTTTTGATAGTTTATCCATAATGGTTTCTTTGTCAATTAATGGTATGTTATATCTTTATTTTGTATTTGTAACATTAATACTCATTCTATTACTTATTCCATAATAAACTATATATTTTATTGGAAATATTTTGCTTATTCTTGAGAATGATGATTCTTTAAATTCTTCTCCTTCCATAAGATTTAATTTTGCTTTTTGTTCTTGCTAAATTTCACTTTACTAGTTATTATTTCTTGTGAAAAATATCCTAATATGTCTATTTGACCTATAATTTTCTATGTTTTTAAGTAATAGTTTATTTTTTCTTTTAGTATTATGCTATTTTTAGATGGTATTTTCATATTTTATAAGTTAATGTGCTTTTGGAAGAATCTTGGTCTAGCACGAGCAAACTCACTAAAAACGAGGAAATACATGAAAACTTACACAAGTTAGAATGAACCAGAATATAAACAACCAAGAAATAGGTGCATGCCATTGTGAAGTTCTCTCGGGTTGCACTTGGTTATTATGGAAATTCTTTGCACGCTATAGCTCAACAAAATCCATGCAGTGGAAAAGTACTCTCAGATCTATATGTGTGTTTACTAGAGTTCAAAATGTGCTATGGTCCAAAAAATTCCATGTTATAGCATAAGTGTTTCAAATTGCAATTGCGGATCCAACTTTTCAATGCATGCCATGGTACCGATTAAAGCATCCCACCGTCTAAGTGTCAAAAATGACCAGAATCCCTAATATGCGTATGAAATATGTATTATCCAATACCTAACATATGAATACACTTAAACCCCTTGTAAACCATATCTTGTGATTCCAACTATCTATAGCCGTAATCCAAATAGAGAGAAAAATCTCACTTGCGAGTAGGTTCCAGGGATTTGAAGAAGGTGATTGACTCATTTAGAAATTTGGAATCACATATCAAAAAAGGGGTATTTTTATTGTGAGATTTTCTTTTTCCCTCTATAATATGAATTTTTTTGTAATTTAATTAATTTTGATTAATTTAATTATGATTGGTTAACTTTTATATATGAGATTTTAGTTTTCTTTAAACAATCAAAAGAACAATTTTATGGTCTAATTAAATAAAAGTTGCTTTATTTCTTATTCATGTTTTTCATATCTTTAATTTTAAATTAATGATGGATCAAATCTTAATTATAACTGTAAGAATTATAAGTATTGGCAATATTCGTAAATAAAACATTTGAATGTAATTTTAGTTTATATGTATGTTTTTCAAGAATATTTTCAAGTCAAAGAAACTATTGGGCAAGCTTAATTAACTGGCTAAATTAATGTCTACATGACTAGGTCAATCGAGGAATTAATACTCAATTAATAGAGTACTAGATAGATCGAGATTATTGAGTAGATCGATCCATTTATTTCAAAATCAATTAATTATTTCACTAGATTGATTAAACTTGACTAGATCGATTGAGTGCCAGGTTTTCAAGTTTAACCTAATTTTTACCTAAGTCAATTTGCTTTATTACTACAATGTCCTTATGTTTTAAAGCTCTTTTAAATGTTTTTAAGGACAAATTTATAATAGACCTTTGACTTGGTGTTTCTACTCATGCTATTTAGTCATACTATTGACTCATAATTTTGTTAACCACACAAGAGCATTTTTTTCTTCATCTTAATATCTCTCTCATTGTTTTGCAAAAACTATTTAAGTAGCTTATTTCATTGACATAATTTCTCAAATATTTATGGTTGTGTTTGATGAATTAACAAGTCTACAATATTTGTGATATTGTGCTTTAAACTAATTTTTCTATGGCTACTAGTTGATTTTGATTTATCTGATATATTTATTAAATAATCTAGTTACGGTAATTCATTATTGAATCTACTCTGGAACATACATTTGCACTTGTGTTATTGTGCTAATGTTTTTAGTGCCAACTATTTGAGTTCGATTAACTCATATGACTCAAGTTTATTGTAATGTTGGTTCAAATCCAAACACCTTTCTTGTAGAGACTACTATGAAAGCAAAGGCTTGTAAGTAGATTACTTAGGGGCATTACCTTTGTGAGTTTTTTGAGTTCTATCCTTTTAATTGGACCTTATTTTTCATAGTAGATAGTTAGATAGGCTCTATTTTTTTCTTAGTTTATTGGTTTGGCCTAGGTTGTTTCCACCTAAAAATCTCATGTGTTAATCTTTATATTTTCACATTAATTTATTTATACACGATTGTATATTTAGTCGTTCTATGAAATTTTAATTTTTCATACTTTGGCTGAACTTTTATTCACCCACCTTCTAGCAAATTAGGTCAACAACTTAAAAATAAACTTTCATTTGGTATCAGAGTAGTCACTAGATACACTTAGTGTGCCTAGGACCTAGTTATGGATCACTTCAGAGAGGATTCATCTACAACCCATAGAAATATATGATATATGGTTGGGAATAACCTATAGTTACAAAAGATAATGTTGTTACTCCTAAACCTTGCATACACTTGACCATTGAAGATAACACTGGTAGTAACAAGAATCCAAAGGGTATTAATGTTTTTTTAGTGTTGTTTCTATTGATGAGCATGTTGAAACTACTAAGCATGCTAGGAATATTTTGGAGGTTGCCTATGAGAGTACCTTACAAGTTAAACAAAAAAACATTCGCATGCTTAATACCTACTTTGAGAATATTAGGATGAAATAAGGTGGGACTTTTTTTTTTCTAAATTCTATTCTAGATTATGTGATATTACTAACACTTCTGCCAATCTTGGAGAGAAAATTGATGATTTTAAGATAGTTGAAAGATATTTTACTCAATACCAAATTTCTTCCATGTAAAGGTCACTACTTTTGATGAAAGCAAGGATGTGGACACTATCAAAATAGAAGAACTTGCTAGTCACTTCAAACCTTTAAGATGAGTTTTCATCCTCCCACCAAGAACAAATATGTTGCCTTCAAAATTACTATGATTGAAGAAGGTGACAATAAAGAAGCAGAATTGCCACTCTTAACTAGAAGAATGAATATAATCTTTAATAGAAATAATCCTCAAAATAAAGGACAATAAAGTTGTCAAAAGGATTAGAATCTAAGAGAACACAAATATGTGAATTTGAAGGTACGAAATCTAAACCCATTAGACCTCAATGTTTTGAATGTATGAGTTTTGATCACTTTGCAAATAACTATAGAAATAATAAGAACAAAATTGGAAGATCTTTTCAATGCTAACTTACTGACTTAGAAAGTGATAATGATAATCCAAATGATTCAAAAAATAGTGACATCAAATTTTTAGCATTTACTACAACTACGGGTGGACAATTCAATAAATTGGACATTGATTCAGATAATAAGGACAATGATGTTAAATTATTACTCAAGATATTTAATGTCACTAATATTGAAGATGTGGTCATGGATTATGTAAGATGCAAAAGTGACAACGATAAGTTTCTTGTAGAAGTAACTAAACTTAATAAAAAATTAATATCTTATGAAGTGATGTTCTGGCGATGTTTTGGCATCACTTCACCTCTCATCAGCATCCAGGATACTATCTTAAGTCACATCCTCATCGATATGGAATGAGAGTGTTAAGGAACCTTAAGTCTTACATCGGTCAAGAATTTTCCTTCCACTACATCTTATAATCTTGAGTAATCATTCACTTCCCATTTTGAGTTTTGAGGTGAAATTAGGCTTGAGTTTAGAGGAAATTAGAAGCCATTTGGATAATAACTTGCAAAGTACTACCTTTGTATCTTCGTTTGCTCCTTCAACTTCCCTTTGTTTAGGTTCATATTGACATTGTTTGAGTGTCGTAAGCCTTGTGAATATGCAATATTGAGAAACCACTTCAATTCCATAATACTCAATCCTAAAAAATGAGAAAACAAACTCAAATCCTTATAAAACCTCAAGGAGTAGAAAGGAAAACATTAATGCAATATGTGTAATATAAATTATGATACAATTGATCATTTGTTCAAGGACAAGCCCTTATCTTTTAAGTTTCAAAAGGAATTTCTTTGTTTCACTTGTTATCTCATAACTAGATCTTTCTATCTTTCAATCAATATGGATTTTTTATAAAATTTAATAAAACAAATCTAATGCATATTTCTCAATATCAACACATCCATAGTGTTCCTTAATAGGTGCAAGCCTACAACTTAATTGATCAAGAAATTAACCGACACTTTGCTAGAAGAGAAAACTATGACACTTTTTTCATACATAAAAATTTCAAGCTTAAACTAATAGTCTTATAAACTCATACAAGACAAGCAAACATATATGATACTAAAAAGATGGTGAAAAGACTAACCTTTTGTTATGCCATGTGATATTATTAATCAAGAAAATATTAATTCTTATAACTTCCCTAAGTTTAAGCTTTTAGTAAGCAATTGAAGACTTTTAACAACAATCTCTATTTCTTGTGCTTTAAATTGTTTATATTTTGTGATATTTTGTAAGGATCATGCATAGAGAAAGGAATTTGGTCTTGTCCTAAGAGAGCCCACAATATCCCACTTTTTCACGTCACCTAGAAAGTGATGTCATGGGATCTACCAAGGAGACAAGCACTTCAAGGGAAAGGGGAGCTATCCCAGCCTCAACCTTCTAAGTCCACCTCTCATCAAAAGGTCGTACATATAATTAGGTTAAATGTGCCTCAGACTCAAATATCGTTATGAGGTCATGAAGGAAGAAAATAAGGAAAAAAGGGACTAGAAAGCCCATAGTTTGTACCAAAGGTTGGGCGACCAAGGTCAAGACCAATAGGTTGTCACCTCATAATGAGAAGAGGATAAGGAGAAAATACAACATTCCTTCCCCGATTCAGATAATGATTCTTATGTTTAGAGCTCATAACAAAAACCCAACTCTAGTTGGGTGGACAGTCTTCCACGATAAGGCCTTATGGTTGGGGTCAGTTTCCTCTGTACCCCTTTAAAAGGAAATTTTTGGCTAAACCAAAGCTTGTGACAGGACACTTGATGTTCAATCAATATAGATTGTTCATAAAATTTATTAAAAAAATTAATGCATATTTCACAGTATCAAGCATGCAAAGGAAGCTCTTCGACCATCCCACATTCGTAGTGTTCCTTAAAAGATGCAAGCCTGCAACTTAATTGATAAAAAAAACTAATTGAAACTTTTCTAGAAGAGTAAACTATAACTCTTTTTTCATATATAATAATTTCAAGCTTAACCTAAGAAATTTGTAAATTCATAGAAGAGAAAAGAAAACGCATCTAATATTAAATATATGATGAAAACACTAATCTTTTGTTACACAATGTGATATTGTTGATCGAGAGTAGTTTAAATCCTAAAACTTTCTTAAGATTACTTAAGCTTTTAATACGTAATAGAATATTTCTAACAACAATCTAATTTATACTCATAAAACGATTCATATGAATGATGAGCGAAAACCGACATCGCCGATTCTTACCAATACTTTGGTTTTAATATTTATAAAACTCTCGCAAGTGCACGAATCATTTCGAAGAAAATGATAAGTATACTCCCAAGGTCGATCTAAGGAAGGAATGTATGTGGTTTTTAATTTATTATTCAAACTTTTAAAAAACGAAATTAAATCCTAAACATCCTGTCACGATATTTTGGGTTTTTGTGTTTTAATCTACTTACATAAAAATAAATATAGATTCAATAAACATTCATGCAAATTTTGTTCATTTATAATGGCGGAGTATTTATGGATATAATAACTAAGTTAATTATGCTTGCTCATATTATTTAGGTTATTAAAGATATGAATTGATATTTATTGATTCTCCCTTTTTTGTACGAATACTACCTTTGGTGGGGTTAGATATTCTTTGTTAACTAAACAAATCAATTAACACCTATGGGTGAGGTTGATAACTAATTTGGTTAATTAAATTAATTCCTTTTTCTAAGAGATTGAAAATGAACCATTTAAATGCCACCTTTGGTGGGGTTAGACAGTTTAAACTTTATTCAAGGTGTCCAAATTAAACCTAAGAATTTAGTTATCTGAGTACTAACTTTCAAGTTTTAAAACCACTACTGAAAACATGTCGTCAATACATTTTCAGATAATAATTCTTATAAAAACTTTTGAAATAGAGCTTCACTCTAACTACCGGACGATTGTATCAACAAATAAAAGAGCACTACTCTAAATCAGACCGGATAACTAAACCTTAAAATCTAATTTTCAGGTTTAAGTTTGTAATGAAAAATAATATATTTCTCTCTAACATTCTTAATATAAAATCTTGAATAAAAATAAAATCAATTCATTTTAGAGATTTTTACCTATTTAATATTTCGCAAGCATAACAACGTTATTATTACATCATGATTATAAACAGCCAGCACAGTTAAATTTAATCACAGAAAAATTAAATATAACATGTAAGAATAAAGCATAAAAAATAACTGTAAAGAAAATAAAATCCTTACAGAACTTCGACGCTATTCCCGTTGCTGGAAAACCTCCAAGCGGAATTTGCACTCCCATTTATTGAATCAAAAAGCTAATAAATTACAAAAACATAACTAGTTCTTCCCAAAAAGGGAAGAACTCTAAAACTAAGAGAAATTAACTAAGAAAAGCTAAAAACTAAGAAAACATAAGAAAAACTAAGAAAAACTAAAAATCTTAGAAAAGAGAGAAAGAAAGAAGAGAGAAGTGTGTTTTTAAGGTGTGTTTTGAAGTGAAGGGAAGGGGGATATTTATAGGTGAGGATGGAGAGAAAAAATGAGTAAAAAAATGTAAAAACGCGTAATGGAATTGCTGAGGTCATTGATGACATCAGCATGACGTCATGGGGGCGGCTGCACGTGAAAAATGGGGCGAAACGGGCGTCGGCGCGCGCAGAGGCAGATGGGCGCGCGCGGATGAACAGTAGCAGCGCGCGTAGCTTGGGTGGATGAATAGTACCAGCGCGCGGCTGGGCGGCGCGATGACGCGTTTTTCTCTATTTTGTCCAATTTTTGCATATTTGTTGACCTTTCCCCATTTATTTATTCATATATTTGTGATGTATTGCTTCAAGTATTCCTCTTTGAGTCTTTAAGTTACGTTTTTAAGCCAAAATACCTGAAAAAGAATAAAAATACCTGTGATTCCAAAAAAGACAAATTTATATAAATATATGATAAAACATATAAATATATATATTTTTAATCAAGTAATGTGCATAAAATCATGGTTATTTTAGTGCTTTTTGAGTACTCATCAATGAATTCTTTTTAACAAAGAATAACAAATTTTACTATTCATTTAATATTTTTAATATTTTTATTTCAAAATTTCACCACTCATTCGATAATATAATAATTTTTTATGAGAAATATCATAAAAAAAAGTCATTTTTATCTCCTTGTTTATCAATAAAATAAAATACTCAAAAAATAATATTATTTTATTTAAAATATTAATAAAAAATAATTTTTGTTATTCTTTGACATTTTTTACAAAAACAAAGGAACAAATGACATTTTTTTTCTTCTCTAAGAGACTAAACGACTCCTTTGCTTAAAATAAGTTACCTGTTGCATTTTTCTCGAAACTAAATAAGGGAAACACAAATGATATTTTTTTAATAAATAAAAGAAACAATGTTGGAAAATTTCATAAAATAATTATGTAAAACTTATAAAAAAAAATAGGACTCAATAATATTGATGAATATTAAATTATATGGAGTTCAATATTTAAAGAGATTAAATTAGACAAAATTTAATATTTAAAGATGTTACTTTTATAATTATAAATTTAAGGATATTATTTTTGTGATTTAAAGTTTTAAAGAAAATATTTTTATTATTTAAAGTTTTAAAGGTATTATTTTTACAATTATAAGTTTTAAATATGTTATTTGTTATAGCTGAAAGTTTTAAAAGTACTATTTTTAGTATTTTCTAAAAATGTTTAACTAAGAATTTTGTCTCTAAATTTTGTTGAATTTTACAATTTTGATCTTCTTTTTTTTGTTGACATTATGTCCTATATCATTTATATTTAACACATTTAATGAAATTTAAAAATTAAATTAGCATTGAACAGTCAGAAATTGGTCCAAGGATTCAGCAGTAATTTCCATGGGATTGCTCTACTTAGAAATAGTTACTATGATCCCTAATCATCCACCCTTATCATGTGTAGCTTATGCTTTTGCATTGCAATTTAAAGTCCAATTGGTGTGGCTATTGGAATCATAATAGATGCTACAACCCAATGTGCTGTAGTAGATTGGATATTTGCCATATCAATGGAGTCTTCATTTTTGTATAAATAAATCATCTATTGTTGAAGGGATATGCTTCTTGAGAAGACCATTTTTGTCCATACATCTCATTGTAAATTATTTTTCTTTTCTTTATTTTTGGTTCAAAATCTCATTGTAAATTCTAGGCTGTGTTTTTTGATAATAGAGTAATGACCGTAGTAATGATCTGGTCTAGAGCACTTTTTTATAGCTGATCTAGTACGCTTCATCAAGAAAAATAATTTTGGAAAAAAATTAAATCCCTAAAATTAATAATAACAAAAATAAGTCCACAATAATATTAAACATAATTCAATTATATTCAATATTAAACAGGTACAAACGTTAAATGCATTTAAATAACATTCGTTCAATGTAAAATTATGTATTGAAATTCTTTTAATAGTAAAAATATATAAGATAAATATAAAATACATTATTTTCATTATTACATGTTTTAAAGATTTTGTTTTTATTCTTTTCCCAATATTTGTTTTGGGTAATGATATGATATTAAGATAATCATTTGTGTTATTACTATAATAAAATTGTATGAAATAACTATTATATTTCTAAAACTAATTACATTATAATGCTATTATTAGTGGATAAAATTGTCATTAATTAATATAAAATACATGTGATAATCACAATTTAAATTTTACTAATATCACTAACTTTTTTTTTTGCGTAAAAGAAATAAATTTATTAAATGCAAAAGAAAAAAAAGTTGCACCATCCAAATCAAAACGCTAACAATACAGAACAATGGCACTTGCTACCTCAAAACTATAGAGATAGTTTCTCAAACGAATCAAATTCTTCAATCCAATGTAAGATATACAATTATATGTCCCAATTAAAAGAACCCAAATTTAGACAAAAATCATGTACACCACCGACAAACTAATTTAGCACTAATTTGAGCTAGATAAAGAAAATAATCTTGACTAAAAGAAAAATCGATCCACCAACATCAGCAAAAAAATAAATAAATAAACAAATAGAAAAACAAAATTACACAACCAATCAAGCTAGAATCCTCGTAAACTCAAAATCTACATAAATAAAAGGAAAACTAAAGAAGTGTGATTCCACCAGTAGATCTAGGAAGAAGGCAACAAGTCAAATGTAATCAAAAGCCCCCTAGAAAATCTACAAGATAACAAAACTTAATATAAGCTAGCTAGCTAGGGTCTACTGGGGATAGAAAGAGGCAGCAAAAATGGCCAGTTGAAGTAGTAAAATGATGGAAATGGAAGGGTGGAGAAGGTGGGTGGCAGTTGCGGGAGATAAGGGGTGGGAAATAAATGAAAAAATGCTAAAATTTTCAAGAGAGAAGTAAGAGTTTCTCACTAAAAGATCATTTTGTGCCGCTACTTAGACTAACATAGCCAAATATTGGAAAGGCGTTTTTTCTCTGTAACTCTAGCAAGTAGCCCCCACCAAAAAAGAAAAGAAAAGCCTTATATTTACAAGATTCTATACTACATGGTGTACTACATTAATACGGGATAGAGTTTTCAATATTTTTGGATCATGCGTATTAACAATTATGGATGAACTTGGAAAGGCCTATATTCAGTCCACTACGTCGCCCATCAGTCCATGCACACATCTCTACCAACTCGCTATGACACATCGCACACTACTACTTGTCTCATTTGTCCCGCTCCTCCCCAACTCGTTCCAGATGCATTTGTACCACACCACCACCTCCACAGCATGCCATGTTAGGCTTGTGTTGCTCACCACCCTTTACACGGTTGGATTTTGCATTACAACCACGTTTTGACCATGTTGAGCCACTTTTTCTTTGTGTGACATGTGACATAATGGATCTAAGATCGTTTTCCATCGGTCCATACATAATTTTAGCTAGAAAATTTAATTTTTCTTATATAAATATCCAAAGAACATCCCATTAAATCAACACAGTTATAAAAATACATGAAAATTGAGAAAAAAAATAATTAACGTGCCACCATCATTTTTAAAGAGGATTGAAAGTTGATGATTTTAATTCCTTTGACTCAAATAATTTATCAAAATTAGATTATTTTATCTATTCTTTATTTATTAATGGTAAAATATTTAGTTTATTTACTCTGAATTTTGTAAATTTCATGACTAGTTTAAATATTTTATGTCATTGTGTGCAATTTTTAAGTATTAGTATATGATTTAATTAATTTATTAATTTTATGTTTGAATATAAGATCATAGTTAACAATTTTACGTATTATACTCATATTATATATATATATATATATACGAATCAATGAAAAATATTTTTCATTTCTCGAACTACTTTCAAACCTACGGAAAAATACTTATATTTTTGAGCTAAAAAATATTACACACATATAATACTTTTCTCTTATAATAATAAATAAAAAAATTCTTTCTCCAACAATTATTTTTTATTAAATATGTATATTATTATTATTTTCATAATAAAATAACATATAATAAAGATAATTACCAATTATATTTAATTTATATTTTTATAGTTTATTAAAACATTAAGATTTTTGATCATCATTCATACAAATAAAAATTGTCAAATCTAAGTATATATATTAAATATTTAGTAATAAAATTGTCAATTATAAAACACATATTAAAATATTAAAGATAAAATTTTAAAATCAAACAACAACAATTGATAAATTCTAACTTGAATTAGACGAGATGAATCTTATTTGTCAAATCATTAAACAAGTTTTGTTAAAATTAAATTAAGCTTAATATTAATAATTAATTTATCTTCAATTATAATCTATTTATATTAAATTATAATTGATATTTTATATTATTATGAAAAATCTATTAATATTGTAATATTTTTAGTATTGTATTTTTTAAAATTAAACGAAACATACTCGTATTTATATATTTTCATACTTTTATTATTTTTTGTATTTTATAACAAATTTTAAAGTATTTTTAAATAAAAAGAAGCATATTATTTCCACACGTATATTTGTTCAAATAATACCCATCCCATATTTTACTAAATATAGTTAAAACTTTGCATGTTATTAATTTATTATATGTGTATTTTTATTGCAAAATCATGAATTTGTTATGAAATTACTGATTCTTGAAGTTACAAGTTGGGTTTTTTTAATTCTAAAGAAAATTGAATATTTAAGTGTGAAAATATTTAATATTCTTTATTTTAGTTATTATATTTTTAAGATCTTAATACAATTCATAAATTAAATATAATAAATATAATTCAAGATTATTTAAAATTTAAGTTCATTAATAATTAAATTATACCAAAATAAATTAAATATAATAAATGTAATTCAAGATTATTTAAAATTTAAGTTCACTAATAATTAAATTATACCAAAAGAACAAGAAAAAGTAAAAAAAAAATCTTAAATATAGTTAGATTTTTAAAATTAAAATTAAATTTTTTGAAATTATTCCTTACACTTGAGATCTATTTATTAGAATATTATATAAAACACGTATTAAAATATACAAATGTTAAAGATAATTTTTTAATATCAAACCACAACAATTGATTTATTTTAAACTTCTGATTTGAATTGGACTAGATAAATCTTATTTATTAAATCATTAAACAAGTTGTACTAAAATTAAATTAAATTTAATGTTAACAGTTAATTTATCTTCAATTATAATGTATTTATATTAAATCATATTTGATATTTTATATTATTACGAAAAATCTTATAATATTGTAATATTTTTAGTAACGTATTTTTTAAAATTAAACGAAACATACTCGTATTTATATATTTTCATATTTTTATCATTTTTGTATTTTATAACAAATTTTAAAGTATTTTTAAATAAAAAGAAGCGTATTATATCCGCACATATATTTATTCGAATAATATCCATCCCATATTTTACTAGTTATGATCAAAACCTTGCGTGTTATTAATTTATTATATGTATATGTTTATTACGAAATCAAGAATTTGTTATGAAATTACTAATTTTTGTTATTGAAGTGATAAATTGTGATTTTTAATTACAAACAAAAATAAATATTTAAGTATGAAAATATTTAATATTCTTTATTTTAGTTATTATATTTTTAGATATTAATACAATTTATAAATTAAATATAATAAATGTAATTCAAGATTATTTAAAATTTAAGTTTACTAATAATTAAATTATATCAAAGAAAAAAATAATAGAATCTTAAGCGTAGTTAGATTTTTAAAATTAAAGTTAAAAATTTTAAAATTATTTCTTACAGTTGAGATCTATTTATTAGAATATTAGAATTAATAATTAAAATAAATATTTAAAATATTTTTATTATTTAGATGCCTTAATAATCAAAATTAATACGTAAAGTGTATGTATTAAATAGAAAAATGAATTTAATTTATAAATAATTGATTATTTTATTATTTTATGAAATTTCAAAAATAAAAAAAATTCCATATAATTTAGATAATTTTCAAAATTCTTCCGAAACAATATATTCTTTATTTTCAAAAAAAATTAAGACATCAACATTTACTCGATCGCAATTCCAAATCTCAGACAGAGGGCGAGATGACGATGAAGATTGTGGTTACCGGAGCATCCGATTATTTGGGGGGCAGATTGTGCCACGTCCTCCTTGAACGGGGCTATGCAGTTCGGGCATTGGTGCGGCCGACAAGCGATCTCTCCGGCCTTCCATCACCGGCGAACAGCTCTTCCATGGAAATAGTTTACGGCGATGTGACCGACTACCCGTCGCTTCTTGTCGCATTTTCTGGTTGTCAAGTCATTTTGCACGCCGCTGCCCTAGTCGAGCCTTGGCTTCCTGAACCTTCCAAATTCTTCTCCGTATTTTCGTCTTCCCTCTTTATGGCTCTTTCTTTAGTTAAATTTTCTTTGCTAGTAAGCTTTAGCGAGTGAGAAATTGCAGAACGGTGTGGATGTTGATTGTGAATTTTTGACCGATAGGTCAACGTAGGTGGACTTAAGAATGTATTACAAGCAGTCAGAGAAACGAAGACCATAAAAAAGATTGTCTATACATCGTCGTTTTTTGCGCTAGGACCAACCGATGGATACGTTGCCGATGAGTCTCAGGTACTTTAAATTAGATCACTATGGATTTCTCTTTAATTTTTTTTAAATCACTCCTATTATGAAGCATTATAGTTGTTAGGGATGAAGTCACTTTAATCACTTTCTTTTTAAATGACTCATTCTATCAAATTTACTTTAATTTATATTATTATATTCAAATTATATCCTCTGATTAGTCTAGTCGCTTTCCTTGCTATCTTCTTTTGTCCCTTCCTCCACGAGTTTATGAATCTTGGACCCTTCAGCTACAGTCTTTTGGGGAAACCCCAGCCTTTTTGAACTTGAAACCAAACTCTATCTCTAAGTGATCATAGAAAGGCATGCATTTGGGATTTCCAGTAAGCATAATTTAATCCATCTAGATGTGGATGTTTGCCTACGTTTCCTCCTTCACTGGAGTCCATCCTGGTGGATGTGAGTGTATGTAAAGGAAGCGAGAGAAGGGACCAACATCGAAGCAGTTAAGACCAAATAGGATTACCTGCTTTGATACTAATTGAAAGTTCACACTTGGTACTAACGATGAAGAGGTAGCTGATATAGACATCTCAAGGACTCTTAACACTTGCTCACAACGGAAACAATTAACACAGAATATAACAATAAACAATTTCAGTAAACAGACAGATAGTAGAAGCAGATAAATATAGGAAAGCTATAAATAAATAAATAAAGTTTTTTCAATTAGAACCTTCTATGTAAAAACATATTTAGTAATAATTCTGATTGTACTAACACAACATACGATTAATCAAACATAGCATATAACCATGGATTAAAATATCGTGAAATATCCCCATACATCGATGATATTTTCGTATATCGGTAAGGTTCGATATGAATATGATTATGTAATATCGTTTTAACAAAATTATCATTGTATTATTGAGTATCTCCAATATTTCATGGATAATATCCACAATATAAATGTCGATTTTTGCAACGTAATTTTTGCAAAAAAATTGAGATATTGTCGATTTTATTTTTAAATTTCTACATTTTAATTTTTTGAGTTTTTTTAATGAGAATTTTAAATTGATGTTGATGGAGACATGGTATAAGAGATTGTCTCTATTGACCAGCAATTATAACCTATGAAATATTGACATGGCAAAGTTTTTTTCATTGAAAGTAATCTTTTTGGGTCATTAGGTCACAAAAGGGAAGAAAAAGATAATAATGAGTATGATAGTGTATGGAGGAACGATGATGATGATGATGGAGGTGTAGGGAAAATAACATCTGGCCTTTACGTAACTGACCTTTAAGTCCATTCAATTGGGAAGCTAACTATACACATGTCATACAAGATGAAGACTATGGGTGTAGAGCTATTGGTCTAAGTGTAGGTGCTATTGAAAATGAATACAAAAGGAGACATCATGGATGATACAATAATACACAAAATCAGACACGAAAACTATGGCTACGAGTTTATCTTTAATAAGTATTAATACAAATAAAAGTGATCTCCCAATTAGTAGGTATACATAATGCTTATCAAAATATTTAGAAACCCTCAACAACAATTTAGAAATTATTAGGTTAACTTACAATTTCTTATTCATCGAGAAACAATAGGAAGAAATCAAGTAATATACTAATGGCATCTTAATCATTATATTTATATAGCATTCGACTACATGTCATGACGTCAATGTTGCTTGAATCAAGATAACATTTGATTTGAACTCTCTAAAAAGTTATTTTGGATGTAATTATTGCATAGTTTCTTAATTTCTTACCATTGGAATACCTTCATTGAAGTTACTCTTTTATTTGAAATATATTTATTAATGTATTAATAATACTACATTCAATATTATTTAGTTTTCTATCTTAAGTTATTATCTAAAATTGCAATATGTTTAAATACATTTTCATACTTTTCTTTTTACTTTTAGATGAACTTCTTTCAATATCGATAATATTCTCGATATTTTTATAAAATAGAATTGTCGACATATTCGTAAACCTTGATATTTTAATCCTTGCATATAACATGGTAAACCTCATAGGATTCAATATTTACGTAGAATCATCCGTAGGTTGCCGTCATCAAGCAATTCACTAAGAATCAATAGTTTACTAAAAATAGAAATATAAATGAGTTAAATTGTATACATTAATTGTGTGAATATTTCTTATTTATTGTTTTTCTTAATTAGGACATGTTTCTTGTACAAATACCCAATTAGAGGTTAATGATAAAATACACTTTTCAGAATTAATTTGGTATCAAAGTAAAATAGAGAAAAGAAAAAAAGCCTCAGAATTGGAACAGTTCAATTAAGAGTTTTTTGATCTCTGATCCCCTCTGATCTAAGATGATCTCAACAAAGTAAGATGATCTCATCTTTCCTCAGGGATAAAAAAAGGACAGAGAGAAGAACCTTGCCTCTTGGACCAGATGATTGGAATATCCAAAATCTTTTCAAAGAGCTACGAAAAGAAAAGGGAAAATGAAGAAATAACCCCTTGCTGGTATAGCTGTTTCTGATCAGATTTATTTGTGTTGTCGATTTTATTGGGTTTTTTTCTTCATTTTTGGGCTCTCTTTGGCTGATTTTGTTGTGTTGTTGAATTATTGGCTGATCTGTTTTTTGGGCTCTTTTTTTGGCCTAACTTTTTTTTTGGGGCTTATGTTTTTTTTTTACTTATTTATAGGCCTAGTATTACTATCTGTTTTTTTTGTGTTATTAGTTGCCCAATTTTTTTCTTTCTCAGTTAAAAAAAAAAGTCTAAGGAGCACACTAGTTCTTTCCTATCAACCAAGGCTAAATCTAATGGTATAGTTATCTCTATAGCATTGACTGTACATGATAATTCTTCAATTAATTTTTAAATTGGATAGTACCAATTATCGTGTTTTGTCGAAAATTTTGTAGATGTATATTGCTAGTAGAGAGAAAAAAGGTTGTATTATCGATAGAAAAGTTGCTCGAAAGGAGGATGATCCAACTTACGAAAAATGGAAAGTTGAAGATGCTCTAGTAAAATCCTAGACTATTAACTTCATGACAAACAAGCTGATGTCTGACTTTGTTTAGTGTGACATTGCAAAAGAATTGTGGGATGTTGTGAGGAAAAGTTACCTCAATGTTTTTGACTCTCCACAAGTATATGGGTTGATGAAGAGGTCATTTCAACTCTATCAAGATGATCGATCCCTTGTTAAATATTATAATGAATTGAACTTTATTTTTATGGATTTAGATTACTGCAGACCTAATGATATATCATGTACTACGAACATTGAGAAACGGAGGAAACGTATTGAGGTTCAGGTTTATATGTTCCTTGTTGGTTTAAATCCATGTTTAGATCAAGTTAGTAGGCGGGTTTTGGCTATTTCTTCTTGGCCAAAAGAATATTCTCAAGTTCGTCATGAAGTATAGAGATAGGTTACCATGGACACTGAGGACCACCTTGAATCATTCGCCCTAATTGTCCAAAAGGAGTAGGCTCCCACCTATCGGCTCTAGTTCTCGTTTTTGCATCTAGTGCCATAATACTAACATACTGTTGATGTTTGTTGGAAGAAACATGGATATCTAGATTGTTACAAACTTATGCAAATTAAAAGGAAAAAGAAATCTGCTCAAATTGCTATTATTGCCAATTCTTCAGCTTTTGCTTTTTAGTTTCTTGAGTGATTACTCAAGAAGGTAATCCTGTTTTAGTATTTATGTCTTTTTCTTCTGACACTTGGTTTATTGATTTAGGAGCTATTGATCATATGATTGGTAATATCGTCATTTTTGAGTCTCAAACACGTTCTTTTGTTAAGTCCATTTAGGTTGCCAATAAGACACCAATGCCAATTTTAGGAGTTGGTAATGTCTCTTTGTCACCCATTTCTTTCTTTTCTTCTATTTTACTTGCATCGATTCGTAAAAATAATCTCATGTCCATTAGTCAACTTACAAAAAATCTTGATTGTTTTATAACATTCTATTCTACCCATTGTGTGTTTCATGACAATCAACGAAGATGACGATTGACACTGCTAGGAAGAGATGGTCTTTACTACTTGGAGAAGGGGGTGGTAATCCTAGTTGTGGCTTTCAAGTGGATAGAAAGATTGAGAAAGAGCGAACAATGTATTTCTATTATAATATTTCTACTTCTAGTTTGATATGTGAACAATGTATTTTTGCTAAGGATCATCGTATTTCTCTCAAAATTAGTACTAATAAAGGTTTTGTTCCTTTTGCTTGTGTCTATACTGATTTGTCAGGCCCTTTTTCTACTCCTATTGCTTATGGTCATAAATATCTTGTTTCTTTATTGATGATTTTACTAGAGTTACTTGGATTTATCTCTTAAAGTCTAAGAGTGATGATATCAATGTTCTTCAATTTTATACAATGATTGTCACACAATTTCATACGCAGGTTCAAATTTTTTACTTTGATAATGGTCTTGAATTTGTAAATCGGTCTTTTATCGATTTTTTTTAAATTCATGGCATTCTTTACCAGACAACATGTGTGTATATGCCACAATAGAACGACATAGTGGAGTGTAAGAATCGTCACCTTCTTATGGTCGCATGTACCCAATGCTTCACTATGCGAGTTCCTAAACATTTCTAGGCTGAGGTTGTCATGACTATTGCTTTTCTTATTAATCGAATGCCTACTTACATTATTGACTATCAAACTCCTTTGATGAAATTATCTATTTTCCACTTTATATCTTCTGCCCTTAATCTATATCCTAAAGTCTTTGGTTGTATGTTACGTTAATGTGCATGCAAGTCATAGGGCCAAGTTTGACTCTTAAGTGTATCTTTTTTGGTTACTCTAGTACATAAAATGGGTATAAATGTTTTCATCCACTTACAAGTAAGTATTATATGTATATGGATGTTCGATTTTGTGAACATGATTTTTATTTTTTCAAAGAAGTTTATCTAACTCTTCTTCCGGGGGAGATTAGTAGGAAGGAAGAGGAGAAGAAATGGTTAGAAGAAAATAAATCGTGGATTTCGGGTGAACTCGAATTTGTAAAAAGAAAAAACAACTAGACCACCTTATATGTTATGCCCCCATCTTCTAAATTAGATGTTCCTCTTGATGATACTACCATTCCTTAAAATGATTCTTTCGAGATGGACATGAGGTACAAATCTCTCCTTTACTTTCTACTATTTGTATTTCTTACATACTTTTAGATCCTATAGTGTCAGCACCTACTATCTTGGATCTATTAATTAGTAGTCAAGATAGGAGGTATCCTCCTCGAGATCTTAAACAGTTTGATAGATTAGTCCTTTCTAAGCTTTCATATGATATTGTTTGTCACGTTTCTGACTTTGTTTCTTTTGTCTATCAAATTTCCTCCGTATCTATTCCTAATCATTTTCAGGAAGTCCTTGAAGATCACAAGTGGAGACCTGCCATGCTAGAAAAAATGAATGCTTTCCAGAAGAACTGTACTTAAGAGTTGGTTGAGTTACCTAAGTGAAAGAAGATTGTAGGCTACAAGTGTTTGCTGTCAAATTTCATTCAGATGGGATATGATAAAGGAATAAGGTCAGAATAGTAACTAAGGAGTATGCTTAAACTTATATTATTGAATATTTAATAGCCAAGATGAATACTGTTAGAATTATACTTTATATTACAGTGAATCTAGATTGATCACTATTTCAATTCGATATCAAGAATGCATTCTTTATGGAGAATTGACACAAGAGGTGTATATAGATCCTTCTCCCGGGTTTCCAATTGAAGGAGGAAAAGTGTGTAGGTTGAAAAAAGCTTTATACAGGTTGAAACAGTCACCTAGGGCTTGGTTTGACAGATTGAGTCACTCAATAAAGGAATATGATTTTAAACAGACTTAAGCAGATCACTATCTTTTCTATAAAAGAAAAGGTGGTGATATTATGTTACTTCTGGTTTATGTTATTATTGTTACAGTTAGCAATGCATCTGAGATAGAACAATTACGTAGCTATTTGGCTAAGGAATTTGAAATAAAGGACCTAAGAAATTTGAAATACTTTTAGGTATTGAAGTCTCTTAGTCTAAACAAGGACTCTTCCTCTCGCAATGGAAGTATATCTTAAATCTGTTGGTTGAAACTGATAATTCGGCTTGCACCCCTATAGACATACTTATTGAGATAAATCATGGTTTGATTGTGTATCTTGATCAAATATTTCAATTAAGAAGGAGAGATATCAGTTTGGTAGGAAAATTGATTTATCTAACTCATACTCGATTTAATTTATCTTATATTGTTAGTGTTGTAAGTCGATTTATGCATAATCTAAGTGAACAGAACATGGACATTGTAAACCGGATCTTGGCCTATTTCAAGTCCTCTTCTGGAAAAAGTGTCTTGTTCTCAAAACATGAACACATAGACATAATGGGTTACACTGATTTCGACTTTTCGTGTTCCAAAATAGATAGAAAATCTACTTCTAGTACCTTACATTCATGGGAAGAAATTTGGTGAGTTCGAGGAATAAAAAGCAGAACGTTGTATCATTATCTAGTACAAAGGTTGAGTTCATGCCCTTCATCATGGTATTATGGAGCTTACTTGGTTAAATATTTTGTTGAGTGAGCTTGGTTGCGATTTTACAGAGTCGGTGGCCTTATTCTGTGATTATACTGTTGGAATTAAAATTGCTAATAATCTAGTGTAACATGACCGAATTAAGCATATTAAACTTCATAGAAACTATATCAAAGACAACATAGATGTTGGTTTCATTAGAATTCAATACATCAAAAGTAGGAATTCATCAAAAGTAGTGATCTATTAGCTGATATTATGATTCATGGCATTGTAGGAAAGTGTTTTCACTTTATTATCTTAGTTGAACATGTGTGATATCTGTACTCCAACTTGAGGAGGGTTAAATTGTGTATACATGTGAATATTTCTTATTTAATGCTTTCGTTAATTAGGATTATTTCATTTCCTTAATATGTTGTAACATATTTCTTTTACAAATACACAATTAGGGGTTAATGAGAAAATACACTTTTAAGAATTAATCAAATATTTGTATCAATCAGAGTATTTGCCTAACTACGTCTAAGCTATCAACTCTGTTATCTTTATAGCAATATGATCAAATCGATCTAGCTTTCCTCCTGAGCTTCACCACAACTTAATGTGGTATAATCACTAACAGTTCAATATAAAGTGAACCTAGGCTTGGTAACTTTCATCCACCCTTGTTTGAGTTTGTGGAAAACCCAAAATGAAGTCCATGCTAACCTTTTCTCAAATTGAGTGTGGCATTGGTAATGGGGTATACAAACTTAAAGAGTTTGCGATCCAGTACACAACTAGGGTAAGAAGATATAGACTTCTTAAGGACTCTATCCTAACTTGCACGAACAAAACAGTAAACACTTAACCAGACAACACAGAAGAGGCACAAATAATATAATATTAGAAAGTAGATAACTTTGAACAACAAATATTAAATATATTCAACAGAAAGCAAGTAAGAATATATAAGCTTTTAATCAGAGTTTAAACTTTTAATATGTTGTAACATACATACCTTAAACTCAGATTGTACTAACACATAGTAGATTATGCATAGCAAGCGATATAACGAGGTAAACCCACATAGAGATCATATCTACGTTGTAATATCTTCTGGCTATTGAAGGTAACTACTTAGTAACAAAGAATTCATTAATCAATAAAGCAGTTACAACTCGGATAGAAATAAAACCACTATTACCTATATTAATTGGGACCTTTGTCCAAATTGTTTATTGCTGCTTCCGTAATGAATTGGTTATACATGCGAACCTAGCTTTCCTCCATAGCCAACACAACCTAATGTGATGTGATTGGTAACCATTGATAAGTAACAATAATTGTAATTGCTCATGGTCTTGAGGGACACATAATCCACCACAAATGTCAAATTATGTACAAGAGACACATAGTCAAACTACGTACGCACACAATCTATGATTTGATTACTAAACTCAATAATTGACCCATACTTAAATGTATGCTCTTCAAAACGATTTAAGAAACAAATATAATTCTTAGTGCTAATTTTGGCAAAGTTTTAGCAGTAGAACCATTGGTTAAAGAAAAGATAGAAGTGGGGGGGGGGGGGGTATTTATAGAAATAGGTTGATCACATTGCCAGTTACTTCGCCAAGGGTGGTAGCGAGATGCTAAAAAACAGATATTTTTTTGGTTTCCAAAAATGTCAAGTTATTTTCACAAATACTCGCACCCAAAACAAAAACACGAGTAGCGACATTGGCAAGTGAGTGTGCTCACTATAAAAGCCAATCCGTGGTGTGTGTAAACACGCTCACATACAAAGTTTACCTAACTATGAACTTATGTGCATTACTGATCCGCATTAACCAACCTTGTACAAAAGAAGACATAACACAGGGTAAAAATAAACAGAAACTGTGTTTTGTACACGGGAAGCCAACACACAGATTCAAAGTACAACAGGACATACACAAACAAGTATTTTGAGTCCCTCCTTTTGACACTTGGGCAAGTGTGGCACTTTTGAACAAACTTAGCTGCTTCTCTCTTCATATGTGGTTAAAAATACTTTTCTTATGGGAAAGTGATAGTTTTATCCCTTCCTGGATGACTAATTAATCCTCTTGAATGAATTTCCCTGGATGACCAATTAATCCTCCCTAAGAGAGATGTTAGGCACACACAATTGATTTCCTTGAAATAAGAACCCATCTTATAACAAATAATCTTAAGTTGGTTTCCCTTTTGAAGTTTCTCCTAAATTTTAGAGAAATCCTCATTTGAAACATAGGTATCGGGAAATCTCTCAATAGTAGTTAGTTCATTTCTCAAAAGAGAGTAGTGCATACCTGTGACAAAGAGCATCTGCTACCTTGTTCTGTTTTCGTGATTTATGCTTAAAGATATAGTTGAAATGTTGAAGGAACGCAACCCATCTCATGTGTACTCTAGAAATAGTCTTACGAGAATTGAGGTATTTCAATGCTTGATAGTCACTATGTAAAACAAACTTGTTGTAGAAGATAATGCTCTCAATGTTTGAAGGCTCTTATAATAGCATATAGTTCTTGCTAATAAGTGGACTATTTTTTACCTTGCATTGCTTAGCGTGTCACTGAAAAATTCAAATGGTTTTTCATTTTGAGAAAGAACAGCACCTATGCCTAACATAGAGGCATATATCTCAATTTCGAATGCATGATCAAAGTTTGGTAAGGCTAGTTGTTCTTCCCCCCAATGGAATTGGCCTTGCAAGCAGTTTGTTATAGGAGCCACAATACTACTAAAGTTCCTCACAAACGTTCTATAAAAAGTAGCTAAACCATGAAAGCTTCTTTTCTTTTGGATGGTTTGGGGACTAAGCCAACTCACAATAGTTTCTACTTTCTTAGGAGTCAATAGTAAGCACTCAAGCATGTGTTGAGATACTTGCAGTGCATTAAGAAATATGGATTGCACTTAACTAAGTTTGAATCCTCAAATCTAATGGGATTTTCAGATGTTGATTGGGCAGAAGCCCTAATGTTAAAGGCAGTGTAGGTGTAAAGCTGTTTTTATTTTACAGAAAATTACTTCATTCATTTCTTAATATTAGATCCCTTTATATATACATTTGTTATGCCTAATATACTGTTGGAAGTTATTAGTATACAGCTGCAAATCACCCTAAAAATCAGGAAACTAACATCCTAAAAACAGGGATTAGTTCCACTTTGGAAATCAGGAAACTGCACTCCTAAAATCAGGGGTTGGTTCCACTTTGGAAATCAGGAAACTGACTATACTCCTAGGTTGATTTCCTACACTCCCCCTCAAGCTAGGCGATATATGTTTTCCAAACCAAGTGCTACATTTAACTTTATGAAATTAGGTCGAAACAATGCTTTGGTTAAGATATCTACTACTTGTTGCCTAGATGGAACATAATTGAGGGAGATCATCTTGCCTTCAATTTTCTCATTGATGAAGTGTCTATCAATTTTCACATGTTTAGTTCGATCATGGTGGACTGGATTTTTGGCAATTGCAATTGTTGACTGGTTGTTACATATGATTCTAATAGATTCTGAATGTTCAACCTTGAGTTCGTATAGTAGTCGTTTTAGCCAAATTCCTTCACAGATGCCCCAAGCCAATGCACGGAACTCAGCCTCGGTACTGCTACGTGCTACCACTGCTTGCCTTTTGCTACGCCATGTCACCAAATTTCCCCAAATAAATGAGCAATATCCAGATGTGGATTTTCGGTCACTAGGAGATCCAGGCTAATCAGCGTCAGTATAAATTTCTAATCTCCTATTAATTGTTTTCTTAAACATGAGTCCATTTTTAGGACCCTTCTTCAAGTATCTTGGAATACGGTTTACTGCCTCCAAGTGATCTACTGATGGGTTGCCAAGAAACTAACTAACACTGACTGAAAAACTTATATCTGGACGTGTATGGGTCAAATAAATTAACTTATCTACCAAACGTTGATATTGCCCCTTGTTAGTTGCCAATTCATCAGTTTGAGGCATTAGTTTGGTGTTAGGGTCCATGGGTGTTTCAACAGGCTTACATCCACTCATGCCAGTCTCACACAAGAGATCTAGAACATATTTGCGTTGAGAAACTGAGATTCCTTTGGTACTACGTGCCACCTCCATCCCTAAGAAATATTTCAAATATCCCAAGTCTTTAATCTCGAATTCCTTAGATAATAGCATCTTAAGTCTCTTCATTTCTCCTACATGATTTCCTGTAAGAACTATATCATCAACATATACAATCAAAGTTGTGATTCTCTCATCTGCGAAGTGTTTGACAAATAAAGTGTGGTCTGCATGTGTCTGAGAGTATCCATCCTGTTTGAGGACCTTGGTGAATTTTTCGAACCATGCTCTAGGTGACTGTTTAAGTCCATATAGTGCCTTTCTCAACTTGCATACCTTCCCTTGTGTATCTTTAGTCTCAAAGTCAGGAGGTACATCTATGTAAACTTCTTCGATCAAATCTCCATTTAAGAATGCGTTCTTGACATCGAGTTGAAGCAGTGGCCAATCCTTATTAACTGCAATAGATAGCAAGACACGAACTGTGTTAAGTTTTGCTATAGGAGAAAAAGTCTCTTGATAATCAACTCCATATGATTGGGTGAACCCTTTAGCCACTAGTTGAGCTTTATATCTATCGATATTTTCATCTGCCTTTTGTTTAACAGAGAATATCCATTTACAGCCTACTGTTTTCTTTCCAAGTGGTAGCTCTGTTAACATCCATGTATCATTCTTTTCAAGTGCAGTATATTCTTCTAAGGTTGTCTTGTGCCATTCAGGAACTTTTAGAGCCTCATTGACAGAATTAGGAATCTTGATGTTGTCTAGTGATGTCACAAATGCCTGTAATTTTAGGGACAAATTTGTGTAAGAAATGTAACTTTGAAGAGAATGTTGAGTGCATGATCGAACGCCTTTTCTTTGTGCAATAGGAAGATCTAACTTAGGGTTAGAACCAAGTTTTGGACTAGATTCTGCTTCATTTTGTAATCTTTCAGATTCAGTTTGGCTCAGGAGAGTTTCTTGGCTTTGCTGATTTCGTGTGGGCAAGTCAGGATTTCTCTTTCTTCCATAAACTTTTATGACATCATTAGGAAGGAGAAGATGTCTAGGAAAGACAATGGGAGATTGATCAGGTTTGGTTTTTGAAGGAGAATCTAGAATGAGTATCAGGTTGGAAGAGGACAAGGTAGTGAAGGGTAAATGAGATGATAAATTCGGTTCAATGAGTGACGACCAATCCCAATTTTGCAATTCATTAGTGTGATTCTCCCCTTGAATTGCAGAATTAGAATAGAATGGAGTTTCTTCGAAGAAAATAACGTCTATGGAATGGTAAAACTTACGAGTGATGGGAGAGAAACATTTGTAGCCTTTTTGATTGGCTGAGTAACCAACGAAGATGCATTTAATGGCTCAGGCATCAAGTTTGTCACGATATTGTGAATGAATATGGACAAAAACAGTGCAACCAAAAACCTTGAAAGGAATTGGTGACACAAGTTGTGAGGTAGAATATTGACTCTGAAGCACTTGTAAAGGTGAATGAAAGTTGAGAACTCGAGAAGGCATTCGGTTGATCAAGTGTGTTGCAGTAAGAATGGCTTCACCCCAAAATTTTTTAGGAACATTGGTTTGAAAAAGTAAAGTTCGGGCAACCTCAAGTATATGACGGTTTTTGCGTTCGGCTACACCGTTTTGTTGTGGTGTGTCAACGCAGGAGCTTTGTTGGACAATACCATGCGATTTGAGATATCCACTAAGATCGAAATTAAAGAAATCCCTAGCATTATCAGTTTTTAGGATTTGAATATTGGCATTGAACTGAGTTTGGATCATGGCATGAAAAAGTGGAAATATGTGCTTGGTTTCAGATTTGTCTTTCATAAGAAATGTCCAACATAATCGAGTATGATCATCAACTAACAGTAACAACCATCGAGCACCAGTAATACTGGGAATGTGACATGGTCCCCAAATGTCACCGTGAATGAGGGAAAAAGGGTGACTTGGTTTGTGCGTGCGAGGTGAGAAAGTGTTTCGAGTATGTTTTACCAACTGACAAACTTCACAATGAAATAAATTGGGATTTTTATTGATGAATAAGGATGGAAACAAACGTTTCAAATGCGAAAAATTTGGATGACCTAGACGAAAATGCCACATCATGATTTCACCTTCCTTATTAGTATGACTATGAGACATAAGATTATGACTCAATTGACATTGATGACTAACAGAATGGTTTGAAGGAGTTTTGATATCAAGAACATAGAGGCCTACACGTAAATCAGCACTGTCAATCATTTTCCCCGAGCTTAGGTCCTAAAAAACACAAGATTTAGCCAAGAATTTAGTTTCACAGTTAAGGTCACGATTTAATCTACTAATTGATATGAGATTGCAGCAAAATCCAGGCACAAATAACACAGATTTGAGAGTGAGGTTGTTTGAGAGGCAAATGGTCCCTGTTTCGACCACTGTGGTGCGAGTACCATTGGCAACACACACTGTTTGAAGTCTGTTGCAAGGTGAGTAGGTTGTGAAAAGTGATTGATCACTTGTCATGTGATTGGAGGCACCTGAGTCTACTATCCAAGATGAGGAGGAAAATTTTTCAGCATGCTTTGTTGAATTACTGGAAATATGTGTGGAGTTATTCCTGCTTTTATTAAATGTGGTTTTGATATTTTCTTTTTGTATAAGTTGTTGGAGAAGTTCTAGCTGTTCCTTAGTGAATGTGATAGGATTACCAGAAAATGCACTTGAGTTTGAAGGTTGAGTTTGTACTGATGGTTGGAGAGACTGGAATTGAAAAGATGCAGGTCGAAATAGCTCTTCTTGAGGATTGGTACTGTTAAAAGGAGAAGTAGAAACATTAATAGCTGCACTATTAAATATACCACCAAAATGATTATGTTTAAGAGCAGGATCAAGAATGGATCCAAGCCCAAAGTTACCTGAATTTCCCATATTGAATTCAGTTTTGTTAGTTGTCTCTGAAACCTTCTCATCCATGTCATCTTCCAGTATACTAATAACATTTAAACTTTCAGTTTTTTCATAACTTTCATGCTCAAAAGCTGAAACTTGAGTTGGAAACTGAAAAGATGCATTCTCTACCTGAGTAATCCTATCCTAGGTTGATTTCCTACGGTGTACATTGTGTGTTTCTTGGTGATAAACTAGTGTCATGATCCTCTACCAAGTAAAGAGTTGTGGCATGATCTTCAGCAGAGTTTGAATATCGTGCACTTGCATCTTTGTCTGCAGAGATCAAATGGATTAGGTCCCTGCTTTATGAACTAGATTTCAAGCTAAAACATTCTCTTTGCTATATTGTGACAACAATAGTACCAAATAAATATCACATAACCTAGTGCTGCACTAGAGAACAAATAACATGGAGATTAACATAAATTTTGTTCGTGAACAGGTGGTAAAAGAGGTATTGCACATCAGAGTACCAATTAGCAGACTTGCGAACTAAGTCTTTGCCTAGATAGAGATTTCTTGAGCTTCTAGGCAATGTTATAGTGTTTAAGTCACCTTAAGTTTGAGGGGGAGTATGAAGCATTGTTATTGTTAGTTTGTTAGTACATAGAGTAGGGCTTAGAGTCTAGTGTACACATGTAATTATGTGGCTGCTTGTTACGTAACAACTTAGGTTATAAAAGGAAACCCTATAACAATTTACAGTTCAATGAAATGACTCATTCATTTTTCACTTTTTTAATTTGCTTGGCATTCTAGTTTACAATTTTAGAATACATGTTCATTCAGAGAAATTCTTCTGTACAGAGTACGAGAGGTCCAAAGTTGCTGCTGATAAGATTGCTCTGCAAGCTGTGATGTCTGAGGGTTTTCCAATTGTGTTGGTTTATCCTGGAGTTGTTTACGGGCCAGGAAAGCTCACGGCCGGGAATATAGTTGCTCAACTGGTATGTAAAATTATGTTGTTTGTTTATCAATGTGATTCAGTTTGAGGTTTGATTCATTTTATACCGATGGGAGTCTAATTTTTAGTCACCATGATTGACGCTAAAAGGGAAGATTAGATAACTGTTACCTTGAACTTTGATTGAGAATTGCAGTTTTTGTTGTTGTTGAAGTTTCACAGCTTTAAACAAAAAAATAGGGAAAATGAAAAATCTAAACCCTTAAATTCATAACAAATAAAAAAGAGCACTCTTAACATTAACCCATACTTCTTTCAATTCAAAGTGAGAGTTATTTTTATTGTTGTGTTTTGGGTGTTATTTGATGTATTTTCCCAAAATTTTATAAGTTGTGATTCTATGGACAATAAGTGTAATGCAAAACCTTTAAGACTACTCAGTTACTCAACACGTTGCCAACCGCCCTGTAAAATAGTAAAGGTTTGGCATCTGCTAGGGATTACCTTGTTCAAATCCCCCGCTGCAAAGTATCCTTTGATGATTAAAAAAAAGAAAAGAAAAGAAAGAAAGACAATTAGACAAAGCCGATATGTCATCATGAGGCTGAAAAAGTTGATTTAGTTTTATTTTTTGTTGTTATACATGAAAGTTAACTCTTTCAAAAAATTAAGGTATTGATCTTTGATTCTTATTAGTAGTTAACTAATTACATGTTTCAGCTTGTCTGTTTTTGGGGAAAAATCTTGCCTGATAAATGCTGAAAGGTTGGTATGTGATATTTTCTTGAACGGGAACAATCTTCTAGTGTTTTCTCTACCTAAAAGATATCTCGACTAATGTGAATAATCAAAAAGATACATAGCAGCATTTGTCTTCCCACTAATTTAATTTGAAGTTGTTCTCCGTCCAGATTATTGAGCGGTTTAATGGGAGGTCCAGATTATTGAGCGGTTTAATGGGAGGCTACCTGGTTACATAGGCTCTGGATTTGATAAATATTCATTTAGCCATATTGACGATACAGTAGAGGGGCACATTGCAGCAATGAACAAAGGGCAACCTGGTGAAAGATATCTACTAACAGGAGAAAATGCATCATTCAAACATGTCTTTGACATTGCTGCGATCATTACTGAGACAAAGAAGCCTAGATTTAGCATTCCTTTATGGTTAATTGAGGTATATGGATGGCTATCAGTTCTTATTTCACGAGTTACCAGGAAGCTTCCTCTAATCAGCCCCCCGGTATAATTTCTGTTTGCATACATTGAATCTTTTTAGTGCCTAAGTATATTATTTTTTCCCTAAATGCGTATTAATACTCCTGGACAAACTGCACATTCTACTTTTATTCTTACCTCGCTTTTTCTCTTTATTTATAGAAATGTCCTACCATTGCATTTTTATTTTTCAAATATGGTGCAGACTGTTCATGTTCTAAGACATCAGTGGGCATATTCTTGTGAGAAGGCCAAACGAGAGTTGGATTATAACCCTAGGAGCTTGAAGGATGGATTAGAAGAGGTGCTACCCTGGCTGAAGAGTTTAGGCTTGATAAAATACTGAGGAGAACACCGTTGTTAGATCTATGTGGGAGGTAAGCTGACTTTGTTAAAGAGTGCTGCTGCAGTTGCTTTCACTGTAATCTTGTTTGTATTACTAGAATAGTTTGTGACACAGTTGCATCTCCCGGATCCCAAATTAATTACATGGTGACATTAATTTGATTATATGCATGTGTTGCTTGATTGGATGTTTTATTCCATTTATGATTAATGCCATAATTTACTTGGCCAATTAATTAGGTGAAAAATCAAATGCATGTGCAATTGGAAGATTAATATGTTTAGATTGTAAATGAAATGACATATTTACATGAGGATGAAATTAATTGAGATAAGATGTTTATGAGATTCATGAGACAAATCTTTATTTTTTAAAACTCATCTTATCTTGTTTCGTTTAATTTTTAATGAAATGAGATATTAATGAAATGATACTAATTAAGATATATTATTTGTCTCTAATGGGTCTAAATGAGACAATTAAGAATACAAAAACAATAGAAAATATGACAAATGATAAATTATAATGTAAGTTTAATAAGAAAAAAAATGATATAAACATATATTTAAAGTTAGGTTTATTAGAACTACAATCTAAATGAGATAAAATGAGATGAAATAATATTTATATGAATTGTGATGATATTGCATCATGAGTTTATTAGCGATATTAAATGAGAGATGTGATGAGATGAAAGATCTCATTTTACTTGCATCTTCAGTGGAATATGTATCCTTATGTTTTAGGGTGCTTGAGCCTACTAAATGCTATGCTATTAATGTTACGAATGTAGATAAGTGACTTGGTATTTAATGTGTAGGAATGCCAATTGTGATTCATTTATGGATCCGACTAATAATCTGAGAGTAATATGTGTGTAATTTGAATTGTCGTGGCAATTTGGTGGAAATTGTTGTCACAATATTTTGATTCTATAAATAGAGTGGTAAACTAACAAATATATGATATAACTATTATATGATATAACTATTATAAAAGTTGTAAATATATCATCTAATTTTATGAGTGATAAAAATAGTATTATTATGTTATTTTTTGATAATTATATTATATTTTTGGTGGTAAATTTATAAAATCAATAAGAAGTTTGGTGATAAATTTGTACCTTAGAAATATAAAATGGGTTGTTTAATTTCATCCCAGGTCTCATTTAGTATTTTAATGTGGTCATGGTATAACATAGTTTCATTTCATTTAAATATTACATCTTTTAAAAAATAATTTTGTATCATAATTTCTATTGTTTTGTATTTTTACTTGTGTCATTTAGGTCCATTAAGTACAAATAAGATATCTCAATAGTATCATTTCATTAACTTCTTATTTTACTAAAAATTAAGTGAGATAAGACAAGCTGAGTTTTGAAAATTAATAAATTGTATCATGAATCTTATTAGCATTTTATCTCATTTATACTTCTGGTACCATTAATAAGAAGTTTGGTTGTAGATTTATACAAGTAATAAAGAATTTGGTGGTTGATTTCTCATAACAATGATAGATTTGTATCACTAATAATATTTTAGTGTTATTTTTTATTCAATAAAATTAGATGATATATTTATAACTTTAATATTAATTCGATGATATCGTGCTTTGTATTTTTGTTAGAATGCAACATCTTTATAAAGAGATGTGCTCATGGATTTTGTGTGTGTGATATGTTTTGTATGGATATGTGGTCTATAAAATATTTTTTTATGTATGTTGTATAGATTTGAGTAAACTAATAAATCTACTATTAAATATTTACTTTTTGTATAAATCTACAACTAAAGCTTGGCTCTTAACAAATTACCACTGGAATTTTCCCATGTGTTATAGTCAACATTACACTTTCACCAAGCTCTATAACAAGCCTCACTTCCTCTTGAACACATATGATCATTATTCATTAATTGACCATTTATCCTTATGTGTATTGTATGAGATTTTGAACGGCCCGTGGGAGAGTGTTCAGGATACAGTGCACTAAGAAAGATTTTGACATCTCAATCTCGAGATTCTTAAGTTGAGCTGCAGATTCTCTCATTTTCATAATGTGCTCGCGCACACTTTTCACACTGGTGAGTCTTAAGGAAGAGAACTTCATAATAAGGATGCTTGGCAAAGCCTTATATGAAGTGACGAATTGATCATCAATGGCTGGCTTTTAGCAGATCCTACACATTGTTATGCTGATCAATAGAACCACGAATACTAGCAAAAATCTTAGTCTTAATGAACATCACACTAAGGTGATTAAGTCGCTCCCATTGTTCGTAAAGCGTGATATTCGCTGGAGTGCTGATTTCAGTAATTTTAGGTCGTTCATTTTTCTTAATAGCATAGTCAATATCCATCCATCCTAGATGAAGGAGAATACTTTCCTTCCAAACTTTATAATTATCCCTTTTTAATTCGGGAATGTTACAACATATATAAGAAAAATTCACAGGTTGTAAATTTACGATTAAAGATTATATGTTTTTTAAAATTTGAAACCTAAATTAAAATCGACCTTTACCAATGTAAATCATGACAAATATGAATCTAGTGACATAAAACTTGCCTATAGGTTAAAATTCTAATTCAATTAGATTTATTTTAATTTTATGATAAAACTATCAAATTATGTTCCTTTTTCTAATCCCTATGGGTAAATTAAAAAATATATTTTGATATTATATCATAATTAATCACATTAAATATAATAAAAATTCATGTGGGAAAAGCTTTATTATATCACATATGATTAATCACAATTAATATTTATTTTTCTAAATGTTATCCTAAATAAATCTTATTATAATTTTAATTACTTAAAGATGGTGTGACTACTCTCTAATTAATTAAACTATATGAATCACTTAAATATTAACTAAATTCTTAGGATCAATTATTGTATAGAATCATAAATAATATTAATTTAATTTCAAGTGTACAAATATTATCTATCTTAAGATTGTATGTATAAAGAAATGACAATACATTATACAAGTAAAATAAATAATATTAGTACTAATTAAATCCATAAAGAGCTATTAACAATTAATTTCATTATGCATAAATTATTTAACCAAATTTCATATGTATAATAAATTACAAAATTTATATATATATAAATACCAAAACAAATAATTTAAGCATAATGAATTTAAACATAATTTTTAATGTCCCAAAAATTATTGAAGTAAATGTTACATGTATAAGAAATATTATATATGTGACAAAATTAAGTTAAATAGTTAATCATATTAAAATCACATTATGAATTTTTTTAATAAAAATTAAATTCTGAATACATATAATAATAAACCCTATATATATAATAACATAATATGCATTGTGGCCTAGTGGATTGTGCGTTGAATACTCCCTTAGGATACCAGGTTTTGAGTATTATGAACAACACAAATTTTTTTTCCGGGCAAGTCATCTTCAGCCTTCAACCGAGTCAACTTGACCCGGTTTCAACCCTAACAGATACCTGGCCGTATCTCTCGATTCCGGTGATAAAATTCGTCTTTCTTTTAATCAAAATTCTTATAATTGTATTTTCAAGTGATTCATGATCTCAATTTGAATCAAAAACGTCATTTTAAATAAAAAGTTAATTAATACATTCCAATAATTGCGAACGACAAATTAGAATAATGTTTTTCATGGTTTTTCATGTTTCAATTCACATAATCATTAGAAAATTAATAATGAAATCATTTATAATTGTCATATGCATCAAAACCAAGCCTTTCAAAAAACTCAATTTCAAAGTACTTGGTAAAACAGAGATCATTCTAAACTGATCAAGACAAAGGTAATATGAGCTTTGATACCAAATATAAGTATAAATTAATCAATCCAAGTGCAAAATAAACAAATTAAAGGAATCAAAAATAAGTAAAGTAAGGATTTTACCTCAAACCATTAAAATTGTTCTTAAAGCTCCAAACTGATCAAAATTGTTCTTAAAGCTCCAAACTGATCAAAATTGATTTTCTTTTTATGTTAGGAGCTTCTAAGCTCTTAACAACACTCAAATAGATGATGTATTGTACTGAAATTGTGTGTTGAGCTTAGGGCTCATAACATCCTTTTTATAGCCGTGTTTCCCATCAAAGCATTTACATCGTTACCAACTTTTAGCCATAACCAATGAGTTATGACTCTTTAATGATAGAAACGTTTAGACCACATTTGAATGATCCGTTAAAGAAAAACAGATTAAAAATTGAAAATTGGAGAACGAATGGATCGGTTACATTAACAATGTCATAAATGTATGGTGGAGTTGTTGCAATATTATATTTTGTTGTTTTTATAACATATTTATTACTAATTTTAAAATTTATCAAAAACACTCGTGATAAATGTTAATTGGTATATAATAAATATATTAAAGAAAAAAAAATATTTTCAATAATTTTTAAATTTAATAATAAATTGACTGTTGAAATAATAAAATAAGGTATGATATAGCATAAAAAATGGGCACTTATCAATTTGTTTTGTTTGCTCTTATTGATGAAAAGGGAATAGGTGAATATTAAATCCATATAATTATATAAGTAAGTTTAATTATATTTTATAGATACGTGATAATTTATAAAAATGTAGAAAACGTTTATTTTATTGTAATTATATTCATAACGTATGGATAATGATAAAAATATACGTAACAAAATATATTTTTAAAATTATAATTATGCTAATAACGTATAAATAATAATGTAATTATTTATATGTGAATACTATTTTATACCCTTCTAATTCATTATTAACTGAGAAGAAGGATAAAAAGTTGTTCATTTTAGCTGTAATTCTAAATATGTTAGGCATTTGGAAGATAAGAAATAAGGTTATATTCCATGAATCTCAACTCAATTTTATTGGTACTATAAGATAGATTTCTATGTTTTTAATGATTATCAGCAGCGAATAAATAATGCTTTTCAAGAATATATGATCTAGAGTTTACTCTTTAAGAGATACTCATTGGATAAAACCTCCTACTCAAACCATCAAATTCAATGTAGATGCCAGTTACAAAAATTGTATTTCTGTAATTGAAGTGATTGCAAGGGATTTTTATGGAGAAGTGGTTGAAGCTTTGGCAAAAATTATTGAAGTAGAATCAGCTAATGAGATTACAGAAGCAAGAGCTTTATCTTTGACAATAAGAATGGCTAATGCTTTGAACTTAAAAGATGTAAAATTTGAAGGAGACAATATCAACATTATCAACTATACAAATGTTATGGATGATCAAATTTCTTGACAAGCAAAACAGTACTTGGATGAAGCAATTGTAATATTTAATTTTTTTTTATTGTATTTGCTTAAGATAGATTCCAATAAATTGTAATAGTTCTGCTGATGCATTAGCTCATTGGGTAATGAGATTATTTTAGAATCTCATATTATGAAATTGCTATTATAATTTATGAAATATAAATGCTATTTACCAAAAAAAAAGAAATTTGGAATTTGATATTTGAGAACATCCTATTTCAAAATATTGAGCCTGAGACTAGTTTTCCTATCCCATAACGTCCTATTTAAGAATACTGAGCCCAAGGCTAGTTTTCCTATCCCACTTTTGGTATTTTACAGTATGTATTAACAATATGTGATAAATTTACGGTGGAGTTTTTGCAATAATATATATATATATATATATATATATATATATATATATATATATTTGGTTTCTATAATATATTATTAATAATTTTATAAATGATTAAAAACACCCATGATAAATGTTAATTGGTATATAATAAATATATTAAACATTTTTTAAATTTAATAATAAATTGACTGAAAACAATAAAATAAGGTATGGTAGTAACCCCCCACCTTAAATATATGTGCAAATATAGTTAGTTATTGCATAAAAAATAGATATTTGTTCATTATTGACGGCTCACACTGAAAAGTGGAATAGGTGAATATTGAATCCATATATTATATGTCTAGAACAATAATTTATAAAAATAAATAAAACATATACTTTGTTATAATTATGACGTATATGACAAGTCTTAATAGTGTATCAAGAAATTTCAAATAAGTTATTACCTTTGTAGTGGTGGTTGATTTATGATTAGAGATCATGAAGGATACTGTAAAATAGTAAAAAATGTTTCGTAGTTGTTAGTATTTATCCTTAAATAATGATGCTATATATATCTTATTTGAGTATAAATATATTAAAATTATTTAATTTATAATAAATTTTAAATGTGAAAAAATCTAATTTTTAAAATTCAAGGGATATAATTTTATTTTGTACATAAATTTATCTATAATTCTATAAATATTATACCAAAAATTTTCTTTATAAAAAAATGAGATGAAATACGTATCCTTTACTCATCAATTTATAGATCCAATCCTGTTTGTAGCACGCTACTAATATAACTCATAAATTACAATTATTATTAAATAAAAAATAACTATATAAACTAATTTTTAATAAATTAATATATAATTAAACTTGGTGTTACCATTAGACTCATATAAAACTCAATTATGCATTAAACATGGTGATAATCAGGTTACATGCACGAGGAAATTGAAAACCCAGAGGAGAAAAAGGATGTATTATTACAAACATATATAGAGCTACTAACCAAAAAGAAGAACGTACTTATTAGGGGTGAATTACCATATATATCATTATTGTAAAAGTATTATTTATTATTTTGGGAGTATATTTCATACAAATAAGATTATTTAATTTCTTTCTAAATTTATTATTGGATATTTATTTTTTATAAAGTAAAATTTATACTAATTTTAAATTTCATTGAATTAGAGTAACAAATATTTATGTAATCTAGAAATAATGATTAATTTCCGTTTATTTCATGGGTACATATATTGGTTAGAAGATAATAAGTTTGATACCTAATTGCTTATGAGCAAAGTCAGCAAGACCGCTGATCTCATCGTCATCAATGAAGCCATTGCCATTGCCATTGCCATTGAAATCAACAGATCGTAAACCTAACCAGCTTTTCCAAAAAGCAAGACGACTACCAGTGAATTTAATAGCCTCCTGGAGTTCTGATCTGCTAATACGACCATCTTTGTCTTCATCAAATTTCTTCAACCATTCCTTGAACTCATCTTAAGTCATTAATCTCGTCCCATCACTTGCTATCCCAGGACTCTTAATTGCCATTTCAACTATTAATAATGTTTTGATTCTATATATAATCTCATATCATATATATTTACTAATTTCGCTAAATGCTAGCTTGCTTTATTTTATAGAACAAATTATTCACTACAAGTATTACGTACGGAAAATGTTTTATGTTCTAGCTAGCTAAGTCACTCAACAACGTAAACTTTCTCTTCTTATTATATTACTTTCACTTTATATCATGATAATATATATAAAAGATCTTTATTAGTGTTATATATCACTATTCATTATATATGCTTTCTTATATTAAAGAATATATATATATATAAGATCTTTATTAGTGTTTTATCTTATATTAAAGAATATATATATATCGGTTGTGTACTAATATTGATCCGTCGGTACAGATTAATAATAATTTAAAAATATAAATTTGAATGTGTAAATTAAAAAAAGAATAAAACAAATGTGGTCATTTTTATATATGCTTTCTTCTCTCTGTCCAACGATTATGACATGTTATTGGGAATCACTGATGAATAAATCCTCATCATATAGAACAATTTACTCCTTGTTTAAACATGTTTAAAATGATTGAAACTTTCTAAGAGTTCTAAATTGAGATATTATTTTTTAAAATAGCAGTACACATGCAATTCATAGATATTGATATTGTCAACTTGCTAAACAAGAAAAAATAAATCTTAAATTGTCAGCATTCTATATAAAATCCTTAATTACGCATTTATGATCTTTTCAGCAGCATAATTAACTTCGACTATGAAATATATATATATATATATATATATATATATAATTAACTCTAAGTTAGTGGGTTAATTTAAGTCATATTATGTTATTGATATTGTTTGGACACTTAATCTTATTGTTTTAAAAAGAGAAGATAAATTAAAGATAAAATATATTATTTTAATATAAAAACATTGAAATAATGTAATTAACTTAATCAGAGGGACACTTTTCTATATCTTTATTAAATTTATTCATAATGAAATTTAATTGATAAATATATAAATATAATATTTGATATTTTTTGAATAGTTTAAGTTTTTGAAAAAAAAAAACGATCAGCCCTTTTATTTATCTTAGTTATGAAACTAATTACTCATAAAGTATAAGTTAGGAGAGATCTTAACAATACTTTTATAGATATATACTCACTAAAAATTGGTGTAAAATAAATATACCCACTAACAAATAAAAAGATACACCCACTAAGAAATGAAAAGAAAATATTTTATTACTCGATAAGAAAAAATAAGTTCCCACTAAGAAATAAATTTGAAATGGGTTAGATAGATACCTTGTCAGCTATCAGTTTTTGAATCAGAATAGTGAAAGCAATGGTTATCTTTCATAGTGTTTATTTATTATTTTTTACAATAAAAAATAAACATGTTGAGTGGATAGAAATTTAAGAGAATTAAAATAAAAAAAATGTTCTCATAATATTTTTTTCTTTTTCATATTTTAAAATTTTATTTTTTATAAAATATAAATAGTGATCTATAGTGGCTAAGCCAACAAAACAAATAGAAAAAAATTGATAAATAAGTAAACCGAATATTATATATAGTTAATAAATTAATATATATGAGTAATATAATACGTAAATAAATTCATTAATAACTTTTTTTTTATAATTATTAAATTTAAATAAGAATAATTTTGTCAAAATTTTAAATGAAAATAATAACAATATAATTTTTGTAACGCAATAGAATCAATATTAATAAATTATAAACGCACATGCTATTCATTTTATGACACACCTTACTTAATAAAATAATTAAATTCTTAAAATAAACAAAGAAAAATTACTTATATATACATCTTCTTCAACAATTCAATTTAACAAAATGTTCACCATATGAAACTCAAGATTGCACCTCCAACAAATTTAATGTTTATGATTAAAAATCTTAGGACCATCATGGAAGTAAAATGTCCTTTTCATAAATTATATTATTATTAATTGATGTTTGAAGATAATTTATTAGTTATTTAAATGATTACTCTTTTAATTATAAGGATATTATAAAAAAAATTTGTACATGCGGCTTAAATTTTTTTCTAAGTTTCTTAAATCTAATTAGAGGTGCTTTTAAAAAAAGTGAATACTTTGAGATAAATGGAGTGTGATTTTAGAATCTGGTTGAAATTGATAATGAATTTGAAGCTAGAAGTGGAATGAGAATAAAAACTAGTATCAAATCATCATAATTTACGAATTTTTAATGATACAATTTAAAAATTGGAGAACGTAAATTAAAATCAATATCTTTTTTTTTTAATTCTGATTCCCCTTAATAAATATACCCTTAATTAAGTGCGAAGCAAGTAATGCATTTATTTGTTGACTTATATTGTTGATGATAGGTGCTTAAGATAAAAACGCTAAAAAAAAAAACGATTAGATGTTTTTAAAAATAAAAAATTTATTTTAATAATAATGACAATTATAATAATAGGGTTATTTTATTTTTATAATTAACACATAATTTTATATTTTTATTTTTTTAACCAGAAAATAGCGTATGTTTTTTTCCAGAAAAAATAGATGTTTTTTGAGAAAAGATATGTTTTATGTTTTAATTAAGAAAAATAAAATATATTTTTTCTAGTGATGTTAAAAATGTTAGCATAATATCATCAGTATTAATAAGTTAACAAGAGTTAATGACAAATTATACGTATATTGATAATATTTTTGTAATATTTGTAAAGTTTAAAGGTTGAAAGTAAAAAAAAATTGATTATATTTTTATAACATTTATAAATTTTAATGGTATTAAAATAATAAATCAAAATTTGATAATATTTTTATAATAATATCTAAATTTAATACTAAAAATATCTATTTATTGGTAAGGAAATTGATGGAACATTTTAGTTGTATGAATAGCATCGCAGATCTTATAAGTCCAAATAAAATTGGAACCATTAATACTGGGATAATGACTTAGGTACACTACTATGGAACCATCAATACAGAGAGTTAGTTAAATTACCATTCTAGGGTTTTAATAAGGGGATGGATTACTTCACTGAGGGATCGATACCAGTTTCATTTTATCCTCTCTTAATACATTACAACAATATAGGATATATAAGACGGTTATTATTTCATAAACTAATAGAATGATTATAAGTAAATGTCAATTTATATGTTATTCAAGACGATTATTAAGAAAAATGTCACGTGAAACTTTATAGGATAGCTTTTAACCATCATATAAAATATTTTTTTTATGACGGTTACTAATTGTCCTATAAGTTAACCAATAGGACACTTAATAGCTATCTTATGATGATAAGTAATTATCTTAAAAGTTATTTTTTTAATACTTAGTTAGAGTTAGTTTTAGAAACACATCACACACATACCCATCGAGCCTAGCCATGTTGTCAAGTTTCTTTCCTAATCAATGTTATTGATCATTTTCAATAAGACATCATCGTCATTGTCGGTCTACCAATCATTGTCGTCTATTCATGTCGAAGCCTCATGCGTGCTCTATTTTTCCTTGCTTTCTTCCAACTAGTGTTGTCGAGTTTTAGTCCAACTAATGTAGTCAGTCTCTTCCAATCAACCATCATTGTCGTCTTCGATCAAAAAGATGTAGTCATTATCAATATCGAGCATTTGATTAGCGATGACTAAGAACTAGGTCACCATGAAACTTATTAACATCATTTTTGATTAGATCCTAGCTCTTTTGTTTTGTCATGTTTTTTTTAATAGATATGTGTTCTTGTCATTAGATTTAAATTCATATTGATATTAGAATTCAATTGTTTTGGTTTTGTGGATCTAAAATATTTTTATTTATTTTTAATCGGATGGACTTGGACTTGGACTTGTTCTTAATTATATATATATATATATATATATATATATATATATATAAAATGAAATTTTATGGTATGAGATTTTATTTATATATGTATTAATAAAGTAGGAAATTATCAATATATATAATTGTTTTTCAATAATTATGTATATAGTACGCTAAGTGACCATCCTATATATACATATAAGACAGTTATTGATCATCCTATAAAAATTCTTATAGGATGGGCCATCTTATACGTTGAGTTCTTTCCTATAAGAAAAATTGACTATACTGTTTTCCCTTTTTTTTGTTGTACTAACACATGGAATGCAATGTTCATAATTGACTATAATGTTTTCCTTTTTTTTTTTGTTGTACTAACACATGGAATGCAATGTTCATAGTTCAATTTTTAATGCTTCATCACTTACATTAGTTCTCAAACATCCCCTAAAGATTTGCATCACATATTACAATTTTTCACCTTGATGCTAATCCTTGAATAGTCCATTACCTGGGTCCTCAATCTCTTTTCAACTACCATGAATAGGTGGTCACCTTTAACACGTGAAACAATTTGACTAAGGTAAAATGTCTAATTTATGTTGAGTCTTTAACCATATATATAACCAACACCACTTCAAGGTGTTCTTCAATAACCTCATAATTCAAAAATACCAATCACGAATTTTCATTCCCATCCATCAATTCAATAACACATCTTATCATGGTAAAATATCAATGCTAAACTAGTTGTACCATAATCTCATAGCTTATTAAACTAAACAAAAAAACGTTCAAAACCTCATGATCAAATATACCAAACTTCACATAAACAAGTTAACTATACATATGACCAATATTAATTGTACCCCTAAGGTATATCAGCACTATACTCATTGCATATCTTAAATTTCGTACATCAAATGTATTGACAAAACTTTACCATTTCTACATTCACATTAGCAATAATAAAAGATAGTGCAACAAACAAGTCAAAGTATTGAAACATGATACTTGTTTGTTGTGCAAACATCGTTCCACCAATGCTAGTCTCGTATCCTACCAAATCAAGCTTAGGTACATCATCTTCTAATGTTTTATTTCAATAGTCCTCTCTATTACTTCCATTGTTGGTTTTACTTAGGAAACATTTTTGGTAAAAATCAAATTTTTATTAAGAAATTTTCAAAAGATTTTGCTATTGGGCTAAAACTTTCTGGTCAAGATCCTTATGATATTTATAATTTTAAAAAAATGAGGATGAATGGGATCAATGAGTATCCTTGTGATTTCCAAATTGATCAAAATTTGTTCTACTTGTCCAATTCCTCCAAGAACAAGTTTGATTCAAGAACAACCTTCTTAAAGTATATGATGTTAGGTTGAATTTTGTGTCTCACAAAATTCCCCTCAATTGAGTGTTGAATTTTCTCTCTAAAATTCAATGTATTGGCCAATCATACGAAGGAACAATGGAGTCTTTTAAATGGTATCCAATTTCACCTAATTTGATTTAAAGTACAACTCTTAAATCCATTCTAACAATGAGTTGTATACATAATTAAATTGTCTGCTGAGAATCAAATTCTTACCCAACTTAGCCATACACACAACTTTAGGAATCTTGCTTATATTGTGTGCCACAAATTAATCCACTTAAATTGTATCATAAATCATCTAGTTTGATATTTATCAAAATTCCTTTGCTTGTCTCACAAGCATTTAAATATCTACTAAATACTTAAATTATCATTTTAATAATTTAATTAATTATTTATTTCAAAATAATAATAATTAATTAATCACATGGATTAAATGGTATGTTAAATTATTATTTTACTACTATATGTTTATTTGATATTTATGATCTTCATAAATTGTCCTTATAAATAAATATAAATTTTTATCATTTAAATAAATAATTCATATTTATCTTGGACATAACATCGTTCAGTTATTGTTATAGAGTAGATTTGGAGACCGATTGAACTATCAATTCAATCTTGAATAAAAATTGATACATTAATTAACTTTGAGTTACTTCATTAAAGAGTTGAGACTAAACTCTCTAATATCATAGTTGATATTTTCCCAACATAATATATATGAGCAGTCTATTTACATAACCATTAAGTGTAGTTCAATCCTCTACAACGAGTTCACAATACAATCAAGATCATTAAATTTGTTTTACATTTTTTATTGCATCTTTTCCTTGATTATGTGTGATGTGCATGAATGAGTATCTAAAATCATATTATAGATAATGCATAGTTATTCAAGCTCTGGACCACTAAATAAGAGAACTGCTATCTAACATTTGTTAATAGGAAAAGTAAATTTCACATCTTGTGAGATAGCCTCCCTGCTCACTAAAATCGAGATACTAAGATACAAGGTCTCTTAGCCCACCATTATGAGCATTATAGAGTAAGTAAAATACCAAGGTCTACAATAAGGGGCTAGCTAAATCATTTAGGATTAAAATCGTCCCATATGGTCAATAAGGGGCATATGTGAAAACATTTTTATGTAAATGGATACTAATAGTTTCTAATATGTCTAGTCTAGTCTAGTCATGTTTAATCAACTATTATACGAATTATTGCCGACTAGTTGTCTACACATGAGTTACCTAAAATAAGAGTCACTCTATTCCAAATGGATGTGAGACATACTATTGAATTAATGAAAGATCAATTTTATAAACTTTCATTAATTATCATGGAATACTTTGATTATTTCACTTAAAATCAATTCTTTTATATATGTACTAACTAACTAAGTTTTGAGTAAAGACAAATAAGCATGAATTATGTAATAGTAGATTTTAAAAACTATAATAGCACATATAAATAAAATAATATGTTTCTCTTATTATTTTAATTTTAGAATAGTTTAAATACAAAGTGTTAATGAATGTAATGATTCATGAAGATGGATGAAGCACAACAAGATGGATGCACTAGAGTTAGGTATATTGGAGATGTCTTGGTTGTGAGTCAGAGTTTCTTTATGATAATCAACTCCTTAGGGCCATCTTGCATGAATGTATTAGGTTTGATGTTGTGCAGTGTTTTGCCATTGAAAACCAAATGGGAGATTGTAAGTCCTATCATTTTCATGTTGGCATTCCCGTTTATAAAAAAAGTGTCTGTATTTTTACTTAGTGCATGAAATCTTCTATGTAAGGTTGATTATTGATGGTTCATTGTTTCACACACTCACATAGATTTTACATTTTGTATGTTTGCATGATACATACACTACTTGGGGTCTTAGAGCTTGTAGTTTGTATGTTTAGGTTGTGCGTTTGCATTGTGTTTGTTTTGTTGTTTATTGGTATCTATGGGAAACTTAATCATAAATTTTCAAAGTAAAAAATGGATACTAGTGTAGGTCGTCGAGCGGTTAGCAAGAGCTCATCAAGGTGGTTAGTGATAGATTGTGGCCATTACTCTCACCTTGGTTGTGGAGGATAACTCGCCTAGTTGGTCAGTGACAGCTTACAAAGGTAGTTGGTGAGTTTACAACAAAAAAAATCTATAAATACCCAATCCTTTTGAGTTTTTTAAATTAATTAGAAAACGAGAGGAAACTCTGGTAGTTTGAAAACTCAAGCATTTGAGGAAAAAAAACATTTCCAGTTTTATATCAATGATACATTATGTGTGGCTCTTTATTAGTTATACGTTGATTATTTTTGTCAAAACTTGTTTTCAGGTGGGTTTAATTAAAGTCATATTAAATACGAAGACATTTTTATCTAGGTACATGTGAATAAGAGTTGTCATTACCCTAGGTTGTTCACTATACTAAGTTGTATGGGGTTGTGTAACATCTAGGGAAGAGATATATTCATTTTGATCCCGATTACTGTGGAGAAAAAAGTAAAGGAAACTTAGGCATAGTTGAGCATGATCCTCTAACTGATAGATTTATAGTTGTATAATTTTTGAAGTTATAAATTGATGAGTTGTTATTTAGTTAATTGCTTGCTACTAATTGGTTGCATTAAGAAAACCAAATATGTTACCATTTAGGTATTGGATTCTACTGGGGTTTACCATGTCAAATTGTCATGTTATTAATGATCACATGTGTTGTTAGTACAACTAGAGTAACTTCTGAATATGTTTTCACATATAAGGATCTAATTGTAATTGGAAATAGTTTATTTTCTTTAGGACTCTCATGCTTGTCCATGGTGTTTATTTTGCATATGTTGTTTTGGCTGTTGTTGTTTCCTCTAATTATCTACTTCTATAATTAATTAGTTGTTTCTTTCCTCTTATTTACTTCCCTTTTTATTTATATGTTTATTGTTTCTGCTTGGTGATAGAGTTGATGAGTTCTTAAGGTATTTGTATCACCTACACCTTGGTTTTGCACCAAGTTGTTGACTTTGTAAACTAATTGAGAATGGCAATTCATTATACTTGTCTCCATCATGTTATAATTTGAATACAAAAGAGAAACACGCCTTATGTAGTTGCTTGAAGACAATTAAGATTCTAGATGGTTATTCATCTAACGTAAAGATTTGATATTCATGAAGGACTTACATCTTTATGAGATGAATTCACATGATTGCCATGTTTTGATGTAAAAACTTTTAACCAATCCTATTAGGTCCATTCTACCTAAACAAGTTTAGACAATAATAACTTTTTGTTCTCATTCTATAATACAATTTGTAAGAAGTCTATTTCATTGGTCATGTTTACCTATGATGGATGTATCCTTTTGGTATACACATGAAAGTTTTAAAAAAGTATGTATGAAATCTTAATCGTCTAAGGAATGATATATCTAGTGTTATATAGCCATGTAGGCATTTAAGTTTTGCTTGGAATAGTTATCTTATGTTGATCCAATTAGAAAACTGAAACACAAGTTGTTGTTAGCAAGAAAGATTTCCATGTTGAGAAAAAAATGGAGGATGGGAATATTGATTCTATAAAATGGGTGCATTAGGAGCAAGCCTATCATCTTATTTTGGTGAACATGGAAGAAGTTGAGATATATATTTAGTAACTATGCCTACTTTAAATCTAAATAAATTCTAGTAGTACTTTAAACCAAGTATCTATTGTAAAATCAAAACATGCCATATATTGCATATGGACTTATGAGAAGTTGACCCTCTATACCAACACAAAGGAGAACGATGGTTCCAAAAAGAGTAAAGCCACTAATTCATTAGTGGTTTAAGTATCATGTAAGTAACCAAATTTCTCTCCAATAGTTTGGAGAATTTAAGAAAATTATGTCAAAAAATAAATTATATCTCAAAGATCATGGATTTGAAGATGCAAATTCATTTATTAGTTTAAGGATCATGTAAGTAACCAAATTTTTGTCTGAAGTTTGGATACTTGAAGCAAACTATCTAAAAACAAATTAAATTATCTGTGATCTTATTTCTTTATATTATTGTGTAGATTAATGAGGAATTGAAGATCTTTACAATGAGGTGTTTCAATCAATATAATGGCTTGAACATTAACCAAAGTTTCATTCCTCAATAACAAGGTTATGTCATCAATGGGTATCAATTCATAAATCATGATCAGGATAGTATGCAAGTAAACCAAAATAGTGGAGAAAAATGATTGCTCAAACTTGGATTTTTGCAAGTTCAAAAGATAGGAAACTCATATTATCTTAAAATACATACAATGTGTAAGTCCTTTAGTCCTTTGAGTCTTTCTTAGCAATTTTGTGTGCAAAACACAAAGTCTATTTATTTTACGTAGTGAATTTGTCTTCTTATGTGTACGGTTGGTTGCTGCCGATCAATAATGCACATAAACACTTAGTTATGTACATTTTGTATGTGAGTATGTTTACACATATCACAAGGTTAGTTTTTGTAGTATGCATGCTAGGTTAAGTGTTATATTTTTTTTTTGTGTTTGTGGATATATGTAAAAATTACTCAAAATTTTTAAAACTAAAAATCATATTTTTGGTGCCTTGAAGACCCCTTTGGTAAGGCCTCGATAGGGGTTGACGACAAGGGTCAGTGAGGATTCGACAAGGCACCTTGGACAGCCAAATGTTTTCTATAAATACCCTTTTCATTTTTTTCTCAATTATAAAATGGAAGAATGACTACATAGGTTCTAAATTGTAGTGAAGCTTTGTCAAATTGAGACATCATTTTTTTGATTCGAGGTCACTATTACCTTGAGTGTTTGTTCGATATTAGTGATTCGTGATTGTGTAAGAAAATTATGCTATTGGGTGATAAGTACTCGAGGCAAATTGCTACTAGGTTTTATTTGAGGTGGATATCAGACTCCATTTCATAAATCATCTTCAATGTATATCAATGTTTTTGTTACGTATTTGTGAGAGTAAAATATCATTCTTAAGTTGTAAGTACTTAAGGCTATTTTACTAGTGGATCATGAGCAGTATTACGTTCTTGGGTTGAACTTAGTCATATTAATATTTTAGATAAAGTTATCGCCAATGCTGTGAGCGATGGTAATAATAGGTAGTTTAGGAAGAGTAGTCTTGAGGTATTTATGTTTATACTTTATCAAGTTGTATCTGTTAATTGTTTTTTAGTGCATTGTTTACTGTTGAGTCAAGCATTTTATCATATAGGTAGCGGTTCTACATTGATTTACCTTGTTATATCTATTTTAAGCACGATTAGTTATTGTGCTAGTATAATATAAGTTTCTATCATGTAGGTACCAACATACTAAATTTACTCTAATTAAAAAGCTTATTTGTTTCATGTTGTTATATACTTTCTTTCCCTACTTTGTAGCATGCCTATAGCTTTTTGATTGTTGATTCTATTGTTTTAAATTAATATTCCTACTCTTTGATTAATTTATACTACTTTATCTTTTTATCTATTATTTGTTTAATTATGTTGCTTACAAGTTTAGGGTGAGTCTTTAAGAAGTATATATCTTCTTACATTGGTAGTGTATCAGTTGTTAGACCTTTTCAATTGTTATCAGATTGGGTCCATCCTATTTTGCTTGAGTGCTATGGTGTTAATTATGTTTAAAATTGCTTTTTAAACACACCCTTCTCACTGATGGATTTGATAGAATGAGGTAATATAGGCAGGCCTCCACTTTTCAATGGGATTAATTATGCCTATTGAAAGTCCTAGAAGTGGGCGTCCTTGTTGTCACTAGGGAACCATGTTTGGTTTCTTATTGAAAATGGATAGAGGTATCCAACCAAAGCCCTTCTAGATAACATAGTCATTCCAAAGGCAATGATAGAATGGACTAAGGGAGAAAGCAAATAATTTGAATGGAACATCAAAGGGTTGTATGCCATCATAAGAGCTATTACACCTGTTGAGTATAGAAGAATTCAGAGTTGCACTACATCCTGGTAGGCATAAGGCATACTTGAAACTATGCATAAGAGTACCTATGCGGTGAAAAGTCTAGACTCTTGAAACTAAATAGAGACTTCACGCTCTATATCATGAAAAAAGATGAGACATATGATAATTTTTATGCACACTTCTTCAACATTGTCAATAGCTTCTATAATTTAAGAAGACTAACAAGCGAAGAGAAATAGATTGAAAAAATCATTGCTAGTCTTCCAAACCATTTCCATGCTAAGGTTGTAACTATTGAGTCTATATATAAGTCAGGAGAAATTAATGTGATTAAGTTATTAGGTGACCATCAAGTCTTCAAACTACATCGCTTACTGCAAATAAAAAATCAAAATATTAATGGTAAAGGGAAGTGCATTGCATTGAAAACCATGAAGGGTAGTGATTCTTGTAAGGATACATGTACTACTATAATCAATGACATAGACTTAAGTCCTGACAAAAAAGAGATGGCATTGCTTGCCAATAAATTTACAAGATTCTTTTGGAATAAGAAGAGTACTTCTGGTGGAGTCAGAAGAGGTAGCACAAATACAAAAGTATCAAGATCAGTAAAGAATGATGATGACTCTATGAAAGTAGAGTGATTAATGTACTTTTTAACTTAATATTTACTTGTTTTATTCAATAAATTTTTGGGGTTATAAATATTAAAATATAAGCTTTTTAGTGAAAAGGGATGAAAATATAATTTCTAGAATTTTTTTGGATTTTTAACGTAGGACCAATCATAAGCTACCACATGGTGCCATGTAAGCAAAAGACCTGACTGGGCAAGCCATGTGGATACCACATTAGTAGAAACAACCAATTGCAAATTACAGTGTGTGAGGAGTGATCTAGATCCTCGTCACGTGTCAACACAAGGTTCATCCTAACTTCATCCCGCTTGGTCAACGTGCTCGCCATGAATTGTGATCTGATTTTTCCAATCGTTCCACCAGCATGCCATGCCATCTATTTCCACGAATCAAGTTGCGCCTACTGGCATTGATTGGGAAATCGTTGAAATAGACTGGCCCTGTTAATTTTTCTTTTTTTGATCTCAACCTTTGATATGAAGAAAATCCAATCGTTTAGTTTCCACCTAAGTTATATTTAACCTTCTAATTACCCCATAACCACTAACGAGCCATCATAAGCATAATTTTGATCAGTTTTTAGAGGTAAAAAGGGAGAAAAACATAGAAAAGTTCAAAAGAAAATACAATTTTGGTAGAGATTCAAGAGAAGATTAGCACTACAATTCAAGAGATCGATTGTATTTCTTCTTTTACTCCTTTCTTTATCAATATTTATGGCTTTCTTTATGAAAAATATGAGTTTTATGAACAAAATTATATGTAGTCAATTTATTAATCTAGGGATCTTATGAACACAATTTTTCCATGTGATATTCTAATATTTTACCTTAATCATAATTTTAATTTAATTATATTATTTAATCTGATTTTTATGTTATTAATTGTTTGGCCAACAATTTATCTATCGATACAATTTAATAGATTTGAGAGAATTATTTAATTGTTTGTCTTGATTAAATAACATGCATAGTTTCTTGGCAAAGATGTATGGTTCTTATGTATGTGATCCATAATTGATGAACTTAATGAGTAGAATGTAATTTAATTGACATGAGAGTGTGATTAAATTAATTAATATTTGGTGTGTAGTTTACTTGAAAGAAGAATACATTCTAAGTTAGAATCAATTGATCACATAATTAATTGATAATTATATTAGAGAGATTTTAGTGATTCACATATTTTGAAAATTGTGAGATTAAGTATACCTAGATATTTTTAATATATCTTCTTAGTTATCAAATCTGATTTAATTAATTTTTTTTTACTTTTAGTTATTTTAATTTGACTTTCTTAAAATATAAACATAAAAAATTGATTTTTTTAGTTTTAAAAATTAGTTTCTAATAAAATAATCTCTATGAGAACGATCTTTTCTTATTATTATATTACATGTTGCAATGCGTATACTTGCATATTAATTGTACACACTTCGTAAGTGGTGATCAATGAGTTAGAAAAACATGGAAGGAGCCATGTTAACTAGATTAAATTCTTCAAGAGGAGGAAGCTAGGACATATTACTACAAACTGCTTCTCTAAGAAGAAAAACATGAACAAGTGTGGAATGAATGTTAAGGTTACTATTTAGGATAGTACTAACAATTATGGTGAGAATGAACTTCTTAGGCTTCATGGTTTTAAGAACTATTGAAGATCCTTTGGCTGCTACCTTAGAGGGATAAGATGTGATAGTAGACGATAATGATGACCAAGATGAGTTTCTTGATACCTAAAATAAGCTCTTGTTAGAGCATATCAAGTCAGTGAAAGCTAAGAAGAAGAATTTGGAAATCCTTGAAGAAAAAAGTGTGAGATAAGAATTTTGAAGATGGAGACAAATTCCTCAATTGAAAGGGATCAAAGTGATCTCACTATCAAGTGTGAGGCTATTCAGAAAAAAAGTACTCTAATCTGTAAGAAAAATTGAATGGAAATCATGCTAAGATAAAAAGTATTGAGGAGGAATTAAAGAATTCTACAATTGTTAGAGGTACTCCTTTGTTTGATAGTATTGATCCTTCTTCTAATCAAACTTCTAAAATTACTTACTTGAGGAAGCATGTGATTGTGCTTGAAAGTGATAAAGAGTGGCTAGAATATACTCTTATGAGTGGTTACATAACAACGTCAATATTCTCATCAATTCATTAGGTATCTTGAGTTTTTCCTTCAAGAAAAGGAAGATTTGATTGGAACCTTGAAGGATAAGCTTTTAGTAAGTGAGAAGAAGTTCACTCATTCCTCCCCTATGGTTAGTAACTTTATGACTAGTCCACAAAAAACTTAATAAAATCATCATCAACAATATGTCTTTTGGTGATAAAAGAGGAATGGGTTTTGAAGGAGTTTCTACTACAATAGGTTTTGTGCCCATGTTTATCAAACCTATAACTCAAGAACCAAGTTGAAGTTTGTCGTAGCCATACCAAAAGGTAAGTTGGTTACTATGTTATAACCTTTCTCATCTAACAAGGTGAACACTTCAACTACTACTCATTCTGTTTTCTATTCTAGATGCAATCTCTTGCCTTTACCTACTACTTCTTCTCCTACTTATCACTATTATGGTGAACGTGGAGACTTGAGACACAACTATGAGAAATTAACTTTGCATCCCCGTATGAAAGTTAATATGAGTGCTTCTTCCTTTTTTTCCTTTTTCTGTTACTCCTTGGAGTGAGAGACCTATATTCTCTCAATTTTCTACACATTTGTTCCATCTATGTTTCACTGATGGACACATTACTAGGCAGTGTCATAGATACATTGAATTACCTCTTGGAGTTCTCCTTCTTACTCTCTCATTTCTATCCCATTAGGGTGTAGTTATTATGGCTCATATAAGCATGTTCTAGCAAGTTGCATTAAGCATTTATGGGGTAGTGCATAATGATATAAAACTTCTTCTAAAAGTTTTCTTGACCATGTTTATCGGGATCACTCTACTTTATTTTCAAGGATTTCAAAACAAAATATTCCTTAAGTTCTTTATATACCACGTGCTCATATGAACCAAAACCTAAACTTTGATACTATTTCCCCTTATAAAATGTTCAGACTAAGGGATGCAATTTGATCACTCTTTCTGAATCTGTCTAGGGTTGAGATGCCTATTTATTTTCTCTTTATTTCTTGTTGATTTTTCGTATGTGCTTTGTTTATTTATTGTTTTATTTTCTACTTATATCTGGTATAGTTATGTGACGTTATTTTTCTTCTTGGAATTTGTATTGATTGCTTCTTCCTTGCTCTAATGTTTGTCTTGCTTGCTTTATTTATCTTTTCCATAAAGTATACTTGTTGCTCCCTTTTATGTAATCTAGGTTTGTTTGTAGATTGCACGTGTGATTTTTTGTTGATGTTTTTCGTGTGGTTTACCCTTTCAAAGAATGTCTCTTATTTCTATTAGTGGAACTTGAGTCTTTCTTTCATGCATAGATGTTTCAATAGCTTCACCCATTTATTATCTATCTCTCCCTCTCTTAGGGTTATTACTTATGTTGCTTACTAGGTAGTCGTGTTCCTTCCCTTTTTAGCTAGCGTTGATATGAGTGTTGCTAATGACCTTTTTTAGGCAACAATGTTTAGTTTGTGCCCTTGTAATGTCTTGAGGCATATTTCTTTTTGAACTTTGTTCTTTTTTGAGGTCTTTCTGTCATCTCACGTGTCTGCCTTTTATGTTGGTTTTTGTGAGGATAGCAATTTTATTCACTTCTAGCTTATTTCTCTATTTTAAGGTTGGGAGATGTGTTTTTCTTAACTTGCTTTGTATGCATTATCTTTTCTTTCATGTTTCCTTATGTGTTTACAAGCCTTCTTGATCTATAGTGATTTATTGCATTTTTCTTGCACGTGGTTAATTTCCTAGTATAATGCACAACACATATTTTATTTGGTAGATTGTGACATCTTTCCTTATATATGTCTATAGGATAGGGTGAGGTTTCAGGATTGAATCTATGATGAGTGCTTAAAAGTACTTAATATATTGTAATTTTATATACTTTAAAGTATGAAATAGATTTTTATTTGTATAGTTTTATTATTTTTTAAAGAAAATCTATCTCTTTAGAATCATGGGTATGTTTGATTGTTTTGAAACTATTTTACCTTCAAAATGATTTAATTGATCAACACTCAAAGAATAGTACCTGAAAGCTCTCCATTACGACATTGAAGCTTAAAAGATTTTTTTATGTAAAACTTACATATGTTCTATACCATTGAAAAGATTGTACAAGAAAAAAAAGAGTTCCAATTGTTCAAAATAATCAAGGTTGTGGCGTGGAAATAATGCATGTCGTAGTGCGTATGTAATAGATCAAGTTCCAAACATTATACAACCTATCCTATGCCATGACATGAAAATAATGTGTGTCGTGGCACCTACCTATCTAATCCACTATTTTCTCTTTTTCTTCACCTATAAATTATTCCCCAATTTCTCATTCAAAAGATTCCTTTTCATCCCTAACCTCTATTCTTAATGAATTTTTAGTTTTTTTCTCAAATATTTTTTGTTTTCATAGTTTTAAACCTTTTCTCTTAATTGGAGAGTTGAACATAGTTTATGTTGCAGGTTTACTTTCAACTCAATAAACATTGTTTGCAATTCTATTTGGAGGTTTTCTAGAAACAAAAACAATATTGAGATTTTGTAAAGATACACTTCAGGTATAATTTAAATATATTATTTTTAAATTATCTTTGTGTTGTTTACATGCTATGTTTAATTTATTAATAATTTATTAAATTAATCATGTTTGGTCGAAATATTGTGGGGTATTAGTAATCTTGTTTTGTTTGTGAAATATTAAAGTAGGTAAACATTGTTATAAAATTAATTTAGTTTTATTTTTTTTATCAAGATTTAAACGAAGCTTGTGAAAGAAAAATATATTGATGAAGTATTTTTCATAATATACATGAGAGTTAAATTTAAGATTTAATTATCTAAAACTAATATAGAGTCAACTCTTCAATTTTAGATTTGGTTATTCAGATCCTTAGAGAGCTCTATTTCAGAGATTTTTGTAAGAATTATTATTGAAAAAATGTATTGATGACATATTTTTTTGAAGTAGTTTGAAAATCTAAAAGTTACTTTTTAGATATTTAAATCATAAAACTAACTTTGACACTTTGATGAGAGTTTAAATTGTTAGATTTGAATGAAAGCATTAAGTGATTTTAATTAATAATAAATAGTAGAAGTAATTAATCTCTTATTTATACATATAAGAGAAAATCAATAATCTTAAGTCATATATATTTAATAACCTAATAAATATTGAGCAAGCATGATTAACTAACTAATATATCCTATAAATTCTCCATTGAATGTAAATATTTATTTTCCAATTGTTTTATTGAATGTATCCTTTATTTTATGTTATTAGTTTAGAATTTACCAAATCAAACAACCGTGATAGGATATTTAGGTTTTTATTTTCATCTATAAGAATTTTTTGAATTATGAAAAAATCATATGATTCCTCTTTAGACAGACCATGGAAGTATACTTTTCATTTTCTATAAACGATTTGTGCATTTACGAGCTATTTAAAATTATTCAAAATTTGCACAAGTTTTGACATAACAAGTTTTTGGTGTCATTGTTAGGGTACTGGTAATAGCATCAAAAGCTAGCTAAATTTTCTATCATCAATCTATCTAAATGTAGTTGGGGGAAAATAGTTTAGTCATTAGAAGCGTATCAACTTGGAAGATGGTTGGACTTCTAGCCAACTTCTTCTTATGGATTCGAGGACACAATTGTATGGCATTGGAGTTTGACCATCCATCCTATTAATGTGTTTTACGTGCATTATGAAGACCCTTATACACTCCCACAACATATAAAGGCATGTGTTTTATGTTATGTATCGCATTAGGATGATGTCTTCTATTTTCATTTTTCTTGGTTTATCTATGCATTCAGATTGTAGACTATTTGTTTGCATCGCTCTGTTATTCTATTTTTGCTTTAATCTTCTCTATTATGTTGTATGAGTGTTAGGTTTATTGCATTCTTGTATGTCTTCTCTCCCTTATGTAAGGGTGCTCCTTTGGCTTTCTATATAAAAAAGGTGGAGAAGTTTATGTGCAAAACTCGGTGTTTTTTAACATGATGTGTGTTGCATGGGATGTACGTGTAAGATTGCAGTACATTTTGTTTCCTTACTTGCATTCACTTAGGGAAAATATTGCATGAATTTAGAGAGAGTTGTGTACTTTGTAAGTTTATATGTTGTGTCTCTAACTATGGTTAGCCTATCGATATATACCTATGTAGGGGTATCATGATAGTTTCTAGATAGAGTATCTGTGTAGGGGTAATACAATAGTATCTGGATAAACTACATGATACCTTCAAAGGAATATGTTTGTTTTATGTGTGTTGGTTACAGGTATAGATTGTGACCATCGAGTTTCATAATTTCAAAGTGTGTATGAGTTTATACTTTTGAGTTTCAGACTTGTAGAGTGTCGATGGGTTGATCTTGAAGATGGATGTAGTGCATTAGGTGGATGCACTTGGAGTAGTTGTGGTTTTAGGTGTTATGTGTATGTCAATGTTTGGATCATGGAAACAAATATCTTTATGTCATCTTCATAATTATCTCATGTTTAGTGGGTGCTTGTACTTGGTTGTGTAGTGTTTTACCACAAAAAGACAAAGGAGGAGATTGAAAGTCTTGTAGTCTTTGAGTCTTTTTTGGCATTCCAGTGTGCAAAACACATAACCTATTTATTTTACTTAGTGTATTTATCTTCCTTTAGGTATGGTTGGTTACTAACGGTCAATAATGATCACATGCACATAGTTAGTTACACTTTGTATGTGAGCATGTTTACACACACTATAGGTTGGTTTTCGTAGTGTGCATGATAGGTTAAGTATTGTGGCTTATTTTTTTCTATTTACAAGTGATTATGAAAAACTACTCGCTATTTTTAAAACAAAAATGACATTTTTGGTGCCTTAATGGTCTCTTCAATAAGGCCTCGACCATGGGTTAGTGGGGGTTCATTGAGGCACCTTGGTTAGCCTAAAATTTTCTATATGTACCACTTTTTTCATTTGTTTCTCAATTAAAAATATTGTAGCGAAGCTTTATCAAATTAACATTTTGTTTTCTGATTTTGGGTCACTATTACCTCGAGTGTTTGTTCAATATTAGTTATTCATGGCTGTGTGAGCAAAACCATGCTTTTGAGTGGTGAGTACTCGAGGTGGTGTTTGGTAGAGGGTATTGGTTGAGGTGGGTAAGAGATTTCATTTCACAAATTATGGTGAGTTTATATCATTTTTTGTATTACATACTTGTGAGAGTAAAATAACATTCTTAAGTTGTGAGTACTTAAGACTATTTAACTAGTAGGTTATGAGCAATATTGCATTCATGGGTTGGACTTAGACATATTAGTAAATTCCTAAGATAGTGATTTCTAGTTATTGTGGTTGAGGTGGTTCCTATATTTTGTGTACACATTGTTGATCATTGATTAGTAATTGCACTACTGTGTGTGATGTTGGCTCTAGAAGAGAGTCAGATCTATGTGTTGAATCAAGTAATTATTAAGGAAACAAGCGATTGCAGTATTAGGCAGTTGAGGTAGAATGGTCCCAACTAATAGAGGTAGTTACATTTATACTTTTATTGAGTTGTATCTATTTATTGTTATTAGTGAATTTTTTGCTACGAGTGGTTATCATAAGCAACATGGAATTTTTTCCATAGGCATGGTTTCTAGGTGGGTTTACTTTGTTATATCTATTGTTATGCATTATCAGCTATTGTAATAGTATAATCTAACTCTTATTTTTTTTATGTTGTTAAATGGTTTCTTTCCCTACGTATTTGCATATCTATAGCTTTTTGTTTATTGCTTATGTTGTTTTAAATTAATTTCTCTGATCTCTCATTAATTTTTACTACTTCTACAATCTATCTACTATTTGCTTAAATTTTGTTGCTTGTGAGTTTAGGGGTGAATCTTGAAAGAGTATGTATCTCCTTACCCTAGTAGTGTACCAAGTGTTGGATTCTTTCACTATGGAGTTTTCAAAGAGATTTGGAGAAAAAAAAATTCCTTTATGAATAGGTAGAGGACATAGAGAATGTTGGTTTGAAAAAAGAGGACTTCATAACATTTCCTCATATCAACCTATCACTAGTAGGTCATTGTGATGATCCTTTCATATTTGCATCTTATGCTCAACAATTTTTCTATGTTGTACTATAACCCTCACATAAAGAACTTTATGATGAAAGCACATATAAGGGTGGTAATATGGAACTAGTAAACATCGTATCCAATATTACTGAAAACACATACAAATACCTTATAATGTTGGTGAAAATGTTGAGGATGATGATGACATGTATTTGCGTGATGATTATGATGGTACATGGCTTGACATTAACAACTAACACTTATGTTTATTTTGAGAAACTTATGTGCTGATGAATTTATTTTGACCTTAATTTTCTATGCTTTTAAGCATTAATTTCATGTTTTATTTTAGGATTATCTTGTTTTAGAGGTCATTTTTATGTTTTGTAGGTTAATGTACTTTTGGAAGAATATTGGACAAACACGACCAAAAAGAATGAAAATGGGGCAAGAAATGGCAACTCGAAAGAGTTGGAACTAGCGACAAGTAGGCCACCATAGTCCAACGTATGCCATGGTCCAAAAAATGCATGCCATAGTACAAGTGTCTCAAATTGCAACTGGGAATTTGATTTTCTATGATCAGTGAGGCGCCAACTTATCCATACCGTGGCCCGAGTGTTAAAACTGGCTCAAAAATCTAGTACGCATACAAAATGTGTTTTACGTCTCTTAAACATAACCAACTGCCTATAGCCAAATTCTAGTTTCCATAATGATACACAAAAACTTAGTAGTCAAATTTTGTAAAATTCATAATAGTTCGTAAGTACATGATTTAACAAATTTTAAATCATTCTATCTTAAAAGTCAGTCTAAGAAGGAATTACACTTTTTAAATAATTTAACAAATATCTTAAAAAAACATGAAAATAAACTTAAACATTCTATCATAATATTTGGTTTTGAAAATTCTAATCTAATGACAAAAATAATGAAAACATAAAAGATAGATCAGTTCATACAAATTACCCGTAGCTATGCAACTAATAATCAATAGATAATTATTGGGATATTTAGCTAGTTGATTACATTTGATAGAATTAATTAGATTAGTAAATATAAATCTAAAATTTTTATTCTTCCTTATATCTATAAATAACACCTTCGGTGGGGACGTTATTCATTATTAATTAAATCACTTAATACCTTCAGTCGAGCCATTAATTAATTTAATTAAATTATGTTGAAGTCGATAATAACATGCCTTATATAAAAGAAATATATATATAAATAATTAGATAATATAAATAATTATATATGTTCTACATAAATGAAAGTTATTTACTGATTGAGGACTCACCTTGTCCACACTTGAATTATACTTAAATTGATCATTTGATATTTAAATAGCTATAATATGCACTCGATCGATATATATGTTTGGCCGATGTCTACACCAGAAGTTTCTATAGGAAGTGGCACAGTTCATCCATCATTTATGCTAGATTCCCTCACAATAATAGTCATTAAAGCGCCAAGATTTTTGTTGAATATTAAAGCATAATCATAACTATATTTTTCCATTGCTTCTTCTTGAATGACTTAATGCACGATGATTGGCCATTAGACATATATTTACCACGAGATACTTGCTTCGTATTTCTTAAATGTGTCACATTTACTAATTCTGGTATAATAGACTAAAGAAGAAGTATTATGTATGTTAGTAACAATAAAAGAATAATAATATAATAGTAGTAAAAAAGTGTTATCTTTTAAGTAAAAAAATAGTGCCATGTCAAAATTTATCACAACTTGAATCGACGGCCAAGCCACATATTGTCCAACAGCCTCTTGGATTGTGGTAGCATCAGAAGGCACATGTAGTGGAAAATCATGGACCAATGATTGATTAATTACTACTCGCCAATGATTTGGTAAATATTGATTATGAATCATCCGATCATCGCTCAATTATTGTACCGTTCCAATAGCAACAAAGTCCGTTGATGAAGGATGTTTCAACAAACATTTCATATTCTGTAAAACATTTAAGCATTATATATAATAAATAAAATATATAATGAAAAATAAAAATAATAGATTATCTACATAAACTTAAAATCTTACCATAATTGATTCATCAAATAGAGGAGGACTCCCTTGTGGGGTAGCTATTGGAAGTACATTCTCATGAAAAAATTCCTCGTGATGTGATTGATAGTAAGAATGCACAAATTGCATTGGAGAACATGAACCACTACCTGATTGCATCTGTATTCTTGGCATAAAGGGAGGACCAATAGGATGACTATATCCCATACAAGATATAGGTTGGGTGCCATGAGATTGCATGGGTGACATGCCTGACATGGATAGTGGCATGACTAGCATGGATGGTTGCATGCCTGGCCAATATGGCATGCTCTAATTGTAGTACAATGTCATGTCTTACATGTATTGTGATTGATATTCTTTTAAAGTGGAAATCTCACTTAACATCGAGGCCTTAAAGAAGTTGAGTTCTTCTTCAATTTTAATGTACTTTTCCTTACCATCTGAGGCTTTGTTTTGGAATGTTAAAATACTCCATATAACCATAATATTGGCTTCCGCCCCTAACACGACCAGGATGCTCGTGTCTGAATGCATGATATATAACATCTCTCCCTAGCTGTTCGATTATTTCACCCCTGGATATTTGTTCTTGAACAACTCTCTACAATTAATAAAGCAAACAAACATATCAAACATTATTACATCAATTAGCAAAAATCATAAGGACTTTGTGTCAAGTTAAATTACTAAGCAACTTATTTAGTTGTTCTTCTTCTCTCTTAGTCATTGGTCTTGACTTCTTCATTTTGGGAGTCTTTGTTTCTATGTACAATTCAGATCGGGTAACTAGTCTACCCAATTCAACTTCCTACATAAATTAAATAAATTTATTAACCATGACATCAACTTAAATTTGAGGAAAATAAATATAAAAATATTTATAAATTAACACAAATTAATAATACCATTCTATATCTAACTTCAGGATTTGAAGACCTCCCAGTATGGTTAGGAAGAATATTATGCATTTGTATATTCTGATGTTCTTCCCTAATAATTTGAAATTCATTAGTACGTCTATAATACATAAAGTCTTTCCAAACTTGAGGTGTAATCCAAGGGTATCCTTTAGGGATTTCGTAGAGCTCTACTTCATCAAGTGGTTCCAAATATGGAAACACATAATTTTTGGCCAATCTGGAAGTTTCGTCTTCCTTCCACGCCTTATTTGTAATCTTATAACAATTGATCTTTCAAGTGTCATCGAATTTATAATGATTCTGTAAAACACACTACAAAAGATATGATATAATACAAAAAAGATATAATATATGTAATTAGTTATAAAATGTAAGAGACTTACATGAATGTTTTTCCATATTTTGTACTTTTTAGCTTCGTCAATCTAAGTCCAATCATTTATATTGATTGGTATACTTGACTTCATAAGTCTACCAATAGAGGATTTCAATTGTTGGCCATTTTCTCCTATTGGATTACCAGTAGCATCAAATAGAACGCGTACTATATCATTTGGGTTTAGTAAAGCATTAGGTATATTTGCTCAACCCGTTCTTTTCAAATGCCCCAATGGATCATTTGGATCTAGAAACTTTGGTACCCTAATATCCATGAAATATCTTCAAACAATGATGAAATATAAATTAATTGACAATTTTAAGTCTATACATATATAAACATCCAAGAGTTGTTATAAAAATATAGAACATATATTATGTTTAATTAGGTTGTTGATCATATACATATATTCCTTCACAATCACTTTGAGTCCATGACGAAAAATCATCGTCATCAACTAGATCATCACATACATTAGGCAATTTTTTTGAGAAATGACTAATATTGGATAATGTATCAAGCATAGGGTCATCATATTCGAAAGCATCACAATGGTAGAACTCTTTTTGTGGAGGCGTTAACACAACAAAAGATCTTGTGTCAATTTGATCGCTCACATAAAATACTTGTTTTTCATGAAGTGTTAACGTGAAAGGATCATCAGTGTGACTTATCTTGGATAAATTTACAAGAGTAAATCCAAAATCATCTATTTTACATCCAACATTGATAACATCTTCAACTCAATCACATAAGAATACTATTTGATGGAAGACCTCATAATCGAGTTACCAAATTTCTTGAATTATACCATAATATGTTCTATCAGAAAGTATAGGATTACCGTCTTTTGAACTAGAAAATTGCATAGTTTGTGCAACCATCTTAACACCACTATTTTGATTTACTTAGAATTTGTCCCTTGCTTGAGTCGTAAACCTCGATCCATTAATTACGAAACTAGAAAATGATTTGACATCAAATTTTGGACCATGTGTAAGCCATTCTAAACTTTTTGTTATTTTATGATTGGATTTGTTGAGTTCAACTAATGAATTCTCATATGTGACACTTACATGGTTGTGAAACCAATTAATAAGCTCTCGCTTATGTTCATCATATAACCATTTTTCTCCTCCTTTTTTTTATAACGAGGATTGATCTTCAGTAAGTTTAAATGCATTCTATAATGTTATTAAAGATATATCAAGTAGATATCATTATTAATAGTTAAATAAAAAAATAATTTTTGCATAAATGGAAAGGTTGAACTTGTCATCACTTACTCTATGTTCGATTGTGCCTCATTATTATTTACCAAAATGATTCGGTATGCTTTTTTTCCATCGAGTACAATCAATAAATAATTTCTTACTTCTACCAAGCATAGGGTTACCTACTTGGATCTTGTAACATTCTAAGAACAACTTGTGCATAGGATTCCCAATTTTAGTGCAACCATTATAGTATTCAGAATAAAACTCAATGGCCTCTTCTGCAATGTAACGTTCTACCATGCATCCTTTAGGTCTATTTCTATTATTTACATATCCTTAAAGGACTTGCATGTATCTCTCAAAAGGATACATCCACCTTAAGTAAGTAGGACCACACAATTGAACCTCTTGAACTAAATGAACACACAAGTGAATCATTATATCGAAGAAAAAAGGAGGAAAATATTTTTCAATTAGACACAAAGTCTCTACAACATCTTTTTGTAAAGTGTTTAATTCGCCAATTGATATAGATTTCTTAGATATTGTATTAAAGAATGAACAATGATGAATTATTGATAATCGAACATGTTTTGGAAGAATTGATCTAATAGCAACTTGTAATAACTGTTGCATTAAGATATGTCAATCGTGTGATTTTAATCCATAAAGTTTCTTATCGGTGATAGACACAAAATTTCTTAAGTTGGATGAGTAACCATGAGAAACTTTCACACTCGCCAAAAATTTACAAAACATATCCTTCTCTGTTTTTGACATTGTATATGATGCTAGTGGTATGTATGTTCAATTCTTATCATTTTCCAACCTTGGTGCCAATTCAGGTTGTATGCCTAGTTTCTTTAAATCCAGTGTTGCTTTAATTCCATCCTTCATTTTTCCAAGTATATTAAGTAATGTACCAATCAAGCTCTCACATGACATATAAGATGTGATGAATGTGTAGGTCTTTCCCAAAATATTGATTTTTTATTCCAACAACCATGGTATACTGAATCAGTAACATTTTCATTTTCACCCCTTTTATTAGTTGACCTCTTTCCTTTCCCTACCTTAGTGAGTATTCTTTTTTTCATCTTTCCATATCGTTTGAATGTCATACCATTCAATTTCCTTAATATCTCAACACCTCGCAAAGGTTAGGGTGCAAGATCATGATCTTCTTCACCATCGAACGGTTTCTTTTGGTATCTAAACTTGTGTCCAGATGGAAAAATCTTCTATGTCTTCTATAAGACATCTTTCGTCTGTAAACAAGATAAGTTGTAGAAGTGCCATCACTACATATAGGGAATCCCATATAACCATTTGTTACATGTCCTGATAAGTTCCCATAGGCAAGAAAATCACTAATTATCCATAAGAGGACCTCCCTCAAGTTAAATTGTTCCTTTTTATGTGCATCATAATGTTAACATCAATATACATCAATATTAGAGGCTACAAATACCAGGTTGTTTCAGTCCTAAGATCAATAATGTTAACATCATGAATTTTCTTTTCATACATAATCAAGGAGGAAGGTTGTATGTTACCATAATTATTGGCCAACAACTATATCTACTACTAAGGGAACTATGTGGATTAATTCCATCAGCATCAATGGCAAGAAGAAGATTGTGCAGATAAGATGAAAATTGAGGGGATAAATTATCTACTACTTTACAATTTGGAGAATCACAAGGATAACGTAGTACCCTATCATCAGATTGAGTTTCTGAATGCCAAGTCAACATCTTTGATGTCTCTTTACTTTTGAGCAACCTTTGAAAGCGAGGAATCAGAGGAAAATACCAAAGAACCTTTATGGGCACACCTTTCTTAGGTGTTGTCTCATTTGTAGCATGCTTCCATCTCAATTCTTTACACATTAGACAATTATCTAATGTCTCATATTCTTTTCTATAAATAATGCAATCATTTGGACAAGCATGAATCTTATGATATTCCATGCCAAATCAATTAAGAGATTTCTTCAATTCATACATTGAAGATGGTAATTCAATACCCTCAGGAAACATATATATTAGTAGTTTAGTAATTCTGTGAATACCATGTTAGAAAAACCATGTTTTTCCTTCACATTGTATAAATGAACCAATCTCGACATTTTAATGTATTTCTTGTATTCTGGATACAACGGTTTTTGGGCATCTTCTTGAATTTTTTTAAAGGTTTCAGGATCATCCTTATGTAGTTCATCTTCAACACTATGAAACATATTTTCTTTCTATACATTATGATAAGATGTATATAATGCACTCACATTGTTATTTATCGCTTCCCCATGAGTATTATCAATATTTTCTCCATGATAATACCAATATTTATAACTCAAAAGAATACCACTACAGATAAGGTGATACTTAACCTTGTTAACATCATGAAATCACTCATTTTTTCATTTAACACATGGACATCAATTTATACTAATTTCATTATTACTATTTCTACAAGCAAATTCTAAGAAACTTTCAACTTCAGAAATGTAGTCCTGCTTAATTCAATACTTTGACATCCAAGATTTTTCCATGTTATATTAATGACATTAAGCATATTAAATCTGTATCCAATCAATATATTTCAGGTATTATTATATATGAATTCCCTAATTATTAGAATATATACCAAAACATACCTAATACAAAAGTTTATCATTTTAAAATTATATTACTTTTACTAAATAAAATATAATTATTTATATGCAATATCCACATATGGCAAGAAAAACACATTATTATTTATATTGGAGCAAAACTACCTAGAAAATCCACTCTTTAAAGTAGAGACAACAATTATGAAGGTTTTTGTCATTCATCGTAGATTTTTACTACATAAGAAGTAGGGTATCTAGTTTTGGTAGCTTTTCCTTTATCTTCATAATGCACAGTAACTATTCTAGTCTCACAAACCCACAACATCTAGATATTATTTCCCCTAACCCACCTAGAAAATCAGCCAAACAAATAATAACATGCATAATACAAAACATATATAATACAAAAATATATACAAAAGATAACACAAAGTGAATAATAAGTGTGTAGGATTAATAGAAATACTTACAAGAGTAAATGAAGTGACAAAATGAAAGAAATGAAGAAAAATAGGGTGTTTTGTAAGTGAGAAAATGGGTATAAAAAATTTGAGTATTTCACTCAAAAAATAGGTGATCTGGAAGATAATTTGGAGAGAAAGAAAACTCACTAAACGGCGTTGGAATTGGTGATCGTAGGTGGCTAGAAAATGAGAAATAATAGAGGAGGAGTGTCAATCGGTTTGGGTTTTTGGGGCACTACAAATAAAATATGTTGTCTAATGGGGAAGAAAGAGGATAAAAGAAAAATATCCATATGTGTAGCGTCGGTAGACATGTTAAACCGATGCTACATATAGTACGTAGTGATTTATGTACTTGTGGGTAATTAAAATGTATGCATCATGTTTCTGGTATTGTTTTAGGAGAATTGGAATTTTAAATAGTTTATTTGTTTTCTTTTTAGTTTGTTTAGGTAATCTATTTTTTTAGATTTTCTTTATTCTTGTACTTTTATTAATTTTTTTGTTTTGTTTAGTTATTTTAATTTTTTATTTATTTTGTTACATGCTTTTAGTTGTTTTATTATATGGTACTTTGATTTCTTTTTTGTTTTTGTTAGTATATGAAAGGTAGAAAATCTCTTAGGATGAACTCACACATTTCATAGAAAACATTAATAGATCAAAATATCACTCAAGTAGGCTTTATAGAGAAATCTAGGAGTCATTACAAGAGCCACTAAATATGAGGACCCTTGGCCAAGGGAGATGGCAATGAAGGAGTATAAAAGACCAATCATTAGCACTGCTACTTCCTACATACAATTGGGGTAGATAGGTAGGAACTATGAATTTAAAAATATTCATTATTCTATGTGTCCCTCCTTCTATGGAATTCCTAATGAATATCCTTTGACTTTCACTAAGGACTTTTATGCAATTGTACATTCATTTCCTTTGCAAGGGCTCAATGAGGACCAACTTAGAATAAGGTATTTTTTATACACATTCAAAGATAGGGAAAATTCTGGGATTACAACTCCCCCATCAAACATTTTGACAACTTGGGAAGGTGTTTATAATAAGTTCATAAGAAAATTCTATTCTCATCAAAAGACTTCTGATTTAAGAACCAAAATTTTCACATTTTTTTGAATGGAAGGAGAGCCATTCCATGAGACTTGGGATAGGTTCAAGTTACTTCTCATTTAATGCCCATATCACTACTTCCTATTATAGCTACAAAATCAATTTTGTTTATGATGGGATGAAAAAATAGTGTCAATTTACAGGTGATAATGCCGTTGGTAGAGCTATAGGAGAGAAGAAAACTTTCAAGACTTATTAGCTTTATAAAATATTAGGTGCTAATTCCCAATAGAAAAGATAGAGTGAGAAGATTTAGAGTAAATGAGATAGGCCTCAAAATCGAAATGTCGCAACTTTCAAAATTAACCAAGCAACTTGTAAAATTGAACAAGCAACTTGCAAAATTGACCAAGTCAAACTTCTCACCACCAAGAATACTCAAAATAGAAAGGTATATGCAATTCGTAGTAACTATCAGCACGGTGCTAACAATTGTCCTTTTTAAAGTGAACCATTTATAGGTCCAAGTCATGAACATGTGAATTAAATAGAGGGTTATCAACTTAGACCTAGGAAGGACCCCAATGTAAACACTTACAAGTAGCAAGTTTTTAAATAAAATTTTTCGTTAAATTTCTAATGATTTGCCTAAAAATGTAGAAAAATAAGGTGGAGTGCAAGTAGCATCCAAGAAAGGCATGGATATAAATGATAAAATTGTGAAGACTTCTGAAGAGATTCAAAGAGAGTCAACTAACCCACCTATATTACACAAGGCACCTAAACCTTGCTCACTAACCATACCATTCCTAAACTGTCCAAAAGAACAAAAGATAAGCATTTTTTTTATTTGTTTGTTATGCTTTCTAATTTAACATTAATTTACCTCTCTTAGATGTCATCGGGAATGTGCCATTGTATGCAAAATATTTCAAGGAATCAAAAGCTAAGAGAAGAAGGTATGAAGTTAATGAAAGAGTAATTGTATTAGAAATTGTTAGTATGATATTTCAACTACACCTTCTAACAAAATTGAAGGATCGTGGTAGTTTATTATTAAAATTATTATCATGGGGGATAAGAAGATGGTTAAAGCTATGCTAGATTTAGGTGCAAGTTTTAATCTCATGCCTTAGTTAATATAATTGCAATGAGGTTTGGGGGAGTTGAATCCGACAACCATGTATCTTCAATTAGCTTATAGGTATATCAAATATCCTAAAGGCATATTAAGGATTTACTTGTATGGATAAAAAAATTTAATTATACTTGTTGATTTTGTTGTGATGGATATATAGGAAAACCCATCAATGGACAAGGAGCATATTCATCTTGGTGGGCCATTCATGGTCACAAACTCAAACTATTTTTCATCTCCATGATAAGAGGTTATCTATGATAGTCTTGGGAGATAGTGTTGATAACTGTATTTTATACTGTTATTTTCATATATTTTATTAATTATAATTGTTGTGCTCTTGAAATTTTTAGTTAATTTTTAATTAATTAAATTAATATTTACTACTAGTTTTTTTATAAATATATTTTTAAGAAAATGAATTAATTTGAATAAAAAAGGACTTAATTGCAATTAATATAAGCCAAAAATATAATTTAAATTAAAAGTGGGTAAAATTTCAAATATCAAAAGATTAGAATTTAATTTGAATTAAATTTTAGGGTAAAAATGCAATTAAGGAAATTTGACTTTTCTTGGCAGGAGAAGGAGGCCACTAGCACCATTTACAACGCGCAACATCCATCGTTCGATCGTCCAATCAATGGTTAAGATCTGGCGCATGGATTCTAGACGCGACAATAGAGATTGGACCTGGTTTTCCTAGATGCACGCTGCTCGGTGCTTAGTGGGGCCCACCTACCGCACAGGCTGGCGTGTAGAATGGTACCCACATGTCAACTGCATAGAATTTTTCCCGAGGTGCATCTCATCGCTCACCGTTGGATCAAGTTTGAACGGTCCAGATTCGTACACGAGTGGAATCAAGCTATCGTGCACCGAGCAACTCGCTTATACCCCCGTGCGGTGCAGTTCATTGAAGCATTATGCACCCTCGCGTTACACCAAATATGAAGATGCCATGTGTTTCCTTAATTTTCTAGCCAATCATATGGCAACACGTGGCATACAGTTTGTGAAATCAAAACACAAAAAATGGTGCACTCTTTTATTGTCTCCATGCGTGTTTCACTTTTATTATTCTCCATATTTCTGTCCCCCACGTGTATTTTTATAAAAAATAAAATAGTTGTATAGGGGTGTTATATTTCTGTCCCCCATATCGGTTAGTTTTTGGGAAAGCTTGTCATCTCCTAGTTGAATTAGAGCACCATACGTATTGAGCAATCAAGAATTTGAATTTTGACTTGGGAGCCACAGGCGAAAAGCGTCTTCTACAACTCAATGAGATGGATGAGATTTGTCTACAAGCATATGAAAATGATAAGATTTATAAGGAAAAGAAGAAGAGATGACATGACAACAAAATCTTGCATCGACACTTTGAACGAGGTCGTTTGAAGTTCCTCTCTAGAAAACTGAAATCTAAGTGGTCAGGGCCTTTCATTATTACCAAAGTACACCCATATGGAGCTATTGAGATTAAAGGTGAAGAATCACAAAATACTTTCCATGTGAACGAGAAAATACTCAAACATTATTGGGGAGGTGACATTGATCGTCAAAATTCCACCATTTTCTTATATGACCCAACCTAAAGCAAAGAAAAATGAAGTTAAGCTTATGACTCTAAATCAAGCGCTTCTTGGGAGGCAACCCATGTATTTTAGTTTTTATTTATTTTTATTTTTATTAGAACATGTATTAGCTGTATATTTCTTCATTTTTTTATATTTTTTTTCATAGGTGCAAATTGGAGGAATTAAAGGTATTTTTGGATGTCAATCTTACAAACCAAACCAGGAAGTTTATTTAAACCCATCTCATATGTTCTTTAATTTCACACATTGAGGACAATGTGCATATTAAGTTTGGGGGTGGTAGAGAAATTGAACTTAGTTGAAATATTTTCTGGGTATTATTGTTTGTGAAGCTTTATTTTTTTGGTTGATTAAAGATATTTTGTTTTTAATGGTGATTTATTTTTATTTCTTCGATTTAAATAATGCATAACTTTTTGAAAAAATTGGATATTATCTAAGCTATGTGTAATTTTTGCATATGCTTCATTTTTACAAGAATATATATTTATGAGCACTAGTCTTTATGTTTGAGTTGTCATGCTAATTTAGAGAAGGTTTATGTGAGTATCCAATTCGATTGATAATTTTTGGCATCATAGTTCTTAGAATTTGTTTGATTTTCTCTCGATACAAAATTCTAGATAACACTTAACTAAGGAAATGATTTAGGCCATTTTTGGATCATTTGAGCCTTTCTATCTACCTTCACATGTTTTATCCATAGTATACCCCTTTTGAGCTTCAAAGTTTATATATATATTTTTATCTCCTTTCAAAAGCCTAATATATATATATATATATATATATATATCGATTTTCCTTATCTCACTAACATTTGACTATTGTTAATAAATTTCTAAAGATATATCGAGAAAAAAGAGGATACTGAAAAAAAAGATTATGAAAAAGAAAAAAAAATGATTATTGTATGTGATGTGATAATTGTATTTTATATAGTTATTTTCATCTATTTTATTAATTATAATTGCTATATTTTTGACATTTTTAGTTAATTTTAAATCAAATAAATTAATATTTACTGTTTATTTTTAAGGAATATATTTTTAAGAAAATTAAATAATTTGAATCGAAAAAAGTACTTAATTGCAAATTTATGTCTAAAAATATAATTTAAAATAAAAGAGTGCTTAATTGCAATTAATAAAAGTCTAAAATATAATTTGAATTAAAAGCGGGCTTAATTGTAATTAACAAAAGTTTAAAAGTTAATTTAAATTAGTAATGGGCTTAATTGCAATTAAAGAAAGTTTAAAAGTTAATTTGAATTAAATTTGAGGGTAAAAATGAAATTAAGGAAATTTGATTTTTCTACGCAGGAGAAGGAGGCTACTCGCGCCATTTACAACACGTAACACCCACCGTTCGATCGTTCAATCAACGATCAAGATCTGGCGCGTGGATTCCAAATGCAACAATAGAGATTGGACCTGATTTTCCAGGACGCACGCTGCTCGGCGCTGAGTGGGGCTCACCTGCCGTGTAGGCTAGCGTGTAGAGTGGGACCCACGTGTCGGCTGCGCAGAAATTTTCCCGAGGTGCATCGCATCGCTCACCGTTGGATCAAGTTTGAACGGTCCAGATTCGTACACGAATGGAATCAAATTGTCACGCATCGAGTAGCTCGCTTATACCCCTGTGCGGTCCGGTTCATTGAAGCATCGTGCACCCTCGCGTTCCACCGAATACGAAGATGCCACGTGTTTCCATAATTTTCAAACCATTCATATGGCGACACGTGGCATACATTTTGTGAAATCAAAACACAGAAAATGGTGCACTCTTTTATTGTCTCCATGCGTGTTTTGCTTTTATTATTCTCCATATTTTTGTCCCGCACGGGTATTTTTATAAAAAAATAAAATAGTTGTATAGGGGTGTTATATTTGGACACACGAGGAAAGAAGAGAGATTTTTAGTTTTTGAGTTTTATTTTCATTTCTCCAATTCACTTCAATTTTTCTCTGCATGTTTTCTACAACACTTAGGAACTTTTATTTAACATTTTTATGTTGTTATTTTCTTAGGAAATAGAGAGAAAGAAGACAACAAAGAAGAAGAAAAGGGAAGAAATTTGTTTTTCATTGAGGAATCGTGAAAGAGTTTCTCCTAATCTTTTTCTTTTAAATTTTATTTCTCTGAAATGTTTGATTATTGTTGTATTGTAATTTTAATTTTTGCTACGAACCAATTTATTTGTTCTAGGGTTGCAGTGTAGCTTAAATTATGAAACTTGAATTAATTATTTTTGAATGATTTATGGAACAGTTTTAAGTTGTTTATTTTATCTATGCTTAATGCTTTTAATTATCGGAAGATTAATTAATTGATTTGTGATACTTAAATAAACTTGGAAAAAACATTTTTGTGTGTTGCTCGTGATAAAATAACATATATATATATATAAGGGATAGGAATATTCTTTTATTGTATGTGTAACTATTTGAGAACTTAGAACTTAATAAATCTGGTTGAATTTAATTCTCATAGGAATATAGCGAATTATTTTAGCGAGATGTGTCTATATGGAGCTCCGAAGAGATATATGGATAAATTAGGAGTTCTTGGTTAACAACTTAAAATATGAGAACATAAATCAAGAGAAAATAAAATGATTCAAGTGGATTAATTTGGTGAAACTACAATCCTAAAAGTTTCTTACAAACTGTTATAAAAATTAGTTAGTCAAACTACATCAAATTATCGATTGTTTGGATAAAATCAGGTTGAAATAATTTTAGTAATTAACGAACACTAGTAAAAAATCTCCGTGGGAACAATATTTTACTTATCATATTATTACTTGTGACCGTGTATACTTGCACGATTTTATGTTGTCCTAAAAGAGATAGCAATTGTCCATTTTAAAGTTCTTAATTCCTTACATATTCTTTCTATTTGTACTGTTGATGAGTGTTAATATATTTATTGTGTGGATACACTTGCACACAACTCCTTTTTGCATGATGAGATAAATGATAAACTTGAATATGCTTTAACTATTGATAGGTTAAAAGGAACTTTAGTTGAGAAAACTAAAGGGTACCTTGTAATGTTAGATAGTACTCAACCTATAAAAGAGTTTAGTACATCCTTAGATTTACCTTGGACCACACCTAAGATGGAGCTTAAAGAGTTACCTAATAATATGTGTTTTAGGGAAGGGGATACTTACGATGTCATTATTTCTTCTACTTTAACCCTAACCCAAGAAGAAAAACTAGTAAAAGAGTTTAAGAAATTCAAGAAAACTATAGATTAGGGTATAAGATACCTTAGAGCTATTAGTTTGGCTATTTGTATGCATAAGATAATTATAGAGGGTAATATCATACCTATGAAAAGCCCAAAGTAGACTTAACCCAATTATGTGAGAGTAGTGAAAACTAAAATTTTAAAACTCTTAGAGGTCGGAGTTATTTATCTAATTTATGATTTTTAAATGGGTTAGTCTAGCATTATGGTACCCAAGAAATTAGGCATTATCATTGTAAGAAATGATAAAGATGGAGTTAGTGCCTACTAGAATCATCCCGGGATGGAGGATGTGCATTGATTTACCAAAACTAAATTTATGTACTTTAAAAGATCACTTTCTCCTTCCTTTTAATGATAAAATGTTGGAAATATTAACTAGGCATGACTTTTGTTATTTTCTTGATGTTCTTTCAGGATATTACCAAGTACCAATTGCACCAAAAGATCAAGAGAAGACTACATTCTATTGTTCATTTAGGAAATTTGTCTTCAAGAGAATGCCATTTATTCTATGCAATGCTCCTACCATATTCCATATATGCATGATGTCTATATTTTTGAATATGGTGGAGAAAATCAATGAGTTATTTATGGAATACTTTTATGTCTTTGGAACCTCTTTTGATGATTGTTTGCATAAGTTGAATTTTGCACATCATGAAAAGTAGGTACGTAAGATAGGAAGGATGAGTATTTTTAAATAGTTTTTTAAGTTACTTTTTAATAAAATTTCTATTAAATTAAAGATATCTCTATTCAAACATAAATTTATCAAATACTTCTTAAATTTTGGAAAAAAAAACATTAATAAATAACAAGAGATTAAAAGTTAAATCATGTTTCAACAATGTCTCCAAAATAAAGGACACAAAATGAAACAAACAAGGTAAAAGTAAAACATGCATTCTACTTCCTCTTCAACATCGCAACATTACTGCCTTTACTAAAACCTAATCTGGAAGGTTGAGAAGGAAACAATGTGAGCTACAACTAGCGTAATATAATTCTACTCTAATATAATATCATCATAAATATTCATGATGCATGGCACATATAATAAAATCCATAAATATAAATAATAATCATCATCAGTTTACAATGTGGGGAGCATTTTTATTTACAAAATCCAGTATACCTATACTTCCTCACTTTCAAAACTAGGTGGAATGTACATTCCAAGTATCCCAATGCATGCTCATATGAGATAAAATATGTTATGACAAATGTAAAATTCATATGTATGATATGCAACCTATATACATATTTGTCAATCCCAAAATATATATGGGCATATGTGTGGTCAACCTCTAAGATGCATGTGGGTGGTTCTCATGTCCCATGTACGATCATACTTTGTGATAAAAATGGCATATGTATTGGTTAACATCCTCTTCATATGGGTCCTCGTCATACAGGTGGTCCACTATGAGACATAATGGGGGTTCGAACTCCAAGGCCTACGTGTTCTCAAACTCCAAGACCTATAGATAACAAACTCATAAACGTAATAGAGGGTTTAGCTCCAAGGCCAATGTGCAATCAAACTCCGAGACCCATAGATGGATAAATTCTAAGAATACATGTGAATGCAATGTATAGCCATAGTTCATCAAAAAATAGTTTGCTACAACCAGTAGCTTATTGGTACCATACTCTACAAGACATGATTATAGAGTACTTCCTACAAAAATATTATTTTCATAAAGCATGTATAAAATCTTAGATGCCATGTTTACTATTTTTATTATTTTTTTATATAAATTTGTTCATGTATGCAAATAAAAACATGCTCATAATGAGTATTTTTTAACAATATTTATAACATTTCTTATAAAAATCATGCCATCCATTTTCTTTTTATTCACAATATATGATGCATGAATTTGTTTTTATAAATGCAATGTATGAATAAATAGTTGGAGTTGGAAATATCTACCTGAAAATTATTCCCAACACTATTATTTTGAACTCATACTCTTGGATATTTTATTCTCATTGGTGGCTTACGAAGCTACCGCAACGAGGCCACAGTAAGACCGAGGAAAGTGTAGTAATTCATTATCAACCCCTCACTGGGCACTCACGAGTGGGTGAGTTGTAAAAAAATGTTTTCTAATTATTCACAATAGACTTGATTTTTGACACAAATATTTTTGATACTATGTTACATATTAAAATAATATTAAATTCTTTTTAAGACATTTTTATATTTTATTACAAATTTTTGGGGTTTTATGATCCTATGCACTTAAAGAAAATTTTATCCTCAAAATTTATAACTCCTCAAACAAGTAAGGATATTTCGAGCGAATTTTAGACTATAACTTCTAGGTTGCATCTTCAATGTTTTGATGTCTCTATTAAACTTTTATTACTAGTTTTTCTCTTCTTCTCAAGTTTTTCATATGGAAATAAATAATTTCAACTGGTTCCTCTTCATATGATACTTCTTCTTACAACAACAATTCTATGCAATCCAAAATACTATTATGATTTCTTCAACATTTTTCTAGAGTAGATAAATGAAGAATAATATGAATTTGTAACAATTCTAGAAGTATCTCCAATAGATATGCTATATCACAATTATTCTTACAATTTGGAACGACTTGATGTATCATGGTGCTAACTTTCTTTTTATTCCAAAATGAGTTACTCCCTTCCAAGGTTAACCATAGAGAAAAAAATAATCATTCATTTCAAATTTCAAGGGTTGATGCCTATTATCAACATAACTCTTGGATCGAATTTGTCTTGTATTGAGTTTTTCTTATGTGATGCAAATCTTTCAGTTGTTTCTTCTATAAGATCAATCCTCATTGTACTAAAAGCTTCAGATTCTGTCTAGAAAATCAAAGATCCACGTGGTAGTCTATACAAGGCTTCATAAGGAGCAATCCTAATAATCGCATGATAATTATTTGTAGGTGAATTCAATTGATGGTAGATGTTCACTCCAATTTCCCTTAAATTCCATAACGAGAAGCTTATAAGATATTTTCTAACATTTGAATAACCCTTTTGGATTGTGCATCCTTTTCAAGATGATAAGCCATGCTATATAACAATAATGTATGCAAAGCATCTTGTAAACACTTCCATAAATGTGAAATAAATTTTGGATCTTGATCTAATACAATCAACTTTAGTATGCCATGCAATTGTATGGTCTCCCGAATTTACAACTTGCTTAAAGCATTCATCGATCATCGAGTTTTAACTAGAATAAAATGAGAAAACTTTATTAGACTGTCAAAAATTTCCTAAATGGAATCGTGACCTTGAGAAGTAAGAGATAATCATTGTACAAAGTCTTTGGTTATGATGTCCCATTTCCATTTCGCTACTGGGAGTCGTTGAAGTAGTCCGACGGGTTTCCTATTCTCTGTCTTGACTTTTTGACATATTATATAGTTGGTTAAAAACTGAGCTACATCCTTCTTCATTCCTTTCCACCAATAGGTCCTTTTAAAATTAGGATACATGTTTATACTTCCAGGATGTTCTGTAAATTTTGATCTACATGCTTCTCCCATGATCTCTTACCTTAAATAATCATCAGTAGGTATTACCATCTTTACATGGAAATAAAACACTCCATCACTATAAATCCATCATTCCACCATCTCTCCTTCTAACATTCTACACTACACATCACAAATTTTAGAATCAATACACTAGGACACTTTGACTTTATCTAACAATGTAGGATTGGATATAAGGTATAAGAATATTCATTTCCCATCATCATAAAAATTTAGCTCGTAATCTTCTACTATACAAGTGTTTCACAAGGTATCCAATATCATTTGTGTATCAAAGACCAACTTGCAACTCAGAGCATATGCTACTGTATTAGCTTTTCAAAAAAGATACTACAAAGTGAAATCGTAATCCTGAAGGTATTTTACCTATCTCTTTTGTCTCAAATTGAGATCTTTTAGAGTATAAAGATATTTGAGACTTTTATGATTTAAAAAGATTTGAAATTTGACACCATAGAGGTAACATCACTTCTTCATAGAAAAGACAACAACTACTAATTCCAAGTTATGCGTTGGGTAGTTTCACCAATGAATTTTGGGCTGTCATGACTCGTAGGCAACCATTTGATCATTTTACATTATAACACTTTGAAGACCTTGCACTGAAGTGCTAATAAAGACCACATATTGTCTTGTACATTCTAGAAGAGTAAAAATTGGTGTATTCATGAATCATACTTTTTAATCTTGACATTCATCCTCATATTTTTTGTCCCATAAGAATTTAACTCCCTTTAGGTAAGCTGTGTTAAAGGTGCTGCAATCTTTAAGAAGTCTTGCATGAAATGTTGGTAATATTCAGCTAGTCCAACAAAACTTCAAATTTTGTTTACATTTCTTAGTTATTTCCAATTAATACTACTTCAATTTTGTAAGGATCCATAACAATACCTCTTCCAAATATAACGTGTCCAAGGAATTTGACTTTAGTAAGCAAGAAATCACACTTTTCAAACTTTTCATACAATTGTTGCTCTTAAGGATTTTGAAAAGAAATACTGAGATGCTCTTCATGTGATTCTAAGTAAATGAATATATCCTATATAAACACAATGATAAATTAATGTAAGTAGGGTCAAAATACCCAATTAATTAAGTCTATAAAAGTAGAAGAGCATTAGTTAAACCAAATGACACAACCCAAAATTTAGAATGCCAGTACCACAAATAGAAATCAATTTTAGGTATATACGACTCTCTAACCTACAACTGATGATATTCAAACCTAAGATTTATTTTTGAGAAGAAACTTGCACCTCTAAGGTTTTCGAACAACTCATTGAATTGAGATAATGGATACATGTTCTTTATGGTCAATTTGTTTAGTAGGTGATAATCGATGCATAAACTAAAAGTTTTGGCCTTCATTTTTACAAGTAGGACAAGCACTTCCTAAGGTGATCAATTATGTTGAACGAATCCTTTTTTCCAATATCTAATCCAACTGTCTTCTTAACTTTTATTTCTCCACAAGTTTCATTTGATAGGGAGCATTAGATATTGGTGTATTTCCAAGATATAAATAATTGTAAAATCAATCTCTCGATGCATGATACATATAATAAAATCTATGAATATAAATAATCATCATCATCTATACACAATGTAGGGAGAATTTTTATTTATGAAGTTTGATATACCTTTACTTCCTCACTTTCAAAACTAGGTGGAGTATACATTCTAGGTATCCCAATGCATGCTCATACCAAATAAAATATGTTATGACAAATGTAAAATCCATATGCATAATATGCAAACTCCATATGCATTGGTCAATCCAAAAGTACATGGGAATAAGTGCAATCAACCTCCAAGATGTATGTGGGTTCACTTTTGACTCTATGTATTAGACGTTATAAGGTTTGACCTGAAACCTTATAATTAATTGGCTAATATAATTTCAGAAGTTATAAGGTTTGACCTGAAACCTTATAATTAATTGGCTAATATAATTTTAGATTAGGTATAATGAGACTACTCTTTTGATAAATTTTAATTGATTTTATAAATATCTTGGATTTAAATTTATAAATTTATATTTTTGAACTAAAAATAGAAAATCTTAAGGGTACCTAAATCAGTTTAAGAATAAATGATTTTTGAATTGAATTTATCATGGTTATTAAAGAAATTTCCTTTAAATAAAATTTAAAATTTACTCCCCTTTCTATCTCACATACTTATTTTTTAGGGCATGATAGTTTGGTATGATAGCATATTTTAATCTTTCAAAAATAATTTTTTTTTCTAAAAGTAATTTTTTTCTTAGCTTTCTATTAGTGGTAGAATAACTAATAAGGAAAATGTGTGCAAATTAATTGCACTAAGTACGTAATGATTGAACTCGGGAAAAACTCAAGGAGATAATAAAATTTGCTACTACGAAGAATTGTAAAGAGTTGTTTTCTTTACTTCAATGAAGTTTCAAATTTTGATAATTTTACAAGATAATTTTGAAAGAAAGCACGTATAATCTACCTTCAAAATGTGTTTCCATTAACTATTTTTGATTTTCTGAAAAAGTTGGACGTCTTACGAATAATTAATCAAATTTAACCAATTTTTGGGAGCGACTAACAACATTTGATTTTTTTCAAGATAGGAGTTTTCTCAAGAATTGTAATAGTCACTTAGCAGATTGACACAAGTTGAACCAAAAACAAGTTCTTCAAAGTCTCAATCAAATTATTTGATATTAACCACTAGTATTGCTATAAGACGATTTATGTCAAATTGGATTGCAACAAATGGATGGGGTTGACATTCTACTTTCTATTCTAGGGCATTAAATACTCAAAGGAATTTTATAAAACAATGTCAAAAATTTGGTTGATAGCCAAAGATGACCTTTTTGAAAACTATACTTTCGACCTTGTTAGTCAATTAGACAACCTTTTTTCTAACAACAGTCAAATATTTGTGATCGATTACAATTTGTATAAGGAAAGAATAAGTACTCAAGTGTTGCAACTCTAGGACCATGATCCCAAAGGCAAGTATTTGATATATCTTGTAAGAGGAAATAGGGACCAATAATGTTATTACAACCTTTACGTATTATTTTTGATACTTGTACCACCCATTCCTTTAGTTCTTTACACCTATGCTCAATTATTAAAAACTTACAAATCCTTACTTCAAATATTCCCTTGGAATTTATTCGAGTATCCTTCATACCTATTAAAGTTCAATTGTATGACAACAAGAGTTGACCTTTCCAGTATTTTCCTTTGGTACTATCTAGAAGGAAGATAAAACCCAATAAATGTAATTCCTTTGAAATTCTTTGGAAGAAGATTCTAATGATAGAAAGAGCTTGATAGGCTACCAATAGTGAATAAATATTTAAATTTATTTTCAAATGAATTACCCAAACTTCCCTTAGCTCAAGAACGATTTTCAAGTCATATCCTGGAAACTATTCCAATGACTATCTTTCTGTATGAAATGAAACTAGTAGAAAAGGAAGTTAAGGAAATAGTTGAATGGATTATTGACAAAGGGATACATTTGACTAAGATCGTCGCCTTGTGGAACGCCTATTTCATTACACAAAAAGAAGGTTGTGAATTCCAAGTTATGCATTGATTATTGTCAAGCAATAAATATAATTAGATTATTTTTTAACTCAAAAATACAAGCTTTTAAATTCAAGATATCAACACTATAATTTAAGAGAATAGAATGTACCAAAACCACTTTTCAAGCATAGAAGGAACATTGTTGGAGAATGAAACACTCATAAGAGGACTAATTTTAAACTATTAGAAATCAATGAATTTAAGTAAAAAATTAAGAAAAGACAAAATTTAGAGACTAAGATATCCCCCCTCACGCATGTGTAGCATCTCTATATGAGATGAAGGTGGGATCATCGATTTCACCAATAAATTATCATATCGAAGCATCACACGAAGTGTATACTAAATTTCGTAGAAAGAGTTTGGACACACTTGAATGTTTGCACTAAGATCAATCCTATACACTAGTAAACAAGATCCATATTTGTAATGTCTTAGAAAAACTTGAAGCTTCATATGTTCAATTTTGATAGACAAACTGCGGTTGCGTGACGAAAGATGATGAAAATATGTTGAATTTAAAGGAAATCAACATTGAGAATTATGAAGACTAACCAAGATGGAACTATTGAGTATATACCAATCAACTTGTGATGGTAGCGATATTAGCACAATTTATAGAGAATTTTTTGATAAAATTATCAAGTCATAATATATCATTGTACCTTGTACACCCTAGCATGCAAGATTAAACACATAAGTTAGGAAACTGTTATATTTTCCATGGAATTGAAGAGTAAGATCATGAGTTTAAACTGACTTATAGGAAAGGTATACTCAAAGGATTACGATTTCATTCTAAAGTATCACAGACAAAGAAAAATGAATACTTTAAGCCAAAATTTGAAATTTTTGCATCAATAATACTGGTACCTAGTGAAACATTTGAATGACAGAAGGATTAAGGGTTGAATTTGCAAAATGCTAGGAGACAAGTATTCCTATATAACTTGATGTCCAACATGACAATGAAACAACTCAATATAACTATTCCAAAGCATACAAATAATGGTGAAGATTATTAGAGGAAGAAATAGTGAATAGAAGATTCTTTTTATTGGGATGTTTCATCTTAATGGGAAGATAGCAACTTTAGATAAAGATTCTTTAGAAACCATGAAGAAAAAAGTATAGAAGTTACAATACATCCCAAAAGTATACGATATATCATAAAACGAACTTACTGGTGGAACAAAGTGAAAAATATTGTAGATTAATCTAAAGCAAACAACATTTGATGATGAAAATATAAGACTCAATCGTGGTGTATCGAAGACAATTGTTTAAGATCAAGATCCAAAAAAAATCTTCTCATTTGTAGAATTGTTACAAGAATTTTTATGAATGAAATTGTTGTGTAGTATAGAGTATCATCTTGAAATTATTAGACAATTTGAAAAGATTATTCAAAAATTAGGGAATATGCTACAATCATGTGTCATAGAGTGAATAAATTAAATCGGACAATCACCAATAATTGATTTCTCCTACCATAATAGATGTTATACAAGTATTGGAATAACTCTATATGAAGTCTTATACAAATAACGATATAAAATTTTTAAGTGATGAAAAAAAAGATCATGAGAGAAGTGAATAGGATGACCTTCGTACATCTCAAAGCCAATAAAAGAGCTATGTTGATCATGGAAAATGATCATTGAACTTCAAAGTAGATAATTAGATTTTTCTCACAGATCAATCTCGAAGAGTAACTCGCTTTGGAATGAAAATAAAGTTAGCCTCATGATACATTGGACCATTCAAAATTACAAAAAAGATTGAAAATGTAGCATATCAGCCAGAATTATCCCCATAATTTTTATAAGTTCATAATTTTTTGTCACATATTTGTCTTACGAAAATGTCAAATGAAATCAAACTACTATCCTAGATTGGATAGAGTTGCCATTACATGAAGATGCATCATATGAAAAACTTATGACGATAATGGATTTTCAAGTCAGGAACTTGAGAAGGAGAGTAATATCACTAATGAAAGTTCAATGGAGACATCATGGCATTAAAAATGCAACTTGGGATTTAGAGCTAGAAGTTTGCTCAAATATTCTTACTTATTTGAGGAATTTTAAATTTTGAGGACAAAATTTTCTTTAAAGGGGTAGGAATGTAAAACCTCATAAAATTCTTTGTAAATAATTAAAGTGTCTAAAAATAAACTTTTATCAATTTTTTAAGTATAGAGATGTATTGGAAAATTTTAGTGTGAAAAAATCAAATCAAATAAGAAAAAATTGGAAAGTTTTTAAGTACCTCACTTGACCCTCACTAGACCCTCACCAAGCCCTAGCTAGACCATCGTCAGATCCTCACTACACCCATTTCCATGGGTAGCAAGCATCCAAAAAATTTGCCTACAAAAGGCCAAGCTCTACCACTCTCCCACACAAAATATTTTCTCTTTTCTCCCTCCCTCTAGAAGCTTTCTCCCTATCTAAGCATTTGGGTTTTTTGATACATTTTGGAGGAAATTTTTAGGATAAATATTCAAGTGTTTGAATCAAGGTTTCGAAGTAGGTGTTCTTGCTCTAACCTTTTAATTCTTGCATTATTTTAATGAAACTGTTATGCATCATGTATTATGAATAAAAAGTGAAACTAGATACCATGATTTTTTTTATAAATAATGATATAATTATTGTTTAAATGAAATACTCATTATAAACATTTTTTTATATGCATACATTGAAAAATTATATGAAATAAGTATTGATATAAAATGAGTAGTCGACTTTGATATGAAATGAGCATGGAATCTGAGATTTTTATACATGCATAACAAAAATGGTTTTATTTTATAGGGAGTATATCTTTATGTTATCTTATAAAGTATGATACCCTTGGGATATTGGTTACACTGGACTTTTTTCGATGAATTGTAGGTATGCATCATATACACATGTATCTTTGGAGTTTTTTTGTCTGTGGTGTCTATATATGACGGTGGATTATTATGGTCATGGATTGTTGCTGCCATATGGGCCTCAAAGTTGAACTTTTAGTTATGTTTGGAGCTTTCCATCTATTGTGAATTCATTCACTGCACATAGGCCTTAGAGTTAGATGCCCTATTATATTTTGGATTCGAATTACCTGTAGATGAGGTCCTATGTGTTGTGATTTGATCGATACATGTTCCATATGCATTGTGATAGTGCATGGGGTTGGAGGCAAACTCACATGCCTCTCGAAGTTGGTTTACACATGTACTCATGTATGTAGATGACCAATACATATGGGGTTGTATTTCATGCATTGGATTATACCAAATAGTATATGTTATATTTTATGAGCATGTTCAAGGATACCTAGAACATACACTCCACCGATTCCCCATAAGCAAAGAAGTCCAAGTATACCCGAGTTTCGAAAAAACTCTCCCCACATTGTATGTTGTGTACCTCACCCCTCACTCTTCCTTACCTTTCAATTGTGTATGTCAAGATAATGGTCGTGAAGACATGAATATTCTATACGGTGGATTCAAATATTACAAGGTTTGACATGAAACCTTATTTAATATATTGGTTAATATAATTTACAATTAGGTAGGTTGAGACTATTTTGATAAATTTTAATTGACTTTATAAATATCTTGGGCTTAAATCTATAAATTTATATTTTTACTCTAAGAATAGAAAAATCTTAAAGGTACATGAATTAGTTTAAAAAGAATTGATATTCAAATGATTTTTGAATTAAAATTTTCATGATCATTAAAAACATTTCCTTTAAATATAATTTAAAATTTATCCATTTTTCTATCCCATTTACCTTGTTTTGGGGTGTGACATGCTAGGTAATGGTTCTACCATTTCCATAACTCATTCTCATTCTGGTGTTGTCTAATACTTCATTCCAATTGAAATTAAATGATTTGTTATGTGTGCCTCAATTGGAGAAAAAAATAATCTCTACAAGAAAATTGTGTGAAGATAACAATATTTCAGTGGAATTTTTCACTAGTTCTTTCTTTGTGAAGGACATGACTACCAAGGCTAATCTTTTGATTAGAGTAATTGATAATTTCTACTATAAGGTATGAATGACATCACCTACTTCACGACAACAATAACGAGTTTGTACTAGTCAGGTAACCTATAATTTAGTGGCACTTTACTTTATAAAAGACTAGGATACTCTCATTCTATCATTGTACAACATGTAGTTGAACAAATGAATAAAGTGTTAAAGACTTGATGCTTATCCTAGTGTTTGTAATGCTTTCCAGTTAGGTAAGTCACACAAACTTCCTATTTTTCATATACATAAGAGGTCTCAATGCATGTTTGACATTGTCCATGTGGATTTATAAGAACCAACACATATTACCTAAATACATGGTATGCAATATTTTCTTCTTTTTGTGGATGGCTACTCTCGATTTCAATGGATTTATATACTTATAGTAAAATTCAAGCTACTTAAAATTTTTGGCATTTAGATGCTATGGTGTTTAGGCAGTTTCATACAAAGTGATGGTGAAACTGAATTAAAAAGTCTTCAAGCCTATACGTTTCAAAGGGCATGCACTAGAAGGATTGCTTATCCACATACACCCTCTCAAAATGATATAGTTGAAAACAAAAATAGACATGTCATTGAAACTATTTTATCCATGCTTACGAGGTATGTAGTTTCACTTCCCTATTAGAAATATGCCTCTAAAAATGTTGTTGATTTAATAAACAAAATTACCTTTATAACTCTTAATTTGGTTTCTCTTTTGGATTTAGTGTTTCATGCTAAACTTGATTTTTATTATTTTAGAGTATTTGGTTACCTCTAAAACACAAGCAAATTAGACCCTAAGTTCTTACCCTGTGTTTTTTAGGGTATGTTGTTTCACATAAAGGATACTGGAGTTTAGAACCAGTTTTTATTTCTACTATGTCACTTTTAATGAAAAAAAATTTCCCTTTATGAATCCTACTACCAGCACACCTATACTTTCTACCCCTTATGTTCTTTTCATTGTAGTTATTCCCATGGTGTTAGTTCATTCATATGTTTACAACAGCTATAATCCAATACATATTTTCTCTATTCTTGAGCCAAATGTTTCTAGTCCAACGACTACCACCTCCCTTCCTACCTCTATATTTACACCTACACCTACTAATTCATCATTATCAACTTCACCTAATACTTTACCTTTTGACTCTACACCAACACCTATATCAAACAATGATTCACCTTTTTGTATGTTACTTGACTATACTACTTTTTCTCCTTCCACATCTTTATCTTCTTATGCAAACTCACCCATTATATCTTTTTAAGCACCATATGAAATTCCTCATTCTATGGTTTTGGAGCACCATCTACCATTCACCATCCTCTTAAATCATCCAATACTCGTCACATGCTCACCCGAGCCAAAACTAGGGTCTTCAAGCCCAAAATGTTTCTTGCACCTATTATACTCATTGAGCTCATTTCAGTCTAAGAAGGGCTAGCTATTCCTGAGTGGAAAGTAGTAATGCAAGTAGAATTTGATGCTCTTATTGCAAATAAAACATAGGAGTTGGTACCCCCTACAAAGCATGGTAAGATTATTAGTAACAAATGGGTTCATTGTACCAAATTAAAGACTAATAGAACATTTAACAAGTACAAATATCATGTGATTGCTAAAGGTTTCAAAAAATAGTTGTTATAGACTACATTGAGAGTTTTAATCTAGTAGTTAAGCCCATTACCATTTATTATGCTCACACTTGTAGTCTTCAAGGATGAGGTTATTAGATAGCTTGATGTAAACACAATCTTCATAAATGGTAATATTGAGGAAAAAGTCCATATGACACAATTTATTGGTTTTGAATGTGCTTATTTTCCTCACTTTGTTTGTAAAATGAGGAATACACTATATGGCCTTAAGTAAGCCCTAAGAGCATGATTTTTAAAGCTAAATGGATGCCTTATTTAGTAGGGGTTCTAGGATTCTAACTTTGATGCATCTATAAGCGTTACCATAAGAATGGAAACATCATCTTTTTTTATTTATTTTGATGATATCCTGGTAACTGGAAATAATCATTATCTTATTTAAGAGCTCAATTATCATCTTAATTTAGCTTTTTCCCTAAAGGATTTTAGTGAATTGAATTACTTCTTCAGTGTAGAAGTTTACAAAACTCACGATGGTTTCTAAATGAGTCAAACCAAATATATTTGAGATTTACATGATAAGGTTCAACTTCATGATATCAAGCCAATTCCCACACCTATGATTACAAGTAAGTAACTTTCTAAATTTAATGGTGAGCCACTTATAGATACTAATATGTATTGTACTATCATAAGTGCCTTACAATATTGTATCTTGACTAGGCCAAAAATAGTTAACAATCTTTGTCAATACCTTCACTCCCTTCATTATACTGATTGGATTACTACAAAATGATTGCTTAGATATCTCAAAACAATCCCTGATCATAGGTTGATGTTATCTAAGTCAAAAGAATTGCATTTAATAGTTTACATTGATTTTGATTGGGCCTCATGTCAAGATGACAGGAGATCATTGATGGATATTGTGTATATCTTGGAGATTTATTGATTTCTTTGAACTCTAGAAAACATAATGTTGTTTTAAGGTATATAGTGAAGTAAAGTTTAAAGATTTAGCTCTCTTAGTGATTGAAACCATTTGGATTCAAAAAGTCTTGGATAAACATCATATTGTAGTACCAAGATCTCATTTTATATGTTATGATAATATAAGTATTTTCTACTTGGTTCAACATCCAGTTTTTTATGCTAAAATCAAACACGTGGAAATTGATTTTTATTTTGTAAAGGAGAGAGTAATTGTTGGTAAATTGTAAATTGCTTATACACCCACACAAGAGCAAATTGTAGATATAATTACTAAAGCCTTAGTTGGCCATAAGTTTGTTGACTATAATAAGAAGATCTTGATGTTCATGCAGTGTTGATTAGAGATTATGCAACCATGAGATAATTTTAAACTATGCTAATAGACTGTTAATAGCTTAAGAAGTCTGTTATAGGTTTGTTATAGTTATACTCTAGAATGGAAGAACACATCATTCAGTGATTAGTCACATTAAACTAAGATGGTTTGAAATATAAATACACAGTATAATTATATATAATAAATATTCATTTACTCATTTTCTGTTAGGATATACCTTTTTTTTCTCTCTCTCACTTCTTGGGATTATCAATCAAGAAAACACTTATTTGACCAAGATGCTATCTCTACACTTTCTAGCTTGGGTGCTAGTTAGGTATGCTCTATCATCTACTTCTATAATTGAAGGGATGTACGGCATATGTCTATTATGTACTCCATAGATATTAGCAATAACATTTGAGTTGCTAAGAACAAAGTCCCTTATTTACACAAAATGAATATAAGTGATTTTGGTCATCGGTCGAGTAACACATCTTATGTTCTATATGATACATGACATCCAATTGTCAAATTGAGGTGAAATTCTTGTTTTCATATTTCAAAGTCTCCCATTTCCAAAAAAAACCTCCTATTTAATTTTTCAGTCAAGAAGTTTGATGACCTCATCGTTAATAAACAAATAAATGAAATCAAGCTTGATTATAAAGGTATTAAATGAAATTAGATGTCCTATTATTAACTCATGATATAATGTATGAATTTTGTGGTTGAGATATCAATGAGATGATATATAATAAGATATCTCATTTGTGACAAATGAGCTTAAATAAGACAAATGAAATTATAAAAATAAAATAAAAATGAAACATGTCTTTAATAATTATAATTATCTATAATAAACATGATAAGTTGAAATGAATTTAGATAATATGAGATGAAATAACTTTAATTCATTAACTTATTAAAAACATTAAATAAAATATATAATAAAATAAGAAAATACATTTAACATCCATACCCAACTGCACTAACAGAGAATGGAAAGTTCTAGGAACAAGAACGCAGCTCCACGGAACAGAGATCTCAACCAAATAGAGCAACAGAAAATCATGTCGAGAACAAATCACAATTCCAAGTGCGCTTAGATGAGACAAATAGAACGCCTAGCATGTCACTCACTTAGGTCTAGGAGACTTGGGCTGATGTTTTTGAGCTCAAGTGGGAGACTATCATTTCAAAACATTATGTAAATACATAAATTAATAAAATTTTAAAACATCAATAGATATTTTTCAATTTAAAGCTACTGTCTAGCATTATTTTATCTACAAAGACAACTTAGATTAGATTATACACACTTTTTAAGATGTGTTTGACTTATTTATATTTTTAACAAAGTTACATTTGTTTCAACATATGCTTATTTTACGTTCAATTTTACTCCTTTACCGCTAATGGTGTAGTTGTATAATTAGTTAAATAGATGGTTAGAAATTGACCATATATAAAGAAAAGTGATAATAATGAATTGTTGTTTAATGAAAAAATTTATTTAGGTACGTTCATGTTATAAGATTTGAGTTTTAATTAAATATATATGAGTTAATAATCTCAAAGTTTTTAGTTACACCGACTAATAACTTTGCACTTTCGTTTCTTTAATACATGTAATTATGCAATGTTAGGTTGCTAACACATAATTTACATAAAACGTGAAATTATATTATATTATATAGAATAAAAATTATATGATTGTGTTATATTTGATTTAATTTGTTTGAATTTTTAATTTTAAAATATATGTTTCAATTTTTTTTTTAATTAAATTAAAAAAATTTAAAATTTTTAAATGTAAAAAATATAAAAATAAATTAAATATTTATTTAAATAAAGTTTTATAATTAAATTATTTTAATAAAAAAATACATAAAATAAACTACGTAATATTATAAACATAAATTATATATTATTATATTATCATTGGTTAATTATAATATAATATTGTATGGTGAAATGCCAACATATTTAATCTATTTGTACGGCTAGAAATAGGCACAAAGATATACCTGGAAGAATTTTGATATAATTGTGTCCGAGTTTGAACATATAACTATTTTCTCTAAACTACACGAAAATTAGAGTAGTTTTAGGAGGGGTACTAACGATCGGGTTTTGGGCAGGGAGATGTACGAAAAATAATTAGTTTTTTATTAAGTTATTATTTTATATATATTTTTTATTTTTTATTAAATAATATAAGTTATGATTTTAAACGTCGACTTAAAATAATAAAATAATAAAATAGTAAAATTTATTAAAATATCATTTGTATATATTGAATTCAAGAACACCAATTTATTCAACAAATATTACACCGTTAACTACTAACACACCACGCTTACTAATATTAATTAGGAAACAGTTGTAAATCATGTGATTCAATCATGATAATTGTTAAAATAATAATTAATATTTATCTATATAAATAATATAAATGTTTTATACAAATTAAGAAAATATATCACAGAAATCATTTGTTTCTTCTTCATTTTTATTGTTTTTTCAAACATTTATTTCTTCATGATATCAGAGCGAAGTCGTTCCTTTAAACAAATTTAAAACACTTATTTTTTCAAAACTAAGTTTTTTTCTCTTAAAAATATTTTTTCTTGGAAAAAAATCTCATTCAAACACACATACAAATATTAATTAAAAACACCATTTTTGAAGTAATATTTGTCTCACCAAATTTTACCAGATTACTCTAAACACAATTATGATCATTTTGGTAAAAATAGGGTAGAAGAAAAAGTCAAAATGTGCCCACACGCGCAGCCAGAAGAAAAGAAAAACATTTCACGCACATCCATACGTCGTCACGCGCCATCTGGAGGTTGAAGATGCTGATGTGGGTGTACGGGTCAACTTGGTTCGGCTCGCGGACATAGTTGGTCTGCACCTCAGTTCGGCTCAGGTTTGGTTCGGTTCAACCGGAAGTTCGGTATAAACCCAATTTTTTCACAATTTTTCCAAATTTGGCCAATTTGGTCCATTTTAAAGGTCTAAACCCGATTTTGTCTTTTTAAAACCTGTTTGGTCGAGTTTGCAAGGTTTTTAAACCAATTTTTTTACCCAATTTTGTGTTTTTTATTCGGTTTGGTCCATTTCTTCTTTAAAAAAAATCATCGGTTCAATATTCTTTATACCGGTTCTTGCATTTTTCTTTACAGTTTTGAAATTATGACATCATTTTCTAGTTTTTTTTACCATAATATCATGACAGAAGGCACAATTTCATTACCTGTGGAGTAATCAACTCCAGTTATTATACAATTTGTCCATTCTGAAGATGTTTTTAATGCTTGAATTATTCTTACTAACACTTATTATGATGTTTGGTCTCAAATAATAGAAATACATATTGTAGAGAGAGAAAAACTCTCTTATATTCATGACAAAAATTTGTAACCAGAAAAATCATCAGAAAATTATAACAAGCGGTATGTAGAAAATCAAAAAGTGAAGAGATAGCTACTTATGTCAATGAGTCCAAAAATCATGAAGCATCATTTACGCATACCTACTCCTCTTGAAATTTGGGGTGATTTGGGAAAAGCATTCTATGATGGAAGTGATGAATTACAGGTATTTGTCTTAAACTAAAAAGCATTTACTTCCAAAAAAAAATGGAAAATCACTTTCAAAGTATTATGGAGAGTTGATTGAAATTTTTCAAGAGCTAGACCATCGTGATAAGATGGTCATGAAAGACCCTCATAATGGAATATCGTATCAGGAGTCTGTTGAAAGACTAAGGGTACATATTTTTCTTGCTGGATTAGATGATGAATTTGAGCAGGTTCGTGGAGAAATTTTGCGAAAAGAAACCATCTCAGATTTAGAAGGGTGTTATTCCTTGATTCGACGAGAGGTAGTATGTCGAATCTCATTGAAGGAAAAATTTGGAGATGTTAATGCTGACGCTTCCGCCATGATATCTCAAAATCGTTCTTTTTCAAATTAGCAAGAACAAAAGGTGGTTGATAAATCATCATTTAAATGTACCCATTATCATAAAAAAGTTCATACAAAAGAACGATGTTTTGAACTTATAGGATATCCTGACTGGTGGGATCACAACCGTGACTCTCGGAAGAAAAATCCAAGATAGATGTCTATTGCCACCATTGCTGAAACAACAAAGGATCATATTGCAAGCTCCTCAACAAATATTGGTAAGATGCTTAAAGCTTTTTCTCCTATTTTTAATAATACATGGATAATTGATTCAAGTGTAACTGATCATATGACATTTGATTATAGAAAATCTCAAAACCATCTTCACATAAAACTGTTTGCATTGCCAATGGTAACACAACCTCAGTTATTGGGGAAAGATCTTTGTCTCTCACTAGTAGTTTGAATTTAGATTCAATGCTAGTTGTTCCCTCTTTGAGTATAACATTATATCTATTTCTCAAATAACCACTATTTTATCTTATTTTGTTATTTTTAGCCAGACTCTTGTGTGTTCAAGGACATCCAAACAAAGCAAACAATTGGTCGTGGTGTTAGGCAAGAAAACCTGTATTATTTGGACTTGGATTCAACAAATCATGCACTGGTAGCAACTGGATCTAAAAAGGATGAATCAAATATATGGCTATGGCATAAGATATTGGGTCATGCTTCTTTTATATATTTAAAGAAATTATTTCCATGTTTATTTTTGAACTTAGATCTTTCTACTTTAAAATGTGATATTTGTGAACTAGCAAAAAGTCATCGTTCCTCTTTTCCTGTAACCTTAAATAAAAGTCCATTTCCATTTATGATTATACATTTTGATGTATGTGGTCCTTCCAAAGTCTGTACTTTGGGAGGATCATGTTGGTTTGTTACATTTATTGATTATTTTAGTAGAATGACTTAGGTCTGTTTAATGAAATCTAAAAGTGAGGTAAACTTATTATTTAAAAATTTTCATAAAATGGTTCATACTCAGTATAAAACATAGATTCAAGCTCTACGTAGTGACAATGTAGGAGAATATAAGAGTTCTGAGCTTCAAGAATATCTTAAATCATAAGGGATTATTCATCAAACTACTTGTGTTGATACACCTCAACAAAATGGAGTTACAGAAAGAAAAAATAGACACTTGTTGGAGGTTGTCCTTGCCTCATTGATCGAAGCTCATATGTCATTATCTTATTGGGGAGAAGCACTTACTTCTTCTACATATTTGATCAATCAGATACCTTCTAGTTCCATTAACTTCCAAACAACACTACAAGCCATCACTGAAGCAATTGTTACACCAAGTGTTCCCAATTTACCTCCTTATGTCTTTGGGGGGGGGGTGGCATTTGTACACCTATATAAACAAAAATGTAGCAAGTTGGATCCATGAGCAATACATTGTGTTTTTATGGGATATGCCACACAAGAAAAAAGGGTATTGTTGTTATCATCCTTCTACAAAACAAATGATTACCACCATGGATGTTATTTTTCATGAAGATATAATGTATTTCTCTTCTACACGTGAATTTTAGGGAGAGTACAATCATGCTAAAATTCAGACTCTCACATATAAATTGTTTCCTTATGAAGAAAGAAAAATTATATGTGAGAAAAATACAAATAACCTGAATTTAGATGGTAATAACTCCCAATATGGAAAAAACTAAAGGGAAATGGAATTGAGTCCTCATTAACTTCAATATCATCAAGGAAGTTCATTACTACCACTAAGTGAGTACGAGTTTCCTACTCCACAAGTTGCTGATATACCTAACCAATCATTTATAGAGGATGTTCCAACTATTGAACCAGCCAGAAAAATACTTCCACCATGTCCTAAGAGAGGTATTCCTAAAGCCATGTATGAGCTTGAGATTTCTAGTAAAGTCAAATATCTCATGAGTAACTATATGTCTAAACATCGTTTTTCAAAATCAAACATGTCATTTGTGAATCAATTATCTGCTGTATTTATTCCTAATAGTGTGCAAGAAGCTTTAGCTTACCAAAAATGAAAAAAAATGCTATGAATGAAGAACTAAGATCCTTAGAAATAAATGGAACTTGGGAACTTGTCGATCGTCCACTAATAAAGAAAATTATTGGATGGGGATGGATTTTTTTCAGTAAAGTATCAAACAGGTGGTATGATTGAACACTATAAAGCAAGATTGGTGGTAAAAGGATACACTCAAACATATGTGATTGACTATACAGAAATATTTGCACCTATAGCCAAAATTAACATTGTTCGAGTCTTGGTATCTCTAGTTGTAAATTTAGATTGGCCATTATATCAATTTGATGTAAAAAAATGTCTTTCTACATGGAGATTTAATTGAAGAAGTCTACATGGATCTACTACCAGGAATCAAGAAATCCAAACTCCATGATGAAAAGGTGTGCATATTAAAAAAATCACTGTATGGATTAAAACAATCCCCAAGAGCATGGTTTAGCAGGTTCACAAAGTCTATGAAGGCATTTAGATACTAGCAAAGCAACTAAGACCATACTTTATTTCTAAAAGAAAGGTATGGTAAGATCACTGCATTTATTGTATATGTTGATGATATGATAATAACAAGAGATTATCTTGAAGAAAGGAAAGCTCTACAAAGTTATTTGTCTAAAGAATTTGAAATGAAAGAGCTTGGTTCCTTAAAATATTTTCTTGGGATTGAGGTTTTTTGATCGAAAGAAGGAATCTTCTTATCTCGAAGAAACTATGCCTTAGATTTATTAAAAGAAACTAGTATATCGGCATGTCAACCAGCTAATACACCAGTAGAGGAAAGATTAAAGTTATGTATCAAGGTTGATCAAGTTCCACCAAATAAAGAAAGATACCAAAGGCTTGTTGGAAGGTTGATGTATTTGGTACACACAAGACCAGATCTTGCCTATGCTTTAAGTATTTTCAGCCAATTTATGCATAATCCTAGAACAACATATGAATGCAGTTATTCGTATTTTGAGGTATTTAAAGTTTGCTCCTGGAAAAGGAGTATTGTTCACTAAAAAATCAAAGTTCCAAAGAATAGAAGTATATACTGATGTCGATTGGGTTAGATCAATAAATGATAGATGATTTACATTAGGCTACTTCACTTTTGTAGGGGGAAGCCTTGTAACATGGAGAAGTAAGAAACAACATGTTGTTTCCCATTCAAGCACAAAAGTTGAATACAGAGGCATGACACCTGGGCTTTGTGAGGCCTTATGGTTACAATCTCTCTTGAAATTTTTGGGATATCCTGCTAAAGAACCAATTAAGTTATTTTGTGACAATAAAGCAGCATATGATATTGCTCATAATTCAGTTCAACACGATCGTACAAAATATGTTGAAGTTGACAGATTCTTTATTAAGGAAAAGTTAGAAGAAAATTCATTAGAATTACCAAAAATTAAGTCAGAAGATTAATTGGCTAACATTCTCACTAAAATAGTCTCATTTCGAGTATTCATAGAAGTTTCAGTCAAGTTGGGCATGCAAGACATCTATGCACCAACTTGAGGAGAAATGTTGAATTCAACCAACACTGCACCAACTTATTCAACAAATATTGCATCGTCGCCTACTAACATTGCCTACCAATCTTGATTAGGAAGTAGTTATAAACTATGTGATTCAATCATGATGGTTGTTAAAATAATAATTAATATTTTTTTATATAAACAATATATATGCCTTATATAAATTAATAAAATATATCAGAGAAACTATTTATTTCTTCTTCAGTTTTATTGTTTTTTTAAATATTTATTTCTTCGTTATAAACCACTTAAATTTTTTATTAGCAAAATAAAATTTATAATCTCATTAAAGTTTAATAATGAGAGAACATAGAGGTTAAATTAAAAATGGATGGAGTTTTATATTTATTTTATTATTTTGCTTAAATTGTTGTAAATTATAACTTAAATAATTAACTTGCACATTTGCACATGTTTAAACAAATAACAAGTATAGCATAGGTATTACATACTCTTATCTTTAAAATTGGGTTAGAATCCTATGTAATACAAATTTTTTATTAATATATATATATATATATATATATATATATATATATATATTATTAATTGAAATGTATTTTGGGTACAGTTGAGTTCGATTTTGTGTATACATTTTTCCAACGTGTCTTTGAAAATTTTCTTTCAAGTAATAATCGAAATGTAACCAAGTAACCATGACTGCGGATAAAATGCTCATTTCTACGTAGTGTACACAATATATAAAGTAAGTCTTATAACTTTGGTTTGAGGAATGGTGTAATCATTAATTTAAATGATTTTAGTTTTTTAATTATCATTTTGTTTGAATAAATACTACACAAAATCACACTCTTGGTTAGACTTTAAAAATTAACAGTAAAATAATTAAAATAAAAAATTAACCTCATTATCAAAGATTAAACCATGATTTATGTTCCAAAGAATATGGCATATAAATTTAATAATACAAATGAATAATGTTTACACAGCGTGAACATGATAATAAAAATTAATGATTAATTCAATCAAATTATTGTAAAATAATGTAAAAAAAAAAGTTCATAATTGATGTTTCAAAATTTTAACAAATTTCAATATTTTTAAATATTATATCATTAGTGTTACATGTTAAATGTGTATTATTATTCAATTAAAAAATTTTAAAACTAAATAAATTAAATTCTAATAACACTAAATAACCTATTTTAATACTATGTAAATTAATAAAGAAAATTAAATAAATTAACATAAACTATAATAAATACCTTTGAAAATTCAAGTATATGAAAAAAAATAAGATAATTATTAAATGATATAAATAGTAATAAATAGTTATATAAATTATATATTATGTGATAATGAATAGTTAAATTGTATGCAAAACAAAATCTATAATTTTTTAAGAAAATAACAAAAAAATTAAACTAGTAAAATTTAAGAAAAAATAACAAAAATAATTTTTTTATAATTTATAACTATAAAAATAGTACCTTTATTATTAAAAAATAGTCTAATCTATCATTTAATTTGACATTATTTAAGTTGAATTACGATCATTTAAACTTATTTAGTATTAAATTTCGTCTAATTAAATACATTTAATATTATTGGGTTTTATTTTTATTGTTATATATAAGTTTTATAGATATTAATTTATGTAATTTTTTTAAAATTTATTATTCTACTAAAAATTAGTTAATAAAAGTTGTATAATGAAGAATAAAAGTAAATATATATATATATATATATATTATATACATAATTTTCTAAAAGAAAAAAAAATATTTAAATAATAAACTTAAGAAAAGACGATGCTTAATATTTACATAAAATAAAAAGCCATATTTATAATAAAATTTATCAAAGAATTGAGGTGCACGTACTCCTCTCATGTGACTAATTCCCTGCTCATTATCCTCTTAAAAATAAGCTCTAGATAATACATGCCTCAAAAATTTTTATTTTAGTTTTCAATTTATTAACTTTTTTTACTACTGATTTTATTAATTTTGTAATTAAATGTCCCAGGTTCCAGAATATGAAAAAAAATGTCCTTCAAAGGCTAAAACCAACAAAGCAGTTATGGGATAATACTTTAGATGCTACATGTACGATATTGCAGTTTTTGAAATTGGATACGCATATGTTCTTAAGCCGATAGATATTTGAATTCAACTAATAGTATACTAACTCATTCAATAAATATTACATTGATATTTATATGGATACCGACGTCATTCAATAAATATTACATTGATATTTATATAGATACCGACGTCAACGATTATCAAACAGTTATAAACATGTAATTCAATTATTATAATTATTAGAATAATAATTAATATTTATTTATATAAAGAATGTTATCGTACAAATATTTTTTTTAATTATTTTTTCAAATATTTATTTCTTTATAATATCATAGCCAAATGACTCGATCAGTACCCGAGAGATAGACCTTATATTGGTGTGAAAGAGAGTGTTAAAGTCTCATATCAACTAAGCGTTGAGTTTTCATTGTATTTATAAGTGTATACAACTATTTTTCTATAAAAATTCTTTTAGAGATAATTATATCATGAATTTTTACATCAAATGCGTCTATTATTAACCCAAAATTTTATTTTTTGTACGGTAGAATAATTTTAAGTGATGTAATGAATCTATTTCACTCCAATTATGAACTTTTTTTAAGACAAAAAATATAATAAATAAAAATAAATAAACAACAAACCAGATATGGTAAGGAAAAGAAAAATATAGCAAACAGATCACCAGTCCCTTGTCTCCCTTCCTTCACCCTATTGATTTCTTCACCCTATTGATTTCTTTCCGGGAATTCTTGACTCGTATGAGTTGCGACGAACCAACTTCTGTTCACCTGACTTTTTCTTCTTTTGCCTCAGCTGGTGAATTTGCCTCAATTTTCAAAGACACTTTTCACACGTGGATTAGAATTATACGCCAGAATTTAAGTTATGCAATAAATTATTGAAGTAATTATTTTTAAAAAAATTATATAATTTATTATCTTAAAATTTATAATATTAAACAAATTAAATTAATTTCAATATACTAACTTCTAAATAAGAGAAATTTAATATAAAATTTTAAGTTAATTAAGGTTTATGTTTACTAAGTATTTAACATATTTATTTTATTCTAATTATATTTATAATATATAAATAACAATAAAAATATATTTTTAAAATTATAATTATATTTTATTGATATCCTGTAAGTCAATAACATTATTGTTTTGGTTGCTACATGGGTTTTTGAGCCCTTAAGTCAAGTCAGCTGTCCTTTGAATGCCACGCTTGATCCTTTGGTCAAGTCAGTATGTGTTTTTGAGATCTTTTGGTTGCCATTAAATTAAATGGGTTTCTCCTATTCCACTCCTTTGTTGAAATCCGTCAAGAGCAGAATTGAAGTTTGAGCAATCAGATCGAGATCATCAAAAGGTATTTTTGCTTTACCTTTGCTTTACAATTTATGTTTTGATTGTTTCTTTGTTTTAAGACACTTGGTCAAAAATTGACATAGGCAATAATTTAGAAATTCTCTTTTCGGGTCTCAGATGAAGAAATTTTTATATGAAAGTGGGGACTATATATTGATTCTTCTTCTGGGAAAGTTGGAAGGATTATATTTTTTTTTTTCAATCTTTTCATTGAGTAGCTAGTTTGATTTAAATATGCCAGAGAGGTAGTTGGAATTTTAGTTTTGTTGAAAACCCCAGATAATGGAAGCACAATGGGAAAAAAAAAAACGAGTTTCTTGCTTTATCTTTTCTTTGTTCTTGTAGATCTCAGTTAAAATTGCAATACAGCGTAGTATAAAATAACTAAGAGAAAGACACAACATATAGGTGGAAAAGAGATATTTGATATGTTTTAATTGAAAATATGAATACAAAAAATACCAAAATAAGAATAAGTATAATCTAAATGTACCGACTTTTATTCGAGGGTGTGAGGGTGTCTATCTTTCTCGTATGAATTACTCATCTCTCTATTTTTGAAATATTAGATATTACATAAATTTACGTCCACATTTGTATATCATATAATAAATGTGACTCTAAAAATGAATGCAAATTTATTTGTCTTTGCTTCTCTTCTCTATAGTTTAAGACTTTTTGTTATTGTTGTTAGAAGTCCTTATAAATGCAAGGGAAAAGAGAATAAACCAATCACTCACATTACTTTCATAGTTCCATTTTCGCTGTTTTCCTGGATTTTATCCGAGATGTTACTATTGGGTTTTGAGAAGACCTTATGTAAGAAATTAAGAATAGAAGTAACGATCTAATGAATAACATTGGATGGTTATTGTACTATTATTTTGGGAAAAAAATCAAGGATGTCATGAGTTTGTATTTTATTCACAATCACTTGATGTTTGACAAACAATGTCTCTAATGACCGAAGTTACATATTTATAAGAAATAGCCTTCATCGTTGATACGTTTACTTGTTTGTTTGTTAATGTCTCTCAACTTTTTGTTAAATTACTAAAAATACTCTTTAAACAACATTTATTTATTACTATGTTTGTTTTGTTTGTTTAGTTAAAAAATAAAAATTGAAAATGAGATAATTATGTTTTAATACAAGTCAATTAATCTGTAAACATTAATTGCTTATAAATTAATTATTAACCTTTTTATATTTTTATAAGTTATTTCATTTTTTTAATTTTATCATTTACATCTAGGGTTCTATTTGATTTACTTCAATTAAAATGGGATCCCAAACCACTTTTAGTAAATAAAAAAAAGTTAACCACTTTAAGTATGATTTGGGATAAATAAATAAAAAAATTATTCTTATTTTCCGAATTTGCAAGCATATGTATATGTACTTTAAATTTTATGTTATTTTATTTATTTTTCTAATATTTATGCCTTTATATTATTAGAAGAAAATGAAAAATGACATTTTTTTATTTTTGCTTTTGTTTTATTATTCCTAGTATTAGTGATTATTTAATACTAAAAATATGATAAATTAAATTATAGCTTTGAGTGAAATATATCCTTTTTAACTTTAAAGATATTACAAAAACAAAGTTGAATAACTGTTATCTTTGTGTTCCGTTAAAGTAGGAGGGTATCTTTGGACATTCTTTAATGGTTAGGTGTATTTGTGAAAAAATGTAAATCCTAAGGGTATTTCTGATATTTTTCCTATGTATTTCTCATAACTTTCTTATCTTGGAATATCAATTATTTTTAGTTGCTACTACTTGAAGGCTCACTGGTTTTAAAGCTGTATCTTCTGCTTCTGGATCTGTGTGTTGAGGATTGCACTGTTTTACTCTTTTGGCAACAATGAAGTGCTTCCTGTTCTCCATTGGTTACAAGAAGGATGAGTTGAAGAGCCCAAAATCGGTGTCTGTTCAGTCCAACAATTCAACATTTGTTGATGGTGACCTGAAGTCTGAACTTAACTTCAAAAATGTATCTGATGCTAGCGCTGAATCCTTGGGAAGGAACTCACATCCTAACTTGTCACAAAGACCTAGCAATCTCAGAGAATTCACATTTCCTGAGCTGAAATCAGCCACGAAAAATTTCAGCCGCTCTGTTAGGATTGGAGAGGGTGGCTTTGGGTGTGTATATAAGGGTGCCGTGAAGAATTCAGAAGTCCCATCAAAGAAATTAGAAATTGCCGTCAAACAACTCAGCAAAAGAGGTTTGCAGGTAAAGCTTGTTTTCTCTTGATGTATCCCCCCCCTTTTGTTAAGTAGAAAAAGAATGGTATAGTCCTAGAAAAATTTGCATAAGTTGATATTTACCAGGCTAGTTTCATAGGCTTAAGTGAAATATTGAGCTTTCCATTAGGTTGTCATTATAGAGTTACCAAGTTTCCTCTTAGTGGAAGTTCTGTTATACATGTCTATTTCCAAAGGTTAAGTTGCCGTCAAACTAGTGATGGATTTTCAGTGATGTTAGGATTTACAAGAGGTGCTAGCTCTTGAAATACAAGTTTGGATTAATTATGTATATATGGAGGTATATCTACAATTCTACCAGACAGCAGTAATCTGATGTTTTCTTCATAATGCTGGAGTCTTTTCAATTTATCAAAGTTTGACAAATTGTCTCTCAAATGTTAATGTTTTTCTTTGAATCTAAATGTGATAGAAAAAGTCGGGCATTATATTAATCTCTTATGTTCACACTACAGGAGGTTTTTCTTCAACACATGCGCTCACACTCACTGAAAATCTACACATTAGAATCTTTGAAGCTAATAGAGAAATTTATTGCGACAAATATGTATATCTGTTATTTTTATTCTTTCATTTGACATTTTGCTGGACTCTAGAGGGAATAGCTGGAAAGGGGGTTCCATATTTACACCAAAATAAATTAGTAAATCCCTTGCATTCATAATTTAGGAAAATTTCAATTCAACGTAATTTCAAAGGATATTCATCAATTTACCGGGTTGGTTCCTATTACAATAATATAGCTGTTAGAAAATTAAATGGATCTTTATAATTAATATTTTCTAATATTGGCCGTGTTTGCAGTAGCTATTCCTTAAGGGTAACTAGAATTAATATGGCCTTATCAAAGATTGTTGGCAATAAAGTACTATATTTATTATATTGACGATGATGCCCATTTTTGGCAGGGCCACAAGGAATGGGTGACAGAAGTAAATTTACTTGGAGTGATTGAGCATCCAAATCTTGTCAAATTAGTGGGGTATTGTGCTGAGGATGATGAACGAGGAATCCAACGGCTTTTGGTGTATGAATATATGCCAAATAAAAGCGTACAAGACCATCTATTCACTCGAGCCGCGACTACTCTTCCATGGGAGGTAAGATTGAAAATAGCTCAAGATGCTGCTCGTGGCTTGACATATCTGCATGAAGATATGGATTTTCAGGTGGTTTACTTTGTTACTTTTCCAATACTTATTTCATTTGCCCACCCCTCTTGCTCTTCAGGGGAGAGCAGAAAATATTAGTGGAGCTATACGATTTTTGCATTATTTCAGAAGCATATTTTTCTGTATGTAATGCAAGTCTTAATGCAGCCCTTTATATATGTTATAGATCATCTTCAGGGATTTCAAGTCTTCAAATATCCTTTTGGACGAACAATGGAATGCTAAGCTATCAGACTTTGGAATGGCTAGGTTGGGTCCTTCAGATGGACTAACTCATGTCTCAACTGCGGTATGCTCATCCATAATTACCACGAGTCATTACCTAACATATACTCCTTCAGTTACTACCAGCTTTAAGTGTATTTCTTGTCTATCATGACTCATACAACGTAAGATCAAGGTGGTCACTCGTTGGTTGAGTTTACCTGTGAACTCTGTTGAAAATATTCTTGTTGCGATTAATATTATGGTCACGATGAGAGGATATCTGTAATACATGTTATCTATTGCAACTTGACTGACAAACTGAGTTTCACTTCTGTTATCATTTCTTTGAAATTCATCATCAGATGGCTTATTGTCATTTGGTAATCTTTAACCTTATTTGGTAATGATCTTGTCAATGCAAGATTATGAACACAAATTAAGCTCAATAAGAATGCAAGTGTTATAGTTTTATCTTGTCATTTATGCAATCAGATGAGTCCAATTTTCAACCTTGGGGACGACTTTAACCAAGGCCTGTACCTGAACCTAAAATTCGGTTGCTCATGCTACTGAAAGGAAACAGAGTATGGCAGATATTTAGTAGAATCATATTTATACTATAATCAGTGCAGAAGTTCTGGAATCTATTCATACGAAGCCATTTATTTGCACATTGAACATTGTTTTGGTCAATCTGTTGTCCTTGCGGTAACTTTAACATGATCAGTTTGTTTCTAATGCTTGCTAGCATTTGTGCAAATTCTGAATGTATGAAGTTACCGTAATCAATAATTTCATAAATATTCTTTCTATGATTTCCTGATCATTATGGTTCCTCCCAGAATAAATATTCCATATGTAAGATGGATTTCATCTTTAGTTCTTATTGAATAAATTGTCTGCGATACTTTTCTGAGATGTAAGCCTTTTATATATTGGCTGGTATTGTTGTCAGGTTGTTGGAACCATGGGATATGCAGCACCTGAATATATTCAGACTGGACGTCTTACATATAAGATTGACGTATGGAGCTATGGTGTTTTTCTTTATGAACTAATCACAGGAAGGCGCCCTGTAGATCGAAATCGTCCAAAGAGTGAACAGAAACTCTTAGAATGGGTGAAGCCTTATTTATCAAATGCCAATAAGTTCAAGCTTATAGTAGACCCAAGACTAGAGGGAAAATATCCCCTCAAGTTAGTACACAAGCTTGCAATGGTAGCCAACCGATGCTTGATCAGGCTCCCAAAGAATCGACCCAAGATGAGTGAGGTGCTTGAGATGGTAAATCAGATTGTGGAGGTGTCAGCCGGAACAGGGAGTCCAAAACTGATCCTGACGAATCTTCCATCACTAGAAGCAAATAACAAGAGAAGGATTGTGGATTTAAAACCTGAAGAAAGTAGCTGGTATTTTTGCATGTTAAAACCAAAATTTTTTAGAACTTCCTGATTGTAGAGTCTTGAAGCAGTCTTGGGTTCTGGGTGAAGCAGAAATTACAACCCTGCACGAAGATGTTGCTGTGTACGAGATAAACATAACAAGTAGAAGTGTAATCACAATTGTATACTTTCCCACCAAAGAGAAACAGATTGTGAAATTTGTATAGAGCTGAAAGGAGACATGGAAGACTGAAGCTGAGAGAAGTTATAGATTTTGAGAAAGTATAGGTATATGTCGAGAGCCAAAATTTCCTGATCATCGTTTAAGTAGTTATTTGAACTACTTGTGGAATTCAGAAGGAAAATTAGAAACACTTAGGTCCATTTATATATGTTTCGGTTAAAAATGATTTCAACTCAAGTGATCTTTTGATAAAGTTATTTGAGGAAGCACAAATATAGTTTCTAAGCTGTTGAGAATCACCATTCAATCTCTCAATAATGCCAAGAACGCATACTGTCCAAACTCATAATTCACTTGAAATGCCATTCACATAACAAAACATAAAGCAGGTAATAGTTGTACAGAAAAATGACGTCGTTTGGGTACTAAACCCTAATTCACAGTAGGGGAAAAAGAATAATTTACTATAATCAATCAAACTTACAATAAGTAACAAGACTCAAAGAAAACAATATACAAGGACACAATACAAAACCTCGGATGCCAACACACTACCTCTTTAGACTAAAAACTCATAAATTTCCTTCAAGAAGATGAAGTGTTTACTTAGAGGAAATCATAAGTTCATAACACACAAGAGAGCAAAAGAAACGTGAGAAAGACGAGATTCAAGAGTGAAACAGTAAGAACAGGGTAAACCTTAGGACTCGGGAATAAGAGGAATATTTAACCATCACTCATAATTACCATAATGCCCCTTTGTTAGCCATCAATTAACACTAGAGGTAATGGGTCGCGTATCCAGTCCAATGCTTGTATAATAAATAATGGTCCTCATCAATTAACATGTTATGGCCCATACGTGGCATAAGTGAAGTGATCTGAAGTTACTATATTGTCCATGTCGGACACAATTACACACATATTCCTGAATGCTCCAATACCCACTTTTATTTAGGTGGTACAAATAACAAATCTCCACAACTATGACTAAGTGGGTTACTTTGCTTATCTTCTTCGATCACACACTACCCGAATGATTTTGATTCTGAACAAGTTCAATGTTAGAACTTGGCAGGAGTATTGTTTTGGTTACCATGTCTGTGGGATTTTTCTCAAAAACTATTTTATCTATACTAACTAAATTACGCTTTACGAACTTACAATGCCTGGAATAAAATGAAATGTTACACTAATATGCTTTGGTCTATTATGAAACATAAGGTACTTGGATAGATGAATGGCTGACTGATTATCACAATAAACAACTTCTTTTGTATCTTTAGTGGCAATATGAGTTGTTTGGTAATCCTTTGACCCACATACTCTCCTTGACAACTTTGGTGCATGTGAAAAATTCTGTTACAGTGGTGGAAATTGTCACAATGGATTACAGGTTATATCTCTAGCTCACTGGATTATCAAATTAAGTGAATATGTATCCAGACATGCACCATCTTTTATCATTATCTTCTACGTAATCAGAACCTGTGTAATCCTGCATAACATGAAAACTAGTAGTGTAAAATGGGCTGGATGGCCCAGACCCGAATATCTTAGCCCGCTTGAAGCCCAGACCAGCCTGGTCTGTTTAATATGTGTGCCAGAATTTGTTTTATCCATTACTTGTAGGGCTAGATCTGGACCGGCATACGAGGCCTCCTCTTTTAATAATTGGAATTTACTACTTTTGAGAAATTAGAAACCTATCTTCTACTTTTTCCTATCTCCTTCTCTTCATCGTTCTGCACCGGCATTTGCTTATTCTTCAACTATTTTTGCTTAGTTGTAGAGTTGAATTTTTGTGATGGGCAGTAAAAGTAATGATTTTTTTTAATACCCTCTCTGCAATTACTCTTTCGTCTTTAAATGAATTTCCTAACAAAGGTGAAATGATGACTTATCAAATACGTCTTCGTTCAAAGGCTAGCAAAATGGGGTACCAAAATGTTGATGAGGGGACTAATCTTCAGATTGTTCCTCCTTTCTTAGAGCTTGAAGCTAGTTTTTTGTTTAGAGTAGTGCTGATACGTGGCTGTTAAAGTTCTTAGAAGAAGAAGGTAATATTGATTCTTGTTTATGATGGTTGATTGGTTAAGGTGAAAATTGTTGTTGTTGCTATTTGTTGGCTCCATTGTTGTTTGGAGAGTTTACTGGATATGGGTTCTCTCTGTCATGTGGTTTTGGGATGTGATTGTATTTCATTAATCTCTCTAAATCACAACCAATATTGAGAGAGATAGATTAGGAAGGTCAAAAACACCTTAGTTTGGTTATCTATGGTTATTCGAACTGACGATTTGATTTTTATATGATAAATTTTGGTGATGGATATAATTTCAGGTATAAATCGAACATAAAACAATGGGTATAATTCGGTTACGTTATACTAAAAATCGTATTTAGAATTAATTATATTTATTTAATAAATTAAATTATAAACTGAATATTAATTTTATATATTTAATAAATTTAATTATATATATTTTTTGAGTTTTTTTGGTATTTTTAATAATCATTTTGAATTATTATCCGCGAGTAAAAAATTATTCTTAAATCGTAACGATTTTCAAGTATATATTTTATAATTCGATTCGGGAACGATTATATCAAAAATCGTCCTTATTCATACCTGTGCCCATCCCTAATAGAGATTGAGACACAGGGATAAAAAGAAAAGGCAAAAAAATTATAATAGAGTAATAGGTCGGTCGACATATGTAACAGGATGGACTAATCCAATCTATATCTTAAGTTGGTCGAATTCGACAAGCCTTTTATTATTGTACTCGACTCTAACCCATTTTACATCACTATTGAAAATATTTAATCCTTTACTATAAACTAAACCAATTGTTTAGGTTTCTTTAATATATCTCAAAATCCACTTTTTACCTAAATAGTGAGGTTTGTGGAACATATATCTACTTAAAATGCTCATTATACATGCCAAATTAGGAGGGGTACAAACCATGGCAAACTTTATAGAACCAATAACACTAATATATATTCAATATCTTCACCAATGTTTGGACACTCATGTAAAGACATAAAAATGAGCACCCAAAGGAATTTGATTAGGTTTAGCATTAAGCATGTATAATATTTTTAATAATTTTTCCAAATATGACCTTTGAGAAATACTAAGAGTACTAGATTTTATACTTGTGCATATTACCTAGTATCTTACTAGCATGCCCTAAGTCTTTTGTTTTAAACTCAAAGTTCAATTTTATTTTAAGAGCATGTATTTTAGTTTTACTTTTACTTGTAATTAATATGATATCAACATTAAGTATTAGATAAACATGTTTAATGACATCATTCATTTTAAAATACACAATTATCATAATCACATATGTAAAAACCAATATCAAGTGTGAAGCTATCAAAACATATGTACCACTATCTATGAGATTGTTTGAAACCATACAAATATCTTTTTAACAAGTGTTTATGATTCTTTTTACCTTTTTCAACAAAACCACCAGGATGTTTAATATAAATGCTTTCATCCAACTCAATATGATCTAAATGCATGTCATATGAAAAAACCATAATTAAAGTAAATTTGACAACAAGAAAAACCACTTCAATATAAAATTTTATTTTTACTTTTACTTGCAATTAATGTGTTATCAATATAAAGTAAAAGATAAACATGTTTGTTGACATCATGCATTTTAAAATACACAACTATCATAATCACATATGTTAAAACCAATATCAAGTGTGAAGCTATCAAAACATATATACCACTATCTAACGGATTGTTTCAAGTCATGCAAATATCTTTTTAACAAGTGTATATGATTCTTTCTATCTTTTTCAACAAAACCACTGGGATGTTTGATATAAATGCTTTCATCCAACTTACAATGATCTAAATGCATGTCATATGAAAAAACCATAATTGAAGTAAATTTGACAACAAGAAAAACCATTTCAATATAATCAACTTGTTTCTTTTGTGAAAAACCCTGATCCATTAATATGGCTTTATAGTTTGTAGAGTTAATCTTTGAACATCTCATTTCTTTCTAAATAACCATGAGTTATTTTACTTAAGGGAATTCATTTCGTAATGGTGTATACCATTTATCATAGTTATAGAAGGTAAAAATAACAACATCTTACCATGTTATCTATAATCCTTAGAACATCTAGTGCCCTCACGTGTAAGCACAACATAGCTTAGGAACTTTACAAAAGCTTCATGATATTGGCAATTATATCTCCAGAGAGCTATCAAATAGCTCCTAGTGACTAGATAGAGTCTCTCATAGCTTGATCATTGTCAATGACAAATCTCTACCAATATAGACCCTAATGGATGTTAAAGGAAGCTCCTAGTAGTTTCTCACTCTCATATGCCTATCAGGAATAGTTCTTTTATCACCAAGGCCTGATATGACTTAATAAACAACATCTAAATCTCTTAAGGATCATAAAGGATTTAAGAGTGTTTACTTGAGAAGAATCACATTGATTAGCCTCCAAAAGGAGTTCCTTTATTCCAAAGACCTCATATTGCATCCTCAAAGCTCAATGTAACTGAAGGAATCACAAAAAGGATTGTTTTGAAGTACCTATGAAGTTGATGCCCAAGAGAACCTTCCAATTACGAATTTCCAATATCATCCCGAGCATCTTATGCACAAAAGAGATCCACCATGTGTAGGATTCCTATCTTAGTAAGATATCTTAATTATATGGAAGTCCTTTCCTCATACAAATACTATTGGATCAAGTACATAATAATTCTGCATGGATTATGACTTATCTACAGGGTAGTATAATCGTATAAGAATTAAGATAACTTATCCACAAGTTAGTATAATTCTATAAGGATTAAGATTAAGTATTTACCTTTAAATACACATCTCCTATACAATTAATATATATTTCTTTTACTCAATTATTATGCATAATTTGACTTGAGCGTTAGAGGCCACACAGGCCTCCCCTTTAGAGGATCCTATGGTATTTTGACCATCTTTTCATGTTTGTAGGTTCTCTATGATTGTTGGAATAAAATTATCATAAACAATTTGGTACCGTCTATGGGAAAATGTTTCTTGAATTGGTTTTATCAATATAAGAAAAGACCAAAAAAAATTAATTAAAATTGATCAAAGATCAATCAAAAAAATAAATGGAGAACTACTACCACCATGAATGATCATTTAAATATTATTCAATTGTATTTTATGTTATTATTTACCAAAAAATGCAGAGAAATTGGAGAAAAACGATTAGATTCACTCACAAACTGCTAAAAATTCAAACTTTGGATTGAAAAATGATAAAAATTGATCATGCCTTGTACATATATGCTTAATCTATTGAAACCTTAGGCGAGGGAATATTCAAAAGTCACTGATTAGGTAAACAACATCCATCAAAGGTGTCACTTGCATATAAAAAAAGCTTCATGTGCCACTCTCTATAGAGCAATGCTTCTATAGCAATTTCTCCTTATCCACATATTGAAACAAAAACTTGGGGCATGGATAAATTATCCATTCCAAGACGACTCCATAGCTAAAATTTCATTGTCAATAGACCAAGGAAAAAGCTTCACATGCCAATATCACACCCGCTTATCGCATACAATGTTCCCCCATGCAAAATAAAAGATGTTGGTTCACAAAATGCACCCAATAGGGGTCCAAGAATGATTAACCCATTTTTAGATCAATTTTCAATAAATTTGAATTGGTTCCTTGATCCTCATTTCATTTAGGATCTAATGATGTTATTTTTAGTTATATTTTATAGGTTTATGGCATAGTAATTGCATGGAACACTTAATTGCTCACAAAAGGAAGCTCAATAAGCTTTCCTATCCATTCATTGAAGAGATCAAAGGTAAACACTATGATAAAATAATTTCTATTCCACATGGATAGAAAAATAGTCTTGATTTTTAACTTGAAAATTCATCTTTAATTAATATGACATGACCATAAAGTTTTTTTCCATCAATACTTTGAATAGCTCATTTGCCATAATATTTTTTGAACTAACAAATAGTAAGCATAAGCATTAATTTGATCCATTATGTGAGATGGTATGGCCTATTTTGTAACACACTATCCTATTTGATGCGGCCTAATAGGTAGCATCTTAGACTATTTTGATTAAAATATCGAAGTGTAGATTGCACAACCTATGAGGCAACAATAATGTAGACTTCATGGTCTGTAAGCATAAGAACCAATTTGATCAATCATGTGAGATGATGCAACCTATTTTACTTGCACTATCCTATCTTATGTGGCCTGGTTGGTGGCGTCTTGGACTATTTTGATTAAAATATCAATGTATAGATTACATGACCTGTAATGCAGCAGTAATGAAGACTTCATAGTCTGTAAGGTAATAATCTGGTCTTTGGAGTGTCAATATGACCTACACAGTTGATGATGTGATGGTCTGGACTATGCAACCTATTAGTGAGCACTATGGAGCTCTGGGCAATACAAGATATCATAGAGAGTCATTGATTGGACTCTGTATGTGTATGGGTTGGATCATAGAGTCATTAATTTGACACCAGAAGGACTAAAAACTGATTATGCATCCTAATTTTCATCTTGATATTAGAACTCATTCATTATTTCAATGTTTTTGAAGAATAATCAATCTCTCTTTAAGAACACTATAATTGATGATGATTGGAAAAGAAGATAATATTTTTCAAAATATTCTTTGAATGCATTGGATGAAAGAACAATGAAATATTATTTCTCCATAAGTTTCATTGAATTGGATGGATGAACGGTCCTTGTATACACCTATTTGTTCACATTCATTTTTCATATTTGCATAAAAAATATGAATATATAGTCATTGGAATCTTTTTTTTAAGAGGATTCCCAAAATGATTATACTTCCCTGAGAACATGTCTTGAAGGATATGAAATAGGCCTAAACCATTTAATTTTTTCCAATGAACCGAACAAATTTTTCCTTTATTTGTTTTATTTTTTTCTATTTTTTTGGGCAATAATTATCTAGTAGGAATCCATTCACACTAGAGCCATATGGTGGCATGTGTATTCTCACATTGTGTCCATTCACCACCAAATTTTGGCATATGGATGATTGTTATATGATCTTTTCAATAGTGGTCTTGAATTTTTCAAGCGATGCATAAATTTCTATATCTATCCAGAGGCTACTCAATTGGTTAGAAAATTACACATGGGGACCACTTTGGGCTCCATTTCCATGTCCATCTAGATGGAATTTTTACCAAAAAATGAATCACTATTTGGTGGAAATGACTATGGTGTGTGCACATTGGCTCATAGACCGAGGGATTAAATAGATGTTTTTTCTTGGATTCTCTTAGGAGTGTTGCCTCAAGTCCAAGAATTTATTTTGTCATGTTTTTGGAAGGATATAAGTCTGACCTCTTAAAGGCCTTGCATAATGTGAACTTTTTTTAGAGAAGTTTTTTTTGGACTTTTTTTAATGATTGCGTAGTTGTGAGTTTGAGAGAACACTACAAAAGTCTTTTTTAATCTAGTGTTTAATTCGACTAGTAGAGCATAATCATTTCCTTAAGAAGGCACCATACACTACTACAAAAGGGGTATTTAAGTCGATATGTAAAGTCGATTTTTGGAAAAAAACTGACTTATAATGAGTTCAAAGTCAATTCGGTGTAGAACCGACGCTATCCACGTAGGACATAGCGTCGGTTGACGTGTCGAGTCGACGCTATGTGTGGACATAATGTCGGTTCACCACGTCAACAGATGCTATCCATATAGCGTAGCGTCGGTTGACACCTAGAACTGACGCTACACACGTGGATAGCATTGGTTGACACGTAGAACCGACGCTACACATGTGGATACATTTTTTTCTTTCTTTCTTCCCCAGATAGAAATTATTCCAAGCGTTGCCTAACTCTCAAAAACCTAAAACCTCCTCCACTCTTTCTCATTTTCTGGCCACCTACGACCACCATTTCCAACGCCGGTTAGTGAGTTTTCTTCCTCTTTAACTAATCTTTTAGATCACCTATTTTTTTAAGCGAAATACTAAAAAAAATTATACCCATTTCTCACTTGCAAAACACTATTTTTTCTTCATTTTCTTCATTTTGTCACTTCATTTACTCTTGTAAGTATTTTTATTAATTCTACGCACTTATTATTCATATTTTTCTGTTATTATGTGATGTTATTTATGTGTATAAATGTTTTTATTATATATGTAGGTTTGTATTATAACATCAGGAGAAGAATACACCATGGTAATTTTTCTACTATTAATGAATATTTTATTTTTCAATTATTTGTATTATTTAAACTATTTGTTAAATAAATTTTTTTCATGTTGTTTATTTAGTGATCGTATAGAGGTTTTAATTTGAGTATAATAGAAAATGAGTAAATTTTGTAAAAAAAAAAATTTAAGTTGGTTCACCACGTGAACCGACTTTAAACGTAAAGTTGGTTCACCGCATGAACCGACTTTACGTTTTAAGTCATTTCATTTAAAGTCGACTTTAATACCCCTTTTTGTAGTAGTGATATATTGATTTCATTTTTTGTTAACATCGATGATTGGTTATCTCTCTCTTTCCTTTGGACATGAGAATAGCGAACACATCACTAGCCTCTCAGATCACCATAGGATGTGATGGCTTTTGGCCCTTTGATACTTAAGTAAGTTTAGGTAGTTTGAAGAAGGAGGAGACTCGTATCTCTCCTTATTATTTGGAAAGGTGAAGATAGACTTAAAGAGAGATTGTAGATTCTAGTGTTTGTCTTTTTTCAAGTTATGTTATGAGATCTAATATGAGATATGAGATATAAGATAATATAGTATATGAAGTGTAATAAATATATATAGAAGAAAATACTACTTATTGATGACCCTTATTCATTGTTATAGACTTATCTTAATATTAAAGTTATCTCTTTGTAATTATCTCTTTGTCGGATAATTATGAGGTTATTTGCTGGTTGTTTATCCAGTTGGATATATATTTGATAACATTGCTCATTTGTTGACTCTAGGCTTACTGGGCTGGTTAGTAAGCCATCTGCTGACTTGGACCTCTCGTATATGTCATATGGCATGGGTTAATTTACACCTAACATATTGTTTGTATATTATGTAACCATATACATTACATTGTTTGTAGTATGTTTGTAGTAATATCTATTATATTGGGTGAAGAACCAAACTGGTCACTTTGCTTAGGCAAAAAGTGTCATTTAGTTCTTTAGGTTACAAAAGATGATTTTTAGTCCTTTTTCTTAGGGATGAGTAACAGATTGAAATTGCTTGTTTTTGACAAATTCTAATCAAATTTGATTCGAATTGGATTTGATGATTTTCTATCTGAATTTGATCTAATGATGTGATCAATCTGAACCAATCTAAATCTAAATAGATCAAAAAAAAATTTGGATTGGATATGATTAATTTATATTGAAATTTATTTATAAATTATTATCATATGTAAAACACGACATACACAACATTTAAATTTTAAATTGGTATATTTGTAGCATAATTATTATTTATAAGCATAACTAAGATAATCAAAAGAATAAGAAGTGTATCTATATAATTATTAAATTATTATAAAAATTTATATTTATTTTTAAGTTAAGATAATGTTTTAATGTAATTACAGTATGCATAATATTTGAACATAACATATTATAAAATAAAATATGTATTTATTTATAATTTAATAGTAATTTTGTCCGGATTAAATACAACAAATCATAAAATTTATCAATTCGAATATGATCCGAATATAAACAAATGGTATACTTTTCAATCTGAATATGATCCAACTATAAAATTTGTCAATCCAATTTGATACAAATTCAACGGATGGGATCAAATTCCTCAATTTAAACTAATTGATTAGATTATTTACTCACCCCTTCTTTTGTTTATCATAAATACTCAAAAAAGGATGTTTGATATTTTTTGAATATTATTTTGTTATTAAAATTCATTGTCAAACTTATGTAGCTTTTTTTATATGAAAAATGACTAATTTATATATATTATTACTTGAAGGACTAAACATCACTTTTCACAAAAGTAAAATGACTCCCATGATATTTTTTCCTATTATATGTTGGACAGGAAAATCATAATATATTTATGATCCCATGTGATCGGTTCACGTTGACTTTGAAAATTCAAATAGATACAATTAACTTGTAGCAGATATATTTTTTATTATTTAAATTCAAAATAAATACTAATACATGATCAAATTTTATGGAAGGTTATTAATATTTTAAATAATTATACTTTAATTAATTTAATATTTAAATATTAATTAATCGATATTAGTTATTTACGATTACATCATCCATCAAAACATTTAAATAGGTACTCAAAAACAAAAGAGGTTAGTATAAGTTTACTGCTGAGCTCACCACTTGCTATCTCCCAATCTCCATTTGTTCTTAGATTTTCTTAAAAATCTAACTTAAGCATCATAATGGATATGACATCTATCGATGTCATTCCTTCTTATGTGATTTTCTAGTGATTTTTAGGTTTATGTATCAAGACAATACAACCTAACAGAAATTGGCTTAAATATCTCGTGTCATTTGTGTGAAATAAATTTGGTTTTAAAACGATTGACCTAGTAAAAACTCAAGAACATTCATAATATTCTTCGTGTTCTTAGCTCTGTTTGCCATGTTCTTCATTCATTTCTCTCCTAAAAATGCATTTGATTCATTGAATCACTAGAATGATCTCACAAGAAAGTTCTCAAACTCTCAACCACTCCCACTGAATAAAGAGCAGTTGAAGGTCTAAGTGAGTAATCAATCGCCATAAAGAAAGACTAAAAGAAACAAGAATGATGATAAGCCTATTAAACTAACCATGGATCAAAGGTTAGGAAAGCTAGAACTCATGATGGAGCAACTAATGCAGCTTCAAATGAACCCACAAGTGTACCTCAGTGCCTGAGTAAGTCAATCAAGGTCTTTGCGACCAGTAGGGTTTGACACCCCAAGAGAACAACATCTACTACCCAACACCAAGAAAAACTTAAAAGGTCTAATATATAGCAAATTGGGTCCCCATATTCAAGATCCATAAAAACTGGGTGCAAACAATGGGAATTCCATTGACGCCTTATCCCTGACACACTTAGCTACCGACGATCAAGCTGGTGGAAACTAACTAGATCTAAAGCACTTTTGCATTGGACATATAAACTTAAGGAACCACCTCGAGGTTAAGTGTTATACACACTTTGGCCAAGAAAGATTCTATAGTGATCATCATATTCCTATAATAGGTCTTCTGGCCCCTTAGACCAACTTGACTTGTTCAAAGATTGGGTTAATCTATATGCACACTGTGATGTTTCCAACTATAGAGAATTCCTTATGGCACTGGGAGGCAAGGCCAGAGTTTGGTACAGTACCCTCAAACTAGGAACAATTGGGAACTTCATAGAATTTGTAATATAGTTCCTCACTCACTTCTTAGCAAAAGGAAGGCTACCAAAGACCTAAACACATCTGTGGTAGCTGACTCATATAGAAAATGAGTCACAAAAAGACTACTTCGACCATTTCAACAATGAAAAGATTTAGGTCAAAGACTATTCAAAACCACTGGTAGTTAGTGCATTACTCTAAGTTTTACACAAGGGATCGTTATGGGTAAGATTGGAAGAAAAGATTCATGAGTTGTACTACAAAGAAATGACCAATATTGTGTCTATAGTGATCAATATTGAATACATAGCCAGTCATCATAGAAGCATGACAAAGAACCACCCTCAAAAGCGAAAGACTAAAGAAGAGCCTAGGAACTTGGAGGGTAAAATGTTCAAAAGTGGGGATAGAAAATAAGAGGCCCTAAAGAATACTAGAACTTCACAGACTAAGAATAGCTTCAAAAGGTTTTTTCCTTTGAATACTACCTAGGAACATGTACTGATGTAGGTCTAGGACTCAGGATTCCTCAAGCACCCGAGAAACTTAAAAAGGTTCCTCATCTAGTAAGAGTTTGAAATTATACTACAAGTTTTATCAATACTATAGTCAAAACAAATGATTATTGGGAGCCCTAAAGGGAAACCGAGCATTGGATACCAAAAGGTCACTGATAACTGTACGTTCTACAGTTATTTTGTCCAATTTATTAATTATAATTTCTATGTTCTTAATGTTTTTAATTAATTTTAAGTTCTTAAATTAATACTTACTGTTATTTTTTTAAGTAATATATTTTTAAAGAAAATTAAAGAATTTTTAGTAAAAAAAGACTTAATTGCAATTAATAAAAGTTGAAAATATAATTTGAATTAAAAGAGAGTTTAATTGCAAATATCAAAAATTTAAAATTTAATTTGAATTAAATTAGAGAGCTAAAATGCAATTAACCAAACTTTTGCTTTTCTGTGCAGGGAAGAAGACCACGCGTATCTATGTTCAACATGCCTCACACACGCGCTACACAGGCGAGTGTACATGTAGAATAGGGTCCACATGTTCACGCAGGTTGGCATGTAGGATGGGACCCACATGTCTATGCCAATAACTTCCCTCACATGTGTTTTCATCACTCACCATTAGATCAAATTTTGAACGGTCCAGATTATACGTATGTACCACGCTCCAAGCAAGTGGAGAGCAGCTAGTGCGCACATACGCGTGTTCTGAATAATTTTGGGGAGTGATATATTTTCGAAATGTAGGGAAATAGTTTTTTTAGTTTTCAGTTCAGTTATTTTTTTAGGTCTATGTTTTTAAGTTTTCTCTGCGTGTTGGAAAAGGTAGATAGAACACGCAGAAGATATATTTTTGACTTTTTTGTTATTTTGTTAGGGAAAAATACAGAGAAAGGAGACAACAAAAAAGAAGAAAAGGGAAGGAATTTTATTTTTCATTGAGGAATCATGAAAGAGTTTCTTCTAATCTTTTTCTTTTAATTTTATTTCTCTGAAATGTCTAAATATTTTCATATTGTAATATCTATTTTTGCTATGAACTAATTTATTTGTTCTAGGGTTGTAGTGTAGCTTAAATTATGAAGCTTGAATGAATTATTTTTGATTGATTTATGGGATGTTTTTAAGTTGTTTATTTTATCTGTGCTTAATGCTTTTGATTGTTGAAAGATTTATTAACTCATCTGTGACACTTAAATAAACTTGGAAAAAAATATTTTGTGTGTTACTCGTGGATAAAAATAACATATATGTATATATAAATAAGGAATAAGAATATACCTTTATTGTACGTGTAGCTATTTGAGAACTTTGAACTTAATGAATCTTGGTGAAATTAATTCTCATAAGAATATAGTGAATTATTTTAGTAAGATGATTCTATTTGTTATCGGAAGAGACATATGGATAAATTAGGAGTTCTTGGTTGACAACTTAAATGCGAGAATATAAATCAAGAGAAAATAATATGATTCAATGGATTAATTTGGTGAAACTGCAATCTTAGAATTTTGTTATTTATTGTTATAAAAAATGAGTTTAGTTAAACATCATCAAACTTTCGATTGTTTGGATATCTTACTTAATCAGTTATTACTTGTGACAGTATATACTTGCACGTTTTCATGTTCTCTTAAAGAGACAATAAGTTTTTGGCGCCGTTGCCAGGGATTTCTTTTACTATTTTTGTTGATATTAATAACAATCAATCTAATTTTAGTTCAAATCTTTTATTTATGTGTTTATTTTTATTTTTATTATTACTTTATTAGATTTATTTTTCTGATTTTCGAATAAATTGGGACTTTGTATACGACGCATTAGAAATCTTGACATTGTTCCGTTGGATCTAAAGATCGAGAGAACTATTTTAAAATTAAAAAAAAATAATAAGCAAGAAACTTCAAAACATCGAATTATGGATGAGGAAATTCCTGAAGTGGAAGAATTAAGATCTTTTAGAGACTATGCAGTGCCTATGGTTGTTGGGATTCATTCGAGCATTAGAAGACTAACAACCCAAGCCAACAATTTGGAATTAAGCCTGCGATCATTCATATGATTCAAACGTCGGTTCAGTTTGGAAGTTTACCCCACGATGACCCAAACTCCCATATAGCAATATTTTAGAGATTTGTGACACCTTTAGGCATAATGGAGTCACTGATGATGCTATTCGGTTGAGACTTTTTCCCTTTTCACTTAGGGATAAGGCAAAGAGTTGGTTGAGTTCATTGCCATATGGTTCTATCACTACTTGAGATGATTTGGCTAAAAAATTCTTAGCTAAATTTTTTCCACCAATAAAGACTGCAAGGATGAGGAATGAAATCACCACCTTTGTGCAGTTCGACTCAGAATCATTATATGAAGCTTGGGAGAGGTATAAGGATCTACTTCTAAGATTCCCTCACAATGGTTTACCAAAGTGGCTTCGTGTTCAAACATTTTATAATAGTTTGATGGATCCAACTAGAAACATGGTTGATGTTGGAGCAGGTGGTGCTCTAATGTTAAAATCAATTGATGAAGCCTACAACTTATTAGAGGAAATGGCTTCCAATAGCTACGAGTGGCCATCAAAGAGGATGATGCCTAAGAGAGTGGCTGGAATTCACGAGATTGATTCTATGTTCGCTTTAACTGCTCAGGTATCCACTTTGGTGAAGAAGATGGATACTTTGGCTATCCATTCTATTCAGAGTCCTTTTGTTGCATGTGAAATTTGCAATGGAAACCATGCCAGTGAGAGATGTCCTCATAACTCTGAATCTATTAGTTTTGTTTCCAACTACAATAGGAATCAAAACAACCCTTATGCTAACACTTACAATCCAGGGTGGAAGAATCACCCTAATTTTCCTTGGAGTAATAATCAAGGCCAATCATGTTCGATGAAGCCTACATATCCTCCGGGTTTTCATAACCAAGCTCCACCATAAGAGAAAAAACTATTACTCGAAGATATGTTTGCTCAATACATGGCCAAGAATGAGACTATTTTTTATAATCAAGCAGCATCTATCAAAAATCTCAAAGTTCAATTGGGTCAACTTGCTACTACTGTCAACAATCGCCCTCAAGGAGCTTTACCTAGTGATATGAAACCAATCCAAAGAGGGAAGAAAAAGAGCATTGTAAAGTAGTTACACTCAGAAGTGGAAAAGAGTTGGAAGAAATACAAAAGCCCATTTCTCTACCAACTCCTATTGTTGAAAAAACAAGAGAGAGTTGAAGAGAATTAAGCAACATAAAAGTCTATGATAAAAACCAGTTTTAGATAGTCTTAAGCCTTACAATCCACCAATTATGTTTCCTTAGCGCTTCCATAAGCAAAAGCTTGATATGCAGTTTTCCAAGTTTCTTGAAGTATTTAAAAAGCTTCATATTAACATTCCTTTTGCTGATGCCTTGGAGCAAAGGCCTAGCTATGTGAAATTTATGAAGGACATCTTGTCTAAAAAGAGAAGGTTAGGTGATTTTGAGACAGTTGTTCTTACAAGGGAGTGTAGCACCATTTTTCAAAAGAAGCTACCACCTAAGCTTAAAGATCCAGGAAGTTTCACAATTCCTTGTACTATTAGTGAGAAATTCTTTAGTAGAGCTTTGTGCGATCTGGGTGCTAGCATTAATTTGATGCCACTTTCCATCTATCAAAGACTTGGATTAGGAGAAGCACACCCAACCACTGTAACTCTTCAACTTGCAGATAGGTCTTTGAAACACCCAAGAGGCATTATAGAGGATGTGCTTGTGAAGGTAGACAAGTTTATCTTTCCTATAGATTTCATAATTCTTGATATGGAGGAAGACAAAGAGATCCTTATTTTTCTCGGGAGACCATTTTTAGCAACAGGTAGGACTTTGATTGATGTTCAAAAAAGGGAGCTCACCATGAGAGTCCAAGACCAAGAGGTAACTCTCAATGTTTTTAAAGCTATGAAATTTTCAAGAGAATCTGATGATTGTTTTAGAGTTGACATGGTGAATGAGTTAGTTGAAAATAGCTTCATGGAAAACTTGACTACTGATGCTTTGGAAGTTGAGCTTATGAATGCTAATGATATTGATAACCTTGAATCTCTTGAGTATCTTAAGTTACTTAAAGAATCTCCATAACTCTTTAGTTCTCAAAATAAAGTAGATGCATCACAAATTGTGACACCATCTAAATCTACTTTTCTAAAGCCATCTGTGAAAAAACAACCATTATTAGAACTTAAGTCATTGCCTAACCATCTACGGTATGCTTATTTGGGTGAAATGTCTACTCTGCCTGTGATTATTTCATCCTCTCTAGATGAAGATCAAGAAAAGAAGTTGTTAAGAGTGTTGAGAAATTACAAGATAGCTTTGGGGTGGTCTATAGCTGATATTAAAAGGATTAGCCCTTCATTATGCATGCATAACATTGTTTGAATCCAATCATGAAGGATGTAGTGAAAGACAATATCATTAAGTGGTTAGATGCAGGTATTATCTACCCATTTGAAATAGCTCTTGGGTTAGCCCAATTCATTGTGTTTCAAGAAATGAGGAATTACAATGGAGGCTAATAGCAACAATGAGCTTATTCCCACAAGAAAAGTGACGACTTGGCAAGTTTGCATGGATTATCGAAAGCTCAATAAGGCTACTCGCAAGGATCATTTCCCTTTTCCATTTATTAATCAAATGCTTGACAGATTGGCAGGACATTCATTCTATTGTTTCATGGATGGATATTCTGGATACAACCAAATTGCTATCGCTTTCGAGGATCAAGAGAAGACCACTTTCACTTGTCCATACAAAAAAGTTTCTTTTCGGAGAATGTCGTTTGGACTTTGCAATGCCTTAGCTACTTTTCAAAGGTGTATGATGGCCATCTTTTCATACATAGTGGAAATTTTTATTGAGGTATTTATGAATGACTTCTCAGTGTTTGGTGATTCATTTGATATGTGTCTGCATAACCTTTCTTTGGTCCTACAAAGATGTGAAGAGACAAACTTGATGTTAAATTGGGAAAAATGTCATTTCATGGTACAATAAGGTGTTGCTCTCGACCATCTAATTTCTTTGAAGGGAATTGAAGTGGAGAGAGCAAAGATTGAGACTATTGAGAAGTTACTGCCTCCAACATTTGTCAAAGGAATTAGAAGTTTTCTTGGTCATGCGGGATTCTACAGGTGGTTCATCAAGGATTTTTCCAAGATCTTTAAGCCTCTTTGCAATCTTTTAGATAAAAATACGAAATTCACGTTTGATGAAAATTGTGTAGAAGCTTTTTGGGCATTGAAAGAGAAGCTGATCACTGCTCCCATCATTATTGTACCATATTGGAATCTACCTTTTGAGCTCATGTTTGATGCGAGTGACTTTGCAGTTGGAGCTATTTTGGGACAACAAAAAGAAAGAGTTTTCCATGCCATTTACTATGCCAACAAAACTTTGACCGATGCTCAACTTAATTATGCTACCACAGAAAAAGAATTACTTGTTGTTGTATATGCTTTTGAAAAGTTCCAATCCTATCTAATTGGTACTAAGGTGATAGTTTACATTGATCATTCTGCTATAAAATATCTTATTGCTAAGAGAGATGCAAAACCGAGATTGATTATATGGATACTTCTACCGTAAGAATTTGATTTAGAGATCAAGGATAAGAAGGGAACCGAGAATCAAGTGGCAGATCATCTATCTAGATTGGAGAATAATGATGGTGTCTTGGACAAGACTATCATTGGTGAGACTTTTTCTAATGAGCAACTGTTTTCCTTTGATCATAGAAGTGTGCCATGGTACGCAGACTATGTTAATTATATTGTAAGCAATGTACTTCCACCTGATTTATCTTTCCAACAGAAGAAGAAATTCTTACATGATGTCAAGTACTATTTATGGGATGAGCCTTTCTTTTATAAGCAGTATGCAGATCAAATTATTAGAAGGTGTGTTCCAAAGTAAGAAATTGAAGACATACTTAGGCATTGTCATTCTTTAGCCTATGGGGGTCATTTTGGAGGAGAAAGAACAGTGGCTAAGGTTCTTCAATCTGGTTTTTACTGGCCAAAACTATTTAAAGATGCACATTTCTTTGTCTCACGTTGTGACGGGTGCCAAAGAATTGGTAACATTTCCAAGAAACACGAGATGCCTCTAAACAACATTTTTGAGGTGGAAATATTTGATGTTTGGGGTATTGATTTCATGGGACCTTTTATCTCTTTCTACAACAACCTCTACATTATTGTTGTTGTGGATTATGTTTCTAAGTGGGTAGAAGCAGTTGCCTTTCCTACCAATGACTCCAAGGTGGTGTTGAATTTCTTAACGAAAAACATTTTTACTCATTTTGGCACCCCAAGGAAAATTGTCAGCGATTGGGGAACTCATTTTTGCAACAAATATTTTGAAGCCCTCCTTGCCAAATATGGTCTCACTCACAAGATCGAAACTGCTTACCATCCTCAAACAAGTGGAAAAGTTGAGATATCAAATAGAGAGGTGAAGAGGATTCTGGAGAAGACAATAAATCCTTCTAGGAAGGATTAGTCTAAGAGGTTGGAGGATGCACTTTGGGCATACCGGATAGCATACAAGACACCCATTGGGATGTCCCCATATCAGTTAGTTTTTGGGAAAATATTCATCTCCCAGTTGAATTAGAGCACCATGCATATTAGGTAATCAAGAATTTGAATTTTGACTTGAGATCCACAGGCGAAAAGTGTCTTCTACAACTCAATGAGATGGATGAGATTCATCTACAAGCATATGAAAATGCTAAGATATAAAAGGAAAAGATGAAGAGATGGCATGACAACAAGATCTTGCATCAACACTTTGAACCATGAAAAAAAGTATTGTTCTTCAACTCTCATTTGAAGTTCCTCTCAGGAAAACTTAAATCTAAGTGGTCAGGGCCTTTCATTTTTACCAAAGTGCACCTATATAGAGTTGTTGAGATTAAAGATGAAGAATCACAAAATACTTTCCAAGTGAACGGGAAAAGACTCAAACATTATTGGGGAGGTGACATTGATCTTCGAAAGTCCACCATTTTGTTATCTGACCCGACCTGAAAGAAAAAAACAGGAAGTCAACCCATGTGTTTTAGTTTTTATTTATTTTACTTAATTGAACACATATTAGTTTGAATATTTCTTTATTTTGATATTTTGTTTGATAGGTGTAAATTGGAGGAAGTAAGCTATTAGAGGATTTCAATCTCACAAGCCGACTCACCAATCAGGGAAGTTTCTTTTAACCCATCTCCTTTGTTTTTTTAATTTTCACACATTGAGGAAAATATGCATATTAAGTTTGGGGGTGGAGAGATTAACTTATTTGAAATATTGCTTGATATTGTTGCTTGTGTAGCTTTGTTTGTTTAGTTGATCGAAACATGAGAATATATTGTGCTATTCATGGTGATGTATTTTTTATTTCTTCGGTTGAAGTAATGCATAACTCTTGGAAAAATTTGAATATTTTCTAAGTTTGTGTGTAATTTTTGAGTAAGTTTCATTTTTACAAGAATATTTATTTATGAGCACTAGTCTTGATCTTTGAGTTTTTATGCTAATTTAGAGAAGGTTTATGTGAATATGCAATTCAATTGATATTCTTTGGTGTCACAGTTTTTAGAATTTGTTTGATTTTCTCTCAAGATGAAATCCTAGACACACTCAACCCAACTTTACATGTTTTCTCCATAGTTTACCCCTTTTGAGCTTTTATGTTTATTGATATATTTTTGTCTCCTTCATCAAAGCCTATTAAAAGCTATATATAGATATATATCGATATTCCTTATCTCATTAAAATGTGACCATTGTTAGTTATTTCTTAAAGATATAAAAAAAAGGAAGAAAAAAAAAGAAAGAAAGAAAAGAAAAAAAATGATTGTTGCATGTGAAGTTAAATCCAAAATTGGGAAGTATTCATTGAGATGTTGGAAGATATCTTGTTTCAATCCTAAAATGATGTGTTTAGGAAACATTTGAGCCAAATTTTATCTTTTATCCTACCTTTACCTAAGCCATACATTACAAGCTTAATAAAGTCCTATTGATTTTTGGTTTTGTGTTTGTCTACATTAGTGGAGAGAGAAGTGAAAAACGAACTTATGAGGTTTATGATTTTATTAAAAATTAATTGCGTCCATATTTGCATAAAATTATCCGGATTTCATGTGATGAATTATGAAAAGACTTCACACACACACAAGAAAATTCAATATGAAAATATAACATACTTTTGAATTACTTTCGATGCTTAGATAAAAAAACTTGTATTTCTTTGAGTTATGTTATTTGTATGACCAATTAGAAAATGTTTTAAAAATCACTATTTTAAGTGCAAGTATCCTAGTTTTATTTCTTTCCTTTTGCTAAAGGACTAGCAAAATAGTTATTTTGTCCAATTTATTAATTATAATTGCTATGTTCTTAATATTTTTAATTAATTTTAAGTTCTTAAATTAATATTTATTGTTATTTTTTTAAGGAATATATTTTTAAAGAAAATTAAAGAATTTTTAGTGAAAAAAAGACTTAATTGCAATTAATAAAAGTTGAAAATATAATTTGAATTAAAATAGTGCTTAATTGAAAATATCAAAAGTTAAAAATTTAATTTGAATTAAATTAGAGGGCTAAAATGCAATTAACCAAACTTTTGCTTTTTTGAGCAGGGAAGAAGACTATGCACATCTATGTTCAATGCGCCTCACGTATCGTCAGATCAGAAATCAACGATGATGATTAGGTGAGTTAGATGCACGCACTACATAGGTGAGTGTACACGTTTCCCAGATGGAACACTACTAGGCGCATAAAGTTGGGTCCACCTATCCACGCATGCCGGCGTACAAGGTGGGACCCACTTGTCTACGCCAATAACTTCCCTCACACGTTTTTTCATCAGTCACCATCAGATCAAATTTTGAACGGTCCAGATTGTGAGTGTGTACCACGCTCCACGCGAGTGGAGACCAATTGGTGTGCACAGTTCAATGCGCAAAATTCTCGTGCAACGCAGTCCACATAATGTGTGTATGCCCTCTCATCACATCGAATACGAAGCAACCACGTGTCACATTATTCTTCCAGCGAATTAGATGCCGACACGTGATTTGAGTTTTGTGAAATAAAAATGCAAGAAATGGCACACGCTGTAGAGCCTTTGTTTTTCACACCTGTCTCTCACGCGTGTTTAAATAATATTTTTGATGTATTTCTTTGTCCCCCACTATACGCATGTTCTGAATAATTTTGGGGAGTGATATATTTTGGAAACGCAAGGGAATAGTTTTTTTAGTTTTAGTTTTTTTTAGTTTTCAGTTTAGTTATTTTTTTAGGTCTATGTTTTTAAGATTTCTCTGCGTGTTGGAAAATATAGATAGAACATGCAGAAGATATATTTTTGACTTTGTTGTTATTTTGTTAGGGAAAAATACAGAGAAAGGAGACAGCAAAGAAGAAGAAAAGGGAAGGAATTTTATTTTTCATTGAGGAATCATGAAAGAGTTTCTTCTAATCTTTTTCTTTTAATTTTATTTCTCTGAAATGTCTAAATATTTTCATATTGTAATATCTATTTTTGCTATGAACTAATTTATTTGTTCTAGGGTTGTAGTGTAGCTTAAATTATGAAGCTTGAATGAATTATTTGTGATTGATTTATGGGATGTTTTTAAGTTATTTATTTTATCTATGCTTAATGCTTTTGATTATTGAAAGATTAATTAACTGATCTGTGACACTTAAATAAACTTGGAAAAAACATTTTTGTGTGTTACTCGTGGATAAAAATAACATATATATATATAAGGGATAAGAATATACCTTTATTGTACATGTAGCTATTTGAGAACTTTGAACTTAATGAATCTTGGTGAAATTAATTCTTATAAGAATATAGTGAATTATTTTAGCGAGATGATTCTAATTGTTATCGGAAGAGACATATGGATAAATTAGGATTCTTGGTTGACAACCTAAATGCGAGAATATAAATCAAGAGAAAATAATACGATTCAAGTGGATTAATTTGGTGAAACTGCAATCCTAGAATTTTCTTATTTATTGTTATAAAAAAAATCAGTTTAGTCAAACATCAAACTTTCGATTGTTTAGATAAAATCAGATTGAAACAATTTTAGTACTTGACAAAAATTAGTAACAAATCTCTGTGGAAACGATATATTACTTAATTACTTATTACTTTTAACTGTGTATACTTGCACGTTTTCATGTTCTCTTAAAGAGACAACAGTCACCGAAAGACTTTGTGTCATCTAAGTGTGACACTTCCCTAGAAACCTAAGGACTCTATGAAAGTAGAGACATTGGTGCACTTTTATGCTTAATATTTTTTGTTTTATTCAATAAGTAGTACTTTATGGGTTAAAAATATCAAAATATAAACTTTTTAGTGAAAAGGGGTGAAAATGTTTTTTTGGAATTGTTTTTGATATTTTATGAAGTTTTTAATGCATGACCAATCAAAATATGCCATGTGGATGGCAAGAAAGCAAGGAAGTTTACCAAACATGACACGTGGATGCTATGTAAGGAAAGAGGGCCAATCGAAGCATGTCACGTGTACTTGGTGATGCAACCCATTCCACGTGTTAGCATGACATTTGTTTCAAGTTTATAAAGTGGTCAATGGGCATGCCAAGCATCTTTAAGGGATTCATCCATTCTTTCCATTGGGGTTCCATATAATCCTTCTTATTGAATCATAGTATGCCAAGTGGTGCTCACTTAAAACATGTTGATCATAACCAGTCCACCCTACCACGCATCGCATATTGATTCGCCCAATGATTTCCAGTGCTATATGTCACATTCCTATTAGATAGCACTATTAATTTTCCTCTTTATCTCCACCCTTGATTTGAAGCTGATCTATTGGTCTAGATTTCATCTGAGATTAATTTAATCCCTTAATTTCTCCATAAACCCTAATGAGATAAAAATTACTAATTTTTTATCAGCTTTTGATACCAAGAAAAGAAAAAAAATTCAAAAAAAGATACAATTTTGGTGAGATTAAAGAGGAGATTAGTATTACAATTCAAGAGATTGATTATATTTATTCTTCTTCTGCTTTCTTTATCAATTTTTATGTCTTTTTTTTATAAAAAAAATATGAGCTTTATGAACAAAATAATGTCTAGGTAATTTATAAATCTAGGGGTTTTATGAACCCAATTTTCTACATGTGATGATCATATATTTTACCCCAATTATGATTTCAATTTAATTATATTATTTAATCTTATTTTTATGCTTTAATTGTTTGGCCAAGAATTGATCTATAAAGGTAATTAAATAGATTTGGGGGAATTATTTAATTATTAGTCTTGATTAAATAACATGCATAATTTCTAGGTAGGGATGTATGATTCTTATATATGTGATCCATAATTGATGAAATTAATGATTAGTATACAATTTAGTTTATATAAGAGTAAGATTAGGTTAATTACTATCTGATGTGTAGTTTACTTGGGAGATGAATATATGCTAGGTTAGATTCAATTGACCATATAATTGATTGGTAATTATTTGGGAGGATTTTAGTAATTCACATATTTAAAAAAACTGAGGATTAAGTATTCCTAGATATTTTCTTAGTGACCAATTTTGATTTGATTAATTACTGTTATTTACTTTTAGTTCTTTTAATTTTGTTTTCTTAAAACATAAAAACATAAATAAAAAATTGATTTTTACTTTTTTGGTTTTAGAATTAGTTTATAATATCATAATCTCTGTGGGAATGATCTTCTCTTATTATTATATTACCGATTGTGATACGTATATTTGCATATTCGTTGCATAAAATTCGTGACGATCAAGTGTTTGGCGTTGTTGTGGGGGATTGAATTTGGGTCACCTGCGTAGTAGGTATGAATACCTACCATTATGATTACCAATTTTCTGCATATGATGATCTAATATTCTACTCCAATTATGATTTTAATTTATTTATATTATTTAATCTAATTTTTATGTTATTAATTATTTGACCAATAATTAGTCTATAGAAGTAATTAAATAGATTTGAAAGAATTTTTTAATTCTTTGTCTTAATTAAATGGCATGTATAGTTTCTTGGTAGATATCTATGATTATTATATATGTGATCCATAATTGATGAACTTAATAATAGTATGAAATTTAATTGACATGAGAATGTGATTATGTTAATTGCGATATAATGTGTAGTTTACTTGAGAAAGAAATACATGCTAGGTTAGATTCAATTGATCATGTAATTGATTGGTTATTATGTTACATGATTAGAAAATTTATTGATTACTTATTCCTAGATATTTTCTAATATATCTTTTTAGTTGTCAATTTTGAGTTAATTAATTAATGCTATTTATTTTTAGTTATTTTAGTTTTTTTTCCTAAAACATAAAAACGTAGAAAAAATTGATTTTTACTTTTTTACTTTTAAAATTATTTTCTAATAACATAATATATCTCCATGTAAATGGTTTTTTCTTATCATTATATTACTTTTTGTGATACGTAAACTTGTGTATTTATTGCACATAATTCGTGTCGATCAATTTTTTGGTGCCGTTGTCAAGGATTATAAACATTAAAAATTAATTTTTATTTTATTTTATTTGGTTTTCTTTATTTATTTTCATAACTTTAATTTTAATTAATTTATTTATTTTTAATCTTGATATCTTCTTTAGTGCTATTAGGATTATAAATATTATAAATTAATTTTTATTTTATTTTCTTTTAGTTATTTTTCGTTATATATTTTTACTATTTCAATTTCAATTTTAATTTATTTACTTATTTAGTCTATTAGAAACATAGTTGGCTCTAGTGCATGAACAAATTCTATAAGGGAATGTTTGCCATTAGATCATGTAGTCGAGTTTATTTTGAGATTAATGAAAAAACAAGTTGTCACCCAATTGGAAGAAATGGCTAATTCTTTGGAAATAAACAATAATGAGTTAAATTTTAACTATTAGAAACCTTTAATGAATGATAGGGATAAAGCTTTGAATTAATATGCATTACCTTGGTGGAAGGGATGAATCCAAGTATTATAATGTCAAATATTCGAGCTAATCAACTTGAATTATAGCCAATGATGTTTCAAATGTTACAAATAATTGAACAATTAGCGGATTACCAATAGAGGATCCTCATTTACAACTCATATTTTTTATTAATGTTGGAGATTCATTCAAATTCAATGGTGTGACCAAGGAGGCATTTAGGCTTTGCAAGATCGTCCTCTAACTTGGATAAACTCTTTGCCACCTAATTTCATTACAACTTTGAATGATTTGGTGGAGAAATTCTTGATGAAATTTTTCCCACCAACAAAGAATGCAAGGCTTAGAAATAACATTACCTTCTATTAATAATATGAAAGAGAATCTTTATATGAAGCATGGTAAAGACTCAAATAATTACTAGGGAAGTGTTCTCACCATGGTATTCCTCATTGCATCCAAATGGAAACTTTTTAAAATGGTCTCAATGCTCAAACAAGAACCATTGTTGATGCATCCACTAATAGAGCTTTGCTAGCCAAATCTTACAATCAAGCTTATGAGTTACTTGAGAAAATGTCTAGCAATAATTATCAATGGCCAATGGATAGAATGGTAGCCATAAAAAGAGTAGCCCAAGTGTATGAGGTAAATTATATCACGACATTTACAGCTTAAGTTTCATCTTTGGTGAATCTTTTGAAGGTTCAAAACTCATTAGTAAGTATAAACCAAGTCTAAGATTTAAGAGTGGATTTTGTCTTTTTTCGTAGAGCTCATTTGTTTGATAATTATCCCAATAATCTAGAATCAACATGCTATGTGGGTAATGTGAACTAAAAAAATAATCCATACTCAAACACAAAGGATGGAGACAACATCCAAATTTCTCTTAGAGTAATAACAACAATCATGGTGGCAATTAATTCAACCATCAATCATTTCCACAACCTAGTTTTCAATAGCCATAACAATCACAAGTTGAATAAAAGAAGCCATGTATTGAGGACAATACAAGTGCTTTAATGGGGATTCTGAAAGACTTCTTCCACTCAGTACATACAAAAATGTCCACTCTAGAGGCTTCAATTTATAATTTAAAGACCTAAATAGGGAAACTTTCTCAGGCCATAAGTCAAAGGCCTCAAGGTATCCTACAAGTGACACAATTATAAACCCAAGAAGAGAGGATAAGGAGCATTGTAATTCCATATCCTTAAGGAGTGGTAAAAGTTTAAAGGAGGAACATAAGACTCAAAAGGATAAGGGGGAATATAAGACTCAAAAGGATGAAGAGGAACAAGAAGCTAAAAATGAGGAAGAAGAATAAGTGCATAAATAGAGCACTAGAAAGGAAATAATTTACCCAAAAGAAAGCAATCTCTACAAACACAATATTCCTTTCCCTCAAAGACTACAAAAGAAAAAGTTAGACACAGTTTTTAAAAAATTTGGATGTCTTTAAGAAGCTCTACATAAATATACCATTTGCAGATGCACTTGAACAAATGCCTTCTCATGTCAAATTTTTGATGGACATCATGTTTGAGAAAAGAAGGTTGGAGATAGGAAAAAATAACCTTGATTGAAGGTTGTAGTGCCATCCTTACTAGAAAGCTATCTCAATAATTGGAAGATCTGGGTATCTTTGACATTCCTTGGCCAATTGAGAATATGACTTTTTAGAAAGCACTATACGACTTAGGTTCAAGCATTAACCTTATGCCATTATTGGTCATTAAGAGATTGGGGATTTTTATATCCAAACCCACTTCAGCAACATTAAAAATGGTAGATAGATCCATTAAGTGAACTTGGGATGTGGTAGAAGATGTGCAAGTAAAAGTATACAAGTTCATCTTTTCAATGGATTTCAACATACTAGAGATAGAATAAGATCGTAACATTCCTGTAATACTTGGTTGTTCATTATTAGCAACCAGAAGAGCACTCATTGATGAACAAAAAATGTGAGCTTGCAATGAGAGTGCAAGATGAACAAGTAACATTTGAAGTTTTTAAAGCATTTGAACATCCTGGTATTAATAATACTAATGAATGCTTTAGGATAGATGTTATTGATCTTGATGATAACTTAAAAAACTTGATTGAGTCGCCCACACTTAAGACTATTACATATGATGTTGTGAACAATGAAGTAAACTCACCAAGAAACAACACAATCTATGATTGATAATGTTTATTGTGTGAACTATTTAGAGGCTACACCTCCCATATGTATACCTAATGTGGTTATGGAGAATTTGGAGATTGGGTCCAAGCTTAAACTATCTATTGAAGGATTACCAAGTTTAGACATCACACATTTACCCTACCATCCCTAATCAAGTAGGCAAGTAGAAGAGTCTAATAGAGAGGTGAAACAGATGCAGCAAATACATAAGTTAGATATGATACGATGAGGGGGAATATGCTTTTAGGAAAAGTATATTAGTTGCATACAACTAATGACTCATTAACATTCCCCCTCAAGTTGGTGCATAGATATCGATCATGCCCAACTTGCTTAGTGAGTCGAATAATGCCTTCTTGGAAACACCTTTGGTAACTATATCTACAAGTTTCTCTTCAGTGGGAACAAAAGGAAAGCTAATAAGTTTGGCATCTAGCTTTTCTTTTATAAAGTGATGATCAACCTCTACATGCTTAGTGCGATCATGTTGTACTGGATTTTGTGATATATCAATGGCTGCCCGACTGTCGTAATACAACTACATAATATTTTTAAGTTCGAAACCCAAATCAAATAACAAAGTTCTTATCCATAGCAATTCACAAACCCCATGAGTCATACCTCTATACTCAGCCTCGGCACTAAATCACGCCACCACTTTCTGCTTCTTACTTTTCTATGTAACCAAATTACCTCCCACAAAGGTAAAATAACCTGATTTTGAATTTCTATATGTAATACTTCCTACCCAATCTGCATCTGTGAAGCCACAAACTTCAAAAGGATTGTTGTGTTTAGAGAACATTACTCCTCTTCCTAGAGCCAATTTCAAATACCTTAAAATTTTCAAAATAGCATGGTTCTCACTTTGATTATGCATGAATTGAGTCACCATACTTACTATTTATGCAACATTTGGTCTAGTATGAGCCAAGTAAATCAAACGCCCGACCAATCTCTGATAGTGAGCTCGATCAGTTGATACCTGATTTGGATACTCTGCTAAATAATGGTTTTGCTTAATAGAAGTGTCAATAGGTTTGCAATCCAACATACTTGTCTCTATTAGCAGATCAATAATGTACTTCCTCTAACATAGATATATTCCTTCTCTCCCCCTGGCTACCTCAATTCCTAAGAAGTACTTTAGTTCACCTAAGTCCTTCATCTCAAATTCAAAGGCTAGTTGTCTTTGTAATTTATCCATCTTAATAGTATCATAACCAGTGATTACCATATCATCAACATAAATGATTAGGGATGTTTCCTTCCCTTCTAGATGTTTAAGAAACAGAGTGTGGTTTGAATTACCCTATCTATAACCAACCTTCTGCATGAACTATGAAAACCTTTCAAACTAGGCTCAAAAGGATTGCTTGAGACCATACAAAGACTTCCTCAATTTGCATACAAAATTACCAAGAGAATCAGCTACATACCCAGGTGGAAAACTCATGTACACCTCCTTGGCTAATTCTCCATGAAGAAATGCATTCTTAACATCAAATTTCCGAAGTGGCCAGTTTAAGTTAGCAGCAAGCGAGAGCAGAACCCGAATAGTATTCATTTTAGAAACAGGAGCAAAAGTCTCATCATAGTCTACACCATACATCTGAGTGAACCTTTTTGCTACAAGATGGGCTTTATACTGATTTACAGATCCATCACCATTATGTTTTATAGTAAACACCCATCGACAACCAATTGCCTTTTTTTCCTTGTGGTGGAGGCATAAGTTGCCAAGTATCATTCTTCTGTAACGCATCCATCTCTCCAGCCATTTCCTTTCTCCACATTGGATCTCCCAACGCATCCTGCACTTTGTTAGGTACTGATACAACAGATATTAGATTCACAAATGATTTATATGACTTAGATAATCTTTTAGTGGATATGTAGTTGGCTACTGGGTATTTTGATTTTGCATGAATATTTGGTTCATACCTTTTGGCCGGTTGACCCCGAGTAGACCTATTTGGTAACACATATTGTCCAACATTAGATTCAATTCTATTAGTATCAGTGGGTGTACATACCTAAGATGAGTGACCTTCAGTACTAGGGAATTGTTGATCAAAGGTAACAGTGATGCTAAAGGGAACAATTGTGTCTTCAATTTCATTTGTTGTGAGCGAATCTAGTTCTTGGATACTTGGAGCATCTGCTTCTTCGATGATTGGATTTAATGGATTAGGAATCTTATCTAGACCCATCGAAACATCAGTTGGCTCAAAGAAGGTAACATCCATAGTGACATAATACTTTTTGGTCGATGGATGGAAGCACTTGTACCCTTTTCGATAACCTCCATAACCAACAAACACACATTTAATTACCCGGGCATCTAATTTAGACCTTTGATTTTTAGGAACATGCACAAAAGCAAAACAACCAAATACACGGGCAGAAAGGTTATGGAAGGATGACAAGGAGACATAAGATGCGAGAATCTGAAATGAGATTTGTCCATTAAGGACACTAGATGGGAGATGATTGATGAGATGGGCGGAAGCTTGTACATCATCACCCCAAAGATATTTTGGCATATGAGCACTAAATAGGAGTGCATGAGCCATATCAAGTAAATGACGATTTTTTTCTTTTAGACACCCTATTTTGTTCTGTTGTTTATGGGCAAGTAGTTTGGTGAATAATCCTATGTGTTTTGAAAAAATCTTGAAAAAAATGATTAACATATTCTCTCCCTTTGTTAGAATGGAGGATCCGAATGATGCTATTGTATTGTGTTTGAACGAGGGTATGAAAAGTTTGAAAAACTAAAAAACTTCATCTTTTATTCTAAGAAGAGCAATCCACGACAACCTTGTACAATCATCAATAAATGAAACAAAATATCTCATACCCGATATAGTGGGATCTTTAGATGGTCCCCAAACATTAGAATGAATAAATTCAAAAGGAATAGTACTTTTATTAGAAATACTAGGAGAATAAGTAATACAATGGATCTTGTCCAAAACACAAGTCTCACAATGTAAAATAGACTCACTAACACCAATGAATAAAGTGGGCATGGATTTTTTCATAAGACTAAAAGATAGATGCCCTAAGTGGTGATGCCACAACCAAATTTCACTTAGTTTATCATAATTAGAAGTCAATGTAGTGCATGTCTGTGCTCCTGGTTTCTCCCTTGCGTAGTTCTGATCCAAATGGAACAATCTGCCCCTCATATACCCTCAACCAATTATTTCCCTGGTAAGAAGATCCTGAAAAATCACATACATAGGATAAAAGGTTAAAGAATATTTAGACTCAATATTCAACTGTGGGACAGATACTAAGTGATGAGATAAGTCAGGTACATATAAAACATTATGGAGCTATAAAGCTGGAGTGATATGAACTGACCCCTTTCCTAAGACAGGAAAGGCTTCACCGTTAGCATTCGTAACATAAGACACTGGTGGGGAAGATAACTCGTTAAAATAATATTTATCATAAGTCATATGATCAGATGCACCAGAATCAATAATCCAAGTATTAGACCCAACAGAGTGAAAAATGTTTAAGTTCATACTAATCTTACCACGACCAGCTATTGAAGTTATAGGGATACCTCCACATTCCATATGATGATCCTGTCTAGTTACTCTATAGTATTCTGGTTCTTGGAAAATTTGCACTATAGCTTCTTTTTCTCTAGGATGATGATGTTTCCGTTTTGATTGCAGGTGTAGGTACAGTTTCCAACAAGTCTCACGAAAATGCCCCATTTCATTGCAATAAGAGCATTGAGGATGAGGGCGACTGGCAAAGCCTAGTATAGTTCCTTACTGATAAAGTGGAATTGAATTTTCGTTGCTGGAGGAAAGGTGCCTTTGATTTGGCTTGAATGGTAGGCTTGATACCTCAACTTGTGCCTAATGAAGACTTTCCTACTGAGATTCGTCTTTACGGATGTATGTAAAGGCGGTAGTCAAGCTCGGAGGGTCTAACATTCAAAGAAATTCGCCTTTAGCACTATTATGTTTTGTATCAAGTCCTCTAAAAAATGCATGTACTCACTCAAGCTCTTTCTTTTTCTGGTACCATAGAAGGTCTTCTTGATTTTTAATTTTGCACAGACGTTTCTGATCAATTTCAGCCCATACATTCTTCAACTTGGTGAAACACATAGATACTGGTTACCCATTTTGTTGCATACCAGCAGCTTTGCACATCAATTCATGAACTTGAATAAAGTCAGACTCATTTGTATAAAGATCACCTAAGGTATTCCATATGGCCTCAGTGGTTTCACATTCCTCCATCATTTGTAATACATCATCAGTTATGGCTCTAAATAGAATTGACATTACAAACCCATCATCATCTTCCCACTTAGTATAAGCTTTTATATCATCTTGACTAGGAGCCCTAATTGATTCAATTACATGTCCCATCTTGTGTATCCCACGAATATAAACAGACTTAACAGAGACTTCAAATTTTGGAACTTCATTAGTTTTAGAAACCTGATGTTGTCTTGAATCTTCCATTGAAATAAATAATAATATTATGCAGCGGAGTAAAAAAAAAATTTGTGTACCAGACTGGACTGTGGATTGGGCTTAAATTGGTAAGTGGGCTGATGACTTGTCTGATTAGTGAGTGGGCTGATGGACTAGGGTTGGAAGAATGTTAGATAGGCTTAGGAAAAATGTTAAATGGGCTAGGGTTTGTGTGATATATGAAATACTAATCTAAAAACTGAGTAAATATTACTCACACTAAGAAGCTGAAAATGCACGGTAGTGCGGGCGGCTGGCAAGCAGAGTTGGTATGGACGGCTGGACGGGAAAAGTTGGTGCGGATGGCTGGACAGGTAGAGCTGGTACGAACGACTGGACGGGCAGAGTTGGTGTAGACGGCTGGATAGGCAGAGCTAGTGTAGACAGTTGGATAGGTAAAGCTAGAGTGACAGATCTATAACGGCACGAACCAGGTATATGGAAGCACTGAACTGCTCACAATGCGGACTGGACGGCGCAAGGATATTGATGGACGGATCTATAACGGACACAAGCGGTGGCGCAGATTGGACAATGTGAGGAGATTAATGGAACTGCATAAAGAGATGACGGTGGTGCTACTACTAACGGTGATTAGAGGACTGGCGGCACTGCGCGAAGACTGGACGACACTACTGCTCGGAGACTTTTCTTCTTCTTTCCTGCTCTGATACCAAGTTGAATATAATGAAATATAATTATTTTCTCTTGAAATACAATGAATGATAATACACATATATATATTGGAAATAGGAATCTACTTTTAGGAAAAGTATATTGGTTGTATGGGAATGTGATTTTAGGAAAAGTATATTAGTTGTATAAAACTAATATACAGCTAATGACTCATTAACACTCGATCCATACAAATAGCTCATCATTAGGCATAAAATCAATGGATGAAGCACTAAGTTTAAGACATACCACATCATAAGTGTTGGTTGCAATAAAACATGAAAGATTCCAACCCTTATAAGAATTCAAAAATCTTCAATGAATTTATAGTTATGATATGTTCTAACATTGAACCACCATCTATTCCCATAATGAAAGTAGTACATTGATCGAAACTCAACTAGGGTCAACTCTCTACCATGTTTCTTGAACAATATGTATTAGGATAGAAGAATTCTCCATAAATTAGGAGGAAAGTTTCCTAGGTATGCTCTCATTCTACAAAGAAATTCTTTAATTAATGGTCGGAATAAGAGCAGAAGACTAGCAAAGTGTGGATATATAAAGATAGTAATCCATCTAGGAAAGGGGCTACTAGGAATGACATCACGTCTAGGAAAGATGATTCCAATATTATCAAGAATATTGAACATCTTCCTCAACTTATCTATAATAGGCTTCATATGGATTGCCATAATGAAACAGCCTTAGACTCGATTCTACACTCAAGTTTGAAGTTTGGAAATCTTCAAGAATGGCTTTATTAGAAACAAATCCAAAAATGTCAATGAGAACAACTAGGTTGTGATGAAAAGAGGAGTCAAATTGAGGTTTGGAGACAAACCATCGCTGCTAGAATTATTGGATTTGTCACTACCACTAGCAAAGAAAGTGTCGAGTAGCTCCAACTGCCCACCTAACTAGTTGGCTAGTCGATTGGCTGGCTGGTCCCTAGAATCGTTGGTTGCATTGGACCGAGGATGGCTAGCCTAGTCACTTCTCGTTCGACTACATGGTTGGACATTCTACCTGGTCCATTGTCTTGGCTATCAATAGTTCTATTGTTTCGTCCCATCTTGACCTACCTTTGGGATTCACATGTCCTACCCCGCTCGGTGTGAGTCATTTTCTTATGGTATCCACTCTTGTTTTTGAAATGTCTTGCATCATGGTTCTTCTTTTTGAACCCTTTTTGTGATGATGTTTATGTGCATTACCACTAGACATAGTGTTCTTAGAAGTATGTTTATCAAAGTTGAAGCAATGGGACATATAAACTCCTAAAAAAACTCTTTAAAAAAATTCATGTCCTACCAATATAGATCTATAGAAAAAGAAAATGAAAAAATTTCTAAGAGTGTAAATGTTCTTCAAGTTCCTAGAGTTCATGCAAATTCAAGTAAACTGAAGAAAAAAGTTAGAAAATTCTCTAATCTTTCTCCTTAAAGCGTGATAATATCATTAATACTTCCAAGTTTTGAAATAATATCCCAAATATCTCTAAGGTTTCAAAAATATCACAAATACCCCTAAAACTTAATGGAAGTTAAAGTTAAGGGAAATGAATAATAAAAATTTTATACATAAAAATGACAATAATAATAGAAAATGAAGAAATAATAGGAAACTTAGAAATAATAAAAATAAAAAGAAATGACATCTGAAGTTGTTTCTCATAAGAAATTGTAATTAGCGAAAATAAATTAGAAGAATAAGAAATCTTAAAAATTGGATAATCATTAAATGTTAAGAAATATAGAAATATAAATAAATAAGAGAAAATAATAAAATCTATTATGATACAAAAGATTTTATAATGCTATGAAAATATAGATGTAACATATAATATTGCAAGCAAAATTATAAAAAAATATAAAAAATACAAAACAATCAAAAGATAAAATTTAGAAAATAGGACTTTCAAAAATATAAGAGAAGGTATAGTAAAGAACCTTATAGAAAAAGATATTTTAGGACAAAAAGATATAAGCCACTAGAAAACAAAAATTATTTCTCATTAGAGAAAAGAATATAGATGTTGGATCTGTAATGAGGAAGAATATTACTCTAATGTATACCTTAACAGGCTTCAACATAAAAATAATTTAACCAAGAATTTCCACAAAAATAAAAAATCTTAGAAGAAACTTTTAAGATGGAATTAGAACTTATAGAAGAACTAGATATGGATGGTATTTATAGCATTTATTTATAAGAAAAACCTGAGGAAGAAATAATTGGCTCAAAATATGAATACTCATCATCAGAAAATGAATGATTTGTATAGTATATTAAGATAGGATTGAAATTTAAAGGCTACATAGGTTATCATTTATATGCATATGTAGATATAAGAGCTAGTATATGTGTAGTTAGTAAATATGTATTCTTGAAATAACTTTGAAAACAAGCAATAAAATATTTAATTGTAAGAATTGCTAACAATATTACAATAAATTTTGATAAAGTCTTAAAATATATAGATATAATGATAAGAGAAGAGAAATTTCATATTCCCACCATATATCAACAAGAAACAAAAGTTCATTTATAATAGAAAATAATTTCCTAAACTTATATCAACCTTTTATACATTATTAAAAAAAAATAAGTCTAATAATACTAGATGGTTAAACCATTTATGCGTCAAAAATAAAAAAAAGCTTTGGCAATATCAAACCCAAATTTTATGCAACAACAGAAAAAAAAAACCTGATGAGATAGACACAAAGTAGCAACAAAAACCTTATTTAAAAAATATTCCGTTAGATATAAAAGAGAAATAAAACTCATTTATTAATGAAATCTAAGAAGATAAAGCTTTAACTAGTACTGATTATTATTAAAAATAGTAAACTCAAAAAATCTTTTATTTAGATCCAAAAGTAAATGACTCTTAAATGTTGCTAACATAAAACTAAGAAACCCTAACAAAATCACTAGAGTAAAACATATGATTTATACACGAAAAGACAAGATTGAATTTAAAAAATAAATTCAAGAACTTTTGGACCTAAAAGTCATAATTCACCTCATTCTACTCTAATATTCTTAGTTCAAAAAGAAGCTGAAAAAAGAAGAGGAAAAAAGAGAATGGTAATAAACTTCAAAACATTGAATAAAGAAACCATTAATGATGGATACTTTATTCCAAAGAAAAAAAGAATTATTATCATTAATAAAAGGGAAAAAAATATTTCTCAAGGTTTGATTGAAAAAATGGATATTGGTAAATAAGACTAGATGAGGAATCTCAAAAACTAACAAGATATAGTTGATCTCAAGGATAATTCCAATGGATTATTTTACCATTCAGATTAAAACAAACTCAAGGTATTTTTCAAAGGTATATAGACAAAAAATTTAAGAAATTACAAAAAATATTTACTGTATTTACATAAATGATATTTTAGCTTTCAGTAATGAATTAAGTAAATATTATTTGGATATTATTGCTATATTTTAATAATGTGGGAAAGAATGCATCACACTCTCTAAGAAGAAAGCAACAATTGCTTAGCAAAAAATTAAGTATTTTGAGTTAGAAATTGAAGATGGAAAACTTAATCTATAGCTCTATATATATACTAAATAACATTCAACGATCTCCTTGTGAATTAAAAGAGAAAAATAAATTACAAAGATCCATAGGATGTTTAACATACACTGAAGCATATATCAAGAAATTTATAGCAATGTAAAAACTTTTACAAACAAAATTGAAAAAAGATTATGTTTAAAAATGGATAAAATAAGATACTTTGTACATGGGTAAGGTAGAAGCACAGGTAAAAACCTTTACTAACTTTATACCATCCAGGTCTATATGATAAAATTATAATTAAAACAAATGCTTCATATGAATGCTGGGGAGCATTTTTAAAAGCAAAAGTAAATGACAAAGATGAATACCTTTGTAGATATGCATCAAGATCTTTCCATGGTCCAGAATTAAATTATCACAATAATGAAAAGAAATACTAAGATGTCAAAAAAGTTATTAAGAAATTTACAATATATATATAATAAGTTTCAAATTCATTATCAGAACTAATAATAAGAATTTTGTTTATTTTTAAGAAATAATATTATAGGTAATTATAAAAAAGAAAGATTAGTTAGTTGGCAACAATGGTTCAACCACTAACATTTTGATGTCGAACATCTTCTAGGAGACAAGAATAGTTTAATAGATGCTCGCACGAGAGAATTAACACCTTTAACTATTCTTGTTTTTGTAGGAATGGAACATTTTGGTATCAAGATCAAGACAAAGGAAAAAGAGATAAGAATTCTTTAGGAGCAACTCGAGGTTTTATACCTAGAGAAGTTTCTTTTGAAGAAAAAATTAAACAGGAAGAACTTAATTGTTCAAAGCCAACATTAGAGTCCAAATACTTCAAAGAGAAATCCACCTTAGAGATTTGTTCTAAGGAAGATAAAACTTCTAAAGAAAGAATTCAAAATGAGAAGGAAGAACCTAATAGTTCAAAAGAGAGTAACATTTCTGAAGAAAAAAAAACTCAATTAGACTAAAAAAGTAGAAAAAGAACACTAGAAAAAGATTTTGTAGTATATAATGGTAACTGAAAATTTACAATAACTGGTATGAATCAAATAAAACTATTATTTAATTTAGTGAAATAACTCACAAAGCTTTCATTAATAGAATATAAGTTGAAGGAAGTTATGTCAATTATAGAATACCAAAACTAATAACTCCAAAGGATATAGTTAAAAATTACTCTCTATCATTACAACAACAATTATTGTCACCAAGCAAGTTAAAGACTCTAGGAAAGATAGTACAAGTACAATACTATATAGAGAAATGCCTCTCATAGAGACAATAAAGATAGTACGACCACTAGTACTATTCAAGGAAACATCCCCTAAAATTGAAGATGAAAAAGATGAATACATTAATTTAAGTAAACCACAATAGTTGAATCTCTATAACTTAGGCGGAAAATATACTCAGGAACATATCAAAGATAGAAAATTTTACACCATAGAAAAAAATTCTCTACAAGTAGTAAATTTAATATTTTTAAAGAAACTGATTTAATTTTTGTTTATAAAGATTTCCAAGTAAGTTTAATTGAGTTCCTATATCTTGGAATTAATTTAAATTAATTAAATTATTTTTCTAAATTTTTTAAAAAGGCTATCAAAAACTTCATAAAGAAGGTTGTGTTAGTCCCGACCATTTTATCAAATTAGGGATTTTCAACACTAGTAGTGAAGTTACAAAATCAAGGGAATTTCCAAAAAAAGGAATTCAATACAAATGAGCTCTGTATTCTAAGAGGACAGATCCTAAGTCAAATTTACCTTGAACTCAGAAAAATTGATAATTCTTATGAAGTCAAAGTAAATTACTTGACTAGTAAGGTTATGATCCATTCCTATAGCATATAGCCCTCACTAAAGAAGATAGTGAGAAAATGAGTAAGCTGAAAACATATTTTAATAATAATAATATGGAAATTTGTCAAGAAAAGAGAAATGTTTTGTTCTTAAGCAAAGAAAATAACTAAGGATCATAAATGCATTTACAGTATTAGAGATCGAGAAGATAAAGATGCATCATTGTCTACATCATCAAAAGGATTGTCGGTAGAAAATGAAAATAAGAAATAATGATGTAGAACCCACATATTCAATCGGTAATTGTAAACAGGGATTCATTATCCTATAAAAGCAATCGTTATTTCCATCTATTGGATAAACTTCAGTAATATCAAACTCTCTATTCTAAAAATTATTCACCTAGCAACTATGTATCTAGAAACTATGAGCGACGAAGAATCTCTTCAAGGCTCATAGTTGACTTTTAAAATTATAATAATTATTAATATTATGAATAAAATAGAGTGCAATCACTCTTTCTTATTCTCTAGTAAGTCTAAATTTGACACTACATTATGTATAGATACAAGAGCTTTGTCATTACCCGAAAAGTATTAAGACTTAAACAAGCTGAGGCATATCAAGTATAGCAAAAGAAGACAAATAATAGAAGGAAAGATTGGGATGGAAATATTAAATTTAGATATAATAATTATATCTAAGTCAATTAAGGATCTTGAATGATTAAATATTTGTTTATAACATTTATAAAATTAATAAATTAAGAAATTAAGATAAAGAAATTAGCTATAAGTCTATATGAAAATAAACATTGAGAAATTATAAAGTTCAAACAATGTTTCAATAAGAAATTTAAAGATTTGTCTTTAAATAATAATATATAGAAAGTAACAACTAGCGTTGTAAACAGCTAATCATAATTTGGTATCAAAGCCATAGGAAAGAAAAATATATCATTGGATGAAAAGTTAACATCATTAACTATTCTAAGGCATTAGTGAAATTAACTCAAAATTCGAGAGCATTAGTGATCTTTTAATAAAAATCAGGGATATACGTGAAGATATGTTAAAAGTTAGGGGTATTAATGATATTTTTTTCTTTCAAAGCTGTGACTTTGATTTTTGAATAAGAGTTGTGAGTGAGATTGAGAGCAACTAGGTCTATATATAGACTGGTAGATCTAATCTCAAACTCCCATCAACCCACGAGTCAAGGATATAGATTGAGAGAAGATTAGACAAAATCGGGCTAAAAAGATATCAAATTTGGGAAGTCAATCTGCAAGTTTGTAGTTGACTTTTGTTCCCAAACTTTTATAGGTTATAACCTTCCAACAGAGACTTCGATTGAAGCACAATAACAGCCATTAGAATTCTTGTGATCTTAAGATTATGATGACATAAATTTATTTGAGGTACCAACTATACAATTCAACTAAGACATTCTAGAGAAAATTGTCATTGAGCCACCATACTTGGCAAGATAATTGGACTAACTATCCTACCAAAAGTAGCCCACCTGGGGGCTTGTGTTGGATAGGAAAATCATCAAATATGCATGATCCTATTTGATTGGTTCATGTCGATTTTGAAAAGTCAAATGAATACAATCAGCATATAATTAGGTATATCATAAATTTACTACCTAAACTCTGATCTCCCCTCTCACTCAATGTAGTTGCTTTTGATATGATTTTTTAGTGACTTAATAGGTTTACATTTTAAAAAAATGCAACCTAATAGAAATCGACATATTATATATACGTAGATGTTGCAAAGTATGCATTGATCTAGTTATTAAAATGACCGATAGGGTTGACCGAATTCAATTTTAGAATTATTGCATATTTCTGACTTTTCACATGCTTAATGTGACATATAATTACAGATTGTATAGATCTTGAATGAGAATTGAACGTTAAATTAAATAGAAAAAAATACAATCATTAAACCCAGGATCAATAATAGGAGAAGGGGAAAAAAGAAGCAGTGGCTTTTATACAAACATTTTTTTATCTAATGGAAAATTTGAGTGTTTATGTTAGCATGACATCTTGTTTTAACGAAAACACTTGCAATCGTGTTAGCGATATATCAAGGTTTGAAAACAAAATACTTTAGTTGCCTAAGGTCAAATGTTTAGATCGTAAGTCGAATTTAAGTATGACCTTTGTTTGCAAATTAAGTTTTTCATCTCCAATTTTAAGTGCACTATATCAAGATAAAAGGTGTAGATGATTTTCCATATCTTTGACAAAATTTAGTACTTTTAACTTACTGATAGATGCTTGGTCAACTCAATTTCTATCTTCTCTATTTGGTAGACATTTTACTTCCAAGATTGGTGCTTACTTGCTTATTTTTGAAAACAAAATAGAATTTTGATTAGAAGAATTATATGAGAATGTCACTATTTAAATAATAAATTATTAATCAAAATATAGCAACAATCAAAATTGTTAAACAAAAATTAAATTTTTTCTTAAGCATATGGAGAAAAACTTGAATTTTTATCTGTCGTTCTATTATAAGATTCTTTCATCAACTATTTATCTGCTCAAATTGATATATTTATAGTTAATTAGAAAAATAAAATCTTGATATTATATTATAATTTTCATGGTTTTTAATACTATGGATCTAGGCATAAATATAGTATAGATAATCTTAGATGAATATCTAAATGAGAAAAACAATCACTCTAGATCAAAATCTAAGTGAAAAACAACACATATATACATGTTTTTATTCAAAATAACTAATAAGAAGAAAAGAAATATAAGTAAAATAAATCTATTAGATAGGGATTCCTGTATCAAAATATCTCTCTTCGATATAAAACAAATTAACTTCTTGAATGATGCTTAAGAGAAAAAGGAAAAAAGGCAAGAGTAGCTTACAAATATTTAGTTAATGGTTATCACCTTCAAGCTTCAAAAATATGTAGTTAAGCTATGTTTTTGTTTTTTTTTTTTTTTTTTTTTGTGGAAATTCAAATTAAAATTTCAATTGTACGTGTGACTAAATTGTGTCATGATATAAAGACATGAATTTAATAGCAAGATACTTGAAGAGGTAATAGGGATGAATTTCGAGGTCAAAATTCTTTTAAGGAAGAGAAGCTATAATGTTCAAAGTTTTATTTTTGATGATTTTCAAATACATTAAAATTTTGACTGGAGTGAATTATTAATAATATTCTTATTTTTGGATTTTAAATAAATAAAAATATCTTTTGAAATACATTAGAATTTTTCTTTGGAATTAATAATAATATTCTTACTTTTTAATTATTTCAAATAAATAAAAATATATTTTGAGATACATTAGAATTTTTATTTGAAATAAATTATGATATTATTAATTTTTAAATTTAAAATAATAAGATTAAAATAAAAGGAGTATTACTCCAAACATCTTACCATGCTTGGTGAGGTTAATAAAGAATTTTTCTCCGTCGTTCTATTCCCTACATGAAAAACAAAAAAAACAAAAAAAATTGAGAACTTATTAAAGATTCTACAAATAGCTTAATAGAATTAATCCATAAGTAGTAATTTGTACTATTATATCTCTTCTTATCAATTAATATATTTTTATATTCCAGAATTCTGAACAGAAACGTAGTATTATATCGAATGTATAAAAGGAACTATTCTAAGATTATATATGCTTTTGAAAATAATTATGGTTGAAAAATATGAATGCTTGGTTGATTTGTTCTACCACCCATAAACATTTTTGTTTTGAAAATTTTATGTTAAATTAGAAACTTTAACAAATTGTTTGATTTTTTTTAGGTTAAAAACACAAAGTTTTGAAGTTTGTTATAGTTAGTAGTAGTGGTGTCTATAAATCGATCTGGACCGAATCAGACTGGACCAAACGGTTTTATAAATCAAACGGTTCGGTCTGGTCGAGTCTGGTTTGTATTAATTTTTAAACTGATATAATCGGACCGGACCGATTTAATAATATATTAAAATTTTCATATTATTTTTCATTAGAGGTGTCCAAAAACCTAACCAAATCAGAAACTGGACCGAATCGAACCAGATTAAACGGTTTTATAAATCAAAAGGTCTGATCTAGTTAAAAAAAATTTCCCAAACCGGACCGGTAGACACCCTTATTACATAGTGCAAAAATTGCTAATAATACATTTCTCTCTCTCTATATATATGTTTTAAATGTTAATGAGACAAATTATTCTTTGTTTTAAAATTATATTTTGTACAAAAAGTCCTATATTTTTCACTTTAAAAATAGAACTTTTAACCGAACACCTTATTTTGAAAACTCTTTTGACTCATTCCCAACAATCTCAATTTTTAAAACTAATTTTCATGTGTGTCATAAGTTTTATGTAAATATTTCATGTCAAATTGGTTTAAAGATGATCTAGGTAAAATAAAGAATCTTCAATGATTATTTTTCTTTGTTGCCAATTTTTTTAAATGTACATACACTACTACAAAAAGGGATATTAAAGTTGGTTAAAAATCAACTTTAAATGAAATGATTTAAAATTTAAAGTCGGTTCAACGCGTGAAACGACTTTAATTTTTTTTTATTTACAAAATTTACTCATTTTCTATTATACTCAAATTAAAACCTATATTCGATCACTACATAATAGCAGAAAAAACCAAAATCAGTTTAGCAAATAGTTTAAATAATACAAATATTTGAAAAATAAAATATTAATTAATAACAGAAAAATTATCATGGTATTGTTCTATGTTATTCAAGATCATCATATTCTTCTCCTGATGTTATAATACAAACCTACATATATAATACAAAATTTATACACATAAATAATAACACATAATAACATGAAAAAAAATATGAATAATAAGTGCGTAAAATTAATAGAAATACTTACAAAAGTAAATGAAGTAACAAAATGAAAGAAATGAAGAAAAAAAATGGTGTTTTGTAAGTGAAAAATGGGTATAAAAAATTTGAGTATTTTGCTCAAAAAAATAGGGGATCTAAAAGATTAATTAGAGAGAAAGAAAACCCACTAACCGACGTTGGAATTGGTAGTCATAGGTGGTCGAAAAATAAGAAAGAGTGGAGGAGAAGTGGAGGAGATTTTGGGTTTTTGAGAGTTATATAACGTTTGGAATAGTTTCTGTCTGGGGAAGAAATAAGATAAAAGAATTTATCCACGTATGTAGCGTTAGTTCCACGTGTCAACCGACGTTATGCTATGTGGATAGCGTCAGTTTCAGGTGTCAACCGACGCTACACTACGTGGATAGCATTGGTTGACACCTGGAACCGACGTTACATCTACATTTAGCGTCTGTTTTACACTGAACCGACTTTAAATTCATTATAAGTCGGTTTTTTTCAAAACCCGATTTTACATATCGACTTAAATACTTATTTTTGTAGTGTTGATATTTTAAACTCTTTTTTTCCTATTGTTGGACCGGTTTCACGGAAAAATTTAATGAAGCTAACTTCAATATGTATATATTGATTTTGTAAAGTTTGACAATTTTTATGACATATAATGTTACATAATTAAAGTAAGGATTCCTCTTCTTGATCTGACATAATAAATAGTAAGAATATTTGTTAGTTTGAATAATTTGAATAAGAAATAGAAGGGTAATCATTTAACTCTAAGTATTGAAATTAAAGTAAGAGTTTGAAATATTTTATAATAAGTTTCGATAGTGCGAGTCGACACATATATAATGTGACTAATCTAAGTTCTTAATTGCATTGATGTACAAGGTGATACATTATTTTTATATGAATTTACCATGCACTGTCAAGCAAGAAAATTGACCTTACCTGAAATATTAAATATTCTATTCGATATATATTATGTATGTTTGCTTTTTGATATGTCACTGTTCTAGGTTGTATCAAGATTGCTTTTTTGATATGTCACTATTCTAGGTTGGTATCAGGATCTTGTCTATGTATGCATATGTTTTTTATTTTTATTTTTTATTTTTTATTATGTAAGAGCATAATGTTTTGTCTGACATGTGCATTATACCATGAACTCTATCGTAAATTAAGTTGGTATCAGGATCTTGTCTATGTATGCATATGTTTTTTATTTTTTATTATTTATTATGTAAGAGCATAATGTTTTGTCTGACATGTGCATTATACCATGAACTCTATCGTAAATTAGACTATCATAAGAGGGATGTGCCCTTAATTTACGATAGAGTTCATGGCATTCTATGAAATAAAGTTTAGAAGGTTTTGTTGAGTACGTTGTGGAATATTAAGAAAGAAGATTTTTGCAAGTTTTGATAGTAGTGACGACATTATGTGAAAGAAGATTTTCAAATGGTACTATTTCAAGTCGTGTCCAAGCATTTTGTTGATACTCATACTGAAAACATGCATAAGAATTGACATGTTATTTCTCTTGATCAATAAGTTATTTGTTGTATGTAATTGCTTTATATTCCTTATATGATAAATTTACTTATCGAGTGTTATCACTAACCAAGTTTTATTCATCCATGATGAGGATTTGGCAACCTCGTTAAAAATTAGTTGGTGTTCTTAGGTGACACTTGAGTGAAAAATGATAGGCTTAAATAAGTTTAGCAACTTAGTGTGAGTTTTGGATTCTGAAATGTGATTTAGGTAGACTTTGAAATTTGTTTGATGCATGTCCTTTTTATTATTATTTGTGTTTAAAAAATATTGGGATGCTACATGAAGAGAGAAAAAATCATATGATTAATGATGATTTTTGATATCTTTGAAGAAAAATAAAAAAATATGGTCACTTTAATGAGATGTTATGGACTATGAATTACCCATAAGAATATGTAAAAGTTATAGTGTGAGGTTTGGATTGTCTCACTCAAGTTTTATTCAATCTTCCCCCCTCCCCTCTTTCAAGAACTCCTGATGAGGATTTGGCAAAATCTTTAAAAATTAGTTGGTATTCTTAGAAGACACTTGGATTATAAATGATAGGCTTCAATAAGTTAAGTAGTGTGGGTTTTGACTTATGGGTTATGGGTTCTAAAATGTAATTTAGGTAGACTTTGAATTATTTTATTTTTTTATAAATGTCTATTTTTTAATTAATTTCAAAAATTATTATGATATATATATATATATATATATTTGATGTTAAAATAATAATTAATGTGTAACAAACATATAAGTTAGCTGAAGGGTTTATTGTATATTCAAAACTAAAAGCCTATAATATTATAGATATTTTGAGTTATTTGTTTCGGGCATGTATATGTTTTTTTGAATGTATAATGATTTTGAGTTTGAGTGTTATTTTAGTATCCTAGTATTATTCTTGAGATATAAAATATATTGAATATTTTGTAAAATATTATGTATTAAAGAATTGATATTAATGATTTTTTTGGGACTTTAGCTATGAATTAGAAAATTTATCAAACCAACCTGATTTCTTGTGTTTTTGCTTTATTATTAATTTTTGCTTCTGCATTTAATTATTTGTTACTTTTGGTTACTTTTGCGATTCTGTATTTCCCAACAATAATCTACCTATAAATTATATCTATAATCTATATTATATATAAAAGTAAAAATCATGCCTCTAAAAAAAATTTAATATTTTAGATAATGGCATATTTTTTCAATATATTTTATTTTAAATAATAAAAAATTATAATTAATTTTATTAAATAAAAATATTTCTATAATATATAGAAGATTAATTCTCTATTTAGTATATTTAAGATAAACACCTTATATATAAAATATTTTTATAATATTAAGGAATTTACTTTTCAATTTTTTCAAAATTAATGAATTTAATTAACAATTTTCATCCTATTCATTTTTGGACATGAACGTTCTACTTGGGTCAAAAATTTATGGTTATTTTTTATTTTTTTGTCATTATATCACATAAATTCCAAACATTTTAAAAAATTGAAAAAATATCTTTATCATCTTTAAAAATTAAATGTATTACAATTTACGTACACGGCACATATATTTAACTAATATATAAAAGTTCAAATCATACTTAAAATAAATTTAAACAAAAATATCATTATATATTAAAGTAATGTCATTACTTGCCTTTTATTTTTTATTTTAAATTTTAAAATACAAAGTACAAAAGCTTAAATAACTTTTTTTATAATATTAAGTGAATTTACTTATAAAAGTGCTATTTATTTCCCTAACTTTAAAAAATACTCATTATTTATTTTACTTATAAAAAGATACTTATTAGTCCTTTTACTTATAAAAAAATAAGTTATAAAAAGACTTTTATTAATAAAAAAAATTAAACATATATTGATGATGGTATTTTCGTCATTTATCCTCATTCTATCAAACAAAAAATTACAAATATAAATGATCAGTGCAAAACTACAAGTATACAGTATCGTAGTTTTATAATAAAGTGATAAATAGAGTATCGTCTTCAAGAATTGGTAAATTACTTTTGACAAATACCAAAATTATGTTAATCTCAATGTTATCTAGAAATTTCACTCAGGTTATTGTAATTAAAATTTAAAAAAAAAATAATTTAAAAAAAATGCGCAAAAAAAAATAAAGATATTATTCAAAGATCAAATTAATTGGAAGAAAACTTCTCGAAAATCGATTTCACTTAATCTTTTCATATGTTTTACTCATCTAGTTAATTGAATTTAATTCTTTCTATTTGTTAACGATCTCCAAAAATATTCAAAAACTTCTTTTGATAGTTAATTGAAAAAATATTTTTGTTCATTAATTTACATAAGAGTATGTAATTTAATAAAACACGAAAACATTAAGGACAAAAATTTTAATACTACATAGGTTCATATAAGTTTTTCGATCTCTATATTTACCTATGTCGAAATATTCAAAATCTATCATATAATTCACTCTTTCAATAGTAAATAACAAGAATAAAATCATCTAATTAATTATCAGTTAATTAGAAGCATTAAACTCAGAATAAATCAAATAAATATGAAGATAAATAATTCAAATTAAAATATAAAATCGAGTATAGTTTAGAATTAAATTATATTTTTTTTTCTAGAATAAAGATAAATTAATTCATACTAAAAATTAAATTAAATATAAACGAATTCACCATAATTTTTTTAAAAATAATTAAAAAAAATTGATTCTAAAAAAAAAATCTAATTTCTATCTTGTCCCGCGTTTTTTTTTTCCTCTCCTCGCAGTCCTGCTGCGGTTCCTTTTTTATTTTATTTTTTTATTTCTCTACGGCCGCTGTTCTCTCTTCTTTCTATTCAATATATATATATATAACCAATTTATCTTCTTTTACTTTTCCTGGCCGCCGGTCTCTGCACCTCTCTTCCTTCCTTATATATATAAAAGTAGATCTTCATTTAAATTTGAGAGTTGATATATTTTTACAATTTTAAATTTTTATTTTTTTTAAATCTATAATAAAATTTAAATAATAATAAAAAATTTAAATTTAATAACAAATAAATAAAATTAGACTAAAGTTAAAGTTAAAAAATGATAAATTATATAAAATTATAAAATCATTAAACACCTCATACTTAAAACTTTGTTTGTCTTCAAACAAAAAGAAAATAAAATAAAAGACAATTGTAGACAATATCAATAAAACACCATAAATAATTACCATCATTTATCAAGTCATGATTTGAATTTAGATTTTATCACTAATAATAAAACATTTATTTCAACCTAAAGCTAGGTCTTTGAGTATGTGCATGAAATAGTCAATTTAACTTCAAACCACCAACAAATTCAAATAAAATCAGAACAACTGAAATCAGAAAAATTCTCTCAAAACTTAACTCCATAAGTCCAATTTTTAAAAATCCTCTCCATTAATGTAATCAAATATCAAAAAGTCTTTAATCAAGGTTGTAATTACAGGTCATATGGTGAGGACTAAGAAAGAATGGAATATGAAAAATCAAACAAACTGAGAAAATACTTGATAGAAAGAAATAATAAAAAGAATATTCATAGAATTCACATTAAAACTCTTTCTCGACAATATGCTCATACTGATGACAATATTGTTGACATACTCAATAAGTGAAGTATTCTTTTTTTCCTTTTTCTTTTCTTTCTTTACTTTTTTCCAGTGTGGTTGCCTTGACACTCATAATCTTTACTAATTTCAACCACTTTTATCTTCTTCTTTTATTCTTGCCTTCCACTTTCTTTCTTTCTTTCTTTTTCTTTCTTTTTTTTTCTTTTTTACTTTCTTTGATCAAATAGAGCAAACATAATGTGAATTATTTAATTTGAACTAACTTTATCTTTAAATGCAAATTTTTACCAAAATATTTTCTCAAAATTTAAGATAAGTTAGTGGGTTTTCAGGCTTAGAATGGAAATGGTTTATATAGCTAAAAGAATAAATAAGGCTTATATATAAAATAAGGCTCTAGGGGGTTGACTATGGGAATACACCATGCAATGATGGAGTGATAATTAGGACGATTGGAAAAACTTTTTGGTTGTGAAAAAAATTGCCTAGATAATTTCTCTAATAATTGGTATCAATTAGGATTTCGCCTCAAGAATACATCAAAGGATTCTAAAGGAAAGCAAGATTAAACTTTTCCTAACCCAATTAATTCAACTCATTCTCTTCATAGGTAAAATGGAGTAGAAATATTTTACTATATGCTCAATTATTTTCAAGAACAAAGATTTAAATCAAAGTACCCACAAAACTCTAACTAACATAATAGCAGATTTTGAAAAAATTCTCAAACCTATCCTCAATCACAAAATTCATAGTCACGATGAATTAAATCATACTCAAATCCATGCTTGATAAAAAAATTCAAAAACTCAAGATTATAGAAGTTGACACCCTTAAAAGTGAGACAGATTGAAGAAATGAAAGGAACTTCCCTGGTTTTATGGTGGATCTGCATTAGTTTGTAATTTTTAGCTTTTTATTCCTACAAAATAAATCAGCATCAAAATCCAAATTATTCAAATAAATAATAAAAAATAAAATAAAATAAAAGAACAAAAGAAAGTTTTATGGGCTACCTCCCATAAGCGCTTGTTTTATAGTTTATAGCCAGACTTTTCAATCTTAATCAATCAAGATTTTGAAGAGGAATAAATGCATAATTCCTCACCACTTGTTCTCCATAATAGTGCTTCAATCTCTAACTGTTAACTCTAAATATATTCCATACCTTGTCCTTCAAGTCTATTACTCCAAAAGTAAAAACTTTGTCAATTATATAAGAACCTACTCATCTTGATCTTAACTTGCCCGGGAAGAGTTTTAGTCGTGAATTGAAAAGCAAAACCTATTGTCCTAGAGCAAATTCATGCCTAAGAATTTGTTTGTCAAGCCACTTCTTTGTGCATTCTTTTTAGATCTTTGCATTTTCATAAGCATCATTCCAGAACTCATCCATCTCATTCAATTGAAGAATTCGTTTTTCTTCTTCTCTGGGTGTAAGTGATGCCTTAAAAATCATTGAAAAGGTGTAATTATCACCCAAGGATGCATAGCGAAGATGATCAAGCAATTTATTTAACTCTGGAGTTGTAGTTTGTTGCACTTTTTTTTATAAAGATTACAGAATCTGTCTTTGCTACCATTGGCTCTAACCTCTCCACTTTTGTGCTAAATGATGTTCCTTGCTGCAATGATCGTTCTAGGTGATCAGTTGGTATATCTTCTTAAAAGGCTTCTACTTCACATTGTTCAATGATATCTACTCGAAAGCAATTGCTTGGATCTTTTGGAAATATCATGGATTTGTAGATTTTGAATGTAACCTCTTCCCTGTTCACTCTTAATGTTAACTCACCCTTTTAAACATCTATTAAAGCCCTTCTCATAGCCAAGAATGGTCGACCAAGAATTAATGGGACATCTTGGTCTTCATCTATACCTAACACCACAAAATCAACAGGAAAAATGAATTTATCCACCTTTATCAATACATCTTCTATGATTCCACGTGGATACTTGATGGATCAATTTTTTAGTTGCAAATAAATTGTTGTTTGTTTCATCTCTCCAAGTCCCAATTTCCTATAAACATACAGTGGCATAAGATTAATGCTAGCACCAAGATCACATAAAACTTTCTCAAAAAATGAATTTCCAATAGTGCATGGCAAAGTGAAACTCCCTAGATCTTTTAATTTTTGAGGTATTTTATTTTGAAGAATGGCAATACATTCTTCAGAAAGCTTCACTGTTTCAAACTCCTCCAACCTTTTATTCTTGGAAATAATGTCCTTCGAAAATTTGGCATAATTTGGCATAATTTGGCATCTGTTCCAAAGCATCTACAAAAGGAATATTTACGTGAATTTTCTTAAAAATAACCAAAAGCTTAGAAAATTGCTTATCTAATTTTTGTTTTTAAAAATGTTGAGGATAAGGAAGTGGAGTAGAGAGAATAAGAGGATTGTTAAGAAATGAAATTGATGGAGGTATGTCAGTCTCTCTTAGTATATCATCAAAAATTTCTTTTTCTTCTACTTTATTATTACTTTGGCCATTGTTTGGAGTTGTAAGGGTGGACTCAGTTTCCTTTGATGATGACCTCTCAATTTCTCTTCCACTCCTAAGTGTAATGGCATTGTATCGTTCCTTTGGATTCACTTCTATATTGCTAGGAAAAGTTCCTCTTTGTTGAGCATTAATGGTTGTGGCTAGTTCTCCAATTTGCACTTCAAGATTTTTCATAGTGGCTCCTATATTATTACAATGAGTCTCAATGTTATCCAACCGTGAATCATTCTTTTTGAACCTTGTTTTGGTCTTCTTAACAAAGGAAACCATGGTACCCTCAAGTGACATCTTCTTTTCGCTTGGTTGACTATTAAACCTTGGAGAAGGTTGCAGCACATTTTTTATGTTTTCATAAGGCAAGTTTTCATGATTTCGAAGCCCTGGATGATAGTAATTTGGCATAGGATCACCACGATAATTGTAGTTCCAATTGTTGATGTATTGAACCTATTCTTGAATCTATTCATTCATCGGAACTGTCATACTTGAAGTTGCAACATATTCTACACTTTGTGGTATTCTTTGAGTTGTTAAGGTAGAAATATGATGAGATAGAAAAGTTACTTGAGTTGAAAAGGCAGTAAAAGGCTCCAATTCATGAATCCCGACAACTTTCTTATCCATAGATCTTTCTATTGGCCATTGATAGTTGTTTGAGGTCATTTCTTCCAAAAGAGAAGTAGCACCTTCACATGTTTTTGACATCAAAGTTTCACCAGAAGCAGCATTAACTATGGTTCTAGTTTGCCCATTTAACCCATTATAGAACATTTGAATTTGCAACCAATTTGGCAATCCATGTTGAGGGCAATGTTGAATCATATCTTTATATCTTTCCCATGCTTCATAGAGTGTCTCAAAATCATTTTGCTTGAATTGACCAATCTCACTCTTGAGTTGGACAGTTTTTGCAGGTGGAAAGAATTTAGCAAGAAACTTTTCTACCATGTCCTGCAAACTAGTGATGCTTCCTAGTTGTAGAGATTGTAGCCAACCTTTAGCCTTGTTCCTCAATGAAAAAGGAAACAATCTTAGTCTAATGGTGTCTTCAATAACATCATTCATCTTTATAGTGTCACAAATCTCTAAGAACATCGCCAAATAAATATTGGGGTCATGTCGATCAATGCCGGTTTGAGCTCAAAATTGGCATTAATGGTTTGGCGTCTTACACCTGTGTAGTTGTCATTCACAATTGACATTACATAATCCATCAAGATGCGTGGCTGTGCATTCTGTTCTCCTTCAACCATGGCTAGTACTTTCTTCTTTCTTCGTGATCTAAATGTTCTTTCATTCTCCGGATCAAAAGGAATAATATTTCCTATTTTAGCACGGTGCATCCAACGTCAAAAACACACTTAGAGAAAAAAAAATAAAAAAAAATATAATTCTAAATTAAAACTAAGATTACTATGTATCGATATTGGCAAAAATAAGAAAAAAATCAATCCTCAGCAACGGTACCAAAAACTTGATTAGTGCATAATTACAAGTACACAGTATTCTAGTTTTATAATAAAGTGATAAATAGAATATCGTCTTCAAGGATTCGTAACTTACTTTTGACAAATATCAAAATTATGTTAATCTCAATTTTATATAGAAAATTAACTCAAGTTGTTGTAATTAAAATTTAAAATAAAATTAATTTAAAGAAAAATGCGTAAAAGAAAATAAAGATATTATCTAAAGATCAAATTAATTGGAAGAAAATTTCTAGGAAATCGATTTCACCTAATCCTTCTATATTCTTTACTCATCTAATTAATTGAATTTAATTCTTTCTGTTTGGTAGCAATCTCCAGAAATATCCAAAAGACTCTTTTAATAGTTAATTGAAAATATTCTTGTTCATTAATTTACATAAGATTATACAATTTAATAAATGACGAAAGCATTAAAAACAAAGATTATAATACTACACAAGTTCATATAAATCTTTTGATCTCTATATTTACCTATGCTTAAATATTTAAAATATATCATATAATTCTCTCTTTTGATAGTAAATCAAAAAACTAAAATCATCTAATTGATGACTAGTTAATTAGAAATATTAAACTCAGAATAAATCAGACAAATATGAAGAGAATTAATTCAAATTAACATAGAAAAATCAAGTATAATTTGAAATTAAATTAGATTTGTTTTAAAATAAAGATAAATTAATTTATACTAAAAATTAAATTAAATATAAATAAATTCATCGTAATTTTACGAGAAGAATTAAAAAAAAATTATCTCTTGCGTTTTTCTTCCTCGTTCCTGCGCTCTCCTTTTTTTTATTGTATTTTTTTATTTCTCTCTCCTCGCAGTCCGGCTGCTGTTCCTTTTTTTTTATTTCTCTACGGCCGCTGTTCTCTCTTCTTCCTATTCAAATATATATATATATATATATATGACCTATTTACCCTTTTTTACTTTTCTGGCTGGCAGCCTGTCTCTTTTATATATATATATAAATAAATCTTAATTTAAATTGTAGATTATGTTTCTAGAATTTTAGATTTTTATTTTCTTTAAATATATAATAAAATTTAAATAATAATAATTAAGTCTAAATTTAATAATAAATAAATAAAATTAAACTAAAGTTAAAATTAAAAAAATGATAAATTATGTAAAATTATGTAAGTTATCAATAACTAGTGAAGTTATTATCGTCTTTTACTCTCATTCTGTAACTAAAATACTCTTGATAATTTTTATTTATTTTAAAACAAATTTAAAATTATTAAATGTCTTTTTTGGCTTCATTTTTATAAGTAAAAGGGACCAAATATTATCTTCTCAAATTTAGAGAACTAAATGATACATTTTATATAAGTAAAAAGACTAATGTGGCCTTTCATCCTTTTTTTCCATATTATAATCTTTAATTCGTATTTACTAACCAATTTCATGCTTCACATCCAAACAAACAATTGAAAGATACAAAGTTGAAGATCAATAACAAAAACTAGTGTATTTATTTTGAGAAAATAATTTAATTGAAGGACAAATAAGATTTATTGTTATAAGTTATCCAAGATCAAAACAACAATATCACGGTAAAATATCAACTTATAAAATAAATTTAATAGTTATAAACTAAAAGTTATATGCAAAAGATGTATATAATAATTTCTCAAAACAAAATTATAACTATTAGTAAGAAATATTATTAAAATCAATTTTTGATTTTTTTTCTTGATATTCTTTGGTTGATTTTGTTGATCCTACATGTATAAAATAATCATAACTAATATAAATAAACATTTATTGAAACAATATAGATAATTCTTAATTTTAAGATTTTTCAATCATAAATGTTAATTGATTTACACAATTTAAATATATATTTTTACGCTATCATCAAAATGCAATCTAAGATAGTGAATATGTGTAATAGGTAAACACAAGATGTATTTTAAGTGATTCCGAGACACCATACTTACAAAGAATAGAAAAATATTAAAGAAAATATAGATACTATATGTTGTATACGAAAATGTCAACATCAAAATGATAGAAATTAAAATACTAATTATATATAAGGCTCTAATGCGAACATTGGATGGGGTGAGCTAGCACAAGTCAAAAACTTTGAGTTTGGGTCAAGTTTGTAAGGACTATGAGTGTTGGCTATTTTCGTGGACAAAATATTTATCTGTAAATTTGTTTTTAAGCCTATTATCAAGTCTATCAAGAAAATTCAAACAAATACTCGAGTTTCAGATAATTGTACTTCAGGTATATCTTTGATAACTACGACACATAAAATTATATTTATGCATTTAATAGCACATGCTTATAATTTTAAAATTATTTTTAGTGCTAAAATATGGAATAAGATATGCTAAAAGATATTAAATAATATATACTCTAAAATAAGATATGTTAAAAAATATTAGATAAGATATATATACTCTAAAATAAGATATACTAAAAGATATTAGATAATATATACTTTAAATTATATTTAAAATCCTTATCATAAAAGATAGCATAAAATCTATTTTTAAAAGATATTAGATAAAATATACTTTAAATTATAGTTGAAATCTTTAGCATAAAAGAAAACATAAAATCTATTTTAAAAGATATTAGATAAGATATATTTTAAATTATAACTGAAATCTTTATTATAAAAGATAACATAAAATCTATTTTAAAAGAAATCTATTTTAAATAAGAGTTATCTTAATTAATGAGAATTACTAATCCTATTTGTAATAGAAAATATATTTATCAATTACATAAGATTAAGAGTTTTAATTTTTTTCTATAAATAAAACTCATTGTTCATTGTTTCAATTAACAACACAAGAGTATTATTTTAATCTTCTTAATTTTTCTCTCTTGTTTTGCAAATATAAGATCATAATTCTTTAGGTTTCTTTATTTAGTTAATCTATCAAATATTGGTGGTTATGTTTGATTGATTAATAAACCTAATTATTTTATGATATTTTGATAATATGTTCTTATGGCTTCTTTTTTATTTTTGTTCTTAAATTGTTAGATCAAATAATTGTTTTTGTCATATCATAATTATTTGATTTGATTATTAATCTTTAAAAAAGCTATTTTTATTGAACTTGTATTTGATATTTTTGCTCTAGGATTTGCTAGTTGATTTAATTTAAATGACATATGTTTTGAATCATTTAGTTAGGATTATTCATTATTAAATCCGTTCTAGAACACACACGGACACTTGTGTTTTTATGCTAACTATTTTGCAGTTACTTCGGGAATGTATCTGATTGGCGGGAAGCTTATTGGAACGTTGGTCTAGAAACCGCTCGTGTTAATATTGGAAACTATGAAAACAGAGTAGGGGCTCGTAAGTAAAGTACATTGTGGCAGTATCCTAGGGAGAGTAGCATAAGACCGAGTTTGTACTTGAACATTTGATTTTCATAGTGGAAAGTTAGGTGGTCCGGTAGACCAGTGGTTTTTCTCTTAGGCCATGGTTGTAGCCTAGGTTGTTTCCACCTAAAAATATCGTGTGTTATTATTTTATTTCTGCACTTATTTTTACATACGATTGCATGTCTAGCTGCTTTGTTTAGGTTATTAAATTATAAATTGGTAAAAATTAAAAATATTTAACCCTAGGTTAAGTCCTAAAATAATTTACGTAGGTAAGGTAGTGCTAGGTTGGACTCTTTCAAGCTTAATTTGAATTGAAGCATGGTCAAATTTGTTCGAGTCAATTGAGCTTTAAGTGAGACACACTAAATTTACATGCTTAGATATGATTTATCTATCATTAAACTAGTGGCGTAGCTAGGAAATTTTTTTAGACGATGTTACATTGTACATATTTTAGTATACTAAATATTAAATATAAAATTCATTAGAGATAATGAATTGTAACTCTTAAGCTTTGTTTAACATATTGAAGTTTTAGAATTAAGTCTTATTTATAGATGTATGAGTTTTTTTGGAAAAAAAAAATATATTTTATTCATTCAAACGAAGAATACAAAAATAATTAAATCAATAAAATAAAAATACTTCATATTATTTTACATAAAAAATTAATTTTATTATAAAAAGAGAATAATTACTTCTTTATATTCAAATATTATAAAATATAAATCGTATTTGTTTCCTATATAATGAATAGGTAGCATGATATTTTAGTGATTTTAATTTTATAAATTTGGTACATTAATCCTAATTCTTAATATTAATATATTTTAATTATATTATTGTTAATTTTGTAAGTAAGTTGAATTAAAATAAATACACTTGAAGATAAAAAATATATTAATTTAAGTGGATTAAAAAAAGATCACGTGAAGTGTTTTGACCATTAACAAAAGAACATCAAGTTTTGTCCTCATTCAAATCTTCCGCATCACTTTAAACAAGAATAATAACACGTTTAGGTGTTATTTGAACACTGACATTTTCTTAACAATACCTTTCAAATATCATTAAAAAGAACAAAATATAGACACACCAAATTAGATTAAAGAGTAAATCAATCGAAGATCTATAAGCGAAGTAAAAAACTCTCTTCTCGGGGTCAAAGACAAGAACATCAAATACATGTTAATGATCAACATGTCATCTTTCCATTCATTTCTAATTGTTTCGCTAATCATCTATATCTCTACCCTTGGCTCCCTTTGTCTCAGAACTAAAGCTTATCAATTTTATGTTTGTTCAAACAAAACCACTTTCTTACCCAATAGCACCTACCAATCTAATCTCAACCGCACCCTTTCTTTTCTTACCTCCAATGCCACTCGTAACTCTGACTACTACAACACCAGCGTTGGCGAAACCCCAGGAAACATAGTCTACGGTTCATTCTTCTGCCGTGGAGATGTCTCCACCGATGTGTGTCAAGACTGTGTTGAAACAGCATCCAAAATTTTAACCGAACAGTACTGCACCGTAGAAAAGATAGCCATGATTTTTTACGGCGCCCAGTGTATGGTACGATATTCGAACGTCTCTTTCTTTGGAAAATTGGATCTAAATCCTACCAGGTATGTGGCTAACGGGGGTAATATTACTGACCAAGAAAAATTTAATCAGCTGTTGGGTAATACCATGCATGAATTGGTGTCTGAAGCTAGTGATGCTCCAATTGGTGATAAGAAATTTTCGGCAAAACAAGTAAAGTTTTCATCATTTCAGACGATTTACATCCTTGTAGAGTGTCAACCAGATTTGTCAAAATCAGACTGTGAATCGTGTCTTCTTTACCAAGTTGGGATTCTTCCTAGTTGTTGCAGTGGAAAAAAAGGGGCTAGGGTTTTTAGTCCAAGTTGTGATATTAGGTATGAAGTCTATTCCTTTTACAATAGTTCAGCTGTTTCTCCTACGCCATCACCAGAGCTTCCTCCTCCTCCATCTAAAGGTACAAACATGAGAAAATTAATATTTCAAATTTTTTTTTCTAGAAAATTAAACAAGTGAGGAGGGAAGCAAGTGATGTGCATTATGCTTCCAAGTAAGAGAAATTATTTATTATTAATGATGCGTTGTTACAACCAATCATATTACTTTAATTTTGAATTTAGATAGATTACGGTACATTTAAAGAAAATATTTATAATAAAGAAAATTATAATTAATTTAAAATATCACATCATTTATACTATCTATATGTAATATTATAATAGATTCTAAGAAAATATTTACCCTAAATAATGAATTTGTGATTGGACTGACTGACATAAGTAATGAATAATTTGTGACTTGTACTTTTATAATTAATGTTCTATTTTCAATGTTTACTCGGCTGAATGTAGGAAAACAGAACAACAATACAGCTCGCAATGTGTTAATTGCCGTATTTGTGACGGTTGCTGCTATTTTGATACTATTTGCCTTCATTTGTGTCTATATGAGAGTAAGAAAGACGAGGGAAAAAGATGAAGGTAAATAATATTTCTAGATTTGTTTATTTATTCTGCTACTCTTGAGAGATATATACAGGTATCTTCAATATGGAAGAAGAAAAATAATTTTTTTTTGTTGTTAGATCGGCCCTTGTGCAAAGATGCAGAGGAAATTAATGTGAAGGCGGAGTCATTCCGATTTGATTTTGGGACTATCAAAATGGCAACAGATGACTTTTCCGAAGCAAATAGACTTGGGCAAGGGGGATTTGGTACAGTTTACAAGGTAATTAATAATACATTCTGGATTATTTTATGTAATTACATTGTTTTGTTTTATCTCTGTATGGGTATTTTAAAAAAAAAATTTAAATGATCTATTTTTACAAATATTTACTTCTAAAAATAAAAACTTTACTGCAACAATAATATAATTACTCTAAAAATACGACCATTATTAAAAAAAGGGAGATAAATTAAGATAACCCGTCTCCCTAATATTATGGAATCACCTTAAAATAAAATAATAAAAGAGATAATGTTGAACTTATTTTTCTACCAAAAGTGTGAAGATTATAGAGATATAAGAAGAAAAAATGATTTAATGTTGTATTGGTATGATTTAAAATTTACATAGAGAATCATATTTATAGGATTGTTACAAATGTAGTACAAGTAGAATAGTAAAAGTGTAGTAAAAGTAAAATAGTGGAAGTGTAGTACAATTAAAATAGCAAAAGTATAGTACAAGTCAAATAATATAAGTGTAATACAAGTGAAATAGTGGAAGGATAGTACAAGTGAATTACAATATCAAATATAACTTAACATCTCCCCTCAAACTCAAGGAGGAATAGAAACAATCATTTTGAGTTTGGAAACTAATTCTTGAAATCTGTCTGGTAGATGAGATTTGGTGAAGATGTCAACTCTTTTATATGTAAAAAATATTGATTTAAGACAAACAGTGCCTTGAAGAACATGTTGACGAACAAAATGACAATCAATCTCGATATGTTTTGTTCGTTCATAAAATACATTATTGTGAGCAATCTAAATAGTACTCTGATTGTCACAATATAAGATAGTTGCAGTTGTTTGGAAAATACTCATATCAGTAAGTAGCCATCGGAGGAAAAAAAGTTCTTGAGTGGTGTCAGCAAGAGTGTGATATTCAGCTTCAGTGTTGGATGGAAAAAGTGAGTGATTATTTCTTGTTTCGTCAAGATATGAGAGAGTTTCCAAGAAAGAAACAATATCCAGTAGTAGAGTGACGATCAATTGGGTCACCTACCCAGTCAGCATTAGAGTAGGCGGAAAGAAGAAGATTAGACTTGTTGGAGAAGTGAAGACCATAAAACATGGTGCCTTTGATGTAGCAGAGAATGCGAAGAACTACAGTATAATGGATAGATCGTGGAGCAGACATGAATTGACTAACTAGATGAACAACATAGGCAATGTCAGAACGAGTGACTGTGAGATAAACAAGACTGTCAACTAGTTATCTGTATAATATGGCATCTGAGAGAATAATACCATCTAATGGAGTAAGTTTAACATTAGTTTCTAGAGGTGTTGATGCAGTTTTGCAATCAGTAAGGCCAACCCGATTAAGAATATTAGAAGAATACTTTGCTTGAGAGAGATAATATCCTTGAGAATCAGATGAGATTTCTAGGCCCAAGAAGTAGTGGAGACGACCAAGATCTTTCATTTCAAATTGATAGCTCAGAAACTACTTGAGATCATTAATGCTATTAAAGTCATTCCCTGTTATGATCATATCATCTACATAAAGGAGTAGAAGTGTTACACCAGTGGAAGTCTTCCGAATAAAGAGGCCAGAGTCATAAGAACTGGAAGTGAAGCCAAAGTCAGTAAGTGTAGAGTTAAATTTGGCAAACCAAGCCCGAGGAGCTTGTTTGAGGCCATAGAGAGCACGACGAAGTCTGCATACTTGATGAGGTGAATGAGTGTATCCAGGAGGAGGTTTCATATAAACTTTCTCGGTTATGTCTCCATTGTGAAAAACATTTTTGACATCCATTTGAAACATGTTCCAATTTCGAGCAGCAACAACAACAATGATACTACGAATAGAGGTGAGGCAAGCTACAAGTGCAAAACCCTTTGCAACCAGATGAGCTTTATATCATTCCACAGACCCATCTGAATGAGTTTTGATTTTGAAAATCCACTTACAACCAATTAGAGATTTATTAGATGGAAGATCAATAAGATCCCATGTATGTGCTTTTATTAATGCTTGTAATTCATCTGTCATAGCTTGTTGCCAATGAGGGTTACTAGATTCTTTATAGTTTTGGGGTTCATGATGAGACAAAATAGTAGAGAAACATTGGTAATTATGAAGATAAAATGGAAGACTACTTACGAGTAGAACGATGAAGTGATGACTCTGAACAATCAGGTAGTTAGTCTTTCAGAGGATGTTGTTATGGTAGGATCAGTAGAAGGAGCAGACACATCAAGAGAAGCCGTAGTAGACGATGGTGAGGGTAATTGAGCAATGTTAGGAGGAAATAAATCAATAGTTGGGTCATTAAAAATGAGAGTGAGATAGGAGATGAGACATGAAATGAGGAAATAGAGGAAAACATTTTATGTTCCCAAAAGATTACATGACGAGAGATGCCTAATCGTTTAGAGATAGGGTCCCAACAATGATAGCCTTTGTGTTTTATTCCATACCCTAAGAAACAACAAAGATGAGCACGTGGTTCCAATTTATTACGCTCATGAGGGTGAAGAAGAACAAAATAGGCATAACCAAACACTTTGAGCAGTTTATAAGATGGAGAAGTATTATAGAGACACTCATAAGGGGATTGATTGTGAATAATAGGCATGAGAACACGATTAATGGTATAAATAATCGTAAGAGCTATTTCACCCCAAAAGCGTTAAGGACAAGAACTAGAAATGAGGAGAGTGCGAACAGTATTAAGCATATGTCTAAGTACTTTGATATTCTGAGAAAATTTGGTTTTAACCATTTGGGAAAAATTATAATAAATTTTGGGTAATTCAGATATATGTTTCATGAGAAAAATCCATATGAATCTTGAATAATCATTAATAAAAATGACAAAGTAAACACATCCCTCCATAGTAGGATGTGGAGATGGACCCCTAACATCATAATGAATTAAGTCATAAGGGAAGATAGAAATAGAATCACTTTTATTATAACATAAAGCAGGTTGTTTTCCCAATTGATAAGGCAAACAATTTATATTATCAAAAATAGAAACATATCCTAATTTACCAGAAGATGTTAAGGGACGAAGACGTCCTATAGACGTATGACCTAGACGAGCATACCATAGGTTGATAGGAGTAGTAGAAGCAACAACGGAAGTATGAGAAGAATTGGGTAGATAAAGATTGATAAGTTCAAATAGTCATCCAACTTTACGGCCTATCCCAATGATCTGTCCTGTTTATGGATCCTGCACATGACAACCAGAAGAAGAAAAAGTAATAGTAAGACCAAGTTCACATAATTGACCAATAGAGATAAAATTTAGAGTAAGATTGAGAATATGAAAGGTGTTAGAAAGTGATATAGAAGATGTGGAAACTCGACCTATAACATTAACATGCATATGTGAACCATTAGCAGTTTGACTTAAAGGTTTGGAGATGGAAAATTGTGTGAGAGAGAAGATGTGAGTATCATGAGTCATATGGTTACAACAAGTAGAATCAAAATACCATAAAGATTTACCTGATGTGAGAGACAAGACAGTAGCAGTTTGACTTAAAGGTTTGGAGATGGAAAATTGTGTGAGAGAGAAGATGTGAGTATCATGAGTCATATGGTTACAACAAGTAGAATCAAAATACTATAAAGATGTACCTGATGTGAGAGACAAGACAGTAGGAGGAGGATTATTAGATTTTGAGAGAACATGTTTAAGAAGACCTTCAAGTTCTTGAGTAGAGAAGGTAAATTTGTCATTATTATCCTCAGAAACAGCAGCAGTGATAGATGAGTTACTAGTTTTACCTGAAGCATGTTGAAAGGGATTTCGAGAGGGATTCCATGAGGAAGGTTGAGAGGGATTCCGTGAGCAATCTATGTGAAAGTATCCTGGACCCTTTTTGTGACAATATATACATACTCGAATGGGACATGTAAGAAGTTCATGATTGGGGTTGTGGCAGTAGGCGCAACCTTGATGTTTGAAACCCTCTTTAGAACCTCTTTTAAGGTGATAAGAGGGGGTGACAAGAACAGATTCTGTATGATGAACTTTGAAAACCCTCATCCGAGTTTCTTCAGAGCGAAGCTTGGTCACAACAGTATCTAAGGATGGAAAAAGACTCCAATGGAGTAAGGAAGCCCGAACAGGTTCAAACCGATCATGGAGAGCCATGAGAAAAATAACAAGATGCTGGTGATTACGGTAAGTTGTAAACATCTCAACATCAATCTTGTTTGTCCAAGTTGGTTCAGAGAGAGCGAGTTGATCCCAAATAGTATGCATTGTAGAGAGAAATTGGTTAATGGTTTGATTAGCCCTTTAACATTTGGTATAAAGAGTTGTTAGAAGTTGATATTGGTTGGCCAAATCTGTTGTAGTGAAGTGAGCCTCAAGAAATTTTCAAACTTCTTTGGAAATGTAAAAATGCCCAAATTCACCATAAATGGAGGATAAAGTGGTGTTGCGGAACCAGGTAATAATTTGATGATGTTTACTTTCCCCGTCTTCAAGGCAGTCAGCAAATAAGAAGTTGTTTTCAGTGGTTTCTTGTAAAGGTATAGAGATATCACCAGTTATGAAATGTCATAACTTGCGTCTTTTCAAGAAACTTTTCATTGCTTGTGCCTAGGCTAGGTAGTTAGTATCATCAAGTGTGGCAGAGATTGGTTTTAGGACATCATTTTGGTCCATTTTAACGAAATAATGGAGGAAATATAAAACAAATATAAAGAAACAGTATATAGGAGTGTATATAGGTAAAACAATATCCTTAAAAATGAAAAGAGGAGTTGAAAACAAGCCTGGAACCGGTGGAGAACCGGTTGGGATGGTGTTGAACCGGATCTGTGAAGAGATGAGCAAAAAACCGGGTGAACCGGGTCTGAATAAACCAAGTTGGGGGTGATTTTGGTGGCTATGGAATTTTCTGGATGAGACGAGTCCGATGATGGTAGTTTGGTTTTGATTGGATTAGTATAGGTGATAGTGGTTTACTGTGATAAAAAGAGGCGAAATTTTGATAGAAATTCTAGAGGTATATGAGAGGCTCTGATATCATGTGAAGAGTACAGAGAAATAAGAAGAAAAAATAATCTAATGTTGTTTTGATGTGATTTAAAATGTACATGGAGAACCCTATTTATAGAGTTGTAACAAGTGTAGTACAAGTAGAATAGTAAGTGTAATACAAGTGAAATAGTAAAAGTGTAGTACAAGTAAAATAGTAAAAGTGTAGTACAAGTGATACAAGTGAAATAATGAAAGTGTAGTACAAGTAAAATAGTGAAAGTATAATGTAAGTGAAATAATACAAGTGTAGTACAAATGAATTACAAGTAAAGTATAAGATTAGTATAAGTGAATTATAATATCAATTTAAAAAAAATTAAATTGATATTTCTAAAATAATAAACACTTCTGTCAAAATAAATTATCTATTTTTACAAATATTTACTTCTAAAAATAAAAACTTTACTGCAACAATAATATAATTACTCTAAAAATACGACCAGTATTAAAAAAAAGGGAGATAAATTAAGATAACCCCTCTCTCTAACATTATGGAATCACCTTAAAATAAAAATAATAAAAGAGATCATGCTGAACTTATTTTTCTACCAAAACAATGAATGTTTTTTTTCTTCTTCCTGAAATTACTATCAGGGGAGACTTTCGGATGGACAAGACATAGCAGTGAAAAGGTTGTCTAGAAATTCAGGTCAAGGAGATATAGAATTTAAGAATGAGGTTTTGTTACTTGCCAAGCTTCAACATCGAAACCTAGTCAGACTCTTTGGTTTCTGTTTGGATGGACATGAAAAGCTTCTTGTTTATGAGTTTGTTACTAATGCTAGTCTTGATAAATTCATATTTGGTAGGTATTATTATATATTTTGCTTAATTTCTAGTTTATATATATTGCATTTATTGTCTTTTTTTTAAAAAAAAGAAAAGAAAAAAAGAGAAGAGCATAATTGTGTGAACTTGTAGACCAAACTAAGCGAGATCAATTGGACTGGGAAAGTCGTTACAAGATAATAAGTGGCATTGCTCGAGGGCTTCTTTATCTCCATGAAGACTCTCGGTTAAGAATAATTCATCGTGATCTCAAAACATCTAACATTTTGTTAGACGCAGAAATGATTCCAAAAATTGCTGATTTTGGAATGGCTAGATTATTTGAAATTGATCAAACTCAAGGCAGTACTAGTAGAATTGTTGGGACCTAGTAAGTACTTGTTATAATATTCTCGTTTTAAATCACATATTTTAATTGTATCAATTATCATTTTATTTAAAAAATTATTAATACTTGTATTAACTCATAATTAAACTTAAATTGTGTTTTTTTATGTCAATAATTAAGAGCTTTTTGAATGTATATATTGCAGTGGATATATGGCTCCTGAGTACGTAATGCATGGACATTTTTCAGTTAAATCTGATGTCTTCAGTTTTGGGGTTTTACTCTTAGAGATATTAAATGGACGAAGAAATACTACTTTCAATCACGGGGAGGAAGTCGATGACCTACTTAGCTTTGTAAGTATTAATTTATATATATTCATTATAAATATAAATTTTATATTTTCCTTTAATTTAAGAATTGGTCCATGATCATTTTGAATTTTAGAAATTTTAAACTTAAGTAAGTTTGATAATTTATTTTTTAAAATTTTGCTAAATTTTAAAATTCAAATATAGTAAATTTTAAAATTCAATTTCTATTTCTTAATTCTAAAAATTTATAACTCCATCGTACTCAACTTTAAAAATTAAATTACTTATAGAGATATATAGCTAGATACATATGTAAGTTACAGTATCTATCTATAATAAAATTTATTCATCTAATTTAAATATTATTCCACAAAAATTAAATTTTGAAAAAAAAAATGCAGGTATGGAGAAATTGGAGGGAGGGAACGGCACAAAATGTGATAGATCCGACAATGAGAAATGGTTCAACAAGTGAACTAATGAGATGCATTCACATAGCACTATTGTGCGTACAAGAAAATGCAGCAGATAGACCCATCATGAGTTCGGTTGTTCTTATGCTTAATAGCTTCTCTTCGGACCTACCTCTGCCTTTAAGACCAGCCTTTTTTATTAATACCACTTCTTTATTGGATACTTCATTGCCTTCGGAACATGCTTCGGGAACCTCTGCCTCTGATCAATCTAGAAGTATTGAAATGTCAAAAATTGAGGATTCAATTTCTAGCTTATACCCTCGCTAATATATATTCAATTCCTAGCTAGCTAGTTAGACTTTGTGCATGTATTATAATATTATACGAATTATTACATTTTTGGTCAAGATTCATATTTTATTTGATTTTGTGCATTGTTTTGATCTTTTGTAACCCAATAAGTTTGCTTTCAATTTGTAAAAGCTATTCGGCTTCTTTTGTTCTGATTTTTCTTTACAAGTGATTCTTCATACTATTTATTCTTTATTCTAATCGATGTGGATCAACATATCAATATGAAACATGATTAATGAATATTTTTCAATGAAAATAAAATGTAAAAATAATTACTGAACAACTTATAATAAATGTTTTTCTTTTAACGGTGACATATGATTGATCAAATCATTTCAGTCGTTTACTTTGGGAGATAATTTTATATGTAATGTATAAATTTATAAAAATAAATACTTCAATATTGATGACTTCTTCGTTAAAAAAAAATCAAATATGACATCTAATGTGTTCATCTAAATTTGTTTTTAAAAAAATCAAAAATTAAAAGTATATATGGTCTTGGTTTTTAATCGTGATCGTAAGTCTATGACTACGGTTATAAGAACCGAGGCTTAAGTGAGAGAGACTATAGCTAACGACCTATGGTTTCAGTTTTTTAACCGAGGTCATAGACAATTATTAATTACAATATTAAAAATCAATATAAACTATAATAAATTTATTAAAAATAACATTAAAAATCATATTATATTAAAATTAGAAGTATAATTACATTCGAGAGTTTATTATACACTAAAAATTAATAAACAGTGTACAATAGAAATAACTTGAGTATAGTATTTATTTTTATCTATTTTGAGACTCAAAATATAGTTCGCCTAGTGCTTGGTGCATTGGTGCGCTGATGTGCTTAGTGCCTGGTGTGCTTGCTGCACTGGTAACAATAGATAAAATAAGAATGAACCATAAACACAATGTACAATAGAAATAACAGTAGATAAAATAAGAATGAATCGTAAAAACTGTTTACAATATACTCAAAACACAGTCTAACATAACATATCAAGCAAGCTATGCAAACAAGTAATAAGAATGAACCATAAACATAGTGTACAATAGAAATAACTTCAACATATTTATTTTTATCTATTTTGAGGCTCAAAACACAGTACACATAGGTACTTACGAGAAAAACATGTCTTCCCTATTTATTATTCACTTTTCCCAAAATTGAGATTTCTATCTCCAAATTAAAACGTATACTACATATAAAAGATTAGATAAAAAGAACAAAGAAATATAGCAACAAAAATCTGCAGTGTAACTATTGAAATAATCTACTAAGGGACTTCAAGCAAAAATTACCATAAATGAATTGTTATCAGCAACAACTTGTGTGGTTCTCTCATTAATGAAGCTGATTAAGCACAACTATGGTGAGATAGAAAAAGGAGACACTGATAAAAGAAATAGACAATCTAAAATTTTAATAGTACTAACCGAAATGGAATTAACTTGCTTATCTGAGGCTTTCAATGTTGGTTCAATTAAGACGTTCATTTATGTTTTCAATTCTGATCATCCAAAGCCCATTCAAATTACATTCATAATAGCCACAGTGCCCGGCTAAAACTTCTCTGGTGAAACTGCTCGACAACAGAAACATGAAAATAATTAACAAATTTTAAAGTAAAAATAAATAAAAAATTCAGAATAAAAACATAAAGATTAGCTTAAGAATTGATCTCAAGCTTCCCTTTCATTTTGTCCAAATAGCATAGCTTACCCTAAATTTTATACAAATGATTTGTGTATTGTACTTATCACATAATGGACTCATCAGATAACATTAAGTAATATACACCCAAACAAATATACAATTACTTATTACAAGATAATTGGTAAATAGTATATCAGTAAAATTTTCTTAAAATACTGTTTTCGCTTCTCTCTATTTATTGTTATAAAAATGCTAGGGTGAAACAGGCACAACTAGGAATGGGCACGGGGAAGGGCGGGGACGGTTTTTGATATAACTGTCCCCGAACCGAATTATAAAACCTATACCTGAAATCGCCCGAAAACCGTTACGATTCGGGGACGGTTTTTTACCATGGGTAATGGTTCGAGGCATTTATGAAAAAAACCCCGAAATATATATATATAATTTAATTTATTAAATATATATAATTAATTTTTTATTTATAATTTAATTAATTAAATATAATTAATTTCGGGTATGGGCGGGTACGGTTTTTAGTATAACCGTAACCATTGTTTCATATTCAGTTTTTACCCAAAACCATCCCCATTCCCAAAATTTATTGGTTAAAAACCAAACCACCGGTTCGGATAACCGTGGATAACCAGCACCAGCACCAGCGCACCATCCCAACGAACCAACACCAGCACCAGGCCAAGCACCAAGCGACCACCGTTCCATAAACCATACCAAGTGACCTTTCTAAATTTTTTTCATAACCCATCTAAGAAATATCCAACATCCAAATTTCTCAACGTAAGTAAGCCTTTAGGTAGCTAGAAATAACCTCTATGTACCGATTGTGATTTGGTACCAAGAGTCATTTATAAAGGAAAAGATGAGTTGATGTTACTAGGAAATTCAAGTAGTGGCCAATGAACTACTATGGCTAGAGTGGAACAGAGGCTGGAATGCGGTGCGAGAGTGAAACAGATGTTGGAACGCGGTACGAGAGTGGAATAGAGGCTGGAACGCTGTGGCGTGAGAGTGGAACACGACACAAGAGTTTCAAGTAGAGAAGAGAATATACACGGTGCTAGGGTTTCACACGAGCAGCTGGAGAGGAAAGAAATGGTAAAAAAATTTGGTGTTTGGTGTAAATTAAAGAGAAAAAATTGATAAAGTATGTCTATGGCCTCAGTTTTTCTAATAACCATGGCTAAATATCCCAGACTATATGTATGTATTTTAGTAGTGATATTATATGTTGAAATGTTTAACTTTGTTAAAATTAAAGTTGTTTAAGAAAGATTTTAAAATAGGCATTGTAATGCAAATCAATATAGAATGCATCACGATAATAAAGATTATTAAAATTGATGAAATTTAGAAACAAATAAGAAATAAACCTCATGTAGAATTATTAACAAAAGTGTTGGAACATATTCATCTCCCACTCCTAAAAAAAATGAAGATTCTCATATGTAGGAACAATTACACGAAGGTCAATTATTCTCCTGACTCAAATATCTTTTCGTGAGCTTTATATCAATTTAGCCAAGTAGGTTTCACAATATGAATTAAGCAATTAACACAGTTGAAGTAGAAAACACCATGCTCAATTCAATACATAATAAAAACTACTAGTAATAAGAAAGAATTAATTACGGTAAACATATTAGTGATGGTGTGTCTTACAAGATCTTATCCATAGTAGCAACAAACAGATGCAGGGAAAACAACTAGCAAAAAGTGAGATAGAAATGCATACTAAACAACAAAGGATTTTTAATCACTTCAAGACTTAATATGTGGGAACAAATTAAGTAAACAATGATTGTACTCTCACGACATACGATCAATTTAAACATAGCAAACCAATTAAAGAGTCTAATGCCTAGGATACAAGTATGACAATGAGATACATACTCTTTAGAGACTCACATCAAACTCATATGCATATAACACACATAAATAATATAAATTAATAAGAAAATAGGAACATTAATTTAATACATTATAAGCAATCATTAGAAAGTTATAAACATGCTACATAAAAGGAAAAAAAGTATGCTACAACATATAACAAATGTGGTTTCTAATTAGATTCTATATCTAAGATGTTAGAACATATATGATAAAAACTCAGATTATATTAACTAACATACTAATCATGCATAACACCATCGAAGGAGTCTGAGACTTGATACATAATCAGGTAAAGAAGATATTGATTCCTTAAGGACTCAACTCAAACACGCAAATCACAAGGAGATAAACATAGTTGTAGTACATATAATCAAAGGTAGATATAGTATCATAAAGCAGTAGATATATAATTCAGTAAATGAAAAGTAGGTGATAAATCAGAAGCTTTCTAATAAGAGTTTAAACTTCATTATGTAGTAACATATACCATTCAAAAGCTTATTATACTAGTTAAACATTCGAGCATACAAAACACTAGATATAATGAGGTAAATCCATATAGATATCTTATCTATGTGGTAACATCTACGGGTTGCTTAAAACAATCACTTAGTATCAAATAATCCACTAAAAACAATAAATAAATGCAACTCGATAGAAAAGTATAAACCTAAATACGTCTATTAGTCGAGACACCTACCCTAACTTCTTATAGCTACTCTCGCTTATTACCCCCATAAAAACCTGGTTTGATACACAAACCTAGCTCTCATCCAAAGCTCATGCCACCCAAAGTGGTGTAATTAGTAACCATATAATAGTAATGTATAAAGTGAATAAGAAAACATTGCATGAATACAACCACCAGTTGACACACGACTCACAGCCACACATGCTCCTCACATAAGAAAAATTTAAATGAGGGTAACTACTAGTCAAATCATGGATCACATACAACCCACTCACAAAAACTGTATTGAGTACTCACCATTCACAGGAACAATTTCACTCACATAATCATGAATGACAAATACCAAGCAATACACAAGGTATTAGTGATCTAGAAACAAAAAGATGAGATATTAATTTGATATAGCTATGATACTCTTTTCTAGATGCCAAATATGAAGAAATAGGGGTATTTATAAAAATTCCCAAATCCACGGCCAACCTTGCCACCACCTCGCCATCACTTGTGGTGAGGTCCCTTGCACGGTCCATGACGAGGTGCAAAAAATCATATAAACTACATTTTTGCATACTCACACATAAAATGAACCAAAAAGACAAGTAAAAACATTGGATCACTTACACACTCACTCGTCGAAAACCAACACTCCAACTAGCATGCAAACTACAAAAACCAACCTTGTGGCTTATGTAAACATTTTTCCATACAAAGTATACCTAACTATATGTATGTGTGAATTAATGATTTATAGTAATTAACCTTACCCAAAGAAAGATAGATACACTAAGTAAAATAAACAAATACCATGTTTTGTACACTGAAAGCCAACATACAGACACGAGTACAATGGAACTTACCAATAATTTTTTTTTATTTTACATGCACATAATTAGATTTAAAAATTATAATTTGTGGGACCTATACTATACATGTTATAAATATAATAAAATTAAAATGTATTTATTTATAATATAAATAGGTTGGTTCGGTTTTGTCGGTTTTATAAAATAAAAAACCTCAAACCTATCTTATTAGGTTATTTTCTAAATTTTAGGACGTACTCTAGAAATCAATAAACCTATAAGAAAAATATGGGTTCAATTTTGCCTTAGATTCGTTTGGTCGAACGGTTATTGGAAAATATACCCACCATTTTCTAGCATTATTCCATCATCAAACGTAATAAATTATTCATTCATGATGTATTAATGATATGATACTCTAGGCCAGGGGCGAGTCTATTTAGACTTGAGGTAGGACACATGTCACACCTCAATTCTCTATAAATAAATTTTTAGATGTAATATTTATAAAATTATTGCTAAATTATGTAATTAAAATAGAAATGTAATCTACCTGAATTTTAAATTTTAAGATTTTAAGACTCAATATCTTAGAAAGATGCAATAATTTGAGCATATATTTTTACTAAAATAAGATACATATAACATCTTTTATGAATAAAAAATACACAATAACTAAAAAATAATTAATACTATTTTTTATCATGTATATGGTGCCTTTTCTAGATATAAATCTTAAATCCGTGACTACTAAGCTAATCGAATATTCAAATGCAAGATATATGCAATTTCTTTTTTAAAAATTAAATTTCTATATATTATTAAATAATTTAACAATTTAATTCACTTGATTTATGCATTACCATATCTTAATAAATAATTCCTCTATCAAATATAGGCTTGGGTAGCCTTTTCTATCAAAAACTTAAGGCCTTGTTTGTTACACCATTTTGAATAGTATACATATAATTGTAATTGAAAGTTTAAAGTTAAAAATCTAATTAACATAGAAGGAATGTGAATAAGTAATTTTTTTAATTAATTTTAGTTAAAAAATATCAACCTACTAGATATGTAATCATGTGAAATAATAGAATGCAAAAATAAAGATTAAAGCAACACACAATTTTTTAGGTGAAAATAACCTAGGCCACGAGAATAATCTAAAAGAAAAATCATCGATCCACCAGATTACCTAATTATCCTCTATGAAAATAAATGTTCAATTACAAAACCAAATCTCAGATTATCCTTCACAGATAAGCCCCCAATGTAATCTACTTATAAGCCATTGCTTCTTTCGTAGTCTCCACAAGATAGATGTATGGATTTAGACCAACATTTTGATATCTCAAGTCATACAAGCAATCAAACCCATTCAACAAATACTTGCATAAATATCACAAATGCAAAGTTATTTAAACAAGAGAATTGAAACCCTAATGTTAGGTCAAAGACAATGATTGATGCAAACCCTCTAGGCGAACAACCCTAGGAACCCACGAACTTGAAGGAATAAGAATGATTGATTTGCTAAGAACATGTTGAAGATGATCAAATTAGAATCCTAAGGAAAAAAGTCTATAAAACTCCAAACTTGAGACTCTACAAATGATGATTACTCCTTTTGATAATTCAAATTCAAGCATTCAATCAAGAACATAAGAAGGCAAAACAAACACTACTAAAATATATACATATAATCTTGGACATTTAGCCACGGTTATTAGAAAAACTGAGGCTATAGGGTTTTGGCCTCGGTTTTTCAAAAATTGAGGCCAGAGACATACCTTATGACCTCGATTTTTACAAAACCGAGGTCATAGACATAACCTATGACCTCGGTTTTTATAAAACAGAGACCATAGACATAACCTATGACTTCGATTTTTATAAAACCGGGGCCATAGATATACTTTATCAATTTTCTCTCTTTAATTTACACCAAACATCAAAATGTTTTACCATTTTTTTTTAATTTTTCCCTCTCAATTTTCTCTCTTTACACTAAACACCAAATTTTTTTATCAATTTTTTTTTCTTTTAATTTCCTCTTGTTTTTTTTTCTTTCTTTTCCATTTTTCATCTTTTTTTTTTTCAATTTTTTTTTCTGATTTTTTTCTTTTTTTGCTGTATATATATATATATATATATCACACATACAATTTCCCCTTGTGCAAAACCCTAGCATAGATGTATATTCTCTTCTCTACACGAAACCGTCGCACCGTGTTTCAGCCTCGTGCCACCGCATTCTAATCTCTGTTCCACTCTCGCGTCACCGCATTCCAACCTCTATTCCACTCTCGCACTACGTTCCAGCACCTGTTCAACTCTTGCACTGCATTCCAGCATCTGTTCCACTCTCGCATCGCGTTCCAACCTATGTTCCACTCTCACAATAGTAGTTCCTTCGCCACTACTTGAATCTTTCTGGTAACATCAACCCATATTTTCCTTTATAAATGAGTCTCGATACCAAATCTCGATCGATATGTAGAGGTTATTTCTAGCTACCTAAAGGCTTACTTATTTTGAGAAATTTGGATGCTGGATATTTCTTAGATGGGTTATGAAAATTTGTTAGTAAGGTCGCTTGGTATGGTTTGTGGAACGTGTTGGTCGCCTGGTGCTTAGCTTGGTGCTGGTTCGTTGGGGTGGTGCATTGGTACTTGTGTGCTGGTGCTGGTGCGCTATAACTGGTTCGTTGGGGGTGGTGTGTTGGTGCGTAGTGCTTGGCCTGGTGTTGGTGTTGTGTCTGTTTTTCCCTAGCTAGTATTTCTGTAATAATAAATAGAGAGGATCAAAAACAGTATTTTTAGAAAATTTTATTGATATATTATTTACCAATTAACTTGTAATGAGTAATTGTATATTTTCCTATTTTTGATCTGCAGTTTCACTAGAGAAGTTTTAGCTGGCCACTATGCTATCTCACCATAGTTGTGCTCAATTAGCTTCATTAATGAGAGAACCGCACAAGCTGTTGATGATAACAATTCATTTATGGTAATTTTTGCTTGAAGTCCCTTGTTAGATTATTTATATAGTTACATTGCAGATTGTTGTTGCTATATTATTTTCTGGTAAATACCTATGTGCATTGTGTTTTAGCATATAGTATTTATTTTTTTCTATTTTGTTGATGATTTCTTTTTCCTGGATCAGAATGTAGTGCATGGAGGTATCAAACCTGAAAATCTTTTGGTAACTTGAAATGATAATGTGAAGATTGCAGATTTCACTGTCAACTATGTTTTTGAGGTAATCATATTCATCAAACCTTTTCTACCATACAATAGCATTGTGTTGAGCTCCTTCCAGTGAATGTTTTCTACTAGGAAAATACATGTGTATTGTTGATTTAGGTGTTTTTAGTTGTACCTTGCTTTATTCTTGATTTCCTAACATTTTTTAACATTGTCTTATAGGAGGACGAGGACACACTTAGGCGATCCCCAAAAACTCATGCATTCACTGCACGTCTGTGCCTGAATGCTGTGTAGGTTTGAATTTAGTTTGAACTAGAAAACTACCTTGAGTCCTATTTTTAATACTTCCATTGTATATGTGGTGTTTCCAATATTTTCCTGGTAAGAAAAGTCAATTGTTTCTATTGTTTTAGTTTTATTAACTGAAACAATGAAAGTACCCATGTGCCTATTTCCTAAGCCTTATATGCACCATAACCAATAGATAAAAATAAATACTTATGTAAGTACCTATGTGCATTGTGTTTTGAGCCTCAAAATAGATAAAAATAAATAATATGATGAAGTTATTTCTATTGTACATTGCGTTTATGGTTCATTCTTATTACTTGCTTGCATATCCTTATAGGTACACCAGGCACCAGCACACCAGAGCAACAAGCACCAGACACCAACACACCAGAGCAACAGGCACCAGGCACCAGACACCAACACATTAGCATAGCAAGCACCAGCATAGCAGGTAGAGCCCACTAGTGTACCAGGCTCCAGCACACCAACGCACCAGGCACCAGACGCACGAGGTAGTAGGCGAATTATGTTTTGAGTCTCAAAATAGATAAAAATAAATACTATGCTGAAGTTATTTCTATTGTACATTATTTATTAATTTTTATTATATAATAAACTCAATAATGTAATTATACTTTTAATTTTAATATAATATAATTTTTAATATTGTTTTTAATAAATTTATTGTAATTTATATTGATTTTTAATATTATAATTAATATATAATTGTATATATTTTTTAATTTATGTATACCCTATAGCCTCGGTTAGCATATAACCGAGGCCATAGGTCATTACCTATGGTCTCTCTCACTTAGGCCTCAGTTCTTATAATCGTGGTCATAGACCTATGATCACGGTTAAAAATTGAGGCCATATGTATGTTTTGTAATAGTGAAAAGCTTTTTGAAATATACTTTTCATTAATGATATATGTTCTTATCTTCAAATTACATAGCTGCTCTTTTATAAGCAAAAAAATCCTAATAGAAAAACCCTAGACAATATAGGCTTTCTTTAATGATGGATCGGGCCTAATCCAATCTTAAAAAATAAAAGACTAAAAGACTTAAAGACTTAAAATAAAAAGCCCACAATTAATTAAAATAAAAATTGCTAAACATAAAAGGTCCACAATTAAATAAAAAAATAGCTTCGTAAAGTAACCTTTGTATCCAATTTGATCTTCCAAATCTATTCCTAGTCATTAGAGCACCAATTCCTTGCAAAAGATCTTGAGAATATTTGAAAACGTCAACTTGATCAGCACCTCAATCTCCATTAATGGCCATCCTATCCATACAAGTATTCATAGAGCACTTATAAATAAGGCAATCCAGTAATCTAGAAGTTTAGCTCGAGTAAACAAAAGATTTTAGGTTATAAACTTATGCGCTTGATCGATCCAAAATATACTTGATCCATCAAACCAATATCGAAATCCTTTCAATCGATTCAGGCAATAATTAATAAAAATTAAAGCGTAGTTGGATCGATCACGATCAATCCTCGATCGATCTAAACTCCCGATCATGATCAATCCTCAATTGATCTAGACTTTCAAGCAATCAAACCTAACTTCAATCGATCCACTCCATTTACAATTTTAATTCGAGAGCAACTAGATCATACACGATCGATCTTTAATCGATCTAACACTTCAATCAATCGACCAACATATATATATCGTATTTTTCTATACGTGTAAATCAATTCTGGTGTGTTAAGTAAAGAGTGTATAATTGAAGCACATCAAATTAAAGCTCGGATGTTTCGTCTGCTATGAATAAAGAACAAGTAAACGTGTCTAGAAACTAGTTTATACTTAAACGTTTTGTTTATGAATGTCGTCGATACTCATAAACCTTATAGTATTGAATTAAATTGTACAAAACTAAACCAGTACAACGTTTGGTATAATCTAATATTAAAAAATTGGATAAATTATCCATGTTTGGTACAAATTAGACATAACAGATTTATAATTATATATTTTCACATGTTTGATTTTAAGTGAAACCTACGGATCATAATTTGAAGTTAAATTGTCTTTTTTCGCCTTGAAAAGCTAAAATAATTAAATAAGAACAAAAAGATAAGATTTGAGAAAAGAAAAAAATAATAGAAAATGGAAGAGAACAACATCTACAAGAAGATTTCAAAAAAAAAAAAAAAAAAGGAAAAATCAATCTTTGACAAGAGAAATTAAATTGGCCATATTACTTACCAAAAGTCTGTAATATGAGCTCTCATTAGAAGACAAAGGCAAGCACAATGCAAATCAGGCAAAAAAACACTCAGATCTCTTCACCAAATTGAATTATTTGAAAGAAACTCAATTGAATAGCTGCTATTGTAGTACTGCCCCATCACCACACTTATGCCGTTGGAGTACTATATATATATATATATGAACTCATGATTATAAAGATTTATTAGGGTTTATTTCTTGAGATTTATAGTGGCGTTGAAAATTTGTATATTGTATGCCTCTGACCTATCCCCCTTCAGAGGTTTAATTTAGGCGCCTATGATCAAGTTTTGTGTGCCCCCAGATTTAAATTATCTTGGTACAAAATCACGCCAAACACCAAATGGCCAAAAAGTTCTCCAGTAAGGACTCATAATACTGGTGAACAAACATGCCATTTAACTTTTTATTAATATATAGTTTACTCTCTTTCTCCCATAATTGAGAGTTAAAAAAGTAAATATGAAAATAATATGGACAAATAACGAAAATAATATCATTTATATTAAATTTATACATTTTTATTATTAAATTTTTTTGTCATATAATTTAAAATTTAATGTTTTCTAATTGGAACCTAAATTGAATTACTCCCATTTTAATATATTAAATATTGATATTGAATTCGTTCAATGTTAATCACATGTTATTTTTTATATTATAAGTTTTGAGATTTTTTTTTTGTTGTTGATAATTTTTTAATAATATTTGATTATTTATTAATCTATTAAACTAATTTAATTTAGAACTAAAAATAATTAAAAAATAATACTTAATTACGTAGCATAATTTCTTTCATAATAGAATTTGGTTTTAATATTAATTTTTGTATGTAGTATATATATGTTCTGTTTTTATAATATAAAATACATATGTTTATATATGTGATGCATATATTTTTTTATGAGGTTAAAAATAAAATGAAATCAAAGACTAAATTATATAAAAAATTGGAGAAAAATAGACAAAGAGTTAAAAAAATTTAATTAATCTCGTTTACACTTCTCCCTCGCCAAATTTGCAAAGTGACACGAAATGGGGACAAAACAAATTCTGAGAGGGATGAAAGCATGTGGTTTTAATATATATATATATATATTGAATGAGATCAATCCACTGGTATGCAATGAGAATAGAGTTTCAATTATCTACTTAGGCTATATAGTTAATAAGATATAAATTTACATATTTCTTATACCCAGATAAACATGCATATTATATGAAGTCACATGTCATAATTATTTTGATAATTAAGAAAATGATTTATTTTTTATATAAAACACATGATATTATATAAATAGTACGTGAAAAGGTTACAAAAATATGTTTGTTATTATCATCAAATGCCCAAGGGAAAAATGGGTGCAAAAATGGGATAAAAATGATTTAAATAAATGTATTCATTGAAAAAAAATGCATTTCTTTATATTTTTTAAGTCTCACCAATTTAGTCTTTTATTTTTTTTTTGTCATTTATCATTTAATAAAATAAAAAAGTACAAAACCTTTGTCTATACTACTTAGGAAACAAAGTGACCCAAACAACTCATCATATCCTTAGAGCAAGAACTATTAGAAGGGGAGCCTCTAACCATCAACCCTAAATGCTCCTTAAAGCACTAAATAGAACACCAATACACTTATAGCACAAATAGAGAAATCAATTTACAGTCAATTGTTGTACCACAAGACCCTATAACATAACATAAATACACTGTCACAACTTGAAGACACAAACAAGTTAGTTCAAAACACCATAACAAAACTAAAAAAAAAAGACTTAACATAAGCCCAACAACACTAAGCTAAACCTAATCAACAAACTAATTAAACATCACAATGTGGTAAATGTAGCCTGCACAAGATTACAACCAAATTTCATCTTTTGATTAAAAAAAATCAGAAGACCAATTCAATGCCATTTGATCAATATCTTTCTTTAAAGCATCAAGACTCACAAAAAGTGCACGAGTTGTAATCAAGAAGTTAGGAGGTTCTTGATCTTCATCATCTAAACTTCCAAGTTCATGCATAGGACCAAGATGATTTATAATTTTAATTATATGTTTCTATATAAAAAAAAGATACAATAACTTCGATGAAAGCAACAAACTAAGGTACCAAGGATCAAAACCTCCTAGTTAGAATAATGATTAGAATCAATCGACAAATAATATTGATGAATGATTTCAATGGAAAGTAGTTGTTGATTAACAATGGAGGAAAATGGGTTATTACAGATCGCAAGAGTTCCTCAATTCATCATAAGTAAGTTAACAAATCACAAAGATTGTAAAATTGAAGCAATAAGCTCAATTGGAATGGAGTAGAGTGCAACTATCAAATCAAGATTGGTGAGAAGATCACGGTCTCAGGAAAACAAAACATAGAAAAATGTTAAAAATCTTAATGCGAAGATGATCTTGATGACCTTGATGACCTTGATGAACATCATGAATGGTGATTGAAGGTGCTAGTGATGAAATGAGAAGATGATCTATGGTTGAGGGAGTGAATCACGAAAGATCGAACATTAAGTCACATAAAAAAGATGAAGAGCAAATGAAGTCCAAAAGAGATTATTCTTTTTTTCTTTGTTTACCCTTTTTTAATTTTCTCTATTTCAGTGGGTTTTCACTTTATAGCTAATGAGATATTGTTATATTTTAATTTAGTCTGATATGTTACTAGAGCACTTTGATACCTACTTTTTAAGTTATTATCATTTTTTGCTCTATATATCTAATTAAAATGTTTCCTTTATACCAAGTATGTTTTCCTTAATGGAGATTTTTATGAATGGGTTTAACTCCATGAGTTTTTGCTAAGATTGAGACATACATATGGTTTAAGAATTCAGAAAGTTCTTTATGGCTTAAAACCATATTCTGGAGCTAAGTAATACAAGAACAATGCATATATATACCTAATCTTAATCATCAACCATGAATGATAACATATATTTTGACCATGCCTTTCATAGTTTACCCAAATATGTGCTCTTGTATGGAATGTCTTCTTTTGTATATTATAAATGAGAAAGAATCAATATTCAATAATTGATATAATTTTCAAAATATTGCTAAAATAAAAATGACTAAAGTAAAATGAGAAAGCTTACATGTAATTTCGTAAGAAGATTTGATAAATTGTATACGATATCATTATGAACTTCATGACATAAAACCCACATAATTTGACAAAATTTATCTTGACATACTAGTAAAATTTGGTTATGTTAGCTAAATATTTAGTATTTAATATATATTATTAACAAAACTAAATGTAAAATCTATAAACTTACATTTGCATATATTTATACTAATGATTGTTTTTTGACATTTCTAATTTTGGCTCACAAAAGTTTGTAAACCCTATACAATTTCAATAAAATATTAATAAATATATATGATGATTTAATATTTTAGATTTATAATACTTAATCAAGTAAACTCACTTGTTAACTACATTGTGAACATCTTACATACAAGTCTTTTAATAATCTATATAATAACACATATGAAAATATGGCTCATACACAACAAAACCTCAATGATGACTATAATAGTTAAACGAAAGTTATGTAATTATAACCCTTTTTTATTGATCATCTAATCAGTATTAATAAATCAAAATATAAACTAAGTACCTTACAAAATATAAAATAAGCAATTTTTGATTCACATATAGCTATAAATCCTTATTGCTTACTCTTTCTCCAATTTCATCAACCAATGATTGGTCAAGGAATTTGTATAGTTGAGTTCTATCTTCTAAAACCAAATAATCATATAACTTTCTTCATTGATTATAAACAAATTATATAATAAAACATTATTTTTTATTAAAATCATATATAAATATGTTTTGAATGTTACCTTATCCACATATATTGGCCAATACAATCCATTTCAAAGAAATTCATCAAATCATTAACCATCATATTTATGAATTTAAAGTCAAATCCCGAAATATATGAGTCGAATAAAACCTTCCAACCATCGATAAGTTTGTTTACACAACTTACCATGACCATTAAACTCGTCAAGTTTGGATTATAATTTTGTGCATACATAGAGTTGTATTTTTTTGAAGGTTTCTTCTTTCTTGACTTTATCGTTCCTATACTACCTTGTGAATTCGATGGTTTTTTTTACCATGATGGACTTTAGCATCCACTTATGACTTAATTCTTCAATAAAGGCTTACAAATAAAATGATAAAAACTTAAAATAACTTTATAAATTAAGTAATGTTTATAAATATCTCAATAAATGTAAAAATTACTAGATTGGGATCTAGGTTGAAATAGATATGGATTCCAAGCTAAAAGTGAATATTTTAACTCTCTTAAAGTTTCATAATAGCTATTTGAAGCTAGAAATATACACTTTGGTTCATATGACCTCTCCATTGTGATCCTATAATTATTTTCAATAGGTACTTGATGTATGACACCTCCTTGGTTTAGTGTCTAATTATTCTCAATAAAATTATAATCAATATTAATTAGTGACTAATTATTAGTCAAATATAATATAAACTTCAAAAAAATACATTAACTTACAAAACAATTGATATTGTCAAATGGAGGATCGGTAGATTAAGGACTAGTCATAGGTACCATGTTGTCACGAGGGGGACTAACATCTACATGTTGGTAGCTAGCAATTTAATTGGCATAATTATATGATTGATCTTCTAACCTCATTAAATCTTTGTCTTAATGCTGTGAATTTTTCTTCTAATGATTTATACATACTTATCAAGTTCATATGTCCTTTCATTGGTAGAATTTTGGGCTTTTGCCTAGGAACATGATAATATTACATTGGACTCACATATTTTGAAGTTTCCCTCACTTGTTTCGGGTGATTTAGATCAAATGTATAAAATAAAGCATCATTTCTAGGATCATTTGAAAGATCACCTTGATCTAATTTCTTGTAATTTGTTTTCTAAATAAAAATAAATAATATAGTTAATATTTATTAAATATAAATAATTTCTTTTAAAAAAGAGAGACACTTAAGTCCCCTTTCTTTTATTAAATAAATAAAATATTATACGGATACAATTTAAATTTGATGATGGTGAGGGTAGAGACTCATACCATTTAGATCACAACCAATCCTAAATATGGATAAAATTTTAACTGACTATAATATTTAATTTACTAGTAAATCAAGTAATACTTGTTTCTCATCCGTTAATTCCTTCTTAGATCTTTTCTTAGGAACTTGGTTGCAATGAACAAGTCTGTTTGAGTGACTTTATGACCTTATTCTTTTTTCTATATATTCTTTAAAATATATGTTCATTACATACATAAATTTGACAAATAAAAATAATATTTAGTATTATTATAAAATTTAAATATCCTTATCATATTAACTTTCGTCATAAGGATGCTCGTTTTCCCACTTCTATTAAGAATTTTTTTCTCCACATATGCTTTTTAGATTGTTTGCTTCTTTCCTACAAGATATTGACAAACACAAACTAATTCTATTAACTGAGTATATTATAAGACACTATAAAAAATAATAAATCTATTTAAAGTATATCCTAAACTTCTCATTTAGTTTATAAACAACAAAATATTTCTAATGAACATCCTTAATCCAAGGCATATTTCATGACTTGGTTGTGTACGTTCTAGGTTTAATGTGTTTAGGTAAGGCCTTACGAACATCAAGTTCCTTTAATTTTTAGCCCTTACATATCAAAACTAATATCCAAGAGCAATGTATTTTTCAATCCTTAGGAAGGCTATACCTAACTTTAAAAGGTCATAATAAAATGGTAAGTACCAGTATATTTCATAAATAAATGTTACTACATTTGTTGTAATTTTAAAGTATTACCTTAATACTCTTCTAAATTTTTCATTTCTCATATTTTGTAACTTCTTCTGTCGATAAAATTGAATGGTATTTTGGTTCTCACCAATTTATCGATCATTGTCATACATTGTTCCCTTATATCATTTATAGGGTCTTCATTTTTATCATTCTCAACAACTGGACAAGCATCTAGGTCATCAAGTTGATCAGATATATTGTATCACCATTCCCTTCATACTACCTTGCATTTATTTTCAAAATCTTTCATCTTTGTATCATTAGATTGATTGACCACATTATTCATGTTGGCATCAAACTTGTCGTCCATAATGATAAACGAGGAAGATAAAAACTATTAGTAAATAATTTAATAAGTTATACGGTAAACATGAAAAAATTTCATAAGAACTATTAACTAAACACATTTTATATAACTTCTACATATAGCTACTAAGTTATTCTATGTTTTTCTTTATATATGTAAGTACCATCAATCTCTTTATGTAGACACATTGATGAAAATATTTCTCATTATTATAATCTAGGTTTACATTTGGAACATGAGTAGTGAAATGTTCAAGGTTGTATAACGAGTCAAGTACATCATCATCTTCCATGGTGCTATTTCCATGGTAAAACTCTTTTTGTGGGGTGTCAATACAATAGACCATCATGTGTAAATTGGATTGTGTAAATAAATAAATAAAACTTGTTTTTCATGATGGTCAAGATAAAATGATAATCTTTGTGACCTATTCTTGATATGTCAACATGAGTTAAATTTAATTCATCTACTTTATATCCAATATTGATGTTGTCTTCCACCCAATCACATAAGATCATCATTTTTTTGAACACCTCGTGATCAACCTCACAAATTTTTTGAATTATCTTATAACATGTCCTATTGGACCTCCCAAATTTCTTGAATTATTCAATAATATATCCTATCGGATAGCATATGATTACCATATTTGATGCCCATAAATTGTCAAGTTTTTGCTACTAACTTCCCTCCATTATTTTGAATTACAAGCAACTCATCCCTTGCTTTAGTTGTAAATTTGCACCCATTGATGAGAATATCATGGTACTTCTTCATTACATATTTTGGACCATTTACAAGCCATTCCAAATATTCAATTATCGAATGATTTGGATATTTAATTTGATTAACAATATATCCAATGCAAAAATATACAATGATCAAACAATATTTACATTCACAAATTCAATTGAAATTGATTTTATGATCTTAAACACTTACATATTCACACAACCAATTAATAACTTTTTCTAATGCTCATTTTACAACCATTTCTCTCATCCACTTCATCTATAATGTGAGTCTCTTTTTAAGATATTCATATACATTTTAATAATGATATTATTACAAAAATTAATATTGTGCAAATAATAAAGGAGCATCAATAAATAAATGTGACAATTTTGGAATGCTTACTTCATATATGGCTCAACCTCCATGTTATTTGCTAGGATTATTCAGGGACATTGCTCATAGTCAAACTAATTGATTATCACTTTATGACCACTAGATATTGGAATACCAACATCTAACATTTCGTAAACCATGAAACACTTATGGGTAGGATTTCTAGTAGCATAAACACTACTAAGGTATTTAGAACAAATTCAATTCACTCTTTTGCAATATAACACTTAGTCATGCAAAAAGTATGATAATGGGTGATAGCATGCCTAAAATCCATTGGTAGAATCGACCTAATTATACTAGGTAATAATTTTTTGCATTTAAGTATGATAATCATGAGATTTAAGACCATAAACTTTACAATCAACCAAAGACACAATGTAACTTATATTAAAGAGTAACCATCAATAACCTTCACACTTTCCAAACAATGATATAATGCATCTTTCTCCTTAGTCGATAATATATAACAAACTGGAGGTAGGTATATATGCTTCCTTTCTTTTCCCTCAATTGGTTTCAACTCTTTATGTGTGCCCATATACATAAAGTCTAATTTAGGCCTTAAGGTCATTTTTAGTTTTTTCAAGAATGTCAAGCAAAGTACTAATTATACTATCACATATTGTTTTCAATATGCATCACATCTAAACAATGATTCACATGTAAGCTCGTCAAATAAGGAAATTCCTAGAAAATAGATTTCCTCTTTCAACATTTGATGTCTTCATCATTGCTTGTTTTCTCCATCACAATTTTCTTCTTTAAAATGTTTTACTTTTACTTTTTGGTATTGCATGAATGGTCCACATCTTTTTTTTACAACCTTTTTTACTTGGGTTCAATTCACTACTACAATACTTACATATGATCTCGGTTTATAACCATGGTCACGGTTATAAGAACCGAGGCCTAAGTGAGATAAACCATAGATTGTTACTTATGGCCTCAGTTTTCACATAATCGAGGTCATATGGTATATCTATGGCCTCTGTTATTAGAAAACTGATGTCATAGGGTGTATCTATGGCCTCGATTATTACATAACTGATGCCATAGGATGTACCTATGGCCTCGGTTTTCTAATAGACTTGTAATCAAAATGATATCTATTGTCTCGATTACACTTAAACTATGACCATATACATATCAATTAACATCATTTTCAAATATAAATTAAAATCAATTGAGAAAATTAAGAGTCATTATATTAAACTTAAGAGGAATATTACATTAATTAAGAGTTTAATAGACACACTAAACATAATAAAACCTTAATATAACTAGCCAATTAAAGTGTTCCAAAAATATATATGAATTTTTTTTACTAATATAACTAATCAAATTATCTACAATCTATATCAATCTGAAAATATTTTACAAGTCTCATTGTAATGCTTTTCTTCAAAATCTTCTTCCTTGACAACATCTAGAATAACTTATGCTAAGACTTGCATGTTGAAGGTACTATGCATAACTATCATATGCACTATATGCATATAGTGGTGGATCAAGAGTTGTTCCATAAGCATAGGCTTCATAGCCTCACTCATAGCCATAATTTGCATCCTATTAACTTGGATCTGCTTGCTGACCCCAGGCACCAGTAAAGTCCTATAGGGTGTAAATACTAAAATCATATCAGTGGGTACAAACATGAAATGTTAGCTTGAACGGAATATAACCTAATATTGGTATCACTTGCATAAGCCAAGAAGAAACAATAAATTTTGATTCTATCAACTATGCCTTCACATAGATACATAACAAAATAATATAGGTTAAACAAAACCCAGGTCGAAGATCCTCATCTTCTTCTTTCTTTACAACTTAAGGCCAAATCAATCACAAATGTACTACCATAATTTTAGTTTCAACTTTAATTCCTAAAATTTAATATTATTAATTTATTCATTATTTCATACATGAGGCATTACAAATTAGGAAATAGAAGCAACAAATAAATTTTATAGTCATATGAAAATGGGCATTTTACATGGAAAAACTTAAAAAATGCAATCACATGTTTAGCTATTGGGATCCTACCCCAGGTTATATGGACTATTTGTTGACCAAGCATCTTTACATGCATTATTTGGATGGCTTCTTCGTTAGATGCCCTAAATAGAAAAAAATCTTGGTAAGAGATTTGAAAAGAAGAAAATAACATGACCAAACAACAAGAGATGATACACGTCCCAGTAGCACCTACTATGTGGTACTCCTCCCTTGAGGCTCTAATGATGCATAACTTATTTATGCCAAATACAAATGCAACTAATTAGATATCAAAATTATGGTGCAAACAAGTCTTCAATTTTGATCTATGGTAGTTTGACATTTAAAGTTCAAATCCTGAAAAAAAGAAGTGTGTATATATTCTAAGGCACCATCAATAATGGGTTCAGTGATCAAGCTACCAATATACTAAATGAACCACAAAACCTTAGTAACAAATATCACATACTAGTAGTAGATGTTATACAAAAGCCTATGAAATATAGTTCATTCTGAACCCCAAAACCAAGACATTTCAACACTAGTCTAATTTTTTCTTCGGCTTAAAATCATTTGGACCAGTAAGCTCTAAAGGACATGAATTCATGTCTTCAAAGAATTTCATTGCTAATTCCAAATTCCCCATCTTCTTTAACATATCAATTAATGATCGATAAATATAGATTGAAGGATGAATCTTTCTGGTCTTCATCTCCCTGAAGAGTCTGATTGATTCCTCCATATTTCCATAATGACCAAAGCTCTGAATCAATGCAGTATAAGTAAGAAAATCTGGCTCAATTCCATTATCACCCATTTCCTTGAAATATACAGCACACAAGTCTACTCTTCTAACCTTCATCAGACCATTTAACAATGTATTGTAAGATATGACATCTGGAAAGATAGTAGCCTCATTCATGGATAAAAATAAGAGGATCATTTCATCAACATAGCCTACACGACCCAAGATATCTAAAACAATATTATATGTTATCAAAACTGTTGTCAAATATTAGAAGAGCCAGATCAATTTTCCGACATTCACTAATAGAAAATATGATTCTGTTTAGAGCTGTCATTCTTGGCAAAGTAGCTCGAAAATGGCTTTGACAAATCTCTGTAGCTGGGCAAGATCATTTGTTTTTGCAAAAGCCTTTGCAATATTAAGACAAGAAGTAGAAGTTAGAGATGTAGAAGTTGCTACTACATTTTTAAACACTTGACATATGAGGTCAATATCATTCTTTTCACTAGTTGACAAAAGTAGGAGGTTCACTACATTAGAACTGACATAAATGTGTCGATCGCTTAAAGATTTAAGTAATTTAGCAGCAGTCGAGTGATGTCCATATCTGCATAGTTTATCAATATAGGAAGTACATATTTTAGCCGTAGGTTTTGGAGCATTTTCTATAGCATCAAAAATTTCATCAAAGTTCACTTCCTCTTCCTCTTTAAAAGTTTTAGTAGTAAGTGATCGAGTTGTGCTACTATATCGGGTTATATTAGTAAAGAATAGTCCAAGCTGAGAGAAATAAAGTGGACTAGATGTGATATGATCCTACAATTATTAAGTACATATAATAGGAACAATTAAACACCAGTTCGATGCGATGTATATAACAGGATAATAAAAAAATAATTTCAATCTCTACTGAAATGTATTAAATTCATCTAAATAGAATATGAACATATATAGAAAGTACAAATCCCCTTGTGGTACCAAAATCTTTCAAACCGGCGCAAGTCAAAATTAATAAAAGTTTACAAGTCTGTTTGCATGTCAGATTGCTCCACGACCATGGGTACCTTAGATAAGTATCCTTGCAAACATTTTCTCTTATTATATGTATGTGAAGCCCTAAAATACAAAACAAAAGTAAAACACAAGAAAAATCGGACAACGAAACGAACCCTAGATTTTAAAAAAATCAAATCAAGTTAACCACGAAATCTAAGATCAAATTGGATTTTGGAAACAATACATACATAGAGCTGAGTTGGGAGCAAAAATAATACAAATGGCTGATCGACGAGGTGCGAACAGGGGAACAAAAAAGAAAAAAAGCAAAGAGAAAAGGAAAAAGAGAAGGGAAAGGAAGCTATTGGTACTAGATGCAATGGAGCTTCTAGGGGAGAGAGGGAAATTTGTGAAGGAGCAGCGCTAGTTCGGGGAGAGGGAAAATGTGAGGGAAGGGAAGAGAAGAAAAGAAAAGAGAAAAAAGATAAGTTTGAATAGAAGAAAGAGAGAGGGAGGGAAAAAGAAAAAAAAGAGATAAAAAGAAAAAAAATGATATATATGTATTAAAAAAGAAATAAAACATATTAAATTAAATTAGTAGAGAAAAATGAAAAACTTGTAAAGTAATTTTTGTATTTATTTTAAATGAATAGCATACAATACAATATAATATTTTATTTTAGTTTTAAAAATATTTTAAACTCTATTATTTTAATTATAATCATAGTCATTTAATAATTATGGTTATATAATTTTTTTTATATATATTTAAATAATTTTTATAATTTAACTTATGATTAAGATTACGGATAAAACCAAGCCTATATGTATACACTATAACTTCATTTTTTAATTAAAATGAGGCTAAATTTTTGAGATCAAAGACATGTATTGTACTAATGATTAATTATTTTTTAGCAACTTTTTTCTTTCCATATATCTTTAATATCATTCCTTGAATTTCATGCAATATCTCTAAACTCTTTTTGATTCTAGGAGCTAAGGAATAGAGTTAACATATGTCAAAAACTTTCTTTTAAAATCTAAATTTGCAACTAGTAGGTAAGAATCTTCTATATTTTGTATAATACACTCCCTTCTCTCGGAGATAATATGTGTAAGTACCATCACTATAAATTGGACAACTTGAAAAATCATTAATTGTCCATAAAACACTACTTTTAATGTGAAATACTCATCTCTATATGCATCATACACTTTGATATCGTCATCCTATAGGGTCTTTAGGTCATCTATCAAAAGCTCCAAGAACACATCAATGACTAAACTAGGTTGTTTTGAACCCGATAAAAATAATGTTAACATCATAATTTTTTTCATGCAAATCTAAGGATGAAGATTATATTTGACCATAATAACTAGCCAACAACTATATGTACTACCTAAGGAATTATGTGGGATAATTTTGCCATCAACTGTTGCAAGTAAAAAATTCTTATGCTCATTTACAAATTTAGATTTCATTTCATTAATCACTTTCTAAGATGGGGAATCACAAGAGTGACGTATAAAACCATCATTCAACTTATTCTTGGCATTCCATGCAAAACATTTTTGATGTCTCCTTGCTCTTCTACATTCTTTGAAAATGAGAAATTGGTGGGAATTACATAAAAACTATGTTGGCATGACATTCTTCACATTTATATTAGTAGTCATTTTTCTCCTTAAATCACCACAAATTGGGCAACTTGAGAGATCCACATATTCCATTATATAAAGAATGTAATCATTCAGACAAACATGAACCTTCTTATATTTCATGCCAAAATGAATTAAAATCTTCTTAACTTTATGTATGGATGAACACAATTCATTCATCATGTAGTAAGTCCATAAGTACATTTAACATTTTAATAAATCCAATATTAGTTATCCAGTGTTTTACTTTGAAATTATACATCTTTATCACTATCCAATTCCATCTCTGTAAAAAAAATCAATTATTGTAACTTGTTAAAATATCCTTATAAACTAAATGGTCACTTATGTTCTTTGTAGAAAAAAAATTCAAATTGTTGCATACAAGGTATCAAATCACATCCTCACTGTTCACAATTTTATAAATATATTTTAGGAAAAAATTAACTCATTCTAAGTACTCTTTAGAAGCCTAGGTTATTCCATCCAAAATTTGTCCATTCTATAAGTATAGTTGATATTATTATTATTATTATTATTATTATTATTATTATTATTATTATATAGACTTGTTATCTCAATCAAACATCTAGTTTATATATGCTTATTATACTAACAATAAATATCTATTAATATCATGTTATTATATTGCAGCTAGTATATAGTAATAACAACCAATACAAAACATCAAGAAAATTTCATGCGAATAACATTCTGAAATTAAAAACACTAATAAAAACTTAGAATAAAAGCATAAATTTAGATTTAATAAAACAATATAATATATTTAACAAAAATAACTTTAAACATTACAAAAATGATATGTTTTTTACATAACCTAAAACATTATTTTAGGTGAATGTGTTTGATAACTAAGAAAATGAATTAAAAAATAAAAAATTATAATATTTAATAAAATAACTCAAAATATACAACAATAATAATTTCTTACATAATCAATTAATTTATAACATTATTTTAGCATAATAATAGTTTTTGGCAAGTAAGAAAATGATAGAAAATAGAAGAAAAAAAATACCAAAATTGACTAAAAAATGGGTTACAGGATAATGGTGCATGGTGACTAGATAGGGGGAGGTAACTAAAGGTGCGATTGGGGCTGGGGTGAGCTTGGATAGGTTACTGGCGCCAAAGAAGGCTAACTGGCGCATTGTTAGGGATAAAATCAGGAAGAAAGAAAATATATGTGAGTACACGAGTATATCCTAACAGTAATTAATTTTAAGATTAATTTCTTAAGCAAATGTAAGTGTCATTGTCATTGGAATACCTATTATAGGGTTATGAGATTCTTAAAACAACCTATCGGTCTAGAAATTCTTACAAGAAACGACCCATGCATACTTATAGTTAGATATTCAATGTTCATTGAGCTAGTTGAAAATATAATTTTTAAAAAAATTTACAAGTGGCCGGAGGAAATTTATATTCTTGAGAAGTAAAACGCAAATTTTAGTGTAAAAATTTAGTATTGAAGTAGAATAATATAAGTTATGGTGCACACAACTTCTCGTTTTTAAGAACTACCCGCCGGTGATATTTTGTGGCAAATATTATACAAGTTGCTATATACAACAAAAAATGTCCAATCTATTCAATAGAAAATAAAACACATCAAGTTTGATTCTCATATTTATTATGAATGTAGTCATTAAAAGGAGTTGTTACTACACCTTTAATCAACTACTGGAATCTGGGTTCCAATTTAGAAGATTTAACTTTATTATAGGAAATAATTTTATCTTAATTATATAATCATTCTATCATCTAACATCAAATCAACTGAATATCGTGAGGATATATCTTTTGACCAAAGCAATGTCCAAGACTATTTTCTTCTATTTTTATACCAAACTGGACAACAAGAAAATACAACACCAGTTTTGATATTCTGTGTTGGAATATTTAAATTCATGATATTTCTCATATAGCTTGGATAGTTTAGTAATTTTATTTTTTTTAGTCAACTTTATGTTTCAATATAAAATTATTGCACACATCTTTTTAGGATGCATCAAAATTATTCTGATTAAATCGGTCAAATTTAATGATTGGAAGCTAAATGGTCCAATTAGAAAATATTAAGTATCGAACTATAATTCAGTCTATTAATTAATTTAAAATATAATTAATTATTTTTAAATTTATAAAAATAAAAATAATATTTTAATAATATTACAAAATATTTAATTAAACAACATTTAACATCTAATATAAAATAATATGTTAATTTTTTTAGTAATAAAAATATATATATTAGACATGATGATATTATCTCTATAATTATATGTTTTGAAGTTTTTTAATAAAATTTTGGTTAGAAAAAAAATTCTATTTGTAAGTAAGGTATTATAAAGAGTTTACATATAAAAAGGTTTTTAATAAATAATGTTCTATATTAAATTTGAGATTATTTTAATAAATAATGTTCTATATTAAATTTGAGATTATTTTAATAAATAATGCTATATATATTAAATTAGATATGTATTTTAGAAAATATGGTAAAATATTAACGAAAAATACATATCTATAAAATTATATGAAATAAAAAATTATCATATAAACTCAAATTATAATATATTCTTAGTATAATATGGTTAGTATAAGAGACACTTTGTCAGCTGGTGCATGATGGGTTACGATCTAACACAGTACACCCCAAATCTACAGAATTCAGCCCAAAATTATTAACCCTAGACAGAAATCGCTTTTTATTTTCTAAAGAAAGAGACGGAAAGAGCCGATTATTTAGATTATATGAGTTTTATAGTACATCATTTTGACCTAAATTATTATTATTACGTTTATTTAATAAATAAAAAATTATTTTAAATAAAAAGATATTACATATGTAATAGATTTTTTTTTTCAAAAACTTTTAATATAATATAAGAGTTGAATTATTTTTTTGTTTTTAAACCCTAATTGAGTTATAAATGTTTAATTTATATGTCAGGTAAATTTAATATTTAAGTGATAAATGTATAAAATTATTATTAATAATCTTCTCAATAATTTTAAGTTTTTAAAAAATATATACTCTCATAAATTTATCGCAATCATAAATTATATAAAAAAAACATTTTATTAGATATGAATAAAATTATAATATTCAACCATACTCTCACATAATTTAAAATAAATAATAAATACAATATATCCACTCACACCCTATCACATACTTTAAATAAATAATGAATTTGTGATATTTAAATATTTCGTGTATATAAATGCATCAATCTCTGACCTCTATCATTCACAATTATTTACTGCATAGAAGAAACAGTCGTGGAAACAAAAACACTAGTGATCCAGCTAGCAGGAAATAGCAGAAAGTGTTGCGCCATATGGCCTCAAGAGAAAGCAACATTTGCAGTACGAGTAATCAAACTGATCATACCCACGAACAACAAAGTTGTGAGCCCTGTAGATCATTTGGGCAAAAGTGCAGCCACATGGTGAAGAAGCAGAGAGCTAAATTCTACATTCTCAGGCGATGTGTTGCTATGCTTCTCTGCTGGCATGAACGTAGTTAACCCTCAAAGTTTCATCACTTTTCTCCCTAATATTTTCTTATCTATTATTATTATTATTATTATTATTATTATTATTATTATTATTCATAAAATAGGATGTAATATTGTATTCATATATTCATTAATTAAGTGATTAATTTGTTCCAATATCTTTTGAATTTTGTGACCTTCTGCTTTATTTTCTTAGTGACGTCATGAAATCAGCTTCTAAAACTCACTCTATATCTTCCCAATACCTGAACTTTCGTGATCTTCCCTTTTTTATATAAATTGTAAGGATTTTAGCTTAAAATTATTGATTCTTTATTTCTTGCTCCAGGTAAATAAATACAAAATGCGTGTAAATATTTTTTTTTTGGAAAAATCCAACTTTTTTTTTCTAATTTATCAAATAATTTAACAATTTTTTTAAGTATCGTGTTAATTACTTATTAGATATAAAATAAAAAATGTAAAATTATAAAATAATTGTGAAAGCAATCATATGAAAATGATAAATTAAATTATAACATTTTATGGCCACCAACTTATGAGAAAAAAAAATTATCATTCTTACCTCCCACTCATCATTTATTTTCTTGCACTTTTTTACTTTTTATTCACTATATATGTTAAAACTTTACTGTACATTAAGAAATTATTAATTTTTTTTAAATTATAATATCCACTAATTATATCAATAATTATTTTAATTTTATAGATATTTTATAACAATCAATTATTAATAAAATATTTAAACTAAACAATAAATAATTTATCCACTACTCTTCGGCTACTCTGCCTTTTTAATGCTTTAAGCTTCTTCTATTAGTTTTTTTTTTTTCCTTCTTCCTAATTTCTTTGATTTTTCTCTTTCTGCTTTTTTAATTGGCTCTTATTAGTGCAATATTTTATAAGATTTTGAAATCATAATATATATAAGCGTTCATCATTTTTCTTCTTCTTCTCTATATTGTGTTTTTAATTCTTCTGAGTTTCGCATACAATTTGAAATACAAACATGGTTGTGTATTGAGTGGGACATTGCACATGTGGATTTCCAGTTATTCATTCAACAAATCATTACTCATTTGGGTTTTTTTGGTCTTTCTTGTCTGTTTCTTCCCAAAAAGGGTTTTTTTTTTTAAAATTACTTTTAAATCCATAATGAAATTTTGAAATAAATAAATAAATACATAAAAGGGAAGGAATTGGAGGAAAGAATTATAATTGAATTAATTTTAATGATTTTATATACATCATTCAAGAATCATAATAAATTGTTTATTTTACTAAAAGACATTGTTAATAAATAAGTTTTTTTTATTGAATTATTATGATCAACGTGGTATGAACCTTTACTCCAACACAATAGATCCAAATTTGAATCTGCCATATTTTTTATTTAATAAAATAAAGACTAAGTTATTTTTTAATAAAACTTTTTTAATCAAATAATATTTAATGTTTTAAATTATGACTTAAAAAGAACTAAATTGTGAGTTTTATCGTTGTATTAATAAGTTAATACTTTTAAAATAAGATTAGTTTTGGAAAGTAATGATAATTAATTTATTTTAAGTGATATTAAGTTAGTCATCAAAATTTAATAAAATGATTAAAAAAAACTATATAATTTGGATTTATAATGAAAATATGAAACATAAATTAACTACAATCTCAGTTAATGCATTTCTAGATATATACTACATTAATTTGGACAATCTAATTAATAGGGGCCTCATGTTAAGGGAACACCAGACAGATTACAGATGACCAACTATATATAGTATTATTTTTGAGTTGATACATTTTAAATTTATGTTCATATGCCTCTTGTTTCATCAAATCCTGCCATATTTTTGCTTCATGTTACCCTATATGCAACAATATTTATGAAATATCAAGAGAGCTTCTTGAAAGTGATTTTATATTGCTTATAGGTTTATAGCTGCAATAAGTAATAAACTTATAGCTTTTTAAAAATAATAATAATAATAATATTATATATATATAATTTTCTTTATATACGCGGTAAGGCAAGTTGAGAGTATCTATATTTATCATGAGGTGAAACTTTTCCCTATATACTACAGCCTCTATTATATTCTCTCTACTATTTTTTTATTAGGGTTTGGTGTCACCTGCTTTTATCATTATTTTAAATTATAAATATTATAATTTTAATATGTTATTTTTTATATTGAAATTCATATGGGTAATTATAAAATAAAAATTAATACAGTATGATAAATTTAGAAAAAATAATTTTTTTTAAAATATAATATGAGAAGAAAGATTACATTAAATAAAGAAGTAAATGAAAGTTTAATAAGACTCATATTCCATAAATTTAATTGTACAAAATGAGATAAATCATTATTAGTTTTTCATAATAATTTAACAAAACATAATTATTATTTTTTTATTTTTATTTAGTAATTGTACTTGTAACTATTTTTTTTTAAATTTATATTATTTTATTTTGGTCTTTAATTCATAGTCACGTTACCCACGCTTAGTCGTGGTGCCCTTTGCAAAAGTTAAGATTCACTTATCACATAATGAGTGTTTATTGTTAAAAAAAAAAATTAAGTGGCAGTCTTTTTCATCTTATTCTTTATTAGCATTGCAAGTAGAATTTTACTAAGCATATACACAATCAAAGACACTTAGTAAGCTCAAAATTATGCTATTAATATGTGTATAATATTAGAAATTATTACTAGATGATTCTTATAAAAACTTAAACTATAAATAAAATAATTATTAATTATTTTATACATCTATTATTTTTCTAAAAATGTTAATTCTGTGTATAAAGAATGTTAAATATTTAAAATTTATAACAATTAGGGTTAAACATATAACCTTTAATTTTAATACTATGTTAAATATTTTGAGGTAAAACTTTTTTCAAAAAATTAAAATATTTAAAAAGGATTAATAAATATTCTATACATCTATCACGTAATTAACACATGCTATTTCCATATAAAATAACCGAAGATAGTAAATTTAAATTGGATTGTATTTATGAGGATGAAATAAAAGGGAATTGAAATGTGGCAAATGAACTTTATGTAATTATCTGTTATATCTTTTACTTAGGATTAGAAAACAATTAATAGTTAAAAAAGGAGAGAGTAGGGACCAAACTATAAAACCGGATTGGATCGGGCCAAATCGTAAAAACGGATTAGATCGGATCGAACGGTTTTATAAATCAAACGGTCTGGTTCAGTTTGTATTAATTTTAGATCGGTTGAACCGGACCAGATCGGTTTAGTAATATATTAAAAATTTCACATTATTTCTCTTTAAATGTGTCAAAAAATTGAACCGAACCGGACCAAACAGTTTTATAAATCAAACGGTCCGGTCTGGTTTGTATTAATTAAAACCGTTTCAAACGATCCAGTCTGAATAATATAAACGTTCTAATCTGGTTAAAAAAAATAACAAATTTATGTTATCTCAACGTGTCTATAAATATGCAACATAAACAGCTTTTCATTTAAGCAGTACATATTTATTAAATTTGAAGAGAATCTTGTGTACATAAAAATACGGATACTTAATGAAATCAAGTCATCTTATTTTTTATATTTATAGAAATATAAAAGCTATTAAAAATAAAAACAAAATTAATAATTTATATTAATAAAAAATATATAATATATTATATCTAAATTTTACTATAAATTTATTGTCTCTTCGTTGATTTTTTTTTCAATACTTAAATAAAAAAAAGTAAGAAATAAAGACAAAGATGGAGATAATTTGTTTTTCCCAAAAATAAAATAAAATTAATGAGGTATTTGTATGACGCTTAAAATAATCTAAAATAAATATTAAAATAAATCAAGTTAAAATCAATTTGCAACAGTTATAAAGTAAATTAAGTCAGTTATTATGTTAATTTTGTTATAAGATCTCTTACGTTTTACTATCATTGATCCTAAGGATCTCTTCTTATGTTGGTACTGTATCAGCCAAAAAAATTATGATATTCAAGTAACGAAATATTGAAAATTAACTGATAAAAATGTTACTTGATATGATTAGATAAAGCGGTCACAAAATCACATGCAGGTCAAATAATTTAAAAAAAAAAACACAATGTAGCATAGATGTGACTGCTTCATCAGAGAACAGTGAATAAAAAAAAGTAATGGGTCACTTTGTTCCTTTGTAGTTTTACTCTCAATAAAGGAAGAGCATTTAAGGATGCACCATAATTGTATTTTTGCAATTTAATTTGAATAATACAATAAGTTTTATCATAAATGCAGTTACTTCTTTTACTTTAAACATATGTACTTGAATTTCATATGTTACATAACAGTGCGTTTGAATACTTCTTTTTAGAACTTGCATATACAATTTCTATAATTTAGTCCTGATTTCTCTTTTTCTTATTTAATTTTTTTTAACTATAATCTATCATAAAAATCCAATGAGATTGACCAGATTGATGTATGAAAATATTCTTGAAGGTTGTTTGGATAATTTTTTTTTTTTTAAAAAGTTGAATGTACAACAATTTAGAATATATAATATAATAGCTAAAGTATACTTAATCTCAATTATTGAATTATATATATTTAATTTGACTAATGTATATAACTTGAGGACTTGATTTTTTATTAATTTCTAATAAATATCATAAAAAATTAAAACTTTGTTTGATAATGATTCTAATTTATGATTTATGATTTTTTGTAAAAAAATAATTACAAATATGTTTGGTAACAATTTTTATTAGTGATTTTTAAGAAAACAAAATCACTTACACGTTATTTGGTAATGTTTTATTATTTTTTAAAAAACTTAAACAATTAAGTTTGGTTATTATTTATAAATTTCATATGTTTAATAATTTTGTTCAAATACTTATAAATAAAAATTTATAACACTTGATTTATGCTCTAAAAAACTATTTGGTTAAAATGAAAAATATAGTGTTTTCCAATCACAATAGGACCCTCATATGTTGGCATATACTTTGAAAATTTGTACTTGTACTAACTAAGCAAACAGACATGTAAACTGGATGATATAATGAGACAAACCCATATAGACTCCTACTTATGTGGTAAAATCTTCGGATTACTTATGACAACCAATCAGCAAAAAATAGTTCACTAATAGAATAAAAATAGTTTACAACTCAATAGAAATATAACATTAATAATTCTATAAGTCAAGACACATATCCTTACCAGTCCAATGTTGCCCTTGTTAGTTGCTTCCAACCCACTATGATCCAAACAAAATTTGGCTCTCCTTTGAAAACCTACCACCACCTTGTGGTACAAACAGTCGTCAACGGTCAATATAAACAAAACATATGAGTATGACTTATCCAAAGCATAGGAATCTAAACAAGAAATCTAAACTTTGGGTGTTAATTCACTTTTAATTAACTTAATCACAATAAAACATTTTTTTCTCTCAAAACAATGAGGAATCATTAATATAGAAAACAACTCAAGGTAGAAACAAACTAGAATAAAAAAAACATTTACACTTTTAAAAACTACAAGTTTCAATTTTTCCAAAGTTTTCTAACGTTTTTCTAATTACCAAACATTTAGAATAAGGGGTATTTATAGAAATTCCCAAGTAGCACAAGTACCTCACTAGCCATTCCCCCTTCCTTCTCACTTCCTAAAGTGGTAAGGCTCACCACCCAAGATGACAAGGGTAATAGTCGTTATTAACTCTTTCGGTCAAGGGTGGCAAGACCCCGACGAGCACTCAAACAAATTCTATTTTTTTCCTACAAAATGCCAAGTAATTTGCTAAAAAATCCCTCAAAGCAATGCAAACAAAAACATGAAACAAAATGTTGCATGTATTCTAACGAACCAACTCCTATGGGTAAAATATGCAAACATACAAAGTGTTCATAATTACACGAGTGAGTATAGTGCTGGCCATCAATAACTATCCGTACATAGAGGAATACAAAAAACTAAGTAAAATCAATAGACGCCATGTTTTGTACACGAGAATGCCAACAAAGACACAAAGGACTTTAGGACTTGCGATACCTCCCTTTGGTTTTCCGTGAAAAAATATTGCATAACTAAATGGATATTCATCTTAACATGGGACAATCATGCAAGATGTCCTAAAAATATTTTTTTCCAAGGAACAAACATCGACGCACAACCCAAACACCCCTAAACACACCTACACCAAGTGCATCTATCTAGTTGTGCTCCAACCATCTTCATGCATCAGCACAACTATGTTGCAAGTAAGAAATATAGCTCTAAAAGAGCCTCAAGGTCTCAAGCTATACCAATATAATGCACACACAAAACAAGACATACCATGAAATCATAATGCATACCTATATGTAGTCTATCAGGAAAAACTATTTTGTTACCTCTACATAGGTACACAACAATAGGCTAATCACAATCAAACATGCAACAAATAAGCACTTTTTACCCCTATGTGTATACAAGTTAGGCAATCAAGTTAAAGTGTAACCTACACTCACATCTAATGTAGCACATAGCTAAGTTAAAAACAACGGTTGGGTAGACAAACTTCTTCCCCTTTTTGGCATAGAAAGTCAAAGGAACACCTTTATATGAGGGAAGTAAGACATACAATCATGCAATCAATAGAGAAGATTAAAGTAATAATACCAAGCCAAAAATAAACACAATAACCACAGACAACAAAACAAAGTGTTGAAACAATAACACAAATTATTTTCATTAGAAGAGAAAAATATCAGGAAAATCAACACTCTTTTCCATCCTCTCCATCATCACCTAGAGCCGCATTGTGAGAAGAGCTACCAATATCCTTACGATTTGGGAGATGGGTAGAATTATATGAGGTAAGCAAGGTTTCAGGAAACTGGTTGAAGTAAGTTAAGGGCTCAAGACTACCAAAGTTCTAAAAGGGAGAACTCATGAAGCCAACATTAAAGGTTCTGGTGGAAAACTAAGAAAGGCTCCAAGGGAACCAATAAAGGCTACTTTGATAAAAGGAAGAAATCTAGAAAATTAGGACAAACCATACCTAGAAGAATAATCTTCAGGTAAAAAACAAGCTCATTGAGGTAAGTAAGAAATTGGATAGACTAATTTAAGCTTCTTGGGTAGTAATAAACTTCTTAAACATAGAGTTTATACGCTAGGTAAAGGTGTATATATCTTGGCATGGGAGAGAGATCTTTGAAGATAGATGAAGATGAAAGGAAGAAAGAGGAATAAAAGTATATGAAAAAGGCATGGACCAAGAGACACTCAAAGAGGAAGCAGAAAATTGAGCATAGCATCTAGAAATAGAAGCCTAATCAGAGGCAAAGTGACTAGCACGAACATGTTATTTGTCTTTGGATATACTAATAACATCAAGGAGAAGATGAGTGTCTTATTGAACGATGAACAAAGGATAGTGAAAAGTAGAAAGAATAGGAGTAGCTGAATAATAAATGATGGTCTTATAGATCATGCCTTCAAGAAATATAGTCTCATTGTTGAGGATATCACACAAAAAGTGATCACGAGAAGCAGTCATTGAAATGAAGGGAGTGAAAAGATGCGTGAAAATGCTTAAAATATCATTGAGTCATCGACTAGAGGTAAAAACACTTAATTGAAGTGTAGAGCCATCATAATAATGAGTAGGACCTGTCAACAAGTTGGCCATCTCAATGACATAAAAAGAGAAAATGTTTGAAAACTTGGCAAGAAGATCCAAGAATACGAGATTTTCAAATTAAAAGAGGATGACAAGAAAGGAAGGGTTTTGTACATCTAGAAGAGACAATATCTTGATAAAATCATCTCAACAAAAAGTAACCTTATGCCCTCACATGTGAAATATGGTAGAAAAACTAATGGAGCCAAAAGGAGAGATAGTAGAATAAAAATCCCAAACAAAGGTGAGATCATACCTATATGAAAAATAGCACAAAGTAACCCAATAAAAGGAAGTAAACCTTTGTTTGATGTGTGATAACTCATCTATTTGTATAGAATGCTAAAAAAGGATTAGAGTTGGGTGGTGAGATGGCAAGTAGAGTCTGGCTATTTCTATTGATCTTCAGTAGTGATTTGAGATCTTCTATATCTCTTGGGGTCCATTTAGAATGTAGGTTTAGAAGAATAGGGTAAGTACGTGTTTAAAGGGTATACAGTTTGAAAAATAAAGGGAATGTGGGTTTAAATAGAAAAATAAACATGCTCGCCAACTCCTTGTTTCCACCTCACCTGGGTGCACGATAAGCCCATGATGAGTGTGGAAAAGCATATACTTAGTGAACAACATAGCAAGGGGTGGTGAGGTTCCACAAACCACAATGAACAAGTCAAGAAGAGAGAGAAAGAGAGTGTAAAAAGATAATTGTTGTTTATTTTTGAGCAAAATAAAATAACTTAAAATGACATCTTTTTTATATTTTTCAAAATAAAATTGAAATTTAAAAAGAAAACAAACATTGAGAAAAGAGAATAGATAGAAAACCTACACAAATAGAGAGAAAATGAAAACATTCTCAATAGAAAAGGATCATAAGAAGAGTCATCGAACTACATCTCTCCATTTAGGAAATTATTTGTGAGGGAAAATAGACACTCTCAAAAAATTACTCAAGGTATCCATATACACATGGCCAAGTGGACTCTTAGAGGTTGATTTAGTCTTTTTTTCATTGTGCCTTAGGTTCATGATGCATCCATCTTGGACATGCTCATACGAACCTCAGTAGCTACACCATGAGAAGATAGAGGAAGGTGAGAAAGGTAGGGATATCCTAGTAGTTCTCTGAACATAATTAGGACATTGTCTAGTAATGTAGCCAATAGTGCCACAAAGATGGAACGTTGTGCATAAGAGTGAGTTAATGGGGTCTTTAACTCCGTAGAGCACCAAGTGGAGGATAAGAAGTCAATTTCCCACAACGAGGTCTCAAGTTCCCATGCTCACCACAGTGGTAACAAACAGTAGATAAGTGTGTAGGTAAGGACAAGATACTATCACCGATGCGATGAGAAGAAGTAGCAAGAGGTGAAGTGTTCACATTGCAAAAGAAAAGAGGTTAGGATGAAACAACTAACTTTAACTTAGGATTGAAAACAATAGGATTGATGACCTTTGGAACTCAACCAGTAGGTTTAGAGGATCCATCTTCAAACTTATGACCTCATTTGTCTCCTGTAGCTTTAGTACTTATGAGGATCTCATCAAGTTTTTGTGTTCCTAACATCATATTGGAAACAATACTCAAAGAGTGAGCCAGTTCTTCATGGCACTTGAAGAGCTTTTCTCTTAAAACTTGGATGAGATATTCTTCCTCTTAAATAGAAGACTTTAGAAAAACATTAGAACTACTGAAATGCTTGACCTTTTCATAGAGCTACTTGAGCTTCACATCTTTCTTTGAAAGATAATGTGTCAATCATCTTCATCACTTTCAAGAAAAACTACTCACTTTCGTAGATGGGTAATTTTGTCAGTCTGATCCTCAAAAGGATTAGAACTAACGTTCTTAGGAGTCACTTCACTAGACTCAAGTTTCTTTACCTTTTCCTTCTGATGCTTTAGTTTAGAGAGGTTAATGTTAAATTCCACTTGAAGATTTGATTATCTCTTATGAAAAATCTCCCACTTTTTTGTGAGATCACTTTGATCATAGCTAACTGAGGAATTCTTTTCTTCAAGAGTAGCCTTTAGCACACTCAACTCTCTATCTTTTTCTTCAAGACTCTCCAAAGTAATTTTCCTTGCTTTGTTTACTTAATATACTCAATTTAGATGTCTAATAGCTTGTCTTGTTCGTCTTCATTATTTTCAAAACCTCAATGACTATATGATGTTGTAGTGGGAGCATCTTCCAATGACTTGAGCTACAAAATTACACTCATTCTTATTAGCACTATAGTTACTAACCGAAATAGTAGCCTTAGCCTTCATTGCCCATTTCCTAAAACTATTTTTCTAAAGTACAGTTCATAGAAATGTGTCCAAACTTTCTACACTCAAAGCACTTTATCTTATTCATATAGTTTAGAATCTTCTTTTTTCCCATACCTCGAGTATTTCTTACTCGAGGTATCCTTTCTAAATCCTATAGATGGATTCTTTTTATTTCTAAAGAACCCTGTAAAAAGTTGTGCAAGAAAAGTTAATTTTTCTATATCTAGGCTAGAGTTCTCATTATTAGCCATAAAGTTGTTAACATTAGTGTTGATTCTACTTCCTTTAGTAGATTTAAGAGCATCTCGTAGACCTAAATATTGTCAACTAAGTTATTAATAGTTAACATTCCAAGTTTGAAGTAAGTCTCCAACGATGTAGTCTTAGCGTGAAAGCAAAACGAGAGAATGGTGAGAATCTTCACAACTTGTTTTTCTTCATCAATAGGCCTTTCCAAGTTGCGAGAAGAGTTGATGATGTCTAAAAAATGAGCAAAAAACTTATCAAAGGTTTCATCCTTCACCATTTGGCATAATTAAAAATATTTATTGAGTCTTATAATTCGAGATCTCTTAACTATAGAGGTACCCTCATACATAGTCTCCAAAATGTCCAAAGCTTCCTTAGTGGTATGATAACTCTAAAACCTTTTATACTTATCGGGATGACAACTCTTATAATGACATAAAGTCTTTTTATGTTCCATCCAGACTCCTTGCTTTGTTTTTTTCATACATTCAATCATGGGCTTTGGGATGATAGGGTTGTTGGCAAATGTCAAGTCATTTTCAATTGTAAACTAAAAGTGGTTTTTGAGTGACCATAAGAAAGTCTGCATCTGGGACTTCCAATAGGCATAGTTATACCCATTAAAAAGATGATGTCTACAAACATTTCCTCCTCCTCCTTTAGAATCCATCTAAAGTGAGTATGTGTGTGTAAAGAAGTGAGTCAAAAGAATGAAAACCATAATGGTTAAGCTCATAAGGGTGTACCAACTCTGATACCAATTAAGAAAGTACACTACCTGGTAAACAACTAGGATAAAGAGTTAATAACTCCTACAAATTCACCCCTAACTCATAATAAGCAAAAGAAAGGTAGTTCAGGTAGTTTAATTTATACTAAGAAAGATAACAACCTATATAAGTGGTATTAATCCCTACACTCATCACCTTAGACCCAAGTTCGAGTCCCACCCATGTAATTTTTACCTATTAAATAAAAAAGGGGTAATTTAATGTTCCTTTAAAAAAAATATAACAATCTATACAGAGAAAGCAGAAGCAAGATGTAGCAAGAAATAATATACATACATGATGTGACAAAAAGTAGTAAGTTCTTTCTCATCACAATTGGATCCTCATATCTTGGCACGTACTTGGATAAAAGTGTACTTGTACTAACTAAACAAACGGGCATGCAAACATAGTAGTATAACGAGGTATACCCACATAGACCATTTCCTATGTGGTAAAACCCTCGAGTTTCTTATGGATACCACTTGACCACAAATAATCCACTAATAGAATAAAAATAGTATACAAGTCAATAGAAATGTAACTTTAATATCTCTATCAGTTATAAAACTTACCCTCACTGTTTCTATGTTGCCTTCACTATCTTTCTCTACAACTATTGTGATCCAATCTAAATATGGCTCTCCTTTGGAATTTTACCACCACTTAGTGGTACGAACAGTCCCTAACGATCAATATAAGTGAAACCTATAGGTATGGTATATCCAAAGCATATGGACCTAAAAAAGAAATCGAAGTCTTAGGTGTTAATTCACTTTTAACTAACCTAACCCCAGTAAAAAAATATTTTTTCTTAAAACACTCACAAATTACTAGTACCGAAAACACACTCAATGTATTAGCAATCTAAAATAGGAAAATAGTTTAAAAATTTGAGAACTTTGAGTTTCAAATTTGATATAGTTTCCCCCATTAATCTAGTTACATTTATAAAATGAGGTATTTATAAAAAAAATCTAAGAAGTTTAGATGCCTTTTCGAACACTCATCGACTAGGGTACCAAGGGTAATAGCTGTTACAAACTCGTGAGCACACAATATTATTTTTTATTTTTTGTTTCTAAACATTACCAAGTAATTTTAAATAAATACCCATAAAATAACACAAACAAAAACATGAAACACAACCTAATATGTGTACTAATGAACCAACCCTTATGGTGTGTGTCAAACATGTAAACATACAAAGTGTCTCCAACTATGTGAGTGTGTGTATAGTATTGACCATCAATAATTGAGGAAGACAAAATACTAAGTGAAATAAAAAAATTCTATGTTTTGTAAATGGGAACTTCAACAAAGACACATAGGACTTACAGAACCTACAATCTTACACAAAGACTCTTCTTAACTGGACACACACATTAACTATCTAAAGGCTTTGAAAATAAAATTATTTTTTTTGGCATTCCATCAAAATTAATGGAAATGGAATTTTATAAATTAGGAGAATAAACATCAAACCTTAATTTAAGAATATGTTTATAGTGCTTTTTAGCTTCACATAAAATTTCATCCGTAGTAAACACCTATAAGATAATCGTCGGATACCACTTGTGGAATATTATGTACAATCAAATGACCTGATAAAGAAAGGAGACCTAGATCAAAGGTAGGCCTCTCATGAAATACAACATGTTCATAAAAAACTTTCTCTTTCAGAGGACAAAGGATTATTGTCTTGAGCTCGTTGCCCATTTTGTGATAACTTAACACCAATCACAATTCGTCATAAATAAAAATAACTAAATAAAACTAATAAATTAAAAAATGTAAAAAATAAATAAATTAATAGATGATAAATACCATTTCATCCACCCTCGTTGATAAAAGAAGAAATATCTTTATGAAGATTTACAAACAAAACCTCAAACAACTCATATACAAATTGTGATAGAGAGGAAAACATCTTTCATGCAATTCAAATTTATCAGCAAACACCTAAACAACACAATTAAATAAACCATACAATGAAGAAGAATTTTAGCCCACAATGTTTTGTGTTGATTAGGAAGGATAAGATGCTTGCTTAATAGCTTTAAATTTCTTTCTAATAGAAGCAAAGGTATCACCACAATTATGAAATTTTGTACTCTGGATTTCAGTATTTGATACAGTTTTCATTGAATCATTCACTTGACTTCCCACAAACTCTTGCACAAAATCAATCATATCAGATAGAATAATGTGGAAAAGAGAATAATATTGCATGCCAATATCCAATTGACTTTCTAAGACTTCAAATATAGTAAGTAAATGAACCTCTAAAAAATAAAATATAAAAAAAACAATAAAGGAAGCCTAAATAATGTACATGTGTACACATTTTCATAGTACACATACAATTCAAATGAAATAATAAAATACAAAATTTCACCATTAAAGAATCTAGAAGTTCATAAAAAATTAATAGAAAGATAGATCTTTAAGACCTTCTAAAATGTATGTATCATCAATTAAAATTTGAGTAATTTCATCAATTATATCCTCATTTTTAATAGGCAAATCACCAGCTTCTAACCAACTTTGATAACATATCAAACTTAAATTACATTTAGGCGTAGTAAACTTCTAAAAATGGTCCAAAAACAACCCTACACTCAAAGTTGAATTTGAAGATATCATAGTTACTTGTACAACCAATACATCTTGAGTCATTTGATAAAGAATTTTAAATCTAACACAAATTACCTTTCACCACTACAAAATATCAAAGTCATTGTTTACTTTGTTTATGTGCCTTTCATAGTCTCATTCAAATAATGACCAAGCTCAGTTAGGATATTCACATTTCTTTCCTATTCAAATTGTTCAAAAAATAACATCTATGCTTTACTCACATATTTATTATGTTTTCCTTTTGCTAGAGTTGTTGGGTGTTTTGATATAACTAGCAGATAGTGAATCAATGACACCAAAATTTGGGAACCTTTAGTATAATATGCATAAAGTCTCACCAATGCATCTTTCACTCATTCTACAAGCTTTTCAGTCACATCAGATTCATGGCTATATTTGAACACAATACTCAAATATTTGAGCTTGTAGTGAGGATCAAGCACTACAACAACATATACAAGCTTCTTCATGGTCTCTTGATCACTCCTAATATTTTTCAAATTTTAATTTCATATATTCAACCATCAATTTGAAAATCAGTAGAAGAAATCTCAACCTCAATACTATGCAAATAACGTGCATATCTATAAGAGGTGACACGTGTGGAAGAAATAATATTCAAAGTTGTATCATAACAATTCTTAAGAAACTTTACAAATATTGATGCATTCTTTCAATTAATGTCCATTGGAGGACCTCATGATTCTCTTCACTACCATCAAGGAAACGACCAATATATGCATCATCAAGAAAGTTTAACCTATCAAAGGCTTTACTAAATTTTATTACAGAATCTAACATCAAATAGCTTGAGTTCCATGTAGTTCTTACATCTAAGAAAATAAGACTCTTAATTTCAATACCTTTATGTTTTGCACAATCTTTAAATTTTTGTACACGGTGAGGAGAGGATCTCACATACCTTACTACATTTCTTATGTGCTTGACCAATTCGTGCAAATATTTCAAAACATCACTAAAAATCAGATTCATTATATGAGCAGCACATTTGAAATGTAAAAACTTATCACCCAAAATCAAACCACTCTAAGCCTTTAATCAATTTTTCAACCACTTAGTAGTAACCCCATTAAAGCTTACATTATCAAGTGTTAAGGTGAAAAAACCTTCAACTCCCTATTCCTTTAAATAATTTTCCATTATCTTCCTAATTGATTCTCTTTTCTGGTCAAACACTTGAAAAAATTTGACAATACATTTCTATAATTTCTAGTCATCATCTATGAAGTGAGCGGTGAAAACTATATAATAGTTGTTTGCCACCAATGTAAAAATATTAGAGGTTAAAGAAACCTTTATCTTACTTCTACTCAATAAAAACTTCAAAGATTTTTTCTACTCCAAGTAAAACTTCTGTAATATATCTACAATTGTCTTTTGAGAAAGTATTTGAAACTAAGCAATGCATATGCTGCAAAACTTTCGAAATCCTTTTCCTTTAACAAATCTAAATGGAAGCTCTTCCTTATTAATCATTTCAACCAATGCCCATCTTGTTACTTCAGGATCAAACTTCCAAGGAATTTGGGTGTTGTTGCCACCTGCAGTAGCTTGAAAATTTAGAAACTCTTAGTTCTTAAGCTCTGTTCAATGATGGTTTTTCTTGCATTTATTCTCTAGATGGTTTCAACAATTTCATGTTTCATTCCTATTAGGATGAACCATATAAAGCCTCCCACAATAATTGAATGTTATTTTTGGATACTCGCGATCACAATTTTTTTATGAGTAAAATGATTCCATATTTCAGAAGTTCTTCTATCTTCTGCTTTTCTAGAATTCACCTTTTTTGTGGCTACAACTCTATTTTTTGGTTATGGTGGTAACAAATTGTTTCTTTCAACTTTATGTATTGGTTGAGCTCCATTGTTAGTTGTTTCATGTTGCATTTCATGAGAAGGATTTGAGCCAGCTTTTGAGGGTTCCATGTTAACTTACAAAAAAAAAAAAATTAATGATTATATTATATATTTGTATGACAAAAAAGGAGAAAGATAATGCACATAGGGGGAGAGTACTCTATGGGAGAAATATATTTTAATAGGAAAGATTACATAAAGAGGTAGAACACATTAAGTGTTCTATTCAATATATCACATAAGGGGAGTAATACTTAAATGTTCTACCTCTTGTTACTCATTGCTTATGTTTATTCCTTCACTTTTTTGCTATTATATACATTGAATTAATAACCAATAAGTCTATAGAGACAAATTGGGTGCCCACTTATGTTTCTGTTCTTTAGTGTACATATGAGCTATTAAGATTCAAATAAAGATGAATTCACTGTATCATAGGAGTGTTATATAGTGAGAGAAAAGTTTTGTCACACTAATATGCCAAAGGGTGAGATTGTAAGATTTATAAGTGTTGGTCATATTCGTGAACAAAATATTTAAATGTAATTTAGTTTCTTATCCTTCAATGTCACTATTCAACCTAAATAAACTATCAAGCTCAAATGAACATATTTCATATATGCTTCTATCCTTATGCATGTTAGGATTCATATTAGACACATAGGAACATTTAGTATATAGGTTACTTGATTAATCGAGTAATGTCTAGATCAATTGAGCATCGATCCATTAAGATCTAAGTCCTCTTGAATTAATTGTTAAATTGGGATTAAAGTTATGGGTTCAATCGATCAATGACTAGATTAATCAATAATCGATCACATTCAATCTTCTTGATCTCTAATTTTTATTTCTTGTAGCCTAGATCGATTGAGATTTGTTTAGATCGATCGATGTTTTATTAATCATTGCTTATATCGATTGAAAATGGTTTCAATCGATCGAGATTGGCTTAGATCGATTGAGCAACAAATGTTTCAACTTTAACCTAATTGTTCACTTAAGGTAAACGTTTCAATTATCATATTGCCCCTATTTTTAATGCTATAAGAATTATTTTTTGGACAGATTGGTAATTAATCCTAAACTTAGCATTAGGATTTCATATTTTCTTTATAAACTAACCTAATGCCTCTCATTCTCTCAATCATAAGAGCATCAATATTTTCATCTTAAGCTTTCTCTAATTACTTTGCAAAAATAATATCATATTTCTTTACATTTTTTTTAATTAATCTAACAAATATTGGTGGTTGTATTTGATTAATTAATAAGCCTATCATATTTCTATTAAATGTTCATATAACTTTTTTTTAATTTTTTTTCTTGAATTATTGGATGAAATAATTGTGTATGTAATATCATAATTATTTTGTTTGATTATTTATATTTAAAGTAGATATCTTTATTAAACTCGCATTTAATCTGCTTGTTTTAGAGTTGTTAGATGATTTAATATTAACTTATATATTCTTAAATCATCTAGCTAGGGTTGTTCATTGTTCAATCTACTCTAAGACACATCTTATGCTTGTGTTTTTATGCTAACTTTTCAAGTATAGCTAAATGGCTTCGACAACTTGTAGGACTCGAGTTTATCGAAACGTTGGTCCAGATCTAAGCACCTTGTTTATAGAGACTATGAAAGAAAGTATAGGCATATAAATAGCTTACTTTTGGGCATTATATGTGATATGTAGTTTAAGTCCTAGCCTTATAATCGAACATACTTTCATAGTTGATAGTTAGGTAGTCTAGTAGATTGATGGTTTTCATCTTAAGTCATTGTTATGGTCTAGGTTGTTTCCACTTAAAAATCTTATGTGTTAATTTTTATGTCTACTTTATTTTATTTACACGTGATTCTATGTCTGATCGTGTGTGAAGTTTTAATTTGACATAATTTGATTAATTATCTATTCATCTATCTACTTAATTAGATTCGTAACTAAAAACTTTTATAACTAATTAAGCTCTTACATGCACAAGTTTAGCAATATTTTGCAAGTATTTTCTATTAGTATATGATGGCTTGAATACATTCGTGAGTACTTAATTTGGGTTCGGAACCTTATAGATACACCAATTAATGTATTAGTACCTGAAATATTCATGTTATTAAATTTTTTATTTTAATATTTCAATTTAAATATTGATACCTTTTTATCCTTTTTAAATAGTAAACAATTTTTTTTTTCAAAATACCTTTTTGGCATTTTAGTGAAGGGTTTTTCTTATTTTCTTTTTAGAAATTAACTAGAGCTAAAAAAATTAAAAAAAAAATTGTTAATTTTTAGAAGCTCTATTTTTCTAACACTATTATTAATACAAACTGGCCTTTTATCGGTTAAAGATATACAATATATATATAGTTTGTTTATGATTTTTTTTTATACATAGTTGAGTTTTGATATTTTTTCCGCAAAAGGTTAGATTTTGACACTTCTTATTAAGAAATTAATAAACTTTATATGATAAACTATGTGTAAAAAAATAATAAGTAAAAATTGTGACATTTATTTACCTTTCTTATTTTATCACTATCAGTTAGTCTTGGAAAATATTTTTATCATTCTTTAAATATTATAATTTTTAATACTTATTTATCATATTTAATTCTTTTAAATATACGAAGTTAACAATTTTTAATTTTAGTTAGTTTGTAAAACGAAAAAAAAAGAAAAATCCTTAGCTAAAAATCCAAAGAGTTTTTTAGAAAAAATATTTGATTACTATTTAAAATTAATATTAAAGGATTCCAATATTTAACTTAAAGAACTAAAATAATTTTTTTAATAATATAAGATATTTAAAGTATCATGGAGTAACTTTTAAGTCACCAATAGGAATGGGCACGGGGACCGGCGGGGACGATTTTTGATATAACCGTCCCCGAACCGAATTATATAACCTATAATCGAAACCGTCCGAAAATCGTTACGGTTCGAGGACGGTTTTTTACCCGCGGGTAACGGTTCGGGACGGTTATGAAAAAACCCAAAAAAAAAAACCGAAATATATATATAATTTAATTTATTAAATATATATAATTAATTTTTTATTTATAATTTAATATATAATTTAATTAATTAAATATAATTAATTTCGGGTACGGGCGGGTACGGTTTTTAGTATAACCGTAACCGAACCGTAACCGTTGTTTCATATTCGGTTTTTACCCGAAATCGTCCCCGTCCCTGAATTTTACCGGTTAAAAACTGAACCGCCGGTTCGGATAACCGCGGATAACCGAACCCGCGGTTTTTTTGCCCATCCCTAGTCACCAATGCTACTTGCTTTAGTGTTAGAGTAATTGTGAGCTTAATCATATATTAAATTCGATAATTAGAAGTAAGAGACAAAGAATGCAATTAGAGACACAATAAGTATATATATATATATATATATATATATAAAAGAAATAGCAGCTGGACTGAGGAGGCGCGCGCAAATAGCAGCTGGATTGAGGAGGGCTAGGCCGGCTTGCAACGTGAGAGGGATGCAGATGCTGGACAAGTGAGCCGTGGGCGACTGGTGGTGAGGAATTATTGTGTTAATGCCTGAATCCTGATGGAGGCACCGCGAGAGGCGAGAGCTGTTGGATTGCTGCTTGTTTATGTCCGAGAAGGAGATTGGGTGGGGATCGGGTTTAGGACGATTAATATATATAATATTAATATTATTTTTTAAAATTATAGTGATTCGCTTCGGTTTTAATATTTTCTTTTAATAAAACAAGACACCGAATTAATTTAATCGGTTTTTTTAAAAAATTTGGATCAAACCTTTCATTTAAGACTCAAATAGGGTAATCGCTCCGCAGTTAGATCAAACCTAAGATTTAATATAATTATTAGGTCATAGTTTTTTTTATCATTTATTCGCATATGTAATTATAAAGTCAAAACTTTCATAAATGTGTGAATAATTATACAACAATAATTTAAGATGATAATTTTTTTTAGATTATTAATTGATTTTTAATAACTAAAAAAATTAAATATTTTTATTTTATAAAATCCATAAAAATTAAATTGATTTAATTACATTATAAATAAATTTTAATTTTATTATATTTATATATATTTATTAATTAACTTAAATTCTAATTTTTAAAATAATGCGCTTGTAAAATAGAACTTTTTTTTATGAATGGAGAGATAAATATGTTTTAATAAATGTGTATTAGTAGTTAATAGTTATGCATGAATTTTATTTCTTATTTGTTTATAGATTTCAATTTAATAATCTTTATTATCTTTTTTATTCTATATTGGTTTGATTTAAAAGTATAAGGCATATTTTAAAGTGTTTTTCAAACAATCTTAATTTTTAATAAAATTAATTTTTTTTAAATAATAATACATAAAGAAGATATTTTCATTTTAGGTTATATTTTTATAAATATATCTTTTATAAAAAATAACAGGTTAAAAATAATTAAAATAATCGCTCTCAAACCAATTTTTTTGACTTGAAGATAGACTATTTTGAGCTTATAAGTTTGTTAAAGTTTTAATTTTTTTTAAAATTATCAATGTAAAATTATTATGAGGGTCAATTTTTGAGAGTTTATAGATTTATTAATGTTTTATTTTTCTAAAACCATTCAAACAAAATTAACTTGTAAAACAAGCTAATAATCAATTGAAGTTATGATTTATATGTATTAAAATATACAATTACCCTTTCTAATAACTTAAACATTGTTGCTCTAACGTACGTACTTAGAATTAATTTATTGGTAAATGAAAATAAAATGTGTACCTAAGATAGCATGTAATTTACACACTCCAATTGATATTTTTACTTTGTTTTTTTTTCTTCATATTATCTGTTTATAATAATAAAAATTATAAAACTCTTAAAGAAATTTTTTTATAAGTAATTTTGATTAAAAAAATTTATTTATATCATTAAAGATTCCATTTGACTCAAAAATTACTGCATGTAATAATGGACAATACAATTGTACACTTTTTTTAATAACTAATTATCACATGCTATGTTTAATTGTCGTTAAGCAAAAACTCAGTGACATATGAATTATATTAGTTTTGAGGTAAATTCTGCGTCAATCAAATTAATTCCTATAATAATTATTTATTGAATATTTATATTTAAAAAAAATATTACACTTACAAGTTGCGTAGAAGAATAGAAAATTTGAAAATGAATTTATTGCTTGCCGTTTGTGATATTTAAAAATATTAACACTCTTTTATAACTACCTTCAACGGCAACTTATACATACTTTCACTCTTATACCCCTTAAATTATTGGTTTGCTTATAACCATTAGTTTACTTTTAAACTTTAAAAAATGATAGGCTAATTAAAGGTTTTGTTATTATATCAACCAACTATGAATCTAATGCATAATATAAAAATCCAATTGTTTTTTTAATACAAATTCTCTCACAAAATAAATATCAATTTCAATATATTTAGTTCTAACATGTTGAATAAGATTTTTTACTATATATTATGAACTAAGATTATCATATAAAAGATGGACTTTTTTGTCACCTCAAAACCAATTTCTTTTAACAAATATATAATCCATAGCACCTCTACAACACTACTTACAAGTACCCCATATTTTGATCATGCAGATGATCTTGAATTTAGCTTTTGTTTAGAAAAGGCTAGCTAATTAAGTTGTCACCAAAGAACATGCAATACCCACTAACACTCATTCTATCATATAGCAATCTATTCAATTTATATCAATGTATCATATTAAGCTCAAATCATATGGTTTCATCAACAATAAGCCACTATGCGCTCTTTTTAGGTACTCACTACACTTTTTGTAGCTATCATGTATACATTTGTTGGTGCACTCAAGAATTGGCAATGTTTGCTTATAGTAAAACTAAGTTCTGGACGACTTACAACACAATATTGTATAGCCCTAACCAAGCTCTTGGAAGTAAAATGATACCGCAAAACAATGTCATCTTGTCTGCTTAATACTCCCCCTGAAACCATGGGAGATAGAGCAGTTTTAGAGGATTTCATGCCAAACCTATCTAAAAGAGACTTGACATATTTATCTTGGCTCATATGCAAGCCTTAAGAAGAGAAGGTGACTTCTATACCAATAAAATAGCTAAGGCAATTCATGTCTTTTAAAGAAAATTGTCTATTCATGAAATGGGAAAATTGCTTAAGTTGGATAGAGTTAGAACCAATGAATACCAAATCATTAACATATACCAATACCATCATAACATCTTCACCCGATCTCTTGAAAGAGAGACATGTATCACTTCTTTTACCAGTGAAACCACACTAAAAAATCCATGTTTGAAGCTTGTGAAACTAGGCCTTAGGAGCCCATTTTACACCATATAAGGGTTTCTCGAGAAGATAGACCTTATTAGGATGCAAAAGATCAATAAAACCTTGAGGTTGCTTCACATAAATTGGCTCTTCAAGATCATCATTAAGAAATGGATCATTAACATTCAATTGTTTAATTTTTCAACCAAAAAATGATGCAATGGACAAAACAATCCTTATTGAAGTCAATTTTACTACATGACTAAATGTTTCAGTATAATCCAAACTTGGAGTTTGCAAATACCCCTAAGAAACTAAGCGAGCTTTGTACCTATCAAGAGTGCAATTAAAAATTTCTTTAGTTTTATACACCCACAAACTATCAATCACCTTGGCTTAATAAAGGCGATCAACCAGAACCCATGTATCATTTTTAACCAAAGGTGCATACTCACAGTCCATAGCAGCCATCCAATCAAGAACACCAATAGCATCTTTAAAACAATTGGTACAATAAGCAATTTAGTAGTAGCATGGAAAGCTTTGGGTTTTGAATGGTTAGTTTTGGATCTTGTTTGCATGTGATAATTATTAGGATGAGTAATATGAAAAACAACCTCCAAATATATTTTTGATGTAGTGGATGGATCAATCGATGAAGATGAATAAGAAGACTCTAAATGAGTGTTATTTTAGATATTGATATCACTAGAATATGAAGATATAGGAAGAGGTGAAACATATACATTTGTATCATTAGAGGCACAAGGTTATAAAGAAAAAACTAATGGACTAACAACAGGTGAAACAGTTGAATGAGATATATCATGAAGAAAAGATACATTAGGCGGATAACGTGTGTTAAATGAACATTTACTAGGAGGTTGATTGGGAAAACAAAACAAGGTTGGTGTAAGCCAAGAAAGAACATGCATAGTGCTTTATGATTCAAAGAAAGAGTGTATAGTAGACAAGCTTTATGTAAAGGAAAACTCGGCTTCACTAAAAAGGACATACCTATTAGTTATCACTTTCTTAAACTCCATGTGATGAAAAAGTAGCATCTATGATTTGGGGTATAACCAATTAAAGTACAAATAGGAGTAGCTTGCATTTTTTTTATTGAATGGTCTCCAAAAATAAAAATTGGTGCACCCAAATACACGCAAGAAGGTGTAATCAGGAAAATAACCAAGCAATCTTGTATATGGAGAATCAAAATGATGCACTTATGACTTAAAGTGCAAAGCAAGACTAGCATCTACTAGACGCCCTAGCCTAGACTCCACCATACCATTTTGAGAAGAGGTATGTGGACAAGTCAATCTATAACCAATGCCACATTTTCAAGTATTTTTGCTAAAAGTTTGAATTCAATAACTTTATCACTTTAAAAATGTTTAATTATAGCATTGGATTGACATCAACCATTTGGTTAAATTTTAGAAAAATGGAGACAATTTGATCTCTGGTTTGTAACAAAAATACCCAAAACAATTGAGTACAATCATGGACTATAAGCAAGAAGTATTAGTCACACCATTAACACTTGTATGATGAGTTGGTCCCCAAATGTCAAAGTAGAAAATTTCAAAGGGATGTGCAGCATCAACATATGTGGAAACAAATGGTTACCTATGTGATTTAGATAGAGCACACGTAGTACAAATGTCGCCTAAATCATTAGTAGCAGTTACATTTATTCCCTCATGTAGACAAAACCTTATGTATAATACTATTTGAGATGTAAGGTCATGTTAGTGTTGTCAATAATCGTGAACAAAACATACAAATATAATTTTAACTTCTAGGTGTGTTCTTCAAAAATATTTTCAAGCTGAAGAAACTATCAAGAACCAACGATCACAATTCCATGATATCTCTATTTTTATACACGTTAGATTTCATATTAAACATGTAGGAACATTTTGAGATTAGGCTACTAGATGGACCGAGTTATATAGATCGATCAAGAATTGATCTACTCAATTTAAAAAGTCTAGAATTAATTATTTAATTGATTAGATCGATAGAGTAATTAATAGTCAATCGATCGAGAGCTAGATAGATTGATTTACTAGTTTGATTAATTAATTCTGATTTAGAATTAATTATTTATTATACTGAATCGATCAAAAATTGACTAGATTGATCAAAAATGTTTTTATCATTGTATTGGATTGATCAATAAGGGCATTCAATTGATCGATCGAGCGGTGGGGATTTTAATTTTAAGATCTTTTCTAACTCAAATTGAATTGACTTTTTACTATATTGTTATTTTTCTTTAAAACTCTTTTAACTAATTTTATGGACATAATAGTAATATTTCTTCAACCTAATGCTTCAAAATGTTATATTTAAAGAAACCAAAGCACACAAATTTATTAACGACATAAGAGCATTCTTCTCTTCATCTTAATTTCTCTTATATTGTTTTGTAAAAATTATTAAAATAGGCATTTTCATTGAGTTAATTTATCAAACATTTGTGGTTGTGTTTGATGGATTAATAAGCTTACAATATTTCTGATATTGTGCTTTAAATTGATTATTTTAGGATTACTAATTGATTTTGATTTATCTAATATATTTATTAAATCATCTAACTAATGTGATTCATTATTAAATATGATCTATGACACATATTTGTGCTTATGTTATTGTGCTAACGTTTTAGGTACTGGTATAACGGGTTTGATTTCTTGTGTGACTCAAGTTGTCAAAATGTTGGTCCGGATCTACATACCTTTATTATAAAGGCTATGATAAAAGCGTCTATTTGTAAGTATACTACTTGGGGGATTTATCTTGGTAGGTTGTGTAAGAATTTATTTATTCGTAGTAGATAGTTATACGGTCTGGTGAATTGGTGGTTTTCCTCTTAGGTCATTGATGTGACCTAGGTTGTTTTCTCATTATTTTATTTACACGTGATTACATACTTGATTGTTTATAAAAATTTTAATTTATCATAATTTTACTGATTATTTGTTCACCTTCTCTAGCTAATTAAGTCCGTTTATATATAGAAATTCTCAGGAGGCATGAGATAATCTTTCAAGCCAAAGATGTTGTTTAGCAATAAAAGTTGTATGGTGTTGGTTGTTAGAAAATAGTGTTGGAGATTGAAGTTCAAGTTTGTACAATCCTCTGTCAGTGGGTTCCCCATTCCGCCCAAAATTCTAAGAATTCGTTGATGTTCTCGAAGAAGAAATAAAATTCTTTTCAAGAGATTACCACATCTTAAATGCAATTTTTTCGAAAAACATTACTTAACATATGCAAAAATAGCGTTGTAAATCCAGCATTTGATCACACTATTGAGCTTATTCACAATGAAAATTCTGGATTAGGTTTCAATAAACCTTTAAAAACCTTTCATGGCTCTATTTTGCTACCATTAACATATCCTTCAACTACATAAGCACTCATCATGTTGATCATGTGTTCCTTCCAAAGTAGAAAATTACTTCTACCAAGTTTTACTCCAATAAAAAAGTTAGTGAGAAGAATGATAATTGTTACACAAGCTCTTTGGTCACACGATTATGTGAAGGATCTTTATCTCTATATGAGATTTGAGTTAGATTAGTTACTTGATTTGCATTCACGGTGAATGAAACAAGACTAATATGATCTAATCTTTAAAGAAAAAAAAAATCAAATTTTCAAAAATAACTATGATACCGTACAAGCATTTGTGCAGAAGAAGACAAAATCTAAAAATGAATTCCTTGATTGCGGTTTGTGTATTGCTTGGATGTTTATATGTGCATCCTAACACTCTTTTATAATCTGTTATACATATATTCAATAATGATAACTTACATATGCATTCACTCTTATAATATTACAGCTAGTGATTTTAAATTTTATTAATATAAAATTTTATTTTATAATATATTTTAAAAATAATAAATAATTTGTAGTAAAATACAATAAATAATTTTCTTTCAAGAAACGGACATTTTGCAAGTTGCAACATATTCCACGGCGATGGACTTTTTAGTGGAGTTGCACGTGCACACAAAGAAAAAAGCAGAGCTATAAGTAGTGAAAAGACCCCCTAATAATGATAGGCATTAGGCCATAAAAAGTCTGGTACTCATCCAATTTAAAAGTATTTAATCTCCTATTTATTTACTGTATTAAATATTAAAGATTTTACATTTTTTTAAATAATTACAATAATTCTGTTATTATCAACAAATTAATATTTTAATCGTTTAATTTTTGAATTAAATATTTATAATAATATTATTTATAAAAATAGATATTATAATCTAAAAAATATGAAATTAAAATTAGTTAGTTTAAATATAATAAATATATTTTTTAATAATTATAATATTAAAAATATTTAATTTTTATAATAATAAAATTAATAATATATCATTAATAAATTATAAAATTAATATATTTATTTAAAAAAATATGAAATTTAATTCTAAAATGTTTATTTCTTAAAATTTAAAGTACCCAAAACCTTGTACCCAATGACAATATACGTTGGTACCTTTTTTTTCAATAAAAAAATTTTGTTGAGGATAAATAGTAGTTATATTATCTCATATCATCAGATAAATTATATCAATACTACGAATATTCATATATAATTTAAGACGAAGGTTGGATAAAAGATGCTATCATACAATTACATACAATAAAAATCACAAATTATATTCGATGCAACACTCGAAACATATACTAGCAAGTTGCGATTTAAAAAAAAAATGTTTTTATTAATTATTTATGTTAAAAAATAAAGTGCAGTTGATTTTTTTTAAATATTACATCTCTATGAATTGCTTTATTCTTACATTATTATTTTTTAAAAGAAAAAAATTAAATTGGTATAAAAAAATATAACTACAAAAATAATATTTTAAATTGAGTTTGTTATTTTAATAATATCTTAATTTTATTTTTAATACTTTTTTTTATTTTTATTATTAATTGTTAATTTAGAGATACACATATTTCAAAAATATTTTAAATTGGTGTAATTTTTTATGTGATCTGATTTTAATAATTTTTTTAACATTTTTGTCTCTTTACTCTCATGCAATAGAAATAAATTTTTTAAAACTTTTTTGAGTTATTAAAGGCATATTTTGATTTGAAAAATAAAAAACTATGAAAAAAAATATTAAAAAATAAAACTATACTTTTAAAAAATCATATGTCTTGTATCAAAAATCTTAATTTGAATGTCAAATTTATATTTTTTAAATATAGATATTAATAATATATTAGTTAATAATAAAAATAAAAAATAATATCAAAAATAAAATTAAAATACTACTAAAATTTAATAAATTTATATTTTTGATACATTATTTTATTTTAAATAATATTTAATATCATTTAAATTAAAATATTTAATTTTTAAGTTTTAAAAGTTATATTTTTATAATGTTTTTAAAAAATTAACTAATATAAATAATTTCAAAAGGTAGTGACGTCTGCGATCACCGACGATATTTATTTATACTTCTTTTTAGGTTATCTTTTCTGACCATTTGTCAGTTGGTCTACATCAACGTGTAGCTATCCACATCTAGAATTTTTTTTCGAGTATCTATGTATAAAATTATACCACCACTCAAATTAAATAAGCCGATAAATGTTTGTACTTACCCCAATCATTTTTATTATTATTATAATAAAAATATCAATTTTATTTAAAATATTAATTATATGAAACGAGATATAATCCAAAGTTTTTATAAATGAAACTTAAATATCATGTTAAAACCCTTAAAAAGTGGGATTTTCAATCATAAATATTAACTCTAATACTTCATTAATTATCATCTTTATAAACTTTATCGTAATTTTATACTTAATTAACATGAAATATTATTATTAACATTTTTAAAATCCATAATAACAATGAGTTTTTCAATTCCATAAAATTAACCTAATAGATGAAAATATTAAAAAATTTTATAAACTCTATAATAATATTGTATTTAATCAATGTAAGATATTATTGATAATAACTTCTCAAAGTGTAAGTTTTTATCTTTTATAAAATCTAACACTTTGTATTTTTAACTTATTTTATTTTATTTGAGTTATTTGTCTCTTTTTTGTTTTTATAAGACTTATTTCAATTATTTTTGTGAGGTGATACCTAAAATTTTCAGTTTAATAAACTAAAGTTTTAATATCATGTTAAAGTCTACTAGAATTAGAGACTTTTCAATCCAAAAATATTAACTTAATGGATAAAAATATTCACAATTTTTATAAATTTTATCATAATATTGTATTTAATTAACATAAATTAATATACTTAATATGACACTACTTTTAAATATCAATTTTTATTAATTTATATTAAGTTTTTACTATTTTATCTATACTTATATAAATCATGTCATATATTAATATTATTTTTAATTTAAAAAATAATTCATTTTTATGATAATATATACTGACACATTTCACAGCGTTAAAAAAGGGGAAAAAAAATATAAGTACTTACCGTTTATGAGTAATTTATAAAGAGAGATGTATATCTTAAGAGAAGAATTCAAATATTTATGATCCACCCATATTTTTTAATTTTCTCAAGTCCTACCTAAATTTCTTATTTATGATCCACCCATATTTTTTAATTTTCTCAAGTCCTACGTAAATTTCTATTGTGTCACTCTCATCGTACAATAGGACGTCAGGCTAACATGGCACAACTTTATAAATATTTGATATGATATGATATAAGAGGGAGAAAAACACAGGGAGTGACTATATGACCCTCAGTAAGTAACGGATTAGATTTAGGGATAATAAAAGGATTTATTGTTTTGAGTTAATATTTGATTTATATGACTTATTTAAAATCTAGTTAAAATGATTTGATTTATGATTTATGTATAGAATTAATACATCTATTGGATCAAGACGATTTAGTTTGTAGATTAATTTAGAACGTATCGATTTAAATCTATTTTTTTTAAATTTTAATTTTAAAATTAAAAAACTATATATTTTTAACATATTTTATTAATTTTTATAATTATTTATTTAAAAAAATTTACTTGTAGAATAATCATTTTTAAAATTGATTTATCTTATATTTTTATGAATATTTATATTTCTTATAATAAAATTTATAATTATATCTATTATTACTTAAAATTTATTAAATCAAAATTCAAATTTAATCCATATTATTCTTTATATTTAAACGATATTATTCATAAAAATGAATATTATTATTATATTTATTATAAACGATATTATCCTTTTCCAAGTAATCGAGTCAAATTTTATCTTTTATTTGTAAATAAAAAAATGTTATCGATTTTATCAAATTAATGTATAAATTATACTCAATTTAAAATTTTAAATAAAATCAAGTTAATAATGTAAATAAATTTATTAAAAAAGTATTGAAGTTTTTTGAAATCTATATGATTATAACATTAATGAAAAATTAAATAAAAGTTAAAGTATGTTTATTATAAATAAGTAATAAAATCTAAAAAGAAAGAAAGTAAGAATTTATTTTTTACAATATATAATGTTCTATTATTATTATTATTTTAATTTAACAAACTAAAATATGTAATACATTATATTAAATAATATTTTAGTTTTAGAAGAAAAATTAAAATTAAAATTTGAAACTATTCGAATCAAATCATAGATATTCATTCAAAATATTATAAAATTGTTTGGGCTATTTTATGAATTTTTTAATGTAAATAAATGTACTTAGAAACCCCTACGCATCAATAATCATGCGCCACATGGCCTACATGTAACACATCTGATCCAATTGTGCATCACGTAAGCCATTCATGCCTAATCACAATGCAACACATGGCTCACATTTCATCTATCCTACATCACCTTCTACTATGTGTCAGCATCTCATTCATTTTGCTTTCATAGCATTGTTCACCCACATGCCATGTGTCAAAATGTGATTCTTAATTGACATGAAATCACTAATTATCTCTTACCATGTGTTCAAATGTGGTTCTTGTGTCTCATTTTAGCTAATAAGATCCTACCATATTTACAAATATTTTGAGTGGTTAAATTGTCAGAAATGAACCTAAGTATTTTTAAACCTTTTTCTTCCCCTTCACTTAAATTGTCAGTCATCATTCAACATTTTCACCCACTTTCACCTCCATTTCCACCTTTCCACCCACCATTTTATACCATTAAAATGCTATTGTAAATTTTTTCTTTATTTATTAATTTCTTACACATTATTAAAAAAAAGATTTGAGAGCTAAAAAGAGAAGATGGTTGGAAATCTAAATGAGCTCACTTTGGATTGAAAATTTGTAGATTTTAATATTTGGTTTCCATTTCTCTACTCTCCTTTATTATTCATTTTGCTCTTAAACTTATTGTTTTAAATGTGGGTATTATGTGATGGAGCTCTCTTTAGGAATTCAATGTAACCTATTTTATGAATATGATTTTATATTATTAATTTAATATTTTTTGAATGTTTTGATTATCTAATCTAAAATGTTAGTTCTTCTATTTAAATTATCTATTTAATTAGGTGATTTGTTAATTTGGCATACAATTGAAAGATTGGTATGAAATTATGAATCTGCATTGAATTGGTAGATATATGTAATGAGACAAAAAATTCTCAGTATTATGTATGCAACCATTTATGATTTTAGGTACTTAATGACCTATGCATTCTTAGGAGACCCTTATGTTGGGATTGGTCCGATTTTTAGAGAGAGAAACTAGAGAGAAGTTAGAGCAATCGATGGAATGTATGGATATCTTAAGGAGCCCATGTATATATAGAGTCTTATATGTACATACGTCTTTTAAATAGGGCATTTATGCCACAACATGTCAGAAAGATATTAGATTAAAGCAAAATACATTTAAAGCTTAAGGTTGACCTTCCCAAGGCTTGGGTTGACGTATCAAGGCTTTGGCTAATGTCTCAAGACTCGGGTTGACGTATCAAGACTCGGGCTTACGTCTCAAGGCTTGGGCTCACCCCATGTCTCAAGCGGACATCTTAAGGCTCGGACTCAACAAAGGTTAGCTACTAGGTTATTCCTCATGCCTAAGCATCAGTTCCTCTACTCTTTTAACTTAGTTTTTCAATTGAGGTGGAAGAATAAAAGGCTTAGAAGGTGAATAGGACTGATGTCTTTACGCATGATGTTGATCTCTTTATCAACATCTATATATAAAAAGTGCTAAAAAAAATGGTCCACATGGTGTAGAGCCTTACCATTTCTGATCTTAAGGTCAACAACTCTAAAAGGGGGAGCATTTTACCATTTCTAAGGACGAGGTGATCAACTCTCTTTGAGAAAGAGCACTTTACTTGGTCTGGGATCGTGGTGATCAACTTTCTTTGATGGAGAGTGCTCTACCTTTTCTAAGCTTGAGTGGATCAACTCTATTTGAGGGAGAGCACTCTACCTGATCTGAGCTCGAGGTGATCAACTCTCTTTGATGGAGAACGTTCTACCTGATCTGAGCTCGAGGTGATCAACTCTTTTTGATGGAGAACGTTCTACCTTTTTGAGCTTGAGGTGATAAACTCTCTGAGGGAGAGCGTTCTACCTTTTTCTGAGAATGAGGTGATAAACTCTCTTTGAAGGAGAGTGTTATACCAGTTTTGAGCTTGAGGTGATCAACTATCTTTGATAGAGAGCACTCTACCTTTTCTAAGCTAGGGTGGATCAACTTTCTGAGGGAAAACATTCTACCTTTTTTTAGGACGAGGTGATCAACTCTCTTTGAGGGAGAGTGCTCTACCTGGTTTGAGCTCAACGTGATCAACTCTCTTTGATGGAGCACACTCTACCTTTTCTGAACTTGGGGTGATCAACTCTCCGAGGGAGAGAATTTTACTTTTTTGTGTGGAAGAGGTGATCAACTCTCTTTGAGGGAGAACGTTCTACCTGGTTTGAGCATGAGGTGATCAACTCTTTGAGGGAAAGTGTTCTACCTTTTCTAAGGATGAGGTGATAAACTCTCTAAGGGATAGAATTCTACCTTTTCTAAGGATGAGGTGATTAAATCTTTGAGGGAGAACGTTCTACCTTTTCTAAGGATAAGGTGATCAACTCTCTTTAGGGTGAGCACTCTACCTGATTTGAGCTCGAGGTGATCAATTCTCTTTGATAGAGAGCACTATACCTTTTCTGAGCTTGGAGTGATCAACTCTCTATGGGAGAGCGTTATACCTTTTCTGAGGACGAGGTGATCAAATTTCTTTGAGGGAGAGCACTCTACTTGGTCTGAGCTCGAGATGATCAACTCTCTTTGACTGAGAGTGCTCTACCTTTTTTGAGCTTGAGGTGATCAACTCTTTTTGATGGAGAGAGCTCTACCTTTTTTAAGTTTGAGGTGATCAACTCTCTGAGGGAGAGCATTCTACTTTTTCTAAGCTTGAAGAGAATGATTACTTGCAAGAAATCACCTAATATATATTTATACAAGGATTGTACATGATGATGGTAAAATAAGGTACATAAGAAGTGTAATTTCCTCCTTATCTCCAATTGGTAGATCTCACATCTCATTTGAATTGACAGACTATACTAGACATCTACATCCAGGCCCTTTTTTAAAGAGGCTTATGTTGTGTTTGCTACTTAGGAGTGGCCTCTTTCATAACGGTATTATAACAATTTTTGGCCTTTTCCTGGTCTCCCCTTATCTCCTTTATGACCTTCTCAATTGGGAATTTTATAACTTAGTAGAAGGTGGACATAAATGCCTTCATCTTGTGTATATATGGCCTACCTAGGATGGCATTATAATGAGTTGGGACATCAATTACCACAAAATTTGTCATCACTATAGATCCATTAGCCATGATGTAACACCACAGTTCCAATTGCATAGGTGATGCTACCGTTGAATCACACAATGGGTAGTTCTCTTCTTGCAATATCACATTCTTTTATGCCTAGGGCCCTTATTGTTAACAAAAAAAAGAAGGTTGAATGAGCTCCCAGTGTCAATCAGGATCCACTAAACATCATAAGATCCAATTCTTAAAGTTATTACCAAGCTGTCTTCGTGGGGAGACAAGGCCTCATCCATCTCAGTGAAGGTGATTTCAACAGAAGACCTCTCTTTTTCCAAATTGTAAATATGTGGGGAGCTACATAAGTCTCTATCCTATCTTTTATGTGAGTTATTAGAGGTCCCATGAAGCCTAAGCTCTCATTGTATGGTATGGATAGTCCTTATATTGGGCTCATTGTAGGGGTCTATCTCGTTACCTGATAGAGCGGGTAGCTTCAACATTTCACATCTGGGCTACTGCCTTCCTCCTCCACTATTGCTTCCTACAAGGTCTTTTAAATATCCTCTGGCTAATAGATCCTCCATTTATTTTTTTTATATGCCTATTATCTATCATCTCATAGCCTACATCTTTGTGAAAGGAACACCATTTAGATGTGTCTTTAAGGGAAGCCCTTATTTTTTAGGGCCATCTAACATTTGGCTCCTCCTCCATTATTAATACTGCCTGAGCTAGACTTACTATTAAGGGTGGACCCTTGAAGGGAGATAGTGACCTTCCTTAAGGCCCATTATTCCCAGACCATTGGCTACTCCCTCTATGATTTAGTGTGAAGCTTTTGTTTATGTTGATCATGTCGTCTTTATTAGCCATATTTGGGCTCATCCTTCTTTTCTCTTTTTCTAGCGCAAAATCCACATCTACCTTGCTACTCTTAACCAGACCTAGCTCTCTTTCTAGATTGAAAAATTTCCTCACCTCTCCATTAGCTTCCTCTAAATTTTATCAAATTATCTTGGTTATTTTTACAAATAAATAAGAATACCTTAAGAGGCCTCGTCTGATAGCCTCTATCGCAATAGTGCTCAAGTAGTTTGATATTTGTAGCCTTTCTTATATAAACTCACCATTTCCTTGAGTGATTGAGAAGATGTGGTGTGACTTCTTTTTCAATGGCTTGCTGCAAGCATAATTGGTGATAAAAAACCTGGAAAACTATGAGAAGAAAGTTATGGTATGGGGTGCAAGGTTATTGAACCACTTCTGTACACCATCACATAAGGTGGTAGTAAAAAACTTACATATCATGGCATCTCTCTTGCCTTGAGTGAGGCTCATATGGGCCATAGCTTTCTTGAAATGTTGCACGTGAGTTTCCGGATCTTTGGTACCTTTATAGTCTAAGAACTTAGGAGAAATGAACTTGGGTGGTGGCTTATCGTGCTTTATTTCATCGAAAAAGGGGGAGACACACAATTTCTCGTAGTCCCTATCCATATCATAAGGGACCTTTCCTTTTTCTAGCCTTTCATTGGCCAATTTCAAGGCCCATTCTTATGGTTTGTTAGCTTATTCTAATGCCCGAAATCACACCCCCCAACTTTGTTTCTCTTACAACCATTGCTCGTTGCTAGGTCTCATCGAACCAGAAAGGGGGTCCCCCTCAACTTTCTATTTGCCCTGGTTATGCTCGGACATTACGTGTTTTGGTCTTTTACTACAAATAGTGTTGGAAACTCGATCATCGGAGGTTCCCTCACCTGATTAGGAGCACATTGACCTATTTTCTTGCTTGGTCTCCTTGAGTTATCTTCTTAACTCAAGAAGTTGACTAGCTAGCTCTTGATGAGAGTTAGTTTCCATTCTATCCTTGCCATGGATTTTTGTGGTCTTGTTCAGTACTTTCGTTACTTCCTCAACACATGTCTCTACCATGGTGGAAAGGAACAAGTGATCGTGATTCTAGGGGTAACTAGTAAGTGGAAATAATGTTTGGTCTCTTAAGTCCCTATTAGAATTTGGGGTGAATCCTAGAAAAATATGGGGTTAGAAGCTAAAGTAGAACCTCAGAATCTACGTCACACGGTTGGCACCAAAATGTTGGGATTGATCTGATTTACAAAGAGAGAAACTAGAGAGAAGTCAGAGCAATTGATGGAATGTGTGGATTTCTTAGAGAGTCCATGTATATATAGAGTTTTGTATGTACATGTCTTGGTTAAATAAGACTTTGATGTCATAACGTGTCAGGGGGGTATAAGAGTAAAGTAAAATACACTTAAAGCTTGAAGTCAACCACCCCAAGGTCGGGCTAATGTATCAAGGCCTGGGTTGATGTCTCAAGGCTCTGGCTAATCTCCCAAGGCTTGAGCTGACCTCAAGGCTTGGACTGACGTCTCAAGTCTAGAGTTGACATCTTAAGGCTTGGGCTCAACAAAGGTTAGGCAACAGGTCATTCCTTATGCATAAACACCTTACATTGGTGCATGGATTTTATGGATTAAGATTACTATGATAATAGATGTATGTGGAGTAAATGTGTTTTTTTTTTCATTTTTACTATTAGATGTATTGGATCTTTTATTCATGTGTGGTAATTATATAAGTAGAATTTGGCTAATAACCAAAGAACTTCATTTTATTATTAAAGATATTTATAAAATCATGGAATTAAGATGACAAACATTAAGTTCCCTAGATTTTTTCCCATTATGTAGTGAATCCATTTGTATTTGTCTAATTAGACTAGTTTATTTATTCAATTCGCTAAATATTATCTTTAGTTCAAATAGAGAGGGAAAATATTCATTTTACTACTTAGTCATAGTACACGCTTTAGAAAATTTCTCATTGGTATACTAACTCATTCTTAAAATATTTATCACTTGTATGCAACCTATATACTTATAGAAATTGCCATCAAGTTTTTGGCATCCATTTCAGGGAACTTGTGAGTGTATTAGGATTCACTACTACAAAAAGGGCTTTTAAGTCGGTTATTAACCTACTTAAAAAATATTTTAAGTTGGTTTTTAAAACTAGGTGACTTTAAATTGAAAGTCGGTTCTATATATCAACCGACTTAAAATTTTAAGTTCGTCCAACATGTCAACCGAATTTATATTTTTGTTCGATCATATGGTAGAACCAACTTAAAATTCTATAATCCCTTTTAAACATACTTTGGTTGTTTTCTACTAGCCTCACTGCATGTTTTCGATTACATAACAACAGAAAAACTAAAATATGTTTAAAAGAGTTTTCAAATACAATCTATTAATGGAAAAATGAAATATTAATTAATTACGTAAGAACTCAATTTATAACAAAAAATAATTTATATACAATATATATATATATATATATAACTTAATTACCATGTCATTAAATATTATATACCTATGCTATTCAATACTATCAAATTTTTCTTCTGATTCTTCTTGTAATCTTATAATTTCAAGCATGTGTTCTACCCATTTGTCTTGTAGATCATCAAAAATTTGCATATCGCTCGACTTGCTCCAACCAAAGAACTACATGAATTTAATATCAAAATAAGAATATAATATCATGAATTCACAAAAAATAATTTATACATGTTAAAAAAGTATATTAGTAAAAGAGATTATCAAATCTTTAATTGACATGTTGATATTTGAGTTGGTTTTGCTAATAACTTTCATAACAAAGTAACCACACATGACTTCATCATTTTGTTGTAGAACCTACAAAAAAAATTGTACATGGTTTATCGATTTAAAAATCTTTATTATTCAATAAGTAAGATTGATTAAATTATTAAAATTCGTTTGTACATACCATAACTTTGTCCTATATAAGCTTATGCGATTTTTAAGGGCAATGCCCTTACTCTTGTTCCACACCTTCCATGCCCTATCAAAGTTCAAAGCAGTTAGTTTTTTATTAAATATTACAAAGAACAATAGAGGAAAAATAGCTAGTTATATAACTCTTACATTTTAACAACTACTTTTGTATCTTTATTCAATTATATGGAAGCTAAGTCAGAATACCAAATATGATTTCCATATTGATCAATGATTACCAACATCCAATGATCTTAGCTTTGTTTAAAATTTAATGATCAAGGGATTATCAGCTTCTGATTTCTCTTAATATCCTATCACATAATTGTTTAGCTCTGATCCTAACATCATGCTCTTGATATTGATTGACAAATGATGAATCATAAAAAATAACTAAATATGATAGGTGATTTTCTTGAAGTTGATAATAATATGCCATATATAATATATATATATATACACACATAATTAGATAATATAAATATAATTACATGTTCTATGTAAATGAAAGTTATTTATTGATTGAGTACTCACCTTGTCCAGACTTGAATACTTAAATCCATAATTTGAAATTAAAATAATTGCAATATGCACTTGGTTGATATATATGATTGTCTAATGTCTACACCAGATATTTCTCTAGGAAGTTGCACAGTCCATCCATCATTTATGGTATTTTTACTCATAATAATAGTCATCAAAGAACCAAGATTTTTGGTGAAGTTTATAGCATATTCATAATTATAATTTCTTCACGGGTTTTTCTTGAATGACTTAGTATGTGATAATTGTCCACTAAACATCTATTTACCACGTGATACTTGCTTTGTTTCGCTTAAATGTGCCACACATACCAATTCTGGTGTAATAGACTAAACAAACGGTTTTATATATGTTAGTAACTCTAAAAGAAAAATAATATAATACAAGTAGTAAAAAAATATTTTCTTAAGTAAAAATAAATACTACCATATCAAAATTTAGTACAACTTGATTCAACAACCAAGCTATATATTTTCCAATAGCTTCTTGGACTGTGGTAGCCTCAGATGGCATCAGTAATTGATAAAGATGGAGCAATGATTGATAATTTACTATTCACCAATAATTTGAAAATATGATTATGAATGTTTCGATAGATATTTCATATTTTGTAAAAAATTTAAGCATTATATATAATAAATAAAATATATAATAAAAACTAAAAATAATACACTATCTACGTAAGCTTTAAATCTGATCACAAATGATTCATCAAATGGAGAAAGGCTCACATATGGGGTAGCTATTGGAAGGACATTCTTATCAAAGTATTTATGTGATGGATGGTAAGAATGCATAGATTGTATTGGAGATATTGAACTACCTACTTGATTGCATCGACATTCTTCATATAAATAGAGGACCAATAGGATGACTATATCCCATAGAGGATATAGGTTGGACATAAGATTTCATGGGTGGCATGCTTGACATGGATGGTGGCATGCCTAGCATGTGTTATGATTGATCTTGGAAACTCTGAAATTGCTTTAAACTGACAATCTCACTTAACATTGTGGCTTTAAAGGAGTAAGATTCTTTTTCAACTTTATTAAAAAATTTCTTACTCACCATCTTAGGCCTTTGTTTTGGAATATTGAAAACTCCATATAACTATCATATTAGCTTCCTCCCCTAACACAATCTGGATGCTCGGATCTAAATGCATAATATATCACATCTTTTCATGGTTGTTTGATTATTTCACTCCTGTTCATTTGTTCTTGAAATGTTCTATAGAAATAATAAAGCAATAAAGTATATCATACATTATTACATCAATATGCAAAAATCATAATGACTTTGTATCAAGTTAAATTACTAACCAACTTATTGAGTTGTTTTTCTCCTTGTTTATTCATTGGTTTTGATTTCTTTATTTTAGGGGTCTTTATTTCTATATACAATTTATCTTGGGTAATCAACCCAGTTGAGCTTCCTACATAAATTAAATAAATATAAAAATAGTTATAAATTAACAACTTAATATTACCATTCTTTGTTTAACTTTAGAATTTGATGTCCTTTTAGTACGATTAGAAAGAATATTCTACATTTGTATACTTTGATGTTCTTCCCTAATGATTTGAAATTCATCCATACGTCCATAATCTATAAAGTATTTCCAAACTTAGGGTTCAATCCTGGGGTGATCTTCAAGGATTTTGTACAATTCTTCTTCATTAAGTCGTTTCAAGTGTGAAAACACATAATTTCTTTCCAATTTGAAGGTTTTGTCTTCCTTTTATGCTTTATTTGCAATCTTGTAGCACTTGTTTATCCAATTATTGGAGACTTTAAAATGATTCTGTAAAAAAAATACATTTTAGAGAAGATATAATACAAAAAAGGATATAATATATAATTAATTATAAAACAAAGGAAACTTATAAAAATGATTTTCCATATCTTTTACTTTTCAGCATCTTCAACCTTAGTCTAATAATTTATATTGATTGTTATACTTGACTTCACAAGTCTACCAATAGAAGATTTCAATTATTGGCAATTTGTTTCTTATGGATTACCAATTGCATCAAATTGAATAGGTATTCTATCATCTGGATTAAGTGGAGCATCAGGTATATTAGCCCAACCCTTTATTTTAAAATGCACCAATGGATCATTTGGATCTATAATCTATGGAATCCTAGGATCCATGATATATTTACAAATAATGATGAAATAGAAATTATTTCACAATTTTAAGTCTAAACATATAAACAAGAGTTATTAAAATAATATAGAACATATATTATGTTTAATTAGATTGTTATATAAATACACACACACATACATACATATATATTTCTTCACAATCACTTTGAGTCCATGATGAAGAATCATCGTCATCAACTAGATCATCACATATATTGGGCAATTTTTGTTAAGAAATGACTAATATTGGATAACGTATCAAGCATGTCATCATATTCTAAAGCATTACAATGGTAGAACTCTTTTTATGGAGGCATTAACACAACATATCATCTTTTGTCAATTTGATCGCTCACGTAAAATACTTATTTTGCATGAATTGCTAACATGAAAAGATCATCAGTGTGACCTATTTTGAATAAGTTTACAAGGGTAAATCCAAAATCATCTATTTTATATCTAAAAATGATAGAATCTTTGAACCAATCACACAAGAATACTTTTTCATGAAAGACCTCATAATCAAGTTCCCAAATTTCTTGACTTATACCATAATATGTTCTATTAGAAAGTATAGGATTGCCATCTTTTGAACTTGCAAATTGCCTAGTTTGTGAAACCATCTTCACACCACTATTATGGTTTACTCTTACTTTGTGCCTTGCTTGTGTCGTCAAACCAGTCACACAAGAATAATTTTTCATGGAAGACCTCATAATCGAGTTCCCAAATTTCTTGAATTATACCATAATATGTTATATCAGAAAGAATACGATTACCATCTTTTGAACTTGCAAATTTTCTAGTTTGTGCAACCATCTTCACACCACTATTCTAGTTTACTTGGACTTTGTCCCTTGCTTGTGTCATAAACCTTGAAACATTAATTATGAAACTAGAATATGATTTGACATCAAATTTTGGACCATGTAAAAGCCATTCTAAAGTTTATGTTATTTTATGATTGAGTTTGTTGAGTTCAACTTGAATCTATGCATATAAAAACATGAAATGTGTTTAAAACATTATATCGAAGTACTAATGAATTCTTATATGTGAAACTTACATGGTTGCAAAGCCTATTAATAAGCTCTTGCTTATGCTTATCATATAACCATTTTTCTTCTCTTTTTTTTATAACGAGTATCGGTCTTTAGTAAGTTTATATGAATTTTGTAATATTATGCAAGATATATCAAATATTCATAATTAATAGTTAAATAAATAATAATTTTATTTTATATGAAAAGGTTAAACATGTCATCACTTACTCTGTGTACGATTATGCCTCATTATTATTTAGCAAAATGATTCAGTGTTTTTTTCCCATCGAGTGCAATCAATGAAAAATTTCTTACTTCCATTGAGCATATGGTTACTTACTTGGATCATGTCACGTTCTAAGAATAATTTGTGTGTAGGATTCCCAATTTCAGTGCAACCACTAAAATATTCAGAACAAAACTCATTGGCCTCTTTATCAATGTAATGTTCGCCATGCATACTTCAAGATGATTTCTATTATTTACATATCCTTTAAGGACTTGTATGTATCTCTCAAAATGATACATCCACTTTAAGTAAGTAGAACTACACAATTGAACCTCTCGAACTAAATGAACACACATGTGAATCATTATATCGAAAAAGAAGGAGCAAAATATTTCTCAAGTATACATAAATTCTCCATAATATCTTTCTGTAAAGAGTTTAACTCGCCAATTGATATATATTTCTTGTATATTGTATTGAAGAATGAAAAAATATGAATTATTAATAATCGAACATGTTTTGGAAGAATTTACCTAATAGCAATTGAAAATAACTGTTGCATTAAGATATTATAGTCATATTATTTCAATCCATAAAGTTTCTTATTAGTCATAAACATAAAATTCTTAAGTTGGATAAGTAACCATCATGAACTTTCACACCTGCCAAGTATTTACAAAACACATCCTTCTCTTTTGTTGACATTGTATATGATGTTGGTAGTAAGTATGTTCGATTCTTATCATTTTTCACCCTTGGTGCCAATTCAGGTTGTATGCCTAATTTATTTAAATCCAGTCCTACTTTCATTCCATCCTTTGTTTTTTCCAGGTATATTAAGTAATGTACCAATCAAGCTCTCATATACATTTTTCTCAATATGCATGAGATCTAAGATGTGACGAATATGTGGGTCTTTCCAATAAGGTAATTCCCAAAATATTAATTTTTTATTCCAATAATCATGATCTGCTAATTGAGTAACATTTTTATTTTCACCCATTTTATTAGTTGACCTCTTTCGTTTCCATCTATCAGTGAGTATTCTTTTTTTATCTTTCCATATCGTTTGAATTTCATACCATTCAATTGCCTTAACATCTCAACACCTCACAAGGGTCTTGGTGTAGGATTATGATCTTCTTCACCATTGATAGGTTTCTTTTGGTATCTAAACTTATGTTCAGATGGAAAAAAATCTTCTATGTCTTCTATAAGACATCTTTCATTTGTGAACAAGATAAGTTGTAGAAGTAACTTCACTAATAATAGAGCATTCCATATAATCTTTTTTTGCATGTCTTGATAAGTTCACATAGGCATGAAAATCATTAATTTTCCATAAAATGACCCCCTGATCGGTGCAAAACTACAAGTTCATAGTATCATAGTTTTATAATAAAGTGATAAGAAGAGTATCGTACTCAGGGATTGGTAACTTACTTTTGACAAATACCAAAATTATACTAATCTCAATTTTATCTAGAAAAATCACTAAGGTTGTTGTAATTGAAATTTAAAATAAAATCAATTTAAAGAAAATATGAAAAAAGAAAATAAATATGTTGTTCAATGATCAAATAAATGGATGAAAACTTCTAGGAAATCAATTTCACCTAATCCCTCACTATGCTTTACTCATCTAGCTAATCGAATTGAATTCTCTCTATTTGTTAGGAATTTCTGAAAACTTCCAAAAACCTCTTTCGATAGTCAATTGGATATATTCTTGTTCATTAATTTATACAAGAGTATGCAATTTAATAAAGTAAGAAAGCATTAAGATCAATGATTTTAATACTACACAGGTCATACAAGTCTTTTAATCTCTATATTTACCTATGTTGAAATATTCCAGATCTATCCTATAATTCTCTCTTTCAATAGTAAATCACAAGACTAAAATCATCTAATTAATGGTCAGTTAATTATAAGTATTAAACTCAGAGTAAATTAGACAAATATGAAGAGAAATAATTCAAATTAACATAGAAAATCAAACATAGTTCAAAATTAAATTACATCTATTTCCTAGAATAAGGAAAAACTAGTTCATGCTAAAAATTAAATTTAACATAAACAAATTCACCATAATTTTTCTTAGAGGAATTGAAAAAAAATTAAATCACAAAAATAATATGTTTTCACATTTTTCTATTGTGCTCCAATCTATTTTTCTCCTATATGTGTCACTATTCTTTATTCTTTTTGTTTTCTTCAACACTACTTTCTATTTCTTTTTCTGCCACTGTTTTTGTTTATTTGTTTATTTTCTTTTCTCTCTAATCGCTCTTCATTCTTTAGACTAAAGTTTAAAGTTGAGAATTGATAAATTATGCCAAATTATGCAAGTCATCACCCCCTGAAGTCAAAGTACACTTCTTTATATGCATCATAAACATTTACACCATTATTGCACCATTTAAATCATCTACAAAGGCTGTAAATATACATCAATATCAACTATGGGTTGTTCAGTCTTGAGATCAATAATGTTAGCATGATGAATTTTATTTTCATACAAAACGAGGGACGATGGTTTTATGTTACCATAATTACTAGCCAAAAGTTATATCTGTTACTAAGAGAACTGTGCATATTAATTCCATCAACAGTAATGGTAAGATGAAGATTACGCAGGTTATATTCAAATTGAGGGGATAAATTATCTACAACATTCCAATTTGAAAAATCAAAAGGATGATATAGCGTCCAATCATCAGATCAATTCTCTGAATGTCAAGTCAACATATTTGATGTCTCTTTATTTTTGGACAACCTTTGAAAGTGAGAAATTGTAGGAAAGTACCAAAGAACCTTTGTAGGAAATCCTTTCATAGGTGTTGTCTCATTTATAGCAGACTTCCATCTTGATTCTTTACACACCAAACAATCATCTAATGTCTCATATTCTTTTATATAAAGAATGCAATCATGTGGATAAGCATAAATCTTATGTTATTCATGCCAAATCAACTAAGAGATTTCTTCACTTCATACATTGAGGATGGAAACTACTTACCCTTAGGAAACATATCTATTAGTAAATTTAGTAATTCTATGAATATTTTTTCAAAAAAACCATTTTTTGCCTTCACATTGTACAAATGAACCAATTCCAAAATTTTAGTCTATTTCTTGCACTTTAGATACAACGGGTTTTTGACATCTTCTAAAAGTTTTTTAAAGGTTTCGGGATCATCATCATGTAGTTCATTTTCAATAGCATGAAACATATTTTTTGTTTGTACATTATGTCTAGAGTGCCTATTTTGATAAGATGTAAATAATCCACTTACATCCTTATTTATCCCTTTCTCGTAAGTATTATCAATATTTTCTCTATGATAATACAAACATTTATAACTCAAAAGGATACCACTACGAATAAGATGATACTTAATCTCATTAACGTCATGAAATTTCTCATTTTTACCTTTATCACCTAGATATCGAATTATACTAATTTCATTTTTACTATTTCTATGAGGAAAATTCAAGAAAGTTTCAACTACAGAAATATAGTCTTGATCAATACTACATTTTTTCATATAAGATTTGTCCATTTTCTATTGATAACATTAAACATATTAATTAAATATGTATATAATAAAATATAAATGTATTAATCACCAATATATTTAAATTATTATTATATATAATGTTATAAATTATTATATTATCCATTAAAACATCATATAAAAATAAATACATAAAATAAAAAAAAATTAATAAATTCCTTGTAACATTAACAAATATAATATATAATAATTTATTTTTATATATAAATGCATGTAATAATAATAAATTTAAAAAAATATAAATTTGAAATATATTAATGTATATACAAAATATAAAATATATGAAATATATATTTCATATTATATATATATTTCATGTATTTCATATATGCATGTAATAATAATAGTTTTAGAAATTTAAGTTTAAAATAAATTAATATATATAAAACATGAAATACATAAATTAATTAAAATAAATAAATAAATAATGCCTTCTTCTTTTCTAAGTTTGAATAAAAATACACAACCTACATAACACAAAAATATATACAAATAATCAATAACACTTAATATACCTTGAAATAAAAATATTATTTTACAAAAATTATATAAAAATATAAAATATCAATAATAAGTGTAAAATAATTCCTAGAAATACTTACAAGAATAAAATAAGTGAGAAAATGAAGGAAATAGGTAAGCAAAAAAATTGAGTATTATGCTTAAAAAAATGGTGGATCTAGATTAGAAATTGGAGAGGAACAAAAAACCCAACTGATGGCGTCGAAAATGATTAATGTTCGGAAGTGGCCGAAAATGGACATAAAAAATTTAAGCAGTGTATGTTTTGGAAATGAGGAGACATTAGAAGAAATTGTTGGTAAAGAAGAAAAAGGAAAAACAAGACATGTAGCGTCAGTTCTACGCACCAACCGACACAAGCCATGTGTAGCATTGGTTGACACGTAGAACTGATGCTACTAGTTATGCGTTGGTTGATATGGAAACCGATGCTACAAGTGGGACTTAGAGTCAGTTGTACACATCAACTGATGTGAGTCCACCTATAGCATCGGTCATACGTGCTAATCTACTTAAAATTATAGGTTAATTGACGTGTATAGCCTATGCTATGTCCTACGTGTAACATCGTTATAAGTCAATTAATAACCACTTATGATTTTTAGGTGCTTAATGATCCATGCATTCTTAGAAGACCCTTACATTTGTGCTAGGATTTTATGGATTAAGATTACTATGACGATAGACGTGTGTGGAGTGAATACGTTATTTTTGTCCTTTTTACTATTAGATGTATTAGATCTTTTATTCATGTGTGGGTGGTAATTATATAAATAGAATTTGGCTAATAACCAAAGCACTTAATTTTATTATTAAATATATTTATAAAATCATGGAATTAAGATAAAAAAACATTGAGTTTCCTAGATTTGTTTCTCAATATGTAGTGAATCCATTTGTATTTCTCTAATTAGACTAGTTTATTTATTTCAATTTGCTACATATTATCCTTAGTTCAAATAGTGAAGAAAAATATTCATTTTACTACTTAGTCCTAGTACACGTTTTAATAAGTTTCTCGTGGGTATGATGAGTCATTCTTAAAATACTTATAACTTGTATACGACCTGTATACTTATAGAAATTGCTATCAATTTTTTGACATCATTTTCAGAGAACTTGTTAGTATATTAGGATTAATATTGATGCAATACTTTCTTCTCTAATTTAAACACTATTTTTGTTTCTTTAATTTTCTCATTTATTTATTTTCTTATATTAATTATTTTTAGATATTTGGTTGTTTACTTTATTTTTCTTATTTAATTAATTTTTAGTAAAATTCTTATATTAATTTAAACTTGTTAGTGTTTTTAATTGTTTTTATTTTTACTAACTTTTTTGTTATTGTTATTTGTTGACTTTGATTACCTTTATTTAGTTAACCTTCGTTATATTTCTTTTATTTCTACCTTTTATGTTTTTCTTGAGTTTTGCTTGATAGATGATAGCTTTCATTAATTTTCAAAGGTCTTTGGGATTGAGAATGACATATAGGGATAACATGGAGTAAGACAATGCTATATTTATGGTGGAGTCCTATATAGCTAACCAATTTAAGCATGGTCCATTAGGAGATTATGGTAGATGAGGCCATATCTATTGATGCTATACCAATCTAAAATACCTATACTTTTATTGCCAATATCTGGATCGAAGGAATCAACTGAACAAATCTTGCACTTGTAATCAAGATGGTTCTTCATCTATATGGCCATTATATTTACTTGAACACAATTATCATCAATAACTACTCAAGCAAGAAGACAAATCATTTGATGAGGAGAAACTCGATCTATGTATGGATATGATGCAAAATTTTGTGGCCAAAATGGAGGACAAATTTGTAGACACATTCCAACGTATAGAGAAACGAGTGGATATGATTAAAAATAAAAATGAGGAATGGTTAATAAACTTATCTTGCAACCTCACGCAACTTCAAGAGTCCTTGCCTAGTGGCAACAAAGTAACAAAAATCTAGAAGCAATGAGTTTTATGATAATGATATAACCATTGTGGGTGAAGATAAGAAGGTGTGTGTAAGTATGGACCTAAAGGGTTATTTTAAGTATGTTGTGGATGGTGAAATCAAGCACATAAATGAGAAATATGTTATAGCTCAAGAGAAGGAAATGGAGATTCTTAAGGATGATGAGATATGTACAACTCTTAATCGTCGGGGTGCTCAACTTCAATGTTGAAGAAAGGGAGTTTACCATGAGGAGTTTACGTGGGTTATTGACTTTTAAGAATGTAAGAACCATAGACTTCCCCATCGATACTGGTATGAGTTATGAGTTACACTTCGACAATGAGCTTAAGGAGTGATAGCGTATGTTAGAAGTTTCAACGGAAACTTTTGAAGAACCATAGACCTCCCCATCGATACTGGTATGAGTTATGAGTTACACTTCGACAATGAGCTTAAGGAGTGATAGCTTATGTTAGAAGTTTCAACGGAAACTTTTGATTTAGATTTCACGCAAGAATTTGGTGTTGAAGATTTCTACTTTCTCATGATGAGTCTATGTGCCTCAAAGAAGAGAAAAAAAGGTTTTGGACCTTACGAGTAAGAACAATAACCTGACCCAACCTTTATGAAAATTGTTAAGTAGTTATTCATAGAATATTTTCTATATTATTCACCTTGGTTTTTTGAAGGAATATCTACTTAAGGACATAAAACATGACGCTTCTTGGGAGAAAACTCAAGTTTTTAAAGTACTAATTGATAATTTTGTTTGAGTATTGTAGGTAAATAATGAGAAGCATTGGATTTTGGAGAAGATAAAATTCAAAATTTCTAAAGCTTCAATTTTCTCATGCTTTATTTGTTTCATTTATCGCATATTAAAGACAATATGCATGTTAAGTTTGGATAAAACTTACGTTTGTCTTGTTAGATTATAAATATCTTATATTTTTTTATGTTTTATTTAAAAATATTGTGATAAAAATGACTATTTATGACTATGAAGATAATGGTGAATTGTATGTTATTTGAATTTGATAGGAAGCCAAATATGATGTGTGGTTGGCATGCATATTATAGAGGTTGAAATGTTGTAGTTATAACATGTATATTCATTGAATGCATGTATGGCCTTATTGTTTTTTAAATATTTGAAATGATCCATTCTATATACACATGCCATAACTTTATATATTTTTATGCTTATTGTGAGAAGATTATGTGGATTTCATACATTGATGATCTATATGTCTATAACAAGCTCTAGAATTCACTTTAGCTTCTCTTAAGGTAAAATCCTAGGTTTTACATAGAATGAGGGAGGATTTAGGTATTTTAGATCATTTGTGCTTTTCAAGTCACTATTAAATATTAAAATCCTTAGTTACCCCTTTTAATCCTTTGTGTTGACTTTTATTTCATTTAATCCATATAGTAACCTAACTCAAATGATAAATTTCACTATACTTCTAGTTGAGTTTCTATTGGGCTATATGTTGAAGTTGTATGTTTTGAGGAATATGTGGTTTACCCTTTTGGTCAATAAAAAAAGAAAAAAAATTTAAGAGTTGTAGAAAATGAGAGATATACCCTTTTTGTAGTAAAAATAACGAAAAATTAAAAAAAATGATTGAATTTAGGGGTAAAATTCTTAAAAAAACATATTTAGTGACAAAAGTTTGGAAAATAACGTGAAAAATACTTAGGTTTGAGGCATACTACTTGTAGACGTGAGCTCATTTATTTATTGTTTTTAATCCATTAGCTAAAGGCATGTCAAGGGTAGAATGTCTATCTCACCTACTCATATCTTAGCCTAACATTATAAGTTTTTAAGGATCCATTGATTTCGAACTTTGTTTTTATTTATATTAGTAGACACAAAGATTAAATGTGTACTTATGAAGTATGGTATTATTTTAAACTATTTTATGTTTGCATGGTTTGCTTGAACTTATTTTGATGACATAAGGAATAAAATTAGTTTGGCATAACACACACTTAAAGCATGCCATTGAAAAAAAAATGTAATTCTTTTATAACTTTTATATGATTGCATTATGGATTAATAACCATATAGATAATTGGGTTGAGTGTATTGGTTAATATTTGAGGTTCCTTTAGTTTATTGAGCATGCTTTAAACTATTATCACATATAATTATAATTTTTTTATTTATACCACATTTAGATGTTAATTTAATTTGTATGTTTTGCTTGGGATAAACAAAATATTAAATTTGGGATCAACCCACCTAAATTCTTATTCAAATAAATAGCTACATGTACCATTACAAACAAAGTAAAGTTGTAACTTTTTTTTACTATAATTCATATAATTGGAACTCAAATCTCAAATACTCTATACATTTAAATGAATTATATATGGTTGTATCACAACTGATTTACAATAAGTAAATAATTACTCAAAATATGTGTTATAAATATTGGATAATAAACTTAGGGTAATTCTATTTCTACTTACTTGGACTACATCATCACTAGCGTGTCTAGTATTTATTAATTATCATATAGGAATTCTGCTACAATTTAAGTGAAATCTATCTAATTAATAAAGCATTTTGTTTATTTTTTCGTGGGTATGTAGTAAGGAGGACATCTGAGTAAATGGGGATGCGTAGAATTTTTCATAAATACATCTTATAATGGGTAAATAATTTTGTTTTTAAAACTGATCTATAGTTGTTATAAAAGTATTACTACACTTTAAATTATTATAAAATTATTTTCAAAATTTAGATATTATTACATACATATTATTTTCGTTAAAATTTATCAAAAATAAATAGAAAAAGGTAATATAAGTACCATCACTATGGTTCTATCAATATTTTTTGATAAACTAACTGCAATAATAATAATAATTTAACAATTAAAATTATGAGATAATTTTATAATAATTTAAACTTTATTAATATTTTTATAAAAAATATAATAATTTGATAATAAAAATCTATTAACATAAACGTATGATTGAAGTACAATGGGGCCGAGTTATAAGGTAAACTTCAATAGTATGTTAAACAGTTACAGTTAAATTATTAAAAATATGGAAAGTAATATTAGCCAACAATGTGGTAGTTTAATGACATGTAATTAGATATTTGTATTAATTATATAATTATTTTTTAAAAAAAATAATTAATTTGATTACATTTATATTAGTAAAAATATATAAATTACTATCACAATGTCACCTTACATTTCAGTTACTTAAGAACAATTATTCTTCAAAAAAAAAATAAAAATGTATCGTCTCTCCAAACAAAACAATTTATGTGAAGAAAACTTTAATATTTTTATTTTTATTTTTGAATACAATTAAAGATAAATATTATAAATGGATAATCAAAATTATGGTTATTTGTAATATTTGAAAGTTTATTCTAAAAATAATTATAATTGATAAGTTGCATGATTATTACAATATTAAAAATGTGATTAATCCAAAATAAATAGATAATAATATATATAATTACTTAAAAATATACTTTAATATAAAAACACAATATACTTGTATCTTTAGCAAAATACAATACAATTTATGTATGTAATTGGGATTCGAATTTATGACATTTAACGCATTTAAATGAGTTTTATGTCAATAGACAACAAGCTCATTTACAATATTTTTGGGTAGAAAAGAGAAGGAATTATTAAACCTTATTATAGGTGCAAAACAGTAAAAAAAAGGAAAAGGAAAAGAATGAACATCTCTTTCTATATGTATGGTCAGTTGTTTTGTATACTTTAGAGTGCATTTACAATGCTACAAGTTAGCATTTAAAATAGTGAATTTGAATCCCCTTGGAATATAAATTTCTATAACCGTAGAAAATAAATTGTATGCGATATAATCAATTAATTTAGATTTCTTATTTAAATTTATCCTTTTTTTTTGTTTTCAATAACATTTGTGATCTATGATTTTTATAGATAAGAGTAGAACAAAGACTAAATGCGCGATGGAGTTATATTTTAAAATAAAGTTGGTGCAAATTAAAGTTGTATGTTTTGTTAGGTGATATGCCCTCAAATTCATGTAATATATATATATAATTAACATTCATTTGGTATCGGTAAAAGGATTAACTAAATTTTCATCAGTACATATATAATTCATTCTTATAGCTAATAGAGAGAAACTTTCTAACAGTACATACTTATGACGTATATGTCATCTCTTGTTATTGTAATAATGATTCTGAATCTTTGCAATAACCGTTGTATCATCACAGTGGATCAGGACAGTTGGTATCAGTCTTTCCCATAAAGAGATCTCAGCTAACAGACTTCTTAACCAGTCTGCTTCTTCAATAGTAGTAGCTAGTGCTATCATTTCAGAATCCATCACAAATTGAGCTAAAATTGACTGTTTCTCAAACTTCCAAGAAACAACTCCATCAATAATGCTAAATATATAGCCACTAGTTGTTTTGGAGTCTTTTAATAGGGTGTTCTAATCAGCATCATTGTATCCTTCTAAAACAGTGAGAAAATTTTATAATGTAATCCAAGGTTCATAGTTCTCTTAAGGTATCTTATGACCATTTCAATTTCATTCCAATGCTCTATACTAGGTTTATTGGAAAACCTACATAATAGTCCCACAAAATACGTTATGTTTGGCCTAGTGTAGTGAGTATCATAATGTAATCAACTAATGATGCTCGTATACTCAGTTTGTCTAACACCATCTCTAGTGTTCTTGAATAACTTTACACTAGGATTATAAGGAGTACATGTAGGTTTATAGTTGAAGTAATTATATTTCTTTAAGATCTTCTCAATGTAATGACATTGATCTAGAGAAAGTTCCTTTTCAGATATAGTAATTTTTATACCAAGGATTACGTTCGCTTCTCCGAAGTCATTCATATCAAAATTAACACACAATAAAATTTTCACATTATTCACAATATGAATATTTGACCCAAAAATAAGTATGTCATCCACATATAAACATATAAGAGTGCAAATGTCATTTTTTGATTTATAATAAATACATTTGTTACTTTCATTCATTTTGAATCCATGTGAGATAACTAGATTATCAAAATTTTCATGCCATTTCTTAGGTGCTTGTTTTAAACCATAAAAGAGATTCATTAAGTTTACAAACTTTATTTTCTTAACCTCGGGCAACAAAGCCCTCAGGTTGATCCATATAAACCCCTTCTTCTAAGTCACCATTTAAGAATGTAGTTTTAACATCCATTTGGTGCACTACTAAATCAGGGATAGCAGTAAGAGAGAAAACACACATATGTAAGTTATTTTTGTGATTAGTGAAAATGTATCAAAGAAATCTACTTTTTTCTTTACCTATACCCTTTGGCTAGAAGATGAGCTTTTTACTTTTCAAAAGTACCATCGGGTTAAAGTTTATTATTTAGTATCCATTTATATCCTATGGTTTTGAAACAAGAAGGTAAATCAACTAAATTCCAAGTTCTATTATACTGAAGAGAGTCCATTTCATCATTTATGGTTTTTTTCCATAAGTTGGCATCTAAAGAAGATAAGTCTTCTTTAAGAGTTTGAGGATTTTCCTCTAAGGTATAAGCATAAAAATCAGATCCAAAATCCTTAGAGGTTTGAGTTCGTTTACTTTTCCTAATTTTAGTGTCTAATTCTTCATTTTGTTTACTAGTTCTAGTTATGTGTAAACTACTAGAAGACGAGCCCCCACTATTCTTCAATTTAAAGGGAAACCTATGTTCATAAAAGTCAACATCATTTGATTCTACAACTATATGATCATTTAAGTCATAGAATTTATAACCTTTACTATTCACAGTATATGCTATGAACACACATTCATTTTCCCTACTGGAAATTTTATTTATTATAAGATCAAGGATCCTAACATAGGCTTAACAACCCCAAGTTTTAAAATAAGTTAAGTTAGGTTTCTTATTTTTTTAAAATTTCATATGGTGAAATTTTACTAGTAGATCTAGGCATTCTATTTAGTACATAACTCATGATTTAATGTACTTTAATTGGTTAAATAGATTTATATTTGTATCATTTTATCATATTTTTATATAAATATCTTTCCAAAATTATGGGTATTTTTATTATTGTTTAGGTATTTTCATTCAAAAATAACTTAAAGACATGAAGAAAAATACTAGAGGCAATACATCCCAAATAAATTAAGAAAATAAATGAGAAAAAATAAAAAAAGATGGAAAAATTGAAAAAAATGGATCAAAAATTTCAAAAAGGTCAAAATCTTGCTTATAGTTTCCTATTCGCACCGAGTCCCACATGCATCAGCACACATCCACGTGTCAACACACTCATGCATCATGTCCTACACACGACAGCATGTGCCCAATGCCTATTTTTTAATGCAAGCCCAACACATGTCGACACATGCCTAGCACACACTCGCACGTAGTCGACCCATACCCAACCAACACATGCCTAGCCAACACACGCCCGATACACACCATGCTGATTTTCGTGCATGCTAGTATATGCAAGCATCGTGTCGCATGCGTGCCAACACACTCCTACGTCGTGTACTATACACACCCAGCCATGCCAAATACTCGTTTGCCAAAATGTTCGCGCCCCAAACATGTCAAAATTCAAAATTTGAAATATTTCCCCACCTTGTTTTGCCATTTTCTCACCTATAAAAGGATCCTATTTCCCTATTATAAACACACAATTTTCTAAACTCTTTCTCTCTAAAAACTTTTCTTAGTTTTTTTTAGTTTTTAGTTTTAAAGTTCTCCTTTTGAGGTATAATTTTAACGGCTTCTTTACAATTATCTTTTTATGTTTTATTCTTATATGTTATATTTAATTTGTTTATGATTAAATTTAACAAGGTTGGTTGTTTATAAATATGATATAATTATAACGTTGTTATGCTTGCAAAATATTAAATAGGTAAAATATTTCTATAAAATAAATTGATTTTGTTTTGATTCAAGATTTTATATTAAGGATTTTAGAGAGAAATATTTTATTTTTCATTACAAACTTAAATATAAAATTAGATTTTAAGATTTAATTATCTGTTCTGATTTAGAGTAATGCTATTTTATTTGTTAGTACAATCGCCCAATAGTTAAAGTGAAGCTTTATTTCAAAAGTTTTTATAAGAATTATTATTCGAAAATGTATTAATAACATATTTTTAGTGATGGTTTTAAAACTTGAAAGTTATTACTCAGATAATTAAATTCTTAGGTTTAATTTGAACACCTTGAATAAAGTTTAAAATGTCTAACCCCACCAAAAGTGGCATTTAAATGATTCATTTTCAATCTCTTAAAAAAAATTAATTTAATTAACCAAATTAGTTATCGACCCCACCCACTTATGTTAATTGATTTGTTTAATTAATAAAGAATATCTAACCCCATTAAATGTGATATTCATATAAAAATAGAGAATCAATAAATATCAATTTATATATTTAATAACCAAAATAATATGAGTAAGCATAATTAACTTAATTATTATATCCACAAATACTCCACTCTTATGAATGATAAAAAATTGCATTATTTTTTATTCAATCATATCTATGTTTATTTTTATTATGTCATTAAATTTGAATACAAAAAATCAAAATATCATGACAGGATATTTAGGATTTAATTTTTTTTTTAAAAGTTTGAATAATAAATTAAAAACCACATATATTCCTTCCTTAGATAGACCTTTGGAGTATACTTATAATTTTCTATAGAATGATTCGTGCGTTTACGAAAGTTTTAAAAATATAAAACCAAAGTATCCACAAAATCGGTATTTGCAATGCTGGTCTTGTGCTCATCGAGTTTTTGGCACCGTTGTTGGGGACTTGATGTTATGCTCATCAATAGCAAACAATTAATAAAATATCTCCCCATCAATAGAAAGGAGCACCATAGTTAAACAAAATTGCAATAACTGATTCAGTAAGAGGTCTATTTTTTCTTTCATCTTTGCCATTCATTTTAGGAGAATAAGGTACAATTTTTTCATGAATGATTCCATGAATTTTATAAAAAAAATTGAAAATATTGGAATTATATTCAGTGCCTCTATCACTTTGAATCTTTTTATTTTTCTATTAAGTTGATGGTCAATTTCAATCATAAATATTTTAAATATGTCAAACGGTTCACTTTTATTTTTCATTAGATATACATAAGTATAGTCTAAACAATCATCAAGAAAAGTTATAAAATAACATTTTTCATTTCTTTTTAAAATACCATCAAGTTCACATATGGTAGAGTGTATTAAGTCTAAAGTTTTAAATTATGTAATTACTGATTTATGTGAAGTTTTGGTTATTTTAGCTTTAATGCAAAAGTCACATTTTTCAAAATCATTCAAAGATAATTTAGGAATTAGTTTTAAGGTACTCATGTTCTTGACTATGCGTTTATTAACATGACAAAGTCTAGCATGCCAAATATTAAAAGAACACAACATATAAGTAGAAGAAGAAGCTTTATTAATTTCAACATTCAATTTAAACATGCCCTCAGTGGTATATAGAAATCAACCTCTATAGTTTGAGTAAACCTAGCTTTGTTGAGAACATAATCCGAAACCAAGTTCTTTTTCATTTCTAGAGTATTTAAGACATCTTTCAAGATGATAGTCTTTCCATAGGTAAACTTCAATTCCACCTCACTAGTATTAGAACTTTTAGTGGAATGAGAGTCTCCTAGTATTACTTTTTTTTATCCTCAGACACAGAATATGACTTGAACATGTCACGATCATAGCAAACATGGAGAGAAGCACTAGTTTCCACTCATCACCCTTCAGATCCACCAAAAAATTTGATTTGAGATATCAAAAAAACTTGATAAGCGTAACATCAAGTTCCCAACAACGACACCAAAAACTTGATGAGCGCAAGATCGGTAATGTAAATATCAATCTTGCAAAATACTTTTTGTTTTATTATTTGTAAGACTCTCGTAAATGCACGAATCATTTTATATAAAATGATAAGTATACTCCTAAGTTCGATCTAAGGAAGGAATATATGTAGTTTTTAATTTATTATTCAAACTTTTAAAAACAAAGTTAAATCCTAAACATCCTGTCACAATATTTTGATTTGTTTATTTTCTAATCTAATAGTATAAAAATAAACATAGATATAGATTCAATAAACAATAATGTAAATTTTTATCATTCATAACATTGGAGTATTTAAGGATATAATAATTAAGTTAATTATGCTTGCTTATATTATTTAGGTTATTAAAGATATAAATTGATATTTATTGATTTTCTCTTTTTGGTATGAAAGTATCCTTAGACAGAGTCTATTAATTAATTAAGTTTTAAATTTCAACATAATTTCTAAGAAATTAGCCCACCATCTAATCACAACTTTAGGTGGAGTCAGTTAATTAGACTTTATTCAAGGTGTCGAAATTAAACCAAAGAATTTAATTATTCGAGTAATAAGTTTCAATTTTTAAAATCATTACTAAAAATATGTTGTCAGTACATTTTCGAATCATAATTCTTATAAAAACTTTTGAAATAGAGCTTCCCTCTAACTACTGGGCGATTGTATTAACAAATAAAAAAGCACTACTCTAAATTAGATTGGATAATTAAATCTTAATATCTAATTTTTAGATTTAAGTTTGTAATGAAAGATAATATATTTCTCTCTAACATCCTTAATATAAAATCTTGAATAAAAACAAAATTTATTTATTTTTAATGAAATGTTTTACCTATTTAATATATCGCAAGCATGACAACATTATTATTATATCATATTTACAAATAGTCAATCATGTTAAATTTAATCATAGAAAACTTAAATATAACATATAATAATAATACATAAAATATAACTATAAATATTTTATTAAAATTATACCTTAAAAGAATCCTTACAGTAATTTGATGTTAATTCTGTTGTTGGAAAAACTCCAAACAGATTTGCATTTTCGCTTATTGAATAAAAAACAAAAAATCTATAAACACATAGTTAGTTCTTCTCAAAAAGAAAAGAACTTAAAAACTAAAAAAACTAAGAAAACTTTATAGAGAGAAATAACTTAGAAAATTGTGCATTTTACAACATGGAAACATGTCCTTTTATAGGTTAGGGAAAGGCCAAAAAATGGGGGAAAATATTTCAAATTTTGAATTTGGATGCATTTGGATAGGTTGGCACATGAATGGAGTGCAAAAATTTAGGCGGTTGACACGTGCGGGTGTGTGCCAACCATGGTGAGGAGTTTGTTGGTGCACACTCATCACACCGTTGGTGTGTGCTGGAGCTCATGTAAATTAGATGATGTGTGTTAGGAGTGTGCAAAGTGTGTGTCGGGCTTGTATTGGTTATGTATGCTGCTTGGGCGTGTACCAATGTGTGCTGGGAGTGTGCTGGCATTTTATGCATATGTGACTCAGCACGGATGGGCTGCTGCACGTGGGCGTTGGTGCGGATGTATGGCTGCTCGTGGGATTTTGGCCTTTTTGACATTTTTGACCCATTTTGTCTAATGTTTTCCAAATTTTTAAATTTTCCTCATTTATTTTCTCAATATATTTGTGATGTATTACCTCCAATTTATTTCTTCATGTCTTTAAGTTATTTTTGAAAGAAAATACCTAAAATACAATAAAAATACCCATGATTCTGAAAAGACAAATTTAGTACTTTTTAAGAACTCATCACATAACAATGAGCTGATCTTCGGTAAGGTTTGTCTATGGGGTAGTGCAATTCCTTTTCTGACAGTTCCTAGCTGAATGACCAAGACTGTTACAACTATAACAGATAAATGTGTTATTTCTTGAGGGGGTTAAGGTCCATTCTGTGGAGGATTTCTGTTTCTATTTTGGTTGTTACAGTTATAGTTATTATTGTGATTATGAGTTTTCATATTTCTTCCTGTAGGTTTCTGAATTATAAAGAAGGATTTCTTACTGGCATTTTTGTTTGAAACAATGAGTATTTCATCTTTTTGACAGATAGAAAAAGAACTATGTCTTAAAATTTATTACTTTAGATATGGAAAAAAATAAATATGAACAATATTACTGATATATTGAAAAATACTGTTTGGGTTGAGTCGTAAACTAAGACGTTTCGTGATTTTGCCCAAAGTTGTACAAGAAAACACAACCTTGTCGTCCATAGGATAAAATACCCCAAAATATTTTTTTTGTCTACGAGCTTCACTCCACTGATTGAGTAAAGAATGTTACACCTCTAAAGTATTTATGTTACTCAAAAAATTAAAAAAATAATTTTTTATATTTTTTTGGATTTGTTATGGCCCTCTTTTATAGCTGAAAAAAGCTAAACGTGCGTGTAACATTCACACAATAATAGCGTTCTATAAGATCAGGTTTGGGTGGATGAAAACAGAATAAAATGTAAAAAAAATAAAGGTCATAATATGGGTGACTAAACTTGGATAAGAACATAATTTCTGACTCTTGGAAAAAAATAATTTTGATAATAAATTTTTTTCAAAAATAAAGTGTCATATCACATGCATATGCATATACACTCATGCTCAACTCGGCACGGCCGGTCGGTCGGTAACAGCGACACACACATGCATATGTGGACCCAAAATTGCCTAGGTTTTCTTCCCTTCTACAAACGTGTGGAAATTGCCTAGGTTTTCTTCCCTTCTACAAACGTGTGGACCCAAAATTGCCTAGGTTTTCTTCCCTTCTACAAACGTGGGTTCTGCTTGGCATCCAATCCCAATTGTATATCATTTTCTATATAAATAACTCCAAAGAGATATAGAAAATCAAAGTGGGACAAACTTTTTGAGAGAGTAAAACTATGCACTTTTTATCATCATTTTTTTATATTTAAATTCACACTATTTTTAACATATTCTGTTAGAAATACTTCCTGCTATGAATCTATGTTTTATCTTTTAAGTATGCGAGGTCATATTCATTTATAAGATAAAATCTGAGCTTAGTAAAGTTGACCACATTCGTTGGACAAATGTACGACATATGCATAGTTTCAGAGTACACACTAATATTAATTAAATTTTAGGAACGAAATAATCATGTTATCTAATATGAGAATTGCTCATAATACTGAGAGGTAATTAAACTCGTCATCTTGTCTTATTGATAGCTTCAGTTGTAAATAAGAATTGTAGAACAAGTTTTGTTGTGGGATGATAAGAGGTGATTAAGTGCCACTTAATAATCATTCCCTTGGAATTTAAAAGTATATATTTGTGATTATTTGGGAGATATCTGTGTATCTGTCATAGTTCTCTACCTGAGACTTCTATAAGTGAAATGTGAAACTCATGGTAGATAAATAATTTATAGATAAATAATTATTTAAGACATATACTTAAGTACTCTACAAGTGGAATTAATATACAAGGGAAAATAGTAAAAATGAGCACCAAAGAAAGTATGGTGTTATGATAAGCCAATGAGGTAACACATGTGTGATACATGTCATTCATTTTGGATATTCATTTTGGATTTCCACGGTGGTACTTCTATGGTTCCCAACGTAGGTGCTTTTATATTTGGTGTATTGTAGATACCTAATTATCATATTAGATATCTTCTTTATTTAGATATATTTATGTTCGAATAAATATGATATAATTAAATAGAAAAAATATTTTAGATACCAAATTCTATCAAAAAATGAAATAAGAATTAAAAACAATTTTGCTCCCTAAAGAAGTGCAGGTGGAATAGACTACGATGAAACTAATAGGTCTACACCATACACACTCTCTAAATAGAGAGTTAATGCATCACAATTCCTAGACTTCCAATTTAGAATTTAAAACTTTCTAGGATTAGAGTTTTTTTAACCTATTCTTTATCGTACGTGTTTGGTATTAAATATGCAACACACATACGATCTAATAAGTATAAGCACCCCATCAGGGTAAGGCAAGGTTACAGGGTTATTTTAACAATGACATGGACCTAACGAGCTTGGTAAAACGTACACTCTAGTTGATAGTATTATATCGTTATCCAACTACGAGATCATAGATGTCAAGACCTAGTAAAAGTACAAGATCCCGATGTGATCGTGATCATCTGTCTTCATGGGCGACCCAAGAAAGTTACTTAGAAACCTAGATTGACCTATGCATAATGACCTTCCTCTATCTATATGTAACGACCTAATAATTTAACTTTTGTAGCAATCTGCTTTCTGTTTAAATTAGTTCGTGCACAATTTTACCACGTGTAACCAAGTCACTATGTACGTACCATACCACATATGTGAGATGTAATATAAATATATATATACTCCTTAAATGAGGAGAATACATGATCCCATTCAATCATCTAAATTTCTATTTCTCACTACAAATTACTAAAATCTTACATACTTAAATTCTCTCCAAACATTTGGCGCCCACCGTGGGGCCTCAAATATTTCTAGTCCGTAGATGTCATTTGACACCTGATCATATACTAAGAGAATTAATTTGTTTTGATTTACACGCCGTCAAATGGATAGTCCACCCATGATCGATGAACAGATAGACAACCTCATTTTATTGGCTTAAGAATTCAACCTCAAATATAGGGCGCCTCCTTCCTCACCCTTCAGGTCATCGAAAAGTTATGATTTAGTAATTGCTTCAATGAGTGAAAATCGGGTTTCGACCCTTCGTGATGTGGGCACATCCACACGAGCCACATGACCTTTAGATACTTCCTTGAATTGCAGTACGGACAACCTTCCGTTCAAAAGTGATGCAATGATAAAAGAACTTAAAAAAACAAATAACAGAGCTGCAACAATCCTTTATGGAATGCCAAAGGGAGAATAACAAGTTAAGATCTTGATTAGAACAAAATGTATGTTCATATACAAGGAGTTCATTTTACACACCTAGTAGCCCTCGGGTAACACATCAACCCTCTAGAAGGGAATGCGTATCTCGTGGTTATGACCCTCATCAACATATTGAGAAACATCCCGCAATACTTCCTGCTCCTCATATCATTGTGGGGACTTCTCAAGTAAATCCACCTACAATTCAGCCAATTCATTCTTATAACTGGAGCAATGAATTAGACCAAAAATTAAAAGACATGGAAGAAAAAATATGGGTGAGAGTTAATGAAAGGCTTAAAGGGTAGGAAAAGTCAAAGCTATGAAGTGATATTGACAATGTTTGCAATCAATTATCTACATCACCTTTCTTGAATATCATTGAGTTAATGTTACCTCAGCCAAAGTTTAATGCTCCAAAGTGTCCCACGTATAAAGGAACCAAAGATCCGGTGGCATATGTCCTTCAATTTAAAATGGCCATGGTAGAAGTGAGTCTATCCAAAGACAAGCGGGAATCAATGTAGCAAGCTATTTGTGGCTACCTTCCAAGACTCAGCCCAATAGTGGTTCATAGAGTTACCACATAAGAGTATTGTTAGCTTTGACGCTCTGGTCAAAGTATTCATCACTAACTATGCTTGTAATAAACCGATCAAGAAAGAGTCTCATCACCTGTTCTCAATAATCCAAGAGGAAGACGATACAATCGAAACCTACAACGGAGATTCAAAACGAAGAAGATGGAGATCAATCAATGCCTTGATTCCATATCCATCGAAGCCTTTTGAAAGGGAATGAAACGTGATAATAGTCTCTTTATAGAATTGACAAAAACTACACCATGATTTATCGTGGAAATTTATAAGGAAACCCAAAAATTTGTTAATGTGGAAAGGGAAATGAAAACAAGTAAAAATTTTGGTCAATAGAAACTTGAGTAGGACCAATCCCATTAAGAGAGAAAAGAACAAAAGGTCGGTTGGGGATAAACGGCTCAATTTCCCTCGTTTCAAATCCACCCTAAGGTCGAGTGGCAACTCAAAGACTTGGGGTAGTGCCTTATTTCCCTTTCGAGGACCTCTCTTACGTGTCACATTGGTTGAAATAATGCATTGAATGAAGCAGCTAAACAACCTTAACTGGCTACCGATCATGAAGCCCCACTCAGAAACCCCAACAAGTATTGTGCATTCCATAGGGAAATGGGGCATTAGACCCAATATTTTCGCCACCTAAAGTGGGAGATTGTGCACCTCTTTTTTGGAAGGGTACTTAAGGGACATTATTGATAAAACCAAGCCTCTTTAGCAAGAGATTCAGAGACACAACCTTGATCAAAGGGTCAGAGTGCCATCCAACCTGATTCATAGGGAACCAAATAGAGCACACCTCATCCTACCTAGGGATGTATATATAATACACACCATTCACGGCGGACCTACCATGGCTGGCCATACCATCAACTGCAGGAAGAGGTATACGAGAGAAGCCCGAGATATGAGGTGTTTGTTCTACAATCTAAGGCCTTTAGTCCCAATTTACCCAATTAATTTTGAAGGTCAAGAATTCCTACCTTCCCATAACGATCCTTAGTGATCACTATGAGAATAGCTTATTGTGAGGTGTGTCAAATAGTAGTTGACAATGGTAGCTCTTCCGACCTCTTATATCTGTATGCTTTGCTCGATATAGGTATAGATCTTAGAGAGATCACTCAATAACAAATGATGTTGGTTGGATTAATGGCAGTGTAACAATGTCAGTAGGGACTATACGTCTACCTGTGTCAGTAGAAGACGCTATAATATCGACAAACTTTGTCGTATTGAACACTTCCACACCTTATAATGTAATGTTTGGCTGCCCATGGATATATAAAATGAAAGCGGTGCCTTTAATGTACCACCAACTGATTAAGTACCCTACGTTGACATGGTGAGACAAATTGAGGGGGAACAAGATAGGGTACAAATTTGTTATAGTGCCACAATGAAGAATGTGTTACCCTAGTCTTCCAAATAGCAATTAAGTAGCGAAGGTCATCCTGAAAAAATTAATAAACTAAGAACATGTCAGCATATTACTATGGAAGTCCATGGTGAATATAACGTGATTAGGAGAAATGGAGAATGACAAATCTATGAAAATCAATTCTGAGCTAGCTTTTTCATTCAAAGCTTTTCTTATTGATTTCTTGAAGAATAATGTGGATTTGTTTGCTTGGAAGCCCGAGGACATTCCTAGTATTGACCCAAATATCATCTCCCATGAGTTATGCCTTGATCATACCAAAAAGCCAGACCAACAAAGAAAGCGCAAATTTGTTAAAGATAAGAATGATATTATCAAAAAGAAGATTAAATCCTTGAAAAGTGTGGGTTGGGTTCGCGAGGTCATATATCCAACATGGCTATCAAACGTGGTATTAGTTAACAAAGCTGGGGGCGAGCACATAATGTGCATAGATTTTCACTGATTTGAATAGGGCGACCCTAAAAGATTTTTTTCCTTTGCCAAATATCGACTAATTGGTAGATGCTACGACTAGGTTCGAATCAATGAGTTTTATGGATGCTTATTTAGGCTACCATCAAATCCAAATGTATCCTAGAGATGAAGAAAAAGTGACATTTATTACAGAAGAAGGGATGTTTTGCTACATTAAGATGTCGTTCGGTCTAAAAAATGTCGGTGCCACCTATCAAAGAATGATGAAAATAATATTCCAAAACCAAATTGGAAGAAACATGGAGGTATATGTTGATGACGTGATGGTCAAAACCAAATGTGCCAAAAACCACATCTCAGACCTCAAAGAGGTATGCATTATCATTCAAAATTATAAAATGTGTCTCAACCCAAAGAAGTGTATATTTGGGGTAGCCTCGATGGAGTCTTAGGGTACTTAGTGACATCTAGAGGTATATAAGCCAATCCAGATAAAATATCGGCCTTAGTCTACATGATGTCCCCCTGTTGCCCCAAGGTTCAATAGTTGAACGGACGTATTGCAGCTTTAAGTCTCTACATTTCTAAATACACCGAAAAATTTCTACCATTATTTTGATTTTTGAAAAAGAACACAAAATACCTTTGGGACAATGAATGTGAGCAAGCTTTTCAATCCATTAAGGATTATTTGGGGAAGGTGCCTCTTTTGGCTAATCCTATGATAGGAAAAGATTTATATTTGTACATATCTTTCATAGATAAATCATTCAGTGCCGTATTGATGGTCAATAGATAAGGAAGCCAACACCTGGTGTATTACGTGAGTCATTCGCTAACAGGGACTTAACAACAATACCCTCCTCTAGACAAGGTAGCCTTCATACTAAGAATGATGGCACACAAACTCAGGCATTACTTTGGGGTACACATGGTAGTGGTCCTCACCCCATACCCCTTGAAAAACATTTTGGGTAAAACGGACTTTCCGAGCATCTCTCTCAAATAACCATTGCGTTGAGAAAATTTGAGATACACTATAAATCTTTGACCGATATTAAGGGACAAGCCCTCGTAGATTTTGTCGTGGAATGGACATAAGAGAATACCCAGGAGTGTAATCCCATACATGCGGTAAAATCAACAAGTGTGGATGAAGCTCCTCCCGAGATGGAATTATGGAAGGTATATATGGATGGAGCAAGCAATTCACAAGGGGTAGGAGTGGGAATCGTAATATTATCCCTAATGGGAGGTCTAATGGAACAATTTCTTTGAATTACTTTCCAAGCAACTAACAACATTGCTAAATATGAGGCCTTAATGTTGGAGTTGCAACAATTAATAGAGAATCATGCCTAGTGGTAAAGTAAGTCAACGACGACTTTGAAACGAAAGAAGAAATAATGAAACTTTATGTACAAGAGGTGAAGAAAGTGAAATATGTATTTGAAACTTTCGAGATCAAGCAAATTCCTCAAGGAGGAAACACCCATGGTGATTCCTTGGTTATGTTGGCATCTGTGGTAAATTCAAATTTAAAGAGAATCATCCCAGTCTCCTGTTTTTCGAGCCCTAACATTGGCATGAGTGAAATAAAAGATCAAATTTAGTTAGATGTCATATCCATGACTCATGTGTCTTGGTTGAAGCCATATATAGACTACCTTGTTAACCGTATTCTCCTAGAAGACAAGCACTTAGCTCACAAACTCATAGCGAAAGCAAAACACTATGCTGTCATCCAGGGGTCTTATGTAGAAAAAAAATGGTGGCCCATGGTTGAAATGCTTATCCATGATGGAGGCTCAGGTGGTCCTCAGTGACTTATATGGCGGCCAATGTGGAGCTCATTTTGGAGGAATAACTCTTTCATAAAGAACTATTAGGAAAAGTTATTATTGGCCTACCTTTCTATGGATTTCATCTCTTATGTCAAAAGGTGTGATAAATGTCCAAGACATGCCAATGTGCCACACCGCTCGGGTACTAACCTGGAATTTATTGTTAGCCCATGGCCATTTCAGAAATGGGGTTTAGATATAGTAGGACCATTGCCAATCACCTCAGGCCAAAGAAATTTCCTCATTGTGGCAATCGATTATTTTACTAAATAGATAGAGGCGAAACCTTTATTAGCTCGAATCTAGGAAATAGATGTGGAGAGATTCATATGGCATAACTCATATGTAGATACAGATTACCTCGCAAACTAGTTTTTGACAATGGCAGACAATTCATCAGACAAAAACTAGTATCTTTTTGCGATGAGAAAGGTATCAAATGATCTCATTCCACCCCTTACCGACCACAAGCGAATGGTCAAGCAGAATCTTCTAATAAGATAGTCATAAATATACTACGAAAAAATTTGGAAGGTGCCAAAGGACAATGGATTGATGAACTACCGGGAGTCCTTTGGACTAAAAGGAATACTCCCAGAATGTCAACAGGAGAAACCCTTTTCTCCCTGGGTTATGGCATTGAAGAGCCTACCCTATGATCCAGTATCACACAAGATGAAAATGATCATTTAAGGCAGGAGGACCTGTTGTTAAATGAAGAAAGAAGGGAAGAAGCCTTGAGTTACTAAAAAGAACACTCCAAAAGACATATAATAAATTTGTTAAGCACAAGAGCTTCACTATTGGGGAGTGGGTTTTGCGAAAAGTAGTAGGCAAAAAATTTGAAACAAACGTAGGAAAATTTGTCGCAACATGGGAAGTTCTGTATCAAATATACGATATCACTCCTACAGGCACTTATTTGATAGAATGCGATGGTATAAAAGAGAACTTGAGTTGGAATGGAAAATTCCTAAAAAAATACTACATGTAAAGTCGATGTTTTATATATGACAAGTATAATATCTTTTGATTAGTTGAATTTCTTTTATGCCCCAAGTCAAAAATAGTCAAATGACCTTTTCGCTTAGGATGAGGGATTCATCCCATGCTTTATGATTGGAGGTGGAGTCCCTTGACCCCCCACTTGAGATGTGAAATACATTCCAAGGAGCACATGAAAGGGAATGGATGCTCAGCCTTGCATGATGCACACCTATAACTTTTTAATGAACTCCTAAGTTAGAAGTAGTCAAATAACCTTCTTGCTTGGGATGTAGGACACATCCTATGCCTCATGATTGGAGGTGGAGTCCCCTAACCCCCCACTTTAGATGTAAAATATACCCGACATAATACATATATGGGGTGGGTGTTTACCTCCCTACATCGCATATCTTGGGCACCTTATTTTATGTCCCCAAGTTGGAAAACATCATTCGACCTTCTCGCTTGGGATGAAGGACACATCCTATGCTTCATGATTGGAGGTGGAGTCCCTTAACCCTCTCACTTGAAATGCAGGATCTCTTTTATGCTTCATGATTAGAGATGGAGTCCCCTGACCCCCCCCCCCTCCCACTTGAGACGCTGACCACAATTTTTACACAACTTTATTATTCAAAATAGGAATAAATAACAAATAAAAGGAATTATAACGATTACTAGATCAATAAATCCATATGTTATTACACATTATTGCTAGCATTATTACACGAATATTACATTTTTTCGTGATAGGAACTTCATGGCTTTTTTTTCAAGCACCATATGTTTCCAATATTCAACTTGTTTGCATAATCCATCTCATTTTTCTTTGTATCTTTCTTGTTTTAGATATGATAATTTCAAATCCTCACAAGAGTTCAATAACTCTTGTTCCAGGACTTTACAACGAGATTTCAACACACATAATTCTTGATCCATGAATTCAGTTGCTTCCTGACACATTTCAACCTCTTTTTCTGAACCTTTTGCCAAGGTTATGGCCTACGATAAAAAACATGTCACACAGAGTAAAAATAAATACATTACCATGAAGGTTTACATTAAAAGAACTAATAGCCAAATACTTATGTTGAACATATTCCTTGCTATCATATGCCACATCATTCCTCCCTTTCTCTTGTGGTCTGTATAGATAAATAGGCGATCTTTAGGTACTCCAAAATGATGATATAATTCTGCCTATGCATGAGGAATATTAAACATTCCATCTTTGAAAAGATCATCAATATCACTAGTCTCACCCTTCTCTTTTCTCAGAGGATGTGTACTACACAAAGGGTTAATGCCTTCCCTTAACAAGGTCAACCCTTCATTCAGAGGTAATTTATCTACACATAATCTTCTCATATGTAGAAGAGCATACACCCCACCCCGAGATGACTTAAAGGACATTGGGTGTTTCTCATCTCTGTGTCCCCTCAGTATTTTGGGGGAGGCCTAGTTAACCTTCTCACTATGAGTAGGGGAAACAACTTATTTCTCCCTATCAGGTGCAACTTGCATAGTAAGAGTAAGGTTTTTGGATTCACCTTCTCGCTATAAGGAACAGATTGTTCCTCTATAATAGGGAGTACTTTTGCGGATTGCAATGACCCCATTTCAAACAAATCATCCAAGTTTACTTTGATATAATCCATTCGTATTTCAAACGACCTATGATGTGAGGATGAATTCTATCAAGTCGCCCAGTATTATTCTTAAATTCAACCTATATAAATGTGGCCTCAAATGCTCAGAGTTATGCGCATCACGTGAATGATAAATGAAAACAAAATATTTCAATCAAAACAATATATAGAAGTAAACAACCATATTCAATAAAGTCAATTTCAAATCCCAAAATATTCAATTACACAGTGACTTTACAAAATAATAAGATAAATCCTTCTCGGGGTGGCTTCTTCTATCATGCCCTTGGGTGGACAACTAGGAGCGACCTCTGTATTACGAGGTGAAGCTTAAAAAGTAGCAGTTCTAGGAACCTTGGACCTGCTATTTTGAAAATCTCACATCAAAGGCAAGTAAGGCACAGTCAAATCTAGCTTTTCAACTTGAGTCCTAAGTTTGCTCACCACGAAGCTGACACCATTGCGATAGGATTTGGTGCACTCTACCTTCAAGGTGTCCACCATCGTAGACAATAAGCCAACTTGGCTTGACATGGCGACCAACTACTCTTGAAGATCACAATTTTTCTCCTCAGCTTCCTTCGCGACCTATTCAAAATGCTTGGCCGCTTCCCCCCTCTCATAACAGTATAGGTCAACTTTTAGTAGCTTCTCCATCTTATCGACGACCTCATTCTCAAGGTTCAAATTCCTTGTATCTTTTTTGGTCATCCAAATTTCTTTTTTTTCATCTTCTCGTGCTTCGCTATTTGTAGGAAAATAGCCTAAACTTCACGCTTATTGCCTGTGAGGGACAGTTTTCCCTCTCTCTCCAAAGACATCGCCTGAAAACAAAGTCAATTAAAAAAACAAAAACGGGGGAAAATGAACATATACCTCAAAGAGATGATATGCAATTAAATCCCCATGGATGCCCCATTCGCTCTTACGGGCTGCCCTGACTCACGACATCTCAGTATCTGTCTCAAAATGCTGAAACAAATCTCTTTTAAGAACAATTTTCCTGAAAATCCCTCACTAAAGTACATCACAAGGGTATCTAGGACAAATGCATCCTTTAGGATGACCTCATCTAATTGGAAGTGCTCCATATCCATAGCCTTCATTTTGGGGGTATACTCTTCCCTTACCTTCGTTTTTTTTAAACCTCATGTCCTGGAGGTAAGGATGAGCTAGGAATATCCAATGTCGCTTGAAGCATCGTGACCTCGGTAATTGGAGCGACCTCTAACTCTATGAAGGGATCTTAATCCCTAGTTGGGGAAGGGTACATGTGCTCCAAGCGAGAGTTTATGAGAGCCAAATCTTGAACGCCCATGGTGTTGATTAGATCTGCTAAGTCCATGTGCGAGTAGTCCATGCCTACAAAAAAAAGATGTATACATCAATAACCTTACCAAAATTATGAGCTGAAAAATCACCGCATAAATAGGAAACAACCTTGATATTTGTTCGAATAATCGTGCCATACCCCAGACTTCTTCAAGCAAGCTACAATCAGGATATTGCAATTTTCCTTATCTTTTCCTTACCACCAACATCTAATTTACTTATGAGCTCACTGGCCCGAATGTAGGAGGTTTTTAAGTGGTGGTTCTAGGTGTATCGAATCAGAAAATCCACCTCATCACCCCAGATATCCTCGGTGATATAAAAATACTTGTCCTTCCAGCCGGTGTTTCTATCGAGGAGTTTGAGGTGCAATCCATGGATGATGACGTAAAATATATACTCCCTTCCTTTATCTACACCATTCTTTTTTAAACAATACAAACACCTTAACTCATTACCAATCAGTTCAATTACATGCTCCCTAGTGATTACCGAGAGACATAAGAGGGTTTGCCATCCATTTGGATTTACTTAGGCAAAATTTATGTCAAATGTGCTCAAGGCGCGGGCTACTAACTTAGGAAAGGAGCAGTAAAGTCCTATTTTGAAGGCCGCTAAATGAATCATCCACCACCCTAGAGGGGAATCATCAGCATTACATAGGTAGGGAGGTATTGGCATTATACCTACATGAGTTGGGAGGCCATACATCTACCTAAACTCCTCCAAATCCTCGGTCGTTATAATGTTGAGCATCTTTTCAATTTGATGCTTTTCCTTAGTAATATGAGTAGACTCATCCTTATTTCCCCTTTTCGTTTTAAGGTGAGGCACTTTGGTAGATATGGACATGGGGATCCTCATAACAGGAATTTAACCCCGAAAATATGAGGTAGATACCACCTTGGATCTCGAGGAAGCAAGAAGAGCGAGAATTCCTTCCTTAACAGTCCTCGGAATAGGCCTATTGTAACTACTCCCTATCATCTCAAGTCGTTTGGTTTGTAATGACCCCAAGGCTACACGACCTGATCCAAGGGATACATTTTTTGATGGGTCTCCTTTTGAAGACCTATCCACTTCTTTTCCCTTACGAGACATAAAAAATGAGTTAAAAAGATTAAGGAATCACATAAATAATGAGGAGATCATTCAAATCGATAACTAAGGATATAATAAATGACCTGATTTCCAATATACTTTGCTAAATGATTGAGCTGAAATCCCTACCGAGTAACTTTTAAACTGTCTTATCAAGGAAAAAAATGACGTTTGCTTAACTACCGAGCTAAATTTCTCAAAAGATAATTTTACTAAGTTAAAATATTTAAGATAAAATTAACACTTCTCCCCTATTTATAAAGGGAAAATGAGAAACTGAAAGGTCTCAAACCAAAATAAAATTAACTAAAAGAATATTATTCATGGTTAAAACAACCTTGCGACCAGAAGTTGTATTATCTGAATGGTTGTTATAAGCTAAGATACATTGAATCTATTAATTTGGGTTATTCAAAATAAAAAAAGACGACCCAGTAATATTCCCTTGACTTATCAAAATCAAGAGAATAGGGGAGTTAATGTTTGGTATTAAATATGTAACAGACATACGACCTAATAAGTATAGATATCCCACCAGGGTAAGACGAGATTACAGGGTTAGTTTAAAAATGGCCTAGACCCAATTAGCTTGCTAAGACATACACCTCAATTGACAGTAGTACCTCATTATCCAACTGTGAGGTCATAGATGTCAAAACCTGGTGAAAGTCCAAGATCCCGATGTGATCGTGATCATCCCTATCTATGAGCGACGCAAGAAAGTTACTTAAAAACCTAGATCAACCTATGCATAACTACCTTCCTCTATTTGTATGTAATGACCTAATAATGTAACTTTTGTAACGATCTGCTTTGTGTTTAAATTAGTTTGTGCACAATTTTATCACGTGTAACCAGGTTGCTATGTAAGTACCCTACCGTGCATGTGAGATGTAATTTACATACATACATACATACATATATATACCCCTTAAATGAGGAAAATATAGGATCCCATTCAGTCATCTAAATTTCTACTTCTCACTACCAATCACTAAAATCTTACATAATTAAATTCTTTCCAAACAGTAGGTATTGATGAAATTGTACTTAGTATTTCCAAGAAAAACTTAGGTGAAGGCTTTTTGATCAGTTCTGTATCACCTTTCATGCATAAATTATTGTTTTGCACAATCTTGATATGATGTTACTAACTACTTGGTAACTAATTGGTCTAAATTAGACTATCAAATATTTAACGTTACTTCTTTACTATTTAAAAATTGTGATGTTGAAAATATAATTGCAAGTAAGAGTAATTACCCGTAGAGAATTGAAACAATTTAATTGTTAATTAATAGTTTAAAAATTAAATCTAAAAATGCTACAAATAAAATAAATGGATAGTTTTGAATATTTTTATAAAAACTAAAATAACATTAGAAAACAAGAACATAACAAAAAGTATAACTTTTTGGATTAATAAGAGAAACATTTGATTATGAGATTTTTATTACCACTAATTTATAATTAAATTTATGATGTTATGATTCTTTCAATTTCTAAATCTTAAATTTATTAAATAATTTTAAGATCCATTTTTATTATTCTCAATTGTAATTTTAAGAATGTAACTTTACTTAAATTTTTTATTTTTTTAACTTTGTATTGATTAACAACTTGATTATTGATCAATCTAACTCTTGAGTAGCCTAGAATTATGACTACTGAATTTAATTCATTTAATGGATTATGACCCAAAATAATAATAATTAAATTAGAAAAAGTCAGATACGTAGTTTTCAAAATTCCAAAAAGTCTTCAAGAAATTTCACATAAACATATCATTGTAGATGCACTTGAACAGATGTCTTCTTATGCCAAATTTTTGAAGGACATCCTATCTAAGAAAAGGAAGCTTAGAGATAATGAAATAATAACCATAACTAAAGGTTGTAGTGCCATCTTTGCTAGAAAACTACACTAAAAATTCAAAGATCTAGGTAGTTTTGATATTCCTTGCACTATTGGGAACATCCACTTTGACAAGGTACTATGTGGCTTTGGGTCCAACATTAACTTTATGCCATTATCAATTTTCATGAGATTGGGGGTTGGTAAAGATAAACCCACTTCAATAACATTACAAACGGTATATATATCAATTAAAACACTACATGGTATGGTAGAAGATGTGCCAATAAAAGTAGATAAGTTAATCTTTTAGATGGATTTCATTGTACTAGACATGAAAGAGGACCATAATATTCTTGTCATATTTGGTCATCCATTCCTAGCAATTAGAAAAGCACCCATTGATGTAAAAAATGTGTGCTTACAATGAGAATGCAAGATGAACAAGTAACATTTAAATTTTTTAAAGCATTTGAACCACCAAATATTGATAATACTAATGAATCTGTTGAGTTGCCCACACTTAAGACTATTACACATGTTGATGTGAAAAATGAAGTAAACTTACCAAGAAACTACTAATTCTATTTTAATTTTGAAATTCAAACATTTATGATATATATTGTTGATTATGTGAATTATTTAGAGGTTGAATCTTTCATGGGTATACCTAATATGGTTGTGGAAAGTTTTGAGATAGGATCTCAGCTCAAACCATATATTGAAGGGCTATCAAGTTTAGACCTCACACATTTATCCTACCATCCCTAATCAAGTGAGCAAGCAGAAGAGTCTAATATAGAGGTGAAAAAGATGTTAGAAATATATACATTGGATGAGTTATGGTGGAGTGCTTATAAGAATGCAAAAAAGTACAAAAATAAAACCAAAATATGGCATGGTAAGAGAATTAAGCACCGTGTTTTTATACGAGAACATAAATTATTATTGTACAAATTAAGACTTAAACTATTTTTAGGTAAACTTAAAAGTAAATATACACAGAGGGATGTGCCTTAGGACTTGATATGATCGTATAGTCAAGGAAGTTAAATGTAACACTGGTTGAGAGGAAACTCAACGTTATTTGACTTATATTTTTATTTTTGTTTTTTTTCTAGGTTAATTAATGTGGATAGTAATGGTGTAACAAGATTGAGCATTTTGATGACAGATGTGGTGTGCTAAGACTAAGGGAGTTAATTTCTTTCCTGTTGGGGGAGGGAACTTAATTCTTTACTTTAGTATTTATTATGCATTTTAAATTTTTAGGAATTATTTATTTATTTTTAGGATGTTTTTAATCATAATTTGGGTAGAAATTAATAAATATATGGAAACAAAATACATGCATGCTTGATATGAAACATATGAACTCAATGATAAAAATTGGTTGATATGACTAGGATGAGGTATGTAACATCCTCGTTAAGATGGTTACATTAATCATGTGATATGCTTACTAGTTTTGATTGAATTGATCCAAATATTTATGCACATGTTCATGATTGATTTTAGTGCTTTTATTAAGAGAAAAATTGTGATGAGTTGTGCGATTTGATGAGATCTACCATGTTTTAGAATCTATTTGATCATCTTTTAAGGAAAAATTCTAAATAGTATTTAGTAAGAGAAATGATTTAGGCCTTATTTGGATCGATCGAGCCTTTCAAGATAACCATTGTTAATATTCATATTCACACACTTGTGCCCAACAAAGAACCTTTAATATCTTTAAGTCATATTTTATTTCTAACCAATAACCATTACTTTTACTCTTACACCTTTCGCTTGTATGAAAAGAAAAAAATGTAATAATGTGTTATGCTACAGAGTAAGGTAAAATGTAATGCACCTTATTAATAAAAGCTCACAATACAATTATCCCTCTAGAGAAAAAGAAAATAAAATTAAAAATAAGTTTTTGAGTATTATGAAGTTGAAAAACAATGTGTGGAATAAAATAATATTAAAAGAATGTTAAGAAGGGTGTACTAAAATATCAAGGTAAAGCTCAATTGCAATTAAAAATTGCATTATGAATAAAAATAAAGCTAAGGTGTGGAAAGAGCCTAAATGTCTTCATTTATCGACCTCTACCTAAGCCTTACATTACAAGCATGTAAAGTCCTTATTGATCTTAAGCTTTGTGCACATTGATATTAGTGGAAATGGATGTGCAAAATAGACTTATTAAACTTGTTCTAAGATGGAATTGATTAGCATACTCTTATAGACTATTTTCATGAATACATTATATGATATCATGTTCTACACACACACACATGAATCAATTCGTAAAAAACCTTGCATATCCTTGTATTGATGGAATGTTGATTGATGAATATGTAAATCTCTTTGTCATAGAATTGTATGACTTTTGAAGTTGATAGTTTTTGCTAAATGTGCATGTATTAATAGATTATATTTATGAATATACTACCCATGTTAGTTTATTCAGTTAGACTTGGCTTTACTTAAGAACAAGTAAAGAATTAAGTTTAGGGGTATGATAACTCTATGAAAATAGAGTTATCAGTACATTTTTTTTATTAATATTTGCTTGTTTTATTCAATAAGTTTTATTTTTGGGGTTAAATATATTAAAATATAAACTTTTTAGTGAAAAAGGGATGAAATTATATTTGTTGGAATTTTTCTAAAGTTTTTATGGATTGTTTTTGGAATTTTTAACTCATGACCAATCAGAAGCTACCATATGGATACCACATAAGTAGGGAAGCTGACCAGGCAATGTTCATTCCAAGTTCGTTGCTTGGTTAACACACTCACCACGTGCCATCATCTGATTCATTAGTTCTTTCCACCCTTACACCACATAATCTGTAACCAAGAATCATCGAGTGCCACATGGCATTGACTCAAAATGTGTTGAAAGAGACAAGTCTTGGGTGCCATGCATCGCGTGCTGATTGGTACCAATATTTATTCATGCTATGTAGCATGTTCCTATTTACTGGTGTTATTAATTTTTTATATTTTTATCTCAACCCTTGATTTGAAGCTGATCTGACAATCCAGATTCCACTGTAGCCTAGTTTAACCCTCTAATTTCCCCATAAACCCAAAGGAGTTGAAATTAACATAATTTTTATCAATTTTTAGAGCCAAGAAGAGAGAAAAACACAAAAAAAATCAAAAAGAGATATAATTTTGATAGAGATACAAGAGGATATTAATGCTACATTTCAAGAGATTGATTGTATTTCTTCTTCTTCTCCTTTCTTTATCAATTTTCATGTCTTCCTTTATGAAATATGAGCTTTATGAATAAAATTATATCTTGTTAATTTATTAATCTAGGGGTCTTATGAACCTAATTTTCACCATATGATGATATAATATTTTACCCTAATTATGATTTTAATTTAATTATATTATTTAATCTAATTTTTATGTTATTAATTGTTTGGCCAACAATTGATCTATAGAGTCAGTTATATAGATTTGAGAAAATTATTTAATTTTGTCTTGATTAAATAACATGCATAGTTTTGAGGCAGATATTTATGATTCTTATGTATATGATCCATAATTGATGAACTTAATGAGTAGTATGCAATTTAATTGACACGAGAGTGTGATTAGGTTAATTACTAAATTATGTGTAGTTTACTTGAGAGAGGAATACGTGCTATATTAGATTCAATTAATCATGTAATTGATTGATAATTATATTGGTTGAATTTTAGTAATCCACATGCTCTTCTTAGCTACCAAATTTGATTTAATTAATTATTGTTATTTATTTTTAGTTATTTTAATTTTGCTTTCTTAAAATATAAAAACATAAAAAAAATTATTTTTTAGTTTTAAAAATTAGTTTCTAATAACATAATCTCTATGGGAACGATTTTTTCCTATCATTGTATTATTTGTTACGGTACGTATACTTGTGTATTCGTGTATCGATCAATAGTTCTTTTTTTAATAATTGGGGTAAACATTAACATGTAGGCTTTTCTTTTATGTGTTGTACATTTAATTTATTAAGCACATTTGACACTCTTAAATCTAATTATAGTATTTTCATATAATCCATTCTCTTTTTGTACAACTCTATTTTTTCTTGAACTATAGGACATGACCAAAATATTTGGTTCAAAGGGTAATGAGTTAGTACAACCAATTGACTTATATAGGCTCAAATTGTTTCACTAAAAGGGTTTCTCTTATAAAAAAATAACATTATGGGTGGAACAATTTATCCAACGTTTAATCCTATTGCTTTAATCATTTTTTAAGAAAATAAATTTTGCATTCATACAAGTTTTTAGTATAGTTATCATAAAGTTGCATTCACTTAGAAAACAAATTGAAAACTTTATCATAATATATTATCATTTAAAACCTAACATAATTTAGCAAATTTCAGCACAGATGTCAGAAAATAAAAAAATATATCATATTATTAATTCCAATTCTACTTATTGATTCTAATTAACTTAAATATATAATAAACAATCAACGAATTAAAAAAATATAATGCTTCTAAATAAAATTAAACTAATGAAGTAAAAAAAACAACAACAATAATAAAGATATGTTTGTACTCCCCTACACTATAATGTAAAAATAAGTAAAAAGGGACAAGAAAACAAAAGTGATGGGTTGCCTCTCACATAGTGTTTGGTTTTACATCATCAGTCTGGTGTTACCAATTTTTTCATCCACCATCATCCAAGATTTTAAAGTGTGTAATATCGAACTATCAAGTAAGCGGTCCATAATTTTCATTTTACATCTTGATGGTATGTCTCCAAATGAAGCATACTAGATATATTTTCCTCCCAACCTTATCTCTTTGTTATCCTTAGAGTATGTCTCCAAATTTTTCTTTTCATAATTTTGAGTGGTTGAATTGTCAAATTTGTTAAAAAAAGATAAAGCAAGGTCATTAGTAAAAAATACGGCAAGTGTAATGTCAAAATGATATTGTTTTGGCACCTCTTTGCTAAGTGCATCCACATTATTCTAAGTACATACACCTCTCTATGTACATTTACTCCTATTTCTAAGTATATTCACCTGTCAAATAAAATTAATAAAACATCCAAAAAATTCCATAAATTATAAAAAGTCCTATTTCTCATAAAATATAAAATAAACGATTTATAATACATAAGAATAATAAAATAAGCATAAATATGTAGAATTTAATAACTAAAAATAAGTATAAATTATCATTTTTAGTAACAATTAAAGGAAACTATACACGATTACTAAATGGTGCATCCTATATTTAACCATAGGCCTTATCTTCTATAAATAGTGGACTCTCTTCTCAAGGAAATGGAGTGCACCTACATGGTTATTGTGATCTCTGATTTATTAAAGAAGTGAGCCTAAAGATACTAGCATGTAAACTTTTGTAGTCCATACATCTCAGTCCCTTTGTCTTATGGACTTCTCCCATCCTTGTCGAATTCCAAGAGTGTAGATGAACTGTAGTTCTTTTTAGCCCTTCAATGTTTAATTGTGCCCTTTATTTATGAATTCAAATTAAAAACTGAAAAGAAAATTAGGTTTATGAATCTAAAATGTAACAATTAAAATAAGGGAAATTTTCCTCATTAAATTTTCAAAGGAGAAATTTAGGGCAAGATGGTAAGTAGAGGCCACAACTAAAGTTGTATGCAAGAATGATTTCCCTAAAATCACATGGTAATGTTATGGACATTTTACTATATAGAAGTCCACCATGAATGTTTTCATACCAATTCCATACCCCATTATGACTAGTAGAGTTGCGCATTCTTCATGGGTTATTAAAAATATGGAAAATCCCACTAATGGGTGGTCATTATGCTTAGTGGATGAGTGAGCTTTATAGCTTTCTATGCTTCAGAGAATACGATGACACTTGAGCTGACTGTGTCAATGAAAATTACATGCAGATTTATATTTTCCATCGGGAAGGTGATTATCAATGCCTCAGAGGATGAAGTAGTCTACGTCCTTCCTTTTCCAAAAAAAGGTTATTTCTGAGACTGTCAGTGTAGGATCTTTATTTGGGACATGCATAGAAATCATTTTGTATTGCCTCTTGGTAATCCTCCCTAATACATTCCTTACTAGAATTATTAGAATCCCCTCTAGTGAGGCCACCCATAATGACATGGACCTTTCCTATATTCTCTCTAAGAGTGTGTTTTCACTCCCTTGGAAGAAAGGTCGATCATTATTTTGGTCTTCAATTTTGTACGAGCTTTTTAACTGTTCCATATTGATAAGATTCTCAATATCATCCTTCAAATCTTGACACTCTTCAGTTGAGCACCCTGAGTCCCTATGGAATCTATAGTATTGATTTTTTATTTTTACCAATATCCATAAGTTTCTTGGGCCAACTTATTATATGCTTTAACTTGTATAAGGAATGTTTTCCTGGGCATTGTCAAGGGTGCATAGGTACCAAAATTTAGACCTTTATCTTTCTCATCTATATAGTCTTGATGGGAGCTTTTCTTTCATAAGGGTTTATATATATTTACCAATTGAGTGGCCTCCACGTATGTGGTCAGAAAATATTTTACCATGTCCCTTTAAAGATGTCCTTTTGTAGAGAGCTTGGTGTAGTGCACTTATAGCCACGAATTAATAACAGTTTTTCACTTGGATTTTCTTACTATTGAACATGTCGAAGAAATTGTTTAGGGCATCATCTTTCCCTTGATGTAGAGTCATCAAGTGTTCTATTTTTTTCAATCTTCTTATTTTGGCCAAAATATGAAAAAAGAATTGTTTTATGAACTTAATGAATGTACCAATTGTGTTAGGATTGAAGGTACAATATCAAACTCGTGCTTTCTCAGTTAGGCTAAGCTAGAAGGCTCAGCATTTGACTACATCACTATAAGTATAAAAGATAATTCAATCTTTGAGAATTGTATGAATTGTGCTAGGCCACAGGGTATGGTATAAACTCTTGGGTTTTTTTTTGGTTAGGGTGAGATGGAAAGCTTGACACTTGATTACATCATTGTAAGTATAACATTCCATTCAACCTTTAAAGTTCTCAAGGTGTTCCAATAGGTCTTTATTACCATCTTAAGAACTCATGTTGGGATTCTTGAATTTATTTGAAAGTGGGATGGCGGTGACTTTTGGTGTGAATGGGGACTCATTAGAAATAACCAAGCCTAGGAGTTTACACCTATTTAGTCTTTGCTATATCTTTTGTAATTAAACATCTAAGATATTGATGGTGGTTTGGAGGACTGTAGATACACCCCTTAGTTGATTATCTCTGAGATGGTCATTGGCCATTGATATTGCATTATCTCCATGACTTTCCTAGAGAGAGTAGTCACACAGGTTGGGAATAACGGATCCCAAGCGATCCAAGATGAATGTATGGATAGGCAGGGTCTGAGCCTTTGTAAGTAGGTAGCTATAGACTGTATGAGACAAAGTTATCTATCTAATTTATGGGCTTAGACCTCACATCTCTAATCTGAGCATGTGTGGTTGCGGACCAGATCAGAAGCACTTTGGGTATTAGAAGAAGTCACAAGGACATCTTCTAGTTCAGGAACTTGTGGCCCTTGTTGGTATTTCAATATACTGTGGAGCACATTCTCCATTTTCATTAGGAAAACTTCCATCCGTGCTCTTTTTTTATGCTCCACTTGGGCACATTGTGGCTGTGGCTGTGTGGGGTTGTGAACATATATAAGTGGTTGAAAAAATTGTTGGACATGAGGTAGGACCTCATTATCCTTTACTGAAGCTTGCTTGTTCGACTTAAGAGGTTCATGCATCTTGAAAGGATAGAAACATGTGGGCTTTTAGAGACCAAGCATAATGAATTTATTTTAAAGTAGTTTTTATTTGGACTTTTAAGGTCTTTTCTTCAAAGACTATCTTGTTCAAAGCACGCGATAACACTATAAATCTTTTTCTCTCTAGTTGGGATTCAATTAGTAGAGCACAATCTTTCCAACAAACAACACCAGATATTGATACCGATTTTTTTCAACACCAATGATTGGATGCACTTCTCCTTCCTATGGACCTAATAATAGAGAACACATCATTAGGACTTTCGAACACCAAAATATATGGCAATTTTTAGTCCTCTAAAACTTAAGTAAATTTGGATAGTGAGAAGAAAGAGAAGACTAGTGTCTCTCTTTGTTATGTAGAAAGATACAAAAAGATATTTATGGATAGATTATAGATTTTAGTGTCCAAAGCTATGTTTAATAGTAAGTTGTGATGTATATATATATGAGAAAGTATACCTACCAATGAACATTATCCATAGTAATAGACTTATCTTAATATCAAAGCTTTATCTCCTCAATTATCTTGTTGTAGAACAATTAAGAGATTAAATGCTGATTGTTTATCCCGTGGGATATTTATCAAATATTGGTGTTTATTTGCTAACTCAACATTTACTAGATTGGCCTGTGAGTTATTTACGGACTGAGATCTCTTATATTGCACCACATGGCGTAAACTATTTTACACCTAATACTATATAATGGGTCAGCCTTAAGAATTCTCACATAAGCAATGGTGCTTCATGGCCTAAAAGCCAAAAGATTGAAATTGTTATTATGGGATCAAATGGTAAGTCCTTGTTCTTGCTTTAGTGTGATACGATTATGAAATTGTTGGAAAAGGAATCTGACTTTTAATTTTATCAAAGTTTAGTTTTTAGCACATGTGATCTTGGTCATAAGATCAAGGGTCTTCTTGCTACTTGTTGCTTTCTTATTAATCTTGTGTGCTATATTTTCGATTTGAGTTTTAAGACATTTTGTTGTATTTAATATCTTAGACTGAATTCATCCAGCTTCTACGATGATTATCATAAAGCTATTAGTGGAAGTCCTTGTGTAGTATTTTCTGATATGCATTATGTACTTTTGAAGAAATTATACAAAACCCAAGCTATGTCATTCAACAACGTACATATCAAACTATGACTAGATGCAGATGAGACATTGATAAACCACAAAGATCTCAACGTGTTTCTAGGCCAAATTAGAGATACTTGGAATGAGTCTTGGTCTAGTTGTTAGAGTCTTAGTTAATGTCCTATTTGTTTTTGCAATTTAGTTGTAATGTCCTATTTTTTTGCACATTAATTGTTTATGCTTTCATGGTTCAATTATGCATGAGAGTTGTTGGTGGCCATAAGTTTAGGAAGAGTAGTTAGAAAATATATGTATTTAAACTCATTCAATGAATAAGAAAATTATATTAATTAATTGTGGTATGCTCTCATCCAAAGAGAGCATTTTTCATTTCATTTTAGGAGCTTTGGTTAGGACTTATCATTGGTATCAGAGCTTCATTACAATGGAAACCAATAATGAAAGAATTGAAACCTTAGAGGCTTGACTCAGCGACATTCAAAATGGAATGCAGCGCCTTACTTAAACTGTTAATAGGCTGTCTGAAATTTTTCTTGCAACGAAAGACAACTTGAGTAGTCACAACAATGGGTGAGAAGAGAATGATGGCAACAGACAAATATTTTCTTCCAAAATGGTGAAATAGGAATTCCCTAAATACTCTATTGATGATCCAACAGAATGGTTGAACTGAGTATCCCAATTATTTGAATATCAAGGCACGAAAGATGACCAAAAGGTCTCTCTAACATTTTATCATCTAGAAAGAGAAGTTAATCAATGGTTGCATCGCGCTTATTAGGAGGATGGCCGCTTGGTAACTTGGGAATTATTTGAGGAGAAACTATGGGCTTGTTTTGGGCCAATAGAGTATGAATACTTTGATGAAGCTCTATCCAAGGTGCTACAGACTGGGTCCTATCGTGATTACCAAAAGGAGTTTAAGAGGTTGGGTAATCAGATTCACGGTTGGTAACAAAAGGCACTGGTAGGTTCGTTCATGGGTGGACTACGACCAGAAATTTCTGAAACAATTCATATATTTAAACCCAAATCGTTGAAGGAAGTAACGAGCTTGGCTCGTATGAAGGACAAAAAATTACAAAACTAGAGGGGGATTTCAAGCCTACCACTACCTGTTTGCACCCCACTGGCGCCAGCAACAACGACAAAAGTCTCACATATTAAGAGGCTATCTTAGGACGAGATGCAAAGACAGTGTGCCCAAGGGCTTTGCTTCAACTATAATGATAAATTTTCTTCTGGACATAAGTATAGGGGCCCTCAACTACTCCTATTGGAAGGTAACATGGATGATGAATCTAAAGGAGACAATAACGAAGCCAATTCAAATCTGCCCTCTGATCCATAAATTTCATTGCATGCTTTATACCGGATGGACAGCTACATATAATTTCATCAGTGACAAGGTCGCTGCCTTACTACGTCTTCCCGTGTTACCTACTGAACCATTCAATGTGTGAGTTGCAAACGGACAAGCATTGAAATGCCAAGGAAGATTTGACAATATCCACATCTATGTCCAGGGTATTCCATTTTCCATTACTTTTTACTCTTTACCACTAACTAGTTTAGACATGGTATTGGGTGTTCAATGATTGGAACAACAAGGATTGATTGTGTGTGATTGAAAAAAGATAACAATGGAGTGTCAATAGGCCAAAAAACCTAAATTATTACAAGGGACCAACACTCAAATCCTACAACAAGCATCTCTAGAAACAATCTCAAAGGACATGAGATGTAATGGCTCCAGGTTTGCAATCTTCTTGTAATCACTAGAAGTTCCACAATAGACCATCCAACCACACATACAAGTGTTATTAAGGCCTTCGCTGCCATTTTTTTAAGAACCACAAAAATTATCCCCAACTCACAAAATTGACCATTATATTCCCCTTAAAGAAGGAACAAATTCAATCAACGTACGCCCCTACATGTATGTCTATTGTCAAAAAGATAAAATTGAAAAACAAGTTCTAGACACGTTAAAATTGGGGCTAATTCGATCAAGTACCAGTCCTTTTTCATCATTTATTTTGCTTGTTAAGAAAAAGGATGATACATGGAGATTTTGTATTGATTATCGAGCCCTTAATTCTGTTACCATCGAAGATTGATTCCCCATTCCAACTGTCAAGGACATGCTAGATGAACTTTATGGAGCATCCTATTTTACCAAACTAGATCTTTTGGTTGGCTATCACCAGGTACCCATGGCTACATCTGACATACATAAAATTGCCTTTTGTACTCATAATGGATATTATGAATACCTTGTTATGTCATTTGGTCTTTGTAATACCCCATCCATTTTTCAAGGTATAATAAACTCTATTTTCTTCCATACCTCAGTAAATTCATTCTAGTATTCTTTGATGATATTTTAATTTATACCCTCAAGTGGAACATGCATCTTAAACATGTCAAAACATCTTTTGAAATTTTAAGGCAATATACATTTTTTTAAACTACAAAAATGTGTATTTGGCCAACAAGAACTAGAATACTTGGGACATAGTGGAACAACTTATATCAAGGCCATGCTTGATTGGCCTTAATATACTAATGTTTCAAAATTACATGGATTCTTAGGTCTTACAAGTTATTATCAAAAATTTGTTGCAACTATGGCATCCTAGCTCGATTACTCACTAATCTCTTGAAGAAAGGCCAACTTGGGTGGACTAAAGACACTACGAACTCATTCACACTACTTAAAAAAGCTATAACTACAACCCATACCTTCACCATGCCTAAGTTTTAGCAACCATTCACTATCAAATATGATGCTTTAGAGGAAGGGATTAGAGTCATACTTACTTAGGAAGGAAAACCCATTAGCTTTATGAGTCGAGCTTTAGGAGTATTGAAGTTGGCATGGTCCATATATGCCATGGAGATACTTGCAATCATTCATTCCATATGAACTTGGAGACCTTATCTCTTCGGGTAGAAATTCTAAATCCAAACTGATCAACAATGCCTTAAGTACTTACTCGAGCAGTGTATGATCAAACCAGAGCAATAAAAAATAGGTTGCAAAGAAAATTCAACAGTTGATGCCCTTTTATGCGAGTGAGGCTCTCCAAATCTTAATGCTTTATTTATTTCACAGGCTCATATTTGGGAAGGTACTCAAAATAGTACTTGAAGGCAATGCTTATATGGACTGCATCATCAAGATAGCTGTTACCAAACCGGGCCTACCCTACACCAAGCATAATAGGTTGATCTTATACAATAATCGGGTGGTGGTGCCTCCCAAGTCTCAAATTCCAAATAAGCTAATGTGTGAGTTCCATGATTCTCCTATTGGTGGTCACTCCAGAGTGTTGCACACCTATAAATGTCTCTCTTAGTAGTTTTATTGGCCATCTATATCTCCTCTTGTGATGTTTTTCAATGAGTTAAGGCTTCTACATTTTCCTCTATGAGACTCTTACAACTGCTACCTATTCTTTACAATCAAGTATGGGATGACATCACAATGGATTTCATCGAAGGTAAGCTCCCATTATAAGGAAAGAACACCATCCTTATAGTGGCTGATCACCTTAGCATCTCAACCCACATCTTGACATTGACTCACCTGAAAACTTTGTTGATGGCATCGTCAAATTGCATGGCCTGCCCATATCAACACTAGCAATTGTGATCCCATTTTTATCAGCCAATTTTGGCGTGAATTCTTTAAAATTTTTGGCACTCAATTGAAAATGAGCTCATCATACCATCCACAAACTAATGGACAGTTTGAAGTCATCAATCATTATGTTGAGCAATATATGTGTTCCTTGGTTCACCACTATCCAAGAAAATGGTACTCTCTTCTTCCCTGAGCAAAATTTTGGCATAATAAAGCCTACTATGCTTTTACGAGTATGACACCTTTTCAAGCTCTGTATGGGCGATCTCCTCCCATGATTCCATACTATAAATTGGGCTCTTCTTCTATTCAGGAGATGGACCAAAACTTGGCTTCATGCAATGATCTTATCACTCAACTCAAGCTCAACTTATATGCAGCTTCCAAGCGAATGAAACAAATGGCTGATTCAAAATGACGTGACAATATTCAATGGCAACGACCATGTTTTCCTTAAACTACACCCTTATCGATAGCAAATAGTGTTCAAACAAGCATCTCAAAAACTAGCTCATAGGTTTTATGGGGCCTTTGCAATTGTGAGTGCATCGACAAGGTAGCATATCAATTCTAGCTTTATGTAAGCTCTCGGATCCATTCAGTATTCCATGCTTCTTTGTTGAATAAGAAGATTGGTGATTCACATGCATGTTGTCCTACTTTTTTACCTTTCAACGATGACTGTGTCATCATAATAGAACCTAAGGAAATCATAGTTACTCATTGGATTAAAAAAGGGGAAATGTTTTTAAGGAAAGCTTGGTCAAATGGAAGAACCTTCCCATGGAAGATGCCAGTTGGGAGAATGCAGTAGAACTACAAGAAGGATTCCCTACTTTGAACCTTGAGGATAAGGTTCCTATCAAAGGCAGAGGTATTGATAAACCATGAAGATCTCAATGTGTTTCTTGGCCAAATCAGAGATATTTGGAATGAATCTTTGGCTAGTTGTTAGAGTCTTAGTTAATGTCCTATTTTTTCTACAATTTAGTTGTAATGTCTTATTTTTCTACAATTTAGTTACAATGTCCTATTTTCTACACTATAATTTTTTATGCCTTCATGGTTTAATTATGCACGACAGTTGTGGCCATAATTTTAGGAAAAACATTTAGGAAGTGGTGGCCATAAGTTTAGGAAGATTAGTGAAAAAATTATATTAATTAATTGTAGTATGCTATCACCTAAAGATAGCAATTTGCATTTCATTTCAGGTGTTTTGGCTGGGACTTATCATATTCATACCTATCATCTCATTTATGAAATTTCGTACTAAATGAGATTGTGATTGTTAGCATACTTTTTAATTCTATAGATTGTTTTCTTTTCATTTCAAGCAAGGACACCATAAAACCATATGAAGTCTCACGAATTGGAAGCTTCAGGTGCATAATTTATGCTAGCAAGAGATTTTATTTCATTAAAATTGTGTTATACCCCTTGTTAAAGTTGCATAAACCCATTCCATATGCTTATTGAATGGTAGAAGCTGTCTCTTTACTCCAAATTCAGAAAGATCTTAAGAAGTTAAATCAAGGAGACAACAGAGAGGAAAGCATAAAAGGTTGTCGAAGAGAAACAATTCTATGCTTAACTCTGTGGCATATCAATGTGGCTGACGTTGTGTCAACTTTGTCACTTGTTTGCCAAGCAGTAAGTTCCAATAATTCTTTTAGTTGCGTTTTAATTTCATTGTTTATGCAAAAGACTAACTTTTTGTGAGGTAATTTAAAGGATTTCATAAATAAAGAGTTGCATATACAAAATAAAAAATAATATTAATTATATTTTTATTATTATTTATTTTCAATTACAAAAAATGTTTTATATATATATATATAAATATTTCATTTTATTAAAACTATATTAAAATTATCGAGTTTTATTGATATATTGAGAATTAAAACCTTAAAATTTAAAATTCAAGTGTAACACAATTCTATTTTATACATTAAATTATCTATAATTTTTTAAACATTACACTTAAAATTATTTGACAAAAATTAAGATGGGTCATGTGTCCCTCCTTTCCAGCATATACATCTGCCTCTCAAGAGTTATATCTTTTTCATTTTAACTATCATGTGGCAAGAAAGATGCATTTTGAAAAAAAAGGCATCCAAACTTTCAAGTTCTTTAGAGAGGCTAATGTATCCAAGCTACGAAGTTGTGAAGCTCCATGCTCAAGCATTGAAATAATTAGAAACTATCTTCAGCGTAAGTATTTGTGTGCTTTCACTACTACAATACATGCATATGGCCTTAGTTTTTAGCCTTGATCGTAGGTCTATGACCTTAGTTATTTAAAAATCGAGGTCATAAGGTACATCTATGATCTTAGTCTTTCAACAACTGAGGCCATAGTGTATGTCTATGGCCTTGGTTTTCAATAACCGAGGTTATAGGGTATGTCTATGGCCTCCGTTTTTTAAATAATCGAAGTCATAGACATACCCTATGGCCAAAGATTTAAATAAAAATAAAAATATTAATTAAAATATTAAAAGTCAATATAAATTATAATAAATTTATTAATTACAATATTAAAATTTATAGTATATTAAAGTTAAAAGTGCAATTACATTTAAGAGTTTATACACTAAAACATAATAAAACCTTATTAGCTAATTCTACTATTACAAAATGACATTTTACTATTACAATCATTTATAAGTGTACTTCGAATCAACATAATCAAGTCCACAATGACTTCAGTAGAAGTGTAAAGAAAAGGAAAATACCATAAGTGTGATGGTGCTAGTGTATAGGTTCTGGCGTTGTGCCTAGCATTGGTGCTGGTACTCGTACTTGGCATTGGTACTAGTGCCTGGCGTTGGTGCTAGGGCTGGTGTTGGTGCTGGTGCTTGGCCCTGGTGCCTGATATTGGTATTGGTGCTAGTACTGGTGCTTGCCGTTGGTTCTAACTGGGTTTTTGTAACTAATGTTAGTCATAACCAAAAGGTCCAACTAGATTTTTGCAATGTATCTAATTTTTCAAAATAGAAAAATTGACTTTAATTTCCATTGTCCTCTCCCAATATAAAGGAAATTAGCATCCCATGTGCTACAATAGATGAATTGTTTTCAAAGAGAAACTAAACTCCCAAAAATTGACAACGAGAAACAAAATTGAAACACTTGCTTTGCAATCAATCATGCACCAATTTTTACATGTCATAGTTATAAAGGCATGTAATATAAATTGTGAGCTACATTTATCAGTGTCAGAGCCTATGCACTAACACTAGCACCAGCAACAATACCAGTACCAGTGCCAGGAACCAGCACTAGTGCCTATCCATTAGCACTAATACCAGTGCTAGGCACCCCACTAGAACTAGGCAACAGGTACCAACATCAGTATGCCAGCACTAGCACCAGTACCATTGGAGCATTCTACTAATGCAAGTATAATGTCTTCTAAAAACGATCTTTGTATTTTACCTACATTAGATAGAATGCAAAAAAAACTAATAACAAAAAGAACAGGAAAAATGCATAATCTGAAACAGTAACAAATAAATGCATACTTCTTCTTCCACAAATAATTCTAGAACTGCACCAACACTAAGATAAAATAAGAGAAAACTGAAAATATTGAAAAGGATAAATGGAAGCTACATATTTATGTTTGACTAGTTCATAAAATAAACTTTCTTAATAGAATTTGTCCCAAAACAAAAAGAAAAATAAAATAATGGAAAATTTTAGCAAAGGAACAATGATAGTTTGAGAGTAGGATAATGTACCTTAAATATTGAAATAGGTTTTTTAAAAATAATATGCTCAAAGTAGTGTCACAAATACAAGTCTTTCAAAGGATATCACTCCCTCAAAATAGTCCTCTATTCCAAATCTTTTAAGTGCTTAAGTTGTATAGTTCTTTTCTGAATTTGTAAAAATCTATAGAAAAAATTAAATATGATCTGATTATTAACAAGCCATCCAATAACACTAACTAATATGAGAAAGAAGAAGTTGATTACAATAAAACATACAACATGTGCTGCTACTGGTGTGTTGGTATGTTGTTGCAATTGCTAGTGTGTTGGTCACTGATGACTCTATGAAAATAGAGTCATTAGCGCACTTTTTCACTTAATATTTACTTGTTTTATTTAATAAATAATATTTTGTGGCTAAAAAAATTAAAATATAAACTTTTTAGTGAAAAGGGTGAAAATATAATTTTTGGATTTTTCTGGAATATTTATGATTTTTTTATGAATTTTTAAATCATGACCAATTAGAAGCTGCCACGTGGCATGCAATGCAAACATAGGAGCTGATTGAGCAAGTTACGTGGACGCCACACAAGCGCAAGCTTGGAGAGCGAATCGCATTGCGCTGCGTGTGAGGAGGAGAAACACACGCCACGTGTCAGCACTGCATTCAATCCGAGATCAGAAATCAGTCAACACGTTATGACACGTGTCTCCACTCTATTGCTCGAAGCGTTCCACCTGTGCGCCACGACATCCATTTCGGCGAATTACGTCGCGCCACGTGGTGTTGACTCGGTGAAGGTTGACTCTTACCGGTCTCGCCTACCACGTGTCTCTCTCTGATTCGCCCAATAAACTTCTAATGCCACGTGTCACGCTGTGATTGGCTAAAACTGTCAGTTTTTCTTGTTTTGATCATAGCCCTTGATTTGAAGCTGATCAGACGGTCCAAATCGCATAATTTTGGTCAGTTTTTAGAGCTAAAAAGAGAGAAAAATTCAAGAAACAACACAATTTTGGTGGAGATTCAAGAGGAAATTAATTCTACAATTCAAGAGATTGATTGTATTTTATTTTCTACACTTTTCTTTATTAATTTTATGTCTTTCTTTATAAAAAATATGAGCTTTATGAACACAATTATGTGTAATTAATTTATTAATCTAGGGATCTTATAAACTCAATTTTCACCATGTGATGATCTAATATTTTTTCTCAATTATAATATTAATTTAATTATATTATTTAATCTGATTTTTATGCTATTAATTGTTTGGCCAACAATTTATCTATAGAGGTAATTAAATAGATTTGAGAACATTATTTAATTGTTTGTCTTGATTAAATAACATGCATAGTTTCTAGGCAGAGATGTATGATTATTATGTATGTGATCCATAATTGATGAACTTAATGAGTAGTATGCAATTTAATTGGCATGAGAGTGTGATTAAATTAATTACTATATGGTGTGTAGTTTACTTGAGAGAGGAATACATGCTAGGTTAGATTCAATTGATCATGTAATTAATTGATATTATATTGGGGGGATTTTAGTGATTCGCATGTTTAGAAAATTGGGGGATTAAGTATTCTTAGATATTTTCTCATATATCTTTTTAGTCACAAAATCTGATTTAATTAATTATTACTATTTACTTTTAATTATTTTAATTTTGCTTTCTTAAGATATAAAAACACCAAAAAATTGATTTTTATTATTTTTAGTTTTAAAAATTAGTTTCTAAAAAAATAATCTCTGTAGGAACGATCTTTATTTATCATTATATAACTTGTTACGATACGTATATGACCTCTCATTTCATCTTTAGTAATTTTCATATAAACACTTTATTTATAGTGAGAAAAATCTTACAAAATCACAAGAATAATGCAATTATTTTTTGCATAACTAAAGTTCCTAATTTCATAAATATGTACTAGTACTTACCAGTGTGTTGGTGTGTTGGGCAGCTGGTGTTAATGCACTGGTGCACTGGTGTGCTGGTACGCTGGTGTTGGTGCAATGGTGTTGGTACGTTGGTGTGTTGGTGTACTGGTATGCTGGTGCTAGTGCACTAGTCTACTGGTATGCCTGGTGCCTGGTGTAGGTGCTAGCGTATTTCACCCCAATTTTTGTTCTAGTGATTAGCAAAAAGCTACCATAGATTTATAGAAAATGAAATGTCAATACATATAATTTCAGAACAACTTTGTTGAAAAAACTAAGACAAATAGTTGGGAGGAGATGATATATCCAGTAGTCCTCTCCAGAATTAGAATTCCCCCATCCAATTAGCTTGATTGCATGACCTCCCATTTCATCTCCATTAATGTGCTTATAAACACCTAATTTATGATAAGCCAAATTCTACATAATCATAAGAATAATGCAGTTTTTTATTTCTTAACTAAAGTTCCTAATTTCATAAATTATGTACTGGTACTTATCTTGTATACACTAAAAGAGATCTCATAACCAGGCTTACAAATATGCTGCAAATAATGGATGACATTGCTTTCTGGTCCCTCTACAACAAGCTGTAGACAATGGATGAAATTAAATTCAAAAAATGGTTTGAAGGAATTAAAAATAATAAAAGAAAAATAAGATCTAAAAAACTTATTCATTAATATAACTAAAGGAATGAACTAGCAAAAGAATCTCCTTATGAGCAAATAAAAGTCAAGTAATAAGATAATGATAGAGATTGTATAATAAACAAGTTTTAGCAGTTGTCATCTTTTCTACCACGTGCAATCTAGATTTCCAAAATCATATGAAACATCATTCTCAAACAAATAAAAATTTCCAAAAGCTCAATGTTGGATATACAAAAACAAAACTGCAGAGGAAGATTTACAAGAAAACTTTTCCACATGATGAACAAATCAATAGTAAATAGAGAAATTTTGACCATGCTATCATGCGGAGTGGTGGTGGTCTCCCCTCTCAGTTAGTGTCAATTGGTGAGAAAAAATGGATTGACATAGTGGTCAGTGTTGTCTTTTTTGTCATGTGAAGCAACATAATTTTGATTTCAAGGATGTTGATGAACTTAATCTTCATTTCAAGAATATAATAAGCTTAAAACCTAACAAAATTGCATGAAATAAGAGTAGGAATTAACTAGTTGTTCATGAACAGAGAAGGCATAACTCATGAAGAAAGTTCAAGACCAGAGATGGCATACCTCATGGGGTTATATGAGTATCCATTTTATTATAAGGCCTAATAGGCCTATATTCTGGTACAACTTGTAACTCCTTCATTTATCCCTATCTTTGCGACTTCTCAAATAGTAGCTTGCAATAGATTCAAAGGAGTGCACAAACGTCTTTAGGGTTAGTAGGTTAAGAATCTCCACTGTGTTTTGGGATTTATCAACTGCTTCGAGAAGTGAAAGGTCAATGTTGTTGCCGTTGACGTTGACATAGGCAGAGCGACAGAGAGGGTGAGCGGTACAGTTGAAGTTGGGTCATGAAAAAGAATGGTGCGTGCTAGGGAAAATGGAAAAGAAAAGAAGAAAAGGATACGCATTGGTGATGATCAACGTTGGGGAAAAGAAAGAAAAAGAAAAAGAAAGGGAGGGAGGGCAAACGAAAAAAAAAAGAGGAAAAATAAAAAATTGAGAGAGAAAAATAAAGAAATTTAATAAAGAAATTTGGTATATGGTGTAAAAAATTGATAGGATATACCTATTCTTCGGTTTTTAAATTATCAAGTTCAAAACCTTATGTTCTTGGTTTTTAAAAAAACAAAAGTTTAATTTCTGAGACCATATGAATGTATTATATAAGTGAAATTTCTATATGTCTTTGGTTTATATATGAATGAATACTATGCAGTGAGAGTTCTACATATTTATCTTGTACCAGACTTGTTTTATGTTCTATGAAAGTTAGTATTTCATCACTTCTATGGTGCCAAGGCTGCTGCATATAGTAGAGAAAATTGGGTGCGCCATGAAAAGTGACGGCAAAGCAATAGCTGCTTCATCATCATCGTGACTAATCTCTTTCCTATTTAATTAATATTTTTGATGAAGACTGTGCATGGTGGGTTTTTATGGAAATATTGGACTATTACCTTACAATTTACATGTTTTTTGTTGTTATTATTATTATATTGATTAAAACATGTTTATGTTTTCCAAATTAGGCCTCTTTAAGGCATATATGAAAGTTTGATGTTAAATATTTCACCCTTCATTAATTTTCCTTGTTTTATAATTCCCGTAACTTTTGTTTTCATATCTTATATAATGTTTTAAATAAGATGATGCATTGAGTTGTAGTTATTATGTGATAATGTTTATTAAGATAATTGTTATCTCCACGTGCACTTTAATAGTTGATTTGATAATTTTAGGTAATTTTATTATGTTAGTTATAACTTTTTTTTTTATCATTCATTCTTTTCTTTAAAGACTTAATTACCAATCAATATTTATATTTGCCCATGAAGCTCACGGAGGAAGGACTTTTGAATGTGAAGATATTGATAAAATGGAAAATGAATAGGCAAAATTTGTTAATGTTTACCTTAAATTTTAGCTGTTATAAATTTGAATATGTAAGTATAAGTTTAATTTCTTACTTTTCGACAACTTTAAAGTATTCACAAATAATGTTATGTGAAATTTTCATATTTTTATCATGCAATGAAATTTTGGATGTTTTAATCATTTTGCTTCAAGAAAATATCTATAGGTTACTTTGATTAAAATATCAATATATTTGTTTTTATTCAATTGGATTTAAGTGATATGTCACCTAGTATATACCATATGTTTACTTTATGTATGTACAGGGTGTTATGGCAATATATATTGGCATATCATGTTCAAATGCATCTACATATGGCCACAGTATTTATAGAAAGCTAAGGTTTTACTATAATTTTTAATAAAACTATGGTCATAGGTACCTTATAGCCACAATTTTTAGTAAAGTTTATGGCCATAGGTTATATTTAATTATAACATAATAATTTATAGTCATTATTTTTGTTAAAAATGATAATTATAAAATATCTTATAATTATCTTTAAAAATTGTTAGTGTCATTCTACCTTTGATTACAATTAAAAATCATGACTAAAAGAGTATCCTATTGTAGTGCACCACATAAGTATCCTAACCATGTATGTCATTTAAGAAAAGCCATATATGTCCTATAATAGGCTCACAAAGGTGTTCTTAAAACCTAATGAATGTCTAATAGAGTAGGGATTTCATGGATCAAATTCAAATGACTCAATGGTGATTTACAATAAAAATAATGACTTTATTGGATTTCTCATCTATAAAAATGAGAAAATGGTAATATGTAGTAGGAAGTTTTGTGTATTGGTTTCCTTTAAAATTTAGGTGAACTCAACTCTTCCTTACGAATTGAGATTACTAAGTCACAAGAAGGTTTACACCTTTTCCAATCCAAACATGTGAATGACCTATTGGATAAAGTTTAGCTTCAATCCCCAAAGCCTATCCTTATTGTTGTGATGCCTAGTGATAAACTTCTAAATCATTATGGTACACCACTAGCTAATGGTACTCAATTTAGAACAATTGTTGGTACACATCAATATTGTACACTTACAATACCTAAGATTAGTTTCTCAATTAATAAATTGTTTCAGTTCCAACATTCTCTCTTAGAGAAGCATTGGACTACAACAAAGAAACCTCTTGAGATAACCAATGTTAGGATAGAGCCCTAAAATAAAAATGAGTCTGTATTTTTATTGTTGAAATTAAAATAAAATAGTAAATTGTTTTATATACATGTGTGTTATTTAATTAATTAAGTAAAATCTTAAAATCTCTTTTTATTAAAATTTACATAAACTCATTATATAAGAATATAACAAATGAATTGAGACTAAGTAAAATAATCTATATTATCTATGACAATTAATTAAAGTATGAAATATTTTATTATATCACTAGTATGATCTATATCCAATGGACATAGAGTTACCCTAATATGGGGTAATTGATATGGAGACATCTAATTAGGGGTAATTATGTGTTATAAAGATCATGCATGACTTGACCGATGTAGTGAATATACTATTAACATCTATTTATTCATGGATATTTCATTATGTCATAGATTATTATGTGCGAGATGATCATAATCTGGAGTGATTTGACTAACCCTTTTTCATGACACCCTGATTTTTGACTTACTCAGCCATGCCCCACCAATTGTTGGGCTAAGATACCTTATATCTTGGTATTTCAATGTTCATGGTGAGTTGGAAGGTTATCTCCCAAGATGAAGAATCCAATCCATCTTTGAAAAATGTTACATAATGGTTCCTTTTTTTAGTATTTTCAGAGTTTGGATGATTATACACACCCTATGATATGCTCATAGTGGAGTTATTCATAAGAACTATGAGTACTCAAGGAGAAGCAGTAATTAGAAGGATAAAATAGACATTTTAAGAAACTCTAGTTATGAACCAACTTTGAAGGATTGAGTTAGACCTAATGATTACATCAATGGATTATTTATGTAAATTTAAATTAGGTAAACATTTGATGTGATACTAAAAAGATTAATTCCAAGTTTATAGTTGAATAACTCAAGAATTAAATAAAGTTGGATATTAATTAAGTGGTTAGTTAATGTGTCAAATTTTATTTAAACTCAAATTTTGTTCTACTTCTGAGAAAAATATACAATTATGAATTAATCATTTATTGATCAATTAATGTATTTATTAAAGTTACAATTTAAGATTGTTATAAATGTCAAATAAATATATAAGAATATTTTGGTAATATTGTATGATAATATTTAATATAATGAATTAATTAAATATTTATTTTATTTGGTTTGAATAAATAAATAGTATTATTTGATTAATGAAGGGAAAAATTGTGTTATCACACATGGTAGGTGTGTAAGGCTTGTTGGACAAGTTTAAATTTTTTTATTAAATATTAAATATGATTTAAGATTTAAGTTAAATTAAATAGAAATTTAATTATTTCTTAAAAATCAAATGAGAATATAAACAAAATTTGAGTTGATGTTTGACTAGAGGTAAAATAAAATCCTCCTGGTTAAGATTTTGACAAACAAAAAGCTCTAAGAGACTCTATGACTAGCTCGGGTTTTGCAATATGATTTTAATTGAAATATGTTTTTAATTAAGTTGTAACCCAAATACACATTATAAAAGGAAACAAAATTTACCCTTTGTTCCTTGACTGATCACATTTAAACTTTTTAGAGAAATTCCAAAAACTCAGTCGAGAGTAAATATTTTGTGAGACACAATTTTCCAAACCAAACTAGTGAGAAAAATAGTTTTCTTAGTTCTTTCTAGATATTCAACTATTTGATATTCTAGTAGAAATTAGAACTTTTCGGTATATACAATTGTTGGGAGAAAGGCTTGAAAGATCAAAATGTTTCAATTTGATATTCATCTTCTCCCAATTGAAAATTATAAATTTTATAAGTTATATGATTAATAATATTAATAAAATCCAAAGGATCTGAAATCTGAAATTTTGGTTATACCATGCTCTTACAAAATTGATAAAGATTTGATATTTATCAAGAATTTCTTTTGAATCAAAACCAATACTCAAGGACTCAACAAGCCAAGTCAGTAGATCTTTTTGATTTTCTTATTCATCTTGGTTTTGGATGGAATTTTATTCGTTTTAAATTTACCTTATTTGGGATAAGAAAAGGTTTTTCGTTGGATTTTTAATGGATTAGGCTAAACACACGAAGTGAAGAATTGGATATGTCCAATTGAAAATTTAGTTAGTTAGTTTTATTAATTTTATTTTTTTATCAAAAGGAAACTGATTATAAACAATGTGGTGTTTTTATTTTGGCTTGTCTTGAATGTTTGTATGAATTATTCATGTTTTGAAAAAACATTGACATGCATATACTATGCCATAGAGAATAGGTGTACCTACCCACATTAAAATTGTCCAATTAAAAATGTATGCCATATGCACATGCATGCATCAAAATTGTTTATGCAAATGCAAATGGGAAATTAATTTAATGAGAACAAATTAAGATAAATAAAACACATAAAATTTTCTAAATACAACTACTTATAATTTTTATAATTAAAATGTGTTTGGACTAAATGAAAATGATTTAATTTTAAAGTTATTTTGATTTAAATAATTTAAATAACAAAATAATAAACATTTAATGTTTTTTCAAAATTAAGGTAAAACCATTTAAAATATTGACTGGGAGCAGTGAAGCCTAACAAGCATCCAAAAGGATATTGGGCCACTATTGAAGCCATTTATTGATTTCTAAATGAAGTGTCTTTGGAATAAGTTTTGGAAACCTAAATAGTGTGTTACATTCAATAAATATAATTAAAGAGTTAATTATGTTTGGACCTAAACTTAGGGATTATAAGCGATTTATCAATATAGAAATATTAATAGCCTCACTAATTAAAAATGTCTCATCCAATAAGAGCGCTTAATGACCAACATAGAATTGGAATCTAAGTCTTCTAGCATTTGGATAACCCTTAGGAGTTTAGAATTGACTATATACATGCATCATTCATTATGCGATAATTTTCTAACATTTTTAGTTTATATATATAATGTTGCTTGTTTATTATTTAACTAATAAATCTTATTTTAACCCTTCTAAAAAATGATAAGTTAATCTGTCAAAACTTTAACAAATGGAAAGAAACTTAAAGTTGGTCTTGATTGCCAAAAATGTGATTTTTTTCCTTATGGAAGAATTTCCACCTTTTCCACGTGCTAATGCCATGAATTCTATTCATGAGGTATATGACCATTAGGGCGAGGCCAACAAAAATGCAAGGTGCTATCTTAGAGTTATGACGAATGATGTGATCAAGGTCCTTCATGAGAAGCTTGAGACTAATTATAAGATAATGGAGTCTCTACAACTCATGTTCAGTTGACCATCGAAACAAGTTAGGCAAAGCTATGAAAATGATCATGAATGCCAAGAATAGAGAAGGAACTTTAGCTCTTGAGCATATCCTTAAGATAATTATGCACATTAATGATGCAGAGGGTAATGGTGTGATTATTAATGAGGCCATTCAGGTGTGGATGATCTTGAAAATATTACCTCTTAGTTTTATTCAATTTAAAACTAAATGCTTTATGAATAAGGTAAGGTACATCTTGACTAAATTACTGAATGAGCTCACTACCTTTAAATCTGTAATAGAGAATAAGAAGGCAAAGAATGAGAAAAATGTTGTCATGGCTCAACCTTATACCAACAATAAGAGGAAGGGCTTAGTGAAGTGAAGAATAAAGCCTCAAAAGTGACCTAAAAACATGATGGATGATAAAGGCAAGAAGAAGAAAAAAGGTGCTGCAAAAAATTAGTTTCATTACGTTCAACTTATGCACTAGAAGAGGAATTTTCAACACAACCTAGTAGATCTCAAAATAAGAAACAAGGAAATAAAAGGGTAAATAAGAATTACTTGCTTATAAAGCTTATTTTATAGAATATGATTTAGAGACATCTAACCATTTTTTTTCTTAATTCCAATTGATTAGTTTGCCAATCAAACTCAAGGATTAATACTTCACCATGTATATAAGAAACAAGGACATTTTTTTAGCTAAAGTAGTTGGATAAGTGTGATGTCAGCTTAGGAATAATAGATATTTGGTATTAGATACTACTTATTTTATTCTAAGGTATACTAGAATTTTTACTTTGATTGCAAGGTTGTATGAACGTAATTATAAAGTTTTATCTAGTAATAATAGTATGACAATTATAAGAAATGGAATTTTTGTTTGTATTGCATTTTTAGAAAACATCCTTTATGTGTTAAGCTCAAAACAAAACTTACTACTTAATTCCAAAATGTTCGAAGTTGAAACAACTAAACCTAAAAAGAAAAAACTTTCCCATAATGATGATACTTATCTGTGGCACTTGAGGCTAGGTCATATTGGTCTTGAAAAAATTCAAATACTAGTAAAGGATGATAGTTTAAGTGAGCTAATTATTATTACACTTTGAGTTTGTGAATCTTGTCTAGAAGGCAAAATTGACAATAGGCCTTTCTCAATGAAGGGACAAAGAACCATTGAACCTCTCCAACTTGTACACTTTGACATTTGTGATCATATGAGTGTTAATGAAAGATGTGGTTATGAATACTTCATCACATTCATTGTTTATTACTCAAGATATTGTTATATTTACCTAATGTAGCAGAAGTCTATTACTTTTGGAAAGTTTGTGAAATTTCATGCTAAAATAGATAAGAAATTGGGTAAGTTATTGAAGGTAATTTTTTTGGATCGAGATGGTGAATACCTTAACACTAAGTTCAAGTATCACTTGGTAGAGGATGGTATTCTATCATAACTTATAGGATAGGGGTACACTACAATAGAATGGTGTGATTGAAAGACAAAACAAGACACTAGATATGGTTAGTTTCATCATGAGATGCTCATCTTTATCTACTTAATTTTTGGGGATATGTACTGCTAACTTCCATGTACTTGTTGAATGTGGTTCATTCCTTGTCAGTTGCTAAGACACTAGTTGATTTGTGGAGTGGTCCTAAAACTAAGTTATGCATTATTCACATTTGGGAGGATTTCCAACACATATGCTAAAAGGAAAGACAAGTTGGAATATATATTAGAAGTATTTGTTTTTGTAGGATATTCCAAAGAAAAAGAGAAAATTTCTTATGTCAACAAATATTGTATTCCTTGAGAGAAATTATATGACAAACCACAAGCCTTGAAGTAAGGTTTTGCATGAGGAGCTATAGTTTGAAGGGATCAAACAAAAAAAACTGTTAAAGACGATACTCGTAAAGTCAAGACCACAATCAATAGTCAAAATCCATCACAGCCTCGACATAGTAAGAAGAAAATATGATTGCCAGAATGTTACACCAAGGTAGGGGAAGCAAAAATGGTTATGTTTGACAATTATATTGATGACTCGTTATCTTATAAATTGGAAATAGAGTATGTTGACAAGAATAAATTGATTGTGGATATGAATCTTGAGATGGAATCCATGTATTCAAAATCAATATAGAAAATTGTAGACAAGCTTGATGAGTTATGACCTATTAGGTAAAAATGGCTCTTCAAGAGGAAAAGATGAGTGAATGTGAAAATGGAGACTTTCAAAGCTAGACTGGTGACATTGAGTTTACCTTTAAGAAGAGATTTGACTATGAATAAACCTCCTTACCAATGGATATACTTTAATCCATACCTACCGCTCTCAACTATGAGATCTACAAGATGGATGTCAAGATGACATTCTTCAATGGTTTATCTTGAAGAGGCCATTTGTGTGGTCCAACCAAGTGCAACATTTTGTAAGCTTAAATGATCCATTTATGGACTAAAGCAAATGTCTTGATCATGGAACATACATTTGATGAAACTATGAAGTTCTATGGTTTTATAAAAACCTTGATCAACCGTGTGTCTACAAGTTAGTCAAAGATGGAAAAGTGGTATTCTTTGTGCTTTTTTTATGACATTCTACATATTGATATTAGTGTAGAATTTTTTATTGATGTAAAGTAATGCCTGGCTAAGCAATTCCAAATGAAATATCTAGGAAAGATAAGTTGTGCTCTTGTCATAAAAATCATATGTGATTGCAAGAATAAGATGATAACTTTGCCTTAAGCACTATATGTTGACAAGGTGTTCTCAAATATTTCGATGCAGAATTCTAAGAAAGATAAACCATTGAAGACACCTCAAGAGAAAGAGGATATAAGACAGGTTTTATATGTATCAATTGAACCATCTCAACTTGCAATTCAAATGTTCTTAGCCTTCGGTTATATACCCATCTGGATGGTCCATATCGATGTTTTCCTTCAAATAGTCATTATAAAAAGTTCTCTTCACGTTCATTTTTTATATCCCATTTCATCATGTTTTGTCCAAAACTTAGAATTTTTCTATGTTTTTTACTATTTTTCTCATTTTATTTTTAAATATCTATACAACATAAAAATAATCAAATAACACAATCGTACATCAAATAATAGTAAATGTGAAGGAATTGATTCCTAAAAATGTGTTTAAAATGGCACTGATCATTTTTTATTCCATAAAAATGCCTCATCCTCAACAGGATAATACCATAACAAACAAAAGCTCAACCTAACCATGCAAATTAAATACAATCTAAAGTGAGTTTGCATAACATGTAAACATGTAATTGTGTCCTAAGTGTGTTTGTGATACTAGGCCACCAATAATCAACATTACAAATAATAGATAGAGCATCAAATAAAATACAAACTATACATTTTACTCACAAAAATGCCAACACAAACCAAAAGAATCATAGTTCTTTACCTAAGTAGAATGGACTTGTTGAAAATGTAAATTTTTACTAAATAGAAATAAATAAAGCATAAAACTCAGTTTTTCATACCACATTTATTAAAAGATTAAACTACCCTACTCTTACTACTATCAAATTAAATAAATGACTCTAGCAACAAGGGCCACTGACCTTAACGAAACTCCACCAATCTTCGCCAATGATCTTCCTCAGATCTCTAGCAATGTTCACTTGTGACCCCATCGTACATCTAAAGACCTTCATCTATGGCCTCACTAGAGCTCTATAATCCTTGCAGAGAATATGTAAAGCATACATTTTAAATGAAAAAGTACGAGAAGGAATTATAGGCAATATTTTTAGAGAATATGTAATCTTTTACATATTTTTTGAAGAATATGTAAGGTATACATGTATTTTTAGAAATAATCATAAGGCCTAGCTGAAATTAGAGTAATAAAGTTATTATGAATCCAAAATTTGTATAACAATTTGATGTAGGACAAATAGAGAAATAAGAAGAAATTTCAGACAAATTAAATTTAAGGATTTGACGAATAGAAATTAGGAAAGATAAAATATAAATAATAATAGAGAAACCTATATTTTAATTATAATTTAAGTTTGAGAAATAAGTATAAGACTAGTTCCTATTTATTGAACTAAAATAACAAATTAGATAAATATTAAATAAGTAATAATAATCTTAAACAATAATCTAAATAACTAAACAAATCAATTTAAATGCAAATAATAGATAAATAAATAAACTTAAATACTAGATGAATGGTAATTATTAAATTATAATTAATCTATAGTTGGGTTTGCATTATATTTACAATACATAAAAACACTATAAATTGACTAATATCGGAATTTCAATGTCCAACCATAATAACCTTGCCAAAGCACATGTAAGGCATTACATGAGGTATGTAAAATTTACATATATATGTTTGGAAGAATATATAAGTAATACATACATACTTTTTGAAAGAATATGTGAACATTATATAAATTTTCTTGGAACAATATATAAGCATTACTCAAATATTTTTGGATTTATATCTAAGAATTATATACATATTTTTGAAAAACAATAAATAAACATTACATACATATTTAAAAAATTATATAATCTTATTAAAGGAGGTCATATAACCATTAGTTATAAACAAAATGTGTGCCCCAAGGAAATGACACATTAAATATAGGTGGGAGAATTTTTTGTTTTTAAGTAAACAGGAATAATGAAATGCTAAAAATATTCATTGAAGAACTTATGTTCAAGAAAACCCAAACAAATGTGTAGAAAAAATGCTTCAACATAAAGAAAAATCAATAATGAATACCATATTTTGAATTACCAACTCAATTCCTAATGTCGTGGGATTCAAAAAGAACATGATCACTTAAAAAAGAGATTGATATATATATATATATATATAGATGAATTGTCTAATGATCATTAAATTCGAGCGATTTATCAAACTAGTAAAAAAAATTCAATTAAATCTATTTTTAACCAAAATCATCTCATCTATGTCTTGCACATACAATATTAATACCAAAATATCCCACACTATAGAATCATGAATGGAACTTTGGTAATAATTGTAGGCATCTAATGAACTTTTTGGTGAGTATCAGAAGGAATTGACCTATTGTGAGAAGACATTTGTTCAATGTATGAAGGTATCCAGTATCGTAGTAAGGTTTATCACAACAAGAAAATACCTTATCACAATAGTAATAAATCTTACATCCCAATGATTTTGACAAAAAAATTAAGTCTAACTCAAAACCGAGCAATGTTTTGGGTAAATTTGACCACTAAATTCCCTTATATTTTTCAAAGATAGTTTGAACAATTCAAAACGGGGAAGTTTTCATACTCATCTTAAAATATGTCAGTGCAAAATAGGGAAGATTATGAAAGTTTTTAGTTAATGATCTATACACCATGAAAATCAATGTTCAATTACAAGGTTATATCTTATACTATCCTCCAAGCTAAAACCCCTAAAGTGTACTCACAAGCCGCTGCTTCTTTCACATTCTCTATGAGATAAGTATATGATCTAGACCAACGTTTGGATAACTCAAGTCATACGAGCAATCAAATCAATTCAACAAGCACCTAAAAAGTTAGCACACTAACACAAGTATAAAATACGACCTAGAGCATATTCAATAATAGAAAATTCTAACTAGAAGTTTAAGAATAAATCAGTTAATTTAAATCATCTAGCAATTCTAGAATAAAAGTTGAAACACAAGTTCAACAAAGATAATTTCTTTAAAATTAAATAATCAAATCAAATAATTAGGATGATATTCAAAATTATTTGATTCAATCATTCAATAATCTAATCAAGAAGAAGCTATAAAAACATGTAATTGTAATATCATAAAATAAATAGACTTGTTTATCAATCAAGCATAAGCACATAATGTTTAATAGATTAATTAAAGAAAGAAGTCTAACCAAAGTATGATTCAGTTTTTGCAAAACAATATGAGAGAGAGAGAGAGAGAAATAGAGAACAGAAAAACAATACAAAAATAGAATGAATGTGGTTGATTGAAATATGGAGCATAAGGTTGCTTATATAGGAAAGGTGAAAACCTAATGCTAGGTTAAAGATCAATTATCATTATGGTAATTAAATAATTCATAGAGCAATTATTAGTAGGGATAATATGATAAAAGAATAGTTTGGATGGAGTAAACAAATATGTTATAAGTTGAAACCCAAGCTTCTTGTTCAATCCATTCTAGGCTCGATCGAACAAACTAACAAGGTTGATCAATCAAAACCCTTTTCGATCTATCTAGTAATGAATAAAAAAACTTAAGATAAGGAAAATTGAGTATGATCAATGATCAATCGATCTAGTCCCTCTATTAATCAAACCTAACTCAATCGATCTACACTAATATGAAATCCAACTCGATAGGACATAGATCTTACAAGATTAATCTAATTATTTGATCGATTGACCAATACTCAATCGATTGAGAAATGTATATACCAAATGTTCCTAAATGTATAACATGTATTTTAATGTGTTTAAGGACAAGTATATACATGAAATATATTGACCTAAAGCTTGAAAGTTTCTTTGGCTTGAATTGTTGACATGAAAATGCACCTAGAAATTAGTTAACATATAAATTTTTTATTCATGAATATTGCTAACACTCGCATACCTTTAACATATTTGTGTTACCAAATATCTCTCTTGCTACATGAGACTCATAAGAAAAATAAAAATTTACATAATGGTACTATTCTATGATTCGACAAAGTCATATTTGCTTGAATCTTGATAGCTCATATGTATACTGAAAATCAAATAGACAAATAAGCATACAACTTAAAGATTCATTATTTATTAGTTTAGTGTACATAGTAATAGTAAAACGAAGAAACAAACATAAACAGTGAGTAATAATAGATAGAATATTTTTAATATTAAAATTACTCATCTTATGCGACATATCAAAGTGAACACTTGATAATTTAGGGTTCTCCCCTTATGTGCAATAATCAATAATAAATAGAATGTTTAATCAATGTATTCTCCCCTATGTGTAAAGTCACTCCCACTAATAACCAGTATCCCATTTTGTTATATGAAAAGATAATTTAACTTTGAAGCTTAAATTCTACATGATTGAGAATGCATCTTATTTAAAGAAAAGAGTCATTCCTTAGTTTTATGACTCTCCTAAATAAATTAGAATAAATATTTTTTATAAAAATGATATATATAAATTTATTCTTTTGAATTGAGGGTGGCAGCCTTATTTAAACATGACGAGAATAGAACACTTATTTTAGAAAATAATCTTGTTTAAATTTTGGCTATCCATTGAAAACATAAGTATATGGACAAGATACATAGACATATTAACACATATAGTGACATATCAACAATCACCAAAAATAATATACATGTATGAACTTACTTCAATAGTATGTTCCTTAATTTATTTATGATCAATCAAGAAAGATTTAAAGGAAGAAGTATGACCTATCATTGAAAAAATGCAATTGAATCATCAATTTCATAAAATAAAAAATATCTTCCAAGAGAACTTAAAATTTTTATTCCCCCATTTTTTATATATAGGGATTGATTATTTATTTATTCATTTTCTTTTTATATAACCACTTTTGAGTCATTCCTTTTGTACACGCAAAAATATTTTCTATTTTATTTCCTTATTTTCTTTTCTTTTTCATTAAGGAATCATTCATTAGCGAGAAACCTTGTATGATGATTTCACACCAGTTGTGAGATAGCCCTCTTCGATCATTGTGATAGCTTCACACATCACAATGGATAGCCCTCTCAAAACTAAGTATTTCTTCATAGTAAAATCTTAGAAGGTGAAATATAGAGATCAAGTATAATTTTGCAATCATGGTTAGCTCAAGCCTTAAAATCTTACAAAAAAAATCATAAACTTCAAGCATTATATACATATGACTTTAGTGAGTGTGTGAGCATGTTCTTGTCAATATTAATCTCCATATGTGAAAAAATGTATAAATGCACATGTAATACTCATTTACTCAATCAAGAGTCATTAGAGTAAGAGAAACTTTGAACTAAAAGTACTATGTAAAGTCCATTTCATTATTAAAAAAAATCTACACCCTTATTTTTTATTTTATTTTATTTAAATTGAAGAAACGTCAACAAAAAGTAAAAATGAAGCAAACAAACCTATTAAAGATGTTCACCAAGGGTTTATTAAGCACTCAAACAAAAGTACCTTAGTAAACAATAAAGGAAGGTTAGGTGATTGGAAAGAGACAATATTTTCTAACCCAAACTTTCTTGAATTTTGGTTTCCTTATATCTTTGGGTTGGAAATCAACTACCTTAGTTTTCAGTGGCATGTTCTTAGACTTACCTTTATATTTCACATTCATCCTAAATGAAGATGAAATATGCATAGTAGGATGATTATAGTTAGCCTTTGAATTAAAAGTCTTGAAATTCACTTACCTCTTTGAATCAATAACTTCATACTTTCTAATAGAATTATTAGATGTACTATGCATAGGTGCATGATAATAATGAGTCACATAGGTGCAGCGGTTGTTTGTACATGAGTAGAAATAGTAGGACTAGAATTAGAAGGCCTTATAAATGTGGTTTTTGATGTTGAAGGTGTGGAGCTCTCATCCTTATAACAAAGGCCATGTATATCACACGAAGAAGAAGAAGAAGAAGAAGAGATAAAGGGTTTACAAACTAAGTTGTAATTGAAGATGAAGGCATAGAGTACTAATCTACATATTCTAACCTTCTATTGTCCCCAAAAGGTTTCCATAATCAAAAACTTTGTTAGACTCTTCATGGCTTCTTTTGATTATTCAAGTTCATGTACAAGATTCTTGTTTTTCTGTTTAAGATCTGCAAGACTTGAATTCAAACCATCAGCAAGTTTAGACAACTAAAATATTTCTTTTTCTAAGATGGAGGAATTAATTTCATAAGATTTATTTTATAAATTAATTTGATTACTTTTACTAGTAACTTATCCTTTTGTCTCTTACAACTACTAAATCTATAAAAAAAAATCATCAAGACTATTAGCATTAAATTTATTCAGTTGGAATTCAGAATCATTTTCCTTATAATCTGAATCAATGTCAAACTTAATAGTATGTCCACCAGTAATTGGAATAAATTCCAAATAGTTGGCGCCATAATTTTCTAAGTCATTAGGATTGTCGTTTTCACATTCTGGGTCGCTAATGGAAGCATTGAAAGCCCTTATAGTTCTCTTCTTTTTGTTAGTACATTTAGCTGTAATATGAGCAATCCCATTACATTCATAACATTTAGGACTAGTGGGTTTAGTTTTCTTACCTTTGGAACTCAGTGGTTTGAGTTATCTTGGATTTTGATTCTTGAAATGGCATGGTTACCAATTACTCTATAAGTTGATATGGTTGAATATTTTCTTGAGTATTTTGGCTAAGATATTCAATTCTTTATCATCCTCATCATTCTTATTATCACCATTTTCAATCATGATAGTTAAAAAATCGATACATTTTTTCTTTGTAGGAGTTCGAAAGCTCATCTCAGAGGTTTGAAGTGAGCTAACAAGTTCCTCTATTTTATGGTGTCAACATCCTTGATTTCATCAATTGCAATGACATTTACATGGAAGCAATTTGATAATTAGTAGAGAATTTTTTGAAGTAACCTGAGTTTCTTAATTTTTTTTCTCCAAGATTTGAAGAGATTTTAGCAATATCACATAATTTAACATAAGACCCAACAAAGGTTTTATCTACTTTCATCATATGGTTTTCAAACCTAGTGCCTAGCATGCGAAGTTTAGTTTATTTAACTTATGTGGTATCCTCATGGAAAACCTCTAAAGTATTCCAAGCACGCTTAGTAGTATTAACATCAAGAATAAAATGAAACTCATTATCAAATACATTACTAAAGATAATATTAATTCCTTTCTTATTTCAATTACTACTAATTTTATCCTCAGTGGTCTATTTGTTCCTAAGCTTAAGTGTGAAAATATTATTTTTGATAACCATAGATGATTTCCAACCATGAATAACAAAATTCCACCCAGTCTCATTCAGAGAATGAAGAATGGTTCTTATATAAGCCTTATAGTATGGTTAGTTATACTCATCAAAAAAAGTTGCATGGGTTGTATAAGAGTCCTCTCTTAAATGATCCATAACATAGTCCTAGATAAACACTAAGTATATCTAGTGACCTACTCTGATACCAATTGAATATTTTTAGTTATGGATCTAATTAACCTAGTGGTGAAAAGGTAATTAATTAAATTATATCAAATTAAAATTCACAAGCGATTAGACATGTAATTGTGTGGAATTAAAATAATATGAAAACTTGACCCATGATACTTGTGTTGAAAACAACCTAGGCCACAATAATAATCTAAGAAGGAAACTACTAGTCTATTTTCCAATTAATTATCCATTGTGAAAATCAATGTTTGATTACAAGGCTAGGTCTTCTACTATCCTCTAAGATAAAGTCCCCAAAATAATCTACTTACAAGTCATTGCTTCATTCAAAGTCTCCACAAGATAGGTATTCGAGTCCGGACCAACGTTTCGATAACTTAAGTCATACAAACAATCAAACCCATTCAATTATCACTTGAAAAGTTAGCACAATAACAAAAGTGAAAAGTATGTCCTATAGTAGATTTAATAATGAAAAACCTATCTAGAATATTTAAGACTGAAACCTTATTGCTATTCAAGAATTAAATAATCTAGCAACCTTAGAACAAAATTTGAAGCATAAGTTCAACAAAGATAGCTTCTTCAAAGTTAAATAATCAAATTAAATAATTATGATGTCATACAAAATTATTTCATCCAAACATTTGAGAATCTAATCAACTAGATGCTATACGAATATGTAATCACAATATCATGAAATAAAAAGATTTATTAATGAATTAAATATAACCACATAATGTTTTGATAGATTAACTAAAAAAAGTAACATAAATAAAGTATGATTCAGATTTTGCAAAATAATTAGAGAAAGAGCAGGAACAATTAGAAAGATAGAATGAACGTGGTTGATTGAAATATGGAGCATTAGGTAATTTGTATAGGAAATATGAAATCATATTGCTAGTTAAAGACCAATTACCATTATGTCCATTAAATAATTAAACAAGTAATAATTAATAGGGATAATATGGTAAAAGAATAATTTGGCTTGAGTAAACAAATGTGTTATAAGTTGAAACTCTAACTACTCATTCCATCCAATCCAGTCTCGATTGATCCAACTAATAAGGTTGATCGATCAAAACCCTTTTCGATCTAATTACACTAATATGAAATCCAACCTGAGAAGACATAAATCATACAAGATCGATCTTCAATTGATCTAATACTTCATTGTGATCGATTGGCTAATGTATATATCAAATGTTTCTTGAGTGTATAACATGTATTCTAATGTGTTTAAAGACAATTATATACCTGAAACATATTCACTTAAGCTTGAAAATTTATTCAATTTAAATAACGAACATGAAAACACCTCTAAAACTAGTTTATATTTAAACATTTTGTTCATAAATATCACTAAGACTCGCATACCTTATAGATTAGAGGTAAAGCACCCATTTATACAACCAATGAAATCAAAGTTAAAGAAAGCATGCATGTCCTAATCAAACCACCCAAAGGCCAAAGTTATTGGCAACATTGTTTTTATAATTCGGTAGAAAGTGATCCTTGTACTAAAAGGCAAATTATTATATTTATAAGTTCAAAGAAAAAAATAAAATAAAATTGAAGGAAAAAAATCCTTATCAATTTTGTCCGACCATTTAAAATTTGCCTCCATATTGTTGTGAAGCACATTATACAAATGGATTGGATAAAAGAGGATCCGAGCGCCTACTCCAGCGAGCACTCTGTTCGCATCAACCATGACAATCTGCCTTCCTTCATTGTTTCTTTTAGACTCCGCTTCATCCAATTTAGCAATCTTAATTTCAACAACGAAACTAAATCTCAAACTAACACACAGCTCTAGTTAAGAAGTTTCAACCTACCTCCTCAATTTGCAATTAAAAAAAGATCAATTATGAATTTGGAGTGAAAATATGTTTTGATAATTTACGGTGAATACCTTCATTGGTGTCGACATCGAGCAGAGATGAGAGAAAGAGTGTAGATAAAACAAAAAGAGTAGATCTAAGATTGTCATTCTAGGAAGAAATAGAAGACCAGAAAAGGAATGTAAAACAGAAAACTAATATGAGGGCAATTAATTTAAAAAGTATATATTTATCATAAATATTAGTATTATCTTATGATAATTAATTATAAGTTAATTTTTTTAAATATTTTAATGATATAATATATCAGTTATTATTATACTATAATTCTTGATATAATCTAGTCCAATGACCTTGTAGTTAAATTGAAGGGCTATCAAAGTAACTTTTATCCTAAGGAGTGAAGATGTATGGTGTTATATTAATTTTGATATGTGTTTGAGTTTGTCTTATTTACAACCTTCCAAACCGATCTATTTTTTGAATATCAATCATATTAATTACTTTTCATTTTTTATTTAATCTATAGGTTTTTAATAAAAAAAAAGTTAGAAAAAAATAATAAAAATAACTTATAATTACAAAAATAGAATATCAATCATATTAATTACTTTTCATATTTTAGTAAAATTTTCATTTTTTATTTTATCCATAGGCTTTTATTAAAAAATAATAAAAATAATTTATAAGTACAAAATTAGTACCTATATATCTAATTTATAAATTTTACTTATTTTAAAAAAATTACATTAAAAATTTAATTAGATGTTGTTTAAATTGAATAAAAATAATTTAAATTTTTTTAATATCAAACCTTTCTAATTAAATCATACTTAATATTTTTATATTTTTTAAGAATTATTTATTTTTTATTTTTTTCCAAAAAAGTACTTACTGTGGGAAAACCCCGATAAATGTTCCTGGCTTCGACACTTTCTATAGTTGTATATTCCTTAATTTGAGTCAAACTCTCACATTTATTATTATTATTATTATTATTATTATTATTATTATGAATGTTTCTTTTATACATCATATTATTATGCATTTTTTTAATTTATAATTATTGTCACATTAATTTACAACTAATATTTTTATTAGCCTATAATTATCTGCTTATCATAGGACAAACTTATGTACAAAGACATTATTATTAAGACAACTATTAGGTAAAATGGTATAACTATTTTTTTATTAGCCTATAATTATCTGATTATCGCAGGACATAAACTTGTATCACAAAGACTTATTATTATTATTATAAAATAGAAACAGTTATATATGCCTCGCTTTAACTGAGATGAACATGAGTCACATGACTCGCTATTTCCTACATTTCCAATTTCCTTTGCTTTTAATGGCATATCCAATTGCATGTTATCATGATGTAGCTCTTAGTTTCTTTTAAATGCCTTAATTTCTTAACTTTGCTTTTACTTGCAACTTTGAAAATACCTTGCTTGCTTGCCCACCCAAAACATTAAAAGAAGAGAAGAAAGAAGAAGTCTTGTATCTTCAATCGAATCTATCCAAATACCTTATAAGATTGAAGGAGGCATTTTTGTGCATTCTTGAATGAACGTGAGAGAAGTTTTTCCTTTTTCTGTTCTTTCTTGTTTCCTAAGCAGATAAAGAGAATAAAATGTTATGTTTATGTATCTAATTGAAGAGACTAACATGGCCTGAACTGAGACCCACCTCTACTTCCATCACAATCCCAAACTGCATTTCTACCAAACATGTCATTTGAGGGATATATCAAACATGCTTGCTTGCTTGCTATAGCAAGCATTTTCAATTACTCTAAAATATATTTATTAATTCGTAATGAAAATTAATACGAATAAAAATAGGGAAAAAGATGAAATATAATACCCAATCTGTCTACTAAATAATTGTAAATACCCAGAATAAAAAGATAAAAATATTAATTTATTCAAATGTCCTTTTAAAGTAATGATAAAAAATAAAAAATATACTAAAATAAGTGAGTTTTTATAATTATATTTTATAAATTTGAAAAATATGGAAGAAAAAAATAACTCCAAATACACTCGAAATGAATTGTTGAATGAACATGACCCCCACACCCCTCCCCCCAAAAACAAAAACGCTACACTCCCTCGTTAGGTCTCTAAAATCCGATAGCAGGGAAGCAAATATTTGTTTAAGCACAAATGAGAGAGAAACAGCCCATAGTTTAATAGGTACTTGTCAATGTCACCACATCCAACAGTGGGGAATAAACAAAATAAACAGACGACAATAAAACACCACGTAACTTGGAGACAACAACAAAGAAGAACCTAACTGTAAAGATCATCTTCCTCAGCCGCACCAGCAGAAGCAGCAAAAGGATCAGAAGCAGCAGCTCCTCCAGAACCAGATTCAGCAAACCTAAACTCTGATCCAAATCCTCTTGACTGCTGCAATGTTTGAGCAAATGCCTGGTATTTGCGAATATCAGCATCACTGACACTCCTCCGAGCATACTTCATTGACTCTTCAAAGTGAGCAGGCTTGATCTCTGCCATTTCATCCTCAAGGTCTTCTTCCATAGCCTCGGGATTTTCACTTCTCTTCCTCTCCCTCTCAATGTCCTGCAAAGTAAATTTGGGCCGTTATTTTCAAAAATGAAGGTTGTCACTTGACTGATCAGAACAAATAGGAGAAAGCATTCTAAGAATTTCAATATCTTACTTTTTCAATATTCTCTCTTATGGCGTATTTGCATGCACGTTGGCATATCTCTGTGATATCAGCACCACTGAATCCTTGAGTGTACTTGGCAAGGGCTCTGAGATCAACATCTTTAGAGACTGGAGATTTCCTCAGGCAAGACTTAAATATTTGATACCTAGATTCTTCATCAGGGAGAGGAATGTAAATCAACTGATCAAGACGACCAGGACGCAAAAGTGCAGGATCTATTATATCTGGTCTGTTAGTTGCTCCAATGATAAAAACAGTTTTTTTAGCAGACATGCCATCCATTTCTGTGAGGAGTTGGTTCAAAACTCTATCAGCAGCACCCCCAGCATCACCCACACTGCCACCTCTCTGTAAAATGGGCATTGGAAGATATTAGATTAAGCCTATAAGGGTAATTAAAAAATGTTATACAACTTTCAGTGTCGTTGGAGCACAGTGCCATCAAAATCTCCTTGTGTGGCACACAAACCAGAGGTTAGGGATTCGATCCAGTGTGTGGAAGACTGAGTTGTGTAATGTTTTCTTTTTTTTTAAAAAGTCTGCAATTATTTCTTAGATCAAGGAAAATCTAAAAATACACCAATGCACATCCAATCATGTTTTCTCTTATGTTACACTCATTCCCTGTGTAAAATAATTCCAAAATATCCTCTTTTAGCCAAACTGGGCATATATTAGCAGTCAACTATGAATAACAAATTAGTCATTGCAGATAAAGGTAAAATCCTCCTTTAAGAATTAGTCATACAGACCTGAGTGGCAATTGAATCAAGCTCATCAAAGAATAGGACACAAGGGGCCGATCCACGTGCCTTGTCAAAAATTTCCCTTACGTTGGCCTCACTCTCTCCAAACCACATTGTGAGCAATTCAGGGCCCTTAATACTGATGAAGTTGGCCTGGCATTCATTGGCTATAGCTTTAGCCAGAAGGGTTTTTCCACATCCAGGAGGACCATAGAAAAGAACTCCCTTAGAAGGTGACATGCCAAATTTCTCAAATTTTTCAGGATGCTCCACTGGATATTGAACAGTCTACAAGCAACACAAGAAACAATAAAAAAAAATAAGATAGAGAATCAGAGGAATAAATGAGGTACTTTCCCACAGATAATAAAAATAAAAAAAATAAAAAAATCAAACATGGCAATTGAAATACCTCTTGAAGTTCTCTTTTGACATTTTCAAGTCCTCCAATATCTTCCCAGCTAACATTGGGCACTTCAACAACCTGACCAATTATAAAGGTACTACCATTAGAAACCCATCCATTTAGAAAATGACACATATAAAATCTGGGTATTTAAGCACACACAAATAAACACTTACTGTTTCGCGAAGTGCAGATGGGTTGCTGGTTCCAAGAGCAGTATGAAAGTGTTCGTTTGTAACTGCCATTGAGTTGAGTATTTCAGCATCTATTGTTTCATCTTCCAGGTCAATCACATCCATCTTCTCTCTGATGCACTGAAGTGCAGCTTCAGTACACAAAGCAGCCAGATCAGCACCAACATAACCATGTGTGTCCTTTGCTATTCTTTCTAAATCAACCTGTGTGAAAAAAAAACCAATCTAGTCAGCACTTTGTAACTGCAATTTGAATTAGAAAAGTACATGAAATATAGTTAGTATTTCATATTACATCTTCAGCAAGCTTCATGTTCTTTGTATGAATACGGAGAACTTCAAGACGCCCAACTTCATCAGGAACACCAATGTCTATTTCCCTATCAAATCTTCCAAACCTTCTTAGAGCTGAATCAATACTATTGGGACGATTTGTAGCACCAATAACAATTACATGAGCACGAGATTTAAGTCCATCCATGAGTGTCAATAACTGGGAAACAATCCTCCTTTCAACTTCTCCATGTGTTTTCTCACGTTTTGGAGCAATTGAGTCAATCTCGTCAATAAATATAATGGATGGTGCATTCTTCTCTGCTTCCTCAAATGCTTTTCTAAGATTACTTTCACTCTCCCCAGCCAACTTTGACATTATTTCCGGTCCATTAATGCAGAAAAAGAATGCTCCAGTTTCATTAGCAACAGCTCGAGCAATAAGAGTTTTACCAGATCCAGGAGGTCCAAACAGTAGAATACCTTTTGGGGGTTTCACACCAATAGACTTAAACAGCTGTGGATGTCTAAGAGGCAGCTCCACTAGTTCACGAATCTGAGCCATCTGTTTTCTAACACCACCAACATCATCATAACCAACCTCATCTAATCTGTTCTCATCCTCCCTCTTGACAGGTTCCCCATCACAAAAGATCTCGGTGTCAGGGGCAACCACACAGTACTCAGCAGGATCGGTCTCAATAACCTTGAATTCCACACTCCTCATTCCTCCTCTAACAAGAAAGAGATCACCCTTCCTAACTGGGCGGTAAGCCTCAAGGAAATAAGCTGCGAGCAACAATCAAAGACTAGTAATGATGTAAAACCATTGAAGTGTTGAGACATGATAACACACTTAGGGCTAAGCATGAAAATATGAGTGTCAATGAATAGTGTTAGCATTAGAGCACTTGTTATTATAGACACATGATGTTGTCATTTGTCAATGGGTAATCACCCATAATTTGGAGACCATCTAACAGTCATCCATATCTTAAAATGTTTAATGATTAAATATAAGGTACAAAATGAGCAAAGCAGAAAGTAGATCAACTGCAGGCATGATAACAAAGCAGACCAACAAAAAAAATACTTACGCCAGTGACCCCCTTCTCAATTGTTAATTATGTTAAACTTTATTGAGACATGAGAGGTCAAAAAATAAACTTACGCTTAAGATATGCATCAAATAGATTTCCAGTGACCCCTTCAATGGTATCATCCACAGGAAGAATATGCACACGCTTTCCATACTTGACGTCAGGACATTGATGCACAGAAACAACATCACCAAGCCTAACCCTCAGATTGCTCCTCACAACCTTGTTCATCCTTATCTTTGGTTCATCACATGTGTCATCAGCAAGAGCAATGCAAACTGTGTCTTTCCTTTTCTTTCCCTGAACACCAAATGCAACAAACTTAGACTACTTATAAAATTCAGTTACACACACAACGAGTTGGTGCTAATACTTCCTCGCATCAAAAAAGCACTTGAAAGAAATCAACACACTCCAAGCAAAAGAGGAAGCTTATCAACCAACAAACGAGGTAGACCGAGACATAGTTTCAACTCTCAAATCACAAGCAATCACTGAATAAATTAGCAAATATATGAAGTTCTGCTCTTAAAAAGTAATATTGTTCGCCAACCCACGATTAAGAACTATATTTTGCGTCAAATATTTTAAATCATAGAGAACAATGACAACAATTTTAATCAAATAATTTTAAATAACAACAGACCAGTTCTCAGATCTCATAGAACATACAAAGACGGTACACCCAGGTCAAAGTACAACATTATAGCACTACCCAAACCATAATCTTCTATTAAACCTAACAATAAATTAAATTTCCACAAAACCTAACAAGAAAATACAAACTACCAGTTTCCAGACATTTCAAAAGCAAAACAAATCGCAAAAAAATTTAGAGAAAAAAATCAAACCTTAATTAGAATTGTATCACCACGGAAAAGCTGTAACTTCTCCATGGTATCAGGGTGTAGCGAGACAACGGAGTTGTCGTCATTGATGGCTTCATCAACGACTAAGCGATTCGGTGCCTTCTTCCTCTCAAGAATCGCAGTGCTAAAGTCCCTCTTGGCTCCCTTACTGAAACAATTTGAACAAAAAGGGAAAACTAGATCAGATTCTAAACCTATAAAGAAAAACCGTCCAAAGACAGAGAAAAAAGTATGCAATTCGAATAGAAAAGGCAACAAATGAGGTTATGAACACTTACGAGTCAGAAGATTCAGCTTGATTAGACATGTTCGCTTAGAAAACTGAAGATGAAGAGAGAATTTGATACGAAGCGACTCAGCCGAAGAAGAAGATGCAAAATGGAGAGAGAATGTATAGGGCAAAAGAGGGATTTTGGATATTTATAAGGGGCTAACTTCGTTTCTTGATAGGAAAGAAAAGTTTTTTTTGTATTTTCTTTTTTACTTTAAAGAATTTGTATCTCTTTTCAAAGTAGCAATTTAATTTATTATTTTCTTATTTTTATTACAATTTATTACTTATGTTATTAAAATTTCTTTTAATTAACTATTTTATTCAATAAAAATTAAAAAAAATCTCTATTTTTATATTAACTTTTTCTTTCATCATAACTCAAATTTTAACATGCATTAAAATTCTAAAATTTATCTTTATTATAAGGAGAAGAATTGGATGAGTGTTAATGATTTTTTTAAATTTTTGAATAAAATAATTGATTTAAAGAAATTATAATAACATAAATAATCTATTATAATAAAAAAATTAATTAAATTTTTTATATAATATAAGTATTAAAATGAATGGTAACCTTAATTACAATGACTAAAGCCTAATATCTTTTAAATACTAGAAGAATGTTTAAACTACAACTTGTTAGCAAAATAGCAATAGAATTAAGAAATGAAATATAAATACTAAATTGCAGAAACTCACGTTTTAAATATAACGTTTCACATGTTAAATAAATCTTTTGACAAAATGTGTCAAATAACCTTTATAATGTTTGAAAATTTGATTAATATGACTTAAAATATAAAATTTGATAAAGTTAATGACTTTCATAGACTACTTCTTACATTCATTTTGTATGAAACACCTTTATATTCTAATAAAAAAAATATATATATGTTTAAAAAAATTGAAAATATTAATAATATATATATATATATATATACTCATTTAGTGTCGTGTGAATGGTGCCCTTCATTTGCAGAATTGAAAGCGTCAACCCCCGTTAAGTTAAAACTAGAACGAAGGTAAAGCGTTACTCTATTCTTTTGCCCATGAGACATCTTGTTAATTGTACAAGTAATATGTAATATAATGAATGCATTAAATATTTAATATTTAGCATGAGATATAAAAGAAATTGAAAAAAATAAGAAAAAAAGGGAGAATCATATCAAAAAAACATAATATCGAGACATCTATCCTATATGTTTCATCTTAGTAGGTGTTTTTGACATCTCAATAGATTTGATGTTTTTAGAAAAATCATTGAATAAGGTATTCATTTTGTTTAGTCGATAGATTCATATATCCCTTACCCGAACAATGAAATACGTTCACAATGAGTGTTAGGCCTACCATTAGTCGTTTATATATATATATATATATTAAAAGATTTCATTCTTTTTTTCTCTCTTTACTTTCTTGATTCTCTCAATTACTACTACATAAAAAGTTCTTATGGTATCGTAGCAATAAGTTGTGATGGACAAACAAAATCAAGTAATCAATTAAGTTAGCTTTTTTTCTCTTACTTTCTCGATTCTCTCAAATATTACTACATAAAAAGTTCTTATGGTATAGAGCATCAAGTTGTGATGGACAAACAAGATCAAGTAATCAATCAAGTTAGCTTGATGACTAAAAGTTCTTCAGATTAACCTGATTCAATCAATCACTATTTGGTAACTTTTCGTAATCAAATCTCAATTATAAAATTAGATCGTTCAAATTTTATGATTTAGAAGAAACAAGCACTACTACAATAAAGGGCAATTAAGTTGGCATTTAAAGTTGGTTTTTTGTCAAAAATCGACTTACAACAAATTTTAAGTCGATCTGCTAATAGATCAACTTAAAAAGTTATAAAAATTAACATCGGTTGACACGTATGATATAGCATCAATTTTACGTGTCAACGACGTTATCCACACGTAGTGCCGACTGATACTTAGAATCGATGCTACGTCCTACGTGTGACGTCGATCCTACATGTCAACCAACGTTACCTTTTTTTTCCTTTTATCTCCTGTCTCCCCTATTTTATAGACAGATCAATCATATTTCCTTTTTCTCAACTACTTGAAAAAAAACTGATCATTATCCTCCTGTACTCTTTCTCATTTTTCGGCCACCTTCGACCACCATTTTCAGCACTGTTTAGTAGGTTTTCTTCCTCTCCAATTTCTCTTCAAATCCATTATTTTTTTTAACATAATACTCAAAAAACATTATACCCATTTTCATTCACTTACCAAACACCGTTTTTCTTCATTTCCTTCATTTTGTCAATTCATTTACTCTTATAAGTATTTTTATGAATTATTTTAGACTTATTATTTATAATTTTTTATTTTAATGAATATTATGTGTTATTGATTATGTGTATAATTTTTTGTATTTTGTAGGTTGTATATGTTTTATTCAAGCTTAGAAAAGAAGAATATATTTTATTCATTTGTTTATTTTAATAATTTTATACATTTAGGTTTTTGATATATATTAATTTATTTTAAAATTAAATTTTTTGAAATTATTTATATTTACATGAAATATATATATATATATAATTATATAATGTATAATGGATTTATCAAAATTTATTATTATATATATGTATAAAGTATTTATTATTAATAATTAAATGCATTTATATATATAAATTATTATATATTATATATTCGTTAATGTTATTATGAGTTTATTAATTGTTTGATTTTTATGTATTTATTTTTATATGATTTTTGATAGATATTCTAATAATTAGGGAATTCATATATAATAATATCTTAAATATATTGGTTGGATACATATTTAATATGCTTAATGACATTAATAGAAAATGAACAAATCTTCGATGTCAAAGTATAGAACTGAGGAAGACTATATTTTTGGAGTTGAAAGTTTCTTGAATTTTGCTTGTAGAAATAGTAATAATAAAATTAGTATGATTCGATGTCCATGTGTTAAATGTAAAAATAAGAAATTTCATGATGTTGCTGAGGTTAAGTATCACCTTATTTATAGTGGTATTATTTTGAGTTATAAATGTTGGTATTATTATGGAGAAAATATTGATAATACTCGTGAGAAAGAGATAAATAAGAATGTGAGTGAATTATATACATCTTATCATAATATAGAGATAGAAAATATGTTGCATGCTATTGAAGATGAATTACACGAGGATGATCCCGAAACCTTTAAAACACTTCTAGAAGATGTCAAAAAACCGTTGTATCCAAAGTGTAAGAAATACACTAAAATGTCAGAATTGGTTCATTTGTACAATGTGAATGAAAAAAATGTTTTTTTACAAGGGATTCATAGAATTACTAAATGTATTAATAGATATGTTTTCTGAGGGTAATGACTTGTCATTTTATCACTTAGTCAATTTGGCATGGAATATCATAAGATTCATGCTTGTCCAAATGATTGCATTCTTTATAGAAAAGAATATAAGACATTAGATGATTATCTAGTATGTAAAGAATCAAGATGAAAACATGTTACAAATGAGACAACATCTAAGAAAGGCATGCCCGTAAAGTTTCTTTGGTACTTTACTATGATTCCTCGTTTTCAAAGGTTGTTCAAAAGTGAAGAAATAGAAAAGACGTTGACTTGGCATTTAGATAATCTATATAATGATGGGATGTGTATGAAAAGAAAACTCATGATGTTAACATTATTGATCTCAGGACTAAAACAACCCGGAGTTGATATTGATGTTTATTTGCAACCTCTGATAGATGATTTAAAGACGTTGTGGAATGACGGTGTAAATGCTTACGATGTTTATAGAAAAGAATATAAGACATTAGATGATTATCTAGTATGTAAAGAATCGAGATGAAAACATGTTACAAATGAGACAACACCTAAGAAAGGCATGCCCGTAAAGTTTCTTTGGTACTTTACTATGATTCCTCGTTTTCAAAGGTTGTTCAAAAGTGAAGAAATAGAAAAGACGTTGACTTGGCATTTAGATAATCTATATAATGATGGGATATGTATGAAAAGAAAACTCATGATGTTAACATTATTGATCTCAGGACCAAAACAACCCGGAGTTGATATTGATGTTTATTTGCAACCTCTGATAGATGATTTAAAGACGTTGTGGAATGACGGTGTAAATGCTTACGATGCACATAAAGAAGAATACTTTAACTTAAAGGAGGTCTTTTTATGAACAATTAATGATTTTCTTGCCTATGTGAACTTATCAAGACACGTAACAAAAAGTTATATGGGATGCTTATTTATAGTAATGGCACTTCTGCAACTTATCTTGTTCACGGATGAAAGATGTCTTATAGAAGACATGGAAGATTTTTGACATATGGACACAAGTTTAGATACCAAAAGAAACCTTTCAAGAGTGAAGAAGATCATGATCCTGCACCAAGACCTTTGCGAGGTGTTGAGATATTAAGGAAATTGAATGGTATGACATTCAAATGATATGGAAAGATGAAAAAAAGAATACTCACTGATGGAAGGAAACAAAAGAGGTCAACTAATAAAAGGGGTGAAAAGGAAAATATTACTAAATCAGTAGATCATGATTATTGGAATAAAAAACAACATTTTGGGAATTACCTTATTGGAAAGACTACACATTCGTCACGTCTTAGATGTCATGCATATTGAGAAAAATGTATGTGCGAGCTTGATTGGTACATTACTTAATATATCTTGAAAAACAAAGAATGGAATTAAAGCAAGAATGGATTTAAAGAAACTGGGCATACAACCTGAATTGGTACCAAGGGTGGAAAATCATAAAAATCGAACATACTTGCCACTAGTATTATATACAATGTCAACAAAAGAAAAGGATGTGTTTTGTAAATGTTTGGTGGGTGTGAAAATTCCTCATGGTTACTCATCCAACTTAAGAAATTTTATGTCTATCATCGATAAGAAACTTTATGGATTGAAATCACATGACTATCATATCTTAATGCAATAGTTATTACCAATTGCTATTAGGTCAATTATTTCAAAACATGTTCGATTATCAATAATTCTTCTTTGTTCATTCTTTAATACAATAATCAAGAAATCTATATCAATTGGCATATAGAAAGATGTTTGTGGAGAATTTGTGTCTACTTGAAAAATATTTTCCTCCTTCTTTCTTCGATATAATGATTCACTTGTGTGTTCGCTTAGTTTGAGAGGTTTAATTATGTGATCCTACTTACTTAAGGTGGATATATTCTTTTAAGAGATACATGCAAGTCCTTAAAAGATATGTAAATAATAGAAATCATCTTGATGGATGTATGGTGAAACATTACATTATTGAAGAGGCCATTGAGTTTTATTCTAAAATACTTTAGTGATTGCACTAAAATTGGGAATCCTACACATAAGTTGTTCTTAAAATGTCACATGATCCAATTAGGTAACCCTATGCTTGGTAGAAGAAATTGTTTATTGATGACACTCGCTCCGAAAAAAGCACACCGACTCATTTTGGTTAATAATAATGAGGCACAATCGTACATAGAGTAAGTGATGACAGGTTCAACCTTTTCATTTAAAATAAAATTATTATTTATTTAACTATTAATGATACCTAATTGATATATCTTGAATAACATTACAGAATGCATTTAAACTTACTAAAGATCGATCCTCGTTATAAAAAAAGGAGAAAAAATGGTTGTACGATGAATATAAGCAAGAGTTTATTAATTGGTTTCGCAACCATGTAAGTGTCACATACAATAATTCATCAATTAGTACTTCCATATAATGTTTTAAAACTTTGTTTTAAACACATTTCATGTTTTTATATGCATAGATTCGAGTTGAACTCAACAAATTCAATCATAAAATAATAGAAACATTAGAATAGCTTGTACATGCTTCAAAATTTGATGTCAAGCAATATCCAAGTTTCACAATTAATGGTTGGAGGTTTACGACTCAAGGAAGGGACAAAGTTTGAGTAAATGAGAATAATGGTATGAAGATGGTTGCACAAACTAAGCAATTTTCCAGTTCAAAAATGGAAATCATGTACTTTCTGATATAACATATTATTGTATAATTCAAGAGATTTGGGAACTAGATTATGAGGTCTTCTATGAAATAATATTATTATGTGATTGGGTCGAAGATATTATCAATGTTTGATATAAAATAAATTATTTTGGATTTACCCTTGTAAACTTGCCCAACATAAGCTACACTGATGATCCTTTCACGTTAGCACATCGTGCAAAATAAGTATTTTACGTGAGTAATAAAATTGATACAAGATGGTCTATTGTGTTAATGCCTCCACAAAAAGAGTATTACTATCATGATGCTTTAGAAGATGATGACATGCTTGATATATTATCCACTATTAATCATTTCTCAAACAAAGTGCCTAATGTATGTGATGATCTAGTTGATAACGATGATTCTTCGTCATGGACTTGAAGTCATTGTGAAGGAATATATATATATATTCGATCAACAACCTAATTAAACATAACATATGTTCTATATTATTCCAATAACTCTTGTTTATATGTTTGGACTTAAAACTGTTAATTAATTTCTATTTCATCATTGTTTTCAGATACTTCATAGATCCTAGAGCACTAGAGATTGTAGATCCAAACGATCCATTAGGGAATTTGAAAATAATAGGTTGGGCTAATAAACCTGATGCTCCACTTAACATAATATTCTTGCTAATCGTACTAGGAGGTCATCAAATCCTGAACTTAGACAAAAAATGGTATTATTAAGTTGTTAATTTATAATTATTTTTATTTTTATTTTCCTCAAATTTAAGTTGGTATCATGGTTAATAAACTTATTTAATTTATGTAGAAAGCTAAATTGGGTAGAATAATTACTCAATCTAAATTATATATAGAAACAAAGACCCACAAAATAAAGAAGTCAAGACCAATGACTAAACGAGGAGAAGAACAACTCAATAAGTTGGTTAGTCATTTAACTTGATGCAAAGTCCTTATGATTTTTGCATATTGATGTAATAATGTATGATATGTTTTTTTGCTTTATTATTTGTAGAAAGTTATTTAAGAAAAAATAGTTAGGGGTGAAATAATAGAACAACCAGGGAAAGATACGATATATCATGCATTTGGATGAGAGTATCTTGGTCATGTTAGGAGAGGAAACCAATATGATAGTTATATTAAGGCTTTTAATATTCCAAAACAAAGGTCTCAGATGGTTAGTAAGGAGAAGTACTATAAAATTGAAGAAGAATTGAACTTCTTGAAGGCCTTAGTGTTAAGTAAGATTACCACTTTAAAAAAATATCAATCACAAGACATGTCAAACATGACACCATACTACAATCAAGGCATGTCATGTCCCATTGACTTGACATACCACTATCCATACTAGGCATGACACCATCCATGTCAGTCATGCCACACATGTAATCTCATAGCACCCAACCTATATCCTCTATGGGATATAATCATCTTATTCGTCCTCCATTTATAGTAGGAATGTAGATGCAATTAGGTAGTGGTTCAATATCTCCAATGCAATTTGTGCATTCTTACCATCCATCACATGATGAATGTTTTAATGAGAATGTCCTTTCAATAGCTACCCCACATGAGAGTCCTCCTGAATCATTTGTGATAAGATTTAAAGCTTATGTAGATAGTCTATTATTTTATTGTTTATTATATATAATGCTTAATTTTTTTATAGAATATGAAATGCTTGTTGAAACATCCATCATCTACTGACTATGTTGCTATTGAAATGGTACAACAATTGAGCAATGATTAAATGATTGATAATCAATATTTTTTGAATTATTGACAAATAGTAATTGATCAAATATTGTCCACTACCTGTGCCTTCTGATGTTACCATGGTCCAAGAAGCTGTTGCACAATATGTGGTTTGGCCATCGAATCAAGTTGTGATAAATTTTGATATGGTATTATTTTTGTTACTTAAGATAAAAAAATTACTAGTATTATATTATTATTTTTTATTGTAACTAACATATATAATACCTCTTCTTTAGTCAATTATACCAAAATTAGTAAGTGCGACACATTTGAGAGATACAAAGCAAGTATCTCGTGACAAATCTAAGTCTAGTGGGCAACCACCGCACACTAAGTCATTCAAGAAGAAGTCATGGAAAAAGTATAGTTATGAATATGCTTTAAACTTTAGTAGAAATCTGGGCTCTTTGATGACTATTGTTGCAAGCAAGACTAGCATAAATGATAGGTGGACTATACCACTTCCAAGAGAAATTTATGGGTTAGACATTGGAAAAACATATATATCGACCGAATGTATATGGCAATTGTTTGAATTTCAAATTATCGATGTAAGTATAATTCAAGTGTAGACAAGTGAGTCATCAATCAGTAAATAAATTTCATTTATATAAAACATATAATTATATTTATATTATCTAATTATTTATATATATTTATTTTATATAGAGCATGTTATTATAGACTTCAAGCTAATCACCTATAATATTTAGTAACGTTCTATGATTCATCATTTGTTAATCAATATCAAGAGCATGATGTTAGCATCAGAGCTAAACAATTATGTGATGAGGCCTTAATATTTCATAGAAATCAAAAGTTAATAATCCCTTGGCTACTAAAGTTTGAACAAGGTCACGATAATTGGATATTGATAATCCTTGATCTATATGACAATCATGTTTGGTACTATGACTCAGCTTTCATGGAATTAAGTAAAGATACAAGATTAGTTGTTGAAATGTAAGAGTTATAGCTAGCTATTTTTCTTTTATTTTTCTTTGTAATATTTAATAAAGAATTAACTGTTTTAAACTTTGATAGGGCATGGAAGCTATGGAACAAGAATAGAGGCATTGTTCTTAAAAAATCATATAGGTTATATAGGACAAAGTTATGGTACGTACAAGCGAATATTAATAATTTAATGAATTTTATTATTGGATAATAAAGATGTTCGAATATAAAAAACCATGTACACTTTTTTTTGTAGGTTCCATAACAAAATGATGGAATCATGTATAGTTATTTTGTCATGAAATTTATGAGTGAAATCACCTCAAATATCAACATTTCAATTAAAAACGTGATAATCTCTTTTACTAATATACTTTTTTAATATATATAAGTCATTTTTTTGTGAATTCATGATATTACGTTCTTATTTTGAATTTAAATATATGTAGTTCTTTGGTTGGAACAAATTTGGCTATGATATGCAAATTTTTAAGTATTTACAAGAAGAATGGGTAGAATACATGCTTCAAATTATAACATTACAAGAAGAATCAAGAGAAGAATATGATGATATTGAATAGCATAGGACAACATTATGGTAATTTTTTAATGCTTTAATTTCTCTATTCTTGTGTCTTTGAAGTTTGGGCTTGTTTGATGCATATTTGATGGATGTTTAGGGGAACGAATTGTTGTGTGGACCTATTTTTCTACCCAAACTCCATCTCCATCTCATTGGAGAGTTCCCTGATCATTATGAATGAGACATTGCTAGTGATTCTAAGTAATAAACCATGCTTATTCTCCATGAAATCAAGTGAGAATAGCACAAAATTCATGACAAAAAAGACGTCATCATTTTATTTGTAATTTAAGTTATATATATTGTATATAAATTATTTTTTTGTAATAAATTTAATTCTTGAGTAATTAATTAATATATAAATTTTCAATTATTTGTAGTATTTAAAAATTCTTTTAAACATATATTGATTTTTCTACTATTATGCGATCGAAAACAGATAGTGAAGATAATAAAAAATGAGCTAAATATGTTTAAAAATATAGAATTTAAAGTCAGTTTATGGTTTAAACTAACTTTAAATTTTAAGTCGGTTCACGTGCTAAACCGAATTTAAATTTAAAGTCGATTAACGGGTTGAATCGACTTTAAATTTTAAATATTTTTATTTTAACTCGATTATCCTAATTGACTTAAAACCTTTTTTAAATAGGTTAATAACACACTTAAAAGGTCCTCTTGTAGTAGTGAAGGTTTTTCCAGTGTTACATATCTATAAATTATGAAAGATTCGGTGACCCAGAACATAACCAGGATAAAGAGATACAGACTCTTTAAGGATTTGGCCCAAACTCGCACAAACAAAATAATAAACATTTAACTAGACAACATAGTAGAAGCACACATAATATAATATCATATAAGTAGACAACTTTTCACAATAAATATTATATAATCAACAAAAAATAAGAAAATAGTAAATGTTTTCTAATTAGAGTTTAAGCTATAATATATTGTAATATATACATCTTAAACTCGTATTGTAATAGTACAATAATTGATCATGCATAACAAGCAATGTAACGAGGTAAACTCATATAGAGATTGTATCTATGTGGTATCTTTGTAGTACTAGGGAGAGATAGTATAAACATTCTTCAAATATGTTTCCAAACACTAAAAATCCATCCATGAAGATTTCTATATGCTTCTCCACCATGTTTGAGAAAATAGCCACCATGCATCATTGAAATGTCACATGTGCATTACATAATCCAAACGACATTCTCCTAAAAGCAAAAGCTCTATAAGGATATGTAAAGGTGGTCTTTTCTTGGTCTTTAGGTTCCATGGATTTTTTTTTATAGTTAGAGTATCCATTTAGAAGGCAAAATAAAGAGTGCCTAGCTAATCTGTCAAGCATTTGATTCATGAATGGGATAGGGAAATGGTTCTTCCTTATAGCTTTATTCACTTTGAAAAATTACATACATAGTCTCCATCCTATGATAATCCTAGTAGGTATTAACTAATTTAACTCATTTTTCACCACAGTGATTCCTCCTTTCTTTGGTACATATTGAACTAGGCTTACCCAGTCACTGTCTAGTATTGGGTAAATGATGCTTATGTCTATCCATTTGACAATTTCCTTCTTCAGCACCTCTTTTTCCTCTAGCAAGATTTTGTGTATGTATATGGATGGACTTATGCCTTTGATGTTCACAATAGACCAACTTATAGCTCTTTTGAAGTTTCCTAGCACCTTCAGTAGTGGTTCTACTTACTTTACAAATGGACTAGTAAAGGTTATGGCTGGAAATGTCTCATTATCACACAAAAATTCATAACAAAGATGATATGGTAAAGTTTTAAGCTCTAATTTGGGTAGCTCCTTAATGCATGGTATGAGCCTTGAGTTTGTCTCAAGACATTCCACAAATGCATTTGATACACACATGAGGCATATCCTCCAAAAAGTTCACATAGTCTATAATATCAATCTTTAATTCCATACTCTCAACGTTAAAAACAGTTTGAGTTGTTTTCTTATGAGTTTATGCCATTGTTTAAAAAAACATGTGTTAAATTTTACGTGGGAATGGTTCAATAAGTTTTGTTAAGCTACCAGTATGAATGTGTGTGCCTATGTAAGTGTCATGATATTCTTTAGCATGTGTATTCACATAATTAACAAGAACATACTCTAAAAAATCATTAGTTAGATGTCATAATAAAACACATCAGGTGTTAGCTAGTAACATCTATTCGAAAACAATCACTAGCCTTATCAGCATCATCATTAGAAAATTTAATTGCTTTGAACACATTAAATGTTACTTGTTCATATTACACTCTTAATGTAAGATCACATTTTTGTATATCAATGAGTGCTTTTTTGATTGCTAAGAATGGACGACCAAGTATGATAGGAATTTCATGGTCTTCCTTCATATCTAGCACAATGAAATATGTTGGAAAGAATATTTTTGCCTACTTTTATAAGCATATCTTCTACCATTCTTCAAGGTCTTTTGATTGACTTGTTTGCCATTCATAGCATTACTGAAGTGGGTTTGGCATTACTAGCCTATAATATCTTGAAAATTGATAATGGCATAAGGTTAATGTTGGAACCCAAGTCCTACAGTGCCTTGCCAAAATAGATGTTCATAATAGTGCAAGGGATGACAAAACTACCGAGATTTTTCATTTTTTATGGTAGTTTTTTTTATCAAGGATGACACTACAACCTTCACTGAAGATAATTATTTCATGATCTCTAAGCCTCATTTTCTTTGATAGTATATCCTTTATGAATTTAGCATAAGGCGACATCTGTTCAAGTGCATCTATAAATGGTATATTTATATGTAGCTTCTTAAAGATTTATAGAAATTTTAAAACTACATGTCTAAATTTTGCTTTTATAGTCTTTGAGGAAAATGAATTGTGGCTTGTAGATGTTGCTCTTCTTTGGTTGAATTATTTCCTTTTTAGTGATCTTTTTATCCATTAGTTCCTCCACATCTTATTACTTTCATATTTCTTCTCATCCTTTTTAGTCTCATCTAAAATTTTATTACTCCTCAAGGCTATGGCTTTATAATGCTTTTTACCTCCTCTTCTTAGGTTTATAAGTGTGTCACTTGGAAGGTATTTTGAGGCCTTTGACTTATGTCTTATTGGGTCCCTAAATTCTAAATTAAAGCCTCTTAAGTGGACATTTTTGTATTTACCGATTGGATAAAATCTTTCATCATGCCATTAAATTATTTATATTATCCTCAGTAGGTGGCTTCTTCTCTTGGCCTTGTGATTGTTGTGGTTGTTGAAAACAAGGTGGTGAAAATTATTTATAGTTGAATTGATTACTACCTTGATTATTGTTATTACTCCAAGAGAAATTTGGATGTTATCTCCATCTTAGGTTATATGTGTTCAAGTATAGATTATTATTTTGGTTTATATTACCCAAATAGCATGATGATTTAGGATTATTTGGATAACCATCAAATAGATGAAATTCATCATAAAAGACACAGGACACCCCTAAATCTTGGAACTGGTTTATACTCGATGGCGACAATTGAGCCTTCAAAAGATTCACCAAATATGACACTTGAGCTGTAATTGTCATGACATTATTTACCTCATACACTCTGGCTACTCTTCTTGTGGTTTCCATTCTGTCCATTGGCCATTGATAATTATTACTAGCCATTTTCTCAAGTAAATCATAAGCTTAATTGTAAAGTTTGGCTAGTAAAGCTCCATTAGCAGATGCATCAACAATGGTTCTTCTTTGATCATTGAGACCATTGTACAAAGCCTCTATTTGGATCCAATAATAAATACCATGGTGAGGACAAGTCCTTAGCATTTATTTGAGTCTTTCTCATGCTTCATATAAAGATTCCCCTCCAATTTGTTGGTAGAAGACAATGTCATTTCTAAGCTTGACATTCTTTATTGGTAGGAAATATTTCATTAAAAATTTCTCTGCCAAATCATTCCAAGTTGTAATGGAATCAAGTGGCAAAGAGTTTAGCCAAGATCGAGCACAATCTCGGAAAGAGTAACGGAAAAATCTGAGTCTAAATGCTTCATCGGTCATACCATTGAACTTGGATGAATCTGAAATGTAAATAAGGATCCTCTATTGGTAATCCATTGAATTGTCAAACTATTTGTAGCATTTGAAACATAATTGGTTTTAATTCAAATTGACTAGATTAAGTCTTTGGCCTTGCAATATTTGGATTGAGTCATTCCAATATAAGTAATACATATTCATTCATAACTCTGCCTCTATCATTTATTAAAGATATATGTTTGTACAAATTTAGCTCATTAGTATTTATTTCTAATAGTTTAGTTATTTCTTCCACTTGGGTGACAACTTGTTGTTTTCTTATTGATCTCAAAGTATCATCGATTTCGGGATTCAAAGGCAACATTTCTGTTTTACAAAATATGCCCAAGCAATAGAGTTAAATATGTTTCTAGCAGACTTAAAGAAGATGTCAAAAAAATAAAAAATAATTAACTAAATAAATTAAAATTACAAAAAATAAAAAATAAAAATAACTAAAATAAAATAAAATAAAAATTAATTTCTAATGTTTATAATCACGGACAATGGTTCCAAAAACTTAATTGCTCAAATTGTGTGCATGTACCATGGATATTAAGTTATTAGAAGTTAATTTCAAAACTAATAAAATAAAGATTAATTTTATGTGTTTTGAGAAAGCAAAATTAAAAGAACTAAAAATACATAGCCGTAATTAATTAACTCAAAATTAACAGCTAAGAAGGTATATGAGAAAATATCTAGAATATTTAATCTCCAACTTTTCTAAACATAAGAAACATTGAAATCCTCCAATATAATTACCAATTAATTACATGATCAATTAAATCTAACATAATATGTGTTCATTTCTCAAGTAAACTACACACCATATAGTAAATAACCTAAATTGTATACTATTTATTAAGTTCATCAATTATGGATCACACACATGATAATCATACATCTCTGCATAAAAACTATACATGTTATTTAATTAAGACAAACAATTGAATAATTCTCTCAAATCTATTTAATTGATTTTATAGATCAATTATGGCTAAATAATTGATAGCATATAAATTAGAGTAAATAATATAATTAAATTGAAATTATAATTGGGGTAAAAATATTAGTCATTATACAATAAAAATTGGGTTCATAAGATCCCTAGATTAATAAATTAGCTAGATATGATTATGTTCATAAATCTCATATCTTTCAATAAAGACATACAATGATTTTTCTCTTGAATATCCACCAAATTTGATCCCCTTTTCTCTCTTTTTGGCACTAAAAAACTGATAAAAAATTGTTAAATTTGGTTGTAAGGTTTCTGCTACAATTAGGGATTAAATTAAGCTCAAATGGAACCTGTCCATTTGGATGGAGACACGTGGTATGTGATAAATATGGAAAACAATTAGCACATAATGCTTGGAAAACTAGTGTTGGTTAATGCGGTCTAAGTTAATGATAGGTAGCGCGTTGCAATTTGCTAATTTGGATTGCATGGCGTTCTAGTAAAGCAAATAGGAAAATCCCATGATGATATGTTGTATGCTCATTGACTACTCGATAAAACTCAGAGTGAACACCATGTCAACACCTCCATTAGTTTATACATGCGGTGCACTCCAATTGGCTCATCTTCACTTGTGTGGTAACGACTAGGTCAATTGGTATATACGGTGTGCTTCGATTGGCTCCTCTTCGCTTATGTACATCCATGTGTCCTGTTCTGATTGGTCCTGCATAAAAAAATTCATAAATATTTTTTGAAAATTTCAAAAAAATTCTTGAAAAATATATTTTCATCCTCTTTCACTAAAGAGTTTATTTTTTAAAAAAATATTTTTAATCCTAAAAGTACTACTTATTGATTAAAACAAGCAATGTTATGCAAGAAAATGTAGTGATGACTCTACTTTTATAGAGTTATCATCGTCTCTTTCAATTTTATAGAGGCAGTAGCAGTGCTAATGATTGGTCTTGGATACTTCTTCATAGAAATACCTCTTAGTAAAGCATCTCTCATGTTTAAAGCTTCTAAAATAGGCTCTAGAGGTGGCGCAATTATAGGTTCAAAAAAGGCCCTTGGATTTCAGTATTAAACTTTTTAGAGTGCTATTTAGATCTAATGATGTTACCTATGAATGCCTTGAGTTGATTCCCAAAGGATCTCCTATCTTGCATATACTAACTTTAAGTGACAATTATATTTAAGCACCAGAAAGTAACAACTAAAAATAAAATAAAAAGGAATGAAAATAAAATAAAGTAAATAAATAAATGCAAATTACAAAAGAAATAAAAACTAAGAAGAAAAAAATTAATTGAAATAAACAAAAATAAAAAAATGCAAATATTAACAAAAAAATAAAAATAAAAAAACCCAAAATCAAAAAGATTACAAAAAAATAACTAAATAAATAAATAAACAAATTAAAATGTTAATTCTCTAATAATGGTGCCAAAATCTTGATGCAAATTTTTTATATTAAAAACTCTCAAGTACACAAATATTTTATAATAAGTAACAAGTAAATTTTATATTAAAAGCTTGCAAGTGCACAAATAATTTATAATAAGTGACAAGTAATTCAAAATAACTAAATTAAAATGAATAAATTAAAGTGAGTATACTAAATTATAGTCGAACTTAGGATGATAGATGAATATGATATCTTAGCTAACATAACCATTTATAGAAATAACAAATTAAATGATTCATATAATGTTATATTTACTGACTTGAAATTGATTAATTGATAAACTACTTCCTGAGTTCGGCTTGAAATTGGTTAATTGGTAAAGTAAGTAAAATACATAAACTAAGATACTCAATTAATTAATAACTTCTTTAATTAGGTTTGAAATTAATTAATTAATAAAATTAAGGTAAATATGTTCTTTAATTATAAGTCAAGATTTGGTCCATCATTAATTTATATTTAAATATTATATTTAACCATTGAATTTAATCTCATTTAATCAACAACTTTCTTGGTCATGTTTGAAATTATTAAATGAAATGAAATGAAATTATTATTTATTTTTGCATAACTAAGCACAGGTAATGTTTCAAATTCTTAATTCTAAAATATTTTATTTAATTATAAATCAAGACTTTGTTCATCATTAAATTATAATTAAATATTTTAATTACATGAATAAGAAATAAATAAAATTCTTATTTATTCAAATCATAAAATAGTTTTTCCAATCATTAGAAGCAAAAACTAATAAAATCTCATATTATAGAATTAGTCAATCATAATTAAATTAACAAAAGTCAATTCAACTATGAAAGACATTAGATTATAAAGAGAAATAAAAGAAATAATAATAAAATTACCTCTCTTGATAAAAAAAGATCTCAGATCTTTGAATGGATTGTCATTACCTTTTTCTAATCCTTAGATCTTCTTTACAATTTGGAGGGTTTTTTCTCTGTAACTGTATATGGTGGTGGAATAACTTTGAGCACTGATCTAAATTCTAAAATAAAATACAACTACACTATGTTAATGAAATTTACTAACCCAATGAAAATATTGTCCTATTTATAAGAAAAGTTAATGTATAGAAGTCAGTGTCAAAAATTAACTTCGTAGTATCAAACACATTTGGATAAATCAACTCGAAAGTACCACCTATAGTGCATGTTGTATCTCATCGTGGCACAAAAATTTCAATATGCCCAGCATGTCTTCCCATGAGGTGTAAACCACAACACACTAATTCTTCATTATGACATGCAATTCTTGTCTTAAATTCTTTTGTACCCTCTCTATATTGGTTGTTTCTTGATGTAAGGCTTACATGTCTTAGTCTTCTTAGCTTTTAGGGTATTGTTTGAGAGCTCTAAGTTGTTTTGTGTCTTCGTGTGTTAAAATTATTTATCTTTTTTGAAGCTAAAACACCTGAAATACAACAAAATATATATGTGATTTTTGAAAGATATATTTTTATGAATAATCAATTAAAATGCTATAATCAAACCTAATGATTCCAAATAAACATAGTAAAATCACAAAACACGAGTGATTTTCAAGCACTTATCATGTCTACTAACCCACTTGGGGTGCCACAACACCCAAATATTGTACTAGATTTCCCATATGTTAAAAATGTTGCTCCGATTCAAATTAATCTACTAGAGATAGTAGGCCCTAACTATGAACTAGTTCGTGTTCCCATCACTCTATTAGAGAACATAAACCAGAATCCTATTGATAGAGATTATAGCATTGAGCGTTTAATCAAGCAAGGTGTCACAAGCTTTTTTGGTACTTTAGATGTTGTAGTTGTATACTGAGTGACTGGTTATGGTAATGGTTTGTCCAGTGGATCACAAGGTTTCATTAGCATCATACTTGTTGGAAGGTAGGGCTTACTATTGGTGGTACTTCTTTCAAAGGGAACTTTTTGATCCTACAACCATCACTTGGGATAGTTTTTGAAAGGTATATAATGATAAATGTTTTCCAAGTGTTTACTGAGACATTAAGCAAGCTAAATTTCTAATACTTGTTCAAGGACCAATGGATATTTTTAAATATGAGTATAGATTTACTAAGTTATCCCATTATTCTCCTCGACTAATGGAAGAATAGTTAGATAAATGCAATAGGTTTTTGAATTGTCTTCAAGAAGCAATTAAAACTCCAATATCTTCTACTGAGCACACTCAATATGGGGCATTAGTGCAAGCTACTATAAGATTAAAGGTGCCTCAAGTAGTAGACCAAGAAAAAAACAAGTTACAAGGAAAATATTGATAGGAGGTAGTAGGAGTAGTTTCAAATCGCATGATCGTACTAGTCAAGGTACTAGTTTTAGCTAAGCTACAATGCAATAGAGGTCTAACATTCAAATTAGAGAATCAAGGGAGTTACCGTTGTAAATTCAACCAAATTAAAAGAAGTAAATAAAGGCAAGTAAATTAAAGTGAGTAAACTAAACCATAATTGAACCTATAATGTGAACGAACATGGGATTTTAGCGAGCATAACCCTTAATGAAAAGAAAAAATTAAATGAGAGAATTCATAAAGCTTTAGAGTGAGGCCTACTTTAATTGATGGAATTCACGAAGCTCAATTACAAGACTCTTTTCTAATGAAATTGAAGAAATAAATTGAAAAAATGGACACCAAGTTGATTATTCAATTCGAGATGATGAAACTAAAGTTTTTAACAACAAGTTATGTGTATCAAATGATGAAGGTCTTAAGAGGGAAATACCAGAAGAAGCATATAGTTTAGCTTACGCTATGCATCTGAGTAGTACTGAGATCTACCAAACTCTAAATGAACATTATTGGTGGCATGGAATGAAATAAGAAATTGTAGAATTCGTAGTAAAATGGTTAATTTGATAGCAAGTCTAAACTGAATACTAGAAACCCATAGAACCTCTTTATCCACTCCTTTTTTTCGAAATGAAAATGGGAACACATAACAATGGATTTTCTCTATAATCTTCCTCACACCTAACTTGGTCATGATGGGATATGAATAATTATAGATCGCTTAATCAAATCAACACATTTGTTAACTATTAAATAAATATTCCCCTAGGTAGAACTTGTCAAACTATCTATGGAGAAAATTATGAAGTTACATGGAGCTCCAATGTCTATTGTTTTCAATAGAGATTCAAGATTTACTTCTCAATTTTGATCTAAATTACAAGATTTTATGGGAACAAAGTTATGCTTTGGTACTACCTTTCATCTTGGAACATATGGACAGTCAGAACGAACAATTCAAACACTTGAATAGATGTTATATACTTGTGTTTTTCAATTTAGGGATAGTTGGGATGATCACTTACCATTAATGGAGTTTTCCTACAAAAATAACTACGATTCAAGCATTAAGATGACCCCATATAAAGAATTATATGGTAGGATGAGTAGAAATCTAATATGTTGGGATGAAATAGATGAAATAAATTTTTTAAGCACAATGTACAAATGCTCACTGGTAAGATTCGAGTAGTAAAGGAGAAATTGAAGATAGCTCAATATTGACAAAAGAGCTATGCAGATAATTATATTAAAGAGCCTGAATATGGAGTTGGAAATAAAGTCTTCTTAAAGCTATCACCATAGAAATGGGTTGTTTGATTTAGGAGGTGCGACAAGCTTATCCCATGCTATATTGGTCCTTATATGATCATAAAGAAAATATGACATGTGGAATATTATTTAGCTCTACCACTTAAACTTTCTTGAATCCATGATATATTTCATGTTTTTATTTTTAATGGATACATCTTAGATCTATCCCATATCATAAAGCCATAACCAGTCCAATTAAAAGAAAGTTTGACCTATGAATAAAAACTAAGAGAAATACTTGATCATAGAGAACAAGTACATTGGAGCAAAACCATTCCACTAGTAAAAGAACAATGGAGAAATTGCGTCATTAAAGAGAAAACATGGGGACCTGAAGAACAAATATGCATCCAGTACCCTAATTTATTTAACTAAGGTGTGTGAATTTCAAGGACGAAATTCTTAAAAGGGGGAGAATTCTAATACTCTCTTTCATTAAAGTAATATTATTGTTAAGTTTATATTCTTAGTTTTATTACATTTTTACCCTCAATATTATCAAAATATCCTAACTCTTAAAAACATTTCAAGTTATAGGACAAAAGTATTTCGAACTTTTACTTAATTATATTTTTTTACCATGGGGTATCACTACTCTTATTCCTTAAGTGACACATGGAAACATAATTTTAAAAAAGGGCTAAGCTAAATCAATTAAGACACTAGCCCTTGTTACAATCTCTCTTGGTCTTGGAAGGGAAGATGTCTTTGCTCACGATCAATAACAAGCTTTATTTGCAAAGCATAACCATTTTTTTTGTTCCATGAGTCATTTTTATTCTCTCTCAAGTTAAACTAGAGAATAAAAACATAAGAGTACTTGGGGAGAGGAAAATAGAAATACAAATAAGGATAATAGGTAGTGTTTGGTTATGGCCAAAAGAAATATAAATTGGAAAACTTGAAAAACGACTTTGACCTTGAATCATATATATTTAGAAAGGTAAAAATTTCTATTTTATGGTTTTTCATTTTGATTTTTCTATGCAAAGTTATATACATTTAACTAAGGGTGGTTCAATGGAAGTCTTGTTGGGAATCTATTCTGAACTATTCTATACTTTTATTATTTAAAATTGTTTCACATGTTGGAATTGGGAGAGTTATATCTTGTTTTAAATATGGATATGTATAGTTTTACAAATATTTTATGGTTTATCATTTTAACTTTTCTAGAAAAAGTTATATCAATTTAATTCAAGGTATGTTCTATAGAAGTTATGTTGAAAAATCATGTTTTAAATTGATTAGTGATCTATGTTTTTGGAAATATCCTACATATGATGATTGAGTATGTTATATAATGTTTTAAATATTTAAATGTCTAATTTTTATATGTTTTTACATAAATAAATTTGGACATTTATACCAAAAGATATATTTGAATGTATGAAGATAGATCTAGGAGTATCCAAAAACTGTGTAAATGAAATGATCAAATGTAATCAATTATTAACATCCCTTGTTTTAGGATTTTAATTTTAGAGTATTTTAGTTTGAATTAGATAAATAAGTTATGGATTTGTTCATGTTTCTAACACAAGTGTGATTATATAGAAAAGGTTGAGTAAGAAGACCCTATAGTGTACATAGAGAACCAACGGTGATATAATGTAGTGAATGGAATCTAGTTCTTTTCTAAAGCTTTGAAAATATTATTTTTGAATTTCATATGTGCTTAAGTAAATTCACTTAGTACAAGATGTGTGTCTTTCAAAATTGCATTAATTATTTAACTAGAACTTTGAAGAACATGCTATATGATAGTTTCAATGCACTTTTAGTATGAGAGTACCATGAGAATATATGTTATTTTCATTATCAAAACTAGCAATTTAAGGGAAAGATAATGTGCAAGCAATTTTCAACTTGAGATTATACCAATTTTATTATTTATATTAGTTTAAATACAAGCTTACAACTTCAATAAATATCAAGAATTGCCCAAATATTGTCCTTTAATATTAAGAGATTGTTGGCTCTACTCACCATTTAACATATTTAGTTTGATTTGGTAAGAAATCAGGACCAATATATTTTGGTCCAGTTCCACTTAATATGATGTTATAAAGTTTACTATGATATGTATGAATTCAGTTAAGTTAATATGCTTATGACATATGTATCAGTAGAGCCAACAGATTAACACACACGAAGTGTATGTAATGAATATGCAAATATATGTATCATAACAAGTAATATAATAATAAGAAAATATCATTTCCACAAAGATTATTTTATTAGAAATTAATTTTTAAAACTAAAAAAATTAAAATCAATTTTTTTGTGTATTTATATTTTAAGAAAGAAAAATTAAAATAACTAAAAGTAAATAACAATAATTAATTAGCTCATATTTGGTACCTAAAAGGGTATATGAGAATATATATTTGAATACTTAATCCCCCAATTTTCTAAACATGCGAATTGCTAAAATCCCCCCAATATAATTATCATTTGAACCTAACCTATCACGTATTCCTCTCAAGTAAACTACACACCATATAGTAATTAATTCATTCACACTCTCATGCCAATTAAATTGCATACCATTCATTAAGCTCATCAATTATGGATCACATACATAAGAATCGTACATCTCTGCCAAGAAACCATAGAGTATTTTTTTGGTAATTAGTTAGTTTTTGTCATAACTAGTATTTCTTGATAAAATGTGGAAATTATATTAAATCCAAAATACGTGTTTAGGAATTGTTTTTTTAGTGGAGACTTGATGACTTTATGAAAGTAGAGTCATTAACGCACTTTTTTACTTAATATGTAGTTATTTTATTTAATAAATAGTATTTTTATGGCAAAAAAAATTAAAATATAAACTTTTTAGTGAAAATGGGTGAAAATATAATTTTTGGGATTTTTTGGAATTTTTCTGAATTTTTAACGCAGTATCAATCAAAAGTTACCATATGGCATGCCACGCAAGTAGAGGATCTTACTAGACAAGCCACATGGACACCACACAAGCACGGAGAGCGAATGACATCGCACTGTGTGTGAGGAGGACAAAACACGAGCCACATGTCAACATGGCGTTCAATCCGAATTTGGAAATCGGTCAACTCATCATGCCACGTGTCACTATGCCATTGCTTTTTGCATTTCCCATGTGTGCCATACCATCCATTTTCGCAAATCACATCACGCCACATGTCGTTGACTTAGCAAGCGTTGGCTCTGATCGATCTCCCCTGCCACGAGTTGCTCCCTGATTCTCCCAATGAATTTCCCCTACCACGTGTGGTGTTGTGATTGGCTGAAAGAGTTAATTTTGATTGTTTTGATCATAGCCCTTGATTTGAAGTTGAAATGGCCATCCAGATCGCACCTGAGGTTTATTTAAGCCCCTAATAACTCCATAAACCCTAATTGGCCTCCATTAGCATAATTTTGGTCAATATTTGGAGCTAAAAAGAGAGAAAAATATAGAAAAATTCAATAGATGACACAATTGTGGTGGAGATTGAAGAGGAGATTAATATTAAAATTCAAGAGATTGGTTGTATTTCTTTTTCTACTCTTTTTTTTTTATCAATTTTATGTCTTTCTTTATAAAAAATATGAGTTTTATGAACACAATTATGTGTAATTAATTTATTAATCTAGGAATCTTATGAACCCAATTTTCAACATATGATGATTTAATATTTTACTCCAATTATAATTATAATTTAATTATATTATTTAATATGATTTGTATGCTATTAAATTTTAGCTAACAATTTATCTATAGAGGCAATTAAATAGTTTTGAGAGAATTATTTATTTATTTTTCTTTATTAAATAACATGCATAGTTTTTAGGCATAGATATATGATTCTTATGTATGCGATCCATAATTGATGAACCTAATGAGTAGTATGCAATTGAATTGGCATGAGAGTATGATTAAATTAATTACTATATGGTGTGTAGTTTACCTGAGAGAGGAATACATGCTAGGTTAGATTCAATTGATGATGTAATTAATTGATAATTGTATTGAGGATATTTTAGCAATTCGCATGTTTAGAAAATTAGGGGATTAAGTATTCCAAGATATTTTCTCATATATCTTTTTAGTCACAAAATATGATTTAATTAATTATTTCTATTTACTTTTAGTTATTTTAATTTTTCTTCCTTCAAATATAATAACATAAAAAAATTGATTTTTATTTTTAGTTTTAAAAATTAGTTTCTAATAAAATAATCTCCGTGTGAAGGATCTTTTCTTATCATTATATTACTTGTTGAGATACGTATACTCGCGTATTCATTGCACACACTTCCTGTCTGACCGATCAAGTTTTTTGTGCCATTGTCGAGGATTATAAATATTAATAATTAATAAAAAAAATTATTATTATTAAGTTTTTTAATTTTTTTTTCTTTATTTTAATTTAATTTACTTATTTTCTTTTAGTGATTTGTTTATCTATTTATTCTAGTTAATTTCTTTTATTTATTTATTTACTTATTTATTTATTTATTTTACTTTACTTTATTTATTTAGTTGTTGATTTTGTTTTTATTTAGACATCTCATTTAGTATTTTAGAAACATAGTTGAGTCTATGCATGAGCAGAGTTCGTGAGGGAAAATTCTTACCTTTAGATCTTGAAATTGAGTGTACTTTGAGATCAATTAGAAAACAACATATCACCCAAGAAGAAAAAAATGGCTAATCCATTAGAAATAAACAACAATGAGTTAAAGTTGAACAATCAAATGATTTTGGTGGATGATAGAGATAGAGCATATGAATGAATATGCAACACCTATATTGGAAGGGCTAAATCCAAATATTCAAGCTAATTAGTTTGAACTAAAACCAGTGATGTTTCAAATGCTACGAGCAGTTGGACAATTCAAAAAATTACCAACATAGGATCCTCATCTTCATCTCAGATTGTATATTGAAGTTATAGATTCATTTAAGTCCAATAGAGTGACATATGAGGCATTTAGGCTTAGATTATTCCCTTACTCTTTGCGAGACCGTGCTCAAGTTTGGCTAAATTCTTTGCCACCTGATTCTATTACAACATGGAATGGTTTGGCAGAGAAATTCTTTATGAAATACTCCCCACCAACAAAGAATTCCAAGCTTAGGAATGACATTACTTCCTACCAATAACACGAAGGATAATCTCTATATGAGGCATGGGAAAGATTCAAGGAATTGCTAAGGAAGTGTCCTCATCATGGTATTCCTTCTTAGATTCATATGGAGACTTTTTATAATGGTCTCAATGCTCACACAAGAACTATTGTTGATGCATCTGCTAATGGAGCTTTGCTAGCCAAATCTTACAATCAAGCTTATGATTTACTTGAGAAAATGGTTATCACAAGAAGAGTAACCGAAGTGCATGAGGTAAATTATATCACAACACTTACAACATAAGTGTCATCTTTGGTTAATCTTTTGATGTCTCAAAACTCACAAGCGAGTCTAAACCATGTCCAAGATTCATGAGTGTCATGTGTATTTTGTGGAGGAGCTCATTTGTTTGATAATTTTCCAAATAATCCTGAATCCATTTGCTATGTGGGTAATGTGAATCAAAACAATAATCCATACTCAAACACATATAACCTAGGATGGAGACAACATCCAAATTTCTCTTAGAATAATAACAACATTCAAGGTGGTAATTAATTCAACCATCAATCATTTCCACCACCTGGTTTTCAATAACCATAACAATTATAAGCCCAAGAGAAGAAGCCACCTACTGAGGAAAATACAAGTGCTTTAATGGGGATGATGAAAGACTTCATCCAACCAGTGAATAGAAAAGTGTCAACACAAGAGGCTTCAATTCAAAATTTGGAGAACTAAATGAGGCAACTTGCTCAAGCTATAAGTCAAAGGCCTCAAGGTAACATTCCAAGTGACACAATTGTAAACCTAAGAAGAGAAGGTAAGGACCAATGCAACGCCATAGCCTTGAGGAGTGGTAAAACTTTAGAATAAGAACATAAGATAGAAAAGGATGAGGTGAAACAAGAAATAAAAAGGATAAAGAAGACTATAAAACTAAAAAGGATAAGGAGGAACCAAAAACTAAAAAGGAGGATGAGGGATTAATGGATAAAGAGAGCAATGGAAAGGAAATAATTTAGCCAAAAAAGAGAAACCTCTACAAACCCACTATTCATTTCCCTCAAAGACTGCAAAAGCAAACGTTAGATACACAATTTTCAAAATTTCTAGAAGTCTTCAAAAAGCTACACATAAACATACCATTTGCAGAAGCACTTGAACAAATTCCATCTTATGCCAAATTCATGAAGGATATACTATAAAAAAAAAGTCTTGGATATCATGAAATAATAACCTTGATAGAAGGTTTTAGTGCCATCCTTAATAGAAAACTCCCACAAAAACTAAAAGATCCAGGTAGTTTTGACATCCTTTACACTATTGGGAACATCTGTTTTGGCAAGGCACTATGTGACTTGGGTTCTAGCATTAACCTCATGATCGCCACACATGAAGTGTGTGCAATGAATATGCAACTATGCATATCGCAACAAGTAATATAATGATAAAAAAGATTGTTCCCGCATAGATTATTTTATTAGAAACTAATTTTTAAAACTTAAAAAATAAAAATCAATTTTTTTGTGTTTTTATATTTTAAGGAAACAAAATTAAAATAACTAAATTTAAATAGCAATAATTAATTAAATCAAATTCGATAATTGAAAATATATATGAGAAAATATTTAGGAATACTTAATCCCCCAATTTTCTAAACATGCAAATCGCTAAAATCCCCCTCAATATAATTATTAATTAGTTACATGATCAATTGAATCTAACCTAGCACGTATTCCTCTCTCAAGTAAACTACATACCATATAGTAATTAATTTAATCACACTCTCATGCCAATTAAATTGCATACTACTCATTAAGTTCATCAATTATGGATCATATACATAAGAATCATACATCTTTACCTAGAAACTATGCATGTTATTTAATCAAGTCAAACAATTAAATAATTCTCTTAAATCTATTTAATTATCTCTATAGATAAATTGTTGGCCAAACAATTAATACCATAAAAATCAAATTAAATAATATAATTAAATTAATACTATAATTAGGAAAAATATATTAGATCATCAAATGGTAAAAATTAGGTTCATAAGATCCCTAGATTAATAAATTAATTACACATAATTGTGTTCATAAAGCTCATATTTTTCATAAAACAAATTGATATAGAAAAAGTAGAAAAATAAATACAATCAATCTCTTGAATTGTAGTATTAATTTCCTCTTGAATATCCATAAAAAATTGTCTTTTCTTAAATTTTTCATTTTTTTCTCTTTTTAACTCCAAAAAATGACCAAAATTATGTTAATGGAGGCCAATTAGGGTTTATGGAGTGATTAGGGGCTTAAATAAAGTTCAGGTGTGATATGGACCATCAGATCAACTTCAGATCATGGGCTACGATTAAAACAAGCAAAACTGACAATTCTAGCCAATCACAAAGTAACACGTGGCACGAGAAATTCATTGGGCGAATCAAGGAGTGATGTGTGGCAGGGGAGACTAGTCATAGTCAATGCTCACTAAGTCAGTAACATGTGGCGCGACATGATTTGCAAAAATGGATGGTGTGGCGCATGGGTAGAACACTTGAAGCAATGGCATAATGACATGTGGCATGGCATGGCTGACACATTACACGTGTTTCGTCCTCCTTACATGCGATGCAATGTGATTCACACTCTATGATTGCGTGGCGTATGTGTGGCTTGCCCAGTCAACTTCTCTACCTTCGTGGCAACTCTTGATTGGTCCTGTGTTAAAAATTCATAAAACATCCATAAAATTACAAAAAATATATTTTCACCCCTTTTCATTAAAAAGTTTATATTTTAATATTTTTGACCCAAAAATACTATTTATTGAATAAAACAAGTAAATATTAAGTAAAAAAGTACGCTAGTGACTCTATTTTATGGAGTCATCACCTCATGCCATTATTGGTCTTCAAGAGATTGGGGGTTGGTAAAGCAAAACCCACTTTGGTAACAATAAAAATAATAGATAGATTGATTAAGAGAGCTCGGGGTATGGTAGAAGATTTGTTAGTAAAAGTAGACAAATTCATATTTTCGGCAGACTTCATTGTGCTAGACATGGAAGAGGACCGTGACATTCCTATCATACTCGACCATCCATTCTTAGGAACCGGAAGGGCACTCATTGATGTAAAAAAAGGTGAACTTACAATGAGAGTGCAACATGAACAAGTAATATTTAAAGTTTTTAAAGAATCTAAACCCCCTTATATTGATAACGCTAATGAATGTTTAAGGGTAAATTTTACTGAATGTAGGGATAGCTTAAAACAATCTATTGAGTCGCCCACACTTAAGACTATTACACATGATGCTATAAACAGGAACATAAACTCACTAGAAAACAACTCAAATTTTTTTTTAACTTTGAAAGTATGGCATTGAAGGTTGACATTGTAGACTCTGTGTACTTTTTGGAGGATGTGCCTCTCATATATATATATCAAAGGCGATTATGGAAAATTTTGAGATAGGATCTAAACTTAAATCATCAATTGAAGAGCCACCAAGTTTAGACCCTACAATTTTACCCTCATATCCCCAATTAAGTGTAAAAGTGAAAGAGTCCAATGAAGAGGTGAAAAAGCTATTAGAAATACATAAATTGGATGAGTTACGGTGGAGTGCTTATAAGAATGCCAATAAGTTCAAAAAGAAAACAATAATATGACATGAGAGAATAATGGAGCACTGTGCTTGCAAGTCAGGACACAAAAGTATTATTGAACAAGTCAAGACTCAAACTGTTTCCATGAAAACTCAAAATTAAATGGACACAAAGGGATATGCTTTAGGACTTGATAGGGTCGTCTAGTCAAGGACGTTAAATGTGATGCTAGTTGGAAGGAAACCCAATGTTATTTTAATTATATTTTCATTTTTTTTTGTTTTGTAGGTGAATAAATGTGGAGAGAAATGACGCAATAAGAATGCGCATTTTAGTGACAAATGTGGTGTGCCATGACTAAGAGAGTTTTCTTTCCTTTTACTTTTTCATATTTATATATACACATTGGGGACAATATGTAATTTAAGTTTGGGGGAGGAAACTTCATTCTCTACATTAGTATTTAGTATGCATTTAAAAATTTTAGGAATTTTTTTAATTTTTAGGTTCTTTTTAATCATGACTTGGGGTAAAATTGATAAATATATGGAAACTAAATGCATGCATGCTTGATATAAAACATATGAACTCAATGATAAAAATTGGTTGTCGTGACTAAGATAAGGAATGTAACATATTTGTTAAGATATTTACATTAATCATGTGATATGCTTTCTAGTTTTGATTGGATTGATTTAAATTCTTATTCACATATTCATGATTGATTTTGGTGTGCTTATTGAGAGAAAATTTGTAGTGAGTTATACGATTTGATAATATCTACCAACTTTTAGAATCTATTTGATCATCCCTTGAGGCGAAATCCTAAATAGTATTTAGTAAGAGAAATGATTTAGGCATTATTTGGATCGATGGAGCTTTTCAAGCTAACCATTGTTAATATCTTTAGTCACCCATTTAAGCCTAACAAAGAACCTTTCATACCTGTAAGCCACATTTTATGCCTAACCAATAAACATTATCTTTACCCTGGCACATTTAGCTTGTATGAAAAGAAAAAATATTGCAATCATGTGTTATGCTTTAGAGTAAGGTGAAATGTAACACACCTATAAAAAAAAGAGCGAAATTCACAACACAATTATCCCTCTAAAGAAAAAAAATAAAGTTGAAAATAAGTTTGGGAGTGTTGTGAAGTTACAATAAAAATAGAAAAAAAGATGAGAAAATATATGAAAAGAATGTCCAAAGAGGGTGCACTAAAATATCAAGTAAAAGCTCAATTGTAGTTAAAAAGTGCATGATGAAAAAAACTAAGGTGTGGAAAGAGCCTAAAATGTCTTTATTTATCGACCTCCCACCTAAGCCTTACATTAAATCCATGTAAAGTCCTTATTGATATTGAGCTAAGTGCATATTTATATTAGTGGAAAGGGATGTGAAAAATAGACTTATGAGACTTTCTCTAAGATTGAATTGATTAGCATGTTCATATAGATTGATTACATGAGTGCATTGGATGATATCATGTGAAGCACACACACACAAATCAATTTTTCAAAAAACCTTGCATATCCTTGTATTGATGGAATGTTGATTGATGAATATGTGAACTTCCTCATCATAGAATTGTATGACTTTTGAGAGGGATAGTTTTCTTGAAATAAGCATGTACCTAATAGAAGTATATTTATGAATATACTACCCAAGTTATTTTATTTAGTTATACTTAGCTTTACTTGAGGATAAGCAAAGATTTAAGTTTAGGGGTGACCCTTGTGAGATATAATTTGAGCCTAATTTTCTTTATTCAGAGTGAAATATATTTTTTTCTACTCCAAATACATTTCTTATTTCTTGAAATTTTTAGATGATCTCTATAGGTATTAGCATTGAATTTAGAATTATTTTTTCTCATCTTAATAGAGTTTCATATATTTTTATTTTTATTTTTGCTTAGATTAAATTATTTAAGTAGAAATTGATGTATATACTTTTATCTCATTCATGCATGACTGCTACAAAAAATAGAGACATATCTAGGGTTACCTAAACTAAAATCAAATAGAAAATCCACAGAATTAACCACTCACCAAAATCCTACAAAAATGTACAATCTGTACATGGGGGTCACTCTCTAAAAAATATATATATTGAAAAATCTCTTCAGAAAAAAAATAGACAGAAAGAATATATAGTATAATATACATACTATGACCCACATTGCCTACAAAGTTGTGAGTAAAGGCTAATTACAAAAGAAAGATATAGGAAGTAATTTCCTAAAAATTCATTGCATTTTCTTCATTTGTAAAAGGCATATCTTGAAATTTTCGCTTAATGAGTTTGATTGATGTATGGAAATAATTTTTCTATATGAAATTTATAATTTATACAATTGATTCCTTTCATGAGATCAATGTTAAAATAAAATTTTGAGCCTTTATTCTTTATACATATGCAAACATATTAGTTCATTTCTATACATCAACTCTTTTGCATATAAATTAGTATGAGTGTTTGAACCCATATGATTTAGTGTATTGAGAGTATTGACTTGTGAGGAATAGAGTTGAAGAGAATTCAGATTCTAGACACTAAGTTTGAGTGAAATTAAATTCATACATTTTTTATATGAAATATGAAAATGATTTTCGACTAATTATTATAATAAATCTTGACTATTTAAGAAGATTAAAATAACTTATGCTTTAGATTTTAATTATGATCTTAAAGGAGATTAAAAAGTATGAGACATTTTTGTGTTATGTTTCATGTTGTTTTATTTTATTTTATTCTTAAGTTAATTTTTAAATTTGTTGTAATTTTATTTTTTGAGTTGTTATTTTTATTATTTCTTTTAATTTTTACATTTAGTTTAATATTTGTAGGTATCATTACTGAAAACCCTCATGAGACTCAAACACGTCCACTAGGGCAACACAGGGGTTTAAAGGTTTGTTGTATACACTAAATGCAATTGTGTCAAACCACGAAAGTGATTTAAGATAGTTTAATTTTTAGTTTTCATCGCTTCTCTTGCTAATGGACTAGCAAGAAGCTGGTTAGGGATTGTCACGAGTGCTTGAAAAGCACTAAAATTATCATAATTTTATGTACTTTAATTGATTAAAAAGATTTATATTTGTAAGATTTTATCATATTTTTATATAAATTTGTCTTTTCGGAATCACGGGTATTTTTATTGTTTTTTACGTATTTTTGCTTCAAAAAAATTAATTTAAGACTCGAAGAAAAATACTAGAGGTAATACATCACAAATATATTTAGAAAATAAATGAGAAAAAGTAAAAAAGATGGAAAAATTGGACAAAATGGTTCAAAAGGGCCAAAATTGCACGCGCAGCCGCCCAACCGTGTCGAATAATGCGCACAGTGCGCTCAGTCGCACCTAGAAATGCACGCAGCTCGTCACATCATGCCAAACAACACAGAAGTTTGTGTGCGCCACTACACCATATACGCCGAGCCGTACCCCACATGCCAAATTCGTGGGCGCCACTACCTGCGTCAACACTTACATCAGCTCCTGTCCATTTAGCATCCGCCTATTACACGTTTTTCCCATTTTTTTTTTATCATTTTTCCCACTTTTTTACCCTTCTCTTCACCTATAAATACCTCCATCTCTTCCATTACAAAACACACCAAAAACACCTCAAAACATCTTGTTATCCCTTTCTTTTTCCCATTTTTTTTTATCATTTTTCCCACTTTTTTACCCTTCTCTTCACCTATAAATACCTCCATCTCTTCCATTACAAAACACACCAAAAACACCTCAAAACATCTTGTTATCCCTTTCTTTCTCTCTATTTCTTAGTTTTTTTTAGTTTTAATGTTCTTTTATTAGAACTAGTTATTTTTATATTTTATTCTTATATGTTATATTTAATTTGTTTGTGATTAATTTTAATATGACTGACTGTTTGTGAAAATGATATAATAATAAATTTTTTATGCTTGCAAATTATTAAAATGGTAAAAATCTCTATAAAATGAATTGATTTTGTTTTTATTCAAGATTTTATATTAAGAATATTAGAGTGAAATATATTATTTTTCATTATAAACTTAAATCTGAAAATTAGATTATAAGGTTTAGCTATTCGATACGACTTAGATTAGTGCTCTATTATTTATTGCTACAATCGCCCGATAGTTAGAGTGAAACTCTTATTCAAATTTTTTTATAAGAATTATTATTTGAAAATGTATTGACATCATATTTTCTATAATGGTTTTAAAACTTGAAAGTTAGTACTCGGATAATTAGATTCTTAAGTTTAATTTAGATACCTTGAATAACGTTTAAATTGTCCAACCCTACCAAATGTGACATTTAAATGGTTCATTATCAATCTCTTAGAAAAAATAAATTAATTTAATTAACTGAATTGATTATCGACCCCACCCATAGGTGTTAATTGATTTGTTTAATTAACAAAAAATATCTAACCCCACCAAAGGTGGTATTTATATAAAAAAGAGATAATTAATAAATACTAATTTATATATTTAATAATCTAAATAATATGAGCAAGTATAATTAACTTAGTTATTATATCCTTAAATACTCCATTATTATAAATGATTAAATTTTGCATAAATATTTATTGAATCTATATGTATGTTTATTTTTATCTTATTAGATTAAGAAACACAAAAATCCAAAATATAGTGACATAATGTTTAGGATTTAATTTCGGTTTTAAAATTTTGAATAATAAATTAAAAACCACATATATTCTTTCCTTAGATTGACCTTGGGAGTATACTTATCATTTTCTATGAAATGATTCATGCACTTGTGAGAGTTTTACAAATGTAAAACTAAAGTATTGGTAGGATCAGTAATGTCGATTTTGCTCATCAATAACAAGACATGTGGCATCATAAATTCACTAGGAAAATCAGAACACGATATGTGGCAAGGGAGACCGGTCAGAGTTAACGCTCGTTGAGTCAGCACCATATGGTGCAATATGATTTGCGGAAAGGGATGGCATGGTGCACAGGTGCAACGCACAAAGCAATGGTATATCGACACATATTCAATGGTATAACGACACGTATTCTTCACTTCATACATTGAAGATGACAATTCAATACCCTTAAGAAACATATCTTTTAGTAGATTTAGAAATTATGTGAATCCCTTGTTAGAAAAACCATGTTTTTCTTTCATATTGTACAAATGAACCAATCCTGACATTTTAGTGTATATCTGCATTCTGGATACAACGGTTTTTCGACATCTTCTAGAAGTTTTTTAAAGGTTTTAGGATCATCCTCATGTAGTTCATATTTAACACCATGAAACATATTTTCTGTCTGTACATTATGATAAGATGTATATAATCCACTCACATTCTTATTTATCTCTTCTCTATGAGTATTATCAATATTTTTTCCATGATAATATCAACTTTTATAACTCAAAAGAATATCACTATGGATAAAGTGATTCTTAACCTCGTCAACATCATGAAATCACTCATTTTTACATTTAACACATGGACATCGAATCATACTAATTTGATTAGTACTATTTCTACAAGCAAATTCCAAGAAACTTTCAACTCTAAAAATGTAGTCATGCTCAATTCTACACTTTGACATCCAAGATTTGTCCATTTTCTATTAATGAAATTAAGCATATTAAATATGTATCCAATCAATATATTTTAGGTATTATTATATATGAATTCCATTCCCTAATTATTAGAATATATATCAAAACATCATATAAAAATAAATACATAAAAACCAAACATAACAAATATATACACATAAATATAATTATATGAAATTTATTGTAATTACTAATAATAATATACCACATCATTTGAGTTGATTTAAAATTAAGATATATAAAACATAATTTATATTACAATTTTATGATGATTAAGATTTTTTTTTAAATAACCACACTACTTCAAATTACAGATATTTTAATGAACATCATATTGTTGAATTATGTCTTTCCCATTTCATATTAACATAAATAAATAAATTAAACACTAACCTTAAATCACAGTCATAAATATATATATATATAAATTTATTTTATTACGAAATACTTATACAAAACCTACATAATAAAAATAATAACATACATAATATAAATATTTATACATATAATATACAAAAAATAACGCAAAGTGAATAATAAGTGCTTAAGATTAATAGAAATACTTACAAGAGTAAATGAAGTGACAATATGAAGGAAATGTAGAAAAAAAAGAGTGTTTTGTAAGTGAGAAAATGGGTATAAAAAATTTGAGTATTTCACTCAAAAAAATAAGGGATATGGAAGATAATTTGGAGAGGAAGAAAACCCACTAAACGGTGTTGGAATTGGTGGTCGTAAGTGGCCAAAAAATGAGAAAGAATGGAGGAAGTAAAGCTTGGTTTTGGGTTTTTGGGTGTTGTTTACAGCCCTACAAATTAAAAATATTGTGTCTGATGAGGAAGTAAAGCTAGGGCGTAACGTCGATTCTATGTGTCAACCGATGCTACACACGCGGATAGCGTTAGTTGATAGGTATGACCAATGCTACGTCCTATATGAAGCGTCAGTTCAACACGTCAACTGACGCTACGTATAGCATCTATTGACGTGTTGAACCGATGCTACACGTAGGATGTAGCATCAATCCTACGTATCAACCGATGCTATCCACATGTGTAGCATCGGTTGACATGTAGAACTGATGCTACATTCTCATGTCAACCGATGATATACATAGTATAATATTTTTTCACCGAATTGGCTTTAAATTCAATATAAGTCAGTTTTCTCCAAAAACCAACTTTACATATATACTCAAATACCACATTTTGTAGTAGTGATGACACATGGCATGTGTTTCGTCCTACTCACATGCAGCGTAGCGTGATTTTCTACCCTGCTTGTGTGGCATCTACGTGGCTTACCGGTCAACTCTTCTACTTGCGTGGTATGCCATATGGTAGCTCCTAATTAGGCAGCATTGAAAATTCATAAAAATTCCAGAAGCATCCCAAAAAATTCTAAAAATTATATTTTCACTCTTTTTATCTAAAAAGTTTATATTTTAATATTTTTAGCCCCAAAAATACTATCTATTGAATAAAATAAGTAAATATTAAGCAAAAAAGTGCGCTAATGACTCTAGTTTCATAGAGTCATCACACTCCCAAACTTAACTCTTTGCTTGTCCTCAAGTAAAGCCAAGTATAACTAAATAAAATAACATAGGCAGTATATTCATAAATATACTTCTATTAGTATATGCATATTTCAAGAAAACTATCCCTTTCAAAAGTTATACAATTATATAATAAGAAAGTTCACATATTCATCAATCAACATTCCATCAATACAAGGATATGCAAGATTTTTGAAAAATTGATTCATGTGCGTGAGTGTGTGATGCATATGATATCATCCAATACACTCATGAAATCAACTTATAAGAGCATACTAATCAATTCAACCTTAGAAAAAGTCTCATAAGTCTATTTTTCACATCCTTTTCCACTAATATAAATATGCACTTAGCTCAAGATCAATAAGGACTTTATATGGTTGTAATGTAAGGCATAGGTGGGGTCGATATGAACTTATCTTTTGTTTTTGTAATCATGCACTTTTTAACTACAATTGAGCTTTTACTTGATATTTCAATGCATCTTCTTTTGACATTTTTTTCATATTTGTTTTATCCACATATTTTTTTATAGCTTCACAACACCCCCAAACTTATTTTCAATTCTATTTTATTTTCTTTAGAGTGATAATTGTGTTGTGAGTTTTTCCTCTTCTTCTTTTTCTTTTTTTATAGAGTGTATTACATTTCACCTTACGTTATAGCATAATGCATGATTGCAATTTTTTTTCTTTTCATACAAGTTAAAGGTGCAAGGGTAAAGATAATACTTATTAGTTAGGCATAAAATGTGGCTTAAAGATAGGAATGACTCTTTGTTAAGCTCAAATGGAGGACTAAAGATATTAATAATGGTTAGCTTGAAAGACTCAATCAATCCAAATAAGGCCTAAATAATTTCTCTTACTAAATGTTATTCAAAATTTTGCCTCAAAGGATGGCCAACTAGATTCTAAAACCTAGTAGATCTCATCAACTCGCACAACTCAAGAAATTGTTTCTATCAATAAGAACACAAAATCAATCATGAACATGTGCATAAAAATTTGAATCAATCCAATCAAAACTAATAAGCATATCATACGATTAATGTAAATATCTTAACAAATATGTTACATTCCTTATCCTAGTCATGACAACCAATTTTTATCATTGATTTCATATGTTTCATATCAAGCATGCATGCATTTAGTTTTATATATTTATCAATTTATACCCAAATCATGATTAAAATGAATACTAAATACTGAGGTTGAGACTAAAGTTCCCTCTCTAGACTTACATTACACATTATCCCCAAAGTGTACATATAAATATGAAAAGGTAAAAGAAAAGAAAACTCCTTTAATCATGGCACACCACATTTGTCACTGAAATGCTCATTCTTTTTGTGCCATTACTCTCCACATTTATTCAACTACAAAACAAAAATAATGAAAATATAAGCAGAATAATGTTGGGTTGCCTCCCAACCAGCATCACATTTAACATCCTTGACTAGACGGTTATATTAAGTCCTAAGGCACATCCTTTTGTATCCATTTACTTTTGAGTTTGCCTGGAAATAGTTTGAGTCTTGATTTGTTCAACAATATCTTATGCCATATTTTGGTTTTCCTTTTGAACTTTTTGGCATTCTTATAAGCACTCCACCATAACTCATCCAATTTATGTATTTCTAACAGCTTTTTCACCTCTCCATTGGACTCTTTCACTTCATACTTGACTGTGGGTGGAATGGTAAAAGTGTAGGGTCTAAACTTGGTGGCTCTTCAATTGATGGTTTGATCTTAGATCCTATCTCAAAATTTTCCATAATTTACTTTGATACACACATGAGAGGTGTGTCATCCAAAAAGTTCAAACAATCCACAATATAAACCTTCGATGCCATACTTTCAAAGTTAAAACAAGTTGAGTTGTTTTCTGGTGATTTTATGTTCTTGTTCATAGCATCACATGTAATAGTCTTAAGTGTGGACAACTCAATAGATTATTTCAAGCTATTTCCACAATTAGTAACATTTATCCTTAAGCATTCATTAGTACTATCAATGTCAGGGGATTCAAATTCTTTAAAAACTTTAAACATTATTTGTTCATCTTTCATTCTCATTGTAAGTTCAACTTTTTGTACATCAATGAGTGTCATTCTGATTGCTAAGAATTGATGACCAAGTGTGATAGGAATGTAACGGTCCTCTTCCATGTCTAGCACAATGAAGTCTGTCGAAAAGATGAATTTGTCTACTTTTAGTAGAAAATTTTCTACCACACACCAAGGTCTCTAAATCAATCTATCTTCCATTTGTAATGTTATTGAAGTGGTTTTGCCTTTACCAACCCCAAATCTCTTAAAGACCGATAATGGCATGAGGTTAATGCTAGAACCCAAGTCACATAGTGCCTTGCCAAAACAAATGTTCCTAATAGTGCAAGGGATGTCAAAACTACCTAGATCTTTCATTTTTTATGGTATTTTTATATCAAGGATAGTGCTACAACCTCCAGTCAAGGTTATTATTTCATGATCACTAAGCCTCATTTTATTTTATAGTACATCTTTCATGAATTTGGAATAAGCCAACATTTGTTCAAGTGCCTCTACAAATGGTATGTTTATGTGCAGCTTCTTGAAGACTTATAGAAATTTTGGAAACTATGTATCTGACTTTTTATTTTATAGTCTTTGAGGGAAAGGAATAATGGGTTTGGAAAAGTTGCTTTTTTGGTTGAATTATTTCTTTTTCAATGCTTTCTTTGTCCACTAGTTCTTTTTTATCTTTGTTAATTTCATATTTCTCCTCATCCTTTTATGTCTTATGCTCCTATTCAAAGTTTTACCATTCCTCAAGGCTATGACATTACAATGGTCCTTACCTACTCTTCTTGGGTTTACAATTGTGTCACTTGGAAGGTTACCTTGAGGCCAAAACTTATGGCCTGAGCAAGTTTCCCCATTTGGTTCTCCAAATTTTGAATTGGATGAAGTCTTTCATCATCCCCATTAAGGAATTTGTATTGTTCTCAATAGATGGCTTCTTCTCTAGGGCTTGTAATTACTATGGTTGTTGAAAACCAGGTGGTGGAAATGATTGATGATTGAATTGATTACCACCTTGACTGTTGTTATTGCTCTAAGAGAAATTTGAATTTTGTCTCCATCTCGGGTTGTATGTGTTTGAATATGGATTATTGTTTCAATTCATATTACCCATATGGCATATGGATTTAGGATTATTTAGACAATTATCAAACAAATGAGCTCCACCACAAAACACACATGACACTCCTGAATCTTGGACCTGGTTTAGACTTGTTGGCGAGTTTTGAGCCTTCAAAAGATTAACCAAAGATGAAACTTAAGCTATAAGTGTTGTGATATCCTTTACCTCATGCACTCCGACTACTCTTCTTGTGGTTGTCATTCTATCCATTTGCCATTGATAATTATTGGTAGCCATTTTCTCAAGTAAATCATAAGCTTGATTGTAAGATTTGGCTAGAAAAGCTCCATTAGCAGATGCATCAAGAGTAGTTCTTGTTTGAGCATTGAGACTATTGTAAAAAGTCTCCATTTGAATCCAAGAAGGAATACCATGATGAGGACACTTCCTTAGCAATTCCTTGAATCTTTCCCATGAGTCATATAAAAATTCTCCTTCATATTGTTAATAGAAGATAATGTCATTCCTAAGCTTGGCATTCTTTATTGGTGGGAAGTATTTCATCAAGAATTTCTATGCCAAATCATTCCAAGGTGTAATGGAATCAAGAGGCAAAGAGTTTATCCAAGCTTAAGCACGATCTTGGAAAGAGTAAGGAAATAGTCTAAGCCTAAATGCCTAATCTGTCACACCACTGAACTTGAATGAATCTACAACTTCAATAAACAATTTGAGATGAAGATGAGGATCCTCTATTGGTAATCCACTGAATTTTCCAACTGTTTGTAGCAATTGAAACATCATTGGCTTTAATTTAAACTGATTAGCTTGAATGTTTGGCCTTGTAATACTTGGATTCAGCCCTTCCAACATAGGTATTGCATATTCATTCATAACTCTATCTCTATCATCAATCAAAAGGATTTGTTTGATTGTTTTGTAATAAATCTCAAAGTATGCTCAATTTCAAGATCTAAAGGTAAGACTTCTCCCTCACGAACTCTGCTCATGCAATAGACTCAACTATGTTTCTATAATACTAAATGAGATGTCTAAATAAAAACTAAATCAAAAACATAAACATAAACAACTAAATTTAAGTTAAAAAAATAAAAAAACAAATAAATAAAGAAAATAAGTAAATTAAAATTAAAAATAAAGTAAAGAAAATTAACTAAATTTAAACAAGAAATAATTAAAAACTTATTAATTTATAATATTTATACTCCTCAATAACGACGCCAAAAACTTGATCACCATACACGAAGTGTGTGCAATGAATACATAAGTATACGTATCATAACAAGTAATATAATGATAAAAAAATATTGTTCCCACAGATATTATTTTATTAGAAACTAATTTTTAAAACTAAAAAAAATCAATTTTTTTGTGTTTTTATATTTTAAGAAAGAAAAATTAAAATAACTAAAAGTAAATAGTAATAATTAATTACCTTAGATTTGGTAACTAAAAAGATATATGAGAAAATATGTAGGAATATTTAATCTCCCAATTTTCTAAACATGTGAATTCCTAAAATCCCTCCAATATAATTATCAATTAATTACATGATCAATTGAATCTAACCTAGCATGTATTCCTCTCTCAAGTAAACTACACACCATATAGTAATCAATTCAATGTATTCCTATCTCAAGTAAACTACACATTATATAGTAATCAATTCAATCATACTCTCATGGCAATTAAATTGCATACTACTCATTAAGTTCATCAATTATGGATTACATACATAAGAATCATACATATCTACCTAGAAAATATGCATGTTATTTAATCCAGACAAACAATTAAATAATTCTCTCAAATCTATTTAATTAACTCTATAGTTAGATTATTGGCCAAACAATTAATAGCATACAAATAAAATTAAATAATATAATTAAATTATAATTATAATTATAATTGAGGTAAAATATTATATCATCACATGGTGAAATTAGGTTCATAAGATCCCTAGATTAATAAATTAACCACAAATAATTGTGTTCATAAAGTTCATATTTTTCGTAAAGAAAGATATAAAATTTGAGAAAGAAAAGAGTAAAAGAAGAAATACAATCAATCTCTTGAATTGTAGTGTTAATCTCTTCTTGAATCTTTACCAAAATTATATCCCCTCTTCAATTATTCTGTATTTTCTCTCTTTCTAGCTCAAAACATTGACCAAAATTATGCTAAGGATGGCCTCTTATGGTTTATGGGGTGATTATAGGCTTAAATATAGTTCAGGTGCAATCTAAACCATCAGATCAATGGCTATGATCAAAATAAGTAAAACTGACAATGCCAACAATCACAGCATGATGCGTGGTAAAAGAGACTGGTCAAAGTCAATTCACTAAGTCAATACCATGTAATGCAACGTGATTCGTAGAAATGGATGGCATGGTGCATGAGTGGAACGTGCAAAGCAATGGTATAGAGACACGTGGCAACGAGGTTTGACCAAGCACAAACTCAGATTGAGTGTCATACTAACACTTAGCACGCGTTTCTTCCTCCTCACATGTGGCATAGTATGATTCACTATGACTACTTGCATGGTATCTGTGTGGCCTTCCCAATTAGATCTTTTTCTTGCGTGGAATGCCACGTGGTTGCTCTTGATTAGTCCTATGTTAAAAATTCATAAAAAATCCATACAAATTCCAAAAATTATATTTTCAACCTTTTTCTATAAAAAGTTTATATTTTAATATTTTTATCCCAAAAAATACTATTTATTGAATAAAAAAAAGTAAATATTAAGTAAAAAAGTGTGCTAATGACTCTACTTTCATAGAGTCATCACCAATTGAGCCACTTTAATGGTTACATTAAGCATGTTCTCCATAATTGTAGTTGAGAGCTAGTGTCAATGATAAATATTTCATTCATGTGTGACCAACTCCCAAGTGCTCTTGGCATAATAAAATCAAATTACATTTCTCATGGTTACACTTTCTATTGTATACTGATCATAGTTTGTTACTCTATTGTAATGATCATACATATCATTTTTATCATACCGTTATTTCAAGATTTCTCATAAGATAATACATTATTTTATCATAAGTAGATTATACCATATCCGTATGTGTTTGTATTAGTGATCAAGGCTAAGAAGCTCTGTGTTTTTTTACGTATAGTATGTATTTTATAGTATATAGTTATATTTTTTATCGTGAGTCACTTTCTAGATGTGTAAAATTTATGAAGTTTGTTAGTTTGTGAAAAATCATCCTTTTATATCTTTTATCATGTTATTGCATGGAGGATAGTTCAATAATTGGAGGATACTCTGCCCAATTTTTTAAAAAAATTCTTAAATGAATTTAAGTTTAAATAAAAGAAATTCAGGAATGCTAGTTATTATATTCACTCAAGACACGTCACATGCTTTAGGGTTGAGCTGGGATGAGTCTTGACAAATATTAAAATAAAATACTTGGGTTATTAGCTACATTATACTTAAATAATCATCACCCATATTTTTATGATCATGAAAATCCTAATCCATACAATCCTAGCCCATATATCTATGGTAGTCTAAGAATGCATGGTCATTAATCTCCTAGAATTCAATTGTGTGGCTACACATGCATTAATGGGAATTCCTTCCCTCATCATGCACATGATAAATTAATGCAAATACATAATTTTATATCAATTTTTCAATTGTGTATAAAATTAACAAATCATATAATTAAATGGACAATTTAAATAGAAGAATTAAACACATTAAATTAGATAATCTAAAAATTCACAAAATACTAAATAAAACAAAATTATGTTAACAAAATGGGTTCTATTGAATCCTTACGGAGCTCTAGAACATGATATTAATATTTAAAACAACAAGTTCAAGAGAAAAATGATTAATAAATACAAAGAAAACAATAAGGTGATTAGAGAAATGGAAATCAAATGTTGAAATCCACAAATATTCAACCCAAAGTGCAATCATTTGTATTTTCAACCTTTTCTCTTCTTGTATCACTACTAAAATAATGATCTTTGGTCTCGAAAATTTAGCCTCAGTTTTTTTAAAAACCAAGGTCATAGGGTTTTGGTCATGGTCTAAGAAAAACTGAGGCTATAATGTATACGTATATCCTTGGTTTTTATCAATCACAATTATTAAATGATCATGGTCTAATTAAAATAATAGAGTTTCTAGTCTTTTTAAAACTGAAATAAAATAATATATTGTATGTTATTCATTTAAAAAAATAAAAAAATTAATTTACATTTTTTTATTTCTCTATTAATTTAATTTCATGTATTTTATCTCTTTTACACCATACACTAATTGTTTTTTCTTTTTCTCTTTTTTTTTTCTTTTTTCCCTTTCTCCACCTCGCTTGCGCTGGTTTTTATTTCGCACCACCCATCTCTTCTTTCTTTTTCCCTATCGTGAACCTCCCCTTGCAATCCATTTTTTTTAGTTTTCGCTCGTGACCCAGCTGCAACCGTACCCCTTTTTGTTTCTTCTCATCCCTAGTTTAATGCACCCAGCTCGCAGATTCTACCCCTTTATTAATAAGTAGCTCCATATGCTCTTGCACGCCTCCAACTCAACTTATGCCTCCGTCTGCTCCCAACTATCCCTCAACTTTAGCTGGACCACCAATTTTTGGCTTACTGTTGTGGTTGATCCTCTTCATGTAGCTCAGCCGATGAGTAATTTTTTTAGTTCCAAACTGTTGTTGATTGTGATTTTTGTGTGGTGGGACACCATAAATACATCATGATGATGAATAAATGTAAATTTGGTTATTTGGGTTTGGGAAATTTGAGTGGAGCTTTTGAATTTGTTAATTTTAACAAATAAGAGATATTTTGAAGTATATATCATTTTTGTGTATAAATCTTGCTATGAAAAAACTCCTTGGAATATGGAAAAATGTTGAATTTTTTTTTATTCTAACATTAATTAGTTGCCAAGGGAAATACACAATTAACTCAATTAAGAATGTTGGATTTAAATTCTTGTGTTGCTTTTCTTGTTCTTGATCCCACGCATGTTCTCAAATTTGGAAAAACCATATGCTGCTGCATATGGAAAGTGATGAAAGAGTGAACAGTAAAAGAAATATTTTCTAATTATTATTTACTTTACAATTTTAATCCAACGATCCATCATCATATGATAAAAGTTGGGTTAATTGTAATATTGTGGGGATGGTCTGACTCACTTGGAAGTCTAGATACTCAAGAGTACTATATTGGTGGGAATATAATGGATGTTCAGTATCTGGTAAGTTTCTCGATCTCTTTCATGGTTACATATGATGGTTAATGTCGTAGAACATTTTAGTCTAGCATGGTAATGGTCCTTTGCAATAGATTTCATAATTAGCTATGTTTTTTTTAAACAAGTATCATAATAGGGAAAGGAATACTGGTAATAACAGGGTTATAATTGGGATAAAATATTAAATCATCACACTGTGAAAATTGGGTTCATAAGATCCCTAGATTAATAAATTAACTACACATAATTGTGTTCATAAAGCTCATATTTTTCATAAAGAATGACATAAAATTGGTAAATAGTAGAAGAAGAAATACAATCAATCTCTTGAATTGTAGAATTAATATCCTCTTTAATCTCCACCAAAATTGTGTCCCTTCTTGAATTTTTCTATATTTTTCTCTCTTTCTAGCTCCAAAAATTGACCAAAATTATGCTAATGATGGCCCCTTAAGGTTTATGGGGTGATTATGGGCTTAAATATAACTTAAGTGAAATCTAGACTGTTAAATCAGCTTCAGATCAAGGGTAAAGATCAAAACAAACAAAATTAACAATGCAAGCCAATCAAAACGCGACACGTGTCACACATAATTCATTGGGTGAATCGGAGTGTGATGCTTGGTAGAGGTGATTTTTGGAAATGGATGGCATGGTGCATGGGTGGAATGTGCAGAGCAATGGCATGGAGACATGTGTTAAGGCAGGTTGACCAATCGCTTAACTCAGATTGAATGTCGTACTTACATGTGACAAGTGCGTTGTCCTCCTCACACACAAGTGGCGTAGCGTGATTCGCTATCCCTATTTGCGTGGCTTACCCATTTAGCTCATTTACTTGCATGGAAGGCCACGTGGTAACTCTTGATAGTTATGAGTTAAAAACTCTAGAATAATTCCAAAAAATTCCAAAAATTATATTTTCACTCCTTTTCACTAAAGATTTTATATTTTAATATTTTTGGCCATAAAAATATTATTTATTAAATAAAATAAGTAAATATTAAATAAAAAAGTGTGCTAATAACTCTATTTTCATAAAGTCATCAACCTGGTATAAGGCAACCCTTGTATGAACTATTTCATGGTAAGACACTAAATATCAAGTGTCTCAGAATTTTCAGAACTACTTGTTATATTATCAAAGGTAGAGAGAATTTGAACAATTTGAAGCCAATAGTGATTTGATAATTTTCTTAAGGTATTGTTTTAATAGTCATGCCTATAGAATTTACAACTAGGGAATGCCAACAATTATGGAGTCCATTAATGTAGTGTAATTTTGGAGCTTCTAAGATTGTTGATTCTACTGACATTGATGTTGTTGAGAACTAAGGAATAGTTAAAGCTAGTACATCTGATTGTGATGTGTCAACATATTTTCTACTAAGGTCCTACTAAGGATGATGATATTGAAGATAAAGAAAAGCATCAAAAAAATGCGTAAAAGGAGTTCATTACAAGAACAACATCATTGGTAATGTAGATGAAGACGTTAAAACTAGAAAATAGGTCAAAGAGATTGATAAGTGGTTGAAAAATACTTATGTTTTGTGTTTTTATTGTTCTTAATGAATATGTTTTGTTGTATTTCATGTGTTTTTAGCTTTAAAAGAGACAAATATATTAACACATGAAGACATAACACTTAGAGCATTCAAATGGCACCCTAAGTGCTAAAAAAACTAAGGCATGTAAGCCTTATATCAAGAATGAACCATTGTGTAAGGGGGAATAAGAAAAATTCAACAAAAGCAAAGCATACCGCAACGAACACCTCTTGGGAAAATTTACTAGACAAGTTGAATATTTCGTGCTATAACATGAAATATAGTGTGCCGTAGTGAGGCTGTCTTGGATTGAATTGAATGAGGTTGATCAATATCTATGCTACGAGATGAGAAAAAATGGGTACCATGCCCAGCGATACTGATTTTTGATTTTGATGTTCTTTAAATAAGCTTTTCCTATAAATAACACATGTTTATTAGGTTTAAGTAGCTTTAGTTTTATATTTTTCATCAACCATAGTTCTTAGTTTCTTAGAGTAGTTTTATTTTATAAATAAAATATAGATTAGATTCATAACAGATCAAAGACAACATTTGGAAGATTTTTCAGATCCAAAAAAGAAGAAAAGGTTGCTATAAATTCAAGAAAACTTTGAAGATCAAGATCAAAAATTTTTAATTTGACACATGATCCATCCATTGTTCATATTTAAATCTAATTTGTAGCATTTTATTTTAGATTAAGATTTTTTGTATTTTCTTGAATGAATTCTGATTTTAAATCATTGATTCTAGAATTTAATTTAAGCATATTTGGCTGACTTTAACAATGGGAATTTAGCTTCGTTGCCATATTTGTATAGATTATTTAAGTGAATATTTTTATAGTAAAGTAAATAAAGATTATTTCTTAATCAAGATTTGTCAAAGATTTATTTATGAATAATTTATTAGCTATTTATTCTTCATAATAAATCAAAAATATGATAATTACATTTTAGACACATAATCTAGATCTAATTTAGACAACTTGAACAAGAGTTTAAATTGGTGACTTTATTGATAGCATTGAGTTAAATGATTTGCTATTTCCTTAGGCACTAAACATATTTAATCAATCACTTAAACATCCCGATCATAGGCCATTAATTGGTATGATTAAAAAAGAAAATGATCCCAATTGAAGGCATTTTTCATATTTTAAAAAATCAATATTCTGAGCTTATACTTTGATTAATCTAAATATTTCCAAACATACATTGTTAACTAGTTAAAATTTTCCATTAATACTCTATTGATTATTAATTATATGTCTACCTTAATTTTATTTGAGTCAAAACTATATTTAGTTATTTAATTATTTTGTTATTAGTTTAGAATTTTCAAAACCCAATTATTATGCTATAGTCTTTAGATTTTATTTTCTCTATTTACTTCATTTTTTAAGAAAATTGAAGAGTTATTTAAAACCACTACAATTTCTTTAGAGACTAATCATGGGAGTATATTTATTGCTTTTTGCAAGTTATTCATGTATTTGGAAGATTTTTTATAAATACAAAATTTGTGCCAAAGATTTCTGGTACCATTTTCGGGGAGGAACTGACATTATAGATTATTTATAACAGTTTTAAAAACTATTTATTAATATTCATGAATTTTATTTTGTAATGTTTTGTAAATATTTGTGGTTTGTTTAGTTTTTTTAATTATTTTTGTTTCTTATTTAGTTTTATTTCTTTTCTTATTTTATTTTATCTATTTATTTTATTGTTTATTTATTTTTATTTTTATCGTTATTTTCAAGTGCATAAATGTAATTGTTGTTTTTGTTAGTATATACGAGGTAGAAGATCCCTTGGAATTCACCTGTAACTTTTATAAATAATATAAATAGATCTAAAGAGCATTTAAAAAGTTGGATACTAAAGTCCAAGAGACTTTTCTTAAGCCTAAAATAGGGCCATCTTTATACTCTATTTTAGAACCAATAGATATGGGAGATAATTTACGTAAATAAGTTGCAATGAAGGAGTATGCAAGGTTAATTATTGGCATTGTTATTGCTTTTATATAGTTGGGTGAGGTGGCTAGAAATTATGAATTGAAACAAATTCATTATTTAATGTTGTCTTATTTCTATAGAATTCCTAACGAAGACTATGTCTTTCATTAAAGATTTTTGCTCAATTGTGCAGACATTCCCACTAAACAGGCTTAATGAGAAACTTGGTCTTTGTTGGTGAGAAGTAATGAGTGCTTAAAAATCATTAAAATTATCATGATTTAATGTACTTTAATTGATTAAATAGATTTATACTTTTATGATTTTATCATATTTTTATATAAATTTGTCTTTTCGGAATCACAGATATTTTTTATTGTTTTTCAGGTATTTTAGTTCAAAAATAAATTAAAGACTCAAAGAAAAAAATACTGGAGGCAATACATCACAAATATATTGAGAAACTAAATGAGAAAAAGTAAAAAAGTTGGAAAAATTGGACAAAATGGGTCAAAAAGATCAAAAGGGCCAAAATCGCATGCGCAACCGCTTAGCCGCTTCGACAAACACGCGCAGCGTGCCCATTCGCGACAATTCTTGTGCGCACCATTCGATCCTTGCCAAGTCTTGCGTGCACCATCACACCCGTCTGTGTCTTGTCGTACGCGTGCCTGCATACTCCTTGTCGTATCCCACGCGCTCCAACCACGCATCTTCCACACCAACAACCCGCCTATCGAAATTTTAGCACCCCATACGCACGCCAACCTGTCCAAACATGTCTAAATTAAAATTTTAAAATATTTTTCCCCCTTTTTTGGCCTTTTCTCATCTATAAAAGGACCTTCTTCCCCCATTCCAACACAAAATTTCATAGCTCTTTCTCTCTCTAGAAAGTTTTATTTTTTATTTTTAAAGTTCTTCTCTTTTTGAGAGGAACTAGTTATGTTTTTATAAATTTTTAGTTTTTAATTCAATAAGTAGATATGCAAATCCGTTTGGAGTTTTTCCAGTAACAAAATTACCATCAAACTATTGTAAGGATTCTTTTAAGGTATTATTTTAATATATTTTTACAGTTATCATTTTATGTTTTATTCTTATATGTTATATTTTATTTGTATGTGATTAAATTTAACATGACTCGATGTTTGTAAATATGATATAATTATAACGTTGTTATTCTTGCAAAATATTAAATAGGTAAAAAACTTTTATAAAATAAATTGATTTTGTTTTTATTCAAGATTTTATATTAATAATGTTAGAGAGAAATACACTAGAGTAATGCTATTTTATTTGTTGGTACAATCGTCCTATAGTTAGAGTGAAACTCTATTTTAAGAGTTTTTTTATAAGAACTATTATTCGAAAATATATTGATGACATATTTTCAGTATCGGTTTTAAAACTTGAAAGTTAGTACTTAGAAAATTAAATTTTTAAGTTTAATTTGGACACCTTTAATAAAGTCTAATTATTTAAAACTGTGAATAAATCTAAAATGTAATATTTAATTAATAGGCTCGACCTAAGGATATTAGTTAGTTAATAGTAAACAAAAGAATTTAGGCCCCGTCTAAGGACACTTTCATACAAAAAAGAGAAAATTAACAAATATTAATTTATATCTTTAATAACCTAAATAATACGAGAAAACATAATTAACTTAATTATTATATCATTAAATATTCCACTATTATGAATGATAAAATTTGCATTATTATTTATTGAATTTATATATATGTTTATATTTATTGTAGGTTATTAGATTAGAAAACAAACAAACCAAAATATTGTGACAAAATGTTTAGGATTTATTTTTGTTTTTAAGATTTTGAATAATAAATTAAAAACCACATAAATATCTTCCTTAGATCGACCTTGTGAGTATATTTATCATTTTCTATAACATGATTTGTGCACTTGCGAGAGTTTTACAAATAATAAAACCACGCATGGTATTTTCGTAAGATCGATATTTGCAATGTCGGTCTTGCAATTCATTCATCAAGAATTATTTCGTCAAGAATTTCTCCACCAAGCCATTCCAAGTTGTAATAGAATCAGGTGGCAAAGAGTGCAGGCAAGCGAGCACAGTCTCGTAAAGAGTAAGAGAAAAATCTAAGCCTAAATGCCTTCTCTGCCACACCACTAAACTTGAATGAATCTCCAACTTCAATAAACAATCTGAGATGCATATGAGGATCCTCTGTTGGTAATCCGCTAAATTGTCAAACTATTTGTAGCATTTGAAACATCATTGGCTTTAACTCAAACTGATTAGCTTGAATGTTTGGCCTTGTAATACTTGGATTCAACCCTTTCAACGTAGGTATTGCATATTCATTCATAACTCTATCTCTATCATCCATCAAAAGCATTTGATTGTTCAAGTTTAGCTCATTATTTTCTATGTCTAATGAATTAGCCATTTTTTTCTCTTGAGTGACAATTTGTTATTCCTTATTGACCTCAAACTACACTCAATTTCAAGATCTACAGGTAAGATTTTTCCCTCACGAACTCTGCTTATACAATAAACTCAACTATGTTTCTACAATACTAAATGAGATGTTTAAATAAAAATTAAAAAAACCAACTAAATAAATAAATTAAAGTAAAACGTAAATAAATAAATAAATAAAATAACTAAAATAAATAAATAAATAAGTTAGTAAAAGAAAATAAGTAAATTAAAATTAAAATTAAAGTAAAGAAAAATAAATTAATGAAAATAACTAAAATAAAAAAAAATTATTAATTTCTAATATTTATAATCCCCGGCAACGGTGCTAAAAACTTGATTGCTACATACGAAGTGTGTGCAATGAATATGCAAGTATACGTATTACAACAAGTAATATAATGATAAAAAAAGATCATTCTCACATAGATTATTATATTATAAACTAATTTTTAAAACTAAAAAAATTAAAATCATTTTTTTGTGTTTTTATATTTTAAGGAAGAAAAATTAATATAATTAAAAATAAATAGCAATAATTAACTAAATTAGATTTGGTAACTAAGAAAATATATGAGAAAATATCTAAGAATACTTAATCCTCTAATTTTCTAAACATACAAATTGCTAAAATCTCTCCAATATAATTATTAATTAATTACATGATCAATTGAATCTAATCTAGAATGTATTCCTCTCTCAAGTAAACTATATACCATATAGTAATTAATTTAATCACATTCGCATGTCAATTAAATTGCATACTATTAATTAAGTTCATCAATTATGGATCATATACATAATAATCATACATCTATGCCTAGAAACTATGCATATTATTTAATCAAGACAAGTAATTAAATAATTCTCTCAAATCTATTTAATTGCCTCTATAGATAAATTGTTGGTTAAACAATTAATAGCATAAAAATTAGATTAAATAATATAATTAAATTATAATTATAATTCGGGTAAAATATTATATAATCACATGTTGAAAATTGGGTTCATAAGATCCGTAGATTAATAAATTAACTACATATAATTGTATTCATAAAGCTCATATTTTTGGTAAAGAAAGACATAAAAATTGATAAAAAAAATAGTAAAAGAAGAAATACAATCAATCTTTTGAATTGTAGTGTTAATCTCCTTTTGAATCCTTACCAAAATTGTATCCCCTCTTGAATTTTTCTATATTTTTCTCTCCTTTTAGCTCAAAAAATTGACCAAAATTATGTTAATGATGGGCCCTTAAGGTTTATAGGATGGTTAGGGGCTTAAATATAGCTCAGGTGCGATATGGATTATCATATCAGCTTTAGATTAAGGGCTGAGGTCAAAACAAGAAAAATTTACAATGCCAACCAATCACAATGCGACACATATCACATGGAATTTACTAAGTGAATCATAGCTCGATGCATGGCAAGGGATACCGGTCTGAGTAATTGATAGTTGAGTCAGTGCCACGCGGCATAACATGATTCACATAAATGAATGGTGTGGCTCATAGGTAGAACGTAGGGAGAAATCTTGTGGTGACAACGTGGTAATGTGGCAGAGGTTTATAAGTAGGTTACTTGGAGGCATTACCTTAGTGGATAGTTTAAGTCATAGCCTTGTAATTGAATACTTATTTTTCATAGTAGATAGTTAGGTGGACTAGTGGTTTTCCTCTTAGGTCATTGGTGTGGCCTATGTTGTTTTCATTCAAAAATCTATTTTATTAATATTTTTATATCTACATTACTTTACGTACACGTGATTGGTTTTTTGGTTGATTACGAAATTTTAATTTACTATACTTACAATGACTAGATATTTAGATCTATAACTAAACAAACTTTTAGTATCTAAAAGTAAAAGAATAATTCTCTCTCAGAAAGGAACACTATAGGATCAAAAATAATCTTACATGGTAGTCTCTACTATTTGATTTCTAGCCACCAAATTTTGGTTTATCTCAATTTCAACATTTAAAGCATGAAGCATAGACCACTAGGAACTAACTTTTACAAAAAAGATCTTGAACAGGTTTAAGAAATCAAACAAAAAATGCATTTGTAATGCCCCTCCCCCCTCTGCTTATCTCCATGGTGGAGTATAAAAAAAAAGAACTAACAATAAATAAATAAATAAATAAAAACTAAAACAAAAGGAAAGAATACTACTTGATATGGTAGGCTGCCTCCTACCAAGCGCTTTCTTTAATGTTTTAGCAAAATGTAGCTTGTTCTTCTTAAGGAGGTTTCTCTATATCATTGAAGTACCTATTCCCTCATTCGTACTAACCTTTTCTCAAAATAAGGCTTCATTGTACCTAGAAAAGATTTAAAACAAGTATTACACATATAAAATTTATTTCCATGATAACAGAAATTACAACTCAAGTCTTTCTCATGGAAACACTTAATGCACTATTTGTAGCCATTATCCTAAATTGAGGATTTTAGTGTTTCCTTCATTCCTCTTTTATTATGTGAATCATCAATGTTAATATCTATTTTCTCCTAAAAATGAATGTCATAAACATGTGAATCTACATAATCAATATAAGATCATTTATCAACGTTAGAGATATAAGGATAGGTGAGGAATCGAAAACTTTAAAGTATACCATCTTTACAATACTATCATGGTTAAATTCCCATTGTGGACATCAATAATAGTCTTGGTTGTGGCCATGAATGGCCTACGAAGAAGAAGAAATTTTTCCTTGACCATAGATGGGTTCTCCTGTATATCCAAGTCTACAAAATCAATAGTATGATTAGCTTTTCTACCTGTATAAGTATATCCTTAACCATGGCCTTTAGATATTTAATAGACCTATTAGTTAATTAAATGGACATGGTTATAGGCCATAGCTCCCCCAAACCTAGTTGTAAGTATACTTAGTAAGGCATGAGGTTAATATTTGCATCTAAATCTAGCATAGACCTAGCTACCTTCTTACATTATAATGTTAATAATAAAACTCCTTAGATCCTTCAATTTAGAAGGCAAGTTTTTTTGACACATTGCACTAGAAATTTCTAACACAACCACCCTTTCATTCAGTTCATATTTCCTCTTTTTCGGCATCAACTCTTTGAAAAACATGGCATAATATGGCACATTGCTAATCACGTCTAAGAGATGTAAGTTAATATTAACCTTAGAAAACATTTTAAATAAGTCATAAAACTGCTTATCTTATTTATTAAACTTGAGACAGTGTGGAAAAGGGATAGGATGTCATTATGGCTTAAGTGACTTGTATGGTATACGAGGGTTAGTTGACTCATCTAGACTCCCCTTAGGAGGCTCTATAATTTTGGAATTTTTGTCCACACCTTCCTTAAATGCTACTTGAACTAGTAAATAAAGTATCAGATATTTTAGAAAATGTTTTATTTAAAACCTTACCATTCCAAAGGACTATGATAGCCTTCGCTTGTTTAGGTTGACTAGGAAGCTTCCCTTTCTCTTGCCTTTGTATATGCTTAGCTAATTTCCCAACTTGACCTACCACCCTCTTCATAGATTCATTTAGAGAATCCAACCTTTGATGGTTCTTCGTTTGGTTATACATATTCACTTGAATGAAAGCATTCAAGTTATCCTCCAAGGTTGGCTTATTAAGTGGGTTGTATGGTATATTTTGGCCTTGATTGTGGTTTTGGGCATAGGTAGGATTGTTATTTCCCTTCCAAGAAAAAATAGGATGATTTCTCCAACCCGTATTGCAAGTATTTGCATAAGTGTCATTCCTAGGTCTACGTTGGTACCCCTCCATTGCATTCATTTATTCATGACTAGTACCTATATAAGAATCACAAACAAAATAAACAAGTAGTGGCACCATGCCTATAAGTACTAAAAATGCTGCATAACTCTTGAGTTGGTGTGTTTTTGGAGGTAAGAAGTATGACTTGCATGGTTAACTTCGCAAGTTGCATAGCCATCTAATTCCCATAGCCTATCTCATTCACTATAGATCTTCTCACTCTAGTAATTTTCTGTTGGAAATTAGTATTCAACATCTCGTTGAGCTTATAAGTCTTAGCTGTAGTATTTTCTCCCATAGCTCCACCCACAGCGTTGTCCATTATAAACTAACATTATTGTGTCAAACCGTCATAGAAAAACTAGTTTTGTAGTTGCAATGGAAAGTGATGGTATGGGCATTGGATAAGAAGTAGCTTGAATCTATCTCGAGCCTCACAGATTAGCTCTCCCTCCATTTGAGAAAGTGTAGTTATCTTAGTTCTCGAATCTACATTCTTTTGGTAGGAACAAAATTTTCCCATGAATCTATTGTAGACTGCATCCCAAGATGTTAAAGATCCCAGTGAAAGATTCATGAGCCAAGCCTTTTCTTTATCCTTAAGTGTGTAAGGGAAACAATTGATATCCGTTACAAGTAATTAACTCCCTAGTAACGATGCCAAAGACTTGATCACATTGACTACAAGTATATGGGTCGTGCGAGAAATATAATGTACCTAAGTACGGATATCAATCCCACGAAGAGTTGTGTAACTTATAACTAAGTATTAATATAATTATTATGAATACTACTTGGACAATAGTAAATTATAAAAACTCAAAAATAAATGAAAACTAATTTTAAATTGCAAAACTTAATAATTACGAAGATATATGATAAAATGACCTTTGAATCTTAATCCCCCAATTTTCTGAGAATGTAAATCACTAAAATTTCCCCCAAAATGATTACCAACCTATTACATGATCAATTGAATCTAACCTAGCATGTATTTCTCTCTCAAGTAAATTACACACCATATAGTAATTAATCTAATCACAATCTCATGTCAATTAGATTATATACTATTCATTAAATTCATCAATTATATATCACACACATAAAAATTCATACATATTTGCCTATAAACTATACATGTTATTTAATTAAGATAAAAAAAATTCTCTCAAATCTATATGATTTTCTGTACATTAATTGTTGGTCAAACAACTAATAGATTAAAATTCATATTAAATAATATAATTAAATTAAAATAACAATTAGTGTAAAATATTATGTCATCACACGTAGAAAATTGAGCTTATAAAATCTCTAGATTAATATGTTAACTAGACATAATTAAGTTCATAAAACTCAATTTTTTTATAAAAAATAATAAAAAATAGAGAAAAATAAATAATACACTCAATTTTTTGATTTCTAGAACTAATATTTCTTTAAATTGTTAACTAAATATGTCATCTTTAATATTATATTGAACTTTCTTTTCTTTTCTGTCTTCTTAACGGCTATTAGATTTTTTTTATTGTTAATTATATATCTAATCTCGTGTGTCTAATAAAACTAGTATTTATTACAAGAAAAAAATCTACAATAAAATTAAATAATAAATATCATTAACGTAAAGGACAAAGTTTTTACATAAATAATGCAATATAAATGTAAATCTTACATTTTATTGCTAAGATTTTCAAACCAAAGTCAAAATTTTCTAGCTTTATCTTTCCAATTAATGAATCATAATTTACCTTAACTGTTCAACAATTATATTATCTCTATCTTTCTTCTTTTAAGATGAGAAAAATGATAGAGGTTAAAGGCATAATAACATTTAAAATTTCTCCAATTTTTTTCTTCTTTAAAATAGTTATATAATGGCAACTTATTTGAACAAGTTGGAAACAACTTAGTTTTAAAATTTAATAGAAAAGTACCTATTTTTTAATTTTTCACCCTCAAAGAGTCTAGACAATCCCAAAAAGTTTGTTATCGTTCAACTCATTATTTTTTAAGAAAACATCAACGTTCTTCTTAAATTTGTGCAATATAGAATGTTAGTTTAGCTTTTAAACCCATGCATATATATTTTTTATATAACATAATTATATATATATATATATATATATATATATATATATTTTACATGTTCAAAAATACATATTTCTATTTATTTCTCATAACATAAAAAATCAATGTTTTAGAGGAGCTTAAAAGTGAAATCTTGTAAAAAAAAAATCGAGCCATATGGAACACATCAAAAATTCAGAGAGTATCGTGATTGTTATTAATAATTTAATTAAGCTAATATATAAATTTGAATGCAGCAACTGATACAACTGAAATAAATGGGAATTTAAAAATATATATATATAAATAAGCGAAACTATTTGACCCTAAAACGTCACAAGGCTGACTCAAGCTCCTGCTTCTGAGGACATCTGACGCTGCAGCTCTTCATCAGCATTCCTAAGAAATTGGTCCCACCCACTTCCATGGCTAGTATCCAAGTAATCATATGGAACTGCTGTCTTTAAACCTGGCCTAACACCACATCTACTCTCCACAATCCTAAAGTCAGCACTATGGCTCCCTTTACTAGAGTGCTCCAATTCCTCCCAGGTGAATAGCAAAGGCAAGGTGAATGCACCCCAAGGGTTGAAATCTATCACCTTAACACGCTTGTCATTCGTCACATAAACATCAAAAGTGTAGTTATCAGATCCGAATTTGAACCTAATATTTTCGGTGAAAAAGTTCTGGATCAGTGCTCTAAGAACTTCTTTACGTTCAAGTAGAACAGGATAAAAAGTAGTGATTTCACGTTGTGATATTCCAACTAATTTCTGCCCCCATACAAAACAACGAAATTCCATATCTGGTTGCAGGGATGTGTACCACTTACGGAGTGCAAGGAAGAAGCTTCGAGGTCTTGATGATGTTCTATCACTGCATGAATCATAGGCATGGCATAAATCATGGATCAATGAATCAGATGACCGTAGTAAGAGTGCAATCTCACTAAATGAAGTGCATCTGAGTGTCCCAGTTGTGCTGATCCAAGCAGAATCTTTAGGTGCACTCCAATTCAGCTTAGGGAAAATGCCACCTCCAAGGGATTCAATGGATTCCTTGATCTCCAACTCAAATTCAGGGAAAGAAGGAGGCACAGCTGACTTTTCTGATTCATCATCAGATCCCTCCGATACTTGATAATCATCTTCCTCCTCTGGATTGTGAATTCGGTTAGGTAAAGCATCTTCATTTAAGACAGATGTAGGAAGAAGGAAGGGCCCAGAATCGTCAAGAAGGTATTGGACAAAAGATTCTGGAATTTCATGAATTCGGGTCTTAATAGAAACAGATTTAAATCTGGGATACCACTCCTGTAGTTGGCAACGATTAACTTCCTCTACCTTCATTTTATTGATCAGTTTCTGGCTCTGTGATTATTCTACTTCAAGTTTTTTTTCCTATATGGAGAGGAAATTAAACAAACATGTAATTTGTAATTGAGAATCCAAACTTCAACATAAGATTTTTCATGTAGAATTTCATGCTCAATGACAAAAAAATAAAGCCAACAAAAGCTTCCCCATTCAAATGCTAAAACTTTCCAATAAGCCTAATGATATGTCTGTTGAAAAGGTTGTTTAACTTCTCATGGACTTGATTAACACCTTAAGGCTAAATGGGTCATATACACTTCGCAGGAGCTCAAACATAAGAGAATGTATCATAATATTTGTAAACCTGATAATAATATTTTTTTTTTAAAAACCATAACCAAAGCATGATCAAAGTAGAGCAGCACTACAAATCAAACTACGAACTGAGGATAACATAGACGAGAAGATAACAAAATGAAATGACCCAGAAGCATGCATCTTTTTCCACCTTTCAATTCAAACTTTGGAAAATGAACCTACATAAACCTATTAGCTATTACTAAAAGCCAATCAAGCGGAATATGAAAAAGGGCAAGCCGATGACCAAAATGTAATCTTTAATTTAAATGAAATTGAGAGATATTTATATGATTTGCAAGAAATTAACGAAGAAATCATTGGAAACCAGTAGATAAAAACCTAAATTTAAAGAAACAGAAAATGAATCTGAGAGGGGTTCCTTACCTATTACAAAAGAGGGAGATGTACTGTAAAGAGTACTGGCTTCGTGACAAGAAGTGGAGCTCAGCGAACCGCAATATTGGTAAGTGGAACTGCAATCTTGACCGGCGGCGTTGGTTTGGATCTTTGGGAGAGGAGAGAAAGAAATTATGGTAGGTGTCAATGGTTTGTGGTAAAGATAACAATTTTATTGGCTGATAAATTATTTCCAACAATGACAAGTATTTAAAGTTAAATATAGACGTTGATTTAAATATTAAGATTTAAATATTATAAAAATATTATTACGATGAAAATTATGAAAATTAAAAAAATATATGAAAAAAGTTTGTTTATAAACTTTATAAAATATTAAAATAATAAATTATTTATATTTTTAAACTAATTTTTTATTTAATATATATATTTATAAAAAAAATGATATTTAATTTAAACAAATTAATTAGAGTATTTCAAAATAACTAGTTAAAATATAAAATAATTATTTAAATTATAAATTTTAATATTATTATAAATAAATAAATAAATTTTGATATTATATAATAGAATTTAAATTACGAATAAAAAAACTATATAAGTAAAAATAACAAATTAAATGTAAAATTGAGGTGAAATAATATATATTAAAAAGTATAGAATATTGTAAAAAATAAATAATATTTTGATTGAAAATAAAAAAATATAAATACATATATTTAAAGGTAGATTATTTAGAAAAAAAATAAAAAAATTAACAAATATAATATTTTATTGATATTTGTCGATAATATCACAACAATATCTATAATGAAGAAAATATTATAAGAGATGATAGAGAAAATCTGAACTATTATTCTATCTCTTTTTCTTTATTAATTCTAATGTATATACAAATACTATAAATAAAAATAAGAAATTAGACAAATATTCACTAATCTAGGAATATAACAACTGATATTAATAATTAAATTACAGCTTGTTTTACACTAATTTACAACTTGTACAACACTAATACAACTTAATATTCTCAAAAAATTTACACTCCCCCTCAAGTTAGGTAATAGATATTAATCATTCCCAACTTTCAACTCAATTCTTCGAAGATTGTTCAAGGTAATGCTTTGGTAAGGATATATGCAATTTGATGATGAGTAGATGTATATAATAGGCCCATGATTTTTCCATCTAACTTCTCTTTAATGAAAAGACGATCAATTTCTACATGTTTGGTTCGGTCATGATGAACTAAATTTTCACAATTCTTATTGTAGCTTGATTGTCACAATAGATACTGATAAGGTCAGAAGTTGTGAAGTCTAGTTCATTGAATAGTTTTCTTAACCACATTCCTTCACAAATCTCATGAGTCATAGCTCTAAATTCAGCTTTTGTATTGCTTCGAGCGACTACTGACTATTTCTTACTTTGCCAAGTTACAAGATTTCCCCATACGAATGTACAATACCCAATGGTGGATCGCAATAGAGCCAACTCAATCAGCATCTACAAAGACTTCAATTTTCTGGTGGGATTCTTACTGAAGTATAATCCTTTTCCTAGTGTCATCTTGAGATATATGAGTATACGATAGACCGCTTCCATGTGTTCTTCAGTGGGACTGTTCATAAATTGACTTACAACACTTACTGAAAAACCAATATCTAGTCTAGTGTGGGATAGGTAAATGAGTTTTTCCATTAATATTTGATAACGACCTTTGTCCATAAGTGTACTATTTTCTTTGATTCCAAGTTTTACTGTAGATTCCATCAGAGTTTCTACTAGTTTATACCCTATCATTCCAGTTTCCTTGAGAAGATCAAGTACATATTTCTTTTGAAATATAGATATGCCCTTTTTTGTTCGTGCTACTTCCATTCCTAGGAAATATTTGAGATTGCCTAGATCTTTGATCTCAAATTCCTTGGCAAGGAATTCTTTGAGTTTATTCATCTCAATTGTAGAATTACATGTTAGAAAAATATCATTTACGTACACAATTAGGATAATTATTTTGTCATTGGAGAAGTGTTTGATGAATAGTGTGTGATCTGATTGGCATTGATTGTACCCATATCTCTTTAGAATTTTAGAGAACTTATCAAACCAAGCACGTGGAGACTATTTCAATCCATATAAAGCTTTCTTAAGTTTGTAGTCTCTATTGGTTGGAACAAGAGATTCAATTCCAATAGGAATGTCCATGTAGACTTCTTCTTCGAGATCACCATTAAGGAATGCATTCTTCACATCTAATTGGTAGAGAGGCCAATCCAAGTTAGATGCTAGGGAGAGAAGAACATGAATAATGTTGAACTTTATTACAGGTGTAAAAGTCTCCTGATAATCAATCTCATATGTCTGAGTGAATCCCCTAGCAACAAGACGAGCTTTGAGTCTTTCTACACTACCTTCTGCTTTGTGTTTGATTGTAAAGATCCATTTACACCCAACATCTTGTTTTCTCGATGGTAGTTTTGTGATCTCCCAAGTCTTGTTTTTTTCTCTAAGGTACTAAGTTCTTCACGAATAGTTGTCTTCCATTCAAGTACCTGAAATGCTTCATGAACAGAATTTGGAACCTGTATCTGATCAAGGTTGTTGATAAATGCCTTATAACTTGATGAGATATTTTTATAAGAAACAAAGTTATAGATGAGGTGGTTTGTGCAAGATCTTACACCTTTCCTTATAGCAATTAGAAAATTCAAATTATTAGGAGGAAACTCAATAATAGGAGGTTCAATGATGTTACCTTGTGAGTTGTCGGAATGGCCTATACTCAGGTTGGATTCCTAGACTGGCTCAAGATATGCTCGGTTCTCCGCTATTTCTTGATTTTTTTTCCTCCTAGAGTAGACAAGAAGATCATTGTTTGGGATAGGAAAGTTTGGATTTGTTGGTAGAGAAGTCGAGGGTTCATTGAGATTATTAAGAGTATTTATTTGAGACATTAATTCACTCTATGGAATTTGTGAGATAGGATTTGTGGGAGACTGAGTGGTTATGCTATTCCAAAGCTGGTATTCATTGCCTATATTCTCCCCTTGAATAACAGGTTTGGAATAATACGGATATTGTTCAAAGAATGTGACATCCATTGTATTATAGAATTGTTTTGTGATAGGAGAGAAGCATTTGTATCCTTTCTGGTATAATGAATACCCTAGGAATATGCATTTGATGACTCAAGGATCAAGTTTACCTTTATGATTTACATGGACATAAGTAGATAATCCGAAAATTTTAAAGGGAATGTAGGACACGATTTTGGTATGTGGGTATGATTCAAGTAGAGTATTGATAAGTGTTTTAAACATGAGGACTAGATAGGGCATTCTATTGATAAGATAGATAGCTGTAAGAATAGCTTCCCCCCAGAAATGTTGAGGGATATGAGTTGTGAACATAAGGGATCTAGTTACCTCGAGAAGATGCCTATTTTTCCTTTCAGCCACCTCGTTTTGTTGAGGTGTGTCAACACAAGAGTTTAGATGGACAATCCCTTGACTTAATAGATAATTAATAAGGATGGGAGCGAAGTATTCTTTAGCATTGTCAGATTTCAATACTTGGATTTTTGTTTGAAATTGGGTTTGAATCATGGTATTGAAATTTTTAAAAATTTGACCTACTATAGATTTTTATTTCATTAGAAATAACCAAGTGATTCGAGTATGATCATCTACAAATGAAATGAACCAACATGTCCATGTGATGTTTTTGATTGGAGAAGGTCCCCAAATATTAGGATGACCTAAGCGATAGTGATTCAACATGTTTTCACCATCATTATTGGACTTAAGATTTAACAAAGCTTTATTCTGATAAGAAACTTTGGATATAGCTTGAAGGGCTTGTCTTGTTGGAGGTTTTTCACTTCGTAAAAGATAGAGTCCTGAGCATTCTTTAGCATTGCCAATCATCTTCCCTAAATCTAAGTCCTAAAATTCACATAGGTTATGAAAAAATTTATCCATGCAATTTTTATCACAGGTGAGTTTAGTAATTGATACAAGATTACAATCAAGTGTGGGAACAAGAAGGACAAAATCTTGGATAAAAGAGTTTGAAATTTTGGCTAAACCAATTCTTGTTACTTTGGATACTATAGTGTGTCCGTTTTGGTAGGTTTTAAGATTCACGAGAAGAGAAGCATCACCCATAATGTGGTCTGAAGCACCTGAATCAACAATCCATGGTCTCATAACCTGTTTCACACTAAGAGAGTTGAGGGTGTTACCTAATTGAGCTATAGTGGTAGATGATGTGGGAAAGGACTGTCCAAATATGTTCTGGAGGAGATCAATATGTTCCTTGCTAAACAGAGCAGATTCAGGGGACGCAATTCCATGAGATTTAGAGACAGTTTTTCCATAACTTTCCTTATTGATGTGCTATGCGTAGGATGGCTTCCAATTAGCTGGTTTTCCATGAATTTTCCAGCAGATTTCCTTTGTATGACCAGGTCTACGAAAATGGTCACACCAAGGTCTTCTTCTATGAGGACGGTTTTCTACATTATGAGAATACTGGTGTCCTCGAATAGCAAGTGTAGATCCTTATCCAGTCACGAAAATGGTAGATTAAGGACCCATCATCACCTTTTTCCAACTCTCATCTTGACAAACTTTGGATAAGGCTTCATGAATGTTGGGCAAGGGTTTTGTTCCTATAATTCTTCCATGCACATCATCAAGATCTTTATAGAGCTCCAGTAAAAACTTGAAAACCCATTTCTTGTTAATAATCTGTTTGTATAAGATGCTGCCTGTTGGACATGTCCATTCGTGAACCTTAAAGAGGTCTAATTGCTACCAACATTGAGCGAGAGAATTAAAGTATTGGGTAGCTGATAACTCTCTTTGACGAAGATCATGGAGGATTCTTTCGATCTCAAATAGTTTAGACATATTATCAGAACTAGAATTAGTGTCTCTAGTAGCATCTCATATTGCTTTAGCAGTTTTGTAGAGAAGAAAGTTCTCTCCAATCTTGTTTGTCATGGAATTTATCAACCAAGACATCACCATATTGTTAAATATTTCCATGTTCTGTATTGCGGATCATCTTTGTTCGGGGCTACTACATCTCCAGTAAGGTAGTCATCTTTCATCTTTCTGCATATAAACATCATGATGGATTGAGACCACATAAGGTAATTATGCTCATTTAATTTGTGACTGGTGATGGGCAAAAGATTGTTTTTCTGTGGAACCAATAATTATAGGTTTTCAAGTGGCCATTGGTATTATTTCAATTGGGGCTTATATGTGGGCTGATTGGGCCTACCAATGTGGGTAGATATGGGCTAAAACTTATTACTAGGCCGGTTGGGCTAAAAGTTTTATTGGGATGGGTTGGGCTAAAATTTATTATTGGGATGGGCTAAAATTTGTTACTAGGTCAGACTGAGCTGGAATTTGTTATTGGGCTAGGCTAGGCTGAAATTTGTTACTGGGGTTGGGCTGGGATGGGTCAGGTTAGGTTATATTACAAATGTAGTGCTTATTAAGTGTATTGTAAATAGAATGCAAATGTAGGACATAGATTGTAGGACTTACTGACTAAACTAGATGATGATGACGATAAACCATATGATTGACGAGGATGATGGACCAGATGATCGGTACCGACGATGAACCAAATATTCAGCAACGATGATGAAATAAATGGCTGATGGTGCTTGAGTTTCGTAAGATTTGATGACTGATGTCTTGCGATTTTGGGTGGTCGGCGATGATGACAGATTTGGTAGTTATGAGAGCTGTGGGAAATGACTCGCGATTAATGGAAAATGGCTCACGATGATGACTGGTGTGAGTAGAGATGGATGACAATGCACGATAGTTTGTCATTTCTTAGACGAACAATGACTTCTACTGAAATAGAGAACCACCGGGATTGATGCCGGAAAATAGCACCTGAAAATTTGAATTGTAGGAAAAAATTCCTCGAACAGAGTTTGTGAGAAAATAATTTTGGATTTCAAAAATGCTTTCATACCATGAAGAAAATATTATGAGAGATGATGGTAAAAATCTAAAGTATTATTCTATCTCTTTTTCTCTATTAATTCTAATGTATATACAATACTATAAATAGGAATAAGAAATTAGACAAATGTCCACTAATATAGGAATATAACAACTGGTATCAACAACTAAATTACAATTTGTTTTACACTAATTTACGGCCTACACAATACTAATACAACTTAATATTCTCATAAAGTCTACACATAGTATATACGATATTTTTACCAAAAAAAGATTTTTTTTCTCGACAACAATATATTATCATTTTTGACATTTTTTCTCGATATTTTAACAAAAATATATAAATATCAACTTTTAATATCGAGATGTACAAAAAATGATAATATCAACGATATCGCAATTATTGTCCCAAACTAATTATAACTAAATAAGGATGGATGAAAATGATTATTAAATTTTCAAAAATTATAGTTAATTGAGTGTTAATTATAATTAGTAATTTTTAATTCTTTAATTTTATAATTAAATATTTAATTTCAAAATTAAAAAAATAAAAGTTATTTGATAACTGATGTTTAATTTCATTTTTTAAAAATAAAATATTGAAAATTAAATATGCTTGTTTGATAATCAATTCTTAATTTTTAATTTTGAACTTTTAATTTTTTAAATTCTAAATTCAATTTCAAACTTATTTTTGATAAATTTTAATTAAATTTTAACTTTTTAATTATTTTGAGTAAAATTGATATGGTTGAGCATGGTTGGAATATTAATATTTAATGTCAAAAATTTTAAAAATATAAATTCAATTCTAAAACTTACTTTTTTTAAATTTCAAAATTGAATTTCAAAATTTAGAATTTTGAAATGAATTGTCAAATATACATAATTCCAAAATTTGAAGATTAAAACTAAAAATTACAAATTGAAATAGTTCTCAAAAGAGTTGTCAAATTTAAGGATTGCAATTTATGACACAACATAAAAATATAACACCAACATGATACAAGTACGGGTGATATGACATTATTTTAATTTGTTTCATAAACTTATCAAATAAAACATGAGAAAATAACATAACAATATTACAACACAATGATATTGATAACACAAATTAGCTTTTTTAATATATAGAGTGAAAAGTTCGAACTAATCCCCTTGTTTATGTAATATATAGTACCCTTTTTTATTATGAAATATTATAGTTTATAGAATTAACGAGGTATATCGAGATATTCCAAATAGATTGGCACATTCTTAGTATCCTTATTTGCAAAAAGGGTTAATAACTCTATTGATACATAACCTTTACCTTAAAATACATTTTAGTCCAAAACCTTTTTTCATACATTTTAGTCCTTTTAAAATTTAATAATTTTATTCAAATTTAACACAATTAACCTTTTTATGAAAAGAAAATTTGGTCTCTAACTTTTTTACAAAAATTCTTAAATTTTAAAAGATTGAAAACTAAAATATAGGAAAAAAAGTTAGGGGACAAAAATGTATTTTAAAATAAAGGTTAGGAATCAACCGAATTATTAACCCTTTACAAAAGGGATTTTTAAGTCTTTTTTTTTTACTTGAAAATTTTAAACACACGTTTTTAACATAGCTCGATCCTACAATTTTAAAATCACATTAGTGACAAATGTCATCTGAATTATTAGCACAACAGTAGCTTTTTAGGTCTGTTCCTCATAAAAAAAATGTGTGATTAAAGAACAATTTAACTTTACGTAGAATATTTATTTATATAAAATATAGTAAAATATAATATATTTTAAGGGAATATAGGTTATTTAAAGAGTTCCCTCAACTTCCAACAACTTGCTCCTTATTTCTTCCAATTGTTTCTTAAAGCCAATTCCATTATATTAGATCAGGTTTTTTTCCAATCGGCCCCCTCTATCATCTAAATGCTATGTAAATGTAAAATTGATGAAGAAATCTAGATTAGTTTTATTGTTTGATCATATTTAATTATGGATGAGAAATCTTAACACTTTTAGATATTTTTGTCAATATATTCATAAAATTGAAGAGTGGATATTGAAATAGAGTAAAAGTCATTTTCTTAAAAAATATAGATAATATTGAGAAATATCATTGAAAATATCAATATGTCGATTTAATTCAAATGTTATTTTATTTTTCTAAATATTGTGAAAATATAAGATATATCGATAATATAAATGACAAATATCATTGAAAATTTTGGTAAAAATATTTATAATTTTTTAAATAGGTCTAAGTGTCTTCTTATTTGTAATATATTCAAGTTAATATTTGTATAATAATTTTTTATATTTCATTTTATAAATTTTTTTATTATAATAATATTTAAGCAAACAAATGAAGATACAAATATATATATATATATATATATATTGTATTGCATTTTATATATTTCATACCCTTTTTTATTATCTATTTCTTATTCTAATTATATTATATCTTGCATTAATATTTGTTAAGAAAAAACCTGGCTTATTTTTTGTTATTGTTATATGTATATTATGAACGTTATATATGTCATAAATATGTCATTTGAATGATAAAATTGACTTAATCAATATATTATTTTTTATTTTTATATTTACAATTTTTTTTATAAAAAATCTACAAATTTTAACAACAATTTCCATAATTTTATAATATTTGATGTTTTCATAAAATAAATGCTTCAACATTTCTAGTGATATTGATATTTTTGTCATGCATTCAATACCGGAAATAATATTAAAGATTCCTACATATAGAAACAATTACATGAAGATCAACTATTCTTTTGATATAAATAGGTAACCGAGATCTAAATGAGGGATAAAAACATCAATCTATGGAATATTTTCATGAGCTTTATATCAAATCGAACAAGTAAGCCCTATAACGTAAATTGAGCAATTAACACAGTGAAAGTACAAAACAACTTTTTCAATTTAACACATAAAAACCAACCAGTAAATAAAAAAATTATAATATGTAATTAACAATTAGTGATTGTGTGCCTTCTAGGCACTGCTTAGACTTGCAACATGCATACATAACAATCAACATATAGCATGTGAAATAGTCATATATGCTAAAAAAAACATAAAGGATTTGTAATCACTTAAAGATCTCATATGTGAGAACATATTCGATAGATAATGATTGTACTCTTATAGCATGCAATCATACATATTATAGCAAACTAATTAAAGAGCCACACACCCGATACACTACTAGGGTAAAGAGATACTGACTTCTTATGGACTCACACCAAACTCACATACAGATAAAATGAATAATATACTAACATATAATCAGGTCATTCATAACTACAAAGAATAAGTCCAAGACTTGATATACATTCAGATTAAGGAGATACAGACTCTTTAAGGACTCAACCAAAAATTGCAAACAATAGAGATATATACACTTGATAGATAAACACAACTCTAGTATAAATAAACTCATATAGTCAGTATAATAAAACAATTGATATAGAATTCAATAAATAGAAAGTAGGTGAAAAATATTAAAATCTTTTTAATCAAATTTTAAACTTCAGTATGTAGAGATATCTGCCATTTTAACTCTAATTGTACCAACATTAAATTCAAGTATGTATAACACCAAATATAATGAGGAAAACTCACATAAAAACCCTATGTGTGTCGTAACATCCTTGGGTTGCTTAAGGCAACCACTCAGTAGTGAATAATCCATTAAATAATAAACTAGTTACAATTTTGATAGAAAATAAAACTACTATTAACCTCTATCTACTTCTATCAAAACTGCATACTGTTGCTCTTACTTGCTACTTTTGCAATGTCTTGATTCAACACTTATATTTGGCTATCCTTCAAAGCCCATACCATCCAATGTGGTGTGATCATTAACTACATATAGTAAAAGAAGTGTGACAACTGCCAATCTTGAGGAGTACCCTCAAAACCAAAAAACCTATCTCTTATTACACGCAATAAGAGATATGAGAACTCAATGCATTTAACTTAGCTCACTCTTATAATAAGGTTTTCATAAATAAATAGCTACATCCAAGAAACTCCTAGTCTACACACATCTTACATACAATCTACTCCTAAACACCGTCTTGGGCACTCAATATTCACAAAACACAACTTTATTCACATGATTATGAATCACTAAGACCAAATAACACTCGAGTTATTAGTGATCCAAAAACAAAAAAAATGAAATATCAATTTGATAAAGCTCTACTATAATTTTTGGATATCAAATAAGAAGAAATTGGGGTTATTTATATAACTCAGATTTTCCACCTCGCCAATGGTGGTGACGAGGTTCTAAAAAGTCACATTTTTTGTTCCAAATATTACCTAGTACATTTCATAAATATTTGTACCTAAAACAAACCAAAAACATAAGTGACAACATTGGCAAGTGAGCGTGCATACTACAAAAACCAACCCCTTAGTGTGTGTAAATATACTTGCATACAAAGCGTTCCTAACTATATACATGTATGTATTACTGATCTACAATAACCAACCTTACATAAAGAAGGAAAAAAACACTAAATAATAATAAAAAATATTGCATTTTGTGCACAGGAAGCCAACATACATACACGAGTATTACGAGACTTACAATCTCCCCCTTTGGTTATACGTGCCAAAATACTATACAACTAAATATATACCCACATTTTTCATGAAATGATCATGAAGATGACCTAAAGATGGTTGTTCTTATTAACAAAACATCGATGCACACCCAAACTTGAAAGACACCTATACCAAGTGCATCCATCTTGTGTGCTTCATCTATCTTCATGTGACCAACTCATACCCTCTGAAACTCCATAGCACGAGGGACTCAGTACCATTACACATAGCACATATGAAGCTCAAAGACTTCAATTTATACCATAACTTGCACAAATGAAACAAAAAAAATACCCTGTTAGCATGTTATCTATCAAAATACTATTGTGTCACCTTTACAAACAACAATAGGCTAAGCACAACCAACATATAGCATAAAAAACACATTTTACATACAACATAATATATGCAACCTTTCCCTAAATATATGTAACACTTCTCTAACTATATGTATATCAAAGCTACACTCATAATCCCATGCAATAAACAACATGTTAACAAAAAAAACAAAGCACAAATAAACAAATATAATGCACAAACACACATAGTGCATACCTCTCCCTTTTTTTACATGGAAAGTCAAAGCAGGTACACACATATTATGCAATATAACACACCTCTATATAAAGAAAATAAGTTAAAAATAAATGTAATAATCCCAACATTCATACAATATAGTAGAGAAGATTAGAGCAAACACAAACAGAAATAATATATGCAGTTAATCAAAAAAGACAAAAAATAACACCAAGACAATAACTTGGTAAAAACATGTATCAAACCAAAATCTAAATGCAGAGACAAACCAAGAGTAATGAAGATAGAAAACATCTCCCTAATGCGATAGCATGGAACCCCACATCTATACGTGCTATGGAAGGCATAAGGGGTTTCACAATGTGTATACAACACATCAATATGATAGGTAGTCAAACACCAATGGCACATAAATGTGTCAACGAATCTAAACAAAGATGTTGACTAGGAGTCCAACTATATTCCAAGTTGGCACACTCCTAATGACTCAAAAATCTTACCCCAAACATCAATGCCACTCAAATGTGTTAGTAAATCCAAAAGAAGTTGACTATGCCTCCAACTATCTTCGAAGTTGACACATTCCTAGTGATTCAACTATCTTCTCTTAACAACACTTGGGTTTATTGAATTATGTAACCTCATCCCATACCATGCACACAAATACAGAAAATACATCACAATGTACTAAAGAAAAGATATGTCATGCATTCCAATGAAAAATACTAAGCTATCAACTACAAGTGATAAACATGCAATAGCTCACTACAATAGGGATGCAAGTAAACACATAGGAAGACATGTGAAACAAGAGATTGTAAATAAATTTTTAAAGTTGTCCATTAGTTAGGTTGTTCCAGTTGTTCTTATACCATACTTGCACGCATCTGCCCGTACAACGTTGAACTCAAGTGCCCATCTGCACCCAATAGCCCTACCTCATGCCAAACTCGTGCTTGCATATGTGCCTAACCTTGCGAAATCATGATGAATTTGTGCCCGCCACTACCTACGTCAGCACCCGTCTATTCTGGGTCAATGCTTACATCAATGTTTGTCTATTACGCATTTTTACCCCTTTTTTAAATATTTTTCCCACTTTTTTACCTTTCTCCTCATTTATAAACACCCCATCTCTCCCATTACACAAATCAAACCTCAAAAACATTTCCTTAGCTCTTTCTTTCTCTAGTTTTCTTAATTTCTTAATTTTTAGTTTTAAATTTCTTCTCTTTTTGGATGAACTAGCTATGTTTTTTTAAATTTCTAGGTTTTGATTCAATAAAAGGAAATGCAAATTCGTTTGGCGGTTTTCTAGCAATGGAATTAGCATGAAGATTCTGTAAGGATTCTTATTCTTTACAATTGTTTTTATGTTTTTTTCTTATATGTCATATTTAATTTGTCTGTGATTAAATTTAACATGACTGACTTTTTGTAAACATGATATAATAATAACACTGTTATGCTTACAAGATATTAAATAGATAAAAATATCTATAAAATGAATTGATTTGTTTTTATTCAAGATTTTATATTAAAAATGTTATAAAGAAATATATTATTTTTCATTACAAACCTAAATCTGAAAATTAGATTTTAAAGTTTAGTTATTCGGTCTAATTTAAAGTAGTGTTCTTTTATTTATTGGTACAATCCCCCAGTAGTTAGAGTGAAGCTCTATTTTAAATTTTTTTATAAGAACTATTATTCAAAAATATATTGACAACATATTTTCAGTAATGGTTTTAAAACTTGAAAGTTAGTATTCGGTTAATTAAATTCTTAGGTTTAATTTGGACACCTTGAATAAAGTTTAAACTATATAACCCCACCAAAGGTGGCATTTAAATGGTTCATTTTCAATCTCTTAGAAAAAAGAGAAATTAATTTAATTAACCAAATTAGTTATCGACCTCACCCATAGGTGTTAATTGATTTGTTTAATTAACAAAAAATATATAACCCCATCAAATGCGGTATTCATATAAAGAAGAGAGAATCAATACATATCAATTTATATTTTTAATAACATAAATAATATGAGCAAGCATAATTAACTTAGTTATTAATTATATCAATAAATACTCTATTATTACAAATGATAATATTTTGCATAAATGTTTATTGAATCTATATCTATGTTTATTTTTTATGTTATTAGATTAGGAAAAACACAAAAACCAAAATATCATGACAAAATGTTTAGGATTTAATTTCATTTTTAAAAGTTTGAATAATAAATTAAAAACTACATATATTCCTTCCTTAGATCGACCTTGGGAATATACTTATCATTTTCAATAAAATAATTTATACACTTGTGAGAGTTTTACAAATATAAAACCAAAATATTTGTAGGATTGACGATGCCGGTTCTGTTCATCAGTACTCTTGTGAGGGCTTATGGTGGCTTTATGATCATGCTTAATCATTTTACCTATATATTTTTTCCTTTTATTAGTAGATGTTTAGACTTTTTTTTCATATTGAACCTATAATGTGAAAACAAATATAGTGATGATTTGGTTCTAGATTATTTAAGCTACGTACACATATTATAGTCCTTCTCTATTTACAATATGTTAGTATAATTACTGGTATGATATCAAATATTAAGAGTAATGCAAAAGTATTACCTCTATCTCTATTTGAGCATTAGATTGCATCATTTTTGTTGCATCTACCTTTTCTTTTTGCATAATTTTTGAAAAATAAATAAATCTTATTATAATATTTTTTTATCCTTAACTAATCTCACACTTTATTAAATGAATTGTCCTTCAATGGTTCATTTTCATAAATGAATGGCCCTAAAAGCACCTTTTGTAAACAAAGGTACTAAATGACACCAATATACTCAATAATGAGACATTAGTGACCGTCTTTAATATATTTTGTTATTAGGCTAAAGAACAACTATATTCTCCTAACTTTTACCAATATTACATTTTTTTATCTTTTTGTTTGAAGATTTGGTCCTTAATTTTTTAATTTTATGAAATTTTGTCCAAAATGAACCAAATGTGTTAAAATTAAAAAGTTATAAGACCAAATCATAATTTAAAAATTCATTTGATCACATTAATTATGAATGGTACAGTAAAAAATCAACTTAATTTTAAAGTTTGAACTAATTATTTTTAATTAAAAAAGTTAAGAGATCAAATTTTACAAAAAGAAATTAAGTAGACAAAGTGTTGAATTGATAAAAGTTAAAGGATCATATGTATTATTATATATTATTATTATTTTACATTATGGATAGACACAAAAATGACATGGCATGTCGTGAATAAATTAAAATAATATATTTTAGTTGACTATTTTTAGAGTTGATTAACATGTGAACATGACACGTTATGACATGAACATGATGAGTTAATCGAGAATATTGCAACCTCATAAATGGGTTGAGACAACACATGCTTATTAAATGGGTTGACACAAAACTTGTTAATGGATGTGATTTATTACTCCAACCAAAACTAGGGTTGTCAATAAGGAATTTTAGGGGGGAGCTCTTTCCCATTTTTCGTCTTCGATTTAAAATTTATTCCTATCATCACTTATAATCCTTGTAAGGACATGTTCATATGTTGACCCCAAATGAGGACCAATGTTTCATGTAATATTTAAATATTAAAAATATAATATATGTTGATTAATGTTTTAATTTTTATTATCAAGAAAAAATTATAAAAAACTAAGACAATGATATATATTTTATAAAGGGAATTAGAATAAAATTTTAAGTCAATAAACAATATTTATATGATAAAAAGAAAATAAAATGTATATAATAATAAATTCATAATCTTTTCACACTAAATAAATTTGATAAAATCTTGTTACAAAATAGTTTGAAATAATAAGAATAAATTACAAGAATCTATATTCTTAGAATTTAAGTAAATAGTTTAAATAATTTTTATAAAAGAAAAATTATTCATGTTTTTTTAAATATATAATTTAAAGATGAAATATAAAATATGTAATACTTGATACTAGTTTGAATTTCAATGTAAGTAAATCTATAAAAAAAATTAGAAAAAATATATATATTTTCTATTAAAATAATATATATAATTATAGGCAACAAAATAGAGAATGCATTTTTTGTTCTTGCCATGCCTTGTATTATAAAATACAGATCCACAATCCTCAATTATCATTCCTTATTTTGAAGTTCACATTATTGCATCCAATCAGATAACCCCCATATTAATTTGTCCAATCATGAAAAATTGACAACCATGACCAAAACCAAACATGTAAAAATATTATATATATGTTGATGCAGATTTTTGTCAACATAACGTGGGATGTCTTCTATGGATCTACGACATGAAACAAACCGTTAGGACCTCGAGCCATTGTAGGAGATGGTGACCTTTTTCGTTCTGATGCTTAAGTTAGGAATGAGATGATGAAGCTATAAGACATATACATCTCATTTTATGAATAACAAAAAAAGATAAAGTTTGGTTGTAGTAGTTACTTATGATTTGTAACTTATGCGTTAATATGTACGGATGTGAATATATATATATATGGAGAAGAGTAAAATGATATATATCCCTTATTCATATAGATAGCCATGTTGTAGGCATACAATCATAATTTCTTATGTACGGCCTCGACATTCAACATATCATGCTATGACATGAACCAAGTTTTATGAAACCCATAGTGAAACATGTTGCCTCAATATCATGCCATCTAATTTTAATGCCAAGGCTCAAATTTGTTTTCTCCAGCCGCACCTATTGATAGAAGTCTTATGTATTTTGGGTATAAAAATTACACATAAGCCCTCTAAATAGAACATTTAATGCACCATGTATTGAACCTTCAAATCTTGTCACTTTAGCCTTTTGCTTTCAACATTATTTCTTTCATTTATATCTTTTAAAGTCCAAAGTACTTGAAATATATCAAAATATACCCCTTAATTCAGAAAAAAACACTTTGTAGAATAATTAAGTAAAAATGTAATATTAAAACCTAATTCTCCCAATTAATTGCAATAAATCACAGGTAAGCATGCTTTTCAAGCACTTATTACAATTCCAAATTAGCTTTTTGCTAGTTCCTAGCAAGCTAAGCGATTCAAATATGTTATCAAAAAGAAAGAAAATAAATAATTCTTAAGCTAACCTAAATCACTTTCATAGAATTCCATGGTTACATTTATTATAAGCTATAAACCCTTAAACCACTAGGCGACCTTAGTGGAGGAGTTATAGTCTCATAAGGGCTTCTAGTAATGATACCTACAAATATCCTAACTAAACCAAAATAAATTCAAAAAACAAACAAAAAATAAAATGAAACAGTTGATTTAATATTTACTTTAATCTCTTTAAAATGTTGTGTTTTAGTATAGAGAAAGTAAGAGTTTTTATCGTATAGGGTTTTAAAAATTAACTCCTATTTATGAAATTGAGGGGTTTTTGATTTGTAAAAATAAAGAAATCAATTAAAAATAAGTAAAGTGACAATAATATTGAAATAATATGAATAAAACACGATTGAAGGATCATCCCCCACCATTAACATGAATTTCAAATTAATAAAAGCATATTCTAACTTCTTATTCTTTTGACTATACCAACTTCTTCTTATCTAATCGTTGAATTAAATAAGCTCTTAATTAATTCTCTTTCTGATAGACAAAATATAATAAGTTCTCTAAATTTAATCTATAAGAAGCATAAGCTCATAAGCTTTGTTTCATGATCTTATGTGTTAATTCTCGTTACAAAGTAATTTATCACTATTTATTTAAATTGATTAAGTAATTACGTACATAATAAATTAAATTGATTGTCAATGAACAAACCTAATCATTTAATCGTACACTTAAATAATAATAAAAACCTACCATGGTATTAAAATAGTGAATTAAACACATAATCAAAGACAATAGAAAATTAGAATATAACAAATTTTATTAATAAAATACAAAACATATTTAGGGCTTTGAAATCACCCCAATTACAAGAAAATTAGCTATGCATAATAATATTCTTGAGAATAATAAAAGAAAGAAGTAGAAATCTTAAGACTATTGTCGATGAAAAGTGTCTAACTCTCTCAATTGTCTCTTGAATCCTCTCAATTTTCTCCAATCAACCTCCTATTTAATAATGCTTATTAATCTATTTATATTGCTAGGTTTTAAGGGGAAGTGGAGAAAAATCATAACTAGACATACAAGCATAATTTTGGATGAATAGGCCTAGGCATTCAATATATCATGTCAGGGTATAAACCAATTTTTTTGAAACCTATAGTGAAACGTGTGGCCTCAATATCATATATCATTCAATTTTTAATGCGAAGGCCTATATTTTTTTTCTTCAGCCAGGCTTGCTGAAGATGCATGATGCATTTTGGGTATAAACATTGCATATAGGCCCTCTAAATATGACATTTGATGTACTATGTGCTAAATATTGAAATCTTGTCACTTGGCCCCTTACTTTCAACATTATTTCTTTCAATATTAAGTAAAAAATGCAATATTAAAACCAATCCTCCCAATTAATTCCAATAAATAACAAGGTAAGTTTCTTTTCAAGAACTTATCACATATATACATATATATATCCTTATCCCTAATTTTTGTGCTTTCTTTTTTACTTGAATATTATTTTTAAACCAAACTGTAATCTCATCTATTTGTAAAAGTTTTGGCCTTTGAGTTGGTATGTGAGGATATAAGGATGTATTAGCATATATTAGAGTGCAAGTCTTGTAATTAAGGCAAGATGGTATGAAAAAGATAGCATAGGATTGCTTGGCCTATGGCTCAAGTTTGTTTAGTTGTCCACTCCCTTACTGGTCACACTTGGTTCTCACCATTAGCTTGCCACACTTGGTCTTGGCTAGCCACACTTATTCCTAGCTTACCACACTTGACCCTAGCCATTTACACTTTGTCTAGTCCTGCTACATATGGCTTAGTAATGGTTCAATTTATGGCCCATACGTTCATTTAATTGGATGGCCAATGGTTTGATGTTTGGGTGATATTTGACTCATGTACTCATGGATTTGTTTTTTTGTCATGACCTTGTTATTTTTGTGTGAAATTTTTCTAAGTTAGGGTGATTTATTGGTCCAAGTATTAGTTGGATACCTATATGAAAAAATGGTCCAAACATGAGATGAAAACCTCCCTACTTGGAGTGCTTGACATGTAAAATGGTCCAAACATGAGATATCTCTTAACTTAGAAAAATATTTTGTTGAGTTAATGAAATTTTGCCACTAAAAAAGTCCTAGACTACCTGATTGGATGGCCATCCTCTAGATGATCAAGGTTCGATCTATATGAGTTATCATCTAGGATGATATGGCCTTAAAGGCAGTGAGCTTTCGTATCTGGCATGGTCCAAAAGGAACATCCTAGACTATTTTACTGAAATGCTGAAATGTAGATTACATAGCCCATAAGACGATAGTAATACTGACATCATGACCTGAAAGGAAACGATTTGAACTAGAAGGAATCATTATGGACTTTGTGGCATATTAGGTAGTGATATGGACAATGCAACCCTCAAGTGATCATTATGATACTCTGGGCCTTAGAAGATGCCATAAGAAGCCCTTATTTATTTATGCATTATGAAATTTCATACAACTTAGTCAATAGTTGAATGGATGACTCTTGATAGCTCACATGGGTGATGCTTTATAGATGACCATTAGCCATTGAGGCCATATGGTTAACATGGGTGGCTCGGATAAAATTTCCTTGTCTAGGCATTAAGATGCTTGCATATATCATATTTAGACATAACTTGTTCAGGTTGGCCCTAATAGGTCCAAGATGGATGGTTTGAGTTATAATGATTACGCATCCATAAATGGATGACTTTATACTTGATAGGAAATCTCAGTCTAGCCAACCATGAGGCTTAGTTTCCTTCACATTGGGTCACATTGTTGGCTAGATCCTATTTCGGTATGAGTTAGATTTTATACACTCTAGATATTAGAAGGTGCCATATAGAAATTTCTTTGGGATGGAAATGCTATCTTCATCATATTGAGATGGACAATGATATCTACTCAGGCTTCTCATATGCTAGCCAGTTAAGCATATTGTGGTTGAGCTAGTATTGGCATAGGATCTACCACTCAAGTACGTCATTGAAGTGTTGGATGACTAATGGCTAATTGGGGTTTATAATTCCCATTTGAGTGTTTAAACTCGTTACATTTTTAATTCTTTATGGAAGAATAGTTAATCTCCTTTTAAAGATTCATTAAATGAAATTGACCAAAAGAATGGGTCATATTTTCCCAAAGATTTTGTAGTTGTCTTGAATGAATGGAAGAGTGGATAATCATTTTTGTACAAGTTTGACTGAATTGGGTGATGATTCTTCTTTCCATGCACTCATTTTCTACACCTTTTTAGTATGTAAGTCTAAAGTTTCCAAAACAACAATCATTTGATTTATATCTAAAATGGTTTTATATCTATCCAATGAACCATACCAGTTTTGATTAGTTTGTATATAACACTATTCTAACCACCTCCTACTCATGTTGGCAACATGGGGTGGCTTGTACGGCTTACTCCGGTGTCATTTGGCCTCTAAAATTTGGTCGGTTGTAAATCAACATGTGATATTTTCAAATATAAACAAAGGCTACTTGATTAGGCAGAAATATTATGTGTTTCCCACTTTACGCTACGTTGCATGTCTTGGTTGGCTAGCAAGAATTTCTATCCAACAACCAAGGAAGCCTCACTTACTGGAGCTGTCAAAAACAAAACCACCATTTGGTGGTGATGGTCGTAATGCATGTATGTCTGACTCATTGGCCAATGGATTGCACGATATGATATTTTCTGGATTCCATTATTACAAAGACTCATAACTTGAAAATTTATCCATTGCTTTTTATTTAAAGCATAGAGGGTGTTGGAATATTATGGATCAAAACTCTCAAAACTCAAGAACACTAAAGATACCAGGAATTTCGTTGACTACTATCATTCTCCTTCTGTGTTAGAAAAAGATTTTCTTTCTCATCTGTCTTCTTCTCAATGTAGTTGATTTTCTCATATACTCTATTATTGGGAGCTCTACATTCTGAAGCATAATGTCCAAATTTTTGACAATTATAGCATTGAACTTGAGATTTGTCATACCTTGAGTTCATATTACCTCTTCCTCGACTTTGTGTTGAGCTTTCTGCTCTCTCAAAGTTGTTGGAATTGTTGTTGTAATTCCAACCTCGTCCACGAACCATGATTTTACCTGATACCACTTTGTTGGAATATTATGGATCAAAACTCTCAAAACTCAAGAACACTCAAGAATAATTTCCCAGAAATACTCAGAAACTCTCAAAATTTTGTTTCTGATTTCTTTAACTTGATTATTACATTGCTACTGAGAGGTATTTATAGAAACAACTAATAAATCTAAGCCATACAATATAAACCTACCAAAACAATCTAAACCATACACTTATCTTCTTACCTAACCCATTGATTTTTCTTCTTCCTACCAACCATGAGCTGTATCCTTATCCATCCAGATCATCACCATAGAAGCTTCCACGAGTTGGACTTCAAATGGGCTAGAATATTTCAAAGTTTGTTTTTGATTTCTTTGGGCTTGTAAACAAGTTTACAAACCAACAGAGGGTTGATCATATGAAAACCATGTAGAACTCAAGTTTAGACGATAGGAGATGTGTTCCCTCAACTGGTCCAGATTTGAGAATGTACCTCTGTCAAGGTCAAGTTCCTACTCATGATGGGATATGTCAAGCCGTTTAGTGGTAGTAGCTTGAGCTTGTCATGCTTGACCAAAGGGTGGCCATCCAACAATTGTTACATGGTAAGAGTTTTCCTGGTTGATGGTTCTTATCCTACCATTTCTTGGCCGATGACCCCCTTTTCTATTATTAGAAAGTATTGAAAGTAAGAAAATTAATATCTAAAATCTACAGTAATAAAATTCTTTCTAAACCATATACAAACTAATATGTGTCAAAATCTTACCATAAATCTAATAGAATAAAAGAATCAAATAAAAAGTTAAGAACAAGAGTTTATACAAATTAAGGAAAAAAAAATTAAAACTTTATATTGGAAAAAGAAAAAATGAAATCATATTCATTGAATTCGATGGTCTACGAAGGGCTATTGATAAATAGTTATAAAGTGTAGGATTTAAAATATCTTCTTTAATAAGAATGATTTGATTTTAATCTAATTTTAAACTAAAATGCAAAAAAAAAATTGTAAATGTTATTAAAAATACTAAATATTTTGAAGTTTGAGAGAGGAAAAAAGCAAAAAAAAAAAAAAAAGCAGCATCAACAAAAGTTGAAATAACATTAAAAATATCCCAAAGCTTTAAGCTATCTTCAAAAATACCCTCAAGGTTTCAAAAAATTCAAAAATATCTCATAAATATAACGAAAGTTAAATCTAAGTAAATTGAATAGTAAAATTTCATAAATAAAAATAGAAGAAGAAATAATAGAGAATTAAGAAGTAATGATAAATCAAGGACTAGGAGAATTAGAAATAAAAAGACATCTCATGATGTTTTTCACAAGAAATAATAATTAGTAAAAATAAATTTGAAGAAAATCAAAAGGAAAAATTAAATCTTAAAGAAAGAGATAGATTTAAAGATTTATCATTTTCATTAGTAAGAAAATTATTCCCCAAAAAAGACATTTTATTATGGAATAAGTAATAAATAAATAAATATTAATATTACAAATGTAAAAGTAAGGTATAATATACTAATAATTGATAAAGAAACTGGAATGAATATGTTTTCAAAAATCTATGAAAAGGATAAAGAAAAAAGGATACATTCAATTAGAAGGAATAAATTATTAATATAAGTTCATTTTAGAGAAGGAATAGATACACTAATAAAAATAACATTGTTAGATAATAGACTAATAAATGCTCTATAAGGAATAATCCATAATCATTTGAGATATCAAAAACTAAAATTTACAGCATATCATAAGTTTTCTATTAATATTTATGATAAAAATTTAAAACAAATGTTAAGTTTAGTTTATGAATTCAAAAGAGGAGATTTAATAAAAGAATAAAATTATTCATTTTCAATACACTACATATTAGGGTATTCATTAATAAAGAGTCATAATATTTCAATATATAGATAAAATGAATTTATAGAAATAAATAAAACCTTTCATGAACTTGGATAAATAATAAAACCAGAAATACTAGGGGACTTCAAAATATCAAAGGAATGACCCTTAGATATTAAGAAAAAACCTCTGTTACCAAGAATAAAAAATAATATAGTTAAAAATAATAATATACTAAATTTTTTTTTATAGATCACGAAAGAGAAACTTTTAATAAAGAAGAAATTTAAGTAATGATAACATTAGTTTATGATGTCATATTAGAAAGACAATAATATTTAAAGACACATTAAAAAATATACAGTTAGAAATATATGAGAGCCTAGTAGGCGTAGCAAAAAACCAAACAACATTAATGAAAGCTTTAAGACTTCTAATAAGGGAAATAGATATAGTCTAAGAATCAAACATGAAGTATATACAAGGTATAATCGAAACACAAAAAGAATTATTAAAAGAAATAAATAAATGTGATTATAATAAATTATAACAAGATATACATATGAAATTTACAAAACTAAGAAAAGAGGTATGTAACATACATAAAAATAATGATATTATAAGTCATAGATACGAACTCATAGAAAGATCAAAAGTAGAACCACCTAGACGAAAAAACACCCTCATACATAGAAATGAGAGAAGAAAAAAATATAATTCCAATTTAACAAAATATATAAAATAATTACAAGAAAAACTCATGAATCCTGAAAATAAGGATATAGAAAATTTTATTAGTCTGTTAACACTAACTAATGAAGAAGTAGAAAACATATAATGAAAATCTTTGTACAAACAAAGAGGAAGATGATGTGACAATAATAAACCAAATTGATTCTGAACTAGAAATCATGACCCCAAAAGGTCATATAAAACCAATTTCTTTACCAGATCCTTACTAAGAAGAAACATCAGACCCACATAGGGTAGAAAGAAATAGACAAAGGCCAGGAGAAGCTGATACTTCCAATAAAAGAAGACAACCACCCAAAATGGAAGACGAGTTACATGGGAAACTAGAGGTAATATTCCACCAGAATTCAAGCTCCATGAAAATTATAGATATAATCTCTTAGATCTAGATTGTATAATAGATAGAAAAAAAAATCCTTAGATGAATGTGCTAGTGGTATGGCTGTATTCATACAAACATCTTAAACTACACACACAAACCCTTCAATCTGTAGAGTATTAGTAGCTCATAAAATAACAAGAAATGTTAAAGTTTGGTTTTCAAATTTTATAGACCAATAACATTTATTAATTCAAGGGAATGTTCTCACATGAAGAGAATATTTAGATATAGTAGTAAATGAAATATACAAAAAATTTATTTGAGAAGATAAAGGAAGAATTATCATTGAATCCAATGAAAATGAAATCAATGAAGCCAAATGAGATTTAACAAATATGGAAATTTGTAATATGCTTTACATATATTATTTTATTTATGAATATAAAATTTATTACCATAAATTATCACCCTCTATAAAAACAATTTATAAGGAAATGTTTTTTCCAAATATTACCTGAAATGTTACATAAGACCTTAATAGAAGGTTGGAATCAAAGAAATAAAGAAACCATAATAGACACATAATGAGACAAGATCGAAATGCAATGTTGATCTTGCGGATATTTTGGTTTTATATTTATAAAACTTTCGCAAGTACAAAAATCATTTTTATAGAAAATGATAAGCATACTCCCAAGGTCGATTTAAGGAAAGAATATATGTGGTTTTTAATTTATTATTTAAACTTTTAAAAATTAAATTAAATCCTAAAGATACTATCACGATATTTTGGTTTTTATGTTTCCTAATCTAATAACATAAAAATAAACATAGATATGATTCAATAAACAATTATGAAATTTTTTATCATTAACAATGTGACTGAGATGCAAAATTTCATGAGATTAATTGGATAATATTGTCGATTTGTCAAAGGAATCTCAAAGCTTGCATTACTATTAACTATCTTGACAATGAAAAATATAAAGTTCGAGTGAAATGATGAGTGTGACAGGAGTTTTCAAGAATTAAAGCGCTGATTAACCTCTACTCTAGTACTTACTCTTCCTTCAAGTAATGATGGTTTTGTAGTATTTAGTGATGCTTCTCACTAAGAATAGGGTGTTTCCTCGTACAATATGTTAAGGTCATCCCTTATGCTTCAAGACAACTCAAAAACATGAACTCAACTATCATACTTATGATCTAAATATGGGAAAAATAGTTTTCGTATTAAAATAGAGACAATACTTATATGGTGAAAGTTTTTGAATCTTCAATGATCATAAAAATTTAAAATATTTACTCACTCAAAAAGAGTTGAACTTACAACATAGGAGATGGATGGAATTAATTAAGGATTATGAGTGTGTTATTGACTACCATCCAAGAAGGGCTAATGTGGTTATAGATGCATTTAGTAGAAAAGCAACAAGTTCCTTAGCTCATTTAAAGACAAGGTATTTTCCTTTACTTGTTAAGTGGTAAAAGTCAAACATATAATTATCAGTTGATGATTTAAGAGCTATGCTTGCTAGTTTTTGGGTAAGACCTAGTTTAATTGATTTATATATCCTAATATGTTTTACTAATTGTTTGATATAATTTAAAGATACCAATGATTATGCTAGTCCACACAAAATAATTCTGATAGAATCTTTAGCTCTAGTAGCATGTTAGAAGTTATTGTAAAATCAAAACTGTCAAAATTTTAAGCTATTAGGTGGAGAGAAAAAATGCTTTTATACATTCTATCATTATGTAATCCAATTCTTATCCAAATACAATTGGATGAAACTGATCAAATTCCAATTAAATAAGGACTTAGTAACATAATCCTATCATAATTCTACGTAATATTTTCCTATAAATATATGTATATTGATGAGTGCATAAAAATTACTAAAATTATTATGATTTAATTTATTTTAATTCATAAAATAGATTTATATTTGTATAATTTTATATTAATTTGTCTTTTCAGAATCACAGATATTTTTATTATTTTTCAGGTATTGTTTTTTTAAATAATTTAAAAACTCAAAGAAAAATACTAGAAGCAATATATCACAAATATGTTGAGAAACAAATGAGGAAAAGTAAGAAAAAATGAAAAAAATGAACAGAATGGGTCAAAAATGCCTCAATATGTGTCGAGTTGTGCACATTTGCCAAGTCACACAGGCAACCGCACATATGTCACGTTGAGAGCCAACACTCGTCTTCCGAGCTACATGCACACTAGCACCCATCCCATCAATCTCACCCATCTGTCATGCCAATGCCCCCACACAGGTGCCAACTTGTCAAAATGTGTCCAAGACCAAATTTTGATATATTTTGTCACCTTTTTAGCTTTTTCTCACCTATAAAAATACTATCTCCCTTGTTGTAAAAACCATTCGTAAAAATCTCTTCTTTCTCTCTAGTTTCATATTTCTTAGTTTTTTTTAGTTTTTTAGTTTTTTAGTTTTAAAGTTTTTTCTCTTTTTGAGAAGAACTAGTTATACTTTTGTAAATTTCTGGTTTTTGATTCAATAAACGGAAAATGCAAATTTGTTTGGATGTTTTTCAGAAATGAAATTAGCATAAAAGTTTTGTAAGGATTCTTTTGAGGTTTAATTTTAAAATGAATTCTTTAAAGTTATTTTTATGTTTTATTCTTATATATTATATTTAATTTATTTGTAATTAAATTTAACATGACTATCTTTCTGTAAATATGATATAATAATAACGTTGATATGCTTGCAAAATATTAAATAGGTAAAACATTTTTATAAAATAAATTAATTTTTTTATTCAATATTTTATATTAAGAATGTTAGAGAAATCTATTATTTTTCATTACAAAATTAAATCTGAAAATTAGATTTTAAGATTTAATTATCTAGTTTAAAATTTGAAAGTTAGTACTCAGATAATTAAATTGTTAGGTTTAATTTAAACACTTTGAATAAAGTTTAAAATGTCTAACCACACTAAAAGTGGCATTTAAATGGTTCATTTTCAATCTCCTAGAAAAAAATTTAATTAACCAAATTAATTATCGACCCCACCATATGTGTTAATTAATTTGTATAATTAATAAAGAAAATCTAATATGACCAAAGGTGTTATTTATATAAAAAATAGTGAATCAATAAATATCAATTTATATCTTTAATAACTTAAATAATATGAGCAAACATAATTAACTTAATTATTCTATTCATAAATACTCCACTTTTATGAATAATAAAAATTTGCATAATTATTTATCGAATTCATATCTATATTTTTTTTATGTTATTAGATTAGGAAACACAAAAAATCAAAATATCGTGACAGAATGTTTATAATTTAATTTCATTTTTAAAAGTTTGAATAATAAATTAAAAACCACATATATTCTTTTCTTAGATCGACCTTGTCAGTATACTTGTTATCTTCTATAAAATAATTCGTGCACTTACGTGAGTTTTACAAATATAAAATCTAAATATTTGCAAAATCGATACTACTAACACAATGTCAATTTTGTCTCATCATGTATTAAATAAACAATATAGATATAACTTGAGGTTTAAAGAGTCGTATTCTTTGTTCATTATCTGTGAAGAAAATGATAACACACTAAAGAAGAAGATGACACAAACATAATGTGTGCCAATGCATGGATATAACATGCTCATAAATAAAATAATACAATGAAACAACATATTTATCAAATGGTTCGACGCGACACCACACAACCAAATAGCGAACCTTTGTATAACTATGAAAGGCTTTTTGGTGGAAAAAGCCAGATTTGAGTTATTTATTAACTTGACATAAATGTAAAATAAATACTTAATTTGAACTGTCCTTTTAATGTAGACCTTTTGAAACAGTTGCTTCTTGTAAATGCTAGACATTTGATGTTTGAGCCCTAATCTTTGCCACTTTCTAGTGCACATTTACATTTATATATAACTGTTACCATTAGATATGACATGCACATTGACAGTAGGAGTAACTCTAGACGCTTGCTTGATGACTCTGGATTAATGAAGAGGTAGTTAGTTTTATTTCTGAATTTCCCAAATATCGCATATTTATGATCAGCTTGTAGAGTTGTATGAATTTAACCAGAGCCAGATTAGCTTAAACATTAGTATCACTTTGGTTTCAATGTCAAATTTTTTTTTTTTTTGGGCAAAGTCTAATGTGATTTGGATATTACTGGGAATCTATAAAGTTGTGTATCAATCAAAATTTGGGCAGATTTATGAAACTTCCTTAGAATATGATTAAAAATGTCTAAGATAGGCAGAGTTGATGAAACCTACTAAAATTTTAATTCTTTCATCAATAATCAAAGAAATTTATGTTATGTTTGATAACAATTTTGATTTATAATTTATGGTTTATGGTTAATGAATTGATTTTTTGATGTCATTTTGACAACAAATTCTATTTAATAATTTTCAAGAAAACATAAAAAATCATGCAATTTTTTCTATAGAAGACATATTCTGTATAATAGTTTAGAAAATAGTTGAATTGTGTTTTAGTTTAAAAATGAGCAAAATTTAACCTTAAACTTGAAATCCTATTTTTTAGTCAATTTTATTTAAAAATAAATAAAAAAAAGAGTCATTTTACAAAACATAATTATTATAAACATAAAAAATATTAATATCTTCTAAATTTATAATTAATTTTAAATATAATATAATACATTATTATTATTATTATTAAATAAAATTATAATTATAATTATAATTATATTTAATAAATAATTAAAATATTAATTATAATTATGATATAAAAAATAATATTCATAAAAATAATTAAATTATTAAAAACAATTGTGAAATCTTTATATCCAACTTTCTACAAAATATAATATAAACATATAACATTATATCGCATATTTTGCATGAAAATATTATCTAATATAATATTATTATTTTTATTATTAATATAATAAAATATATAAATTATATCTAATTAATTATATTTTAATACTTAAATAAAATTATTATTAATAAATATTTGTTATCTTAGTAATAATTAAAATTATAATAATATTAGAGATATGTATTATAATTTAATCTATTTTTAATTTTTTTAATCTTATATAATTTATTTTTTTAAAATGTCAATAATTTTTCATAAAAATTATTATAACTATTTAGTAAAGTTTTTAATAATTTAAAATTTTATAATTTATTATTATTATTTTAAATTATTTTATAATAAAATTTTGATAAGTGATTTGTTATAAAAAAAATATTTTTATTTTATAAATATAAATTATTTTTTATTTATAATAAAAATAAATTATTATTTATTAAAAATTGGTGAACGAATATATTTTATTTTTGATTTTATTTTAAAAAATAAGAAGAAAGAAAAAGAAAATAGAACTAAGAATTAAGAAAAGAGAGAGAAAAAGAAAGTGGAATAGTGAGTTAGAAAAAAAGAATTTACTATCAAATTGTTAAATGAGTTTTAACTTGTCTATTTTTAAACTAAAATAGACTCCAACCCTTTTTATATGTTTTTTTCAATATTTATATATATAAAAGTCAAAGTTTTTGGTTATTATATATATGTTTTATATTTTTAATCTTTTTTTTAATATTTATATATAAAAAAGTTGTAAGACTTAATTTAATCTTTAAGAAAAATTTGGAAAAAAAGGAGAAAAAATAAGATTAAAAATCAAAAAATTTAAATCTGATTAAAAAAGATCTTATTTTAAGATTTATGAATTATCTCATATTTTATTATTAATTTTAAAATGAAAATCATAATTAATTATAAATTATTTTAAAATAAATTAAAAATCAAAATCATTATTAAACAATCTCACGTACATTTTGATCTACGAGTAATTTGTTCTAATTTTCAGATGATAATTGATTCTATAAAGTAATCCGATAACATCTAGTACATAATGTTTGTTCTTTCATTTTCATTATAAAGGTAAAACAAGCAAGATTAGCACAAGCTTTTCAATCAATGTGTATTTCTGAGATGAAGAGTAAAAGCTGGAGGGATAAGGATAAAGTTCACAATCCTGACGCCAACGATGCGCAAGATCGACTTGTACATGGAAAGGAACATAGAGCATAATATGCTGATGATGCCTCTAATGACTTAAAAAGGTGTGGTACAAGAAAAAATCATAATAGCAGAGAGTGTTATATGGACTATGAGTTACCTGAGCTAGTGGTCTTCATTCAAGAGGGTAGTTTTCATTTTGTTATGGACAAGGAAATGCCATCTCAGTACAAGTTTTTGACAAAGAATTCTGAGTTTGGATACAAGAGATGAGGTCTCATTTGAACACTACACCAGGAAGATCGTACATAAATCAATGCAACTGGTAAGACCAAACAAGCAGGTGAGACATTATCACTTTCGTGTCTTGACATAAAACTCTAGTGAGTTGCATACTGCCTCCAAAAACTTGCATTTAATAAATGATGCATAGTAAATACGTCATTCAAGAGTATGCAGGTTAAGTATATCAATATTCACTGCTAAATTTAAACTATTTATTTTAATATTAATTTTCTCAATCTTCACTTTCACATAACTAGTACATATCCATGTGAAGATTTCGCACACTTATAACCATAAAATTTTGATTTTTTTTGAAATTTTCATACATATACGTAGAAATGGTATCACCCATTAAGTTTACCTATCTACACTGTTATGTGAAAATTTAACACATCAAAATTCTACATAAATAAATTTGCTTTATTATCTTATATGAAATATGCTAAAAGTGTACTCAAATAGGGTGATTTCAATTAAAAAACAATTATATGCTTAAATTGCATCATATTAATCAAAAGCCATATTTGATTCCTTGTACTAGTTTTGTTTTTTAAAATAAAATAAGACAATAATACTATTATGTTTCCTTCATCAAGATTGATTAAATTATTGTTCACTAGCAAGTGGGGTATCTAACTCTCATTACAAATGGTACCCTAGAAAAACTTGGGCTTGGCTTTATTTTCAAAATATATGCATGTATAGGTCCAAAAAGTAGACATGGGAAATTCAATGAATTCATCTGCTGCCACAGAGGAAAATGATGATAACAGTCAAACAAGTAAGGACTCAATCTATAGTGAGTTGGAAGGTGGAAGCCTATCTTGCCATTTTGGTTCATCTATAGGCACAATAAGTGACACAGAGAAATTGTACATGATGAAGACTTACTAGAAATAGTTTCAGAGAAGTTAATTGGATGAAGTCAAATTCAGAGATGCTCTCATGGATCAGTTCCTAGTAATTACTTTGAAGCTTCTCACTTTACAGCCCCTATTACATTCTCATCAACAGCAATAACAAGCTCTCGTAGCATATCAATTCGATCAAATAGCAGCACAACTAGCTCTCAATCTTTTGCTTTTCCCATGTAATTTACTTCTCACTTAATTGTTTCTACTCTTGCTATTGAGTTGAGCCCAAAATAGAATGCTTTTGAAGTTTAAGTGAAATATGTCCCATATTAATATTAATTTTATGTATATATTAAATATTGATTTAATTGAATGATATAATCCCCTTAGTTTCATTATTAATACACTTAAAAAAGAAATATATATTTATTTTTCTTACAACGAAAATAAATATATATTTTTTAACGTCCTATAAAAATTAGAATATGTTTATTTATTAAGAAGTTAAAAGTAAAATTATATTAAATAACAGAATAATATTAAACACTAGTCTATTTACATAATATACATCTAGTGTTATTTTGGCGTTAAATTCACCAATTTTAACAGGTACATACTATATAGGGCCAGACTGGTTTATATTAAGAGTAAATAAGTGATTTTTTTTTAACGCAGATTAACTAAAGAATGGCATGGGAGCCCAGCAAGAATGGTAAAACCTGACAGGGGACAATTACGAAAGCAATATGGTCGACTTATTCGATTTTTTTGCTGCAATTTTTGATTAAGGTGGCTACATAAACTTATTAATTATTAGCAATTAACTTAAATTATTTACTTATTTTAGTAATTTTTGTATATCGATAACTGAGTATAGAGGAGACCTCTTGCTTTGCTATATTAGTGTGCACATGTTTTTGTTGTAAAAACAACATCCTAGTAATTGAAAGTTATAATACGGATCTAACTAATTGAAAGTTCTGAAACGAATCTAATAAATTTAGAAGGTAAATAAGTTATTTTAAATTTTATCAACTTATAATTTCATAACATAAATAAAATGGTCAAACATGCAATCACGTGTAAATAATAAAATATAAAAATTAAAAATAACAAATGAGATTTTTTAAGTGGAAACAACCATAACCTAAGAGAAAAACCACTGATCTATCAAACCACCTAACTTTTTACTATAAAAACCAGATGTTTAAGTACAAACACAATTTTATAGTATCCTTCCTAGAATATTGCCTCAAAGTACCTAATTTAAGAGCACCTGCTTTGTTTTTATAGTTTTCAAAATTAACATAAGTAGTATCTAAACAAATGTTCTAATTAACTCCTCAACAACCAAACACTTTTAATGATTAACTTGCAAATAGGGATAGTATTGAAAAACACAAGTACATGTGTGTGTTTTAGAACGGATGTAATAATATATAATTCTAATTAGATGATGCAAAACATATATCAAATAAATCAAATTAACTAACAAATCTTAGAGCATGTAGATTAAACACAAGTTCTATAAAAATAGTTTATTTAAAATTTAATAATTAAATCAAATAATCATGATCACACACAAAATTATTTGATCCAAACATACAAGAACCTAATTAAGAAAAAGCTATATGAATATGAAAAAATGGAAAAAATAAGCTAATAAATATAAGAGTTAAGAAAATCAAATCAATCTCATTTTTCTATAATATATTAATTAGCTCCCACTAGTCAAATTAACTTACCAATTGATTTGCTAAGTATGTCATCAATGTTGAATAATTAACCTTAATTCAATGAGAAAATTAAGGAGTAAATCAAGGAGCAAATCATGACTTAATTCAATGAAAAATTCAAGGAACCCTTTGAAATTCAAGGAGTGAATCTCCCTATAAATAGATGTACAATTGTAATGAATTCAGCAATCAAATGTTCATTCCAATTAAGAAAAAAACTTAGAGAAAAATGCTTTAGTGAGAGAAAATTGAGAGCAATTTTCTTGGGTGTAATTGGGTTGTGAGTTGTGAGTGTTGTAAACACCTTGTATAATTTCTTTAATTTTCAGTAAAACGATCTGCAGCAGGTCCTGAGACGTAAGTAAGATTGACCGAACTCCATTATCAAATTTGTGTGTTATTTTGTTTATTTTTTCTCTCATAAATTTGGCTTATCGAGAATTTGCATAATTTCTCAACAACTTGTATTAGAGCTTTTGGTGGTGATTTCTGTCAATTTTCTACAAGGTTACTATTTATGTGAATAGTGAATAGTAATTTGTTGACAGTATTTACTTATTGACGAAGGTGTTTTGATACATGGTGGTTTGCAGAAATAGTCAGAAATGATTCGAAAGAATTCAAATTTGAGTAGGAGCAGTGACTGTAGATGAAGGAAAGATGAAACTCGAGAAATTCTATGGCACAAATTTTGGGTTTTGAAAAATATAGATAGAGGATTATTTGTATCAATGAAATCTGTATCAACCTCTCTCAAGGAAGAAGATTAGAATCTTCTAGACATACAAGCCCTCAGAGTTATTCGATCGATGCTATCCCGTAGTGTTGCTTTCAACATAGTAAAGGAAAACACCATGACAGGTCTTATGACACATCTCTCCAATATGTATGAGAAGCCATCGACCTCAAAAAAGTGCACTTGATGACAAAATATGCATCAATAGCTCAACATCTCAATGAACTCAACACAATTAGAACCTAGTTGAGTTCAGTTGAAATTGAATTCGATGAAGAAGTATGAGCATTGATACTTTTGTGTTCTCTACCAAAAAGCTAGAATGCTACCGTCATGGTTGTGAGTACCTTTTCAGGAAGTAATAAGTTGAAATTTGATGATGTTCATGTTCTCGTTCTTAGTGAAGAGATTCAACGTAGAGAGTCGGATGAATCGTCAACCTCTTCAGTTTTGCATACAAAGTTAAGAGAAAGAAATTCAACTAGAGGGAATGAACGTGACAGAATAGACTACCGAGGTTGATCAAAGGACATGAGGTATAAATTCAGGAATCCTATTAATTCCCATAACTTAAAGACTATTGAGTTTCAGAATTGTGGGAGAACCGGGCACTACAAAAATCAATGCAAGAGTACATCAAATGACAAAAAAGTAAAGGTAGAGACATATATTACTTCCACCTCAGGAGGAGATAATGCATTGATATGCTCTTTGGAGAGTAAGGAAAAATCTTGGGTGTTAGACTCTGGAGCATCGTTCCATGCTAATTCACATAAATAATTCTTTGAGAAATATGTCCCTAAAAACCTTGGAAAGGTATATCTTGGTGATGATCAACCGTGTGCTATTATTGGCAAACGTGTAGTGAAGATTAAGTTGAATAGATCTGTTTGGGAGCTGAAGGATGTCAGGCATATTCCCAACCTAAGAAGAAACTTATTCTAAGTAGGAGTGTTGGCTAGTGAAAGATACACTACGATCTTCCATGGCGATGATTGGAAGATTTCAAAGGGTATAATGACATTGCTCAAGGCAAGAAGAATGACACTCTTTACATGACAATAGAGACACATTGTTTTATCGCAGTTACAGTAGGTAATGAAACACCAAATTTGTGGCACCAGAGACTAGGCCACATGAGTAAGAAGAAGATAAAGATTATGCACTCAAAGGGAAAAATTCCAGGTCTATAATATGTCGAGATAGACATGTGCAAAGATTGCATACTTGGAAAGTAAAAGAGAGTTAGCTTTAAGACAAGTGGTAGAATCCCAAAGAAGGAAAGGCTAGAGTTCATTCACTCTGATGTTTGGGAACCAACGACCGTCTCATCCATTGGTGGGAAATACTACTTCATGACTTTCATTGATGATCATTATCGAAAAGGTATGGATTTACTTTCTAAAGCATAAGTTTGAAGTATTTAAGGCTTTCAGAAGATGGAAAGCTATGATTGAAAATGAGTCAGGTTTAAAGATAAAAAATCTTAGAACCGACAATTGTGGTGAATGTGAAGACACTAGATTCAAAAATGTTTTCTATGAGCATGGGATCATTATGGAAAGAACTATGCGAGGCACGCCTCAACACAATAGTGTAGCTGAGCGTATGAACTTAACGTTGACAGAAATAGCTAGAAGTATTCGTATATAATCAGGTCTATAGAAGTAAATATAGGAAAAAGTAATCAACACAGTAGCTTATTTGATCAATTGAGGCCCATTTATTCCATTGGAGCATAAAATACCAGAGGAGGTATGGAGCAAAAATGAGGTAAAACTATCACATCTAAAAGTTTTTGGCTATGTAGCATTTTGTGTATGTTAGTGATCAAGGCAAGAATAAGCTTGATCCTAAATCCAAGAAATGAACCTTTATCGGCTATGGTGAGGATGAGTTTGGCTACCGTATTTGGGATGATGAAAATAAGAAAGTGATATGTAACAGAGATATGATTTTCAATGAAAAAGTGATGTATAAGGACATGCATAAAATAGACGCCATCAACTTAGAGCAAAATGAGTAGTATTTGCAGATGTAGATGATGTCCTAGATAGTTCCATAACAGAACCAATTGTAACAAGTTCTCAGCCAGAGGAACTCATTAGACAAAGAAGTACGTAGTAGTCCGACATACCATAACCTCTTACTCTAGATCTTGTATTGAGAAGGACTTTTCGACCTCATATTCCTAATAGGAGATACATGAACTATATGTTGCTGATTGATAGAGGGGAGCCTAAATACTATGATGAAGCTTGTCAGATTCGAGATTCCAACAAGTGGAAGCTTTCCATGAAAGAAGAAATGAAATCTCTCATCTCTAACCAGACATGGGAACTAGTTGAGTTACCCATCGGAAAGAAGGCACTTCATAACAAATGGGTGTATCATTTGAAAGAGGAGAATGCTGGTTCTAAGAGATACAAAGATCGACTACTTGTCAAAGGATTTCAGTAGAAGGAAGGAGTTAACTACACTGACATTTTTTCTTCCGTTGTGAAGCTCAATACTATCAGATCAATGTTGAGTATTGTAGTTATTGAAGATCTTTATCTTGAACAGTTGGATGTGAAGACTGCATTCCTTCACAAAGACTTAGATAAGGAGATATACATGTACCATCCAAAAGGTTTCTTATTAAAAAGGGAAGAAGAACATGGTGTGTAGACTTAAGAAGAGTTTATATGACTTGAAACAAGCCCTAAGATAGTGCTACAAAAACTTTGACAACTTCATACAAAAGGAAGGTTTCTAGAAGTGCAATACCGATCACTGTTGCTACTTCAGAGATATAGGTCCAGTTCTATCATTTTACTACTTTATATTGATGATATGTTAGTATAAGGTTTAGATATGGATGATATCATAAAGTTAAAGAAACAATTGTCAAAAGATTTTGACATGAAAGACTTGGATCCATCAAAGAAGATTCTTGGAGTTCAAATCACAAGAAATAAGAAGAGAGGATCCTTGCAGTTATCCCAGGTAGAGTACATGAACCGTGGTTTGCATAGATTCAACATGGGCGATGCCAAGCCAGTTAACACACCCTTGGTCAATTACTTTTGCCTATGTAAGGATCATTCCTCTCAAACAAAGGAAGAGAGATAATTCATGGCTAAGGTTCCTTATGCCTCATCCATTGAAAGTTTGATATAGGCGATGGTCTATACAAGACCATATATTGGCCATGCAGTGGGAGTTGTTAGCAAATTTATGTAAAACCTAGGGAAAAATCATTGGGAAGCAATCAAGTGGATTTTGAGGTATCTATGAGGAACCACATAAAAGTGTTTGTACTTTAGCAAAGGAGAGTTAAAAGTACAAGGCTATATAGAAGCAAACTTTGGAGGTGAAGTTGATCACCGAAGAAGCACCACAATTTATATATTTACTGTTGGAACTACATCTATTAGTTGGATATCACATATACAAAATATTGTCACTCTATCCACTATAGAGGCTGAGTATGTAGCAATGACTGAAGCTAGTAAAGAGATGATATGGCTTCAAGGTTTGTTAACTGAATTTAGATTCAAATAGGAGAAGAATGTTCTGCATAGCGATAGTCAAAGTGCAATACACTTGGTGAAGAATTCAATATTTCATTCTAGAACCAAGTATATTGGACTTAGTTATCACTTCATCAGATCTCTATTGGAAGATGATGTGTTAATACTGGAGAAGATTCGAGGAAGCAAAAATCTAGTGGATATGTTGACAAAGGTGGTGACTATTGACAAACTGAAGTTGTGCTCAACTTAAGTTGGTCTGCTAGAGTAACAAGACTAGAAAAGCTACTGCATTGATTAAGGTGTGAAGACAGATTGGAATCAATTTTCAAGTGAGATATTGTTGAATAATTGACCTTAATTCAAGGAGAAAATTAAGGAGTAAATCAAGGAGCAAATCATGGCTTAATTTAAGAAGCAATTCAAGGAACCCTTTGAAATTCAAGGAGTGAATCTCCCTATAAATAGATGTATAATTGTAATGAATTCATCAATCAAATGGTCATTCCAATTGAGAAAAAAATCTTAGAGAAAAAGGCTTTAGTGAGCTAAAATTGAGAGCAATTTGTTTGGGTATAATTGGGTTGTGAGTTGTGAGTATTGTAAACACCTTGTATAATTTCTTCCATTTTCAATAAAAGGATCTACAGCAGGTCTAAGGACATAATAAAAATTGGTCAAACTTCATTATCAAATTTATGTGTTATTTTGTCTATTTTGCTTTCTCATAAATTTGACTTATCGGAAATTTACATAATTTCCCAATAGTCAACACAATAATCAACTTCTTTATATACTTTGTCTTGCACTTGTTGAATGACTTCTAGTAAAACAATTGATTTGCTCCCTCTTATCTTTCACTTGCTGAATGACTTAGTTCCTAAATACCCTTTATTAATGAATCAACTCGTTTGGTTGTGTATAGTATTCCTTAGTTTCCACTATGTTCCCTAATGATCAAGATAATAATAATATTTCCTTCAATGTTTTCTGGACACATAAACATTGGGAAAGTAATGTATATATATGACATAGTATAATATGAGACAAGATTAAAAAAGAGAAAATAATTTGTATTTTTAGAGTTCTACTAAAGTAATAACTTATTTTGTTTAGAGTATTAATTTTTATGTATTACTAGAGTGTCACATAGAAATTTTATGAACTATTTTAGGGAATTTTTAACTGTAAATATCCAAGTCCTATGCTTGTATAAGGCATCCTAAAAACTAATTAACTTCATAATATTAAAGAAGTTATATTCTTTCTTTTTTCTCTTGTTACTAATATTTTAGAAATAATTATTTTTTTTTCCATTTGGAAGTTGGAGTCCTCTTATCTGTAACATAGATAAATATATTTAGGCTAGTCTTACTCTAGAGTTACTAGAGTGTGGTTTAAAGATAGATAACATAGCTAGGCTTGTCCTATTCTAGATTTGCTAGAGTGCTTGCTTAAGTAATAGTTTTCTTGTATTTTTTTTCATAACACAAATAAGATAACCTCTTACCATAGAGTGAGTCTGACTAGTCTAGACTTTACTCATTTCTTAAGTGCTTACATATTATTGGTGTATTCAAACTTACATCCTATATCAGGTGGTATCAAAGAGAGGTTAATGTGGGTCCAATGGAGCATAATAAAGGTATTTCACTAAAAGAGTTTCAAGAATTTTGTCAAGAGGTTAATCAAGCTTTTAATAAAATGTTTGCATCATTGGTGTTATTAAACAAAAATATGAATCAAGCTCTTATTCAAAAAGATTATGAAAAACTCAAAATCAAGATCTTTCTCCAGTGAAAAGATGATCCAATACAGTGCTAAATATGAGCTATCAAAAAAGGAAAACTCACATAATGCTTTAAAAATGGAAGAGTATTCTTTTGAAAACAAAGTTCCTGAGATAGTTTTGGGTGAAAAAAATGATCATATTATTGAGGCCAACAAACCTATGTTAGAGATCATACGAATTCAGAAGGAAGAATTTGAATAGAAAATCTCTTTACGAGGTGAGTTAGTCCTAGATCTCAAAATTATTTCCATAAAAGAAGATTCAAAAATCATGGAACTTATAGATGTTCCTCAAGTTAAAGAATCAATTGTTTTCACTACTTTAAAATGCAATAAATTATTTGATATCACAAAAAATTATTTTCCAAATCAATAAGAGTTGTCAAATCATTTTCAAGATATCGAGTCATATTTCATTATTCTAGTACTTGTTGAAAATATTAATTTTAAAGATGAGTATGTAGATAATATTTGGTTAATATTGTTCAAGAAAGTGGAACAACAAGAAAACTAATATTGAATATCCATGAATACTACAAGTATTAATATCCTTATTTAAAGAAAACTCGAGGATAAGTTTTAAATAAGTGGAGGGGAATAATATAGGATAAGATTAGGAAAGAGAATATAATTTATTTTGTTTATAATTTTTTTTAAAGTTCTACTAAACTAATAGCTTATTTTGTTTAAAGTCTCAATTTTTATGTACTACTAGAGTCTCATATAAAAACTTTATGAACTATTCTAAGGATATTTCAACTATAAATAGCTAGGCCTTATGCTTATATAAGACATCTAGAAAATAATCTACTTAGTAATAATGAATAAGTTATCTTCTTCTTCTTCTTCTTCTTCTTCTTTTCATTCTCTTATTCCTAACATTTTTGGAACAATTCTTCTTTCATCTATTTGGAAGTTGAAATCCTCTTATCCATAAGATAGAAGAATATCTTTAGGTTAATCCTACTCTAGAGTTACTAGAGTGCTTGTTTAGAGATAGATAACATAGCTAGGCTTGTCCTATTCTAGATTTTCTAGGATGCTTACCTAGATAATAGTTTCCTTGTGCTTATTTCATAGTATAAATATGATGACCTCTTGTCAAAGAGTGAGTCTGGCTCATTTAAACTCTATTAATCTCTTTCTTATTTCCTTAGTGCTTCTATATTATTGGGGTATTCACGCTTCCCTCCTACATCATAGTAATAACCTAGTGATATTAGGGTTTATTCTTTTTGGGTTTAATTACCCAAAGCCCATTAAAAGTCTTAATAAAACAATTGTCATTTTTGAGTCACATCTTAAAAGCATTGAAATACAATAAATAAAAAACTAAGTGGTAATTTCATAAGTTGATTCAATTTTAAATAATATTTTAGCACCAAAAATAATTTGAAGTATTGTAAACAGTGTTATTGAATGTATGAGTATAATACCATGTGTGATAATTATAAAAGATATACGTGAAGTACAATTATCTAAAATTCTAACATTTCTTCAACTTTGCTTGATAAACTTGATAACGATCCTAGAAATAAGTTTACATGTAAATGTTTTATCTACAAAAATAACAAAACTTATATTCCGTCCTTCTCCATTTAGCATTTTCTTATGACAAAATCTATTTCTCACTACATGACACTTATAGGAATAAAGTAAGATTACATTTAGGTCCTAGATTCCATAGTAAAATTATCATATGATCTGTTGAATCCATTTTTGTTGCAACTTGACAAGCTTATATTTAACTAAAACCATGTAGAAAAAACATATGACAACTTGGCTTGGAAGTCTCATGGTATATTAGTTCAGTTTACCTAGAAATAACCAAGTATGAAGAGAAATTATGTAGTGCATGCATTCACATCAATCCAGCTCATGATAAAACATAATGATTCATGGTAAAAACATTGGAAAAAGCATTCCCCGCTCTATGCAATCCCTCACACCTTATATGCATAACAACATGAAACATATGAGAATGAAGAGATGTGAAACGCTCTCCCCTTTTTGACATACGAAACATGACAGTCATTGGAAGAAATATGTATGTATAGATGTCATGAAGCTGAAATTCCCTAAAAAATAAAGTGCATGTAATAACATATAAGCTCTCCTAAGTCCTATTAAGTTCAAAGTGTAAAACAAATTAAATAGTGAATCAATAAGGAGAAGAGAAAAATATTAAAATATATATTTTTAAAAATAAATAGCCACACAAAGCAATAAACTCATTTATATAACAAACAACACATAACTAATTGAGAATTTATTTTTTTCTCAAATTTTGATTTTTCATTGTATATACAAGGAGGAAACATAGATAAGGTATACTAGCACACTATCATATATAATGATATATTGACACTTACTAAAAATAGTATATGTGTTTGAACTACATTAGTATGCTAATTAATTAATTCATGATCAATCACTAAACATACAAAGGAAAAAGTACCACTTATCATATAAAACTGTAATTGAGTTTTTAATATATCAATCAAGAGAAAGGACTTAAAAATTTATTTATTTTTATTTTGTAATATGATTATTTATTTATATTTAACATCTTTTGACACTTTCTTTTGTGCATACCAAGTATATTTTTTTATAAGCATAGTCTCTTTTTGTAAAAAAAATTAATTTTTTTTACATGCACGGGCCATAAACCTAGCATGATGAATTTTACACTAGTTGTGAGGTAGCCATCTTTGCTCACTACGGTAGCTTCACACATTACAGTAAGTAGCCCTTTCATTACTAGATATCTCCATACAGTAAACTTTTAGAAAACAAGAAATAGAATTCAACACAATTTTACAGTCAAGATTAGTTGAAGTTCTAGTGTCTTTAAATAGAAATCATAAAATTCATGCATAACACACACACACACACATATATACATTGATCATCACATGTAAAACTATATATGTGTGGACAAGTCAAAATTATATAATCATTTGTACGATCATTTAAGCACTCTAACAAAAGTACCTAGGTGAAACAATAAGAGATGGTCAGGTGATTGAAAAAATACGATCTTTCATAGCCTAAATTTTCTTAAATTTTGGTTTCTCTATAATATATGTTGGGACTCAACTACCTTAATCATCATTAACATGTTCTTGGATTTATATTTACTTTTCAAATTAATACTACATGAAGATGCAATATGTATGATAGGATGATGATAATTAGTCCTAGAACTAAAAAAATGAAAAGAATTATGAAAATGGGTAGTTGTTAGTAAGAATCTGAATTTGGGTTTAATATAACCTTTCTTAACACAATGACAGATGGCACAAACTCAACAATATTTTATAATAGGTGCAATGGTTCTTTGTACATAAGTAGTAACCATTGGAGTAAAGTTAGAGGGCCTTAAAAATATGATTTTTGATGTTGAAGATGTGGAGCTCTTATCCTTATAGTCAAGACCACGTGTATCACTATGTGACTTGCCATAACTCAAAACTATGTTTAGTTTTTCAGCTATCTAATGTCAAGATTTTCATTGTTTCCTTAGCAGCAACAAGTTCTTCTTTGAGTTTATAGTTTTCTTGTTTTATTCTTGCAAGACTTAGATGAAAAGTGATCAATATACTCAAATAGATTTAAATTTTATTTTTCAAAGGAAAAAATGTTTACTTTTTGAACCCTCATTATTCTAATTAACTTTTCCACTTTAATTAAAAGTTTATCTTTTTCTTGATTAGCACCTATATAATCCTTAAGCAATTCTTTAAAACTAGATGCATTATATTTAGCTAACAGAAAATACGAATTAACTCTCTCATCATCTTCATCTTAGCTATTTTCGAAGTAGTTTGAATGTACAATGCCTTTTGCCATGAAGGCACAATAGTTGATTCCACCATCTTCTGAATTATTTTATTTTTCTTCTAAATTATTTTATTTTTCTTGTTCACTCTCTATATCACTAAGAGTAGTATTAAGTTCTCTTCTAGCTTAATGTCTTCTTATTGTTTGCACACTCTTAAATATATCGCCAAAATCACTACAGGTAAAACATTGACGACTAGTAAGTTAAGATTTCTTAACATCTAAACCTCTAAGGTTAAAAGACCTTTGATATTATATCCTTAAACTGACTCTATTGTTCCTTGTTTGGTGAGTTGTTTTGTTGGTTCTTTGTCTTAAGGTATTTCTTGAGCATGCGAGAAAATAAAGTAATATATTTGTCATATGAATCATCATCATTGTTAAAACTTACCTTTTTAGAGCTTTTGAATGCCGCATCATTGTGTCTTCTTAGTGTGGCTCAAGAGTAGGCTTATATGTTTGGATGGACCAAATTAGTTTATCAATATTCAGGGTGTTTACATTTTTTCTCTCTTCTCCAAGTGTGACCTTTATCTTATAATTTCCTATCATTAAACTTAAAAATTTGTATATAATTATACATCTATTTATAAGGAGAATGAGCAGAATCTAGACTAATATTCGAATTTGCTCCTCACTAATTAGAAACGTTCATACATCAACATGCAAATAAGTTTATCACAAAAGAATATAAGTGCCCACATGCATTTTGGAATGCATTTAATAATAAATAATTCTAACTAAATAATTTAAAATATTTATCAAAAAAATCAAATCAATTAACAAATCCTAAAATAAGCATATTAGGCACGGTTAAGTAAAAGAGTTTTTTTAAAATTTAATAATTAAATCAAATAATCATGATTACAAACAAAATTATTTCATCCAAACATGTAGTGACAGAGCAATAAGTTCTTTTAGACGGAGCTAAATTATACATATTTTAAAGTATCAAAAATTAAATGTAAGACCAATAAATTAACAACAAAGAGTTGTAACTTAACTATATAAAGCTTATTTTAACATGTTGAAGGTCTAGAGATCAAGTCTCATTTACAAGCACATTAATTGAGTTGTATAAAAAAATTCAAAAACTATTATAAACATAATTCATATTTATTTAAAGTGTCATCACATTTATATATAATTGATATTTTCGAGACAAGATATTGTTATTATTTTATTTAATTATATGTTTTATTCAATATATAATCATTATCTTTTTATATGAAAAAATATCATCATCTAATAATAGTTAGTGTAATCATTATTTTTTTATTAAAAAATATCATCATCTAATAATAATTATTGAAAAATTGTATTTAATAGTCATTATGTTTTATGAGTTAAAATAATATAGAATTGAAATTTGATACGTATTAAAAAATAATCACTATTAATGTTAATTAGATTGTATAATTTTTTTAATATTACCTCCTCTCTATAGTTTAAAATTTAAATTATGGTATTTTTAATTTTATAATCAAAATAATTTAAATAGTTATTATATTTTATAAATTTAAGAAAAAAGAAACTTCAATTGTATATTAAAAAACTAGTTTTTGTTTAAATAAGAGTATTCACCTCTCAATTTTTTAATTATGCAAAAATAAATTATATTTCTTTTCTACGTCTTATTAATTTACCTTTAAATTTTATCATAAATAAAGAAAAAATATAATTTATATATAGAGTAAACGTCATTTTCGATAAAATATTAATTTGTGCTAAAGCACAACCTACCCCTGACTATTCTACTGTAAACATGTAAGTTACTAATAAAAAATAAACTATATAAATATGAAATAAATAAACATTAACATACAAGAGTAAAGAAAAACAAATGAATCTCATTTTCCTATATTATATTAATTAGTTGCCCATTAGCCAAATTAACGTTTCAGTTGATGGTAATTGATTTGCTAAGTATGTCCTCTGCACAAGAATCAACTTCTTTGAATATGTAAATTATTGCCTTGTCTTGCACTTGCTGAATGACTTTCAGTAAAACAATCAATTTGCTAAGTATGCCATCTTGTCTTGCACTACCCTTTACTGATGAGTCCACTTTTTTGGTCGTATATCTTATTACTTAGCTACCGCCCATGTCCTTTAATGATGCCGATCATAATAATATTTTCTTCAATGTTTTCGGCACACATCAAGATTGAGCAAGTAATGTATATATAGGAGATAATGATATCAGGGTTAATTTTTTTTAGATTTATTTATCTAAATTTATTAATTTTTTTAATAAAAAATATCATTTTTAAATTATATCTTAAAATCATTGAAGTAAATTAAAGAAAAAGCTAAGTGTTAGTTTTATAAATTGACTTAAGTTTAAATAAATATCTTAACATCAAAATAATTATATGTGTTATAAACAATGGTTATTGAATGCATGAGTGTAATATTATGTTTGATAGTTATAAAATATATACATGAATTACAATTTTTCAAAACTCTAACTTTTTTCGATTTTAATTAATAGACTTGATAATAATCCTATAACTAAGTTTATGCCCAAATATTTTATTAATAAAAATAATAAATACTCATAATCTTTATAGTAATTCAATCAATTATAATATAAGATTTATCTAAAATATATTTATGATATTAGAGTATATCTTTTCTTATCTTTTATATACATAAGCCTAAAAAAAGTTCTCGTTACACACACATATATACACTAAAATACTCCAAATAAAAGTCACATTTGCAAAAAATTGGAACTCTATTGTTTAAGTTAATAACGAGATTTGATAAAGATATAAGAGATTTAGGTCTCTCTTTGTGACTAAGAGAAAAATAATATTTGATTGTAGCTCTTTGTCATGAGATCTAACTTAGGTGTGAACGTATACAATGCTTAATATGTAGTAGAAAAACTTTTTATAGTATCATGATTATTTCTCTATAATAATCTCTTTTGAACAATTAAGAGATAATTAATAATCATTTATTTTTTTATTTATATTATCTCATAGTCACTTACTAGGTTGACTCATAAGTGTTTTTGTTGGTTGGGAGCATTCTTTGTTCACCACGGGGATGTATTAAAAAAATACTCGGCATTATATTAATTAATTATTGAAAAAAATAAAAAGTCTACACAATGCTAAAGTTCTCACTTAAGGGTCTTAAGTTAATATGGTTAAAGAACGTCAAAAGTTTGCCTAAGTGAAAGATTCAAGGGGTTCATTGTCCCCAAACAATATCTTCATTCACAAGTCCCTAAATATAAAAAGTTAACACTTTATTCCCCAATCTATTATATTTTAACATATAAATTTTAAATTAAAAATTGAGTACTAGAGTATGACTATTATGTCACATTTAGGTCTCCCCAAACTTGTTAATGTATGGGAGTTAAGAAATTTGGGGATCTAATTATAATAATCTATAATAATTTGGGGTTCAAGTGTAATAAATAAGACTTAAGTGTAACATTCAATGACTTTAAGGAAGAAAGTGTTATCCTTTTAATTTATTTTTTTCTTTCAACGAAGTCATAATTTGGGGACTAACAAATTCCTTTACTCAAGTTAAAAGTATTCACTCAATATCAATCATAATTATAAGAGATATTATGCATTAATATATATAGATGATAGTTAACTACTACAATATATGCTTTTAGTTTCAGGATTTTAGCCTCGGTTATTTTAAAAACCGAGGCCATAGGATTTTAACCATGGTTTGATAAAAATCGAGGTTATAGTATATACATATAGTCTCGGTTTTATCAATAACGGTGGCTATAAGTTAAATTACAAAAACTATTTAAATATATATAAAAACATTTATATAACAACAATTATTAAATAACTATGATTATAATTAAAATAACAGAGTTTTTAATATTAAAATACTATATCTCGTTCATTTAAAAAAATATAAAAATTATTTTACAATTTTTTTAATTTTTCTCTCTTATTAATCTTTTTTTTCTTTTATAATATATATATATATATATATATATATATATATAAATTCACTCTTTTTTTTACTCTCTTTTTTTTCTTTCTAATTTTCTAATTAATTTCATTTGGCGTTAATCTCATGTGCTCAAATTTAATAATATATATATATATATATATATATATAATATTAATAACATTTCCGAACACACTTAAGTAATATATATATATATATATAATATTAATTACCCATCCCACTTAAATAATATATATATAATATTAATTACCAATTCGGTTAAGTAATATATATATATATATATATATATATATATATATATATAATATTAGTTACCCACCCAATTACCCCAGCCCTAATCTCCAAAATTATTTTCGGCGTCTATCAGATCCAGGAGATCCAGGAGCTCGCATAAGTCGATTTCTCACCGAGTAGCACCATGTCGCGTCGCGCCTCAAGATATTGTCGACGAACTCCTCTAATAGCTCATCATTTCCAGCATCTCGCTCGATATTTATAGGAACTCTTTTCCCTAACCTCTCTTATTCTTTTCTCTCTCTGTTTTGTTTCTGTTCATATTCCCCTCTTTGCAACGGTCGGTTGCTGGCGACTCAACTCCGAGTAAGTATAATACCCTCTTTTTTTACTATATAAAATCATATATGTGATCAAGTTATAAATGGTGAGAATATATGTAACAAAATTAAAACTCAAAAGTATTTCTGATAATTTAAATATAATTATTAACAAAGTTAATAATTTAAGGATATCAGTTACAATGTATAAAAGGTTATGAGTTTTCTTGTTAAGTTATAAATTTGGGAATATATTTGATGAAAGATAAAACTTAGAGATTTGTGATAATATCCTAAGTCCCTGATTGCCTAACTGTTTCTCTACTCCATTATGCTATCACAATCTACATTTTCTGTTTCTTTTCAAGTTTTATGTTGAGCTTTTTAAAACTTTTTTTTAGGTTTTTTTCCTTTTTTTTAAATGAAAAATCTTTGTTTAGGTTTGAGCTACTTGATATATGCTTTCTTTGTTTTCGTGTTTCTTGGAAAGAGGAAACAAAACAAAAAAAAATGGAAAAATAAGTTATGAAATAGGCAGGCACCACAAGACCAATATCAGAATTAGTTTAATAGATTCCATCATACACCTCCTATAATATACATCTAACACTTATCAACCATTAGATTTTTTAAAGCAATCTCATCCACATAATTGATTTTAAAAATAAAAAATATATATATATATATATACACACACACATATAAGATGTATTATAAAACTTTCCAGGTTATTATCATATTGCTTTTAAAAATCGAATAGTCTTCTAGTCGGCTTGTATTAAAATCTATTTTAATCAATCAGTTTCCATCTTTTTTTTATCCAATAGACAGTACTCTATGAATCACCTAGTAGCTTGGTAGCTTAATTGGTTGATTTTGCATCTCTCAAAATAAAGGAACCTTGATTAAATATCTCCAATCTCATATCCACCTCATCAAAATAGTGGTTATCAATTGATATTAAAAAAAATACTTTCAATTTCATGTGGAAAGTTTCAACCAATATTGTTTGATTTTAAAAATAAATGATGAAAAGAAAGTTAATGAGTAAGCTATTAGCAACACTATTGGGTAGTCCTTCAGTCAGAAACCAAGAAATAAATATTGTTGTTAAGGGGTGACAAAGAAATCTTCTGTATTAACAAGCCTACTGGATCTTGGATGCTGGTTGCTGGTTGCTGGTACTGGTGCTGGTACGCTGCGCTGGTGCTGGTGCGCTGGTGTGATGTGGGTGCTGGTGCGCTATGTCGGTGCTGGTGCGCTATGTCGGTGCTGGTGCTTTGCCCTGGTGCTGGTGCTAGTGCTTATTGCTTCTTGTACGTCTCTACTAATTGTACTCATGTATTTTATTTTATAACAAAAGGGTTGTGCTTTTCTTCTTGCTAGGTTTCAGCTTTTGTTATATATTTTTCTATTTTAGTCTTCATTTGAGGTTTTCATTATAAACTCATTTGTGGATCAACAAACCACTTGTTTTGACTTATTTCTACCTATTGATCTACATTATACTTTCATCCGGAGTATTATTGTATAATAAGGTATGTTCTTTGGGGTTGTGAAATGCTTATACACTGTTATTCAATTTCTGAATGATCTACGTATGGATAACTTTGTTAGTGATCAATTGTTCAATTGTTCAATATTGGACTATGTATTATGTTTTTAGTTTTTTCCTTGATGTGTATTGGGTTCTCTCTCCCAAATACTTCAACTTTCCTTGACCCTCCCCTTGTTATTTATTGGTAAGCATTAAAACACTTGATTGTTATTGGTACTATTGTTGTTAAATTGATTTAAATCTCCCTGCTATTGGTGCTGCTCTATTGGCTCTACTGGTGCTGGTGCTAGCTCTGCTGCGCGACGCTGGTGTTGTGCTGTTGGTGCTAAGTTGGTGTTGGTGATGGTGTTGTGCTGGTGCAGCTAGTGTTGCTGATGGCGCTATGATAGTGCATTGGTGCTGCTGGTATTGGTAATTAATACTATTTTTTTTCATGTTTGTAATTGATACTAAAAATTTAGTTTGTAATACTAAGTTTTTTTTGTGTATAATAAACTCTCAAATGTAATTATACTTTTAATTTTAATATAATATGATTTTTAATATTGTAATTTATATTGATTTTTAATATTGTAATTATTAATTGTATTTTTTTGTAATTTATGTATACCCTATGACCTCGGTTATTAGAAAACTGAGTCTATAGGGTATTTTTTAATTTATGTATACCCTATCACCTCGGTTATTAGAAAATTGAGGCCATAGGTATACCCTATTACCTCGGTTATATGCTAACCGAGACCATAGGTACACCCTATGACCTCGGTTATATGCTAACTGATGCCATAGATACACCCTATGACCTCAGTTATATGCTAACCGAGATCATAGGTACACCCTATGACCTCGGTTATATGCTAACCGATGCCATAGATACACCCTATAGCCTCGGTTAAAAACCTAGGCCATAGGTCATTACCTATGGTCTCTCTCACTTAGGCTTCGGTTCTTATAATGGTGGTCATAGACTTACGGCCACGGTTAAAAACCGAGGCAATATGTATGTTTTATATTGATTCATCATCGGAAAATGCCAAAAATTTACATAAAAATCCCCAAGTTAATATCTATATAAAGTGGAATATATATAATATATTTTGAAAAAAAAAGAGACGACTACACTTTACAATCAACTTTGAACTTTTCATTGTTAACCTACAAGTTAACTTTTATTTTTCCCTCATTTTTTGCTTGTAATATTTATATATTGTAGAGTGAAATCCGAAAAAATGTTGAATATTAAATAATTTTTAGTAAAAATAATATATACCAGTCATATTATTTTGTTAGATGAAATCGTTTTCCTATTTAGAGGTGAAAATATAAATAAAATAATTTTCAACAGCTTAACTAGTTAATAGAATATAATCAAAATACAAAAGTAAAAATTTGTTTTAAGTTAATTTGAGACATTTAATATGCTCTAATTTACTATTATTTTGATGAGAAAGAGCCAAAGTACGTTTTCAATAACAAAAAGGATAACCATCCCTTCACTTATTTTATAAAGAAAAGCTTATAATGGAAATGAATTAGAACAAACATATATAAATTGAGGGAGACTTTGAGGGAGCAGTTAACAATGCAACATTATTAGCTTTACAGATTTTATATAAATTGGCAACAAAGAATTCACTTCTCTCATCAGTTAAAAACTCTTGCTGATCATAAAGACAAAGAAATAACAAAAATTTAACATCATGAATCTAAATCAAAAGATCATAACTGTAATTTCCATGCTCCTTTTCCTAGCATCCACTACCATAGCCACCGATTTTGACATACAAAAGTACGGAGCTCGACTCAACACTGATATTACTCAGGTGAAAATAATGGGTTAAATATGTTTTATATACACAGAATATGGTATAATTTATTAAAAATCCAAAACGTTTACTTTATACAATTATATCCAAAACGTAAAGATAAAAATATGTTCAATTCATAATTACAACATTATACATACGTTGTGATCATAATCACAACTTTAAAAACACACATAGTTAATTGAAAATGTTTTTATCGTTATCTATATATTGTAGGTATAATTGTAACAAAGTAAAAGTTTTAAGTATTTTTATAAATTGTTTTATACGTTATAGTCATGGAACGTAATTAATCCGATAATAATTGAAATCAATAATGTAAGTGTTAAAATATATCATATATATTTTAAATCAAACTTAGTTTTCTTCATGTTTTTCCTCTCTGATCAGGCTTTGTCCGATGCTTGGAAAGATGCTTGTGCATCTCCTATTTCTAGCAAAATAATAATTCCTGTAGGGACATATACGTTGACAGAAGCAAGACTACAAGGCCCTTGTAAAGCTCCGATTGAACTTAACGTTCAAGCCACATTACAACCTTCAACATCTCCGAGTAGTGGCAAGAATTGGATTACCCTTGAATACATAGACATGTTAACCTTATCTGGTAGTGGAGTATTCGATGGAAAAGGTGAAACAGTTTGGGGTAAAACTAATGGTTGTGGCCAAGGAAACTATTGCAAAAAGCTTTCTATTGTAAGTTTGTTAATTTTTGGTTCTCCAAACTTCATATATTTCTATGACATGCATACGTAAATTTTTAAGGTATATATTTGATAATAAAAAATTTCAAAACAAAATGCAGAATATGGTGTTGAATTTCGTCAACAATTCCATAATCCAAGACGTAACTTCTCTAAACAGTAAACAATTTCATGTCATGGTTTTTGGATGCAATAATGTTACATTCCAGCACTTTACCGTAACTGCTCCGGCTGAGAGCCTTAACACTGATGGAATTCATATCGGACATTCCACTAATATCAATGTCACAAACTCAAAGATTGGAACAGGAGATGATTGCGTGTCAATTGGTGATGGTAGTAAACAGATTTTTATCACTAATGTTACTTGTGGACCTGGACATGGCATTAGTGTTGGAAGCCTCGGAAAGTACCCAAATGAGGAACCTGTTCAAGGAATAACAGTCTTGAATTGTACCTTCACAAATACTGCTAATGGAATCAGAGTCAAGACTTGGCCAGCATCGTTTCCTGGCATTGTTTCCGATTTACATTACGAGGACCTTATCATGGAAAATGTTGGAAATCCAATTTTTATAGACCAAGAATATTGCCCATGGAATCAATGCTCATTGGGGGTACGTATTATCTTTAAACCTAGCTTGGTATTTAATTTAGTATCTAATATATAGTCAATTTTTAACTAATTTGTTTATATAAATTTTAGGTTCCATCAAAAGTCAAGATTAGCAATTTGAGCATCAAGAATGTCAGGGGTACTTCTTCGACTCCAATTGCTTTAAAACTTTCTTGTAGCCAAGAAGTTCCATGTGAGGGAGTAGAAATTACAGATATGAACTTGATATATAACGGAAATGAAGGTCCTATTACGTCTCAATGTAAGGAAGTTAAGCCCATTATAAAAGGCATACAAAATCCAATTCCGTGTTCTACTAGGGCTTGATTTATCAATTGGGAAGATTCCATATGTAATGCAAGTTTTAATATAATATTTATAACATGTAATAAGCTAACAACAAAGTTAGTGTACCTCCTACTATTAGTGTACACTTAATCATGATATCGATTTTTTATTCTAATAGTATTCCTTATCCAACATGTAAAGTAGGACATTTAATTTTACATTTCAACTTACACGTTTGTTTTTTTACAAAACTTAAATTTTTTCTTCAAAATACCCTAGGCATGAATGATTATACCAATGAAAATATCAATGTTTTTATTTTACTTAAGGTTAGAATAATTAGAAGCATTAATTTTCTTAATTTTTTTAAAAAAATCATTTTGAGACTTGATAATAAATTATATAACATGAATTTTATATTTCTCAATATACTATTAAAGTAAAATTTCTTTATAAAAATTTTAGAAATAAGAAAGAATAAAAACGGATAATTCATTGAATGGAAGGAGAAATAGAGATAATAACATATTAAACATTTTTTATTCTTAGGAGCCTAGAATGAAATAAACATTGTAGAGTTTCACCATTGCGACCATCTATTTGAAATTCTTTGGTAAAAGTATATAGCACAATCAAATTGCATTTGTAATGAGTGCAAGTCGAAGGAATTTAAATATCTTCTTTAGATATATGGTTGTATATATACAATTTATTAGTTTGCTTTATTGTATTAATTTATTATTGGAAAAACCATAAATTTGCACAATTCTAAAGATCTCTATTTAACATTCTAATTAAAATTTGAGTTATTAATTTATGATTAAAGAATATTAAAAGTTTGTGTAAGGTTAAAGTCACGAGTTAATATCAATATATTGTGAGAGAGATCTTATGGAATAAGAACATAACCATACTTATTGATAATGCGAGTTATTGATTTATGATTGAAGAATGTCAAAAATTTACATGAGGTCAACTTGAAATATACCTAGATAAACCACTCACCAAGGCTATTATGTACTTTCTTCATCCAATCTGTCAATACACATTAGTCCCATTAAATCCATATGGAGTAACTCTAATAGTATAGAAGTAAAAAGATGTTGACTCTTCTTTTGTTAACTTTTACTTGCTTGCCTAACTGGCAAGGACTACACATATGGTCAGGTTAAGATGAGATCTTCAGAAGGCCTTTGACGGTATCAAACTTTGAGATTTTCTTCAATATCTTATATTTCATATGAACAATTCTTTGATGACATAGTTCCTTTACACTTATGTTAATTTGGTTCTATTACATTGGAGAGAGGTGGGAGGGTCAACACATTAAAAATTTTCTCCTGAGCTAATTCCGTTAAAATCAACATATCCAATGTTGTCACACACAGTACACTTTATATGAGTAAACTTAACAAGACACTTATCATCACAAATATGAATGATGCTAATAAGGTTTAATTCAAGTCCATCAATAAAGAGGGCATCTTTTAGTTTAGGAATCCTTGATGTAAGGATGGTGCCTTTTCCACAGATCTTTGCCTTGCTACCATCAACAAAGTATCAGATCCTTCATTTACTTTGTCAATGCTATCAAAGAAAGACTTATCTTCTGTCATTTATCTGGAAAAACCATTGTTGAAGTACCAATACCTAGATGCTTAAGCCTTTAAAGAAGTGTGAATAACATTACAATTCAGGTTAAAAGAGTCATAACAACTAACCTTGAAGGACTTGTACTCTTCTTAAAACATAACTACCTTATTCTACAACACCAAGATCTTATGCATGTGACAAATAGATTGATTCAGTAACTTTTTGACATAATTTAAAAAAATTGATTAGTTTGAGGAGTCCCAAGCTTAGAAAGAGCAAGAGATAAGAATTCGTAAAAATCTTAATCAAAAGGAAGGACAGTTACTCAAACCTAGCACTTATATCTTCTAAGGCATAAAAATGGTGCGTATTCCCATTAGTATCAATTGCCTTAACAAATTGAAGGTGGAAGAGAGAGGGGATAATTTCTTGATAATTATAGTCAAGACCTTTCATGTCACAATGATATTTTTTTTTTATCTTTAACGTCTCATCAAGATGTCGATCTCTAAGATATAAAATTAAAATGATCCCTTTAGTTTCTTCAAAATTTCATTAAATTTCTTGTTGCTAAACTAAGAGGGATTTAACTTAGCTTTGTATACTAAGCAAAATTCTAGGAGATTAACTTTATTTAGCTCAGGTTCAAGTCTCTCTTTGAGATTTTCAATCTCAACACCCCTATCATTCAATATGGATATGAGAAAAAGCTTTTTCATTCTCTAGCAGAAATAACTCACACTCCAACTAAGTGTCATCCTTGAACTTGTCTTATGTGCTATCCAGAGTGATGAGAACAAATGGTTTTTTAGTTGTTCATATTGTAAAGACCTCTCTAGCTCACTTATATTAGGAAAATACTTATCGCTATCCCATAGCAGAATCTAGAAAGACTTGATGTAATATTTCAATCTCTACCTTACGTCATTGTCAAATTTCTCCCCTCCAAAGGTAAAATTATGCAAATGAATAGAGAGATCCAATGGATCTTTGTCCATTCATTTTTGGATGTGTAAATCTTTACCATTTTTTTTCTTTAACTTCACGTGTTCATAGATCAAGTAATCATATGAATCTTATAAGGAGTACTCTTTATCACTTTCAACATTAGCCTAATACAATGACTTGTAAGACACCATTTTAGAATGAGAAGCCATTAATATAGAACACCCAGAAGTACAAACATCAGACCCTAAAGACTTGTCTTCCATCACATTGTAGAAATCACCTTCATAATTGCGTTCCCAATAGTCCCATGCCTTTTTAGAACTCTTGCATTCCAACAAATACTTAACTTCACTAGTTGACACTATCCCAATGATAGCATACAACCCTCTATAATTTTGTTCACTTGAATGAATTTCTTCTTCATTCCAATCATTGAAAGGCTTTGGCTCTACCATGCTATCATTCAAAGTTTGATAAGGACACTTTTGACCATTTTCAATCAAGAACCAAACATCATTATCATATGATCTCAGATAAGAACACATATGATATATCTAATAGGCATAACAAATGCCATTGAGCTAAGGAGGTCTTACATTAGAAGTCGTTTTAGATATATGAGAGAGAAAAAGATACGAGAAGGAAAGAAAGAATCAACACCGAAATAGTTAAGACCAACGGGGTATACCTGCTTTGAAACCAATTGAAAGTGTCAAGAAACTATTGCAGAACCATGGAAAGGTGATATAGATAGCTTAGAACTCACCCCAACCTTATAAGCAATGAAAATATGGAAAGTAATAAGATGAACAAGCAGATAAACAAAAGGAAAGAAATATCCAATTATTTCATAGCAGTATACGCGCGCGCGCGCGCACACACACACACACATAGATATAGATATATATATATATATATATATATATAGTGAGCACACATCATGGCAAAAATAAATAGCATGATATCAACAACATGTAAAGTAGTAAGAAAAGAATGGCTTTCTAATCATAATTAAATCCTCCTATGTAGAAACATATTTGGATAATATCCTTATTGTACCAACTCAACATACAATCATCGAACATAACAATATGATGTGCTAAACCCATATTCAATGCACACTATATGATAACATCCATTAGTTGCCTAAGGCAATCACTCAACAATAAGAAATTCACTCTTTAAAGTAAATAAACATTCATAACCTAAAGACAATGTTAGCTAATACCTCTATCAATGGGAGCATCATCCTCAACTATGCTTGAACAACCTCCTTTGTTGTCTCCACAAGAACTATGATTCAATCTGCAAAATTGGCTCTACTCTAGTGCCTCATCATCATATGATGTATTACAATCATGAATGACCCAATATGTGATAGAACCTAAGTTAAGGGAAATCCCATGCACATGTACCTAATTTTAACTATGTCTTTGTATTAATCAATTCATAATTAACCCACCCAAGAATAGTTTTAAAAACAATTCAATGTATAAGCAATAATGAACCATACTCAAAAATAGATGACATAAAATGTAGAAAATAATTTTCACTAAAAATCCCAAGTTTACAAACTACAAGGTTTCTCATTGTTTCTAATTTATTTCAAAATTTCAAATGGGTGGTATTTAAAGAAAAACCTTGAGTTGTGTGATCAACCACTTCAATGAGAATAATAGCCATTACAATGAGGATAATGGTTGCAATTTCATCCTAGCTTCCATGCTAAATATCTCCTCGACCACTGGACGAATACCTTGACAAGCTCCAAAAACTAGCCATTTTGTTAAAAAACATTTGTCAACTATTTTTTGACAAATATCCACAAACAACAAAAACAACCCAATGTACACATACTACCTAAATATGCCAACTACATACTCCCAACCACTTGGTGGTGTTTCTATCATGAAAGCATATATAATGTAACAATCATACAAGTGTGTGCAATATTGAATCGTTAGTAATTTACCATATATAGAAGATGACAGTACACTAAGTAAAACAATATAAACTTTATGAATGTTCAAAAAATAGGGCTTATAATAATTACACAAAAAAATTCAAGAATATAAAATTGAGCATCAAGAATGTCAAGGGTACTTCTTTCACTCCAATGGATTTAAAGCTTTCTTATAGCCAAGGTGTTCCATGTATGGGAGTATTAATTATAGATATCAACTTGATATATAACAGGAATGAAGGTTCTATTACGTCTTGATGTAAGGACGTAAAGCCCTTTATAATTGGCATACAAAATCCAATTGTGTGTTCTACCAAGGCTTGATTATCAATCTGGAAGATTCCATATCTAATGTAAGTTTCAATATAATTTTTATAGCATGTAATAACGTAACTATAATAAAGTTGGTATAATTCCTACTATTGGTATACATTTAATCTTTATATCAATTTTTTATTCTAATAATAGTCGTTATCCAAAATATTTTTAGTCTTTTATTCTTTAAGGATAGATTAGGCTCAATCCACAACTAAATAGGCCCACTAGGGTTGAAGTGGTGCCTAGGCTAGGCTTTTCTTTAGGGTAAATTTCGTCTAGGGTTTTTGTTGCTTATAAAAGTAAAAAACAACCATTTAATGAAGCTAGAATTGATATCATGAATAAAATTTTATTTCAGATAGCTATTGCTTTGCCTTTTTGTGTTCTTGATTGAATGCTTGAATTTGACTTATCAAATTAAGTGATCATTCAATGTGGCGTCTCAAGGTTGGGGTTTTAAGAACTTTATTTCCTTAGAGTTTTAATATGCTCATCTTTAACATGTTCTTGGTAAATTAGTCATTCATATACCTTTAATTCATGGATTCCTAGGGTTATTCGCCTAGAGGGTCCACATCATTTGGTATCAAACAAAATCCAAAGAAAAAAATAACGACAACGAAATTGAAAGGAAATACAAAACTTGAAGGGAATTGTTTTTTTAAATTAAGGACTCAAAGGAAACTACAAAATGAAATACAACGACGAAAACAATGAAAACAAAATTGAAAGAAAACTAAAAGACTTAAAGGATGGATTTGTTTTTTTTTATGAATCAAGAAAACGTAGAAAAGGAGTATAACAAGAACAAGATGAATTTTTTTTCCGATTCAAGAACACAAAAAAATGATAAAAAAAGGGAATCATATTATGGTCAAGAGTATTTATTTCCTATTTTCAAGATCTTAAAAAATTATTTCTTGGTTCTTTAGAGTCCTCTTTAGACTTTATTTCTGTCTTCAATTAAGTTTTTTTTAAATATTCTTATTTTCAAGATTTTCAAGATCTTGAAAAGATTCCTTCTTGGTTCTTTAGGGTCATCTTTGGAAAAAGTGTTTAAAATTTTGATTTTTTTTGAGATTGTCACTAACAAACTGGATACTTCTTAAGATTAGTTAAATTCTTTTATTTTGTTAAGAACACAAAATGTGGCTAACTTTAGCTTTAAGTGGTAAAAGGAAAAACCAGAAGTTGAAATAGTGTATAAAAAAGCCAAAATCATGTGAAGAAAAAAAAGAGTGAGAAAACACGTGAAGGAGTGTGTGAGTTATCTCGTTTTATTTTATACATTGAAAACAAGAGTAAGGAAGTAAGAGAACCATAAGAGATCAACTTTAAATTATTTCTCAAAAATTTTAATGACCAATTTATAGGCTAATGCATGGTTTGATTATTTAGAATCCTCTGTCATTTCAAAATTACATAAAAGAAGACATAGAAGACATGAGTTCTACGAAGAAGAAGCTGATTAAAAAATGGAGGAGAGAGCAAGTTATAAATGGAAAAAAAATTATGTTTGTATAGAAAAGTGGAGAAATCAAAAGTGCCAGTTCATATGATGAAGAGATACCACCATTCGAGGATTGTTTTGATGTTGAAGTGGAAGAACTTATGTATGGTGATTTTCTTATCACAAGGAGAGCCTTGAATATATAGTCTATGGATGAAAGAGAGAAAAGTGAGCACAAAGGAGAGAAATGCGAGTGAAAAGTAGGCAGAAGGGAGAGAAAAGTGAGTAAAAGAAAGAAAAAAGTAACCAAACAAAAGCGAAAAGTGAGAAAACAAGAGAGAAAAATAAAAAAAATGAGTGTAATTCCAAAAAAAAAACATGAGGTTAAGAGTGCAATGATAATGAGTGATTGCCATACAAATTGTGTGAAATGAATATGCATGTATATGTATCACAACAAGTAATATAATGATAAGAAAAGATGGTTCCCACGGAGATTATTTTATTAGAAACTAATTTTGAAAACTAAAAAAAATAAAAATCAATTTTTTTTTTGTTTTTATATTTTAAGGAAGCAAAATTAAAATAACTAAAAGTAAATAGCAATAATTAATTAAATCAGATTTTATAACTAAGAAAATATATGAGAAAATATTTAGGAATACTTAATCCCCCAATTTTCTAAACACGCGAATTGCTAAAATCCCCCAATATAATTATCAATTAATTACATTATCAATTGAATCTAACCTAGCATATATTCCTCTCTCAAGTGAACTACACACCATATAGTAATTAATTTAATCATACTCTCATATGAATTAAATTTCATACTACTCATTAAGTTCATCAATTATGGATTACATACATAAGAATCACACATCTCTGCCGAGAAATTATGCATGTTATTTAATCAAGACAAAAATTAAATACTTCTCTCAAATCTATTTAATTGTCTCTTTAGAAATGTTGGCCAAATAATTAATAGCATAAAAGGCAGATTCAATAATATGATTAAATTAAAATTATAATTGGGGTAAAATATTAGACCATCACATGGTGAAAATTAGGTTCATGAGATCCCTAAATTAATAAATTAACTACACATAATTGTGTTCATAAAACTCATATTTTTCATAAAGAAAGACATAAAAATTGATAAATAAAAGAGTAGAAGAAGAAATACAATCAATCTCTTGAGTTGTAGTGTTAATCTCCTCTTGAATCTCCACCAAAATTGTATACCCTCTTAAATAGTTTTGTATTTTTCTCTCCTTTTAGCTCCAAAAATTGACCAAAATTATGCTAATGACATCCCTTTAGGGTTTATAGGGTGATTAAAATCTTAAATATATCTTAGGTGCAATCTGGATTGTCAGATTAAGGGCTAAGATGAAAATAAGCAAAATTGATCGTGTCAGCCAATCACTACGCGACATGTGGTAGGGGAGACCGGTCCTAGTCAATGTATGTTGAGTCAGCGCCATGTGGTGTAACATGATTCCTGGTAATGGATGATGTGGCGCATATGTGGAATTCATTGAGTAATCAGGTGGTGACACATGGTAGTGCAGTTTGATCGATCTCCAAACTCGGATTGAACACCATGATGACACATGGCACGTGGTTTATCCTTCTCACACACGGTGTAACGTGATTCATTTTCCCTTCTTGTATGGCATTAGCGTGGGTTGGCCAGCCAACTCCTTTACTTGGGTGGCATGCCTTGTGGTAACTCTTGATTGGACCTACGTTAGTAATTCATAAAAATTCCAAAAAACTTCCAAAAATTATATTTTCACTAAAAAGTTTATATTTTAATATTTTTGGCCCCAAAAAAATTATTTATTAAATAAAACAAGTAAATATTAAGTAAAAAAAAGTATGCTAATGAATCTAATATCATAGAGTCATCACACCCCTAAACTTAACTCTTTGCTTGTCCTCAAGTAAAACCAAGTATAACTAAATAAAGTGATATGGGTAGTATATTCATAAATATACTTTTATTAGTATATGTATATTTCACGAAAAATATCATTCTCAAAAGTTGTACAATCCTATGATAAATAGGTTAATATATTCATCAATCAACGTTCCATAAATACAAAGATATGAAAGGTTTTTGACAAATTGATTTGTGTGTGTGTGCTACACATGATATCATCCAATGCATTCATGAAATCAACCTATATTGCATGATAATCAATTCAATCTTAGAACAAGTCTCATAAGTCTACTTTTCACATCTCTCTCCACTAAGATAAATATGCACTTAGCTCAAGATCAATAAGAAATTTACATGGTTAAAATGTAAGGCTTAGGTGGGGGTAGATAAATGAATACACTTAGGCTCTTTACAAACCTTAGTTTGTTTTCATCATGCACTTTTTAATTGCAATTGAGCTTTAACTTGATATTTCAATGCATCTTCTTTTTTCATTCTTTTCATATATTTTTATTCCACATCTCTTTTCTCTATCTTTTTTTTTTGTAACTTCACAACATCCCAAACTTATTTTCAATTATATTTTCTTTTTTTATTTAGAAGGATAATTGTGTTGTGAGTTTTTCTTCTTTTTTTTTTTCTTTTTTTATAGGATGCATTACATTTCAACCTACTCTATAGCATAACACATGATTGCATTTTACTTCTTTTCATACAAACTAAAGGTGCAAGGATAAAAGTAATGCTTATTGATTACGCATAAAATGTGGATTAAAAATATGAATGGCTCTTTGTTAGGCTCAAATGGATGACTACAAATATTAATAATGATTAGCTTGAAAGGCTCAATTAATCCAAATATTTCCTAAATCATTTATCTTGTTAAATACTATTTAGGATTTCACCTCAAGGGATGATCAAATAGATTTTAAAGCTTGATAGATCTCATCAACTCGCATAACTCACTACAAATTTTCTCTCAATAAGAACACCAAAATCAATCATGAACATATGCATAAAAATTTGAATCAATCCAATCAAAACTAGTGATGAACGAAAACCGGCATCGTCGATTCCCGCAAATACTTTGGTTTTAATATTTATAAAACTCTCGCAAGTGCACGAATCATTTCGTAGAAAATGATAAGTATACTCCCAAGGTCGATCTAAGGAAGGAATGTATGTGGTTTTTAACTTATTATTCAAACTTTTAAAAACAAAATTAAATCCTAAACATCCTGTCACGATAGTTTGGTTTTTGTGTTCCTAATCTAATAACATAAAATAAATAAACATATATACAGATTAATTAAATATAATCTAATAACATAAAAATAAACATAGATACAAATTCAATAAATAATTATCTAAAAAATAAACATATATACGGATTCAATAAATAGTCATGCAAATTTTTATCATTTATATTAGCGGAGCATTTATGGATATAATAACTAAATTAATTATGCTTGCTCATATTAACTAGGTTATTAAAGATATAAATTGATATTTTATTGATTCTCTCTTTTTTATATAAATACCACCTTTGGTGGGGTTAGATATTCTTTGTTAACTAAACAAATCAATTAACACCTATGGGTGGGGTTGATAACTAATATGCTTAATTAAATTAATTCCTTTTTCTAAGAGATTGAAAATGAACCATTTAAATGCCACCTTTGGTGGGGTTAGACAGTTTAAACTTTATTCAAGGTGTCCAAATTAAACCTAAGAATTTAATTATCCGAGTACTAACTTTCAAGTTTTAAAACCACTATTGAAAACATGTTGTCAATACATTTTCACATAATAATTCTTATAAAAACTTTTGAAATAGAGTTTCACTCTAACTACCGGGCGATTGTACCAACAAATAAAAGAGCACTACTCTAAATCAGACCGGATAACTAAACCTTAAAATCTAATTTTCAGGTTTAAGTTTGTAATGAAAAATAATATATTTCTCTCTAACATTCTTAATATAAAATCTTGAATAAAAACAAAATCAATTCATTTTAAAGATTTTTACCTATTTAATATTTCGCAAGCATAACAACGTCATTATTACATCATATTTACTAAACAGCTAGCATAGTTAAATTTAACCACAGACAAATTAAATATAACATGTAAGAATAAAGCATAAAAATAACTGTAAAGAAAATAAAATCCTTACAGAACTTCGACGCTATTCCCGTAGCTAGAAAACCTCCGAGCGGAATTTGCACTTCCATATATTGAATCAAAAATCTAAATTACTACAAAACATTACAAGTTCCTCTCAAAAAGAGAAGAACACTAAACCTAAGAGAATTGAACTAAAAACTAAGAGAAAAACTAAGAAAAGCTTAGAAACTTAGAAAGAAACTAAGAGAAACTAAAAACTAAGAAATGAGAGAAAGAAAGAAGAGAGAAGTGAGTTTTGAAGGTGTGATTTGAAGTGAATGGAAGGGGGGTATTTATAGGTGAGGATGGAGAGAAAAAATGAGTAAAAAAATATTAAAAAATGTAAAAACGCGTATTGGAATTGCTGATGTCATCAATGACGTCACAGGGGCGGCTGCACGTGAAAAATGGGGCGAAAACGCGTTGGGCGCGCGGAGGGGGGCTGCTGGGGCGCTGCGCGCGCGCGCTGGGGCTGTCGCTGCGCGCAGCTCGGCGCGCATGAACAGCGCCCGCGCGCGGAATGGGGCGCTGGGGCGCGCGCACGGCTGGGCTGCGGCGCGCGATTTCCGTCTTTTTGACATTTTTGACCTTTTCGACCCATTTCGTCCGATTTTTCCATGTTTATTGACCTTTTCTCACTTATTTATTGATATATTTGTGATGTATTGCTTCAAATATTCCCCTTTGAGTCTTTACATTGCGTTTTTAAGCCAAAATACTTGAAAAACAATAAAAATACCCGTGATTCCGAAAAAGACAAATTTATATAAATATATGATAAAACATATAAATATATGTATTTTTAATCAATTAAGGTACATAAAATCATGGTTATTTTAGTGCTTTTTGAGCACTCATCACAACCCCCAACCAGCTTCTTGCTAGTCTCTTAGCAAGAAAAGCGATAAAAGCTAAAAATTAAACTATCCTAAATCACTTTCGTGGATTGAAACGGTTGCATTTAGCCTATGCAACAAGCCGTTAAACCCCTAGGTTGCCCTAGTGGACGAGTTTGAGTCTCGTGAAGGTTTTCAGTAATGATACCCACAAACATTGAACTAAATGTAAAAATAAAAACAATCAAATCAAAAATTAAAATTACAACACAATCAAAAAATTAATTTAAGAATAAAAGAAAACAACATATCACAAAAATATCTCATACTTTTTAATCTCTTTTAAGATCATAATTAAAATCTCAAGCATAAGTTATTTTAATCTCTTTAAACAATCATGATTTTATTATAATAATTAGTCGAAAATCATTTTCATATTTCATTTCAAAAATGTATCAATTTAATTTTACCCAATTTCAGTGTCATGAATCAGAATTCGCTACGACTCTATTCCTCACAAGTCAATACTCTCAAAGCACTGAATCCTATGGGTTCAAACACTCATACTAATTTATATGCGAAAGAGTTGATGTATAGAAATGAACTAATATGTTCGCATATGTATAAAGAATAAAGGCTCAAAGTGTTATTTTAACATTGATCTTATGAAAGGAATCGAATGTATAAATTATAAAGATATCATATACAAAAATTATTTTCATGCATAAATCAAACTCATTTAAGAAAGAATTTCAAGATATATGCTTTTTACAAATGAAGAAATTGCAATGACTTTTTAGGGAATTACTTCCTATATCTTTCTTTTGTAATTAGCCTTTACTCACAACTTTGTAGGCAATGTGGGTCATAGTATGTAGATGATACTATATTTTTTATCTCTCTATTTTTTTATTTTTTTATTTTTTATATATGTATTTTTAGAGAGTCAACCCATGTACAGATTGTACATTTTTTTTGGATTTTGGTGAGTGGTTAATTTTGTGGCTTTTCTGTTTGATCTTGGTTTAGGTAACCCCAGATATGACTTTTTGTTTTTGTAGCAGTCATGCATAAATGAGATATAAGCATATACTATCAATTTCTACTCAAATCATTTAATCTAAGCAAAAATAATAATCAAAAATATATGATACTCTATTAAGATGAGAAAAAATTCATACATTCAATGCTAATACCTATAGAGATCATCTAAACTTTTTGAATAAATAAGAAATGTGTTTGGAGTAGAAAAAATATATATTTCACTCTGAATAAAAGAAATTAGGCTCAAATTATATCTCACAAGGGTAGTCTCCACTAAAAAAATCATAAACACCGATTTTGGGTTTAATATAATTTCCACATTTTATCAAGAAATACTAGTTATGACAAAAACTAACTAATTATCAAAAATAATTACACAATATTTCATGATATGTTTTCAAAAATTAATCTAACAGTACCAAAGACTTAACTATTTACTTAAATTTGATTTAAAGAAATGATAAATTTTTGTGAGAATTTGTTTTTATTTTTTTATTGTTTTATTAAGCATGGTAACTTTTCACCACCCCCAACCTAGAACTTACATTGTCCTCAATGTAACAACTGCAAATTAAAGATAAAGAGAAAAGAGTAGAAAGATTACCTATTTCTTGAGAATGTGTAAGTAGTAATGAAGGAATGCAGGTGCATCCATCATATTCATCATTAAAGTGTGTACAGACAGATCGCTGTGAACTTCTAATATCTCAACAAATATTTTTAGTTTTAACAATTTTTTTAAAATTATTCACATATAAGTAAACTAAAATAAACAATAAAATTAAGTAAATAAAACAAATAACAAAAAATTACTTAACATGATGGGTTGCCTCCCATCCAGCGCTTAGTTTAACGTCTTAGCAAGACGTATCTTTTTGGTGCTAAGGGTTACTCAGCCAAATGCAATCCATTTCAGCAATGTTGTTTGGTTCTTCTACATAAGGCTTGACACGATGGCCATTAACTTTGAACGTTTTTTGTGTCTTGGAGTCCAATAGTTCTACCACTCCATGTTCAGATACCTGAACTATTTTGAATGGTCCATCCCATCTTGATCTCAGCTTTCCTGGAAACAATCTCAAACGAGAGTTAAATAAAAGAACTTTCATTCCAGGGTGAAAAGTTTTAGGAACTAGCCTCTTGTCATGATAGCGCTTAGTACGCTCCTTGTATAATTTGGCATTCTCATAGACTTCATTCCTAATTTCTTCCAACTCATGAAGCTGGAGTACTCGTTTTTCACCTGCTTTATCTAAATCCATGTTTAGCTCTTTAATTGCCCAATAAGCCTTGTGTTCAAGTTCAACTGGAAGGTGGCACGCTTTCCCAAAGATTAACCGGTAAGGGCTCATCCCAATAGGTGTTTTGTAAGCGGTGCGGTATGCCCATAAGGCATCATTTAACTTAAATGCCCAATCCTTCCTTGAGGGACGCACAGTGCGTTCCAGTATTCCCTTAATTTGCCTATTACTTACTTCCACTAAACCGGAAGTTTGAGGATGATACAGAGTAGCTACCTTATGTGTGATGTTGTACTTGTTTAGTACTCCATCAAAGAGTTTGTTACAAAAATGGCTACCTCCATCACTTATTATAGCTCTAGGTGTTCCGAACCTACTGAATATGAAATCTTTCAAGAATTTCACAACAACATTAGCATCATTGGTTTTGGTGGGGATAGCTTCTACCCACTTGGACACATAATCCACAGCAACCAAAATGTATTGAAAACCATTAGATGGGGGAAAAGGACCCATAAAGTCAATCCCCCATACGTCAAAGAGTTCAACAACTAAATTAGATGTCAAAGGCATTTCATCTCTTTTGCTTATGTTTCCTGTTCTTTGACATCTATCACATTGTGCACAAAACATATGAGCATCTTTAAAAAGAGTGGGCCAAAAGAATCCAGACTGTAATATCTTACGGGCTGTCTTTTCTCCTCCAAAATGACCCCCACAATGAAGTTCATGACAAAAAGTCAGAATGCTCTTATGTTCTTCTTCAGGTACACATCTCCGGATGACTTGATCTTGACCAATCTTGTATAAATAAGGGTCATCCCAGAAATAGTCCTTAATAGTTTTAAAAAACCTTTTCTTCTCCTGATATGAAGTGTTAGGTCGCAAAACACCAGTGGCAAGATAGTTTACAATATCAGCGTACCATGGGTTCGGACCTATGAAAAATAACTGTTCATCAGGAAAGGTTTCAACTATATCGTCATTACTCTCATCTTTAAGAGAATTAAAGTCAGAAATTAACCTAGACAAATGGTCAGCTACTAAGTTTTCACTGCCTTTCTTATCCTTGATTTCTAGGTCAAATTCTTGTAAGAGTAAGACCCACCTGATTAATCTTGGCTTGGCATTTGGTTTACTTAATAGGTATCTTAAAGCAGCATGATCAGAATGCACAATCACTTTAGATCCTACTAGATAAGACCGAAATTTGTCTAAAGAGAATACTATAGCCAAGAATTCCTTTTCAGTGGTGGTGTAATTCATCTGGGCATCATTGAGTGTTTTGCTAGCATAGTAGATGACATGTAAACGCTTATCCACTCTTTGTCCCAGGACTGCTCCTATTGCATAATCAGAAGCATCACACATTATTTCAAAGGGTAAAGACCAGTTTGGTGCCATTATAACAGGGGTAGATGTGAGTTTATCTTTCAAGGTATTAAAGGAAGTAAGGCAGTCATTGTTGAAATCAAAATCAGCATCTTTGGATAGCAAGTTACATAATGGATGACTTATTTTAGAGAAATCTTTAATAAATCGTCTATAGAATCCTGCATGTCCCAAGAAGCTTCTTATCCCCTTCACAGATGTAGGGGGAGGTAGTTTGGATATCAATTCAACTTTTGCCTTATCAACTTCAATACCCTTGTTTGAAATTATATGTCCTAAAACTATCCCTTGTTGAACCATAAAATGACTTTTCTCCCAACTAAGGGTTAGATTGCATTCAATGCATCTTTCTAAAACCAAAGTCAATTTATGTAAGCAATCATCAAATGAGTTCCCAAAGACAGAGAAATCGTCCATGAAAATCTCAATGAATTTTTCCACCATGTCCGAGAAAATGGATATCATGCATCTCTGGAACGTGGCATGGGCATTGCATAACCCAAATGGCATTCTGCGAAAAGCAAATGTCCCAAAAGGACATGTAAATGTGGTCTTTTCCTGATCTTCTGGTGCTATGGGTACTTGATAATATCCAGACAGTCCATCCAAAAAACAGTAAAATTCGTGCCCAGCTAATCTTTCCAACATTTGATCAATGAATGGAAGAGGAAAGTGATCCTTTTTCGTATATAAATTTAGTTTCCTAAAATCTATACACATTCTCCATCCAGTGATTATTCTAGTGGGCACTAATTCACTTTTGTCATTCTTAACAACTGTTATCCCAGATTTCTTTGGTACCACATGCACTGGACTAACCCACTTACTATCTGCAATAGGATAGATAATCCCTTCTTCTAATAATTTAAGAATTTCCTTTTTAACTACCTCTTGCATGTTTGGGTTTAGTCTTCTTTGGGCCTCTCGTACAGGTTTAGCACCATCCTCCAAGTTGATCTTGTGCATACACATTGTTGGACTAATGCCTCTTATATCACCTATACTCCAACCTATAGATTTCTTAAACTGTTTAAGCACTTTGATGAGTTCCTTTTCTTGTGGTTTGGTCAAGGTTGAAGAAATTATCACTGGATAAGTTTCTCCCCCTCCCAAAAACACATATTTTAAGTGCTCAGGTAAGTCTTTGAGTTCAAGTTCAGGTGGATTGGCCTCTTTAATAGATGAAGAACTGGGTAGATTTAAAAGTGTACTAGATTTTGTCATCACTTCATTATTGTCTAGTTGTTCAAGGTACCCCTTAATTTCTTCATCTAAATCTTCTTCAACCTTTTCAAGTGTAAGAACGGTTTCAAGCTTGTCTTCTATTCTGGTTCGGAAAAAGGTGTTTTGGACAAGATTATCCAAAGGATCAACATCGAATATTTCATCGATGGCAGAAATAGAAGGGAAAGGTGAAGAATCAAAAACTTTAAAATGAACAGTCTCTCCTAAGACTGTCATTGTCAAATTTCCATCTTGGACATCAATAATAGTTTTAGTAGTTGCCATAAATGGTCTACCAAGCAATATTGTGTGCTCTCTGTCCAATGCTGGATTTTCTTGCATATCCAGAACCATAAAGTCAACAGGTATTATCAGTTTGTCTACCTGTACCAAAACATCCTCAACTATTCCCTCTGGATATTTAAGAGATCTATCTGCAAGTTGAAGGGACATAGTTGTAGGTTTTAAATCCCCTAGATTGAGTTGTAAGAATATAGAGTAGGGCATCAAATTTATACTAGCACCTAAATCAAGCATTGCTTTAGCAACCTTCCTATCTCCCATAGTTATGTTTATAATAAAACTTCCAGGGTCTTTCAACTTAGGGGGTAGTTTGTGCTGAAGTACAGCGCTAGAAATTTCTGATACTACTACTCGTTCATTCAGTTCATACCTCCTTTTCTTAGTGTTCAACTCTTTGAAAAACTTGGCATATGAGGGCACATTCATGATCACTTCTAATAGTGGTAAATTGATATTTACTTTAGAGAGCATATTAAAAAGATCATTGAATTGCTTATCTTGTTTGGATTCTTTTAACCGGTGGGGAAAAGGTACTTGCATCTGGTGTGGTTCTGTTGTCTTTTGAATTTTGGGAGTGTCAGATGACCCCCCAATGAGTTTTTCAGAAGGCTTGTTAAGTTTAACACTTGTTTCTCCTTTTTGCGAGATTAGAATATCGCCTTCTTTGTTACCTGAACTACAAGGTAGATTGTTAGAGATTTCAGGTAAACTGGTATTGACTACCTTACCACTTCGAAGGGTTCTAACATCCTTTGCTTGTTCTGGTTGACTGGGCAACTTTCCTGGTTCTTTCTTTTGCATTTGTTCAGCCAGTTGCCCAACTTTAGATTCAATCCTTTTAACCGAAGCCTCCATGGTGTTCAACCTTTGATTTGTCATCAATTGGTTGTCACGACTAACTTGAATAAAAGCATTCAAGCTATCTTCTAAGGTTGGCTTAAAAGATTGGCTTGGTTGGTAAGGGTGGTTGTTATCCGACCTTAGTGTTGGATATTGGGTGTAGGTTGGGTGATTATAGGTGTTTGGATGATACCTTTGAAAAGATTGGACTTCCTCTATGGCATCGACACTAGAATCACAAGTATTTGAACAATTATGAGTACCATGCCCAATTGAACAACACACTTCACATACCTCTTGATTTGAAATTTGGTGGGAAGTGAGGAATTTCACTTGTTTAGTCAATTCAGCAAGTTGCAAGGTTATCTCATTATCAGAGCTGACTTCATTGACCTTTGCTTTCCTTCTACCACCTCTTTGTTGGGAATTAGAACCCAATAGCTCATAGAGATTATAGGTTTCCTCTGCGGTCTTTTCTCCTACAGCACCTCCAGCAGCATTATCAACCATGTATTGACTCTGTAGTGTCAATCCATCATAAAAGAATTGGTTTTGTAGCTGTAATGGAAAGCTATGATTTTGACATTGAATGAAAAGGAGTTTGAATCGTTCCCAAGCTTCATGAAAGGGCTCTTCATACATTTGAGAAAATGTTGCTATCTTTGTTCTTAGATCAACAGTCTTTTGATGGGAATAGAACCTACCCATAAAAATTTCATAGACTGCCTCCCAAGTTTTAAGAGAACCTGACTGTAGAGTAATGAACCATGACCAAGCTTTATCTTTGAGAGTGTAAGGAAAACACCTCATCGTAAGTTGATCTTCATTAATTGCATGTAGTGGAAAGGTTTGGACAATAGCATAGAATTCTCGAATGAAATTTAAAGGGTCTTCATTAGGGATACCGTAAAAGGAAGGTAACAAAGAATAATGAATCTTTTTCCATTCATAATTCCTTGCAGCCTCTTGTAATTGGATACCGGAAGTTACATTGCCAATGATTGGCATTGTATATTCTTTCATCTTTTTCCGCTTATCTTCAGCATCTCCCATGGTTGTTTGTAGTTGAAAATGATCCTCCTCCTATTGTGTATCAACAATTTGCTCTTAGTAGATATCTCTAAGAAATATTTATAACTTGATAAAACTTAAAAGCAAAAAGTGCAAGGAACCTAAATTTTTTTTTTGTTTTTTTGTTTTTTAAAGCGAATGGACAGAATTTTTGAAACAAACGAATTTTATTTCATCTGAATTTTTATTACACGCAAACTAAAACAAAGGAAAATACAATAATGGGTGACCTCCCATACAGGACTAAAATTTATCGTCTTCTAGTAAGACGTTGCTTGGAGATTGCAGAATGAAAAACTCAATGTCTCCTCTTCATTGAATTCATTTAAGTTTCAAATTAGTCTTTGCCTTTTTGCAAATGTTCAACTAACTGTTCAACTTGAACTTCCACCTTTTTGATAGAAGCTTCCACAGAGTCCAACCGTTGATTGGTTTTAGATTGGTTGTCCCTACAAACTTGAATAAAAGAATTCAAGTTGTCCTCCAGGGTTGGTTTATTGGGAATGCTTCTTGGAATAGGTGGGTGGAATTGTTGGCCTGCCTGGTTTGAGCTTTGAGTGAAAGGAGGGTTGTTTTGCCTCCAGGAGAAATTTGGATGACTTCTCCACCCAGAATTATAGGTATTTGAGTTGGGGTCAAACCTTGGTCTCTGTTGATATGCTCCCAACACATTGACCTGTTCAGGTCCAGTTGTTTCTCCTTGATATGGACAGGCTTCAGTACCATGTCCCATGTTGCTGTACAAACCATATTGTTCATTATTGGTGTTGGTTTGTGTAGCGAGAAGGGCAACTTGCTTAGTCAGTTGAACAAGTTGTTGTTGAACTTCATTACTGGAGTCGATTTCATGAACTCCAGCTTTTCTCACTCGGGAGCTTTTCTGTTGGGAATTAGCACCCAACATCTCAAAGAGGTTATACGTCTCTGAGGCATTTTTTTCTCCTATTGCTCCTCCTGCAGCGTTGTCGACAATGAACTGACATTGTTGTGTAAGTCCATCGTAAAAGAATTGGTTCTGCAACTGCAGGGGAAAGCTATGATGGGGACACTGAGTGAGAAACATCTTGAACCTATCCCAAGCTTCATGGAATGGCTCTCCATCCATCTGAGAGAAAGTAGCAATCTTTCCTCTCAACTCTGATGTTTTTTTATGGGAATAGAATTTTCCCATGAATTTATTGTAAATGTTACCCCATGTCATCAGAGAACCTGGGGGAAGTGACATCAACCAAGCTTTGGCCTTATCCTTTAGAGTGTAGGGAAAACATCTCATCCTAAGTTGATCCTCGTTTAGAATACCGAGGGGGAATGTTTGGACCGTAGCATAGAAATCTCTCATAAAGGAAAGAGAATCTTCATTAGGTAGCCCATAAAAGGAAGGAAGCATAGAAAAATGAATATTTTTAAGGTCATAATTCCGAGCAGCCTCTCCCAACTGGATAGCGGCAGTTGCCGTGCCTATTACCGGTCTTGCAAACTCCTTCATCGTGGTTTCCCTAATATGTTGGTTTTCCTCCATTTCTTTTGGTTCTAGCAAAGGATTAAGACTTGGTTCTATGTTTGGCTCAAAAACAGGTTGATGGGTAGAATCCAGTTTTGTTGACACTTGTTTAAATTTATGAAAATTATTTACATATGGTGTAAGAGGGTTTCCTAAGGATCTCCTACCACGCATAGACTATTGTAAACGTAAATTTAAAACTCCTGTCAACAAAATAAAAAATTTAGAGAAAATTTACATGTTATTTAATACAAAGCACTAAACAAAACTAGTTAAACCCTAAAAAAAGAAAAAAAATTTTGTTTTTTTTATCATTTTTTTTTAATTTTTTTTTTATATTTTTTTTTGTAACATAATTAGTATTAACCAAGAGTGCTCCCAGGAAAGAATGGTGGTGCAAACGGCTCCTTAAATACCATTCTCCTAGCCAGAGCAACGTTCCTAGGAAAGACTAGTGGCACAAAGGCTTTCAAGAACTAGTCTCCTAGACAGAGCTCCCTTAGATTTTTACTTTTCATGTTATTTAGTTAATTAGGTATAAATTCAAGTAATGTTTTTTTTTATTCATGAACGGTAATTTTATTTTACTATTCACGATATATAATGTCTTATTAACTTAAAAATTTTTGAAATTTAAGTTTTTGAATTTTTTTTTATGAACGGTAATTTTATTTTACTATTCACGCTATATTATTTCTTATTAACTTAAATTTTTTTTGAATTTTGAATTTTGTATTTTTTTTTACTATTCATGAACGGTAAAATTTTTTACTTCAAATTTCAAATTTCTAAATTATTTTACAATTAAAAAAAATTATTATTTTTTTTTTATTTTTTATTTTTTTATTTTTTTATTTTTTTATTTTTTTTTATTTATTATGAATTTTGAAATTTGATTATTATTAAAATATCACAATTATTTACAGCACAAAAATGTTTTTAAAATTTTGATAAATAATTTAAAAACGCTATTCCTTCCCCGGCAACGGCGCCAAAAACTTGATGAACGAAAACCGGCATCGCCGATTCCCGCAAATACTTTGGTTTTAATATTTATAAAACTCTCGCAAGTGCACGAATCATTTCGTAGAAAATGATAAGTATACTCCCAAGGTCGATCTAAGGAAGGAATGTATGTGGTTTTTAACTTATTATTCAAACTTTTAAAAACGAAATTAAATCCTAAACATCCTGTCACGATAGTTTGGTTTTTGTGTTCCTAATCTAATAACATAAAATAAATAAACATATATACAGATTAATTAAATATAATCTAATAACATAAAAATAAACATAGATACAAATTCAATAAATAATTATCTAAAAAATAAACATATATACGGATTCAATAAATAGTCATGCAAATTTTTATCATTTATATTAGCGGAGCATTTATGGATATAATAACTAAATTAATTATGCTTGCTCATATTAACTAGGTTATTAAAGATATAAATTGATATTTTATTGATTCTCTCTTTTTTATATAAATACCACCTTTGGTGGGGTTAGATATTCTTTGTTAACTAAATAAATCAATTAACACCTATGGGTGAGGTTGATAACTAATATGCTTAATTAAATTAATTCCTTTTTCTAAGAGATTTAAAATGAACCATTTAAATGCCACCTTTGGTGGGGTTAGACAGTTTAAACTTTATTCAAGGTGTCCAAATTAAACCTAAGAATTTAATTATCCGAGTACTAACTTTCAAGTTTTAAAACCACTATTGAAAACATGTTGTCAATACATTTTCACATAATAATTCTTATAAAAACTTTTGAAATAGAGTTTCACTCTAACTACCGGGCGATTGTACCAACAAATAAAAGAGCACTACTCTAAATCAGACCGGATAACTAAACCTTAAAATCTAATTTTCAGGTTTAAGTTTGTAATGAAAAATAATATATTTCTCTCTAACATTCTTAATATAAAATCTTGAATAAAAACAAAATCAATTCATTTTAAAGATTTTTACCTATTTAATATTTCGCAAGCATAACAACGTCATTATTACATCATATTTACTAAACAGCTAGCATAGTTAAATTTAACCATAGACAAATTAAATATAACATGTAAGAATAAAGCATAAAAATAACTGTAAAGAAAATAAAATCCTTACAGAACTTCGACGCTATTCCCGTAGCTAGAAAACCTTCGAGCGGAATTTGCACTTCCATATATTGAATCAAAAATCTAAATTATTACAAAAACATTACAAGTTCCTCTCAAAAAGAGAAGAACACTAAACCTAAGAGAATTGAACTAAAAACTAAGAGAAAAACTAAGAAAAGCTTAGAAACTTAGAAAGAAACTAAGAGAAACTAAAAACTAAGAAATGAGAGAAAGAAAGAAGAGAGAAGTGAGTTTTGAAGGTGTGATTTGAAGTGAATGGAATGGGGGTATTTATAGGTGAGGATGGAGAGAAAAAATGAGTAAAAAAATATTAAAAAATGTAAAAACGCGTATTGGAATTGCTTATGTCATCAATGACGTCAGCATGACGTCACATGGGTGGCTGCACGTGAAAAATGGGGCGAAAACGCGTTGGGCGCGCGGAGGGGGGCTGCTGGGGCGCTGCGCGCGCGCGCTGGGGCTGTCGTTGCGCGCAGCTCGGCGCGCGTGAACAGTGCCCGTGCGCTGAGCTGCGCGCAGCTGGGCATGCCAGCGCGCGCGGAATGGGGCGCTGAGCTGCGCGCACGGCTGGGCTGCGGCGCGCGATTTCCGTCTTTTTGACATTTTTGACCTTTTCGACCCATTTCGTCCGATTTTTCCATGTTTATTGACCTTTTCTCACTTATTTATTGATATATTTTTCATGTATTGCTTCAAATATTCATCTTTGAGTCTTTACATTGCGTTTTTAAGCCAAAATACCTGAAAAACAATAAAAATACCCGTGATTCCGAAAAAGACAAATTTATATAAATATATGATAAAACATATAAATATATGTATTTTTAATCAATTAAGGTACATAAAATCATGGTTATTTTAGTGCTTTTTGAGCACTCTTCACAAGCATATCACATGATTAATGTAAATTTCTTAACAAATATGTTGCATTCCTTATCCTAGTCATGACAACCAATTTTTTTCATTGAGTTCATATGTTTCATAACAAGTACGCATGCATTTAGTTTCCATATATTTATCAATTTTTACCCAAATCTTGATTAAAAACATCCTAAAAATAAAAAAATTTAAAATGCATAGTAAATGCAAATGTAGAGAATGAAGTTCTCTCCCCCAAACTTAAATTACACATTGTCTTCAATGTGCACATATAAATATGTAAAGGTAAAAGAAAAGAAAAAACTTCCTTAATCATGGCACACCACATCTATCTAAAATGCTCATTCTTGTTGTGCCATGTTTCTCTACATCTATTCACCTAAAACAAAACAATAAAATTATAAGTAAAATAACATTGGGTTGCCTCCCAACCAGCATCACATTTAATGTCCTTGACTAAATGATTATATCAACTCCTAAAGTACATCCACTAAGGTTATCACAAATGTTTTATTTGATAAGTGATCTTCATAATAGGCTTCACCATATGCCCATTAACCATAAATTACTCTTTATATTTTTTTTGTAATCCAATGGCTTCATGGTTAGTTACCTTAGTGTTGATGAATAGACCTGACCATCTACTCTTTAATTTTCCCAGAAACAATTTGAGTCTTGAGTTATACAGTAACACTTTCTGACCCGGTTCAAAGATACGGTGCACAAATTTCTTGTCATGCCATCATTTTTTCTTTTCTTTGTAAAGCTTGGAATTTTCATAAGCATTCTATCGTAAGTGACAAACCTTTCCATAAACTAGCTTATACGGGGTGGTACCAATTGGTGTTTTAAATGCAGTTTTGTACGCCCATAAAGCATCATCCAACTTAGATGACTAATCCTTCCTAGAAATGTTCACAGTTTTCTCCAAAATTCTTTTCACTTCTCTGTTGGATACCTCTACTTGGCCACTTATTTGAGGATGGTAAGGGGTAGACACTTTATTCTTAATCTTATACTCAGACAATAAGGAGTATAATGCTTTATTGCAAAAGTGACTTCCTCCATCACTAATAATGATCCTAGGAGTTCCAAACCTAGTGAAAATATTTTTCTTCATAAATTTCATGACAACTTTGGCATCACATTTGTTGCTAACTATGGCTTTTACAAACTTTGACACATAATCCACTCATACGAGTATGTATTGGTTACCAAAATATGGAGTAAATGGTACTATAAATTCGATGCCCCACACATCAATTTTTTTTACTTTGAAATATTACCTATCCTTTGACATCTGTCATATATCTTTACATAATTGTAAGCATCTTTAAATAGTGTGGGCCAAAAATAACCAGATTGATGTACTTAGTTGCTCTTTTTGTGCTCCTAAAGTGACCTCCATAGTTTGAGCTATGGTAATGGTAAAGAATACTTTCAACTTCATCATTAGGGACACACCTTCTCAAAATACCATCACCACATTCTTTATAGAGGTAAGGGTTATCCCAAAAATAACGTTTAATGTCATGGAAGAACTTCTTCTTTTGTTTCCATATGAGGTTCAATGGAAGAATGTTGGTAGCAAGAAAATTTGTAGTGTCTCCATACTATGGGACTTTTGTTTGAGCTATAGAAAATAGTTGCTCATCTGGAAAAGATTCCCCAATCACCATATTATCATCCATTTTTGATTCCCTCTTTAATCTAGATAGATGTTCTGCTACCTAATTTTTTGTTCCTTTTTTATCATGAATTTCCAAGTCAAATTCTTGTTGAAGGAGCATCGATCTTATCAATCTTCATTTGGCATCCTTCTTCATCATGAGATAGTTTATTGTAGAATGATCCATGTAGATAGTCACTTTGGTGCCAACCAAATAAGATCTAAATTTCTCAAAGGCATATACAATGGTAAATAACTCTTTGTCTATAGTAACATAATTCATTTGAGTCTTATCCAGTGTCTTGCTTGCATAGTATATGTCACAAAAATTTTTGTCTCTTCACTATCCAAGAACAGCTCCAATAGCAAAATCACTTGTGTTACACATCAACTCAAGGGCTTGTTCCAATCGGCATGACTATAACTAGTGTTGACACTAGTATCTCTTTAAGCACTTGAAATGCATGTCCTTTTCCAAAAGATTATACAAGGGTTTGGAGATTTGGGAAAAATCTCTTATGAATCTACGATAAAAACCTGCATGCCCAAGAAAACTCTTTACTCCTTGTACATTGGTAGGTGGTGGTAGTTTCTCAATCACTTCTATCTTTGCTTGATCTATCCACCTTAATACCATTAACTGAGATTTTGTGGCCTAAGATGATACCTTTATGTACCTTGAAATGACATTTCTCCTATATTAAAACCAAATTCATTTCTTCATATCTTTGTAACATCAGGGAGAGATAGTGTAGACATTCATTAAATGAGTTTCCAAAAATAAAAAAATCATCCATTAAGATTTCTAGATGCTTCCCTACCATGTCTGAGAAAGTAGCCATCATGCAGTGTTGAAATGTAGTAAGTGCATTGCATAATCCAAAGGGCATTCTCCTGAAAGAAATTTTTTATAAGGACATGTGAAGGTGGTCTTTTCTTGGTCTTAAGATGCCACAAAAATTTGGTTATAACCAGAGTACCTATCTATAAGGCAAAAGAAAGAATGTCCAGCTAATCAGTCAAGCAATTGATCCATGAATAGGAGAGGAAAATGATCCTTCCTTATAACTTTATTTACTTTATGAAAATCCATACATAGTCTCCATCCTGTGATAGTCCTAGTAGGTATTAACTCATTGGACTCATTTTTCACCATAGTGATTCCTTCTTTCTTCGGTTGATATTGGACTGGACTTACCCATTCACTATCTAATATTGGGTAAATAATTCCCATGTCTATCCACTTGAAAATTTCCTTCTTCACCATTTCTTTCATAATGGGATTTAAGCGGCATTGTGCATCCCTGATGGGTTTAGCCTAGTCCTCTAGCAAGATTTTGTGTATGCATATAGATAGGCTTATGCCTTTGATTTTGGTAATAGACCAACCTATATCTCTTTTGAAGTTCCTTAGCAATTTTAGTAGTGCTTCCACTTGCTCCACACATAGATCATTCGAGATTATGATTGGAAGTGTCTCGTTATCACCCAAAAATGTATAACAAAGTTGAGAAGGTAAAAGGTTTAAGCTCTAATTTGGGTGCCTCTTCAATGGATGGTTTCAATCGTGAGCTTATTTCAAGAAATTCCACAAATGCACTTGATACACACATGAAAGGTGTGTCCTCCAAAAAGTTCACATAGTTCACACATACATAAATTTGTATGCCTACATGAGTGTCATGGTATTCATTAGTATGTGTGTTTATAGAATTAACAAGCATAGACTCTAAAGAATTAATAGGACACATTTCATAAAGCACATTAATGGTTAGCTCATCAGTACTATCTATTTGAAAGTAATCACTACCATTGTGAGCATCAGAAAATTTAATTGCTTTAAACACATTAAATGTAACTTGCTCATCTTGCACCCTTATTGTATTCTCACCTTTTTGTACATCAATGAGTGCTTTTCTGTTTTCTAATAAAGGATGACCAAGTATGATAGTAATATCGTGGTCTTCTTCCATGTCTAGCACAATGAAGTCTACTAGAAATATGAATTTGTCTACTTTTACTTGCAAATCTTCTTCCATACCCCGAGGTCTTTTAATTGAACTATCTACATCTGTAATGTTAATAAAGTGGGTTGACTTTACCAACCCCAAATCTCTGGAAGATTGATAATGGCATGAGGTTAATACTAGAATCCAAATCACATAGTGCCTTGCCAAAATGGATGTTCCCAATAGTGCAAAAGATGCCAAAACTATCTAGATCTTTCAATTTTTGTGGTAGTTTTTTTATCAAGGATGGTGCTACAACCTTCAGTTAAGGTTATTATTTCATGATCTCTAAGCCTCCTTTCCTTTGATAGTATATCCTTCATGAATTTGGCATAAGATGACATTTGTTCAAGTGCCTCCACAAATGGTATGTTTATGTGCACCTTCTTGAAGACTTCCAGAAATTTTAAAAACTACATATCTAAATTTTTCTTTTATAGTCTTTAAAGGAAATGAATAGTGGGTTTGTAAAGGTTTTTTTCTTTGGCTGAATTATTTCCTTTTCAGTGCTCTCTTTATCCACTGGTTCCTCTTCATTCTTGTTAATTTCATGTTTCTTTCATTCTTTTCTATCTTATGTTCTTATTCTAAAGTTTTACCACTCCTCAAGACTATGACACTGCAATGGTCCTTCCCTTCTCTTCTTGGGTTTATAATTGTGTCACTTGGAAGGTTACCTTGAAGCCTTTGGCTTATGGCTTGGGCAAATTGCCTAATTTGGTTCTCAAAATTTCAAATTGAAGCCTCTTGAGTGAACACTTTTGTATTTACTGATTGGATGAAGTCTTTCATCAGCCCCATTAAGGCATTTGTATTGTCCTTAGTATGTGGCTTCTTCTCTTGGGCTTGTGATTGATATGGTTCTTGAAAACCAGGTGGTGGAAATGATTGACAGTTGATTGATTACCACATTTATTGTTCTTACTCCAAGAGAGATTTGGGTGTTGTCTCTATCCTAGGTTATATGTGTTTGAGTATTGATTATTGTTTCAATTCACATTTCCCACATAACACATGGATTCAAGATTATTTGGAAAATTATCAAACAAATGAGGTCCTCCATAAAACACACATGGCACTCTTAAATCTTGGACCTGGTTTAAACTTGATAGCAAGTTTTGAGCCTTCAAAATATTAACCAAAGATGAAACTTGAGCTATAAGTGTTGTGATATCATTTACCTCATGCATTCCGGCTACTATTCTTGTGGCTGTCATTCTGTCCATTGGCCATTGATAATTATTGTTAGCCATTTGCTCAAGTAAATCATAAGCTTAATTTTTGTTTGAGCATTGAGACCACTGTAAAAACTCTCTATTTGAATCCAAGAAGGAATACCAAGATGAGGACACTCTTTAGCAATTCCTTGAATCTTCCTCGTGCTTCATATAAAGATTCTCATTCGTGTTGCTGGTAGGAAGTAATGTCATTCCTAAGGTTGGCATTCTTTGTTGGTGGGAAGTATTTTATCAAGAATTTCTCTACTAAAGCATTCCAAGTTGTAATGGAATCATGTGACAAAGAGTTTAGCCAAGTTCCAGCACGGTCTTGCAAAGAGTAAGGGAACAATCTAAGCCTAAATTCCTCCTCTGTCACACCACTAAACTTAAAATGAATATACAAATTCAATAAAAAATTTGAGATGAAGATGAGAATCTTTTGTTGATAATCCGCAAAATTGTCCAACTATTTGTAGCATTTGAAACATCATCGACTTTAACTCAAACTGATTAGCTTGAATGTTTGGCCTTGTAATACTTGGATTGAGCCCTTCCAATGTAAGTATTGCATATTCACTCATAGCTCTATCTCTATCATCGATTAAAAGCATTTGATTGTTCAAGTTTAATTCATTATTGTTTATGTATAATGGATTAGCCATTTTTTTTCTCTTAGGTGAAAACTTGTTGTTTCTTTATTGACCTCAAAGTATGCTCAATTTCAAGATATAGAGGTAAGATTTCTCCCACGAACTCTACTCATGCAATAGAATCAACTATGATTCGACAATACTAAAAGAGATTTCCAAATAAAAACTAAATAAAAATTAAGAAAAATAAACAACTAAATAAATAAATTAAAGTAAAAAATAAAGAAAATTAATTAATTGAAATAAATAAGTAAATAAGTCACTAAAATAAAATAAGTAAATTAAAATTAAAATTAAACTAAAGAAATATAATTAAAATAAAAAATAAAAAATTTATTAATTTCTAATATTTATAATCTCCAGCAAGAGTGTCAAAAAACTTTATCACCACACAAATTATGTGTGCAATGAATGCGCAAGTATATGTATTGTAACCAGTAATATAATGATAAGAAAAAATCGTTCTCATTAAGATTATTTTATTATAAACTAATTTTTAAAATTAAAAAATAAAAATCAATTTTTTTGTGCTTTTATATTTTAAGAAAGAAAAATTATAATAATAAAAATAAATAGCAATAATTATTTAGATCAGATTTGGTAACTAAGAAGATATATAAAAAAATATCTAAGAATACTTATTCTCTCTCAATTTTCTAAACACGCGAATCGCTAAAATCCTCCCTATATAATTATCATTTAATTACATGATCAATTGAATCTAACCTAGCATGCATTTATCTATCAAGTAAACTACACAATATATAGTAATTAATTTAATCACACTATCATATGAATTAAATTACGTACTACTCATTAAGTTCATCAATTATGGATCATATACATAAGAATCATACATCTCTGTTGAGAACTTATGCATGTTATTTAATTAAGGCAAACAATTAAATAATTCTCTTAAATCTATTTAATTTCCTCTATATGTAAACTGTTGGTCAAACAATTAATAACGAAAAAATTAGATTAAATAATATAATTAAATTAAAATTATAATCGGGATAAATTATTAGATCATCACATGGTGAAAATTAGGTTTATAAGATCCCTATATTAATAAATTAACTACACAAAATTGTGTTCATAAAACTCATACTTTTTATAAAGAAAGACATAAGAATTGACAAACACTACTACAAACTGGGCTTTAAAATCGGTTCACTAAATTGACTTTAAATGAAAAGACTTAAAATTTAAAGTCAGTTCAACGCGTGAATTGACTTTATGTTTAAAGTCAGTTCAACCCGTGAATCAACTTTAAATTATTATTTTTTATAAATATTTTACTCTTTTTTTCTCTACTAAGAACCTGTATTTGATGACATAAACCTGTATTCGATTACATAATAGCAGAAAAAAACCAAAATCTATTTAACAAAGTTTAAATAATACAAATAATTAAAAAAATTAAATATAATTAATTACTTGAGAATTAAATTTATATACAATATATATATATATATATATATAATTCACTTAAATTACAAATAAAATAATGTTTCTTTTGTCATGAATTTTGTGATATTTCCATTTTATTTCAAGGAGAAGAAGCTTGGTTTACTTAGAAACATCAGTATAGTAACCAAGAAACTAGGTAAGAGAGATGAGATGGAGTTTGGCCATAAAATAGTTGGTCCATATAACGATTATTTCTTCTAAATACATGAGCACAAAAAAATCCATTAAACAAACATCCCAAACTTCATAGACACAAGAATAGAGAAATTAAAATATTATAAAAATTACCATGTTGTTTTCCTATTTTATTCAAGATCATTATATTCTTCTCTTGATTCTTCTTACGATGTTATAATTTGAACCATTTGTTCTATCCATTATTCTCGTAAATCATCAAAAATTTGCATATCTAACTTGTTCCAACCAAAGAACTATATGTAATTAAATTCAAAATAAGAATGTAATATCATGAATTGACCAAAAATAACTTATATATGTTATAAGATTAGTAAAATAGATTACCACATCGACACCAGAGTGAAATAATAATAATCCCCATATCCCGCCTTGCTCAAACCAAAGAACTATATATAATTAAATTTAAAATAAAAATGTAATATCATTAATTCACAAAAAATAACTTATATATGTTAAAAGATTACCACATCGACAACAGAGTGATATAATAATAACCCCCATAGTCCGCCTTGTTCCAACCAAAGAACTATATGTAATTAAATTCAAAATAAGAATGTAATATCATGAATTTACAAAAAATAACTTATATATGTTACAAGATTAGTAAAAGAGATTACCACATTTACACCAAAGTGATATAATAATAACCCCCATAACCCGTCTTGTTCAAACCAAAGAACTATATGTAATTAAATTCAAAATAAGAATGTAATATCATGAATTCACAAAAAATAACTTATATATGTTAATAGATTAGTAAAAGAGATTACCACATCGACATCAGAGTGATATATAATAATAACCACATCCCATCAAAATCATATTAATATTGTATTAATCTAGAATGAAGCTAGTATTTTTAATGTTATAATGAGCTCTAAATATGAAGTCAAGTATAACTCCAATTTGTTACTTGGGTTGGTTAAGTTTTGGTGCTCATATACTAATACTTTTGTATTTCCTTGGGGTGAACCAACAATTACTCTTGAAAATATGATGATTCTTTGTGGTTTTCATATACTTGGCTAGCTCGTGACTACCATGATGTTGTCATACCAGGGAACTAGGCAAGAGATATGAGATGAAATTTGAAAAAAAAAAACAAGTCCATATAACAATTCATTCCCCTAAATACATGAGCACACATAAGCATCCATCAAACAAGCTGTCCAAACTCCATACACAATAATAGAGAAATTAAAGCATTATAAAAATTATCATGATGTTTTCATATACTATTCAAGATCATCAAAATCTTCTCCTAATTTTTCTTGTGATGATATAATTTGAACCATGTGTTCTACCCATTTCTCTCGTAAATCATCAAAAATTTATGGGTAATTTACGGGTCATAGCTCGTCTTGTTCCAACCAAAGAACTACATGTATTTAAGTTTAAAATAAGAATGTAACTTCATGAATTCACAAAAAAAAACTCATATATGTTAAAAATGTATATTGGTAAAAGAGATTACCACATCTTTAATTGGAATGTTGATATTTGTGATGATTTTGTTCATAAACTTCATGACATAGTAACCACACATGACTCCATCATTTTGTTGTGGAACCTACGGCAAACAAGTGTACATGATTTTCCATATTCGAACATCTTTATTATTCAATAGTAAAATTAATAAAATTATTTATATTCACTTGTACATACCATAAGTTTGTTCCATATAAGCTTATGAGAGTTTTTAAGGGCAATTCCACCACTCTTGTTTCACAACTTCCATGCCCTATCAAAGTTTAAAATGGTTAGTTTTTTATTAAATATTACAAAGAACAATAGAAGAAAAATAGCTAGCTATAACTCTTACATTTCAACAACTACTTTTGTATCTTTACTCAATTCTATGAAGGTTGAGTCACAGTACCAAACATGATTGCCATACAGATAAAGGATTACCAACATCCAATGATCTTGACCTTGTTCAAAATTTGGTGGCCAAGGGATTATCAACTTCTGATTTTTGTTAAGCATTAATGCCCTATCACATAATTGTTTAGCTCTGATGCTAATACCCTTCTCTTGATATTGATTGACAAATGAAGAATCATAGAACATTGCTAAATGTGATGAGTGATTATGTTCAAGTCGATAATAACATGTCCTATATAAAAGAAATGTATATAAATATACATATATATATGTTCTACATAAATGAAAATTATCAACTGCTGATTGAGCACTCACCTTGTCCATACTTCAATTATACTTAAATTGATTATTTGTTATTCAAATAGCTACAATATGTACTCGATCAATATATATGTTTGACCGATGTCTACACCAGAAATTTTTATAGGAAGTGGCACAGTCCATGCATCATTTATGCTAGATGCCCTCACAACAATAGTCATCAAAGCGCCAAGATTTCTGCTAAAGTTTAAAGCATAATCATAACTATACTTTTTCCATGGCTTTTTTTAATGACTTAGTGTGCGATGATTGGCCACTAGACATAGATTTACCACGAGATACTTGCTTTGTATCTCTTAAATGTGTCGCACTTACTAATTCTGTTATAATAGCCTAAAAAGAAGTATTATTTATGTTAGTAACAATAAAAGAATAATAATATAATAGTAGTAAAAATATTTTATCTTAAGTAAAAAAATAGTAACACATAAAAATTTATCACAACTTGACTCGACGGTCAAGCCACATCTTGTCCAACTGCTTCTTGGACTCTGGTAGCATTAGAAGGCACATGGAGGAATGGTTAATCAATTACTATTCACTAATGATTTGACAAATATTGATTATGAATCATCCGATCATTGCTCAATTATTGTACCATTCCAATAGCAAACAAACATATCATACATTATTACATCAATTAGAAAAAAACAATAAGATCTTTGTATCATGTTAAAGTACTAACCAACTAATTTATTTTTTCTTCTCCTCGCTTAGTCATTAGTCTTGACTTCTTTGTTTTGGGGGTCTTTGTTTCAATGTACAATTCAAATCGAGTAACCGGCCTACACAATTCAGCTTCCTACATAAATTAAATTAATTTATTAACTATGACATCAACTTAAATTTGAGAAAATAGACATAAAAATATTTATAAATTAACACAAATTAATAACACCATTCTATATCTAACTTCAGAATTTGAAGACCTACCAGTACGGTTAGGAAGAATATTGTACATTTATATATTCTGATGTTCTTCCCTAACAATTTGAAATTCATCTATACTTCTATAATCCACAAAGTCTTTCCAAACTTGAGGTATAATCCAAGGGTGTCCTTCAGGGATTTTGTATATTTCTACTTCATCAAGTGGTTCCAAATAAGGAAACACATAATTTCTGGGCAATTTGGAAGTTTTGTATTCCTTCCACGTCTTATTTATAATCTTATAACACTTTCTCTTCCAAGTGTCAGGAACTTTATAACGATTTTGTAAAAACACACTACAAAAGATGAGATACAATACAAAAAAGATATAATATATGCAATTAGTTATAAAATAAAAGAGACTTAGACATATGGTTTTCCATATTTTGACCTTTTTCAGCTTCGTCAACCTGAGTCCAATCATTTATATTGATTGGTATACTTGACTTCACAAGTCTACCAATAAAGGATTTCAAGTGTTGACCATTTTCCCCTATTGGATTACCAGTAGCATCAAATAGAACGGGTACTCTATCATCTAGGTTAAGTGGAGCATCAGGTATATTTGCCCAACCCTTTCTTTTCAAATGCCCCAATAGATCATTTGGATCTATAAGCTCTAGTACCCTAGGATCCATGAAATATATGCAAACAATGATGAAATATAAATGAATTGACAATGTTAAATCCATACATATAAACATCCCAGAGTTATTAGGATAATATAGAGCATACATTATGTTTAATTAGGTTGTTGATCGTATACATATATTCCTTCACAATCACTTCAAGTCCATGACGAATAATCATCGTCATCAACTAGTTCATCACATGCATTAGGAAATTTGTTTAAAAAAAGACTAATATTGGATAATGTATCAAGCATATGGCCATCATCTTTTAAAACATCACAATGGTAGAACTCTTTTTGTGGAGGCATTAACACAACAGATGATCTTGTGTCAATTTGATCACTCACGTAAAATACTTGTTTTGCATGAAGTGCTAACATGAAAGGATCATTAGTGTGAATTATCTTGGATAAATTTACAAGGGTAAATCCAAAATCATCCATTTTATATCCAACATTGATAACATGTTCGATCCAATCACACAAGAATACTATTTCATGGAAGACCTCATAATTGAGTTCCTAAATTTCTTGAATTATACCATAATATGTTCTATGAGAAAGTACAGGATTACCATCTTTTGAACTCACAAATTTCATATTTTGTGCAACCATCTTCACACCACTATTCTGATTTACTCAGAATTTGTCCCTTGCTTGATTCGTAAACCTCGATCCATTAATTGTGAAACTAGAAAATGATTAGACATCGAATTTTGGACCATGTGCAAGCCATTCTAAACTTTTTTTTATTTTATGATTGGGTTTGTTCAATTCAACTTGAATATATGCATACAAAAACATGAAATGTGTTTAAAGCAAAGTTTTAAAACATTGCATAAAAGTACTAATAAATTCTTGTATGTTACACTTACATAGTTGCGAAATCCATTAATAAGCTCTCGCTTATGTTCATCATACAACTATTTTTCTCCTCCTTTTTTTTATAAAGGGGATCAATCTTTAGTAAATTTAAATGCATTACGTAATGTTATTAAAGATATATCAAGTAGATATCATTAATAGTTAAATAAAAAATAATTTCATTTTAAATGGGAAGTTTAAACCTAAAATCACTTACTCTATGTACGATTGTGCCTAATTATTATGCATAGGATTCCCAATTTTAGTGCAACCACTAAAGTATTCAGAACAAAACTCAATGGCCTCTTTAGTAATGTAACGTTCCACCATGCATCCTTCAGGTCGATTTCTATTACTTACATATCATTTAAGGACTTGCTTGTATCTCTCAAAAGGATACATCCACCTTAAGTAAGTAGGACCACACAATTGAACCTCTCAAACTAAATGAACACACAAGTGAATCATTATATCGAAGAAAGAATGAGGAAAATATTTTTCAATTAGACACAATGTCTCTACAACATCTTTCTATAAAGAGTTTAACTTGCCAATTGATATAGATTTCTTGCATATTGTATTGAAGAATGAAAAAAGATGAATTATTGATAATCGAACATGTTTTGGAAGAATTGATCTAATAACAACTAGTAATAATTGTTGCATTAAGATATGGTAGTCATATGATTTCAATTCATATAGTTTCTTATCGGTGATAGACACAAAATTTATCAAGTTGGATGAGTAACCATCAGGAACTTTCACACCCACCAAACATTTATAAAACACATCCTTCTCTTTTGTTGACATTGTATATGATACTGGTGGCAAGTATGTTCGATTCTTATCATTTTCCACACTTGGTGCCAATTCAGGTCTTATGCCTAGTTTCTTTAAATCCAGTCTTGCTTTAATTACATCCTTCATTTTTCTAGGTATATTAAGTAATGTACCAATTAAGCTCTCACATACATTTTTCTCAATTTGTATGACATCTAAGATGTGACGAATGTGTAGGTCTTTCCAATAAGGTAATTCCCAAAATATTGATTTTTTATTCCAACAACCATGATCTACTGATTGAGTAACATTTTCATTTTCATCCCTTTTATTAGGTTACCTCTTTCATTTCCCTACCTTAGTGAGTATTATTTTTTCCATCTTTCCATATCGTTTGAATGTCATACCATTCAATTGCCTTAATATCTCAACACCTCGTAAAGGTCAAGGTGCAGGATCATGATCTTCTTCACCATCGAACGGTTTCTTTTGGTATCTAAACTTGTGTCTAGAAGGAAAAAATCTTATATGTCTTCTATAAGACTTCTTTAATCTGTGAACAAAATAAGTTGCAGAAGTATCATCACTACATATAGGGCATCCCATGTAACCTTTTGTTGCATGTCCTGATAAGTTCTCATAGGTAGGAAAATCATTAATTGTCTATAAAAGGACCCCCTTAGGTTAAAGTGTTCTTCTTTATGTGCATCATAAACATTTACACCATCATTCCATAACATCTTTAAATCATCTATCAGAGGTTGCAAATATTTATCAATATCAACACCGAGTTGTTTTGCTCTTGATATCAATAATGTTAACATCATGAATTTTATTTTCATACATAACCAGGCAGGAAGGTTGTATGTTACCATAATTATTGGCCAACTACTATATGTACTACTAAGAGAACTGTGTGGATTAATTCAACTATTTACATATGCATCAGTAGTTGGAAGTTTTATGTAAGCCATAGTATGTACTAGGTTTGATATTTACTATGCCTTTCATATAGACAATCAATATAAATCCAACCTAGGATTAGATCATTGGGTTGCAATCAAGCGCATCCGCATGTATCTTAAAAGCATGTGGAATTCTATGCTAGTTTATTCTTATAGATTTTATCCTCATAAGATGCACAAACTCTAACTTTTAAGCTAAAAAGGATTCTTATAAATCATAGTCTAGATTAGTGTTTACCTTTGATGGAGGAGCCATAGTGTGGAGGAACATAAATTAAGGTTGTATAGTCGATTCCATAATAGATGTCGAGTATGTTACCACTTGAGAAGCAACGAAATAAGGCATATGGCTTCGTAAGTTCTTGTTGGATTTGAAAGTTTTTTCGAATATAGACCAGCTACTTACATTGTATTTTAATAACATTGTGGTAGTGGATAACTCAAAAGAACCAAGAAGCTACAAATGAAAAAATCATATAGAGCAAAAGTATCATTTAATCAAAGATATTGTATATCGAGGAAATGTAGAAATAATGAAGATTGCTTTATAGAACAGCCTTACCATAACCCATTTATCAAGACAATGCATGGTTTTCTAAGGTCACCTATAAGGATGTGGTTAAAAGACATGTCATTTGCTTAAGTGCTAGTAAGGATTGTTAGGATGGGAGCTCTAAATGTAAATATGTTTTTCATCAAACTTTGCATAAATTAGAATAAATAAGAGGAACATTATCTTTATGCACATGTTCTATTATATTCTTCAAGTAAATCATTGAAAATCCATAATTATTCTTATTAGCTTAAAACTCAGTGTATTAGGCTATAAATAAGAGGATTGAGTTTAATCAAAATAATATAAGTAATCTATGATCATTAATTAAAGTTTGATATATGGATCTTTAATTAATTCACTAGTACAATCCATTCACATTTGGAATGGAGCAACCCTTATCCTAGGTAACTAATATGGAAACATTTAGTTAGGGGTATTTTATATAATAGTTGATTATACAGAATTGGACTAGACATAATAGAAACGTTGTTAATATATGTTTACTCATAAATATTTATCTATATCACTCGATGACCATGTGTAGGAAAATATTAATCCTGAGTGATCTATCTAGCACCTTGTTGTAGCATCTTAGTATTTGACTACTCAACGATGCCTCTATTAGTAGGCTAATGCCTTGTATCTTGGTATCTTGGTGTTTATGGTGGTCTAGGAGGTTAACTCACAAGATGTTAAATCCACATCATTTGTTCACATATATTAGATAGCAGTTCTTTTATTTAGTGATCCTGAGAATAGATAACTATGCATAATCTTTAATGTGATTAATGACAATTTTTCATACGCATCCTAATTTGGAAGTTGCAAGATTGACCAAATAGATATATAGGAGGGTGAATATGTTATTTTTAATTTATCAAATTATGATTTCATAACCTAATCACAACAGTCATACATGCAATCATATGTAAACAATTAAGTGTGAAAATTAAAAATAACACACGTGATTTTTAGGTGGAAATAATCTAGGACACAACCATGATCTAAAAGAAAAACCATTAGCCCATCAGAGCACCTAATCTATCTACCATGAAAAATTAATGTTTAAGTACAAACTTGATCTAATACTATAATTCGTAGGATAATGGCCCAATGTATTTTACTTACAAACATTTTTTTTTATTTTTGCACTCTCTAAATTAGTGTGAGTAGATTTTGACCAATATCTTGATTTACTCTTCATATATTAAACATGCTCATAGATTAACTTGAAATAGGGTTAGCAAAAAAAAAAGAACACAAGCACTTGGGTGTGTTCTAGATGGATTTCAACAAGAAACAAATACTACCCCTAGTTTGAAATATAGATCAGAAAGTATAGAACAACGATTTCTAGAGTATGATAATAAAACATTAATCTAGGTAGTAATTTGTGAATCAAATATCAATTAAAAATACCTAAAACATAATTTGATTATAATAGCTGCATAGTGATGAAGGAGGAGAAGATAACAATAGCTCTCAAAAATTATATATTATGTGTGTTTTAAGGTGAGCCAAGGTTTGTATGTATATAGAATTTTGATTCACTAAATCTAGATCTCAATGGAAAAGATTAAAGTACCATCATTAGGTTTTAAAGCACATGATTAAAACAAGTGTATTAAGTAATTTCACATAAGGGTCAATTAAAAAAAGGAGTATTAAAACATAGTAACTACTTGCTCAATCAAATGACACCCTTGATCAATCAATCAAATTACATTAAGAATTTCGACCTAAGACTAATCGATCAAAGTTTGATTGATCAAATAAACATAGAAACAACAAAATAGGGAATCAAAAGGAGTCAATCAAACCCGATCGATTGACAACCTCTATTGATTGATACCCTTGATCGATCGATTGACTAACTCACAAAAAGGTAATTCTAAATGCTGTGAAAGTATGGTAGTGAATGCATCAATGCATCAATATTCTGATAGTTATGTAGGTTATATCCAAAATTTGATTATCAAAAACTTGAGCGTTTCTTTGACTTAGCTTGAAGGACTTAATTAAAGAGCCTAAAATATAGTTTACAAAGAAATATTTTATCCACAAAAATTACCAACACTCATAATTCCTTACAAACTTCCTATTGGGTATTTTTGTGGAAAAACCACCCTATCACTATAGGACACGTATAAGAACAAAAATGTTACATTGAAGTCCTCGATTCCATAATCGAACTATTCTATGATCCAGTGAATCCTCTTCTCTTTCACTCTTATCATCTTATATGTAACTTAAACATCAAAAATAAGATATAAAAACTTGGTTTGGTTATTACTTTAGTTAGAATTCAAGGAGTGAATAGAAGATCATGTATTAAGTATTCAATCCTGAAATTACTCCCCTAAATGTAATCTCTCCCCCTATATGCATACTTCCCCTTTTTTTGTATAAAAGTACTTCCATTTATTAAGGTTAAGTATAACATTTAGTCTAGTATGAAAGTATTCCAGTCAAATTTACTACAACATTTATATAATATATTAAGTGTAAAGTACATTCAATCATGCAATAAAAAAACATGACTTATTATAGAACATGGCTTCACTCGTATGTAGAGCTCAGATGAGCATGAAAGTCTTGAACCATAGAGAGAATTCTAGTGAGGTCAGTACATATACCTTGCTCTTTCTCATCGATGTTAGTTACTCATTTGTTTAACCTATCCTAAAAAGTATGCATGGAACCTATTTGAGTTGATAATTCATCCATTGGAGCTCTCATTTCATCTTCAAAGTTAAGATGTCAGGTTGAGGTTCAGCCAAATTTTGAAGTTCATCATTTCCTAAAAATCCAGCTACCCTACTTGGCCCTTCTTAAGGTGTCTTTTATATTATGGAGGTTTGGGCAGATGATCTAGAAATGGTTCTTTTACCAAAATCATGCATATAAAACAATGATTCTAAGTCATTGGTTGGTTCAACTCTAATAGTAAATATCATTCTTGTCGAAAGATACTCATAGGGGAGACCAAACCTAGGGTTAGTGATAAAGGCTTGTGCCAAGAATTCATTATGAATAATGGTATCAACATTGAATGAAATTCCTTTCCCGATATAGTATCAAATTTTAACATGTTAAAGACCAAGTTTTGCATGGTGATTTGAAGGATGTAGGTCAATACATACCATATTCTTCAAGATTCAATAAAAGTGAGTGGACTCACTTGATAAGTACAAGCCTTTATGGTTTTATCCAGTGTTTGGTGATCCATTTAGTTCAGTTAGCAAGTCCTCATCAACAGGATTGAGCGGTCGAAGTCAAAATGGTCATCACCAATATTAATAAGTCCAAGGAACTTATTGATGGCATGGGCTCAGATATCCACAGTTTTAATCTGAATAAAAACTTTGTAGGATATGGGTTTAAGATTATGAATATTGGGGTTTACATTGGCATAAAATACCAAGACCAAAATGGGATGAAAGAATTTATGTGGAAAGAACATAGTTTCTCAATTAAGAGCCCTAATGGCTTGTGTAATGCCTACTTCATAAAACTCATGATAGATAATATCACATTCTAGTAAAAAGGAAGACTAAGAGAAGTACGATTTATACCTTGTTTAGGATTCTCATGTCCACCACTATGTACTTACTGTACAAATTTTACTTTCACTCTAGTACACAAATCACTAATAGACTAGCAATAAGTTTAAACCGAGATCAAACTCTAAAGGAATTTGTGCAAGTTTTTAAGCTTTACTTGTTGTCTTAATGCATTAACTAAAAAATCCTAAACAATCTAAAATTCTTAAAAAAACGAAAATGAGACAAATAAATTATTGTAGCAAATTAAAATAATTGAATAAGTATGAAAATTTAGCTAGTTAACCATTCATCGATAAAACCAATTAAATGAATTTCACAATGGAGTTCTGATAAATGATCAAAAAGAAAGCTTGCCTGATGATTGATCAAAATTATTTAGAAGAATTAAGTTTTAACATTTCATTTGTACTTAATTTTAAAACAAAATGTGTTTTAAGAGTCATGGGGTACATTTTGATGTATGTCAGGTATTTTGATCATTCAAAGATACAAATGACAAGAATTAGATGATTCTACACCTTGGGGGCATAATTTTCATATATTGGAGGACTTGATTGCAAAATATTTACACAAAATGAATCAAAGAGGGGTCAAAAGTCAACATTGAAGAATTTAAAGCATGTCTGGACATAGAAATAGTGTGCTACTACACACTCCTCTCAAGTTAGTTGAGAATTCTAGGAAAAAAGCATGTCGTAGCTTGGTTATAAGTACTTCATAACCTGTCTATCATAAGTAAACAATAGCTCCCAATTTCTCAGTATTTTTGTCCCACTTATTCCCCTATAAGCCTAGTATTATGAATAGGCTAATTAGAGTTTTAGAGAAAGGACTCAAGCTGGAGGCAAGAACTAAGATGAGGATTAAAGAAACAATTAAAAAAATTTAAGATTAGATTCAAGAACATCAATCTTATGATTTCTTCTTTCTTTTATTGTTTTCCATAAGATTAGATTCAAGAACATCATGTTTTATTTATTCAATTAGAAACCCTAAGGAAAATAATTTTACCATCAAATTAGACCCTTGTTCATAATTGCACAGTTAAAACATAGATATTGTATCTAATGTCTAGTCATATCATAATCAAATTAATCATAATCAATTCAATTATACAAGCCATAATCAAAATTTAGAGAAAGATGAAATATAACAATTACAATACCCTTGTTCATCTTCTATCTCCAAATCCTTTGAAGTCTTTTTTAAGTTATTGGAAGAGCTTCAACAATGCGAGTTCTCTATCTATTTTTGTGTCTAAGGATGCTAGAATTCAGCTTATGGGTTTTCAGAATAATTTATGATGTATTTATAGATTTGTTTTTATAAAGGAATTAGAAAAAGACGTATCTTTTCACAAGGGGGTTTCTAACTTGAAAAATTAGGGAGGCCATAGTTTTGTTTCATGCCTCATTATGGGACAATTTTCTACACAACATAGAAAAATCTTTCATTCAACAACTATTAGCACCCTATACAAATATATGTTACCTCTATGCCTCGAGGTTTATATTTTATGCCTCAATACACTTTGGTTTTACTCTTTTTGCCCTTTTTGGTCCCAAATTCATCCAAAAGCTCATAAACCTACGCAACATAAAAATTCTTTCAAAAGCAATAAATTCCTAGAACAAAATATAAAATTGATGCTTAACAACATAGAAAATTATAGGTCAATAATATTTTTATCAATACTTGTTGGAGAGGTTACACTTACTCGAATATCACGTCATCGAGAAGCCATTAGAGATAGATGATCATAAATGATCAAGATTATTCAATATCCAAAATATCCAAAAAAATCCAAGAAATGAAAACAAAAATTTGTTCCAAAAATACTGGATTTTTGTGTGAGGAAGGATGAGAGGAATGAAGTAGGAATGATTTGGGAGTGATTTTGAGGCCAAGAAAGAGTGTTTGGTTGGCGAAAAAGTGAGAGAACATATGAGAGAGGGTTCAAATTTTTTTAGTTTTAAGGGATTTTTGGATGATTTTGATCCTAGAAATATGTATAGGGGATTTTTTTATAGTGATTATGGACCAAAAAATATAGATTTTGGTGAATATTACATAGATAAGAGAAGCACGAGTATAAAAGTTAGGGTTCAGACGAGAGAGAAAGAAAATAAAGCTAGTGTATAAACTATAATCGTTGGATCAATTGATGAAGCTCTCGATCAAATGACATTCAACATTTGATCGATCGAGCTCATGATGGATCGATCAAGATTCAAAAGTTCCAAAATTTATTTGAAATGCCAGTTTTGACACAATGTCATGTTTCTATATATAAATAACAACAAAAGAACTCCCCTTAAGGCAAATGACCCCCTAAGTGTAAAACCAATTAAGTAGCAAAAATAATAGGGAGCCATACATACCAATAAACTCATTTAACAACAAAAAAAGTGCACAACAAATTGAGAATTTTTTTTTTTGCTTAAATTTTGATTATTCATTGTATAAACAATAAGAAAACATAGACAAGGCACATTAACACACTAGCACTTATAATGATTTATTGATTTTCACTAAAAATAGTATACATGTTTGAATACCACTAATATGTCAATTGATTCATTAATGTCCAATCATGAAGGATCCAAAAGAAAAAAAATATCACCTAATAAAGTCTTCAATTTCACAATATAAAATATATTTACCTAGAGAGAACTTTAATTTTTTTTTCTATTTATTTATAAAAATGAATAATATTATTAATTTTTTATAACCTCTTAGAATCTTTCTCTTTGTGCATGTCAATTGCATTTTTGTATTCTTTTATTTTATAAGAATAATAACTTTTTGTGACATTTGATTTTAATTTTGACATGCACGAGCCATAAACCTAACATAATGACTTTTACATTAATTGTGAAGTAGTCCTTTCTGTTCAATGTGGCAACTGCACACATAATAGTAGATAACTCTCTCAATACTAGGTGTCTCATTAAGGTAAAATTTTAGAGTACAAGAAATAGACCTTAACACAATTTTATTGTCAAGATTACTTGACATCCTTGAGTAGCAATCATAAAATTCACGTAAAACATACATGTTTGTTCAATGAATGTGAATAAGCTCATGTTAACAAAAATTAACACATGTCAAAATGTATTTATGCTTACAATTCAAAATGATATAATCATTTATACAATACATATCAATATTACTAAATCCACTAAAGACAATGTTAAATGTGTGTAAGTGTTTTATAAGTTCATTACCTTGTGACGCGACATGTTTGACGTGATGACTTACACACTCGCTTGCACAAGTTAAGAAGGATCTGGCGTTCTAATGGGACTAGGATAAATGTGTTTCAACACGTGGATAAACACGATGAGTGACACATATCAAGCGAACTATTGTGACTGGACTTGGCTTTTTCTTAAAATTAATCCACGTGACTTTTTAAGTATATTCATCTATCAAATAAAAATCCATAAAAAACCTCAAAAAATCTAAAAACTATTATTATCAAAATAAATAATTTTTACATATTATAATAGTAAAATATATATAAATTTAAATTAATTGATATCTAAAAAGATGTTTAAAATAGCACTTATCATCCATCATTTTTTGAGTCTTGTTTTTTTGCTCCTATTTTCTTTAACATTTTTATTTTTTATTTGATGTTTACAATCATTTTTTTTTCCAAAAAGAAATAGTTAAAATGGACTAAAAAGAAGGCAATATTACTTTATCACTGCTCAATGTAGCTTCACTTATTAATCTTCTTTTATAACTCAATGTATTTGACATCATTTATATTTTTTCTTTTACTAATTATTTTTCGTAGGTATAGTATAATATAAATAGCTGTCTCTCATACGTTAGTGTTACTTCGTATATATGAATTCTATTTTCAGCTCAAGTGTTTTCATTCAATAATGGCCACATACAAACATCAGTCCTTTTTCTTCTTGTTAGAATTAAATTTGAATAGTTTTAAACATGAGTTCTTTTATGTTACATTAGAGGTTTTTGGTAAATTACAGCTGGTATAAAGTAGTACTTTATATATTATTTGTAGTAACCATGGTTAAAGCTTTTATTTGAGATTGAAGTTTTGGTTTTGACAAGTGGTTCATTTTTTTATTTAGATTGCATAATAGATGTTACACTTCATAAATTCTTGAAAGATGTCTATAAATGTGATTTTTAAGAAATTTTATTCGTGGCGGTGTTGTTGTAATATAGTGCCACTAAGCCCCGTTATGAGACGCACAAGCTTAATTTTTGGTGTCCAATCCTCAATGCGCATTAGTTGTGCAATATTATTTATAAAAAAAACAATACTATTAAAAATTAAAATATTTTTATTTTTTTAAATCTCAAAATTAATCCTTTTAATTTATGATCATTATTGAGATACAATCATGTGTCTTTCACGCTACCAAAATTAGTATATATAAATAAAGGAGAGTTTATTCACACCTATTTATTTGACAAGAAATTGTTTGATATTTTTTATTTATTTTCTTTTATTATTTATTTTAAATGTAAAGTAAATGGCAATGCAATATGAAAAGAAAGAAAATGAAGAACTACATTATTTTGTTATATGAGTATAACTTGTATGCATAAGTGACGTATCATTTATTGATTAGACGTAAAGTTAAAAATAGGATGATAAAATATCGTGAAATCACCTACTAATAAAGTGTCAATTAAATTATGCTATGAAGATTATTGTATTTATCAAGTTGTGAAAAAAAAAGCAATAATTTTCCTTTTACTTACTCCTTCTTTACACTAAGACATAGAAACTATATAAAAATTAAAGTTAGTCAATATATTAGAATTATGATAAATACACCATGTGTGATGTTTATAACACGATGTGATAACACGATACAGACAAAAAATGAGCACAAGTGACATATATGTATAATTCATTTAATAAATAGATCAAAAATTGTTGAAAAACAAGAAATAACTCTACACAAAAGATTTTTCTAGTTTTTATTATTTTCTTCATTTTTTCATTACAATTGTATATATAAGAAAATTTTACTCATTCAATTACTCTTTAAATTAAGCATTCCTTGATTTACTCCTTCGATTAAGGATTCATTGAATCAAGGATTCCTTGTTTTACTCCTTGAATTAAGCTCCTTGTTTTATTCCTTGAATTATGCTCCTTGTTTTATTCCTTGAATTATGCTCCTTGTTTTATTCCTTGAATTAAGCTTTGTTTTACTCCTTGAATTAAGCTCCTTGTTTTATTCCTTGAATTAAGCTCCTTATTTTATTCCTTGAATTAAACTCATTGTTTTATTCCTTGAATTAAACTCATTGTTTTATTCCTTGAATTAAACTCATTGTTTTATTCCTTGAATTAAGCTCTTTGTTTTATTCCTTCAATTAAGGTCATTATGTTTATTCCTTGAATTAAGGACTAATATCCAATACTCCCCCTCAAGGTGGATCCAGAAGGTTTATGGATCCAAGCTTGGACAGAAGTCGTAGAAACTGATGAAAAACCAAGAGCTTGGTGAAGATGTCAGTCAGTTGGTCGAAGCTTCTTGTATAATGTGTTTGAATCACCTGTGATTGAACTTGTTCACGAACGTAATGACAATAAACTTCAATGTGTTTATTCCTCTCGTGAAACACTCGGTTTGATGTTATATGCATGGCTTCCTGATTGTCATAAAATAAAGACATTGGAAGAGTTGTAGGAACACCTAAATCACATAGAAGACCTTTAGGCCATATCAACTCACATGCAGTTGAAGCCATTGCACGATACTCAGCTTTGACACTTGATCTGGCGATGAAAGTTTGCTTCTTAGATGAGCCTTGATGAATAAAAGAAGAATTGGTAGAAATTCTCATAGGTGAAGCAAATCAAACCTATTTTAAGACAAAGAATATAAAAAAACAAAACTCTAGTTGCCTAGAGATTCTATGGGAAATTGGAAACGTTGAAGTGAGTTATGGCTTATAAATAGGAAGATGAGGAGATAGCGAATCTATTTAGCTACATTCTTACAGTTCCTGGAACGGGGTCTCCCTGTTCTTTAGATAGGGACAGATCTCGAAACTCCCCAGCGAATGAGGTAAAGACGGAATGAACAGTTGGTCGGGCAACGATTCTGGTTGAAGCGGATCCATCCTATGCCTCATCAGTCTCTGGTGCGCGCCAAGTTTCCACCTACAAATGTACAATAGCCAGTGGTGGACTTATGATCGATTGTATTCCCTACCCAATCAGCATCACAATACCTCATGATTTATGTGTTGTCATTCTTCTTCATGATGATACCACGACCCACTGATCCTTTTAAGTAGCGTAAGATCCTTTTAACAAGGGTCAAATGCTCAAGTGTCGAAAAGTGCATGAATTTGCTCACAATATTTACAAAATATGTGATGTCAAGTCTAGTGATTGTTAGGTAGATCAACTTACCAACCAGTCACTGGTAATAACTCATATCCGTGAGTGGTGTGCCATTTAAACTAGGTTTGAGCTTACTATCAAGAGGGGTAATGGTTGGTTTAGCATCGCTCATGTTAGCTTCCTTGAGCAAATCTAGGACATATTTCCTTTGGTTAAGAAATAGTCCCTTGTGCGAGGTTTCCATTTCTATACCAAGAAAGTATTTCAATATCCCAAGGTCTTTAATTGAAAACCTTTGTCTGAGGGACTGTTTGAGGTTGAAAATCTCGTCAGCATTATCACCTGTAATTATCATATCATCTATATAAATCATCACAACCAATTTGCACATAGCTCCTATGCGAAAAAATAGTAAGGAATCGGCATTGCTACTTTTGAAAACAACACTAGTGAGAACTGAGCTTAGCTTGGCATACCAAGCTCATGGGGACTATTTCAGACCATAAATGGATTTGTGTAATTTGCACACTAAATCCAGTTCATTGCTTTGAGGATGCCCGAGTGGAAATTTTCATATAGACTTCTTCTTTAAGATCACCATGCAAGAATGAATTCTTCAAATCCATTTGGTACATGGAACACCCCTTGTTTACAGCCACGAACAGTAGCACTCTTACTGTGTTCATTTTTGCAACAGGTGCAAATGTTTCTTTGTAATCCACCTCAAATATTTGAGTGAATCCCTAAGCCACCATTCTTTCTTTATACCTCTTAATTGATCTATCTGACTTGAATTTGAGCTTATAGATCCATTTTCAACCCATGACTTTCTTGCCTTTTGAAAGTTTGGTTATGCTCCATGTGTTGTGTTGATCTAGGGCTTTAAGTTCTTCTTGCATGGCTTCCTTCCACACCTCTTGGCTGTTGGCCACATGAAAGTTTTGAGGCTCACTGTAAATCGATATAGTTTTGAGGAATACGGCATAGGTTGGTGTCACTCTCTTATATGACACATAATTTGAGATGAGGTGTGTGGGTTTGTAGGTGACAAACTCTTGAAGTCTTGTGGGAGGTTTCCTAACATGCATTGGATTACGTCGTGGAGCAGGAGGAGTTATCTCACACTCGTTCACATCTTGTACCATATTGTGAGGATCATCTTGATTTTCACCATCTTCATGCAATGTACCATCAAGACGAGACCCTTCATTGTTACTTTCAGTGAGAGATGTATCAATGTTAACATGGTTGGGATCTTGTTGATGTGGAGCCTCAAGTTCAATTCTTGGTAATGGAAACACATCCAATATGTCATCCCCTTGACTTGTGATTTCACGTGACTTGCTAAAAAAAGGGGTTAGTTTCATAAAATCGAACATCTTTAGACACAATTAATCTTCTAAGTTAGGGATCATAACACTTATATCCCTTTTGTGTAGATGAATAACCAAAAAAATACATTTAACAGCTCTAGAATCCAATTTATCTTGATGATGAGATTGAATATGTATAGAATAGATGCAGCAAAGACTCTAAGGTGTGAGAGGTTAATTTTCCTTCCTTTCATGACCTCTAGGGGAGACTTGAAATCCAAGACTCGATTGGGTAATCTATTAATGATGTAAGTAGTTGTCATAACCCTTTAGGACCAGAATCTCTTTGGTACATTCAATTATAACATTACTACTCTAGTTTTTTCAAGTAAGTCCTGGTTTTTGCATTCAACTACACCATTTTATTGAGGTGTGCCAACACAACTTGTTTGATGTATAATGTCATGAATGCTCAAATATTGTTTCATGATATTGGACATGTATTTGGTGCCATTGTCAGACCTTAAACTTTGAATTTTAGAGGAGAAGTGATTTTTAACAAGGTTATGAAAGTCCTTAAATACTTCCATAATTCATTCTTAGACTTTAAAATATACAACCATGTGACTCAAGAGAATTCATCAACAAAAATCACAAAAATACTTATAACCATCAAAAGATTCATTAGTTGATCTCTATACATCTGAATAAACTAGTTCAAAACACTTACTAGCCCTAGACAAGGAAGAATGAAAAAGCAATTTAATGGCCTTAGACAAGTGGCAAGTTTCATATGCAATTGCATCATTTCCTAAGTTTGGAAATAAAGTTGACAAAATTGGTGGAGAAGGGTGAGCTAAACGTTGATGCCACAATTGATTATCTTGGATGAGGTTAAACTTGGCTTGAAATCCTCTAGGATTGCTCTTGGATATGTAATAGAGACCATCTAAGTAAAACCTTTCACCAATCGTCTTTTTGGTGGTACAATCCTAAAAAATGACATTGTGAGGAGAAAAAATGGCTAAGCAATTCAAGGTATTTGTGATTTTTCCTACAGATAGAAGTTGGAAGGGAAATGAAGGTACATATAAAATTGCCGACTCGATTTCATTTTACGTTAATTTTATTTTTTTCCTTTCCTAAAACCTTTACATTCTCACCATTTGCAATTGAAACTTGAGAAGGATTTGCTAATTTTTCAAACTTATGAGACTTTGACACATAGTTGGTCATATGATCTGTGGTACCTGAATCTACAACCCAAAAATCATGCAACATATTTATTTTAAGAGCATTTTTAAAGGCTTTTATGATACCTTGTATGTTCTCTTGTGGTATGAGTTTTGTAACTGCCAAGAAACCCATAAACTTGCCTAGCATTGCTGTTGAGTTTCCTTCTTCTATGCTATCCACATAGTCAATTCTAGCTCCTCTTGTCTTGCTTTGAAGATACAACATAAAATCATTCATGAGTTCAATTGGATTCGCTGTGAAGTTCTTAAATGGATCAGACTCATTAGAGGTAGAGGCAAAAGCATGATTTGCACGGTGTGCAGTACGATTCACTTTTTGTAAACCCTTGTCCTTTATAAAATTAGGCTTTAAATCTGGATGTAGAATCCAACATGTGTCCTTAACATGGCCTGTATAGTTGTAGTGTTGACACTTCAAGTTTGGATGCTTTCCTTTGTACTTCCTCTCGTTGGTTAGATAGGCTCTTGCCTCAGGTGCACTAGCCATTGTACCCTTGTTTATAATTTTCCTCCTTACTTCTTCACGTTGAATTGTGGCACATACACTGGTGAAGGAAAGAAGTTCAGTATTCATGAGTATGTGGCATCGTATATCTTCATATGTTGAATCGAGACTGGACATAAGTTGAAATATCTTATCTTCTTATACTCCATTTCGTAGTAAAGCTACATTGGTTGTATGAGGATGATATATTTCCAACTCATTCCACATGCTTTTCATACTTCCTAAGAGTTGTACAAAAGGCTTTCCATCTTGTTACATATTTGAGATGTCCTTCTTTAATTGAAAAACTCGTGCAGCATTATTTTGATTTCCATACATTTCCTTGACCGTCTCCCATAATTGGTATGTGGATTCAGAGTAACTAAATATTTCAGTTAATTTATGTTCCATGGAATTTAGGAGCCATGACATAACCAACTGATCCTTGCTAAGCCAGGATTCATAAGTTAGTGAGGAAACATCAAGTACTTCGATGCTTTCATTTATGAACCCCAACTTGGACTTTCCACCTAAAGCCAGAGACACTACTCTTAACCAAGGCAAGTAATTAAACTCATTCAATAAGACTGAGCTTAATCTTTGATTTGGGTTGACATCCACCTCATGCATATTCATGAAGGAAAGCACCGATGAACTTTCAGCTTCTGATCCTAACGGCTTATTTTTAGTCATTTTGAAGATTGAAGATGCTAAGATAATAATAAAGGAGAAGCAAGTTAATTTTCCTGCTTTGATACCATGTTGAAAAACAAGAAATAACTCTACACAAAAGATTTTTCTAGTTTTTATTATTTTCTTCATTTTTTTCATTATAATTGTATAGCTATATATAAAGAAATTTTACTCCTTCAATTACTCTTTAAATTAAGCATTCCTTGTTTTACTCCTTGAATTAAGCTCCTTGTTTTTACTCCTTGAATTAAGCTCTTTGTTTTATTCCTTGAATTAAGCTCCTTGTTTTATTCCTTGAGTTAAGCTCCTTGTTTTATTTCTTGAGTTAAGCTCCTTGTTTTATTCCTTGAGTTAAACTCCTTGTTTTATTCCTTTAATTAAGTCTATTGTTTTATTTCTTGAATTAAGGTCCTTATGTTTATTCCTTGAATTAAGGACTAATATCCAATAAAAATATATCACACAAAAGTACCAATTAACTCTTCTAACTAACATATTATTATTTGGTGATCATTCCTTATACAAATAGTTGAGAAATATATTTTTATCAAATAATATCAACTTTTGAATAAATACAATATAATGATATATATATTTTTAATTATAATTAAATATTTTTCTTAATTTTAAAAATTAGTCATTAATTTAAGTTTCTATAATTATTTACATATATATTTTTAAATAGCTTCATCCAAACTTATTATTCATGAATACCATCCGTGTAAATCAACTTTCATCCAAATTCATAAATAAATCAACAATTTAACACTTTATTCTTTTTAGTATAGAGAGAGAGAATGAAATTTAGATTTTAATTTATGTAATTATTTTGGTTTTTTTAAAGTTTAATTGCTTCAATTCAATAAAAATAAATTTAATAAATTATGTTTATATATATATGAATTTTTATTATTAAATATATTATTTTATTAATAGTTTTTTTTTAGTATAGAAAAGAATTAAGTTCAATATTATTTAAATATGTAAGAATCATGGTGGTTATATTTACTTATATTTGTATTATTTTTGTGGTACACTTTTTCCTCTTCTTAACCATTCGGTTTTCCTTTTGTTAACGGGCTGTAATTTAACACCATAAAGTAATTTAAATATATATATAATGTTTAAGATTAAAGTTATATAATACTAATTAGAGACAAATGTGGATTCCTTGAGTTATATATGTTAAAACAATTTATTCATTTTATTATTTTCTATATCAGTTTAGTTTTTTTTTTTATGAAAAAGTGATAATACAAGAAAAATAATCAAATTTTAAAAAATTATTTTTATTTTATTTTTTAATAATTTTGTTGTCATTGTTGTCTATTGGCAAAGAAAATATAAACAAATAAAAAAAAGTCATTTAAAAGAACTAAATGGCTACGCACGTAACAAAAATATTAAGTTACTCTTTTTGACATAAATAAAGTACTTATAATATATCATTCTACGAATTCTAAATATAAAACTTTCTTAATTACATACATTCATATTGTTTGAAAAGAGCTTAGTATTCTTAGCCACATGAATCTCCTTATCTGACATGTTAAAGTCATCAACTTTCCCGATTTGTTATCAGCAAATTTACCCTACTAGGCAGATAAAAGTTCACCAACGAAGATGGTTCACATAAACATGAAAATGTTTAACAGCAGCCGTCGTGCTTGAATTATTTTTAGTAATAATTGGCAACTCATTTTATTTGCATATTTATAGTAAAATATTTCATAATTATTTAATTTAAACACTTTGATCCCATAATTATTATATTTAGCACTAACATTCCTATAATTGTTTTAAATATATATCAAAATAGTTTGGTTGTTATATACAAATTAAAACTTTAATCCTGTAATTTTTGTGTTAAATAGATATAGTCTCGTTATTTATAAAAGTTAGGCACTATAAGTGTTAACTGTTAATACTTTTAATGGATTATAAATACTCATTTTAATAAGTTATAATACTAAAAATACTTAATTTTCATAATAACAAAACTAATAGTACCTAACTCATAAATTATAATAATAAAGTACTTATTTTCAAAAATTACATGACTTTTGGTTCCAAATTAACCCAATAATTATGAGACTAATATGTTTATCTAGTAAAAATTACATGACTTTTAGAACCTTTTGCCCATTACAAAAATAAAGTAATTTTATATTTATTTTTTATGACAATTTATTATATTATTATTAAAAAGTGACCATATAATGACAAAGTTAATTTTTTTCATTTTAAATTTTTTAATTACATTAGATATGGAGTGTTTTAAATCGAATAAGTTATAACAAAAAGTATTAAATAAAAATAGAAAATTAAAATATAAAAAAGTGTTGTTTGATTACCAATTTTTAATAATAATAGATTAAATCGTCAAAAACATATATCAACGTAACTACTATTTGAAAATAAATATATGATTTGAATAGTCACACTCCCATAATTTAATTAGGTGAGCAAATACGATAAATTTACATGATAAATAGAATAATTTTAAAATTGACATGATCACTCCAAAAGAAAAAAAGTGTTAAAATTTAAAACCATGTTCATCAAAAATAGCTATTTGTAGGCAACTTGTTATGAATATTGGTTTATTTTGATCTATTTTGTTACAAATAGAAGTTGACATCATTCCAAGCCTATACTATGGTTTTTGATCGATTTTGGTTATTTATTACCTACAAAATTATTTTGCTTGATTTTTGTGGTAGGAGTACTACTAAAATACTATCATGATTCATTGTTTTTTTAACCAACATAAAATGAGTTTGTTAAAAGTTTTTACCGTTGTTTTAGGTAATAATGATAACTCTATGAAAGTAGAGTAATCAGTGCACTTTTCTGCTTAATATTTATTTTTTTTATTTAATAAATAGTACTTTTGGGTTAAAAATATTAAAATATGAAATTTTTAGTGAAAATGATTGAAAATATATTTTTGAGAAATTTTTAGAATTTTTTGGAATTTTAATGAAATTTTAATGCAAAACCAATCAAAACAAGACACGTGGATTCCATGTAAACAAGGGGAGCCAATCAGATCATGCAATGTATACAGTTGACCAGTCATCACCACATGGACAGACAAGCAAAGAAGAGTCAATCGAAACATATGACATGTACCTGGTGGCCCAAACATTGCTATATGTTGACCCGACGTTCATTCTGAGTTTAGTTGAGCAATCAACGAGTTTCCCACAAGTTATCAAGCGATTCATTCAATCATTCCACTAGGGCACCACAATATAGATCAAAAAATCACAGCATGCCACATGTCGATGACTTAGTAAGCGTTGACTAAACCAGTCTGTCCTGCCATCCGTCGCGCACTAATTCATCCTGTGTTTCTCCCTTATCTGTGTTGCGATCCCAATGGCTAACACTGTTTGATTTTTCTTTTTTCATCTCAACCTTTGATTTGAAGCTGATCACGTTCCAGATTCCTTCTGAATCTAAATTTACCCCATAATTGCACCAAAAACTCTACATAACCTAATTTACAATTTTTTTATCAGCTTTTAGTGCCAAGAAGAGAGAAAATACAGAAAAATTTCAAAAATAGATACAATTTGATGGAGATTCAATAGGAGATTGGTGCTATAATTCAAGAGATCGATTGTAATTATTCTTCTTCTCCTTTCTTTATCAATTTTTATGTCTTTCTTTATGAAATATTTGAGCTTTATGAATATAATTGTCTAACTAATTTATTAATCTAAGGGTCTTATGAATCTAATTTTCTACTTGTGATGATCTAATAGTTTTACCCCAATTATGATATCCATTCAAAGATGTTATATTAATCTATTTTTTATGTTATTAATTGTTTGGCCAATAATTAATTTATAGAGGAAATTAAATAGATTTGAGAGAATTATTTAATTTTTTGTCTTGATTAAATAACATACATAGTTTATAGGATGAGATGTATGATTCTTATGTATATAATCAATAATTGATGAACTTAATAAATAGTATGCAATTTACTTCACAAGAGAGTTTGATTAGCTTAATTACTATATGGATTGTAGTTTAATTGAGAGATTATTACATTCTAGGTTATATTCAGTTGATCTTGTAATTTATTGGTAATTATATTAGGGGTTTTTAGTTATTCACATGTTTAAAAAATTAGGAGATTATGTATTCCTAGATATTTTCTCATATATCTTCATAGTTGTTATTTTGAGTTAATTAATTACTGTTATTTATTTTAATTCTTTTAATTTTACTTTCTCAAAACAAAACAAAATTGATCTTTAATTTTTAGTTTTAAAATTAGTTTCTAATAACATGATCTATGTGGAAACAATCTTTTCTTACCATTATACTACTTGTTTGTGAAACATATGTTTGTGTACCCATTGCATACAATTTATGTCAATCAAGTTTTTGGCATCGTTGCTAAGGATTATTAACATTAGAAATTAATTTTTTGTTTATTTTATTTTATTTATTTTTCATAATTTTAATTTATTTATTTTTAATTTTTACATCTATGTTAGTGTTATTAGAAACATACTTGGCTCTACTACATAAGCAGATTCCTTGAGGGAGAAATTTTGCCTTTAGATCTTGAAATCAAGCGTACTTTGAGATCAATAAGAAAATAACAAGTTGTCACTCAAGTGGAAGAAATGACAAATCTATTAGAAATAAACAATAATGAGCTAAATTTGAAGAACCAGATACCTTTAATAAATGATAGAGATATAGCTATGAATGAATATGTATTACCTATGTTGGAAGGATTGAATCCAAGTAATTCAAGGGGAAATATTCAACTTAATTAGTTTGAATTAAAGCCAATGATGTTTTAAATGTTACAAACAGTTGGAAAATTTAGTGGATTACCAATAGAGGATCCTCATTTACATCTCATATTGTTTATTGAAGTTGGAGATTCATTCAAATTTAGTGATGTGATCAAAGAGATTTTTAAGCTTAGATTGCTCCCATACTTTTTGCGAGATCGTGCTTGACCTTGGCTAAATATTTTGCCTTCTGATTCCATTACAACTTGGAATGATTTGACAGAGAAATTCTTGATGAAATATTTTCCATCAACAAAGAATGTCAAGCCTAAGAATAACATTACCTAGCTCTTACCAACAAATTAAAGAGGAATCTTTAATGAAGTATGGAAAGATTCAAAGAATTTCTAAGGAAGCATCCTCACCATGATATCCCTCATCGGATCCAAATGGAGACTTTCTATAATGGTTTCAATGCTCAAACAAGAACCATTGTTGATACATCTGCTAATAGAGCTTTGCTAGCTAAATCTTACAATCAAACTTATGATTTACTTTTGAAAATGACTAGAAATAATTATCAATGCCCAATGGATAGAATGACAGCCACCAGAAGAGTAGTCAAAGCATATGAGGTAAATGATATCATGACACTTACAACTTAAGTGTCATCTTTAGGGAATCTTTTGAAGGCTCAAAACTCATCAGCGTGTATAAATTAGGTCCAAGATCTAGAGCTATCATGTGTCTTTTATGGGGGAGCTCATTTGTTTAATAATTCTCTAAATAATACTAAATCAGCATGTTATATGGGTAATATGAATCGAATCAATAATCCATACTCTAACAAATATAACCTAGGATGGAGATAACGTCCAAATTTCTCTTGGATTAATAACAACAAACAAGGTAGTAATCAATTCAAATGTCAATCATTTCAACCACCTAGTTTTCAATAACCATAACAATCACAAGTCCAAGGGAAGAAGCCACCTACTGAGAACAATACATATGCTTTCATGTGGATGATGAAATACTTCATCCAATTAGTAAATATAAAAGTGTCTACTCAAGATGCTTTAATTCGAAATTTAGAGACCCAAATAAGGGAACTTGCCTAGGCCACAAGTCAAAGACCTCAAGGAAACCTTCTAAGTGGCACAATTATAAACCTAAGAAGATAAGGTAAGAAGCATTGCAATGTTATAGCCTTGAGGAGTGATAAAACACTAGAGAAGGAACATGAGACTCAAAGGTATAAGGAGGAACATGACACTCAAAAGGATAAGGATGAACATGAAACTAAAAAGGACAAGGAGGAACAAGTTGATAAACCGAGCACTAGAAAGGAAATAATTCAGCCAAAAAAGAGCAACCTCGAAAAATCCATTATTCATTTCCCTCAAAGATTGCAAAAGAAAAAGTTAGACACGTAGTTTTCAAAATTCATGGAAGTCTTCAAGAAGCTGCACATAAACATATCATTTGTAGATGTACTTGAACAAATTCCTTCTTATGTCAAATTTCTAAAGGAAATCTTGTGTAAAAAAATGAGGCTTGGAGATAATAAAACAATAACCTTGACTTAAGGTTGTAGTGCCATCCTTGCTAGGAAACTACCTCAAAATTGAAGATCCAGGTAGTTTTGATATCCCTTGCACTATTGTGAACATCCACTTTGAGAAAGCATTATGTGACTTAGGTTCAAGTATTAACCTTTTTTCACTGTCAATCTTTAAGAGATTGGGGGTTGGTAAAGCCAAACCCACTTTAGCAACATTTCAAATGGTAGATAGATCAATTAAGTGACCTCGGGGTATGGTAGAAGATGTGCTAGTAAAAGTAGACAAGTTCATCTTTTCAACAGATTTCGTTATACTAAACATGGAAGAGGATTGTAATATTCTTATCATCCTTGGTTGTCCACTCTTAGCAACTGGAAGAGAACTCATTGATGTATAAAAAGGTGAGCTTACAATAAGAATGCAAGATAAACAAGTAACATTTAAAGTTTATAAGCTTAGGATAGATGTTACCGATCATGATGTTAACCTAAAAAAAATTATGGAGTCATCCACACTTAATATTATTACACATGATATTGTGAACAATGAAGTAAACTCACTAAGAAACAACTCAATCTATTTTAATTTTGAAAGTATGGAATCTATGATTGATATTGTATATTGTGTGAACTATTTAGAGGCTACACCTCCCATGTGTATACCTAATATGGTTATGGAGAGTTTTGAGATAGCATCTAAGCTCAAACCATATATTGAAGGGCCACCAAGGTTAGACCTCACTCCTTTACACTACCATCCCTAATCAAGTGGGAAAGAAAAAGAGTCCAATAGAGAAGTGAAAAAGATGCAACAAATACATAAATTAGATTAGTTAAGGTGGAAGGATGTACGTTAGGAGTTGATATGATCGTCTAGTCAAGGACGTTATACATGATACTAGTTAGGAGGAAACCCAATGTTATTTTACTTATATTAGTGGAGAGGGATGTGAAAAATAAACTTATGAGACTTGCTCTGAGATTTAATTGATTAAAATGCTCATATAGACTGATTTCATGAGTCTATTGGATGAATTCATGTTCAAAACACACACACACGAATCAATTCGTCAAAAATCTTACACATCCTTTTATTGATGGAACATTGATTAATGAATATGTGAAACTACTTCTCATAGAATTGTATGACTTTTGAGGAGGATAGTTTTAGCTAAACATACATGTATTAATATATATATACTATCCATGTTATTTCATCTAATTAGACTTGACTTTACTTGAGGGCAAGCAAAAAGTTAAGTTTGGGAGTGTGATAACTCTATAAAGGTAGAGTCATCAGTGTATTTTTCTACTTAATATTTATTCATTTTATTTTATAAGTAATACTTTTAGGGTTAAAAATATTAAAATATGAACTTTCTAGTGAAAAGGGATCAAAATGTATTTTTGGGGAATTTTTTAAAATATTTTGTTTATGAATTTTTTATGAAGTATTTAATGCAAAATCAATCAGAACAGGACACATGGACACTACGCAAGCAAAGAGAGCCAATTAGAGCGCGTTGCATATATAGCTGACTAGTCATCACCAAGTGAACACCACATAAGCAAAAGGGAACCAATCGGAGGGTCCCAAATGATGCAGATGTTGTCACATGTCAACACAGCATTCAATTTAAGTTTTGTTGAGTGGTCAACGAGTGTGCCATGCATTGTCATGGGATTAGTCCATTCCTTCCACTAGGGTTCAATGCAAACTGGATCAAAGAATCATAGCATGCCACGTGTCGATGAATCAACAAGCATTGACCATAACCAATCACTATTACAAATTTAAGCTTTTAAGCCGGTTAGGTGAACCGACTTAAAATGAGGAGACTTAAAATTTAAAGTCTATTCACAATCTAAACTGACTTTAAATTCTATTTATTTTTAACATATTTTGCACATTGTCTACTATCCTCACTATCTGTTTTCGAACACATAATAGTATAAGAAACCAAAATATGTTTAAAAGAGTTTTAAAATAGTACAAATTACTGAACAATTAAATATTAATTAATTATTTAAGAATTAAATTTATTACAAAAAATAATTTATATACAATACATACATATATTTAACTAAAATTAAAAATAAAGTGATGATGCTTCTTTTGTCATGGATTTTGTGATGCTCCCACTTTATTTCATGGAGAAAAAGGCTTTGTTTATTACTTAGAATCACCATAAATATCTCATTCATAATAACTAGGGAACTCTCCAATGAGATGAGATAGAGTTTGGACAGGAAAATATGTCCAAACAATAATTCATTCCTCTAAGCATCCATTAAACATCCATAGAACAAGCCTAAACTTAAGAGACACAAGAATAGAGAAATTAAAACATTAAAAAAATTACCATGGTGTTTTTCTTTGCTATTCAATATCATCATATTCTTTTCCTAGTTCTTCTTGTGATGTAATAATTTGAAGCATGTGTTCTGCCCATTCTTCTCGTAAATCTTCAAAAATTTGCATATCATGGCCGGATTTGTTCCAATCAAAGAATTACATGTATTTAAATTCAAAATAAGAATGTAACATCATGAATTCAAAAAAAATAACTTGTATATGTTAAAAATATATATTAGTAGAAGAGATTATCACATCTTTAATTAGAAGGTTGATATTCAAGGTGATTTCGCTCATAAATTTCATGACTCCATTTTGTTGTGGAACGTACAAAAACTAACTATACATGGTTTTTTATATTCGAACATCTTTATTATTCAATAGTAAAATTCATTAAATTATTAATATTTATCTGTACATACCATAACTTTGTTCCATATAAGCTTATGTGATTTTTTAAGAGCAATGCCCCTACTCTTTTTCCACAGTTTTCATGCCCTATCAAAGTTTAAAATAGTTGATTCTTTATTAAATATTACAAAGAACAATATAAGAAAAATAGCTAACTATAACTCTTGCATTTCAACAACTGCTTTTGTGTCTTTACTCAATTCTGTGCAAGCTGAGTCACAGTACCAAACATGATTGTCATATAGATCAAGGATTAGCAACATTCAATGATCTTGGCCTTGTTCAAACTTTAGTAGCCAAGGGATTATCAACTTCTGATTTCTATGAAATGTTAAGGCCCTATCAGATAATTATTTAGCTCTAATGCTAACATCATGCTCTTGATATTGATTGACAAATGATGAATCATAGAACATTTCTAAATGTGATAAGTGATTAGCTTGAAGTCAATAGTATAATGCCCCATATAAAATAAATATATATAAATAATTAGATAATATAAATATAATTATATGTTCTACATAAATTAAATTTACTTACTGATCAAGGACTCACATTTTCCACACTTGAATTATACTTAAATTAATCATTCGAAATTCAAATAGTTGCAATATGCACTCAATTGATATATATGTTTGCTCAATGTTTACGTAATAAATTTTTCTAGGAAGTGGCATAGTCTATCCATCATTTATGCTAGTCTTGCTTGTAATAATAGTCATCAAAGAGCCAAGATTTCTTCTAAAGTTTAAAGCATATTCATAACTATACTTTTCCACAGCTTCTTCTTGAATGACCTAGTGCACGATGATTATCCACTAGACATATATTTGCCATGAGATACTTTCTTTGTATCTCTTAAATGTGTCGCACTTACTAATTCTAGTATAATAGACTAAAGAAGAAGTATTATATATGTTAGTAACAATAAAAGAATAATAATATAATAGTAGTAAAAAATGTTTTATCTTAAGTAACAAAAATAATACCATATCAAAATTTATCACAACATGATTCGATGGCCAAGCCACATATTGTCCAAAAGCTTCTTGAACCGTGGTAACATCAGAAGGCACAGGTAGTGGAAAATGATGAAGCAATGATTGATCAATTACTATTCACCAATAATTTGGAAAATATTGATTATAAATCATTCAATCATCACTCAATTGTTGTACCGTTCCAATAGCAACATAGTCCGTAGATGATGGATGATTCAACAAACATTTCATATTATATAAAAAATAATAAAAATAATAGACTATCTACATGAGCATTAAATCTTAGCATAAATGATTCATAAAATGGAGGAAGACTCCTATACGGGGTAGCTATTGGAAGGACATTCTCATCAAAACATTCATCATGTGATGGATGGTAAGAATGCACATATTATATTGGAGATATTGAACCACTACCTGATTGCATCTGCATTTTTGGCATAAATGGAGGACCGATAGGATAACTATATCCCATAAAGGATATAGGTTGGGCGCTAAAAGATTGCATGTGTGGAATAGGTGGCATGGATGGTGGCATGCCTAGCATGGATGGTAGCATGCCTAGCCAATGGGATATGCCCTGATTGTAGTATGGATCTATGCCTAACATATGTTGAGATTGATATTGCTTTAAAGTGACAATCTCACTTAACACTAAGGCCTTAAATGAGCTCAATTCTTCTTCGATTTTACAATACTTCTCCTTAATAACCATTTGAGGCCTGGAATGTTAAAAAATTACATATAACCATCATATTGGCTTCCTCCCCGAACATGACTTGGATGCTCATGTTCAAATTCATGATATATCGCATCATTCCCTAGTTGTTCGATTATTTCACCCCTGGCTATTTATTCTTGAACAACTATCTACAAATAATAAAGGGAAAAAACATATAATACATTATTACATCAATATGAAAAAATCATAAGGACTTTGTATCAAGTTAAATTACTAGCCAACTTATTGAGTTGTTATTCTCCTTCTTTAGTCATTGATCGTTTTGAAAGTCTTTGCTTCTATATATCTATTCAAATCAGATAATCAGTCTACCTAATTTAGCTTCCTACATAAATTAAATAAATTTATTAACCATGACATCAACTTAAATTTGAAGAAAATATATATAAAAATAATTATAACTTAAAAACTTAGTAATACCATTTTTATCTAACTTTAAGATTTGATGACCTCCCGGTACGATTAGGAAGAATATTTTGCATTTGTATATTCTGATGTTCTTCCCTAATGATTTGAAACTCATCCATACGTCTATAATTCACGAAGTCTTGCCATACTTAAGGTTCAATCCAAGGGTGTTCTTCCGGGATTTTGTATAGTTCTTGTTCATTAAGTTGTTCCAAGTATAAAAACACATAATTTCTAGCCAATTTGAAAGTTTTGTATTCCTTCCATTCCTTATTTGCAATCTTGTAACACCTATTCTTTCAATTATAAAGGACTTTAAAATGATTCTATAAAAAACACATTTAGATGAGATATAAAACAAAAAAAGATATAATATATGTAATTAATTATAAAACAAAAGAGAATTACATAAATGGTTTTCCATATCATAAACTTTTCAACATCGTCAACCTTAGTCCAATCATTTATATTGATTGGTATACTTGACTTCACCAATCTACCAATAGAAGATTTAAATTGTTGGTCATTTTCTCCTAATGGATTACCAGTTGTGTCGAATGGAACAGGTACTATATCACCTGGATTAAGTGGAGCATCAGGTATATTAACACAACCTCTTCTATTCAAATGCCATAATATATCATTTGGATCTACAATCTCTAGTACCTTAGGATTCATGAAATATCTACAAACAATGATGAAATAGAAACTAATTAACAATTTTAAGTCCAAACATATAAACAAGAGTTATTAGAATAATATATAACATATATTATGTTTAATTAGGTTGTTGATCGTATATATAAATTCCTTCATAATCACTTCGATTCCATGACGAAGAATCATGGTCATCATATAAATTATCACATACATTAGGTAATTTGTTTGAAAAATGACTAATATTGGATAATGTATCTAACATGTCATCATCTTCTAAAGCATCACAATGGAAGAACTCTTTTTGTGGAGGTATTAACACAACAGACAATCTTATGTCAATTTGATCACTCATGTAAAATAATCATTTTGCATGAAGTGAAAATGTGAAAGGATCATCAATGTGACTTATCTTGGATAAGTTTACAAGGATAAATCCTAAATCATCTATTTTATATCTAACATTGATAACATCTTCGACCCAATCACACAAGAATACTATTTCATGGAAGACCTCATAATCGAGTTCCTAAATTTATTGAATTATACTATAATATGTTATATCAGAAAGTACAAGATTACCATCTTTTAAACTGGAAAATTGCCTAGTTTGTGCAACCATCTTCACACCACTATTCTGATTTACTAGGACTTTTTCATTTTCTTGAGTCGTAAACCTCAAACCATTAATTGTGAAACTAGAATATGATTTGAAATTGAATTTTAGACCATGTGCAAGCCATTCTAAAGTTTTTGTTATTTTATGATTGGGTTTGTTGAATTCAACTCAAATCTATGCATATAAAAACATGAAATACGTTTAAAATAAAGTTTTAAAACACTATATGGAAGTACTAATGAATTCTTGTGAATCCCTGGTCAGAAAAACCATTTTTTGCCTTCACATTATACAAATGAACTAATCCCCATATTTTAGTGTATTTCTAGATACAACGGTTTTTCAGAATCTTCTAGAAGTTTTTTAAAGGTCTCACGATCATCCTCATATAGTTCATATTTAATAGCATGAAACATATTTTTTATCTGTACATTCTGATAAGATGTTTATAATCCACTCACATTCTTATTTATCTCTTCTCATGAGTATTATCAATATTTTCTCCATGATAATACCAACATTTATAACTCAAAAGAATACTATTATAGATAAGGTGATACTTAACCTCGTCAACATCATGAAATTTCTCATTTTTACATTTAACACATGGGCATCGAATCATATTAATTTCATTATTACTATTTTAACTCCAGAAATGTAGTCCTCCTTGATTCTACACTTTGACATCCAAGATTTGTCCATTTTCTATTAATGACATTAAGCATATTAAAAATGTATCCAACCAATATATTTCAGATATTATTATATATGAATTCCCTAATTATTAGAATATCTATCAAAACATCATATAAAAATAAATACATAAAAACCAAACAATTAATAAACTCATAATAACATTAATAAATATATAATATTAACAATATTTATAATATATAATAATTTATATATTTATAGATGCATATAATTAATAATAATAAATATTTTATACATATATAATAATAATAAATATTAATAAACTCATTATACATTATCTACATATAAATATATATTGTATATTATATATGTATATATATATGTATGTATATATTTAATGCACATGTAAATTATTTTTAAAATTTTTAAGTTTAAAATAAATTAATATATATCAAAAACCTAAATACATAAAATTATTAAAATAAATAAATGAATAAAATATTTTATTCTCTTTTAAGTTTGAATAAAAATACATAACCTATATAACACAAAACTTTCTACACATAATATACATTAAAATAATATATATATATATATATATATATGTGTGTGTGTGTGTGTGTGTGTGTGTGTGTGTGTGTGTGTGTGTGTGTGTGTGTGTGAATAATAAGTGTAAAATAAGTCATAGAAATACTCACAAGAGCAAATGAAGTGACAAAATGAAGAAAAAAGAGTGTTTAGTAAGTGAGAAAGTGAAGGAAAATGGGTATAAATTTTTTGAGTATTATGCTAAAAAAAAATAGTAGATCTAGAAGAGAAATTTGAGAGGAAGAAAACTCACTAAACAACACCGGAATTGGCTGTTCAAGGTGGCCAAAAAATGAGAAATATTAGGAGGAGGACGGTCAGTTTTATGGTAGCAGTTGAGATTGGAAGAGAAAACAATACATGATTCTATCTAACAATGGGGGAGAGAAAAGATAAAATGAAAAAAAATTAAGGTAGGGTCGGTTAACATGTAAGACCGACGCTACACATAGGGCTGGCACTATTTTTCTTAATTTTTTAAGTCGGTCTTTCAGCATACCGAATTAAAATTCATTATAAGTCCGTTTTTCTCACAAACTGACTTTAAATCCTAACTTAGAAGCTCCTTTTTGTAGTAGTGAATATGCCCTACTACACATTGCATGTTGATTCATCCCGTGTTTCTCCCCTACCATATGTTACAATCCTATTAGCCAACGCTGTTTGATTTTCTTTTTTCATCTCAACCTTTGATTTCAAGTTAATCTAACAATCCAAATTTCATCTCATCCTAATTTAACCCCTTAATTGCACTAAAATCTTACATAATCGAATTTACTATTTTTTAATCAAGTTTTGGTGCAAGAAGAGATAAAATACAAAAAAAAGTTCAAAAAAAGATACAACACTATTTTTCATCAAAGGAAATCGTTCATTTAGTTTTGCTTTGTTTCTCTTCTTTAGTATGTCTTTTTAACGTAAAAACATTGTTTATTTATATGCAAAATTGCCTATTTTTTATATGGCCAAAAATTGGTCACATAACTAGCCAAATTTTAGTTACAAAAATATTTGATGTTTTTGTCAAATGTAATTGCAACTAACCTTTTATTTTTAATATGATTGCACCTAACATTTTTATTTTCTTTCACTTCTACGTGAGCGGGACTTACAAAGGATTCCCATACAAATGAAAAATGTTAACAGCATCAGTCGTGATTGCATTATTTTTAGTAATAATTGACAACAACTCATTTTATTTGCATACTTATGGTAAAAAATTACATAATTATTTAATTTAAACTGTATTTTATGGCATATACTTTTAATTATTTGAAACACAGACATTACAATTTTAAGATGAGCATGCGGTTAAGCTACCCATTGGGAATAGTTTTTCAATATATATCTTACATATCATGTTATACTGATCACACAAAGCAATTAATTAAATGGAGGACAATCATCCAAAACCTCACACTTGTATTTCCTTATCCACTACAAGGCCATGTTATCCCAACTGTCAATCTAGCCCTGAAGCTTGCTTCAAAGGGCTTCACTATCACTTTTGTTAACACTGAATGGATTCACCACCATATTACCAGGTCCCAATCCAACAACAATAATGATGATGACATCTTCGCCGGAGCACGTAAATCCGGTTTAGACATCCGTTATGTGACAATTAGTGATGGTTTCCCAAAAGGGTATGATAGATCTCTCCGTCAGGGGCAGTTTTGGGAAGGTTTCTTTCATGTTTTTCCAAAAATTTATTTCATTCAGAACAACAACCTCCAGTCACTTGCTTAATAGCTGATACTTTTTTTGGCTGGTCTTCAATTATAGCTAGAAAATACAACCTTGTTAATATTTCCTTCTGGACTGAACCAGCTTTAGTTTTTACTTTTTTCTACCACTTGGATTTGCTCATTAAGAATGGTCATTTTGCTTCTTATGGTATGTATAATCTTCTTTGCTCTATATATATTACTTTTGATTTTTTTTTTTTCCCAAACTCACAAACTAGCCCTTAGTTTAAATTTGAGTATTTGAAAGAAAACATTTGAAAATTGGGTAATTTGGGGTAAAAAATTGTGTATCTCACAAAAATATCATAATGGTTGAATTTCAAAAATTAAAGAGTATTTTGTGCAATCAAAATGCCCTTATAATAAGTTCGTGTGGAATATCTACAGGATTATGTGTAATATCTGGATAATTATAGGTGGTATGTTTTGAACCATGCTTAAGGGCATTTTTGTTCTTTATAAATTTCCAGACATTTTCTGATATTTTTCAAAACTCAACTTTACATTGTGAAATAACTGGAACCAAGTTGATACAAATTATTTTGAATTTTCTAGTTGATTGATTTACTTTAATTTGAATATGACTATTATTAGATAATCGTGAAGATACAATCGACTACATACCAGGAGTTGAAGCAGTTGAGCCAAAGGATTTGATGTCAATGCTACAAACTAGTGACACAACAAAGTTGGTGCACAAAGTCATATACAAAGCTTTTGATGATGTTAAGAAGGCAGACTTTGTTCTTTGTAACACAATTCAAGAGCTTGAATCCCAAACAATTTCTAGTCTACAAGAGAAGCAACCAATATATGCTATTGGACCAATTTTTCCATCTGGGTTCTCCAAGAGCATTGTGGCTGCAAATCTTTGGCCAGAATCTGACTGCACAGAATGGCTTAGTACAAAGCCTCATGGTTCTGTTATATATGTCTCATTTGGTAGCACAGCTAGTATTAATGCAAAGGATATTGAAGGAATAGGACGTGGACTTGTGTTAAGTAAGTTGAATTTCATTTGGGTTGTACGCCTTGGTGAAAGTTATGATCAAACCAAATATTTGCCTGATGGGTTTGAAGATGAAATTAAAGATAAGGGTATGATATTTCCTTGGTGTTCTCAAATTTTATGTGATTTCAAACCCTGCAATTGGAGGGTTTTTAACACATTGTGGATGGAATTCTTTGTTGGAAAGTATGTGGTTTGGTTTGCCATTGTTGTGTTTTCCACTTGCAGCTGATCAGTTGACTAACAGGAAATTGATGGTTGATGATTGGAAGGTTGGGCTCAATCTTTGTGATCGAAAGCCATTGTCGAGAATCGAAGTAGCGGAGAAGATTAACATTTTGATGAGTGGAAAATCAGCAGAAGACTTGAGGAAGGAGATGATTAAAACAAAGCAAGTATTAAGAAATGCATTGGCCACTGATGGGTCGTCAGAAAGCAATTTACATGAGTTCATTTGCAATGTGAAGACCAACATTAGTAATAGAAAAATTAATGGTTAATGGAATGGTAGAATTTGTAGGCGCAAGTGGTTTGTGGTAAGTTGTAACCGAACATTGCCCCAATTTATAGTGAAGTCTTTTAAACAAGTCTAAGCCATAACATTTTTTAATATATTGCAGCCTGGGAACTTCTTGAAATAAATGTAAAACTCCTTTTTAATTAAACTAGAAGACAGAAGACGACTGGGACAAATAAATAATCGATGAGAAACTAGCCATTTTTTTTTTTGGAAATTACTATTTACACACTCACATGCATTTTAAACAGAACCCATTTACTGTCAATGTCCATTTGAAACATGCGTCATTGGGCTGACTTTTCCATTTCTTTTTTATATCCCATGGCTTGGTTTAAATTTTCAAGGTAGGATCCTCCAAATTTGGTTGCGATCTTACCATTTCAATTAGATTAATTTGCACAAAAGTTCACGCAAAAGCAAATGCTGCAAATACACTAAAGTTCAAGCAAGTAAAATGACCAGATGAAGTTAGAAAGGAAACTGTACTTGACAAAACGCCAAGGAAAGAAGAATGTACATTAAACTACCATTGGAACAAAAGACGTGACATCTTTTAATTTTTTCCTTCTGGTATACAAAGTTGCATACTGTATTAAACTTTTTAAAGTTATAAAACTAGCAAAACAGATCGAGGATCCAGTTGGAACTGGTGGAAGCACCACAGCAATGCAGCCCTCGAGACAGCCAACGGGCAGAAATCAAGCTCGGTCAAACTCCAATGTGATCATATCTACAAAAAAATCATCAGAAGTAATATATTGTTTTGCAGGTGTTAAACCTCACTTCCAATTTTAAAATCTGAAAAGGAGGTAGATCCGGTTTCTCGAGCTTTGACTGATGATGCTGGTTCTTTCTTGTCTAGTCCAAAAAATGAGCAATTTTGAAATGCATCCAGACTGCTTGCTATCAGGCGGTTCAATCCACTAAGGCTATCGCTTAGAATAAATTCCTCACTCTGGTATTTACTTGCTGGCATGTCTAAATCCAATGGCCCCAAAGATTCAGGCTGCAATAAATCAAACATAAAATCAGATCAATGTCTAAAATGCCAGCTAATAATAAAAAGATATTTTGTATAAAAGCTACACCAGTAAAATCACGAGTAGTGGAAAATAAAGACAAATAAAATGCTAAAAGAAAAATACCCAATACATGTCGGCAAGACCACTGAACTCTTTTTCTGGATTGTCCAGAAGTGGAGCAGACTGACACTCATCCATAAGCTCTCCCGGAGTAGGATCATTTGTGGCTCTCTCCATATGAGGTAGATCCTATGGGAAACGATTCAACGAGTTACATGTAATGTTAGTTGGTAATGACTAAAGCTAATTTCCAGCTACTGATAGCTCAAGGGAACATCAATATGATTTGATACCTTACTAACACAGCCAGAATCCACTAAGCACCTTCTAGCATTTTGATTATATGCCTCACCAGATTGACCATGGGATTCCTGAGAGTTAATAGGACTCTTTTGAAAAGAAAAGGCATCACATGTTTCTTCAGCATCCCAGATGGAAGAATATGCATGGGATGCCACAGTAGGTTGTCCTTCCATCTTTTCTTTATGTCTAGAAAAATGGGCGGCAATAGCAGCATCAAATGAGTCGCAGCTAAATGGTATCTGCTGAATGCATTGGGAGTTTCCTACAGCAGTTTGATTATTGCAGTCTGCATCATGAGACACTCCGGAAAGTAGATCCCCAATGCTTATGTTTGTTAGGCTATCCGCCCATTCCCCAGCAGAAAGTGGAATCCCATTGCTTAGTCTCAAGTCATCCTAAGTTTACAAGAAATTGTGTTCAAGGTAGTGAGAATTTTAATGCAGTCAACTAAAATTGAGGGAAAAGAGGAGAGACAAGTACCTCATCTCCCGATTGTCTCATGGCAGTTTCAGCACCATCCTTCTTTCCTTGCCACGACATATTTGGTGCAGGATCAGAGGTTTCCATGACATTATTGCTTGAATCTATATAACAGAACCTTTCCCTTTTATTGGGCCCACCATTTGAAGACAAATCAAGAGCATGGTTTTTATTGATCAAGCCTGAAAGTTCTTTACTGAAATCCATGCACTGATGACTAGTAGATGACACATCGACTGAGGCCAAATCCGTGATCTGCTCCTTTCCCTTTTCCACATTTATATTATTTTCTCCTGGCATGCAGGACAATTCCATTGGTGCATGTGCTTGCAAAGCAATAGACTGCAGTTCCGTAGAGGAAAACCAACCATACCTACAAGCAAATATTTTATTGTCATTCATAATGTGGATGAACCTAACACATGCAAGTAATTTACCTAAGATGACAAAAATAAAAGCAAAGTAGTAACCTTAAACGGAAAACTGAGGGACTTCCAATAATGGCATATACATCTGCTGCAGTGACGACTGAATCCAGTGTCCATCTCTGACAGCCTACTAGTTTTTCCCTTTGGGCACTGTAAGGGAAAAGCAATATGACTCCAGAGGCAACATTTGAATTGCCCCATTTGCGATTTAGATGTTCAGCGACTGATGATATCTTTTTACGACTACTAAGAGTGAGCTCCAGGTGTGGATTATGTTTATCCTGTGAACATATCAAAACCACTACATTACCCTACAAACGTAGTGAATCTAATGAAAATAGAAAATCAATCATCACAAATACACCCACCACTTCCAAGGCTCTCCTAGTACCATCATCAATAGGGAACAGCTGAAGTTTAAGTTTCATAGCTGAGTTAACATTATTCTCCACTTGGGCAAAGCTAGGCAAAGTGGGCAAAACATTGTCAGCATGATCCGAGCTCATTTTCCCTGAAAATAAAATCGAAATAACCATTTAAATCAAGGTGATTTTCATAACATATAACGAACTTCACCAAAAATTAATGACTGATAAAAAAAACTGTAATCACCCGATATATACATGAGATATTACTAATTCAGAATGTAGGATGAATTTGCTGGTCAAATTGGGGATATTTGACCTAATGCAAATTTTCAATAACTCATCCTACATTATGATTTAACTCATATCCCAAGCGTATACTGTGAGTTTTCCCTAAAAATAGCCATACTACAAAAAGTTCCACCTGCTGCATTTCTGTCTTCTTCAACCTCCTTAACAATTGTTCGTTCCAGGTGCTCAGCAGCATCAGCAACCAAAGAAACCCCAGCAATTGCAGCCTTTTCCCATTTTTTATAAGCAGCAGATGATCCTACACCTGCATGATCCAGTAGCAACCAGTTCAGCATAAATTCAATCATGTGGCACTGGAAAAGCTGACCTTCACAAGATTTGCAATTAATTTGTTTGATAGATCAGGTATTAATATTTATTTTATAGCATTCTAATAATTAGAAATAGATAAGGCAATAACATCACATAAGATTTAACGATTTGAATAACCATTTTTGCATTTAAATAGATTAACAATGCAATATCCATCGCAAGTAAATCCAAAAAAAATTCCAGGCTATAGACAGAATGCTATTGGTGGCACATGATTCACATTCAAACATCATTTTGAAATCCCACTAGAAACACCATTACTATTGCATGCAATAATTTCTATATCTATGTAACAACTGCAATAGAAAAAATAAAATAAATTAATGATATGTTTATGTCCGACTTTAAAAACTACCAGTTAGTTAAAACACTTTAGCTATAAATGGATCGCTACTTCTCAACAGCTTTGAAATAAAAAGATGCCACAAAAATCAGCATTGAAAAAGGCGAATCTGAAGCATGCCTTGAGGCTCACCTTCAGATGAGACACATAAAGAAGTATCCGAGCTATAGCCTCTAATATAAATTTGAGGTTTATGTCTTTTTTCTTGTGAAGCACAATCCTTGAGGCGGTTGAGGCTTAAGCCTCGAAATTTTTTGATTTTTTGTAAGTTGGGTCATGGGCTATCCACTACAACCCGACCCAAGTTTATTTTAAAAATCATAAATTAAAAAAATATAAAAATAAAAAACTCAATTCATACACAGAACAAATAAGGGAAAAAAAATTTAATTCTTCCCACTCTACCTCCAAGCCCCCATCGTTGTTCTGAGTTCACAATGTTCTTGTGAATTTCAGTGCTTGCTTATTTGCTTATGTATTAATTAGTTTGAATATTGAATATTTGTATCACAATTAGAAACCATAGAATATTAATTAATTTTTAGTTATCTATTTATCTCTTTTTTATCATTACATAGTGGTGAAATTCTTCCATGATGTTATTCATCTTTTCAAAGAAGAAATGTTCCCTGCTTAACTTTCTTTGTATGTGATGCCTGTGATGCCAACACTTATCTATATATATAGATGTAGCTTATACTGTTCAATAAGAGCATATCTATGTCTCGAATCCAGTGCCTCTTGCATGTTTAACGAGCACTCTACAATTTGAGCTACACCTCCATATTGAGTAGTGAGATCTGCTTTGCTTAATTAATTTTTATTTTCATCCTTATTGGGTTTATATTTCTTATTATTTATATTTTTAAAGTTTCTTTGAAGGATACATTTGAGGCTTATGCCTCAGACTTCCTTGAGGCTTATGCCTTGACTCATTGGAGGAAAACATCTAGGTATAACTTGGAAAAATTCAGTCCAAAATCAGCATGCTATAGTCAAGTGTCCAACACCAAAAGAAGAGTAACATATCCGTTCCAGGCAATAGATGTTGAAATCATGCTTAATTGAAAATCATATATTTAATTATATTCCTGTATCACAAAAGGACAATTAAACAGCAAGAGACAAGAAAAGGGAAAAAGAGTCCCCAGCTACTGCACCTTTCCTCAAAACAAGAGACGAAGCGATGAAGTAGCAGAAATAGAAACAAAAGAATTCACCTGGCTTCCGTCTTTGCCTTGCAGGTTTCATGATAGTTGAGTCTCCTTTACTAATGCCACGGTTAACGCCCACGCTTATGTTGCACTTCATTGATGATTTTCCAGGTCCTACTTTCTGAATGTTTCGACTGTCAACAAGGACAAGTTTAATAGTACGATTATCATTCCCTGATACTCTACCCTGATTTGAGACGGTGATTGGAGTGAGAGGGCAGTTTTCCCCCTGAGAGGGACGTTTCCTAACGCTTTTTTTCCGGTCTTTCATAAGTTGGTGCTCCTTCAAGGGAAATATGTGTCAGTGAGTCCAAAACACTCATAAAGCATCAATTCCATCTGAAGGAAAAGGATGGAAATAGACAGTAGAGACTAACCAAGGCTTCAACAAATATCTTAAATCTACGAGGCTTCAGGTGAAGCTTTGATGCTTTGCAGCTGTATTTTTCCAATAAAGACCACCTGTAACAATTTCATGCATGTTACGAGAGATCACAAGATCTCATCTTATTCCACAAGAAAGTTCTAAGAATAAAAGTAATATCTATTTTCAGAGAGCTGCTTAATACCATATTGCCCGCACTATATCTATTACAGGCATGATGAGAATAAGGAAAGGTAAACATTAATGCTTCTAAGCAAATATAATCTATGATATCTAAATGAGATAAGTTAATATGCCCTAAGTATGAAATTTCAAATCCAGAGTTCAACATCATTGATCCTCTACCACAGTTCCACAACTGAGTCAAAAACAACTGACAGCCAGCAAGAAAAAATGAAACAATTAATGTTAGTATTACCATCGAAGCATTGCAGCATTAGTATCTCTAGAGTTCTTTGCATCCAGATATAATCCAGGACCTAGGAGCTTGTTCATACGCCTCACAAGTCGATAGTAATAATGTCTGACCTGAAAATTGTGAAAACAAATGAAAGTTTCAATACAATATAGTAAACTAATACTCAGAATATATTCTTAAGAGAATCAAAAACTATGAAAAAATTTCGTAAAAATAACCTATGAATCATTGAATAAAAGAAAACTCAATGAGATTTTTGCATCAAATACCTGATCCTTATTTTTACTTTGGACACGGCTAGTGATCTTTTCAAAATTCTGCAATCAATGGATAAAGAAGTTTAGGAATAATTCTGGCATGACGTAAATAGTCTAAATAGCAAGAGTAAACACTGATAATAACTTACCTTGCCAACTTGTCGTAATGCAGTAAAGAAACTTTCTTCCTCTTGACGTGTCCAGGCAGCCCATTGTCGTGTTGGCTTTTTTACTGCAGCAGACATTCATACGATAACTAAAGCTTATATTGTCTCACTCATGATTACAGCATAGTCATCGTGCTAAGCAATCAAATAAACAGTGTAATAAAATACCAGGCTGCAGTGGCACAACATGAGCGGGAGTAAACGAGGCCACACTATGTTCCCCTTCCCGAACTGCAATATTCTCTGGATGAAGGTGGGCCTCAGATTCAAAGATGACCTGTGACTCCATCAGCAATTTAAATCCATCGCACCAAATCTATCTGTTAATGATGCCATTGACTTCAGGAAGCTCTAAGTGATGCTCTAGATTGTCCTTAAGATCGATGCTAACTAGGTCTTATGAGTCTTTGGTAGCATTACTCCAAAGAATTCCAACATTCAAGACAAATTCGCATTCCAAACCAAACCAATCTTAAATTCCCAAATTTGAGACTTCCCAAACTTAGCAAAAGTTGGACCAAGTTCAATGTTGAAATTAAGGGTTTGGCCAAAAAAATAAAAATTGTTGTAAATCCTGGGACGAACCTCACCTTATTGGATGAAAGCCCACGCTAAGAAGAGTTTGCTGGTTAAAAATATCGACGGTCAACAACTGTTCCGTCGGGGGCAGAATGAGCAGAATAGATCGCAAGCTCGTGAAACTTCTATCGGGGTTCCAGCGGCGGCAGCGTCTGGGACCACTCAAGTTAGAAGGCCGGCAACGTCTGAAGTTATATGAAATCAAGAAAAGTGTAACATAGAATTAGATTTTCGATGTGTACATGTATTAGATCCAAACAAATACATTAAATTGGGACTTTTCTTTTAAAAAAAAAAAAAAACAACCACAACACAAGAAATATATATCGAACAATTTTATCTTTCCTTCCCTGAGTTCCTCTATCCTTGAACAATCAATCAATTAGGCCTAAAGTTTCGTAGTAATATAAACTATAAATACCAACTACAAAAAGGATCAAATAACTAAAGCTGTAAGATCAAATTTATCAATACCTGAAAGAAATTTCTGGGCATGAACAAACCCTAATCTATATCTGAAACTTCAAATATTCAACAAATCACAAATTTGCAGAAAAACCTCTACTATTCGAGAAGGGTGAGAAAAGGAAATTAGGGATTTTACTCAAGAAAAAATAAAATAAAATTTTAGAATATAGAATAAACCGTCATTAGTTAATTTAATTCAACTTCAAACTTAGTCAAAAAATTACAAAGTAGAAACATAAGTCACTGAAAAAAATATATATATATATATTCTAAGTAAAGGAAAATTGTGGGGAATATTATTTTTAAAATTTTCATTTTTTTTTCTTTTCTTCAGATATGTCAATAACCATGGTATATAAACTCTTAGGTTTATTTATTTATGTTAATTTGATGTATTAAATTATCTAAAAAAAATAGATAAAATAATATAATATAATTTTTAATATTTTGGTTTATGAATAGATCAATTGCGTTGTTAAGGTTGGTACCTTTCTTAGGCAATTTGCTATTCCACTATTGCTAATGCCTTTCTTAGGCAATTAGATAATGATAACAGCTGTAACAAAATTCTTATTTCACTTTCATAGTTGTTACTTTACTTTTCATATCACGTTCAAAAATCAAAATCTACATTTTATAAAAGTATAACTTCAACATCAGATGCTTGCTTTCAGAAAAAGAAAAAAAGTCAGATGCTTGTTTATTATTAAAATTCTTCCTTTTGCCCTTTTCAATCATCACTTCAAATGTTCAACCATATCTGGACTATTATAGGTTGTGTATAAAAACTAGGCAACAAATTGAATTGTACTTAAAATTTTGCAGCCCATGGGTTCGCATATCAAATTCGTTGTAATAACATTGTTTAATTTGATCCAAAACTAGATACATAAGATATCTGGGTACATTTATTTGATGAAGTTCAAACAAGATTCAACAATGTTTTAACTTGAGACTGAAGGAGTATTAACTTTTAACCATTAGACAAGGCCATCGACTCAAAAATAGTTCCATGAAAACTAAAGATATTCGTTTGTGAAATAATCAGATCACAAATATGCACCACTTCACTTGTTATCATGGATCAAGGTATTCATAATTTCCTCAATATATCTGCGATATTTTTCACTTGTATATTAGAATATCCGTGTTTACAAAATAAATTGAAGCCTATAGCAAAGAATCTATCCTACCTGCATAAAGCTTATCATTTTTTAGTGGCCTCTAAAGAAGCAGTAAGATATCAAGTTTGTTCCACTAGCTCCTGGCCAACTTGTTTCAAAAATCACACCAAGAACCTCACTAGCTGGATGTTGATTTAGAAAACAGTAGTCTGTACATAGGAGCACCACGATCTAAGACATGTCGCTCCCAATCTGACTGAACTCCAAATGGGTTCTCCTTAAGCCACCCTTGGTTGTATTCGTCATCACCTTCATGCATGAGAAGTTTACCCTTGCCATATTTCAAGAAATCCTCTTTCATTCTCACGGCAACTTCTTCTACGTCCGATTGCAGAAAGACCTACAAATTGCGACCAAAGTTATTATTGTAGTGACTGGACTATAGAATTGATACCAGCTTGCTTGTGAAATTGTCTTTAAGTAGTTGATGCATGAAAATAATGGAAGGAAGCCAACAGTTCTTGGTTAAACAAGTGACTGATCGACATAACTTATGTAATTGGACCAGACTTGAAAAATTGGATTTGATAAAATTATACTACTACCTTTCCATTACATACTAGGAGATCTGTCACCGCTTCAACTAATGACCTTTGCAACATTCTCCATCTATGCTCTGGCTTGTTGAAATCAGGATTCGGACACTGGGTGGGGAAAAAAATCCCACTTTAATTAGGACATTTATAGTTTGCACAAGTAACTCAAAATGTCTATAGCATGACTTCATTTCTAGGCAGCGGGATTTCTTATTTTTCAAATGATAACAAGAGAAGGAAGGCTTCAAATGTTATTGTTGTAATTTCTTGATAAATGCTATAACCTAATAAAAATATGAAATAAGATAGAAATTGCCCTTTAAAGATCCATACTAGCTTGGCTAACATGTGCCATCCTTCTGCCAAAATTCTTAGCTTATACGTTTCTTAAATGCATAAACGATATAATTCCTAGAGTTTTACTTGTATCACATGCTTGATATCAAAGTCTGAGAGGCACATCAGCATGAATCATAAAAACTTTGATAAAAGAAATAGGAAATTCAAGTGATGTAAGATGGTACTCCCAACCTGTATTGACACAAGAACTAATTTTCCAGGATAGCTACAAACTATAGAACGAAAGGTTGATGTTGCATTTGTTGCAATGAAGTACCTGGTGCAGACAAAAACAAGACAGATTGGCTAAGCTGATAAATACCATTTAGGTAATAATAACAGCCAAAGTGATGATCCCTCAACCACGAGATTTTAGAGACACTAACTAGATGCATTGAAGTTCATCATGAACTTCTTTGCCAACCAATTACAATTTGTAATAAGTTCAAAACAGTATGAGACTGAGCCTGCAACCCTTACACATTCCTTATGTCAAGTTGTCTTATTGAATGCAAGCCACGGCTCACAAGCTGAAAGAAAGTTACAACTTATTAATTGATAATAAACAATTAATAATTTCGTAAAAAGGACTAAAAAATCCAAGGGCAGGAAACCTTTTCATTAATCTCTATACCGAGAAAATTCCAATCCTTCCTTTTGTTAGCCATTCCTAAAAGAAAAAGTCCATTGCCTGTCATACATATCCTAAACTCAGTAGATAACCAGGCCCATTATATCTCAGAAATACATGGAAGAACATAATTCTTTCAAAGAAAACCAAAAAAAGGCGGAAATATGGGATTCCATTATATCTCAGAATATGAAACTGAAAAGGGCATGTTTTTGGCAAATAGAGCTAGTAACTATCCGATCCAGAAAGGAGAAAACAATACAGTGAGGGAAAAAATTTCAAACCAAGCTAATATTTAGCAACCACTATTCTTTCAAAGAAAACCACAGAAACGAGATTCTCATTATGAGCCAAAACATTAGACTAGAACATAATTCATCTATGGTAAGGAAACCCTAATAGTAATTCTATCAATTAATGAATTATCCATAATATAAGCATCAAGATGACAAGCAAATAACTAAAACAATTGGAATTCCCGACCGAATAAATTGTATATTGTGTGTTTGCTTCTAGACTTACTGAACTTTCAGAAGAATGGTATCGGTTGGTCACTTTCTTTCCAACTTTCCTAATTAGCACACAATTATAACAAAACTAAACCATAGTAATCAGGGCAAAAGGGGGTAAAAAGCATACCACTTCCGATATCAACAACTAATGGTTGAGCTCGGTTAGTAAAAATATCATTCCAGTCAATCTTAAATGGGTATGCCTGCATAAAGAAATTACTATAAATTAAAATAATATCCTTAGATTTAAATTTAATGTATGTAATACGTTAAATAAGATAAGATCTTAATGAAAAGAAAATACATAAAATATATATATAAAAGTAAGAATATAAAATAAGTAAACTATGGAATAGATTGTAGGACTAAGAGAGGCTAGAACAAATGCGTTCTGTTATATTGTTATATTTTTTGAATGAATTCGTACACAACTTTACTCTCAATTTATAATACAAATAAATGATCAAAAAAAAGAAAAACAAATTAAAGACAAAATCAATTTACATTTGAATTTCAAATATTTCAACACTTTCTCTCAAATTAGAACATAAATACTAATTATATCCAAGTCGTAGAGAAGTCATCGAAGTTTGGTCGGTGAGATCCTTTTGTAAATATATCTGTTTGTTCTTTTGTGGGAACATAAGTCATGCAGATAGTTCTGTCTTTTTTCTTCTCTTTGATAACATGTCTTAGTTCTGTTATGTTCTACTGGATTATGAGAGATATTGATGACGATTTTGTTATCACAGAAGAATTTAATCGAAGATTATACTATGATCTGAAGTTCATTCAAAAGATTTTTTAACCATAAGACTTCACAAATTCCTTGTACAACTGCTCTAAACTCTGCTTTAACACTGCTCCTTGTGATCACGTTCGGTTTTTTTACTTTTTCAGGTTACTAAATTTCCAAAAATAAAAGTACAATATCCTATAGTGGATCTTCTATCTTCTACTAAACCAACCCAATCTGCATCAGTAAAGAATTTTATATCACTATTTCCACTTCTTTGAAGAGTGCATGTGTTGACTGACGACGCTAACTGCAAATGTGATATCAAGCCAAGTTTGAGACAAATAGATCAGTTTTCATACTAATTTTTGATATCTATCTATGTCTATTGGTTTTCCCTAATTTTCATTCATTTTCCAACTTCTATTAGAATGCCACTAGGTTTACAACCGAACATACCGGTTTCCGTAAGAATATCAAGAATGTATTTCCGTTGGGATACACTTATTCCTTTTTTTGATCTTACAACTTCCATCCCTAGAAAATACCTCATTTGTCCCAAATTCTTAACTTTGAATTCTGTGGAAATTGTTTTTTCAACCTTTCGATTTCACCTAAATCATGATTATATCATCAACATATACTATCAAGACAACTTTTTTCCTATTTCTAGTATGACAAAACAATATTGTATGATCTGATTACCTCTATTGATACTCTTGTTTCTTCATCACTTTTGTAAATCTATCAAACCAAACTCTAGGAGATTGTTTAAGGTCATAGAGTGATTTCTTTAGTTTAAATATAGTATTTTCTCCTTTACTGAGGTATAATTATAAAGACTTCTTCTAATTTTCCATTAAGTAATGCATTTTTTATATCATTTTTGATGTAGTGGTCAATCTAAATTAGCTGCTAAAGATAAAAGAACCTTGACTGTATTGAGTTTAGCCAATAGTGTAAATGTTTCAGTGTAATCAATCCCATAAGTTTGTGTAAATCATTTTGCAACCAAACGAGCTTTTTACCTTTCTATTGTCCCATCAACATTATATTTTATTGTAAAAATCTACTTACAACCAACAAGAGTTTCCTTTTGTTAGTTTTGTCACACCCTAAGTATTATCTTTTTCGAGGGCTTTTATTTCTTCCATAACAACTTCATTTCATTCTAGGACTCTCAAGGCCTCATGACTATCTTTGTGTATTTTTATTCTATCAAAGTTAGTGATAAAAGCACGAAAGTCAAAAGACAATGTTTTATAAGAAACAAATCTAGAAATTGGATGAAGAGTACAAGATCGTGTTTGTTTTCTAAGAGCAATGGAGAACTCATGAGATTTAGTGGATTCAGAGTTACCTGGATTCAATGTAGACTCATGGTTATTTTAATGGATTCAGAGTTACCTGAATTCAATGCAGACTCATGGTTATTTTAATTTATCACCGATTTTGACTCTTGAAATGCTTCAAGTGTGAAGCTCTTCTCTATCAATTTTGACCTCCATGAGTGAGTTACTATATCTTTGTTATGTTTATCTATTTCTGCCCCTGAGTTCAAGTTACTCTCAATGGTGCAACGAGGTGTGTTTGGCTAACAATCTGGTTCAGACTCAATGTATGGGTTATTACTTTGTTTGTGAGTAATTTTGTAAAAAGAATTAAGAATGAGGTCATAGTTCAAGTATTGATCAAAAGTTCTACTCTTTGTTATACCATTTTCTCCCTGAGGAGAGGTCTTTTGGTAGTAAGGAATGTTCTCAAAAAATGTGACATCGAAACTAACAAAAATCTTATGAGTAGATGGATAGCATTTGTAACCTTTTGAGTAGAAGAATAACCAATAAAATGCATTTAATAGCTTTTGGATCTAATTTAGATTTGTGTTTTGAATGGTTTTGAATATTTATACAACCAAATACTTTTAGGGTCAAGGTAGATTATAAATGTGAAAGAGTAAAGGAATTTTGTAATTTTTTGAGAGGAGTTTCAAATGAAAGAACCTGATTGGGATATGATTAATGAGATATGCGGAAGTGAGAACATCTCCTCGAAAACTTTTTGGCATGTTTATGGTAAACATCAAAGTCCGTGCTACTTTGAGGAGATGTTTATTCTTATGTTCAGCTATCCCATTTTGTTGGGGTGTGTCCACACAAGAATTTTAATTTATTATCCCATGATTTTGAAGATAATTTGTAAATTATGATTGAAATACTCAATGTCATTATTAATAAAGGTGACGAACATAAGTATCATCAATAAAGGTGACGAACCACTTATTCTAAGTATGATTAAGGATACAAGATGGTCCCCACACATCATTGAGAATCAAAGTAAAGGGTTTGGAGGATTTATATGGTACTCTGGAAAAGAGGTATGTTTATGTTTTGCAAACTTACAAATTTCACAATGAAGTTTAACTATTTTATTATTTGAAAAAATAGAAGGAAATAACAATTACAGATAATGAAAATTTGGATGCCTCATTCTATTATGACATAACAATATTTCGCTATCACTAGGATCAGAAACAGAATTACAAATAGCAATTGACTAATTCCACTCGCTTTAATCTCAACAAAATAGTACATACCATCACACTCTCTAACACTACCAATCATTGTCCTCGATAATAAGTTCTAAAAGACACAATAAGATGGAAAAAAATTAGCAGAACAATGATAGGCTTTTGTCAATTGATTAATGGGAATTAAGTTACAAAATAAGTTCAGCACATGAAATATAAAATTGTAAGTTATAGAATTCGAGATTCGAATACTCCCTTTTTCCAATAACAGACGATAGAAATCTGTTTGCAATTCTATCTTTAAGATTTTCAACACAAAGTGTATAAGTGGTAAATAAATTATATGCACCGATCATATAATCTGACGCTCCATAATCAACAATCCAAGGGATTTTTTTTTTTAAAACTGGTAACAAAAGCATTAAGTGATTACCTTTGTAAACTAATGAGGTAAATGACTAACCCGTATTTTGAAAATTGAAAAACAATTTATAAAGTTGATCTAGTTGAGTTGAATTAAAAACAATCTTCGTAATAGGAGTAAATCTCTCGTACGACTTACAAGACATCTCTAGCTGTGGGTAAAAATAGATAAGTCTTACCGATTGAAAGAATCGTCGAATGGATGAGCCAAGATGTAATTATAGAATTTTTCGAGCTCCAACATTGGAATGCATCAAAATTTGTTATTATTGGCTTTCTCGTGTCTCAAGTAAGATAACCCAGTTTTCCCTTTCCATTGATAACTAATTTTACCAATTTAGCCCATTCCTTGAAATTTCTACAATTTACTTTTTCTACAGAGAGTTGTAGAAATGGACTATCATTTGAACTCATGATAGTAATAGGTTTTGAATTTTTGTTAAGAATTTCAGAGCTTGTTTTTGATTTATTAGAAGCTAATAGATCTTCCATTGCTCCAATACCATATGGAATATGCTCTAGGACTAATAGAGGTTAGAACAAATGTATTCTGTTATATTTTCTTAATAAATTTGTACACAAATTTACTCTCAACTGATAATACAAGTAAATGATCAAAAGGAAAACTAATTAAAGGCAAAATATCCTCTCAATAATTCAAATAATATACTAACCATGTACAACTCACTAAAATCATTACACTAAATGCAAAATAAATTTACATTTGAATTTCAAATAGGAAAAAATATCACAAAGATCCTTATGAAATTAAAAAAATTGCAAACATAATTGATAAAGTTATTACCATATTTTATCCCCGTTCTGTAACTAGAATATCCCTGATAATTTTTATTTATTTTTAAATAAATTTAAAGTTATTGAATGTCTCTATTTAGCATCATTTTTATAAATAAATGGATTATTATATAAGTAAAGCGATCAAAATAGCCTTCCACCTTTTCAAATATTTCAGCATAAACTATTACTAGCTTTAGCACTCCCCTTCAAAATGGAGCATAAATACTCAACATGCCCAATTTGGAACATAAAGATAAAAATAAGCTTTTGGTAATGGCCTTAGTCAATATATCTCTTAATTGCTCATCTGGTTTAACATAAGGAGTACACAAGTCCCCATTTATTACCACCTTTCTTATGAAGTAACAATCTACTTTTATATGTTTAATTCCCTCATGGAAAGTAGGATTACTACATGGTCATAGGACTTTTTGCTCCAATACCCATTTCATTCATCGGATTCTAATCCACACCAATTCGTATGAAGTCTGAGTCGTAGCTCAATATTCTGCTTCAACACTAGAATGGGCTATCACATTTTGTTTTTTGCTTCTCCAAGTAACCAATAGTTGATTTTTTCGGTACGTGAACCTCTAAAAGGTATCTATTTTTGTCTTCAGTAGTTCCATTTTGTTGAGATGTTTGAACACAAGATGATTCATAAATAACCCTATTTTTAGAACAAACCATGGAAACATAATAACTCAAGAGCATTATCAAAACGAAATATATGCACAAGAACACCAAATCGAGTCTTTATTTCATTAAAAAAAAGATTGAATTACAAAAGAAACTTCAGACTTATTTTTTAATAAATATAACCAAGTGACTCGAGAAAAATCATCAATAAAACTTCAAAAATATCTATAGCTTTTATTGTTGGGAATGCGACAAGATCCTCCAAATTTCTGAATGCACTAATAAAAAAAGACTACAACTATGTTTATTCACTACAAAAGGATAAGGGGACCAATAATGTTTGTCTAGTTTCCTAACACTCTAATTTAGACACACTACTAGGAGAAAAGCCCATAAGATGCAGAAGACGAATATAAGAATATCCCAGCTGACAATGCCATTGAAACACCTCATCAGAAGCATAAGCATGAAAAAAAACTGTTGTAGGAAGAGTTTATCCAATTGGTAAACTTCGTGAACCAAGTATCCACTACCAATCGTCTTCCTCATATAAAGATCCTAAAGACACAATATGTGAGAAAGAAGGTGACAAAACAATTGAAAGCCTTAGTTAATTGACTAACATTTAATAAATTAGTTGGAATATGGGAAACATAAAGCACTGACAACAAGGATAAGTGGGGAAGGATAAGTAGGGAATAAGGGACACAGTGCCTTCACCAACAACTGAGGAAGTAGAACCATCAGCTAAGGTGATAAATTTATCAACAGAGTTTCTTACGGTAGAGGTAAAGATAAAAGACATACCTGTCATATAAGATATAGCACCTAAATCAATGGTCCAAGATGAAGAGGAGGTAGAGAATGCAGCAATACCTAACTCAATTAAAGTAGCAATCTGAGATGATGTAGGAACATGTTGTCAGAGTTGGTTGTACTCATCTCGTAAAAGGATAACAAACTCAATTGGTTGCTCCGAGGGTACGATAGCAGAGGCATAAGTATCACGATTGTCAAAATGAACCTGATTAGCCATGGGAGGTTTGCCAATTTTTTTGCTAACACCAAACCAAAAAATGGTTATTTCTCCCACAATGAACACAAATAACGATCACCTCAGCCACGATCATGACCTTAATCTCCCCTTGAATCATGGCCACGACATCTACCAAACTGAAAACCATGACCTCGACCAGAAGTAAGCAAGGGAGATGCATCTTGGGAAAGGGACATATATAGAGTTGAGACTTTGTGGCACGAGCGCATCACCCAAGCATAAGCAAAGCAAATCACCCAAGCATAAGCAAAGCAAATCACCCAAGCATAAGCAGAACGCATAACCCAAGCATAACCAGAACACATAACCCAAGCATAAGCAGAACACATAACCCAGGCATAAGCAGAGCGAATTCATGGTAGTTGATCACTAGCCAAGATAGTTTGCTTCAAATGAGAATACTCTAAATCAAGCCCAGAGAGAAACTTAACTACATAAAACTCTTCTCGTTAACGCTCAAGACTGTCCAAATCAGATGTGACAGGATGATATAGTTTAATTTCTTCCAAAAAATCGACCAAAATTCAAGTAAAAAATTCTTGAGAATATTGATCAAGCACAGCCTCCAAAACCTCATTTTGTTGTAGCAAAAAACATATAATTTTGAGCAATTTGAACCTCCATGTTATTCCACAACCAACTCCGAACCATCGATTGTCTTTTTTCCAATTCTTAAATTCTAGTTTATCACGCGTTGGGGAATCATCTGAAAAAGTATCTTTTTCTTTAGCTTCGAGAAACACCATAATTGCTTGAGACCCATTAAATTTTTAGAATCATTCAGTTTGAAAGTTGCAATCTAAAGAGATGAAGTTTCATCTATACTTGTTAAAGGAGAGGAAACTGTAATAGGAACAAGTATCAAAGGATCCACCATAAGAGGAAATGAGCACCCACCAACACAATGACAAACGAAGAATGATAAGTGCGACACACGACAATAAATTAAACCACCAGCCTAATAATATATATTAAAAAACAATAAAATCGAACTGAAAACATGCTAGAATCAGCATATCACTTAAACCCGGAGGGACGATCACACATAGGCAAGATCATATCTAATAATAAAAAATAAAGCAAAAACCATACCAAAACTCACCAAAGTTAGATCTAACCATTATTAACTGAGACTTTCACCAGAAATCTCGCAAAGAGGATCTGGGAATCCAAAAATTGCGACAGAGGATGATATGGTTCTGGAAATTGCATTGTGGGTGGCAACTGGTGCTGAAAATCATGTTGGGTGTGACGATACAGGCTAGGAACCACGTTGGGAGTGACAAGTAGGGCTGAAAACCACGTTAGGGTGGTGACAAGGGCTGAAAACCACGTTAGGGTGGTGACAAGGGCTGGAAACCACGCTGGGGTGGTGACAAGGAAGTGGGAACAAAGGTTGGCTTTTCGAGAGGGTATAATATATATATATATAACTGAGCATATAAAATAACTAAACTACCCTTAGTATTAACATAATACAAGATCTTTTAGTTTCACAAGCCATTAACATGGAAGTGAATGTTTCAAATGCTATAGCTCCATCACGTAGAAACATACAATTTTGATCAATTCATCAAATAAAAACAAATCTATAACTTTTACCCAAATTAAGTCATTTATTTTATAATCCTAGTGAAAATTACTACATTATCCCTGCATGCGAAGCAAGATTCCTGAAAAATGCAATATATGTCATACTATAAAAGGGTAAGAACAAGTCATATGGATGAAAATTACATGCCCCTTATATGATCACATCCATTGAATAATCTAGCATGTGGTACAAGTCAAATACTAAGGGATCAAGAGTATAGAAAGCAAGTGATGCCTAGAATAAGTAAAGGTCCCTTGGAAGTTGGAAGAGACATCAATTAGTTCCAAATGTATCATTCAACTAGTGCAAAAACACTCAATAGGTGATAAGTCCGAGCCTCTCTCTATTCCATAAGCTTGTTTCAATTCTCTTTTGAACTTACTGTAAAAGAGATGAATGTTGCAAAGATGCATAAAACTTACCCTATCTAAAGCCATGACTGTTGCAAAGATGCATAAAACTTACCCTATCTAAAGCCATGACTGCTGGAAGCTTTCTTCCTTTGAGAAACTCCCATACAACTGAAGCATTGAAGATCATATTGAAAACTGAGATGGAACTTGATTTACTTGCTACTGCTTTACATGCCACATTCCCAATGACAGTGATATTGCAATTTCTCTTACTCAGCTGATTGAGCACTTGAACAAGTTTAGAGGCTCCAGTTTTGCAGTCACTCTTATGAAATTGCACTGGACCAATCCATATAGTTTTCTGGAACACATTTAGAGGGATAAAGTATCAGTCAGTTCCAACTAGGAAGAGAACTGTAACAAAATAACTAAATGGTTAATGTAAAAGCAGTAAATGATAATGTACATTATGAAATTGTTGAAATCCCAAGAATTTAGGGATTTGATCATGTTAATTAATCAGGAGATCAACTTTTATTGTGTGCATTATAAAGATATTGCAATAGTTTAATGAGAAATATTTGTATTAATTATTACGGGATTTATTTCCTTTTCTACTTAACCTAGTCTCTATAAAATATGTATTAGGATCAATTATAAATTCATAGCAATACAGTAATACAAACTTTGTTTCAACTCCTTAATTATTTATAAATGGAATCAGAGCTTTGGGTCATCCTAACCTAGCTTTTTCCATGGCTGAAAAAGTTTCCAATCAAGAGTTAGAGACATCTTTTGAACATCTAGAAATTCAAAACCTATCCCCACTTTGAATTCCAGTGGATTGGACAATTCATCTTTGCAATACAACGTTGAAAAATTCAATAGAAAAAATTACAGAGAATGGATACAATCAGAAAAATTGATTATCAATGGAAAAGGGAAAATGGGGGTATATGACTAGAGAAACGAGAAAACCCGACTAGACCAACGCATGCACTCTACGATGATGGAGCTTGGAAAACTCCATAATGATTGATGGTTCATCAACACCATGTTACCGACGATAGGAAAAACTTATCTTTTTCTGCCGATAGTGAGAGAAGTTAGGCATACGTGAGACGTTCTCTAATGGAAAAGATCCTTTTAAAATTTTCAAGTAAAAAAACTCGATTATGGCAAATTAAACAAGGTGATAAAGAGCTAATTGAATATTACATAGAAAAAGTGGCTCTTTGGCAAGAAATCGATTTGTGTTTAGGGAAGCAATGAGAATGCCCCGATGACAATGTCCGTTACCAAAAAAGGTAAAAAAAGGCGAGTGTTTGAGTTCCTAGTTAAGCTAAATCAAGAACTCGATGAAGTGTGACGAAGAGTACTGGGAGAAAACCCCTACATTCTGATGGCGAAGTATTCTCGAAAGTTCACCGAGAAGATAATCACCGACGAGTCATAGTTGAAACAGATGCCACCGATATTGGTGGACTTGGATTGTCAAAGGAGGTCTCGACTCTCAACATTGGAGGCTAGAATGCAAGAAATGATATCTCGACAAGGGGTGACTTCTTCACCTTATGGATAGGGCCTTAGACCTGGTGGGCTTAGGCTTGAGCCTGAAAATGGGATGTATACATCACCTAGTAGGACTTCTTTAGAAAACCAAATTAAAGGAAATTTTAAATTTCTGCGGCACCTAGTAAGTTTGTATAGAAAATCCAATTAGAGGAGGATTTGGGCTTTATGATCCCTCAACAAATTTAGCCCATAATACATAAAACAAGAGCAGGCCCAAACACAATGAAAAAAATGTGTGGCAAATTGAAAGTTGAGGCAGAACAAGATACTAAGATATCAAGTGTTAACTGAACAACAAAAATCATCTGGTAACTCAATTTCAAGGGGAGCATTTAACCCTGAACAACTGGATCAACTTTGCAAACTTTTTTCGAGTATCCAAAACTCTGGTTAGTCCTCCACAAATGTTTCTTCAGCTTCACTAGCTCACAAAGGTAATTATCTAAGTACTCTAGTTACCACTTCACAAACCAAAAACCCATGCATTATTGACTCTTGTACGTTAGATCATATGACTAATGTCGATCTCTTATATACTTCTTACTCATCATGTGCTAGTAATTTTAAAGTAAAAATAGCATATGGATATCTCTCATATGTTACAGGCAAAGAATAGCTCTATTTTACTTTAAATATGTCCTTCATGTCTCAAATTTATCATATAATTTTATATTTGTTAGTTAGTTAACAAAAGACTCACATGGCTATGCAAAGTTAGTTCCATCTAACTGTGTCTTATAGGACTTGTCATTGAGGAAGACAATTGGTAGTACTAGAAAGTGTAAAGAATTCTACTACTTTGATGATGCCATTGTAAATTAATGTGGTCAAATTACAAGTTATGATTCTATATCTATGTGTAAGGACATTAAAATATTGTTATGAAATTATAGAACGAGTCATCCTAATTTTCAGTACTTGAAAAATTTACTTCCATTCTATATTTCAAATAAAACAGTTAATTTTCAGTGAAGTTCGTAAACTTGCAAAACATTAGCGTACTTCTTTTTCGAAAGTTCAATACAAAACATACAAACTCTTTACTATAATCCATAGTGGCGTATAGACTCGTACCAAGTAGTTTGCCACCTTTATTAATGATCATACCCAGGTTTGTTCTATTTGTTGAAAGAAAAGATTGAAATTCGTGATGTTTTTATTAATTTTCATTTAATGATATAAATATAATTCCAAACACAAATTTAAATACTCTAGACTAATAAAGGGATAGAATATTTCAACAATTCCTTGGGAAACTATCTACAAAAATATGGGACAGTACACCAAAGTTCTTGTATTCATACTCCCTGACAAAATAGGATTTTTGAACAAAAAATACACTTTCTTAAAGTATCCCAAGCATTGATGTTCACTATGAACATACCTAAACAATTATGAGGGTGCTATTTTAACCTCAACTTACCTCATCAATCGGATGCCTAGTCGAGTTCTTTCATTTAAAAAACCACTTCAACAACTCCAAAAGCCTTCCCAACATCCCACCTTTAGATCCAAGGGCTATTAAATGTGTATTTATTGGATACCCCCTAACTCAAAAGGATACAAATGTTATGATTCTTCTACAAATAAGAGGATTGTTAACCTTGTATTACTTTTTTCTAGTAACTCCCTGCTACTAAAAGCCCTCTTTTCAGAGGAAAAACTAAAAGCCCTCTTTTCAGAGGAAAAACTTGAAAGAAGATAGCTATTTTGGCCAGTATTTGGACTTAGGTTATACTCTTCCAAAGTCATCTAATCCATATGAATTCACTAATAATATTGCACCTGAAAAAGAGTTTCTTACACCTTATGTCCTGGAAGAAGCACTAAAGCTGAATTTAAGAATATGGCACTAGGAATATGTGAGATATTATGGCTAAAAAATCTCTTAAATGAACTCCATATTACAATAAAGTCTCTAGTCAAACTTTACTGCGATAAGAAAACAGCCATTAATATTTCTCTTAATCCAGTTCAACATGACAAAATCAAGCATGTGGAAGTGGTACGACATTTCATCAAAAAAATGAACATGGGACTACTTGCATGACCTATGTCCCAACAAAGGAACAAACTACTGATATCTTCACTAGCCAAACTTCGATGATTTTATTCGCAAGTTGGATATGATTAATAATTATAATCCAACTTGAAGGGAATGTTGAAATCCTAAGAAATTAAGGATTTGATCCTGTTAATTAATTAGGATATCAAGTTTTATTGTGTGCATATTACAATAGTTTAACAGAGAATATTTGTATTAAGAGATTTATTTCCTTTTCTACTTAACTTAGTCTCACTATTAATATATAGTAAGATTAATTGTAAATTCATACCGATACAATAATACAAACTTTCAATTTTAATTCCTTAATTATTTATACAGGAATCTTTAATGGAAGACTTCAATAAGGAGTATGATTAACTATTTTTTTTATGAAAAGGAAAATACATCCCTTATGAATATCATCTAATTAGACTTTGTCAAAACTTTCAAACAGCATAAAAAATTTCACTGTTAGAATGATAAGTCATATTCAGGTATTAGAGATTGTACGTAAAACATATTGCTTCTATAGGTAGATTAAGCATGTCTATAGAAATTTTGGATTAATACCAAACTACAACCAACTATTTCTATGTTCATTGCATTGGTAGTAGCCATTAAATTCTAATTAAAACCAATGTCTGTAACGATATAGGTGTGCCTGCATAACCCAATCAGCCCTTACAAATACTAACTTGGCCACCTTAGTTGTCGAAAGGAGAATGGTATGGGTAAAGCTAAACCTAAAAGTAATTCTGTGTTATAAGAGTGCTCAAAATATTTAGTGTACCTTGCATTTTGAAAGCAAGCAGTTTACTTCATCCAACGATACAGGCCCAATATCAAAGGGTATCCACCCTAAATTCAAAAAACAATCAAATGTCATGTTTATTGATAGAAAAAGGAAAACTTCCATAAATTTATTCCTTTTGAAAGCACCAGGCAATAGTTGCAGCATTAGAAAAGCAAAACCATTATCATGCAGAAATGGCTATTTATCATTGTTTGCAGGTAATCTGGTTTAAAATTACAAATTAAAAAGGGCAGGGGAGGATCTATCATGCATCAATGAAAGAGATAAGTGGAAAGGAGAATCATATGTTTCTCCTACTATGTTGGTTGTGTGAGCATGTAACTCAAGTTTAGCAACATGTATAAAAGTTGCTTCCACAAAGATTTGGTCAGCAACTAAGGATTAAAAAAAAGATTTAAAAAATAAACTGAAATGATAACGGCAATGATAATGTAAACTAAATATATTTCTGCAGCAAAAACTACATTATAGCAATTTATCTGACCCAAAAGAAAACTACATGATAAAAACTTCAAAATATGTGACTGAACTGAGACATATATTGGATGATTAAGAAAATAAAATTTAGACTACCACACGGAAAAATTATGAAAACAAATTTGAAAGAGCACATTTTTCTAGGGCTTATCAATCTCAAAAGCACCATCTAGAATCCCACTTCAAACTCACCATCTAGAATCCCATTTCAAACTCACCATATAGAATACCATCAGCAGGAAATATCTCCAATTTCCCTGGAAAACAGTCATTCTTGCACAAGAAATCTTTTGGACAAAGAATTTGAACATTTCTACTGCTAGCAAACTGAACTATATTGAACGCTTCTTTAACTGCCCCACGTTCAAACAAATATGGAGGAATAGTAAACCCTAAGGCATGCATTATTTGAAAAGACATCATTCCGACAAAGACTAACCCATCACACAGGGAAGCCAGAAAATGCAAGGCATCTGATTTATCAAGGAGATTGCCCCCTCCAACCTGCAGAAGAGAAAAGAGCATACCAAAAAAAATTAAAAGACAAGAAGACAGTAAGTAATCATAATACGTACAAAGACCAAGGAAATTGATTTATAAGCATCAATAGCAAAAGGACAGACAATTGCCACATAAGGTCTTATATTGCTCTCCACAGCCTTTTTAAGTTGAGAAAGGCTCTCCTCAAAGTGAAAACCAGCTATACATGCATAGCAAAAGCGAGTAACACCGACAGTGGATGCAAGAACTCTGTGAGGCTGGGAAAACGAATCATTAACAAATATTTCAACTCCAGATGCTAATGCTTCAGCAAATTCTGAACAATTAGCAACTTCCCCTTTAATCTCAAAGATATTCTCGTAAAAAATAATATCAGATTTTTCAAAGGCTTCTCTCTGTGATAACCCACAAGAAGAAATCCTTCGTACAGGAAGAACTTTATAGTTAAGCGCGGATGACAGGAAATCTGTAATACTGAGATAATAAATTAATAAAGATGGCATAAAAATGTCATGCAACTAAAACTATCATTGAAAAATTTATCTAAGTGCAATAATTGAAAAAAAAAACAACAAAGTGAGACACAACAATTTATTGTGATTTAGCAAGTTGCCTACATTATGTGAGACCCAAATGTCCACAGACAAAATAATTTGGTTAGAAAAAGACATACTCAACCATTCAGCCCAAAACCCAAGTAACCCAATTTTTTTCTCACTTTTCATGGTAACAATCTTAAATCACAATACACTCTTAGCATACTCTCTGGAACTAAAATAACTACACAACTGACTACACACTAAAAGATCAATTATTTTAGTATACACCACGGAGGACTCTTATGAAACGCATGACCACACCAGCAGATCTCTTCTCCTTTTCCAATTCAAGCTTGGACAAGCATAAAAACCACAATAACAGAACCCACGTGTCACTTCACGTACTCACCATATCACATCTTAGAACCACACTACAATGCCACTCCTAAAGCATCAAGATCAGTACACACTCAACTATTTAACAAGAAGATGGTTTTATTTTAGTCCATTATAGTTGTGAACTCTTCTTTTCAAGTTCTTCAGCTTCAATGGCCATCCTAGAACAAATGAAATGTAGTAGCTCCCTTTTAGTTCAACATAAACCACTTTATTCAATTATCTTCAACATATACAGCTTGATAAAAAATTCAGCTAATTAGTGATAACAGCTCCCTATTTCAGTGAAGCAAGTCAATTATTCCCCAAGAAAGAATATATGTAATAAAATTCTCAAATTCATTCATATCCTTGCTCTTGTAAATGTTCCAAGAGAAGTATAAACTAAATGTTAAGAAAAATGAAATTGGAATAAATCAGAAGCAAGATTATACAATAACCTGCAATATACTCCACAGAAAACAGCTTCAAATCATTTTTTATTCTCCAGCCACTCACTAAAATTATTTTAGCACCAGCTTCATGTAAGTACTTAATGGTATGCAGAGCACTGGAAGCTGATTGAACATCTTGATCAATATTGTCCCGAAGCAAAATGGTAGAATCAAACCTTACTAAGACAATTTTTCCAAAGAGCTCATCTTTGGGAAATTCTCTAAGAGTTTGTACGCAAGGAAAGGGATCCAATTCTCCTCCATTACAATCAGAAACCTAATTAGGAAAAGCCCAATTTTCACATGAATGCAAACCCAACAGACATAAACCAAAACTTTATTTCTAAAACTTAGATACAATACCTTATATTTGAGCAACTTTTCATTCCCAGTATGGCTAGCTCCCCCACCACTGCCTGCCAAGATTCAATTTGAAAGTTACACAAAAAGATAATAAAAAAGTAAAAAAATACTGTACTTTCGAGAACCAATTGGTTTCAATTATAAACCTTGTAGAGCTGATTGAACTCTGTGATATTTCAGAACTTGGAAACGCTTTCGAATATACGAACATGAACTGCAACGCTGCGGCTTGGGGAAGTCATGGTTGCTCAAGTTGTGGAAAAATATTGCTTCTTGATGTATATTCAGAAACAAACCCATTGCTCTTCACTAGCTTTCTTTCCGGCTAGCCAGCAAATTTAGCTCGAATGACCACAAGTATTCGGACAAAGATAGCTAATCAGAAGAGCCCGTTGCTTCTTAGTTCACCTTTTATCTTCCACTGCTGCTGCCACTAGCGAGATGACAAACCATCACCCCTTAAAAAAATAAAAAAATAAAAAATAGTAATTAAATTATTTTTAAATAAATTGTATTTTATATCAATATTTATTATATAGGATATTACAATGACATTGTATTCATAAATACTAGAAGTTTATTTTATAATTAATGAAATTATGGTTTCACTAAATTGAATTATATTTTTTTTTAAAGATAACAGAATTTACCCTCGTATCTAATAGATAAGTATTTGGTATTAAATATGTAATAAACATACGATATAATAAATACAACTACCCGATAAGAATATAGCGAGGATATAGGACTCGTTTAACAAATGACCTGAGCCCAACGAGTTTGGTAGAGTGTACAAACCAGTCAACAAAAATACCTCGTTAACAAACTGTGAGATCGTTCATGTAAAGACCCGATGAAACTATGATATCCCGACGTGATCACGGTCCTCCCTTTCCATGAGCAACCTTAATATAACGATCTTCCTTAATTTGTATATAACACTTATAACGATCTACTTTCTGTTTAAAATAGTTCGTGTACAATGTTACTACATATGTAATCATTTACCTAGATCGCTTAATACATATCTTACCACGTATGTAAGATGTGATACATGTATATATATCCCTTAAATGAGGAGAATAAGGATCCAATTTTCATTATTCAATTTCTTATTTCTCACTAAAAATCACTAAGATCTAACACTGAAATTATCTCCAAACAATTGGCGCCGTCTGTAGGAAGTGCGAATCTTTTTAGTCCATCATCTAAAAATTGCTTTTATTTTAAGAGAATTTACTGGTGTTTTGATTTCCATAACTTCAAATGGATCATCCGTCCATTATCCAACTAGATGACCTCGTTCTAATGGCTCAAGCATTTGACCTTAATAATAGGGCGATCCACTCCTCATCTATCAGGTTGTTATCAAATCGTGAGTTTAGGACTACCTCAGCAAGCAAGAAATAGGTTTCGACCTTGCATGATAGGGATCCGGCCACTCAAGCTACACGACCTTATGGTATTCCCCCATGCTACAGCTCGGATAATCCTCCTTATGAAGGAGATGCAATGATACGAGGACTTCAAAAATAGATTACAGAATTGCAACAAGCCTTCATCGAATGTCAAAAGGATAATAAGGAGTTAAGATCTCGGTTAGAACAAAACACATACTTAGACACAAAGAGTTCCTTTTTTACACTCTGTAATCCTCAGGTGGTACGTCAACCCTCCAAAAGAAAGCATGTACCTCATACATCAAATCCTCGTCAATGTGTGGTGGGGGAGCAACGCCCATACATAGTTTCTAATCCTCTTATCCTTGGGGGGACTTCCTGTGCAAATCCTGCAACTTATGGACTGAAAATTCAACACATTCAAGTGCATAATCCAAGTGAAGAATTGGACAAAAGATTAAAAGAGATGGAAGAAAATATGTGGATAAAGGTTAACGATAGATTTGCGAGATAGAAAAGCCAAAGCCTTGGGGTGATATCAAAAATCTTTGTAATCAATTATCTACGTCTCCTTTCTCAAACCTCATTGAATTAATAGTACCTCTTCCTAAATTTAATGCCCATAAATTTCCCGTATATAAGGGAACAAAAGATCTTGTCGCACACGTTCTTCAATTCAAAATGGTCATAATTGTGGTCAGCCTATCCAAAGATAAACATGAATCAATGTACTGTAAATTATTTATGGCTACTTTCCAAGATTCGGCCCAATAATGGTTTATGGAGTTACCCCCCAAGAGTATTACTAGCTTTGACGCTCTGGTCAAAATATTCATTACCAGTTATGCTTGTAACAAACCTATCAAGAAGGAGTCACATCACCTATTTTCAATTGTCCAAGAGGAGGATGAATCAATTGAGGCTTAAATGTGAAGATTTAAAACAAAAAAGATGAAAATTAATCAATGCCTCGATTCTATAGCAATAGAATTTTTTCGAAAAGGAATAAAACATGATAATGGTTTCTTCATAGAATTGACAAAATCCACACCACGTTCCTTAGATGTAGTTTACGAGGAAACCCAAAAAATATTAATGTGGAAAGGGAGATGAAATCAAGCAAATGGTAGGCTAACATGTAACGTTAGTGGAAGTAATGTGTTGGGAACGCCTCAATAATGTAAATTGGCCACCAGCTATGAAAGCTCCGCTTAGAAAGCCCAACAAATATTGTGTGTTCCATAGAGACACAGGGCACTTGACTCTGGATTGCCGCCATTTAAAATGGGAAATTGAACACCTACTTTCAGAAGGGTACCTAGGGGATATTATTGACAAAGCCAGAAACCCACGAGAAGAGACTCAAAGAGAGAACTCAGATCAAAGGGTTAGGGCACCAAACAAATCAATTCCGATCCAGAATGAACCAAATAGAGCACACCTCATTCGACCAGGGGATGTGCGGATAATACACACCATTACCTTCGAAGACAGAGAATGCCTATATCCCCATGAAGATCCTCTAGTAATCATAGTGTGAATAGCTCATTGTGAGGTACGTCAGATATTAGTTGACAATGGTAGTTCATCCAATCTCTTATATTTATCCGTTTTTCTTGACATGAACATAGACCTCAAATAAATCACCTCGTAACAAATGCCTCTGGTTGGTTACAATAGCAGTGTAACAATGTCGTTAGGAACCATATGCCTACCAGTGTCAATAGAATGATCTATAGTTTTAACAACCTTCATCATTTTGAATACTCCTACATCCTATAATGCTATTTTGGGATGCCCATAGATACACAAAATGAAAGTGGTACCTTCAACATATCATCAGTTGATTAAATATCATATCGTCGATGGGATGCGACAAATTAAAGAGGAACAAGATAGGGCACGAAGTTGCTACAACGCTACCATGAAGAATGTGTTACCCCAAAACTTGAAATAACAACTAAAGATTAAAAGTCACCTCCACAAATTTAAGAAATTGCATACAAGTGAACGTACTACCATGGAAGTCCAAGGCGAATATGATATGGTCCCTATAGGAGACACAGAGAGCGAACAATATGTTAAAATCAATGGTGCACTATCTCTTTCATTTAAAATTACCCTCGTCGGTTTCTTGAAAAATAACAAGGATTTGTTCGCTTGGAAACTTGAGGACATTCCTAGCATAGACCCGGATATCATTTCCCACGAGTTATGTTTAGATCATACCAAAAGGCCAGTCCAGCAAATAAAGCGGAAATTTGCTAGAGAGAAGAATGAAATCAACAAAAAGAAGATCCAGTCCTTAAAAAATATGGGTTGGGTTCGAGAGGCCTGGTATCCAACGTGGCTATCAAATATGGTATTAGTAAATAAAGCAGACTGCGAGCACAAAATGTGCGTGGATTTCACAAATTTGAATAAAGTAACACCAAAGGATTGTTTCCCTTTGCCGAATATTGACCAATTGGTAGATGCCATAGCTGGATTCAAATCAATGAGCTTTATGGATGCTTACTCAATCTACCATCAAATCCAAATGCATCCTAGGGACAAAGAAAAAACAACATTTATCACAGAAGAAGGGACGTTCCGTTACACGAAGATGCCTTTCGGTTTGAAAAATGTTGGTGCTACTTATCAGAGAATGATGAATAAGATGTTCCAAAACCAAATAGGCCAAAACATGGAAGTGTACGTCGATGACATGCTAGTCAAAACTAAATGTGCTAAAGACCATATTAACGACCTCCAAGAAGTCTTTGATATAATTCGGAATTATAAAATGCACCTCAATCCAAAAAAGTATATGTTTGGCGTAGCCTCAGGGAATTTTTTGGGGTACTTAGTCATGTCAAGGGGTATTGAAGCCAATCCAGATAAAAAATTGGCCTTAGTCAACATGAAATCCCTAAGTTGTCTTCAAGAAATGCAACAATTGAATGGGCGTATTACAGCATTAAGTCCTTTCATTTCTAAGTGCACTGAAAAGTGCCTACCATTCTTTTGACTACTCAAAAAGAATACGAAGTACCTTTGGGATACCGAGTGCGAACAAGCTTTCTAGTCTATTAAATATTACTTGGGAAGAGCACCTCTTTTAATTAGTCCCATGGTGGGCGAAGACTTATACATGTATATGTCCTATATGGACAAGGCTACCAATGCAATATCGGTGGTCGACCATGGGCAAATTCAATACCTTGTGTATTAAGTGAGTCATTCATTGACAGAAGCACAACAATGATATCCTCCTTTAGATAAGGTAGCATTTACTATCAAAATGATGACACGAAAACTTAGACATTACTTTGGTGTGCATTGAGTAGTGGTCCTTACTTCCTATCCCATGAAAAACATTTTAGGCAAACGTGATTTATCCAGCCGTCTTTCCCAAATAGCTATTGAGCTCAACGAGTTTGAATTACATTATAAACCTTTAGCTATGATCAAAGGACAAGCCCTAGTAGATTTTATCGTGGAATGGACGAATGAGAATACCCAAGCCTACACTTCAATACATGAGGTCTCAACCCCCATAGCAGAAACACCTTCCCTTAAAGAAAAGTTGTGGAAGGTATACGTGGATGGCACGAGAAATTCACGTGGAGCAGGAGTTGGAATAGTGTTCTTTACCCCGATGGGAGCCTTAATAGAGCAATGCCTTCGAATCACCTTCCAAACGACTAACAATGTCGCGGAATATGAAGCCTTACTTTTGGTGTTGCAGCAATTGATAGCCCTTGGAGCTAAAAATGTCTTAATTCATAGTGATTCGTAGCTAGTAGTAAACCAAGTCAACGATGATATTGAAGCTAAGGAGGAGAGAATGAAACTCTATGTACAGGAGGTGAAGAAAGAAAAGGTTGTGTTTGAAACTTTTTAGATCAAACAAATACCACAAGGAGAAAATGGCCACGATGATTCCTTAGCCATGTTGGCATCGACGGTAAACTTGGATTCAAAGAGAGTCATCCTAGTGTCTTGTTTATCAAGACCTAGTGTTACCCCAAGTGACGTAAAACTTCAAACGCAAACGAACGTCATAAACACTATTCATGATTCTTGGTTGACATCATATACAGAATATCCTATCAATAGTACTCTCCCCGATGACAAACATTTAGCTCGTAAACTTGTGACAAAGGCAGGGAGTTATGCCGTCATTCATAGAGTTCTATATAGTAAGAATTATGATGGCCCGTGGTTAAAATGCTGACCTACAACTGAAGCTTGGATGGTCTTGAGTGATCTACATGAAAGCTAGTATGGAGCTCATTTTGGAGGAAGAACACTTTCCCAAAGGATTATTCAGCATGGTTATTACTGGCCTACGCTTCTTAAAGATTGCACCTTCTAGCATTTTGATTATATGCCTCACTAGATTAACCATGGGATTCCTAAGAGTTAATGGGACTCTTTTGAAAAGAAAAGGCATCACATGTTTCTTCAACATCCAAAATGGAAGAATATACATGGGATGCCACAATAGGTTTTCCTTCCATCATTTCTTGATGTCTAGAAAAATGGGTAGTAATAGTAGTATCAATTGAGTCGCAGCTAAATGGTATATGCTGAATGCATTGGAAGTTTCTTACAACAGTTTGATTATTGCAATCTGCATCATGAGACACTCCAAAAAGTAGATCCCAAATGCTTATGTTTGTTAGGCTATCCGCCCATTCCCTAGCAGAAAGTGGAATCACATTGCTTAGTCTCAAGTCATCCTAAGTTTATAAGAAATTGTGTTCAAGGTAGTGAGAAAATTTTAATGCAGTCAACTAAAATTGAGGGAAAAGAGGAGAGACAAGTACCTCATCTCCCGATTGTCTCATGGCAATTTCAGCACCATCCTTTTTTCCTTGCCACGACATATTTGGTGCAGGATCAGAGGTTTCCATGACATTATTGCTTGAATCCATATAATAGTATCTTTCCTTTTCACTGGGCCCACCATTTTGAAGACAAATCAAGTGCATTGTTTTTATTGATCAAGCCTAAAATTTCTTTACTGAAATCCATACATTGATGACTAGTAGATGACACATCGACTGAGGCCAAATCTATGATCTACTCTTTTCTATTTTCTACATTTATATTATTTTCTCCTGGCATATAGGACAATTCCATTGGTGCATGTGCTTGCAAAGAAATAGACCGCATTTCCGTAGAGGAAAACCAACCATATATATAAGCAAATATTTTATTGTTATTCAGAAATGAGGTTTGGACTTCATAGGACCATTACCCATCGCTTCAGGCCAAAGAAAGTTTTTCATCGTCGCAACTGATTATCTTACTAAATGGATAGAGGCGGAACCTTTAACTCGAATCCAAGAATTAGATGTGGAGAGATTCATATGGCGTAACATTATATGCAGATATGGTCTACCTCGTGAACTTGTTACCGATAACAGTAGGTAGTTCACTGGACAAAAAATCATATATTTTTGCGATAAGAAAGGTATCAAATTATCTCATTCCACCTCTTATCGACCATAAGCAAATGCTCAAGCTGAGTCATCTAATAAAACCCTCATTAATATACTACGAAAATGTTTAAAAGGGGCTAAAGGAAAATGGGTTGATGTGTTGCCTGGTGCCCTATGGGTAACACGAACTACTCCTAGAATAGCAATAGGAGAAAACCCTTTTTTTCTCATTTACGGCACTAAAGCTGTCATACCCCTTGATATAAAAGAACCCACCCTTCAATCCAATATCAACCATGAAGAAAATGATTACTTATGACGAGAGGACTTGTTGTTAGCTAAAGAAAAATGAGAATAGGCTTTAATAAGACTTGAATAGCAAAAAAGAACACTCCAAAATACGTATAACAAATTCGTCACGCACAAGAGCTTTGGTATTGGAGAATGGGTCCTACAAAGAGCACTAGGCAACAAAGTTGAAACTAAAGTAGGAAAATTTGCCACAACATGGGAATGTCTGTATCAAATATATGATATCATGCCAACAAGCTCTTACTTGATAGAATGCAATGGTATAAAGAAGGGTTTGAGTTGGAATGGAGAACTCCGTAATAAATATTATGTGTAAATACTTTGTATGCAGTAAATACTTATATACGAGAGATAAATATCTTCTAATCAATTATCGATGGAAAGGTTTAAACATGATTGGAGGTGGAGTCCCTTGATCCCCCTCACTCGACATACATGTTGTCTTATGCCTCATTATTGGAGGTGGAGTCCTCTGACCCCCCGAGATTCAGGATACATCATATGCCTCGTGATTGGAGGATGAGTCCCCTAGCCCCCCACTCGAGATGCAAAATATGCCCAAAAGAACACAACCATACTTTGGGCATCTTATTTCGTGCCCCTAAGTTGGGAATAGTCATTTTACCTTCTCGCTTGAGATGCGAGACATGTCCCATTGCTTCATGATTAGAGGTGGAGTCCACTGACCCCTCTACTTGAGATGCAGGATACATCATATGCCTCATGATTGGAGGATGAGTCCTCTGACCCCTCCATTCAAGATGCAAAATATGCTCAAAAGAACGCAACATGCTTTGGGCATCTTATTTCGTGCCCCCAAGTTGGGAAGAGTCATTTGACCTTTTTTGCTTGAGATGTGAGACATGTCCCATTGCTTCATGATTAGACGTGGAGTCCTCTGACCCCCCTCCCCCCCCCACTTGACATGTGGGATGTCTTATGCCTCGTGATTGGAGGTGCAGTCCCATGACCCCCTTACTCAAGATGCAAGATACATCATATGCCTCGTGATTAGAGGAGGAGTACCCTGACCCCCCACTCAAGATGCAAAATATGTTCAAAAGAATGCAACCATGCTTTAGGCATCTTATTTCCTACTGACAAGTTAGGACTAAAGGTTTACCAAATCAAGTCCATATGATATCATAGATTGTTATCACACATTATTACAAATTATTACTAATACAATTACAAAGAAACCTCAGGTTTGTTTCTTATCAAGCGCCCTATGTTTCTAATATTCCACTAATTTGCGCAATCTGTCCCCTTCTTCTTTGTATTTTTCCTATTCAAGATGCGCTAATTTCAAATCTTCACGAGAGTTTGCTAAATCTTGTGTCAAGACTTTACACCACGCTTTACACATGCATAACTCTTGATCCAAGCATTTATTCACTTCTCGACACATTTCAGCCTCTTTTTCTACGTCCTTCGCCACAGCTATCGCCTAAAAAAAAGAATTAAATATATATCGTAGAATAAATAAATCCACTTCATTGTGAACTATTGCATCTCACACTTACATCAAACATACGCATTGCTATCATATGCTATATTGATCCCCCTTTCTCTTGCAGACTGTGTAGATGGATGGACGATCTTCGAGCACTCCAAAATGATGGTATAATTCTTCTTGCGCACGAGATGTGTTAAACATGCCATCCTTAAAGAGATCTTCACACCGCTTGTTTGACCTCTCTCTTTTATGGAAGGATATATACTCTGTAATGGCTTAATATCCTCCCTTGCGGGGACACCTTAGTTTGAGGTGATTTCTCAAAACACTACTTACTCATATATAGAGTAGACGACCTAGCAATATTAGGGTGTTTTCCATTCCTTTCCCCTTTCACGACCTTGGGAGGGATTTGATTAACGTCCTCGTTATGAGTAGGATAAATAGCTCGTTTCCCTGCATTAGGTGGAACTTGCATTGTGACTAAAGTTGAATTTATCTTCTCTCCCTGAGTAGGAATAGTTTGTTCCCCTATAGATGGAAATGACCCCATTTCAAACAAATCGTCTAAATTTACTTTACTATAATCCATTAAGTTAAACAGACTGTGATTACTTCTTGAAATTTATTAGGTCGCTCAGTAATAATATATCAAGTCAAACACGACCTCAAACTCTCCAAATATGTATGTTATACTAATGACAAAAGAAACTTCAATCTAAGAAATATTGAGATTTCAATCCAAGCCAAATATATAGAGATACATAGAAATAAATGCAACATTAAAAATTAATTTGAAGTCCCAATTTTTTTTTCATTTACATTGACTTTTTCAAAAATAAATTAATCCATCAAGAAGTAGCATCTTCCACTACCACCCCATCAGGTTGATGACTTGAGGTGGCCCTTGTATCACGAGGTGATCCTTGCGGAGTAGCAGCTCTAACTATTTTGGGCCTATTGCTCTGAAAAGCTTGCATCAATCTCAGGTAAGGTGAAGTTAAGTTTAGCTTTTCAGCATGAAGTTTGAGGTTGTTCACTACGAAGCTCGTACCACATAGGATTTAGTACATTCCGCTTTTAAGGTATATACCATTATAGATAGCGATCTAACCTGAATTAACATGGAAGCCATTTTTTCTTGAAGAGCGATGTTCTTTTCACCGGCCTCTCTTACGAGTTTTTCAAAGTGCTTAGCAGCTTCGCCCCTCTCAAAATAGTAAGTGTCCTCTTTTCTTAGCTTCTCCACTTTATCAATTACCTCGTTTTCCAAATTCAAATTTTTTATATCCTTCTTGGAAATCAAGACATCTTTGTCTTTTACCGACCTCTCGTATTTGGCTATCTATAAACGGCTAGTCTGGATCTCGCATTTGTACCCCTGAAGGGATAGTTTGGCTTCCCTCGCCAAACACACCACCTACAAACAAGATAAGTTAAAGATGAAACAAATGAATAATCTTATAAAGGTTGTCAAACAGAAATTTAATAAGTTTATCCATCTCTAGAAGGTGATCTGCAATCAACTCCCCATGGGTTCCCCCTTCGCTCTTATAGGTCACCCTCACTTGCGACCTTTCCACTTTTGTTCCAAAATAATGGAACATATCTCTTTTAAGATCTGTTTGCTCAAAAATCCCCTCGCCAAAATTGGTAAGTATCTAAAACTATGACATCCTTCAGGATGACCTCGTCAAACTCAAAATCATCCATATCCATCGCTTCCATCCTAGGGGTATACTCCGTAACTTTCCTCTTTTTTGAAACCTCCGGATCACGAGGTGAGAACGAGCTTGGATTACCCAAGGTCATTGGAGGCATTACAACTTCGGGGGTAGATTTGACCTCAAAGTCCGCAAAAATTCATCTCGAGTGGGTGGTGGGGTCATTCACTCTTGATGAGGATAAGTGGGAGCCAACTCTTGCACACTCAAAGTGTAAATTAGATCTCCTAAATCAACGTGTGAGTAGTCCAACCTTGAAAAATATAAAAAACATTAATAATTTAACCAACAACGTATTAAATATACCTAACTAACATAACATAAACACCGAAAACGACCTTCATATTCGTTTTTGTAACCTCACCACTCCCCGGACTTCTTTAAGAGAGCTATAGTTAGGATATCGTGGTAACTTTCATTCGAGGTATTTTGCAGCTCAATTCGCCTCATTTTTTCTTTACCACTTATATCCAACTTATTGATGAGCTTGCTAGCTCGAGATTGTGAAGTATTAAAATTAGGGTTCCAAGTGTATCGAATGGGGAAATCCACCCCGCCACCCCAAATATCCCCTATAATGTAAAAATATTTGTCTTTCTAGCAAGAGATAATCTAACCCATTGCTTTTTAAACAATACAAACACCTCAGTTTATAATTTTTGAGGTCTATCACATGCTCTCCAACCACCATGGAAAGACATAAAAGTGTTCGCCACCCGTTTGGATTTATTTGAGCAAAATTAAATGTCAAAAGTGTTCAAAGCACGAGTCAATAACTTGGGAAATGGACAACAAAGACCTATTTTGAATACCACTAGATGTATCACCCACCACTCTGGTGGAGAGTCATTGGCATAACATAAATGGGGAGGTAGTGTAATTAGCCCTACACGGGCTAGAATGTAGTACTTTTGTCTAATTTCTTCTAACTCTTTAGCTGTCAGAATACTAGGCATCTTTTCAATTTGGTGCTTATCTTTAGTTTTGTGTGTAGGTTTGCCCTTGTTTTCCTTTTTCTTTTTTGGCGAGATACTTTGGTGGATGTCGACACGGGAATCCTGATAATAGGAATTGAACCCTGTGATAAGGAGGTAGACACCACCTTGGACCCTGAGGAAGTAGGAAGAGCCAGAATCCCTTCCTTGACAATCCTCGGAGTAGGCCTATTGTCACTACTTCATATCGCTTCAAGTCGTTTGGTTTGTAATGACCTTGAAGGAATACGACTAGAAGGTACATATATAAGATGTGATACATGCATATATACCCATTAAACGAGGAGAATAAAGATCCAATTTTCATTATTCAATCTCCTACTTCTCACTAAAAATCACTAAGATATGATACTGAAATTCTCTCCAAACAGTAAGCAATTAAAATATAATTTTGTTAAAAGTACCAAAAGTTTGCTACATTTTTTATTCTTTTTAATGCTTATAAGAAATTTCGGGTAACCTTATGGTTGTGTTTTTGTACTTTAGTCTTTTTTCATTTTTGACTAAAATATCTACAAATACAAATATAATAATAAGATGACTAAGGCAAATATTTTTTTAAAAAATGAAGTCACTAACTCCAATATTAGTTAGAAACCAATAGAATTAGCCACAAATCAATACTAACAAACAACAATACACAATTGAAAAACCTTTGCTTGAAAAATATGTTCGTTCTAGCCAATCCACAATCTTCGTAAACATAACACATAGTAGCTAGTATTTCATCACCATTCACTCTTGAACATACCCAAAATTTAGAAAGGTTCTATAAATCTCCCTGAAAAACCACCACCAAGAAAGAAAAATCTTAATAAAAGATATAAATTAGTTAGGATAAGGCTAACCTTTTGACATCCCAATAATAAATGTAAAAATGTTCCAATTTGGCTAGCACATAATGGACAATTCACATCCTCTACCACATATCTTTTATCAATAAGATTGTTTTACAACTAAGGTATTGTGGAAACAATGTAAAATAAAGTATCATACCTTAGGAGGTGTTTTAAGCTTCCATATGGAGCGTATACACATTATTTGTGAAAGTCCTCACCTGGTATTGATATATCGAAAAGGAGGTCAATCACCTCCAAAGCTATATAAAGTCACTCACAACAGAGAATAAATAACACATAAAAGATAAGATAATATAGGCATGTAAATGAAAGAAGATAAAGATATAAGAAAGAGGTCAAGAAAGAAAGCTTTCCAATCAAGTCAAAGACCTCCTATGTATGAAACATATTTAGTAAGAAAACTGATTGTACTAACGTAATATGCAATCAAACCCAACATCATATGTAGTTGTAAACCATGTAGTATCTACCACTTATGGAGAATCCATTGGTTGCATAACAACCATTAATAACAAGAAATTCACTAATAATTAAAAAAATAACAATTCGCAACTAATCAAAAATATACATGCAAACATATCTACCAGTTGGAACACTACTCTCAATTGTGCCTAATAATGATTCAAGTTGTCAACGCAGTAATACGATCAAGTCGATAGAGTTCGTACCCAAATCTCCACCACTATGTAATGTGGTATAATCATAAACAACTCAATATAATGAAAACAACATTGGTTCAGATAACTCTTATGCATATAAATATAGATACAACAACTACTCCTTGATTTTAATTCCAATTAATTAAACATCTCAAAATGAGTTTTCACAAAATCACTTTTAAAGTTTATTATTGATACACTCGACATAACAAAAATTAGTTTTGAAATTGTAAGAGTCTTCCCTATTTTTTCAAATTATGAAAATAAATAAAATGAAAGGGTATTTATAAAAAATTTCCAATCACCTAATCACCTCACCAAAAATTCTCAGTAAATACTCGATGAGGATAATAGCCGCCAACAGATATTATTTGGTGCCATTGTTAGGATTAGTGCCCTAAAATGCAAATGATTTTGTATTTTATTATTGAAATTAAAATAAATTAAAATATATTAATTTATCTACACTAGTGTTATTTAATTCATTAAATAAACTTTTAAAAATCTCAAAATATTTGGATTTTCTTAAACTTAATATATAGGAATATATACAAGATGATTGAGTTTGAGTGAATGTGTAAGTATACACGGTCACAAGTAATAATATGATAAGTAAAATATCGTTCCCACGAAGATTTGTCACTATAGTTTATTGATTACTAAAATTATTTCACTCTGATTTTATCCAAAATAATCGTTGATTAGAAAAAGTTAACTAAAAAGTTTTATAACAAAATAAAAGAAATCTAGGATTACAATTTTTCACCAAATTAATCCACTCGAATCATATTATTTTCTCTTGATTTATATTTTTATAGTACATTTAATTTGTCAACCGAAAACTTCTAACTTTATCCATACATCTCTTTCGAGCTCCGTATAGATACACCTCGTTAAATTAATTCACTATATTCCTATGAGAATTAAATTCACAGAGATTCATTATGTTCTAAGTTCTCAAATGGTCACACATACAATTAAGGTATATTCCTATCCTTCATATATACATGTTATTCTATCCATGAGCAATATACACAAAAATGTCTCTTCCAAGTTTATTTAAGTGTCACAGATCATTTGATAAAATTTCCAATAATCAAAAGCATTAAGCACAAATAGAATAAACAAATACAACGCCTTATAAATCTTTCAAAAATAATTAAATTCAAGCTTCATAAATTTAGATAAAATGCAACCCTAGAAATATTAAATTACTTCATAAATTAAAATTAAAATTACAACAGTTAAGGAATATTAGATTAAGAACACAAAGAAAATTAAAAAATCTCGGCTCATAAATATTTGGCACACACAGAACACAACAGAAGCCAAAAATGGCTTCTACGTGTACCACTATCCAGAACCCAAACTCTCCAAAAATTCTCAAACTAAAAACTTCATTTTTAGCAATAAATGCCCTATTTATAGCTAAGAAATACATCTAAAAAAATACATTTTCTTTAATTATGCAGACACGTGTATGGGAAATGGGATATCGAAAATATTATTTAACATACGCGTGAGAGACATCACAACAGAGGGCGTCATTTCAGATCTTTTTTTAATTCAATCTACGTGCCACGTGTTAATGTCTGATTCACTGTAAGATATGGTGGGAAACGTGGCAACTTTCAATTGGTGGTATAAACGGGCGCATGTGATTGCACCGCAGGAAATCGTGGCTTTGGCAGACACGTAAAGATACTTGGGTCCCACCCTGCATACCAGCCTGCGAGACATATGGGCCCCACTTGGCGCACCGAGCCGTGTGATCCAGAAAACCTGCTTCCATTCGCTTTCGTCGGGTTTGAAAGACACGCGCTCATCCTAACCGTTGCTTTTCTAATCTGATGGTTCACGTGGCGCGCGTGGGTGATGGCGCGTTGACTTCTTCTTTCCTGCACAGAAATTAAATTTCCTTAATTGCATTTTACCCCTCCAATTTAATTCAAATTAACTTTTAAACTTTCTTTAATTGTAATTAAGCCCTTTTCTAATTTAAATTAACTTTTCAACTTTTGTTAATTATAATTAAGCACGATTTTAATTCAAATTATATTTTTAGACTATTATAAATTGCAATTAAACACTTTTTTATTTTAAATTATATTTTTAGACATAAATTTGCAATTAAGTACCTTTTCGATTCAAATTATTTAATTTTCTTAAAAATATATTCCTTAACACATAAATAGTAAATATTAATTTATTCAACTAAAATTAACTAAATATGTCAAGAACATATTAATTATAATTAATAAAATAGATAAAGATAACTATATAAAATACAGTTATCAATAGTCCATAACAATTATTTAAAGTATCGGATCATTAATTATATCACTAGTATGATACATATCTTGATCCAGGGTAACTAATGTAGAGACAATACTTATATGTGATATAGATCATACATGATTTGATCAAAGATATTAGAAACATTATTAACATTTATTTACTCATAGTTGTTTCTTTATACCACTTATGACCATATGCATCACAATTTGGCTTACTTAGTGAAACCCTTGGTTGTTGGACTAAGATGCATCTTATATCTTGGTATCTCGATGTTCACGTGAGCTAAGAGGCTACTCATATGTCCATTCCATCTATTCTCAGATGTTAGATAAAAGTTCATTTATTTAGCGGTTTTAGAGCTTGAATGATTATGCACATCCTATGATATGATCATAGTAGAGTTATTCATAAGAACCTTAGATATTCAAGGAAATATAGTAATTAGAGATTTAAAACTCATAGTTGTGGAAGACTTAACTACACTTTATGGTTGTATCAATGGATTACTCAACATTATTGAATTTGGGTAAATGTCAGATGTGATATTACAAAGTTCAATTCTATTTTTATAATGGAGTAACTCTAGAATTATATAAAATTTGCAATTAATTGAAAGGTTAACTAATGTGTTAAGTTTTATTTAAGTTCAAACTCACAGTTCCATCGATATCCAAATATGCTCCATAAACAAAGACATTAACCATGTTACACTATATGTTGAAATAGATAGCAAGGATTAATCATTTAATTATCAATAAGTATATCTATTAATATGACAATTTATGAAAGTGATAAATATCAAATAAATATGTGATTGTATTTTTAGTTATATGCGTAAATAAATATTTAATTTGAATCAATTAAATATTTCATATTATTTATTTAGATTAAATAAAAATGTTTAATTATTCAAAGGGAAAAATGTCATTTATATTTAGTAGGGTGTAAAGCTTGTGGGACAAGGTTAAAATTTTAATAAATACTAAATATGATTTCATATTTAATGAAATTAAATATTATGATAATGTTTAGATAGAGATTTAATTATTATATGAAAAATATATTTTGAAAACTTATAATTAAGGTTGTGTCTTACATAAAGGATTTGGTCAAATCTTAATTGTTAAAATTGGGAACAATCTTAGGGTTTTAATCCCCTAAGATTGGTGCCCCTATTGGATATTAAACATAACTAGATTTAGTTGATGAGTTTAGATTTATAATATAATATGATTCTATTGAACTAAACCTAAAACACATTATAAATAGACTAAAAAACTAAGAATGGGACACTCATGCTTGGTCGATCCTAGTAAAAATTTCACACAACAAAGTTTGAGTGAAACAATTTCGTTTGACAAAATTATACCAAACACATATATAGAGAAAAAAAAATTCTTCTCCTTCTTTGGTGTTTTGATTGTTGGAGCTCTGGTGGAGACTATGAGTTACTTCATTGGTAATACTTGAAGTGTCAAGGGAGACTAGACTTTTCAATTCATCAATTGTTGGGAGAAAGGTTTGGAAGATCAAAAGTTTCATGTTAGGATCCTTAGTCCTTTTCAAATTCAATAAATGTATGTTATTTTTATCTATAAAATTATATTAATGTTACTAATTCTCAAAAGTTTTGAACACCATGCTTCCACTAAACAAATACAGATTTTATATTTATCATGGCTTTCTTTCGAATCAAAACCAACAACTAACATTAGAGCACTCATTTGATATTTGAATAGTGTTAACTGTTGTGTGTTTTTCAACACACAAAAACGTGCAAGTATACACGGTCACAAGTAATAAAATTTGATAAGTAAGTTATCGTTCCCACGGAGATTTGTTACTATAGTTTGTTGAGTATTAAAATTATCTCAATCTGATTTTATTCAAAATAATCATTGATTGTCACAAATGTAAGAAAAGAGTTAAAACAAAATAAAAGAAATCTAGGATTGCAATTTTTCACCAAATTAATCAACTCAAATCATTTTATTTTCTTTTGATTTATATTTTTTAGTACATTTAATTTGTCAACCGAAAACTTCTAATTTTATTCATACATCTCTTTCGAGCTCCGTACAAACACACCTCGTTAAATTAATTCACTATATCTCTATGAGAATTAAATTCACCGAAATTCATTACGTTTTAAGTTTTCAAATGGCCACACATACAATTAGGGTATATTCCTATCCTTCATCATACATGTCATTCTATTTACGAGCAATATACACACGAATGCCTCTTCCAAGTTTATTCATGTGCCACGGATCGTTTCGATAAGATTCGTAAATAATCAAAAAGCATTAAGCACAAAATAGAACGAACAAATCAAACGTCTTATAAATCTATCAAAAATAATTAAAATAAAAGCATCATAAATTTAGATCAAATGCAACCCTAGTAAAATTAAATTACTTCATAAAATAAAAATAAAAATTACAACACATACAGAAAATTAAGATGAAGAAGAAGGAAAATTAAAACATCAATTAGAACAAATATTTGGCACACGTAGAACACAACAAAAGCCAAAAATGGCTCCTGCGTGTTCCACAGCCAACACAAAAACACTACAAAAATTACAAACTAAAAAAAAAACTTCTTAACACTATCATCTTATCTCCTATTTATACCCAAAATAATACATCAAAAATATTAAAATTTAATACACGCGGGGGACAGAGAAGTGTGGGAAAAATAATAAATTAAAACACGTGGGAGACAAAATTGTATCGAAAATCGAATCGAAAATATTAAATAAATTACGCGTGAGACAGGGGCACCGATTCTGCATTTTTTTAAATTCATTATGCGTGCCACGTGTCAGCGTCTGATTCGCTGAAAGGAATTAACGCAGACACGTGGCATCTTCTCATTGGATGCGAGAAACAGCGCAAGAGACAACAAAGCACGGAGAAAATGGCTACACACGACCTTGATCCTGCGCTTCCGCGCTCATCATAACATGCCACGTGTCATCACCTGATTGGCTAAAAAATAGAGCAGAACACGTGGCAGTTGATGATTCGAAGTTAGGATTCAGAGTGGACACGTGACAGCTTCTTATTGGAGAAAAATCCGGCTGCACGTGGAGATCACCGCACGTGATCAGAGGCGTGCGTACGTGGGGGACAGCGGCTGGACGCATCAGAGAGGTGGGCCCCACCTGCACGCCGGCCTGCGCGGAAGTGGGCCCCACTTGGGCGCCGAGCCGTGTAAAAGAAGCTGCACCCACGCGAGTTGGTCAGGTGTGAATAACACGCGCGAATCTCAGCCGTTTCTTCTTTGATCGGACGGTCCACGTTTCGCACGTGCATATTGGCGCGTGGTTCTTCTCACCTGCGCAGAAAATTAAACTTTAATTAATTGGATTTTGGCCCACAAATTTATTTCAAATTACATTTTCAACATTCTTTAATTACAGTTTAGCCCTTTTCTAATTTAAATTAAATTTTTAAACTTTTAATAATTAAAATCAAGCACGAATTTAATTTAAATTATATTTTTGACTTTTATAAATTGCAATTAAATACTATTTTATTTGAAATTATATTTTTGGGCACAAATTTGCAATTAAGTACGTTTTCGATACAAATTTTTTAATTTTTATTAAAAAATATAAAAAGCAGTAAATACTAATTTATTAAACTAAAATTAACTAAAAACATTGAAAACATAGCAATTATAATTAATAAAATAGGTGAAAATAACTATATAAAATAGAGTTATCATTAACCCTTTATATGTGATAATATGTTTAATGGGTATGCATGATAATTCTGCATATGATGAGAATTTAAATTTTGTACGGTTTCGTTCAATTATAGTATTAAATTAATTATAATCGTTACTTTTGGGTGGTTCCTTCACATTTTGGCTTTATAAAATTTGTACACCGTTCCTTCACATTTTGGCTTTATAAAATTTGTACACCCCTTTTAATGGTATAGAATTTTGTTAAACTAAATTTCCATTTTTTTGAGGATATTTTTTAGGCATTTTCTATATTGCACCTTTTTATGGTGTATCAAATCTAGAAGCTTTTTCGTTTCGAATATAGAATAAGGGTTACAAAGATAAAAAAAAATGTCGAGACTGATGGTGTTACATTCGTATCAATAATCTCTACCTAGATCTTGAAATCCTTTCACGAGATCAAAAGCTTAGTTAGAGCATTTTTTTAGAAGGGGGACACCTTTCGAGCATTGGTGGTGATTGGGGAAAAAACTATGGTTCCATGGCTGTTGCTTAAGTAGATTATTAGTTAGATGGAGTTGGCCTATTTGGTGAGTCTTTATTTGACTTGTTGGCTTTTTTATTCAATTTTATTATTCGATGAAATTTGATTTCGTTTTAATTCAAAATTAGTTAGGATGAAAAAGATTTTTTATGGATTCTAAATGGACCAAGCCTAGGCGAATAAGATGACAAATTGAGATAGGTTCCAATTAAAAAAATAAAGTAATAAATTAGTTATTTATTTGTTTGTTTTATTTTTATCTAAAGGAGTTCGATCATAAATAATGTGGTGTATATTTTTTTAATTTATTTTAAAATTAACATGTCTTAAATGTTATATACAAAATGTTCATGCCATGTGATAATATTGACATACATATGTTATGCAACATGGACGAAGAAAGATTTTTTATGGATTCTAAATGGACTCGGCCTAGGCCAAGAACATGAGGAAATGAGATAGGTTCTAATTAAAGGAATAAAGTAATAAATTAATTGTTTATTTATTTGTTTTATTTTTATCTAAAGGAATTCATTCATAAATAATGTGGTTTATATTTTATTAATTTATTTTAAAATTAACATATCTTGAATGTTATATATGAAATGTTGATGCCATAGGATAATATTGACATGCACATGTCATGCTACATAAAATAGGAGTGCCTAACCACATTAATGATAAGTGCTCAAAAAGTACTAAAATTATCATGATTTTATGCACGTTAATTGATTAAAAAAATATATATTTATATAAATCTATCTTTTCGGGCGTGCGACGCAGAGTAATGAATGATGACATCATTGCTAACATCATGGTAGTGTGGGGCGCGACAGCACATGCGTAGAATGGAGCAGAGGTGCGCGCGGTTGGGCGCAGATGGGCGTGTGGCGCACGCGGACTAGGTGATGTGTACGCGTTGGACGGCGCGGCTAGGCGGTTGTGTGCGCAATTTCCTCTCTTTTGACATTTTTGACCCTTTTAACCCATTTTGTCCAATTTTTCCAATTTTTCTTGACTTTTCCTCATTTAATTTATGAATATATTTGTCATGTATTGCCTCCAATATTTTTCTTTGAGTCTTTAAGTTACTTTTTTAAGCAAAAATACCTGAAAAACAATAAAAATACCCGTGATTCTGAAATATATATCTTTTTAATCAATTAACGTGCATAAAATTATGGTAATTTTTGTTCTTTTTGAGCACTCATCACAACCCCCAACCAGCTTCTTGCTAGTCCCTTAGTAAGAGAAGCGATAAAAACTAAAAATTAAACTATCCTAAATCACTTCCGTGGATTGACATAGTTGTATTTAGCCTATGCAACAAGCCTTTAAACCCCTAGGTTGCCCTAGTGGACGAGTTTAAGTCTCATGAGGGTTTTAAGTAATGATACTCACAAACATTGAACTAAATGTAAAAATTAAAAAATAACAACTTAAAAACTAAAATTACAAAAAAAAATCAAAAATTAACTTTTAAGAATAAAATAAAAGAAAACAACATAAAACATAACACAAAAATGTCTCATACTTTTTAATCTCCTTTAAGATTATAATTAAAATCTAAAGCATAAGTTATTTTAATCTTCTTAAACAATCATGATTTATTATAATAATTAGTCGAAAATCATTTTCATATTTCATATAAAAAATGTATCAATTTAATTCCACCCAATTTCAGTGTCTGGAATCTGAATTTGCTTCGACTTTATTACTCACTAGTCAATAATCTCAAAACACTCATACTAATTTATATGCGAAAGAGATAATGTATAGAAATGAACTAATATTTTCGCATATGTATAAAGAATAAAGGCTTAAAGTGTTATTTTGACGTTGATCTCATGAAAAGAATCGAATGTATAAATTATAAAGATATCATATATAAAAATTATTTTCATGCATAAATCAAACTCATTAAGAAAAAATTTCAAGATATATGCCTTTTACAACAAGTGGATTGAATCTTTTCCAATCCTTCGAAACAAAGGATTTTGGTATTCCTTCTGCTTTGGACAAGATAAGTGGACAGATGAGTTGAATAATACAAGGACAGAGAAGCTAGGCGAGGTTCCCCTTTGATATCTCCCAACCTAAAGGCTTTATTCAGAAATGCAATGACTTTTTAGGGAATTACTTTATATATCTTTCTTTTGTAATTAGCCTTTACTCACAACTTTGTAGGCAATACGAGTCATAGTATGTATATTATATTATATATTCTTTATCTCTCTATTTTTTTCTGAAGATTTTTTTCAATATATATATTTTTTAGAGAGTCAACCAATGTACAGATTGTACATGTTTTTTAGGATTTTGTTGAGTGGTTAATTTTGTGGTTTTTCTATTTGATTTTGGTTTATGTCACCCTATATATGTCCTTTTTTGTAATAATCATGCATAAATAAGATAAAAGCATACACTATCAATTTCTACTTAAATCATTTCATCTAAGCAATAAAAAAAATATATACGACACTCTATTAAGATGAGAAAAAAATTCATACATTCAATGTTAATACCTATAGAGATCATCTAAACATTTGAATAAATAAGAAATGTGTTTGGAGTAGAAAAAATATATATTTCACTCTCAATAATAGAAATTATGCTCAAATTATATCTCACAAAGGTAGTCTCTACTAAAAACAAATTCATAAACATCGATTTTGGGTTTAATATAATTTCCACATCTTATCAAGAAATACTAGTTATGATAAAAATTAACTAATTACCAAAAAAAAAAAATTAAAAAAAATATTTCATGATATGTTTTCAAAAATTAATCTAACTATAAAAGACTTAACTATTTACTTAAATTTGATTTAAAGAAATGATAAATTTTTGTGGGAAATGTTTTTTAAAACTAATTCTAAAATTACAAAAATTACTAAATTGCACAAAGAAAATAAAACCAAACATAACAAAATGAAAATGTGAACATAAAAATAAAATAATTCTTTTAATGTTTTTTAATTTTTTGATATTGTTAAATATTTTTTTAAAATTAAGCATGGTAACTTTTCACCACCCACAACCTAGAACTTACATTGTCATCAATGTTACAACTGTAAATTAAAGATAAAGAGAAATGAGAAGAAAGATTATATATTTCTTGAGAATGTTCAAGTAGTAATGGAGAAATGCAAGTACATCCATCATGTTCATTAAAGTGCACACAGACAGATCGCTATGAACTTCTAACATCTCAACAAATATTTTTAAATTTAACAATTTTAAAACTATTCACATGTAATTAAACTAAAATAAACAATAGAAATTAAATAAATAAAACAAATAAAAGAAAATTACCTAAAATGATGGGTTGCCTCCCATCCAACGCTTAGTTTAACGTCTTAACAAGACGTAACTTTATGGTACTAAGGGTTACTCAGCCAAATGCAATCCATTTCAGCAATGTTGTTTGGTTATTCTAAATAAGGCTTCACATGATGCCCATTGACTTTGAATGTCTTTTGTGTCTTGGAATCCAATAGTTCTACTACTCCATGTGTAAATACCTGAACTTTTTTGAATGGTCCATCCCATCTTGATATCAGCTTTCCTGGAAACAATCTCAAATGAGAGTTAAATAAAAGAACTTTCATTCCAGGGTGAAGAGTCTTAGGAACTAGCCTCTTGTCATGATAACGCTTAGTACACTCTTTGTATAATTTGGCATTCTCATAGGCTTCGTTCCTAATTTCTCCCAACTCATTAAGATGGAGTAACCATTTTTCTCCTACTTTATCTAAATCCATGTTTAACTCTTTAATTTCCCAGTAAGCCTTGTGTTCGAGTTCAACTAGAAGGTGGCACGCTTTCCCAAAGATTAACCGATAAGGGCTCATCCCAATAGGTGTTTTGTAAGTGGTGTGGTATGCTTATAAGACATCATTTAACTTAAATGCCCAATCCTTCCTTGAAGGACACACAATGTGTTTCAATATTCCCTTAATTTTCCTATTACTTACTTCCACTAAACCAGAAGTTTGAGGATAATATGGAGTAGCTACTTTATGTGTGATGTTGTACTTGTTTAGTACTCTATGAAAGATCTTGTTACAAAAATGACTACCTCCATCACTTATTATAACTTTAGGCGTTCCAAGCCTACTGGTTATTAAATCCTTCAAGACTTTAACAACAACATTAGCATCATTGGTTTTATTGGGGATAACTTCTGCCCACTTGGATACATAATCCATAACAACCAAAATGTATTGAAAACCATTGGATGGGAGAAAAGGACCCATAAATTCAATCCCTCATACATCGAAGAGTTCAACAACTAAATTAGATGTTAAAGGCATTTCATCTTTTTTGCTTATGTTTCCTATTCTTTGACATCTATCATATTGTGCACAAAAAATATGAGCATCTTTAAAAAGAGTAGGCCAAAAGAATCCAGACTGTAATACCTTACAGGCAATCTTTTCACCACCAAAATTGGCCCCCACAATGAAGTTCATGACAAAAAGTTAGAATGCTCTTATGTTCTTCTTCATGTACACATCTCCGGATGACTTGATCTTGACCAATTTTGTATAAATAAGGGTCATCCCAGAAATAGTCCTTAATAGTTTTAAAAAACCTTTTCTTGTCTTGATATGAAGTGTTAGGTTGCAAAACACTAGTGGCAATATAGTTTACAATATCATCATACCATAGGTTCAGACCTATTGAAAATAACTGTTAATCAGGAAAGGTTTCAACTATTTCTTCATTACTCTCATCTTTAAGAGAATTGAAGTCAGAAATAAACCTAGACAAATGGTCCGCTACTAAGTTTTCACTGCCTTCCTTATCCTTTATTTCTAGGTCAAATTCTTATAAGAGTAAGACCCACATGATTAATATTGGCTTGACATTTGGTTTACTTAATAGGTATCTTAAATCATCATGATTAGAATGCACAATCACTTTAGATCCTACTAAATAAGACCTAAATTTGTATAAAGAAAACACTATAGCCAAGAATTCCTTTTTAGTGGTGGTATAATTCATTTGGACATCATTGAGTGTTTTGCTAGCATAGTAGATGATATGCAAACACTTATCCACTCTTTGTCCCAAGATTGCTCCGATAGCATAATCAGAAGCATCACACATTATTTCAAAGGGTAAAGACTAGTTTGGTGCCATAATAACAAGGGTAGATGTTAGTTTCTCTTTGAAGGTATTAAAGGCAATAAGGTAGTCATTGTTGAAATTAAAATAAACATCTTTTGATAGCAAGTTACATAAGGGATGACTTATTTTAGGGAAATCTTTAATAAATCGTCTATAAAATCCTGCATGTCCTAAGAAGCTTCTTATCCCCTTCATAGATGTAGGGGGAGATAGTTTGGAAATAAATTCAAATTTTGCCTTATCAACTTCAATACCCTTGTTTGAAATTATATGTCCTAAAAGTATCCCTTGTTGAACCATAAAATGTATTTTCTCCCAACTAAGGGTGATATTGCATTCAATGCATCTTTCAAAAACCAAAGTCAATTTATGTAAGCAATCATCAAATGAGTTCCCAAAGACAAAGAAATTTTCCATGAAAATCTCAATGAATTTTTCCACCATGTCCGAGAAAATAGATGTCATGCATCTTTGGAAAGTGGCGGGGGCATTGCATAACCCAAATGGAATTCTTTGAAAAGCAAATGTCCCAAAAGGACTTGTAAATGTGGTATTTCCTGATCTTCTGGTGTTATGGGTACTTGATAATATCCAAACAATCCATCTAAAAACAGTAAAATTCGTGCCTAGCTAATCTTTATAACATTTGATCAATGAATGGAAGAGGAAAGTGATCCTTTTTAGTATATAAATTTAATTTCCTAAAATCTATACACATTCTCCATCCAATGATTATTCAAGTGGGCACTAATTCACTTTTGTCATTTTTAACAACTGTTATCCCAGATTTCTTAGGTACCACATGCGCTGGACTAACCCACTTACTATCCACAATAGGATAGATAATTCCTTCTTCTAACAATTTAAGAATTTCTTTCTTAACTACTTCTTGCATATTTGGGTTTAGTCTTCTTTGGGCCTCTCGTACAAGTTTAGCACCATCCTCCAAGTTGATATTGTGCATACACATTGTACGAATAATGCCTCTTCTATCCCCAATACTCTAGCCTATAGTTTTCTTAAACTCTTTAAGCACTTTGATAAGTTCCTTTTCTTGGGTTTTGGTCAAGGTTGAAGAAATTATCACTGGATAAGTTTCTCCTTCTCCCCAAAACACATATTTTGAAGTGCTCAGGTAAGTCTTTGAGTTCAAGTTCATGTGGATTGGCCTTTTTACTAGATAAAGAAGTGGGTAGATTTAAAAGTGTACTAGATTTTGTCATTACTTCATCATTGCCTATTCATTCAAGGTACCCCTTAATTTCCTCATCTAAATATTCTTCGACCTCTTCAAGTGTAAGAACAGTTTCAAGCTTGTCTTCTATTCTAGTGCAGGAAAAGGTGATTTGGACAAGATTATTCAAAGGGTCAACATCGAATATTTCATCTATGGTAGAAATAGAAGGAAAATGTGAAGAATCAAAAACTTTAAAATGAACAGTCTCTCCTAAAACTGTCATTGTCAAATTTCCATATTTGACATCAATAATAGTTTTAGTAGTTGTCATAAATGATCTACCAAACAGTATTGTGTGCTCTATATCCAAGGTTGGATTTTCTTACATATGCAGAACCACAAAGTCAATAGGTATTGTCAGTTTGTCTACTTGTACCAACATATCCTCAACTATTCCCTTTGGATACTTAAGAGATCTATCTGCAAGTTGAAGGGACATAGTTATGGGTTTTAAATATCCTAAATTGAGCTGTAAGAATATAGAGTATGGCATCAAATTTATACTAGCACCTAAATCAAGCATTGATTTAGCAGTCTTCCTATCCCCCATAGTTATGTTTATAATAAAACCTCCAAGGTCTTTCAACTTAGGGGTAGTTTGTGTTGAAGTACAACGCTAGAAATTTCTGATACTACTACTCGTTCATTCAGTTTATACCTCATTTTCTTAGTGTTCAACTCTTTGAAAAACTTAGCATATGAGGGCACATTCATGATCACTTCTAATAATGGTAAATTGATATTTACTTTTGAGAGCATATTAAAACGATCATAGAATTGCTTATCTTGTTTGGATTCTTTTAACCGGTGTGGAAAAGGTTCTTACAACTGGTGTGGTTCTATTGTCTTTTGAATTTTGGGGATGTCAGATGACTCCCCAATGAGTTTTTCAGAAGGCTTGTTAAGTTTAACACTTGTTTCTCCTTTTTATGAGACTAGAATATCACCTTCTTTGTTACCTGAACTACAAGGTAGATTGATGAGCAAAAACCGACATCGTCAATTCTTGCCAATACTTTGGTTTTAATATTTATAAAACTCTCGCAAGTGCACGAATCATTTCGAAGAAAATGATAAGTATACTCCCAAGGTCGATCTAAGGAAGGAATATATGTGGTTTTTAATTTATTATTCAAGCTTTTAAAAACGAAATTAAATCCTAAACATCCTGTCACGATATTTTGGGTTTTGTGTTTTTTAATCTACATACATAAAAATAAACATAGATTCAATAAACATCTATGCAAATTTTATCTTTTATAATAGTGGAGTATTTATGGATATAATAACTAAGTTAATTATGCTTGCTCATATTATTTAGGTTATTAAAGATATGAATTGATATTTATTGATTCTCCCTTTTTTGTATGAATACCACCTTTGGTGGGGTTAGATATTCTTTGTTAACTAAACAAATCAATTAACACCTATGGGTGGGGTTGATAACCAATTTGCTTAATTAAATTAATTCCTATTTCTAAGAGATTGAAAATGAACCATTTAAATGCCACCTTTGGTGGGGTTAGACAGTTTAAACTTTATTCAAGGTGTCCAAATTAAACCTAAGAATTTAGTTATCCGAGTACTAACTTTCAAGTTTTAAAATCACTATTGAAAACATGTTGTCAATACATTTTCAGATAATAATTCTTATAAAAACTTTTGAAATAGAGCTTCACTCTAACTACCGGGCGATTGTACCAACAAATAAAAGAGCACTACTCTAAATTAGACTGGATAACTAAACCTTAAAATCTAATTTTCAGGTTTAAGTTTGTAATGAAAAATAATATATTTCTCTCTAACATTCTTAATATAAAATCTTGAATAAAAACAAAATCAATTCATTTTAGAGATTTTTACCTATTTAATATTTCGCAAGCATAACAACGTTATTATTACATCATGATTATAAACAGCCAAGTTAAATTTAATCGTAGACAAATTAAATATAACATGTAAGAATAAAGAAAAAAAATAACTGTAAAGAAAATAAAATCCTTACAGAATTTCGACGCTATTTCTGTTGCTGGAAAACCTCCAAGCGGAATTTGCACTTCCATTTATTGAATCAAAAAGCTAAAAAATTACAAAAAAATAACTAGTTCTTCCCAAAAAGGGAAGAACTCTAAAACTAAGAGAAATTAACTAAGAAAAACTAAAAACTAAGAAAAACTAAAGAAAACTAAAAATCTAAGAAAAGAGAGAAAGAAAGAGAGAAAAGAATGTATTTTGAGGTGTGTTTAGAAGTGAAGGGAATGAGGGTATTTATAGGTGAGGATGGAGAGAAAAAGTGAGTGAAAAAATGTTAAACAAATGTAAAAACGCGGAATGGAATTGTTGAGGTCATTGATGACGTTAGCATGACGTCATGGACGGCTGCACGTGAAAAATGGGGCAAAACGGGCATCGGCGCACCCGGAGGGCAGCTGGGCGCACGCGGATGGGCTGGCGCTGCGTGCAGGGGCGCACGCGTGAACAATAAAAGCACGCGTGGGACTGGGCAGCTGCGCGACGCGGCGGCGCGTTTTTCTCCAGTTTGACATTTTTGACCTTTTTGACGCATTTTGTCCAATTTTTCCATATTTGTTGACCTTTCCCCATTTATTTATTAATATATTTGTGATGTATTGCTTCGAGTATTCCTCTTTGAGTCTTTAAGTTACGTTTTTAAGCCAAAATACTTGAAAAACAATAAAAATGCCCATGATTCCGAAAAAGACAAATTTATATAAATATATGATAAAACATATAAATATATATATTTTTAATCAATTAATGTGCATAAAATCATGGTTATTTTAGTGCTTTTTGAGCACTCATCATAGATCATTAGATATTTCAGGTAAACTGGTATTGACTACCTTACCACTTCGAAGGGTTCTTACATGCTTTGCTTTTTCTGGTTGACTGGGCAACTTTCCTGGTTCTTTCTTTTGCATTTGTTCAGCTAGTTGACCAACTTTAGATTCAATCCTTTTAACCGAAGCATCCATGGTGTTCAACCTTTGATTATTCATAAATTGGTTGTCATGACTAACTTGAATAAAAGAATTCAAGCTATCCTCTAAGGTTGGCTTAAAAGATTGTCTTGGTGGGTAAGGGTGGTTTTTATTCGACCTTAGTGTTGGACATTGGGTGTAGGCTGGGTAATTGTTTTGTTTCCAATGATGGTTAGGGTGATTATAGGCGTTTGGATGATACCTTTGAAAGGATTTGACTTCCTCCATGACATCGACACCAGATTCACAAGTATTTGAACAATTATGATTATCATGTCCAATTGAAAAACACACTACACATATCTCTTGATTTGGAATTTGGTGGGTAGTGAGAAGTTGCACTTGCTTAGTCAATTTAGCAAGTTGCAAGGCCATCTTATTATCGAAGCCAACTTCATTGACTCTTGCTCTCCTTATAGCACTTCTTTGTTGGGAATTATAACCCAACAACTCATAAAGATTATAGGTTTCCTCTGCGGTTTTTTCCCACAGCACCTCCAGCAACATTATCAACCATGTATTGACTCTATAGTGTCAATCCATCATAAAAGAATTGGTTATGTAGCTGTAATGGAAAGCTATGATTATGACATTGAATGAAAAAGAGTTTGAAAAATCGCTCTTCATACATTTGAGAAAATGTTGCAATCTTCGTCCTTAGATCAACAGTCTTTTGATGGGAATAGAACCTACCCATAAACATTTCATATACTACCTCCCAAGTTTTTAGAGAACCTGACTGTAGAGTAATGAAGCATGACCAAGCTTTATCCTTGAGGGTGTAAGGAAAACACCTCATCTTAAGTTGATCTTCATTAATGTAGTGGAAAGGTTTGGACAATAGCATAGAATTCTCAAATAAAATGCAAAGGGTCTTCATTAGGGACACCGTAAAAGGAAGGTAACAAAGAATAACGAATCTTTTTCAATTCATAATTCCTTACATCCTCTTGTAATTGCACATCGGAAGTTACATTGCCAATGATTGGCATTGCATAGTCTTTCATCATTTTCCGCCTATCTTCAACATATCTCATGTCTATTTGTAGTTGAAATTGATCCTCCTCCTATTGTGTATCAACATTTAGCTCTTAAAAAAATTAGTAGATATCTCTAAGAAAGATATCTTACTTGACAAAATGTATAAGCTTAAAGCAGAAAGGTGTAGGGAACCTAATTTTTTTTAATTGTTTTGTACATATTTTTTTTAGAATGAAAATCTAAATTAATTAAGTAAAGAGAAAATCTAAGTTAATTTTTTTTAATGTTAAATTTAAAGAATGGACACAATTTTTGTTTGAAACAAACGAATTTATTCCATTTGAATTTTATTACACATAATATTAAAAATAAACTAAAACAAAGGAAAATACAATAATGGGTGACCTCCCACATAGGACTAAAATTTATCATTTTCTAGTAAGACGTTGCTTGGAGATTACAGAATGACAAACTCAATGTCTCATCTTCATTGAATTTATTTGATCCCATTTTACCATTCAGTTAGTCTTTGCTTTGTTTTTGCAAATGTTCAACTAACTGTTCTACTTAAACTTCTACCTTTTTGATAAAAGCTTCCATAGAGTCCAACCATTGATTGGTTTTAAATTGGTTATCTCTACAAACTTGAATAAAAGAATTCAAGTTATCCTCCAAGGTTGATTTATTGAGAATGTTTCTTGGAATATGCTGGTGGAATTGTTGGCCTGACGATTTGAGCTTTGAGCGAAATGAGGGTTGTTTTGCCTTCAGAAGAAGTTTGGATGATTTTTCCACCCAAGATTGTAGATATTTGAGTTAGGATCAGACCTTGGTATCTATTGATATGCTCCTAATACATTAACCTATTCAGGTCAAGTTGTTGTTTCTCCTTGATATGGACAAGCTTCAGTACCATATCCCATGTTGCTATACAAACCATAATGTTCATTATTAGTGTTGGTTTGCGTAGTGGGAGTGGAAACTTGCTTGGTCAATTGAACAATTTGTTGTTGAACTTCATTGCTGGAATCGATTTCATGAACTCCAGATTTTCTCACTCGTGAGCTTTTCTGTTGGTAATTAGCACCCAACATCTCAAAGAGGTCATACATCTCTAAGGCAGTCTTTTCTCCCATTGCTCCTCCTACAACATTGTCACCAATGAACTGACATTGTTGCGTAATTCCATCGTAAAAGAATTGATTTTGCAATTGCAAGGGAAAGTTATGATGAAGGCATTGAGTGAGAAACATTTTGAACCTATCCCAAGCTTTATGGAATGGTTCTCCTTCCATCTGAGAGAAAGTAGAAATCTTTCCTCTCAACTCTAATGTTTTTTGGTGGGAATAGAATTTTCCCATGAATTTATTATAAATGTTCTCCCATGTCATTAGAGAACCTGGGGGAAGTAACATAAACCAAGATTTGGCCTTGTCCTTTAAGGTGTAGAGGAAACATCTCATTCTAAGTTGATCCTCGTTTAGAATATCGAGAGGGAAGGTTTGGACTGTAGCATAAAAGTCTCTAATGAAGGAAAAAGAATCTTTATTAGGTAGCCTATAAAAGGAAGGAAGCATAGAAAAATGAATATTTTTCACTTCATAATTCTGAGCAGCCTCACCCAGCTGGATAGCGGTAGTTGTCGTGCCAATCACTCGTCTTGCAAACTCCTTCATAGTGGTTTCCCTAACATGGTTGTTTTCTCCCATTTCTTTCGGTTCCAATAAAAGATTAAGGCTTGGTTCTATGTTTGGCTCAAAAATAGGTTGATGGTTAGAATCTAACCTTGTAGACAGTTGTCAAATTTATGAATATTATTTACATATGGTGTAAGAGGATTTTCTAAGGATCTTCTACCACGTATAGACTATTGAAAGCGTAAATTCAAAACGCCTATCAAGAAAAATAATAAAATAACCATATAAAAATTTAGATAGTATTTAATACAAAACACTAAACAAAACAAGTTAAACCGTAAATTATTTTTTTATTTTTTATTTTACAAGAAAATAATAAAATAAAGTTTTATTTATTTTCAAAATTTTTATTATTTTATTATTTATTTATTTAAATAAAATAAAGTTTAAATTTGATTAATTTTTTTAATTTTTTTATGTTTTTTTAAAAAAGAAAATAATTAAATAAAAAAAATATTTTATTCTTTTTTTTAATTTATTATTATTTTTATTTAAAATTTATTAATTGTTTTTTTAACTTCAAATTTCAAATTTAAAAATTATTTTACTATTCACGTTGTAAATGTTTTTTTACTATTCATGAATGGTAAGTTTTTTTATTTTTTTTTTTTTAGAAAAACAAATATATTTTTAATTTTTTTACTATTCACGAACAAATTTTTTATTTATTTATTATTTTTTTTAGGTTTTTTTTATTTTGTTTTACAAAATTTTAAATTTTAATTTTTTTAAATGAGAAAAAAAAATATTTTAATTTTTACTATTCACGAACAACAATTTTTTTTATTAACTATTTTTTTTGTTTTTTTTAAATAAAAAAAAATCACAATTATTACAACACAAAAAGTTTTAAAACAATTGATAAATAATGTAAAAACGCTATTCCCTCCCTGACAACGGCGCCAAAAACTTGATGAGGAGAACTAACGATACCAATATTTTGCTTTTATATTTATAAAACTCTCGTAAGTGCACGAATCATTTGATAGAGAATGATAAGTATACTCTCAAGGTCGATGTAAGAAATGAATGTATGTGGTTTTTAATTTATTATTCAAACTTTTAAAAAAGAAATTAAATCCTAAACATTCTGTCACGATATTTTGAGGTTTTGTGTTTATAATCTAATAACATAAAAATAAACATAGATAAAATTTCAATAAAGATTTATTGAAATTTTATTTTATATAATAGTAGAGTATTTATGGATATAATAACTAAGTTAATTATGCTTACTCATATTATTTAGGTTATTAAAGATATAAATTGATATTTATTAATTTTCTCTTTTTTATATGAATACTACATTTGATGGGATTAGGTATTCTTTGTTAACTAAACAAATCAATTAACACCTATGAGTGAGGTTGTTAACTAATTTGGTTAATTAAATTAATTATTTTTTTTCTAAGAGATTGAAAATGAATCATTTAAATGCCACATTTGGTAGGGTTAGACAATTTAAACTTTATTCAAGTTGTCCAAATTAAACCTAAGAATTTAATTATCCGAGTACTAACTTTCAAGTTTAAAAATCATAACTGAAAACATGTTGTCAAGTTTTAAAACCACTAGTACGAATTATTAATTGCATTTTTTTTAGTTAATTGAACTTTTATTTCATAAATCAAAAAGTTTGTTTAATGATTAAAGTTTATTAGCTCAAACAATATTACATTAAATACAAAAAATAAAGGAAATAATATTACAACAATTAATCTTTTGAATAAATGATAAATGAATAACTCACACAACAAAGTCTACAAAAATAATACAACTCTTCACATACATACTTGTTTAATTATAAAATAATAATACTAGTAAACAAAAGCTAAAGAAAGCTAATTAATTCTTAAATCAAGAAATTCATTTTTAAATAAATTCAATAAAGGTAAACACCATCTATCCCCTGTCATGGAAAAAGTCATAGGTCTTCATATCTTCATGAATAAAGAGCTTCACATCTCAATAGAATTTTCCAAGTGATAAACAAAGAAATATATAAGATTAAATAAAGAATTTCCTCTAAAACTAACTCCATATATATAAAGCTTTGTTAGTGTATTCAAGTAGACCATATACTAATCATACAAAGGTAAGCTATCTTTTTAGGGTGAAGTTCTATCTTTTAGTTGCAATGAATGATGTGATTAGGACTCAACATGAGAAGCTTGAGATTTCTTATGAGATAATAGAGTCTCTACAACTCATGTTTGAGTGACCATCAGAACAAGTTAGGCACGAGGTTATAATAATGGTCATGAATGCTTAGATAAGAAGACATCTCAATCTACCAACAAATAAAATGATTATGCATATCAATGATGTAGAGGTAAATGGGATGGTTATTGAATAGAAACTCTAGTGGGAATGAACTTAAAAACCTTCTCTCCAAGTTTCCTACAATTCAAAAGTAACAAATTTTTGAACAAGCTGAGGTAGCCTTATATGAAAGGAAATGGCCTCAAAAGTGAGCAAAAAGGGTAAATGTTTGTAAAGACAAGAAGAATAACAAATGAGCAAAGAAAAATTATTTCCATTTCACTATCTAATTGAGGTTAAAAACTAAAAGAAAGATTTACTAATTCTTGAAGCTTGTTTAATTGAATATGAAACGTTCCCTTAAAATTTGAATAGTTGATTTAGGGCTACAAACTATGTTTGTACTTTTATGAAATTGATTAGTTTGCCTATTGAGATGAAGGATCAACTCTTTTCCATGCGTGTTGGGAGTAAGGACATTGTTTTGGCTAAAACAATGGGAGAAATGCAACTTCAATTCAAGAGTAATAAATATTTAGTATTAGATACTATTTTTTTATTCCAGGGTTTACTTGAAATTTGATTTCACTTTCAAGGTTGTATGAATAATTTTATGAATTTTAATTTCGTAATAATAGTGTGACTTGACACACTTAAATACATACAAGTATACATAGTCACACACAAGTGATAAACAATTTAAGAATAACAATTACCATACCTATAAGAGTTGGTAACAATTCCTACTACTACTTACTAGTTTGTTAGTGCGTTAATTAAAGTTAGCAATGAGGATTTTGATTGTTTTTGAAGAAAATAACATAAAAAATAATATAAGTGAATTGCACAAGAATATTGAGATATATGTGATCATGGTACCATCTACACCACTAAGATACAAATCAATTAAACATTTTATCAATGGAAATTAATTTCTTAACTTCTAAATCACATTTATAATTTAAAATCATTCTTGAATTTTTAACTTTAACTTTATAAGTCTTGGCCCACTTAAATCTTTTCAAATTTTCTTATCATATCTTGATTCATAATACAATTATAAACCAACCTAAATCCTAAAGAACCTAGAGATTCACCTACTATATTTAATTCATTTAATGCATTAAGATTTAAAAAGTTGATAACGAAATTATGTAAGATTAAAAACCATTACTAACCTAGCTTTAACATGTGCATTCAACCATACTTGTGACAGTACCAACAAGGTACCACTTTGAATAAGAGTGTTAATAATTACATACTAACATCTTAAAGTAGAAATATATATATTCATGCAATATACTAGTTGATTACTTTAACTCATACACACATAGTTTTCACATTCAATCATAGAATTAAACACATCAAAATCAAGAGTTGAAACTAAAATTATCATGACATTAAATTAATTAAACCATAGTTTAGGGTTTGACATTTTCCATGATCAAATTATTAGTTTAGATAGACATGAATTATATATGAATCAACGTTATATTCATATTATTATGTTTTGATGAACCCTTAGGTTGTTTATAGTGCATTTTCGAGCATAATCTGAGTTGGATTATAATTTATTTGATCCAATGGTCAGGATTAAAAATTTGTGTTGAAAAATGCTAGATTTAAGTGCTAACTTGATGTCTAAATTGATCAAGACCCTTTTTGATCAATCTAACAATTTTGATTTCCAACCCAATAGTGCATGATCGATCCTCAATCAATAGTGTCACATTTTGGATCAATCAAACCTTGCTTTTAGCTCTTCAATCAATCTTGATTGAAGCTTGATCGATTGAGTATCCTATTTTTTTTTCTCTAAATACACATTTTTGCCTCTTTATGTTCATTTCATCCCCTAATTCCTATATAACACAAAATAAAACACTTAAAACTCATAAAGAACAATAATTCATTATAAATATATGAGAATTAATGCACAAATATATGTATAAAATGACACCAATCAAACTCCCTCACACCTACTATTTTCTAGTCCTTACACCTACTATTTTCTAGTCCTCACACCTACTATTTTCTAGTCCTCACACAAAGGTGAAATAAGTCATCATAAACATAGTTTTTAGTATTTAATTTCAAGAGCTAAATAACACAAATGTTTCAAAATCTAACCACATTAGTAGGGGTATATAACCACTCATTCCCTCTAGCATTCTCTGCAATAATATAACTCAAAGTAAGTATTTTGCATCCATATTAGTGATAGTCAAACTATGGAATTTAAATAAGTAAAGGCCATGTGTATTCCCTTGAATCATCACCATATTCCTTTCTTATAGTTACATCTCCACTTATTGAAAGTATTTCCTAAAATCAAAAGGTCTTTGATTTGATTGTAGTGAGGCTAAGACTTGTTGGTTAAATTAAATAAATGAAAAAACAAAAAACAAAAGTTCATGAGCCCATAGAGTAATATGATGAACAACACTATCCTAAAACTAATCATGCTAACAAAATATGGTCAGATTTCTTTGTTTTGGACCCAACCATCATTATTATTCTTTTTTCTTCTCTTTTTTTGCCATTCATTTTCAATACTTAGTCTATTTTGATATTTATTTTCAACTTATCCCATTTTGTTGTTGTTTTTGTTGTTATATGTGGTACATATTATAGTAGAGCTATTTTATATATGTTAGGAATTTCACGCATTTTATCAATTATAGAATAATTTGACACTTAAATATTATCTAGTGTTTTCATAGCCTATCCTCTTTTTATACAACTTTACTTTTTCTTGAACTATAGGGTATGATTAATGTATTTTTCAAAGGGTAGGAAGTGGATACAACCAATTGGCTCATGTAGGCTCAAATTGGTTAACTAAAATGGGTTATTTTTAACATTAAGGGTATGATATTTGGATAAAAAGGTTAATCTTAATACCTTAATTATTTTTCAAAAAATACTTTATCAACATTTACTTTGACAAACCTAAGAAAAAAATCTAGTAACTTAATCATGCTCATTTGAATTAAAACAGTTTTCTAATTAATTAACATAGCTTTCCACACATTCAAATACATAAATAATCACATCATCAATTTAGCTATTGTGCATACATATTTTGATTTAGATTATCACGAAGTATGCATTCACTAAAGAAATATTTCAGGATTCTACTAACATTCATTATCACTTAAAACCTCATGTTTTAAGCATTTATAATCAATTATATCTAAAAACAAGAATGGATCAATATGTTATTGTTGTTTACAAGCCTTTAAAATGTAATAAATAGTACTAACAATTAAGTTTCTTGCCACAGGTGGGGTTTTATTTATCAATGCTCCTCTATTGAAGATATCTACCATACTTCTCTCCATAGGCAAAATTCCCTTATAAAAATATAAGAGAAGAACATACTCATTAATTTGATGGTGGGGTAAGGTAGCAACTAACCTCTTGAATCTATCCTCGTACTTATATAAAGTTTCCTCATTGAGTTGATGTATGTCACAAATATCTTATCTGATGAGTGTGGGCCTAGATACTGGAAAGTACCTTTATAAAAATATTTTTATCATATTAACCCATGTAGTGTTGGTACTTCTAGTGTCTAAATCTTTTCTAGAAAGAAAAATGACTAAGATGTTCTTCTTTATAAAGGTATAAAGAGCTACACAACCACTAGAGCTAGTCCATTATGATGTTTGCACACCAATTAGTGTTTAAGCTAAGGTGGATACAGGTACTTCGTAATTTTAATTGATGATTACTCTAGGTATGAGTATGTTTACCTAAGTAAGTTGCTAAAGGTACTTCAATTGGATTGAGGTAGTGAGTACCTTGACATAAAGGTCAAATATCACCTGTTGATGCATAGTTTTGTATCACATCTCACAACACCTATCACATCACAATAGAATGGTGTGTCTAAAAGGAGAAATAAAACTTTACTTGATATGGTTAGGTCCATGATGAGTTATTCATCATTACTTATTTCGTTATAGGGATATGTGTTTTAAACCACCATTTACTTGATGAATGTTGTTCCTTCCAAGTCTGGCCCTAAAACACTAGTCAAATTGTGGAATGATTGTAAACCTAGTTTACGACCCATCTAAATATTGGGGTGTCCAACACATGTCTTAAAAGGAAAGATTAGGAAATTGGAATCAAGATTAGAAGTATGTTGTCTTATAGGATATTCAACAGAAACCAAAGGTGGTATGTCTTAAAATGCACAAGAGAATAAGGTTCTTGTATTGATAAACACTACATTCCTTGAGAGTAATTATATGACAAACCATAAACCTCAAAGCAAGGTGTTACTTAAGGAGTTACAGTTTGATGGGATTAGACAAACTCTAACAATTATAGATGATACCACAAATCGAGGATGCCACAATCCATGATAAAGTCCTACCATAGCCTTGTCATAGTGGGATTGCAATCAGATTGCCAAAATGCTACACAGGGGATGGTGAGGCATAAATGGTTGTGTCTAATAGTCATATAGATGACCCATTATCTTATAAACAAGCAATGAAAAATATAGACAAGGACAAATGGATTGAGGCTATGAACCTTGAGATGGAATCTATGTATTCTTGCTCCATCTAAGAACTTATAGACAAACCCGATGAGGTGCATCCTATTGGATGCAAATGGATCGACAAGAGTAAAAGAAGAGTTGATGGAAAAATGGAGGCTTTCAAGGTATGACTAGTGGTATATGGTTTCACCCAAAATGAGGGAGTTGATTATGAGGAAACCTTTACCTTAGTAGCATGCTTAAATCAATACAGATACTCTTGTCCATTATTGCAACTCTCAATTACAAAATTTGGAAAATGGACCTTATGACTGCATTTTTGAATGAATTCTTGAAGAGACCTTTTATACAGTCCAATTAGAAGGGTTTGTGGTCAAAATCTAGAGGTAAAAGCTTTACAAACTTAAGAGGTCCATTTATGGACTTAAGTAAGCATCAAGGTCATGGAACATCTAGTTTAATGAAACTATGGAGTTCTATGGTTTTGATCAAAACCTTGATAGAACTTTGTATACATACAAGTTACTCAAGGGTGGAAAAATGGTGTTCCTCGTGCTTTATATGTATGATATTCTACTTATTAGAAATGGATGAAGAGCCTTATAGGTCAATTTGATTTTAAAATTGAGCAATTTGGTCCCTTTGCTTTTTGGTGGAGCACCTCAAATCATATAGCTTTTTGAAAAAATGAAAAACGAGTGCAAAATTTACTTTTCACTCTAATATTGGAAAAATTTGCATATGATATGCACATGACCTGTTTTATCCAAGGGTCAACTTTGGTTTTCAGACTGTTGTATTTTTTTTCTTTGGCTAGCAAAATTTTAAAATATTTATCAAAGTATGTTATATTATTTAGAATATTTTTAATAATTCTTAATAATTTATCATTGATTCATTTTCATCAGGAGCTAGATTTATACTATACCTTAGTTAGATTGTTTTTTTATTTTTTCTAAGAAAAGATAGTACGTGAACATAAATATATGTAGACTATACTTAAACATACTCATTAAACTATCCACCATAAGTATATGTCATTGTACTTTATACCAATTGATGAAAGTTATTAAATTTGTATTTTAAAAAATCTATAAAACTCATTATTTAATTATACTTTTTAAACTTTATACTAAAAAGTAGCTATAGTTGTTTTAAGTTATAACAAACAATTTAGAGCATACAAAAAAAATCCAAAAATTACAAAATGAAACAAATAGAAATATATTATAGTTATTCGTCCTCAATTAATTAACAAGAAGAACATTTTGAGAGTAATTTTGTGCTATATATAAAGTGATCAGTATTGAATAATGGAATGACAATAAGAGCAGTAGAGAACATACATATATATATATATATATATATATATATCATGTACATCTTACCCTAATTTGTCAACAATAAATTTTTCACTCAATTTGCACCTTTTAAAAAGCTATATGACTTGAAGTACTCCACCAAAAAGAAAATGGACCAAATTGCCCCATTTCAAAAGCAAATGAACCTCTAGAGCCCTTCATTCTATTGGGAATGATGCAAAATTGATATCCAACATAAAGTAATGGGTTGCTATATAGTTTTAATTGAAGGATCTAAGAGAGATAAGTTATATTCTTGGCATATAGATCATATGGGATTCCAAGAACACATTGTTAGTCTATCTCAAGCATAATACATAGAGAAGGTGTTGTCAAGATTTTCAATGTAGAATTACAAGGTAACATTCTTTCTAGACATCTATCCAAGGAGATATTAATCCATATTGGTAGTCAATATTAGACAAGGTGGAATCACTCTATCCAAGGAGCTATGTTCTCAGACATCTTAAGAGATAGAGGACATGAGATGGGTGTTATATGCGTCAGTAGTTGGTAGTCTAATGTACACCATATTGTGTACTAAGCTTAACATATGTTATGTCATTGACATAGTTACTCGATATTAATCCAATCCATGCATGACTCATTGGATTACAGTTAAGTGCATTCTTAAGTATTTACAGAGAATAAGACCCATGTCTAGGTTAGTTTTACTCTAGGTAGAGGAACCATAGTATGAAGAATCATGAATTAAGGGTGCATCATTGATTCCACTATAGAAGTTGAGTGTGTTGTATCTTGTGAAACAACAAAGGAAGGAGTATAGATCCTTAAGTTCTTGACATATTTAAGAGTAGTTTCAAATATGGATCAACCTCTCACACTTTATTGTGATAATGGTGTAGTGGCTAATTCAAAAGAACCAAGAAGCCACAAGAGCGGGAAGCATATAGAGCACAATCATTTGATCCAAGAGATATTGCATCAAAGAGATGTAACTATTTTGAAGATTGCTTTTAAGAACTACCTTACTAACCTATTTATAAAGGAACTAACTGAAAATAGCTTTGATATTCACCTAGAAGGGATAGGGTTAAGAGATATGTTCTATTTGTTTTAGGATTAATGAGAGATTGTTAGCATTAATGCACTGAAATACAAAATGAGTTTGTATTTTAATGTTGAAATTAGAATAAATAGATGTACATTGATTTATGTGGTGTTAATCAATTCATTAAATAATCGTCCAATAGTTAGAATGAAGTTCTATTTCAAAAGTTTTTATAAGAACTATTACTTGAAAATGTATTGATAACATATTTTTAGTAAAAGTTTTAAAACTTGAAAGTTAGTACTTGGATAATTAAATTCTTAGATTTAATTTGGATACTATGAATAAAGTTTAAAATTTTCAACCCCACCAAAAGTGGCATTTAAATGGTTTATTTTCAATATTTTAGAAAAAGGAAATTAATTTAATCAACTTAATTAATTATCGACCTCACACATATGTGTTAATTGATTTGTTTAATTAACAAAGAATATCTAACCCACCAAAATAGTATTCATATAAAAAAAAAGAATCAATAAATATCAATTTATATATTTAATAACCAAAATAATATGAGCAAACATAATTAACTTAATTGTTATATCCTTTAATACTTAACTGTTATGAATGATAAAATTTGCATTATTGTTTATTGAATGTATATCTATGTTTACTTTTTTTTATGTTATTGGATTAAAAAATAAAACCAAAATATCGTGACAAGATATTTAAGATTTAATTTCGTTTTAAGATTTTAAATAATAAATTAAAAACCACGCATATTCCTTCCTTAAATTGATCTTGGGAATATACTTATCATTTACTATAAAATGATTCTTGCACCTACGAGAGTTTTACAAATAATAAAACCAAAAAATTCTACAAAATCGATATTTGCAATGTTAGTCTTACGCTCATCAAATTTTTGGTGCCGTTGTCAGGGACTTAATGTTGTGCTCATTAATAAATCTATAGGAAGCATAAAACTTTATATAGCATATTAGGCATATCACATGCCAATGATTTTAAAAGTACCTCTTTGGACAAAATAGATGCCAATTTGGTTGAACAATGTTAATTTTAACTTATACCCTATCCAATATATAATTAATTTGTGCTCTTTTTTGTCCAACTGATTAAGGTTGGAAGACTCATATATTTATCAAACCTAAAGGACTTGTGTGATTGATTGTCAAATATCTTCATTAGTATTTGAACTAAAGAAAAGGTAGTCAACCACTTGTCCTAATAAGTCTTCTAACAACTTTAAATAGATCTTAAGTGATTTTTCTTTGATAGTGAACTCTTGCTAAAATTCAAAGAGTCATCAACAAAACCTGACCTGAAATTAGCTTGTATTTGTAACTTGTTGCTCTCTATGTAAAAAACATGATAGCCCTCGACACAAATGAGGAAAAGGAATGATAACAAAAGATCACCCAGTTTGATTTATCTCTTAGGTTTAAAAAATTGAATTGTTTATTTGTTTACTACACATAAATAAGTGATACTATAAATGCACGCCATAATCCAATTAACTTATTTACTTGGAAATTTCAATTTTAACATCATAATCTATAAGATCTTGTTCTGACATAAATTTTATTCATGTTTAATTTAAGTTTTCTTGAGAATGAAATAATTTATGTATCATAAGTATATTATTTTACATAAGTTGAGGTGCCGTTATGATTAACATACATAACATATGATATTAGATATTAGTGGGGGAAATCTACTCTAGTTACGTAGTTAATGCATATATCATTGCTATTTTTTATGTCTCATAAGTAGGTAGATCATAGATGCATTGGACACGACATGTCGTTGGTTTTTCAAACCAAAAAAGACAAGAACTATAAGACGATGTGAATAGGATTTAACGTGACCGAGGAGCAAAAGTTTCGAGTGACCTAACTGCCCAATTCTTTTGCCACTGCAAATGCGAAGTTGATACCGGAATTGTCGCGGACATTAGTTCAGATGGGCTTAGGCTTCGTCGTCGGCGTTTTAGGGGTTCTCATCCTCTCTCACGCGGCTTATTCAACTATTCAATGTAAGCTTAGATTTCAAGTATATTTGGATATATTTGGATCCATGTATAAAAAGTTCAGATTTTTTAATTGTTTTTCCTCCGTTGTTCTTAGAGATATTTGGGTTTCCTTTAAGAGGCTTGATTCGATATTAACTTCGTTGTAGATAGAGGATTGTTGAAGATTACAGAGGAAGAGTTTTCAGGGCCTCCCATGAATGTAAGAATCTGTAATTCTCATGTATTTTGATTTAATTTTGTTAAATATTGTTGGATTTTCATCTTAGGGTTCTTTTACGTTGCAGGTAGTATTTGAATTGCTTCTAGGGTTAGTGTTCTGTACGTGGGCGGCACTTGTTGCTCCGGGAAAATTCCATTCAATTCATCCCCAATCTGAAGAGAACAGGTAAGAATTTTGACTCCTTAACTTGTGGCTCAGATTCATCTTTAACATAATATGGTCAAAATGAAACACCTTACTATCACTTCTATTTGATGGTTAAGGGTTTTGTTTAATAGTGGAACTGAAGTGTTAGAACTTAGAAGTTAAATTCTTACAAATATGCGTAAACGAGAAGAGAATTTTGATTTGCTTCTTTAAGGACTGTGCATATGGAAGTTGTGCTAAAAGTAGAATTGGAAGGCTTTTGATACTTGATATGGTATTTACTTTTTGCTAATTGAACTCTATCAAGTCTATTCTAAGTTATCAACAGTTTTGGTCTTCCCATACCTCCATATTTTTGTCAAAGCGATTCGTCAAATTCTAGCCTTTTTGTTTTTGACGATATGATATTTCTGTTCCGTTGAACTGAATGTTGAAACAAGTTTATATCCTGACCTTCATTTAATTTATTCATTGTAGATTGTGTTCTCTATATGATCAATCCAGAGTGGTATCTTCTAAGTTCTTTAATTTTTATGTTCAGACCAATATACTTAATTTTATTGCTTGAATTGATAAGACTAATGTTGCCCGTAAATGTGAATTTCAACTTAATCTCCTCTGTTGTCTTGAATCCAATAATTGGGTTGCCCCTTCCTTACTCATAGTTTATGAGTCATAAAGACTCTGGGGCTAAGGCTCTGATATTTGGAAGTGATAAAATCTTGTAGATGCACTTAAGATAATAAATCTATATCCATAAGCATCTATGACTTTTTGATGTACTTAAGCCAGCATGTGTGCTCTTCTAAGCTCTGCTACTGCTATCTAAGGTTTAGCCAATTTCTCAAATACATGGAAATGCTTTGTGTACGGACAGTTAATCTAGTAGATTGATTGAAGCTCAAGCTCAATTTCGATTCTTTTGCTTAATATTATATTCACTTAGTTTCTTTAGAATTTTTGAAATTAATATGAGCTTCCTTTGCTGCATGATCAATTAGATGGATATTAAACAAACAATTATCACAGGCAACACTTTCACTTTGTTCTCTATATGCTCTACACATTCTTCGAGTATAAGTTTAGCTAAAACTCTCATAGCTCCTTTTCTTTTTGATTTGCATACTTGTTGAGTGGTTAACATTTATATTTTGAATTCTGTAACACAGGATTGTTTCTTTGCTCGACAACCTAGATTTTATGATATTCAAGCATCGTGGTAATGTATTTCCAATCGAAACGGATCTGAAGCTGAGACATTGACATCCATTTGATCACGATGGCCATCCTGGTGATTTTAGGCAAAGGTGCCTTGTGCTGGTCTTATTTAACGAAATAATAGTTTTTACGAGATTGTGCCCTCTCTTGTTTTAGTTGTTTTCACTGTGTAATTTATCTTTAAACTATCATAAATAATTATCTTTATTCCTATGATTGGTATATTGGATTGAAATTGGAGATGGTGGTCTGTATGTTCATATATTATTTCAATGTTATTTGCTTTTAGATCTGCTATTCGTTTTCGTTTTTAATTTCTTTTTCCCCCTCTTCTCCCTTTGTCAAACATAGGACATGGTGTGAAAAATAATGTATATGGGTGAAAATAGTGAATGATCCGTGTGTGTAACACTCGCACGATTTACAAGGACTTCCAAAATCACATGAAAAAGTTGTTTCGATCCGTGTTTTTATTTGTGTTTTTTTGCCAAAATTTGCCTAATTTTTTAATATTATAAAAAATTACATTATTTTTTAACTAATTTATTTATTTATGACGATAAAAAAATCTTCTTTTACCCACAAAAAATGAAATTAGATAATTTTAATTAAAAATAATTTATTTCATATTGGGTTTGTGTTCATATTAATCGGAATTGCCACTTCTATTTAATAATAAATTTTAGAGAAACACGAATTTCCTTATAGGTAGTTACTAGTTGGTTAATGGTTGTAAAATAAGTACATGTTTAATTTGTTTTTTTTTAATTTTAAAAAAGCTTTAAAAATTAAGCAAATATTTATAATATGGTAATGTATACTATGTGTACCGTACATGTTGGTTCCTTATATACTTGTATTTATCTATAATAAATACCTTAAGATAAATATTGGTATAATCTTGTATTTTCTTTGGAATATTAATACTATAACATCTGTTCTTTCTATTTGACAACAAATAGAATGTAATATTAGCTAAACTTAATAATTTTATGTCAACATAGCAATTAAACTTTTTAACTTCTATAATAAACAAATAAAAAAACCATAGCCCCATTGGAAAAATGATAATAGAAAACCATAGACCTCTTCCGAACAGGGTTAAAAAAAGAAGCCAAAACACTGTTAGAGAAAATAAATAATAAAAAGGATAAATAAAAACACTATATTAACTATATCAAAAGTATATAAAAATTTATTAATTATAATTTATTATATTACAAGTCCATTAAATTATCGAAAAATGTAAGAAAAATAAAAAATAAAAAATATCAAATTTGTGTAGGATGAAAGGAAGAATGCTTTTTTAATAAGGATACATTAGACATATCAACCTTAAAATCAAAAATTCTTAAATCTCATCTAAACAACAACACCCAAAAAAAAAAAAAAAATTAACCCGGAATTCTAAAAATCTGACAGATCTATATCATTACCAATAAATACCAATTTTAGGATCTTTATTGACAAACCCTTTTCTTTGCTACAGAAGAAACAAGAAAAGTAGGTACGTCAGGAGAAAAAACAAAAAGAAGCTTGCTCAAGAGGGCTTGGTTAATTATTGTTTGTACATCGATTAATATATATGGAGCTATTTCTTGCTCAACCTCTAATCAACCCTCCAAACATAAAACCCACATCAAGTTGGAGAAGAAATAGTACAAATGTAAAGGATGTTAATTTGGGGTCTTGGAAGAGTGCTTTAGACTCCATAAACAACATATCCTCATTGGCTAAACTTGATACCAACTCTTTTGAACTCTCATACTCCAATCCTGAATCTCAAACAATAAATAATGGTTAAAAAAGATCATAAACCTGAATATATATATCAAATTCTTAAAAAAAATCGAGTTGCTTTCGAGGCTACTGTCTTGATTCTTGATTTTCTGGGTACTGTTTTTCCTTTTCAATAAATGATTTATTCTGTGGCTACAATCCTAGGTTTTCTAGTTGGTTTGAATTTGAGTTCATGATTATCGTTTCTAACCCTTTAAGGATGAATATTTCCATATTTTGAAAATAAGAGAATTTTATTGTAATATATAGGTTTGATTCCATATCTGATATAATTTATGAATTTTTGACAAAGAACACAACTGAGATTTAAAGATTTTTTATTTTTGGGGTTAAATTAACTTTTTTACCGTGATAAACATGTACCTTTATTTCATATGATACAATTATGATATTTTTTTAATTTTTATTATTTTAATATATTTTTAATAGTTAACAAACTTATAATAACCCATTTAATAATCAATTAATTTTTATATATTTTTAACATAATTAATATACTTCTATTACTTTATATTCTAATAAAATAGCCATTGAACTGTTAGAGAAAAAAAAAATGGAATAACCCCCACCATTTAATAACTTTTTTTTCAGCAACATCCGTACAAAATCAATTACTTTTTTTTCAATAAAAATTCTCCTATTACTTTGTTTTAAAATTATAAGTTTCTCAAAATCCCTCCACTTGAAGATTGTCTTCAATTATTACATTTTTTTTTTCAATTTCATCAAGAGCAAGTCGAGATCGCTCTCAACTAATTGAATTTCTTGTTGACTTTTCATCTCGGTTTCTTCCCTAATAGTAACTTCTTGATAGTCATTAATAGTACTAGAAAGTGTATTTTGTGCTACTTGGATTATATGTAAGAAGCGTGACTTTAAGAATCCTTTCATCATCTGATTTGGTAATGCAAGTAGTACTAGTAACTAAATTTTGATTACGTACTTTTGTCCATAATAGAGAGTACTTATTGTAAACGTAAAAGATGTAAATAACTCTATGTAACTAATGGTTGATGGTATATCAAGCTCAATGGGTGACATGTCACGACAACAAAAGACTGTCGAAGGATCACAACATTTACATAAAACTTAGCTACAATGGATTGTATCAAAAGAATAATCAAATTGTAACAAATTAATAAAAATGTGTGACGTGAAAATGAAATGATAAAAATGTACAATTATAACGAGTTGAATTGAAATATTGTTATTAATTTATAATAAGTTGATTATATTGTAAGTAAATACTGATATCACAATCATTTTTACAATTTAATAAAAATGAGTTATTACACTATGAAAACTCTTGTCTTCTCTTTTCTACAATTTCCTTCATCATGTTTTCAACCTCTTCCTTCTTTTCTTATGTTCTATTTTATATGGTATCAAAGCTCACTTGCTTCTAAGCTTACAAATTTTCTTCTCAACTATAATGATTGACTTATTTGGAGTCATAGGCACTCTACTCTGGTTTTTGATGAGCACAACATCGATCCTCGATAACGTTACAAAAAACTTGATGAGACAAAATTGGCGTGCAATGTCGATCTTGCTGATAATTTGGTTTTATAATTTGTAAAACTCTCGTATATATGGAAGGAATATATGTAGTTTTTAATTCATTATTCAAAATCTTAAAAATGAAATTAAATCCTAATCTAAACACATAAAAAATAAACATATATATGATTCAAAATACAATAATGCAAATTTTTATCATTCACAACAGTGAAGTATTTAATGATCTAATAATTAAATTAACTATGTTTTTTCATATTATTTAAGCTATTAAAGATATAAATTGATATTTATTTATTCTTTCTTTTTTATATGAATATCACATTTGGTGAGGTTAGATATTCTTTGTTAATTAAACAAATCAATTAATACCTATGTGTGAGGTCGATAATTAATTAAATTCATTTATATTTTCTAAGAGATTGAAAATAAACCATTTAAATACTACCTTTGGTGGGGTTAGACATTTTAAACTTTATTCAAGATATTCAAATTAAACCTAAGAATTTAATTATCATATTACTAACTTTCAAGTTTAAAAACCATTTACTAAAAATACGTCGTCAATACATTTTCGAATAATAATTTTTATAAAAACTTTTTGAAATAGAGTTTCACTCTAACTACTGGGCGATTATACTAACAAATAAAAGAGTATTACTCTAAATCAGATCGGATAATTAAACCTTAAAATATAATTTTCAAATTTAAGTTTGTAATGAAAAATAATATATTTCTCTTTAACATCTTTAATATAAAATCTTGAATAAAAACAAAATCAATTTATTTTATAGAAATGTTTTACCTATTTAATATTTTGTGAGCATAACAACGTTATTATTATATCATATTTACAAACAATGAGCCATGTTAAATTTAATCACAGATAAATTAATTATAGTATATAAGAATAAAACATTAAAAAAATAAATGTAAAAAATCCATTAAAATTATACCATAAAAGAATTCTTACAACAATTTGATGCTAGTTTTATTGCTAGAAAACCTCCAAACGGATTTTATTTCCGTTTATTGAATCAAAAACTAAAAATCTATAAAAACATAGCTAGTTCTTCTCAAAAAGAGAAGAACTTTAAAACTAAAAACTAAAAAAACATTCTAGAGAGAGAAAGAGCTTAGAAAATTGTATCTTTTACAATTAGGGAAGATGGTCCTTTTATAGGTGAGAAAAAGGCCAAAAAAGGTGGAAAAATATTTGCAAAATTGATTTTGGGCGCATTTGGATAGGTTGGCACGCGTGTGGGCATGCAAAAATTGTAGTAGATGGGCTTTTGACGTGTACGGGACATGGCGTGGGTGTGTGCGCTCTGGTGGGCACTTAAAGTACATTAAACCCAAGGGCACAAATATGAATCTATTTAATCAATTAAAGTACATTAAATCATGGTAATTTTAATAATTTTTAAGCACTTATTAGTTTTGATACTTCATAAGATGGTTGGATAAAGCTTGGATTCTTTTATTGCATCTTAGTATCGTGCTCAAGCCATTTAGGTAAAGGAAGATCTTAAAAATCTTAAAAATAGTAATCTCAACATTAATGACTATGTCCTCAAGATCAAACTCTTAGTTGATGAACTTGAAAATATTGGCTATGGTTTAACTGAGGAAGAGATTTTAATGAGTGTCATAAAAGGATTAGATTAGATTTTTGTTAATATTTTTTCAACATTCACCAAGAGAATGCTATATGAAATTGTTACCATTGATGATGCTAAATTGCTTTTTCTTAGCCATGAGTGTAGACTTCAACACAAAAATGCTTTATCTATCTCACCCTTATCATCTATTAACTTATTTGTCAAAAACCCACAAAACCAAAATGAACATCAAAATTTTAAGGTAATTCAAACACCTCATAGACTATTCCCAGTACATATATGTCACCCTCAAACATTACACCCAAATTTTCTTTTTAGGTACAGAACACAATGTTAGCTATGTGGCAAAATGGGTCACATAGTGGCCAATTGTTAGCATCGATTTGACAATTTTTTTTGTCTCATCTAAGCCCACTTGTAATTTATCAAGAACACCACTCATACCATTTCTTCACCTTGTTTTTCAGTTTCAAAATCCATACAACCCATGACCTTATCTCTCTAATTCTTTCAATTACTATAACCCAAGGGCACAATTCCAACTAGTAGCTATGTAATTCAATCAAAATTTCCCTGGTCATCCATCTATGCCATAATCTAATTTCACTCATCTAATATCATTCTCTTCACCACCTATTTCAGCACCTATCTCACAATTAGTGTCATATCAACCACCATCATATCCATCTCTAGCAAACTCTGGAAAATAACCTCACTGCTATCCCCACTTAGGAGCCAATCACCATATGACATATGATCCTAACAATTTGGTTACTATATAGAGTTTTATAGGTTCAGATAAACTAATGATGGGAAATGGTAAGAATATTGATAGCTCATTTGTTGGGTACAATTCTTTTTCTTCTTATTTACTTCTGTCATGTTCTATGGTTTTACACAATATTTACATGTCCCTTATATGGTAGAAAATTTAATGAGTGTCTCTCAATTTGCTAAGGACAACAATGTATTTTTTGAATTTCATTCATCATTTTCCTATGTTAAAATGTAAGGGACTAGATAATGTCCTTTATGTCTTTTATTTAAATGTCACAAAGACTAAAGGTACATTTCCATCCTCTTTGGTCACTGGAACACATTCTATTTTTTCTTCCAATGTTGGTACTAACTTAGAGCTTTGGTACCAAAGGCTAGCACATATTTCTCTTCCTGTGATCAAGAATGCCTTAGGTCACTGTGGCATACCTTACTTAGAAAATCAACATTCCCTTAATTTACTTTGTATTTCCTATCAAACCATAAAAGCCATAAGCTTCCTTTTGTTTATAAAACAATTTATGCTACTTTTCCTTTTGCAAATTGTGCACTCAGATGTTTGGGTAGCACCAATTATATCCAAAAATGACTATTAATATTATGTTCATTTTATAGATAAGTTTTCACGTTTTACCTGAATTTATTTTTTAAAGAAAAATAATGATGTCTATAAAGTTTTCCTTGATTTCAAACTTCAAGCATAATTAAAATTGTCTAGAAAAATCAAAACGCTTCATAGTGATTGAGGTGGAGAGTATCAAGATCAAATTTGGTTTTTGTCTCAATTTGAAATTGTTCACCATGTTTCATGTCCATGCACACATGAGAAAATGGCATGGCTAAATGAAAGCACAAGCACACTGTTGAATTAACCATGGAAATGCTTTACTATGCATCTTTACCTTTTGAATTTTGGGATGAGGTTTTCTTTGCAAGTACTTATCTCATAAATAGGCTACCAACTCCACTGTTAAAAATATATATTTCTATATGAGTTACTCTTCAAACAAAAACCTGACTACACATGTTTCAAGATTTTTTGGTGTCTATGCTTTCCATGCTTAAGGCTCTATAATGCAAACAAACTTCAACTTAAATCCTTTCCTTACACCTTTTTGGGATATAGTCTCCAACACAGAGGTTGCAAAAGTTTTTCTGTTGATGGAAGGCTATATATGAGTAGAGATGTCATTTTTGATGAGTTTCAGTTTCCCTATGCCTCTTACGACAATACATTTCCATTTACTTTTAAAACAACCTTACTTAATTCTCAACCAATTTGAACTTTTTTGCCTAAAGTTAACAGAAATGTCTTTAACTCAATTCCATCAATTTTCATTGGTTCTATTACAGTTCCAATTCCAACCATTTTCATCACCATCTTTTCAATCATTACCAGAAAATAACTATTCACTAATGTCATCAGCTTCCCATACTCAAACAAATATCTTCTCTCATGTGCAAGATATAACTTACAATTCAACCTTAATACAATATACCACTACTTAATCACTAATTCCTATCATTTAAGAATTGCAATTACTTCAAACTCTCATCCTATGGAAACAAGATCTAAGCTAGTGATCTCCAAACCAAAAGCTTTTAACAATGACTGATCTTGCTATGACTAAACCACAATCAATCAAGCTAGCTTTCTCAAATGAAATTTAGAAAAAATCAATACAACAAGAATTTTATTTTACAAACTAAAAAAACTATCGAATGGCACATTAAATAAGATGAAATCAAGGGTAGTAACTAAGAGGTATGACCAAACACTAAGCATTGATTTTTCTAAATCATTTAGCCTTGTGGTGAAATAGGTAACCATGCATATTTTTCTCACTCTATTACTCACCAATGGTTGGAAATTACATCAATTGGATATCAATAACACATTCCTAAATGGGTAGTTATAGGAAGAAGTTTGCATGAATAGCCCTAAGGTTTTGAAGAGCAAGCTACCCTCACTATGTGTGGAAATTGTACAAGACCATCTATGGTCTCAAAGAGCTTGGTTTGATACTCTAACTAAGGCTTTTCTCACTCTTCAGTTCAAGCAATCAAAGGTTGATTAGTCTCTCTTTTATAAACTATTAGGTTTATCAACAACTTACTTGTTAGTTTATATTGATGATGTAATAGTCACATGAGTCAATGAGAATAAGGTTCAAGCCTTAATCACTTTCTTGCACTCTCAATTTTCTCTCAAGTATAAGGTCTTCTCACTTATTTCTTAGGAATTGAACTCCTTTCCAAATGGTAGTTTCTTTCTCACACAAGGAAAATATGCAAAATAGCATATTGAAAAACTAGGAATAGCAGATTGTAAACCCATAGCCATACCAATAGCTTCTAAAACATAAGTATTAGCATATGAAGGTGACATATTTTCTTACCCAACTCAATATCGAAGTGTTGTATGAGTCTTTCAATATCTCACAATTACATGCCCTGATATGTCATATGCTATCAATAAGATGTCACAGTCTATGGCTATGCCTTTATATCTTAGAGGAACAATTTTTCATGGATTAATTCTAAGGCCATATACTAAACTATCTCTTTAAGGATTTACAGATACTGATTAGGCATTATGGCCAGATGATAAGAAATCAACATCAAGAATGGTTATTTACTTGGGAGAAAATCCAGTGTATTGGGGCAACAAGACGCAAAAAAAAAAACTAAGATCAAGCATTGAAGCAGAGTACATGTCCTTAGAAAACAAAACTACTAAAATTATATGGAATGTGACTCTTTTACATGAACTACAAATCAAGTTGCTTGGATCACCAACTGTATAGTGTGACAATTTGAGCATGGGGGCTCTATCTGCCAATCCAATCTCACTCTTACACGAAACATGTTTAATTATATCTTCATTTTGTCAGGGATAGGGTATTACAAAACAAATTAGCAGTTTTACATGTTTCTTCTCGTAAGCAATCAACTAACATTTTCACCAAACCACTTTATATCTTACAATTCACTTTCTTAAGAAGTAATCTCAGTGTCATTGTGATGCCACTGAGTTTGAGAGGGGATGTAAAGATAAAAGATGTAATTAACTCTCCATAACTAGTGGCTACTAGTATATCAAGCTCAATGGGTGACATGGCACCACAAGAAAAGAGCATTGGAGGATCACATCATTTGCATACAACCTAGCTACATTTGATTGTATCAAAAAAGGAATCAAGCCGTAATAAACTAATGAGAATGTGTGTGCCGTGAAAATGAAATGATGAGACTGCACAATTGTAATGAGTGTGTAATGAGTTGAATACATTATAAATAAATACCGATATCACAATTATTTTTACAATTTAATGAGAATGGGTTACACTATGAATCTTCTCTTCGTTGTAATTTCTTTCATTATTGTCTTAAACTCCTTTACTTTTGTTATATTTTATACTTATCATACTTTTGGTATATTATTTTTTATCACCAATTTATCACCAATATGCAGTAAATATGTGGATAAAAAATTTACATTTTATTCAATAAAGACCTACAATTCTTGTCACTTTTACTTACATATTTGTCTGGTACATAAAGTAGTCAAAATTGCTTCCTAGTACTTCCTATGCTTTTACTTCTTAGTACACTAAATGTTTTCCCCAAGAAAAACCTCACTAGGTGAAAGGCCTTTAAGAGATAACGTCCAATCCCATCTAAATCATTGATTATATAATGAGAATATCAATCACTAGCTAATAAAAGCGTGGATTGAGGTGTTTAAAAGTAGGGAATGTACTACTTTCGAGTCATTGACCCAATATATGTAACCCATTGTGTCACCAACTCGGATATTCCATAATTGGTACACTAATGATATATTATATCTCAAACGCTTGTGTGCAACTTTCACAATATGCCCTTTTGTTGAGGCTTCTTATATTTTGCATAATTACATTTCAAAAAGAAGTAATGAGAAGAAATCTATATTGTTATATAAAAAATTATAAATTAAATGTAAGAATTAGAAGCATTAACAAGATCAATAAACTGACCAAGAAATACTATCTAGCAATGAGAAGAGAGAGAATGGTAGGACATCGCAGGATCTGTTTTATCTTAAATACCTTTCCAAGAACTGTACTCCTAATGGAATTGGATATTCATTTAGATATATATCTTCTGCGATTTTAAGCAAGTGATTATAATACATATTAAAAGAAGAAGTAATTATAAGAAAACAGAACAAAATCAATTGACAATGCTACAGAAATGAGCATTAAAGCCGACTTTAATTTTTTATTTATTTTAAATTTATTTATTTTTTATTATACTCAAATAAAAATCTGTATTCGAGTAGAAAAAAACCAAAATCAGTTTAGCAAATAGTTCAAATAATACAAATATTTGAAAAATAAAATATTAATTAATAACAGAAAAATTACCATGGTTTTATTTTATTTTATTCAAGATCATCATATTCTTCTCCTAATGTTATAATACAAACCTACATATATAATAAAAACATTTATACACATAAATAATAATACATAATAACATAAAAAAATATGAATAATAAGTGTGTAAACTTAATAAAAATACTTACAAAAGTAAATGAAGTGACAAAATGAAGGAAAAGAAGAAAAAATAGTGTTTTGTAAGTGAGAAATGGGTATAATTTTTTTTTTGAGTATTTTGCTCAAAAAAATAGGAGATCTAAAAGATTAGTTAGAGAGGAAGAAAACCTACTAATCGGCGCTGAAAATGATAGTCATAGGTGGCCGGAAAATGAGAAAGAGTGGAGGAGAAGTGGATGAGGTTTTGGATTTTTGAGAGTTATGTAACGCTGAAAATAGTTTATATCTGGGAAGAAAGAAGAGAAAAGAATTTATCCACATGTGTAGCGTCGATTTCACATGTCAACTGACGTTATGTTACGTGGATAGCATCAGTTCCAGGTGTCAACCGACGCTATGCTACGTGGATAGCGTCGGTTCTAGGTATCAACCGACGTTACACTACATGGATAGCATCGGTTTTACACCGAACCGAGTTTAAATTCATTATAAGTTAGTTTTTGATAAAAACCGACTTTACGTATCGACTTAAATACTCATTTTTGTAGTAATATGATTACTTTTTCTAATTCCCTGATGAATAAAGTCCCGTACTCAAAGTATGAACTTATATTCCTACTTTTTAGTAAAATTAATTAATGTAAAATAATACATAAACTATAATAATTAACTATCCCTATATTTATTCCTAATTTTATATTTTGCTTGCTTATTATTAATTTCTTATGACTTAGTCTCATTATTTAGTTTTAATAAATTTACTCAAAAAATTAAAATAAATTCAAGATTGAATATCATGAGTTAAATATTTTGATTTTTTATTTATATTTTTTGATTATTTCAATGCACAAATAAAAATAAAATAATTTGTTTTGATTTTTATTCAAGCATTAAAATTAATAAAAAAAAATCAAAATATTTAATTTGGGTTATGTTAACCGTTCCTGTGACTAGCATGTGGTAAATTTTGATTTGATTTTAATTTTGGGACTAAACTTCTTAAAATTAAAATAACAAAAGATGTAAATCATAAGAAAATAATAATAATGAGACTAAAATTTGACATTAAGAATAATATAGAGATAATAGTATAATTTAACTTATATATATTATGAAGAAAAAAATAAAAAAAAATATATTTAATAACCATCCTCTCTATATATGTATATTATGAAGAAACAAAATAAAATAAAATATTTAAGAACCAACCTATTTTATAAATAGGCTAAAACAAGTGTACTGGTTTATGATACAAACAATTTAAGACACCCATTTAAAAGTGTTTAGCTCGTCAAGTTCGGTAAGAATTTCTATTAAATATAATGAAAGTATTTGTTTAGGTTGCCCTACTTGATAAGGCAAGATAACATGATATAAATTTGGGATAATATCAATAATAACTTAAATTTTAAAGTAATATCACAAATATCTCTCAAATTTAAAAAAAATGTTACAAATATCCTGCAAACTTAAAAAAATTAAATATAACAAAAGCGAATAGTAATTTTTACATATGAAAATAACAGAAATAATAGAAAATCAAGATATAATCGAAAACTAAGAAACAATAAAAATAGAAACATAAGATATCTTAGAATTTTGTCACCAAATATTTTAATTAGCAATTTTTTTCAAAAAACAAGATTAAATCTTAAGAAAGAGGATGGATTCAAAGATTAATCATTCTCAAAATTAAGAAAAATATTTATGATAAAATATATAGTTTGTTATGGAATAAATAATAATAAAATAATCATTAATATTACAGATATAAAAGGAAAGTATAACATACTATTAATTAACAAAGAAACATTATAGATAAATTATCTAAAATCCTCCAAAAAGATAATAGAAAAATTGGTTACATCCATTTAGGAGGAATCCAAATATTAATAAAAATGTATTTTAGAGAAATAATAAATACACTAATAAAATTAACACTCATAAATAATAGAATAATAAATAGGGAAGATACTTTAATGTGAATGATCTATAAAAACTTAGGATACTAGAAATTAAAATTTACAGCATACTTTAGGTTTGCTATTAAGATTAATAATAAAAAATTAAACCAAATATTAAATTTAACTTATGAATTTGAAAGAGGATATTTAATGAAGGAAGAAAGTCACCCATTTTCAATACTATACATAGTAGGATATTCATTAAAAAATAGTCATAATAGTTTAATACATGAACAAAATGAATTCATAGAAATAGATAATACATTTCAAGAAATTGAACAAATAATAAAACAAAAAATATTAACAAATTTTGAAATACCTTAAAAATGAAACCTGGATGTTAAAAAAAACCTTTGAAACCAGGAAGAAAAAGTAACATACAACAAATAGAATTTACAAATGATAAAAAAAAGCAAACAGGAATGAGAACAAGAAGAAGAAATAAATGAATTAAAATAAGAAATTAAAGATGTCAAAAATCTTATCTATGGAGTAATGGGTAAATAACAAAAATGATAAATTATGAAGTAACAATGTCTTAAAGATGACAATGGTAGATTATAAAGAATAGAATTAGAAAACAATAGTATCCTAATAAGCATAATCAAAAGGCTATAATGAAAGCCTTAATTCTTTTGGAAGGAAAATAGAATATTTACACAATATAAATAAAACCCAAGAAGAAATCCTTACAAAAATAAGACAAAATAGTTATGACAACATATTACAACTAGACATTCTAAAAAGATATCTATTAGAATGATTAAACAAAGAACCACCAAGAAGATATGATGAAATGATTTTCCATAATAAAAAAAGGATGAAGAGAAATCTATAGTTCCAACTTAATGGAATATAGAAAACAATTAGAAGAAAAATTTATAAATCTTGAAAATAAAGATGTAGGAATATTAATAAGTCTGTTAATATAAACATAAGAGGAATTAAGAAAACATTATGAATAAAAAAATATGATCTAATAAAGAAGAAGATAATATGATAGTAATCAGTGAAAAAGATTCTAAACCAGAAAATATTAAAATTACTATGTAAAGAAACATAGTAATGTCCCTATAATTCAGGGAGAAACTTTTGAAACTCATAAAAATAAAAGAAATATAAAAAGACTAAATGAACTTAATCCATCAAATAGAAGAAGATAACAACCAAAAATGGAAGAAGGATTATATAGGGATACTAGAGGATCTATACCACCAGAATTCAGATTTCATGAAAATAATAATAAAATTGACTATCTAGACCTAGATTGTATTAGAAATAGAAGAAAAAGACATTAGATGAATGAGCTAATGCAATAAGTGTACTAATCCTAACATATAAAACTACTAGTACAAACCCATCAATCTATAAAGTACTATTAAATAGTAAAATGATTAAAATGTTAAAGTATAGTTTAGTAATCTACCATATGATGTACATCTTAGGATATAAAGAAATTTTACAATAGGAAGATAATATTTAGATAAAGTAGTAAATGAAATATATAAAGAGTTCAGAGGAGAAGATAAAAGAAACCATATTATTGAAACAAGTTAACCATAAATAAATGAGGCTAAATGACATTTAGCAAATATGAAAATATGTGATATGTGCTACATATATTCTTTTATATGTAAATATGAAATGTATTATCACAAGATACCTAAAATATAACAACAACAATTTAAGGAAATGTTTTATTAAAAGTTACCAGGAACTCTATATAAAACTCTTAAAGAAAATTGGAGAAATAGAAATACTGTAGTAGTACCAAATACTTTAGGGGGTAGAATAAAAGAACTAAAATCTCAGATAATTTTACAATGTCAAAGCATAAATGAATATAATTATGCCAAAGAAAATTGTAAAATAAATTGTGATAGTAATAATTTATAGATGACAGGAAAATATAGATGTAGTATAAAGCCTTATAAAGAAAAATATAACAAATATAAAAGATTCAAGAAATATAAATTCAAAAAACAAGACTTTTCTAAATATAAAAGAAGATATACCTAGAAACCTTATAAGATAAGATATTTTAAAAGAAGAAAATTTCACAGGAAAATATTATTATTTAATAGGCAAGAAAATTTGTAGATGTTGGATATGTTAGAAGGAAAGTCATTATGCCAATGAATTCCCTAATAGGTTAACCAAAAAAAAATATAAGAAGAACTTAAAAATACTAGAACAAACCTATAAGATGGAATTAGAATCCATAGAAGAATCAAGCAATAATGAAAGAAAGTCAATATACTTAATGAGTGAAATTGAAGAAGAAGAATAGATTCAGAGGAAACATATAAGGATAAATGACCTATACAACATAACTAATCCTGCTAGTACTTACATAAAAATAGGATGCAAATTCAAAGGATATTATAACATATACCATTTACATAGTGGTAGAGATACTGGAGCCAATATGTGTGTAGCAAGTAAATATGTATTTCCACGAGAACTTTGGATTGCAACCCCAAAGGACTGGATATTAAGAATAACAAATAATATAATAACTAACCTTAATAAAGTTATAGAAGATCTTAATATTATAACAATTTTTTATATCCCTACTAAATATCAACATGAAACGAGAGTTGATTTCTTAATAGGAAATAACTTCTTAAACTTACATCAACTATTTAAACAATATGTAGATAAGATAAATATAATAACATTAGAAGAAGAAACAATATATATTTCAAATGTTAGAAATGCCAATAGTGTGGCATCAAAAAAGTTTAAAAAGTGAAAACGTGGTGAGATGTATCAAAAAAATAAATCACATTTAGAAAATATAACAAAATTATAAGATAAAGATGATTTAGAATTTAATAACCAAGAAAATTTATGATTAAAATAAATACAAGAAGGTAAGAGATTATTATACATAAGGAAATTACTTAAGATAGTAAGCTCAAAGAATCCTTTAGATCCAAACATTAATAAGCTTGAATACGTAGATAAGGTTATAAGAGTAAAACCTATGATCTACACTCTAAAAGATTGAGAAGGATTCAATAAAAAAAATCAAGAAATTTTGAAACTAAGAGTAATTGAACCAAGCATGAGTCCACACTGAAGCCCAACATTTTTGAATGAAAAAGAAGTTGAAAAGGGATGAGAAAATAAAAGAATGGTGGTAAATTTCAAGTCACTAAATAAAGGAACAATAGAGGATGGATATTTTATCCCTATTAAGGAAGAGTTATTAGCATTAATCAAAGAAAAGAAATAGTTTTATAATTGTGATTGTAAGAGTGGATTTTGACTAATCAGATTATATAAAAATTCTTAACTATTTACAACTTTTAGTTGTCCATAGGGATAATTCCAATGGACTATTGTACCATTTGGATTAAAATAGGCACCATGAATATTTCAAAGATATTTAGAAACATTTTTAAGGAATAATATTTTATGAAAAAAGGCAGTATTAGCATAATAAAAATCAAGTATTTAGGACTTAAAATAGAAGATTAAAAACACCACATTCAACCTCATGTGCTAAATAAGTTACAAAAACATTTCAGTGTCATCATTGACAAAAATAAATTATAAAGGCTTTCAGGTGTTTGACATATGTGAAACATATATTAGGAAATTAGCAAAAATGAGAAAACCTTTACAATAAAAACTTAGAAAGATTATGTTTAGAAATGGACTGATCAAGATACTCAGTACATAGAAAAAGTAAAAGCATAGGTAAAAACTTTACCAGTACTTTACTATCCAAGACTAGATAATAAAATGATGATAGAAATAGATGCTTCATGTAAATATTGGAGAGTTATATCAAAATCAAGAGTAGATGATAAAGACAAATATGTTTACTTCAAGAAATATTTTATTGGCATGAGAGTGTGATTACATTAATTACTATATTGTGTGTATTTTACTTGAGGGAGAAATACATGATAGGTTAGATTCAATTGATCATGTAATTAATTGATATTATATTGGAAGGATTTTAGTGATTCATATGTTTAGAAAATTGGGAGATTAAGTATTCCTAGATATTTTCTCATATATTTTTTTAGTTACCAAATTTGATTTAATTAATTATTACTATTTAACTTTAGTTATTTTAATTTTGCTTCATTAAAATATATAAACACCAAAAAAATTGATTTTTATTATTTTTAGTTTTAAAAATTAATTTCTAATAAAATAATCTCTTTGGGAATGATATTTATTTATCATTATATTACTTGTTACGATACATATATTTTCGTATTTATTGCACACACAATTTGTGTGACGATCATAGTACTCCAACAAAGAAAGAGATTAAAATCTCAAAGGAAGAATATAAAACCTCAGAATTAATAATAAAAAAAGGATAACTCCTCAAAAGTTTTATAGTCTCATGTAGTAGATGAAGAATAGCTCAAAGAAAAGAGTCAAGAAGAAAAAGAAAAGTATATAAGGCATGACCATAAGCAAGTATAACAATAACTAGATTCTCTAGTGTAATACATTTTCACTAAAAGGGTTAAAGCATAAGGAAGTTTTACTAGTTACAAAACCCCTAAGCTTCTCAGACCTAGTGATTTAGTGGCCAACTTATATTGCAACTTTCACAAGCACTCAAAAATCAAATAATTACAAAAGGAAAGATGATAATGCTAGGAAAAATACCAAAACTAGTAATATTCAAGAAAACAAATGATACATTTCTTAACCATGAGGATGAAAAGGAAGGAAAAAAGAAACATAAATCTAGTTCAATGGCTAAATCTTTATAATTTAGCAAGAAAATATGGAAAATATCAACTTAAAACCATAAAAAATTTCACAACAGAAAAAGTTCATACATTAGAACAAGATCTAAAGCTTGTTTATCAATTATTTTACAATGGGTTTATTAGATTTATTTACCTAAATGACAATATAATGGAATTAAACTATTTTTCTAAATTATTTAAAAAAACCATTAATTGTTTTAGATTGTCCAGTTTTTTAAAGATTTTTTAGTTCCATAATAGATTGACATAGAGGAAAGCCTACCAATCCTTGTCATTTTATCAAAATAAGAATGTTATCCTCAACAATAATAGTAAACGAATTGAGGGTCTACCAGAAGAAGAATTTGATGAAGAAACTATTAATAAGGAAAAAAAGTAATGTTGAGTCAAATATACCATGAAACTAGAAACAATAGAAACATCCTATGAAATCGTGGTAAATTACTTTATAAGGGTCATAATAATCTCACACTGTAACTTGAATATAATTCCTGAAATTCAGAAAATTGTCAATTATGAAAGACTATTCAATTGCAATGATTTGGATGTAGCTAAAAAAACTAAACAATAATTTTGCAAACTACAAATAAAAGAAAACTGAGGACCATAAGTACCTTTATTATATAAAGGATAGAGAGGGATCCACATCTCCAGTATCAAGAGGAAGCATGTAAGCAAGTGATTTTTATTAAATCAATGTTGCATAAATTTTTAAAAGAAAGAGATAAGATAAAACATAATCCTTATCCTTTCACATGTCTTTATTTTAGAAAAAGGAAGGAAGAGATAAAGATAAGATGTAATCCTTATCCTTCCACATGCCTTTAAAATAGGTATGTCAAATAATTGTTCTTGTGTCTAAAAAAACTCTTGTTTAATGAATAAGAGCATAACAAGTCTAACCCTCTCTTCTTAGATAATGTCTAGGAAAACTCCTATGGAGTAAAAGTTCTCTTTTCACTAAAACTAGATATCTTTATTATATCTTAAATAGAAGTATAGATCCTAGCCTTGGTTGAAGGCAACTCCCAGTCTAAAAGGTAAGGCTTATAACAAGATAACTAAAGATGAGATATAAGTAGTGAAAGATGGAAGTGGACCAATATTCATTAAAATAAGATAACATTAAATACAATTCTAGATTCTGTTTGCTAAAAATAATATTTATTTGTTAAGAATTCAAAAACCAGAAAATTAATTGGAGAAAAAACTTATTTGGTATTAGAACAATAAGAAAAAAAAAACATCATTTGTGGAAAGTTAATGCCTTTAACTTTCCAATAGTACTAGGGATATTAACTTAAAATTCAAGGACATTAGAGCTCTTTTTACAAAAGTCACATACATATGTGATAATATGCTAAAAATTAGGAGCATTGATGATATTTTCCCTAGAAATTTAGTCGTAATTAATTATTTTTTCATATTCTTAAATTTTTTGTTGTTTTTTCTATTATAAATCGACAACATGAAAAAAATAAAGTAGTTTTTTTTTCAAATGTTACCTAATACATTGCAATATAATTATACAAAAATACAACACGATAATAGAACCCAAATGCGACTAACTGGACATCACTACACATCAATAACTTATTAAATTTGTTTCGTCCGTGAAGAGTTCAAAGTCGTCAACAACAACAATAACAACAAAAAACAACAATAATAATATGTAAAACCATAAAAAAATTATAATAAGAGTAAATAGATTTTATACATCAAACTTTGGGATTGTTATAAATATATTATTGAACTTTCATTTATTGCAAGGGTAATATGAAACTTCCCTAATGTGATAGAAGTATTATCAATATGAATCAATTGATGGAACTTATAACGATCAATTACATGTGTCATGTATAGACAAAGCCACACTGAAGTGAGATGGGGCACATGTTCTTCCTCAACTTTTCTATACAAATTTTTTTTTTGTTGTATTTATAAATATGCATCTTTAATTTATAAAAATATAGAGCAATACCACCTCCCTTCTCATGTTTATTATTTGAATATTATTTTTCTTTCTTTTTGTTGTACTACATATTCATTGATATTCCCCTTATATTCTTAACTCTTATTTTACTATTATACATGTTTTACTAACTGGAATTTAGTAGAGTGATAAATATTTAATATTTTCTCATAAAGTTTAAGAAAATTACATCAAATGATATCTAAAACTTATATATAATAACAAAAATAGCACCCTAATAATATTTGACGGGTTCAATTGGATGAAGTTTAACATTGAACTAGTTTAAATGACTGTAGTTCAACTTGAACAACGTCCAATTGGATGACGTTCAATGTGAAATGATAGATCAAACTCTTTTTAATAATAAAAGTATATAAATTAGACATAAAGAGTGTTATTTTTTTGTTATAAGTTTTAAAGGTGTAATTTTGTTATTTTCTTTAAATTTTACTAGTTTAATTTTTCTAATTTTTCTTAAAAAATAATGCATTTTATCTCGTATTCAATTTAACTCATATGTGTTACAACATATATAATTATATAAATATTCATTATTATTTATACTATGTAATATTGGTATTATCTATTTTTTCTTTCATGTACTTGAATTTTTTTTACATGTTTATTATAATTTATGTTCAATTTCTTCCATTTTTTGGATATTAAGCTATGTTATTTGGTGCAATTGTAACTTAGTTTATGTAATTTTGAGTTTTTATTTTAATTGGATGAAAATATACATTTGACATATAACACTTGTGGTGTAATATTCAAAACCATTAAAATTTCTAAATTTTTAAAACATCACTTTTTTCATATTATTTTATAATAACTCGATTAAAAAAATTCATAAATTAATTCAAGTGGTACCAAAATTGTTTTCCACGTGGTACCTCTTCTGGACAGTATTCCTGGCGATGTCTCTACTCCACCATGCATTACCCTAAAATGTTCCAGCACAAAATCATTCTTCAATAAGCAGCAGCAAAAAAAAAAAAAAAAAAAACCTTATTTTGCTGAAATCATACAATAAATACAATTATCAAAATCGTAGTATAAACCAAACTTGTTCAGCTTTGTGAGCTTATTTAAAACAACATAATATACTTACTAAAATAATGTATATTTAGATAATTATATAATTAAAATAATACAATTGATACAACTATAAAATTTTAAATAAATTATTTTATAGTAATATTTAAGTTTTTTTTTTGTTAGAAATATATTGTATCAAGTATGTTAGGTATTTAATTATCCAGAATAAAAAAAGAAAACAAATCCAACAAAATAAACCATTAATTTATAAAAAATACAAACATAATATATTTATATATTTTTTTATATTTTATATGTTACATTTAAAACATATTTGATATTAAAATATAAATTAGTATTTTATAATGTGATTAAGCTATAAATGATGAAGTTTTTGAACTTAACTACTTAATATATTTACCTACTGGTGTGTGTTTATTGTAAATGTATTTGTTACTACTTATTACTTATGTATTTAGTATTTTGTTTAAAAATTTAATGTTTAATTTTGAAATTTTATTTAGTTATAAATTTAATTAGTTAGAGGGGTGAATATATAATTAATGAAAATATGAAAATTAAAATTTTGACAAACAACTATACATGCAATCATGTGTAAATAAAATAATGCAAAAAATAAAATATCATACGAGATTATTATGTGAAAATAACATATGCTACAATAATGACATAAGGAGAAAACCACTAATTCACCGGACCACTTAATTATTCACTGTGAAAATAATGTTCGATTATAAAGAAATGACTCAAACTATCCATCAAGATAATGTTCCCAAGTAACCTACTTACAAGCTTCCTCTTTCTTTCATAGTCTCCAAAAGCAAGATGTCTAGATTTGGAGCAATGTTCCAATAAACTTGAGTCACACGAGTTATCAAACTTGTTTAGATGGCATCTTAAAAGTTAGCATAATAACACAAGTGCAATTTGTGTCCTAGAGTAGATTCACTAACGAAAAACTCTAATTAAATGATTTAGTAAAATATCTGTTAAATCAAAATCAACTAGCAATCCTAGAATAAATAGATTAAGCACAATTTCATTAAAGATGGATTCTTTAAAGAAAAATAATCAAACCAAATAATTATGATATTCCACACACAATTATTTGATCCAATAATTCGAGAATGAAATAAAGAAAAAGCTAAGAATATTTTATCAAAATTTCATAAACTAATTAGGCTTATTAATCAATCAAACACAACCACTAATGTTTGATAGAATAATTAAATAAAAAAGTCTAAAAACATATAATCTTGTTTTTGCAAAAAAAAAAAATGAGAGAAAGAGAGCTTAAAATGAAAATAATAATGTTCTTATGTGGTTGAGAAAGTTATATGATTGGGTTGGTTTAAATAGAATATTTTGAAACACTAGGTCAAAGTAATATTACTATTCTATCCATAAAAATAGTTAAAAGAATTTAAAGAATGATCACAATAGAGTGATAAACCAATTCAATTCGAGTAAGAAATAGGTTTAAAATTAATACCCTAGTCACTCGACCAATCTAAGTTATGCTTGATCAATCAAACACAAAATTCGATCTAGTGTAATATATAAATAATTTTGAAATAGGTAGATCAATCTAGTCTTTTTTCAATTGATCTAGTGCTCGATTGATTGACCATTAATAACTTTATTATTCTACTCAAATGAAAAATTAATTGTTGGACTTTTTACACTGAGTAGATCTATCTTCAATCTATATAGACATGTCTCGATTGATCGAGTATCCTAAATTCAAAAATGTTCCTATGTCTAATATGAAATTTGATGTGCATAAGAATAGGGATATACTTGAGATGTGTTCATTGGAGCTTGATAGTTTCTTTGGCTTGAAAATATTCATGAAAGACACACCAAGAATTTAGATGTTTTGTTCATGAATATCGTTAACACTTATAAATCTTATAATATCCTTCTTTAGCATATTCGTGTGACAAAATATTTCTCTCACTAGATTACGCTCATAGGAAAAAAAATAAAATTTACATTGTCTCTAAACACTCATTGTTCATTAATCCAATGTATATATCAATAGAAAAGAGAAGATTCTCAGAATGAGTAATTATCATATAGAAATTAAAAACACAACCCCTTATGTGTATTATTTTCAAACTAATTTTCCCTCTAAATTAGTTCTCTACTTTTTGTAGATTTTTTTTAATTAATGTTCCAAATTATCAATTATAATATTCTAATGTTTCTCTAAATTTTTTCATTTTTATCTCTTTTTTGTCATATGAATAAACCACCAAAAAAATATTGCATTTTCATCTAAGATGAATGTGAATAATACTCTTGTATGGTTGAGAAATTTGTATACTTAGGTTTGTTTAATATAATATTTTGTAACACTAGGTCAAAGTAATATTACTATTATGGCCATAAAATCAGTTTAAAGAGTTTTCAAAATGAGGAAAATATAGTAATAAACTAATTTAATTCAAGTAAGAAATAAGTTAAAAAAATTATATTTAGCTAACAATTGAAGAGTTATATGAGAAGAATGTGCTAACCTAGAGTGCACAAGTCACAATAAGTTATACCATTGTAAGATCTAGGTGTTGCAGAAGAAACATGTGAAGGAACATGAGTAGGCAAGGAACTGAGGTGAAAATTGCTTGAAGATTTTAGAAAGCATTAGTGACTATGACTTATGTCACATTCCTCCTTATTTGTGTCTTGTTTATAAAGAAAGAAGTAGCATGAAATTGAATGAAAAAATCATTATCATTGTATAGTTCATGAACCGATAACAAATTTGAACGATACTTGAGGTGTGTGCAAGATTTTTTTCAAGTGTAGGTCTATGTTATTAACAAGAGCATGACCATTACCAACACCAAAAGTTCGTATGGGTAAAGTGTGGCCATTACCTACTATAATAGTTTCATTCCTTGTGTAAGGAGTGGGGGAATGAAGATTAAAGGAATCCCCAGTAAAGTGATATGTAGCATCTAAATCAAGTAGCCAATATGTAGTAGTGTCAGCCACAAATGCAATGGAAGATCCAAATATTCCTAGATGAAGATTGCTAGCAATTCCATAAGTATACTAGTCATATAATTAATAAAGTGTGGTAAAACACGAATATTATACAATGCTTGAGAGCTTAGGATCTATGAATTCCCCCACCACTCCATATGTAATATCAAATAATGTTGAACAATTTATTTACCTAATTGATTGGCTACATGCTCTTATATGTATATGAATCTTTTACAATATTTCTTTTGGTTATGTGAAAACAATCACATTAGCATGCTATTTCATTTACAATTAATTATGCTCACATGTAACATGCCACACATTCATCAATCATACTATTGTACTATTTCAATTCATGAGATAATAATTACATGACTAATTAAAATGCATAATTTGTCAAGCTAGGAAATGAATCTCAAATCATATTATTGTTGGCCAAAAAATCAAAATTATTAAGATCAAATTATTATATCAAATAATAGTAGATAAATTCATCAACCTAAATGAAATCAATCACATGGTGCATAGCTAGGTTAATCAAAAATCCTAACTAAGAACCAAGTGACTCATAGCTCTAAAAATCATCATTAAAATGCATAAGGATTACAAAAATGATGAAGAAAGAGATTAAATCCAACTTTGATGAAGAATCTAGCTTTGTATTCAATCTCTCTTACTAGCTATTCAATTGTCTCTTTAAATTTCTCTCCTTGATTTGTCTTGTTCACTTAGAATTCTTATATGCTCTTGTTAAATATGTCTTAATTATAGCCTTTCAATAGTGTTTAAGTAGGTTGAAAAGAATCCTAATTGGTTAAGGATTCATATTAGCTTTGGTACAATGGTTGAGATTGATAGTTGGGTGTAAATTATGGTTGATATGTCTAATTATTCCCCACTCGATAGATTGAGGCCCTTACTCGATCATTATAAGTGTGTTATCATTCAACCCAAGAGAACTCTATCGATCCATATCCTTTTTGATCGATCTAATAGTGCTTGTCATTTATCAATGTGGTGCCCTTATTTCGACGATTGATTGAGTCCATTCTCAATCTAATGATAGGTGGCTAGATCTATCGAGCCTTATTGATCTTGAATTGTTCCAATTTTCTTCTTTTGTTCCTTTTGATGTTGTTTCACCTATGTTAACATAGTTAAACATAGGTGGTAAGACAAATAGTTAGCTTCAAGTGGGTAATTAACTCTTTGCATGTCCTTATGCAAAGACAAAGTTAAACTTTAATAACTAAAAACTAAAGAGACATGAAAAACATATTCATACACACTTACCCTCCAATAGATTCATGTTTTACTAGAATTTATTTTCTCAAAGATTGTAGATTCTTATGACAAAGAAGCTCATATGACCATCATTCAACATTACTTTAACACAAGGGTATACAATTTTCTTTTTAACAAAATGATCCATGTGTATGTCTGACTTGTAAATGTGTCATCTAATGAACTAATGAGATAGACTTTTATGAGCATGTCATAACTTAAAATCTTAGAGAAAGTTTTATATGTCTAATTTTTACTCCCTCTTCTCTAATGTAGATTATGAGTTTAACTAGGGATCAAAAAGGCTTTTCTTGCTTGTAGTATGCAGCTTAGGTGAGGATCGATAAATGGATACATTTAGGCTCAAATAATGCTTCAAGTTAGGCTCAAATGTGGTTTAAAATAAAAAATAGTATATAATTAAGCTCAAATGGGTGACTAAGGGTATATATATATACACCTTGAAAGGCTCAATCAATCCAACTATAGCCTAAAATATTTCTCAAATTAAGTACTATCTATGATTTTACCTCAATGGGTGATCATAAAGATTATAACACATGGAAGATTCATATCATATAATGATATTCACACCAAATATTCTTTCAATAAGTACATCAAATAATCAATCACATACATTATGCTTATATAATGAATTGTCTCAATTAAAAACAAGTAAATATACCACATGATTAATGTAATCATCTCAATAGTTACATGCTATATTCAATATCAGTATCAAGACAACTAATTCTATCATTATTTATATATTTCTTATCAAGCATACATGCATTAAGTTTCAATATGTTCATCAAATTTTACCCATATCTTACCAAAAATACAGAAAACTAATAACATAACATGGAGAATGGAGTTATCACCCTTACACTTGAATTGTACATTGACTCTAGTATGAGACATAGTAAAGATAATTAAAAGATATGGGAAAAGAAAATTCCCTTGACCTTGACGTGTTGGGCTTTACCACCAAATCTATTGCCATATCACTCTACATTTTATTCATCTATAAAACAATAAAAATGAGTACTAAAAACTGTTGGGTTGCCTCTCAACAAGCACCATATTTAAGGTTATTGACCAGAACTTCCTAAGTTCTTCAATTTGGATAAAAACAATGGTAGACTAAATGACCCTATCCATCAGTACCGCTAGCTTTCTTTAACCACTTGAAACCTTTGTTAGCTCCATTCTACTTCCTTGAATGGTATGACTATTTAAGGATGCTCCATCACATATAATTCCTCCTTGAAGAGTTTTCTCTCTCTATACATTTTTTTGTCTCTACCATTGTTATAGTATACTTACCCAACCCATAATTCTTTAATTTCTTTCCCTTTTCAACTTACTCATTCTTCTTCTTCTTATCATTCTATTCTCTTTTCTTCATTATGATCTCACTTTCAACCCCTTCTTTCTTCTTTTCCAATTCTATTTCATTCACTTATTCTTACTTCTTAACTTTATAGGGAAGATGAATTTATCTACTTTGATTAAAACATATTTGATCATCCCTTTCGGCCTTTTCAAGGAATGGTCAACCATATGATGTGATTCAAAAGTTTTTGTTACTTTCCCAAGTCCCAATTTTTTGGAAAACGAACATCAGTATGAAGTTAACGATTAGAATCTACAATGAACTAGAACACCCTTGTTGACAATCCTTTATTTCGAAAACATCTAGGGTGATGCAATTATTATGGGAGTGCTTTATCACTAAGCTAATAGCCCATTGTGCTAACTTTTTTGGGGGGCCTACTATGCCAAAAACAAGATAAGCCACATCCCTCCTTTTCATTTTTTATGTCTCCATGAATTTTATATCATACAGCTCATTAAGAGCCATAAATAAATTTAAGGGCCTATTGGGATTATTTTATCTCAATATGGTTATAAAATAATATATAAATAGATCCTACAGCCCCGAATTAGACCAATTGAATTCTATCTGAATACTAGATATGACTTCAAAATAAAAGGGGTCAAGGTTGGCCAGTGAGACGATAAGGGATCAACTTAAATTCTAACATAAGGTACTTATTAGATCTAAAGATGAATTGGTTGCTAATTTTGTAAAAAACAATGTTCGAATTCCTTTTGAAAGTATACGAGTTAAATTATGGTTCTTTATTATTCCTAATACTAATCAAATACAATTTTTAATGTAGTTATTTATTCTTACCAATTAAAACGATCATAATAATACTAACTACAATATATATTTTCCAAAGAGGAATTTTGGTTTATAGAAAAAATGCTATAAGAATTCCAAAATAAGCTATACCGACTGAAAAGGAAGCCTTTGAAAAACATTCAAACCAATCCATCAATTGAAAAGTCTAATCCCAATATCTTAATTTTGAATGGCAATACATCATGGGCCTAATTTAAATTAATTGAAATTGATCCCATGTGCTCATAAGATAAGTACTAGGTAGGGAACAAATAGGTTGAGAGCAATCATTACACAATATGCATATTTTTTAGGAAAAAAGTGAAATTCAAAATAGAATCTAAGTACAATCAAAATAGTTTTATACTCCCTAGTAGTGCATTGAATGTAAAATGTATTAGGGTCTTCCAACTTGGGTGGTAGTCTTCGGTCAATTATACCACTACTACCCTTCGTAAGGTCTATTGTTTGGAAATCTCCAAACTTCCTCTTTTTGGATAGGATTTCCTTCATGAATTTGACATATTAGGGTAGTTATTCCAAGACATCAATTAATGGGATATTAATATGCAACTTCTTAAAAATATCGATTAACTTAGAGAACTTTTTGTCTAGATTTTTCTTATGGAGTCTTTGTGGAAAAGAAAGGGTCAGAGTGTATACTTTCTCCCCATAAGTGATTCCTTCCTTAGGCTTCACAACTACTTCTTATCTATTTTTATTCTTTTTCTTATTCTTTCTCTCCATTCATTTTTAACTACTTCCTTTCAGTTTTTATTTCTTCATTACCTTATATTACTAGCCCATCTCTCATTAAAACAACATTGCAATGTTCTCTACCATATTTCTTAAAATTCACCTTAGTGTTACTAGGAATCATACCTTTTTTCCTTCCTTGCAATGTTTGATCGAGCTGTCCCATTTGCTCTTACTACTTTCTCATACTAGCACTAATGTTGACTTCTTTATTATCATGTTCTCCACTATATTATTCATTGTATCCATCCTTAGAGTGACTTTGTACATCATAGTCTCCATCAAGCTCTCCAACCTATCAAGTAATAACTATTTGATGGTGATTTCTCTTATGGTTGATTGATGCTCGTAGATTGAAAGGTGGTATATTGTTCGAAACTCTACTTTGGTTGTTATTACTCCAAAAGATTAGCATGACATGTACTGGGTGTGCGCGAGCGTGTGATAGGCGTGTGTTGGTTGTGTGAGGGTGTGTGCTGGCACATCGGGACATTGGTATGAATGAGTGGCTATGTGCAGAATTTTAGTGTTTTTTACATTTTTTATTGTTTGACCAATTTTTCTATTTTTCTATCTTTTTGACTTTTTCTCATTTTTTTTCTCAACATATTTGTAATGTATTTCCTCCAATATTTTTCTTTGAGTCTTTAAGTTATTTTTGAACGAAAATACATGAAAAACAATACAAATTCCCATGATTATGAAAAGACAAATTTATATAAAAATACGATAAAATCATACAAATATAAAAGTATTTAATCAATTAAAGTACATTAAATAATGGTAATTTTAGTGTTTTTAAGCACTCATCAATTTATACATTAATTCCCTCGTATTGAAAATGAATTATTATTGTCTATGCATTTTATGTGTTTATTTTTATGTTATACTAGTGTTAGGGGATAAATGAGCAAAAAGAATAAAAAAAAAGTGTATTTAGAGCAAAAATAGGAATCTCGATTGATTGGGGACCCTTAAATGGAAAAAGTGTTGATTGATAGGACTTAATAGATTGAGAAACTGATCGATATATCAAGGGATCAGTGCAACAAATGGATGAATGGCAGGCAAGGATAAATCATACCAAAAAGGGACTTTATCATTTGAGCACCAAGTTAATCTATTAAGCTTTGATGCTCTGGGGTTGGAAATTTTAAAGTTAGATTGAGCGAGAAAGGATCTTGATCAAGTGAGACATCTAATAAGCTCTTAAATATGACATTTTTAACACTAACTTTTAATCTTGGTCATTATAATCTATATGTAGCTAATTTAATAATGTGATTATTGGTAATTCCAATCCCAAGATTATGGTTTAATTAATTTGAATTTCATGATAAATTTATTTTCATTTTTTGATTCTTAATATTTTCAATTTTATATTTAAATGTCAAAACTATGCATAAATGAATTAGAGTGATAAACTAATTTATCAAATGAATATGTTTCTAGTTTAAGATATTAGTTCAAAAATTCTAATATTCATATTCAAAGTGGTACATTATGGTTGATGCTATAAGTACGATTGCGTGGCTATGTTAAAGGTTATCAGTTGTTTTAATCTTGCCTAGTTTAGCTTTAATTATGATTTAGGTTGATTATCTATCATATCATTAATCAATTACCTTCTAAGAATAGGTGGGAAGTCTTAAGTGAACGAATTTAAGAAGGGTTTTAAATTATGAAAGTGATTTTGAACTTAGTGTATGTTTGGTTGGCTTGAATGGAATAGATTGAGGATTGATTCCTTTTAATTTTTTGTTTGGTTGGACTAAAAAGTGGGAATAAAATAGAATCGATTCCTAAAAGATAAGGAATCATAATTCCTTCTCCCTCTTAAGGAACTGTGATTTCATTCTCATCTGAATTTTTTTCTTCCAATTTTACCCCAACCTCAAATATAACCCTAAACCCCAAATCCCAAAACCTTAAACCCTAAACCCTATTTAGAAAAATAATAACCTAAACCCCAAATCCCTAAATCCTAATTCCCAAACCTCAAAACCCTAAATCCTATTTAGAAAAATAATAATTTTAATAATATATTTTATTTTTAATTATTAATTATTTAGAAAAAGAACGATTTTAATAATGTATTTTGTTTGAAGAAAAAAATAATAATTAAATGATATTTCATAATATATAGTGTTTTTGCATTCCATTCCAACTGTAAACTAAATACTGTAATTATGATTTTTTTATTCCAGTGATCAAACAAAATAAAACTATTTTCTTTCCATTCTTATTCTCATTCTGATTTTGATTCCATTTAGTGAACCAAATGCCACCTTAATTAATTAATTTTGATCACATGTCTCTCATTATTCTTTTGAGATTCACCTTTTTTGTTTTATATTTTTTCCATAATCAATCAAAACCTCCCTTTACTAATTTTAATTAACTTACTAATGAATACGTTACGAAGAGTTAAAATTGTTACAAATCCTATATGGGTTCAATCCCCACTTGCAAATATACTTACATGTACACAATTTTAATAGAAGGTATTAACTTTTGATATGCCCTTTTGGGGTGTATCAAGATTTTGACATCGTGTCATCAAGGATTAAATTTACCCTTTTTTAATAGTTACTAGTTTTCCTTTTTCTTTTCCTTTTAGTTTTTTTTCATTTTACTAGCTTTTCTAGTTTTTGATTCTCAGATGACCATTGAATGCAACATGAAACTCTTACAACTTGAGACAAGAGTACCAATATAACCATTGTGAGAAGAGACAACAAAATATATGTTTTCAAGTGATTTAGATCCTAAGAAGGAAAAAAATGGAAATGGTTGATCCAACTCTTAAGGATTAGCTAGTCCTAACTTAGAACATCACCCCTGATGCATTATACATCACAACTTCAAGGAAGTTTTTGAGCTTAAATCTGGACTAATCCATTTGTTCCCTATTTTTAGGGGTTTAGTTGGAGAAGACCCCAATAGCTATTTGATGGAATTCCATGTAATGTACTCCAGTACAAACCTAGTTGGAATCACATAGGTATGCTTGGATACAAACAAGTATATGTGATAAAATTGTACAAGTGATAAGTAACTTAAGAATAAAGGGTGTTGAATGCATGGGGATTGCTACAATAAATATTAGTGACTATTAGCTTGTTAGTAAATTAGTAAAGAGGGTTTTAAAATTGATTTTAGATAAAAATAAAACATAAAACATAAAATATTAACTAAAATACATGAACACACGGATTAAGAAAACCATGTGATTATGAGACTAGCCTATAATCTAATCTATTATACCACGAATCAATAATAAAACTATCCTTGAATTCTTAACTCTACCTTGGGAGATCTATGTAACTAAGACAAGACTTCAAATTAACCTTTTCTTAATTTTTAATTGTAGTAGAATACCATAATAAATTAATCGTAAATGAGAACAACATAGTTATAATTTCTAGATATTTCATACATTGCATTACATTCTAAAAAAATGATGACTAAACTATGCAAGATTGCAATTTTTAGTAACCTTTAATGAAGGTATCAACCTTACTTGTCACATTATAATAAAGCAAAAAGATACCACTTTGAATAAGAATATTAATGATTACATAATAATACCATTCTAACATATTAAACTAGCATTAAACATATACATGCAAAAACTAGTTGATCACTCTAATTCCTGCATGCATAGTTATGACATTAAAACATAGAGGCAAACACATCAAAAATCAAGGATTGAATTTAAAATTCATCATAACATTTTATTAACTAAAATCATTGTATAAGGCTTAAATATTGCCTACAATCACATAAATAAATTAACTAGGCATGGATTCTAAAAGAATCATAATTAAAATAATAGATAACAAAGATGAAAAATAAGAAGAAGAAACTATTTACCAATATGAGTGGTTGAATTACAACACTTTAATTGCTTCTATGAATTCTATCTTCTCTCCAGCCTTCAATTTCTCTATAGACCTATATATTTTCTATAAATTTCTATGTCTACGATCTATGGCTAATATTTTGTTAGCCATGGGTACATATTCATAGTAAAAGAGGTACATGTAGTTAGGATTAGGGTTGTAGAGGTTTAAAATAATTAAAATGCTAATCTAAAAAATCTGGAATAGTTTGGATATAGCTGAGCTTGAAATTAGGCATTGAAATGCAAATCTAACTTTACATGTCGTGACACACATAGACTCATGCCATTGTGTGATGTTATTTCCAATTTTGGGAAAATTCATCTTGTGATTATTGTACCATGGTGCACATATAATCATGTTGCGATGTATCTTTAATTTTGACAATTTATTATTTTGACCCCTCCTTGATGTATCTTGTATAAGTGTTTGCACCATAGGTCTTCCATTGTTTGAAAATTGTGCCCCTGATTGGAGATTTGATTGGTCCTCTTTCATTTGAATCTTTTTAAGTATAAAAAACCTAAAATACATAAAATCATACCCAGTGATTCTAAAACACAATTTATTAAATAATTAGATTAAAATGAGATATTAAAACCCAATTCACTTAATGAATTTCGATAAATCACAAGATATTCATAATTTTTACGTATGTAACAAGTCATATAGGATAAAATCAAGCTTAGAGCCTTCCTATTCTCACTTGTTGACAATTATCAAGAGTGGTCTATTACCTCCCTTTAAGTACCATAATCACATGGACTGATGTGACAAGTTATTTTTAGAGGGGAACTTTCTAGTCTCCAAGGAAAACTCATTAGGGAAACCCTATATGAGTACTACAATAATTCATGAGGTTATGTGCCAGCTATCCCCACCACCAAATCTATGAGCGTTTTCTTCTCCAATATTTTTATAAATGGCTTTTTCCATTGGAGTTTTATATGAGCATTTGCTTCTCGAATATTTTTATAAAGGATTGTTACCATTGGAGAGAATCATGGTAGATGTCGCTAGTGGAAAACATTGGTGAAAAAGGCCTTAGTTGATGTAAGGAGCTTAATTGCAACTATGGTTACTAATTCTCAGTAATTTAATTCTAGGATTGACTAGCCTTCTAGAAAGGTAATTAAGGTATGTGTTTCTAACACCTTTGAACGTAAATTGGATAATTGTACTACTTTAGTGCCAAAATTGGCTATTAGACATGTTAAGACTTATGGCATATGCTTTATATATAATGGGGAACTCCACTGATGTGTGTCCTACCCTTCAATAAGGGAACTTTGAACAAGGAAATGTTATTGGAGGATTCAGACACATAGGTCTATACATGATCCATATTCTAAAACTTATAATATATGGTGGAGGGATTATCCAAATCGAAACTATGCAGGCAGTAATCAAGCTACCTTCAATGAGAAAACTAGTTTCCCCAATCCTAGGCCACTTGGGCAATATCAACCTAGACCACAAATGCTCCATCAACCTTAAGATAACTCTTTTTAAGAATTGGTCATTGCTTTAGCCACTAACATTGTTAAATTTCAATAGGATTCCTAAGCTTAAATTTAAAACCATGACACATAAGTGAGCCAATTGTCCACAATTGTTGAAAGGTTTAAGGCATAAGAGTTTGGAAAGCTCTCTTCACAAACTATAATATAACCCAATGAAAATGTGTGTCATCACCCTAAAAAGTGGAAAATAGATGGCAGAGCACAAACAATCCCCAAAATTTCAAATTAAAAGAAAGGACTAATCAAAAGGAACAGTTTGAGAAAGAGAAGACCATCCACAAGAAGCAAATGTCAAACCCAAGTAAGTATCAAAACCTCCCTTTTCTACTTATGAAACTATTTCCTTTTCCTATATTGTTTAGGAATACAAAAAAATAAGAACATGAAAGGGAAATTTTCGACATATTCCAAAAATTTCAAGTCAACATACAATTTCTAAATTCTATTAAGCAAGTGCCTAAATATGCAAAATTTCTTAGGGAACTATGCAACACCAAATGCAAACTAAAAAACAACAAAGTTGGAATTATGGGGAAAAATGTGTCGATCATACTACAAAGAAAGCTCCCAAACTAGTATGGGGACCCAAGTAATTTCACCATCCTAGTAAGGATAGGTAACTCAAGGCTTGAAAAATTATGTTAGATTAAGGATCATCTATTTAAATCATGCGTTATAACATTTATGCTTCACTAAATATAGGTTTTTTAAAAGAAATATGTATTATTATTCTACTTGGTGACATAACTTATATGTCTATCCTAAGGATGTTATTAAGGATGTCTTAGTGTATATGGATGAGATGATCTTATCGATAAATTTATATGTATTGGACATGAGTGATGATCCCTACACTATGTCCACACCATTATTTCTAGGAAGACCACTTATGAAAATAGCTCGCACCAAGATAGATGTGCATAATGGGGAGCTAACTCTTGAATTTGATTGTAGATAATTTTCTTCAACATCTTAAAAAGCAATGAAGTATACAAATGGCGGTGGAGATTGGCTTTTTATGAGAGTTGGATATGTCAATCTAATGATATAAAATCAACTTCTTTGTGGGAGGTAACCCATAATGTTTGTTTCCTAATTGCTTTTTACTTATTTCTACATTATTTATATGGATGTGCTTACATAAAGGATAATATAAGAACTTGGTTTGGGGAAGGGGAGGTGTTAATATATTTTATTTTCTTATGTATTATAATTTTAGCATGTTTTAGGAAACATATTTGAGGATTAGTATGCTCTAGCTAGTATAAAGTTTTACAATTTTAGGACTATTTATTATATTTTTGGGATAATTAGAATTAATAGATTTGAAAATGAAAATCATATGGTTCCTCCTTATTTTGTGGTATCTTTAATCATAAATTCTTTAAACATGAGGGTTTGAATCATAATGAATGCTAGTAGAATCTTAATATTCTTATTCAGTGAAGGTATTCCTTGTGATAATCAAGTTCAAAAAATGCATGCATTGTAGCTATATTAGTGATATGATGGTTTATGTATTTAAAGTTAATTTTTTGAATTTTGTTTTAATTCTATCGAGCATGATTAGATTGCTAGAACTTTTTCACAGGTTTATTGAAGAAAATGTTGATCAAGTATTTTTCTAAAAAATGATTAAGACATTACGATCAATATTCTTTCCCAAATTTTCCAACCCCTAATCTTGTTTTTCACATAAAGACAACCCTTTTTAGTGACCATATTGATCCTAACTAAGCTAATTATTTGTACTCACTCCTTATCCTTTCATGAAAAAGTGGAGTTGCATAAAGAAAAGGATAGACTATGAAAACACTAAAATACAATTTATGAATGTCAATGGTGATGTAATTGAAAAACGGTCCAACACTCAAAAGATAGCCCATGAATTAATGGTACCCCTTGCTGATAAATATATATAAAGGGGACCAGTTGAAAAGAAATTTAAAAAAGGCATGATAGTGAAAAGAATTTGACAGAAAAGAAAAGAAAATTTAATAATGATGCTTGGGACAAACCAATGGAATCTGATCTTATTTTGTTGACATAATTAGTCTTAGGATGATGTTGGTCATAGATATATTCTCCTTACTTATGGACTTATGAACTTTATTTTTTTATTTTTCCTTTCATTTGATTAAACCAAGAAGCCTTATCCTTATTACAACTAAATCAAAGTAACTTTTGATTTTAGAATATACCATTAGTAATTGGAGATTTAATTTTAAGAGAGATCCAATGGTGCTCAATTTAAAATTTAAAGATATGGTGGTGTTCTATGGGCATGCATATGGGCTTTGCTTGTTTGAATCATATAGTTTGACTGTTAGTAATAAGGTTACTAAACACACCTACTTTGAGCTATGTTATTATGGAGAGTTCTAGAGAAAACAAATGGTTATAAATGCTTGCTAATGTTTGTTATATCTTGAAGTTAATGTTAATTAAGCTCTTTAGATGAAATATGAGAGACTGTGTTATAGTGACTTATTTTTCTTTTGCTCAAAAACTAGTAAAGAATGTGTATAAGGGAGTTCGATCGATGTCATTTTATGTATTTTTTTGTGCATCAATTCTCAAATATTTACAATGAATTATTGTCCCCTATGCATTGTATGTTTTATTCTGTGTTATACAAGTGTTGGAGGATGAAATTAATAAAAAGAGAAAAAAGTATATTTGGAAGTAAATAGGGCACTCGATCAATCAAGCTATGATTCAGATTGGTCGAGGACCCTCAAACGGAGGAATGAAAAGCAAGGCTCAAACGATCCAAAAAGAGACTCGATTGATCGAGCACCAAGTCAATCAATCGAAGCATCCATCTAGTACTCAATTTTGGCATTTTTAGCACCAAATTTTAATCCTGACCATTGGATCAAGAAAAGTATAATGCAACTCAAATTACACTTGATAAATACACTATATAAACAACCTAAGGGGTCATCAAAGTATAAAAATTGATACAAGAAATAAGAGATATCAAGAAGCACACCAAGAAAAACTTTTGGAGGAGATTTTGAAGAAAAGATTAAAGATTAAAGGTTAGGGCTACATTCACTTCATAGTCCTCCCTTCATAATTTAATAACATAATTACATGATTTTTCAAGCCCTAGACTATGATTTAATTAATTTGAACATCATGATAAATTTTAGTTTCAATTTTTGATTCTTGATGTGTTCAATTCTATGTTTAAATGTCAAAATTATGCATGTATGAAATAAACACCTACGTTAAAGTTTATCAACAATTTTAATCTTATCTAGTTTAGTTGTTACCTTTTTAGATCTTAATTTAATAAATGAATTTAATACAGTAAGCATACCTCTTGGTTGATTAACAAACATATCATTGCTAATTTACATGGTAAAAATATGTGAAAAGTCTGAAGTGGACCTAGGTTTCTAAAGATAAAGTTAATAATTTAATAAGGGTTTTAAATTATAAAAATGATTTAGAAGTTAATAAATGATTTTGATCCATGACTTGATTAGTTCAATTATAGGCTAATGGGCAGATAATCTTATAATAACACATCTCTCACTATTTTTATGCATTTTACCTTCATTGTTTTATGTTTTCTTCATAATTAACCAAAATCCCCATTTATTAACTTTAATTAGCCTATTAATGAACTAGTAACTCAAATTAGATTTTGTTACCAATCATCTGCACCTTAATTCGATCCTTACTTGCAAATATAACTACATACATTCACATAGAAGCAAACCTGCCTTTATAATTCAACTTCTTTTAGAATCTATGCAGGTCGTACCAGCAGTTATGGTTTCATGGATGATATTCCAGAACCTAATTTCACCACTGATTAAATAACATAATGATGAACTGGAAGCACTCCAGACATGGGATAATGGCAAGACATATGAACAGACATACAAAGATGGCTCTCTAGAGGTACTCAGTGATATCTGATATCTAACAATACGATATTAATAATTGATATATATATTTTTTATATGGCTTTGGTTCTGTATTGATTAATATATGTTTTAGATAAGTTATACGATTATATTTGAAATTTTATTTTAAATTATGTTAGTATAATTATAAAGGATAATTCTATTTTGTTGTATTCATTCAGATTGCAATGATAATGTATGATGAACACAAAGGGTCTGAGCAAAGTTTTATGTACTTACGCCCTAGTAACAGGTGGTGAATTTTTTTTAATTCTTCTATAAATGGAAAGGAATATAGTTGCACATAGGTTTCTTGACTGTATGGTATTATTCGTTGTAGGAGTGATTACGAATTTATAGTGAATTTTTGGTTACTAGTTTTTCTCTTGTTATTGCTTTACATCGGGTTTCTTTTTCTTTTTGCTGTAAGATTGCTTTATATTAATTTGAGTTCATCGTGAATGATGGTTTCACCATGTCTTGGTTTTGTTGATTGCATTTTTTGGTCATGTTTTTCTAACCAAGTTGCTTCTTCATAATATATATATATATATATATTCATTTTAAAACCTTTGCAATTAGATGATAGATATGCTGTACAGTAACTATGATGAATATTTTACTGTCTAGTCTTCTTAAATAGAGCTAGTTCAAATTGAATATGAATTTTGTTTTCATTTTTGGACCACTTAAAAATATGCCTAGTTAAATATATATGAGGCTTGGATGAAAAAGTCAAACCTTGTGGTCCTGTTGAGGTTTTTAGATTACTATACCCTTGTGGTTGGTTTAAGACTTGGGAATGAGGTAGAAGTGGTTTCTATCTAATTTGCAAAGTATAGTTTTTTTTCTACACATGATCACACATGTGGTGCTAGACATTTTATTTTCCATGAAAAATGATTACTCTCAACCAAAGAAAAAGAAAAACTATTCTTGAAGGTACCATTGGGAAGAAATGTTGGTGATTTAGTAAATATCCATTTTGTGAAATTACTTGTGCTGTCTATATATGTGGATGTAGGGTTTCAAGCAAGAAGCAAAACACAGTCATCTGCCACTTCAATTTTGAGTTAGCATAATTAAGTTCATTGATGCTAATAGTAAGTGGCATGTTAAAGGTTGATTGCTATCTATACACATATGCTATTCTAGTTTTTTTTGCCATTTTATTTTTCATGGTAGGTACGAGGCACAACATAACTCTTTCATAAGGTGCAACAGTATCAGGCATAGTAGTGCACTAGGTGCTATAGCACACCAACACACCAACACCAGCATACCAGCATTAATGCACCACCCCAGAGCACTAGCACAACAAAACAATGCCTATGATATTTGCATTTTCTTTACACTTATGTTGAAGTCATTTTGAACTTGATTATGTTGATTTGAAGTACAATTATAAATGCTTGTAATTAATAGTAAAAAGTCAGTTTGTAATAGTAAAGTTTTATATATTATATTTTAGTGTATAATAAACTCTTAAATGTAATTATATTTTTAATTTTAATATAATATGATTTTTAATATTATAATTAATAAATTTATTTTAATTTATATTGATTTTTAATATTGTAATTAACAATTGTATATTATTTTTAATTTATGCATACCCTATGACTCCGTTATTGAAAGACCGAGGCCATAGGACTTGTTTATTGCCTCGGTTAAAAAACTGAGGCCATAGGTAAAAGTCTATGGTATCTCTCACTTAGGTTTTGGTTTAAAAACCGAAGGTATATGTATGTTTTTTAGTAGTGTAACTTTGATATGTAATTTTCGAGTGTGTGAGTTTCCATTAATCATAATACGAGAAAAAAAAAATCAAAGCTTCAACAAAGCTTAAAAAATAAAGAACTCTCTAGAGATCTTGGCTCTGATACTATATAAAAAGAAGAGAGAAGTAGCAAGAGTAGAAAAAATATCTCAATGGTATTTCTAAATAGTACAGTATGTACAAAGTATAAATAAGGAATGGGTGGAAAACTCAATGGTTACATCATAACTTCCAATTCTAATAGCTAGACCTATACGCAAACTAATATAGTTAGTAGCTCTAACAACCTATGATAAACTATATAATTTGAGTTAGTACACAATAGATCCATGCACCTTAGTAGTTACTCTATATATAGGCGAGTGACAATTTTTTCATTTTTGTTTTTATTCATGTATTTCTTAATCTTCTATGCATTCAGTCAATCTCTGAAACTCTAGCACTCAGCTACAATGTCACTTGATTCATATTCATTACAGTGTTTAATTTTCCAATTATAAAGCTAAAAAAAACATGAGAACAGTGAATGTTATACATTTTTGGAATTTGATACCTAGTTCCTCTATAATTATTTTTCTTTCTCCTCATGTTTGGGGATTTTTTTTTCTGGTTTTATGGTGCACTTCGATGGTTTGATTTTTTGTTCAAATTGGTTATAATATGTTTCCCCCATATCATCGCTCAAAATAGCTCTCAAACTTGCACCCCCACCTCTGTTAGCCTAGCCGTGAAGCTAACTGTATTGACCCATGTGGATGACTTGATGCTATATGATAATTTTTTTATATGGTTGTAGTGGAAGGAATACTTGACCAAAAATCATTGTGATTCATACTGAATTCAACTGCTTGGTGAAACTTCAAGAAGAAGAGGAGAAGAATATTGATAAGAATAAACACTACTACAATAGTGATCTTTGGTCTCATAAATTTAGCCACGATCTTTTTCAAATCGAGGCTTTAGAGTTTTGATCACTATCTAATAAATTCTATGACCATAGTGTGTACATATAACCTCAATTTTTATCAGTAATCATAACTAAGTTAAATTGCTAATATTACTTAATTATAAACAAACTTATATAGTCATGATTATTAAATGAATGTGATCTAATTAAAATAATATAGTCTCAATCTTTCTAAAACCGAAATCAAATAATATATTGTGTGTTATTCATTTAAAAAAAATACAAAAATTACTTTACAATTTTTTCCTTTCCCTTTTAATTAATTTAATATATTTTCTTTCTTCCACACCAAACCAAATTTCCATCTCAATTTTTTCTCTTTTTTCCTCTTGTTTTCTTCTCTCTCGTGTGCCCATGCCATTTTTTTTCCTTATAGCTCTCTCGCATTTTTTTCTCTTTCCTTTTTTCTTACGTTTTCCCATCGCAACCCACCTCAGCTCTACCCACCTCCGATCATACCCAGCTCCACCGTATCCCTATTTGTTTCTACCCAGCTCTAGTTTCATGTAACATTTGTCACATTTCTTGATCTACTCCATTCCTTTTCATCCCAACCCAATGCCTTCATTCACTTTTCTTGCTCCTCCATTCCTAACTGAAAGTTTGTAAATTGTGGACCTAATTAACCTAGAAGGGGGTGAATAGGTTATTTTTAATTTTTACCTATTTATAACTTAATAACCTAAACAAAGTAGCCAGACATGCAATCGTGTGTAAGAATAAAGTGCGGAAATAAAAGAATAACACACAATGTTTTAGGTGGAAACAACTTAGGCCACAACGATGACCTAAGAGAAAAACCACCGGTCCACCAGACCATCTAACTTTCTACTATGAAAATAAAATGTTCAAATACAAACTCGGTCTTATGCTACCATCCCTAGGATATTTCCCCAATGTACTTTACTTATGAGCCCCTGCTTTGTTTTCATAGTTTCCAATATTAGTGTGAGCAGTTTCCAGACCAACATTCCAATAAGCTTCTCGCCAATCAGATACGTTCTCGAATTAACTACAAAATAGTTTGCACAAAAAAACATAAATGTCTATGTGTGTTCTAGAATGGATTTAATAATGAATAATCTTAACTAGATGATTCAAAACATATGTCTCTTAAATCAAATCAACTAGTAAATTCTAGAGAAAAAAGATCAAGTACAAGTTCAATAAAAATATTGTTTTTAACGATTAATAATCAAATCAAATAACTATGATATGACGAAAATAATTATTTGATCTAACAATTTAAGAAAAAAATAAAGAAGAAGCCATAAGAATATATTATCAAAATATCATAAAATAATTAGTGTTATTAATCAATCAAACATAAGCACCAATATTTGATATATTAACTAAATAAAAAAGCCTAAAGAATTATGATCTTATATTTGTAAAACAAGAGAGAGAAATTAATAAGAATAGAATAATTCTCTTTTGTGATTAATTGAGACAATGAGCAATGAGTTTTATTTATAAGAAAAATTAAAACCCTTAATCCTATGTAATTGATAAATATCTCTTCTATTACAAATAGGATTAATAATACTCATTAATTAAGAAAACTCCTATATGATTGATAAATATCTTTTCTATTTCAAATAGGATTAGTAATACTCACTAATTAGGAAGACTCTTATTTAAAGAAGGGTTCTTTTAAAATATATTTTATGCTATCTTTTATGCTAAAGATTTCAACTATAATTTAGAGTATATCTTATCTAATATATTTTAAAAATAGATTTTATGTTATCTTTTATGATAAGGATTTCAACTATAATTTAAAGTATATCTTATCTAATATCTTTTAGCACTAAAAATCATTTCAAATCTATAACCATGTGCTATTAAATGCATAAATGTAATCTTATGTGTCGTAGTTATCAAAGATATACCTGAAGTACAATTATCTGGAACTCGAGCATTTTTTTGGCTTTTCTTGATAGACTTGATAGCAAGCCTAAAAACAAATTTACAGATAAATATTTTGTCCACGAAAATAGCCAATACTCATAGTCTTTACAAACTCCCCCTTTGGCATTTTCGTGTGGAAAAACCTATCTCTCACTACATGAAACTTATATGAATAAGATAAAATACAATGATTTCCTAGACTCTATAGTGGAACTATCATATGGTTCGGTGAATCCATCTTCGTTGTAACTTGACAAGCTTGTAAGTAATTGAAAAGACATAGGCAAAGAAAATAACAACTTGGCTTGAAAGCCTCATTGAACATTAGTTCAGTTGACATAAAAATAAGCGAAGTGTAAAGAATAATCATGTAGTGTGTATATCAATAACGCTTAATTAAATATATTTTTCCCTTATATGCATAAAAAAAATAAAAACATGGAAGTAAAACACATTATTTTCTCCCTCTTTTTGACATACTAGAAGGACAAAGCATTATACAAAGTAATGAAGCTAAACACCTCCTAAAGATATAGCAATGTAAAATTAGAGTAATGCAAAAGTGAAATGTGCTTTAAACTCCCCCTATGTTCTATGACTAGCTAACTTAGAAACCAATCAAAAATATATTAAATGAAAAGAGGATATAAATGAAAAAAAAATCTGATTTTTTAAATTTTTTTATTTTTAAATTTGCATAAATAGTCACATAAGGTATTAAATTCATTCAATCACAAACGAGCACACAAGAAATTGAGAACTCATCATTTTTTAACTCCAATTTTGATTAATTATCATATAAATAAATAATTAGAGTAGAAAATGTACACAAGCACACTTCACACATATAATGACATATTGACATTTACTTAAAGTGCTATATATATATTTAAACTCCACAAATATGTTAATTCATTCATTTATGACCTATCAAGAAAGACTCAAAAGAAAAAAATATCATCTATCATATAAAATTATAATCGAGTCTTCAATCTTACAAAATAAAATATATCTACCAAAAAAGGACTTAATTTTTTTCTTTATTTTATAAATGAGATAAATGATATTTTTTTATAACCTCTATTGGCTCTTTATTTTTGTGCATTCAATGTAAAAGATTTATAAGTAATCACTTTTTGCATAATCTTTCATTTTTTTTGCACAATCCATAAACCTAGCATGATGACTTTCACACTGATTATGAGGTAGCCCTCTCCGCTCACTACGGTAGCTTCACACATCATAGTAGGTAGCACTCTCAATACTAGGTGTCTCGATATGGTAAAGTTTTAGCAAGTAAGAAATATAACTCAACATAATTTTACAATCAAGATTAGTTGAAGTATTAGTCTTTCAAGAAATTTCATAAACTTCAAGCATAACATATATGTGTGTCCGTGAGTGTGTGAATAAGTTCATGTCAACATCGATCATCACATGTACAGGAATATGTGTGTGTGCATAAGCCAAAATTGTAGAATAATTTATACAATAAATATCAAAATTAGTTAAGTTATTAAAAATAAGGTTATTTGTGTGTAAGTGTTGAATAAGTTCAATACCATGTTGGTCAAACAAGGATTTTACTTCGCCTTTTTTTTAAGTTTAACTAATAAATAAAATAAAAACATTAAATATTGCTCACCTAGGTTCATTTAAGCACTCTAACAAAAATACCTAGATGAAGGAATAAAAATGGTCAGGTGACCAAGAAAAAATAACCTTTCCTAACACACATTTTCTTGCATTTTGGTTTTTCTATATCCTTGGGTTGGGACTTAGCTAACTTAGATTTTATAGGCATGTTATTGAACTTAGCTGTACTTTTCTCATTCATCCCAAATAAATATGTAGTATGCATAGTAGGATGATTCTAATGAGTCCTAACATTAAAAGTACTGAATTTTTCTTGTCTCTTTGAACAATTTATTATAATTTTCATTCATCCTTGAATATGGTGTAGCATGCATAGATGGATGATGCTTATGGGTCCTACAATGTGAAGCATGGAAAGAATTATTAAGTTTAAGAGAACTCCTCAAAAATCTACATTTTGGTCTTATATGAAATTTTCTACCACAATGATAACAGACATGCACAAACTTAACAACTTTTTCTACCATAAGCGTAATAGTTCTTTGTGCATAAGTAGTAACAGTAGGAGTAGATTTTAAGGGCCTTACAAATGTGATCTTTGATTTTGAAGGTGTGCAAATCTCATCCTTATAACCAAAGCCATGTGTATCACCATATAACTTACCAATGCTCAATATTGTATCTAAGTGTTGAATTCCAATAGTAAGTCTCTTCACTACTTCACATGATTCTTTTAGCTTTTGCACTTGTTTTTTATTATCTTCAACAAGATTATTATTTTATTCTTTCAAACCTATTATTTTATTCACTTTTCTTGCTCCTCCATTCCTAACTGAAAGTTTATAAATTATGGACCTAATTAACCTAGAAGGGGGTGAATAGGTTATTTTTAATTTTTACCTATTTATAACTTAATAACCTAAACAAAGTAGCCAGACATGCAATAGTGTGTAAGAATAAAGTGCGGAAATAAAAGAATAACACACAATGTTTAGGTGGAAACAACCTAGGCCACAACCATGACCTAAGAGGAAAACCATCGGTCCACCGGACCATCTAACTTTCCACTATGAAAATCAAATGTTCAAGGACAAACTCGATCTTATGCTACCCTCCCTAGGATATTGCCCCAATGTACTTTACTTACGAACCCCTGCTCTGTTTTCATAGTTTCCAATATTAGTGTGAGTGGTTTCCAGACCAACATTCCAATAAGCTTCCCGCCAATCAGATATGTTCCCGAATTAACTGCAAAATAGTTAGCACAAAAAAACACAAGTGCCGGTGTGTTCTAGAACTGATTTAATATTGAATAATTCTAACTAGATGATTCAAAACATGTCACTTAAATCAAATCAACTAGTAAATCTTAGAGCAAAAAGATCAAGCACAAGTTCAATAAAAATAGCTTCTTTAAAGATTAATTATCAAATCAAATAACTATGATATGGAAAAACTAATTATTTGATCTAACAATTTAAGAACAAAAATAAAGAAGAAGCCATAAGAACATATTATCAAAATATCATAAAATAATTAGTGTTATTAATCAATCAAACATAAGCACCAATATTTGATAGATTAACTAAATAAAAAAGCCTAAAGAATTATGATCTTATATTTGTAAAACAAGAGAGTGAAATTAATAAGATTAGAATAATGCTCTTGTGTGGTTAATTGAAACAATGAGAAATGAGTTTTATTTATAGGAAAAATTAAAACCCTTAATCCTAAAGAATTATACCCGAGTATTTCCAATTACCATATTGACTTGGACATAAAAATATAAAATAAATTTATATTATTTTGGTGTGGTAATGTTGTCATTATGGCATATAACAAGCAACAATTTAGAGAGAAAGAAAAACTTGCATCAATAGAACTTAGATAACTACCAAGCATATTTTATAAAATTGCACTACATAGGATTTAGTTTCACTTAGGATTGACTTTGTGCTTAGTATAATTGTTACTAATAATATTTTTTAAAATAATTATTGATTTTATGACAGGATGAACTAATACATTTTAATATGAGATTACATTTGGATGGGGGAGCTTGTAGTTAGGGATGGAAGAAATGTTTTTTTGACAGCGGTAGATGAGTACTTTGATTTATGACCAAATGAGAAAATAGAGTTACATATTTTGAATCATCTTTGAACAATTACATGTTTATATTTGTTTATCTGTTGATTTGTTTTGTTCATTCACGACAAGACCATTTTTGACTAAGTTAGTATACAAAGCTTAAGAAAATTTCCTTGGGTGACTCACCCCCAATATCATTAAATACATAGGAACTTCAAACTAGTTGTTTGAGGTAAGAATTAGAGAAGGAAATATGATGAAGAAGAATACAAAGAGAAAGAAAATCAATCGCTCTTTTATTTTTCTTTGAGTGTTACTACTAAAAACAAAATGTGGATTGCATAGGTTTCTTATAGCAGTCGTTTCTATAAAATATGTTGTAACAAATTTAGATATTTGTTACAGTTGTAATCCCTTGTTAGGAGTCACAATTGATACAATACACCTATGTTATATGCTCTTTTCTATTATGTTATTAATAGGCCTAATAGCATAACCACATGAAATCATACAACATTCACATAGAAACAGTTGATAGTAGAACCACATAAAATCGTACAAAAACTAACATGGAATCATGTAACTAACTGGAATTCTTTATTGTTAACAAGTCTAGTAGCTGACTAGCATATGTGCCAACTTAAGTCTGACTAGCATATGTTCCAACTTAGGCACCATACCTAATTATCTTCAGCTTATTGTGTTACTTGTGAGAAGGGAAATGCAGAAAAAACAAAGAGTACGTTAATCATTATCTACTTCATGTTCTTGGTTAACATCCTCCTGCAAACTTAGGGTCATGTTAATGACACTAAGTTTGGCACTCAAATGAGAAAAATCATCAATGTGAAGAGATTTTGTAAGAATATCTTCTTTTTGATTGAAAATAGGTACAAATTGAACAATAAGCTGATTGTTAATGAACTTTTCTCTAGCATAGTGATAATCTAATTCGACGTACTTAGTACGTGAGTGAAAAATAGGGTTAGATGCTAAGGCTAGGCAAATAGTATTATTACACCATAGTATGGGTTTATAGGGTAAGAATATGTGTAACTCTTTAAGAATGGTTTCCACCCATGTAATTCCAGTAGCAGTATAGGCAAGACATGGCATTTAACTTGTATTAGAATGAGCCATTATTAGTTGCTTTTTGATAGACCATAATACATGATTGGCACTTAAAAATATGCATACATCTGAAGTAGATCTTCATGTGTCCAAACAGGTTGCCCAATCATCATTAGCGAAACTATTGATAGCTAGTATAGTTAAAGGCTAAAAGTGAACACCAAAGTCAATTGTGCTAGCCAGGTATTTAAGAATTCGTTTGACTACATTCTAGTGAATATCCATGGGTTTAGACATGTACTAGTAGACCTTATTGATTGAAAAGCTTATATCAGGTCTAGAAAGTGTGACATATTACAATGCTCCAATTGAGCTTTGCTATAATGCAGAATTGTCAAATAGAACACAATTTGTTGTTGATAGCTTAAGAGAAGAAATCATGGGTGAGCAGGCAGGTTTTGCTTCTGTAAGTTTGGCTTTATTGAGTAATATCCTAATATATTTAGACTACGTAAGCAATAGACCACCTCAAAGTGAACAAAATTCAGTACCAAGGAAGAAATAAAGTGTACCTATATCTTTTAAAGAGAATTTAGCATGTATCATTCAAATGAACTATTGAATACGGTTGACACCTAATCCTGAAAGTATGATATCATCAATATAAACTAGAACATACATGACACATGAGCTAGCAAAGAGTATAAACAAGGAGTCATTTTCCTTGGACTTGACAAATCCAAGCTTGATTAAGGTTGTGCTAAGCTTCTCAAACCAAGCCTAAGGAGTCTGCCTAAGCCATACAAAATATTTTCTAATTTGCAAAAAAAACATTAGGAGGAGTAGAATTAATGAAGCTAGACACATGTTTCATATATATATATTTAGTGAGGACGCCATTTAAGAAGGCATTGTTAACATCCAATTACCAAATGATCCATTTGTGAGTTAAGGAAATTGTGAAAACTACATGAATGGTACCAAATTTAACAACTAGACCGCCATATTTTTGTTTTCTTTTTCAACTTTTTGTCATCCTTATAAGCACTTCATCGTAACTCATCCAATTTAAGTATTTCCAACATCTTTTTAATCTCTCCATTGGATTCTTTCACTTTCATACTTGATTGAGGATGGGAGAGTGAAAGTGTAGGGTCTAAACTTGGTGGCCCTTCAATTGATGGTTTAAGCTTAGATCATATCTCAAAATTTTCTATAGTTTCCTTTGATACACACATGAGAGGTTACATCATCCAAAAATTTTACACAGTCCACAATATCAACTTTTGATTCCATACTTTCAAAGTTAAAACAAGTTGAGTTGTTTTCTGGTTAATTTATGTCCTTGTTTAAAGCATCATGTGTTAAAATCTTAAGTGTAGGTGACTCAACAGATTCTTTTAACCTATTATTACAATCAATAACATTTATCCTTAAACATTCATTAGTATTATCAAAATTCAGGGGTTTAGTTTCTTTAAAAACTTTAAACATTATTTTTTCATCTTACACTCTCATTATAAGTTCACCTTTTTGTACATCAATGAGTACTCTTCCGATTGCTAAGAATGGATGGACAAGTATGATAGGAATTCCACGGTCTTCCTTTATGTCTAGCATAATAAAGTCAACCGAAAAGATGAATTTGTCTACTTTTATTAGCACATCTTGTACCACACCCAAGGTCTCTTAATTGATTTATCTACTATTTTTAATGTTACTAAATTGGGTTTGGCTTTACCAACCCCTAATCTCTTGAAGATTAATAATAGCATAAGTTTAATGCTAGAACCCAAGTCACATAATGATTTCTCATAGTAGATGTTCCCAATTGTACAAAGAATGTCAAAACTACCTGGATCTTTCAACGTTTAGGGTAGTTTTCTAGCAAGGATGACACTACAACCTTTAGTTAAGGTTATTATTTCATTATCTCCAAGCCTATTTTTCTTAAACAAGATGTTTTCCAGAAATTTGGCATAAGAGTGCATCTATTCAAGTGCATCTGTAAATGATATGTTTATGTGCAACTTCTTGAAGACTTCTAGAAATTTTAAAAACTATGTATCTGAATTTTGCTTTTGTCATCTTTGAGGGAAAGGAATAGTGGTTTGTAGAGGTTGCTTGTTTTTGGCTGAATTATTTCCATTCCATTACTCACTTTATCCCCTAATTCATCCTCATCCTTTTTAGTTTCTAGTTCCTCCTTATCTTTGTGGGTTCCATGTGTCTCTTCTAAAGTTTTACCACTCCTCAAGTCTATGGCGTTGCAATGGTCCTTACATTTTCTTCTTGTGTTAACAATTATATCACTTGAAAGGTTACCTTGATGCCTTTGACTTATAGCCTAAGCAAGTTGCCCCATTTGGTTCTCCAAATTTTGAATTGAAGCCTCTTGAGTTGACACTTTTGTATTAAATGATTGGATGAAGTCTTTCATCATCCCCATTAAGGCATTTGTATTATCCTCAATAGGTGGCTTGTTTTCTTGGGCTTATAACTATTATGGTTGATAGAAACTAAGTGGTGGAAATAATTGACATTTGAATTGATTACCACCCTCATTGTTGTAATTCCAAGATAAATTCGACTGTTGTCTCCATCCTGGGTTATCTTGACAATTATTAAACAAATGGGCTCCATCACAAAACACACAAGACACCCTTCAATCTTGGACTTGGTTTATACTCGCTGGGGAGTTTTGAACCTTCAAAAGATTTACCAAAGATGACACTTGAGTTGTAAGTGCCATGATATCATTTACCTCATGCATTACGCCTACTCTTCTTGTGGCTATCATTCTGTCCATTGAATATTAATAATTATTGCTAGCCTATGAAAGTAGAGTTATTAGCGCACCTTTTTGAATTAATATTTACTTATTTATGACTTACAATCAAGCTTATGATTTACTTGGAAAAATGGCTAGCAATAATTATCAATGGCCAATAGATAGAATGATAACCACAAGAAGAGTAGCTGGAGTGTATGAGGTAAATGATATCACAACACTTACAATTCAAGTGTCATCTTTGGTTAATCTTTTGAAGGCAAAAAAAATTTCCACCGAGTATAATTTAGGTCCAAAATTCATGAGTGTCGTGTATGTTTTGTGGAGGAGCTTATCTGTTTAAGAATTGTCCAAGTAATCCTAAATCTGTATGCTATGTGGGTAATTTGAATCGAAATAATAATCCATACTAAAAAACATATAACCCAGGATGGAGAGAACATCCAAATTTCTATTGGAATAACAATAGTCAGGGTGGTAACCAATTCAATCATCAAAAATTTCCACCACATGTTTTTCAATAACCACATCAATCACAAGCCCAAGAGAAGAAGCCACCTAATGAGGACAATACAAATGCCTTAATGGGGATGATGAACTTCATCCAATCATTTAATACAAAAGTGTCCACCCAAGAGGCTTCAATTCAAAATTTGGAGAACAAAATGGGGAAAATTTATTAGGCTATAAGTCAAAGGCCTCATGGTAACCTTCTAAGTGACATAATTATAAACCCATGAAAAGAAGTATGGACTAGTGTAACCCCATAGCCTTAAGGAGTGGTAAAACTTTAGAATAGGAACATAAGATAGAAAAGGATGAGGAAAAATAAGAAATTAACAAGGATGAGGAGTAACTAGTGGTCAAGAGAGCATGAAAATGGAAATAATTCAGCGATAGAAAAACAACCTTTACAAACCCATTATTCCTTTCCCTCAAAGACTGCAAAACCAAAAGTTAGATACACAGTTTTCAAAATTTCTTGATGTTTTCAATAAGCTACACATAAACATACTATTTACAGAGGCACTTGAACAAATGTCGTCTTATGCCAAATTCATAAAGGATATACTATCAAAGAAAAAGAGGCTTGGAGATCATGAAACAATAACCTTAACTGAAGGTTGGAGTTCCATCCTTGATAGAAAAATACCACAAAAACTAAAAGATCCAAGTAGTTTTGATATTCCTTCTACAATTGGGAACATCCACTTTGAGAAAGCATTATGTGACTTGGGTTCTAGCATCAACCTTATACCATTATCATTCTTTAGGATATTGGGGTATGGTATAAGATGTGCTAGTAAAAGTAGACATATTCATCATTCTGGCAGGCTTCATTATGCTAGACATGGAATAGGACCGTGAAATTCATATCATACTTGGTCGTCCATTCTTAGCAATCGTAAGAGCACTCATTGATGTACAAAAAGATGAACTTACAATGAGAGTGAAAGATGAACAAGTAATGTTTAAAGTTTTTAAAGCATCTGAACCCCTTTATATTGATAGTGCTAATGAATGCTTAAGGATAAATATTACTGAATGTAGGGACAACTTAAAAGAATCTATTGAGTCACTCACACTTAAGACTATTACACGTGATGCTATGAACAAGGACATAAACTCACCAGAAAACAACTCAACTTGTTTTAACTTTGAAAGTATGGCATCAAAGGTTGATATTATAGATTGTGTGAACTTTTTGGAGGATGTGCTTCTCATGTGTGTATCAAAGAAGATTATGTAAAATTTTAAGATAGAATATAAGCTCAAACCATCAATTGAACAGCCACAAAGTTTAGACCGCACACTTTTACCCTCTTATCCCCAGTCAAGTATGAAAGTGAAAGAGCCCAATGGAGAGGTGAAAAAGCTATTAGAAATACATAAATTTGATAAGTTACGGTGGAGTGCTTATAAGAATTCCAAAAAGTTCAAAAAGGAAACAAAAATGTGGCATGAGAAGAGAATTGAGCACCATGTTTGCAAGCCAAAACATAAAGTATTATTGAACAAATCAAGAGTTAAACTATTTCTAGACAAACTCAAAAGTAAATGGACACAAAAGAATGTTTCGTAGGACTTGATATGACCGTCTAGTCAAGGACGTTAAACGTGATGCTAGTTAGGAGGAAACCCAATATTATTTTACTTATATTTTCATTGTTTTTGTTTTGTAGGTAAATAAATGTGGAGAATAATGGCACAACAAGAATGAGTATTTCAACGACATATGTGGTGTGCCATGAATATAGGAGTTTTCTTTTGTTTTACCTTTTCATATTTATATGTGCACATTGGGGACAACATGTAATTTAAGTTTGAGGGAGGGAACTTCATTCTCTACATTAATTATTTTTTTACTATGCATTTTAAATTTTTAGGAATATTTTTAAGGAATTTTATTTTTTATTTTTAGGATATTTTTAATCATGATTAATTTTGGTAGAAATTAATAAATATATGAAAACTAAATGCATGCATCCTTGATATGAAACATATGAACTCAATGATAAAAATTGGTTGTCATGACTAGGATAAGGAATGTAACATATTTGTTAATATATTTACATTAATCATGCTATATACTTGCTAGTTTTAATTGACTTGATTCAAATTTTTATACACATATTCACGATTAATTTTCGTGCTCATATTGAGAAACTATTTGTAGTGAGTTATGCGAATCGATGAGATCTACTAGGTTTTAGAATCTATTTAATCATCATTTGAGGTGAAATCCTAAATAGTATTTAGCAAGAGAAATGATTTAGGCCTTATTTGAATTGATTGAGACTTTCAAGCTAACCATTGTTAATATATTTATTCACCCATTTGAGCATAATAAAGAACCATTCAAATCTTTAAGCCACATTTTATGTCTAACTAATAAGCATTACCTTTATCCTTACACCTTTAGCTTGTATGAAAAGAAAAAAAATGCAATCATGTGTTATGCTATAAAGTATGGCGAAATGTAATAAACCCTAAACAAAGAGAGAGAGAGAGAAAGAAAGCAAAACTCAACATAATTATCCCTCTAAAGAAAAAGAAAATAGAATTGAAAATAAGTTTAAGGGTTTTGTGAAGTTACAATAAAAAAAAGGAAAAGAGATGTGGAATAAAAGAATATGAAAAGAATGAAAAAACAAGTGTGCACTGATGAACAAAAAGAAAACTAAGGTATGGAAAGAGCCTAAATGTCTTCATTTATCGACCCCCTCCCCCCCACATAAGCCTTACATTACAACCATGTAAAGTCCTTATTGATCTTGAGCTAAATGCATATTTATATTAGTGGATAGAGATGTGAAAAATAAACTTATGAGACTTTTTCTAAGATTGAATTGATTAGCAAGCTCATATAGGTTGATTTCATAAGTGCATTGGCCGACATCATATGCAACACACACACCCAAATAAATTTGTTAAAAACCTTGCATTTCCTTATATTCATGGAACATTGATTCATAAATATGTGAACCTCTTTATCATAGGATTGTACAACTTTTGAAAGGGATATTTTCATAAAACATGCATGTACTAATAAGTTTGGGTGTATGATGACTCTATGAAAGTAGAGTCATTAATATAAATTTTTACTTAATATTTATTTATTTTATTTAATAAATAGTAATTTTGGGGCTAAATATATCAAAATATAAACTTTTAAGTGAAAAGGGGTGAAAATATAATTTTTGGAATTGTTTGGGATCTTTTTTGAATTTTTATGAATTTTTAACGCATGGCCAATCAAGAGCTGCCACGTTTTGCTTGTTTTGATCTCAGCCCTTGATCTAAAGTTATTTTGATAGTCCAAATCACACCTAAGCTATATTTAAGCCCCTAATCACCTCATAAACCCTAAAGAGTCGTCATTAGCATGATTTTGGTAAGTTTTTGAGCTAAAAAGAGAGAAAAATACAGAAAATTTCAAGAGGAGATTCAAGAGGATATTAGCAATACAATTCAATAGATTTATTGCATTTCTTCTTTTACTCTTTTCTTTATAAATTTTTATGTCTTCTTTTATGAAAAATATAAGTTTTATGGATACAATTATGTGTAGTTAATTTATTAATCTATGGATCTTATGAACTCAATTTTTACCATGTGATGATTTAATATTTTACCACAATTATAATTTTAATTTAATTATATTAGTTAATCTGAATTTCATGCTATTAATTCTTTGTCCAACAATTTATCTATAGAGGTAATTAAATATATTTGAGAAAATTATTTAATTGTTTGTCTTGATTAAATAACATGTATAGTTTCTAGGCAAAGATGTATGATTCTTATGTATATCATCCATAAGTGATGAATTTAATAAGTAGTATGCAATTTAATTGGAATGAGAGTGTGAGTAGATTAATTACTATATGGTGTATGGTTTACTTGAGAGAGGAATACATGCTAGATTAGATTCAATTGATTATATAATTAATCGATAATTATATTGGGGGATTTTGGTAATTCACATGTTTAGAAATTTAGGGGATTAATTATTCCTAGATATTTTTTCATATATCTTCTTAGTTAACAAATCCGAGTTAATTAATTATTTCTATTTACTTTTAGTTATTTTAATTTTTCTTTCTTATAATATAAAAACACAAAAAAATTGATTTTTATTTTTTTAGTTTTAAAAATTAGTTTCTAATAAAATAATTTTTGTGGGAACAATCTTTTCTTATCATTATATTACTTATTACGATACATATACTTACATATTTATTGCACACACTTTGTGTTTGGCGATAAGGCATACATTTATCAGTGCATTTAGAGAGGAACTTGTTTAGTGCTACTATTCTGCCATTTAGATGTTGGATTCCCTTAAGGCTGGAAAGGGGCTTCATATTCATCAGAACCTATATCTTATCTAGTTTGGCCTCAATCCCTCTAGCTGATACGAGGTACCCTAAAAATTTTCCAATACGACACCAAATACACATTTCTTGGGTTTGAGCCTCATGTCGTACCTTTGGATTACTGAGAGTGCCTTCTTGAGGTCCTAAATATCATCCAGGGGTTGAGTTTATTTCACCATCATATTTTCCACATAGGCCTCTAGATTCCTTCCTAGTTGCTCTTCAAATATTTTCTTAACTAGACGTTAGTATATGGCACCTATGTTTTTAATCCAAACGACATTCTTTTATAACATAATGTTCCCTCTTCCATGATGAAAGATGTTTTCTTGTCATCTACTAGCTGACCAACACTTGGTAGGGGGAAGAAATCCTTGGGACATACCTCGTTTAAATCTATGAAAGCTACACACATTCTTTCTTGACTAGGAACACATTTGACAGCAATGAAGGGTAGTCGACTTCCCTTCTGACCCAACTTCTATAAACACAACTAGTTGGTGCTTGATTACCTCGTTCTTCTCTAGTAGGAATTTTCTTTTTTTGTTGCTAAATAGGTCTAGCCTCTATATATTGAAATTCAGTCGGTGTGTTATGAATTTTGGATGAATCCCAAGCATATCAGTTGGAGTCCATGCAAATACATCCATGTTAGACCTGAGAAACTATGAGAGTTGTTCCTCTAGCTCAATTGTTAAGTCCCCCCCCCCCTTCCCCATTTTAAGAGGTGATTCTTGCCTTCAATTTCCATTGAAAGATATCTTGTACTATTTAGGTTAACTGATCTCATCAAGCCTTTACTGCTTGGTCTCTTTTGAGAGAGACCTCACTGTGATTACTACTTATGGAAAATATCTACATATATCACAAGATCCAATCCTCAAATTGATTACTAAAGGGTCCTCATGATGAGGCAAGGTCTCATCCTTCTCACAGAAAATTATTTCTGGAGTAGGCCTTTTCTTGTCCAAGGCATATACATGGGAAGCATTGTACAATTCTCTAGGAAACCTTTTGTGTGATTTATTTGAGACCTTGTTGATCCTAGGCTCTCCGTGTATGGTGTGTATATTTTTTATATTGGTTTCCTTGTGGGGCTTTCTTCCTCTCCATAAAGGGTTTGTTGTTTTTGGCACCTCTCGTCTATTTTGGCTATTTCTCTGATCTCTATTTCCCATGATGAGGTCCTTTAGATATCCTCTTGCACAAAAGGAAATCCCTCGTTTCATGGCTCATATCCTTATGGAAGACACACCATTTGGATGTGTCCTTGAGTGGGGATTTCATCTTTGGTGGCAACTTGATGTTGAGTTTTTCCACAATCCTTAGTAAGATCGGAGCCATATTTACTCTCAAGGGGGCCTTCTAAAAGAAAAAAAATGACCTCCCATATGGTCCTCTATTTCTTGACCATTATATGGGCCCTCTGTTATCTGGTGCTAAGCATTTGCTTTTGTTTTTTCATATGCCCTGTCTAGGCTCATCCTTTTCTTCTCCTTATTTGATACCCTTTAGTTGTGATCTCACTAGCCTTTGACCGATCATGTTTCTCTCTCTAGGTTGACAAACTTCCTTGCCTCACCATAAGCTTCCTCTAAAATACGAGGCACAATATTCTTTAATTCTACAAAAAAATCAGAATTCTTTTAGAGACCTTTTCTGAAAGCCTTTATGGCGATAGAGCCAAGACAATCAGAGATTTCCAATTTTTCTCCCCCTTCTTGAATGATTGAGAAAGTATGGTGTGATTCTTTTCTCGAGGGTTTTTTGCATGAGTAGTTCATGATGAATAGCCTAAAGAACTGTGGAAAAGAGGCTATGGATTGAGGTGCCAAGTTGTTGAACATTTTCTGGGTGCCTTCACAGAGGGTGTCCATGAACAGTTTGTACATCATGTAATCTCTTTTTCCTTAGGTTAGGCTCATAGAAGGCATGATTGGTTTAAAGTGCTACATGTGTGTCACTGCATCTTATGTCCTAAAATAGTCAAGGCATTTGGTGGCGTTAAACTTGGTTGGAAGCTTATCATTCTCTATCTCGTTAGAAAATGAGGATATTCATAATTGTTCATAATCCTTATCCACATCATAAGGAATTATACCCTTTTTATGTTTCTTGTTTGCTACCTTCAATGCTTGGTCTTGCCTCTTATTAGCTGATAACTGTATTTTATACAGTTATTTTCGTCTATTTTATTAATTATAATTGCTAGTTCTTTTCATTTTTAGTTAAGTTTTAATTAATTAAATTAATATTTAGTATTAGTTTTTAATAAATATATTTTCAAGAAAATTAATGACTTTTAATAAAAAAAAGGGACTTAATTGCAATTATAAAAAGCTTAAAATTTAATTTGAATTAAAAGTGGGTGAATTTACAAATATCAAAATATTAGAAGTTAATTTGAATTAAATTTATGGGTCAAAATGCAATTAATGAAAGTTAAATTTTCTGCGCAAGAGAAGGAGGCCACTCGTGCCATTCACAACGCCCAACACCCACCGTTCGATCGTCCAATCAATGGTCAAGATCTGGCGCGTGGAATCCAGAAACTTTTATTTAACAATTTTATGTTTTATTTTCTTAGGAAATAGAGAGAAAGAAGACAACGAAGAAGAAGAAAAGGGAAGAAATTTATTTTTCATTGAGGAATCGTGAAAGAGTTTCTCCAATCTTTTTTTTCTTTTAAATTTTATTTCTCTGAAATGTTTGATTGTTGTTGTGTTGTAATTTTAATTTCTACTATGAACTAATTTATTTGTTCTAAGGTTGCAGTGTAGCTTAAATTATGATATTTGAATTAATTATTTTTGAATGATTTATGGAACGGTTTTAAGTTGTTTATTTTATCTGTGCTTAATGCTTTTAATTATCGAAAGACTAATTAATTGATCTGGGACACTTAAATAAACTTGGAAAATGCATTTTTGTGTATTGCTCGTGATAAAATAACGTATATATAGGGGATAGGAATATACTTTTATTGTATGTGTAACTATTTGAGAACTTAGAACTTAATAAATCTGGTTGAATTTAATTCTCATAGGAATATAGTGAATTATTTTAGCAAGATGTGTCTGTATGGAGCTCGAAAGAGATATATGGATAAATTAGGAGTTCTTGGTTAACAACTTAAAATACGAGAACATAAATCAAGAGAAAATAAATTGTTCAAGTGGATTAATTTAGTGAAATTGCAATCCTAGAATTTTCTTACAAACTGTTATAAATCAGGTTGAAATAATTTTAGTAATTAACGAACACTAGTAACAAATCTCTGTGGGAACGATATTTTACTTATCATATTATTACTTATGACCGTGTATACTTGCACGATTTTATATTCTTCAAAAGAGACAACATTAGCCTCCTCCAGCACTTGAAATCATGTCTCCTAGTTTTTCCTTTCCTAAACCCATTGTTCATCACTAGGTCTTGCCGAACTAGAAAATGGGATCTTTTCGTCTTCCTACTCTATCTGGTATAGCTTGAGCTGACCTTGACCTGCTATGTTTCTGTTAATTGGGTTGCTGCTTGATCGTCTAGGGTTCTTCCCCTTACTGGGATCATAGTTTCCTACTCTCTCTTCTGGTTTCCTTGAGATCTCTTCTTAGTTCTAAGAGTTGGTGACCTATCTCCTAGTGGTGAAGGTCATTTCCTACTCTGACCTCATCGAGTGCTGTCAAGGCATCTCTCTAAGTCGTCCTTGTTAGCCAACTTCGAATGCCTTCCAACTCGAGTTCCTACCATGTTGATGCTTGACAGATATCTATGAGTTTTGGGTGCAATCCTTGAACAAAATAAGTCAAATTTTCCAAGCTTCTCTCAAGGCTCGGAGTGAATCCCAATGAATACATGGTCATAAACTTAAGCTTGACCTTAGAATATGAGCCCCACGATGAGGGCCAAATTTTTTAAGATTGATCCAATTCGCATAGAGAACTTAGAAAGAATTCAAGACAATTGGTTGAATGTGTGGATTCCATAAAAGATTCACCTATTTATAGAACATTACAAGTACATGTATCGATCAAAGAATGTGTACACATATTTATGTCAGTGAAGGATACAATCGATAAAAGTACAACATTTTATAGATTGAGGTTGACCCTAGCTCAAGCTGGTGGTCAACCTTATAGGGGATGTGGCTTCCTAGGACCGACCTCCTAGTTGATGATGTGCTTCAAGTATGTAGAGTCTGGTATGTCATTCAAGGTGTTCCATCTTTCAGCTCGGTTTGATCACATAGGCTTGGTCTAATGGACAGCTTGGTCTGATCATGTAGACTCGGGCCGACCTCCAAGTTGGTTCATATGTCCAAACAATAACCACATAAAATCATACAAAAACTAACATGGTATCATGTCTACTAACCAGAATTCTTTGTTGACAAGTCTAGTACCTGACTTGCATATGTATTAGCTTAAGTCTCTCTTTAATGGTGTACATAGCACTACGAGAACTTGTTAGGCACCATACTTAATCAGCTTCAGTTTACCGTGTTACCTATAAGAAGGGAAATGCAGAAAAGAGTTAATCATCATCTACTTCAAATGCTTGGTTAATAGGTTTATTTCCCTTAGGTTCATTGGTTGCATAAACATGTTTTCCTATGTTTTATGACTGAATTTCAAGACAAATAAGACCAATGTGGTTTTTTTATTTCTATTAGAATAAGCTCATGTATGCAGGATTACTAACTCTACACTACTCTTATTAAGTTGTAACTAACTCTTAGATTAGTTATTCTCGAAGCCTATTTAGCTTAGTTTTATTGTATATATACCCGTAGTGGTTCATTAATATCATTATCATAGAATTATTTCATTCATTTCTTCATCTCTTTCTTGCGTTTTTGGTATCAGAGCTTGACAAAATTGAGGACCTTGTGAGTGTTTTAATAGAGTCTCATCCATCTCTTATGAACAATCAAGAAAAGTCTCCTGTAGATTCTAGTAGTCAATTAATCTCTACTGCAATGACTATCCTCCTGTTAATCTGAGTTTTGCAAATAACTTGGATCGCACTAATTTCTTAATTTGGATGGAATAAGTGCTTTACATGATTATTTCTTATGGATTGGAAGAGATTATTGATCCTTTAATCATATCTCCTCAATTCGTGTCTTCATCCTCACAGCTCAACCCTCAATTGGTTCACTGGAACAGATTGAATCATTTGGTTAAAAGTTGGTTCTATTCATATGTCTCACCTAGCATGCATCACTATTTGAAGAGAGTTCCTACAAACACTCAACAATGGTTTTCTCTTGCACGAGTCTTTGCTGCATGCATCTTCTCAATCTAGAATATGGCCAAGAATGGTTTTTCTGGTAAGGATTATATTTTACATCTTAATCAGTTGCTGACTCAAACTATAATTTGTTTGTTCATAATTTATTATGCGATATGAGACTGCTAGTTTTCATGAGTTTCATAATCAATTTCTTAGCTATGAGGGAAGAATTAGACAGGTTAATCATGATGTCAATCAGATCTTGCAAGCTAACATTGGCAATCTTGCAAATGTTTCTTTCAAGAAATCTTCCAACAGTTCTTCCTCACAACCTTCTGGTACTAATAGTAGTGCCTCACGAAATCTACAAGATTTTCTTCAGAGAGGTCACAGTTTCCATCCTAAGAAGAGAAATGATGATTCTAGCTCAAAATTGAAGAAAGGAAATGTTGTGCGTGTGCAATGCCAAATTTATGGCAAGAATGGTCACCCTGCTAACTAGTGTTTTCAATTGAGTGACATTCTTCAAGGATGTGATAATCACAAATTGGAAAATCCATAAGCTGTAGTTGCTATAGATTCTTCTACTTTTTCCAACAATAGTTGGTTGCTTGATTCTAGAACCACACATTATCTTACCAATGATAAGAACAATCTTGCTTGAAACACTAATCCTTCCTTTGGTGATGACATAGTTACTGTAAGTAATGGCTCCTCTCTCACTGTCAGGAATATTAGTTCTTCTTGTCTAAAACCTTATGATGCTATTTCTATTCTTCAGTTGAATGGTCTCCTTCATACTCATGTTTTACATAGCCTAATGGCAGTTCAAAAATTATGTTCTGATAAAAAGTTCTGGTTGAAAGCTAATATTAGTGCTAATATTAGTGCTAGCTATTTTTTAATGATAGTGGATGGTTTTAGTAGATATATGTGGATTTATTATCTAAAAGGTAAAGATGAGGCATGTGGTATTTTTTGTGGATTTCAAAGTATGGTTGGAAGGAATTTTGAAGTAAAAACTAAGGCTATGAAATCCAATGGTGGGATGGATTTCAAAGCTTCTTTTTTCTTTGATTGGTCTAACTACCTATATTGGAAAGCTTTTCTATGTTCTCTAGATGGGAATGTGTGAAATTCTTTTATATATGGTTGGGAACAACTTATACTTATCAAAGATAATATTGTCACACTTAAACCTAGAATGGAGCACTAAATATAAAATTGGTAGTAACTAGAACCAAAAATGAATTAATGCTATCTTTAATGTTGTTTCTGTTGATAAGTTTCGTTGTATATATGATATTGTTACTACCAAGTTAAGATATTTTATAGGTTGCCCATAAGGGTACCACCCAAGTTCAAAGAACAAAAATTCACATGCTAGGGATTAGGTTTGAAAACCTAAGCATAGAAGGGGATGAAACCTTTTCTAAATTTTATGCTAAATTATGTGATATTTCTAACACCTTTTCAAATCTTGGAGAGAAAATTGAGAAATTCAGGTTGGTTTGAAAGGATCTTTGCTCATTACCAGATCGCTTCCATACAAAATTTATTGCTATTGATAAAAGAAAAGATGTAGACACAATCAAAATTGAAGAATTCATTAGCTCACTTCAAACTTTTGAGATGAGTTTTCAAATACCTCCAAAGAACAAAGTTGTCATTTTCAAAATCACCAAGATTGATGATGGTAACAAAGATAATGACAATGATGAGGATGATGAAGAATTGAAACTCTTAGCCAAAAGACTCAATAAAATATTAGAACCAAGTAGTTCAAGGGATCAGAATCTAAGAGAACTCAAACCTATGAGTTAGAATGTAAGAAATCTAAACCCATTGAGCCTAAATGTTTTGAATGCAATGGGATTTGTCACTTTGTAACTAAGTGTGCTAATAAAAAGAAATTAAATGGAAGAGTTTCCAATGCTACACTTAGTTATTAAATAACTTTTGATGTTATTTCTTCCTGGGCTGGTTTAGATACCTGGAAAGGTATGAAGATAGGGTTCTTAACCTTGCTACCTATGGTTTGGTAAGAGGCAGAGGGAATATCAATCTTTTGATTTTTCTCTATCCTAGTAAGCTGTTTACCTAAGGTACTTAGGTTGATATTAGTAAAAAAAATTGAGTAACAATATTTTTGAGGTTGATTGGTGGTTCTTAAGAGGAAAGGCCTCTACCTGACTATCCTAGTAAGGGAAGGTTATATGTCTTAATAGGGGATGTTCAGCTTCAATCGAACCATCCAGAGTTTCCCATATGGGTAATGTTTTCCTAATATTGACCATGTTGATAGAATGAACTGGTTCAATAGGTTCTTGAATAGCATATCAAAGTCATCTTCCATGACTTCTGCTATACCGATTGATGGAAATTTCTTATATTTTGGAACTATAGCTATAGGTTCTATAACTACGAGTTCTACAATAATGTTGACTCGTTTAAGGTCAATTTCAACTATAGGTTTAGGTTTTGGATCTTCTAAGATAACCATTTTAGAGTTATCTACTGGTAATAGTTTGACTTAGTCAACTAGTGATATTATGCTAAATGGTTCAAAGTTAACTATTGGTTTTTTTTTTCAACTATGCTAACCTTTGTAGGATTAACAATGTGATCTGGTAATGTTTCTATTGGACCAACTGGTTCAAGGTTAGTTTTAGTAGAGGTTTCAAACTTTTTTGAATATGGAGAATCTAATCCTATTGTTGCCCTATAGATTTCTAACCAATCCAAAAATAATATGTTTTTGTTATTTTCTTTAGCATATCGCTCATGTTTCCTAAAACAACTTGCCCTAGAGTGTTCAGACTGTGTCTTAAAAAACCATACCTTATTTCTTTTTTATGTGGAAGATCTAAATCTAGACGTAGGGTTTCTATGTCTAATAATTTATGTTCCAATGTTAATATGTTTAACTCATTTGTCCTAACTAATTGGCTAGGTGCAGTCGATGGAGTTAGTGATGTTGGATATATGGGAGATAACTAAGGTGAATCGCTCATCTCAGAATTTTCAACACAGTAAACTGGTTTGGGTACTGGTGTACTACTGTCTACTCCTTTGAGTTTTGTTCTCCGAAGGATATCTGTGGTTGACAACCTAGGGTTTGCTATAACCTAGAGTTGATAACGTTTAATGCCATATATATATATGGCATGACACGTACACGTGCCAGTTACGTAGAGGGTACTCATCACAGCATACCAAAAAGGTATACGAGTAAAAGAAAATACATTTAAAGCTTGAGATCGATCACTTTATAGCTCGAGCTGGTGGTCAACCTTTCAACACCAAAGCTTTTATGCGTAGTGAGGCTCAACCTACGAGTGTTATTGTGGGCCTGAGTACATAGATGTCCTCTTATAACTTGTTTGATGGTTTGGACTATTAGTTGGATCGAGCTCTAAATCAATCCATATGTTCAAACAATTAATATAATTTTCTATTCTAATCAATATAGATCATGTTTGAATCACATGAATATAATATTTCATTTATATAATAAAAAAATATTTTAGTATCCGTTTTGAAAAAAATCTCGGAATTTTATAGAATAATCTTCGGTCAATTTATGGGTGAGATGATTCAAAATGGCAAAAACAGACCATCACACATTTATATACATACGTGTACTGATTAATTATTTTGGTGATGGGCCTAAGTTAAAATGTGATATATGGGCTTCCTTAATTAAGTACCTTCAACAACTTTGGATGATTAAGATAACCAAATTCAATTACAAATCTCTTTGGCTCAACTACTGCGCATTTATATTTAGTTTTGGTAAAGTGACGATGGTGTTGATGATTGGACAAAACCCTGCTGCCCATGGTTGATTAGTACTTATGCCACCATGTGTTGCTCTTTTACTTGCTTTATTAGAGGTTGAGAGTTAGCCTTTTTCTTCTTTGGTAGATGCTTTCATGAAGTTTATAAATTCACTCAATTTACAAAAATATACTTTTATACAATTTACCTCATAAATCAGTGTGAGAATTTTATTTTACGGACTAATATATCATATGATCAAAACATTGTTGAATAAATATAATGGATTAAATTTTGGGGCATAAAATGATGGATCAAAATTTATTTACTTGTGTACAAAGTTCATGGGATCACCTTTCAAGGGCTTTCAGCTAGCCAATTAAGCTTCTCTATTTGCAAACACATTATGAGAGCTCGTAGAAAACACAATTAAGCCTATTAATGAATCATTGTTTCATCTTCTACAAATCAAGAATCTGCATGTCTAACTTATGTTCATATGATTGTTAACTTATACTTAATTAAACTATGTATGTATTTATAATAATTATATTTTATATTTATCAATACTTATGTTTTTAGTCTTATTTGAAAATAATTTAAAATATTATATCACTTAAAAAATTGAATTTGATTTTTTCAACTATTTTTTTTGTTTATGTTCATTTATAACAATATTATTAGCGATTATGAGATTAAAAAAACAAATCAATTAGTCAACATCCACATGAATTAAGACATTCTTGATAAGATGAATATGTAAGTTGGATAAATCAAAAATTACAATATGAGAGAACGAGATGTAAATACATTTAGGGATTGTTGCAATTGTAAATATTATCATTTATAATTGTACTTTTTGATTTAGATAATACAAATAAAAATTATTTAAATAATCAATAAATAAAATAATAATACTAATAAAAGGATATATAATTTTAGATTCTTTCTAATGATTAATTTCATTTATATCAAAAGTTTTGCAGATAATAAATAAGTTAATTCAAATTGTTGTTTGACATAATTAATAATATATTTATATGTATGGGGTAAATCTTGTATCAACATATATTATTTTTGCTTAAAAATAATATATATTACTTGACAATTTTGTTTAGTTATTATGCATTATCTCGAACGAAATCTAGTCAACTGGACATGACTCATTCATGAAATAAGTAAGCAAAAATATCATGAATTGTCACTCTATTACAAGTATAAGAAATTTTATGTGATTAAAATGGTTACTTAAGGATAATAATATAAACATGATACACAAATAAATTACTAAAATAACTATTTATATATAAGGGGAATGATATGTTTACTATAAAGACATTTTTTATATTTATTAGTATATTATAAAAATAAACAAAAATATATATAAAACTAAAGATAAAATAGATTGACGAATTCTAAAGTTAAACAAAAATATTGTGATCATATCATGAATTGTGCACTCGATTAAGCCTCAAATCACTAAACAAGGATCTTATCTCTAACATATAAAAATCGATAGAATGAAATATACATCTTGTGAAATAACGATTGACACTTATAACACCCATGATTGCAATATACAAAGCATCTTATTCTGATAGTAAAACATCATTGAGAAAATCAAAAAGCACAAAATTATATTAAAAAAAGGTAGCTATATCACTTATCACTCTACGTATGATCATCGGGTGACATGGTTGAAATAAATATTTATGTGAATAGGTATTACATAGTGGTGTTTCTAATATATCTAATCAAGATATGGTTGGGTACCTATGGTATGTGGGTACCTAACTATGCTAGGTTCTTGCCAAGCTAGTTTTTGGACTTGAGAAATTGGTTCAAAAATGGTTTCTTGGGAACTATCCTCGGATGAAACACTAGATCCTAGTTTGCTAAGAACATTAAGATCATGTATTCATTTTTGGGTTGTTTTTGAAGTCATTGGTGACTTAGGTACAACTAATCCTAGTTTTGTATTTGAAAATTGGTCTACTAATTGGGACCTAAGGGTATTGTTCCAATTTTGAAGTTTTTCAAATTTTGATGTTATTTCTTCCTGGACTGGTTTAGATACCTGGAACGGTTTGAAGATAGGATTCTTAACGTTGCTACCTATGGTTTGGTAAGAGGCAGAGGGAATATCAATCTTTTGATTTTTCTCTATCCTAGTAAGGTGTTTACCTAAGGTACTTAGGTTGATGTTGGTAAAATTGTTTTAAGTAACAATATTTTTGAGGTTGATTGGTTCTCTTGAAGGTTCTTAAGAGGAAAGGCCTCTACCTGACTATCCTAGTAAGGGAAGGTTATATGTCTTAATGGGGGATGTTCAGCTTCAATCGAACCATCCGGAGTTTCCCATATGGGTAATGTTTTCTTGATATTAACCATGTTGATAGAATGAACTGGTTCAATAGGTTCTTCGAATAGCATATCAAAGTCATCTTTCGTGACTTTTGCGATGCCGATTGATGGAAATTTCTTATTTTTTGGAACTATAGCTATACGTTCTATAACTACGGGTTCTACAGTAATGTTGACTAGTTTAGGGTCAATTTGAACTATAGGTTCAGGTTTTGGATCTTCTAAGATAACCGTTTTAGAGCTATCTATTGGTAATAGTTTGACTAAGTCAACTAGTGAATTTATGCTAACTGGTTCAGAGTTAACTATTGGTGTTGTTTCAACTATGCTAACCTTTGTAAGACTAACAATATGATCTGGTAATGTTTCTATTGAACCAACTGGTTCAAGGTTAGATTTAGTAGAGGTTTTATACTTTTTTGAATATGGAGAGTCTAATCCTTTGGTTGTTCTATAGATTTCTAACCAATCCAAAAATAATATGTTTTTGTTATATTCTTTAGCATATCGCTTATGTTTCCTAAAGCAACTTGCCCTAGAGTGTTCTGAGTGTATCCTAACGAACAATACCTTAATTCTTTTTTTATGTGGAAGATCTAAATCTAGACGTAGGGTTTCTATGTCTAATAATTTATGTTCCAATGTTAATACATTTAACTCATTTGTCCTAACTGATTGGCTAGGTGCAGTTGATTGAGTTGGTGATGCTGGATATATGGGAGATAACTAAGATGAATCGCTCATCTCAAAATTTTCAATAGTGTAAACTGGTCTGGGTACTAGTGTACTACAGTCTACTCCTTTGAGTTTTGTTCTCCTAAGGATATCTGAGGTTGACAACCTAGGGTTTGTTATAACCTAGGGTTGATAACGTGTAATGTCATATATGGCATACACATACATGTGCCATTTACGTAGAGGGTACTCATCACAGCATGCCAAAGGGGTATAAGAGTAAAAAAATACATTTAAAGCTTGAGATCGACCACTTTATGGCTCGGGTTGGTGGCCTAACTTTTCAACACCAAAGCTCTTATGCGTAGAGAGACTCACCCTATAAGTGTTGTTGTGGGCGTGAGCACATACTTGTCCTCTTAGGTTAACTTGTTTGATGGTTTGGACTATTAGTTGGATATAGTTCTAAGTCAACCCATATGTCCAAACAATTAATATAATTTTTTATTCTAATTTGAATAAGATGAATATAATATTTCATTTATATAATAAAAAAATATTTTAGTATCCGTTTTAAAAAAATCTCATAATTTTATAGAATAATCTTCGGTCAATTTATGGGTGAGGTGATTCAAAATAGCAAAAATAGACCATCACACATTTATATACATACTTGTACTGATTAATTATTTTTGGTGATGGGCCTAAGTTAAAATGTGATATATGGGCTTCCTTAATTAAGTACCTTCAACAACTTTGGATGATTAAGATAACCAAATTCAATTACAAATCTCTTTGGCTCAACTACTGCGCATTTATATTTAGTTTTGGTAAAGTGATGATGGTGTTGATGATTGGACAAAACCCTGCTGTCCATGGTTGATTAGTACTTATGCCACCATGTGTTGCTCTTTTACTTGTTTTATTAGAGGTTGAGAATTAGCCTTTTTCTTCTTTGGTAGATGCTTTCATGAAGTTTATAAATTCACTCAATTTACAAAAATATACTTTTATACAATTTACCTTATAAATCAGTGTGAGAATTTTATTTTACGGACTAATATATCATATGATCAAAACATTGTTGAATAAATATAATGGATTAAATTTTGGGGCATAAAAAGATGGATCAAAATTTATTTACTTGTGTACAAAGTTCATGGGATCACCTTTCAAGGACTTTCAGCTAGCCAATTAAGCTTCTCTATTTGCAAACACATTATGAGAGTTCGTAGAATACACAATTAAGCCTATTAATGAATCATTGCTTCATCTTCTACAAATCAACAATCTACATTACTAACTTATGTTTATATGATTATTAACTCATACTTAATTAATTAAACTACGTATCTATTTATAATAATTATATTTGATATTTACCAATACTTATGTATTTAGTCTTATTTGAAAATAATTTAAAATATTATCATTTTAATTTGTACTTTTTGATTTAAACAATACAAATAAAACTTATTTAAGTAATAAATAAATAAAATAATAATACTAATAAAAGGATATATAATTTTATATTGTTCCTAATAATTAATTTCATTTATATCAAAAATTTTGCGTGTTAGATAATAAATAGGTTAACTCAAATTGTTGTTTAACATAATTAATAATATATTTATATGTACTTGGTTAATGTTTACTTGTGTTTATCTTATAAAGTGTATCAACATATATTATTTTTATTTAAAAATAATATATATTACTTGACAATTTTGTTTCATTGTTATGCATTACCTCGAACAAAAACTAATCAACTAGACACAACTCATTCATGAAATAAGTAAGCTGGAATATCATGAATTGTCACTCGATTACAAGTGTAAGAAATTTTATGTGATTAAAATGGTTACTTAAGGATAATAATGTAAACATAATACACAAATAAATTACTAAAATAACTATTCATATACATGATATGTTTATTATAGAATTTTTTTTTATATTTATTAGTGTATTGTAAAAATAAACAAAAATAAATAAATAAAACTAAAGATAAAATAGATGGACGAATTTTGAAATTAAATAGAAATATTTTGATTATATCATGAATTGCACACTCGATCAAGCCTCAAATCACTAAACAAGGGATCTTATCTCTAGCGTATAAAAATATATAGAATGAAATCATATGAAATAACGATCGACACCTATAACACCATGACTGCAATCTACAAAGTATCTTAGTTCGATAGTAGAACATATCAGAACATATCGTTGATTAAATCAAAAAGTATAAAACTATATAAAAAAAGGTAGCTAGATAACTTATCACTAAGGTGACATGGTTGAAATAAATGTTTATGTGAATAGGTATTACATAGTGGTGTTTCTAATATATCTGATCAAGATATGTATAATAAATTATTATACATAGTCTTTCTAACTAGATGTTTAAACATCATTAACTCGTTATAATCATCTATTATTATATAGTATTTCTAATGTGTATGGCTTGCAAATTTTGTGAGATCTTGAAGGTGAGGATTATTTGATAGTTAAAAAGCTAAAGGGTGCATATATGGTACATAACAAGGACTAAAGTTGTATCTCATGTCACAAACTTATTCTCAAATAGGCTACACTATAGAAGTCTCTAACTAGGGAAGAATCAATATCATCGAACGAATAACCAAATTCATCCTCATCTATAATCTATGACAAAAATCGAGACACATAAAATAAGGACATAATACCATGACTTGTTGAGAAAAGAGGATAAAAACGTAAATGATTTAAGAAATTCTCTTTCATATATACACAACCCTCCCTAGTTCACAATTTTGGTGTCCCGAGCTTCGAACATTTATTCAATTCATTGGACTACCTCCATATCTATCCAATGTCAACTCTAGGGTGAGGGGTCGTGGCTATAATTCGTACTTTAGGATGTAGGGCAAACTTCTTATAAACCCATTTTCTCTCACAATCCTAAACACATGTATAAGAAAAGAAAATAAGAATTTTTTTAACTATTCAACTTATAAGACAATCAATGATCATTTTATTTATATTTTATAGAATAATTTATATGTTTAATTCTTTTAAAATGCGCTATCGTAGATACTTTCTTATATTACTTTTATTTTTTAGTGATGTAATGGTATAATTTAATTATTGATTTTTTATTTCGTAAAATAGAATCTCCCTATAATAAACAATGTATTTATTTCAATATTGCATGTGAAACATAATAAAAATGCTATCGTATAAGATAAGATTACAACTCTTGCCTTCATTTTTACCGGCAAAACTACACAACAAATTGAACTAGCACATTTAAAAAGCACGACTTAAGACGAACATGATTTTTTTCCTCCAATTCAAGGAAGCTTCCTCGTATTAGACAACATGTACATTTCACTTCTCGTATATATGAATAGTATGACACATATATATCTCTATATTGATTTCTCCAAATTAATCATCTTAACCCATTCTCCTACGTGCATGGTCAAATCCCATGTGCTATTACCACAGTATAGATTTCAGTATTTTTCATGAATTGTCTGCCGTTATTGAACAATAATATTAGGCTGAAATATTATATGAATAGTTGTGAAAATAGAAAAAAACGATTAAAAAGGAGTGAAAATGTTATTTTGAAGTTTCTAGCTAGATTCAAAGAATTTAAGTAAAAGGGAAAGAGGAATTAGTTTCATGTACGCAACATTTAAGAGTAAATTAACTAATAATTCAAGCGCATGTTTATCCATTAAGGACTCCAAACTCATTAACAAAATCAAATTTCTCAAGCTCTTTTCTCCTAGACGTAGAATTCTATGGTCAAATGTCCTCAAAAATCAAAGCAAAAAGCTTTCACTTCTTAAAATAAAATACTTGGATCGATATTAAATTGTCAAATTGTTAGACTGTATAAGTTAATGCACGTGGGTCTTACTTTAGACTTTACAGGTTACTTGTCTGTTTTGATTTTTGAACATTAAGGGACAATGCTAATATTCCAAAACAAACTACGTACTGGTGTGTTAAAACCCTATAGCAAATTTCACCGCTTGTTATTTTTAATTAAATAATAAATAATTTGTAGGGATAAAAATAAAATTTTAAGTAAATAAAAAATAAAAAAATATTTATGTGAAAGGAAAAAAAATAAAATATATGTAATAATAAATATATAATTTTTTTATATTAAATAATTAAATTAGTTTAAAATAATAACAATAAATTACAAAATAATTATATGATTTTATATTTTTAGAGTTTAAATAATTTTTATAAAAGAAAAATTAATTATGTTTTATAGAATAAAATATAGGTTAAAGTTGAAATATAAAATATATAATCTATTATTTATGATTAGTTTGATTTTAAATATAATTAAATCTATAAAAATATTAAAAATATTAAATTTTTATATATTTATTAAAATAAAATATATAATTTCGAATAACGAAATAAAAAATGAAGTTTCTGAAGCTAATATATTATTCATCAATCCTTCACTTGATTTAATATTAAATTGAAATTGAAAAAAAGGTTATATAAAAAGTATTAAAAAAAAAGAAAATAATTTGATGAGAACAATGTGTCTAACTCTTTCTTTATTTAAAAGATAAAATTGACCATTGAAAAGAGATAATCAAATTTTTTTTTGCTTGAAAATGATTGTTTAGAGATAATATAAAAAATTGGAGTTTACAATAAATTCTATCACGTATAAAAATTATTGTTTAAAATGTTAAACAATATATGAATTATTTTTAAATTTTAAAGTTGTAATATTATATAAAATCTTCTAAACAATTATCACATATTTTGGTTGTATTATCAAAATTTCATTCAATTTAACTTTTTTAGTTCTCTATTTGTTTAAATTTTTAATTCAAATAATTAGTTTGAATTTAAAACTATGTGATAATTTTGATAACTAATAAAAAAATATTATGTTTAAAAAAAATGGTTAATGGAGGAGGATATTTATTTTAATTTTTTTTTCTTCAAAAGGTTGATTAATAATATAATTTAAGTAAAATAAAAATGATATATAAATATTTAATAACGAACAAAACAAAATAATTGATCCAATGTTATGTAAAATATAAAACAAATATAAAAGAGAGACACATTGGAGAAGACGTATTGGAAGGAAGGAAAAAATGCAAGGCCATACTTGCAGTTGGCGTGCAAATTCAAATATTGATCACGGCGCCATGCGTGCATGACGTGGAATGGGTCCCACCTAACCAAGTCATTTTCATTTATGGTGGCTAACAACATTTCTCATCAGAGTCAAAATTAGATCCCTAATTCCGAAACCCTTTTCAAACTCACTCCAGCACCCTATGACTTTCTCATATTATGAAAATTCTATTTATTTAAATTTGAAATTAATTTTAAATTATTGTAAACACAGGTAGACTTATATAATAAAATTTAATAAATAAAATAATATTAATTATAATTTAGATATATTTATAATATATGATAGTAGATAACTGGGTAATCATATACTATACAATAATATTTATTATTATAATAAAAATGTATGAAATTTATATGATTAATTAATCATTAATTTTTTATTGTTGAGATATTATTAATCTCTTTAGTATAATCTTATAATTCAATTAATATTATTCTATATTTAATTTTGAATATCATTTGTGTCATTTTTATTTATTTAATAAAAAAAGCGTTACTTTATTATACATTTAATATATATATATATAATTTTCATTATATTCTTAATACTAATTATAAATTAATATTATTATTTTTAATAAAATTATTATTAATTAAATATTTTTATGATATTAATAATTTATATTATAATAATATTATTATTTATATTAATATGTATGTATAAATGTACGATAGTCATGATTTCTTTCTCAATGCATTCATCATCATCGAATTCTCAATGCATTCATCATCATCATGAATGCTCATCACATACATGCTGAGGCCAATTTTAAGTCATAGTCATGGCTGAGTCATAATACACTGGACCACATTTAATATGACTCACCTTCCTCTTAATTTTGATGCTGACAAATTATCATTTCTCAATTAATCTTTACTTTATTTTGTATTATTTATGTAGGTTATTTATTTTATAAATGAGATTTTACCCTTTGTCTTCACATATTATGTCACTCCCATGCATTAATCTTAAGTAATTAAATGAAACATGTAAATAAGGAATTTTATATGGGACAATAACAAAATTATGCAGGTATTCATTTCATTTTATTGTCTAAATACATAAATGAACGATATTATTAAGGTGAATGAGATTAGAGGTTCCCTAATTTTTATAAAAAAAAATATAAAAAAGTTATATAATTATCAAATGTACACAAAATTATTATCATGATTTTTTTTTTAAAAGTACATATTGATACAAATTAGTTAATTTCTAATAAAAAAATTAATAAAAATATCAACTCATTTATAATCTCAATAAAATTCAAAGGTAAGTGGTTAGCTTAGAACCAATATAAATCTTTTTTAAAAGTCATAGTTATTTTATGTATCATTCTAGGACTTTTGAACACTTTTATTAAAACTTATATGATTTTTGAGGTTCTTCATCTTATTATTTTGTCTATATTAAATCATAATATTCATTGTATAATACTATATATATTCTAGTATATATAGTTTATACAAATATTTTTATCAAATAATTCGATTTTTAAATAAATAAAATATAACTATATATGTATTCTTACTTATAATTAAATATTTTCATTGATTTTAAAAAGCACCTATTAATTTAAGTTTTTATATTTATTAACATCTGTACATTTAAATAGTTTCATCCAAATGTTGATTTGTCAATATTATTTATCTAAATCATTTATCATCCAAAAGAAAATATGACCAAGTTGTTTAAGAATTCTTCGCATCCAAACTCCTTGACAAGCACAAGAAGCAGTAGCTATAAATTCTGTTTTAGTTGTAGACAATGTGACTACTAGTTGCTTCTTAGAGGACCATGGAACTACATAAGAACTGAGTATAAAAACATACCCAGATATACTTCTTCAATCATCTACGTCCCCTACATAATCAATATCAATGAATGCTTTCAGCTTTTTTGTTCCATTCCTTTTATATAGCATCCCTAAGTTAATTGTTCCCTTGAGATATCTGAGCACCTTCTTTACTGCTTGTATATGTAACTTTGTGAGACACCCCATGTAGCGGCTTAACAAGCTTATGACATAAATAAGATTAGGTCGTGTGGCTGTCAAATACATCAAGTAGCCAAATACCCGTTTATACTCAGCTTCATCAACTTTAACTCCATTCTCATCTTTTGTTAACTTGTACCCAAGAACAATAGGATTATTTGAAGGATTGCTCTCTCTCATTTCAAATCTATCCAATACTTCCTTTGCATATTTTTTCTAAGATAAATGCCACTTTCATTTTGAACTACCTTAACTCCAAGAAAGTAATGCATTTTTCCTAAATTAGACATGTCAAACTCCTTTTTCATGGATGCTTTAAATTCTTCAAACATCTTTCCATTGTTATTGGTAAATATAAGATCATCAACATATAAACTAGTGATGAGAATATTATCTCCTTCACTTTGTTTTACAAACAAAGTATGTTCATGCGGACATCTTTCAAAACCTTGATCGAAGAAGTAAGTTTCAATTCGACTATACCATGCTCAAGGATCCTGTTTGAGCCCGTACAAGGCCTTCTTCAATTTACAAACCTTAAACTCATCTCTTTTCTTCACATACCCTTGTGGTTGATCAACATAAACTGCCGCAATCAGTTCCCTATGTAGGAATGCACTCTTCACATCTAATTGATATACATTCCATCCTTTTTGAGTAGCAAGCGCAATAACCATTCAAATGACATCCCAGCGGGCCACTAGAGAAAAAAATTTCCTTGTGATCAATTCCATATTGTTGAGCATAGCCTTTAGCCATAAGCCTAGGTTTGTACTTCTCAATAGCTCCATTTTCATTTAACTTTGTCTTGAAAATCTATTTTACTCCAATGGTTTTTACTCCAACAGGTAAAGTGGTCAATTCCAAAGTGTTATTTTTGTTGATTGTTGTCATCTCTTGATCCATTTCTTTTCTCCAATGAGAACTTCTATTTGCTTATTCAAAAGTGGTTAGATCATCTTCATCAACAAAAAACATAAAATTAGTTAGTTCTTCTTCTTTGGATAAACCTTCTCCACTTACAAAATCTTTCATCCAAACAGGTTGGCTCCTTATCCTCCGTACTTGGAAATCATTGCCTAAAGACTAACTCAAAGCTGCTAAATTTTTTGGGGCAACAACAAATCCTTTATCATCATTTCCTATGGTTTCAACATTTTCTTCTTCATCACTTTGGGAGACATCATCATCACTACTTTATTCTTCACTTTCTCCCCAATATAACAAACACATCTAGTCTTATTGCTTTAGTACTTCTCCCCCAATCTCAGCAGTTGTCTTCTTCAAATTCAACATCCCTACTTATTATAACTCAATTTCTTAATGGATCGTAGAGAAGATAAGCTTTGGATTTTGTACTCATTCCCAACATGACATACTTGATACTTTTATCATAAAGTTTCTTCCTTTTTGTATCGGGTACATGGACATAAGTAATACAACCAAAGACTCTGAAGTAGTAGACTTATGGTTTGTGGTTACTCCAGGCTTCCTCGAGTGTCTTATTTTTTACTACTAGTGTAGGACTTTGATTAAGAATGTGGATTGTACAGTTAACTGCTTCAGGCCAAAAACATTTTGGAATATTCTTCTCAGACAACATACTTTGAACAATATTCATTATGGTTGATTCTTCCTCTCAACCACTTTGTTTTGTTGGGGAGTATAGGTTGCTGTTAATTGTATATTTTTGCCATGTTTACTACAAAAGTCATTAAACTCATGCGAGGTAAACTTTCCTCCTTTATCTGTTTTGAAGACTTTGAATATAGCAACTTGTTTCCTTTTCAACTAAGTTCTTGAAGATTTTGAAAGCTTCAAGTGCTTGAGACTTCTTAAACATAAAAGAAACCCATGTATTTTTACTGTAGTCATCGATGAAAGTGATTACATATTTCTTCCCACTACTTGAATCTAGTGTGATAGGTCCATATAGGTCTGGATGTACCAATTGTAGCTTATGTGTTGCTCGCCACAAGCTTTTCTTTGGTATTGGTTTCCTGTTTTGCTTGCCTATTGTTGTGTGTTTTACAACACACAAAAAACGTGCAAGTATACACGGTCACAAGTAATAAATTTGATAAGTAAGTTATCGTTCCCACGAAGATTTGTTACTATAGTTTGTTGAGTACTAAAATTATCTCTCTCTGATTTTATTCAAAACGTTCGTTGATTGTCACCAATTTAAGAAGAGAGTTTAAAAACAAAATAAAAGAAATCTAGGATTGCAATTTTTCACCAAATTAATCAACTCAAATCATTTTATTTTCTTTTGATTTATATTTTTTAGTACATTTAATTTGTCAACTGAAAACTTCTAATTTTATTCATACATCTCTTCCGAGCTCCGTACAAACACACCTCGTTAAATTAATTCACTATATTCCTATGAGAATTAAATTCACCGAGATTCATTACGTTTTAAGTTTTCAAATGGCCACACATACAATTAGGGTATATTCCTATCCTTCATCATACATGTCATTCTATTTACGAGCAATATACACACAAATGCCTCTTCCAAGTTTATTCATGTGCCGCGGATCGTTTTGATAAGATTCGTAAATAATCAAAAAGCATTAAGCACAAAATAGAACGAACAAATCGAACGTCTTATAAATCTATCAAAAATAATTAAAATAAAAGCATCATAAATTTAGATCAAATGCAACCCTAGAAAAATTAAATTACTTCATAAAATTAAAATTAAAATTATAACAGATACAGAAAAATAAGATGAAGAAGAAGGAAAATTAAAACATCAATTAGAACAAATATTTGGCACACGCAGAACACAACAAAAGCCAAAAATGGCTTCTGCGTGTTCCACAGCCAACACACAAACACTACAAAAATTACAAACTCAAAAAAAACTTCTAAACTCTATCATCTTATCTCCTATTTATACCTAAAAAAATACATCAAAAATATTAAAATTTAATACACGTGGGGGGGACAGAGAAGTGTGGGACAAATAATAAATTAACACGTGTGGGGGACAAAATTGTATCGAAAACTGGAATGAAAATGCGTACGTGGCGAGCCGTGACTTTCTGTTTTTTCTTTTCAATAAACTCTGTCACGTGTCGCGATCTGATTCACTAAAATAAATAGTGGGACACGTGGCAGCACCTCATTTGTTGCAAGGAATGGGCGCACGCAGAAATTGTTGCACGGAATTGGGGCACGCGACGCGTGGGGGCAACAGTTGGAACGCGTGCGAGATTCGGCGCTTTCGCGCTCATCGTAACCTACAACGTGTCGCGATCTGATTGGCTTAAAAATATATTGTGACACGTGGCATCTTCTTATTAGCGGCAAGGATTCGTGCAGACACGTGGCTTCATTTGATTCGCTAAAAATCCGGTTGCACGCAGAGATCGGCGCACGGGATCAGAGGCACGCGTACGTGGGGGACAGCAGCTGGACGCATCAGAGAAGTGGGTCCCACCTGCACGCCGGCCTGCACGGCAGTGGGCCCCACTCGGGTGTCGAGCCGCGTGAAAGAATCTGCACACACGCGATTTGGTCGGGCGTGATCTGGACGCGCGCATCCTAGTCGTTTCTTCTTTGATCGGACGGTCCCCGTTTGGCGCGTGGTTCTCTCATCTGCGCAAAAAATTAAACTTTATTAATTGCATTTTCACCCACAAATTTATTTCAAATTACATTTTTCAACTTTCTTTAATTATAGTTTAGCCCTTTTCTAATTTAAATTAAATTTTTAAACTTTTAATAATTAAAATTAAACCCGATTTTAATTTAAATTATATTTTTGACTTTTATAAATTGTAATTAAGAACTCTATTATTTGAAATTATATTTTTAGACATAAATTTGGAATTAATTAAGTTTTTCGATATAAATTATTTAATTTTATTAAAATATATAAAAAAGAGTAAATACTAATTTATTAAACTAAAATTAACTAAAAACATTAAGAAAATAGCAATTTTAATTAATAAAATAGGTGAAAATAACTATATAAAATACAGTTATCACCTATCTTACAATTGGTGCATAGACTTTTTGGTAAAGTCATTGAAGGTAATCCCTTCACCATTTCCTTTTGTTGTAGGGTCTTCAATCCTTTGAAACTAAGATGCTCATAGCAACAGTGCCACAAATATGCATTATCTTCATAGCCAGTTTAAAATCAAGTTGAGATTGTAGGCATCTTCCTCACTAAAATGACAAACATTTTGTTGGTGGACATAGTAGTTTGCACGATCAGCCCTTTCCTTGGATGATAAATTCCACACACCCCATCTTTGATTAAAATAATAGCTCCTTTTTTTGAAATTTTCCAATGCTTAGGAGATTATTTTTTAACTCTGGCATATAATACACATCTGTGATGATTTGTGTGATTCTATTGACATGAAATTTTACATTGCCCCTACCAATGACAACCATTTTTGTGTCATTTCCAAGTTTCACCGAATGACAAAATTGATTATCAATATCAGTGAACCATTCCTTGTTTCTAGTCATATGATTACTATATCCTGAGTCGAGAAACTAAGCTTCTTGTTTCTTGTTATTATTGAAATCAATATGTGCCACTAAAAGAATTTCTTCACTACCAACCAATTCTACATAATTGACACTTCGGTCCCATTTAGGGCATTCATAATGAAAATGTCCTAATTTGTGACAATTGTAGCATTCCACTAAAGCCTTGTTAAATGGTTGTCTACCTCTTCCTCTTCCTCGAAAGCCTCATTTTTCCTCTACCTCTTGCTCCACTTCTGTTTTCATATGTCACCTTACGAACCTGCTCCTTTGCTAGAGGATATTGCATTATTTTCTCATGAATAAGCAAACTACTCTGAAGCTCATCAATGTTAGTGGTTTCAAGATCGTGAGATTCTTCAATGGAGCAGACTACATAGTTGAATTTTGAATTCATGGATCACAAAATATTTTCGATGATGGCAATTGGTTCCATGATTTCACCCTGAACTTTCATCTTATTAGTGATCATTAATGTTCGAGAAAAGTAATGATCGACAGTTTCCCCTCCCTTCATCTTTAGTATCTCAAATTCTCTGCACAGGGCTTGCAGTTGAACTCATTTCACCTTGGTAGATCCTTGATATTTCTGCTTTATTGATTCCTAAATGCTTTTGGATGTCTCCTTGTTAAGGATGGATTTGATAATGGTTCTATCAATAGATTGAAACAAAAACAAACTTCACTTTTAAATACTTAAGCTTTGCTTCTTCAATGGCTTTTCGATTTGTTGCTATGGAGTGAACACCATCTGAAAATGGTAGGAATACCAGTTTCAATCAAGCTCCAGTATTCTTTTGATCTTAGAAAGTTTTCCATCAACATGGACCAATGGTCATAAAAACCATCAAACCGAGGTATGACAGGTTGAATAAAGCTTCCATGTGTTGCCATTGTATCTCAATCTCACTTTGTTTCACTCTTCTCTTATCTCAATCACACTAAGGAAGCTACAGTTCCTTAGGCTCTGAAACCAGAATTTGTTGAACGAAAATTAACTTAATAGATAGTTATCTACGAAGTTATCTTGTTTTATTCCTTGCTTTGCATTGGCTTTTATAACCTTACATTACAAAACTAAAATAAAACCGATTTCCTCAGATGTTAAGGAAGAAACAATCAATGAAGTAACAATAAAAGAAATAATCAAACTTTTAACTACTTTTCTAATAATTACGATTTATTCAAATTCTAATGACTCAACAGATTTTGGAGGATTGATTTTCATCTGGGTTCAAAAAATAGGTTTTTGGGTCAAAATGACCCAACTCAAGGTTGGAGACAAACCAAACGACATCTCGATTCTTACATGGGGAGAAAACAACATGTCATTTTTTAGAGTCAGAGGCATAGATCGCATAACAGAGTAATTTTGAATTTTTATTTTTATAAAAATTGAAAAAGTGTGAAAAGTGTGAATGAGACCAACGACTGATATTAACAGGACATACAACATGTTTTATCTATAATTTTCTTGTTATTTTTAACTCTTTTTGGCCATTAAATTAGGTTAAAATGACATGTCATTAAACAACCATAACAAAAATGCAAAATTTAAAGTGTAGGTATTTATTATGTCTTATATGCTTATTTTCTTAATTTTAATACTTGTTGTATATATTATAATTTATTTCATATAATGTATGCTATTTTTTTCAATTAATTTTGTTCATATTTCTTTGACATGATTTAGTCATATTTTATAAAGAAATTTTAGATGAGTTAATTTTATGTGTAAAATTAAGTATTATACATAATTTATGTGAAATATTTTGTTTATATATTTGGTGTCTAATTTATGAGAATTTTTATGTATAAAATAACATATTGCATATTTAATTAGCATTAATTGTGAAATATAGAAATATTCTCAAAATAGTTAATTTTTATGCATAAAATTTAATGTTAGTGATCCATATAATTTTAATTAGTTAATAATTAGCCATAACATTTTTAATTAAATAAAATTATATATTGTGATATGTTTATAATCATATAAGGAAATATAAGCATTAATTGTAACTAATTATACTTAATATAATAAACTTTATCCCACCAAAACTTTTATTATATTTATATAATTAATTAGGATGAAATTTCAAATTATATTTTCTTAATTTACTCACAAAAGTTTTAAAAAAATAATTTTGTAGTTTTATATGGATATAATTGAATTAAAACTTTAATGTACGTACAAGTTTTATGTCACTAATCATAATTTTAAAATATGTTTTACATTGATAAAATTTGATATATGATTATTGGCCTTAAAATTTATATATAATAATAAGTATATATATTTAAAATTTTGCTAACTAATTTTTTTTAATGTAAAATGTTGTATTCTTCAACAAAAGAATGACAACTTTAAAATTAGGAAGAATAGAGTTTTTCTTCATTTAGTGTGTATGGACATTGATTATGCTATTAATAAAGATGAACCAACTATCACGACAACCAGCATTCTAGAAGCAATTTCTCTTTATGAACATTGTGATTGATCCAATTACCTTAGTGTGATGTTCATCATGACTAAGATTTTTGCTTGTATTCGTGGTTTAGTTGAACATCATGTAAAAGTTAAGGCATTTCTGAAGGTTATTGATGAATAATTTGAAACTTTAGATAAAGCAGTTTCTATCCCAATAATTATGTAGTTTTCATCCAAGAGGCTTACAGAGGTATGCGTGAACATATCATGCACATGAGGTACATTATGGCTCAATTACAAGTTCTTAAGGTTGGTATGTCATACTCTTTCATTGTGCACTATATTTGGAACACTATTCCATAGCAAAATGAATCCTTCAAAATCTTGTATAACATACATAAAAATAAATTCCAATTGATGAACTTATGATCATGTGTGTTGAATAGGAAGAGAGATTGGTGATGGAATTAGGAAAGAATGCAATGATGGTAGCATGGAAAAAGAAAAAAATATCTAGGTAATAAAAAGGGAAAAAGTAAAATACATCCCCAACCTAATATCAAGAAGGAATCCAAGTTTTTTTCAATAAAAGGAATAGGCACATGAAAAATGAATATTGGAAATTTTAGAAATGGCTTGAGAAGAGGGGTAATTCAATCTCACTTATTTGTTATGAATCTAATATGGTTAATATCAATATTAATACGTGGTGGATTAGTTCTGGATCTACATTCCCCATTATAAATTCTTTGCAGAGTTTGTAAAACCTAAGGAAGTTAGTGGGAAGTGAGCAATACATCTTATTAGGAAATAAGATAGGCTTGCATGCTAAGGCAATAGAAAAATGCTATTTAGTATTAAGTAAAAGTTTTTTTAGAATTAATGAGATAGAATTAATAAGAAGTTTTTATGTTTCAAGTTTTTCTAGGAATTTGGAACATAAGAGAAACTTCAAACATAAAAACTCCTTATTAATTCCATCTCATTAATTCTAAAACAAAAGGACTACAAAACAATATTACTTATAACTCAATACATGTAAACACTAGCACTACATGGTGTGTTATTAATGAGGATTCCTATATGTCATGGCACCGAATATTATGGCACTTCTCTATAGAAATAATTAAGAGATTAATGAATGATGGGATACATAGTACGGATTTTACTTATTCTAAGACTTGTGTGAACTGTATTAAGGGAAAATAGATCAATTGCAACTAGGAGTTTAGAAATACTATAGATTATATATACTGATATATGTTATGGCACCAGAGATTAAGACACTTCTTCATAAAGGATTCCTTTATGTTGTGGCATTGGAGATTGGGACACTTCTCTAAAGAAAAAAACTGAGAGCTTAGTGAATGATAAAATACTTAATATTCTATATTTAATTAATTTTGAGAATTGTGTGGATTGGATTAAAGTAAAGGAGACCAACAAGTTAAAGAAAGATTCCAATAAGAGTTCAGATATATTAAAGATCATATATATTGATATATGTAGTCTATACATGGACTCACATGATCAAAGATACTCATTTCTTTTATTAATGATTACTCATGATATATGCATCTTTATTTTCTTTATAACAAGAAAAATCATTAGATGTCTTCGAAGTAGAGAAACAATACGGAAAGAAAATTAAGACTATGAGTTAAATAGAGGTGGAAAATATTATGATAGATATATAAAGGGTGGACAAGCACATAGTTGTTTGAAAATTTTCTTCAAAAGCATGGAATAGTTGCCCAATACACCATGACTAGTTCATCACACTAAAATAGTGTAAAAAAAAAAAAGAAATCAAACATTATTAGATATGATACAAAGTATGCTTAGCATTTCCAATCTTTCTAAATCCTTGTGGATTGAAGCACTTAAGACAATTGTGTATATATTAAATTGGTTACAACCAAGGTAGTTTCGATAACTCCTTTTGAAAGGTTTGGAAATCGAGTTTACGACATATATATGTTTGGGGTTTCCCATTTGATGTAAAAATTTATAATCCATAAGAAAAGAAGCTACGCTCGAAGACCATTAGTGGTATTTCATTTGATATGCTAAAAAGTATAAATGGTATAGGTTTTATTATCTATTTTACATCATTAGAATTTTGGAATCAAGAAATGCAAAGTTTTTGAAAAACGACTTGTCCAATGAGAGAGATAAAACCAAAAATATAGTTCATGAAAATGATCATTTAGAAGCTCAACCTTTCACCTTAAGTGATAGATTGATTATTGTTCAAAACACCCTTCATATACAAACTTGTGTTGAATAATCAATCATTGAGATTTCACAAACTCTAACAACATTTTGAATGATCAAGTTGTTCAAGAATTTTCAAAAACTTTTGAACAATCTGTTAACTACAAACTTAAGGAAGTTAGTGTTATAACATTAAAAAGATCTACAAGAACAAAGAGATCAACAATTCCTAGTAATTGTATTGTGTATCTACAAAAATTTGGCTACAATATTGGAATTAAAAAAGATCCTAAGTACTTTTTTCAAGCCATAAATTACATGGAATCAAAATTATGGTATAGCGCCACAAAGGAAGAGATGAATTCCATAAAGATCAATGAAGTCTGGGATCTTATTGAGTTGCTTAATGGTGCAAAAGCCATATGATGTAGAAGAGTATTTAAGAAAAAAATAAAAAAATAAAAACTCATTAGACAACATTTAAGGATATTAAGGGAGACTTATTACTAAAGGATTCACTCAAAAGAAAGGAATCAACTACATAGAGATATTTTCTCCTGTATCTAAGAAATATTCATTATACATCATTTTGGCACTAATTTTTTTTATTTTGATTTAAAATTGCAATAAATAAATGTGAAAATAACATATCTCAAAGGGTATCTAGAGGAGGAGGTTTACATGAAATAACCCCAAGGATTCTCTAATGATGGTGAGCATTTGGTGTACAACCTCAAGAAGTCTATATATAGTCTCAGACAAATCTTCTATTAATGGTTTATTGAATTCCATGATGTAATTTCTTCATTTGGGTTTGTGAAAAACATCATGGATTAACACCAAAAGGCCTATAAGAGCGAGATTTGTTTTCTTGTTTTATACATGAACATTTTGATTGCAACCAATGATAAGGGTTTGTTACATGAGGTAAAATAATTTTTCTCTTAAAATTTTTGACCCGAAAGATATAGATTAAGAATCTTATATTATTAGTATTAAAATTTATATAGATAGATAAGAACAACAATAATGATAGTCGAAGTAAACATATAGACGTTAAGTATTTGACTATAAGAGAATTTGTTAAGGAAAAGAAAGTAATTATTAAATACTTCATTCCTAAATTAATGATTTCTTATCTATTGGTTCATGGTATGTCACCGATAAAATTCAAAGATTATATAGTAAAAATGGGATAAGCTTCGATTATGTAGTTTATACTATAAAGACAATGTTATTTTATGGAACTCTTATTTATTGTGAAGCTTTCTCTTAATTTTGTAAAACTTAGTTGACCCTCTGTCCATAAACAAGGATCCTCTTAATATTTTTCATTTTGTTGTCCCATCATCGCATCTAACTAAAGAATAATTGCAGGAAGTTCTACCGAAAATCTACCACAATAAGGACCATGGCGGTTAAAACCTGGATGGTACGCAAGAAGTTTGAATTTTTTTATCCCAAATATGAAATGTCATGGGAAAAAAGAAATCAAACATATTGTCGTATACATGACAAACATAGATGTATAAGACTCAAGAATATAACATATTTCTTAACTTTTTTTATTTATTTAATTTTTGATTTTAGTGGCAAGCTTGAGAGATATTCTATTATAATGAAACTAAATGACAGCATACCAACTTCGATCTGACCACATATTAATGAAGTTTTATATATAAAAAGAAGATCATTTACCAAGTAACAGAAGTCTCTCTACATCTACAATATTTATTATATTAATTTGTTTAATTGTAGTGTTAGTCGTTCTAATTATGCAATTTTTGCAGTAATTAACAACGATTTGAAATCGTACCTACAAGAAACCTCGAAGATTATATTAAAAAACAATAAAGAAAAAAAGTCCAACCCTATATGTCATCACGAAGCAGGCCACCCGGTGAATATTTAATAATTAATTTCACTAGATAATATTTATTGACATGTTTATATATATATATATATTGTATAAAATAAAACTAGTATAAATTATTTTTATTTTTATTTTTTGTTTATTTCTAAGAAATCTAATTCAATTTTAGTAAGACATACATTTAGCCAAATTAAAGAAAAATAAATTTTGTAGTAAAATTTTTAGTACATGGGTTTTTTTTTTGTCTCTATAAAAAAATAGAGAAAAAAAATCCACCTGCTTTTATGTTACTATTTCTATTTAAGTGTTTTATGTTTTTATATATATTATTTTATTGATTTAATTATATAATATAAAAAATTTATAAATAAATTTTTATTTTTAATATTCTTTTATGTAGTGTACATATTTATTTGTATAATGTAAAAATATATATTTTTTATATTTAAAAATATGAAATGTATATGTTTTTTATGAAAGATTTAAAAATTAAATAATTAAATTATATAAAAAATTAAAAAAATAATTTACATTTTATTATTTAAATTGTATTTATATTATTTTTTTTCCCTAAGAATTATAATCTTATTATATTAAAAAGATACCTTATTTTTCCATTTATTTTTACTTTTTGAATAGTTATTCCACTGTTAACGAATGGCAAAACTCTAATTTCTCACTTATTTAGATAATAATATTTTATAAATTGACGATGCACATTTGCTAACTTTTATGGGAAAATGTTACTTTCAAGAGTAAAAACATAAAGTTTTAAAAAATCATTATTACTTCTCATATTTATTTTCTCTCTCATTCATCTCTTTCGATCATTTTTGTCATTTTGTCTCGTCACTCTCACCTTTCTGAATAAAAGATTCGGGTATTTACGTCAAATAATAAAGAAATAAAAATAAAATATTTAATAATTAAAATATATAATTTAAAAATAAATAAATATATATATATAATTAAAATAATTTTAAATTTAATCGATTTAAGATTTAAATTTTAATAAACAATAAATTAATATTATTTATTATTTAAAATATACTTTTTAATTATTAATTTTATATTTTTATGGATTTTATTTTTAATTATAAATAACATTTATATAATTTTGGAACTACTGCCTTCTCTCCACCACGTCCCCTCCATTCTCTCATATTCCAAATATCGAAATATTGAAGAGAAATTGAAATGATGTGTGGGGAATTAGAGGAGAGCCCATTCACGGAAAATGTAAGTGATAGAGGAATTGATAGGTTAATGAACACATCCTAACTAAATCAGCACCTCTTGTCGTTTAAAGCATCTCATTAATTTAATAAATAAAATTTAAAAAGTACACCACAAGTTCAGATTAAGAGAGTTTTTGATGGTAACTAGTCAATTGTAATTGTAATGTGTCTAGTTTCGCATGGTTTTGTTTTTTAGTCAATTGTAATTGTAACGTGTCTAGTTTAGCATGATTTTGTTTTTTAGTCAATTGTAATTGTAATGTGTCTAGTTTCGCATGATTTTGTTTTTGATCTTTCACTTAAAAAGTCTCCTATAATTTGATGTAGTATATCTACATATGTTCTATATTGATTAGAAAATTAAATAATGTAATTATAAGGGGTAAGTATTCTCTAAATGGTATGATATATTTTACGATTTTTCTCTAGAAGCAAAGTCACGAGATTTGAATCGTCAAGTCATAACTATGAGTTTGTTGAACTTGCAATTGTGAAACAAAGTATACATTACCATACCACTTGAAATGGGTCTCGTTCTACTATAAATGGATGCATTAATTGTCATGTATCAGTTGATATCATAACCATGACACTATTGGCCCATGTAGGATGACATTCTTATGAGGACGTAAAACTCCCTAAGTAGAGATGTATGATGTAATGTGTCTGCACATGTTTCATAATACTTAGAAAACTAAGTGGTGGTGTGCTTATAAGGGGTTAGTACTATCTAAATAACATGACACAATTTAGGGTTTTGTCTTAAAAGCAAATCCATGAGGTTCCGTTAAACTGTCAAGTCATGACGTGAGCCTACTGAACTTGCAGTTATGGATCAAAGCGGACAATCTCGTGGTACATGAAATGGGTTCCATTCTGTTATAAGCAAATGGATTAACTATCCTATATCATAATTTAGAGTAAATCTCATACTTATGAACCATTATAATTCTCCTTTCTCAAACAATGGAAGACTACGTAGCTTACCATAGTTGCCTAAACTCGAAGGATTGATGAAAGTCACAATAAGCTACATTTATGGTTGTCACAATTAACTCTTGGAGTGGGGTATTATTGTTGGAAAAAAAAATAACTCAACACAAAAAATAACTATACACAAAAGAGCTCTCAAGTTTGTATTATTTTCTTCATGTTTTCATTACAATTGTATAGCTATATTTAAGAAGATTTTACTCCTTGAATTACTCTTTAAATTAAGGATTCCTTGATTTACTCTTTGAATTAAGGATTCCTTGTTTTACTTCTTGAATTAAGGATTCATTGTTTTACTCTTTGAACTAAGCTCCTTATTTTATTCCTTGAATTAAGCTCCTTGTTTTATTCCTTGAATTAAACTCCTTGTGTTTATTCCTTGAATTAAGGACTAATATCCAATACTCTCACTCAAGTTGGATCCAGAAGGTTTATGGATCCAAGCTTGGACAGAAGTCGTTGAAATTAATGAGAAGCCAAAGGCTTAGTAAAGATGCCGACCAGTTGGTCGAAGCTTCTTATATAATATATTTGAATTACTTGTGATTAAACTTGTTCACGAACGTAATAATAGTCAATTTCAATGTGTTTTGTCTTCTCGTGAAATACTAGGTTTGATTGTCACAAAATAAGGACATATGGAGAGTTGTAGGAAAACCTAAATCACACAGAAGGCCTTTAAGCCATATCAACTCACACACAATTGAAGCCATTGCACGATACTCAGTTTCGACACTTGATTTGGTGATGACAATTTGCTTCTTACTCTTCCATGTGACCAATTTTTCACCGACAAATGTACAATGGCCAGTGGTGGATATCAATCACCTTTTTGGTGGCACAATCTTGAAAAATGACATTATGAAGAGAAAAAATGGCTAAGCAATTCAAGGTATTTGTGATTTTTTCTACAGACAGAAGTTGGAAGAGAAAGGAAAATACATATAAAACTGCCGACTCAATTTCATCTGACATTAATTTTATTTTTTCCTTTCTTAAAACCTAATACATTCTCACCATTTGCAATTGAAACTTGAGAAGGATTTGCTAATTTTTCAAACTTATGAGACTTTGACACATGGTTGGTCATATGATCTATGGCACCTGAATCTACAACCCAAAAATCATGTAACATATTTATTTTAAGAGTAGTTTTAAAGACTTTTATGATACCTTACATGTCTTCTTGTGCTATGAGTTTTGTATCTACCAAGAAACCCACAAACTTTCCTAACAATGTTATCGAGTTTCCTTATTCTATATTGTCCACACGATCAATTCTAGCTCCTCTTGTATTTCCTTGAAGATATAACATAAATTCATTCATGAGTTTAGTTGGATTGGCTGTGAAGTTCTTGAATGGATCAAACCCATTAGAGGTAGAGGTAGAAGCATGATTTGCACGGTATGTAGTATGATTCACCTTTTGTAAACCCTTGTCCTTTATAAAATCAAGCTTTAATTCTGAATGTAAAATCCAGCATGTGTCCTTAACATGGCTTGTATAGTTACAGTGTTGACACTTCAAGTTTGGATGCTTCCCTTTGTACTTCTTCTCGTTGGTTAGATAGTCTCTTGCCTCAGGTACACTAGCCATTGTACCTATGTTCATGACTTTCCTCCTTACTTATTCACATTGAATTGTCACACATACACTGGTGAAGGAAGGAATTTCATTATTCATGAGTATGTGGTATTATATGTCTTCATATGTTGAATCAAGACTGGACAAAAGTTGAAATATCTTATCTTCTTCTGCTCTCTTTCGTAGCAGAGCTACATCGGTTATATGAGGACGATATATTTCTAACTCATTCCACATGCTTTTCATGCTCCCTAAGAGTTGTACAAAAGGCTTGTCATCTTGTTGTAGATCTGAGATGTCTTTCTTTAATTGGAAAACTTGTGCATCATTGTTTTGATTGCCATACATTTCCTTGACTAACTCTCATAGTTGATATGTGGATTCAAAGTAACTAAATATTTTAGCTAATTTACGTTTCATGGAATTTAGGAGCCATGACATAATTAGCTGATCTTTGCTAAGCCAGGATTCATAGGTTGGTGAGGAAACATCAAGTACTTTGATGCTTTCATTTATAAACCCCAACTTGAACGTGGAGAGCCAAAGACACTACTCTTGACCAAGACGAGTAATTAAACTCATTCAACAAAACTGAGCTTAATCTTTGATTTGGGTTGACATCCACCTCATGCATATTCATGAACGAAAGCACGGGTAAACTTTCAGCTTTTGATCCTAGCGGTTTGTTTTCAATCATTTCGAAGATTGAAGATGCTAAGATAGCAATAAAGCAAATGTAAGTTAATTTTTCTACTCTGATACCATGTTGAAAAAATAAGGAATAACTTAACACAAAGAATAACTCTACACAAAAGAGCTCTTAAGTTTGTATTATTTTCTTCATGTTTTTATTACAATTGTATAATTATATATAAGAAGATTTTTTATTCTTTGAATTAAATATTCATTATTTTACTCATTTAATTAAAGATTTTTTGTTTTATTCTTTTAATTAAACTCTTTGTTTTATTTCTTAAATTAAACTTCTTATTTTACTTCTTGAATTAAGGATTAATATATAATAATTATAACTTAGGTATCAAAACATGATCTAACAACAAAATGTGCCCGATTGTGAGAGTGATCAATCTTTTGAGTTGAAATCCCTTGAGTTTAGACAAATTAAAGCAAGGTAAAACATGATAAATTGTGTAGTCTCATGTTACTAATTAAGAAATAAGAATTGTAACGAATCATATGGATAATTTTTATTTTAAATAATATGATTACTTTTAGATAAAAGTCCAAAAATATAACCATACAAGTCTTGGTCCAAAATAGATAATTGTTGAAACAAAGTTAATGTGATTAATCTGATTCAAGCATGTCCTCGTGGTAGATAGGGACCATAATAGTGTTACCACAAAAGTTGTCAGATTCTAACAAGATATTTTTCCATCTAAAAGAATCAGCATATAGAATTGCATGAATCTTAGCTGCCAATTTAGCCTAAACAGCATACGTAACCCACTAAGGTAATAGAAAGTTTGAAAAACACCTGAATAACCGCAAGCCCATGAACAGTAAATGTCATACCATATGCTCAGAGGGTCCCGATCATTGAATAAACTACAAACTAAATTCAATGATCTGAGGGTCACGATGTAGAATGCCTTGGACACACATTACAGTGGGAGAGTCACGTGCACTCCAATTTTACATATAAAATTTTATAACTTTTATAAAAATTTAATCATATTTAACTTGTTACGTCTCACTCTTAATTTTAATTTTATACCCATTTTTTAACCATAAAATGTTTTAATCTCAAAGTCTCCCAAGTAATATATTTTATTTTATTTTACTAGAGATGAACTCTTTTTATACGAATATCTCTCCTATAGAATAACTTTTTTTTAATCCCTGTTTTTCATTGTTTTGAATGTTTTTCACTTAAATCTATAAATTATTCTAAGATGACTTATTTTATATTTATGCTCATTTTGGTTGGTTTTATTAAAAATCTAGATCTTTAGATAAATCAATTGTATAAAAGATTTTAAAGATTATAATATAGTATCAAGATTAAATTGTTTTTAAAAAATATTTAATATAACAATTGAAACAATTTAATAATTATTTAAATTTTATAGCACAACTAACCATAAAAGCTTAAATTTTATCATGTAATTATAAATAACTTTAATTTTAATTTATTAAATTTGATTATTAATATAGTTAGATGGATGAATTTTAATCTAGATTATATCTTTTGTATTTATTAATGAAATTTAAATTTATTTGGGCCAAATGTTTTTTAAGTGTAAACTTAATTATTTTTGAGAAAATTCAATAAAATTTAAATATATTTCACATTTGGATATATATTTTTCAAAAAGGAAATCAAAATTTAAGTTTTTGCAATAGTATTTTATTTTTATTTGTGAGTTTTTATGTGAACTTTATTATTGCTAATTGTTTTTGCCCATGTACCCACATCTTTCGAAGAACTAGATGTTCCCTTAGTGTGTAACATATAAAACTTTTCTAGAGCATACCCGCCTCTCCTATGAAGTACCAAACTAGAGCACATGCTAATAGCTAGCAAAGGAATCTTAATTTCCTTAACAAACAAAGCAAATAATACAGAATAGAGTAGAAGCCCTAAAACATACATTTTTTTATCATCATATTACAAAAAACTCAAAATAATATTTTGATGCATGCATATTCAAAACATTCACATTACGCATTGGACCCAAAAACTAAAAAACCATTATGATGTGGATCTAAAAAAATTTAATTAGTATATGTAAATTGTTGGATGCAAGAAAAAAAAACCCATTTGAGAAATGAAAATTAAAACAATATTTAAACATATTTAAAAGGATATGAAATGAGTAATGATTGTTATCCATGATCAACACTAAAAGTGGGTTAACTCATATCTTTAACCGAATCCAACTTATGTAATTTATAAAATTAAACCGTCAACTAGTTGTTTATTAAAAAAATTATAATGGTAAATATATCATATTTGTTATAAGTTTTAAACCACTATTATCTAAAAATATCATAATCTATAAATTTTAACTCTAAAATAATTAAGAAAAGAAGAGACATAAATTAAATGAAACAACAAATGTATCTAAGTCAAACTTTTACTATAAGTTATGCATGAAAGTTGCAAAGCATGTTTTGGACAAGAAATATAATTTAAGAAACAATGTATGGAATTAAGAAAATACTATGGAATTTTGCAATAAAAAAATAAGAAAGATGGAATAATTTTTAAAAATATATATAAATAATACATATGGAGGTCGATTGGGTTATTTGGGGTTTTTAAAAATTAAAAAAAAATGAAACAGAACGATAGTAATCAGCTATTGATGTTTACTCCTGTTTTTAATCAAATATTAGATCGGTGAATGACCCATCAACAATTCCAAGTAAATTGATTTGTCTTTACTTTTACTTTTGATCAGTATGCTGTTTTTAACAAAATAATAATAATAATAATAATAATAAAAACATTGATGAAATCAAGCACTAACAATTATTGAATTATTGAGAGATTCAAATCAAAGTAATACTTCAAATTATGAACATAAATGAGTATACTGGTCCTGGAATGTTGTTTGATGGTGTTGCTATCTTTGGAAAACAAGGATAAGCTCAAACGGGTCCTTCTTCTTTAAAAAAAAATTCAAAAAGATTAAACAAACAAGATTAGTGCTGAATTATTTGTGAATGTCAAATTAGTTTAAATATGTAATTTAATAAGATATCCTAATATATTATGAGATTCTATTAGTTATAAATAATAAATTAGAATAAAAGGTGCTATATTTGAATAATATATAAAAGAAGCTGCTAAATAAGTGTTAATTGCTGAGGAAGTTGTTTTAGCTAATTTGATGGTTCCAACTAAAATGTTAGGTTTGGGGGACCGATTACTAATAATATATGGTTTATCTGAGTCCTCATTAATTTATTATTATTGAAAAAATTTATTAGTTTCATTTAATTTCAAAACGATGACATCAGCACTGGCGTGGAGTCACATTTGAAATATTTTGATATTTTAATTCTACCAAGTGGGCATGCAGTGGCCTTTCAGTCCAATTCAGTGTGCTGTCATGTTTGTGGTTAACAAAGATGAAAATCATGCTATCCACACAGATCCATAGTTGTCGGTTTAATTTGACACCACTTTTGAGGGGATAGCTTTCTTCTCTTGCAAGTGGTCTAACCTTGATATCTTATACATTATACGGTTAACTATTGTTTTCCCCACCGTTAATTTATAAATGTGTCGAGTAAGTATACAAAGTGTGTTATAAAATAAGAGAATTATTAGATTGAAGATGTAATTCTAATTACGTTAAAGTTTATAAATTTATATATAATTTTTTAAAATTTTAAAAAGTATGACTTGATTTCAAAATTTTAAAACTTTATGTATAAGTTATTCATATAATTTAGTTTTTAAATTTTAAAATTTAACACAAACTCTATTTTGGCTATTACAGTACATTTTTTGGAAATCAAAATTTTGAATTTTTTTGTGAAATTTTAAAAATTTAAAGACTAAATCATATTATTTATAAGTTTAAGGATCTATGTATAAAGTTTAAAAAATTTAAGAACTAAATAGTATGTTTTAAAATTTTTGAAATTTATGTGTGAATTTAATTAAACTTTGATTACCAATGATCCACTTTAGCCTAAATATTATTCGCTTAGGCCCTATTTATAGAACTCTCGTGATACAATAAAATATTTGATATAATTATCAGATCTCCATTCGAATATAAAATCATGATAACACTACTACAATGAAAAGCTTTTAAGTCGGTTATTAACTGACAAATCAATGTTACTTTAATTTTTAAGTCGATTATCGTGTCAATCGACTTTAAATTTTAATGTACCCACTTAAAAATTGTCTCACTCCCTAAATATATTTTGGCTATTTTTTGTTAGCCTCTGAGCATGTTTTAAATCAAGTAACAATAGAAAAAACCAAAATATGTTTAAAAGAATTTTTAAAACTTTTTATATATTTAAAAACTAGATATTAATTAATAACTTAAGAACTAAACTTATAATAAAAAATAACTTATATACAATACATATATACAAATTTAACTTAATTTCAATATCACTAAATTATAAGTAAATATACATGTGTATGGTATATTATATATAAAATTACATATACCTATTATTATATCTAATTTTACAAGGTAAACACATAATAATAAGATACCTATGTTATTCAAATTCATCAGATTCTTCTTCTAATTTTTCTTGCGATCTTATAATTTGAAGCATATGTTCTGCCTATTCTTCTCGTGATTCTTCAAAAAAATTTCTATCATAACATGTTTTACTCAAACCAAAGAACTACATGCATTTAAATTCAAAATAATAATTTAATATTACAAAGAACAATAGAAGAAACATAGCTAGTTATAACTCTTATATTTCAACAATTATTTTTGTGGCTTTATTCAATTTTATGGAAGCTAAGTCACAATACCAAATATTATTACCATATAGATCAAGGATTACCAACATATAATGATCTTGACCTTGTTCAAACTTTAGTGGCCAAGGGATTATCAATTTTTGATTTCTCTGAAGTGTTAACGCCTTATCATATAATTATTTAGCTCTTATGCTAACATCATGCTCTTTATATTGATTGACATATGATGAATCATAAAACATCACTAAATATGGCAAATAATTAGCTTCAAGTCGATAATAACATGCCTTATATAAAAGAAATATATATATAATTAGATAATATAAACATAATTATATGCTTTACATAAATGAAAATTATTTATTGATTGATGACTCATCTTATCCACACTTAAATTATACTTAAGTCAATAATTTAAAATTCAAATAATTACAATATGCACTCGATCGATAAATAAGATTATCCAATGCATGTCTAATCCAGATATTTCTTTAGGAAATGGCATAATACATCCATCATTCATACTATTTTTGAATGACTTGATGGATGTCAAATATTAGATATTGATAACTTAAATTTTATCTCTTATCTTAGTTGGTTTTGTATCAATTTTATGAGAAGTTTTAAAAGAAATTTTAATCTATATCTAACACTACTACAATAAAGAGTATTTAAGTCAGGATTTAAAGTTGGTTTTATGAAAAAACCAACTTATAATTCATTATAAATTGGTATGTTTATAAAACGACTTAAAATTAAAAAAAAAATAGCATCAGTTGACTTGTCAACCGACACTACACGTGTCACGTATCATCTATTCTACGTGTCAATCGACAATAGGCCACATGTAGCATCAGTTGTTCACGTCAATCGATACTATGTGTCTTTTTTCCCTTTTCTTCTCTCCCCCCCTTAATTTTTTCCCTCTCTCTCCTAATTTTCTCTTGTGTCCGCAAGTTACCTCCAAATTGTTTTTCCATTTCTAACCATTTTCGACTACCATTTTTGACGTCGTTAGTTGGTTTTGTTCATCTCCTCTTTCTAATCTAGATCCACCCTTTTTTAGTATAACATTTAATATTTTCTTACCCATTTTTCTTCATTTTCTCATTTATTATAAACTTTTTTCCTTCATTTTCTCATTTACTACAAACTTTTTCCCTTCATTTTCTCAATTTTTTATTCTTGTAAGTATTTCTATGAATCATTTTACACTTATTATTGATGTTTTATATTTTATTTAAGTTTTGTAAAATTATTTTTTTATTTTTATGTATATTATGTGCTATTGATTATTTGTATATATTTTTGTTTTATATAGGTTGTTTATTTTTATTCAAACTTAGAGACAAGTTATTTTTTATTAATTTATTTATTTTAACTAATTTCATGTATTATATATATATATATTAATTTATTTTGAATTTAAACTTTTTTGAACTTATTATTATATGTATTAAATAATATTATATATTGTTAATTAATGTTATAGTGAATTTATCAATTTTTTGAATTTTATGTATTTATTTTTATATGATGCTTGATATTCTAAGTTGAAATTATTGATTTTTCCCTTCTTTAAATAGAAGAACCACCAAGGATAATGGTGAACCCCTAACATATAAATTAATCAATTATTTTATTGATAATGCTTTATTTAATTAATTAGTAATCCTAAGGGAAATAATTCAACTATCTAATTTAACACAAGTTAATGCTATTAAATTAGACTCTTATTAATAAATGTACAACTAAAACATAGATGATGTATCTAATACCTAATTCTAAAATAGTCACTTTATTCACCCATTAAAATGGCCAATAATAAGGTAAGAAAATCTATAAACAAGAAATAATTCAACTTTCATTAAATAAAATCATTCAAATATTCATCCATTCATGGAAGCAAAACTAAAATCTCACACAAAAATCTAGCCTAGTATAATCAAACTAATCATAATCAATTTAGTTACATAAGCCATAGTCAAGAATCCAGAGAAAAATAAAATGTAGCAATTAAAATACCCCTCTTGTCTCTTATCTCCAAAACCTTGAAATTAGTTTATCATCTTTTTCAAGTTTTTGGAAAAGCTTCAAAATTGGGGGTTTTCTCTCCAAAATGTGTAAAATAAGGTGAAATTTAGATGATGATTGTTCTCAAAATTCTTTGTTATGTACTTATAGGTTAGGTTTAAGAAAATAATTAAGTAAATGTCTCACTATTCATGAGAAATTTTGTGGCCAAAAAAATAAGGCGGGTCGTGGCATGGATTTTGTGGTGTGCAGTGTGAGAATTATACAAAATATTTCCAAGAGTTGTCGCTCGTGGCATGGAATTTGTGGTACAATGGATTGAAACAAAATGCAAATCCCATATATCAATCTAAGAGTAGTCCACAATGGCCTAGAATTGTTTGTGTCATGACGCACAATGAAACTCATGAATGCTTGATTGTTGTTTGTTTTGACTTCTTCGAGTTGCCATTTCTCTCTCCCCATTTTCACTTTTTTTGCTCATTTTAGTCTCAAATTCCTCCAAGAGTTTATAAACCTATAAAACACAAAATACCTTCCAAAATAGCAAATACCTGGCTAAAATATAAAGCTAATGCTTAAAAATATATTAAACTATAGGTTAAAAATATTTTTATCAAATTCCTCCGAACCAAACTTTTGCTAGTCCTCGAGCATTCCTAAAAGAAAAACTATAATCTTAAATCAACAAAATTTCTCTTGCCTTGGTATATTTTCAACTCCTAATTAAGGCTCATGCATAAGCTCATCCACAATCTCAACACATTAAGCTTATCATGCAAATCAGGCTTGCATCTGAAATCCATAGCCCAATGCTTAAAATGTATCAATATCAATTCCCCTAAATCTATTGTCAAGAATATGAATTCATTTTGATTCTAGACCTCTCAAGATACACTCTTAGTAACACATCAATTTTATGGGTTTAAGCACTCAACAAGATATATGCAAGCAGAATATTTGTAAAGAAGAAAGAAAATAGGTTCACATATGTTCATACACAAGAAAAATGATCAAAAGTTCACAAAATAGATCTCATGAAAAGAATTAGATGCTATGATTATGAAGACACCACATTGCTTACATCATACTCTAATAAAACTCATTAAGTAAGCAATATCAAGTATGTGACTATATATAATTGAAAATGTATTTGACTTTAATGGGTTATCTCTAATCTTGTAACCACCACATTACTACTTTCAAGATTTCAAGATGATAGTACTTATGGTAAGTGGCCATTATGGCTTCTTCTTTCCTTCTTTTTTCTAAGGGAAACCCATATGTACTACTATTCACTATAAATCAAGCATGAAATGAAAATAGCCATAAACTTCCAATTCCTCGTCAAGTTATTCAATTAAAGTAATGAAAATAAGTAGCATGAAGCTTCATTTGATTGTTTAAAATCCTAATATCCAACACAAACCCTATAAAGATCATTGAAAAATTTAGAATCATAAGGAAAATTTTTAAAATAGGAAAAAAAATTCTCTCTTAGAAAAAGAAGTTATAGACTCGAAAAAAATCTCACAAGGTAGTCCCCACTATTTGATCCTTAGACACCAAATTCGGGTTTGATGACTCTATGAAAGTAGAGTCATTAACGCATTTTTTTTTACTTAATATTTACTTATTTTATTCAATAAATAGTATTTTTAGGGCCCAAAATATTAAAATATAAACTTTTTACTGAAAAGGGGTGAAAATATAATTTTTGGAAATTTTAGGATTTTCTGGATTTTTTATGAATTTTTAACGTACGACCAATCAAGAGCTACCACATGGCATGCCATGCAAGCACAGGAGCTGACTGGACAAGATACGCAAGTAGGGACATGGAATCACATTACGCCACATATCAACACGATGTTCAATCTGAGTTCGGAGATCAATCAAACCGTACTGCTATATGTTGCCATGTGATTGCTCCCCGTATTCTACCCGTGTGCCACACCATCCATTTTTACAAATCACATTGCACCGTGTGGCACTGACTCAACAAGCATTGATTCTGATTGGTCTCCCCTACCTTGCATCGCACTCTGATTTTCCCAATGAATTCAGTGTGCCATATATGGCGTTGGAATTGGTTGGCGTTGTTAGTTTTGCTTATTTTGATCTCTACCCTTGATCTGAAGTTGATCAGATGGTCTAGATTGCACCTAAGCTATATTTAAGCCTCTAATCACTCCATAAACCATAAGTGGTCATCATTAGCATAATTTTGGTCAATTTTTGGAGCTAAAAAGAGAGAAAATACAAAAATATTCAAGAGTAGACACAATTTTGGTGGAGATTCAAGAGAAAATTAACACTAAAATTCAAGAGATTGATTGTATTTCTTCTTCTACTCTTTTCTTTATCAATTTTATGTTTTTCTTTATGAAAAATATAAGCTTTATGAACACAATTATGTGTAGTTAATTTATTAATCTAGGGTTCTTATGAACCCAATTTTCACCATATGATGATATAATATTTTACCCTATTTTAATTTAATTATATTATTTAATCTAATTTTTACGCTATTAATTGTTTGGCTAAAAATTTATCTATAAAGGCAATTAAATGGATTTGAGAGAATTATTTAATTGTTTGTCTTGATTAAATAACATGCATAGTTTCTAGGCTGAGATGAATGATTCTTATGTATGTGATCCATAATTGATGAACTTAATAAGTAGTTTATAATTTAACTGGCATGAGAGTGTGATTAAATTAATTACTATATGGTGTGTAGTTTACTTGTGAGGGGAATACATGCTAGGTTAGATTCGATTGATCATGTAATTAATTGATAATTATATTAATGAGATTTTAGTGATTTGCATGTTTAGAAAATTAGGGGATTAAGTATTCCTAGATATTTTCTCGTATATCTTCTTAATTACCAAATCTGATTTAATGAATTATTGTTTTTTTACTTTTTGTTATTTTAATTTCGTTTTCTTAAAATATAAAAACATAAAAAAATTGATTTTTATTTTTTTAGTTTTAAAAATTAGTTTCTTATAAAATAATCTCCGTGAGAATGATCTTTTCTTATCATTATATTACTTATTGCGATACGTATATTTGCGTATTTATCTCAATTTCAAAATTTAAAGCATGAAACATAGACCAGGAAGAATAATAATTTTAACAACAAATCTTGAATGTGTTTCAGATTGACACAAAAGGTTCATATAGACACAATTAATCACCATAAATAGATCATATGCATGATAGTTTTGTGTCAAAAAAAATTTATTGGACTTACCCAAATCTAAACTAAAAATTGTTCTTAATGTTTTCAATAATACTTGTGTTCAAAAAAGTATTCAAAAATGAAAAAATTGAAAATGAACTAATAATATATAAATGAAAATAATTAAACTAAAGCAAGAGGAAATAATACTACGAAATATAATGGGTTTCTTCCCACTAAGAGCTTTTTTTAACATCTTAGAAAGATATAGCTTGTCCTTGTCAAGAAGATTTCGTGGTATGATTGAGGAAATAGGGAAAGATGCCTAGAAATGAAAAAAAACATAGTTAGATCGAATGGGAAGAGTCTCAGTTGATCAAGTTGGGCTAGATCGATCAAAAAGAGTCTCAGTTGATCATATTGGGTTAGATCAATCAAGCTTCGATTGAGTGATCTTGGGTTGATCGATGACATAGTTAAATTGATTGAGTATGGGTATCGATCACTTGAATGGAGTAGACATTTACACATAATCCCTAATTTAAAGTCCAACTTTCAATCTCAGTCGTGGGATCAAAGCTACTATAATTCCTAAATTAATTAGGACCTATTTGAGCTAATTTAAACATTATTAAGAGGTCATAAACAAAGGAAAGATTCATAAAGGATCTTAAAGAAAAAGAGAGAGATCAAAGTTAAGAAGAAAATTAAATAGCTAGTGAGGAATATTGAAAAATGAGCTATATTCTTCATCAAAGTTATAGTTAATTCATTTCTTCATCATTCTTGTAACTTTTATGCACTCTATATTCTAATAATGATTTTTATAGATATGAGTGGCTAGGTTCTTATTTGAGATTTTGATGAACCTAGCCACAAATCATATGATTGATTTTATTTAGTTGAATGAATTTTTCTATTATTAGTTGATCTAATAATTTTAATCTTAACGCTTTAATTTTTTCGTCAATAATTATATGATTTGAGATTCATATTCTAACTTGACAAAGTAGGTTTTTGAATTAGTCATGGAATTATTATCACATGAATTAAAATATTACAATAGTATCATTGATGTATGTGTAGCATGTTACATGTGATCATAATTAATGTGAATGAAATAGCATTACATTGTGATTATTTACACACAATTAAAAAATGCTAGACAACTATTCAAAGGTGTATAAGAGCATATAGCCAATGAATTAGGTACATAAATCGTTCAAAAATATTTGATATTACATATGGAGTGACTAGGAGATTGATAGATCTCAAGTTTTCAACATTATTTACTTGATTTTCATTTGTTACTTTGATTCAATTTTAGGATTAGTCATATTTTAGATAATTTTCACTTATTACTCGCCTAGATAGTACCGTGATTGTTGTGTATTGGTACTTAATTGTGAAAGATAAACACTCTTTGTGACACTTTATTAGTTGAATAACCCATATACTTAAATGTTGAATCACATATCAACATTATAGAAAAAGTCTAGGTATGAGTCAAGCACATTATTTGTTAAGTAGACCAAGATACTAGTCTTACAAAGCTTGAGGTGATCAATACATGATTTCCTATTTCTTAGACTTCTCAAAAGTGTCCAACTTTAATCCAACAAGAGACATAAGTGCAAAAGTTAGAAAATAATTATAAAAAGAAGCCTCAATGTTAGAGAACCCAAAAAGACGATATTAGAGCTCCACACATTTACACAATCCTTTTATAAAAAGGGGCCATTATTGTAAAAAAAAATCCTCCTAGGATCCTAGAATTTCCGTCATAGACAAATCAAAAGTGTTGTAACATCCAAAGGAATTGGACTTATCACCTAGACCAAACTCATAGGTTAGAACTTCATCTACCCAAAGTATGCTTAACAAAGCTTGAACAAACAAAAGGCTACCAGATAGAGGGGCACTAGCCATATCACTATCGGATAAAACATCGTCATCTAGGCTTCCTCGAATGGAGCTTTGCCACACATACCTTTGTCATATAGAACCTTGTCATCCATGCCATCATGTGTCCTCCACACCATGTAGAGCTCTTAGACCTGTCTTTATCCCAATGTGCACCCTTAGTAGACAAACCTATCTTTTATGAGGGATAAAAACATCCAAGTACAATCTCTAACTTTTGGAATGGTGGAATGTTGTTAAGAAATAGACTTTAGAGACTCAGAGAAGTACTCTAACACAAACATTTTCTACTTAGACTTGTAGAGTCTAGCAAGGAAGAACAACAATCCAAGACTTGAAAGACATCATGCAACTCCAAGGTTGATTTTCATGAACTATGTTGTCTCTTTTGAAAAACATAAAATCGTGCAAGTATACACGGTCACAAGTAATAAAATTTGATAAGTAAAGTATCATTCTCACGGAGATTTGTTACTATAGTTTGTTAACTACTAAAATTATTTCAATCTGATTTTATCCAAAACAATCGTTAATTGGAAGATGATTTAACTAACTAAAAAGTTTTATAACAAAATAAAAGAAAATTCTAGGATTGTAGTTTTCACCAAATTATTCCACTCGAATCATATCATTTCCTCTTGATTTATATTATTTTTAAATTTAATTTGTCAACCAAAAACTTCTAATTTTATCCATACATCTCTTCCAAGCTCCGTATAGACACACCTTATTAAATTAATTCACTATATTCCTATGAGAATTAAATTCACCAAGATTCATTACGTTCTAAGTTCTTAAATGGCCACACATACGATAAAGGTATATTCCTATCCTTCATATATACATGTTATTCTATCCATGAGCAATATACACAAAAATGCCTATTCCAAGTTTATTTAAGTGCCACATATCATTTGATAAATTTTCCAATAATCAAAAGCATTAAGCACAAATAGAATAAACAAATTAAAAGTCTTATAAATCTTTCAAAAAAAATTAAATTCAAGCTTCATAAATTTAGATAAAACGCAAAAATTAAATTACTTCATAAATAAAAATTAAAATTACAACAATTAAGGATTATTAGATGAAGAACAAAAGAAAATTAAAACCTTTTTGAGCACAAATTTTTGTCACACGCAGAACATAACAGAAGCCAAAAATGGCTTCTACGTGTTCCACAGTCCAACCTCTAAAAACGAACTCAAAACAAAACTCCCAAATTTACCATAATAATCCCCAATTTATAACATCAAATCTCTAAAAAACAAATACATTTTAAAATATATTTTTCTACACGCGGGGGACAAAAACGTATGTCGAAAATAATAAATTAATCTGCATGGGGGACAAGAATATTGAGACACGCAAACACGCAAAACAGGGGGAACATGCGTCGTTGCTGATTTTCATTTCATTTCATACTACCACATGTCGCAATCTGATTGGCTGAAAGAATAATCAAGACATGTGGCAGTGGTTCATAGGCTGTGAGGAATGGGCTCACAAGAGACACGACGCAGGGGATAATGGCACGTGAGACATGTGGCGGATGCAGGCGCGGTTGGAAACATGTGTCATTTTCGTACTTTTGTTTTACCCAATACATGCCATCTGTCCACTTCGGATTAGTTGCTGGGATATTTGAGACATGTGGCATTGTATGATTTGTTGGATGGTTGGGGCACACAATGTTTCTGTGAACCGTGTCGCACAGGAAACTACCTACACAACAGACACGTGGGTCCCACCCTACACGCCGGTATGCGCGGTAGGTGGGCCCCACTCAGTGCTGAGCAATGTGCACCTAAATACCCGCGTCCACTCGAGCTTGTCGTGTTTGGATTCCACGCGCCTCATCGTAGCCATTGATTTCCTCATCGAACGGTTGGTGTCGCGCGTCGATGATGGTGCGAGTGGCCTCCTTTTCCTGCGTAGAAAATAAATTTCCTTAATTGCATTTTAGCCCTCTAATTTAATTCAAATTAATTTTTAAACTTTCTTTAATTGCAATTAAGCCATTTTTTAAATTTAAATTAAATTTTAAACTTTTGTTAATTACAATTAAGCCCTATTTAATTCAAATTATATTTTATACTTTTATTAATTACAATTAAGCACTCTTTTATTTTAAATTATATTTTCAGACATAAATTTGCAATTAAGTATTTTTTCGATTCAAATTCTTTAATTTTCTTAAAAATATATTTCTTAACAAATAAAGGATAAATATTAATTTATTCTATTAAAATTAACTAAAAATGTCAAGAACATAGCAATTATAATTAATAAAATAGATGAAAATAATTATATAAAATACAGATATCAAACTCCAATCTTAACCTTGACATAACTCCCTATTTATGAGTCCTATTGGAAATAAAAAAAAATACAGCTAGTGATAAGAAGCCAGTTACATTAGATATTTTTTCCCTAGATAGGTAAAATAATACTCGAGAGTGGACTAGTGTTACCAGTATGACTATAAGGGTCACAAACTTAGGTGACAATGAAACTACAAACATATCTTCTTGCCAATTCGATAAGTTCTACGAGGTTTGGGGTCTAATACTGAGTATAATTTAATACATGATACATAGCAAATGATGAATGGTTCCAATTAGTACAATGCCTTATGTGCCTTCCCCACAAGCGCTGAGTTTTCAAATAAGGATGATTATTAGATAATCTTTATAATGAGATAAATGACCAATACTTGTCCCTTAATTATATAAAATAGATAATTATAGGGGATAAACATGATGCTACATCTAGTATATCTACACGGTTTAGGGATATATATCAAGTTACTTCTACTCCTTATATATTCAATATTGTACATATTCACAGATCGTCTGATATCTAATCTCATATCCAAGAGCAATAACAAATACTCTTTCCTATTCATCATAGAGTAAGACCTTGATTTCCTCTACGTTATACAAATCCTATTATTGATTTAAGCATTGGAAGGTCAAAAGCCACAACCCCTGGTGGTCTGAGGTCCCAATCAATTTTTATATCTCGTAGATCCATCAAGAATAATTCTATCTAGTGTTGAAAAAAATCGATATCAACAACTTATGAATCACTTATGGGTGAAAATTTGGCCCACTTAACATGAAACACAATCACAAACTGACACGACGTGAATTATTTTTTAGTTAAAATTAACTATTAATTTAAGATGACCTGAAGCCACAATCATCATATTTCCTTCGATCTCCAAACTGTGAGAGATAGGGAAATTAATAAACCACGTTTAAAAATCCTCTAATCTTGCGTGAACTTGAGAATTTTGGGTCTAGTCTTTGTAATCTCCATTAATGTGTATAGTTGTTCTATCGTTTACTCTCTTTTTGGTTATCTATTTTATCTATGCAATTTGATTTTTTGCACATTTAATTATTAGTATATTTTTTACAACATGACTTAGTGTTTTCACATTAAAAGATCAATTCACTTAATTTTTTGTATTTCATGTATTCATCTCATTATTTATTATTTTACCCCAATACGTTGTTATTTATTTATGCAATCTAAATTAAATATGACTTACGATATGAAACAACATATATAATTATTATTTGCCAATCATGTATTCCTGATTTTAATAGTGTAACAATATTTGCTTATATTTGTTTGTGATAATAATATTAAATTCTAATTTTTTTTTTAAATATTTTGCAAGTAATTCATAGATCTTATGGAGGAACAAAATAGGGTGAATGATTGAAAAGAAGAAAATGAACACGTTGAACAAAGTGGTAAGGGTTTGGACCAACTTATCTAACGTTTATGCATATCTAGATGATCGTAGAATATATGACGAGTTTGAAAATCTAGAAAATCTCTTCGATGAAAGGAACATAATTTTACATCTTCGATTGGTAAGCTTACTAGACCGAGTTTTTGTATCACGATAAACAAACTAATGGAATGAAATTTATACTTATCTCGAATGGAAGTTATAAAAAAAGATTAAGGTTGAATAAGATTTCTTAGGTTTCATGTGTTTAACTAATTCATTTATAATTAAACAGTAATAGTTTATGTTACAAGTTATAGTATAATAATAACACATCAATTATATTAATAGTAATACCTATTCTAACTTTATAATTAATTAATACAGCATGTTATAAAGTAAATAGATTTTTTTTAAAGTTAAGAGTTCGTCATTTATATAATTAAATGATAATTTTTTCAATGGATAATATAAATGAAATAAAAAATATATATTTAGAAAATTGAAAAAATAAAAAGAGAAAGATAATTAGTATTGAGAGGGTGTGAGTTCAAATACTACGTGTGTATAATTGTTTTTTTAAAATAAAACTAAGAATGTATTCTAAAAGAATATATTTTTTAACCATTCGTATCATTAATTATTTTATTTTTATTTTCTAATTTTTCTCTAATAGTACTTTTAACGAGAAAACATTATCTTTTATTTAGTATTGTTTTTATAAAGAGTATTCATAATATATTAATAATAGATGTAAAGAGAATATAATTACATAATTAATCAAAATGTATAAATATACTATGAATACTCTTTAAAATGGTGTAAGTTTTATTTAAAGTATTTTTATTTACATATAAAAAATTACATTATTTTATTCAATCAATTTCATTGATTTTAAGGCATTTATCCCTCAAATATTATCATTTTTAATGTATAAAATAACATATTTACATCCAAAGATTATATTAAAAAAATATGCATAAGTAATAAGAAAGCATATGTAAAAATAGCTAACAAAATTTATAAGAAGAAATATTATAATAAATTTATATGAAAAATATTATTTATTAACTAGAACGAAAATAATTACCCAAAGAAAGGGTCAACTTCGGTGGAAGAATAGTTCTCCATCTAATAGTCAAAATGACAAGAGTAGAAATAACAATTAAAATTATAAAAATAAATAAATATAAATTTATTAATTTATTAATTTTTACTTACCCAAAAATCACCATATACTTACCTTTTAGGAGAAACACTATATTTCTTTGCATATTGGCATATGGCTACCTTTTGTCTACCTATCCTATATAGGAAATAACATATAAAATGTAAGAAAACATAACTTATTGTTAGCATGGGCATATAAGTAAAAAAAAAAATGTAAGTTTTTAGACACAAATTTTAATTTTTAAAATAAAAATTTGAAATTGTTTTATGGTAAAATATTGCTTACGTGGTCTTATCTATGGGTTGCCCTTCACCAAGCCACCAAAAATATGGCTTTTTAAAAGGTATTTTATTATTAATAATTATTTTATAATATAATGGTAGGTTTTTTTTAGGTTTTTAAAAGACGTGTGTAAACAACATTACGGTATAATTACCAAAAAAAACCCACATTATTGTATAAGAATGTATGTAGATAAATCAGCAACTATTAATTAAAAATAAAAAATGCATTTTATTATTCTGGAAAAGGTCTATATTTGTTTATGCTCAAAAAGAGCAAACCACAAAATTTTAAGAAAATAAATAAAAAAAATATTTAAAAAAAATTTATAACTATAAAAATAATACATTTATATATTTTTATTATTATTTAAAAAATTAAATATTATTTTACTTTAAATGTATCAATTAAATTTCGCTCAAATTAACGTGTAATTATTTAATATTATTTTACTTTAAATGTATTAATTAGATTTCATTTAAATTAACTTGTAATTATTTAGACATGTTTAAGATAAAATTTATTCAGTAAAATATCATTAAATTTTATTAAATTTTATTTTTATTGTTATAAGTTTTAAGAGTATATTTTTATATAATTTTTAAATTTTATAAATTATTATTGACATAAAAATAAATTATTAATAAATAATTTTATAGTATGTGTACAATCAATTGTAAAAATATTATATATAATTAACATTTTTTATTTATTTATATATATATATATATACTAAGTGATCGAACGTAATCTTAAAATTTTAAATAATTATTAAATTGTGAAACCACCTGTGCTAATTAAACTGGACACAAATTGCATATAATGACGTATATACATGTATCGAATATGCTTGGCTGCTTGCAATTGTGAGCATGGGAAGAAGACAAGAGCAGGCAATCATTTTGAGGATAAGAGTTTTGTATTTGCGTCATCATTCATGCTTCTTATAATAATTATTTGACCTCAACTTTTTTCCCCCAATGAAAGTGCTTGATTGTGATAGGTGGAAAGAATTATTATTTATTAAAAAAATCTATTTACGATAATTTATATAGAATGTAATGATAAAATAACAAAAACTTTCTACTAGGTTAATTAATAAATATGTATTACATAACTTATTTTAAATAAAAATGATTTTATATCTAAGAGAAAACTGTGTTATATATAAATATTTTTATTTATATATTCTAAAATTATTATAATTAAATAAAATATGTATATATATCAAGCATTAAATATATTAAAAAGTTTAATAATATTTATTTAATAACCATTCATCTTATAATAACATAATTATTACTCTACTTAATAATATTATATATCATTTTCTTTATATAAACTAGGGTAATTAATGTATATTTGATACACTTGATTTTATATATTAATTACTAAAATAATAAAAAATTAAAGAAATAAATTTATTCTACTTTTTAAGAAAATTTCATTCCTAAGTAACTACATCAATAAAAAATAAAAATAATTATTATTTAAATTGAGTTATTATTATTATCATCGTTATCATTTTATATTTACTTATATTTTAAATATTTGAATTTGTTATTTAAATTATGGGATACTGTATTTAGTATTTGTTTGGATTATCATTTTAGTTCTATTAAATAAAAAAATTGTATTGTATTTGATAATCAGATTGAAATTATTAATCAAATATAACTTATTTTCTCTATACTTCTCTACTTACACTTCCCCTGTTCTCTTTTGCGACTAGATCAGTTTGGTCTCAGGGCAAAATAATTTCGTTTTCTTAAATCAAATTTCAATTTGAACTTTCTATCATTTTTTCAAAAAATATAAAATTATCACAAAAAATTAATTCAGATATGCCCTCTTAAAAATCTGTAAAAAGACAAAAAAAAAAAAAAAAAAAAATCAGTCAAAAACACCCATCTCAACCCAACCCATCTATCAAAATTCGATTCATACAATATCGCTTCAACTTTGGTTCAATAATTTGTAGATCGATTTTACCCAACTTGGACCGATTCTCACACATTTTAAAAGGTTTACACTCTTAATTTCTGGTTGGTTTATTTTCTTCTCATTTGAAATTTTTTTATTTAGTTATTTTGTCGAATTTTTTTAATAAATTTACGTATATCTTTGGAAAAAGATATTTATCTCATCAACTTATATCTTACTTAAATGTTAAATTTTACTTAAATGTTAAATTTATATATCTATTAATCAAACAATTACAAACATAATGAAAATTTCTAACAACATGACAAACATTTGAAAAGGTTAAGTACTCTTATACGCCTAATAAAAGCATGCCATAGTGTTCTTGTGATCAAGTCAATTTATCTGAATATATGTTCCCATTTATCTAATTTTCCTAAATTTACATCTTGCATACTTTTTGAATCATAACCACCAAACCCACATGATAATTTGTAATTTTGATCACAAATCTAACAAATGGATTTCTTCCATTTCACGTAATAAATTCTTTGACACTTACCCTACTTTCATTAAACTCTTATCCATCCCATCAAAATGTTTGTTACCTTACTTAATAAACATAATTGAGACGTTTTAATGTCTCATTTATTTTTGTTAGAGATTTTTGCAAGTTGGGTTGTTAAAAGTGCCTATTGTTACGTCCTGTTCAGATTATTCCTTAAAATCCAAAGAAATGGTGGTTGTCTAAAGGATTTATACTCTTTTACATAGGAAAGTTTTAGAGTGATCTAGAGATGTCTAGAAAGAGTTAGAGTTGGATGGACTCAACTCAAGTCTTTAAGACTCTAGAATGTTCCAGAGTACACTAGCATGTGCTGGAAGGTGCTAGAAGGGGTTAGAATATTTTAGAACGTGATGGATGGTTCATGAAGGATGCAGAAGTCTCTAGAAGCTTATGAAATATCCTGGAACTTACATGAAGGAACTAGACAATCCTAGAAGACTCTAGAGTTGGCTAGAAGGTCCTAGAACCTTGTGGCATGTTGTAGATAAATCTAGAACAATCTTGTACATTCTAGATATAGAAGGATCTAGAAAGTTATGGTATAATCTTAAGCTTGGTGACACACTATAAATAGACCTATTGGTCTTCATTTGTAATCATCTTGGAAAATTGTAAGATAATCTCTCTCTAGAGCAATACAAGGCATTCTTTACAAACTCTCTCCAGTTCTTTCTTTGCTCCTGAATCCTTTAAATCTCTAAGTCTTTTTCTAGTCTTTTTAGAGTGTTTCATTCGGGTTAAAAGACAAGCTCAGTGCAACAAACCGTGCTAAGTGCCCCATCATCACTACTTGAAATTTAAGGTCGTGATAGTTGGTATTGGAGCTTTAGGTTGAAGCATTACTATCCTTGGCATAATGAAGAATAATGCTCTAGCTACACCAAGTGTGGATGTTTCACCAATGGAACGTAGGCGTGAGGAAGTTTGAAAACCACCAAAGGAGTCTTGAGCCAAGTCGAAAGATATGCTTTCTAGCTTAAAAGCACGTGTTGGAAGTGTGTAGGATAGCTTAGGTGAGCTGTTCGATCGGGTGGAAAAATTGGAGGAACGTTGCAATGGCTTGGAGGCCGAGGATGTGGAGATCCATACAGCAATCAAGATGTCCCTTAACGAGCTAGATGGTGGGTTAAGACAAGAGATCGATGGGTTGAAGGTCAAACTTGCCAAGGTAAGGGATCTTGTCCAAAGAGAAATTGCTAATGTGTTTCTTAAAGTGGAAGATATGGGTGGTGACCTAGCTCTTTGCAAGCGGGCTATGGCATCGGGAACTAGCACAACCACCATCATTGAGGCCAAGAAGGTTGATGTTTCCAAGCCAAAGACCTTCAATGGTGCTAGGAATGCTAGGAAAGTTGAGAACTTCCTATGGGAGCTTGAACAATATTTTGAGGCTACTGGCATAACCGACCCTTCTAGCAAGATCCAAATTGTTGTCATGTACTTGTATGACACTATTATGCTATGGTGGAGACAGAGGCATGGTGATGTGCAATGAGGGATATGCATAATTGAAACCTTTGATGATTTCAAAAGGGAATTAAAAATCAAATTCTTCCCTATAAATGCTGAAGATGAGGCAAGGGGCTGATTGCGACGATTAAAGCAAACATGTAGCATAAGGGACTGTGTGAAGGAGTTCACAACCTTGCTGCTAGAAGTCCTTGACACTTTAGACAATGGCGTTTTATTCTTGTTCATGAATGGTCTTCAATCATGGGTTAATTTGGAACTCAAGTGACGTGGTGTCCAAGACTTATCTTAGGCCATTGCGGTTGCAGAGAGCTTTATTGACTACTCCACAAACAAAGAGAGCTCAAAGTCCACAAATAGAAATTTTGGTGGAGGAAAGAGTGTGAGAGGCCATGCCAAAAGTTAGGATCCCAAAAATCATAAAGAAGGCTCCTCATTCAAATCACGAGATAAGGGGAAGGAAAAGGGAGGATCGTGGTGTCTCAAAGCCTCATGTGACGTGCTTCATATGTGATGGATTGCATTGGGCACATGAATTTCCAAAAAGAAAGGCATTGAATGCCTTAGTTGCTTTCACTCAGGACTAGGATGAAGGCAAGACAGATGAAGGCACAAAGATGGGTTCTTTACGGCTACTTGGTGCATTGTAAAGCGCCCCAAAGATGCCTAAGGGCTTGATGTTTGTAGATGCAACCATCAATGGAAAGGTCGCCAAAGCTTTGGTTGACATAGGTGCATCTCATAACTCTTTTTCACTAGAGGAAGCAAAGAGACTCGACCTTAAGGTTGTCAATGGAGAAGGATCTCTCAAAGCGGTTAACTCAGCAGTACTACCTCTCCAAGGCGTTGCTTATGGAGCTACGGTGAGTCTTGGTGCTTGGACTGGCCAAGTGGACTTATCAGTGGAACCTATGGATGACTTCTCGATAGTATTCAGCATGAAGTTCTTGGACTAGGTTAGAGCTTTTCTTGTGCCATACTCAAACTCTATATGCATCATGGATGGATCAAAGGCTTGTGTGGTACCGATAGAGAGGACCACCAAACCTACTACACAAGCTATCTCAACACTTCAATTAAAGAAGGGATTAAAGAGGGACAAAGAGAGTTACTTGGCCATCTTAAAAGAGTACGATGAGGAGGATGCGTAACCAAAGCCAAGCTTGCCGACGGAAGTGCAAGTTGTCTTAGATAAGTTCCATGATGTGATGCCTGAGGCATTGCCCAAACGATTATCTCCAATGAGGGAGGTGGACCACGAAATTGAGTTGGAACCCGGCACCAGGCCACCAGCAATGAGCCCTTATCGAATGGCGAACTCAGAGTTGGCGAAACTGTGAAAGCAACTCAATAAATTGTTGGATGCTGGCTTAATAAGGCCCTATAAAGCCATATTTGGTGCCCCAGTGCTCTTTTAGAAGAATAAGGATGACTCACTATGAATGTGCATTGACTATCAACCTCTAAATAAGATCACAATAAAGAACAAGTATGCTATCCTACTCATTTCCGACTTGTTCAATCAACTAGGGAATGCAAGATACATCTCAAAATTGGACTTTCATTAGAGATACTACTAGGTATGCATGGCCAAAGGTGATAAGCCCAAGACTACATGTGTGATCAGGTACGATGCCTATGAGTTCCTTGATATACCATTTGGTCTCACTAATGCACCTACAACCTTTTGCATTCTAATGAACAAGATTTTCCATCCCTACCTCGATCGGTTCATGGTAGTATATCTTGATGACATTGTGATATATAGTCCTACTTTGGAAGAATATCTTGAGCACTTGAGGAAGGTGTTCGAGGTCTTAAGGGAAAATGAACTATATGTCAAGAAGGAAAAATTTTATTTTTCCCAAGATGAGATGATGTTCTTGGCGTATAGGATAATGATGTGAAGCTTATGATGGATGGAACCAAGGTGAAATACATCCATTGGTGGAGTCTTGATGTAGGAAGGTTGTCTAATAGCTTATGAGAGCTGCAAGCTTAATGACACCGAACGTTGCTACATGGTGCAAGAAAAGTAAATGAAAACTATCATTCATTACCTAAGGGTGTGGTGACATTACTTATTGGGTTCTCATTTTGTTATCATGATAGACAATATAGCAACCAACAACTTCTAGACTCAAAATAAGTTGAATCCCAAGCAAGCTCAATGGAAAGACTTCTTGGCAGAGTTTGACTATAGGTTGGAGTACAAGCCCGGTAAGGCCAACGTGGTGGCCGATGCGCCAAGTCGAAAGGCGGAGTTAGTAACCTTGAGTAGACCAAGCGGTCCCTTATTGGAAAGGATCAAAGAAGGGCTTAAGCATGATGCCCTAGTTCAAAATCTCATTGCCCTTAGCAAGGAAGGAAAAACACACTACTACAAAAAGGGGTATTTAAGTCGCTATGTAAAGTCGGTTTTTGGAAACAACCAACTTATAATGAATTTAAAGTCGCTTCGATGTAGAATCGACGCTATCCACGTTGGATGTAGTGTCGGTTGACATGGAAAACTGATGCTACACGTGTAGATAGCGTTGATTTTCCACGTCAACCGACGCTACGTCCTATTTTTTAAATTAAAAAATGCATGCAGTTTACAATTGAATTTTTTTAGGTCATTAATTATTATTTTATTTGACTCTTTAAATAGTATATTTTTTTCTTTTTTTTTAGACAATTAGTTTTTAACATTATATAATTTTGTTTATTTGTATATTTAAATTTATATATGTACGTATAATATATCTTTATTTAATTTTATGTATTTGTTTTAAATATTATTGTATAATTATTTTTTTTCTTTTTCTATAGTACATATGCATGGTTTAAAATTGAAAAAAAAATTAATTGAGGATAGCGTCGTTTGACGGGGCAAACCAACGCTAGCCACGTAATATTACAGTTCGGCTCATTTCTTCTCTGCAGAAACCTAAAAAAAATTATTTCTCTTCTCCATTTCTCCCAAAACCGAGCTCACACCCACCCTCTTTCTCAATTTCCGGCCACCTTCGACCACCATTTGTATAGCCGTTTTGTGGGTTATATTCCTCTTCTTATTATCTTTCAAATCTACTCTTTTTTAGCGAAATACTCAAAAAGTTTATACCCATTTTTTCACTTATCCTTACTTACAAAACACCATTTTCTTCTTCATTTTCATCATCTAGTCACTTCATAACATTCTTGTAAGTATTTCTATTAATTTTTTCAGCTTATTGTTCAGTTTGTTTTATTTTTTGTATAAAGTTTTGATTTATGTATTTTTTTTATTTTGCTTGTTATTATATGTTTGGCTTATTTTCTGTGGAAATAATTAATATCAGAAATGTCATGGGTTTGAAGGATTATATATATTTACCGTGTGTAAATAAATTTATTTATATATAAATAATTATATTTTATTAAGTACAAGTAATACATTTGTAAAATGATTAAAATGATAACTGTTTTGTATTATGTATGTTTTGATATATATTCTAATAATTAGGAAATTTATATATAATAATACTTGAAATATATTCATTGGATACATAATTAATTAATATGTTTAATTAATGTCATTAATAGAAAATGGAAAAATCTTGGATGTCAAAGTGTAGAATTGAGCAAGACTATATTTCTGGAGTTGAAAGTTTCATGAAATTTGCTTGTACAATTGGTAATACTGGAACTAGTATGATTCGATGCCCATATGTTAAATGTAAAAAGGAGCGATTTCATGAATTTGACGAGATTAAGTATCACTTTATCCGTAATGGTATTCTTTTGAGCTATAAATGTTGGTATTATCATTGAGAAAATATTGATAATACTCAAGGGGAAAAGATCGCGAAACCTTTAAAAAACTTATAGAAGATGTAGAAAAACCGTTGTATCCAAAATGTAAAAAATACACTAAAATGTTAGGATTGGTTCATTTGTACAATGTGAAGGCAAAACATGGTTTTTCTGACAAGGGATTCACAGAATTACTAAATCTACTAGTCGATATATTTCTTGAGGGTATTGAATTGCCATCTTCAATGTATGAAGTGAAGAAATCTCTTAGTCAATTTGGCATGGAATATCATAAGATTCACGCTTGTCCAAATTATTGCATTCTTTATAGAAAAGAATATGAGACATTAGATGATTGTCCAATGTGTAAAGAATCGAAATGGAAGCATGGTACAAATGATACAACATATAAGAAAGGCATGCGTGAAAAGGTTCTTTGGTACTTTCATCCGATTCCTCACTTTCAAAGGTTGTTCAATAGTAAAGATACATCAAAGATGTTGACTTGGCATTCAGATAATCGATCTGATGATGGGGTGCTACATCATCCTTATGATTCTCCAAATTGGAAAGTAGTAGATAATTTATCTCCTCAATTTTCATCTGATCCTTGTCATTGTTGTTGATGGAATTAATTCATATAGTTCCCTCAATAGTAAATATAGTTGTTGGCCAGTAATTATGGTAACATACAACCTTTCTCCCGGGTTGTGTATGAAAAGAAAATTCATGATGTTAACATTATTGATCTCAGGACCGAAATAACCCTTTTATAGTTGATTTAAAGACGTTGTGAAATGATGGTGTAAATGTTTATGATGCACATAAAGAAGAACGCTTTAACTTGAAGGGGTCCTTTTATGGACAATTTATGATTTTCCTACCTATGGAAGCTTATTAGGACATGCAACAAAAGGTTACAAGGGATGCCCTATATGCAATTATGGAACTTCTGCAACTTATCTTGTTCACGGACGAAAGATGTCTTATAGAAGACATAGAAGATTTTTGCCATCTTACACAATTTTAGATACCAAAAGAAACCGTTTGATGGTGAAGAAGATCATGATCATGCAACTCGACCTTTGCGAGGTGTTGAGATATTAAGGAAATTTAATGGTATGACATTCAAACGATATGGAAAGATGAAAAAAAAACTCACTAAGGTAGGGAAACGAAAGAGGTCAACTAATGAAATGAGTGAAAATGAAAAAGAGTTTGAATCGACTTACCATGATTGTTGGAAAAAAATCAATATTTTGTAAATTACCTTATTGGAAAGACCTACACATTCATCACATCTTAGATGTCATACACATTGAGAAAAATATATGTGAGAGCTTGATTGGTACTTTACTTAATATACCTAGAAAAACAAAGGATGGAATTAAAGCAAGATTGAATTTAAAGAAACTAGGCATACGACATGAATAGTAACCAAGGGTGGAAAATGATGAGAATCGAAAATACTTACCACCAGCATCATATACAATGTCAACAAAAGAGAAGGATTTGTTTTGTAAATGTTTGGAGGGTGTGAAAGTTCCTGATGGTTACTCATCAATTTTGTGTCTATCATCGATAAGAAACTGTATGGATTGAAATCACATGACTGTCATATCTTAATGCAACAGTAATTACCAGTTTCTATTAGATCAATTCTTCCAAAACATGTTCGATTATCAATAATTCGACTTTGTTCATTCTTCAATACAATATGCAAGAAATCTATATCAATTGGTGAGTTAAATTCTTTACAGAAAGATGTTGTAGAGACTTTGTGTCTAATTGAAAAATAGTCTCCTTCTTCTTTCTTTGATATAATGATTCACTTGTGTGTTCATTTAGTTCGAGAGGTTCAATTGTGTGGTCCTACTTACTTAAGGTGGATGTATCCTTTGAGAGATATATGAAGTCCTTAAAGAATATGTAAATAATAGAAATCGGCCTTAAGGATGCATGGTGGAATGCTACATTGCTGAAGAGGCCATTGAGTTTTGTTCTGAATACTTTAGTGGTTGCACTGAAATTGGGAATCCTACGCATAAGTTGTTCTTAGAACGTCACATGATCCAAGTAGGAAACCCTATGCTTGGTGGAAGTAAGAAATTGTTTATTGATCACACTCGATGGGAAAAAGCACACCGAATCATTTTGGTAAATAATAATAAGGCACAACCGTACATAGAGTAAGTGATGTTCACTATTTTATGATTGCAAAAATATTTTTTTTATTTAGCTATTGATGATGATATATAACTTCATATATATTTAATAACATTACAGGATGCATTTAAGCTTATTGAAGATCGATCCTCGTTATAAAAAAAAGAAGGAGAAAAATGGTTGTATGATGAACATAAGCGAGAGCTTATTAATTGGTTTCGCAACCATGTAAGTGTGACAAACAAAAATTCATGCATCTATCTTCCTAGATCTATTCAATGTTTTAAAAATTTGATCTAAAAACATTTCATGTTTTTGTATACATAGATTCGAGATGAACTCAAGAAACCCAATCATAAAATATCAGAAAGTTTACAATAGCTTGCACATGGGCCAAAATTCGATGTCAAATCATTTTATAGTTTCACAATAAATGGATCGAGGTTTACGAATCAAGATAGGGACAAAGTTTGAGTAAATCAAAATAGTGGTGTGAAGATGGTTGCACAAAATATGTGATTTTCCAGTTCAAAAGATGTTAATCCTGTACTTTCTCATAGAACATATTATGGTATAATACAAGAGATTTGGGAATTGGATTATGAGGTCTTCCATGAAACAGTTTTCTTGTGTGATTGGGTCGAAGATGTTATCAATGTTGGATATAAAATAGATGATTTTGGATTTACCCTTGTAAATTTATCCAAGATAAGTCACACTGATGATCCTTTCATGTTAGCACTTCATGCAAAACAAGTATTTTACGTGAGTGATCAAATTGATCCAAGATGGTCTGTTGTGTTAATGCCTCCACTAAAAAAGTTTTGCCATTGTGATGTTGTAGAAGATGATGACTCTATGCTTGATACATTAACCAATATTAGTAATTTCCCAAATAAATTGCCTAATGTATGTGATGATCTAATTGATGATGATGATTCTTCGTCATGGGCTCGAAGTGATTGTGAAGGAATCTATGTATACGATCAATAACTTAATTAAACATAACGTATGTTCTATATTGTTGTAATAACTCTTATATATATGTATGTTCATAAAATTGTCAATTAATTTATATTTCTTCATTGTTTGTAGATATTTCATGGATCTTCGGATAACAGAGCTTGTAGATCCATTGGGGTATTTGAAAAGAAGGGATTGGGCAAATATACCTAATACTCCACTTAACCTAGATGATAGAATACATGCTCTATCTGATTCTACTAGTAATCCAATAGGGGAAAATGACCAACAATTGAAATCCTTTATTGGTCGACTTGCAAAGTTCATTAGACCAATCAATATAAATGATTAGTCTCAGGTTGACAATGCAGAAAAGTTCAAAATATGGATAACCATTTGTGTAAGTCTCTTATATTTTATAATCAATATATATTATATATTTTTTGTATCATATCTAATCTTTTGTACTATGTTTTTACAGAATCGTTACAAAGTCGATGACAGTTGGAAACTTAAGTGTTATAAGATTGAAAATAAGGCGTGGAAGGAATACAAGACTTCCAGATTGGCAAGAAATTATGTGTTTCCATATTTGGAACCACTTGATGAGGTAGAGTTCTACAAAATCCATTAAGGACACCCCTGGATTACACCTCAAGTTTGGAAAGACTTTGTGGATTATAGACGTTCAGATGAATTTCAAATTATTAGGGAAGAACATCAGAATATACAAATGTATAACATTCTTCCTAATCGTACTGGGAGGTCTTCAAATCCTGAAGTTAGATATAGAATGGTATTACTAATTTGTCTTAATTTATAAATATTTTTATATTTATTTTCCTCAATTTAATTTCATGTCATTGTTAATAAAATTTTCATAATTTATGTAGAAAGCTGAATTGGGTAGACTTGTTACCTGAACTGAATTATACATAGAAACAAAGACTCCCAAAATGAAGAATTCAAGACCGATGACTAAGTGAGGAGAAGAACAACTAAATAAGTTGGTTAGTAATTTCGTTTGATAAAAAATCTTAATGATTTTTAATACAACAGACCTTGGGAGAGTTGTTTGTGTGCTTTATTATTTGTAGAGAGTTGTTCAAGAAAATATATCCAGTGGTGAAATAATCGAAGAGCTTGGGAGAGATGCTTTATATTATGCATTCGGACGCGAGCATCCTGGTCGTGTTAGGGGAGGTAGCCAATATGATGGTTATATGGAGTATTTTAACATTCCAAAACAAAAGCCTCAGACGGTAAGTAAGGAGAAGTACACTAAAATTGAAGAAGAATTCAACTCCTTTAAGGCCTCAATGTTAAGTGAGATTTCCACTCTAAAAGAATATCAATCACAACACATGTCAGCCATGTCATCATTCTACAACTAGGGCATGCCATATTGGCCAAGCATGCAACCATCCATGCCAGGCATACCACCCAAGAAATCTCATTATGCTCAAACTACATCCAGTATGGGATATAGTCATCATATTGGCCCTCACTATATGTCAGGAATGCATATGCAATCAAGTAGTGGTTCATTTTCTCCAATGCAATCTGCAGATTCTTACCATCAGTCAAACCACGATGAACGTTTTGGGGAGAATGTACATCCAATAGATACCCCACATGGGAGTCCTTCTCTATTTGATGAATCATATGTGGTAAGATTTTAATTTCTGATGTATATAATCTATTATTTTTAAATTCTTATTATATGTTTTATTTTTTATATATAATTGTTGTCTCTTTTAGAAGAACATAAAACGTGCAAGTATACACGGCCACAAGTAATAATATGATAAGTAAAGTATCGTTCCCACGGAGATTTGTTACTATAGTTTGTTAAGTACTAAAATTATTTCACTCTGATTTTATCCAAAATAATCGTTGATTTAGAACAAGTTAACTAAAGAGTTTTTTAACAAAATAAAAGAAATCTAGGATTTCTGTTTTTCACCAAATTAATCCACTCAAATCATATTATTTTCCCTTGATTTATATTTTTTTAGTAAATTTAATTTTTCAATCGAAAACTTCTAATTTTATCCATACATCTCTTCTGAGCTCCGTATACACACACCTTCTTAAATTAATTCACTATATTCTTATGAGAATTAAATTCACCAAGATTCATTACATTCTCAGTTCTCAAATGGTCACACATACAATAAAGGTATATTCCTATCCTTCATATATACATGTTATTTTATCCATGAGCAATATACACAAAAATGTCTCTTCCATGTTTATTTAAGTGCCACCGATCATTTGATAAATTTTTCAATAATCAAAAGCATTAAGCGCAAATAGAATAAACAAATTAAAAGTCTTATAAATCTTTCAAAACTAATTAAATTCAAGCTTAATAAATTTAGATAAAACGCAATCCTAGAAAAATTAAATTAATGCATAAATAAAAATTAAAATTACAGCACGTTAAGTAATATCATATGAAGAAAAAGAGAAAATTAAAACATTTTTTATCACAAATATTTGGCACACGTAGAACACAACAGAAGCCAAAAATGGCTTCTACGTGTACCATTGTCCAGAACCCAAACTCTCCAAAATTTCCAAAACTAAAAACTAAAACTCTATTTTTTAGCAATAAATGCCCTATTTATAGCTAAAAAATACATCTAAAAAATTAACATTTTTTTTGATACACGGGGGAAATTTTACATTGAAAATAAAAAAACAACACGTGTCAGACAAACGATTACATTAAAAACATTATTTTAAACTGAGTGAGAGACAAGCTACGCATTTCTGATTTTGTTTTCAGTACATGCTGAAACATGTCGCGATTTGATTCACTGAAAAATATAGTGGGACACGTGACAACTTTAAATTGGTGAGAGGAAAACGGGTGCATGTAATTGCGCAACACGAAATCATGGCGCACGGGACATGTGGCAGACAACGGCATGGCTGGAAATGTGTGTCGTTTCCGTGCTTTTGGTTTACCCAATACGTGCCACGTGTCTGCTTCTCATTAGCTACAGAAATATTGGAGACACATGGCATCATATCATTTGTTGGATGGATAGGTGCACGAAGATTATGTAGACCGTGTCGCACTGGAGCACGCCTTTTGGCAGCCACATAACAGACACGTGGGTCCCACCCTGCACGCCGGCCCTCACGGAAGGTGGGCCCCACAACGCACATCGAGATCGTGCACCTGAATTCCTACGTCCAATCCCTTTTGTCTCATCTCACGCGCTCTTCGTAGTCGTGTGTTACCTGATCGCACGGTTGGTGTCGCGTGTTTGTGATTACGCGCGTGGTCTCTTGGTTCCTACGTAGAAAATAACTTTCCTTAATTTCATTTTAGCCCTCCAATTTAATTCAAATTAACTTTTAAACTTTCTTTAATTACAATTAAGCTCGTTTCTAATTTAAATGAATTTTTAAAATTGTTTTAATTACAATTAAGCCCGATTTTAATTCAAATTATATTTTAGACTTTTATTAATTGCAATTAAGTACTCTTTTGATTTAAATTATATTTTTAGACATAAATTTGCAATTAAGTACTTTTTCGATTCAAATATTTTAATTTTCTTAAAAATATATTCCTTAACAAATAAATAGTAAATATTAATTTATTCAACTATAATTAACTAAAAATGTCTAGAACATAACAATTATAATTAATAAAATAGATGAAAATAACTATATAAAATACAGTTATTAATAACACTTAAATGTTTTACAGAATATGAAATGTTTGTTAAAACATCATTCGTCAACGGATTTGTTGCTATTGGAACAGTACAGTAATTGAGTGATGATCGGATGATTCATAATCAATATTTGCCTAATCTTTGCCGAATATTAATTGATCAATCATTGTTTCATGATTGTCCACTACTTGTGCCTTCTGATGCTACCACAATCCAAGAGGCAGTTGGACAATATGTGGCTTGGCCGTCGATTCAAGTTCTAAATTTTGACGTGGTACTATTTTTTAACTTAAAAGATAACACTTGTTTACTACTATTATTTTATTATATCTTATATTGTTACTAAAATACATATATAATAGTTTGTTTTAGTCTATAATACTAGAACTCTTAAATACGGTACATTTAAGATATACGAAGCAAGTATCTCGTGCTAAATCTATGTCTAGTGGCCAATCATTGCGTACCAAGTCATTCAAGAAGAAGCCTCGGAAAAAGTATAGTTATGATTATGCTTTAAACTTCAGTAAAAACTTGGCATTTTGATGACTATTGTTGGGAGGGCATCTAGCATAAATGATGGATGGACTATGCCACTTTCTATAAAAATTTCTGGTGTAGACCTCAGCCAAACTTATATATCGATCGAGTACATATTACAACTATTTGAATATCAAATGATCAATTTAAGTATAATTCAAGTGTGGAAAAGGTGAGTTCTAAATCTATTTATTTTTCTTTCATTTATGTAGAACATATATAATTATATTTATATTATCTAATTATATATATATATATATATATATCTTTTATATAAGGCGTGCTATTATCGACTTCAACATAATCACTCATCACATTTAGCAATTTTCTATGATTCTTCATATGTCAATCAATATCAAGAGAAGGATGTTAGCATCAAAGCTAAACAATTATCTGTTAGGACATTAACGCTTAACAGAAATCAAAAATTGATAATCCCTTGGCCATTAAGGTTTGAACAAGGCCAAGATTATTGGATGTTGGTAATCATTGATTTGTTCAATAATCATGCTTGGTACTGTGACTCAGCTTCCATAGAACTGAGTAAAGATACAAAAGTAGTTGTTGAAATGTAAGAGTTATAGCTACATATTAGTTTCTTTTATTATTTTTTGTAATATTTAATAAAAATTAATCGTTTTAAACTTTGATAGGGCATGGAAGTTGTGGAACAAGTTTAGGGAAATGTCCTTAAAAAATCTCATAAGCTTATATGGACAAAATTTATGGTATGTACAAGCGAATATTAATAATTTTATTAATTTTACAATTGAATAATAAAGATGTTCGAATATGAAAAATCATGTACACTTTTTTTTTGTAGGTTCCACAACAAAATAATGGAGTCATATGTGGTTATTATGTCATGAAGTTTATGAGCGAAATCATCACAAATATCAAAATTCCAATAGATCATGTGGTAATATCTTTTACCCATATACATAAATATTTTTAACATATTTGAGTTATGTCTTGTAAATAAATGAAATTACATTCTTATTTTGATTTTAAATACATGTAGTTCTTTGGTTGGAACAAGACGGGCTATGACCAGTAAATTTTTGATGATTTACGAGAGGAATGGGTAGAACACGTAGTTCAAATTATAACATCACAAGAAAAATCAGGAGAAGATTCAAATGCTCTTGAATAGTATATGACAACATAATGGTAATATTTTTAATGATTTAACTTCTCTATTCCTATGTCTGAAGTCCCGTGTTTGATGGATGATTATATGCTCATGTATTTAGGGGAATGCATTGTTTTATGGACCTATTTTTGGCCCAAACTACCTCTCATCTCTCTTGCCTACTTTCCTTATAACAACAATTAGCACTTTATTAATCATTTGTCTATAAATATGAAGTTATCTGGAATCTTTGCTCGTATTTTTAATGCTATAATGAGCTCTAAATATGAAATCAGGTGTAACTCCGATTTTTTTCTTGGTTTGTATAAGTTTTGGTGCCCATTAACATGTTCCATACGTTTAAGGGCACCAAAACTCACACAAGCCAAGTAAGAAATTGGAGTTACACTTGATTTCATATCTAGAGCTCATTATAGCATTAAAAATACTAGTATAGATTCTAGATAACTTCATATTTATAGACAAATGATTAATAAAGTCCTAATATGAGTTCGTCGAAGGGTTATATCATTCAGATGTCGCTGTGGTAATCTATTTTTTATGGTAATATTTATAATGATTTAATTTCTCCATTCGTATGTCTCTGAAGTTTAGACTACTTGTTCGATGGATGTTTTCATGTTTATCTATATAGGGGAATGAATTTTTATATAGATCAATTCTTTTTTTTTTGTCTAGTTTCCTTGTCATAATACTCGTGATTTTAAGCCAACCAAGATTCTAAGCCAACCAAGCTTCCTCTCACAATCCAATTACACTTTGACGATATTATTTTATTTGTAATTTAAGTTAACTATATCTATTGTATATACATTATTTTTTTTGTAATAAATTTAATTATCAAGTAATTAATTATATTTAAATTTTTAATTATTTGTATTATTATTATTTATATTTTAGTTTTTTATGCTATATATATTGAATATTGAATAGGAAAAATGAGAATAAAAATTAAAAAAAAATCATAAAATGTACGCGTAAAGTTGGTTCACGCGATGAACCGACTTGACATTTTAAGTCACTCAATTTAAAGTCGGTTTTTAACCGAATTTAATGCCCATTTTTGTAGTAGTGACAAGGAAATTTTGGTTGAGTGATGGACTACTCTATTCCAAGAAGAATCACATCTTTGTACCGAAGTGAGAGAAATTAAGGAAAGAGCTTATCAAGGAGTCCCACGATTCACTATAGGTTGGACACCTAGGAATGAGACGCACACTTGCCTTAATCAAGTCCATTTACTAATAGCCTCAACTATGGAATGATGTTGAAGCCTATGTGAGGACTTGTCTTGTATGCCAAAAGGACAAGACAAAGTAGCATGTACCGGGAGATTTGCTAGAGCCGCTGCCTATCCCAAAGAGACCATGGGAAAATGTCTTAATGGACTTCATCACTTGATTGCAAAAATCAGAGGGCTTTGGCAGCATCATTGTACTCATTGATCACTTCAGCAAGTATGTAACATTTATACCTTCCTTAGTAGATTGTACTGTGGATGAGACGACACGGTTATTCCTCAAGCACGTTGTGAAGCATTGGGGAATTCCATCCAACATCGTGAGTGATTGAGACCCTCGATTTACTGGGAAGTTTTGGACAGAATTGTTCAAGTTATTGGGGTCAGACTTGAACTTCTCTACAAGCTTTTATCCACAGAGCAATGGACAAATAAAACGTGCCAATGCATTGCTGAAGCTCTACCTCAGGCACTTTTTTAGTGCCAACCAACATGATTGGGCTAAGTTGCTGGATGTAGCCCAATTTTCTTATAACTTGTAGAGAAGCGAGTCCACCATGAAGAGTCTCTTCGAGATCATCATGGGACAACAACCTATGACTACTCATGCTTTAGCCATAAGCTATGAAGGAAAGAGTCTTGCTGCTTTCAAATTTTCCAATGTGTGGCATAAGCAAGCTGAGTTAGCTCAAGACTATTTAAACATGGCATCTAAAAAGATGAAGAAGTGGGATGAGAAGAAAATGAGGACGGTTGAATTTCAGGAAGGAGATTTGGTCCATGTCAAATTATTGCCCTAACAGTTCAAGTCCTTATGAAAGGTTCACAATGGGTTGGTACGGAAGTATGAAGGGTCATTTCCAGTCCTCAAGCAAGTTGGTAAGGTGTCCTACAAAATACAACTCCCTTCGAAGCTTAAAATCTATCCAGTTTTTCATGTAAGTATGTTGAAGCCTTATCATGAAGACAGGGAAGACACAAGTTAGGGAGAATCAAAGAGGGCGTCCACCGTAGTAGCAACCTTCTTTGATAGAGGAATGGACTCTATCTTGGCAGACCGCCTAATTTGACATAGGGGTGTACCAAGTTATCGAGAATACTTGGTCAAGTGGAAGAATACCCCGGACATAGAGGCAAGCTGGGAACCCAAAGAATCTTTGTGGAAATTCAAAGATTACATAGAGAGGTTCAAGCTTGAAGGCGTGACGAGAGCGTCGCAAACTTGAGTGGGGGAGGGTGTTACATCCTACTCAAATTTTCCCTTAAAATCGAAAGAAATGGTGGTTGCCTAAAAGATCTAGACTCTTCTACATAGGAAAGTTCTAGAGTAGTCTAGAGATGTCTAGAAAGAGCTATAATTGGATGAACTCAACTCAAGGCTTGAAGACTCTAGAATTTTCCAAAGTACACTAGCATGTACTGGAAGGGGTTGAAATATTCTAGAATGTGTTGGATGGTTCATGAAGGATGTATAAGTCTTTAGAAGCTTACGGAATATCCTGGAACTTGCATGAAGGAACTAGATAATCCTAGAAGACTCTAGAGTTGGCTAGAAGGTCCTAGAATCTTGTGGCATGTTGTAGATAAAACTAGAACAATCTTGTACATTCTAGACATAGAAGGATCTAGAAAGTTATGGCATAGTCTTAAGCTTGGTGACACACTATGAATAGACTTATTGGTCTTCATTTGTAATCATCTTGGAAAATTGTAAGATAATCTCTCTCTAGAGAAATACAAGGCATTTTTTACAAACTCTCTCTAGTTCTTGATTTGCTCTTGAATCCTTTAAATCTCTAAGTCTCTTTCAAGTCTCTTTCTAGTCCCTTTTCTAGTCTCTTTGGAGTGTTTCATTCGGGTTAAAAGACAAGGTTAATGCAACAGATCGTGTTAAGTGTCGAATGATCGCTACTTGAAATTTAAGGTCGTGACACTATGTACTCTTATATAGCATGATCTTCAACACTTATAAAAGTTTCTTATATTTCATCTGCTATTTTATGGCACTATAACTCGTTTTGAGTCAAGTTTTTCTTAAAGGCAAGGAATGATGGAAATTAGAAATAAAAAATAAAGATAATTTTTATTTAAATTTGAGTTATCTAGATTATTATTAATGACTATTATTATTTTCATTATCATCATTTAAGGTATATTTTAGATTTCTCATTTAAATTATTAGATATATTAGTTTATGTTTATTGCATTAATCATTTTTGTCCTATAAATATATATATATATATATATATATATATATGACTTAACATTATAATTTATAATAAGATATAAATTATTAATAAAATATCAACATTGTTTTCTTATTTTTCTCTACTTTCTCTCCTCATGTTTTATTCTCTTTCCTAACCTACATCAAATATTGTCTTAATTCAAATTCCATATCCCAATTCAAATTTTATTTTCATAATAATTTTTTAATTAATTATAATTTTATCAAATATTAATGATAATAAAGTTCAATTAATTATAAAATAACATAAATAATTTATATTTTTTTATTATAACAATAAAATAAAAATAATCGTGTAAATATATATACTTTCTTTTTCTCTTGTGTTCATTATGTGCACCTAGATACCTATTCCATTTGCAAATTGTTAAAAATTGATTAAAGATATGATACATATACATCAAGCAAATTGTACCTAATTCTATTATTGTATTTCACGTATAAAAATTTCTTAAAAGTCAAATTTATTTATTTTTAAAATTATATTTTCATATAACATATATATTATAATTTAACGAGTCTAAATATATATGTGAATTGAAAAAAAAAAGTAACCCAAGTTTACTACCTTTAACAAAAAATATATTTTAGTCTCATTATCTTTATAAAAAAGAGGGTTATAAAAGTTTATATGTAGTTTCATTTTTTTATTTTGTAAAGGTAAATAGACTTGTGTTATGATACTTTTTTATTTTATAAAGTTAATATACTTGTATTTTTCTATTTAAAAAAAAAAACTAGAACAATACAAATATATTACCTTCATAAAATAGATTTATCTTACTCTTTTTATTAAGATAACATATTTTTGTTTTCACATCCAAAGACCTATAAAATTTTGTAGATAAATATTGGAGAATAGTTGTAAATGTTCTTTTAAAAATTTGATATTTTAACCCAATAGAACACACCGACACCAAGTATTGATTTCATTTTTTATCGATATTAAATCAGATTGTTCTCCACGGATCAAAACAGGGTGACATTTGATTCTCTAATACTAGTTAGTAATGAGATTTATAGAATATATATATTAGATCAATGTCTTGCTCTATAATGAATAGAAAAAAGAAAGAGTTATACATATGTGATAGGTGGATGATCATGTAAATCTACAATTATACACATATATTTTATAGATAAACACTTGATTAACACGTCATATGTACATTAACTTCCTATACTTGTCAATTATCCACGTATTTAATTTATGTTTTTAAATAAATTTAAATAAATTAATACTACTTGTAAACTAACTTTAATTATTATAGGTTCAACCACGTTCCTACACAAATAGTATTTTTAGTGAATTTTGCGGTTAAATCCACTTTAACTTTCTATTCAATTGCCCTATGTTATATTTGTGAATGGGTGAGTATTAGAACTAGTTATTTTATTTTATGTAAATATAAATGTGTAGTTACTATGTACTGAACTATGCTATAAAAGTAATAATATTTATCTTCGTTTCTCTAATATAGCTTTTTATACGATATCATTAATACGGCGGGATTAATTTGTCAAAGTTAAAGGTTTTTTTTTTCTTCCTAATTTCAATCAATAATCATAATAGACTTATTGGTATAGATCGCACTAAATTCCTTTGAATCTAAATTTTTCATATTGCGTCAAAAGTGGAAAATAATATTATGATGGCTCCGAGGAAATTAGGAGGACATTTGATTATGTATTCAAAGTCTCATGGTTGGTTTCAATAGACACTAATTCTTCTGAATTAACCAAACTATATATTATAATTTCTTATCGTGGCTACCTAATTTAATTATTATTTACTCTAATTAGTGATTTCCTTTTCAAGTTATATCTTACACTCAAATGATCTAAAATAAATTAATAGCTGAAGAAGTGGGGTTTAATTTCATGGTGGCCTTCCATTTCAATGAACAGACATGCTTCTGGTAGCTTCTTGAACCGTTGAAGAGGATAATATTGTTAATTTAATTTGTTATCATAATAACTACGAGTATTGATTATCAAGTCTATAAAGAAAACTCACCAATTGCTCAAGTTTCAAATAATCATATTTTATGTATATTTTTTATAACTATGATACATAGGATTGCATTAATGTATTTAATAGCAAATGTTCATAAATCTAAAATTATTTTTTATGCTAAAATATTTATTTAAACTTTAATCAATTTATAAAATTATTAATTAAATACTTTTATATGTGTTTTAAATTTTTTTTTTTTTATAATATTAAAGTTTTTAATAGATTTTAAAAAATTAAATCCAAAATACATTTAACCTTAATATTATTAAATATTATTATTATCTATCTAGGGTTGAAGGGAGATAAAAGAATAATCCTTGAAGCTGCCGAACAAAAAATAAAAAAAAAGGTACGGCTCTGAAAGTAACTTGGACTAAAGAATCATATAGATAATATATATGCATATTCATTCCCTCATCAGAGTAACATAGGCTTGAATATATATATATATATATATATATGCAAGTAATATAATTTCACGCAAACCGCAAAAAAAATCATATATATATATATATATATATTGGCCAATAAAAACAATTATTGATTAATATAATCCTGAATTGATGATCTTTTTTCAGCAAAATTTTATATTTATCAATCTATTTATTTTATATTTTTTATATTCATATAACTTATTTTATGATTAGTATCTTAGATATTTAAATATAATAATTGTACGAAAAATTATGATTATTTAATTTAATTATTAAATTTTAAAAAAATTATTTTTACTGAAATTATGCTTAATCTTTTTGCTTTATAATTTGTTAGTTAATTTGATTTAAGTGATATATGTTTTGAATAATCTAGTTACGATTATTTATTATTAAATATGTTCTAGAACACACACGGGCACATGTGTTTTTATGTTAACCATTTTATAGTTAATTCTGGAATGTATCTGATTGGTGAGAAGTTTATTGGAATGTTGGTCTGAAAACCGCTTACGCTAATTTCAAAAACTTTGAAAACAAAGTAGGGGCTCGTAAGTAAAATATATTGGGATAGTATCCTAAGGAGAGTAGAATAAGAAAAAGTTTGTACTTTAACATTTGATTTTTAATAATGGAAATTTAGGTGGTCAAGTGGTTTTCCTCTTAGGTCATGGTTGTGGTTTAGGTTGTTTCTACTTAAGAATATCGTGTGTTATTCTCTTATTTTCGTATTTTTTTTACACATGATTGCATGTGTACCCTCTTTGTTTAGGTTATTAAATTATAAATTGGTAAAAATTAAAAATCACTTATTCACTCCCCTTTAAGTTAATTAGGTCCATATCTTATAAACTTTCAGTTACTTACGCAATGTTGTTGTTATTCTAAAGAAGAAGAATTTAGGCATATTATATAAAATAACATTTCTAAAACTATAAGAACCAAAATATTTCTCTAATATTATTGAAGAGGTCTAGTTGCTTGTATTTAATGTGGAATGGATTCAATTGACTTATGTTCAACTTTAACGATATTTAACTAAAATGTTATTTTTATAATTATAAATTTAAAATGTTTTATAAATGTTATTTTCTCAAAAAATTAATAAATTTATGGTACAAAATATTTATATTATAAAAATAGTATGTTATATTGATAATGTGGTCAAAGATATGGAAGAAAATATTACTCACACACACACGATATTTTGATAAAATCATAATATAGATATCAAAATATGGTAGAAATTATTCTCATAAACAATATTGGTAATGTCAATTAATATATTAGACAAAACATTAGTGTAAATATTATTATATTGATTTTGATACATATGTTATTTTATTTTATGAAATTTCATTAAAATTTTTGATAATCTCAATAATATTTGAATCAAATATCTATTTAAACTATGTAATAATAATAAATTATTTATCTAATATTTTTATCAATAAATGTTACTATTAGTAGTTATGATGATTTAAATGCATAATATATACATTATTTTTAGAAAGAATTGATATTATCACGTGAGGTTTGAAGAGTTTTGGCACTCAATATAGCATAAAGTTGTTATAGTTAATGAGTTTGTTATGATATAGAACACTAGACTAGTATAGTACTATAACTACTAAAATAAATACACATGGTCTCAGAAATTTAGCCTCTGTTTTTTTTTAATCGAGGTCATAGGGTTTTGGCATCGATTATTTAAAAACAAAGGTCATAAACATACCGTATCAATTTTCTTTCTTTTACACCAAACATTAAATTTTTATATCAATTTTTTTCTTTTTCCCTCCCTTTTTTCTCCTTTTCCCTCTCTTTTTTTCCCTTTTTTTTCTTTTCTCACTGGCCCTCATGCTAGCTGATATTTGTTAGGGTTTTGGCGCAACATATATAAATTCTTTTCTGAAATGAGATTAATTCACCCTCTCTGCCGCTCTCGTGTGTGGCCATCGCAATTCTCGTCTCTTCGTTTGGCCATCGTCGTCCTCCTCTTTGTGTCTCACCATCCTCGCTATCAAGTTAGATTATGTCTATGTTTTTGCTTTGTTCTTCTTGTATCATAGCATCATATATATTCTCTCTGAAACACTTATGAATTGATAGCTCTTCTCTATATGCAAAACACCTTCCAATTACGACTGAGCCCTTTTTAGTAATCATCTATTGCTACCTAACTGGTGAAGCCTGTTAGGTTTAGACTTCAAAGATCATTTAGTTTACTCAACAGAGTCTAAGGTACTTTATTCCTATATTTTTATCCAAAAACTGAACCATCATTTAAGTTCAGCTTCTACTTATTCTTTTAGTAATCTACAAATTTCTCTATGTCTCATTAAACTGGTCATGCCTCATTTACAAAAGCTCAAAAGAACATCTATTCTCAAATGGGTTCTTTCTAGTTTTGCTTAAAATAATCTTAAATCTCCAAAATCCTAACTTTTCCTAGTTAGATTTCCAAATTGCAAAAAACCCTAGTCTTTATGAAACAAAAACAGCAGTTCAAAATGTAAGTTCTAGAAATTGGGATGAATTAGTTGGTGACAATATTGATAGAATATTGTATGCCACTATAAAAGAAGCCCAAGCTACATTATTGGAATATTTTTATTGTACTAGAAGCTTACAGTTTCTGATGCAAAAAATATAAGTAATAACTTTCTTCTTTTTCTTGACAAGCTTTTGAAAAAGGATAGAAAGGAATCAGAGATTGGAAATGGCTAAACCTATGCTATTCTTGAGCAAAATTATTGCATGCTCAAAAAAAAATATTTATTCGGTAGTTTGTAGATAACTATCCATTTGGTCTTAACGTTTGGTACGACTTGAAGAAACAAATCTATTCCAGCTAATTGATGAGACAAACTATTTATGTTTTGAAGTTTTGATACAAATGAGATATTTATAATTGTTTAGTTTAAATATTTTTATCAAGGTTTGAGCTAATCATGGCAAGTGGATTGCATTGCTAGGTGTTGTCCATATCCTTGTTCATGTTCCCTAATTATAGTAGTTTAGTGTTCATGGAGTTGTCACTCTTAATGACCCATATGAGACTTTGGTTCCAACATCCTTATATTCTATGATTGTTTTCTGGTCAAAATTGACCTTATATTTCATTGTGTTTATGCCTGGTGTTGGTACCTAGTGCTAATGTTCATGCATGGTATTGATGTTGGTGCTAGTGCCTGGTGCCTAGTGCATGGAACCTGGTATCTCATACCTGATGCCTAGTACCTAATGCTTGGTGCTTGGTGCTTGGTACTAGTATTTGGTGCTTGGTCCTTATGCTTGAAGCCTGGTGCTGGTGTTGGTACCTGTGTTGGTAGTAGTACTTGGTTCGTGGTATGTGGTATTGGTGAGCTATGGACCTCCTTTAAACCCAACAATGAACCATTTCTGTGCCTTGGGATTAAATCAAACATCAAGAAATGTTGCATGTGTGCAATGGTCAATTGCTGCTATAATGTATGCTCATTCATATGAGCAATTCATTTTCTTTGTATAGTGCATTGATTGATACTAGGATTTTCTGGCTCATCGTATCACATCTTTATGGATTTTTGATAGCTTAGCGTATGAAATAAAATTGCTTTGCAACTTGTGTGCATGTTGGGAGCTACATTTAACTTTTCAAACTCCATCCACTACCATAGTTTTTTAGGTTATCAGTATGGCATCTCCACTCGTATTTATTATGAAAAAATATTATTAGGATAAGGATTGATCTTGTGTGATGTGACATCTATATTCTTTGGAGGTTTTATTTTATATATTGTCGATGATGTAGCAATATTAAATGGGCTTGTGAGTTGATGATTCTTACGATGGATGCTTGGATATATAGCCCAAACCTAAGCCGATCGCTACAAAAATTATGTGTGCAATGAATACGCAATTATATATATCATAACAAGTAATATAATGATAAGAAAATATTTTTCTCGTGGAGGTTTTTTATTATAAACTAATTTTTAAAACTAAAAAAAATAAAAATCAATTTTTTTGTGTTTTTATATTTTAAGGAAGCAAAATTAAAATAACTAAAAGTAAATAGGAATAATTAATTAAATTAGATTTAGTAATTAAGAAGATATATGAGAAAGTATCTAGTAATATTTAATCCCTCTATTTTCTAAACATGTGAATAACCAAAATCCCCTAATATAATTATCAATTAATTACACGATCAATTGAATCTAACTTAGCATGAATTTCTCTCTAAGTAAACTACACACCATATAGTAAGTAATTTAATCACAGTCTCATGCCAATTAAATTGCATACTACTTATTAAGTTCATCAATTATGGATCATATACATACGAATCATACATTTCTGCTTAGAAATTATGCATGTTATTTAATTAAGACAAATAACTAAATAATTCTTTCAAACCTATTTAATTGCCTCTATAGATAAATTGTTGGCCAAATAATTAATAGCATAAAATCATATTATATAATATAATAATTTAAAATTATAATTGGGATAAAATATTAGATCATCACATGGTAAAAATTGGGTTCATAAGATCCCTAAATTAATAAATTAACTAGACAATGTTTTCTAGAAAACTCATATTTTTCATAAAAGAATACATAAAAATTAATAAATAAAATAGTAGAATAAGAAATACAATCAATCTCTTAATTTTATTACTAATTTTCTCATGAATCTCTAATTAAGTTGTATCTCCTTTTGAATTTTTCTGTATTTTTTCCTCTTTTTTGCTCCAAAAAATGATCAAAAATATGCTAATAGTGGCTCATTAAGATTCATGAGGTGAGTAGGGGCTTAAATATTGCTCAGGTGCAATTTATATCATCAGATCAGCTTTAGATCAAAGGCTTTGAGATCAAAACAAGCAAAAATAACAACACCGGCCAATCACAATGTGATACCTGGCATATAGAATTATTGGGCGAATTAGAGCGCGACGCGTGGCAGGGAAGACCGATCCGGGTCCATGCATGCTGAGTCAGTGCCACACGGCGCAATATGATTCACGATAATGGATGGTATGATGCACGGATGGAGCAACTACATAAGTAGATTGGCGACATGTGGCGTGAAGGTTTGACCACGCTTAAACTCGACATTAACGTTGTGCTAACACGTGGCACACGGTTTGTCACTCCTCACACTTGGTAATCTATGATTCGTTGTCCCTACTTGTGTGGCGTCTGTGTGGCTTGCGCAGTCAGCTCTTCTGTTTACTTGGTTGGCCACGCAGTAACTTCTGATTGGTCCTACGTTAAAAATTCATAAAAAATCAATACAAATTTTTAAAAATTCCAAAAATTACATTTTCTCTCATTTTCACTAAAAAGTTTGTATTTTAATATTTTTAGTCTCATTACTATTTATTGAACAAATTAGTAAATATTAAGTAAAAATGCACTAATGACTCTACTTTTATATAGTCATCACAAGCCCGATCCAACTAACAGCTTAAGCCATCAAAAAGGACTTGTTTGTGCCCGTGTGTATGCCTGTGCCCATGTGTGTGCTTTATAACTACACTCGTATGAGGGACTCACCTATGCATAAGAGCTTTGGTGTTGTAAGGTCGACCTCAAGCTTAAGCTATGAGATGGTCGACCTCGAGTTGTAAACGTATTTTCTTTTACATTTATACCATTCTAATACGTTGTTATGTATATAACTTATGTAATCGATACGTGTACATGTAATATTTTATATATACATGAGCTTCATGAGAGAGCTACACATTCTTACACAATTCTCAAAATTTTATTTAATTTTTTTCTCTGTAAATTAAATCAATCCTAATAATTGTTTATATTTTTTATTTTATGACACCATTATAAATATTATTAGAGTTTTTTTTTAGTAATTAGAACAAAGATTACTTGTTTGTAACAGAGAGGGCAAACGTTTATCTTCCCAATAATTGACTATTACTTTAGAAACTCTTGCAGTCAACTAATCTAGTCCAATGTTTTGCAAAATTGATTGGAAATTTTGAAATTATCGTGCACATTAGTTTTTAAGGATATTTTTGGTATATCCTTTTGAAAAAACGGAGAGAGAATTTCCAACATAATGATATTTTTAAACATAAGCATTTTTCAAAGTTTTCTTTTTTCCAATCTCATCTTCTAGGAAAATCTCCAAGAACTTGAATGCATGCCAATCCCTCTAATATATATGACCACCTTGCTCTATTTTCCAACAGGGTATGGAAAATATATTACAATATAATGTAAATATTAATTGCACCCTCCACAAAGAAACAAATTGAAAAGTATTTATCCCATATACAATTATGTTTTGTCATGAACAAAATTGACTCAAAAACTTGCTCTGTAAGTTTTTAATGCAAAATATCTAGAAAATGACGCTTACTTATAGGTATAAATTGAGATAAAATATTTATGAGATAATATATTAATTTTTAAAACTTATTTCATTTTATCTCTAATGATATAAGATGATAATAAAATGATACTAATTATAATATCTTAATTGTTATTAATTGATCTAAATGAGACAAGTAAGAATACAAAAATAAAAATATATATATGATAAATGATAATTTATAAAGTAAATTTAATAAGAAAAAATGATACGAAGTATACTTAAAGTTATATCCATTAAAACAACAATCTATATAATAAAATAAAATCAGATGAGATGAGATGAGATGATATTTAAATTGAATGTGACAATATTACATCATAAATCCAATAGAAATATTAAATTAACATAAATAAGATAATACTATATATTTTGTATCTCAAATGTGAGAATAGGTAATCCAAAGCTTGAACTTTGAATTTAGAGGAAGAACTTACATATGATTTTTCACATAAAATGAGAGAATTAATCCACTTAAATCATAAATATCTAACTAATTTTACATACCAACTTATAATGTAATTTTTATGTTTATGTTTAATTTAGTGTGGCTTGCATTTTAAAAAATGAGATATAAAGATCAAGAAAGATTAATAAAAAAATATACCAATATATATCTTAATGAGATAAAAGTCCAATCAATAAGTTAGTAAATGAACTTACCTTTAAATCTCATAATAAAAAATCATAACTAAAAAATCTATTTTCATATAATATTAGAGTAAGATGGTAAATATACTCTAATCTTCATCTTATAATTAATAAATTAAGCATCAAAATGTTAAAGATTATCTTATTAATAATTTATTTATTTTACAAATTAACCTATAATAATATTTTGTAATATTAACAAAAATTAATATCTATAATTATTAAATAAATTTTTATTTATATAATGTATATAAAAAATTGGGGAGGGACAATGACAAATGAGTAAAATTATTTGATCTTTTGGTTAATAATGATTGGTTTAAATATGAGTCCGTTTTTGGAGATATTGTTTCTTCTTCTTTAATCAAGTATACCATAATGAGGTCAAAGTTACATATTTATTTAATTAATAATGAGTCTAAATCTCACTCATGCATATGGTTAAAAATGATTTGTCCAATGGGGCAACACATGTGTTACTGTTTTCTAAAGGATGTTTTAACTTATGGAAAAATCATGTAATTCTTTTTTTTAAGTTCTTTGGCGCTTGAAAAAGCTGTTCAAAGTTGTATAAACAAAATGCAAATACATTTGAAAAATTAAGTTTAATTTTGTATATATAGAAAATATTTTAAATAAAAAAATTAAATTTTCTATAAAAGAATACATAACTAACACTTAATGAAACTATAATAAGCATTATATTTACAATAAATTCGTTGAGCTCAACCGCTTCTTATTTATAATTTAATTAAAAATACACAGTTTTATTTTAATGTTAAATTAATTTTTAAAAAATGTATATATTTAAAATATCATTCAATTTAGTGATTAATTTTTTGTAAAAGTTTATTTTCACTTTCTTTTAATGTTATAATTTAGGTCAATATTTTTTTTTATAAATTAATGATTTTATTTTTAATTAGTATTTTTTTTTCTTTCACCCGAAGAATTTTAAACTTAAATATAGGTATGCAATTTATGAATAGAATTTGAAACCACTAAAAACTTAAATTTTACTTTAAGACAATTTATAATGTTATTCAAGTTTTATATTTATGTCCATTATATATATATTCCTCTACATTAAATAAAGATAAAAATATAATTAATTTTAAAGAAAGATAAATCTCCTTAGTCCTAAACCCAAATATTAATACAAAACTATATGTGTTTTCTTATTAATCTGATCAATATTATCTATCAGTACATAAAAAGAGTCCTTCAGCCTCTATTTATAGCCTCTCTCCTTTTCTTTTGCACACTTTTTTATAATTTTTTTATTTGTTGTTTTAATTATAGCCTCTCTTTTTTTCTCTTTTCTTTTTTTCTTTTTTTCACTTTCTTTTTAATTTTTTAACTTGCTAGTTTTTGAATTTTTATTTCATATTTATCTCTTTAATGGATAATACAAATAAAAGTGATAATTTTTGGTATGATAAATGAATGACATAATAACACAAATGACTTTTATGCATAAAAAGAGTCTTCGAGGTACTATTTGTAACCTATCTTCTTCTTTTTTCTTTTTTTTCTTTTTTTTTCTTTTTGCACTCTTTTTTATAATTTTTTATTTGTTGTTTTAATTATAACCTATTTTTATTTTTTTTCTTTCTTTTTTCCTAGCACTTAGTTTTAATTTTTTTATTTGTTAGTTTTTAAATTTCTATTTCATATTTATCTCTTTAATTGATAATACATGATAATTTTTCACACAATATGATAAATGAATCGAACATGATATGATGACATAAATGAACTGCTAAAATATTATTTCATCTTAATTTTACTAACTTGCTTAACCCATCAACAAAATTATATTATATAAACTTCGTAAACTTAACTAGACATTTTTTTATTTAAATAATATATGAGCATGATATAGCAAACACATATATGTTACATTTATTAAATGGTTTGATAGAACTGGTACGAATTATCACCCATAAATCTTGCTTATAAAATAAAAAGATTAAAAAAATAAAATGTTTTGTAAGCTTATGATGAACTCGACACTAAAAGGTTGTTAGAGATATGCCAACAAAGTCCTACATTGTTTAAATATAGGGTGATTCATGAGCTTATACGGACTTAAGTTACTCCACCTAATAGGTTGATCTTTTGGGATGGAACCCAAGTTTCTTACATTTGATATCAGAGTTAACCTTAAACTTAGACATTATGGACACTTATATGACACTCTCAATTGCATAAGCTCTATCTACTTGAACCCAAGGCTTGACGTGGGTTTCATAATACGAGACTTATTGTGAGCTAGATAGAAGTTGAACTACAATGTAAAATATAAAGATTAGGAGTTGTTCAATTAAAGGGGATCTAAACACAGTATAAGGTGTAAAGATAATATGTATCTTCAATTGAGTGAAGTTGAATCATATGGTACTTCATTTGAAGGAGAGAATGTTGAAAATATGCAAACAAAGTCCCACTTTACCTAAATATTGGGTGATTTATGGTCGTATAATGACTTGGATTACTCCACCTAATAGGATAACCTTTTGATGGAGTCCCAAGTTTACAAAGAAGTGATAAACTGATAGTTGTAGGAAGCATAGGACTGGTTATGTAAAGAAACAAAGTGTAACCTAAAAGATAATTGTATGGATATTTAAGCTATTTAAATACAAGTTTAAGATAAATCTAAAAGGGTGTGATAGAGGGTACTAATGAAAAAGGAATAATGCTATTAAGGAGTAGATAACATCAAGCCATCGTACCCATATGATAATTCCTTGTGCACTAGACTTACACACACTACACTAATCTATAATAGATTTTTATAATAGAATTTTATTCCTATTTGGCTTAACATCTTTCCTTAAACTCATGGCATTAACAAGATTGTGAGTTTAGTTCTTAATTCTTTAAAACGAGTTGGGCCTAAAGGTGTTGTCATGGAATCTACTAATTGTGCTTGTGAGGGAGCGTATTCCACAAACAATTCTCCAGCCATCACTTTTTCCTTGATGAAATTAAAATTAATATCAACATACTTGATTCTTAAATGTAAAACTGAACTTCTAGCAAGCCATCTTGCACTGATATTGTCACAATAAATTGTTGGTGGTTGTGACAGTTTTATTTGTAGTTTTCTTAGTAATTTTAGAATCTATAGAATCTCTATAATTGTTAAAGCCAAAGTTCTAAATTCAACTTTTATAGATGATCTTGATACTACTTTTTACTTTCTTAATTTCTAGGAAATCAATGAATGATTTAGAAAAAAACAGTGCCCACTCGTGTTTCTTCTATCATCTCCACATATTGCCCAATCAACATCTGTATAACCAATAAGATTCAAACTATTTGTTTTGTATAGTATTAATTCATAATCAAATGAGCTATGAAAATACCTAAACAAATGTTTTATTATACTTCAATGACTGATAGTGTAAATATTGATACAATTTATTAACAAAATATGTTATGTTAGGCCTGATAAGGGTACTATAGTGTAAAGCTCTTATAATAGTTTTGTACAAAGTAGCATCTTGTAACAATTCTCCATCATGTTTTCCTCTTAGTAAATGAGTTGAACTGTGTTTGGCATCTTGTAATTCCATTATTTCCAATAGTTGAGTTATGTATTTCTTCGGCTGAGATGTAAACTAAAAGATGTTCAAATTGCATACTTAACATGTTACTACATTTTAAAACTAATTAAATATGGGTTATTTTACTCACTTTTAGTTTTATCTTCGTTTTGCATTTTCTATCATCTCTCTAAACCGTAGCCATTCTTTCTTCTTTATCTATCTTCATTTTTTAGATTTTGTCTACTGATGAGAAGTACTCTCCTGTCGGAGTTGGCTTGAGTTAAATAACATTGACCATGATTTGTAGTTTTTTCATCTAGATTTTTCTAGTATGGATTTTTGAGGTATGCGTTTGTTATTTTTAATTTTTAATTTTTACCAATTTATAATTTAATAACCTACACAAAGCGGTCAAGCATGCAATCATGTATAAGAATAAAGTGTGGAAATAAAATAATAACACATGATATTATTAGGTAGAAACAACCTAGGCCACAACCATGACCTAAGAGAAAAAAACCTCTGGTCCATCGGACCACCTAACTTTCCATTATGAAAAACAAATATTCGAGTACAAACTTGGTCTTATGCTACCCTCCCTAGGATACTATCCCAATATACCTTACTTACGAACATCTGCTTTGTTTTCACAGTTTCCAATATTAGAGTAAGTGGTTTTCAGACCAACGTTCCTATAAGCTTCCCGCCAATCAGATACGTTCCCAAATTAACTACAAAATGGTTAGCACAAAAACACAAGTACCCGTGTGTGTTCTAGAACAGATTTAATAATGAATAATCCTAACTAGATGATTCAAAACATATGTCACTTAAATCAAATCAACTAGTAAATCCTAGAGCAAAAAGGTGAAGCACAAGTTCAATAAAAATAGCTTCTTTAAAGATTAATAATCAAATCAAATAACTATGATATGACAAAAAACATTATTTGAAATAACAATTTAAGAACAAAAATAAAGAAGAAACCATAAGAACATATTATCAAAATATCATAAAATAATTAGGCTTATTAATCAATCAAACATAACCATCAATATTTGATAGATTAACTAAATAAAGAAGCCTAAAGAATTATGATCTTATATTTGTAAAATAAGAGAGAGAAATTAAGAAGAATATAATAATGCTCAATATTGTATCTAAGTCTTTTTACTACTTCACATGATTCTTTGAGCTCTTGCACTTGTTTTTTATTATCTTCAACAAGCTTATTATTTTCTTCTTTCAAACCTACAAGACTCAAATTCAAAACACTATTTTGTTCTTGCAAAATATTATTCACTTCTTTTAATTTATTAGAAAAAAATTCATGTGTCTCAAGTTATTCATTTAATTTTTATATTTTTGTATTTAAACAATTATTCTCTTCTATGGCTCTAAGACATTTACATAATAATTCTTTAGAACTTTTTACATTATATTTAGAGAGAGAAGAAGATTCAAGTTCCTCATCATATGAGCTATAATCCTCAATATAATGATCCATAACAAAAATCCGTAGGACTAATACTAAGTGTATCTAGTGTTGTCTCTGATACCAATTGAAAGTTTATAAGATATGGACCTAATTAACCTAGATGGGGTTGAATAGGTTATTTTTAATTTTTACCAATTTATAATTTAATAAACTAAACAAAGCGGCCAAACATGCAATCATGTGTAAGAACAAAGTGCGGAAATAAAATAATAACACACGATATTTTTAGGTGAAAACAACCTAGGCCACAACCATGACCTAAGAGGAAAACCACTAGTCCACCGAATCACCTAACTTTACACTATGAAAAACAAATGTTCGAGTACAAACTCGGTCTTAGGCTACCCTCCCTAGGATAATGCCTCAATATACCTTACTTACGAACTCCTGCTTTGTAATTTCCAATATTAGTGTGAGCAATTTTCAGACCAACATTCCAATAAACTTCTCGCCAATCAGATACGTTCCCAAATTAACTGCAAGATGGTTAGCACAAAAACACAAGTTCTTATGTGTGTTCTAGAACAAATTTAATAATGAATAATCCTAACTAGATGATTCAAAACATATGCCACTTAAATAAAATCAACTAGTAAATCCTAGAGCAAAAAGATGAAGCACAAGTTCAATAAAAATAGCTTATTTAAAGATTAATAATCAAATCAAATAACTATGATATGATAAAAACAATTATTTGATCTAACAATTTAAGAACAAAAATAAAGAAGAAGCCATAAGAACATATTATCAAAATATCATAAAACAATTAGGCTTATTAATCAATCAAACATAACCATCAATATTTGATAGATTAACTAAATAAAAAAGCCTAAAGAATTATTATCTTATATTTGTAAAATAAGAGAGAGAAATTAAGAAGAATATAATAATGCTCTTGTGTGGTTGACTGAAACAATGAATAATGAGTTTTATTTATAGGAAAAATTAAAACTTTTAATCCTATGTAATTAATAAATATCCTCTTTATTACAAATATGATTAGTAATATTCATTAATTAAGGAAACTCTTATATGATTGTTAAATATCTTTTCTATTATAAATAGTATTAGTAATACTCACTAATTAAGAATACTCCTATTTAAAGAAGGGTTCTTTTAAAATAGATTTTATGTTATCTTTTATGCTAAAGATTTCAGCTATAATTTAGAATATATTTTATCTAATATTTTAGCATATTTTATTCCATATTTTAGCACTAAAAATAATTTTAGATTTATAAGCATGTGCTATTAGATGCATAAATGTAATCATATGTGTCTTAGTTATCAAAGATATACCTGAAGTACAATTATTTATAACTCGAGCATTTGTTTGGTTTTTCTTGATAGACTTGATAATAGACCTAAAAACAAATTTACAGATATATATTTTGTTCACGAAAATAGCTAACACTCATAGTGCTTGCAGGTTCTATTTACATTTTAACTTTATGATTTTTTTTTCAATTATTAAATAGTCAAAATAAAATAATTCTATGTATCGTAGTAATTAAAGATATACCTGAAGTACAATTATTTGAAAATCGAGTATTTGTTTGGCTTTTCTTGATAGCCTTTATAAGAGGCCTAAAAACAAATTTAAAAATAAATATTTTATTCATGAAAATAATCAACATTATGATTTTTTTAATTATTAAATACTCAAAATAAAATAAAAAATCTTGTATATTTAAAATTAATTATGCTTAGCATAGTACGATGATATTTTAAATAAATAAGTGGTTTGTTTTTTTATTATATATTAATTATGCTGTTAATTTTTTAAGTTATATTATTTAAAAGTTTGTTTTTTGTGCACAATTTATAAAAAAAAAAAAGAACAAAAGTAAACAAAACTCAAAATGAAATTACAACGCCTACGTGTGCGTGCAACAAAGCTAATAATCCTTAAAATGATTATGAATTAATTTGTTTTCCTGTCTTTGTTCGGCAACAAAAATGATGTAGTATATCACTTACTACCTTACTAACCCCCTCTCCACCGAACCCATCTTCTTTAGTTCATTTAATTTTAGATTCAATCACGGATTCGAAGAGACGTAAATATCATCTCATTCTCACCAACTTGTTGTTAATTTAGCGTTGGTTACAATGATAGGTGGGGCAGAAATTAAAAGGTAAAAATGCACGAAAAGAAAAGTAAAACTAGTAATTCCTAAAAGCTACCGCTCTTTATTCTTTGTACCAAAAAGAAATAGTATTTTTTTATGAAATAAATTATGGTACGAATTAAATAATTATTAATTAAAATATTATAAATAATCAAAATCGATATAATAAATAATTATTAAATAAAATATAATAATTTTATTTTTTTAACTAATTTTATAAGTATATCTTTTTTAAATGAAAACACATGTTACTGTTAGAACAAACCGGTTTGCTTTTCTTATTATTGTTATTTTGCCACAACTCAAATGAAAAACACACGATCCATGTTTGCTTTTCATTCTATATATCATGTGTGCATTGTACCAGAAAAATAATAATTAATTGTGGTCTTATATTCCAAGAAGAGTATAGTAGTTTTGACCGTTTCTATATATATAGTAGTTTTAAACGTGTTTGGCATGATACAATTTCACAATTCTGCCTTTTGAGCTAACATAATCGGTATTATCCGTGGGTAAGCGACCCAAGTCATTGACCCATTTTTGATATTGTATAAAGTTGAAATGTATAAATAACTATAAATATATGTGTGTATGAAAATAAATATAAAAATGATTATTATTCTATCCAAAATTGAAATAGGTAATGAATGGATCCTTTTCTAACCCAAATTGACTCTAACGGGTCGGAAACTCACTTGATGAATTACAGAGTTAAATTATCATCATTAATATCAAGTAAATTAATAAAAGAAATAAAAAAAAAAGTTAGTAAATTTAATAATTTAAGACTTGAAACATAATGGAATGATATTATGTAATAGGATCGAATTGAAATAATTTAAATATTAAAATGATTAATTTTAATGTGCACACGGCTCACATTTGTCTAAAGGCACCAATATTAGGCGTGTTTCTCTCTCTCATAAAGAAAATTTTAGCATTGGATTTTTAGAAATCATGGCTATTTTTTTCTTTTTGCATGCAGGCTTTATTATATCATAATCTTAAAAGTTTTACTTTTATAATTCTCACATCCTTTTAAGTTTATCACCCTATTTTTTACTTATAATATTTCTTTTTTTTATTTTAAATTTTTTACTTTAAATATCTTATAATTTGATATTATTTAAATTAATTTTTAATTGATTAAACATCTTACATATTAAATTCATATTAATTAAAATCAATTTGTTTAATATTATATAAATTTTAATATTATTATTTTATATAATTGATTAAAAAAATTTCACAGAAAGTTTAATAAAAGACTCAAATAATGATAATTATAGTTTGGATGTTGAAGATAAAGTTCTGGTTGGACAATATTAAAGTTTAGCTCTTTTGATACCAATTTATGATTATGTGGCTTACGTTAAACATCATTGGTGAAAAAGATAGATCTACAATCGGTAATATTAAATTAGATATACATAATAAAGAAATAATATTTACTATGAATAAATGTTCGAATGTAAAATATTTCTATTTTATTATGTCAAAGAATTCCATTGTTTCATGTTTTAGGTAGAATATTGCATTAATTGATTCAATCAAAAATTAAAATAAAGAAGAATAAATAGCATATAAACTAATAATTAATAAATAAAATATTGTTGAGGATAATATATAAAAAGATATATTTATTTTATTTTATTATTCTATTATTTTGACATAATTATTAAAATTAAAATGTAAAATTATAATATATATATGGAATTGTTTTCAATTAATATTGTTAAATTTTATGTTTATGTTATTTGATATACTAAATAAGCATTTAATGTGTATTTTATTATCATATAAATGTATGTTAATCTTCATGTGTGAGCTTATAGACTATAAGAAAAGTTTGAATTGTTTTAAACACACTAAAATAACGTAACAAAATGCAAGAATCTAAAAGATTAAAATAGAGTACTTAAATCACTTAATATGAATATATAGGAAGATAATTCATATAGTTTAATAATTGGTGTGATATTTCTTTTTATTTTAGTTATTTTTTAATTTAACTTAGTAACTTGGAATATTAGAATTAATTATTTCATATTTTGGACTCACTTGGTAATAATACACCGTAATGATTTTTGTAATTAGTGTATGGATAAGAAACATATAGCTTTAGATGGCCCTTATGTTCTAATGATACACAACCATCACACGTCTATTTAAACTACCTACTAATATGTATCACATGGAAGTAAGTATTTCTTATAAATAAGTTATTTAATTAGCATCAATATTTTCACCGGTAATCATTTTTTTTATAAAATTAATTAATAGTTTATTTCAATACAATCTAATGATATTGCATGTAGATTTTATGTCACGTGATATATGAGTAATGTTATATACAATCCAAGAAGAGATGGTCAATAATTAATAAATATTAATTAAAATGTGTATTTGAATCTTTATGCAATTAATATATTGTTTTTACTTGAATATGATATATTTATTTATGTAGTTTATAAGAAAAAATGTACACAAGAGAGATTTGTGGACATAAATATATTTATCTCATCGACAAAATAAATAAAACATGACATTATTATATTTTGGATAAGAATTAGATTAAGTGATTAATTAAGATCTCATGTAGTATTATTTTCTATTTAGTTTGATAAGAATGATAATATTTTAATTGTAAAAAAGAAATGTATTAAAAATGAGTCCAAGTTTTATAACTAATTAATCACTAATTTTATATCAATGATTGATTAAGTATGTACAATAACTAATATTACTTAAATGATGATATTATCATTACTAATGGTAGATATATTGAGAATGTGATATATTTTATAAGTATATTCTATATATATTATAATTATAAGATTTTAAATTTTAAAAAAAAAATTGTCTTTTAAGATAGTTAATTTATTAACTGCCCCAAAATATTAGTTAAAACCAATCCCAAAAAGCTACGAAGACAATTATTGAAATGTCTTCTAAGACGGTTACTAACCATGCATACCAAAAAATAAGTTCAAAATAATCCACAAAGACTTTTCAAAACGATTGTTATTTTACCTTTTCAGATGGTTATTAACCATCCCAAAAGGTCATGTTTTGGGACGTTTATAACTGGTAAAACAAATATCCCAAAAGATGATTTTTGTGATAGTACCCGGGCCAATTTGGACTTTTCAATTGAAACTTTATTATATTTAGAAATTTAAACTTTATTTTTTGTTGTATTCTTCTTTACATATGAATGAAAGTTTTCATAAAAAAAAATGAAGATATATGATAAAATTAAATAAATAAATATAGTGTTGGAGGCTAATACACAAGTAGATAGAAGAAAAAAAATATTATTATATGCTCGTATTTAATTAACGGTAATATGTATGATAATAGATATATTTTAGAGTATTTATATGTTTGATTTGACTATTAATCTTTAAAAAAATATAAAACATTCAAATAATAACATTAATGATCATTTCTTTCATAACATACAAAAATATATTAAAATATTCTTTTTTTTTTTTTACACATTTGTATAATCATTTATTAATTTTTTTTTTCTCATTTAAAAATTAAAAAAAAATTAGTTTTAAATTTTACTTAATTTTTTATTTTATAAATTTTATTTTAATATTTATCCTTATTTTGATTCTAATAATATTAATATTATTTTCATTTAATCCAAAACCTACTAACATTCTAATTTTTACTAAATTCCCATTGTACAAACCAAAATCACGTAATTGATTTATTTCCTTTACATCCTAAACCCACTCTATATATTATTTCCTTTACTCCTAACCCACTCTATATAAAGGAGTATGTCGTTGCATTAAGAGTTGATTGAGTTAAATAGTTTAATTGAGTGCTCTGTTTTGGTATGTTTCCAGATTAAAGGTGATGTATGCGATTTTATAAAAGGAAAAGAACGTTCTCGTGCATTAGGTTGTAATAATTTGTGACGCTATACCATACTAACATTACACAACAAATAAATTTAAATAAAATCAATTTTTATTAAATTAATTTGCTTTCATTGATTAATTTTTGAATTAAAATTTTGCAAACTGAATATTGTCGGAAAATAATTTTATATATTAGAGATTTTAATGATTTTTAATGAATAGAAAATATAAATAAAAATAAACATATATTGTATTGTATACATTAAATAGATATATATAACAACTAAATAGGTATATAAATTAGAAGCTATTACACACGTAATCAGAATAAGTATTAAATTACATATAATATAATTTTTGTTATCGCTATACGTTTAAAATTTCAAACTAATAAGGTCTTTATTTTCATTATCTCGCTATACATGGAAGTTGTTATATGTTGTACAGCTTTAGAATTATAATATCTTCGTCTTTGTTATATATCAAAATCGTTTTATGATATAAAACTTTAGATTTATTAGATTTTTGTTTTTATTATCTGGTTATATAATAAAAAATTAACATAATTTAAAAGTTCTTATTATTATCGTTAACGATACAAAAAATACAAATACTATGGAATCAAACACAAATATAAGTCTTAAAAACTTTGTACAAAACAAAACATTTTTTAAATAGATTAACAAAATACCAGTGATAATTGTCGCCACTACTCTCACCCGCTTTTGTTGGGTGTGAACCAATTATCCCTAATACAGCGTTATGAAGAAATAAAACAAATGTATTGCGCAAAAGTTACTTAGTATAATTTTTAGTAGCCTCACAAGTTTTAATCCAACCACGATTAATATATCAATTCTATTTTTAATTAAAAAAAGCTTAATTTTTTTTTTCAATTTATAATTAACTATTACATTAATTATATTAATCAAAGTATACTTAATTAGTATGTAATATACAACGTGGACTTTTAGATGTCATTTTAGTTCGAAGAATCTGATATTGGGAGATTGTTTTAATTTATCTCAAACTCTCTGGTTATTTATTAAAGTTGCATTTTACTCTTTGGTTATATTAATAAAATCAAATCATTTGCATAAAATAATTATTTAAATTAAGAAATTTTATGATTAATAAAATTAAAGAAGTAAGTTGATGTTAAATTATTTTAAAAAATAAATAAAATTAATTATAAATGAGATATTATCAATTTTATTTTTATCGATATTATCATAAATAATGTGTATCTATATCATAAATAAGTTGATGTTAATTAATATGGAATATACAACGTGGACTATTCTATAACCCAAATATATATTTTTCACCAAATTAATCTTAACTATTAATTCTTGGCCGACTCTAAAACGCCAAGAAGATGAATACGCGCGCAATGATATCCTGAATTTAAAAAAAAATAAAAAATAAAAAAAGTTGAAGAGAACAATTATTAGATTAGAAAAAGAAAAGAAAAAAGTAACCGATTGCCGATGTTCAACAGGATGTATCTTAAGGTTTCTTTACCACGTGGAATAGTTTAATAATGGGTGGAATAATTTAAGCCACTAACTAGTAACTACCCTACTACCACCAATTTAGATCATTAAAACAAAACCACAATCTCATTTGCAATCGAAGAAAAATCCAATTAAATACGATATTAACAAATAATATTAGCTTCTAAATAAGGAATATAATGATATCGTTAAAAGCATGTTTATTCTTTCTTAATTGACTATTATTATTATTATTATGATGTTAAGTTTGAAAAATATTTGAGATCAAAAGTAAAAAAATATGATAAAAGTATACAATAATATACAAAAAAATTATTACTTTTTGATAGAATATTAAGTTTATTTATTATAAAAAAAAATATTAAAAACTTAAACCATGTAAGACATAAAAATACATAAATATATATATATATATATGCATATTTTTTTAATAATTATATATTTTCTAAATAAATTATAACTCAAAAATATGAAATTTAATAAGTTTAAATTTAATAACATATAATAACTAAAAAAATACACGTATTTGTATTAAGGATGTTAACAGAGGAAACATGACAAGATAGGGGCATGGAGGATATCCCATCACCTATTTAAATAATTGTAGGGGTATAGTGAGGATTCTCCATCGTAGTTTTGGATTTGTTTTTATTGTGATAGAGTCTCTACCACCGAAAAAACTTAATATAAACTATATATTTTTAATAGTCAAACTCAACATAAAAATTTAATTATATATGTTTATTATACAATTACATATAATAAACTTAAAATTTTGAATACGAAATATATTTAAATTAATTATTTTATTATTTTAACAATTGTTAAAATAATTATTATATTATATTTTTATAATTAGAGTACTAATTTAATAATAAAAATAATATTTTTTAATAAAATCATTAAATTTAATTATAAATTTATGTAAATATATAATATTTTTTTAAATAAAATATAAGAAAAAAAAAAGACTTGATCTCATTCCTATCATACACACGAATTGTGTGAAATGATTACACAAGTATACGTATCGTAACAAGTAATATAATGATAAGAAAATATCGTTCTTATTGAGATTATTTTATTAGAAATTAATTTTTAAAACTAAAAAAAATAAAAATCAATTTTTTTGTGTTTTTATATTTTAAGAAAAAAATTAAAATAACTAAAAGTAAATAGTAAGATATATTAGAAAATATCTAAAAATATTTAATCACCCAATTTTTTAAACATGTGAATCACTAAAATCCACCCAATATAATTATCAATTAAATTACATAATCAATTGAATCTAACTTAGCATATATTCACATCTTAAGTAAATTACACAATATATAATAATTAATTTAATCACTCTTATGTCAATTAAATTATATATTACTAATTAAGTTTATCAATTATGAATCACATATATAAGAATCATATATCTATGCCTAAAAACTATGCATGTTATTTAATCAAAACAAATAATAAAATAATGCTCTCAAATATATTTAATTAAATCTGTAGATAAATTATTGGTGAAATAATTAATGACATAAAAACCAAATTAAATAATATAATTAAATTAAAATTCATAATTTGGATAAAATATTAAATCATCATAGGTGAAAATTGGGTTCTTAAAATTTCTAAATTAATTATATATCATTTTTTTCATAAAATCATAGCTCCAAAAATTGATCAAAATTATGTTAATGATGACTTGTTAGGGTTTATAGGATAATTAAGAGATTAAATATAACTTGGTAGAATCTGAACCGTGAAATCAATTTTAAATTAAGAGTTGAGATCAAAACAATAAAAATTAACAATGCCAATGAATAGACACTTGGCACGTAGTATGCAGAATTTATAAGACGAATCAGAGCACGATGCGTGAGGAAAGGAGATCGGTCCGAGTAAACACTACTAAGTCGACACTAATTGATATAACGTGCTATCTTTTAATTGGTCTTACGTTAAAAGTTCATAAAAAATTCATAAAAATTTCAAGAAAAGTCCAAAAAAATTAGAAATTATATTTTCAAACAATTTATATACAAATTTAGAATAAAAATTTATGCTTTAATATTTATGACCTCGAAATAATATTTATTGATTAAAACAAACAAATATTAATAAATTACATCCCTAATACACATAGTTCATTTATAATTTTTTTATTCTTAAACGTTTAATATAATTTTTTATAATTAATAAATTTATAATACACTAATAAAATATTAATAAATTTTTATATATTTTTATTATAATTAATGTACTTTTACCATCATCCTTTCATTATTTTTTTCAGTACATAAAGATACATGATATTCCATTTACATCGAATTACTTATTATGATTATAACTTTCCACATAGATTAATTAGAATTAATTAGAATTTTTACGATTATAATTTGCCAAAGAGATTAATTAATTAGGTGATCTGGCAATATGTTGAACTTGATAACAAAAACGGAGTTACGTATAAACAAAATAAAGGGATGAGAGTAGAAAAAAAATCCAGACGTAACTTAATGTATAAATTGTTATTAATAAAAAAAAAAATTATAACTATAACAATTTAAATTGTAATAATACTGCCACACAAAAGATTTAAATTTTATATAGTAATTATATAAGGATAAAAATTAATTAACAGAATTTAAAATATCACATTTCACAACCACTAAACGACCTGCCGGCGAATTACAAAGGTGTGCTTAAATAAGCCACTGAGGCTCTGATCTCTACGTCACTATCCTAAACGAGTAGTAATAAAATCTTCCAAAATTACTGTAAAAATTCGTCTATTTGCTCCAAAGAAGAGCCTCTTTCTCATTTATACTTTATTATTTACATTTTATACCTTCTGGAATATGCTCATTTTATACCTGTCTCTTTCACATAACTGAACAAGCATTAGGATTTTCATCGCTGAACATCTGAGGAGCATCGTAGTGATGAACAGGAACTCCGTATCCATGATTATCATACGATGTGTGAGCTAAAGCTTGATTAACATGTGCCTGATGAGCTTGAGCTTCCATAACATAATGGTTATGAGCTTGAACATGTGATCCATCGTAATAATACATACTCGGTGCAGGTGGATATGGATATCCAAAGTACTCCATTTTGTTAACCTCAACTTTAGGTCCAGACTCCTCAGCAGCCTTCTTCGCTCCATCTCCTCCTCCACCACCGCCAGATTTGGCTTCTCCTCCACCATCTTTATTCTTTCCTCCGGCGCCGGCATCTTTTTTCTCGCCGCCGGCAGGTTTTGCATCTCCGTCTTTTTTCTCTCCCCCTCCGTCTTTCCCTTTCTTATCGCCACCACCGTCGTCCTTTTTTGCCGGTACGATCTCTACGTTTCTCTTCAGTTTCTCATTCAGGTGAGGGACGAGTACTTTTGCGTCCATTATGCCTTTGACTGTAACCAAATCTTTTGCTTTATCTACGTCGACCTTTTCAACTCCTATGATCATATAAATTAAAGCTTAGAATTTAGATTCTTGTATGGTGAAAAAAATTACAGAATTGCCATTGGATTAAGAAGTATTAATAAAAATTAATTAATTTGAAAATTGAAATAATCAGATTCTGACCTTTAGTCTTGTAGATGATTTTCCGTATTTTATGAATACAACCATCACAATGCAACCTGATCTTCAAAACGACGGTACTCTGAAACCACCGAATAAATAATATATTAATATCAGCTCGTGAATATAATTAATAATTAATTAATGATAATTATTATCGATTTAAAAGCAGTAATAAACAAGTCACGGAATTCAAAAAGTTTTCGATTATCTGAATCCCAATTGATACGAAATCAATTAATAATTTACTGACTATAGAGTCCTATGACCATTAAGTATTTGTTGTTACCTCTTTTGGTTTTTGTTCCTCGGGTTTCTTCTCCTCGGCCTTTGGTTTCTTATCGTCCGACGACTTTTCGTCTGACTTCTTTTTATCTCCGCCGCCGCCACCACCTCCTTCTTTTTTTGCCTGGGGAGTCAGAATCTCAACCTTCTTCTTCGTCTTCACTTCCAATTTCTCTTTAATAGCACCAGCGTCTACTTTCCCGTCTACCGTCAGTTTGTTGGTCGCACAGTCCGCTTTGACTCCTTCCACACCTTCAACAGCAAAAAAGACATTCCGTTAGCGATCGCTTATTAAGAATATAAAAAAAAAAAGACGCAAATCTGATTATCCATATTTTAAAACGTTGGATACTTTTTCAATACGGTGAAATCAGATTCCAATTCAGCCTAGTGAGTTAGAAACGAATCAAATTGAATACAAATTTCTGAATCGGACTATTAGATGCACACCATTGATATTTCGAACGGCCCTTTTGATTTTCTTGGCGCAACCTTCGCAATGCATGTCAATTTTGAAAACGACCGCCGGAGGACTGTCGTCTTTCTTGGGAGGAGAGGCCTCAGCGGGCTTCTTCTCACCTTCATTCTTAGCACCTTCTTTGAGCTGCCACAATTAGAAAGACAAAAACAATATTCAGAATTCAAGAACATTGCAAATATAGAATAGAGAAGGAAATTAAGCAATTAAAGGAGATTGATAACTGGATTATCAGTACTAACCTCACCCATTTGCTTGTAGAAGAATATTCGGAGCAAAAGATATTAAGACGTTGTTTTGTTTGATTGCTGAAGAATTGGATTGAAGAGAGAAAATTGAGACGAAGGTTTGAATATATAGCAAGTCGGGGTAGGGTTAGGTTAGTTGAGTTTAAAAGCAGCGAGGACTATGTAATATGTATGTATATGTTATATGGTGTATGTATGGTATGGGGTTTGGGATATGGGATGATGTGTATAATTAATAATGATTATGAGGTCAGCACATATGTGGTATGGTGGGGGCTGTCGTATATGACTAATGGCCACTAGCGAAAACTGTGGCTTCTTGTGAGTTGTGACAAGTCATCTGTATTTTTCTGGACCCAGACGTCTTGTTTGAATTGACATTTTTGCCATCATGATTTTGTTTTATTTTTTGATGCAATTTTTGACATCGTTTTGCGACAGTGACTATAATGGTTATTACGAGACTGCTTGCTTGCTACGACTGCGAGTACGTTTCACGTTGTTTTCCTGAAGTTTTATACATTAAGTTTAAGTTTGTTTCACGTGATATAATCTTAATAAAAATGGAATAAAAATATTTTTGTTTAGTTTCATGGTTAGAATAAAAAAAATTTAATATTATAATATTTGATTTATAAATAAAATAAAATAAAAAACATTATATATTATCTTAATATTTTTATATTTTAAAAAAATTAAATAATATTATTAAAATTATTATTTTTCTAAATAGTGTTTAAAATTTAGGGTTTTAAGATTTAAGATTTCTGGTTTAAAATTTGTGAATCTTGATTATTTTTTAATTTTATTATTTATTTAAAAATACAATTGATTTTTAATATCATTAAAAATTCACGTATTACTTGTTGTAATAAATTAATATCACTTTTATAATATTGATATTATTTTCAATTTTTTAAATTAACATATATTTTTAAATAAATATATTTAATAATAAATAAATTCAATATCATTATTAAAATTTTATATTTTTAATACTAAATTATATATATATAATTATAATTATAATTATAATATAAATTAATTTTTGATTAATCTAATTTGTGATTACAAAACCATATCACATGACTAATTGATTACAATTAATTTTGAAAAAAAGTTTGTGAATTTTTGTTCATAACTACCATTTTATTTATATGCGTCAATATTCTCTTATCTTTAATGGTAGTTTATATGGTGAAATTTGATTCAAGTATATTTAGATAAAAAAAAGTTGGTATAAAATTTATAACTAGATTATATAAGAATAATATTAGTAGTTATGTAACTTTTTTATGTATATAATTCTTTTATATAGTTTATATAATAGAGAGAAATTACAAGGCTAGCAAAATGATCATTTCATAAAACATTCTTGACATGGTTTCTCAGTAAGGTTGAATTTTTTTTCTCTTTTCTTGGTTTCATGTGTTGGTGTCTTCTAAATCTCGGTAGCACATCTTAGCAACTTCTCGTTCTGGTATATCAAGAACTGACATCATCACTTTGCATTTTTCAGTATTATATTTATGAGAAAATCTTCATTGATATTTTTTGGGCATTTTCTAAGCACTTTCTACTAGAATGGTGTCATTTGACAATATCTATTTAAGGTCCTTCTCTCGGTTCCTTTATTTTTTGGATATTTTTTTGCTTTATTTAGGGTTCCATTTATTTGCAATGGATGCTGCACCAATGTGTGTCAAATTTAAAGGCAAAATTATTCTACTTGGGTTTTTCAGTTTGAAAATTTTCTCAAGTGAAAAGACCTTTGGAGCCATATTGATGGCACAGATGTTGCACTAACATTCGATATTGAAAAATTCAAGAAAGTCGTGTCTTCTCCTTCTTAGGCTGTTCTTGATGCTCGAATCATGTCTTGGTTTCTTGGTTCAGTGAAGTCATATATCATCACCAACTTGCGGGCTCATCGCTCCGCTCAATCCATGTGGAATTATTTGAAGAAGGTTTTTCATTAAGATAATGATGCTCATCGCTATCAATTGGAACATGTAATTGTCATGTTTCAACATGGTAGTCTTTCCATCCAAGACTATTACTCGGCATTTTTGACTCTTTGGCATGAATATACTAATTTAGTTACAACATATGTTCCTGTTATTGCTTTTTCAACTATTTAGAATCTTCACAAGACTAGCCAGTGTGATCAGTTTCTTATGAAACTATGCTCATAATATGAATCGATTCACTCCTCTTGACTGAACAGATCTTATGCTCCTTCTATTGATATTTTTTTGGTGAGTTACTTCGCAAAAAAACAATGTCTTAGTACTCAATCTATTCTAGAACAATCTCATGGTAGTTTTGAGACGACAACTAGCTTATACAACGTGGATCACCTATGACTTCTAAAAATCCAAAATATTTATGTTATAAAGAATATGAGTATATTGTTTCCAATTGTCCTAAAAAATATTGTTCTTATTGCAAGAAAAAAAGTTATATGAATAAAGAATGTTGTATCTGTCCTCAGAAATGTTAGGCCCAAGCATTTCAAACTTCTATTGTTGTTCCTCTAGCATGAAATTCTGTAGCACGTGAATCTTTCTCAAGTGCTTCCTTTGATCTTACACCTTCTGCAGCAGCTTACTATACCCTTGAAATGACACAACATATGCTAATTTTAGCATTATCTATGATAGTGTTTCAAGGTAAAAATTCTACTACACTTTGGTATGTAGACTTGGGGGTTTCTAATCACATGACTAATACTCCCACAACTCTGACTCATGTTCGGCCCTATACTAGCCAATCTTCCATTCAGACTTCCAATGGTAATTCTTTCCTAATCGTTGTTGTTGGAAATGCCTCTTCTACATTTACTGATGTGTTTTTTACTCCTCAACTTTCCATGAATCTCATTTCTGTTGGTCAATTAGTTGATAACAATTGTGTTGTTAATTTTTCTAGTGATGGTTATGTTGTGCAGGACTAGGTAACAGGGAAGCCGATCGCGAAAGGACCCAAAGTGGGTGTTTATTTCCACAATTTTTACATGTTTTAGCATTTTCTCTGGTTTCTTTTATTAAGTATTTTGCTTGTAATAATGTTCCTAATCTTAGTACTTAGGTCATCTCAATACTCACATTTCATCTCATGTATTAAACTCAGGATTTCTTGGTAATAAAGAACGTTCTTCTTTATCTCTTAAGGGTGATTCTTGTAAACTTGGTACTAGAAAAACTATTTCATTTCCTTTGCATGCTAGTAGAGCTTCTCACAGCTTTGATCTTATCCATAGTGATGTTTGGGGACCTTCCACGGTTAGTTCACACGAAAAAATTAAATACTATATGAATTTCATTGATGATCATAGCAGATTCACTTGAGTTTATTTTCTTCGCTCTAAATATGAGGTTTTTCATACTTTCAATGAGTTTTTAGTGTATGATGAAAATCAATTTTCTACGAATATTAAGACATTATGCACAGATTCTAGTGGTGAATATTTGTCTACTAAGTTTCATACATTCTTGGCTTATAAAGGTATTATCCATCAACGTTCATGTTCTGCTACTCCCCAACAAAATGGAGTGCTCGAATGCAAAAATCGCCATCTTCTTAATATGGTACGTACTCTCTTATTAGAATATTCTATTCTATCCATGTTTTAGGTTAAGGCTCTAAAAAATGCTACTCACTTGATTAATCGTTTACCTTCCCAAGCTTTACACATAGAGTCTCTCTATTCTCGCTTGTTTGCTAAGCAACCTAGTTATGATAATATTTGTACCTTTAGTTGTGTATATTTTATCTATTTACCTCCTCACGAGTAACATAAATTATCTTATCAATCTATTAGATGTGCATTTTAGGATATAATGTGTGTCAAAAGAGATTTGTTTACTATGATACTACATTACATCGTACACATATTTCTAAGAATTTCATCGTACATATATTTCTAAGAATGTTATTTTCTTTGAAAATCAACATTTCTTTCTTGTGTCATCTTTGCTCTCTTCTTCTACTATCGTCCTCCCCTCATTTGAGCAGTAGTTCTCAAATCTTCTTCAAGTCAGTTCTTGCTCATGGTTTCTTTCAGTGGCTTATCTGATATATGATCTTAACATGCACCAGAATCAATTAATTGTAGCACCTCCAAAGCCTTTGGTACGTCGCTCTTCTCGATTGCTTGTACCCTCGGATAGGTATGGGTTTTCTTCTGGAAATTATATTTCAACTTTTACTATTTCATTATCTGATTATGATATTCTCACATGCAACTCACATTCTGTCAAGCATGACTATTAATGATAAGCTATGTAGGAAGAAATTACTGCTCTAGAGGCCAATCACACATGGGACATTGAGCCTTGTCATTCCACTATAGTTCCTCTGGGTTGCAAATGGTTTTACTCAGTTAAGGTTCACTCTAATGGAAGTTTGGATTGTTATAAAGCTCAACTTGTTTTCCTTAGGAACAATCAAGAATATGGTGTCAGCTAGGAAGATATATTTGCTCATGTGGCTAAGATGATTACTGTTCAAACGTTCCTAGCTCTTGCTGCTTCCAATGATTGGCCACTACATCAGATGGATGTTAAGAATGCTTTCCTACATAGAAATCTTAAAGAGTATATTTATATGTAGTCACACATGGGATTGTTTTCATCTCTGACCTCCAATGTGTGTAAGCTTTGTTGCTCTCTTTGTGGTCTCAAATAAGCTCCATGAGCCTGGTTTGATAATTTTTGAACCATTTTATTACAATTTTCCTTCAAGTAGAGAAAGTATGACACTTCATTATTTATTCAGAAATTAGACATGAGTATCGTTGTCCTTTTGGTTTATCTTGATGATATTGTGATCACTGGTTCTGATTCTACTTTCCTTGTCCAACTCAAGACCCATCTCTCAAAACCCTTTCATATGAAAGATCTTGGGTCTCTCACGATATTTTCTTGGTCTTAAGGTGCATCGTAGCCCCTTTGATATTTTACTAAATCAACATAAGTATACTAGTGATTTGGTGGCTATAGTTGGACTGCATGAAGCTATCTCTATCAATACTCCCATGAAATTAAATGTCAAGTTTCGCAAAGAGGATGGTGACTTATTGATCCCAGTTTATATCAAAAATTGGTAGGTACCATTGTTTATCTCACCATCACTAGACCAAACATTTCTTTTGATGTACAAAAGTCAGTCAATTTCTTCAAACTCCTCATCATCTTCATTTGGTTGTTGTCCATAAGATCATATGTTATGTTCAAGGCAGTTCTACACGTGGCTTATTCTTTCTTGCAAGAAATTCTCCCTATTTTGTTGCTTATATCGATGTTGATTGGCCTGGTTGTGATGATACATGTCATTCCATCATTGGTTGGTGCGTGTTCTTGGGCGATGTGTCTTGCTTGTTTTAAAATTATTTGGCTTCAAGGTTTGCTAGTTAAGTTAGACTTTTCTACGACCGATCCTACATCTTTACACGTCGATAATATAAGTGCTATTTAGATCACCTCAAATCCTATCTATCATTAGCACACTAAACATATTGAAGTTGATTATCACTTTATTCATAGCTTTTGAAATGCATATTATTCATCTTTTACACATTTCTATTGAACTATAAATTGTTGATATTTTCACCGAGGCTCACTCATTATCGACATTATTTCCTAAGTAGTAAATTAATGCTTCTTGATTAGTCCTCGTCAATTTGAAAGGGACTATCAATATTTATTTTCATTTATTTCAAGATTTGTTTTCATATTTATTTTGAGATTTGTTTTCATATTTGTTTCCATAATTTATGATTATTTTAATTAATTTAATATTTAATAGATTGTATAGGGATAATATTAACATATATATAACTTTTTTCACATATAAAATTCTTTTTCATCCCTTTTATATTATATTTTTTACTTATTTTTAATATATATATGAAAATTTCACGCTAAAGAAAATTTGGAAGTCATTACAATTTCACGCTATAGGAAATTTAGAAATCTAATGACTTCCAAAAGATTAAGCTTGAATGAATAATTTTAGAGTAAAATTTTATATTTTTATTTAATTTGAAAAATCCTGCATGCCCGGACCCAATAATAAATATGACAATACAAAGTTCAACTCGAGCCTAGCCTAATCACAAAGTTTTGGGGTGGGGCTAACCCAACTTACCTCCTTTCTGAATTCTTATTTTTGCTGCAGTGTAATTAACGGTTGACGAGGATCGAAATTTATCGCTTTTTTTTTAATCAGTGTTGTAATTAATTTTTAAGAAATTTTCTTTATATTTTAAAAAATAGGTAGTATTAATAAATATATTGTGATTGTAATCTGCATTGAATATATAACAAATATTGAAATAAATTTTTTAGCAAAAAAATATTAATCAGATTGGTATGACCGAAATTTTGGCAAAATTTTGGAATTTTAGATTGTCTGAAACAAGAACTGCGTATAAATTGATTTCTTTCAGAATTTTGAAAAAATTCGGTAAATGTCCGTGAATTTCTATTTTGAATCTTAAATTTAATTTTTAAAGAAAAATAATTGAGCAATTTATCAAATAGATAATACTAAAAGTTTAACTCAACAAATAATTTCATAAGATAATGCCAATTCAATTTTTTAATTTTATAATAATTTTTAGATCTTTATTTATTATAATTAAACCTACTATAAACTTATTTTGATATTAGATCATTTAAATATTTAAGTACATTATACATATTTAATATACTATGGTAGAAATTTTAAGTTTTTATTTTATAATTGATTAAGAGAAAATTTCAAATTTAAAAGTATATTTCTATTATTATTTTAATTTACACCAATAATAAAGCAAAAATTAAAATTTTCACAAAATATTTCATAAATTAAAGTACTAAAATATCTATCCATGTCGAAAATTTTGTTAAATGGGACTCAAGAAGCTTAATGTAGTCAATCACAACTCAACATATACAATCAACTTATATAAGGTTGTTGTATGTGATCATATATATATATATATAAGGCATGCATGATATATTGTTTATAAATAGCATATTATGCATAGTTAGTTGGCATCAATTTTAATATAAACTTTTGAGATTAAAGAGAAAATAGGAGTAAGATGTTCTTTGTCTTCAAGAAACTTGATTTTGTTGTGATTGTACAAGTGAGTTTGTGTGAAGTTCTTGTGAGGATGGTTAAGAGGGTGTAAAGATTGCTCGCTTAGTGAATTGTTTGGGTTAATCTCTCATGTGGATTAGATTCTTACATTATGCTTTGAACCATGTTAAATGTGTTATGTACTCTTTGGTTTAATTTATGTTTTGCTTGCATGTTCTTGATCAAACTATTGTCTTAATTCTTCCAAACTAATATTAGAGCCTTGTTGGCTATCAAAGCCGCTAGAGACTAATCAACTTGAGCTATGAAAAGCACGCAAAAAACTCTTTCTTGAAGGCAATTTGATGAATTAAAAAAAGATGGGATATACTAAGTATGAAACAGATAAGTTTGATAGGACTAGGGATTTTGGCTTAAGGAAAGAGAAGTATTCATTTTTAGTGCAACAAGATGTGGCTAAAAGAGTTTTAGACGATCATTGATAATATGTTAGACAGACCAAGAAAGAAAAAACAATAATCAAGGCACAAAAGAAGCTTGATGAACTTTATCTTGTGAAATCATTATTTAGTATAATCAATCTCAAGGTTCAACTATTTGGCTTCAACATAGATTACTCAAAGAGTTTGGAAGGTAATCTTGGTTTATTGAAATGAATGATGATAGAGCATGATGATTTTGGAGAAGAGCTATATGATGAAATCCAAGCAATCATTCTTTTAAATTCAGTTTCATAAATCTTTAGGAAAGTGAAGAATGTGTTGTACTATAGTACAAATGCTCTCAAATTTGATATTGTTGTATCTACATTGTGGACTATAGACTTTGAATTAAAGCAATAAAATAAAGAATTGTGTAGGTCAGATAGAAAAGATAATGGCAATGGTGATTGTTTGTATAAAAAGGCAGATCAAATAAGAGAAAGAACGGAATTAAAAAGAAAGGTATGTCCAAATCAAGAAAGAAAAAAAAAGGAAAACAAGGTTGGGTAGGATAAAAATAAGTCCATTATAGAAGAGATTTATCTCATACATAAAAGAGGGCAAAAAAATACAATTGATGGAGAATATGATATTGTTAGTAAGAACTATGATAGTCAAAGTGTTCTAACTATGCCTACATCCAAATATGATAATGAATGGATCTTGGATTTATATTGTTCACTTCATATATGCCTTACCAAGAAATGGTTTTGGTAATTATGTGATAATTCAAAGAAGCTATTGATGAATGCGAGATATGTTCCACAGATTAAAAAGAATTCGATATTCGTAGATGTGTTAGACAATAGTGGCTATATAAACAAGGTGTAGGATTGAAAAACGTGTATATGTAGGGGTTCCTTAGTAATATTGAAAGTTGAGAAACAACATGGATTATACATTTTGCAAGGACACTCACTATTTGGATTTGTAGCACTGATTAAACAAGCTAATGGAAAGACAATGCTATAGCACAATCATATAGGACACACCAATGACAAAAGACTTATAGAACTATCCAAAAGAGGTTTGCTTTATGATGACAAAGTGACAAATGTTGAACTATGTGAACATTGTATTGCTAGTAAACAAAAGAGACTCAAATTTTCACCATCAGTTCACTCAATTAAGGATATCCTTAATTATGTACACTCGTATTTTTGGGACCTTAAAATCAACATCAGCTATGCGAAGTAATACTTGTTTTTGACTATAACTAATGATCATTCTAGAAATAATTAGGCCTACATGTTGAAATCTAAGATTGAAGTTCTTTAAAAGTTGAAACAATGGAAGGGTAAAGAGATTTAGGAAAGATAATGGAATGCAATTTTATAATTACGAGTTCAATAAATATTGTAGAAAGGAATGATAGACATAGGGCTGTGAGACTAACCCCATAACAAAATAGGGTGATTGAACTTCTAAATAGAACTTTGTTAAAAGTGGCAAGGTCTATGTTGTCCAATGCAAAGCTACCTAAACAATTTTAGGGTGAAGCAATTCAAATTGCATAATATCTTATCAACAAAAGTTCTTATAGTGTGGTTGAGTTTAAAACACCTAATGGTGTGTGGTATGGAAAGCCTATTTGGTACTCTCATCTGAGAGTGTTTGGATGTATATGGTATGTCTATATTAATGAGGGTAAACTAATAAACAATTTTTAATTGCTTGTAAGTGCATGAATCACTAGTAGACTAATGATAAGTTTACCTTAGCACACAAATTTGAAAACATTATTTGTTTTCTTAATTAGTTAAACAAATAATCCTAAACATTCTAATAGTTATAAGTTGAAAAAAAAAATTAATTTTAAAATTGATTAAACAACTACAATAAAACAGATGAATTATAGCCGAATTAATATGGATGAACAATTATGAAAAATTAATTAGCTAATCATTCATGAATAGAAAGAATTAAATGATTTTTTATAATATAGCTTCAAAAGTTAGAATTAATGATTTTTCACTACTAAAATACATATATATGACCTCAGTTTTTAACCGTGACCATAGGTTTATGACCATGGTTATAAGAATTGAGGCCTAAGTGAGAGAGACCACAGATTGTTATATATGGCCTCAGTTTTTTTTACATAATCGAGGTCATAGTGTACGTCTATGGCCTCGATTTTTAAATAACCGAGGCAAAGCATATGTCTATGGCCTCGGTTTTTCAATAACCGAGACAATAAGGTATATCTATGGCCTGAGTTATGCCTTATGGCCATAAATTTAAATAAAAATACAATTATTAATTACAATATTAAAATTTAATATAAATTACAATACATTTATTAATTATAATATTAAAAATCATATTATATTAAAATTAAAAGTGTAATTACATTTGAGAGTTTATACACTAAAACATAACTAGTTAATTTAATATTTACCAAACTATGAAATTTCTACGAAACCCTTCTAAAAATATTTTGGATTCCAAAGACCAACTTAAATTACTAGTAAAATCTTGCAGATCTCAAAGTCATAAAGGCTTCACAACCCTAAAGAAATACTAGAAGCCTTCAACTATCAATCTACTAATTCCTTGGTATAAATGTACAAGTTTCTTGTTTATGTTCTTTAGGAATAAAACCTTTTTTTCTAGAATAGACATTCAAAAAAGCCTACTTTTAGTAAATTATGCAGACTGTGGAGGAGCTTCGGACTTGTCTGACTCCATTACTAGATCCCACCCTAGCATTTTCATTACTACTAGCAGCATTGGAATTAGCATTGGCCTCTCCACTCTGAGCTTGTTGTTGCTGCTCACTGTATTGAGGAGGTGGGATTGGTGGATTTTTTGGAGTAGCTGGTTTAGGTTTCATCATTATTTGTAGGTTTAACCTGTTAGGAAATACAAATTATGTTTAAGCAAACAAACTACTAACAGAAATAGAGGCAAATAAAATTCTCAATAAGGTAAGTTCTTGACAGTTAGAAAACAACATAAAACAAATAGTATATCCAAGAATCCTAAATACAGTACTACAAAATTAGTTTAGATAATGCACCTATCAAGTGTTTCAACCTTCTTTCTCACATCAACGGACAAGAGTACATGTGTAGCATGTTTAGGAAGTGAATCCTACTGTTGCTTTTTCTCTCTTAAAAAGGCCTCTACTTCCACACATGTTCAAGACCTACCAAAGGTCAAAATTGAGATTTCAAATAAAATTTATTGAAGGAAAAAAGAACATTTTCACATAGCAAGAAGTTTAAATAAATAGTTAAGTTACCTTCTGTTTCTCAAATATATCAATGTGATCAAACTTTAAATCAGTTGACATAGCAGCTTCCCTATAGCTATTTATGCAATAAATAAGTTGATAGACCACAAATCCCTTTTCCATGAACTTCTTGTATTGCTTTTCAATAGGGTCACCTTGCTTTAAATTCAATAGTTACAGTTAACTATGAACTCGAAATGATGAAAAATATGAAAGAAGTGATGGGGGAATTTGTTTTGATATCTTTTCCTAAAAAATAGAAGATGAAAAATAGAAAAAGGAGAGAAATGGATAATAATTGAAGATAAAGGGGTAATGGAAAAGGTAGCCAAAAAGGACTAGAAAATTGGGGGAACTTACTTTCTTGAGCTCCTCAAGTTTGGCAACATAAATTCCCTTGGTTTCATCTTCACCATCTTCATATAACCAATGTTCTATCTCCTGAAGCCTAATTGTAAACGCTTCCCTTTTGGAGTCTGTGACAAATCCTGATACTTGTCACATAGCAGGATATAGAAAAGAAATTCTTTTAGTTTCAAAAGAAAGAATGAACATAGTACTTATAAACTGAAGACACCCTATATCATAAACATATGCCTCAACAACATTTTTCCTGTCTTTTGTTTCTTCCATCACACAGTCTTGAAGTGCCATTTCAAACTCTCTTTCAACTATCTTTTGTAAATCTGTTAGGTTCATTCCTCTATAAACCAACTCTGTAATAGGAAAAAAAAAATTCTTAACTTTTTTCTTTGGAGCATCAACCTGTAGGGTAGGAACCAAGGAGTAAGTAACAAATTAACATAAGCTTGGGTTTGATAGACAAATGATAAAAGATTAGTATTTTTAAAATTGATTGATCATATACATAGACGAGACAAAGACTAAATGCAGATGAAAATATATTTTGAAACCTATCACAAAAGGGGAAGTTTAGCTTCCTTCCTCACAGAGAATGAGGGTGTAAAAAGAAACTTCCACTTGCCTGTTTGAGATGAGAAGAAACAGAGAAAATACAACTTAAAAGTTTTTTCTTAATTTCATAATAAAATGCACATTTTCCTCTTTAACATATAGTTTATACTTCAATAATCAAACGTGAAAAGCTATGACCGATTATAATATTTGAAGAAAAACATAAAATCAAACATAAGGATATTATGAGTTAAAAATTGACCTTATTTGTTTCCATCTAGATAGGTTTATCTTTTGATTCAGTATTGCCCTTTTCAAGGTAACATCAGTCTCATTGGATCTTTGAGGAACAACATCACTGATAGTTTCATCAGTTTCCATCTTAGTAGCTTCTTTTGGTAGTTCTTTCGAGACTAGGACTTCAATTTCTTCCTTCTCCAAGAGCTAGTGTAGATTAAAAAAAAACAAAAAATATGAAATAAATAGGTCATTAAAACCTCAAAAAGAAAAAAAAATCAAAGAAAAAAGAAGAAAAATAAGGAGCACCAAATGTTTTGTTTATTATTCGTTCGTTCCCTAGAAAATAAGGTCACTGAAACCAACAAAAGCCCACAATTTGAAAAAATGCAAACCAGAGACCAATGGTTTTGTCCATTTCCTACCTTTTCCTTTTCAATTTCTCAGAAAAAAAACAGAACAAAAGAAGATAAAATGAATTTAAGAAAACAACTCAAGCTTAACTCAGGTAAAAAGTCCAAATCTCAACATACGTTAAGTGTAAGATCTAAAATTACAATGTGAATTCTGTGAAAAAGAGAAAGAGAAATGTAATGAATATGTTGTTTCTACTTGTTCCTGAGAAAACACATGAAAAGGAGAAAGATCATGGAACAAAGTGATGTTCTCGAATTCACCAAAATAGAAACAAAAAAATTAAAAACTTTTCGATTTTCCTCTTTTTTTTCTAGGGAACAAAATGGAATGGAACGAATTTTGATCAATAAGAGAGACAAATCAAATAAAAAAATGGAAGAAAAAATTCAGTAAAAAGAAAGTACCGACTTATAGAAAGGAGAGAAGGTCAATTTTATTGTCAAGATCTAAGCCTTTTATTTTGGTACAACTTGTAACCTCCTTCATTTATCCCCATCTTTGTGACTTCTCTAATAGTAGAGGGTGAACAGATTCGAAGGAGAGCACGAGCTTCTTTAGTGTTCAAGAATCTCTAATGCATTTTGTGATTTTTCAACTACTTCGAGAAGTGAAAGATCGAGGCCGTTGCTGTGGACGATGACATATGTAGAGCGGCAGAGAGGGTGACCGATACGAGAATCTCCACTGTGTTGATAGAGTTGGGTCATGAGGAATGGTACGCCCTGGGGAAAAGGAGAGAAGGGAAAGTGTTGGGGAAAAGAGAAGAAAAGAAAAAAAGAGGGAGGGAAAAAGAAAAAGAGAGAGAAAAAAAGTGAAAAAGAACATTTGGGAAAGAAAAATAAAAAAATTGATAAAGAAATTTGGTATGTGGTGTAAAAAATTGATAAGGTATGTTTATGATCTCTATTTTTAAATAACTTAGGCTATAGGATATGTTTATAGCCTCAGTTTTTAAATAACCGAGGTCATAGGGTATATCTATGACCTTGGTTTTTAAATAATCAAGGCCAAAACCCTATGGCCTCAGTTTTAAAAAAATAGAGGCTAAATGTTCGAGACTATATGTATGTATTGTAGTAGTATTTCCTTTTTAAGGAGAAGAACCCCCAATGATCATGATGAGTTCTCACACATCTCAATTAACTAATTACTTCCTTGATCAGACTTGTAATTAGTTAATTGACAAACCTAAGGGAAATAAATTAACCATTTAAATTAATACAAATCAATGCAATTAAATTAAACACTTTTTCATAAATGCACAACCAAACACAGATGATATGTCTAATGCCTAGTACTAAAATAGCCACTTTATTCAGAAATTAAAATGCCTAATAACAATAATAATCCATAAACAAAGATATGAAAAGTTATGATTAAGAAATAAATCAATTAACAAAATAATATCATTCAATTATTCATTCACTTATGAAAACAAAACTAATATCCTATACATAGAAAATAGCCTCCCATAACCAAATCAATATTCATCAATTTAATTACAATATCCATAATCAAACCTAGAGAATAAAGAAATATGATAGTGAAAACATCCTTCTTGATCTACTATCTCCAAAACCCTTGAAGTTAGTTGATCTCTTTCCTCAAATCCTTGGAGAAGCTTCAACAATGTAGGTTTTTGATAAGTTCTTGAAAATCACTAATATTTCTTGATTTTATTAGGCTTAAATGTAATAAATAGGCTTATTATAGTATATTTATGTCATAATTTATGCAAATTTATATATTCAAAATTATAGGTATATTTTTTTGTACTTTAGGTGTTTTAGCTTCAAAATGTATAAACTTGTCAACATACGAAAAACAACACTTGAAGCACTTAAATTTCACCCTAGGAGCTTAGAAGAATAAGGCATGTACACCTTACATAAAGAACCAACCAATTTGTAAGATGTACAAGGTACAAGAAATGTAAAGCGTGCTACCGAAAAATATGTGTACCGCGTCACACACTGTTTTGTGTACCATGGCACAAACCTTTTGGGAAATAATTGGCGAACTAGAAATAACATCATATCACGTACAAATATCGAAAGAGATCCTTCCATTTGTGAAGAAGATCCAATGATTTGTAGAAGCCAGTGACAACTTCTACAAAGATTTGGACTCGTCTTCAACAAAAAAGGCATTTTTAATTATTGTATTTTTTATGTAATTTGATGTCTTTCATAGTTAAATTGACTTTGGTTAATTTATCTAGATTGGCTGAATATGTATATGGGATTTTAGTCTTTGCTTCCAATGATTGGAAGGACCATTTTGTGATTTAAATAAATAAAAGTTTTAGATTTATTTCTTATTCATAATCTTTGGATCTTTAATCATAAATTCATGATGGGCTAAATCTTGATTTATAATTAAAGACAATATTTTAGAATTAAATACTAGACACATTAACTATGCTTAGTTGTGCATAATGAATAAAAATCTATTTTAATTTCATTGATTTGTATTGATGTATATGGTTGAAAATAACTTTAATTATAAATTAAAGATGGGCCAAATATGATTTATATTTAAAGAATATATCTCTTAGATTTATCGATTTATTAATTTCAAACCCGATCAAAGAAAGTTATTAATTAATTGAAGATTTTGATTTATATATATTTATTTAGTTTACCAATTAATCAATTTCAACCCCAGTCAAGGAAGAATTAGTTAATTGAATATCATTGGAAACTTATCATAATTATAGGAAGGTTTTTAATTTAAAAAGAAAAAAATCAGTAAATCTAGCTTATATTTAAATTACTTAATTCATCTTGTCCATAAAGGGTTACACTTGCTAAAATTTGATATATATAAAATCCTTCTAAGTTCGACTATAATTTAGTTTATTGCTTTCATTTAGTTTAGAATTAATAGTTCTTTTTTATCAAATCAAAAAATTGTTAGAATGTTAAGGACTTGTTTTTCTTATCTGAATTAGAAAATAATTTAATTTTTTAAAACCATCACAATTCCTTGAGAGACAATATTGGGAGTATACTTATATCTTATTATAAGTGACTCATGCACTTGCAAGTATTTTTTTATAAATATAAAATTTAACAATCAAATTTTGTGCTTCAATTTTCTCAATTTCTTGTGTTGTGGAATGGAATTTTGGCTACTGTTCATTGGGTAGGATTTAAAAATGTTTTAGAATGTATTTATAGGTTGGCTTTAATAAAAGAGTGAAGAAGAAACATTTAGGTTGAAGAGAGAGGTTTTTGGACAATAAAATCATGTGTGCCGTAACATGGGAAAGCTAATGCCATAGTGCGATAAAAATCCAATCCTACACGAGAGATCTCAGAGCTATATTTTGCTGCATGGCATAATGTGTGCCTCAATGTGCGTCGAAATTGAAGCTCCATGCAATCAAATTTGATAGGGCCTTTTCCGTGACATGGATTTATATTGGGCTATGGCACCCGTTGATTTCTTAGTGGCCTGATATTTTGTTAATTCCTAACTTTTTTGATTTCCATTTCTCGCCCCATTTCACTCTTTTTGCTCATTTTATTCCTCGATTCCTTGAAAAGCTCATAAACTTACAAAACACAAAAATCTCTTTCGAAGTAACAAAATTCTATAATAAAACATAAAATTAATGCTTAAAAATATAGTAAATTATAGGTCAAAAATATGTTCATCAAATTCTCCCAAACCTAAAAAGATTATTAACAATCCTAAAAAAAACTATTGACTTTAATCAATAAAATTGTCTATTTTCTGTACATAATTAATGCTTAAGTACAAGTTCATCTAACATCTCAACGGACCAAGAATCATCATAAAAATCATTTTCGCATAAAAAAATCCATGCCTCATTACTCAAAACATATAACATTAATTTTCCTAAACCTAGTGTTAAAAATTTGAATTTGTTTAGACTATAGACCTCACAAGATACACTCTTATTATCACACTTACCCTATAGATTCAAGATTTAACAAAGTATATGCGAATATAAGTCATGTAAAGAAGAAAACAAACATGTTTGCATATATGTATAAACAAGAAAAAAGCTTAAATGTGCCCAAAGTAGATCTCACAAAAAAATCATATGCTAAGATTATGCATTCACCATATTACTCATATCATATTCCAATCAAACTCATTAAGCAAGCATTGTCAAGAATGCTTCTATAGATGAATGAAAATGCATTTGACTTCAATGAGTTATTTCTTCTTTTTGCAACAACCATATCACTACTTTCAAGATTATGAGGGTAAGGTATGTATCATACCATTTTTTTCTCTCTTTTTGAAAAAATAAATAGACCCATGTATGTGTGTAGTATTTATTTTTATGTAATTTTCTATTATAACTTATTTTTCTAAAGGAACCTCATGTGTATCATTATGCACTAGAAGTCAAGAGTGAAATGAAGATATGTACACACTTTCAATTCTTACTCAAGTCATTCAATCAAAGTAATGAAAATAAGCAACATTAGACTTCATTTGATTGTTTAAAATCCTATCATCTAATGCCAAACCCATAGCAATCATCTAACAATTTAGAATCATAAGGAAGATGTTTTACAAGAGTAGAAGAAAAATTCTCTTTTAGAATGAAAATAACCTCACAATGTAGTATTAGGCACCAAATTTAGATTCATCTCAATTTCAACATTTCAAGCATGAAATATAGGCTACTAATATGAACTAACATTTACAACAAACCTTGAATGTGTTTAAAAATAAAACAAAAAATGTATAAAGACTCAATTACTTACCTTAAATTGACCAAAAGCATGATAGTTTTGTATCAAAAAGTTTTTTATTGGGTCTATTTCTATTTGCACCTCCAAATCTAAACTAAACATTGTCTCAATGTTTTCAATTATGCACAAGTGCAGAAAACCATTCAAAAGGGGAAAATATAATATTAACTAAACTAAAAAAAAAAGATAACAATACAAAAAATAATGGGTTGCCTTCCACTAAGAAATTTCTTTAATGTCTTAGCAAGATGTATCTTGTTCTTCTCAAAGAGGTTTATCTATATCCTTGAAGTGTCTGCTCCCTCTTTTATACCAAACTTTCTCAAAATAAGGCTTTATTATACCTAGAAAATATCTAAAATGAGTATTATACATATAATAAAATTCCCAAGATAAAAGACTCACAACTCAAGTTTTTGTTATGGCAACGCTTAATGCATTCTTTATAGGTATCATCCTGAATTAAGTCTATTAGTGTTTTCTCTACCCTTCTTTCAATATTTGAATGATCAATTTTATTATCTATTTTACTAAAAATTAATATCATAAACATATGACTCATTCATTCATTAATAGTAGAAGTAAGATGAGTGAGAGAAGGTTTAAACACTTTAAAGTTTATAGTTTCTCCTAGGATTGTCGTGGTGAACTTCCCTTTTTGGATATAAATAATTGTCTTGTTATGGTCAAAAAATGCACTATCAAGAATAATGGTATATTCCTTGTCCTTAGATAAGGTGTCTTCCATCTCCATTAATACAAAATCGACCGTTACAATGATATATTTCACTTGTACCAATAAATCCTCAACCATTTTATTGGAATATCTAATAGACCTATTGGAAAGTTGAAGGAACATATTTTTTAGCTTAAGCTCCCCCAAACCTAGTTACAAGATCCTTTTATATTTCTACTAAGAGTTCAAACAAAAGTTTAGATATAATGTTTTAAAATTTTATTTTTATATTTATATTTATTTATTTTGTTTGAGTGTTTTGAGTCAATTTATTTGTCAATGATGTGAATATGATTGTGATAACTTTAATATATAGAGGAATCTATGCTTTACTTCAATTAAGGAATGATTTAAATGTGAATTGAACTTAATGTGAAACTCTTATAGTTGGGGTTGAGAATGATTGAGTAATTTGAATACTTAGAACTATTTTATGTATGAATATTTCATAAATATTTTTGAGGTCTCAAAAAACTCTATAACTTACTTTGAAAAACACTAAGGCAAAATTGTAGAATACATAATATTTAAGAAAGGATTTAGGTCACTTTTTGAACCTTTTGTACCTTTTCATGCCTACCACTTGTATATTTATCACTAGTATCTCTTTTGAGTTTATATGAAGTATAAAGCTTTTATTTCTTTAACACACTATAACCTACCCTTTTATGAGCCAAAAAACAAATTATCCTACATTTCAACTTTCTAAGAAGATTTAAAATAAACACATATTTGATATGAACTCTCAACAAAAAAGCGTAAAAATTTCAAAAGAATTAACAACAACCAAAAATAAAATTGAAAATAATAGGTTAGAAGTTGTAGAAAATCAAATTTGAAATAAAAAATGATGAAAGGTTGGTAATTCAGTTTTGTATCTCTTCAGTTATAAAAAGAGGAAAAATTGAGAAGAGAAAATAAAAAATAGCAAAAATCAAAAACAGTAAAGAAAAAGGAAAGAAAATAGAAGAAAAAGAGTATACTGATATTTGATACAATGTAAAAATGTAAAAAAGTACTTAATTCTAGATGTGAACATAAATACTGGGTGGGTTGATGACTCTATGAAAGTAGCGTCATTAGCTCACTTTTCTACTTAATATTTACTTATTTTATTCAATAAATAGTATTTTTAGGGATAAAAATATTAAAATATAAAAAATTTAGTGAACATGGGTGAAAATATAATTTTTGGGAGTTTTTATGAATTTTTAATGCATGACCAATCAGAAGCTACCACTTTGCCTACCACGCAGGCAAAGGACCTGACTGGGCAAGCCACATGGATGTCATGCAAGCAAGTAAAACGAATCATAGATCACCACGTGTGAGCAGCGAAGTAGCATGTGTTATGTGTCAACATGGCATTCAATCTGATTTTGGAGAGCGTTCAATTCAATTTCGAAAAGCATTCAAACCTTCACGCCACGTGTTGTCATGCGATTGCTCCTAACTTTCCATCTGTTACTGAGAATCACGTTGCAATGTGTGTCATTGATGCAATGAGCATTGACCCAGAATTGTCTCCTCTGCCAAACGTCGCGCTTTGATTCGCCCAGGTAATTATTTTTGCCATGTGTCACGCTATGATTGGTTGGTGTTGCCATTTTTACTTGTTTTCATCTCAACTCTTGATCTAAAACTATCTAATGGTCCAGATTTCACCTGAGCTATATTTAAGCTCCTAATCACCCTATAAATCTTAATGAGCCACCATTAGCATAATTTTGATCAATATTTGGAGCTAAAAAGGGAAAAAAATACAAAAAAAAATCAAATGGGGACACAATCTTGGTGAAGATTCGAGAGGAGATTAATACTACAATTCAAGAGATTGATTATATTTCTTCTTCTACTCTTTTCTTTATCAATTTTTATGTCTTTTTTTTAAAAAAAATATGAGCTTTATGAACACAATTGTGTGTATTTAATTTATTAAGGTAGGGATCTTATGAACCCAATTTTCTCCATGTAATGATCTAATATTTTATCCCAATTATAATTTTAATTTAATTATATTATTTAATCTGATTTTTATGCTATTAATTGTTTGACCAATAATTTATCTATAGAGGCAATTAGATAGATTTGAATGAATTATTTAATTGTTTGTCTTTATTAAATAACTTGCATAGTTTTTAGGCAGATATGTATGATTCTTATGTATGTGATTCATAATTAATAAACTTAATGACTAATATACAATTTAATTGACATGAGAGTGTGATTAAATTAATTACTGTATGGTGTGTAGTTTACTTGAGAGAAGAATACATGCTAAATTAGATTCAATTGATCATATAATTAATTGAAAATTATATTAGGGGTATTTTAGTGATTCACATGTTTAAAAACTAATTTAATTAATTATTGCTATTTATTTTTATTTATTTTTATTTTGCTTTTTTAAAATATAAAAACACAAAAAAATTGATTTTTATTTTTTTTAGTTTTAAAAATTTGTTTATAATAAAATAATCTTCGTGTGAACGATCTTTTCTTATCATTATATTACTTTTTGCGATACATGAGGTAAATGATATCATGACACTTACAACTAAAGTGTCATCTTTTTAAATTTTTTGAAGGTTCAAAACTCACCAGCGAGTATAAACCAAGTCCAAGATTCAAGGATGTCTTGTGTGTTTTGTGATGAAGCCTATTTGTTTGATAATTGTCCATATAATCCTGAATTGGTCTTTTATATGGGTAATGTGAATCAAAACAATAATTCATACTCAAATACATATAACCTAGGATTGAGACAACATCTATATTTCTCTTGGAATAACAATAATCAAGGTGGTAATCAATTCAATCATCAATCATTTATACCACTTAGTTTTCAACAACCATACCAATTACAATTCCAAGAAAAGAAGCCACCTACTAAGGACAATACAAATGCTTTAATGGGGATGATGAAAGACTTCATCTAATCATTTAATACAAAAGTGTCAACTCAAGATGCTTCAATTCGAAATTTGGAGAACCAAATAGGGAAAATTACTCAAGATATAAGTCAAAAGCCTCAAGGTAACATTCCAAGTAACATAATTGTAAACCCAAGAAGAGAATATATGGACCATTTCAATTCCATAGACTTAAATACTGGTAAAACTTTAGAGGAGGAACATGGGACCCAAAAGAGTAAGGAGGAACTAGAAACTAAAAAGGATGAAGATGAATTAGAGGATAAAGAGAGTAATGGAAGGAAAATAATTCAGCCAAAAAAGAGCAACCTCTACAAACCTATTATTCCTTTCCCTCAAAGATTACAAAATAAAAAGTCAAATATGCAATTTTCAAATTTTTTGGAAGTCTTCAAGAAATTGCACACAAACATATCATCTGTAGATGCACTTGAACATATGCCTTATTGTACCAAATTTCTAAAGGACATCTTGTCTAAGAAACGGAAGCTTAGAGATAATGAAATAATAACCATAACTAAAGGTTGTAGTGCCATCCTTGCTAGAAAACTACCCTAAAAGTTGAAAGATCTAGGTAGTTTTGACATTCCTTGTACAATTGCGAACATCCACTTTAAGAAAGTATTATGTGACTTGAGTTCTAGCATTAACCTTATACCATTATCAGTCTTCAAGAGATTTGGGGTTGGTAAAGCCAAATCCACTTCAATGACATTACAAATAGAAGATAGATCAATTAAGAGACCTTGGGGTGTGGTAGAAGATGTACTAGTAAAAGTAGACTAATTCATCTTTTCGTTAGACTTCATTGTGCTAGACATAGAGGAGAATCGTGATGTTCCTATCATACTTTTTCTTCCATTCTTAGAAACCAGAATAGCACTCATTGATGTACAAAAATGTGAACTTATAATGATAGTGCAAGATGAAAAAATAATGTTTAAAGTTTTTAAGGAATCTGAACCCCTTGATATTGATAATGCTAATGAATGTTTAAGGTTAAATGTTATTGAATATGGGGACAACTTAAAAGAATCTATTAAGTCACCCACACTTAAGATTGTTACACATGATGCTATGAATAAGGACATAAATTCACAAGAAAAAGTTAATATTGTGGATTGTGTGAACTTTTTGGAGGACACACCTCTCATGTGTTTATCAAAGGCCATTATGGAAAATTTTGAGATAGGATCGAAGCTCAAAGCATCAATTGAAGAGCCAACAAGTTTAGACCTTAACTTTTACCCTTCCATCCCCAGACAAGTATGAAAGTGAAAGAGTATAATAGAGAGATGAAAAAGATGTTGGTTAGACCTCACATTTTTACCCTTCCTTGCTAGTTTTGATTGAATTGATTCAAATTTCTATGCACATGTTCATGATTGATTTTGGTGTTCTTATTGAGAGAAAATTTTTAGTGAGTTATACAAGTTAATGAGATCTACCAACTTTTAGAATCTATTTTATCATCTCTAGAGGAAAAATTTTGAATAGTATTTAGCAAGAGAATTGATTTAGGCCTTATTTGGATCGATTGAGCCTTTCAAGCTAACCATTGTTAATATCTTTATTCACCCATTTGAGCCTAATAAAGAACCTTTCATATCTTTAAGCCATATTTAATGTCTAACTAGTAAGCATTATCTTTATCCTTGCATCTTTCGCCTGTATGAAAAGAAAAAAAATGCAATAATGTGTTATGCTATAGAGTAAGGTGAAATTTAATTCACCCTATATAGAGAGAAAATAGATATGGAATAAAGGAATATGAAAAAAATGACAAAATAGGGTGCAATACCTATGTTATTTTATTTAGTTATACTTGGCTTTACTTGAGGACAAGCAAATAGTTAAGTTTGGAAGTGTGATAACTCTATGAAATTAAAGTCATTAATGCACTTTTTTACTTAATATTTTGTTGTTTTATTTAATAAATAGTATTTTTGGGACAAAAAATATTAAAATATAAATTTTTTAGTGAAAAGGAGTGAAAATATAATTTTTGGGATTTTTATGGTATGACCAATCAGGAGCTACCATGTGGCATATCACATAAGCATATGAGCTGATTGGGCAAGCCACGTGGACGTCACACAAGTAGGGACAATGAATCAAGTTACATTACGTGTGAGGAGGAGGAATTGCGTGCCACCTGTCAACATAGTGTTCCATCCGAGTTTGGAGATCGGTCAAATCACTCTACCACATGTCATTACCCCATTGCTCCCCATGTTCCACGCCATCCATTTCTGTGGATCACATTATACTACATGGTGTTGACTTAGCGAGCATTGACTCAAAATTTTCTCCTCTGCCTCGTGCCGCACTCTGATTCGTCTAGTGAATTATGTGTGCCACATGTCGTGTTGTGATCGGTTGGTGTTGTAAGTTTTGATTGTTTTAATCTCAACCCTTAGTCTGAAGCTGATCTAATAGTCCATATTTCACCTGAGTTATATTTAAGCCCCTAACCTTATAAACCATAATGAGCCACTATTAGCATAATTTTAATCAATTTTTGGAGCTAAAAAGAGAGAAAAATACATAAAAATTCAAGAGGGGACATCATCTTGTTGGAGATTCAAGAGGAGATTAACACTACAATTCAAAAGATTGATTGCATTTTTTCTTCTACTCTTTTCTTTATCAATTTTTATGTCTTTCTTTATTAAATGTTATGTCAATCTTTGATACAATTGTTTAATTGATTCAATACTTAATGTTTTTATATATTTTTATTATTTTTAGTTTTCTTTGTATCATTGTATTTAGTTTAGTTATGATGTTTGTAGGTGTCATCAATAAAAACCCCTCAAGAGATCGTAACTCATCCACTAGGATACCTTAGGGGTTTAAAGGCTTTTTGTATATACTAAATTCAATTGTGTCAATCTACAAAAATAATTTAATTTAGTTTAGTATTTAATTATTTATTTTCTTTTTGAGAACCTCTTTGGAGCGTTATCTTTCTAGAGACTAGCCATAAGTTGGTTTAGGGTTGTGATACATGCCTAAAAGGTACCCATATCTTGTGATATATTGGAATTAAAAGAATGAATAAGTTTTTAATATCATAATTTATTCTAAATATTTTATAAATTATATTTTCAAAATCACAGGGTATGTTGTTATCTATTTTAGTTAATTTTGGACTTAAAATATGCAAATGACAAAACTCTAATCAAACCTTACAATTAGAGGTATAATTGTCATACAATAAAGGACCTCAATGCAAACATTTATAAAAAAATACATTAAGGTGGGTTAAATTGTCAAAATTAAGGGCATGTTATGGCATGAGTATGTGTGCACTATGACACAACACTGTTAGGATGAAGTTTAACAAAAATGGAACACAAAGTCATGTGCGGTAAAAGTATATGTGCATTATGGCCTACAAACTCAGATTCATTCTCCAACGCCTGATTTCAAACTCAGTTCTATCCAAACAATTTCAAATTTATTAAATTAACATTTTAATTATTCTAAGCCTCTTCAACCTTATCCTAACTGTATTGTATTTATATGTAACCTTTATACTATAAATATGTAGCTAGGGTTCATAAAAAAATAGCCATATATTTAAGTCTATAGAGAAAGACAAGGCTAGAGATAAGATAGAATTCAAGATGCAATTAAAGAGTTTTTCTTATTTTTCTTCTTAATCTTCTATTAATTTTAATAATGATTATGCCTAGTTAATTTATTTATGTGATTATGAGCAATTTCCAAGTTCGTGATTGTGATTTTAATTAATAAAATGTTATAATAGTTTTTAGATTCAATTCTTGATTTTTGATACATTCGACTCTATATTTAAGTTTCATAACTATGCATATATGAATTAGAATGTTCAATTAGTTTACTCCATGTGCGTGTTTAATGCTAGTTTAAGACGTTACTATATTATCCTTAAGAATAGATAGATTTTTATTTATTCTTTCTATTATGTAATCACTAATATTCTTATTTAAAGTGATAATTTGTTGCTTTGTGATAGTATAACAAGTAGAGTTGATGACTTCGTTAAAGATTATTAAGAACTGTAATCTTGACAAGTTTAGTCATCCCTTTTCTAGAATGTAATTCTATGAATGAATTATCTAGAAACTATGACTAAGTTAATATGATTTAAAATTGATTTATGATGGTATTTACTTCAATTAAAAAGTAAGTAAATATGGGTTTCAAGTCTTGTCTTAGTGCATAGATTTTCCAAACTAGGTTAAGGATTTAAGGATAGTTCTAATATTGATTTATGATATAATTGGTTAAATAATAGGCTAGTGGTGAGTATTATTTCATAATCCTATATTTCTCTTAATTTGTGTGCTCATGTATTTTATTTATAATTTTATGTTTTACTTTTAGTTAAAAATAGTTTTTAAAACCCCTATTATTAATTTACTAATGAGATAATAATTATTGATATTTATTGTAGCAATCCTCGTGGATTCAAAAATCTTTGTTTTTAAATTATTTATTATTTGTACAGTTGAATCATGTATACTTGTGTGTTTTCAAGTGTATCATCTAGCATGGCATTGACACCTTTTTGTCTCCGAAAGATATTAATGTTAAAACTTCCAAGATCTTTAAATTGAGGAGGTAGTTCTTGTTGTAGTACCACACTAGAGAGTTCTAATACCATTAATTATCATCCTACTCATATATCATCTTTTTGGAAATTGGGGTCTTGAAAAATTTAGGATATGATGGAATATCCCCGATGACAACCAAAAGATGTAAATTAATATTAATTTTGGAAAGAGAAATAATTTTTTTAGGAAAAAGTCTTATCTGAGGTTGACTTTAAGTGATATGAAAATAGAATAAGAGGTTTATAAGGCTCAAGTGATTTATGCACCATGAAAGGGTTAATTGAATCTCCTAGATACTCCTTATTTTCTTTAGAAGGTTTTAAGACTTTATTGTCCTTAGCTTGGCCTTCCTTAAGATTTGCTCTTTCCCCGTTTGAATTTCCTACATCAAGTGATAAATCATCATATATTTTAGGAAAATTAGTATTGTTTAAAACCTTATTGCTTTGTGGTTTGTTGTAGCATTCATTTGTTTTGGTTGACTACAAACCTTCCCTTTCTTTCATCTCAGTATATGGTCAGTGAATTTACCTACTTAAGCCTCCACCCATTTCCTAGATGCCTTTAGAGAATCCAACCTTTGGTTTTCTCTCTACTCACTTGAATGAAACCATTCAAGTTATACTCCAAGGTTGTCTTATTGGGTTGATTGAGTTGCATGTGATTTTAAGCCTAGGTAGGGTTGTTATTTCCCTTTCAAGAGAGTTTGGGATGATACTTCCAACTTGGATTGTAAGTGTTTGTGTAAGCGTTATTCCTAGGTATTGGTTGGTAAGCCTTCATTGAGTTCACTTGCCCATGACTAGTATCTAAATTAGAGGGAATATAATTTTCCTATGAACTTGTTATCGACTCTTTCCCAAGTTATTAGAGAACCCAAGGAAAGAGTCATGAGCCAAGCCTTTGCTCTATTTTTGAGCATGTATGGGAAACACCTCATCCTAAGTTGATTCTCATTGAACCCCTACAAAGGAAATGTATGCACAGTTGCATAAAAATAAAAAATAAATGTTAGTGGATCTTCATTAAGACTACCATAAAATGAAGGTAACATAGAATAATGAATATTTTTTAATTGATAATTCCTAACTACTTCTTCCAACTATATATAGGAGGTAGTAGTGCCATTGATTAGCTTTGCATACTCCATTATAGCAATTTCCCTTAGTATAACATCTACCATGTATGGTTCTTGGTATAGCTCTTGTTCTTCTATAATTTCAATATACCACTAAAAACAAACAACAAAAGAAATGAAAATATACAAGAAACAAAAATAATTGAAATGGCTTAATAAAAAAAAAGTAATAAATTTACAAAAACAAAGAAATTAAGAAAACAAATAAAAAATTTAAAATTTCAAACTCCTTGGCAATGGTGTCAAAAACTTAATGCACAAATTTTAATTGCTAGCAAGTGCACGAATCACGATTAGACTAATGATAACCCTAAGGTTAGTCTCTAAAATAATTTATGGTGGATTTAAAATGTTACTTGTTTTCTTAATTAGCTAAGCAATCCTAACATAACAATCTTTGGTTGAAAGAAAGATCATAAATTTTAAAATTGATCAAAAAACTAAAATAAAGCATATGAATTGTAGTCAAATTAATATGAATGAACGTGTATGGATTAGAATAATTGATTTTTCCCTTTTTAAATGGAAGATCATGGTGAGCCATCCACAAATCTTAATTAAACAATTACTTCCTTGATCAGGCTTGTAATTAGTTAATTGACAAATTTAATGGAAATAATTAACTATATAGTTTAACACAAATCAATGTAATTATATTATACTCTTGTTCATAAATGCACAACCAAAACACAGATAATGTGTCTAATGCCTAGTTCTAAAATAGTCACTTTGTTAACAGATTAGAATGGCCAATAATAATCCATAAACAAAGATAGGAAAAGCTATGAATAAGAAATAAATCAGTTTAATAAAATAAAATCATTTAGTTGTTCATCCATTCATGAAAGTTAGATTAATATCCCATACAAAACCTACCATCTTATAACTAAATCAATATTCATCAATTTAATTACAAGAGCCATAATTAAAACCTAGAGAAGAAAGGAATATAACAGTGAAAAATACCCCAATTAATCTACTTTCTCCAAAACCTTTGAAGTTGGTTAACCCTTAACCCCTTCCTAAAATCATTAAAGAAGCTTCAACGATGGAGGCTTGCTCTAGTTTTTGTGTTGTGGAATGAAGTTTTGTCAAGTATATGCATGCTACATGCTATAATGTTTACCTTGGCACACGTCAAAATTGAAGTTCCATACAATCAGATTTGAGTAGGCCTCGTCATGGTAGAGATTTATGTTGGGCCACGACGCGCATTGATTTCCTGATGGCTTGATATTTTATTCATTCTTGACTTGTTCGAGTTATCATTTTTCTCCTTATTTTCACCTTTTTTGTTTATTTTATTCCTTCATTCCCCAAAAAGTTCATTAATAAATAAAATACAAAAATCCCTTCTAAAAAAAAAATTTCTAGAATAAAACATAAAAAAAATTAATTTCAAAAATATGTTCATGATAAACTATAATCTAGATCTAGAAAATGTATTTTTCTTGAATATCCTAAATGTGTTAAAGGATATAAGTTGTGCATCCATAGTCTAGAAAAATCCTTATTAGTCGAGATGTAATTTTTTATTGAGTATATAACTACTATTGATGTACATAATATAATGTCAACCGTTTTAAAGTAGAGTCCATTAAACTTGCTGAAGAGATTGACAGAGTTGAAAAAACACTAATCGGCTAGACTTATGGACAAGCCTCTATTGAAAATGAAGATCATGCAATACCATCATAAAAAATGGATGAGAGTCATAGAAGTTATCACCTAGATGATCCTCTTAATGACTACCAAGTGGATCAAGATAGAATTAGAAGGAAAATAAGAAAGCCTATTGAGTATGGTAGACTAAGATAATTTATGATACATTAGCTACTTAAAATTATGCTTATTGTGATGAGGTAGCCACTTTTAGAGAAGTGTCATTCTTCTTGTGAAGACTAGCCCTTGGGTGCTAGTTCCTAAACCAACTAATGCTAAATTAATTGGGTGTATGTGGCTTTTATTATTAAAAGAAGGAATTGATAAGCTTGAACCTATAAAACATAAAGAAAGAATAATTGCTTAGGGGTTCACACACATGGAGGGTGTTGATTATAATGAGATTTTTTCACCAGTGGTGGAATATACTCCCATCAAGCTATTATTGTGCACTATGATTTACATCTTGAGCAGATGGATGTAAGAATAACATTTTTACATAGAGATTTAGAAGAAAATGACCTTTATTAGACAACATAAGTGTATATTTATAAAGGTAAAGGGAATCATGTATGCCTTTTGAAAAGATCCTTTTATGGACTGAAATAACCCCATAGACAATGGTACAAAAGGTTTGATGATTTATAACCTCTAAAAGCTTTATCAAGTGTGACTATCATCCATATGTTTACATAAAATCAAAATAAAAGCTCCCATATGCATTATTACTACTATATGTAAATGATATGTTCCTTGCAAACTAGGAGATGAATGAAGTTGAACATGTAAAGCTGATGTTGACATCAAAGTTTGAAATGAAGAATTTGGGGAAGGCTAAGAAGATATTGGGTGTTGGGTGTAAAATAGTTCAAGCTATGTGGCACGATATAAGAGGTCCCAGTCATCAAATGACTTATAGGGAAGCCCATTCAACATTGAGTAAACAGATAACCATCAATATCAGATAAATATCCATCAGGATAAATGATAGATATTCAATTTCTTAATTATTTACAATGAGATAATTAAGTAGATAAAATTCTAACATTAAAGATAAATCTATCACTATCTCAACAAATATGTTTTCTCCTATAAGTATTCACCACTGCTAACCATTAAACAAAACTTGACAAAACTTCTTCTCATAACTTAAGATAACTAGAAATAACTACAAATATTGAGATTTATAGTCTCTCCCTAAATATATCTTTGTATCTCTTTACATCACAAGGAGAAATACTAGTCTCTTCCTTCTTCTCACTACATGGACTTACTTAAGCATCGGAGAGACAAAGCTTTCCACACCACATGGTGATCCAAGGTCCTAATGGTATGTTCTTTATTCTAAAGTTCGTAAGAAGAAGAAATGCATCAAATCACTAGGGTTGACAAAAATCAATGTCAACATCTAGCACTATCTATGGGAACGAGCGTGCTCTACTAGTTGAGTCACAACAAGAGAGAAAAATATTTACAAGGTTAACTAGTGTTTTGAACTAGGTGGTCTTTGAAGAAAAGATCCTAAAAGTTCAGATGAAAATTGCTCCAAAAGAAGCTCATTTTGCATGCTCTCTAAAGGCCATTCTTTTTGTTTCCTTTCAAGGTGAACCAAACTCTTGACTCATATAGACAAGCTTCTGCAAAGGAAAAGAAGGTCCCACCTCATGTCCAACAAGTTATGCAACCACTTGTATAGGTTTCTAGCACAAAGACTCCATCCCCTATAAAGGATAGAGAAAAATGGTTCACACTTATTTTGGCCCCACTAGTAGGGTCACTTGACAAGCATACCCAAAACATCATCACTTCCAAAAATATAGCCATACATGGCCCATCCATCACCACCTAATTAGTAGTTGGACAAAGTGTGCTTAGTACACAATGGTCAGATAAACTAGGTGGTGCTACTTAAGTATCACCAATTGACCCTCCAAGGGCCATAACTGATGGACCATCTCCAATGGTGCTATATCAAGGATTAGACCCCTAACAAGGGCATATTCCTACATCTAAATATACCAAACAGACACAAATTTTCATCCTATCAGATTCTAGCCACATAAATCATCTATGTGGGTGCATCATTACCACTAGATGAACTAATGGACTTGGAATTATTACTTGTACAAAAAGGGATATGTTTGCATGGTCCTATAAAGACATGCCTGACATTCATATAAGTGTCCTCATACACCACCTCATTGATCCATGAGCCAACTTATGTGCACATATCCACCACCACTAAATGATGGCTCCATTTTTGACACCTTCAAAGAGTGAGGCATATTGGGCTATCGAACACGAAAGCTAGGTCATCCAGACATGGTGCCTAAACTCGAAAGGTACTCACCTTTCACTTTTCTATTTGATCGAGTTTCCTCTATTTGGGTCTAAAAGTTCATGCATCACCTAAAAAATTCGAGACCATCATCAAAAATATGAAATCTCAACAAGCTACCCCTCAAAATTTTAGGTTGAACAACCACCGAAGGAGCCCACACGTGCCACCATTATGAGTGGGTATTGGACAGAACAGTAACCACGTAGAATTTGAAATTGGTCTAGTTAATCAAAAAGAGGCAAAAATTGATTTAGGGTCGACACACCCATTTTTCGGTTGGTTCTTAGGGAAGTAGAATCAGTTCTGAAATTCTCTCAACCAAATGATTACAATGGCTATATATTCAATATTTTTCGATATACATGCAGAAATAAATGTGAAAAATATATGTATAAAAAGACCATCCATCCAATTCAGTCAAAATTATGGGGAAATAACCACCCATTATTCCATTCATCCAATACTTCCAAATAATATTTGGAAAATATTATCTACTCTTTTAGTCATCATCATTATAGTGTGATTGGGCGTTCTTCAAAAAACAATGCAATAATGAACTAGTTCCAATACTCAAAATGATGAAGATAGCATTCTAAGCCATCCTAGAAATGCCTCCTAAGTCCACAGGCCCCTAGTCCATTTCCCATCCTAGAGAACATTTTTATGGCATCTTCCAATATCCATAGTGAACAGGATTCGACTCATACCTATACGAAGTTCGACCAAAAATGTGCCTCACCATAATAGAAGCCAGGCCCTACGACCTAGTAAAAAGACATCCACCTATGGATGCCTAAGGAGCATCCCTTTAATCATCTAACCTAAACAAGTTAGGATCACCTCGAACAAATTCTCTCCATTGTGATCAACATAACCATCTCGAGGGCCGTATGTAAGGACACTTTATCCAATATGGCTTTTTTAACCATGTGGCCTCAACAACAAATGGCCACCTTAGAAATCATCACCTATGATAGTACTAACAAACATTTGGATGATAAGGAAAATTTAAAAGGGTAGGACCATGTGTCCACCTTGACATCGTGAAGAACATATTCCAGACTACTTTGGAGTGTCTCCACTATCTATAAGATCTATAACTATTTTCTGTCAATAAGGACTCCTTATGGCATCTTCAAATGCCCAAAGCTCCATAGTGCCTACTCATAGGTTGCATAGTCTATACCACCACCTTATAGGCCATATGGTCCATATTGGCACTCCAAAGGTCTACAATCACAAATAGATAAGACCACAGTCAAATTCAAAAATAAAACTATAAGTAAAGAAGTGTATAGATCAGAGTTAATGGCATATATGATATGTCCAGAACATTCATGTAAGGATATAAAGTGTGCAAGCTAAAATTACATCCTACCAAAAAATTAGGTTGTAAGGTGTCTGACCATCATATGCCATCCAAGGGTGCATACCTTTCCATGAGTTATTTCAAAAGGAGTTCTGTGATAGTGTCCCAGAAGTGCACTCCAAAAATTTATGCAAGTACCATATGAGAACACTGGTATGATCAACATAAATAACTAAGTTTAGACATAGACTTAATGAAATAATACATCATGTCTAACTAAAGAACAAATTATGGGTCTACTCATATCGTGGAGGTCCAAAATAATATTCCAACTTCTTTCAGATTACATACGTTCATATGATATCTAAGAAGGCCCCACAATAGAGTTTCAAAAAGGCCAATTCTAAATAAGGCCATGGGCTCTTGTCCTCACATATTATCTCCACCAAAAGCCCTAGAGATAATAATTGTCTTGAAAGAACAAAAAATGGCATAACATGCCACTCATAAGGAACAACAAAGGATAGAAAAAATCACTATTATGATAAAAAGGTAGACATCACTTCAAACACACTTTTGTTCAACAAATTTGTTTTACAGGTATTTGGCCCATATTCATCTCATTCGTGAAATTTGGAAAGGATGGAGGAAGTCATAACTACAAAGGGTGTGACCAAGATCAAGAGTGGCTACAACCTCTATGCCCCACCTTTATGGCCCATACTTAACCTTAGAAAAGGCAATAACTATGCCTGGATTTCAGAAATTGCTACAACTTCTATGCCCTACCGGGTCATGCTTTACCTTTGAAAAGACAACAACTACATCCCAGATTCAGAAGTTGCTACAACATATCTGCCTCACCTATACATGCTATGTTTGACCTTTGAAAAGGTAGCAATTATGCCCCAAGTTTAGGAACTGCAACAACTTTTATGCCCACCTCTACTGTGCATGCTTGACCTTTGAAAAGACTGCAACTATGCCCCAAATTCAAGAGTTGCTATAACCTTTACAACTATGCCCAAGGTTCTGGATTTCCTATAACTTGTATGCCCTACCTTTACAACCTTTAATTGACATTTGAAAAGGTAGTAACTATGCCCTAGGTCTAGGAGTTGATACAAGTTTTGCACCCCATCCATGCAAGCTCAAATTTGTTCATGTTAGGGACCTTGGGTCTCCAACCGTGGCCATTGATAAAAATCACCATGCACTAACTCAGTGCAAATGGATGATAACCAAGATCACCTTGGTTTAAACAAACCACCCTTACTTAGAAAAAATAAAAATAAAAACATGAAATTGACAAAGTCTAAGCACAAGCATAATGGGTACACGTTCAAACTAAGAGACGGGCTTAAAGAGCGCCCATCATCCCAAAATAGATAAGATTGTAGACGGGCCTCACCAAAAAGTAGTAGAAGTACATGGATGCTACACAAGTACAAAATCACAAGTACATGATTCAAAAGTACAGATTTAGTAGAGCAACATGGCATATACATATGTCTAAAAGGTCTATACAAAGAATTGAACTGAAGTTGGTGGCAAACCTTGTTGGGCCTATCATAACTGATAAGCTCCATGGACCTTAAAAATATAGAACAAGGGACAATCTCAATAAAGTCACAAAAGAAGCACCTAACTCAATGGGTCATGAACCCATATTGTCCACAATTGATACCAAGTATTCCAAAAATACATCAACAAAAGACTAGAACTTGCTATCTAGGTCTAGGGTGTTATTGCCCTCAAGTAAGGGTACAATAAGGTACAAACCTTATTGAGTAACTCACTCAGGAAATACAAGGCTTGAAGGGCATGAATTGTATAAACATTTCTGGTGTCTAAGATCGACTGAAGGTTACAAATCATGGACTTTCACCTAGCACAAACTATTTATCTAATAGGCCACAATGCCTTATTTACTACCTTCTCAGGTCGTTCAATTTCATGTGTCCTTCTAGAGAAGGGACACCTACAGTGATGTACTTTCACATCTCCTCCCTTATCGGGTACATTTCAAAAGTGTTCAACCACATGTCTATATTTTGGATAAAGTTTGAGCACAAGTCAAGTATATAATTTATTAAAACCCTAAAACTTACGCAGTCTTTCCAAAAAAGGGTGGTCACATCATCGACAAATCCTATAATGATTTTAGAATCATCATTGCGAACAGAATCACGTCGTTGGGATGGTCCAGGAACATCGCTCAACACAATGCACATCCAACCACCAATGCATGAACCTATACTGCCCACACTAAGGCCTAACATACCATAAGTGGTTGGAATATGATCAGATACACTTTGGGTGCCTAGATCATGAATGGACACACAATGGGGGGACTGACCATGGCAGACCAGATCATGGTCGTCCATTCGATGGTACTGTATTCAACCTATCCCAATTTTTACATGCTAAATCCTATGATGAAAAATCTAATCTCATTCATTAGTCACTTTGTCCTTCATCAAGGAATCCATTCAAGGGTTCCAGACTCTTAGGTAGCTCGCGAGCTCACAAGTCCACAAATTCAAATCCATGCCTTTCTTCCAAAAATGGGAAAGTGAACTCATTTAATGGTAGTTTTAATGTTTACATAACTCCCAAATAAGGAGTCCAATTAAGAATCCATAAAAACCATTGATAATGAAACATTGTTGCGTATGTTTTAAGTGCTCTAGAAAAACAATAATTTTGTCATGCGAGCAAGTATTGACCATATAAGAGTGGACTTAACACCACTAATGAGGTTAAAAAAAAATACTAAACCTAAGTGATGATAGAATGGCAAAATGTATCTACTAGCCTATGTACCTAGGCCTATCAAGTCTAGGGGCTGATGTTGGGTGTAAAATAGTTCATGCCATGTGGTGCAATATAAGAGGTCATAGTTATTAAATGACTTATAGGCTAGCCTAATGAGATAACAAGATCGACATCGGGTTAATAATACCGATCTTACGAATAGTTTTATTTTATATTTGTAAAAATCTCGCAAGTGCACGAGTCATTTTATAGAAAATGACAAGTATACTCCCCAGGTCGATCTAAAGAAAGAATATAGTTTTTAATTTATTATTCAAACTTTAAAAAAAAATTAAATCCAAAACATCTTGTCACGATATTTTGATTTTTGTGTTTCCTAATCTAATAACAAAAATATAAATATAGATATGATTCAATAAATAATTATGAATTTTTTTATCATTCATAACAATGTTGTATTTATGGATATAATAATTAAGTTAATAATATTTTCTCATATTATTTAGGTTATTAAAGATATAAATTGATGTTTATAAATTCTCTTTTTTTATATGAATATCATATTTGATGGGATTAGATATTATTTGTTAATTAAACAAATTAACTAATACCTATGAGGGAGGTCGATAATTAATTAAATTAATTCTTTTTTTCTCAGAGATTGAAAATGAACCATTTAAATGCTACCTTTGGTGGGGTTAAACATTTTAAATTTTATTCAAGATGTCAAAATTAAACCTAAGAATTCAATTATCTCATTACTAACTTTCAAGTTTTAAAACCATTATTGAAAATATGTTGTCAATACATTTTTGAATAACAGTTCTTATACAAACTTTTGAAATAAAGTTTCACTTTAACTACTCAGAAATTGTGTTGAAAAATAAAAGAATACTACTATAAATCAAATCGAATAATTAAACTTTAAAATCTAATTTTTTAGATTTAAGTTTGAAATGAAAAATAATATATTTCTCTTAAAATTCTTAATATAAAATCTTCAATAAAAATAAAATCAATTTATTTTATAGAGATATTTTACCTATTTAATATTATACAAGTATAAAAACGTTATTATTATATCATATTTACAAACAACCGACCATGTTAAATTTAATCATAGACAAATTAAACATAAAATCAAAAATAATTGTAAATAATTCATTTTAAAATTATATCTCAAAAGAATCCTTAATAAACTTTGATGCTAATTTTTTTGCTAGAAAAACAACAAATAGATTTTTATTTCCGTTTATTGAATCAAAAACTAGAAATTTATAAACGCATAATTAGTTCTTCTCAAAAAGAGAAGAACTTTAAAACTAAAAAAACTAAGAAATAGAGAGAGAAAGAGAAGATATTTATAAGGATTTGAGGGATAAATTTTACAATAGGGGAGAGGATAATTTTATATATGAGAAAAGGCCAAAAAAGTGGGAAAATATCTCAAAAATTGATTTTGGATGCGTTTGGAAAGGCTGGCACGCGTGTGGGGGAAGAGATTTGCGGTAGATGAGTGTTAAAATGCGTGGGCGTACGCAGGATAGGCATGGGCATATGTTGGGTGTATATTGGCTATACGTGGGCGTGTGTTTGCTTTGCGCACGAGACTTAGCATTTTTGACCATTTGGAATGATTTTGTCCAATTTTTCCAATTTTTTTATTTTTTCTCATTTTTTCTCAACATAATCCAACATTTGTTATTCGATTTTTTATGTTATTATTGAACTAAAATACATGAAAAACAATAAAAATACATATAATTCCAAAAAGATAAATTTATATAAAAATATGATAAAATCATACAAATATAAATCTATTTAATTAATTAAAGTACATTAAATCATGATAATTTTAGTGCTTTTTAAGCACTCATCAGAACACAATCAATACTGAGTCAACAGATAAGCATCAATATCATATAAATATCCAATAAGATAAACAATCGGTATTCAATCTCTTAATTACTGGACAATGAGATAATTAAGTAGATAAAGCTCTAACATTAAAGATAAGTCTATCACTATAGGTAAATGTTATCAGCAGATATATTTTTTCTATAAATATTCACCACTAATCACTATTAAACATAACTTGATAGAATTTTTCTTCTCATAATTTGAGATAACTAGAAATAACTATAGACACCAATATTTATACTCTCTCTTGAAATATCTCTATATCTTTTTGCATCACTAGGAGAGACACCAGTTTTTTCCTCCTTCTCACTACGCAAACTTACTTATACATTGAAGGGCCAAATGGCACCATACCTCGTCGTGGTCTAAGGTATTAACATTATATTTTCTATTCTCAAATCCACAAGAAGTATAGGTGCATGTAATCAATGGTGTTGACAAAAATGGTATCAACATTGGGTATGGAGATACAAAGAAATATAATAGAAGGAATGTTATCATTATCACAAAGAAGATATTTAGAGAAAATACTACATAATTATGTTATGACAGATGCTAAACCAGTCACAGTAATAATGGGACCTCGGTTCAAACATCTTTAGGTTTATGTCCAACAAACGACTTTGAAAGAGATTAAATTTCTATTGCGTTATATGCTAATGTTGTGAGGTGTATAATGTTTGAAATGATATATGTCAAATAAGATCATTCATATGTTGTGAGAGTGGTGAGTAGATTCATGTTAGATCCATGATATGAATATTAGAGTGTAGTGAAATGGATCTTGCAATGTATTAAGGGTACCTTGAATGTAGGTCTTCTATATAAACATAGATTGAAAGAGATAAGTGTGCTTTATATTTATGTAGATGTTGATTATGCTATAGACCTAGACAAACAAAGATCCCTAATTGGTTTTTCCTTTACACTTATGGTAAATATCACTACGCCAAACAAGACTTTTAAAGTCGCTTATTAACTAACTTTAAATTTTTAATTTTTTTTTCAAAGTTTTACCCATTTTTTATTATACTCAAATTAAAACCTGTATTCGATCACTACATAATAGAAGAAAAAAACCAAAATCTGTTTAACAAATAATTTAAATAATACAAATCATTGAAAAATTAATAAATAATTAATTACTTGGGAATTAAATTTATTACAAAAAATAATTTATATACAATACATATATATTTAATTTAAATTACATATAAAATGATGTTGTGTCTTTTGTTATAGATTTTGTGATATTTACACTTTAAAAATAGCTCGTTTATATCCACACCGGGTTGTTTCGATCCTGAGATCAATAATGTTAACATCATGAATTTTCTTTTCATACATAACCAGAGAGGAAGGTTATATGTTACCATAATTACTAGCCAACAACTATATCTATTACTATGTGAACTGTGCGGATTAATTCCATTAGCAGCAATGGAAAGACGAAGATTGCATGGATCAGATGCAAATTGAGGAAATAAATTATCTACTACTTTCCAATTTGGAGAATCAAAATGATGACATAACACTCCATTATTAGATCGATTATCTGAATGTCAAGTCAACATCTTTGATGTCTCTATACTTTTGAACCACCTTTGAAAGCGAGAAATTGGAGGAAAGTACCAAAAATTCTTTACGGGCACGCCTTTCTTAGGTGTTGTCTCATTTGTAGCATGCTTCCATCTCTATTCTTTACAAATCAGACAATCATCTAATGTATCATATTCTTTTCTATAAAGAATGCAATCATTTGGACAAGCATGAATCTTATGATATTCCATGCCAAATCGACTAAGAGATTTCTTCACTTCATACATTGAAGATGGAAATTCAATACCCTTTGGAAACATATCTATTAGTACATTTAGTAATTCTTGTCAGAAAAACCATTTTTTGCCTTCACATTATACAAATGAACCAATCCTGACATTTTAGTGTATTTCTTGCATTCTGGATACAACGATTTTTTTGGCATCTTCTAGAAGTTTTTTAAAGGTTTCGGGATCATTCTCATGTAGTTCATCTACAATACCATGAAACATATTTTATGACTATATATTATGATAAGATGTATATAATACACTCACATTCTTATTTATGTCTTCCCATGAGTATTATCAATATTTTCTCCATGATAATACCAACATTTATAACTCAAAAGAATACCATTACAGATAATGTGATACTTAACCTTGCCAACATCATGAAATCGCTCATTTTTACATTTAAAAAATGGGCATCGAATCATACTAATTTCATTATTACTATTTCTACAAGTAAATTTCAAGAAACTTTCAACTCTAGAAATGTAGTCATGCTCAATTCTACACTTTGACATCCAAGATTTGTCCATTTTTTATTAATGACATTAAGCATATTAAATATATATCCAACTAATATATTTAAGATATTATTATATATGAATTCCCTAATTATTAGAATATCTATTAAAACATCATATAAAAATAAATTACATAAAAACCAAACATAACAAATATATACACATAAATATAATTATATGAGATTGATTATAATTACTAATAATAATATGCCACATCATTTGAGTTGATTTTAAATTTAAGATATATAAAACAAAACTTATATAACAATTTTGTAATGATTAATATTTTTTTTTAAATAACTACACTACCTTAAACCTAAATTTTTAATTAACATCGTATTGTTGAATCATGTCTTTCCCATTTCATATTAACAAAAATAAATAAATTAAAAACCAACCTTAAATCACAGTCATAAATATATAAATTTATTTCATTACGAAAATTTATACACATAAATAGTAACACATACTATACAAAATAAATAAATAAATATGAATAATAAGTGAGTAGGATTAATAGAAATACTTATAAGAGTAAATGAAGTGACAAAATGAAGAAAATGAAGAAAAAAAGGTGTTTGGTAAGTGAAAAAATGGGTATAAAAAATTTGAATTTTTTGCTCAAAACAATAGGGGATCTAGAAGGTAAGTTGGGGAGGAAGAAAATCCATTAAAGGATACTAGAATTGGTGGTCTTAGGTGGCTGGAAAATAAGAAAGAGTGGAGGAGGAGTGGAAGGGGTTTTGGGTTTTTGAGAGATAAAATGCACTTGGAATAGTTTCTGTTTGGGGAAGAAGAAGAGAAAAGAAAATATCCACATATGTAGCGCCGATTGACACGTAAAACCAAAACTACATCATACATGTAGCGTCGGTTCTACGTGTCAACTGATGCTACATTTTACGTGTTTTTAATTCATTTAAAGTCGGGTTTTCAGCGAATCGACTTTTAATTCATTATAAGTCCATTTTTACCAAAACTCGACTTAAATACACATTTTTGTAGTAGTGTATAGTAAGTTAGAAAGCTACACTATCACATGTGGTAGAACTATAAATTACATAATCTAAACATATTGCTCTAATAGAGGCAATTAAGGAAGCCTTATGATTAAAATGCATTACAAGTAGATTGGAGATTGAGACTAAGACAATGCTTGTGCATTGTGATAGCTAGAGTCCAACATGCATTGCAAAGAACCCAATGCACTGTTAAAGAACGAAGTACATAGATGTGAAGCTCTACTTTATTCAGGACATTGTAGGAGGAGGAAAAGTGTAGGCAGTGAAAATTCCTATGGTTTAGAATCCATGAGATATGCTCACTAAGGTTATACCATTAAAAAAATTTGAATTGTGCCTTGAATTTCTTCGAGTTGGTGAAGGGTTAGGAAGCATGATAAATTGAGAGATCCATTAAAGTTCTTCTTTATCTTATAATGTCAAGGTGAGGATTTGTGAAATGTGACTCAAGAAGTATAACGTAGATCTAAATGTAGTCTATCATAACTTAGTATATATAATATGTTTATTGGTGTAGTGCATGCAACTTAAGTAAGTGTACTGTATGAAATCATTTATATCTGTGAGGCATGCATACTATGTTGTTTATAAATAGCATATGCTACATAATTAGTTGGGTATCAGTTTTAATAGAATCTTTAAAGATTAAAGAAGAGATAATAGTGTACTGCTCTTCTTCAAGAATATTGATTGTGTTGTTATTGTATGAGTGAGGTTATGTGAAGTTCTTTTGAGAATAGTTAAGGGGGTGTAAAGATTACTCAACCTTACTGGATTGATAGGGTTGGTCCCTCCATGGAGTAGATTCACACATTATGGATTGAATCACGTAAAATGTGTTGTGTATTCTTTGATTTAATTCCTGTTTTTCTTGCATGTTCTTGATCAAATTATTATCTTAGTTCTAACAAATTTCAACCATTGTTGTTAGGAATTTAAGTTTATTTGACCACTTAATGTAGTACAGCCTGGTTCTATCGGTCTTGAAGTTAGTTTAGACCTAAGGAGTCTTGCACGATTAAATTTTTAAGGCCAAATATTTATACAATAAGACTAGCCTAAAAACCATGTTAACTTTAAAATTTATAAAATATAAGTATATTTGGTAATTTTCGTTACATTAATTTTGTGAATTTTTGCATCATATGTACCTACGTACTAAGTTAAGTTAACTCAAGTTAATTTAGACTAGATCAAGTTCAAAAAGTCGGGCTCAAACATATTTAAATCATTTTAAAAAAAGTTTTACGTTTTAATTTTTTTAAAAACTCAAATTGGCCTAACCATAGATTGTCTAGGCCTATACAGTCTGGCCTAATGATAGAATATGTATGGGCCTATAAAGTCTGGCCCAATCCCATTATGAACTCAAAGTTTTGATATTAGGCTAGCTTTATCCAAGTTTACATCCATATTGGTTGCTTCTATAGTGTAATTAATAGTTGGCTTTTACTTGATTGAATTTTATCAAAGTTTTTCATATTTAATGTTATATTTAATTTTTAAGATTTTTTTTATATATTTTCAAAACAGAGGTAGCGTATGGCATTTGCTAATGTCAAAGCAATGTTTCTATTTTTAAAAGAATAAAGCATTAAAATATTAGGTAAAGTTTCTAATTTCTTTAACATTAGCATTTTTTGCTATAAAAATAACAATTTCCTTTCAAGTTTATTTAGTATTTTTTAATAAATAGTTATACAAGCACACATTTTACATTAAATAAATTTAAAATTGCATCCTCTTATGATATTACATTACAATATAATCAATATCAATACTATTTAGTATTAATAATATGTTGTTGTTATAGGTTATTCTAAAAAATAATGAAATAAATTTGTTTAGAAAAAAATTGATAAAAAATTCATAAAATTTGATCGAAGAAAACTCCCAACAAGTATCAATTTGAAAGAGTCTGAGACCTGATACACAACCATGATAAGTAGATACCTACTTCTTAAGGACTCATCCTAAACATTCAAACAACAAAAAAATAAACATTTAGTAGATAATCACAATAGCAACACCCAAATATTGCAGACGGACAATGTTATAAGGTAAATATAATATGCAAAACTCAAAAAGAAAGTAATAAATAAAGAAAGCTTTCTAATTAGAGTTTAAACCTTAATATGTTGTAACATACACAATTTAAACTCATATTATAATAGCCAACACTAGAACTTGTAGAACATAAGATGTAACGAGGTAAACCCATATATAACTCTTATCTATGTAGTAATATTCTCAAGTTTCTTATAGAAATCACTTGGTAGTAAATAAATCCACTAAGTAATAAAACAAATACAACTCTAATAGAAATAAAATCACAAATACCTCTATTATTTAGGACCTTTGTACGAACTACCTATTGTTGTTCTCTTTTGTTGCCTTCGTAACGACTTGGCTCGAAACACGAACCAATCTTTCCTCCAAAATCAACATTAATCAATGTAGTGTGATCACTAATGTGTAGTAATGTGAATAATCAAATGTGAGAACCCCTCACAATGAGGAACCACTAACAACCACCTTAGGAAACACATTCAATCACTTAACACTAACAAACACATAATTGAAAATACCACCAAAACTATCCAACCCAACATCATAGTGTTGATCTCACATAGATTGTAAAATAGTTAAGAACTCTTAACAAGTAAGCACACTATTTTACCCATACAGATATAGAAAAATACTAGAATGCTCTCAAAGTAATTTGTGATTCAAAAGAAATTTTCATATCAAATTTTGGCAAATAAATCACTTGGTAGTAAATAAATCAACTAAGTAATAAAACAGATATAATTCTAATAGAAATAAAATAAAAAATACCTCTATTATTTGGGACCTTTTTCCGAACTAACTATTGTTGTTCTCTTTTGTTGCCTTTGCAATAACTTGGCTCGAAACACGAACCAAGCTTTCCTCTAAAATCAACATTACTTAATGTAGTGTGATCACTAATGTGTAGTAATGTGAATAATCAAATGTGAGAACCCCTCTCAATTAGGAACCACTAATAACCACCTTGGGAAACACATTCAACCACTTAACACTAACAAACACAGAATTGAAAATACCACCAAAACTATCCAACCCAACATCATAGTGTTGATCTCATATAGATTGTAAAATAGTTAAGAACTCTTAACAAGTAAGAATACTATTTTACCCATATAGATATAGCAAAACACTAGAATACTCTCAAAGTAATTTGTGATTCAAAAGAAATTTTTAGATCAAATTTTGGCAAATAAATCACTTGGTAGTAAATAAATTCACTAAGTAATAAAACATATACAACTCTAATAGAAATAAAATAAAAAATACCTCTATTATTTGGAACCTTTTTCCGAACTACCTATTGTTGTTCTCTTTTGTTGCCTTTGCAATGACTTGGCTCGAAACACGAACTAAGCTTTCCTCTAAAATCAACATTACTCAATGTAGTGTGATCACTAATGTGTAGTAATGTGAATAATCAAACGTGAGAGCCCCTCTCAATTAGGAACCACTAATAACCACCTTGGGAAACACATTCAACCACTTAACACTAACAAACACAAAATTGAAAATACCACCAAAACTATCCAACCTAACATCATAGTGTTGATCTCATATAGATTGTAAAATAGTTAAGAACTCTTAACAAGTAAGAATACTATTTTACCCATATAGATAGAGCAAAACACTAGAATACTCTCAAAGTAATTTGTGATTCAAAAGAAATTTTCAGATCAAATTTTGGCAAATAAATCACTTGGTAGTAAATAAATTCACTAAGTAATAAAACAGATACAACTCTAATAGAAATAAAATAAAAAATACCTTTATTATTTGGGACCTTTGTCCGAACTACCTATTGTTGTCCTCTCTTGTTGCCTTCACAATGACTTGACTCAAAACAAAAACCAAGCTTTCCTCTAAAATCAACATTACTTAGTGTAGTGTGAACACTAATGTGTAGTAATGTGAATAATCAAACGTGAGAACCCCTCTCAATCAGGAACCACTAACAACCACCTTGGGAAACCCATTCAACCACTTAACACTAACAAGCACAAAATTGAAAATACCACCAAAAATATCCACCCCAACATCATAGTGTTGATCTCACATAGATTGTAAAATAGTTAAGAACTCTTAACAAGTAAGAACACTATTTTACCCATATAGATATAGAAAAATACTAGACTACTCTCAAAGTAATTTGTGATTCAAAAGCAATTTTCAGATCAAATTTTTGCAAATTTTTAGTGCATAAAAGATGGGTCAGAAGAGCCAAAAAATGGGTATTTATAGAAGGAAGTAGCCACTAACGACCACCGTTATCAAGGCCTTGTCGAGGGTCTTCACTGACCGCCTCTTTGGGGTCTCGTGAGAGGTCTAGCGAGGCCTTTATCGAAGTGCTAAAAAAAATACAATTTTTTGATTCAAAAATCATCAAATACTTTTCCTAAATACCCACATTTGAACTGAACTATAAACCATATTCACGACTTAGTATGCATACTAGGAAACCAACCCCTTAATTTGTGTAAAACATGCTTTCAATCACAGAATACCTAACTATATGTGTGTGTTCATTATTGAGTAATAATATTTAATCTTACATAGAGTAAGACAGAAACACTGAGTAAAATAAACAAACTCTGTATTTTGCACATAAGAAGTCAATACACAAACACAAAGTACAATAGGACTTGCACAATTTTTTTGCTAAGTCTATAAGGAAAGTTTTGATAAAAAATTATAATGTAAAGTATAAATTTAGACCGTCAAATATTTAATAAAAAAAGTAGTAGAAAAGTTAAGTAGATTAAGTTTTAATGTGCATTTAGTCACAAAAATTCGAAAAAGGGTTTTTTTTAATCTTGAGAAAATAGTAATAAAAAATAATATTATTATTTTAATGAATTTTTATTTAAATATTATTTTTAATTATTAAGTAATTAAAATATGATTAAAACTCGATCATTTAACAAATGGTAAAATGTGAGTTATATGAAATTATTTAAACAAAATATTTTTGTTTTAATATTTAGTTATTAACACTATTTTTTTAAATATTTTTTATAAAAATAAAAATATGTATTTAAATACTTTTATGTGAGAATATTATTATTTTTGATTTTTCCTTAAACATTTTTAAACTAAATTTCACTTTTATCTTGGTTAATGGCTGGTATTTTATTCTATTTTAATCACTTCATAGTAAAAAATAATATTTTAATAGAGAAAATATAATAATAATTTTTTTTAAATTAGTCTATTTTCTCAAAGTTGAGGATTAGAAAACGTATTTTAGAATATAAGAAGGTAAACGACACAAACTTCATAATATAGGGACTTCTGCGACCTTTTTTCTTAGTCCCTTGTTGTTGTCTTTTATTGTCAACTACCTCACATACATGGATATTTTTGTTTCTAATCTTCAAGTGTGGATCAATATATATATATATATATATATATAAATAGATTTTTTATTAATTTTATCAAGTTAGTAAAAACTTATCTTAAAAGTATAGTTAAATGCCAAAATATCTTTATACCATAATTCAATAAAATAAAAATAAGATTATGTCACACAAGATTTCTAACAACCCTCACTTATATAATTTTAGCAACTGTTATTGGTGATCCATCAAATGTAACTTGTTATATCTACTTATATCGTCGTATGAAACTTTTTATATCCACTTGTATTTTTGTATGAAAATTGTTATATTCATAGTAGTTCCAACGATCCACTAGATATAACTTATTATATTCATCGTAGTTTTGATACCCACTACATGTAACTCATTACATCTATGTTGTATTTTTATATGTAACTTGTTACAATCATTTATATATTTATATATAATATGTTACATCAAACTCTACTTTTAGATGTATAATGTTAAATCAACCTCTACTTTTGTATAACATGTTAAATTTTATTTTATTTTTATATATAACATGTTTTTGGTCTTCTGTGATGGTTGACGAAGCACCGATTGTGTTGTCGGAACTACGATAGAGTTGCTGGTTGAAATCGGGCAATGCAACTCGGGTGATTATCGAATATATGGTGTGATCTAGCATTGGTTTCATTTTATCAAAGTTAAAAATTGAATAATTTATTTTTTATTGAATAATTTAATATAAAGATAGTGATTTTTAAGAGATGTTATTGCAGAAAAATTAATTTAGGCCAAAATATTTTAAATTAAAATATCTTATAGGGGATTTGGGCTGTGTGAAGAGAGGAAGTGGAGCGTGTAAATAGTACTCCTCAAGGCTAATGCCAGAATCCCACCCATATCGTTATTAGTCCATAAGGCTCTTATCCTTGAGCATTGAATTCCGGACAACCATTGGGCCTTAGTTTCATTTTTATGGCCCATTATCATATCCACCAAACTAATAGTACTTAGACTAGATCAGCGAGCGCGTGCGAGCCAGTCCTTTGCTGCTCTGAGCTACTACCATGTCTGCTGCTAATGCTTCAAGTCTCCTTATCCTCCGCTATCTCCGTCTCAACCGTAAGCCTTTTTTTGTTTCTCTCACCAACCACTTCTCAGCTCGTAGAATCCTTATCTCTAAGCCACCGTTTTGTCAAAACCCTAGAGACCACTCTTCTTCAGCTTATGCACAGTCTCCAAGAGACAATGGCACCGGTGGGGGAAGGTCCGGCGGTATCTCCGCTCCTCCTCAGTTCTTTGATGACTTGCAGAAAATTGACGTCAATCCTCCCAAAGGTACTAGGGATTTCCCGCCAGAGGAAATGCGGCTTCGTAACTGGCTTTTCCACAATTTCAGAGAGGTTTGAAGGTTTTTCTTATACAGTGTATTCACATTTTTTATTTGGATTAAGTGATAGTGTTTCATTTTTAATCCTTTTAGTGGAGATATTTTTTCTATAACGTGAAAATGATATATTTTTTAGGGGTTAGATTGAAACCTATCGAATAAATGTTCATATAAAAATCGGAATGTTTTTATTTTCACTTTATTTCTGAAGATTTCTTATTCGTGTTTGTTGAAGTTAGTTTGGTTTTCTTCCCCACAGGTATCGCGGTTGTTTGGATTTGACGAGGTTGATTTTCCGGTGCTTGAATCGGAGGCTTTGTTTGTAAGGAAGGCAGGGGAGGAGATTAGGGACCAGGTATGTCTAATGTCATTAGAATTCTTTAATCTGTTCTTGGTTACCTTTTACTTTCAAATATTATTGGAAGTGTGTAATTGAATGATGACAACTACTCTTTTTATAACCATTATTGAATCTCAGTAGTAAGAGTTCTTTGGAAAAAAAAATTAGTTTCGTTGGTCTTATATTATAGCAACATGCAGCTATATTGTTTTGAAGATCGTGGAAATCGTCGCGTTGCATTGAGACCTGAGCTAACTCCTTCTTTGGCGAGGCTTGTCATACAAAAGGGGTATTGAAATTCTAATTCCTGCCGTATGATTGCACTATTTTTAACAAACACTTTGCATTTATGTCAAGTGCTTTTCAATGTAATCTTGCGAATTTAACTATTAAATGGTGAAAATTTCATATTATATCAAATGTATTTACTTATGATTTTTGTATCCAGGTACAGATGCCAGAATTTGATGTCAATGTTTTTTTCTGTCCAGAAAATCTTTGTCCCTCCCATTGAAGTGGTTCGCTGTAGGACAGTGTTGGCGGTATGAGAGAATGACAAGGGGACGCCGTCGAGAGCACTACCAGTGGAATATGGACATAATTGGGGTACCAGAGGTCACAGTAAGTCTTGCGCACTTGGCTTGCAATATGATATGTTGACTCAGATACAAGGTTTTGCAATGTGAATGTTTACTGCTATATGTTGTCTGTTCCTTTCCTCTCTCTTGCTAAGTGACTAAGTTGTATACAATGATTCATACCTTGTGGGAGACTTGAAGCATTGTACATTTTGGAGGTTTTACAGTATTGGTTTAGCTCATCTGTTTGCTTAGAGTTTAAATTATTTTTAAATCTACTACACAGAAATCCAATTTCTATGTATGCACTCACACACACACACACACACTTACATTTATAATGTTATATGTTTCTTTTTCTGTGAAGCTCAGTTTTGCTTTCTCTTTGTTTTAGGCTGAAGCAGAACTTATTTCTTCAATTGTCACTTTTTTCAAGCGCCTTGGACTTACATCATCAGATGTTGGATTTAAGGTTTCAAGCCGAAAGGTGGGAGTATTTTTCATTGCAATATTGCTTTCAAGTATCTTTCTAAGTATCACACTAATTTGTCAGGGTTTTTATTTGTTGAGGAGTTTTCTTTATGATGGCTTTGTGTCATCTGATGTTATTCAAGATGCTTATTATGAAACATGCCAACTAAAGTGATACATTTTAGTCAATTGATCTAATTTTTGTAGTATGATCTTTTCCTGCATGATCTACTTCTGTTAGGTCTTAAGCTTTATAATATTGTTTCTTGGTTTCTTGTTTCGGGAAAATAAATAGCTGTGTTGTTACCTTTTTGTTTGCTTGAGTGAGTTTTCCATGTCAGATGTGAGATTCATATTGACTACTATGCCACCTTCTAAATCCATACTTGTCCTTGAATAAATAAAACATTGGTTTATTTTTATATTACTACATTATATGATTCATTTATTTCCCTTAATAAAGGTTTTACAAGAGATCCTGATGCGCTATTCTATTCCTGAAGATTTATTTGGCAAGGTTTGCATTATCATAGACAAGGTATGTTCTATATGGTTGTCATATGTGGTTGTAACTTGTAAGTATGTTCTATATGGTTGTCATATGTGGTTGTAACTTGTAAGCATGATGTAGTGACTAGTGTCATTGCTTGTGCAAGCATGATGACTTCAGTTAGTGACTATTTTCCTTGCTTGTGCTCATGAATTATTTTCTAAAGATAATCAACTATCTATGTTTTTTTTTAATTCTTATGACTTCTATTATGTCTTTTTATCAACGTTGAACAAGGTGGTTCTAAGGCGTGTCTCATGGCATGCGCACAAAGAAAAGTGTTGAGGCTATAGCCTCTGATGAAAATTTGAGGCTTACGCCTTTTTCTTGTGAGGAGCAAGCCTTGAGGCGGTTGAGGCTTGAGCCTCATAAAATTTTGAGGTTTTTAAAGTTGGGTCATGGGTTACCCATTAAAACCTGACATGAGTTCATTAAATGAATAAAAAAATCTGAACTTTAAAAAAGAACTAAAAGAAACTTAAATCAATCATTTAAACCAAATTAGGTCATTTTTTTTAAATTCTTCCCATCTGCCAAACCTCCACGTCTTTTTTGGCTTCATGGTGTACTTGTGAATTTCAATGCTTCCTAGTTGCTTGTCTGTTAATTAGTTTGAATTTTGAAATACTTCTTGGCGCAAGAGCTCAAGCACAAGCCTAAAGAATTTCTCTTTAATTTTAATGTCTTTTTTTCAGTACTTATGCTGTAGAGTAATGCTGGTGTTTAATTCTGTTTTTCTTTATTATATTGTTTGTCCATTAGTGTGAGTTGGTTGCGGTGCTGTTCTATTCCTCAAAACGCATGTTCTGATTAACTGACTTTGCTCCTTCAGCACAATTTGATATTTCACTGTTCTTGACAGTTTTCTTGGCTCTGTAACTTTTTCCTTCAGAGCTATCAATAGAATTGAATCATAGTAGCTCATTTCTTTAATTACGATAGACTTCTATGTCACTTCTATCACAATTAGAAAACATAGAATATTTATTAAATTTTGGTTATATTCTTATCTCGCTTTTTTGTATAGTGATTAAATTTCATGATGTCATTCTTCTATTTCAAAGGGAAAATATTCCCTAATTAGACTAATTTTTTAGTATGTGCTGTCAATTCTTATTTGTACATAGATGTAGCATATATTGTTCAATTAGAGCATATTTATGTCTCAAACCCGTGGCTCATGTATAGCAAGCGATTTACCATTTGAGCTATACCTTCGTGATGGCTATGATATTATTTGCTGGATTATTTTTTATCTTCATGATTATTGGGTTTTAAATTGTTATTAGAGTCAATTACAAATATCTCTCCAGGTTTTTGAAATAGAAAAAAATTAGTAGGTTTGAAAAATAACAATTAAGTCTCTTCTTGTCATTGTTTATTGTTTTAAAGGAAAATATATGCTAAAAAAATAAGAAATTTAGGAGAATATGATGTAATAAACAATAATGGATGGATGTAATTGCATATTTTTTAAATCTCAAAGGGTGCTTTGGTAGTCTTTGAAAACCTTAGGGCGATCTATTGTGATTTCCATCGTTATTTTTGTATTTTTTAAGTTCAAATTTAAGTTTGAGGCTTACGTTTCAAACTGCCTCACCTTATTAGAGAAAAAATGCCTCGATGTTTAAAATAACCTTTTACAACATTGGATTTTATCTTGTGGCTTCTTCCAGACCTTGGGTTATTCAGTGGTCAAGCGAATTAAATATTTTCCTTTACATACAAATTATGTTATAATCTAATTTCATCGGTTACATTATATGTAACCTTATTTTCTTTGATGTTGTTGTTGCCTGTTCCTTGAGTTGACGCCCTTTGCAAACAGATTGAGAAATTGCCTTTGGATGATGTAAAGAAGGAGCTAAAGTCTTCTGGTGTATCAGCAGAGGCTGTTGAGCAGCTACTGCAAGTCCTTTCCATAAAATCATTGACGGAGTTGGAAGGTTAGTAAGTAATTGGAAGGGTACTAATTATCATCTTTTGTGTTTTTCAGCCTAAAAGTTAATTGTCTTGGCTTCTATGGGCCAAAAACTATGGTTTTCATATTAATGGCCAACTTTTTTATGTTGTTGTAACTTATAACTTGGTTGGATTATAGGATCATTGTCCCCAATTTAAGTTCATAAGCATTAATCTTGCTAAATATTGATGAATTTGATTTTAACTAACTTGACCTTTAGCTGTTATAATTAATGTTTTAAAAGGCATGTTCTAATCTCAATGTGTATCCCTTCCATTGAGGCGAGGCGTATGGCTTGAGACAGTATGTGACTTAAGCTTCTAATTAAAATGAAATAAAAATAAAAAACTTTTCACTAAACAATAAAAAGACAAATTATCGCAAGAATAACGTCATAATAATCTTTGTAGTCTCACATAGGTCATAATTTAGCAATCCAATCACCACTAAAATATCTAAACATGATAAAGTTAAGATCCATAAAAAGTTAACTTAGAAAAGTCATTAAAAAAGTTCACCAAAAAGCTAGTAGCCTAGCATTACATTAAGATATCTCGTTTTTAGAGTCCATTATCTTCATCATGTTTTTCAATCTTAAATGTAAGTCTTAGAGAGTTTCAAGTGATTAAAACTACTTAGATTTGTTTTCATTTTTCTGTTATTCATTTTGTTACAAACTGGAGATATAAGATGTATAAACAAACAGCTCATAAAAAAATTAAGAAAACAGTACATAGGAAAAACTTTGGCAGCATAATAGCAATTCAGCAATCTAAATAAGAGGGAAAAAAGAAGAAGAAAGAAGAAGCAGAGAATAAAAAAAGTAAGAAACAACAAGAAAAAGAAAAAATAAGATATATCAGCAAGGAAGCATATACTTGCTTGTGTTTTTTGAAATTACTTGTTGAAAGGAACATAATGTTGTTGAAGATTGTTGAAAGAAGAAGGAACTGAGAAGAAAGACCAGAGTAAAGGAAGAGCTAGAAAGGGGTTGTTTAGAAGTTCCACCATACAAACTAGGTTTTTTTTTTCACTTTGTTGGCACTTTTTTGGTTTTTCAGCTTGTACCTTATTTGGGCCAAAATATTAATGGGTTTTATCTAAGAGTCCAAGTGTTGCCTTAATTTTGCATTCAAGCTCGCTATAAGCCTCAGTGTATAGTGTATAGTATCAGTGCATGAAAAAAGGCTTAAACCTTAACAACAAAATATAATTTTTTCGGCCGTTAATAAGCTAGCCTCAAGGCTACCCAGGTGGAAATGTGATCCTTGAGGTTGGTCTCAAAATGTTTTTTGAAACCATGACTTATAATGCTTATGAAGGTGATGGCATCTTTGCTTTATTTAAAATATTTTCTAAGAATTATTATAGCTAAAAATTTGCATCAAGACATTGGAATTAATGAAATAAAGGGACATTGAACACTCAAGAGCTTGCTTGATTTGATAATATTTAGGGGAACCTAGAAAGAGTCCTATTGAGAAATACTCATTTCCATAGTTTGTTACTCTACGTACCAATATTTTATTGTTAATTCTTATTAAAAATCATATCTTTGCCTGATGTAGATATACTTGGAGGTGATGGCGAAGCAGTTGCTGATCTGAAGCAGCTTTTCTTACTGGCTGAGAAGTTTGGTTATTCTGAATGGATTCAATTTGATGCATCCATTGTCCGTGGTCTTGCCTACTACACTGGTATAGTTTTTGAGGTCAGAATTCTCTCTAATGACTTTGTAATTTTCCTGGATGCTAATATTTGGAGTTGAAAGAATTCCTTTATTTATATTTATGATTTTGCTGTTAAGGATAATATCCATTCTTCTTGGTATAGTCTTAGCTTGCTATTGATGGAGAATACGATAATTAGTATTTAGTATACATTTATCTTTTGGGAGCTTCATTTCAGTATCATTAGTGTCATATCATCAGGGTTTAATGTCATTAGATTAGGTTAAGTTGTCATCATATGTGTCCTGTATGTAGGGGCACATCTTATTATATTTGGAATACTTGGTTTATGATTTCTATTATATGGAATATTTGGTGTCAATAAATTAAGCTTGCATGCAATTTAATATCCTTGGCTAATATTGAATTAAAAATGGCTAACTGTCTGCCTAATGCGCCTAAACTAGTTTTTTTAGCATTTTTGATTTTTAATGTGCATAGATAACTATAAGTTTTATGATGGACTTCGATGGAATTTGATGTAAATTCCTCAAATGAGATATATATTTTCTCATGTCCATCTGATGACTTTAATGTTATCATCTTAGGGTTTTGACAGAGGGGGGAAGTTGCGAGCTATTTGTGGAGGTGGGAGATATGATCGGTTACTTTCAACTTTTGGTGGTGATGATATTCCTGCATGTGGCTTTGGATTTGGTGATGCAGTTATAATAGAAGTGAGTTGAAGTTCTTTTTCATTCTTTACATTATGCAAATTTTCCATATTTGATGAATGCTCCTAAAAATTAGCATTAATTGGATCTTCCATTCTTACCATTTGTATAAATAGAATTTCTACAACATATTTTTGAGGAAATGATATTTACTAAATTATACTTTTTATTGTTATGAATTTATACTTGCTACTATTATATATTTATATTAAAATTAGGCTAAGAAGAAAAGGAAAAAAATCCTAATAATTAGTATAAATCTCCCTTATTAAACTATCAAAATCTCTTAATAATGCACAAATAAACATTGTTATCTTAATTAATATACAAGATTACATCTCTAATTACTTGATTTTAACACACACCTTCAAGTCGTATCATATATATTAATTATATCCAACTTGTGAATAAAATCGTCGAAGTTTTGTAGGTGAGTCCTTTGGTATAGATATCAGCAGCTTGCTCTTTGTTGGGACATGGGACATAGGTCATGCAAATAGTTCCATCTTCAATTCAATTTTTTCTTTAATGAAGTGCCTATCCACTTTCATAAGTTTGGTTCTATCATACTGAATTGAATTAAGGGAAATGTTGATGTCTGTTTTGTTATCACAATAAAGGTTGTTTGGAGACTTCACTACAACATAAAGTTTATAAGAGTTTCCTCAGCCTTAATATCTCACATATTCTTTGTGCCAGTCTTAAATTCAGCTTCAACATTGCTTTAGCCATTACATTTTGCTTCTTCTTCGAGTCACTAAATTTCAGAATGCAAAGGTATAATATGCATTAATAGGTCTTCTATCTTCTACCGAGCCAGCTCAGTCAACGTTGGCAAAGGCTTATATTTCTTTATTTTCATTGTTGAAGATAAAACTTTGCCAAGGGACCCTTTGAGGTATCCAAGAATTTTGTAAACTGTTTCATAAAGCTTCCTTTGAGGATTGCATGTGTTGGCTTGTCACACTAATTGCAAATGTAATGTTAGGTATACTGTTAGGTAGGTATATTAGATATATTAGTTTTCCTACTAATCTTTGATACCTATCTCTGTTCACTAGCTCCCCCAATTCTTGTGTTTTTCGTACCATATGAGTAACATTTGGTTTACGTCCAAGCATTCTAGTCTTAGTGAGAAGATCAAGAATATATTTTTGTTGAGAGACACTTGTTCCCTTTTTTGACCTTGTAACCTCTATTTAAAAGAAGTATTGCATTTGTCCTAGATCATTGACTTAAAATTTTATCATCAAGTTTTTATTTACTCTCTCAATTTCCTCTGAGTTTTCTCTAATCAAGATTATCAATATAAACTATCAAGATTGTTTACTTCCCTTCTTCAATATGTCGGAAAACATTGTTGGATTGGATTGTCTTTGTTGATATCCATGTTACTTCATCACTTTTGTAAATATATCAAACCACAGTCTAAGTGATTGTTTGAGACCATGTAGTGAATTCTTTAGTTTGCACAACACATCTTCATCTCTTTACAGAATCCTGGTGACACATTCATGATCGAGTTAGTTTATCTAAGTGTAGTAGGTAATTTAGAAGTTTTTAGTTATTTGGGATTACTTGGTATTGAGGTAGACTCACGGATAGTTGGATTTGCCACTGGTTCCGACTCTCTTGGTGTCTTTGGCCTTCGTGAATAAACTATCGTCCCTTGATTATTTGGTTTTTGCACATCTCCTTCTTTGTTCAAGTTTTCTCTTATAGATGGCAGAATAGGACGAAGTGGTGTCAATAGGGTCATTTTTAGGTGAAGTGTCACTGATGGCTCAGGTGGGTTTCTAGGTTCAAGAAAAGTAAAACCCAAGTACTAGTGAAAAGAGCTATCTTTTTTCAAATTATCATCTTGAAAAGAAGACTTTTGGTAATAAGGAGTGTTTTCAAAGAAGGTGATAATGACGCTAACAATTACCCTTTTTATAGAGGGATTGTAGCATTTGTAGCCTTTTTGAGTCGGGGAGTAACCAATAATAAACATTTAATAGCTCTTAAATGTAACTTGCATTTGGAATGAATTCGCAAATGTAGCATAAGCAATTATCTTGAGGGATGGGTTTGATTGGAGGTGAGATATTGGGAAGATTTTTTTGGGTTTTTTGAAGTGGTATTTCAAACGAAAAACCTGATTGGGTATTCGATCGTAAGTTGAAGTTATCATAGCATATCCCTATAATTGTTTAGGCATGTTCATTGTGAACATCAGTGCTTGAGCTACTTCTAGGATATGTTTATTTTTTCCCTTAGGAAAACATAGGAGTTTTAATGCATTATTTCATGTTTTTGAAGGTAGTTTCCAATGAGTGATTGAAATAGTATGTTCCATTATCAGTGCGAAGGATTTGAATTTGTATTTGGAATTGAGTTTCAATCATCGAATAAAAATTGATGAAAAATTGAAAACTTCATGAACATCGGTTTTTTTTGAGTAAATAAACCCAACAAATGCGAGTATGATAATCAATAAATATGACAAACAACTTAATATAAGTACTCTTAGGGAAAAGGGAAGGTCTCTATACGTCATTGTGGATTAAAGCAAATGGTTTGGATGGTTTGTACTAAACTTTGAAAACAGAGACACGTCGATGCTTTGTAAATTCACAAATTTCACATTGAAAGTTGATTTTTTTTTAAAAGAAAGAAAGATAGAAGTGTTTCAACTATTGAAAGTTGGGATGACCAATTATATAATGACATAACAGAACATCACTATCTTTAAAAATAAATGCCAAATCATAAATTTTAATTTGACTATGTTCACTCACGTTGGCATCATCAAAGTAGTAAAAACTTAACATTTTTTAGTATTGTCAATCTTTCCCGATGATAGAACTTGAAAGACACAATAAGATGGAAGAAAATTTGCAAAACATTTGTGAGCTTTTAGTTAACTAAATGATAGATATTAGATTACATGATAAATTTAGAACATTGAGGCCATATTTGAGGATAATAGAGTTAGAAATTTGAATACTTTTCCTGCAATGGGTGAGAGAGATTTATCAACTACTTTTAACTCTATGATTACCAACACACGATAAGAGTTAATAAATTATAAATGATATGCTTTAGTCATATGATCTGACGCATCAGAGTTAATAATCTAAGGAATTTTGGCTTGGGATATAGTAACTAGAGCACTTAAATAATTATATTTGTATGCTAGCAAAGTTGAGGAAATATTTATGTATGATTGACCATCATTTTGGATACTAGAGAAGACTTTGTAGAGCTGATCTATTAAAGGCTCCCCTGAATTTGAGCCATCCTAAGTTCTCTGTGTTTCAACTAAATCTTGACAACTTCGTGTCTTATTTTGTTTTGGTTTTCAATTTGTCGGTTTTCCATGAATTTCTTAATACGTAACCTTTTATATTTCTGGATTTATTGCAAAAACATTTTCTTCATTGTGATTTTTTTCTTTGATTAGGCCTATTAGAGAAATTTGTTGAAGGCTCAATAAAAACATCAGGCCTAAACCCATCACTATAAAAAAATTGGATGGTTGATGAGGAACCAATCCCAACCCCGATCCCGTTAGATGACCTAGCCTCCAATCCTTTTTCTCTCATATACGGCTGTCTCCTTCCAATTGTGAGAATCCCTTCCATCAGAAGAGTGCCTCCAGCTGCGAGAGATCCACCAGTCGCAAGGTATGATTGGTCATCAGTTGCGAGGGCCGAAAAATCACCAGCCATGGTGCCACTTGAACCATGACCACCAATAGCTCCACTAACAATCACCCCAGCCCCATTCATCATCATTTTTCTTCTGTTTTCTTATTGGATGTCAACGAACCCTTCTCTCATGGTGGGAAGTGGTTGTCAGACAAGTATTCTTGCGGAGCTCTGTTGTTGGTTGAGTTGGATTTTGTTATTTATTCGGTCAAGTATCCCATTCTACCTTCTCCATTGATAACTAGTTTCACGGTTAGTTTCACAAACACGAATTGAACCCATGCTTGATATTTTATTTATTTGCTGTATAAGTTATTTATGATCCGTAATTGCATATAGATACAGCCATATTAAGTTAGGTTTAAATTAACCAAGTTTTGATACCATATAAAATTTGTAAAAAATATTTTTGAGAAAATGATATTTACTAAATTGTACTTAATTGTTATGAATTTACACTTGCTCGTAATGCCTATTTATAGTAAAATTAGATTAAGAAGTAAAGGGGAAAAAATCTCTAAATAATTAGTATAAATCTTTATCATTAAATTATTATAGTCTCCTAATTAATTTACAAGAACAAGTTCCTAATTACTTGCTATTTCAAATTTGAGTCACTACCTTTCAAATAAATCCCCTCTCCAAGCCTAAGAATATTCCTCTTTTAGTAAGCCATCTTAATAATTGAGAAATAGGTGCTGGGAATGCTTTGGATCGGCAAATCTATTCCTTCACAAACAGATTAGTTAAATAATCAAATGTTTGTTAGCATCCATACAAAACATGAATTATCATTTTAAACAGATCTTGGTTTGGTTGGTTCACTCATGCATAACACATCTGTTAAAGAAAGTCCACCAATCAGCCAACATGAGACATTAATCTGACAAAATGGCTGCTGCTTGTTATATCTTTATAGTGTAGGTTTTTTAGTTTAAATATTACCTGTCTTCATCCAGAGCTTCTGCTGTGCGATGCTGTAATTTAGAGTAGGTTGACGATGTTGTGCCTCATATGGGTATTTTCATTTTTCTGGCATTCTACCAGGCTTTAGTCAGGAGTGTAATCTTGAACATTTTAAACTTGCTTTTATAATTATTATTGTATTAATACACGGTTGCATTGCCCTTGTTGATCCTTAGATGCAATGTTTTTCTTTGTTTCCTTTGCATATATTATATATCATTAAGTGATGATGGTTGGGTTGGTTTCAGTTGCTCAAGGATAAGGGACTTCTCCCAGAGCTCAACCCTCAACTACGGAATATTGTATGTGCTCTAGATCATGACCTACAAGGAGCAGCTGCTACTGTTGCTACCATACTCAGGGAAAAAGGTCAAAGTGTTGACTTAGTCTTGGAGAGCAAGCCACTTAAATGGTAATAATGATTGTCATCTCTGTAGTTGCTCTCATTTTTCCACATCCACTGTTTTAGAATCTTATTGATTTGTCATTGTTTTTGTTGGGTTTCAATGATGCTCTCTTTCAGGGTGTTCAAACGAGCAGCAAGAGTAAATGCAGACAGACTGGTATTGGTTGGAAGTTCAGAGTGGAAACAGGGCACGGTTAGTGTGAAAGACCTCTCTTCTGGTGAACAACAGGAGATAAAGCTTGACAAACTAATGTGATAAAATATAAAAGGTTCTGTATGTTTCTGCCGATTTATAGGTTTACATGTAGTCAATTCATTATTATTATTTTTTTAATTTTTTTCTAAAGTATTCGTGGTCAGTTGATCAGTAAATCTTACTACTATAATTTTCAAAACTCATTTTCTTTATTGTTTTCTTCACATCAGGTCTTTGAAATGCTTATTTTTCTGCACTCATGTGCCATCTCTATTAGGAGTTCGAAAATATGGAATAATATATAATTTTCTGAAATGTTACATTGTACCTTTTCATCTTTGATTACATGCAATATACAGATATTCGTTTTAGAAGGAAGTTTTGTGCTGAAAGTTATGGTAGAAACTAAAAATCTTCTTTTTTGGAGTGTCCTTTTTGCTATATTGGAAGCGAGCCATTCCTGCTAAGCTCCCCCCTCCCTCCACACATTTTTTATTTTTTCTTTCAAATACCTGCTGAGTCCTATGTGTTTACTTCCAGAACTTACATCAAGTACTGCTATGTCATGAGGAGCTAAAGCAAGTAGATTTCATTCTTTTCTTTCATCTTCTCATCCAAATATTCTGGATAAACATTTTTAGCAAAACATCATTGTGGATTTTAATTTTATGGGTAGGTCTAGGTCACAAATTCAGTAGATTATATTGAACGAATGTCTGCTTGCAAGTTGAGCTTTGTGTAGGGTAAGAAAGTTGTTCGTATTATCAAGTGTAGTAGGTTAATGTTTCCGCTACCTGATGAATGTTGGTTCGTATTGCTCTTTGAAGTCCAAAAACCACAGAATTCCTGGAGTTATTAGATCACTCTCCCAGTCTTATCTGCTTCAGTCGGGTATTGATTGGTGTGAGCAAAAGGGTAACACATGGCTTCAATTTTTCGAAGGTATGCAAGTTTGCAAATAGAAGAAAGTAGGTTGATAAAAGTCTACAATCAATCTTGTAAGAAGGCATGTTGGAATATGCCTTTCATTGAAAGAAAGGTTATCAATCTTTTCAAAACTTGCTAGAACAGACAGATGAGTCTACCATTAGCAGCCTAAGTGAAAATGAAGAAACAAGGCTAAAGTGACATGGATGATTCTGTTGTCATGTTCTGTATTTGTCTTTTTGTCAAAAGATTAGGGTTTGCAAACAGCCAAAAAGTGGGTTGTGACTTGTGAGTAGTGACCACATGACTCTTCATATATCAATTGTCCTTTTGAATTTGGATGGGCCAAACTGATGAGTAATTCATACTGCCTAAAATTGAGCAGTACTGCCCAATCTGGTGTTTGTGGCCTACGTCTTGGATTCTCACTCCTTTGTCCGGTTGCTCTTTAAGTAAACCATACGAGACCATCCAAAATGGTTCGATTCAATTAAATATCCAGCGATTCTTGTCCCACCCTTTTTTTTTTTACTCTTCCTCCCTAATTTGTGAAACCCTTATGTTTGAAGTCTCCACTCAATGTCTTACACTTCATTTTTTCTATTCAAAAGGAATGGAATTAGTCAATTAGGGGGTCAAATAAGAAATTATAAACATTTATGTTTACTATGATATAAAAAATCTAATTTTTCTTGAAAATCAATCTAAAATTCAGTTGTCAAATTTAAAAGTCCTTGTTTGCTTTCCTAATCGTTTTTGGCATCATTTGAAGGGAAAAAAATAACAATTCTCAATTTAATTTATGCGAAAAAATTGTCATTAGAGTAAAAAGTAGCAAAGATTAATGTATAACTATGAGAATAAATAAATGAAAAGGCAAAAAAAGGAGGGAGAAAAAATAAAGAAAACTAAATTGTCATAAAAGGGGAAGGAGGGAAATCTCTTATTTAAGATCTATGAAAATTCGACATATTCGAATCTCCTTAAAATGCAACCATGACATCAATTGTACGTCTAATTTCATGTAATTGTAAGGGTTATGGAAATGATACTCAATTTTTTAATATATATATATATTTAATAATATCTAAGATTTTTAAAATTATTGATGTTTTATAGAATAAAATATAACTTAAAGATGAAATATAAAATATATAATGTATTATTTATAATTAATTTGAATTTAAATCTATAAAAAAATTAACTTTTTATATATTTATTAGAATAGTGTATATAATTTCAAACAATAAGATAAAAAAACACAATCTCTATCTTTATCACCATGTTATAAAATTATCTTTAACCTTATAATTCCTTAGTAAATTTGACAATCCTATGAATGTCCCACATGTTAGAAGATTTTGGTGTATTTTTTAAAAAACAATTCCCAGAATTTATGAAAAGCTTCGCTAAATTCCCAACAGATGTGGTACAGTACAATTTGTCGGTTGGATTCCGTACAAATGGTACTAACTTACACACTAAAAATAAGAAAGGAAGTGAGTTAATGTAAATATTGATTTCATAATGTTGGCTGTATCGTCCATATTAACGATATTATCATGATATTATTATTATTATTTTTATATTTTAATATCAAATGTGATATTTAAATTTTTTTTATTGAAATATCTTAAATATTGTCACATTATCTACAAAATATTATTCTCAAAAAATATAAAAAAATAAGTTTTTAATCAAAATATCGTGAATATTATAAATATTGTCACAAAATTATCGACAAATATCTATAAAATGTCGTTTCATATTGATTTTTTTTATTTTCTAAATAATTTATATTTAAATTTATCTATTTATTATTTTTTATCTTTAATCAAAATAATATTTATTTAGGATAGTATTTCATACTTCTATTCATATATATATTTTTATTTATACATCATTTTTTATATTTAATTTACTAGTTTTATTAAATTCTATTATATACCGTCGAGGTTTATCCACTTATAATAATATTAAAAATTATAGTTTAAATAATTATTTTAGATTTTAATTAATTAATTAGTTGATTTATTGATTAAATTGAATACTGTAACTTTTATAAATATATGTATTAAATAAGAAATTAGTTTAAATATATAAGTATTTGATTATTTCGATATTTTATAAAACTTTATAAAAATTACATGATCTTAATAGATTTTTCTATAATTTTTTTAAAAAAATTCAAAATTTTCGTTAACAACGATAATATTTTCGATATTTTTATAAAATTTAAGTCTCGATATTTAGATATTTAGACCAAAGTTAACACTTTAACCTTAATAATACATAAGGTTATTCAAGAAAACATTGGAGCAACCAATTCCATAAAAGATTAAAATTGTTACTTTTATTAAATTTTGTTATTTATTCGAATCAATGAAAAATATATGAAAACAATAAAAGATATGTTCAAAAATATTTTAACATGTTTGGTAATTTTAACATGTTTTCATATTTTCATTTCAAGCAATTAGGTATAAATGACTAACTGAGGAGGAAAAATAATAATAATAACATATATTCAACAAATAATATTAGTATTTATTCATATTTTTTAATTATATCAGTAGGTAATGATTAGTTATAAACATTATAGAGAACTTATGATGAAAATATGTTAAAAACTTAGAGAAATTTAGACACATATTTATCCTTAGTCCTAAAAGGTTATAAAAAGAATAGTAAAATTGAAAGAAAAAAAAGAAGATAATAAATGGAAAAATTGGAAGAACAAAAAATTGAAACAAGTGAAAAAAATATAGTGAAATTTTTACCCAAAAAAAAATTTTTGAAAAGAGATAAAAAATAAAGGAGGGGATACGGAAAGGGAATGAGGTTATCTCTTATTATTATTATTATTATGACAAGATGAATTATTTATTGGTTTTTAACCAATAATTCAAGTAAACATGCCAAAGTTAAGAGGAGAGAGAATATCAAGACTTAAAAATGATTCCACTTTTTTAATTTATTTTTATACACATTTTAAGTGTTTTTAAAATATCATTAGTTTGGCTGACAAATCAACGTTGGTATAGGATAAATGTATAATTTTTCTTCATATCAATATCCTTCTCAAGTTTTTGCTAATTATATGTTAAAAATGATATTTTCTATAAATCATATACCTAATGTTTTAAAACTTATCAAAGAAATTGATCATATATAGTTAACAATTTTATATTTCAAGTTTCAATCCACACCTAAAATAAAATTATTTTCTCATTAAATGATATAATTTTCAAATTTAGAGGTAAATTGAAAATTAACTAAACCAAATAGTGTTAAAATATATTTTTCTGTTCTATATTTCCTATACAAAAGTATCAATATTTGTATACTAAGAAACAGAAAGAAAACAAATTAAAACATTGTTATCTACTACTATCATTCTTGTCTGCCGCATTGTTGGTTGTTATCTGCCACATATTGTTGCATTGTTGTCTGCCACATATTGTTGCATTGTTGTCTGCTTGTTGTTTGCCACACTATTAACACACGCCAACACTCTCCCTCAAGGTTGGGCATAAATGTGGTGCATATATGTCTCTTATACCCAACTTGTCAAGTGAGTTGTAGAAGTTCTTTGTAGACACAGATTTTGTAAGTATATCAGCAATTGATCTTCTGATTTAACAAATAGAAGTTGAATAATTATTTCTTCAAGATTATGTTTGATGAAGTTCAGTTCCATTTCAACATGCTTTGTGCGATCATGTTGGATTGGATTGTGGGAGATGGCAATGAGTGCTTTGTTATCACAAAATAAGTTCATTTTAGAGTTAGGAGTAACACCAATCTTAGTTAGAAATTTTTTCAAGCAAAAGAGCTCACATATTCCCTTAACCATTCCTTGAAATTCAGCTTCAACACTAGACAAGGAAACTACCTTTTGTTTATTACTCCTCTATCTGACAAGATTGCCCCCCACAAAAGTAAAGTACCCAGTAGTAGATTTCTTATCCTTAATATTCCCTACCCAGTCTGAATCTGTATATCCAACGAATTCCAATTGACCATTTTTTGAAAACATAAGTCCTTTCCGGGGGAAGATTTTAAATAACGAAGTATTCGCATGATGACATCCATATGGTCTTCACTGGGGTAGTGCATGAACTGACTTATGACACTCACAACATAAGAAATATCAGGTTGAGTATGAGATAAATATATGAGTTTACCTACTAACCGTTGATATCTCTATTTATTTACTGGTACTTGGTCCACATATTCTCCAAGTTTATGATTTTGGACCATTGGAATATCGACAGGTTTACAATCGAGTAATCTTGCCTCTGCCAGTAGGTCTAGAGTATATTTCCTTTGGGAAAGAAATATTCCATGTTTTGATCTTGTTACCTCAATGCCTAAGAAGTATTTGAGCCCTCCTAAGTTCTTCATTTCAAACTCATTTGACAATCGTTCTTGAAGCTTAGAGATTTCTTCTTTATCATCCCCTATAATGATCATGTCGTCTACATAGACTATAAGGGCTGTTATTTTTCCCCGTCGATGTTTTAGGAACAAAGTGTGGTCAAAGTTGCTTTGTTGAAACCCATATTTCCTCATTGCTGAACTCAACCTACCAAACCATGCTCGAGGTGATTGTTTTAATCCATACAATGCTCGTTATAATCTACATGCAGTTTCTTTTCCTGATGTAACAGTATATCCTGGTGGGATATCCATGTAACTCTCTTATTCAAGATCACCATGAAGGAATGCATTTTTTTATGTCAAGTTGGTGCAATGGCTAATCTAAATTTGCTGCAAGAGATAACAAAACTCTAACAGTTTTTAGTTTAGCCACAGGTGAGAAGGTTTCCTGATAATCTATCCCATGTTTCTGTGTATACCTTTTTGCTACTAGCCTCACCTTGTATCTATCAACTAACCCATCTGCTTTATACTTAATGGAGAAAATCCATTTACATCCTACCATCTTCTTCCCTTGGGGAAACTTTCTTAACACCCATGTGTTATTCTTATGCAATGCCTCAAATTCTTCTTTTATAGCTTGAGCTCATTTTGGATCAGATAAGGCTTCTTCAACGCTACTTGGAATTTGACATGAGGAGAGTGTTTATGCAAACGCCCTGATAGGTTCCGATAATCCTTGAGTAGATACATAATTGGCTATTGGATACTTGGATTTTTGTTCTTCTCTTTCTGGGGGAGTATTGATTTGGAGGTTTGCCTCGATTATATTTGAAAGGTAGAACATAACCAACAGATGTATCTATAGCATTAGTTTGTAAAGTTGTGATAGGATAGCTTACCTCAAGAGTATTCTCAGTAGGAGGATCATTGAGTACTAGAGAGTTGATGGGTGCATCAACCACTTCATCTTCTGGAGATTCAGTTACTACTTTAGCTTCAATTCTTGGAAGTTCAATTTCGGGTCTAGGTACTGGCTCCTCCATATTGTTGGCATGATCTGAGTATGTTGGATTGTTACTAGTGTCTAATATTTCAACATCAAGTCAATTTCATTCTTCACCATAACTCTTCCACTGAAGAGGGTAATTGGATACTGGTGATGGGAAAAAACATTCAAATTCTAGGAAAGTCACATCCATGGTAATATAGGTTCTTTTAGTAATCAGATCGTAGCATCGGTAGCCCTCTTTTTGTACCCTATACCCCAAGAATACACATCGGGTAGCACATGGATCCAACTTAGTTAGTTGATTTTTATGGAGGTGGACAAAAACAACACATCCAAAAATTCGGGGTGGAAGCATCAAAATAGTAGGCATGGGAACATGATCGGATAATACCTTTAATGGAGTCTGAAATTGTAAGGTCTTTGTGGGCATACGATTTAGTAGATACACAGCTATAGTAATAGCATCACTCTAGTATCTACTAGGCATATGTGCACTGATTAGTAAGGCCTGGGCAGTTTCTAAAATATGCTTATTCTTCCTCTATACAGTCCCATTTTGTTGTGGGGTTTGTGAGCACATGGTTTCATGGAGAATACCATGGTTTTCCAAGTATGTTTGAAATTGTTGATTAACATACTCCCCCCTCATTAATATATCATGTCATTCATGTACAATCATCAACAAAAATTACAAATCAACGATGACCCGACGATGTAGTGACCGGGGAAGGTCTCCAAACATCAGAATGTACTAAAGCAAAAGGAATCATACTTTTATGCATACTCATAGGATAAGATGCCCTATGAATTTTTGCTAAGATACATGTATCGCATTTGAAATTTAAGTGTGTAACATTTGAAAATAAACTAGGTAGTAAATGCCTTAAATACCCAAATGATGGATGCCCAAATCGACGATGACATAACCAAATTTGTCGTTCCTTGTTACTAACTGTGTGTTGCATGTGATTCACTCTTCATAAACTGAGATCATCCACATAATATAAACCTCCTCTCTTAGTACCATGCCCAATGATCTCCTTGGTGAGAATATCATGTAGAAGACAAAAGGTAGAATACATCAATACTACACATTTAAGATCTGAAGTGACTTGACTTACAGACATTAGTCTGTTTGAAAGAGAGGGTACAAGTAATGTATTAGATAATGATAATGAAGGAGATAAAGTCACTGTTCCAGCCCCTGTAATTGGATAAGTGACCCCATTGGCATTGGCAACACGGTTTCGTCTTGACTAGGTTGTATTGGAGAGATCTTTTGGGTCAAATGTCATATGATCTGTAGCTCCAGAGTCTAGAATCCAATCCTCATTATCACTACGAGTAGAAATATGAAATGATTTACTTGAAATGCGTGGATCTTAAGAAGATTCGGTCTGAGGAATAAGGGATAGTGATGCACTATTGGTAGCCACAGTAGCTCTCCCAGTGGTTTCCCATTTCTTCCGTGCTTAAAGATCATTCCACCATTCTGGATACCCATGTAGTTTAAAGCAGTTTTCACAGGTGTGTTTGGAGTTTCCGTAATGACCACATTTCATGTCAATAGACGGTGGATTTCCCGTTGATTTCTTGCTACCCAAAAAAAAAGTTCTTGGTTTTGGTGGCATCGGATTATGGTGTCCCTTAATCCCTTTGAAAGCCATAATTGCTCTGGGTAACGTATCTGCACCTATGATCATCACGGTCTGCCTGACCTCTTCCCTACGGATGAATCCATAGGCTTGTTCCACCGTAGGTAATGGTTTGATTTGAAGCACATCACTTCGAGTTTTATCTAGTCTGTCATCAAGTTCATTGAGGAAGGTATACACTCGATCTTCTTGTATGATGGAGTTGTATTTTTGTATGTCAGTCGCAAACTCCATTGGGTTGGGATGACGGAAATCAATTTCTTGCCACAACCCTTGAAGGTCATTGTAGTATTTTTCAATGGATCCACCCGCCTGCTTCATACGAGTAACTCGACGACATAGATCATACACTTGAGATATGTCTATCCCATCATAGTAGGTTATAGCAGCAGAATCCCAAACCTGTTTTGTAGTTGGGAATTTGATAAAATTTGCAATCAAGGTGGGGTCCATCTAATTGATCAACCATCCTTTGACAATGAAATTTTCAGTGCGCCATCTCCTAAATAAGGGGTCGGTTTCAGCAGGTTGAGGAAAATCCTTATTAATATATCATAGTTTGTCTTTGCCATAGATATACATCTCTACCACCTGGGACTACAAGGCATAGTTGGATCCTCCCAACTTGATACTAATGGGAGTAGTCGACGCTTCAGTTAGCGAAGGTTGTGAAGTGGTCTGAGCTCTAGTTAGAACTTCAGTCATTTTTGTAGTCAACTCATTCAATATGGAGTTGGTGGTTAAATCTCTAGATTCTGCCATGAATCTATCACTTCTTTTTTCCTTTTTTTACACCAGCCACTATATATACATAAAACTCAAACTGTAACCCTAATTTTTTTCCTATTCGCGTAGAGCGGTGTCCTTCTTCTTCTGATGGTAGGACAACAAGCAAGCGAGCAACTAGATCAGGATGGCCGAACCCTAGCCGACTACAACATCCAGACGGATTCAACCCTCTACCTGGTCCTCCGTCTCCGTGGTGGTATACAAATATTCGTCAAACAACTCTCACTAGAAAGACAATCACTCTCGAGGTTAAGAGCTCAGACACAATCGATAATGTTAAGGCCAAGATCCAAGACACAGAGGGTATCCCACCTGACCAACAGAGGCTGATCTTTGCTGGGAAGCAACTTGAAGATGGTCGCACCCTTGCTGATTATAATATTCAAAGAAGGATTAACTCTTCATTTGGTTCAACCAGGTGACACCACTTCACGCATAGAAACACACTACACAAGAAATGTTACTGAGAAAACGAACAGAGTAAACAAAGTAAGCCAGATTAGCCACCCATGATCCTAGTAAAACAACTAATCAGCTAAACCTAGTTGTTTTCGTAGAAACAAAGATAAAAATTTTGAAAAGTTAAGACTCCAAAGCTTCAAGAAAATAGTTGTTAATAGCTACTAGTAAGGTATTTCATATGCCTCATAATGATTGTCTGTATATAGAAGTTGTATTTCCTCACTGAATAATTTTGAATTGATTATTGATCTGATCTCTGGGTTCAACAGAACGGTCTTTGTTTTAGATTCAGACCACAAGAATCCAAATTGGAAACTCGAAGTCTAGGGTCTCCATTCACAACAGAATAGGAGAGATTTGTATCCCAGCAGCCACACCAATACACCAGATGAAACCAATGTCGAAGAAAGAATAGAAAATAGTGTAACAGGTTGCTTGTTATCTGCCACATATTGTTGTATTATTGTCTACTTGTTGTCTACCACACTATTAACACATGCCAATAGATAGTTGATTATTTACCATTTATTTGTCTGTCATTTTTATATTAAATAATATTATCCAAATTTTTTGCTTTAATTGCCAAATTTTCATTAATAATATTTAATTTATGTAATAATAATTATTACATTATCTTATTACTATCTAATTAAAAAAAGTATAGAATAAAAACTTAAAATTACATAAGAATAATTCAAATTTTTATTTTTTACTGTTTTATTTAATGACTATTCATCTTTAAAAAAAACTCTTATATATCGTTATAATCCAATGAATTTAAAGTTAAAAAAAATTAGACTTTCTCTAAAAATTTAAAATTAATGATTTATTTTATTCAAAATTTATTTCATCCTATGAACTCTTTTTAATTTCAATGTTTAGCAAAATATATATATGTATATACATACATCATACATGATAAATAAATAGTTTGCCAAAAAACAAATCTCATAAACTAACCTAATAAATGTTAAATAATGAGATAAACATAACTATTAGATAATGTCTATAAAGAGATAACTAGTAATTAATTATCTCTTATTTGTTTAAAAGAGATAATTATGAAGAGATAACTATGATATTACAACAAGCATATCTACACGAATAAATGATACATATTAAATTACTCCTACTTCTTATATATATTCAATATTATACGTTCATTTACATGTACCACAACTTAACTTCTCTTTTGTAATAGAAAATTACAATCACCATATTTTCTTTCTTATTAATCACGAGACCTAAATATCTTTTATGTTTTACAATCTAATTACTATTCATCACAAAAAGAGACTTAAATATTATTTACTTCTGTAATCTTATTACCGATTTAAATATTAATGGCCAAAGATCACCACACTCTTATAGTGGTTCAAGGTCCTAGTGAGTTATTGACAAAAATTAATATCAATATAATCAAATAAAACTTAAAGAAAAATATTTAAATTTCAAAAATTTTAATATGATAAAATTTTATCTTAACTGCTATTGTATCTCCAAATTAAAAAAATAACAAGAGAATTATCCGATTAGAAACATCATACAATTTTCAATTTTTATTAAAGTCATTTTTGAAATAAAACTTTGTGTAATGTCATTACTTTTATATTTGATAACCACAAATATAATGATATTTTTCTCCTTATTTTGTCTTCCCCCATCCCACCAACCCCCCTCCTCTCTCCTCCTCCTCCTCCTTAAATACTTCTTTGTTTGAAAAAAAACCTCTACTGTTTTGATAAAATTATGAAATGAATTTTAGAAGGAAAAATTATTCATTTTTCTAAAAACAAAAACACTCTTATTGCATTATTATAATATCATGGTTTGAGAACATGTAAGTTTATTTTCTTAAGGACTTCTTTTCTTAAAAGAACTCTTATTCTTCATTATATTCTTATGGGTTTGTTTTTTAAATAAAGCTTCACAACTTAAAACCAATTAAAGACTTAAATTTATAAAAGAATTTTATCTTATTATCTAATAAATGTTCTAATATTTAAGTTTCTAATGCAGCTAAACGAGCTAATAAAAGAATTTTATCTTATTATCTAATAAATTTTCTAATATTTAAGTTTCTAATGCAGCTAAACGAGCTAATAAAAGAATTTTATCTTGTTATCTAAGATAATTTCCAATATTGTAGTTTCTAGTGCAGAAAAAAGAGCTAATAATATAGTGATAATATTTCACATATGAAATATATACTAAATTATATAGAAGATAAATCTCATGATAAAAGAGTGATTTTATGGTTATATATATATCGATATTTTGAGGATTATTTTAGAGATCAATGTTATTAATTAATAAATTTAATAAATTATTTTAATTATAAAATAATTTAAATTCACGATATAAATACTATCATAATTTAAAATTTAAAATTAATTAATAACTTATAAAATTAAATCAAAAACCAAATAATACATGATCAAATATTCACCCTTAAATGAAAATAATTTAACAGTTAAATACGATTGATTAAATTTATTGAATTGATTTTCGAATATATATACATACAAAAGATGAATGCTGTTTAATCCATGAATTGTATAATTTCGTTGTGGTGCTTATATTTTCTTTTTCATTTTCATCTTTTTTTATTGTCAAATATAATATCCTTCATCTATTTAATTTTGTATTAAGTATTGCTTTCCTATAAGAACATATGTATGGATTTTGTTTATTTTTGTTTTGTATATTATTTACTTTTGTGCCTAATTTTTTTCTCTCTCTCTCTAGCAACAGTCAAAGAGGAATTTTCTATGTCTCCATTTGACTTGAGTAAATTTTGTTTTATTTTTCTTTATTGTATTAAACTTATTTTTTAACTTTAGGTTGATCTCAATAATCAAAAATATAGTTTCTTGATATTGTAAATTTGAGATTTTAAGAGAAGATTTTAAAAAAACAAATTAGAAATATTTGAAGCAACATAGGATTGAATCAATAAACTAACAACTACCAATATCATATTATGAGTTCACTTATTTTTCCATGGTTTAAAATTTTGCTTGTATATTTGTATTAGGGAGCTATCCAATCTTATTCACTCAACCACTTATAATAAAGAAAAAACTTATCCATGAAAAAGAGTCAAGAAAGTTTTGCAAATAAAATAGTAATTATATTAAAAAATCAAACACACATTTCAAAAACTTACAAAACTTATATTTCCTTTTTCATTTTCATCTTTTTTTTGTCAAATGTAATATCCTTTATCTAGGTAACCACTAAGTAAGTCATGTATGCTATGTTTGATAAACTATGAAATAGAGAAATAAAATTGTATATCATTTCTGTTTGACATATCCCAAAATATTAGGAGAGATTTTCTTCCTTAATTGTTAGCAATATCTTCTTTATTTGACATCCTCCTTAAATTGATTGTAGTTGTCAACAAGCATCAATTTTCTCACAAGATACTCATGACGAGCAAAAAACATAAGTTTAGTAAACAAGTATGCAATTTGATTATGTGAGAAGACATGAATAAGGCATAGAACTTTATCTTAAACCAATTCATGAATGTAATGGCAATTAACTTCAATGTGTTTGGTCAACTCATGATGAACTAGATTGGTTGTAGTGCTAATACCGCTAGTATTATCACCAAAATAGAGGAATAGATGTATGATCACCAATAACACCAAAGTCAAGGAGAAGTCGTTGAAGCTAGACAATTTCAAAACTGACAGAAGACATAGATCGATACTCAACCTCAATAGAAGATTTGGATACCCTTTCTTGCTTCTTACACTTCTATGAAATGGGTGAAGTACCTAGAAAAACACACCAGCCTATTGTGGAATGGTGAGTGTTAACACCCCTTGCATAGTCAACATAGAATATGCTTTAAGTGTAAGAGATGTGTTGGAAGGAAAGAGAAAACCACAGTCACAAGTGCCCTTAAGATAGAAGATGATTCGATGAACTACTGAAAGATGAAGATGTTGAGGTTGAGAAACAAATTGACTGACAACCTGAACATTAAAAAAGATATGAGAATGTGTGATTTCAAATTTTGTTCCATCAGAGTCAAACGAACTTTATTATCAATCAAGTTGGCTAACTTGAGGAGATCCTCAATGTATTTGCGTTGTGTAAAAAGGAGGCTGTTGGAGGGTGATGACACCTCCAAACCTAGAAAATAAGTGAGAGTCCCAAGATCCTTCATATGAAAGGAATCATGAAGAAAATTTTTAAACTCAATAATTCCTTGTTGATTACTACCCGAGATGACCATATTGTCCACATAAAGAAGCAAAATAACAATGCCATGAGAAGAGTGATGAATGAATAGAGATGGATTATTAGAACTTTGTTGAAAACCAAATGAACCAATAGTAGAGTGAAACTTTTCAAACCATGCTTGAGGTGCCTGTTTGAGACTATAAAGAGATCTGTTAAGTTTACAAACCACATTAGAATCACCAAGAGAATAACCAGGGGGACACTTCATATAAAATATTTCCTTCAAATTACCATGAAGGAAAGAATTTTTGACATCCAATTGATACAATGGAAAATGTTGACAAGATGCAATTGCAAGAAGAGTTATGACAGTAGTCATTTTTGCAGCTGGAGCAAACAATTTCTTTGTAATCTATCCCATATTCCTACTTATAGCCTTGAGCTACCAATTGGGCTTTATAGTAGTCTAGAGTACCATCAAGCTTAACTTTAATAGTATAGACCCATTTTCTCCTTATGATAGAAGTATTAGATGGTTGTGGTACTAAATCCCAAGTATAATTCTCTATCAATGCCTCAAGTTCCTCATGTATAGCCTTTTTCCAACATGCTTGCTCTATTGCCTATTTATAAGTAGAAGGAATCTGGACAAAGTTAAGGTTAGTAAAAAGAGTTAAACCATCAAGTGGTTTACCAAAATTGACACGATTGGATCATTTTAAAGGAGGCAAAGTTGATGGTGGTGCAGTACTTGGAATAGTAATGGAGGGATCTTCAAACTCGTGTTTAGGAAAAAGCACATCGAGTATGTCAGAACCAACACTAGATGAATTTGAAAATGAAAGATTCAAAAAAATGTACAACATGGAAATGGTAAAATTTGGAAGCAATGCACTTGAAGGTGAGACATAAAAATACAAGTTCTAAAAAAATGACATTACGAGATACCCATAAGCGATGATGCTAAGGATCATAACAAATGTAACCTTTTGTTTATCATTATTCCCAATAAAAACACATTTATCAGCCTCATCGGATAATTTATTTTGTTCATGGGGTGGAAGCAAAACAAAACAAAACAAACATAACCAAAAACACAAAGATGCTTGTAATTTAGTGATTTATGAAAAAGAGAAATGAATGGAGATTGATTACCAAGTATAGGAATAGTTTGTGTGTTTATAAGGTGAATATCGATATGTGTAGCCTCTACCCAAAATTGATATGGAACACAAGACTCCAATAAAAGAGTTCTAGCAATTTCCACAACATGATGATTTCTACACTACACCACCCCATTTTGTTCGGGAGTCCTAGGGCAAGATTGTTGAGCTAAAATACCTTTTCCAATGAAGAATTAAACAAACAGATGCACAAAACTCTCTACCAGGATCAGACTGAATTTTTTTTATTTTTTTTCTATCAGAGTGACAAATTTTTTGGCAACATGGTCTAATTCAAATTTAGCACACAAGAAATACATCCAAGTATAACGTGTAAAATGATCAATAAATAGAAAAAAAATATTTATAACCAAGTCTAGATAAATATGTAAAAGGTCCCCATAAATCAAAATGAATAAGATCAAATGGTGCATCAACTTCAGTAATACTAGAAACAAAAGATAATTTAGCAAATTTTCTAAGAACACAAGTTTGATAACATCTAAAAATATGATTCTTATCATTCAACCCATTCGGGAGAATTGGAGATGTGAACATGTATTTTAATCTACTTGTATGTGGGTGACCCAAATGACATTGCCATAAATCCCAAGCATTTTTCTCAAGTGAAGCAGATGAGGTGACGATAAGACAAAATGGAGAATTATTTTTTGGATCAAGATCAAGGTGAAACAAATTCCCATGTTTATTCCCCTTCATGATCAATCACCTCATTTGAAGGTCTTGTACATCACAACCATAAGGTGAAAAATTGATTGAACATTTATGATTGATTAGTTGTCCAACAGAAATCAAATTGACTATTAATCGAGGAACATAAAAGGTATTAGAAAGACAAATGAGTTTTGGAGAATTAGTTGAAAAGCAAACAATTCCAATTCTTTGAATTAGTAATTATCTACCATATGTATTAGTGACAAATTGATGTAAGGAATAAGGTTTTAGATCAATAAATACATGTTTTTGATTATTTATGTGATTAAAGGTAGCTAAATTGAGAAACCAAGATTCAATTTATTTTGTGTACCTAATATTTAAGCAACAGAAAAAACTGAATAAAGAACACTTGGAAGTGTTGACTTCATGGTGTGATAAATTATCTTTTGTACGACTGGTAGTGTGAGAGACAGTGCATTTGTATTTTTTGTTGTTGTATTTGCTCCCATTTGATCACAACTCATAGTAACATAGGCTGGTTGACTTTGCTTATTCTTTAAAATTCTGCTATCCAAAATGATATGTTTGGTTTTATACAAAAATTGCATATATTTCGCTTCTGACAATGAGATTGCGCATGCCCGAATTCTTTGAAATAGTTACACCAAATATCTTATTTGTTTTCATTCCTTTTTTTTATTGATATCTACCACGTGGAGTAAGGAATACATAATCAACAATATTATTTTTCTTCCCAGTTGAGCTTAAGTTTTCAGGCATGTTTTATCATGAATAAGTTCACCCAAAATAGATTCCATGTTCAAATCACCACGATTGATCAAAGTACCCCTTACTATCTTAAATTCAGGTTGAAGCTTCATGAGAAATTTCATCACTCACAATCTCATCCTTTCTTTACTTCAACGTATGTAGTAGGTGAGATTATTGAAGAAGAGATTATGTCTTCTTATGTCCACAAATTTAGCATTGCAACATAGAAACTGTGAATATCTTTATCCTCTTGGCTCATATTTTCTATTTTATATTCAAGTTCAAATTGTCTTGATTGATTCACCTAAGAATAAATCCCATTAAAATGATCCCATATATCAATAGCGATTTGGAAAGATTAGAGACTTAGAGCAATATCAAGTTCAACTGAGTTGAGTATCCAAGTGATAATCTATGAATTCTTTGTTTTCCAATTGCTCTTCTCCTTCTCATCACCCTCTTCTTTTTCAAAGCCATCGAGAATTCTAGCTAAACCTTTTTCTTTAGAAAAAATTTGAAAATGGAACTTCCAAAGTGTAAAATTTATGTCATTGAATTTGATAGATATCGTTTCAAATTTTTTTGTATCCATAATTAACGATCATAATAATTCAAGCTAAAGAAAATCCTCTAAAGGATAGTCATAAGGAATGAGGAAACAAAAATTATCAAAAGAATGTAAACTAGAACATAAAAGATTTTATCAAAGCTCTAATACCATGATAAACTATAGAACAAATAAATGAAGTTGTATATCTTTTCTATTTGACATATCCCAAATTATTAGGAGATATTTTCTTCTTTAATTGTCGGCAAGATCTTCTTTGTTTGAAATTTTTTGATAACGATTATGATTTATGATTAAATAATTAGTTTTGTTATTTTTCATTTTTTGTAAAAAAATAATTAGTAATGTATTTGATAACATTTTTTACTCAAAAAAAAATCACTTATAGTTTTTTGGTAACTTTTTTTTCAAGAACTTTAAAAATAAAGAAAAGTTTTAGTTAATAATTACAAATGTTAAATTTTTAATCATTTTTGTAAAAAAGATAATATTAATTTAATCTCTTGAAAAAATATTTGATGAAGATGGAAAAAAGATCATAAATTTGAAATCTAATTTATAAATCTTCTTTTTAAATATTTATGAATCATCTCATATTTTGGTTTTTTTAAATGTGAAAATCATTACCAAACATACTTAATTGAAAAATCACTTAAAAAATCATAAATCAGGAATCAAAATCGTTATCAAATAGACTCTTATTTATCTAAACAATATTCAAAAATGTAAAAGATTTTTTTTCAAATAATAATAATTTTAATGTTAAAAACCTTATACATATGCAAGTACACGTTCATTTTACTTGTTAGTATTATATACTTAGAAATCTAATATCTTTAAATTTGTAAGGTATATGTGAGTATTGGTGATATTTATGAACAAAATGTTTAAATGTAAACTAGTTTCTTTGTGCATTAAGATTTCATCTTTCTTACATAAACAACCTAATAGTCCATATTTTAATCAATTGCATTCATTATAATTTTTTAATTATTTTTGTGTTATTTATCAAAATGTTTTGCAAAAATAAGATCATATTTTTTTAGGTTTTTTCTTAAATTGATCTATCAAACATTGTGTCGTTATGCTTGATTGATTAATGAGTTGATTTATTTTATGATAATATGCTTCAACTTTTGTTCTAGGATTTTCTAGTTGGTTTTTATTTACTGATTATTTATTAAATCATTTAGCTAGGGGTTTTCATTATTAAATCTTCTATAGGACACACTTTACACTTGTGTTATTGTGCTAACTTTTCAGATGTCAGCTAAACAGGTTTGATTGCTCGTGTGACTTGAGTTTATCATAATGATGGTTTGAATCTGTATACTTATCTTATGGAGACTATGAAAGAAGCGAGGACTTATGCATGAATTATTTGAGGCATTATCTTGGAGGATATTTTAAATTATAGTCTTGTAACTGAACATTGATTTTCATAGTTGATAGTTACGTGGTCTGGTGGATCAATGATTTTATTCTTAGGTCATTATTATGACCTATATTGTTTCCACCTAAAATATTGTTTGTCAAGTTCTTTTTTATTTTCACTTTATATTATTTGTACATGATTGCATGTCTGACCGCTTATGATTTTTTTAATTAATGATAATTTTAAAAAATACCTAATTATCCTTTTAGGTTAGTTAGATTCATAAATTTAAACTTTCAATTGGTATCAAAGCAAGTCACTAGGTATATTTCATATTTACCTAAGACCTTGTTATGCATCATTTGAGAAAGGTTTGTTTACAATTCTTGCTTCCTTCTTTAATAGGTCTAACTACCCATTCGGAAAAACTAGTATGAGAGCTTTTTTGTATTCTATAAATAAGGGTGTGTGGAATTCTATTATGTATGATTTAGAACCACCTATGGTTACCAAACATAATATTGTCACACTTAAACCTAGGAATGAATAGAACATTGAAGATAAGACTAATAGTAACTAGAATTAGAAATGAATTAATGCTATCTTTAGTGATGTGTTTTGATCGAACACTAATCGCTACACAAATTGTGTGTAATGAATATGCAAATATACGTATGGTAACAAGTAATATAATGATAAGAAAATATCGTTCCCACATAGATTATTTTATTAGAAACTAATCTTTAAAGCTAAAAAAATAAAAAATAAAACAATTTTTTTTTATATTTTAAGAAAGAAAAATTAAAATAACTAAAAGTAAATATCAATAACTAATTAAATTAGATTTGATAACTAAGAAAATATATGAGAAAATATCTAGGAATAATTATTCTCCCAATTTTCTAAACATGCAAATCATTAAAATCCCCTTAATATAACTATTAACTAAATTACAAGATCAATTGAATCTAACCTAACATGTATTCCTCTCTCAAGTAAACTACATATCATATAGTAATTAATTTAATCACATTATCATGCCAATTAAATTTCATAATACTCACTAAGTTCATTAATTATAGATCACATACATAAGAATCATACATCTCTGCCTAGAAACTATGCATGTTATTTAATCAAGACAAACAATTAAATACTTCTCTCAAATCTATCGATAAATTATTGTCCAAACAACTAATAGTATAAAAATCAGATTAAATAATATTATTAAAATAACATTATAATTGGGGTAAAATATTAGATCATCGCATGGTGAAAATTGGGTTTATAAGATCCCTAGATTAATAAATTAACTATATATAATGGTGTTCATAAAACTCATATTTTAATAATGAAAGGCATAAAAATTGATAAAGAAAATAGTAGAAAAAGAAATACAATCAATATCTTGAATTGTAGCGCTAATATTCTCTTAAATTTCCACCAAAATTGTATCTCTTTTTGAGTTTTTCTATATTTTTCTCTCTTTTTAGCTCCAAAAATTGACCAAAATTATGCTTTAGATCAAGGGTTGAGATCAAAACAAGCAAAATTGACACCACTAGCCAATGATAGAGTGACATGTGGTACACAAAATTCTCTTGGGGAATTAGAGTGTGACGCATGGCAGGGGAGATAGGTTTGAGTCAACACATGATAAGTTAGAGCCATATGGTACAATGTGATTTGCGATAACGGATGCCATGACACACAGGTGGAACGCGGGTAGTAATCGCGTGGGGATACGTGGTAGTATGGGTTGACTGATCTCCAAACTCAGATTGAACGCCATGCTGACACATGGCACGTGATTCATACTCCTCACATACAACATAACCTTGTTCCTTCTCTTTGCTTGTATGGCATCTACGTGGCTTGCCCTGCCAGCTTCTCTACTTACGTGGCAACTCATATGCTTTCGTGGCAACTCCTGTTTAGCCCTATGTTAAAATTCTAGAAAAAATTCAAAAACTTTATTTTCATCCTTTTTCACTAAATATTTTATATTTCAATATTTTTGGCCTAAAAAATACTATTTATTGAATAAAAAAGTAAATATTAAGTAAAAAGTGGGCTAATGACTCTACTTTCATAGAGTCATCACACCCTCAAACTTAACTCATTGCTTGTCCTCAAGTAAAGCTAAGTATAAGTAAATAAAATTACATGCATGTATATTTATAAATATACTTCTATTAATAAATTCACTTTTCACGAAAACAATCCCTCTCAAAAGTCATACAATCCTATGATAAAAAGGTTCATATATTCATCAATCAATGTTCCATCAATACAAGGATATGCAAGGTTTTTGAAAAATTGATTCATGTGTGTATGTTGCACATGATATCATCCAATGCACTCATGAAATCAACCTATATGAGTATGCTAATCGGTTCACTCTTAGAATAAGTCTTATAAGTCTATTTTTCACATCTCTATCCACTAATATAAAAACACACTTAGCTCAAGATCAATAAGGACTTTACATGGTTTTAATGTAAGGCTTAGGTGGGGGGTCGAAAAATGAATACATTTAGGCTCTTTCCATACCCTAGCTTTACTTTTTGTTCATTATGCACTTTTTAACTACAAATGAGTCTTTACTTGATATTTTAGTGCACCATCTTTTGTCATTCTTTTCATATTCTTTTATTCCACATCTCTTTTCTTTTTTCTTTTCTTTTTTTGTAATTTCACAACACCTCCAAACTTATTTTCAATTATATTTTCTTTTTCTTTAGAGGGATAATTGTGACGTGAGTTTTGCTTATTGTTTTTCTCTTTTTTTTATAGAGTGCATACATTTCACCTTACTCTATAGCATAACATATGATTGCATTTTTTATTTTCATACAAGTTAAAAGGTGCAAGGATAAAGGTAATTCTTACTAGTTAGGCATTAAATGTGGCTTAAAGATATGAAAAGTTCTTTGAAAGGCTTAATCAATCAAAATAAGGCCTAAATCATTTATCTTGTTAAATACTATTCAGAATTTTGCCTCAAAGTATGATAAAATAGATTCTAAAAGCTGGTAGATCTCATCAACTCACATAACTTACTACAAAATTTCTCTCAATAAGAACACCAAAATCAATCATACACATGTGCCTAAAAATTTGAATCAATTCAATCAAAACTTGCAAGCATATCACATGATTAATGTAAATATCTTAACAAATATGTTCATTCCTTATCCTAGTCATGACAACTAATTTTTATCATTGAGTTCATATATTTCATATCAAGTATGTATGCATTTAGTTTCCATATATTTATCAATTTCTACGCAAATCATGATTAAAAACATCATAAAAATTAAAAGCATTCCTTAAAAAATTAAAATGCATAGTAAATACTAATGTAGAGAATAAAGTTCCCTCCCCCAAACTTACACATTGTCTCCAATGTGCACATATAAATATGATAAGGCAAAAGAAAAGAAAACTCCCTTAGTCTTGTTACACCACATTCGTGGTTGAAATGCTCATTCTTTTTGCTTCATTGCTCTCCACATTTATTCACCTATAAAACAAAAACAATGAAAATATAAGTAAAATAACATTGGGTTGCCTCCCAACCAGCATCACATTTAACGTCCTTGACTAGACGGTCATATCAAGCCCTAAGGCACATTTCTTTGTGTCCATTTACTTTTGAATTTACCTGGAAATAGTTTGAGTCTTGATTTGTTCAATAATACTTTATGTTTTGGCTCGCAAATATGATGCTCAATTCTTTTCTCATGCCATATTGTTTTTTGAACTTTTTGGCATTCTTATAAGAACTCCATCGTAACTCATCCAATTTATGTATTTATAACAACCTTTCACCTCTCTATTAGATTCTTTCGCTTTCATACTTAACTGGGGATATGAGGGTAAACGTGTGGGGTCTTAACTTGGTGGTTATTTAATTGATGGTTTGAGCTTAGATCCCATCTCAAAATTTTCCATAATTGCCTTTGATACACACATGAGAGGCCCATCCTCCAAAAAGTTCACACTGTCCATAATATCAACATTTGATTCCATACTTTCAAAGTTAAAACAAGTTGAATTTTTTTCTGGTGAGTTTATGTCATTGTTTACAACATCATGTGTTACAATCTTAAGTGTAGGCTACTCAATATATTCTTTTAATTTGTTTTCATATTCAGTAACATTTATCCTTAAGCATTCATTAGCACTATCAATGTCAGAGGATTCAGATACTTTGAAAATTTTAAACATTACTTGTTCATCTTACAGTCTCATTGTAATTTCACCTTTTTTGTACATCAATGAGTGCTCTTTCGGTTTCTAATAATGAACGACTAAGTATGATAGGAATGTCACGGTTCTATTCCATGTCTAACAAAATGAAATTTGTTGAAAAGATGAATTTGTCTACTTTTACTAGCAAATCTTCTACCATACCCCAGGGTCTTTTAATTGACCTGTCTACCATTTGTAATGTTACTGAAATAGGTTTCCCTTTACCAAACCCCAATCTCTAGAAGATTGATAACGGCATGATGTTAATGCTGGAACTTAAATCACATAATGCCTTGCCAAAACAGATGTTCCTAATAGTGTAAGGGATTTCAAAACTACCTGGATCTTTCAGTTTTATAGTAGTTTTCTATTAAGGATGGTGTTACAACCTTCAGTCAAGGTTATTGTTTCATGATCTCTAAGCCTCTTTTTTTTGTGATAGTATATCCTTCATTAATTTGGCATAAGATGACATTTGTTCAATTGCCTTTACAAAATGGTATGTTTATGTGCAGCTTCTTGAAGTCTTCCAAAACTTTTGAAAACTACATATCTAACTTTTTCTTTTGCAATCTTTGAGGGAAAGGAATAGTGGGTTTGTAGAGGTTATTTTTCTTTAGCTAAATTATTTCCTTTTCAATGCTCTCTTTATTTATCCACTAGTTCCTCTTCATCCTTATTAATTTCTTGTTTCTCTTCATCCTTTTCTATCCTATGTTCCTATTCTCTCTTCATTCATTTACAATTGTGTCACTTGAAAGGTTACCTTGAGGCCTTTGAATTATAGGCTGAACAAGTTTCCTTATTTGGTTATCCAAATTTTGAATTGAAGCCTCTTGATTGGACACTTTTGTATTTACTAATTGGATGAAGTCATTCATCATCCCCATTAAATAATTTGTATTTTCCTTAGTATGTGGCTTCTTCTCTTGGGTTTATAATTGAAATGGTTTTTGAAAACCAGGTGGTGGAAATGATTGATGGTTGAATTGATTACCACCTTAACTATTGTTATTACTCCAAAAGAAATTTGGATGTTATCTCCATCCTCGGTTATATTTTTTCGAGTATGGATTATTGTTTTGATTCATAGTACCCACATAGCATACAGATTTAGGAATATTTGGAAAATTATCAAATAAATGAGCTCTTCCACAAAACACACACGACACTCATGAATCTTGAACCTGGTTTATACTCACTATCGAGTTTTAAACCTTTAAAAGATTAACCAAAGATGACACTTGAGCTGTAAGTGCTGTGATATTATTTACCTCATGCACTCCGGCTATTCTTTTTATGGCTATCATTCTATCCATTGGTCATTGATAATTATTGCTAGCCATTTTTTCAAATAAATCATAAGCTTGATTGTAAGATTTGACTAGCAAAGCTTCATAAGCATATACATCAATAATAGTTCTTGTTTGAGCATTGAGATCATTGTAAAAAGCCTCCATTTGTATCCAAGAAGGAATATCATGATGAAGATACTTCCTTAGAAATTCCTTGAATCTTTCCCATGCTTTATATAAAGATTATCCTCTGTATTAATGTAGGAAGTAATGTCATTTCTAAGTTTGGGATTTTTTATTGATTGGAAGTATTTAATCAAGAATTTCTCCTTCAAACCATTCCAAGTTGTAATAGAATCAGATGGAAAAGAGTTTAGCCAAGATCGAGCACGGTCTCGTAAAGAGTAAGGGAACAATCTAAGACTAAATGCCTCCCATGTCACACCACTAAACTTGAATGAATCTCCAACTTTAATAAAAAAATATGAGATGTATATGAGGATCATTTATTGGTAATCCACCGAATTGTCCAACTTTTTGTAGCATTTGAAACATCACTCACTTTAACTCATAGTGATTAGCTTGAATGTTTGGCCTTTTAATATTTGGATTCAACCCTTCAAATGTAGGTATTGCATATTCATTTATAGCTCTATCTCTATCATCCATAAAAAACATTTGATTGTTCATGTTTAGCTCATTATTCTTTATATCTAATCGATTAGCCTTTTTTTTCTCTTGGGTGAAAACTTGTTATTTCCTTATTGACCTCAAAGTACGCTCAATTTTAAGATCTAAATGTAAGATTTCTCTCTTAAGAACTTTGCTCATGCAATAAACTCAAATGTATTTCTAAAATCATTAAAAATGATGTCTAATTTAAAACTAAATAAAAATTAAAAATAAATAACTAAAATAAAAAAATTAACTAAAATAAATAAAAAAATAAGTTAGTAAAAAAAATATGTAAATTAAAATTAAAATTAAAGTAAAGAAAAATAAAAATAATAATTTCTAACATTTATAATCCCCGACAATGAGGTCAAAAACTTCATCGCCATACAAATTATGTGTGTAATTAATATGAAAAAATACTTATGGCAATAAGTAATATAATAATAAGAAAATATTCTTCTCACGAGATTATTTTATTATAAACTAATTTTTAAAACTAAAAACAAATAAAAATCAATTTTTTTTTGTGTTTTTATATTTTAAGGAAGCAAAATTAAAATAACTAAAAATAAATATAAATAATTAATTAAATCAGATTTGGTAACTAAAAAGATATATGGAAAAATATCTAAGAATGCTTAATACCTTAATTTTCTAAACATGTGAATCACTAAAATTCCCCTAATATAATTATCAATTAAATTATATTATTAATTGAATCTAACCTAGCTTGTAATACTTTATCAAGTAAACTACACATCATATAGTAATTAATTTAATCACATTATCATGCCAATTAAATTGCATACTACTCATTAAGTTCATCAATTATGGATCACATACATAAGAATCATACATCTCTGCCTAGAAACTATGCATGTTATTTAATCAAGACAAACAATTAAATACTTCTCTCACATCTATTTAATTACCTCTATAGATAAATTGTTGGCCGAATAATTAATAGCATAAAAATCAGATTAAATCATATAATTAAATTATAATTATAATTGGGATAAAATATTAGATCATCACATGGTGAAAATTTGGTTCATAAGATCCCTAGATTAATAAATTAACTACACATAATTGTGTTCATAAAACTCATATTTTTCATAAATAAAGACATAAAAATTGATTAAAAAAAGAGTAGTAGAAGAAATACAATCAATCTCTTGAATTGTAGTACTAATCTCCTCCTAAATCTCCACCAAAATTGTATCTCTTTTTCAATTTTTCTATATTTTTCTCTCTTTTTAACTCTAAAAATTGACCAAAATTATGCTAATGATGGACCTTAAGGGTTTACGGGGTGATTAAGGGCTTAAATATTGCTCAAGTGCGATCTGGACCATTAGATTAGCTTCAGATCAAAGGTAGAGACCAAAATAAGCAAAATTGATAGCGATAAATAATCACAGCATGACACATAACACATAGAATTTATTGAGCTAATCAAAGTGCGACGTGTGGTAGGGGAGATCGGTTCGAGTCGACTCATGTTGAGTCAGAGCCATGTGGCGTAACATGATTTGTGGTAACAGATGTTGTGGCGCACGGGTGGAACGCGAGGAGTAATCACATGGTGACATATGGTAGTGTGGATAGAACGATCTCCAAACTTAGATTGAACATCTTGCTGACACATTGCACACGGCTATTCATCCTCACACATAGGGTAACTTGATTCGTTGTCCATGCTTACGTGGTGTCTGTGTGGCTTGCCCAGTCAACTCCTATGCTTGCGTGGCCTACCACGTGGCAAATCCTCATTGGCCTTTTGTTAAAATTCATAAAAAATCCATAAAATTCCAGAAATTATATTTTCACTCATTTTCATTAAAAAGTTTATATTTTAATATTGTTTTCCCCAAAATACTATTTATTGAATACAATATTTAAATATGAAGTAAAAAAGTGTGCTAATGACTCTACTTTTATAGAGTCGTCAAACACAAATTATGTGGAATAAATATGCAAGTATACGTATCGCAACAATTAATATAATGATAAGAAAAGATTGTTTTCACAGAGATTATGTTATTAGAAACTAATTTTTAAAGCTAAAAAATAAAAATCAATTTTTTTTTTGTTTTTATCTTTTAAGAAAGAAAAATTTAAAGAACTAAAAATAAATAGCAATAATTAATTACCTCATATTTGAATGCAAAGAAGATATGTGAGAAAATATCTAAAAATATTTAACTCCCCAATTTTCTAAATATGTGAATCACTAAAACCTCTAATATAATTATCAATCAATTAAATGATCAATTGAAACTAACCTAACATATATTTCTTTCTTAAGTAAACTACACACCATATAGTTATTAACCTAATCATACTCTCATATCAATTAAATTATTTACTACTTATTAAGTTCATCAATTATGAATCACATACATAAGAATCTACATCTTTATATATAAATTATGCATGTTATTTAATGAAAACAAACAATTAAATAATTCTCTTAAATATATTTAATTACCTTTATAGATCTATTGTTGACCAAACAATTAATAGCATAAAAATTAAATTAAATAATATAATTAAATTGAAATCATAATTAGGGTAAAATATTAGATCATCACATCTTGAAAATTGGATTCATAAGACCCTTAGATTAATAAATTACCTAAACATAATTTTGTTCATAAATTTCATATTTATTTTTATAAAAAAGACATAAAAATTAATAAAGAAATGAAATGAAAAATATAATTAATATCTTGAATTATATCACCAATTTTCTCTTGAATATTTACCAAAATTGTATCTCCTTTGAATTGTTTTGTATTTTTCTTTCTTCTTGGCTCCAAAAATTAAAAACAATATATGTAATTTTTGGCTTATTAGGATTCATGGGGAAATTAGGTTTAGGTGGAATATGGACCGTCAAATTAACTTTAAATTGAGGGTTGAGATGAAAAAGGACAAATTAACAATGCTAGTTAACAAGGTGATAATATGTGGCATAGAAGATTCATTGGGTGAATCAATGTGTGATGCATGGAATGGGTGGACTAATAGTGGTCAACATGGCTGAGTTGGCACCACATGGTGAGATATGATTTTTAGTTACAGCTTACATGATGCATTGGTGGGAAGAATGGACGAATCAAGTGATAATATGTGGCATGCTTGTTGACCATGGGATGAAACTCAAAATGAACATTGTACTGACATGTGGTATGGCCCTATGTCACCTAATACACATGGTGTTGCCCTATTGACCCTCTTTGCTTGCATGGCATCCATATGGCGTGCCTGGTCAACTATCTGCTTGCACGGAATCCATTTGGCATCTTCTAATTTATTCTGCATTAAAAAATTCATAAAAATTTCAAAACTTTCCAAAAATTATATTTCCCCAATTATGACTAGAAGTTCATATTTTAATATATTTTTCTCAAAAATACTACTTATTGAATAAAATGAGCAAATATTAAGCAAAATAGTGCACCGATGGCCCTACTTTCATAGAGTCATCATATCCCAAACATAACTCTTTACTTTTCCTCTAGTAAAGTCAAGTATAACTAAATAGAATGACATGGGCAGTATATTCATAAATATATATCTCTTAATACATGCATATTTAGCAAAAAAATCCCTCTTAAAAGTTGAACAATTCTATAAGAATGAGGTTTACATATTCATCAATCAATGTCCCATCAATAAAAGGATATGTAAGGTTTTTGACAAATTGATTCATGTGTGTTGCACATGATATCATCCAATGTACTCATGAAATCAACCTATATGAGCATGCTAATCAATTCATTCTTAGAATAAGTCTCATAAGTCTATTTTTCATATCCCTCTCCACTAATATAAATATGCACTTAGCTAAAGAATAATAAGAGATTTGCATGCTTGTAATCTAAGGCTTAGGTAGGGGTCGATAAATGAAAATATTTAGGCTATTTTCACACCTTAGCTTTATTTCCTTTTTTCTTTAGAGGTATAATTGTATTAACTTTTTTTTAATATAGTGTATTACATTTCATTTTACTCTATAACATTACATATGATTGGATTTTTTTTTCTTTTTATACAAGCTAAAGGGCCAAGATTAAAGGTAATGCTAATTGGTTAGACATAAAATGTGGCTTAAAGATATAAAAGGTTCTTAATTGGGAAAAAATGAGTGACTACATATATTAACAATAGTTTGCTTGAAAGGCTCAATTGATCCAAATAAGGCCTAAATCATTTCTCTTGCTAAATACTATTTAGAATTTTTCCTCAAGGGATGATCAAATGAATTCTAAAATATGATAGATCTCTACATTTATTCACCTACAAAACAAAAACAATAAAAAGTATAAGTTAAATAACGTAGGTTTCATTCCAACCAGAGCCACGTTTAACATCCTTGACTAGACGGTCATATCAAGTCCTAAGGTATATCCCACTATGTCCATTTAATTTTGAGTTTGCCCAAAAATAGTGTAAGTCTTGAATTGTTCAATAATACTTTATGTTCCAGTTTAAAAGTATGGTGCTCAATTCTCTTATAATACCATATTTTTGTTTTCTTTTTGTACTTTTTGGTATTCTTTTAAGTACTCCACTGTAGCTCATCTAATTTATGTATTTTCAGCATCCTTTTTACCTCTCCAATGGACTCTTTTGCTTTCCCATTTGATTAGGAATGTTACATTAAAGATGTGAGGTTTAACCTTAATGTCCCTTCAATTAATGGTTTGAGCTCAGATCATATCTCAAAACCCTTCACAATCACATTAGGTGTACACACTAGAGGTGTAGCCTCCAAATAGTTCACACAATCAACAATATCAATCATAGATTCCATACTTTCAAAATTAACATAGATTGAGTTGTTTCTTGGTGAGTTTACCTCAATGTTCACAACAACATGTGTAATATTCTTAAGTATGGGTGACTCAACATATTCTTTTAAGTTATCATTATAATTAGTAACATCTATCCTTAAGCATTTATTAGCATTATCAATATCAGGGAGTTTAGGTGCTTTAAAACTTTAAATGTTACTTATTCATCCTGCACTCATTGTAGGCTCACCTTTTTGTACATTAATGAGGGCTTTTGGTTGCTAAGAATGGACAACTATATATGATAGGAATGTTATGATCCATTTCCATGTATAGTATAATGAAATCTGTCAGAAAGATGAACTTTTCTACTTTTATTAGCACATATTCTACCACACCATGGGGTCATTTAATTTATCTATTTTCCATTTGTAATGTTATTGAATTGGGTTTTCCTTTACTAACCCCTAATCTCTTATGATTAATAATGGCATGAGGTTAATATTGGAGCCCAAGTCACACAGTGCCTTGTCAAAATAGATGTTCCTAATAGTGCAAGGGATTCAAAACTACCTAGATCTTTTAGCTTTTAGGGTAGTTTTTTTTAGAAAGAATGGCACTATAACCTTTAGTCAAGGATATTATTTCATTATCTCCAAGCCTTATTTTCTTAGACAGGATCTCCTTTAGAAATTTGGCATAAGAAAGTGTTTGTTCAAGTTCATTTGTAAATGATATATTTATGTGTAGTTTCTTGGAGGCTTCTAAGAATTTTGAAAACTACATTTCTACCTTTTTATTTTATAAGGAAATGAGTAGTAAGTTTGTAGAGGTTACTCTTTTTTTAATGAATTATTCCCTTTCTAGTGCTCTATTTTTTCAACTTGTTCCTTTTCATCTTTTTGAGTCTCATTTTCTTTCTCATCCTTTTGAATCTCATGTTCAACCTCTAGGGTGATGACATGTAGCATAAGAGATTCATTGGGTGAATTAGCGTATGACGTGTGGCATGGATGGATTAGTCATTGTTAACGTAGCTAGGTTGGTGCCACGTGGTGAGATGTGATTTGCGGTTACAACTTACTTGGCACATCGGTGGGAAGAATGGGAAAATCAAGTGATGATGTGTGGCACACCTATTAATTGCGTAGTGAAACTTGAAATGAATGTTATGCTAACACATGACATGGCCTTATGTCACTCGGTACACATGGCGTTATGCTATTGGCCTCTTTGCTTATGTGGCATCCACATGGCTTTTCTGGTCAACTTCTCTACTTGCATGGCATCCCCTTGACATTTTTTGATTGGCCATGCATTAAAAATTTCATAAAAAATCCAAAATTTATATTTACTTTTCTTTTCACTATAAAGTTAATATTTTAATGTTTTTAATCCCAAAATATTACTTATTGAATAAAATGAACAAATATTAAGAAGAAAAGTGCATTGATGACTCTCCTTTCATAAATTCATTATGTTTGCTAATTAATTTCATTGTATTTGTAATGTTGATACTATTAAGAATGCTTAGAATATTTTAAAGGTTGCCCATAAGAACACCACCTAAGTTAAAAGAACAAAATTTTGCATTCTAGGTACTAGGTATGAAAATCTTATGATGGAAAAAGATGAAATAATTTCTAAATTATATGCTAAATTATGTGATATTTCTAACACCTCTTCAAATCTTAGAGGAAAAACTGAGAAATTTAGGTTGGATCGGAAGTTTCTTTACTCATTACTAGATTGCTTCCATGTATAGTCATTGTCATTGATGAAAGCAAGGATGTATACAAAATCAAAATTGTGAAACTCGTTGGCTCACTTCAAAATTTTGAAATGAGCTTTCGAATCCCTCCAAAGAATAAAGGTATTGTTTTCAAACTTGCCATGATTGATAACGGTGATAACAACAATGATGAGAGCGATTTATAAATTAAAACTCTTAGTCAAAAGACTCAAGACAATCTTCAACTAAAAAAATTCATGACCTAACTGGGAACCAAGTTGCTCAAGGGATCAAAATTCAAAAGAACTCAAAACTATGAGTTCATAAGGTAAGAAAACTAAGCCTTCTAGACCCAAATGTTTTGAATACAATGAGATTGGTCATATTGCAGTTGAGTATGCTAACAAAAGAAGAGAAGTAGAAATGATTTCAATGCTAACCTTAGCTACTCACAAAGTGACAATGACAATCCTATTGACTCAAAAAATTATGGCACTAATTATTTGGCATTTACTGAAACTACTAGTGTATATTCAATTCTTGTAGATCTTAAACAAGAAAATAAGAATCTTGTGTAGGAACTTGTACAATCAAAGGAAGCCATGAAAAGTTTAACAATTAGAGGAGAAAAGCTAAATGAATTTCTTAACCATGTGAAAACATTTGGAGACAAAAAAGGATTAGGCTATTTAGATGAGCAATCTATACTATCATCTTTAAAAGAAACATAGTTTGTAAAACATACTAAACCCTATTTATTCAAATGCTACATATACACCTTCAATATCAAAGATCGTATTTGTAAGGCCTTCTAACTCTACTCCTACTATTACTTATTCACAAAGAACCATTGGACTAATAATTGATACAACTGTTAAGTTTATGTCTATCTATCATCATTGTAGTAGGAAAATTTTAGATCTAAGTGTAGATTTTTGTTGACTTCTACCCATGTCATTAATCCTTTCCATGCTTCTAGTTGTAGGACTCATAATTATCATCTATCTATGAATATTATGTCTAATAATTATACTAGTTATCATCATCCGACTATGCATGTTGCATTTTCATTTAGGATGAATGCTAAATCTAAAAGGTAATCCTAAGAACATGCCTATGATAGCTAAGCTACTTAATTCCCAAAGAAATCAAATTTCAAGAAAATTTAGGCTATGAAAGATTTTTTTCCTGGTCACCTAACCATCCTTTAATGTTCACCTAGATACCTTTGCTTGAGTGCTTAATTAACCCTAAGTGAGAATATTTATTAGATTTGTTAATTACTACTTTATTTTTATTGATGTTTTTTGAGTATTAACAACAACAAAAGGGAGAATATTTGTTTTAACAATGAAATAGATTTTACATATTACTTTTCTTTAAAAATTTAACTTATTTAGATTGAATCTTCATTGTGTGATTGAGTATTTCAACTTGTGCATTTACATACTTTTTCACATCTAGTAATCGATGTTGATAAGAACTTACTTACATACTCACTGAACTCATATGTACATCATGCTTGAAGTTTATGATTGTTGTTATAAGATTTGAAGGCTTGAGCTAACCTTAACTGCAAAATTGTGTTTAAGCTATATCTTTCACTTTATAAAAAAACATGAAAAGAAGAACCTAGTTTTGAGAGTAATATCTACTGTGAAATATGTAGCTACAGTAGTGAGCCGAGAGATCTACCTCATAACTAGTATGAAATCATACTAGATTTTTGACTTGTGCATAATTCGTTAATGAAAAAAAACAAAAAAAACTTAGCATGTACAAAAAGAAGAGTCATTTGGTTATACAAAAATAAAATAAATAAATAAATGACCAATCCTTATATATTAAAAAGAGAAGGAATAAATTTTTTTTAAGAACTATCTTGGAGGATATTTTTTGTGAAAATGAGGATTCAATTATAGTTTTTGAATGATAAGGAATACTTCTTCCTTTGAATATTCCATGACTAGTAATAAATAAATTAAGTGATATACTTTTAAAGTTCAAACACGTATGTTGGAACAAATATGTGAAAAACTATGTAAGAATAATATTACCGATAACCTGAAATGAACTACTTGGGTTGAGTCACGGACTAGGTCGCTCTCTTTAAGACGTTTCGTGGCTCTACCTAAATTTGTACAAGCAAACACAGCCCCGTCCGTCGTCCCCAGGATAAAACATCCCAGAATCATTTTCTGTCTCGGAACTTCATTGCACTGATGAAGTCCGGAATACTACACCTTTTTAAATATTTATGTTGCTCGGAAATCTGAGAAAATAATTCTGAATTTTCTTTTCTTGATTTTGCTATGAAAACCGTAGAACTATTTTTGAGTTATTAAGTTATATTCTAAACTGAGGGCTATTGTCCCTTTTTATAGTGGAAAAAATGTGTAAGAGGTCATATAATTATGAAAATAACGGACACATAATTATGAAAATAACGGTCAGAAAATTAACGGTCGCATAATTATGAGAATAACGGTCATAAAATTAATGGCCACATAATTATGAAAATAACGGTTATAAAAGTAACGGTCACATAATTATAAAAATAACGGTCACATAATTATGAAAATAATGGTCATAAAAATAATGACCATATAATTATGAAAATGACAGTTACATAATTTATGAAATAACGGTAATATTTTTTATTTAAATTCATTTCCAACAATCCCCCACTTGAATTTTAAATAAAAATAATTTCATCGAGCAACCGATCAATTAAAAGTATAAGATTATGCATAAGCAAAAGGTGTCTATCGACTTAAACCTTTGCATAGTGTTGATGCTTTAGAATATACTAGAGTAACTCGTAGTTTTGAACTCTATCTCTAACAACATCACACACACAACCTTTCCAAGGTGTAGTTCGAAAAACCCGTGCTTTACGGCCATGCACGTGTATCCCAGTATAGTGAATGCTCTAGTAAATTTTGCCCAAAATTTTCATAGGAAGCGGCCATATTTCCACATTCACATAGGTGAGTCTATCAAGAGTACTCATGTAGCTACGTACTCCACTCCACATAGAGTATAGAACTCATTAAGAGTTTAATAATTAACTCATCCTTTCTTTTGCTTCAGGACGTCATGCTTCTAACAATATAGAATGTGACTTCATAATAGCATGATTCATCTCATATCACTTCATGACTTGTTATTACCCATTGAACTTATTTCTTGGGATCTGCAGTCTATAAGTTAGGTTACCATCATGAGTGACTCTTCATTCTAAGGGCATCAGTCACATTCCTTTCGAGGCTTTTTGAAAACCTCATTTCTTGTTAATCCTTTCGTCAAAGGATTAATCAAATTTTCATCAGTACATATATGATCCATTCTTAGAGCTCATATAGAGAGAAATTCTCTAACATTACTGTGTATCTGTCATCTCTTACCATTGTAATAACAGCTCTAAATCTTTGCAATAGCCGCGGTACTATCGTAGTGGATCAGGACAGCTGGTATCGATCTTTCCCATAAAGGGATCTCAGCTAACAGACTTCTTAACTAGCTTGCTTCTTCACTAGCAGTAGCTAGTGCTATCATTTCAAACTCCATCGTAAATTGAGCCAATATTGTCTATTACTTAGACTTCCAAGAAATAGCTCCACCAACTATGTTAAATATATAGTTGCTAGTTGATTTGGAGTCTTCTAATAAAATGTTCCAATCTGCATCACTGTATCCTTCTAGAACAGCGGGAAATTTTTTATAATGTAATCCAAGGTATATAGTTCTCATAAGGTATCTCATAACCCTTTCAATAGCATTCCAATGCTCTACACTAGGTCTATTGGTAAACCTACATAGTAGTCCCACAACATAAGCTATGTCTGGTCTAGTGCAATCAGTAGCATAACGTAAGCTACCAATGATGCTCGCATACTCAGTTTGTCTAACACCATCTCCGGTGTTCTTGAAAAACTTTACACTAGGATCATACGGAGTACATTCTGGTTTACAGTTAAAGCAATTATATTTCTTTAAGATCTTCTCAATGTAATGAGATTGATCTAAAGAAATTCCCTTTTCAGACCTAGTAATCTTTATACCAAGGATTACACTCGCTTCTCTGAGATCTTTCATATCAAAGTTAACACTTAATAAAGTTTTCACATTATTCACAACATGAATATTTGATCCAAAAATAAGCATGTCATCCACATATAAATATATAATAGTGCAAATGTTATCTTCTAATTTATAATAAATGCATTTGTCACTTTCATTCATTTTGAATTCATGTGGGTTAACTATATTATCAAATTTCTCATGCCATTGCTTAGGTTCTTATTTTAGACCATACAGAGATTTATCTAGTTTACAAAATTTATTTTCTTGACCTGGGATAACAAAACCTTCAGGTTGATCCATATAAGTTTCTTCTTCTAAATCACCATTTAAGAAAGCAATTTTAACATCCATTTGATGTACTACTAAATCATGGATAGCAGTAAGAGGAAAAAATACACGTATGGAAGTTATTCGTGTGACTGGTGAAAAGGTATCAAATAAATCTACATTTTCCCTTTGCCTATACCATTTAACTAGAATACGAGCTTTGTACTTTTCAATAGTACCATCGAGTTTTAATTTCTTCTTTTGTATCCATTTACATCCTATGGTTTTACAACCATGAGGTAAGTCAACTAAATGCCAAGTTTTATTATACTCATAAGAGTCCATTTCATCATTTATGGTTTCTTCCCATAAGTTGGCATCTAAAGAAGAGAATGATTCTTTACGAGTTTCGGAATCTTCCTCTAAGGTATAAGCATAAAAATCTGACCCAAAATCCTTAAGGGTTTGAGCTCGTTTACTTCTAATTTCAGTGTTTAATTCTTCATTTTGTTCAATAGTTCTAGTTATGGGTAAACAACTAGAAGACGAACCCCCACTTATTTTTAAATTTAAATGGAAACCTATGTTCATAGTAGTCAACATCATTTGATTCTATAACTAAGATCATTTAAGTCATAGCATTTATAAGCTTTACTATTCACAACATATGCTATGAATACACATTCGTATGTTCTACTAGTAAGTTTTATTTCTTTTAAGGATCGGGGATCCTAACATAGACTAAACAACCCCAAGTTTTAAAATAAGTTAAGTTTCTTATTTTCAAAATTTCAAATGGTGAAATTTTACTAGTAGATTTAGGCACTCTATTTAGCACATAGCAAACAATTAATAAAATTTCCTCCCATCAATGGGAAGTAGCACCAGAGTTTAATAAAATTGTAATAACTGACTCAATAAAAGTTCTATTTTTTTCTTTCAGCTTTGCCATTCATTTCAGGAGAATAAGGTGCAGTTTTTTTTTTCATGAATGATTCCATGAGTTTTATAAAAATCATTGAAGATATTGGAATCATATTCAATGCCTCTATCACTTTGAAACCTTTTTATTTTTCTGTTAAGTTGATTCTCAATCTCAGTCATAAATATTTTAAAAATGTCAAATGCTTCATTTTTATTTTTCATTAGATATACGTAAGTGTAATCTGAACAGTCATCTATAAAAGTTATAAAATAGTGTTTCCCATTTCTTGTTAAATTTCCATCAAGTTCACATATGTCATAATGTATTAATTCTAAAGATTTAGATTCTCTAACTATTGACTTATGTGAAGTTTTTGTTATTTTAGCTTGACTATAAAAGTCACATTTTTCCAAAATCATTCAAAATAATTTAGGAATTAGTTCTAAGCTACTCGTGTTCTTGATTATGCGTTTATTAACATGACAAAGTCTAGCATGCCAAATATTAAAGGAACTCAACATTCAATTTAAACATGCCATTAGTGGCGTACCCTTTCCTAACAAAAAATATTATTTTTAGTAATTGTATATAAATCAACCCCTATAGTTTGAGTAAATCCAGTTTTGTAAAGAAGATATCCCGAAACTAAGTTCTTTCTCATCTTTGGAGTATGCAAGACATCTTTCAAGATGATAGTCTTTCCAAAGGTAAACTTCAATTTCACCTCACCAGTACCTACAAATTTAGTGGAGTGGGAGTCGCCCAACAACACTTTCTTATCCTCAGACTCAGAGTAGGACTTGAACATGTCTCGATTATAGCGAACATGGCGAGAAGTACTAGTGTTCACCCAACACCCCTCAAATCCATCAACAAAATTGATTTCAGATATCATAACAATAAGTTGATCTTCGGTAAGGTTCACTTGTGGGGTGGGACGATTCCTGTTCCGGCAGTTCCTGGCCAAGTGACCAAGTTTGTTACAACTATAACACATGAATGTGTTATTCCTTAAGGGGGTTAAGGTCCATTCTATAGAGGATAGTTTTTGTTTCTATTTTGGTGGTTACGGTTTTGGTTATTATTGTGATTCTGAGTTTTCATATTTTTATCTTTAGGTTTCAAAATTGTAGATGAGGGTTTCTTATTGGTACTATTGTTTGAGACAATGAGTACTTCATCTCTTTAGTCTTATTTTCGGGCTTCTTCTTTTATTCTTAAACGGGTTATAAGACTTTCTAAAGAAAATTTCTTAGTTTTATGTCCAAGTGTATTCTTAAAATCTTTCTAAGTATGGGGTAATTTATCTATAATAACAGCTACTTGAAATTGTTCATCTAAAGTCATACCTTCAGAAGTTATTTCACGTGCTATCTTCTGCAGTTCGTGTGATTGAGCTTCCACAGAATTATCATCAATCATTTAATACTTCATGTATCTACTGACATCATACTTCTTAGTTGCAGCTTCCTGAGTGTCGTACTTCTTTTGAAGTGCATTCCAAATTTCCTTAGCAAACTTATCAAAATTATAATAGTCATACAAGTCATTAGCTAATCCATTAAGAATAAATTTTTTTTTTTGCATAGAAAATGATTTTCTATCCAGGTGTTTAAATCCTTTATTGTAACTTCAGTATGAGAATTAGACAGTGTTGTTTTTTCAATAATAAGAACAAAAGTGACAGTTTACATGGTTAAGAAGAATAACATTTTTTTTGTCTCTATTTTTAAAGTGTAGTTCTTCAAAACGAAATGGTTTGTTGATATCAGCAATTAACATTTCAGTAGACATGACAGATAGAATACGTCTTAAAATTGTTGGAACAAATATGTGAAAAACTATGTAAGAACAATATTACCGATAACCTGAAATGAACTGCTTGGGTTAAGTCGCGGACTAGGTCGCTCTTTTTAAGACGTTTCGTGGCTCTGTCCAAATTTGTGTAAGCAAACACAGCCCCGTTGTCCCCAGGATAAAACAGCCCAGAATCATTTTCTGTCTCGGAACTTCATTGCACTGATGAAGTCCGAAATACTACACCTTTTTAAATATTTATGTTGCTCGAAAATCTGAGAAAATAATTCTGAATTTTCTTTTCTTGATTTCGCTATGAAAACCGTAGAACTGTTTTTGAGTTGTTAAGTTATATTCTAAACTGAGGGCTATTGCCTCTTTTTATAGTGGAAAAAATATGTGTAACGGTCATATAATTATGAAAATAACAGACACATAATTATGAAAATAACGGTCATAAAAGTAACGATCACATAATTATGAGAATAACGGTCATAAAATTAATGGCCACATAATTATGAAAATAACGGTTATAAAAGTAACGGTCACATAATTATAAAAATAACGGTCACATAATTATGAAAATAACGGTCATAAAAATAATGACCATATAATTATGAAAATGACAGTTACATAATTTATGAAATAACGGTAATATTTTTTATTTAAATTCATTTCCAACAACGTATCTTATTTTGGTGATTGTTGATATGTTATTATATGTGTTAGTATATCTATGTGTCTTGTCAAAATACTTATGCCTTTAATGGATAGTCAAATTTTGAACAAGACTAATTTCTCAAATGAGTGTTTCTATTCCAAACATATTTATATAAGTCTACTACCTTCAATTCAAATATATATATACTTGTTATAATTTTTATTGTATTTTACTTCATTTTGGAGAGTCATAAAGGGAGTTCATTCATTAAATGCATTACATTCTTATTCATATTGAATTTAAGTTTCAAAGTTAAATTACCTTTTCGTATGATAAAAGGAGTAATTTTAATATTTAAATAATATATGTTATTACTCACTGCTTATATATGTTTGTTTGTTCATTTTACTATTATTATATGTATTGAATTAATGAACAATGAGTCTTTCGAGATAATATGTATGAATATTTGTCTATTTGATCTTCAGTGTACATGTGAACTCAAAGATTCAAACAAAGAGGATGTTATCGGATCATAAAATAGTACTACGGTGTAAAACTTAATTTTTCTATGAGCATCATATAGTGAGAGAGAGGTTTTATCACACGAATATGCCAAAAGGGAAAATTGTAAGGTATATGTGAGTATTGGCAATATATGTGAACAAAATGTTTAAATGTAAACTTGTTTCTAAGCGCGTTTTCATGACCACTATTCAAAGCCAAAGAAACTTTCGAGTTTCAAGTCAATATGTTTCAGGTATATGCTTATCTTTATGCATGTTAGATTACATGTTATACACTTAAGAATATTTGATATATACTTTAGTCGATCGATTGAGTATTGGGTCGATCAATCAAATGGGTTAGATCAATCGTGGATCAATCTTGTATGATTTATGCTCTCTCGGGTTGATTTTCAAATAGGGATAAATTGATTGATATAGAATCAATCATATTCGATCAACCAAGTATCTGGTTTATTTTAATCATTGTTGAATTGATCGATTTTTTTTTCAATCGATCTAACATACAAGGTTGATCAATCAAGCGACTTGGATTTTACTTTATAACATATTTGTTTACTCTAGCCAAGTTATTCTTTTATTATATTGTCCCTATTAATTATTACTCTATGCATTATTTAATGGGCATAATGGTAATTTCTTTAACCTAGCATTACAGTTTCGTCTTTCCTATATAAAAAACCTAGTGTTCCATATTTCAATCGACCACATTCATTATAATTTTTTAATTTTTTTGTGCTCTCTTTCTCAAAATGTTTTGCCAAAACAATATTATATTTATTTAGTTTTTTTTAATTGATATATCAAATATTGTGTGGTTGTGATTGATTGATTAATGAGCTTATTTATTTTATAATCATGTACTACTACTTTTTTTTCTAGGGTTTGCTATTAGTTTTGATTTAACTGATTATTTATTAAATCATTCAACTAAGTTTTTTAATTATTGAATATGTTATTGGACACACATTGTACTTGTGTTATAATGCTAACTTTTCAGGAGCTAATTGAACAATTTTGATTACTTGTGTGACTCGAGTTTATAGGAATGTGACATCTGAATTCGTATACCTATCTTGGGAAGATTATAAAAGAAGCGACTGTTTGTAAATAATTTACTTGAAGGCATTATCCTAGAAGTAGTTAAGTCATGACCTTGCAATTAGATATTGAGTGGTTCGGTAGACCAATAATTTTATTTTTAGGTCATTATTGTGGTTTAGGTTATTTCTACCTAAAATATATTAGTGTCAAGTTTTTATTTATTTTCACTTTATATTATTTACATACGATTATATTTTTAATTAGTGATAATTTAAAAAATTATCTATTTATTTTATCTAGGTTAATTATTAAACTTTTAAAATTAAAAACATATATTGAAAATATGTAAAACAAAATGATTAAATTCTTTAATATATATATCGGTACATTACATAAAGCTGAAGTAATGTATTTTAAAAATATCTCGAGGCATATATTTTGTTTGGTAGTGTACATGTGATAACAATGTTATATGCATATCTGGAGGGAAATGGCCATTTTCTGGGTTGAATGAGTTTAACCGTCCGTGGAGACCAGTTATTCAGAGGTTTCATGCGGTGTGGTCCTCTCCTTTTTTATTTATTATTTTATTTAAAATTTTAATTATCTAAAATATTATATGGTTACATATTAAAATAATAACTAATAATTTATACTGTTTTGATAAATGTCTCGCATGATTATATACTTTCTCGCCTAAGAAAGAGCACGGGGATGGACGGAGACGATTTTTGATATAACTATCCCTTAAATGAATTATAAAACCTATACTTAAAACTGCCTGAAAATCGATATGATTCAGGGATGATTTTTTACCCATGGATAATAATTTGGAACGATTACGAAAAAAAACCGAAAAAAATATAATTTAATTTATTAAATATATATAATTAATTTTTGATTTATAATTTAATATATAAAATAATTAATTAAATATAATTAATTTTGGGCACATGTAGTTACAGTTTTTAATATAATTGTAATCAAACTGTACTCGTTGTTTCATGTTCGATTTTTACCCAAAATTATCCTCTCTTCAAAATTTATTGATTAAAAAATGAACCGCCGGTTCGAATAACCGAACCCGTGGTTTTTTTTCGCATTCTTACTCTCGTAATTAAACCTTCTTACACAGGCGCACAGCAAAGCTCAGCCCAGATGAACGTATCCGGTGAACACGGTACGTGTCTTGTTGTTAGTGGCTTAAGACCTCCATCCCACGTGCTTTACTTCTTTGGATCGCATGGTGTCCTCAAAATTAAAGTGTTGGCGGTTTTCCAGTGTCGCTAATGCTTTCGTATCACTTTCATCAACACCTTTTTCTTCTCTTTTTTAATTTACCACAATACTACATTTTTAGGTCGATCGGCTACTTTTATTTATTTATTTATCTTTTTTAAAGGTCCATCCGCAATATTCTCACGATTAAATTTTTTTAACGAACGATAGTAACATTAATTATATTAAAAATAAGCTTTCAATTAATTTCAAGTTAATATAATAAATTTATAAATTTAAAAAATTAGTTCATTTAATTCACTTTGGTGTTAGCTGATTTTTTAGTTTTTTTATGAAAAAAATATAATAAAAATAATATTTTTATTTTTAAATAAAATTATAAATATTTTTATATTTTTTTTTTCAGAAATCATAACATATATATGAGATATTATTTATTATTGTTAAAGTTAGTAAGCAATTGTATTCTTCAAAAGAATTTACTATATTTACCTTGTAATTTATCATTATCCTGAAATACAATAATCTTTTATTTTAAATTTTATTAATTTAACCTATTTTTTATATAGTACTAAAATCATTTTTTTATTAAATAAAAAATATTATATATATATATGTGATTCCAACTTGAATTTATAATAATACGATGGTAACTATACATGTATAAACTTATATAACATGAATTTTCAACCTTTCATTTTTTTCCAATAAATAGAAGTTTGTTGTTTCCTTTTTTGTTATATCACCAGATACGCATTGAAGTTATTGGCTCTTGGTTGTCGGTACTATCTTCTTCTTCTTCTTCTTCTTCTTCTTCTTCTTCTTCTTCTTCTTCTTCTTCTTCTTCTTCTTCTTCTTCTTCTCCTTCTTCTTCTCCTTCTCCTTCTTCTTCTCCTTCTTCTTCTTCTTCTTCTTCTTCTTCTTCTTCTTCTTCTTCATCTTCTTCTTCTTCTTCTTCTTCTTCTTCTTCTTCTCCTTCTCCTCCTCCTCCTCCTCCTTCTCCTCCTCCTCTGTCTTCCTAGCTAACTAATTCAGCCTATATAAGCACGAGATGAAGTGGAAAGAGTAATTGATTGTTTAGCTACAAACATTGGTGTCTTTGAAAATGGTGGCTAAAAATGTTCTATTATCTTTTGATATAGCCATGGAGGTTTCATTTTTCTGCATTTGCACCTGCACCTCTTCCTGAGACATTTACATATATACGTATACATATATGACATAATGCTTCTTACAAGTTTATTTTTTAAAAAATAAACTAATTTAACCTCCTTTTACTATTCTTATTAACTCATGCACTTATATATATTGTATAAAAAATATAAATATAGTCTCCAAATTAAAATAATACTAGTGAAACAAGTTTATGTCAACTTATTATTATTATTATTTAAATTATTTCATAACATACATATTGTGAGATCAATCAAAGAGGTGCAGGTGCATCTGCAGACGAATGACACAATGGTTAATTCTCTTTTTCTAGAACACGATATTTCCATTAAATTGGAAGGATAAAACTCTAATGGGTATATATATGATCTACTTGATCTCCTCTTTAAGGTAATATATTAATTTGCAATAGTTATGGGTTAATGTAAATATTAGTTTAAATTGTGTTCCAATATATAGTTTGTTTAATACTGTCATTTTCCTTAAATTAAATAATGCATTCGTTAATTAATTTAATGGTATTATAATTTGATTTTATTTATTTTTTATTATTTAATTTTTAAAATATACAAATTTGATGTTATTTTATATTTTATTAAAAATAATTTACCCGAATAAAAAATTAATAATTTTTATTGAACGTAAGTATCACTAAAATACTACACAAAAAATAAGGATAAAAAAGAGATAACTAAAATAAATTATGGTATCATTAATGTATTAAATAAAATATTGTATTAAATTTATACATTTTATTAAATATCTATCAATAAAATATTATTTAAAAAATATTTAAAGTAAAATTGTGATACATGATATAAATTCCTAAGACCAACACAAACCAAAAAGTATCATGATATCCTTGATGAGCGGTGCCCCGTTAATCTTCATCCCCAGACCATCAACAAAACATCATTCTCAAGAAATCTAAATTACCACATCAAATTGAAGCATAAAATAATTTTTGTCAAGGAGAACATCTCACATGTATTGAATGCATTTTAGGTTTTGATTATTGTTATTGTTATTTTTACTTTTAGTTTTTTTTATAAAAAATATTTATTTACGTTATAAAATAAATTAATATTTTTTAATAAAATTAAAAATAAAATTCGATATATAAAGATATTATATGATGTAATTAAAACTCAACGGATAATTTTAATGAAATTGTGAATCATAGTAAATTTTTAAATTTCTTATCATATTTATAACAGTTTTATATTCAAAAGTTTCTCAGTTTCGAATAATAGAGTTTTGAGGTTTAATTGAGAAAAACAAACCCTAAACATGACAATTATTGACACTGATGTGCATGGAATAAAAGGGTGATCCCAAATTGTGAGCTATTTTAATATGTTATTTTAAAATCCACGTTTTATGAGAAAAATGTATAACTTTTTAGCAATTTTTATTAGTTGCTTGATGTATCTTAATGACATATGCAATAGTACACTGAAAATATAGCTTCTACTTTAATGATTCTTGATTATATACGGATTTAATTATATAATTTTTTGATATACATATTTTTTTTCCATATAACGAATAAAATATTTTAATATATTTAAAAATATAATATATATGTTTTTAATAAAATGTAAAAAAAATATGCTTTTCATAAAAGTATTAAAAATAAACTAATTAAATAATTAATTCATCGTACAAGAAAAAAAATAGTCATAATATTGGATGAGTACATGGTCATTTTGGTTTTTTAACTACGTAATTTATGTATTTTAATTTTGTAATTTTTTAAATAAATTTATTAGTTTTATAATTTAAAACTATGATTAATTAAATCTAAATTTTTAAAAATTAATTTTTTAAGGAATAAAATAATAATTATATTTTTTATTAGTAAAAATTTAAAAAATAACCTTCTTTCTCTTTTTTTTTTATCTTTATTTCTTTCTCACTTCTTTTATATCTTTCTTTTCTTTGATTATTATTTTATTAATAAAAAATAAAATTGAAAAAAAGAAAGAATGAGTAGGAGAGAGAGAGAATGAATGAAAGGAAAAAGAAGAGAAAGATAGATTGAGTAGGAGAGAGAAAGAGAGAAAGAGTAGAGAGTGAGAGAGAGAAAGAAAGATAGGAGATGCTATTTTTTAAAAATATATAGTATTTATTTTATTTTTTAAAAAATCTCAATTTTTTATAAATTTAAATTTAATTAATTATATTTTTAAATTATAAAATTAATAAAATTTATTTAAAAAAATTAAAATATATAAATCATATAATTATAAAATATGAACTAATAAAACGGTAATTTTTATAAATTTAAATTTAATTAATTATATTTTTAAATTATAAAATTATAAAATATAAATAATGTAATTATAAAATGTGAACTAATAAAACCGCGTGTTTGTATATTTTGTTCGTATGAAGGGTTTTTTTAAATGTTACTTCCATATAACATATAAAAGGGCTGGATATTGTTAGGCTTTGATTTGGGCCAAGCTTTTGGTGACCCGAAACATTAATAAGCAAAACGACACTGCTTAATGCATTTTGTATCTAATAACGACATATACTCCTCTATCTCTCCCACGAAAACCCTAGAGATAAACCCCCATTCTCAAAGAGAAGCGAAATCGAGGAAAGAAAAATGGGAGGAAAGTGCCCGCACAGAAGAGTCAAGAAGAGAAGATTCTCTCACAAGACTGATCGTCGCGCCAAATTCCTCATTAACGATATCCTTTTTCTCATTATTTCATAATCTCACTCTTAGCTCTCTTCGATTTTCTTTCTTCTTTTATTTCTATCTTGTTGATGCTTTGTTTATGTGATGTAATGAATTTTTTTTCAATTTTTTGAATTTTCCCTTGACCTTTAATTGATCACGTGATGACATGGTATATGACGAGCTGAAGAAACCAGATGAGGCGAGGAAGCCCATGCCTCTCGATGAAGATCTTCCCGGAATGGGCCAGTATTATTGCGTACATTGCGAGTATGTTTCTTTTTTCTTTTAAGTTTTAATATTTTAATATTTTTTTTAATTTTATTCATATTATTAATTGTTTTGTGGGTGTTATATCTATAAAATTAGTGTATTATAAGTAAAATTTAATTGTTTGTATTTGAGAACGGATGAATTCTTCTTGGCTGAGTCTAAATGGGTAAGAACTTGGTTTTCTGTAAGTTGGGTTGAGAATTATTTGTATTTTTTTAGATTGTTTTTGGTGGAGATAAGAGAATCCATTGAACAAAGAGCAGTTCTATATAGCAAACCTCTGGGTTAAAGGTGGAGGATTAAGAGGCTTCTTCCTAGCTTTAAGTCCCTATCAACTAAAGTTGCTCGAAGGGGAGCAACTGGCCATCTTGAATTGTTCATGGAACTGCAATCCAACAGGAACTATAGTCCAGTTTAGAAAGAGCTAGCACAGATAAGCACAAGGGGCTAAATAGTCGAAGCTCAAACAGAAATACACACCAAAAGGTTTTTTCTAGTTTAAAGAAAAAACGTAAGGTAGTAGTTTTCCAACCACAGAAGCTAAAAAAGAGAATAAAATAAAGCCTTCTCAAATTGGATTGAAAGGAGATTCAGCAGGAGGTCATGGCTGGGGCATATCCTTTGTCTTTGAGTCTTTCTCGTATCTCATTGCCTCGGGTTCAGGATCAGGAGCAACAAACACAAGCTAATATTTTTGTTTGAGATTGGTAGCGTGGTCCTAATGATATTTATTTTTTTTACTATCTTTTGATTGATCAGCATAGTGTTTATTTTTTAAAAAAGGAGCTTTTTACAAAGAAAGAATCAAAATCTACTTTATCTTTTAAAAGCAGACAGTTCTAAGAGAAGCAGAAATTAATGTAACTCAATCCTACTGCATGGTAACTTTTCAGCTAGGAAGAGAAATGGAGCACTGCTATACTAAATTACCATTAGCTTCAGCTTTAGCATAGCCTAGCATTTCTTCTAGCACATAGTCATTCATAGGAACACCAAAAATAGCTACAGAGCTAGTTGTCCTGCTGTCCTGCTAACAGGGATAAAATAGCTTTCAAATCAATGAGTAGAAAAAAATGATGGTTGTTTTTTGGAGGTTTTTTACAGGTTAGTTTTTGCTTCGATTGAACCTTTACCACAGTTTGCCCTGCAGTAGGTATTGATTGATTTCTATGTGCTTTTTTCTGTGTGCATTTCAATTAAATGTGTTTCTTTGGTTTCTATTGCAGCCGTTACTTTGCGAATGTGTCCGTGAGAGATGAGCACTTCAAGACAAAGCGTCACAGGAAGCGGTAAGTAACCTCGACCTTGTCATTTTTCTGCTTTTAATTGGGGTTACTTTATTTCAAAGAGTTTAATTGAATAGACTCAGATACTGCACTTTTAGATTTATATTGTCTCTATGATGCAACCCAATAACCATATCAACATTAACCTGGACATTATATAAGCAGATGCAAGTTGATGATCATGAGAAACGAGTATCATAAGTTCAAAGCTGTTTTAATTGGTGATTGAATTTTGCTATGACTTCTATAGATTACTAGTTTGATCTCAAACATGGCATCCTACATTCCTCATTCTCCTCAAGGAAGCATCTATTATTGTTGTTCAGTTTTATATGAACATATGGTGAAGTTGTTTGAGCCTCTATGGATACCCATTTTTTTTTCATTACTTAAAAAAGAAGCCCTGCTTCTTCGGTTTATGTTATATTTCTTTTGCCGCATGCATCTGTTATTGGCCTTCTATGAAACCGTTTTGACATTATTTAAAAACCTTAAAACCAAATCGTGACCATTAAATGTGGATGATTAAATTGATTTGACTTGAATATTTGTGGTCTATGCAGTCTAAAACTAATGATGGGGCCTGCACCACACACACAACTTGATGCGGAGATAGCAGGTGGGATGGGAATGCCAGATAATGGTCCAAAGCTCATGTCCTTGTGAAGTTGAAATATTCTAGTCCTTTCTTTTGTGTTGTCCCATTTGTCAGAGATAGCAAAATTATATTCCATGCAGCAGATGGATCATAGTGCTGTGCGACTCTGAAAAGAATGGTCTTTTTGTAACGTATCTTTTAGTGACTTTATTGGAAGTGAATCTAATTTATTTTGGTCAAGACTGCCTTGTTTCTTCGAGGATTTTATATCTTCAGGATCCAATGCCCTTCTATTTGTATGACATGCACATTAAAGCTTATGAGCTAAATACTAAAGATATGATACATCCCGTTTACGCAACGAGCCGTCACGTTAAAGCTAATGATTAAGTGTAAATGTACGACATGGCCTATTTATGAGCCACAAGACGGTACGATATGCAAACTAATAAGATGGGCCATGCAATGCTAGGTTGGCCCGCCCAATTAAGTACATTTATTGTGGGATTTTGTAATTAGTTTGAGTGTAATTATTTCAACAATTAAAAATAAAGATAAATATATCAAAGATTATTTAGTTGCTTTACTTAGAATAGTTTAATTTTTTTTATTATTTATTTTAATAATTTAATTTTTTATTTTGAAAAAGAGAACACAAGAACAAATGAACAAATTTAAAAAAAATTATTTTTATTTTATATATTATTAATTTTGTAATTATTATGATCTATTATTAAAAATAAATTAAAATAATATTTTTTAAAAAATATAAAAAATTAATTATTTAATGAAATATTTTTTAAAAATAAAATACTTAAACTGTATTATTACCCACCCTACAATAAAGTAAAGTACATAATTTGAATTTTGTTAAGGTATGCGTGCACGTAATTGTGTCATTTAACTTGATTATGAGAAAGAAAGAAAAAAAGTTATTTATTATCAAGAAAAAGATGTTACTTTTATCTTTTGACTTCTCTTTTATGACTTATGTCGTGCTATTAGTGGGTTCTGACGCTTTCCCATCTGCATCTTCTGTTCTAGTTGTCGGAGCAAAACCTTAATATCAATACTGGCTCTCCCCCTCAAGAAGTTTAATATATATATATATATATATATATATATTTCATGTAATGTTAGAGTACTTAATGTTCTCAATTTTGATATCGTACCAATACAAACTACACATCTCAATGATTTTTGATGAGTCATGATAAAGCTAATTTTGGTTTGGGAGGGTAAGAACTTAATTTGGTTCTTATGAATGAGACTAGGGTTGAATCGTGATGAAATTCGGACTAAAATGTTTTGAGTAGCTACGTTATTATTTTCTTTTCTGTTAACATCCATTATTTCATTGATGTATACGTAATATTACAAAAATTTAATCATATTAATGTAACAAATAAAACTTTAATGATATATTTGTTATAACCCTTAAAGTTTAGTAATATTACAAAAAATTAATGATATTAATGTAACAAATAAAACTTTAATGATATATTTGTTATAACTCTTAAAATTTAGTAATATATATGTATATATATATACACACAACAAGAACACAAACACCAAATTTATTAAGTAAATAAAAGAAATGAATCTTGGTATGTATTATTGTAATCATAAATATTATTTTTATAAATTATGCTATTTGATTTTGAAAATATAAATAAAAATTAGTTAGTATTCCATGAATAAAACTAATAATAGTAATAAAATGATCACAAAAATTTAAATTAATGAACATAATTAATTAGTTTTATTTATAAAAAAAAGTTTTGAATATTACATAATAAATGAATTAACTTAAATTCTTATTTAATATAATTAATAATTTATTTATGTAGGTTGAGTTTATATGATACTAGTCATTTGTGTTTGTGTATAACAACATATCTTAAAAATAATGTATATTAGTTGTCAAGCTTTTATAGTTGTTAGGATGTGATTCTGAGCGAAAATGATGAGTTCAATACAAATATTAGCTAATTAATTTTTCAATCGCTACAAGTATAAAAATAATGAGTTTAATACAAATAAAGTTTGCTCATAAATAAATTAATTAGATCATGTTAGAATTGTTAGTATTTTAGCCATTAGGATATGATTTTGTAGTTAGTTGCATTGTTAATTATTTATATAGTGGACATATTGCTTCTATTAACTATTTTCGTAACCAATTATCATGTTAATAAGATTGTATAACATAAGTTCTTTTCATTCAATCTCTTTATAACACTATATAATAGCCCTTCTTCAATTGCTTTATAAGATGAATTCTACCCTCTAGTAATCTTAACATTATCTTACAATATCAATTGATATCGTAACCCTTAATGAGGCCTATTGAATCTCATTTGATATCATAACCCTTAATGGGGCCTATTGAATCTTGAGAAGTAGTAGTCTTCTACATGTGAAGTAATGAGAGTGTGACAAATGAATTTTTTTGTGTGCAACCAACGATCCCAAAGTTTGATGGACATTATGTCAATGCTTATGGAGAATTTCTTGCATTTGAAGCAATATTGGAATCTAATAGAGAACGAGACTGATCTCACTGAAGGACAAAAGAAGTTGATTGAAGATTAAAAACTGATGGACCTAAAGGCTAAGAATTCTCTTTCAAGTGATTGATAGTTCAATTCTTGAGATGATTTTAAACAAAGGCACATCAAAGAATATATTGGCTTCTTTAGGGTAGTAACACCAAGGAACAACTTGTGTAAAACATGCACAATTATAGGCATTCTATAAGGAAATTAAATTTCTAAATATAAAGGGATGGGAGTTTATGATTGATTATTTTGCTCGAACTGTCACCATATCTAATAAGATGAGAATTCATGGTGAGAAATGGAAGATGTTGTTGTCATTAAGAAGATCTTACGTTGTATGACTTCTAAATTGAATTATGTTGTATGCTTGATTGATGAGTCATATTATTCAGACACATTATCTATTAATGAACTCCAAAGCAATCTGTTGGTGCATGAATGACCATATTATAGAAGAACAATCTTTGAAAGTGTTTTATGAAGATCAATCTGGAGGGAAGAGGATTAGGTCATGGAGGATTTTGAGAATGTGGAAGAGGTAGAAATTTTGACAAGTATGCCATTGAGTGCTATTATTATTATCATGAGTTTAGGAAATTTTCATATGAATGTCCAAAAAAGGAAAAGGAGACAGGCTACACAAAAACAAAGGAAGAAATGCTTTTGATGACTTATATAGAGAAAGCACCAAAAATGAAGCTTGGTTCCTTAACTCAGGGTACAGTAATTATAGGTGTGGGAAAGAGTTATTTTCTAAATTTGATGGGAGATTTAGAGAATCTTTGAAATTGGGAGATAACTCAAGACTTATTTCTTGGGTAAGGGAAATGTACGGATGCAAGTTAATGGGATAGTAAAAGTAATCACTAGGATATTCTTCAAACTAGATTTAAAAGATAACTTGTTAAATATTCGGCAGTTGTAAGAGAAAGGACTTGAAGAAGTTTAATTATGGAGGCTTTATGTATTCAAATCAAATGTTCATTTTGGATGCTCAACTTCAACCAAATGAACAAAGGTGCTTAAACTCCATTACTGAAGGCCCAACTCAATTATAGCATTATAGATATGGTCACTTAAGCTTTACTAGATTGAGAATTATACATCAAAAGAAGATGGTGAGTGGGCTTCCACAATTTTGAACTTACTACTACAAAAGTGGTTATTTAAGTCAAGATTTAAAGTCATTTTTTTTATTAAAATTGACTTATAATGAATTTAAAGTTGGTTCGTTGAAAAAACCGACTTAAAATGGAAGGATTATTTGGTGGGAAAATAAATGAGAGACCCATTTTTAAAGAAGAGCACATGGAAGGCTTCTCAAATACTTCAATTAATGCATGTTGATATTTTTGGACCAATTAAACCCATCTTGAATAGTAAGAAGAGGTACATGATAAGTTTTGTTGATGATTATAGTCATAAAACTTGATTTTATTTTTTGGTAGGGAAGTCAAAAGCTTTTTTTTACTTTCAAGAACTACAAAAGTCTTATTGAAAAAAATGGTGCATTTATAAAAATTCTTTGCACTGATCATGGGGGAGAATTTGCATCACAAAAGTTCACCTACTTTTTTAATGCAAATTATATTCGAAAACAATTGGAACCTACATTTACTCTATAGCAAAATGGAGTTTCCTAGAGGAAGAATCTAACAAATAACAATAAAACTAAATAATACCTTTTCATTTAGATGAAAATTGATTATCCAATACAATGACACATCCTATTTATTTATAGAGAAATGAAGGTTTCAATTTAGGTACAATGAGACACATTATACTTGATTACATCACTTAAGGGCATATATTTCAATGTAACAAAATTTATAACAACCTTTTGAAAAAGACCAGCCGTATTGTTGACCACCACAATTATGGTACATGTACATATTGTTTGACGATATCTACATATGTGCACTTTCCATCTACACTACCTATGTATGCTATGTGCATAGTGAGCCTATCGTATGTATGCAATATCTACGTGTATTCTAACATCATCATCATATACACCATCTACATGCATTCCATCATCATTGTGTGCTACATCTGCTTGCATTCCAACATCATTGTGTGTAGCATCTGTGCATATCCCAGTTGAATTGTGTGTAGTATCTGCACACATTCTAGTGTCATTATTGGGCAAAATATGTGCAGCACATGCATGCATTTCTTAGGCATCATTAGGCACAACATATGATGCATACTACTTATCACCCACTTGATCATTATTTCCAACACTTCTAACATCCCTCCTCAAGTTAAATGGCATAATCATGAAACTTAATTTGTTGCATAAAGAGAGGAATGAGGCCATAGAGAGAGCCTTGGTTAATAAATCTACTAGTTGTTCCACACAGGGAATATGATGCATAGTAAGTGTCTTGGACAACACCTTTTCACACACAAAATGAAAGTCCAACTCTACATATTTCATGCTTGAATGAAGAATAGGATTGGCAGCAACTTGAGCTATACTCAAATTATCACACTAGAACAAATGAGTAGTTGGTAAGAAAATGTACAACTCTCAAAGCAAAGCCCGAATCCACATGATTTAAAAGGCTACATTGGAAAGATATCTATAGTTAAACTTAGTGCCTAATCGAGACACTAAAGCCTACTTCTTGGAAGGCCAAAAGATGGGGTTGGCACCTAGATAAATGATGATACTAGAAGTGGATCTTTTATCATCAGAACAATAACCCTAATCAGCATTAGGAAAGCCTAGTAGAAGCAACTGAGAGGATGGATTTAGAAGAAAACCATTAGAATTAATGCCTTGAAGGTATCTCAATTTTTTTTAATAGAAACCAATGTGGCTCTCGAGGGGTTGCCATAAATTGGAACACCTTGTTGATTGTAAAAAAATAGATCTAGATAAGTAATGGTAATATAATGAAGAGCTCCAAAAATGCTTATGTACAGTGTGGGATTATGAAAGACTTATCCATCATGAATACTAAGAGTATGGCTAGTAAGCATACGAGTGGAAATGGGTTTAAAATGATCCATATTGGATTTAATTAGAATCTCCCTGATATACTTTTGTTGTGTGAGAAGAAGATTACCATTGTCTAGCTTATTCACCTCAATGCCAAGGAAGTAACTCAATTGGCCCATATACTTTAAGGAAAATTGAGTGTGCAAAGTTGAAATAAGGGACTAAATAATCCCCATATTATTGCATGTGATGAATTATATCATCAACATACACCAAAAGACAAATGGTGGGACTAGAAAAGGTTTGAAAAAATAAGGAAAAGTCATCTTTAGATTGTGTAAATCCCATTGCACACAAGGAATTTCTAAGAGTATCAAATCAGACTCAAGGAGACCTGATGGAAGCCTTTTGACTAAAAGACCTACTTGTACCCTTATGCTACTACTCAAGATTTTATTTTATCAAAGAGACTTGATGGAAGCCTCTTGACTCTAAAAATCCACTTACTACCAATAATAATTCTATTTGAAGATGGAGGCACCAGCACCCAAGTCTTATTGTGAATAAGAGAATCAAATTTAGTTTTCATGGATTCAAATCACTCATCACTATCTAAAGCTTACTTGATTGGGAAAGGTTTTATCTCAAACTCACCATTAGTAATACTTATGTATGCCTTAGGCTGCAAAACATTTGTCTTTGATCATGTGAGCATCAGATGAGTAATAAGACATACTATCTTGAATCATGTGATAACTCGATAAGTTTTGGCTGTATATGAATGAATAACAGACTGAGGCTGAGAGAAAGATGAGGGAGAAATAGAAACTGGTTCTAAAATAGGTATTGAACTTGAAGTTGGAACATGAGGTATGGACACAGAAGATTCAAAACTATATGATAGAGAACCAGAAGAATTTAAAGTAGGAGATGAAGGAATAGATGATGCAAGAACATGAGAGGAAGGTTCATTAAGAGAGCTATGAGTGACTGGCTTATTAACAATATAAGTTACAACAGGTAAAAATAAGTTTTAATATGTTGAAAAATTGGCTACAAAAGACAAGTTGTGAACCATTTGACCTTTTGTTAAAATGAAACACAGACTTATGATAGATAACATCACAACTTAAGTAAAATTTTCCATCACTTGAAAGGAACTTGTAGCCTTTGTGTCTTGGATTGTATCCAAGAAAAGTACATGCATGAGATATGTTGTGCAATTTATAAGACTTAGGAAAGAAAAGATACTTAAACACTTTAAGAAAACTATAATCAGGTTTGACACCAAAAAGGATCTCCAAAGGAGAAGAGTTATCAAGAACTGAGCTAGCTAGACGATTAATTAAAAAAAATCTTGAAAAAAATGCTTCATCCTAAAAGGTAAGAGGAAAAGAAGTATGATTTAACATTTCTAGACCTAAATATACTATGTGTCTATGTTTTCTTTCAACAACTCTATTTTGTTCATGTGTATAAGGACATGTGATGCACAATGCCACGCTGATTAAATAGAGATATGAGAGATTGAAATTCACCACCCTAATCACTTTGAAAAACTTTGATTTTTGAAAAACTTTAATTTTGGAAATTGTTTGTAGTTTAGTTTATGCCTTAAACTGCAAAAAGGCTTGATAAGCAACTACTTTTATTTTTAGAAAATATATATTGTTAAACGTGAATAGGAATTTATAAAATGAATATAATATCGATGGCCATTTTTGGAAGTGATAGGTAACCCCCAAAAATTTGAATGAGCCAATTCAAGTGGTTTAGTGGCCATGTACAAAGAAGGAGAAAAAAGAAATTTGTGAGTTTTGCTATTATGACAAGTAACACATATAGATTCACAATCTTTATAACTAGAAGAGAAAGGAATCTTGTATTGATTTAATGTTTTCATTACAAAAGGAAATGAAACATGGCCTAATCTCTGATGCTACAGAGAAAGGTCAACCACATTAACAACCAGAGTAATATTTTTATATACATAACTAGTAGGTTTCTTATCAATAGACAAACAAGGACTAATGTTATAACCTTCCTTGCATAATGTGATATCAAATTTGTATTATCCATCATTGAGTATGCCTTGGAGTAGTGCCTTCCCCGTGTTGGTGTCCTTAACAAAACAAGAATTAGAGTGAAATTCAAAGAAAACATAGTTGTCTTTTGCAAATTGTGACACACTAAGTAAATTTTTAGCAATGTTAGGGACAAGAAGCAAGTTATTCATTTTGAGAGATCTATCAGGAGAAAATTTTAATTGAAACTGATTATGACCTATCATAGTGATATGAAAACCATCATCATTTCCTATTATGAGAGATTTATTACCTATGTAGGACTGAGACAAAGATAGAGTATTTGGATCAACAGTCACATGGTGACTTACACTAGAATCTGGAAATCAAGCAAGATCCTGGTCGAAAGGGGGAGGCATAACAAACAGGTTAGTACCATTGGTAGTAGTATTCACAACATGAAATTGTTGTTGTGGAGATCGTGGTGGTTGATGTGAGGCTGAGAACTGACTAGGATGGTTGTATCCAATTGTGTTGCTATTATTGTTTTGATTTGGTTGAAAATTTCTATCATACCTAAACCAAAAATTGGAGGCCATATGCCCTAATTTTTTACACGCTTGACACTGAGGTCTATTTCCTATGCGACCTCTTCCATATCCACGACCTCTACCACTAGAATGAAAGTTATTACTTCTGTTGTAATTTTATGAGTTATCAACTCCTTGTTGATAATGTCTTCCACTTTGTTGATTGTGATATGTAACACTAAGTTGTTATAATTATGAAATTGTATCATCACTAGTTAAAGAGCTTTTAGTCATATATTCATTTCTTGCTACAACATTTACACTAAGCAAAGATGAGATAATTGTTGGTCTCCCCCTCTTGAGCCAATTATCATGGGTAAATAGCAGTGCTTTTGCATAATCAATTGTTGTTTTCTCTATTAGCATTTTTTTCTATCAGTGTGACACACTATTAAATCTTTCATCAAGACCTTTTAATACATACATGAGCTTTTCCTCATCAATGATTGTACAACTAGCTACTTCTGATTCATCACAAAGTAATTTAATCTTGAGAACATAGTCATTAACTTTTAGATCTCTTTTCTTGAAATTCTGAAGCTCTTCCTTTAACTAAATCATACTAGCTCACAATTTGGAGGAAAATTTCTTTTCTAGTATACACCAAGCCTTACTTGATATTTCAAATCCAACTACCTATTTCATAAGCTCATGTTTCATGCAATTCATCAACTACCAATCAAGAATATCATCTTGCCTTTTCCAATTTTTGTACTCTTCCTTGATAGTTCCATTTATATGAAACTTGTATGTTGGATCTTTGAGAACAAAGATTTCCAACTCTAGACTTTTCAGAATCTTTAAGATATGATGTCTCCATATTATGAAAAATTATTTTCGAGCTTGATTGTAAGCAAAATATTATGGAAAGAACATATTTCACTCTATTTGACAATTGTTGGTGCCAAATGTGATTTTGGTAGTTGAACTACTTCAAACAGTTCATCCATTGATGCTTTATCTAGGAATCTAGAAGCTAACATAGCTTCACAACTCTAATACCATGACAAATAACAAGAAAACTAAAAAATGATGATTTAATACAATGACACATCCTATCTATTTATAAAGGAATGATGGTTGCAATTTAGGTATAATAAGACACATTACACTTGATTACATCACTCAAAGGCACATATTTCAATGTAACAAAATTTATAATAACCTTTCAAAAAATATTAGTTACACTGTTAACAACAACATTTATGGTACGCATGTAGATTTTTTTGACAATATCTGTATATATGTACTTTCCGTCTGCACTACTATGTATGTTGTGTGCATAATAAGCCAATCGTATATGTGTATATTTATGGAAATTTCAGGAGCAGGGTGTGCATCATCTGTGCACATCCTAGTGTTATTTTGTACATCATTTGCACACATTCTAGCATCATTATATGTTACATCTATGCATATCCCAATGTCATTATATGTAGCATTTGAGTGCATCCTAGTGGCATTATATGTAGCATCTGCATGCATTCCAATGTCATCTTTGGGCACAGTATACACTCATTTCTTGAGCATCATCAGGTGTAACATAGGACACATGCTTCCTATCACCTACTTGATCATTATTGCCAACACTCCTAATAGAATGGAACTATAATGAATATGGTTCGAAGCATTCATTTTAAGAAAAATATTTTGACCTGAGGTAACAAACTGAACAATTCATGTACTGAACCAAAGCCTAACTCTTGCTGTTAGAAATAGGACACTAGAAGAAACTTGGGACAACTTAAAACCATTGGTTGATTATCTTAGGATGTTTGGGTATGTATCTCATATTCATAATCCAAATAATCAAAGACCAAAGCTTGATAACAAGAGTTTAAGATGTGTTCTAATTGGACTTTATAAGGAATCAAAGGCATACCAATTATATGATCCAATTTTAAGGAAAATAGTAGTGAGTAGAGATGTGATTTTTGAAGAAGGTAGCAGTTGGGATGACAAGTATGGAGGGGTAGTCTTAACTAATCTAGAATGGGGAAAAATGAAGATAATTGAGTCAGATGAGGACAAAAATGCTAATTTGAACAACAACTCAAAAGGAGAAGTGGAGAATAACATTTCTGAAAAAGTCAACATAAGGACATTCATCTAATTCTAGTAAAGGTAGAATTAGAAGGTCGCCTCTTTGGTTGTAAGATTATGTAAATGGAGAGGCCTATCAAAGAAAGAAGATATAGCTAATCTAGCTATGTTCATTAATAAGCTCAAGATCGATAATGCAATGTCGATCTTGTAGATACTTTGGTTTTATGTTTTTAAAAATCTCGTAAGTGCACGAATAATTTTATAGAAAATGATAAGTATACTCCAAAGATTGATCAAAGAAAGGAATATATGTGGTTTTTAATTTATTATTCAAACTTTTATAAAATGAAATAAAATCTTAAATATCCTCTCACGGTATTTTGGTTTTGTGTGTTTCCTAATCTAAAAACATAAAAAAATAAACATAGATATGGATTCAATAAAAAATCATGCAAATTTTTATCATTCATAACAATAGAGTATTTAAGGATATAATAATTAAATTAATTATGCTTGCTCATATTATTTAGATTATTAAAGATATAAATTGATATTTATATTGATTATCTTTTTTTTATATGAATACTACCTTTAGTAGAGTTATATATTCTTTATTAATTAAACAAAAAAATTACCACCTATGTGTGGGGTTAGTAACAAATTTGGTTAATTAAATTAATTTATTCTTTTAAGAGATTGAAAATGAACCATTTAAATGGCACCTTTGGTGGGGTTAGACATTTTAAACTTTATTAAAGGTATCTAAATTAAACATAAGAATTTAATTATCCAAGTACTAACTTTCAAGTTTTAAAACCGCGATTGAAAATATGTTGTCAATACATTTTCGAATAATAATTCTTATAAAATTTTTTGAAATAAAGCTTAACTCTAACTACCGGGCGATTGTACCAACAAATAAAATAACACTACTCTCAATCAGACCGGATAATTAAACCTTATAGTCTAATTTTCAGATTTAAGTTTATAATGAAAAATAATATATTTCTCTAACATCCTTAATATAATAATATTGAATAAAAATATATTCAATTTATTTTATAAAAATGTTTTACCTATTTAATATTTCGTAAGCATAACAAAATTATAATTATATCATATTTACAAACAACCAGTCATGTTAAATTTAATCATAGACAAATTAAATATAACATGTAAGAATAAAAAACAAAAAAATAACTGTAAAAAATTCATTAAAATTATACCTTAAAAGAATTATTACAAAAATTTGATGTTAATTGTTTTTGCTAGAAAACCTCCAAATGGATTTGCATTTCTATTTATTGAATCAAAAACTAAAAATCTATAAAAACATAGCTAGTTCTTCCCAAAAAGAGAAGAACTTTTAAACTAAAAACTAAAAAAAAGGAAACTTTTTAGAGAGAGAAAGAGCTCAAAAAATTGTGTGTTTTGGAATGGTGGAAGACGATCCTTTTATAGGTGAAGAAAATGCCAAAAAAGGTTGGAAAATATTTCAAAATTTGAATTTGGACAGGTTGGCACGCGTCTGGGGTGCTAAAATTGCAGTAGCTAGGGGTTTGGCACATGTGGGATACGACACAAGTTTGTGCTAGCGCGCACGAGACATGGCGTGGGCGTGTGTTGGGCATGCATGCTCATGGTTGTGAATGGGACTCAACATAGATGGTGGTTGCATGCGGGACTCAGGGCAGATGGTCGGTGTGCACGAGATTTCGGCCTTTTTGAAAATTTTGACCCATTTTTTCCATTTTTTCCATCTTTTTGGCTTTTCCTCATTTTGTTTCTCAACATATTTGTTATGTATTACCACCAGTATTTTTCTCTGAGTTTTTAAGTTATTTTTGAATAAAAATACCTAAATAACAATAAAAATACCCGTGATTTTAAAAAGAACAATTTAAATAAAAGTATGATAAAATATAAAAATATAAATCTATTTAATCAATTAAATTACATTAAATCACGAAATTTTAGTGCTTTTTAAGCACTCATCACAACCCCACCCAACTTCTTGTTAGTCTCTTAGTAAGAGAAACGATAAAAACTAAACTAAAAACTAAAAATTAAACTATCCTAAATCACTTTCGTGGATTAATATATTTGCATTTAGTGTATGAAACATTTTAAGCACTCATCACAACCCCCAACCAACTTCTTGTTAGTCTCTTAGTAAGAGAAACGATAAAAAATAAACTAAAAATTAAACTATCATAAATCACTTCCGTGGATTAACATAGTTGTATTTAGTGTATAAAACAAGCCTTTAAACCCCTAGGTTTCCCTAGTGGATGATTTTAAGTCTCGTGTGGGTTTTGAGTAATGATACTCACAAACATTAACAAAAAATAAAACAAATAAAATAAAAAAGTTAACTAACATTTAAAATAAAGTAAAAAGACTAAAATAAAATAAATAAATGAAATACAAAAATATCTCATGCTTATAATCTCTTTTAAATTTCATAATTAAAATCTTAAGCATAGATTATTTTAACTTCCTAAACATTCATGATTTATTATAATAATTAGTTGAAAATCATTTTCATATTTCATATAAAAAATGTATCAATTTAATTTCACCTAAATTTAATGTTAGGAATCTGAATTCACTTCGACTATATTCCTCACAAGTCAATACTCTCAAAGACACTGAACCATATGGTTTCAAATATATATACTAATTTATATGCGAAAGAGTTGATGCATAAAAATAAACTAATATGTTCATATAAAGAAGAAAGGCTCAAAGTGTTATTTTAACATTGATCTCATGAAAGGAGTCAAATGTAAGGATTTATAAAATATTATACATTACTTTCATGTATCAATCAAATTCATCAAATAAAAATATCAAGTAATATACCTTTTAGAATATGTTGAAGATTGTAATGACTTCTTAGGGAATTACTTCCTATATTGTTTTTTTTGCATTAAATCATTTCTCACAACTATTTAGGCTTTTGTTTTTTTGGGTTATAGTATATAGATTATACTATTCATTTTCCTCTCTTTTTTTCTATTTTTTTTCTCTCTTGCGTTCATTTTTTTATAAGAGAATCCATTTTTTAGAGAGTAGACCCATGTACAGATTATACATTTTTTTATATGGTAAGGTGAGTAGTTAATATTTGATTTTTCTGTTTGTATTTGTATAGGTATCCCTAGATATAACTTTTTTTTTAATAGAAGTCATTTATGAATGATAAAAAGGAAGATACTATCAATTTCTACTTAAATAATTTAATCCAAACAAATGAAAAATAAATACATACACTTCATTAAGATGTAAAAATCTAGAAATTCAATGCTAAGTCCTATAGAGATCGTCTAATAATCTTGAAAAAAAGAAAGAAAAGTGTTTAAAGTAGAAAAAATAATATTTGTCATTCAGAGTAAAGATAATGGGCTCAAAATATTTCTCACAAGGGTAGTCTCAATTATTTGATTCCTTAACACCGATTTTGGGTTTAATATAATTTCCACACCTTATCAAGAAATACTAGTCATGAAAAAAACTAACTAATTATAATATTATTTCATGATATGTTTTTGGAAATTAATCTAATAGTGCAAAAAATACTTAATCATCGTTTAAATTTAATTCTAAGACATGATCAACTTTTGTGAAAAAAAATTGAACTCTACTCTAATTTACCTAAACACACAAGTAAATAGAATAACACACATATATAAAAGAAAAATAAATAAATTAAAGGAAACAATTAATGTGGAAATACACAACTAAATAAGCAAAATAAGGGCATATTGTTTATAAAAAATTTAAATTTTGCCTAATTTTTGTAACTTTTAAATCCTATGACCCTCAAACTAAAATCTACATTTTACTCAATGTAAAAAAAATGCAAATTGTAAAAGAGAAGGGATATAAAATTTACCAAATTGCTTTATGTGTTAAGGATTTTGATGGAAAACGCTAGTTGTATCCAACGTCATATTTGAATCATACAAACAGGTACTCTAACACATCTTAATAAGCAATTATTTTATGTAATAAAATAAACAAAGTGCTCATAAAAGAAAACAAATTAATAAAACAAACTAAATAAAATAAAATTACCTTTCAATGATAGGTTGTCTACAATCTAGCGCTTAGTTTAACACGCGTCTTAGTAAGACACATCATTATGGTACTAAGGAATACCCAACCACGTGTAATCAATTTTGGCAGTGTTGTGTGGTCATTCTAAATAAGGCTTCACACAATGATCATTGACTTTGAATGTTGTTTGTGTCTTGAAATCCAATAGTTCTATTGCTCCATGAGAAAATACTTGGACTATTTTGAATGGTCCATCCCATCTTGATCTCAGTTTTCTTGGAAACAATCTCATACAAGAGTTAAATAAAAGAACTTTCATTCTAGGGTGAAAAGTCTTAGAAATTAGCCTCTTTTCATGATAGCGCTTAGTACGCTCTTTGTACAATTTGGCATTCTCATAGGCTTCCTTCCTAATTTCTTCCAACTCGTTAAGATGGAGTAACCATTTTCTCCTACTTTATCTAAGTCTATGTTTAACTCTTTATTTCCTAGTAAACCTTATGTTTGAGTTCAATGGGAAGGTGGCACGTTTTTCCAAAGATTAATCGGTAAGGACTCATCACAATGAGTGTTTTGTAAGTTGTGTGGTATGCTCATAAGGCATCATTCAACTTAAATGCCCAGTCCTTCCTTGAAGGACACATAGTACGTTCAAGGATTCCATTGATTTTCCTATTACTTACCTCAACTAAACTAGAAGTTTAAGGATGATATGGAGTAGCGACTCTATATGTGATATTGTACTTTTTTAGTACTCCATCAAAGATTTTATTACAAAAATGGATACCTCCATCACTTATCATAGCTCTAAGCGTTCTAAACCTACTAAATATTGAATCCTTCAAGAATTTTACAACAACATTAGCATCATTGGTTTTAGTGGGGATAACTTCTACCTACTTGGATACATAATCCACAACAACCAAAATATATTGAAAACCATTGGATGGGGTAAAAGGACACATAAAGGCAATCCCCATACATCAAAGAGTTCAAAAACTAAATTAGATATCAAAGAAATTTCATCTATTTTGCTTATGTTTCTTGTTCTTTAACATCTATCACATTGTGCACAAAACATATAAGCATCTTTAAAAAGAGTGGGCCAAAAGAATCCAGACTGGAATATCTTACAGGCTATCTTTTTGCCACCAAATTGGCCCCATAATGAAATTCATGAAAAAAAGTCAGAATGCTCTTGTGTTCTTTTTCAGGTGCATGATGAGTGCTCAAAAAGCACTAAAATAACCATGATTTTATGCACATTAATTGATTAAAAATATATATATTTATATGTTTTATCATATATTTATATAAATTTGTCTTTTTCGGAATCACGGATATTTTTATTGTTTTTCAGGTATTTTGGCTTAAAAATGCAACTTAAAAACTCAAAAAGGAATACTGGAAGCAATACATCACAAATATATTAATAAATAAATGGGGAAAGGTAAACAAATATGGAAAAATTGGACAAAATGGGTCAAAAATGACAAAAATGTCAAAAAGGAGAAAATCGCGCCGCTGCGCCCAGCTCCGCCCCAAGCTGCGCGCGCGGCACTGTTCATCCGCGCAGCACTGCGCGTACTGTTCATACGCGCAGAACTGCACGCGGTACTGTTCACGTGCAGCCCCCCCGTCATGCTGACGTCATCAAATGACGTCAGCAATCACTAATCCGCGTTTTTACATTTTTTTAACATTTTTTTCTCTACTTTTTCTCTCCATCCTCACCTATAAATACCCCCTTCCCTTCACTTCAAAACACACCTTCAAAACACACTTCTCTCTTCTTTCTTTCTCTCTTTTCTTAGATTTTTAGGTTTTTTTAGTTTTTCCTAGTTTTTAGTTAATTTCTCTTAGTTTTAGAGTTCTTCCCTTTTTGGGAAGAACTAGTTATGTTTTTGTAATAATTTAGCTTTTTGATTCAATAAATGGGAGTGCAAATTCCGCTTGGAGTTTTTCCAGCAACGGGAATAGCATCGAAGTTCTGTAAGGATTTTATTTTCTTTACAATTATTTTTTATGCTTTATTCTTACATGTTATATTTAATTTGTCTGTGATTAAATTTAACTGTGCTGGCTGTTTAGTAAACATGATGTAATAATAACATTGTTATGCTTGCGAAATATTAAATAGGTAAAAATCTCTAAAATGAATTGATTTTGTTTTTATTCAAGATTTTATATTAAGAATGTTAGAGAGAAATATATTATTTTTCATTACAAACTTAAACCTGAAAATTAGATTTTAAGGTTTAGTTATCCGGTCTGATTTAGAGTAGTGCTCTTTTATTTGATGGTACAATCGCCCGGTAGTTAGAGTGAAGCTCTATTTCAAAAGTTTTTATAAGAATTATTATCTGAAAATGTATTGACAACATGTTTTCGGTAGTGGTTTTAAAACTTGAAAGTTAGTACTCGGATAACTAAATTCTTAGGTTTAATTTGGACACCTTGAATAAAGTTTAAACTGTCTAACCCCACCAAAGGTGGCATTTAAATGGTTCATTTTCAATCTCTTAGAAAAAGGAATTAATTTAATTAAGCATATTAGTTATCAACCCCACCCATAGGTATTAATTGATTTGTTTAGTTAACAAAGAATATCTAACCCCACCAAAGGTGGTATTCATACAAAAAAAGGGAGAATCAATAAATATCAATTCATATCTTTAATAACCTAGATAATATGAGCAAGCATAATTAACTTAGTTATTATATCCATAAATACTCCGCCATTATAAATGATAAAATTTGCATGAATGTTTATTGAATCTATGTTTATTTTTATGTAAGTAGATTAAAAACACAAAAACCCCAAAATATCGTGACAGGATGTTTAGGATTTAATTTCGTTTTTAAAAGTTTGAATAATAAATTAAAAGCCACAAACATTCCTTCCTTAGATCGACCTTGGGAGTATACTTATCATTTTCTTCGAAATGATTCGTGCACTTGCGAGAGTTTTATAAATATTAAAACCAAAGTATTGGCAAGAATCGGCGATGCCGGTTTTCGCTCATCAGTGCACATCTCCGAATGACTTGATCTTGACCAATCTTGTATAAATAAGGATCATCCGAGAAATAGTCCTTGATAGTTTTAAAGAACCTTTTCTTGTCCTGATAGGAAGTGTTAGGTCTCAAAACATCAGTAGCAAGATATTTTACAATATTAGCATACCATGGGTTTGGACCTATTGAAAATAACTATTCATCAAGAAAGGTTTCAACTATATCTTCATTACTCTCATCCTTAAGAGAATTGAAGTCAGAAATCAACCTAGACAAGTGGTCAGCTATTAAGTTTTCACTACCTTTCTTATCCTTGATTTCTAGGTCAAATTCTTGTAAGAGTAAGACCCACTTGATTAATATTGGCATTACATTCAATTTAATTAATAGGTATCTTAAAACAACATGATTAGAATGAAAAATCACTCTAGATCCTACTAAATAAGACCTAAATTTGTCTAAAGAAAACACTATAGCTAAGAATTCCTCTTTAGTGGTGGTATAATTCATCTAGGTGTCATTGAGTGTTTTACTAGCATAGTAGATGACATGAAAATTCTTATTCACTCTATGTCCTAAGATTTCTCCGATAGCATAATCGAAAGCGTTACACATTATTTCAAAGGGTAAAGACCAGTGCTATAATAATAGGGGCAAATGTTAGTTTCTCTTTCAAGGTATTAAAGGAAATAAGGCAGTCATCATTGAAATCCAAATAAACATCTTTTGATAACATGTTACACAAGGGATGACTTATTTTAGAGAAATCTTTAATAAATTGTCTATAAAATCATGCATGTCCTAAGAAGCTTCTTATACACTTAACAAATGTAGGGGGAGGTAATTTGGAATTCAGTTTACCTTTTTTTGAAATGATATGTCCTAACATTATCCCTTGTTGAACCATAAAATGAATTTTCTCCCAACTAAGGATTAGATTGCATTCAATGTATCTTTCTAAAACCAAAGTCAATTTATGTAAGAAATCATCAAATGAGTTTCCAAAGATAGAGAAATCATCCATGAAAACCTCAATGAATTTTTCCACCATGTCTGAGAAGATAGACACCATATATCTCTGGAACATGGTAGTGGCATTGCATAACCCTAATGGAATTCTTCGAAAAGAAAATGTCCCAAAAGGACATGTAAATGTGGTCTTTTCATGATCTTCTGGTGCTATGGGTACTTGATAATATCCAGACAATCCATCTAGAAAATAGTAAAATTTGTGCCAGCTAATCTTTCCAACATTTGATCAATGAATGGAAGAGGAAAGTGATATGTTTTAGTATATAAATTCAGTTTCTAAAAATCTATACACATCCTCCATCCAATGATTATTCTAGTAGTCACTAATTCACTTTTGTCATTTTTAACAACTGTTATCCCAAATTTCTTAGGTACCACATGAACTGGACTAATCACTTACTATCGACAATAGGGTAGATAATTCCTTCTTCTAACTATTTAAGAATTTCTTTCTTAACTACCTCATGCATGTTTGGGTTTAGTCTTCTTTGGGCCTCTCGTATGGGTTTATCACGATCCTCCAAGTTGATCTTATGCATACACATGGTAGGAATAATGTCTCTTTTATCTCTGATACTCCAACCTATGGCTTTCTTAAACTTCCTATGCATTTTTATATGTTCATTTTCTTGGGTTTTAGTCAATGTTGAAGTAATTATCACTGGATAAGTTTCTCCTTCTCCTAGAAACATGTATTTTAAGTGCTTAGGTAAGTCTTTGAGTTCAAGTTCAAGTGGATTGACCTCTTTACTAGATGAGGAACTGGGTAGATTTAAGAGTGTACTATATTTTTTCTTTAGTGCATCACTATCTAGTTGTTCAAGGTACCCTTTAATTTCCTCATCTAAATCTTCTTCGACCTCTTCAAGTGTAAGAATAGTTTCAAGTTTGTCTTCTATTCTGGTTCAGGAAAAGGTGCATTGGACATGATTATCCAAAGGGTCAACATCGAATATTTCATCGATGGTAGAAATAGAAGGAAAAGGTGAAGAATCAAAAGCTTTAAAATGAATGGTCTCTCCAAAGTCTATCATTGTCAAATGACCATCTTAGACATCAATAATAGTCTTGATAATTTCCATAAATGGTCTACCATGCAGTATTGTATGCTCTCTATCCAAGGCTAGATTTTCTTATATATCAAGAACCACAAAGTTAATAGGTATTATCAATTTGTCTACCTATACCAGCATATTCTCAACTATTCCCTTTGGATACTTAAGAGATCCATCTACAAGTTGAAGGGACATAGTTATGGGTTTTAAATCTCCTAAATCAAGCTATAAAAATATAGAGTAAGGCATCAAGTGTATACTAGCACCTAAATCAATCATTGCTTTAGTGACCTTCATATCCCCTATAATTATGTGTATGATAAAACTTACAAGGTCTTTCAACTTAGGGGGAAATTAGTGCTGAAGTATTGAACTAGAAATTTCTGATACTACTACTCACTCATTAAGTTCATACCTCCTTTTCTTAGTGTTCAACTCTTTGAAAAGCTTAGCAAAGGAGGGCATATTCATGAGCACTTCTAATAATGGTAAATTGATATTTACTTTAGAAATCATATTAAAAGATCATAGAATTTCTTATCTTGTTTGGATTCTTTCATTCGGTGTGGAAAAGGTACTTGCAACTGGTGTGGTTTTGTTGTCTTTTGAATTTTGGGGATGTCAGATGACTCCACATGAGTTATTTTGAAGTTTTGTCAATTTTATCACTTGTCTCTCCTTTTCGTGAGACTAGAATTTCACCTTCATTCTTACCTGAACTACAAGGTAGATCTTTAGAGATTTTAGGTAAATTAGTATTGACTACCTTACCACTTCGAAGGGTTCTTACATCCTTTTCTTATTCGAGTTGACTTGGAAACTTTCCTGGTTCTTGCCTTTGCATTTATTCTACTAGCTACCCAACTTTAGTTTCAATCCTTTTAATCAAAGCCTCTATGGTGCTCAACCTTTTATTATTCATAAATTGGTTGTTATGACTATCTTGAATAAAAGCATTCAAGATATCCTATAAGGTTGGCTTAAAAGATTGATTTGGCAGATAAGGGTGGTTTTTATATGGCCTTAGTGTTTGACATTGAGTGTAGGCTTGGTAATTGTTTGGAATTCAATAATGGCTAGGGTGATTATTGGTGTTTAGATGATACCTTTGAAAGGAATTGACTTCATCTTTTCATCCACAATAGAATCATAAGTGTATGAGAAATTACCAGCATTATGCCCAATTGAAAAACACACTTCACACACCTCATGATTTGGAATTTGGTGGGTAGTGAGAAGTTGCACTTACTTAGTTAATTCAGCAAGTTGCAAGGCCATTTCATTACTGGAACCAACTTCATTTACTCATACTCTCCTTATTCTAGTACTTCTTTGTTGGAAATTAGAACCTAATAGTTCATAGAGCCTATAGGTTTCCTCTACCGACTTTTCTTCCACAGCTTCTTCAACAACATTATCAACCATGTATTGACTCTACAATGTCAATCCATCATAAAATAATTGGTTTTGTAGCTGTAATGGAAAGCTATGATGAGGACATTGAATGAAAATTTAATGAAAAGGAATTTGAATCTTTCCCAAGCTTCATGAAAAAGGTCTTCATTCATTTGAGAAAATGTTGCTATCTTTGTCCTTAGATCATTAGTCTTTTGATGGGAATAGAACCTACCTATAAACTTTTCATAGAATGCCTCTCAAGTTGTTAGAGAACCCGGTTGTAGAGTAATGAATCATGACCAAGCTTTATCCTTGAGGGTGTAAGGAAAACACCACATCCTAAGCTAGTCTTCATCAATTCTCTATAGTGAAAAGGTTTTGACAATAACATAGAATTCTTTAATGAAATGCAAAAGGGTCTTCATTAGGGATACCCTAAAAGGAAGGCAACAAATAATAATGAATCTTTTTCAACTCATAGTTCCTTGCAACCTCTTGCAATTATATACCAGAAGTTGCATTGTCAATGATTAGCATTGCATAGTCCTTCATCATTTTCTGCCTATCTCTAGCGTCTTCCATGTCTACTTGTAGTTGAAATTGGTACTCCTCCTTTGGTGTATCTAGCTCCAAAATTGAAAAAAGTATAATTTTCTAAGAAAAAATTATCACCTAACACAATGTATAGGCTTAAAGAAGATGAAAGACACAAGGTACCTATTTTTTTTATTTTTATTGAAAATCTAAGTTAATTAAGTTAATGAATTAAGTTTTTTTTTGTAATGCAAAATTTAAAGAATGAACACAATTTTTGAAACAAATGAATCTTTATTATCTCATTTGAATTTTATTACACACATTCTTAAAATAAAAACAAAACAAAACAAACTAAAAGAAAGGAAAATACAATAATGTGTGACCTCCCACTTAGGACTAAAATTTATCGTCTTCTAGTAAGACATTACTTGGAGATTTCAGAATGAAAAACTCAATGTCTCCTCTTCATTGAATTTATTTGATCCAATTTGACCATTTAGTTAGTCTTTTCTTTGTCTTTGCAAATGCTCAGCTCGCTGTTCCACTTGGATTTCCACCTTTTTTATAGAATCTTCCACAAAGTCCAACCATTGATTCGTTTTAGATTGGTTATCTCTAAAGACTTGAATAAAATAATTCAAGTTGTCCTCTAAGGTTGTGGTTTACTAATGAGTGCTTAAAAAACACTAAAATTACCATGATTTAATGTAATTTAAGATATTTTATTATATCCTTAAATACTCCATTGTTATGAATGATAAAAATTTGCATAAATGTTTATTGAATCCATATCTATGTTTATTTTTATGTTATTAGATAAGGAAAACACAAAATCCAAAATAACGTGATAGAATGTTTAGGATTTAATTTCATTTTAAAAGTTTGAATAATAAATTAAAAACCACATACATTTCTTCCTTAGATTGACCTTGGAAGTATACTTGTCATTTTCTATAAAGTGGAAGAATCGTTTTATAGCAAATGATAAATATAATCCCAATGTCGATCTAAGAAAGGAATATATGTTGTTTTTAATTTATTATTCAAACTTTTAAAAACAAAATTAAATCATAAATATCATGTCACGATATTTTGGTTTTGTGTGTTTCTTAATCTAAAAACATAAAAAATAAACATAGATATGGATTCAGTAAACAATCATGCAAATTTTTATCATTCATAACAATAGAGTATTTAAGGATATAATAATTAAGTTAATTATGCTTGCTCATATTATTTAGGTTATTAACAATATAATTTGATATTTATTAATTTTCTCTTTTTTATATGAATATCACCATTAGTGATGTTAGATATTCTTTGTTAATTAAAAAAATCAATTAATACTTATGAGTGTGATCGATAATTAATTTGGTTAATTAAATTAACTCCTTTTTTTAAGAGATTGAAAATGAATCGTTTAAATGTCACCTTTGGTAGGGTTGTCTATTTTAAACATTATTAAAGGTATCTAAATTAAACCTATGAATTTAATTATTCGAATACTAACTTTCAAGTTTTAAAACCACGATTGAAAATATGTTGTCAATACATTTTTAAATAATAGTTCTTATAAAAACTTTTGAAATAAAGTTTAACTCTAACTACCAGGCGATTGTACCAATAAATAAAATAACACTACTCTAAATCAGACCGAATAGTTAAACCTTATTGTTTAATTTTTAGATTTAAGCTTATAATGAAAAATAATATCTTTCTCTCTAACATCCTTAATATAAAATATTGAATAAAAATAAAATAAATTTATTTTATAGAAATATTTTACCTATTTAATATTTTGCAGGCATAACAACATTATAATTATATCATATTTATATATAGCCAGTCATGTTCAATTTAATCACAGATAAATTAAATATAACATATAATAATAATACGCAAAAAAAGAAGTGTAAAGAATCCATTAAAATTATACCTTAAAAGAATCCTTATAACAATTTGATGTTAATTCTGTTGCTGGAAAACCTCCAAATGGATTTGAATTTCCCTTTATTGAAACAAAAACTAAAAATATATAAAAATATTGCTAGTTATTCCCCAAAAAAAATAATTTTAAAACTAAAAACTCAAAAAAAAAAGCTTTTTAGAGATAGAAAGCTAGAGGGAGAAAGAGCTTAGAAAATTGTGTTTTGGAATGGGGGAAGGTCCTTTTATAGGTGAAAAAAGGCCAAAAAAGGTGGGAAGATATTTCAAAATTTGAATTTGGATGTATTTCGACAGGCTAGCATGTGTGTGGGGAGCGAAAATTGCAACAAAAGGGCGTTTAATGCTCGCGGTAGCGCATTAGACACGACACGGGCGTTTGTAGGCAATCATGAGACTGTGTGCGGTCGTGTGTTGATGCACATGGAAATCGATGCAGCTTGTTCTAGGAATTATTGGGCATGTGCTGGCAATGTACGTGTGAGACTTGGCACAAATGGGGTGTTGTGTGTGAGATTTTGGTCTTTTTGGCACATGTTTTCCAATTTTTCCATCTTTTTTACTTTTCCTCATTTTGTTTCTCAATATATTTGTGATGTATTTTCCCCCGTATTTTTCTCTAAGTCTTTAAGTTATTTTTAAATGAAAATACCTTAAAAAAATAAAAATACCCGTGATTCTGAAAAGAAAAAATTATATAAAAATATAATAGAATCATACAAATATAAATATATTTAATCAATTAAATTACATTAAATCAGAGTAATTTTAGAGTTTTTAAGCACTCATCATTACTATAAATAATGATCTAATATCTTATGAGGAGGCTATGAATAGTGAATAATGGAGAAAATTAATGAACTCAAAAATAGAAGCAATCAAAAGGAATGACACATGGAAATTGAATGATTTGCCTACCTGAAATAAGAAGATTGGAGTAAATTGGGTTTATAAGACTAAGCTTAATAAGAATGGTGAAATAAACAAATATAAGATAAGATTGGTAGAAAAAGGGTACACCTAATGACATTCAGTGGATTATGCTAAATTATTTGCTCATGTAGGTTAGCTAGAGACCATTCGAATTGTTCTCTCCTTTACTACTCAAAAAGAATGGGCTATCTACCAACTTGACGTAAAATCAAATTTTTTGTATAAAGAACTCGGTGAATAAATATTTATGGAGAAGCCTTAGGGTTATATATAGAATGGAAATGAAGATAAGGTGTACAAAGTAAACAAGGCCTTATGTGAACTCAAACCAGTTCCTCGAGCTTAGTATAATCAAATCAAGTCTTATTTTGTGAAACAAGATTTCAAGAAGTATCCTTTTGAGCTTACTTTATTCATCAAAGCAATAAGAAATAGATTTTAATTATTTATCTCTATGTTGATGATATCATATTTACTAGTGATGAGCTTATGTTTGTTGAGTTTAGGCACTTTATGATGATTGAATTTGATATGATTGATCTTGGAAAAATGAGATATTTCCTTGGAATTCAAGGGGTAGATGGGATTTTTATTATTGAGAATAAATATGCAAAATAAGTTTTGAAAAGATTTCGAATGGATGGAAGCAATGGATTTCACAACCCTATTATTTTAGGGTTCAAACTCATAAAAGATGAGGATGGAGTGAAAATTGATAGAGCTTTCCACAAACAAATTATGGGAAGTCTTATGTATTTCATTGCCACATGACCATATACTATGTTTGTGGTGAGACTCATTAGTAGATATATGGAATGTCCTACTAAACTTCATTTACATTTAGTAAAGAGATTGCTTGCTACGATATTTGAAAGGAATAATTGGCTTTGGATTGTTCTACGAGAAAGGAGGAAATGGGGAGTTGTATGCTTATGAGTATAGTGATTATGCTGGGGACGTGAAAGATAGAAAAATCATGTCACGTTATTTATTCATGATAAGCTTAGTTTTTGTATCTTAGTCATTGATTGCCACACACAAAGTATGTGCAATGAATACACAAATATACGTATCGTAACAAGTAATATAATGATATAAAAAATATCGTTCCCATGGAGAATATTTTCTTAGAAACTAATTTTTAAAACTAAAAAAAATAAAAATCAATTTTTTTGTGTTTTTATATTTTAAGGAAGAAAAATTAAAATAACTAAAGAAATAATTAACTAAATAAAATTTGGTAACTAAGAAGATATATGAGAAAATATCTAGGAATACTTAATCCCCTAATTTTATAAACATGTGAATCACTAAAATCCCTCCAATATGATTATCAATTAATTACGTGATCAATTGAATCTGACCTAGCATGTATTTCTCTTTCAAGTAAACTACACACCATATAATAATTAATTTAATCATACTCTCATACCAATTTAATTGCATTACTACTCATTAAGATCATCAATTAAGGATCACCTACATAAGAATCATACATCTTTGCCTAGAAACTATGCATGTTATTTAATCAAGACAAATAATTAAATAATTCTTTCAAATCTATTTAATTTCCTTTATAGATAAATTTTTGGCGAAACAATTAATATCATAAAAATCATATTAAATAATATAATTAAATTATAATTATAATTGGGGTAAAATATTAGATCATCACATGGTAAAAATTGGGTTCATAAGATCCCTATATTAATAATTAATTACGTATCACTGTGTTCATAACGCTCATATTTTTCATAAAAGAAGATGTAAAAATTGATAAAGAAAAGAGTAGAAGAAGAATGAAGGTAACCAAAATCTCCTCTTGAATTTCCACCAAAATTATATCTCCTTTTCAATTTTTCTGTATTTGTCTCTCCAAAAACTAACCAAAATTATGCTAATAATGACCCTACGTTAAAAATTCATAAAAAATCCAAAAAAATCCCAAAAACTTTTAAAAACTATATTTTCACCGATTTTCACTAAAAAGTTTTTATTTTAATTTTTTTTGCCCCAAAAATACTATTTTTTGAATAAAACAAGTAATATTTAGTAAAACAAAATGCGCTAATGACCCTACTTTCATAGAGTCATCACACCCCCAAACTTAACTTTTTGCTTCTCCTCAAGTAAAGCCAAGTATAACTATATAAAATAACATGAGTAGTACTCATAAATTAACATTCCATCAATACAAGGATATGCAATGTTATTGAAAAATTGATTCGTGTGTGTGTGTGCTACACATGATATCATTCAATGCACTCATATAATCAACCTATATGAGTATGCTAATCAATTCAATCTTGGAACAAGACACATAAGTCTATTTTTTACATCCATCTCCACTAATATAAATCTGTAGTTAGCTCAAGATCAATAAGGACTTTACATGGTTGTAATGTAAGGCTTAGGTGAGGGGTTGATAAATGAAGACATTTAGGCTCTTTCCACACCTTAGCTTTCTTTTTTCATCATAGACTTTTTAACTGCAATTGATCTTTAACTTGATATTTCAGTGCACCCTATTTTGTCTTTTTTTTTCATATTCTTTTATTCCACATCTCTTTTCTCTTCTTTCTTGGGTAACTTCATAACACCGCCAAACTTATTTTCAATTATATTTTATTTTTCTTTAGAGGGATAATTGTGTTATGAGTTTTGCTTCTTATTCTTATTCTTCTTCTTCTTCTTCTCTCTCTCTCTCTGTCTATCTCTCTCTGTCTCTCTAGAGTGCATTACATTTTACCTTACTCTATAGCATAACACATGATTGCAATTTTTTTTTCTTTTCATACAAGCTAAAGGTGCAAGGATAAAGGTAATGCTTATTATTTAGGCATAGAATGTGGCTTAAAGATATGAATGGTTCTTTGTTAGGCTCAAATAGGTGACTAAAGATATTAACAATGGCTAGCTTGAAAGGCTCAATCAATCCAAATAAAGCCTAAATCATTTCTCTTGTTAGATACTATTTAGGATTTCACCTCAAGAGATGATCAAATGGATTCAAATTTTCTTTCAATAAGAACACCAAAATCAATCACGAACATGTGCACAAACATTTGAATCAATCCAATCAAAACTAACAAGCATATCACATGATTAATGTAAATATCTTAACAAATATGTTACATTTCTTATCCTAGACATTATTTTCCATATATTTATCAATTTCTACCTAAATTATGATTAAAAACATCCTAAAAAATTAAAATGCATACTAAATACTAATGTAGAGACTGAATTTCAGTTTCCCAAACTTAAATTACACATTGTCCCTAATGTGTACATATAAATATGAAAAGTTAAAAGAAAAGAAAACTCACTTAGTCTTAGCACACCACATCTATTGTTGAAATGCTCATTCTTATTGCGCCATTTCCCTCCATATTTATTCACCTACAAAATGAAAATAATGAAAATATAAGTAAAATAACATTGGGTTGCCTCTCAATCAGCTTCGTTTAATGCCCTTGATTAAACGGCCATATCAAGTCCTAAGGCACATCCCTATGTGTCCATTTACTTTTGAGTTTTCTTGGAAACAGTTTGAGTCTTGATTTGTTCAATAATACTTTATGTTCTGGCTTGCAAACACAGTGCTCAATTCTATTCCCATGCCATATTTTTGTTTTCTTTTTGAACTTGTTGGAATTTTATAAGCATTCTACCATAACTCATCCAATATATATATTTATAGCATCTTTTTCACCTCTCTATTAGACTCTTTCGCTTGCCTACTTAATTGAGGATGGGAGGGTAAAAGTGTGAATTCTAAATTTGGGGGCCCTTCAATTAATAGTTTGAGCTTGATCTTATCTCAAAATTTTCCATAATCGCCTTTGATACACATATGAAGGGCGCATCCTCCTAAAAGTTCACACAATATACAATATCGATCTTTGATTCCATAATTTCAAAGTTAAAATTGGTTGAGTTATTTTCTAGTGATTTTATGTCCTTGTTCATAGCATCATGTGTTAAAGTTGTAATTGAGGTCGACTTAATAGATTCTTTTAAGTTGTCTCCACATTCAATAGCATGTATCCTTAAGAATTCATTGGCAATATCAATGTCAGGAGGTTCATATGCTTTAAAAAATTTAAATATTACTTGTTCATCTTACACTCTTATTGTAAGCTCACCTTTTTGTACATCAATAAGTTTTTTTAGTTTCCAAGAAAGGATGACCAAGTATGATAAAAATGCCACGGTCTTCCTTAATGTCTAGCACATTGAAGTCTGCTAGAAAGATGAATTTGTCTACTTTTATTAACACATCTTCTACCATACCCTGGGGACTTTTAATTGACTTATCTACCATCTGTATTGTTATTGAAGTGTGTTTAGCTTTACCAACCCCCAATCTATGGAAAACTGATAATGACATGAGATCACATAGTGCCTTGCCAAAACAGATGTTCCCAATAGTGCAAGGAGTGTCAAAACTACCTTGATATTTTAGTTTTTGTGGTAGTTTTTTTTATCAAGGATGACACTATTGTTTCATGATCTCTAAGCCTCATTTTATTTGATAGTATATCCTTCATGAATTTGGCATAAGATGACATTTTCTTAAGTGCCTCTACAAATTGTATGTTTATGTGCAGTTTCTTGAAGACTTTCAAAAAATTTGAAAACTATGTATTTGACTTTTCCTTTTACAATATTTAAGGGAAGGGAATAGTGGGTTGGTAAAGGTTGTTTTTATTTGGCTGAATTATTTCTTTTTCAGTGCTATCTTTATCCACTAGTTCCTCCGCATCCTTGTTAATCTCATATTTCTCCTTATCCTCTTTTGTCTTATGTTCTTGTTCTAAAGTCTTACAACTCCTTAAGGCTATGGTGTTGCACTAGTCCTTACCTTCTCTTCATGTGTTTACAATCGTGTTGATTGGAAGGTTACCTTAAGGCCATTGATTTATAGCCTGAGCAAGTTGCCCCATTTGGTTCTCCAAATTTCAAATTGAAGCCTCTTGAGTGGACACTTTTTTATTTACTGATTGGATGAAGCCTTTCATCATCCCCATTAAATCATTTGTATTGTCCTTAGTAGGTCGCTTCTTCTCTTGGGTTTGTAATTACTGTGGTTATTGAAAACCAGGTGGTGGAAATGATTGATGGTTGAATTGATTACCACCTTGATTGTTGTTATTCCAAGAGAAATTTGGATGTTGTCTCCATCCCAGCTTATATGTGTTTGAGTATAGATTATGGTTTCGATTCACATTACCAACATAACATACATATTCATAATTATTTAGACAATCATCAAACAAATGAGCTCCTTCACAAAACACACACAATACTTCTAAATTTTGGATCTGGTTTATACACGCTATCGAGTTTTGAGCCTTCAAAAGACTAACCAAAGATGACACTTGAGCGGTAAGTGTTGTGATATCATTTATCTCATGCACTCTGGCTACTTTTCTTGTGGATTTCATTTTGTTCATTAGCCATTGATAATTATTGCTAGCCATTTTCTCAAGTAAATCATAATCTTGATTATAATATTTGGCTAGCAAAGCTCCATTAGCAAATGCATCAAAAATAGTTCTTGTTTGAGCATTGAGACCATTGTAAAAAGTCTCCATTTGAATCCAAGAAGGAATACCATGATGAGGACACTTCCTTAGAAATTATTTGAATCTTTCCCATGCTTCATATAAAGGTTCTCCTTCATATTATTGGTAGGAAGTAATGTCATTCCTAAGCTTGAAATTCTTTGTTGGTGGGAAGTATTTTATCAAGAATTTCTCCGCCAAACCATTCCAAGTTATAATGGAATCAAGTGGAAAAGAGTTTAGCCAAGCTTGAGAATGGTCTCGAAAAGAGTAAGGGAACAATCTAAGCTTAAATGCCTCATCGGTCACACCAATGACTTAAATAAATCTACAACTTCAATAAACAATCTGAGATGAAGATAACGATTCTTTGGTGGTAATCCGCTGAATTGTCTAACTATTTGTAGCATTTGAAACATTACTAGCTTTAACTCAAACTGATTAGTTTGAATGTTTGGCCTTGTAATACTTGGATTCTGCCCTTCCAATGTAGGTATTGCATATTCATTTATAGCTCTATCTCTATCATCCATCAAAAGCATTTGATTGTTCAAGTTTAGCTCATTATTGTTTATGTCTAATGAATTATCCATTTTTTTCTTGGGTGACAACTTGTTGTTTCCTTATTAACCTCAAAGTACGCTCAATTTCCAGATCTAAAGGTAAGATTTCCTTCTCGCAAACTCTACTCACGCAATAGACTCAACTATATTTCTACAATACTAAAAGAGATGTATAAATAAAAATTATAAAAATAAACAACTAAATAAATAAAATAAAGTTAAAAAATAAAATAAATTAACTAAAATAAATAAGTTAGTAAAAGAAAATAAATTAATTAAAATTAAAGTAAATAAAAATAACTAAAATAAAAATTAATTTTTATTATTTATAATCCCCAGTAACGACGCCAAAAACTTGATCATCACACATAAAGTGTGTACAATGAATACACAATTATACGTATCGCGATAAGTAATAGAATGATAAAAAAAATATCTTTCCCATGGAGATTATTTTATTAGAAACTAAGTTTTAAAACTAAAATAATAAAAATCAATTTTTCTAGTGTTTTTATATTTTAAGGAAGCAATATTAAAATAACTAAAATTAAATATCAATAATTAACTAAATCAAATTTGGTAACTAAAAAGATATATGAGAAAATATCTAAGAATACTTAATCCCCCAATTTTCTAAACATACAAATCGTTAAAATCCCCTCAGTATAATTATCAATTAATTGCATGATCATTTGAATATAACCTAGCATATATTCCTCTTTTAAATAAACTACACATCATATAATAATTAATTTAGTCACGCTCTAATGCCAATTAAATTGCATAGTACTTATTAAAATCATCAATTATGGATCACATACATCTCTACCTAGAAACTATGTATGTTATTTAATGAAGATAAATAATTAAATAATTCTCTCAAATCTATTTAATTATCTCTATAGATAAATTTTTGGTCAAAAAATTAATATCATAAAAATCATATTAAATAATATAATTAAATTATAATTATAATTAGGATAAAATATTAGATCATCACGTGGTAAAACTTGAATTCATAAGATTCTTAGATTAACAAGTTAACAACAAATAATTATGTTCATAAAACTCATATTTTTCATAAAAGAAGACATAATAATTGATAAAGAAAAGAGTAGAAGAAGAAGTACATTCAAATTGTCATCAGTCATCAAAGAAGCAATTTGTAGTCAATTTTCCACAACAAAGATGAGTTTATTGTTGCAACATTGTGTGTCTATCAAGAAGTTTGGATGAGTAGAATATTGAAAGAAATGGGTCATGATCAACAAGAAGCAATGAAAGTTTATTATGATAGTAGATCTGCAATCAAATTGTCCAAAAATTTTGTAATGCAAGGTCGTAACAAGCATATAAATGCTCACTTTCATTTTCTTCGTGAGCTCACAAAAGATGGAGTTGTGAAGAGGGTTCACTATCACACTTAGGAACAAGTTGTAAATATAATGACCAGACCTTTGATGCTAGATACTTTCTTAAAGATTTGTGATTTAATGTAAGTATGTTCTAATTCAAATGTAAACTGATATCTAATGACATCCGGTTTAAGAGAGGATGTTAGAATTGTTAGTATTTTAGTCTTTAGGATCTGATTTAGCAGTTTGTTATTGCATTAATAATAATCTCTCTAGTTTAGGAACATGTTGCTTCTTTTACCTATTTTTGTACCTTAACCACTTACCATGTTGATAGGATTGTACAATGCATGGTTTTTTCATTCGGATTCTTTGTAAGGCTATATAATAGCCCATCTTCAATTTCTTTATAAGATGAATTCCATTTTCCAAAAACCTTAGCATTATCTTACAAACATCTCTTTTTATCAAACCAAACTCATTCATTAAATGTACAAGCATAAACAATTGTCACTCACTTAAAGCCTAACAATGTTTCTGTGATAAAAACAATAGCATAATGACAATAATGTAAAAAAAAATGAACAATAAAATTACCAAATGCAACTAATAATAAGAGATATGATATATTCACTATAAAAGCATTTTGATATTTATTGGTGTATAAAAAAAATAGCAAAAGTTTTTGAAAAAACAAAGCTAATAAAGCTAAAGGGTATGTATAAAGTGTGTTTGCAAATATTTAAGTGTTTAGTTGTTCAAAAGAAAAAAATAAAAACATAATTTAAAAAAAAACCATTGATCTATAAAAACATTATTTACCTAATTTATATATATATTTTTTACTATTTATATTTTAAATATTTAAAAAATTGACATTAAAATAGGAATTAGTATTATATAAAGTGGATAAGTTATAAATGATGATTTCTTTGGACTCAACAATTTAATTTATTTAACTAAATAATGTTTTCATTTATTATAATTGTATTTGATGTTAATTAGTACTTATAAATATTTAGTCTTATAAATTAAAAATTTTAATTTTTTAATTTAAAATATTATATTTACTTACAAAATCAAGTTTAAGTTTTTAATTAATTTTTATTTATTTATATGCTTTTGTAGCAATATTACTCAACTTACCTGTGGTTATAAGACTTTAATAAAGAAAAACAATTTCTCAACTTTTACATAAATTAAGATATACTTGATAGTATGAATATGTAAATTCCTTAATGTATAAGCATAAACAACATGAATTATCACTTAGTTAAAATGTAGTAACTTTTATGTGATTAAAACAATTAACTTATTGTAATAATGCAAATAAAATTACCAAATACGATTATTCTTAAGAGATATGATATATTTAGTATATAAGTATTTTGATATTTATTATTATATTTGAAAAAAGACAAGAATTTTGAGGGAAAAAAAAGAAGAACTACCAAAAACTACTATCATAAACACCTTTTATATAGAAAGATGTAAAAAATTGATAAACATAGAGAATGTGGAGATAGGGTTGATTAACGTTTGGGCTTATTTACCCAAAAAGCCTATTAAGTTGGTTTATAGCCTTGTGTTTTGTATCATTTAGTGAAACCCTTCCCATGCAGCCTTTGGAAGCATGGCTATACTAAAGTTTTTCATCTTTTATGACAAATAAAGCCCTATATTCTTTAGGACAACAAATTTTTATCTAAACTTATAAGTGCAAGGAACATTTTAAATTATGAAATTTCAGTCTGTCAAAATATAGCTATCAACAAGATCATATATAGTAGCTGGAATCTTAAATGTACTCATTGCTATCAACAAGATCATATATAGTAGCTGTAATCTTAAAGGTACTCATTGAATATATAGGCAAAAGATTGAATTATTGATTTAACAAGTGTATTCCTTTATGCTTGAGATAGAAGTTTAGCTCTCCAACCATCCATCCTGGATCTTAAATGATCAATAATTCTTTCAAACTCCTGTTTTTTATTTCTGCCTATGAACAAAGAGTGACCTAAGTATTTTAGCTAGTGATCCAATAGACCTCTTAATATTCAATATGTTTATCTAGATTATAGATTGACCTGGGTAGGAGCAATACTTATCCAATATCAACTTCATTTGTTGAAAAACTGCATCATTATCTTTCATAATGAAAATTGAGTCATCGGCATATAATAGATGGGAAATTGGAGGAGCTTGCCTTGATATTTTGATTCCACGTAGATGGTGAACTTCTTTTGCTTTCCTTACCAAACGCAATAATCATTCAGCAAATATAACAAATAAGGAGATATAAGGTCTCCTTGTCTTAATCCTCTTGTAAGAAAAGTTCTACCATAAGTAGCACTATTAATCAAAATAGAATAGCTTACAGCAAATGAACATTGATGGATTAAAACACAAAAGAATTCTGAGAATCTCGTGGCCTTCAAAATAGTTAGCAAAAAATTTCTATTTAACTCTATCATATACCTTATGTATGTCCAGTTTAAGAAGGTTGTATTGACATCAAATTGTTCTAATTTCATGTCAAACAATGCAACCATAGCAAGCAACACACGAATAGAGCTATGTTTCACAACATGTGAAAATATTTCATTGAAGTCAATACCTTTCTTCTAACAATAACCCTTTGTAACAACATGTGCCTTGAACCTAGTTGCTTTAACCTCAGGTATACTTTCTTTTTTTCTTGAAGACTCATTTGTTTCCAACAATTTTCTGGCCCTTAAGCGATTTCACCAATTCTTAAGTATGATTCTTATGAAGTGATTCAATCTCTTCATTCATAGCAATCATCCACTGAACAGACTCATCACAAGTGACAGCTTCATGATAACTAGAAGGTTCATGCACCTCAATAGATTGTGCCACAGACAATGCAAAAGAAACTAAGTCTACATCTACGTACCTTTGAGGGCGTCGAATCTCTCTTATTCCTTTACCTTTAGCGATACTATATGGTTGCTCATATTTGTATTCTGCTACATCATGAGTAGAATCATCTATCTCATCCATAGATGGCTGATCTGAAGTGCCCTCTTGCACTTGACTAGGAGCTCCATTCTCAAGCTCCATCTGGTCACTAATACTATGGTCTTTATGTACAATAATAGACTCTTTTTTCTTTTCCAACATGGAAAACTCATCAAACTTAACATATCTACTAATCAAAAATTTAGGTGATTTGGGTTCAATACACCATAATCTACATATGATTAGATCAATAATTCTTTCAAACTCCTGTTTTTTATTTCTGCCTATGAACAAAGAGTGATCTAAGTATTTTAGCGATCCAATGGATCTTTTAATATTCAATATGTTTAATGTAGATGGTATGTTTCAGTGATCTAAGATTGACCTGGCTAGGAGCAATACTTATCCAATATCAACTTCATTTGTTGAAAAACTGCATTATTATCTTTCATAAAGAAAATTGAGTCGTCGGCATATAATAGATGGAAAATTGGAGGAGCCTGCCTTGATATTTTGATTCCATGTAGATGGTGTGCTTCTTTTGCTTTTCTTACCAAACGCAATAATCATTCAGCAAATATAACAAATAAGGAGATATAAGTTCTCCTTGTCTTAATCCTTTTGTAAGAAAATTTCTACCATAAGTAGCACTATTAATCAAAATAGAATACCTTACAGCAGATAAACATTGATGGATTAAAACATAAAAGAATTCTGAGAATCTCATTGCCTTCAAAATAGTTAGGAAAGAATTTCTATTTAACTTTATCATATACCTTCTGTATGTCCAGTTTAATAACTGTTAAATAACCTTTTCTTTTTTTCTTTTTAAAGATATTTGTAACTTCTTAGGCTAGAATTGTACTCTCATCAATCCAATGACCCGACATGAAAGCAGATCGGAAGGGAGAGATATGATCTTGAATAACTTCTTTTAATCTTTGATCAATAGGCGTCAAATGATCTTATAAGTAACATTACAAAGACTTGTCGGTCTAAAGTGATTAACTGAAGTAGGAAAAGAGTTCGTTGGTATCAATTTGATTCCAAGAACTATCTAAGCTCTCTGTCTCAAAAGTTTTGTGTACTTCTACTATAATATTATCACCAATAATATCCCAATATTTTGTAGAAAAGGACAACGGGGATGCATATTCCAAAGTACTTCCTTGATTTCCTCAACCTGAGGAATTGCTATAAGTATCTCATTCTCATATGGGTTAATCACTTGAGGAAAAAGACCTTCAATTTCTGAAATGTCTTGAGTACTTAGGCTTGAAGAAGTTTGGCAGAGCTCTTGAAAATAAAAAAACAAATTGATTTCCTATACTCTTCCTATCCCATATCCATTCTCGATCATTGATTGGAATAGCAGCTATATGATTTGATTTTCTTCTAATGAGAGTGGAAGTTCGGAAATATTTTGTATTTATATCTCCCTCTTTAACTCAAAGTTTTCTTAATTTTTGTCTCCAAATCAGATCTTGCCTAGCATATAGTTCATCCAATTGTATTTTCAATTGTTGTTCTTGCAACAAAGTTGAATCATTCAAGATAGCATGCTTTGTAAGTGAGCAATTGTGTCTTCAACCTCTTTGATTTTGGTATCAACAAATTCAAAGCTTTCCTTTTTCCATGTAATTAAATCTTTACTTAATTACAACAATCTTGAATTGGTAGTAGAAGATGTTGAATCTTAATTTTGTGTGGCTTTTGAAATCACTTGCTAACAATCATTTGTTATAAATTAGCACTTGCGGAAGCGAAGTTTGAGTTTAATTTGGTTGCATAAATAAACAATTATAGGTAATGACAAAATAATAAGTAATGAGAAAAATAAATGACATACAATGTTTTAAGTGGTTCAACTTTTCAATATGAAAAGTCTACACCACTGACGACAACACATTGACGAAAATCTATTAATAATCAAGTGTAGATACAAATACCAATATTCAAAGAGCTTTAAAAAATTTACCAAAAAATCAAAATACACCCAAAAAATAACTCTCTCTAATTTACTCGTAATATATAGCAAGATAAATTAATAAACTTGCTATTTAATCAAATATTATCATCCAAATGAGTTTACTCTATATGACCTTTCTTTTAATCTACTCTGCAAAATTTGAAGAGAAATGATGAGAGATTTCTTGTCTAAAAATAAAAAATCAGTAGTTGAAATTTTTCTTCTTCTTCTCATTCTTTAATTTGGCAGCTTACAACTCTCTCTATTTTCTCTCTCGCGACATCACTCCTTCAGCACCTTGTATGAATATCATATATATATATATATATTTAATAATAATAATAATAATAATAATGGGAAATGATTTATTTGGGTATATAGGCTTTGGGTTAAAAGGTTTTGGACCAATTTTAACATATCTTCACCTTGGCTCAAAACAAAAAAAACAAGTTCTTCAAATATGAATTCCTCGGATTATCAAATAATTGTCCTCCAAAACCCTGAAGGTTGATCATCTACTGCAAACACCAATCAAGTCCAAACAATGCTTGAACTTGTTAAATGGAACTGGTTTGGTTAACATATTAGCTAAATTCTCTATAGTGATTATCTTATTGACAACAATAGCACTCTGAGAGACAATGTCACGAACGAAGTGATATCTGACATCAATATGTTTGGTTCTTTCATGATACATAGTATTCTTGGTCAAGTGTATCGCACTCTAACTATCACAAAAATACAATAGAAGTATCCTGTTGTAAACCCAAATCACAAACCAAATGGTTTTTTTCACTGCTTCTACTACTACCATATATTTTCGCCTCTATCGTAGACAAAGCAAATGTAGACTATAAAGTAGCCTTCCAACTAATGACACAATGATAAAAAGTGAAGACATAACCTATCAGAGATCTTCTTTTATTCAAATCACTAGTATAATCAGAGTTCACATAACAAATAACACTACAATTGGTATTAGAATTTCCATCATATACCAAATCAAAATTAGATGTGCCTCTCAAATACTAAAGTATCTATTTCACTGCTTGCGAATGACCCTTTTCTAAGATTATCCATATATATATTGATAACACTATCTACATGTGAAATGTCTAGATGAGTACAAACCATAACATACATCAAACTACCAACGACACTAGCATATGGAACCTGAGACATGTACTGCTCTTCTTCTTCTTTTGTTTAGTGACAAATCCAAAGAAATCCTGAAATGTGCAACTAATGGCGTACTCACAAGTTTGGACTCTTTCATACCAAAGCATTCAATAAATTTTTCAATATAACTTTTCTGAGTCAAATAAAGCTTGTCCGCTTGTCTATCCCTATAAATTTCCATGCCCAAAATTTTCTTCGATGCACCCAAATCTTTCATCTCAAACTCACCACTAATTTGAGACTTTAATTTTAGAATCTCAAACTTATTCTTAGAAGCAATAAGCATGTCATCAACATAAAGCAACAAATAGACAGATGAACCATCATGAAATCTTTTATGACAAACACAACTATCATAATCACTCCTAAAGTAACCATGGTCAATAATAAAAGAATCAAACCATTTATACCACTGTTTAGGAGATTGCTTCAACCCATATAAAGACTTTTTCAATAAATAAACATGATCTTCCTTACCTAGAATAACAAACCCCTCTAATTTATGCATATTCTTCAAGCTCACAATGTAAAAAGGTTGTCTTGACATCAAGTTGTTTTAATTCCATGTCAAACAATGCAACCATAGCAAGCAACACACGAATAAAGCTATGTTTCACAACAGGTGAAAATACTTCATTGACGTCAATACCTTTCTTCTGATAATAACCCTTTAAAACAACACATGTCTTGGACCTAGCTGCTTTAACCTCAAGTATACCTTCCTTTTTCTTGAAGACCTATTTGTTTCCAACAATCTTCTGGCCCTTAGGCGGTTTCACCAATTCCCAAGCATGATTCTTATGAAGTAATTCAATCTCTTCATTCATAGCAACCAACCATTGAACAGACGCATCACAAGTGGCAACTTCATGATAACTAGAAAGTTCATGCACCTCAATAGACTCTGCCATAAAAAATGCAAAAGAAACTAAGTACAATCATTTATCTATACCTTTCTTATTCCTTTACCCAAAGTGATACTATATGATTTCTCATATTTCTCTTCTCTTACATCATGAGTAGAATCATTTATCTCATCCATAGATGGTTGATTTGAAGTATCCTCTTGCACTTGACTAGGAGCTTCACTCTCAAACACCACCTGCTTACTAACATTATGGTCTTTACCTGCAACAATAGACTCCTTTTCTTTTCCAACATGGAAAACTCATCAAACTTAACATCTCTACTAATCGAAAATTTAGGTGACTTGGGTTCAACACACCATAATCTATAACCTTTCACCCCAGAAGGATACCCCACAATATGCATTTCAATGCCCTAGGCTCAAGTTTATGATCATTCATATGAGTATAAGTAGGACAACTAAAAACTTTCAAATCTAAATAATTAGAAAGAGTACCACAGAATACATCAAATGGAGTCTTCAACTCAATTGCAGTTGATGGAGACCGATTCACCAAATAGCAGGCATGGTTACAAGCTTCAGCCCAGAAGGATTTATCTAAGTCATCTTGAAAGAGCATACGACAAGCTCTTTCTAAGAGAGTCTTATTCATACATTCTGCTACTCCATTTTGTTGTGGTGTATAATGCATAGTGTGGTGTCTCACTATTCCATTTATTTCACATAACTCATTAGATTGGATTTCACAAAATTCCAAACCATTGTCAATCCTCAAATGATTGATTTTCTCACTTATTTGATTTTTTTACAAGCCTTGAATTTTACAAATTTTGAGAATGCATCATTCTTGTTTTTCAAAAAATACACCCAAACATGATGGGAGAAGTTATCAATAAAAGTCAACATATATTGGGCACCACCCTTAGACACAACACGAGAAGGACCCCAAAGATATGAATGAATATAATCAATAGTACCTTTTGCTATATGGATGGCTATACTGAACTTGACCTTGTGATGCTTTCCATAGACACAATGCTCACAAAAATCAAGCTTTCTAGTTTTCTAACCACTAAGAAAATCTCGTTTACTCAAAATAGACATCCCTACCTCACTCAGTTGTGCAAGCTACATATGCCATAATCGAGTAGTATCTGAATCTAAATCTAACGAGGATTAAACTGAAACGCTACCAATAATAGTGCTACCTTAAAGCATATAGAGGTCACACAACAATTGCCCTTTAATAACAATAAGAGCATCCTTACTAACTCTTAAAACTCTATCTTCAGCTACATACTTGTAGCCTTGTGAATCAAGAGTACCCAAATATATCGAGTTATTTTTCAAATCTAGAACATGTCGAATATCTTTCAAAGTCCTAACAATACCATCATGCATCTTAATTTGGACAGTACCAATACCAACAACCTTGCAAGAAATATTGTTTCCCATTAAGAAAAAACCATCATCAATAGACTGATAAGAAGAAAACTAATCCCTACTGGGGCACATATGGCAAGTGCAACCCAAATGAAGAATCCAAACATCTCTAGGAGAACCAATAGATATTGATAGAACATTTTCACCATCAGAACCAGAACTATCTATAACACTAACAACATCATTAGTAACAGAAGACATTGTGGTAGATTTTCCTTTACCTTTGAGTTGCGGACAATTTACTTTCTAGTGCCTTTCCTGACGATAATAGTTACATTTATCTTTTCTTTTTCTTGATTTCTACCTCTGACAAATAAACCACTGTTATTATCATTGTTGCTTGTAGACACCTTTTTATTCAACTCTATGGAATTCAAAGTTGCTTTGATATCCTCCAAAGAAATAATGTCTCACCCATATAGCATGGTATTAACAAAATGTTCAAATGAATGAGGTAAAGAACATAATAGAACTAAGGTCTGATCCTTATCATCAATTTTAACACTACCATTTTTTAGATCATGAATAATCTTAGTAAATTCATCAAGGTGATCGTGTAAAAGTGTATCTTCTCACATTCTGAATGTATACAAAAGATACTTCAAAATATAACTGACTTATCAAAGACTTGGTCATATACAAATTCTCCAATTTAAACCATAATCCAGTGGAATATTCCTCATCACCAACCTCGTATAATACCTTATCAAACAAGGATAACTAAATTGAACTGAAAGCATTTTCCATTAATGCATCTTTTTCTTCATCAGATAGTTTTTCTAGCAATTTTTCCTTGCCTTCAAGTGTCTTATCGAGCCCTTCTTTAACTAATATGGCCCGCATCTTCATTCTCCATAGACTGAAATCATTTCTACCATTGAATTTCTCAATTTTGTATTTTTCCACCATGACAGAAAACCCAATATTAAGTAAACAAAAGCACAACCTAGTAAATATGAAACCAATCAGATAACCAGAAGCTCAAAATAAATCCAATAGAGCAAACTTGATTAGTTCCAATAAATAACAAAATAACCCAATGTTTAGATACTAATTTGTTATAAATTAGCACTTGCAAAAGAGAAGTTTGGGTCCAATTTGATTGTACAAATAAATAATTATGGGTAATATAAAAGCAATAAGTACTGAGAAAAATAAATATCACAGAATGATTTAAGTGGTTCAACTCTTCAATGTGAAAAGTCTACTCTACTGACGACAACACACCGAGGAAAATCCCCTAATAACCAAATAGAGATACAAATACCAATATTCAGAGAACTTCACAAAATATACCAAAAAAATCAAAATACACCCAGAAAATAACTTCCTCTAATTTACTGGTAATATATAGCAAGATAAATTGACAAACTTATTATTTAATCAAATATTACCATACAAATGAGCTTACTCTATATGGCCTTTCTTCTAATCTGCTCTGCAAAATTTGAGAAGAAAAGATGGGAGATTTCTTGATTGAAATTTAAAAATTAATAGCTAGAATTTTTATTTTTCTTGTTCTTCTAACTTGCATGAATATCACACACACACACACACACACACACACATATATATATATATATATATATATATATATATATATATATATATATATATATATATAAGGAAGAGAATGGGTTTATTTGTGTATATGGGCTTTGGGCTAAAATTTTTTAGGCCAATTTCAACATTATCATCTCTAGCTCATACTGCCATGAATCTAAATGGCCTTTGAAAAATGGTTTTTTCGATCTAGTAAGATTTAATAGAATTGAGTTGTGATCATATTGATAAGTAGGGAGATTAATTATATATGCTCTTGGAAACTTGGTTAACCATGCAATAGAACACAAAACTCTGTCAAGCCTCTTATAAATTTTGTCTTTGCACAAATCACCACCAAATGTATCTGATGCTAGAAGTTTTGATATCATTATCACCAAAATAAGTTAGAAACTCAATCAAAGGATTTTATATTATTGGTATTTGAGGAATAGTTACACAAAGTTCGGTCAGAATATATTATACCTAGATAATTTATGCAGCTGTGGAGGCTAAGCACCTATATTCTACCTTTTGTACTTGATCTGAAAACTGTGGGTTATTTTATAGTTACCATAAAACTAGATTTGGACCCAAATAAATGCACATACTAGATGTTGATTTTCTTGTGTCTGCATAGGATGCCCAATCTGAGTTAGCAAAGCCATTTAACATTAAGCTTTTTGATAACTCTATGAACGTAGAGTTATTTGGCTACTTTTGAACTACTTATTTATCTTCTTTTTTTCTTAAAAATCATGAACAAGCTTAATTTTTGTTTAATATGGAAATGTAGGTGAAAACGAATCAAAAATAGACAAAACTTATGATAAATACAGGATCATCAATGTCTATTAATCAACAAGGGAATAGATCGATTGAGGTTTCATCACTTAATCAATTGAGAATAGGCTCGATCGATCAAGCAACAAGGAGTCGACCTTAATTGAATTCCAACTTTCAATCTCATCCTTTAGATCAAAGTAATACAAATTTAATGAGGATCAATTTTAGCCTATATAAAAGTATCATAAAAAGGTCATAAAAAATACAATTAAGAATTACAAAACCCCAACAGCTACCAAGAAGATAGAAATAGAGAAAATTTCAAGAGGGGATTAAAGAAGACACACAATTATGAAGGATTCAAGAGAAGATTAGTGCTATAAATCAAAAGTTTAAGTTTACCTCTTCTTCTTCTCATTTCTTTTCAATTTTGTGTCTTTATGAAAAATCTGAGCTTTAAGAATATAATTATATCTAGTTAATTTATTATTCTAGGGGTCTTATGAATCCAATTTTCTATATATAATGATATAATATTTTACTCTAATTGTTACTGCAATTCAATTATTTTATTTTATTTTATTTTTATGCTATTAATTATTTAGCCAAAAATTAATCTATAGAGACAATTAAATAGATTTGAGATAATTATTTAATTGATCGTCTTGATTAAATAACATGTATAGTTTATAGATAGAGATATATGATTCTTTTGTATGTGATATATAATTGATGGATTTAATAACTACTATGCAATCTAATTAACATGAGAATGTAATTAGGTTAATTATTATATGATATGTGGTGTACTTGAGAGAGGAATGTATGCTAGGTTAGATTCAATTGATCATATAATTGATTGATGATTATATTGGGGAGAAATTTAGGGATTCACATGTTAAGAAATTGGGGGATTAAAGATTCTTGAATCATTTTCTCATATATTTTTATAGTTCTCAAGTCTTGCGATTCAAAATTAGTTGTCATTTATTTTTTATAATTTTCTATTGTCCAAATAGTATTTGTAATATTTATATTAGTACTTGGTTATAAGTTACACAATTTCCTGTGGGATCGATATATGTACTTGTGTACATTATATTACTTTCACGACCTGTTTACTTGCAAATTGCATCATGTGATCAAGTTTTTCACGCAGTTCTCAGGGATTTAATTACTTATAATATATACCGTACTATTTTGGACCTTTAAATTTTTGTTTTAGTGTTTTTGTTGTATGCCCAAGTTAACATATGAAAATCTTATTCTTTTTTATCTAAAAATAGAGAGAACTTTACTTCGCTTAAGAAGGGAACGGTTAGCACAAGATTAATTAGAGGTTAATGCAAAACAATGGGATCAACGAGCTTTTGTGATCCCTAAAGAGGAAGCTTTTGTATTACTTGATGAGATGGCATCTAAAATTAACAATGGGCTATGGAGAGGCTAAACCTAAAGAGAGTGGCTAGAGTAGTAGATGTAGAGACCATATCAACATTTCAAGCTTAAACAAATGTTATATGATTAGGTTTAAATAGAAAGTTAGATGGTGGCAGTATGGGGATAAATATGGTACAAAGCCCATTCATGGTGTGTGATTATTGTAATGGACCTCATTCTATTAAGGCATATGGGAACTTTCCTAAAGCAGTAAACTATGTAAATAATCAAAATTGCTAAGGAAACCCATACTTAAACACATACAACCGAGGATAGAGAAACCATCTAAATTTCTTATGGAATAATAACAAAAATCTAGGTGGTAATCAATTCAATTATTAGCCTTTCCCACCACCAGGTTTTCAACAACCACAAGCCCAGAATAAGAAGCCATTTAGTAAGGACAACATAAGTTCTTTAATAGGAATGATGAAAGACTTCATCCATTCATTAAATACAAAGGTGCATCGCATAGAGTCCACTCATGGGGATTTTATTCAAAATTTGGAGATCTAAATGGGAAAACTAGATCAAACCATAATTCAAAGACCTCAAGGTAACCTTTTAAGAAATATATAAGTTAATCCAAAATGAGAAGGTAAGAATCATTATAAAGCAATAACCTTGAGGAGTGGTAAAACCTTAGACGAGAAGAAGGAAGCTAAAAAGGATGAGGAGAAAAAAGTGGACAAAGAGTGTACTAAAAAGGAAGTTATTCAACCAAAGAAGAGAAACCTCTACAATCTACTATTCTCTTCTCTAAAAAACTCCAAAAGTAAAAATTAGAAAACTAGTATTCAAAATTCCTGGATGTCTTTAAGAATGTGCATATAAACATGCAATTTGCATATGCACTTGAACATGTACCTTCACATGCCAAATCCATGAAAGACATCCTATCTAAAAAAAATTAATCTTAGAGATAATGAGACAATAACCTTAATTGGAGGTTATAGTGTTATCCTTGAGAGAAAACTACCATTAAGGCTTAAAAATCCAGGTAGCTTTAACATCCCTTACATAATTAGGAATATAAATTTTGGCAAGGAATTATGTGACTTAAATGGAAGCATTAGCCTTATGTCACTATCAATTTTCAAGAGATTAGGAGTCGGTGAAACCAAACCCAATTTAGTAACATTACAAATGGTAGATAGGTCAGTTAAGTGACCTCGTGGTGTGGTATAAGATATGTTAGTAAAAGTGGATAAGTTTATATTTCTAGTAGATTTTATTATACTAGACATGCAAAAGGACCACAACTTTCCTATCATACTTGGTCATCCATTCTAAGTAACCGAAAGAGTACTCATTGATGTACAAAAAGGTGAGCTTAAAATGAAAGTGTAGGATGAACAAGTAACATTTAGATGCTACAAATGAACTAGTTGATGATGTACTTCATTATATGTGCCCTAGTGATGCTTTAGAATATGTTCTTGTTAATTCTGTGAACACAAATGTTGTTGAACACTATGACAATTGCTTAGACACACACATTCATAATAGCAATTTAATTAAATCCATTGAACCAACCATATTCAAGACATTGACACATGATTCTATGAATAATGAAATGAATTCATGAGAAAACAAATCAACTTATTTTAATGATGAAACTGTGGAAACTGTTATATGAGTTGATGTTGTTGATTATGCAAACTATTTGGAAGCTACACCTCCGATGTATGTATATAATGATGTTGTGGAGTGGGATAAGATATGTTCCAAATTCAAACCATCCATTAAGGAGACACCAAAGTTAGAACTCAAACCTTTTCCCTACTATATTCAATCAAATAGGCAAGCAAAAGTGTTCAATATAGAGGTAAAAAGGATGCTATAAATAAATAAATTGGATAACCTATGATGGAGTGTTTATGAGAATGTCAAGTTTTTAAAAAATATGACATGATAAGAAAATTGTGCACCATGTTATTGAATTTGGATAGAGTGTTATTGAACAACTCAAGACGCAAACTGTTTTCGAGTAAATGGTCAAGTCTATTCACCATCATTAAGGTAACAAACTATAGATCCATTGAATTGGAAAACAAAAAGAAAGAGTGATTCATGGTTAATGAGCATAGAGTAAAACACTATCTTGGAGGCCAATTTCTAAATGAAAAAGTTATGATGACCTTGGTGGATGCACGCTTGGAGTTGATATGAATGTCTAGCCAAGGATATTAAACATGGCGCTTATTGGGAGGAAACCCAATATTATTTTACTTATATTTTTGTTTTGTTTTGTATGTGAATAAATGTGGTGGGTAATAACATAGCAAAGATTGAGTAGTTTTAACAATATATGTAGTGCATATTTGATATGAAACATATGAACCCAATGATAGAATTGGTTGTCATGACTAGGATAAGGAACATAACATGCTCGTTAAGATACTTATAATAATCATGTCATATGCTTGCTAATTTTGATTGAATTGATTCAGATATTTATGCACATATTCATGATTGATTTTGGTGTTCTTATTGGAAGAAACTTTGGAGTGAGTTATACTAGTTGATAAGGTCTATCATATTTTAGAATATATTTGATCATCTCTTGAGGCAAAATCTTAATAATATTTGGCTTGAGAAATGATTTAGGTGTTTATTATATTGATCAAGTCTTTCAAGCTAACCATTATTTATATATTTTGTCACCTTTTGAGCCTAACTAAGAACCATTCATATCTTTAAGCTACATTTTAGCCCAAACAATAAGCACTACCTTTACCCTTACACCTTTACCTTGTATGAAAAATGTAAGCATGTGTTATGCTATAAAGCAATGTCAAATGTAATGCACCATACTTCTTCTCATCTATAAAAAACAAACTTACAATTACCCCTCTAAAAAAAAGAATAAAATTAAAAATAAGTTTAGGGGCATTGTGAGACTAAAAAAAGAAAGAAAAGAAAGGAAAAAAGAGATGTGGAATAAAAGAATGAAGAAAATGGTAAGATAGGGTGCCCAAAAATATCAAATGAAAGTTCAATTGAAGTTAAATATTACATGATGAATAAAAGGGAGCTAAGGTGTGAAAAAAATATAAATATATCCATTTATCTATCCCCATCTAAGCCTTACATTACAATCATATAACGCCATATTGATCTTTAGCTAAGTGCATATTTACATTAATGGAGATGGGCAGTGAAGAATAGACCTATGAAACTTGTTCTAAGACTTATTTGATTAGCATACTCATATAAGTTAATTTCATAAGTGCATTAGATGACATCATATGCAATACACATACGAATCAATTCATCAAAAACTTTACATATCCTTCTATTAATGGAACGTTGATTGATGGATATTTGAACTTTCTTGTCATACAATTATATGACTTTTGAAGGAGATAGTTTTCACTAAACATGCATGTATTAATAGATATATTTATGAATGTGTTGCCCATATAATTTTTGCTAATTAGACTTGGCTTTGCTTGAGGGAAATATAGGTGAAAAGATATCAAATGTATCAAAAATAAAAATTAGGAAAAATATATAAGCATCATATTTGATTCATCGACAAATGAGTAAATTGATCAAGGGTTCATCATTCGATCGATTAAGAATAGGCTCATTCGACTGAGCAATAAATATTTAATGTGTCAACCTTAAATTGAATTCTACTTTCAATCTCAACCTTTGAATCAAAGTAACACGAATCCTAATCTAATAAGAATTGATTTCAGCCTATTTAAAGCACTATAGAGATGTCATAAACAACACATAATTAAGAGTTACAAAACCCTAGTAGCTGTTAAGAAGAGAGAAATAAAGAAAAAGTTCAAGAGGAGATTAAAAGATACAACTTTTGGAAGAATTCAAGAGGATATTAGTACTACAAATCAAGAGATTGAGTATATCTCTTCTTCTTCTCCTTTCTTTATCAAATTTATGTCTTTCTTTATGAAAAATCTGAGCTTTAAGAACATAATTATTTCTAGCTAATTTATTAATCTTGGGGTCTTATAAACCCAATTTTCTACATGTGTTAATCTAATATTTTTATCCCAATTGTTATTGCAATTTAATTATATTATTTAGTATAATTTTTATACTATTAATTTGTTTTCCAACAATTGATCTACAGAGACAATTAAATTGATTTTAGAAAATTATTTAATTATTTTCTTGATTAAATAACATGCATAGTTTTTTAGGAAAAGATGTATGATTTTTATGTGTGTGATCTATAATTGATGAACTTAATAAGTAGAAAGTAATCTAATTGACATGAGAGTATAATTAAGTTAATTACTATTTGGTGTGTAGTGTACTTGAGAGAGAAATATATGCTAGGTTAGAATCAATTGATCATATAATTGATTGATAGTTTTATTGGGGAGAATTTTAGTAATTCATATGTTAAGAAATTGGGGATTAAAAAATTATAAATCATTTTCCCATATATCTTTATAGTTGTTGGGTTTGCAATTTAAAATTAATTCATTTATTTTTTCAATTTTTATAATTTTTTATTTTCCAAATAATATTCATAATAATTATATTGATATTCAGTTATAAGTTAGACAACTTCTTGTGAGGTTGATATTTGTACTTAGATACATTATATTACTTGCACGACCTGTATACTTGTTGATTGCATCATGTGATACTTTTTGATAGCCTAAATTTTATTCCATAATCAAGTTTACCATTGATGTATCTGAGTATTTTTTTAATAGCTACTAGTGACTTTCCTTTTGATTGCTCATAAATTGACAAACTTTATTTGCTGAGAAATATAGCTCTATCCTTGTAATTGTTGCATAATGTAGTTCACCCACTATACGTTTTTACAATATAACATTACCAAACACATCATCATTATTCATTGATAGTTTTGTGCTTGTCATCATTGGTGTAATAACTACCTTTGCCTCGATCATTTGAGCCTTTTGTAAAATTGAATGAGATACTTGGATTGTTTAAGTATCAAACTGCCATCATGTTACTTGCATACTTCAATTCCCTAAAAATTGTATAGCTATCCTATATCTTTTAAAGAAAATTTACCATTCAACAACTTGATAAACTCATTGACCTTGAAAAGATCTAAACTTGTAATGATCATGTCATCTATGTAAACAAGTACATAGATTCTATTGGCCAAAGTTACAAGAACAAACATAGAGTCATATGCCTTGGAACTCACAAACCCAAATGATGTCAAGGAGGAACTCAATGTATCAAACCAAGCTTTTGGGGCTTGTTTTAAACCATATAGGGATTTAAGATGTTTACACATATGATTAAGGTTAGTTTTATCAACAAAACATAATGATTGTTGCATGTAAACTTCTTCAAGTAAAATTCCATTTAAGAAGGTATTGTTGATGTTCAATTGTCTCAAAGTCAATCCAATACTTAAGGTAATAATGATTATAACCCTCATAGTTCCATGTTTTACTGTTGGGCTAAATGTTTCAACAAAATCAAGCCTTTCCACTTGAAGATATCCCTTGGCTACTAATCTAGATTTGAATTTTTTGACACTACCATCAGTAAGCTCCTTTAACTATTTTTGGAAGTTTAATCTTCACTATTGCTAGACAAACTATTGGTTTATGTAATTGTGCCTTTCATCATGTCACCATTTGATGTGTGTTGGTAATTGGTTTTGAGTATGGGTTAGTATTTGTGGTTATGTTTGATCTAATAGTTAAAGTGAATGAGTTGGATCCACAAATAGGAATGGGATTAGGTTGTGTTTGTATGGTAGTGTTTAGGTTGTTATGTCTTATTTGGCTAGATGAGTTTTTAAATTATTTTGAGATCGTTGAAATTGAGTAGAAAAGGTATATTTGTTTTGTATAATATCAAGTAAAGTGATTTTGGAAGTATTGGGTAAGGAAAAGTGTTGAGGTTGTTTATGCTTTTGTATGCTTGTTTGGCTTTGGAATTTTTCTTCAAAAGGGAAACAAGTTTCATCAAATATGACATACCTTGAAATGATAAGCTTTCCTTCTTGAGTTAAGCATTTATAACTTTTGTGAAAGAGACTATACCCAACAAAGGTACAATGAGTAGACTTATAGGTAAACTTGTGATCATTGTAAGGCCTAGTGAGTGGAAAGCATTTACATCCATATGCTTTAATTAATAGATAATCTGGTTTGATAGAAAAAAAATACCTCTAGTAGGTTGATATTATTGAGCGTTGAGCTGGGCAGTTTATTCATCAAGAAAATAACTACATAAAATGATTCATCCTAGTAGGATAATGGTATGGAGCTCTAAGCCAGCATGCTTAATCCCATTTCAAAAATTTGTCTTTGCCTTCTTTTAGCTAGCCCATTTTGTTTTATAGTGTATGGACATGATATTTTCCTTGTAATTTCATAGGTCTTCAAAAATGGCATTAAATTATCATACTCTCCTTCTCCATTACTTTGTATCATTTTAATCTTTTTCCCAGTTATCAATTAAAATTTTTCTTTAAATATAATAAATGCTTTCATGCAATCTAATTTGTTTTTAATAAAATAAATCTAAGAGAAGCTTGAGAACTCATCAATGAAATGCATATACCATTTAAAACCAAGGGAAGATAAAATTGGAACTGATCCTCATACATTAGAGTGTATGACCTCTAGAGGTTCTATTACATAGCTCATAGAGCTTAAAAATGGAAATTTATGATTCTTTCCTAATTAACAACTTGTACAAACATATCTAAGTGCTTCTAATAAAATGACCTTGTATTTATCATTCATTAAACACATTACATGTTTTGTTAACTTCAAAGGTGGATGTCCAAGCTTTCTGTGCCAAGTTTATAGATAAATAGCTCATTCATTATTGATCGCCACACATGAAGTGTGTGCAATAAATACACAAGTATATGTATTGCAACAAGTAATATAATGATAAGAAAATATTGTTCCCACATGGATTATTTTATTAGAAAATTATTTTTAAAACTAAAAAAAAATCAATTTTTTTTTGTGTTTTTATATTCTAAGGAAGCTAAATTAAAATAACTAAAAGTAAATAACATGTAGTTAATTAAATCAGATTGGTAACTAAGAAGATGTATGAAAAAATATCTAGGAATACTTAATCTCCCAATTTTCTAAACATATGAAATACTAAAATCCCCAAATATAATTATCAATTAATTACATGATCAATTGAATCTAACATATCATGTATTCCTTTCTCAAGTAAACTACACATTATATAGTAATTAATTTAATCACACTCTCATGCCAATTAAATTGCATACTACTCATTAAGTTCATCAATTATGGATCACATACATAAGAATCATACATCTTTGCTTAGAAATAATGTGTGTAATTTAACCAAGACAAACAATTAAATAATTCTTTCAAATCTATTGAATTTCCTCTATAGATAAATTGTTGGCCAAATAATTAATAGCATAAAAATCAGATTAAATAATATAATTAAATTATAATTATAATTTGGGTAAAATATTAGATCATCATATTGTGAAAATTGGGTTCATAAAATCCCTAGATTAATAAATTAATTACACATAATTGTATTCATAAAACTCATATTTTTCATAAATAAAGACATAAAAATTGATAAAGAAAAGAGTAGAAATCTCTTGAATTTTTGTGTTAATCTCTTCTTAAATATCCACAAAAATTGGGTTTATGAGGTGATAAGAGGCTTAAATATAGCTTAGGTATGATCTGGACCATCAAATCAAGGGCTGAGATCAAAACAAGCAAAATTGATAAGACCAGTCAATCACAACGTGGTAGAAGAGACTGGTCATAGTCAATACTTGTGGAATCAACACCACATGGTGCAACGTGATTCGCAATAAAGGATGAAGTGGTGCACGGGTGAAACACGGGGAGCAATAGGGTAGCGACATATGGTATTGAAGTTTGACTGTACTCCAAACTCATATTGAACACCATGCTTAGCAATGGCATGCATTTCATCCTCCTCACACATGGAAATCTATGATTCTTTGTCCCTACTTATGTGTCATTTGTGTGGCTTGTCCAATCAGCTACTATGCTTGTGTGGTGGTCCACGTGACAGCTCCTAATTGGCCCTGCATAAAAATTCATAAAAATTCCAAAAACTTTCAAAAATTAGATTTTCATCCGTTTTCACTAAAACATTTATATTTAAATATTTTTGGCCCCAAAAATACTATTTATTGAATAAAACAAGTTTAAGTAAAGCCAAATATAACTTAATAAAATAACATGGGTAGTATATTCATAAATATAATTCTATTAGTACATGTATATTTCATGAAAACTATCTCTCTCAAAAGTCGTACAATCCTATGATAAGGAGGTTCACATATTCATCAATACAAAGATATACAAGGCTTTTGACAAATTGATTCGTGTGTGTGTGCTACATATGATAGCATCCAATGCACTCATGAAATCAACCTATACGAGCATGCTAATCAATTCAATCTTAGAATAAGTCTCATAAGTCTATTGTTCACATCATTCTCCACTAATATAAATATATACTTAGCTAAAGATCAATAAGGACTTTACATGCTTGTAATGTAAGGCTTAGGTGGGGGGTCGATAATTGAATACACTCTTTACACACCTTAGCTTTCTTTTTTTCATCATGTATTTTATAACTACAATTAAGCTTTAACTTGATATTTGAGTACACCTTTTTTGTCATTATTTTCATATTCTTTTATTCTATGTCTCTTTTCTCTATTTTTTTTGTATCTTCACAATACTTCCAAACTTATTTTCAATTATATTTTTTCTTTTTTTAGATTGATAATTGTGTTGTGAGTTTTGATTCTTTTTTTTCTTGTTTTCTTTTTTTATAGGGTGCATTACATTGTACCTTACTCTATAACATAACACATTATTGCATTTTTTTATTTTCATACAAGCTAAAGGTGTAAGGATAAAGGTAATTCTTATTGGTTAGGCAACAAATGTTGCTTAAATATATGAATGATTCTTTGTTAGGCTCAAATGAGTGACTATGGATATTAACAATGGTTAGCTTAAAAGGCTCAATCAATCCAAATAAGGCCTAAATAATTTCTCTTGCTAAATACTATTTAGGATTTCCCCTAAAGGGATGATCGAATAGATTCTAAAACTTGGTAAATCTCATCAACTCGTATAACTCACTATAAATATTTTCTCAATAAGCACACCAAAATCAATCATGAATATGTGCATAAAAACTTGAATCAATTTATTCAAAACTAGCAAGCATATCACATGATTAATGTAAATATCTTAACAAATATGTTACATTCCTTATCTTAGTCACAACAACCAATTTTTATGATTAAGTTCATATGTTGCATATCAAGCATGCATGCACTTAGTATCCATATATTTGTCAATTTATACCCAAATCATGATTAAAAACATCCTAAAAATTAAACAAATTCCTAAAAATTTAAAATGCAATGAATGAAGTTCCCTCCCCTAAAATTACATTACACACTGTCCCCAATATGCACATATAAATAAGAAAAGGAAACTCCCTTAATCATGGCACACCACATCTGTCACTGAAATGCTCATTCTTGTTGTGTCATTGCTCTCCACATTGATTCACCTAGAAAACAAAAACAATGAAAATATAAGTAAAATAATGTTGGGTTGCCTCCCAACCAGCATCACATTTAACGTCCTTGACTAGATGGTAATCCCTTTATGTCCATTTACTTTTGAGTTTACATGGAAACAGTTTGAGTTTTGATTTTTTTAATAATACTTTATATTCTAGCTCATGCTTCTTTTTGAACTTTTTGGTATTCTTATAAGCACTAGTATTTCTAACAACTTTTTCACCTCTTCATTGGACTCTTTCACTTTCATACTTAACTGGGGATATGAGGCTAAAAATGTGAGATCCAAACTTGTTGGTCCTTTAATTGATGGTTTGAGCTTAGATCTTATTTCAAACTTTTTCATAATTTCCATTGATACGCACATGAGAGGCACATCTTCCAAAAAGTTCACACAATCTACAATATCAACCTTCGATTCCATACTTTCAAAGTTAAAACAAGTTGAATTTTTTTCTAGTAAATTTATATCCTTGTTCATAGCATCATGTGTTAAAGTTGTAAGTGTAGGTGACTTTACAGATTCTTTTAAGTTGTCCCCATATTCAATATCATTTATCCTTAAGTATTCATTTGCACTATCAATGTCAGGGGGTTCAGATGCTTTAAAAACTTTAAACATTACTTGTTCAACTTGCACTCTCATTATAAGTTCACTTTTTTGTACACTAATGAGTGCTCTTCCAATTGCTAAGAATGGATGACCAAGTATGATAGAAATGTCACGGTCCTCTTCCATGCCTAGCATAATGAAGTCTGCCAGAAAGATGAATTTATCTACTTTTATTAGTACATCTTTTACCACACCACAGGGACTTTTAATTGACTTATCTACCATCTATATTTTTATTGAAATGGGTTTAGCTTTACCAACCCCCAATCTATAAAAGACTGATAATGGCATGAGGTTAATGCTAGACCCTAAATCACATAATACCTTGCCAAAACGAATGTTCCCAATAGTGCAAGGGATGTCAAAACTACCTTGATCCTTTAGTTTTTGTGGTAGTTTTTTTTTTATCAAGGATGGCACTACAATCTTCAGTCAAGGTTATTGTTTCATGATCTTCAAGCCTACTTTCCTTTGATAGTATATCCTTCATGAATTTGGCATAAGATGGAATTTGTTCAAGTGTCTCTACAAATGGTATGTTTTTGTGTAGTTTCTTGAAAACTTCTAGAAATTTTGCTTTTGTAGTCTTTAAGGGAAAAGGGAAGTGGGTTTGCAAAGGTTGTTTTTCTTTGGCTGAATTATTTCCTTTTCAATGCTTTCTTTATCCACTAATTCCTTTTCATCATTGTTAATTTCCTGTTTCTCCTCATCTTTTTCTATCTTATGTTCTTGTTCTAAATTTTTACCACTCCTCAGGGCTATGACATTACACTGGTCCTTGCCTTCTCTTCTTGGGTTTACAATTGTGTTACTTTGAAGGTTACCTTGGGGCCTTTGACTTATGGCCTGGGCAAGTTACCCTATTTGGTTTTCTAAATTCTGAATTGAAGCCTCTTGAGTGAACACTTTTTTATTTATTGATTGGATGAAGTCTTTCTTCATCCCCATTAAACCATTTATATTGTCCTTGTCCTTAGTAGATGACTTCTTCTCTTGGGCTTGTGATTGCTATGGTTTTTGAAAACCAAGTGGTGGAAATAATTGATGGTTGAATTGATTACCATCTTAACTATTGTTATTACTCCAAGAGAAATTTGGATGTTGTCTCCATCTTGGGTTATATGTGTCTGAGTATGGATTATTGTTTTGATTCACATTACCCACATAGCATACAGATTCAAGATTATTTGGACGAGTATCAAACAAATGAGCTCCTCCACAAAACACACAACACTCCTAAATTTTGGACCTATTTTATACTTGTTGGTAAGTTTTGAACCTTCAAAAGATTTACCAAATATGAAACTTGAGTTTTAAGTGTCATGCTATCATATACCTCATGCATTCCACCTACTCGTCTTATGGCTATCATTATGTCCATTGACCATTGATAATTATTGCTAGCTATTTTCTACTATATGCTTCTAATACCAATAAAGGATGTGTCTAAATTAAAAATAAAAAAAATGAACAACTAAATAAATAAATTAAGTAAAAATAAATAAATAAATAAGTCAGAAAAAGAAAATAAGTAAATTAAAATTAAAATTAAATTAAATTACAAAAAATAACTAAAATTAAAAATTAAAAAAATAATTTCTAATATTTATAATTCCCAACAATGACACCAAAAACTTGATCGCCATATACGAAATATGTGCAATAAATATGCAAGTATACGTATCATAACAAGTAATATAATAATAAGAAATTATAGTTCTCACGAGGATTATTTTATTATAAACTAATTTTTAAAACTAAAAAAATAAAAATCAATTTTTTTGTGTTTTTATATTCTAAGGAAACAAAATTAAAATAACTAAAAATAAATAGCAATAGTTAATTAAATAAAATTTGGTAACTAAGAATATGTATGAGAAAATATCTAGGAATACTTAATCACCCAATTTTCTAAACATGTGAATTATTAAAATCCCCCCAATATAATTATCAATTAATTATATGATCAATTGAATCTAATCTAGAATGTATTCCTCTTTCAAGTAAACTACACATCATATAGTGATTAATTTAATCACACTCTCATGCCAATTAAATTGCATACTACTCATTAAGTTCATCAATTATGGATCACATACATAAGAATCATGCATCTCTAGTTAGAAATAATGCATATAATTTAACCAAGATAAATAATTAAATAATTCTCTCAAATCTATTTAATTGCCTCTATAAATGAATTTTTGGACAAACAATTAATAACATAAAAATTAGATTAAATAATATAATTATAATTTGGGTAAAATATTAGATTATTACATTGTGAAAATTGGGTTCATAAAATCTCTAGATTAATAAATTTACTTCACATAATTGTGTTCATAAAGCTCATATTTTTCTTAAATAAATACATAAAAATTGATAAATAAAAGAGTAGAAGAAGAAATACAATCAATCTCTTAAATTGTAGTGTTAATCTTTTATTGAATCTCTACCAAAATTGTGTCCTCTCTTGAATTTTTCTATATTTTTCTATCGTTTTAGCTCTTAAAACTTACCAAAATTATACTAATGATGGCCATTTTGGGTTTATGTTGTAATGAAGGGCTTAAATATAGCTCAAGCATGTCTGGACTGTCAGATCAACTTCATATCAAGGGTTGAGATCAAAACAAGAAAAACTGACAACACCATCCGATCACAACACGACAAATAGCACACAGAATTCATTAGGCGAATTAGAGTGCAACTTATGGTAGGGGAGATCGGTCATAATCAATGCTTATTGAGTCAACACCACGTGATGCAACATGATAAGCAATAAAGGATGAAGTGGTGCACTCTGAACTCAGATTCAACACCATGCTTAGACATGGCACATGTTTTGTTCTCCTCACATATGGAAATCTACAATTCTTTTTCCTTGCTTATGTGGCATTAGCGTGGCTTGCCCAATCAGCTCATATGCTTGTGTGGTAGGCCACGTGGTAGCTCCTAATTGACATTGGGTTAAAAATTCATAAAAATCCAAAAATATTCCAAAAATTATATTTTCACCCCTTTTCATTAAAACGTTTATATTTTAATATTTTTGGCCCTAAAAATATTATTTATTGAATAAAACAAGTAAATATTAAGTAAAAAAAATGCGTTAATAACTCTAGTTTCATAGAGTCATCAATTATTGCACACTTCGCTAACATATATGCTTTAGCTTTGGGCTTTGTTTTCATGAGAAAAAATTCTTCTAGTATTATTTTGCCATTCTTTTATTTCAAGTTCTCTATTCAAGTGCAAATAGAATACATAGAGTCCATTTCTAATAGTCCTTTGAACTAGCTTCACACCTTTTCTCTTGTCCTTCACATAACAAAAGTCTGCATAAAATTTAATATATACATGATTGTCCTTTGTAAATTGGGATACCCTAAGAAGATTCTTAGCAATGCTAGGTACATGTATTAGATTATTTAAAGCAAACTTCTTGTCACCTAGGAGAAGTAAAGGATGTCATACCAATATGATCAATAGGCAATCCATTTCCATTCCCTATTTAAAGTTGTTCATTTCTAGTAGATTCAATGCTTATTGTAAAATTCAATGTATAAGATGTGACTTGTTTTGAGGCACCAATATCGAGGAACCAAGTTGGATCACCTATCATTACTATAAAAAGGGGTATAAAAGTCGGTTTTTAACCGACTTTAAATTCAGAGACTTAAATTGTAAAGTCGGTTCACGGCATGAACCGACTTTACGTGTAGAGTCGGTTCATTGGTTGCATGCTTGGCCAATATGGCATGCCCTGGTTGTAGCATGATGCCATGGCTGACAATTGTTGTGATTGATGTTCTTTTAGAGTGGCAATCTCACTCATCATGGAGGCCTTAAAGGAGTTGAATTCTTCTTCAATTTTAGTGTATTTCTCCTTACTTACAGTCTGAGGCTTATGTTTTGGAATTTTAAAATACTCCATAGCACCATCATATTGGTACCTCCCCTAACACGACCAGGATGCTCGTGTCTGATTGCATGATATAAAGCATCTCTCCCAGGCTCTTCGAATTACATTTACACGCTGATAATATTAGCACAGATTCGGATTGATTTTGGATAAGCAATAACAGAAAATACTCATAAACAGATTTTAATATTTTGCTAACAAAAAAAGAAGAACTGACAGATAATGTGAGAAGAGAAATATAACTTACAAACGGACGTTCAAATGGTGGTTGGAGGTGGCCGGAAATGTAGAACGAAGGTGGCGCACGGTTAAGATTTTGGGAGAAAATGGGAGTGAGGAAAGGAGAGAGGAAGAAGAAAACTGTAAATCTGAGTACAAAATGAGACGAGAGGGCATATATTACGTGGATAGCGTCGGTTAACCATGTCAACCGACGCTACGTTACGTGGATAGTGTCGGTTGTCCACGTCAACCGATGCTACGTTACGTGGATAGCGTCGGTTGTCCACGTCAACCGATGCTACGTTACGTGGATAGCGTCGATTGTCCACGTCAACCGACGCTACGTTACGTGGATAGCGTCGGTTGACGTGGTTAACCGACGCTATGTTACGTGGATAGCGTCGGTTGACGTGGACAACCGACTTTAAATTCATTAAAAGTCGGCTTTTTCCAAAAACCGACTTTACACATCGACTTATATACCCCTTTTTGTAGTAGTGTATGTTTTTTGGAGATGCATATTTGATAGTTGGGGACATATTTTGTGTTTCATAAAGCATTAGACTATTGCAGTAGTTACTCTATGCTTGCAATGTTGTTGGTGCATGGGTACATCCATTTTGACTTGAGATATTGCTTGTATACTAATTAGTAGTAACATTTTGGCATTGTGTTTATGCATTAATACTTGGTTTGGACATATACACTAATGGTTCCATTAGAGCAATTTGTGCATGGGTGAGTATTGCAATGCATTCATATTCATACTATGATGGTTTACCTGTGATGCTATTTGAAAATTTGAAAAATTATTTGGATTCAGAAGATTGTTGAACTGGGTTGGATTAGGATTGTTGAGAGATAGGACTTGATTGTTAGGATATGAGAAATGTGGTTGAGATTGTTGAGGTTCTTGGTTGAAAGGTATAAAATTATTGTCAAATCGGTGCCAACATTTGGTTGCAAAGTGTCCATCCTTGCCACAAATTTTACGTTGTGGTCTTGATGGATTAATGTTCCTTCCTCTTCCTCTATGAAAACCTTATTGATTATGATAGTTTGTGAAGGGTTAAACATGCCATAGGCTTGATTTGTTGGCTGGTTATAGTTTATAAGAGGCTGATTTGTATACCTATTTAGGTTTTTAGGATCAAGATTGCTCATCAAAAGTGAAGGTTAAACAAATTGGTTAAGGATTTGGGATCTACCAGCAAAATTTACATTATCTACAAAATTAAGAGTCACCTGTCTTCCAAGATTGGCTTGTAGGTTAGTAAGATTTGCGGTGGGAAGTAAAGTGACTTTTGTATTTCTTCTTTCTAGTCTACTCTTATGATTGAGTAGTTTGCAATATTTCTTCCAGAGTTAAATCTGCTTCTTAGACACTGGTCACAATAGAATCATACTCAGCATCTAATCTATTTAGGATCGTCATAATTTGATCTTCCTCTGATATTGCACACCTTGCTGATGTTAGTTGAGATGCTAAAGATTGCACCTTCTACACATATTCACTTATAGTTTGAGCATCCTTTTTGATAGCACTCATTTCTTCCTTGTATTGCATTATTCTTGCATGTGAATGTGATAAGAAATAACTCTCCAAACATGCCCATATTTTCGCACTTGTTTCACAATTAGAAACCTTCTTCACAAATTCGTCATTCATTGTGCTAATTAGCCATGATCCTATCATTTGATCCTGTTTGACCCAAAGCTTACGTTGGACATTTATTGCATGATCTAGTGTTATTCTTGGTGGACATCTTGTAGTTCCAGTTGCAAATCCCTCGTGATCATAACTTTTCAAGATTTTGAGCACTTATTTTTGCCAAAAATTATAGTTTTCCTTGTTCAATTTTATGGATGTTACTTGACTGTGAAACAAAATTATCTCTGTTTGTTCTACACTTCTGTTGTTCATTATTCTCTGATTTTCTTGCTCAACCATTCTTGGGTTTTCTTCTCTGATTTCTTCTTGCTCATTCCTTCTATGCTCCATTTTAGCATTGGCTTTCAAGGAGATATGATACAATGTAAAGATTGATACTCTTAAACTGATTTTATAAGAAACAAAAGTTTGAAGAATGCTTTCTGTGCTGTTGCTTTTGGTATTCTCGAATGAAAAAGAAAATACAATCATTTTCTGCTATAAACAGTAGATACAGTACAAAGGAAAAACAAGAGAAAAGCTTGTAACAACTTTTAACAGAAATTCAATTACAAAACAATTAATCCTATCCTTCTATTATAAACTGAAATCTAAAGCTAAGAATCTTCAATCCATGCTATTCTTGATAACCAATCAAATGATAACACAATCTATCCTTCAAGTATTTAAACACACACTCATATGAAAGCATTCCATTGGTTCCTTGTAAACCTTACTGGATCCTTGTGCCAATCTCTGCATAGCTTTGGTAAGATGTTTCCTTGTTGTATCTTCACTATAAGATATACACCTGCCTTGTTATTGGCTGTTCACTATAGGGCATTACAGAACCATCTAATCTCCAAACTCTACTTCAGCTACCTTCCTTACACAAATTCCAATCCCAAAGCTCTAGCTATCATTTTGCCCCTCAAAAGATCCTCTATGGGAACACTACTTAGCTTGTCCTACCACTTTGTGAAAAAATCAAAAATCCTTTTTGATTCAAACGTTTAGCCATCTGCAAAAGCTCCTGAATTTCTTGATGTATTTTAGCCATTGCCACCTCATTGGAATTCCTCATATTTAATGAGTGAGAACTCTGGCTTTCTGGAAGCTGTTTGTTAGCCAAATTCCTTACTAGTGATCATTTATGAAAGGGTAAAGATGGTCTACATTGAGTACAAAGGTTAAAAAGGCTTTCATATTTGAATTGAATATAAATTGAAGAGCTTTATATTTGGCCATTTAGGAAAACATGTCTAAAACTTTTGCAGGATGGAACCGAAGGTTTTATGCGCATTAATGTTAAACGCAATGTGAGATTTTTTGTCTTAAAAAGAAATATTATTACTAATTAGATTCAACACAGATTATAGCAAAATATTATTGGGGTAAAACATGACTTGGAATAAAACCATCAACAAAACTATCATAAACCTATTTACTAAAAAATGAGTAGCACTATTATTACATCTAGGAATCTAAGAAGCAATTGACATACTATAAATTTCCAATAACCATTTACTTGATTTATGAAAATCTGTGACTCTTAAGAAATTTGTACATAGTTATCAAACATTAAGGTCTTTATAATATTTCTTTTTATTATCACACAGTTTTGAACTTTTTCCCTAAAACCACGTGAATAGAGAAAAGTAGACCAAACGTTTCACCTACTTCTGCACAATTACCCAAAAGAAATTTACTCTAACATCTTAGGATTTGTTCATTAAAATCTATTATAACCACACCATCAATAAGAGTATTGTTGAAAACAATAGTATCAAAATTTATTTTAATAGTTTCTTCCGAGAAATAAGTGGCGGTAGATATAGGTGAGAATCTTCAATCAAAAGTCCTAAAAACAGTTACTTTTCAAATTAGAATTAAAAACAATTCTAAAGCTAAAAAATATTAAATCTAAATTGGAGAAGATAAGATGAAGGTTAGGATATTTGAATAAAAAATAAGATCATTTCCAAGCTTCCAAATAGTTCAAGTGAAAGAAAGGTATTAAGGATGAAGTCACTATGAGTTAAATCATTAGGAATAAAAGTATTTCTAGACTTAAAGATTTTCTTGAAAAGACCATCCTAAGAGAAAATATATAAATCTTTTAATTTAGAAGTGAAAGACCAATGAACCCAAATACAATGGGTAATCTAACATTGACATAAAATGTGATTTGAAGTTTCAGGATGAATGTGACATAAAGGAGATAACACACAAGATAAATGAATCCTTTGAGCAATGTTATATCTAGTAGTAATACAATTAGAATAAAGTTTTCAAATAAAAACTATAATTTTGTCATGAATTTTAAAAATTCCAAATTAGTTTGAATAAGCAATAGGTACTCTTCTTAAAATTATATCTTTGTAAGTAAACTTAGTGTTGAAATTACCTTTGAAATTAAGTGTCCAAAACTTGGAAATCATTTTGTTTTCAACTGGGGGGAAGTTTTGTAAGAAAAGAACATACATTAGCACCATATATGAATAACCAACTGAAAACTCCATCCAATGTTGCAAGCATTGAGTAGCTCATAAACATTAGTAGGGTAATGATACAATTGATCGAGGTAAATTAAAGGAAAAATGGGCCTAAATTCAATAGTCCAAGGAATTCAGGGATCACACCAAATATTAATTGATTTATCATCTCCAATATTCATACATGTTCCATTTTTCAATAACTCTCTAGAATAAAAAATACCTTTTTAGATGAAAGAATTAGACGATCTAACTTCATAGTCAAAAAAATCTTTCGACTATTCGTATTTAAAATGAAACATTTGAACTCATGATTTGTTATCATTATTATAAAACTACCATCTTAATTTAAAAATAAAACTTAAATTGATGTCTTCAAGTTTACAAAAGCCAAAGCCACCAACATCGTTAGGAAGACAAATTTGATTCCATTTGTAAGGTAAAAAACTTGAATTATCCTTCCAAAGTTTGTACACCACCAAAATTTTCTTATTATAGCATCATCCTTTTCACAAAACATTTTATGAAATTTGAAATTTCTCATAGAATAAGTTGTAAAAATAAAAGAACAAATTTAAAACATATCACCTTATTAGCCTTTGAAAGTAATCGAGATCTCCAATTATCAATTATCAATTATAAATCTGGAAAAAAATTAGTGCTAAAATATGGAATAATATATGTTAAAATATTAGATAAGATATACTTTAAATTATAGCTAGAATCTTTAGCATAAAAGAGAGCATAAAATCTATTTTAAAAGATATTAGATAAGATATACTCTAAATAATAACTTAAATCTTTAGCATAAACGATAGCATAAAATCTATTTTAAAAGAATTCTTCTTTAAATAGAAGTCTTCTTAATTAGTGGGTATTATTAATCCTATTTGTCATAGAAAAGATATTTATCAATCATATAGGAGTTTTCTTAATTAATGAGTATTACTAATCATATTTGTAATAGAAAATATATTTATCAATTACATAGGATTAAGAGTTTTAATTTTTCCTATAAATAAAATACATTGCTCATTGTTTCAATCAACCACACAAGTGCATTATTCTACTCTTCTTAATTTCTCTCTCTTGTTTTACAAATATAAGATCATAATTATTTAGGCTTATTTATTTAGTTAATCTATCAAATATTGGTGGTTATGTTTGATTGATTAATAATCCTAATTATTTTATGATATTTTGATAATATGTTTTTATGAATTTTTCTTTATTTTTGTTCTTAAACTGTTAGATCAAATAATTATTTTTTCCATATCATAGTTATTTGATTTTATTATTAATATTTAAAGAAGCTATTTTTATTGAACTTATGCTTGATATTTTTGCTCTAGGATTTACTAGTTGATTTGATTTAAGTGGCATATATTTTGAACCATCTAGTTAGAATTATTCATTATTCAATCCAATCTAGAACACACACGGGCACTTGTGTTTTTGTGCTAACCATTTTACAGTTAATTTGGTAACGTATCTGATTGGCGAGAAGTTTATTGGAACGTTGGTCTGAAAACCGCTCACGCTAGTATTTGAAACTGTGAAAACAGAGCAGGAGCTCGTAAGTAAAACACAATAGGGCAGTATCCTAAGGAGGATAGCATAAGACCGAGTTTGTACTTAAACATTTGATTTTCATAGTGGAAATTTAGGTGGACCAGTGGTTTTCCTCTTAGGTTATTGTTGTGGCCTAGGTTGTTTCCACCTAAAAATATCGTCTATTATTCTTTGATTTTTGCACTTTATTCTTACACACAATTACATGTCTAGCTACTTTGTTTAAGTTATCAAATTATAAATTGATAAAAATTAAAAATAACTTATCCATCATCTCTCTAGGTTAATCAGATTTATATCTTATAAACTTTCATCTGTACTTCTCTATTTGTGAAGAAAAAGTATGACCAAGATATTTAACTCCTCCTAAGGCTTATGAAATACCCAAATGAGATTGAAACTGTGATCTCAGATGACTAGAAATGTTTCTTGAATAGAAAATACATTATTCGAATAAATTAACCTTCTAACCTAACCAAGAAAAATAATTGAGTAATTATTGAAGAATAATATTTACCTCCGACATATTTTCCCCCCACAAAAGAGAATTAAATCATTTGTATATATTAAATGACTAATAGCAAGAGTATTTCTAGTAATTTTAATTCCATTCAAATCTAAATTTGTCTTAGCAGAAATAATCTACTCAAAACTTTAGCTCCAATAATAAACAAATAGGAAAATACACCTTGCTTTAAACCTATACCAGGGATAATATTTCCAAAAGAAATACCGTTATGTAGTAAAGAATAAGAAACAATGCTAAGACAAGTATAAATTAGGTTGTAATTTTTTTATAAAAAGCCAAGGAGTCTCATAATTTTGAAAATAAAGTTCCACTATATTATGTCATAAATATTTTGCATATCCATTTTAATTCCCATTAAACCACCTCTTCATGATTTTCCTTTGATAGTATGAACAACTTCTTAAGCAATAATAACATTTTCAAAAATCCATCTTTCAAGAATGAAAGATAATTAAAAAGGAGAAATAAATTTATTTAGATAGTCACTTATTCTCTTAGAAAGAATATTGGAGATGATCTTATAAATAAAAAAAAGTGGTGAACTTGATAAGGATTATTGACTTTATCAATTAAAGTAATAAAAAAATTATTTAAAATTGGATTGAGAAGTCCAACTTTGCAAATGTCTTGAACAAATCTTACAAACTTTTACCCAAAATATCTCAATAATTTTTATAAACAAAAACTAGAATACCATCTCGATTAGGAGCTTTAAAAGAACCCATCTTGAATAACACATTTTTTATTTCACCCTCGTCGCAAAGATCATTATTATCTTCAAGTTAATACACTAAGAAAATAGAAGATGAAATTCATTATTTAAACAAGTAGAATCATCATAAGAGGACTCAAAGACATCATCAAAATGATTGATAACAATAACCAATGTCATTTTTATTTGAAAACCATCCGTCATCGATTTGTTTGATATTAAGAATGATATTTCTTCTTCTTCTAATCAAAGTTGAAGTATGAAAAAACTTGGTATTATAGTCTCCTACAAGTAACTAAATTTTCCTAGATTTTTGCTTCCAATTCTACTTTAATACTCATTAATATCCTTCAAAAACTATTTTTCAAGAGAATTATTTTTATCAATTATAAAATCACTTTGAACTTTTAATAGAAGATCTTCAATAACTTTCAATCTCTCCTCATAATAACCAAAATAATGTCCATTTCACCATTTGAAATCCTTAGCTAATTGAATAGAATTTGAATGGAAATAGATTGAATAACAAGATTCTCAAAACTCTTTCAAGCTTGATTGATAGCATTCTTGCAAGAAGGATCCTTGCTGAAAGCTTCACAAAATATGAAGGGATTATTAGTCAAATTCAAAGGACTATGCAGATTCAACATAATAGAAGCATGATTTGAAGCTCTAATTTGTAAATTATTTACAAAAGCATTAAGAAAAAGATTGATCCATATTGAAGAAACAAGAGTTCTATCAATCCTTAGTTTGATATTATGTCTACTTTTTCTTTTATTAGTCCAAGTGAAAGGTAAACCAAAAAAATCTAAATCAATAGCTTCAACTTTATCCATGAATTCTCTTAATCTATTTGGTAAAGAAATAACAAGTAAGCCCCCTTATTTTCACTCTGATTTAAGAACTCAGTCAAGTCCCCAATGCACATACAATTACTATTAGAAACACTTGCAAGAGCAATAAGATTTGTCCAAAAGTCATCTTTAAAATTCTCGTAACAAAGGGAAATAACATGTTGATCAAAAGTCACAACACAGAATCGAACACCTAGTTTTTACATTATACATAAAACTTTAGCACTATCCAAAGTAGGAACACAAAAACAACCAAAATAGCCTAAGCGTTTCTAAACAGAAACACAATAACTACTACTAGCTTTAGTCTCCGAAACAAAGATACAATCAGGATATAAGTATTAATCAACCTATGTAAATACTTAATAGGAGAGGATTAACTAATCCATGATAATTCCAAGATAACATTTTCATTTAATAGTTGGAACTAGATAAGTGCCGCTTCCTCACCCATTTAGATCGTAAATATAGTAGTTGATAAAGTGATTGCAGTAGCTACAGTAATAAGAGGCTTTCTCTGGGAAAAACTAAGAAATTAAGAGGCTTTCTCTGCATAAACTAGATTTAATCATAGGGGATTGTAGAAGAAAAGAATCTGGTAAAGGAAAAGTAATATATTGAAGATCTGCAGTAATAATGAGATACGCAGAGAAATAAGTGGGAAGATGAAAGGTCAATAATGGGAAATTAAAAACCAGATGAATAAGGGAAGCTGATAAGATGAAAGGAAAGTAGAAAATGATATTTGAGAAAGCTTGAAGAAAAAATGGATTAGAAATGGGAAAAACCAGACATGCAAAAAGCATGAAAGGGTACCTTCAGAGGAACAACAACTTAATTTGTAGGAACAGAATAAGGACCACGACACAGAAATTATTAAGTAAAAAGAGAGAGTTGAAAAGAATATGACTAAAGAACACAAAGAAACGTTAAAAGGAAAAAGATTTGGTTTGAATGAAATGGACCGACACCACTGCTAAAACCAATTCATTTTAAGGTATGCTAACAGACATCATTGATCAAATACACAACTTCATTCATTGCCTCAATTTATATTACAATACCAATCATTTGGGCTAATTTGAGGGAGTTAATTGGTTTCATTCAGGCGAAATGAACACCGTGAGCTTGGACTCATAAATTAGTATCAAAATTGAGTTCAGAGATTGTTAGATTTGGATTCCATTTTTTTTTAAAACAAGCATCCACTTACATGCCGTATCTTTTTTCTCAAACAAGATCACGATTTATTTATCTATTCTTCCATTCTAGTACTTTTATAATATACAATGTTGAAGAATGAACACCCCCCCCCCCCCCCCCCCCCCCCTCAAGAAGTGAGGAGAACATAACTATTCATCTTTTTTAAAGAGAAAATCTAGTTGTCATTTTAGAGCTCTATTATCACATTGAATAAGGACTCTAAACACGAAATCTTCTATATATCATGCATAGAAACTAAGCTAAACATGATTATCCAATAACGACTCTAATACTTTTCCACATCTTTACTTTATATATCGTGCATAGAAGCTAAAGCTACAGAACGGCACATATATGTCTACCGGGAACGATACAGAAGCAAACAAAATGTAAACAAGAAAAAAAGACTTGCCATAGAATCAGAAAAAGGGATACATCTTAGAAACATCAATATTACAAATATTTTTCGTTGACATGTTAGATTTTCATTAGATTTAGTTACGTGTGTTCTACTACTTATCAATAACGATACGTTAGATCATTTTAAATTCATCTTTAATTTGAAAGATAAACTTTTCCCTTTAGAAATTTGATACAACGAAGATTGCATTAGTCTCACATCGTTTATGAAGCTAAGTGACAAAGTGCTTATAAGGGTTAAGTATTCTCTAAATATCATGACACATTTTAGGGTGTTAGGCAACTATATCCTAGGAACAAAGTTGTGACGTCCCATTGAACTGTCAAGTCATGGTCGTGATCCCACTGAACTGTCAAATCATAGTCGTGATCCCACTGAACTTGCAGTTATGAACCAAAACGGACAATATCGTGTCACGTGAAGTAAGATCCAACCCCGATGTCTGTAGAATGGAGCAATCCTCCTGCATCAGTTGGTATCAGAGCCATGACCCAACTAGGTCATGTGGGCTTGCGATCTTCTTACTAGGACGTAAGGCTTCCTAAGTGGGGGTATATGATGTAGTGAAGACTGCATCAGTCTCACATCGCTTATGACGCTAAGTGGTGAAGTGCTTATAAGGGGTAGGTACTCTCTAAATGACATGACGCATTTTAGGGTGTTAGGCAACTACATCCTAGGAACAAAGTGGTGACGTCCCGCTGAACTGTCAAGTCATGGCTGTGAGCCCGTTGAACTTGCAGTTGTGGATCAAAACAGACAATATCGTATCACGTGGAGTACGACCCTAGCCCGTTGTCCCCTAGATGTAGCAATCCCATTGCATCAAAATTCTAAAATCCCAAGATTTGAGCAAATAAAATGTTATGATGAGAACTTATTCAATTCGTCATCACACTTGAACTCGATGAGTCGTACTCATCAAAATCAAATTAATGATAGTTTTAATTTTATTCCATAAACTTTGATTTGTGTAGGAATTATACAATCAAAGACTTCCCTATCAAGAAAATTAAGATCGAGAAATATGAAAAGTAGATTTTTTTCACTAAGAAATATGAAAAGCAGATTTTTTCACTATGAACACTTGATTAATTTATAATTTTATATTAATATATTAGTTCCAAATTTATAATAATTTCTTTTCTTTTCCAATATACATTATATGTTCAACTATTACTTTATATATGTTTGGTATTAAATGGATAATAGGCATACGACCTTAGGTGTGCAGGTACCCCACTATGGTATATTGAGGTAACATGACCAGTTCAACAATGACCTGGGCCCAATAGGCTTGGTAAAACACATTACCCCATCGAAAGAATATCTCGTTATCCAAGTACGAGGTCCTAGGCTTCAAGATCTTACGTGTTAACCCTATTATGACGACTTGATCATGGTTTTCCCTTCCTATGAATGACTTGAAGAAAAGCTACTTAGGAATTTAAAGCAAACCATATGTAGCGATCTTCCTTATATGCATATAACGACCTGATGTAACGCATCGGTCTTCTTTCTTATGATATTAGTTTGCATATCATTTTAATGTGTAGTCAGTACTTCCAGGTCGCTTATATGCACCCTTCTATGTGCTTAAAATGTAATACACATGTATATATACCCCTTAAATGAGGAGAATACATGATCCAATTTAGTTGTTCAATTTCTTACTTCTCATTAAAAATCACTAGAATCTGAAACTTGAAATTCTCTCTAAACAATTGGCGACGTCTGTGGGAAACTCAATTTTTTTTAGTCCAGCATCTGAGAATTGCTTTTATTTTAAGAGAATTAACTAGTGTTTTGATTTATATAACTTCATATGGATCATCCGTCCATAGTTAATGTACAGACAGACGACCTCATTCCAGTGGCAAGAGAATTCGACCTTAATGATAGGGAGCACCACTCCTCATCCATCAGGTCACTATCGAATCACGACTTAATGACTACTTCAACTAGCAAGGAACAAGTTTCAACCTTTCGCGATGTGGGTCCATCCACTCAAGCTACATGACCTTATGGTATTTCCCCACGTTATAGCTAGGATAACCCTCCTTATTAAAGAGATGCAATGATACAAGGACTTCAAAAATAGATTATAGAATTGCAATAAGCCTTCATCGAATGCCAAAAGGATAACAAAGAGTTAAGATCTTATTTAGAACAAAATGCATGCTCAGACACAAAGAGTTCCTTTTTTACACCCTCTAATCCTCGGATAGTATGTCAACCCTCCAGAAGAGAGCATATACCTCGTGCATTTGAACCATATCGAAGTATAGGTTGTGAGCAATGCCCATACATAGTTTCTTATCCTTCTATGGTTGGGGGACTTCCTATGCAAATCCTTCGACTTATGGACCAATAATTGGATAAAAGATTAAAAGAGATGGAAGAAAAAATGTGGATAAAGGTTAACTATAGATTTGCAAGATAGGAAAAGGCAAAGCCTTGGGGTGATATTGAAAATGTTTGTAATCAATTATCTACGTCACCTTTCTTGAATCTCATTGAGTTAATAGTGCCTCCCCCAAAATTTAGTGCCCCTAAATGGCTCACATATAAAGGAACCAAAGATCCAATTACACACGTTCTTCAATTCAAAATGGCCATGGTTGTAGTCAGCCTATTCGAAGATAAGCGGGAATCAATGTACTGCAAACTATTTACAGCTACTTTCCAAGATTCGGCCCAACAATGGTTTATGGAGTTACCCCCTAAGAGTATTGTGAGTTTTGACACTCTGGTCAAAATATTCATTACCAACTACGCTTGCAACAAACCTATCAAGAAAGAGTCTCAACACTTATTCTCAATCATCCAAGATGAGGATGAGACAATTAAGGCATACATGTAAATATTCAAAATAGAGAATATGGAAATTCACCAATGCCCTGATTATATAGCCATAGAAGCTTTTAGAAAAGGAATAAAGCATGATAATGGCCTTTTTATAGAACTGACAAAATCCACACCACGTTCCTTAGACGTAGTTTATGAGGAAACCCAAAAATTTGTTAATGTAGAAAGGGAGATGAAATCAAGAAAATGGTTGGCCAATAAAAACCAAAGATGACCCCCCTTACTAAGAAAGAAGAAAACAGAAGGCCTATTGGAGATAAACATCCTATTTTTTCCCGTTTCAAACCCATCTTTAGGCCGAAAGGTAATCTAGACACTTAGGGTTGTGCCCTATCTCCCTTTCGAGGACCCCCCTTATGCGTCACATTGGTGGAAGTAGTACGCCGAATGGAACGACTCAATAATATGAATTGTCCACTGACCATGAAAGCTTCGCTTAGAAAACCCAACAAATATTACGCATTCCATAGAGCAATGAACTCAAGATTGTCGTCATTTAAAGTGGGAGATTGAACACCTCCTTTCAGAAGGATATTTAGGGGTAATTATTGACAAAGCTAGGAATCCACGAGAAGAGATCCAGAGAGAGAACCCAGATCAAAGAGTCATGGCACCAGCCAAACCAATTCCAATTCAGAATGAACCAAATAGAGCACACCTCATTCCACCAGGGGATGTACGGATAATACATACCATACATGGTGGTCCTACCATGGCCAGGCACTCTAGAAATTCTAGGAAGAGATATGCACCGGAGGCTCGAGATATGGGAAATTTGGTATACAGCCTGAGACCCAAGAGACCTATTTATCCAATCACCTTTGAAAGCAGAGAATGCCTACATCCCTATGACGATCCTTTAGTGATAATAGTGCAAATCGCTCATTGTGAGATACGTCGGATACTCGTTGACAATGGTAGCTCGTCTGATCTCTTAGACTTATCTGTTTTGCTTGACATAAGCATAGACCCTAAAGAAATCACTCAACAATAAATTCTGTTGGTTGGTTTCAATGGCAGTGTAACAATGCCAGTAGGGACCATACGCCTACTAGTTTCAATAGAAGGAGCTATAGTTTGATAACCTTCGTCATTTTTAATACCCCCACCTCTTATAATTCTATTTTAGGATGCCCGTGGATACACAAAATGAAAGCGGTGCCTTCAACGTATCACCAATTGATTAAATATCCTATCGCTAATGAGATATGACAAATTTAGGGGGAACAAGATAGGGCACAGAGCTGTTATCACGCTGCTATGAAGAATACGCTACCCCCAAACCTTGAAATAGAAATTAAAGATAAAATTCATCCTAAAAAATTTAAGAAACTGCATACAAGTGAACATACTACCATAGAGGTCCATGGAAAATATGATATGGTCCTTATAGGAGACAGGGAGAGCGATCAATATGTTAAAATCAATGGTACACTACCTCCTTCATTTAAAGTTACCCTTGTCAATTTTTTGAAAATAATAGGGATTTGTTCGCTTGGAAACCTGAGGACATGCCCAGTATAGACTCAAATATCATCTCCCATGAGTTATGCTTAGATCATACCAAAAATCTAGTCCAACAAAGAAAGAGGAAATTTGCTAGAGATAAGAATGAAATCATAAAAAAGAAGATCGAGTCCTTGAAAAATGTGGGTTGGGTTCGTGAGGTTAGGTATCCAACCTGGCTATATAATGTGGTGTTAGTAAACAAAGCAAGAGGCGAGCACAGAATGTGCATGGAATTCCCATATTTGAATAAGGCAACACCAAAAGATTGCTTCCCTTTTTTCGAATATTGACCAATTGGTAGATTCCACGACTGGATTTGAATCAATGAGCTTTATGAACGCTTATTCAGGCTACCACCAAATCCGAATGCATCCCAAAGACAAAGAAAAATAGCATATATCACAAAAGAAGGGACGTTCTGCTACACAAAGATGTCATTCGGTTTGAAAATTTTCGATATTACTTATCAAAGGATAATGAATAAGATGTTTTAAAACCAAATTGGACAAAACATGGAGGTATGCACTGATGACATGCTGGTCAAAACTAAATGCAATAAATACCATATTAATGACCTCCAAGAAGTATTCACCATAATTTGGAATTATAAAATGTGGCTCAACCTGAAAAAGTGTGCTTGGCGTAGCCTTAGGGAAGTTTTTGGGATACCTAGTCATGTCGAGAGGTATCGAAGCAAATCCAGATAAAATTTTAGCCATAGTCAACCTGAAATCCCCTAGCTGCCTCTAGGAAATCCAACAGTTGAATAGGCATATTGCAGCATTAAGTCAGTTCATTTTTAAATGCACCAAAAAATGCCTACCGTTCTTTTGGCTACTAAAATAGAACACAAAATACCTTTGGGATAGTGAGTGTGAACAAGCTTTCTGGTCCATTAAAGATTACTTGGGAAGAGCACTTCTTTAAGTCAGTCCCATGGTGGGAAAAGACTTATACATGTATATGTCCTTCACGAACAAGGCTACCAATGCCGTATTGGTGGTTGACCGCGAGGGAATCCGTATTATGTGAGTCATTCACTGAAAAGAGCACAACAACAATATCCTCCTTCAGATAAGGTAGCATTTACTATCAGAATGACAACACAGAAACTCAGACATTATTTTGGTGCACACAAGGTAGTGGTTCTTACCTCATATCCCTTGAAACAAATCTTGGGCAAACCTGATCTATCCGACCATCTCTCCCCAATAGCTATTGAGTTAAGCGAATTTGAAATACATTATAAACCTTTGGTCGAGATCAAAGGACAAGACCTCGCAGATTTTATCGCATAATGGACACACGAGAACACCCAAGATGGCACTTTAATACGTGCGATAAGGTCAACCCCCATAGGAGAAATACCTTCCCTTAAAGCGGAGCTATGTAAGGTATATGTGGATGGAGCTAGTAGTTGGAATAGTTATATTCACCCTGATGGGAGCCTTAATAGAACAATGCCTTCGGATCACTTTCCAAGTGACCAATAATTTAGCGAAGTAAGAAGCCCTACTTTTGGCGTTACAACAATTGATAGCCCTTGGAGCTAAGAAGGTATTAATTCATAGTGATTTGCGGCTAGTAGTAAACCAAGTCAATGATGATTTTGAAGCTAAGGAGGAGAGAATTAAACTCCATGTACAAGAGGTGAAGAAAGTAAAATCAATGTTTGAAACTTTTTAGATCAAGTAGATTCCACTGGGAGAAAATGGCCATGTTGATTCCTTGGCCATGTTGGCATCTACGGTAAACTCAGGTTCAAAGAGAGTCATCCCAGTATCTTTCTTATCAAGACCTAGTGTTACTGCAAGTGAAATAAAACTTCAAACTTAAACGAACATCATATGCACTATTCATGATTCTTGGTTTAAGCCATATACAAAATATCTTATCAACGGTAATCTCCCAGAAGACAAACACTTAGCTCGTAAACTCATAACAAAAGTAGGGAGCTACGTTATCATTTAGGGAGTTCTATATAGGAATAATTGTAGTGGCCCGTGGTTAAAATGCCTACCTGCAGTTGAGGCTCAGATGGTCTTGAGTGACCTACATGACTGGCAATGTTGAGCTCATTCTAGAGGAAGAACACTCTCGCAAAGGATTATCTGGCAGGGTTACTACTAGCCTATGCTTCTTAAAGATTGCATCTCTTATGTCAAAAGGTGCGATAAGTGCCAACGACATGCCAATGTGCCACACCATCCGAGCACTGATCTAAGATCTATTATTAACCCCTGGCCATTTCAGAAATGGGGTTTGGATATCGTGGGACCATTACCCATCGCTTCAGGCCAAAAAAGGTTTTGCATCATGGCAACTAATTATCTCACTAAATGGGTAGAGACGGAACCTTTAGCTCGAATCCAAGAATTGGATATAGAGAGATTCATATGGCGCAACATTATATGCAGATATGGTCTACCTCGTGAACTAGTTAATGATAACGGTAGACAGTTCACCGAACAAAAAATAATATCTTTCTACGATAAGAAGGGTATCAAATTATCTCACTCCACCCCTTATCGACGGCAAGCAAATGGTCAAGCTGAGTCATCCAATAAGACCCTCATTAATATACTACAAAAATGTTTAGAGAGGGCTAAGGGAAAATGGGTTGATGTGTTACCCGGTGCTCTTTGAGCCACACGAACTACTCCCAGAATGGCAATAGGAGAAACTCTTTTCTCCCTCGTTTACGGCACTGAAGTAGTCATACCTTTTGACATATAAGAACCCACCCTCCGATCCAATATCGACCATGAATATAATTACTACCTACGACAGGAGGACTTGTTATTATCTGAATAAAATGAGAAAAGGATTTAATAAGACTTGAATCACAAAAGAGAACACTCCAAAAGACATATAACAAATTTGTTAAGCACAAGAGTTTTGGTATTGGAGAATGGGTTCTGCGAAGAGCACTAGGAAAAAAAGTTGAAACTAACGTTGGAAAATTTGCCACAACATGGAAAGGTCCATATCAAATATATGATATCACACTAGCAGGCTCTTACTTGATAGAACGTGATATTATAAAGGAGGCTCTGAGTTGGAATGGAGAACTCCTCAAAACATATTACATGTAAATGCTTTGTACACAACGAGTACTTGTAGATGAGATGTACAATTATCTTCTGATCAGTTGACGATGGCAAGGTTTAATGAACCCCAAGCTATAATTAGTGCAATGACATTCTCACTTGGGATACATGATTTATCCCATGCCTCATGATTGGAGGTGGAGTCCATTGACCCCTCCTCCACTCAAGATGCAAAATATGCTCAAAAGAGAGCAATCATGCTTTGGGTATCTTATTTTGTGCCCCCAAGTTGGAAAGAGTCATTTGACCTTCTCGCTTGAGATGCGATACATGTCCCATTGCTTCATGATTGGAGGTGAAGTCCCCTAACCACCTCATTCGAGATGATGGATATGTCTCATGCTTCGTGATTAGAGGTGGAATCCCTTGACCCCTCCCCCCCACTCGATATGTGGGATATTTCATATGCCTTATGATTAGAGGTGGAGTCCCTTGACCCCCCCACTCGAGACGCCAGATACTACTTCATTAAAAAAAAGGTAGATCTAACGATTACCAAATCAATTACTCCATCTCATATTACAAATTGTTATCAAACTTTATTACAAATTATTACTAATATTATACGAGTGTCGTATTTCTTCTTTGTTAACGATAATCGCTAACATATTACAATTGTCTTCGTGATAGGAACTTCATGGTTGTTTTTTATCAAGCGCTATATGTTTCCAATATTCCACTAATTTGTGCAATCTGTCCCCTTCTTCTTTGTATCTTTCATGTTCAAGATGTGCTAATTTCAAGTCTTCATGAGAGTCTGCTAAATCTTGTGTCAATACTTTACATCGTGATTTCCATATGCATAATTCTTTATCCAGGCATTCACTTGCTTCTCGACACATTGTAGCCTCTTTTCTACATCTTTCGCCACGACTATGACCTACAATAAAAAGCATATCACATAGAATATTAATGAATTAATATATTTCACAAAGAGTAAATACGTCCACTACATTGTGAACTATTATGTCATAAACACTTACATCTTACATCAAACATGCGCCTCACTATCATGTGCCACATTGTTCCCCCCTCTCTCTTGCGGGATGTGTAGATGGATGGACAATCTTCGGGCACTCCAAAATGATGATATAATTCTTCTTGTGCATGAGGTACATTAAACGTACCATCTTTGAAGAGATATTTCACACCGCTAGTCTCAACCTTCTCTTTTTTAGGAGGATATATACTTTGTAAAGGCTTAATACCCTCCCTTGATAAGGACACCTCATTCAGAGATAATTTCTCAATACACGACCTGCTCATATGTAGAGAAGTAGACACCCCTCCTTCGGACGACTTAGTAATTGTTGGGTGCTTTTCATTTTTTTCTCCCTTTGCGACTTTGGGAGGGGCTTAGTTAACCTCCTCACTATGAGAAGGAGAAATAGCTTGTTTTCCTACATTAGGCAAAACTTGCATTGTGAGTAGAGTTGTTTGATTTATCTTCTCACTGTGAGTAGAAACAGTTCATTCCCCTATCACAGGGAGTACTCTTGTGGATGGTAGTGACCCCTTTTCAAACAAATCATTCAAATTTACTTTACTATAATCCATTTAAAAACTAAACGGACTAAGATTATTTCTTGAAATTTATCAGGTCGCTCGGTATTATTGTATCAAGTCAACGCGGCCTCAAATCCTCTAAATTATGTGATCTATGCTAACAATAAAAAAGAGAGACTTCAATCCTAGCAAAATATATAGAGGTACGTAGAAATAAATGCAACATTTAAAATTAATTTCCAGTCCCAAAATTTTTCATTTCATTTGATTTTACAAAATAAATCAATTAAATCCATTAAGGAGTGGCATCTTCTACCACCCCCTCAGGTTGACGACTTGGGGTGGCCTCTGTATTATGAGGTGAAGCTTGAGGAGTAGCAGCTCCAAATGTCTTGGACCTATTGCTTTGAAAAGCTCACATCAAAGCCAGGTAAGGCGCAGTTAACTCTAGTTTTTTAGCCTAAGCTTTAAGGTTTTTTACTACAAAGCACGTACCACTATGATAAGCTTTAGTGCACTCCGTTATTAAGGTATCTACCATTATAGATAGAGATCTAACCTAGCTCGACATGGCAACCATTTGCTCTTGTAGAGTGTTTTTCTTTTCCTCGGCCTCCTTAGAATGTTTTTCGAAGTGTTTAGTTGCTTCACCCTTCTCAAAACAATAGGTGTCCACTTTTATTAAATTCTCCACTTTGTCAATAACCTCGTTTTCCATGTTCAAATTTTTTGTATCTTTTTCGGCGATCAAGATATCTTTGTCTTTTACCGACTTCTCATATTTGGCTATCTGTAAGCAACTAGCTTGAACCTCACGCTTGTAGCCCCTGAGGGATAGCTTGCCTTCCCTCGCCAAAAACACCGCCTACAAATGAGATAAGTTAAAAATTAATATATAAAGTTTATTTAGTAAAAGCTTTAAACGGAGAACTAATGAAACTATTCACCTAAAAAAGACGATATGCTAGTGCTCCCATGGGTCCCCCCCTTCACTCTTGTGGGCCGCTCTAACTTGAAACCTTTCAGCTTCTGTCCCAAAATGCTGAAATAGATCTCTCTTAAGATTAGTTCGCCCAAATATCCCCTCGTCAAAATAAGTAACGAGGGCCTCTAGGACCACGGTATCCTTCAGGATGACCTCGTCAAATTCAAAGTCGTCCATATCCATCGCCTCCATTTCGGGGGTATACTCCCTGACTTTTCTCTTCTTTGAAACCTCTGGTTCGCAAGGTGAGAACGAGCTCGAATTACCCAAGGTCATTGGAGGCATTGCAACTTCAGTAGTTACAACGACCTCTAAATCCACAAAGAAATCGTCTCGAGTGGGTGAATGGGTCATGCGCTCCAGACGAGGATAAGTGGAAGCTAGCTCTTGCACACCTGAAGTGTCAATTAGATCTCCTAAATCGACATGTGAGTAGCCCATTCCTGCAATAATTTCACCAATGATGTATAAATATATACATAACGAACATATATAAACATATAACATAAAAATAAAAAAACGACCTTGTATTCGTTTGTGTAACCTCGCCACACCCCGAACTTCTTTAAGAGAGCTATAGTCAGGTTATCGCGATAGCCTTCATTTGAGGTATTTTGAAGCTCAATCTACCTCATTTTTTCTTTACTATTAATATCACATAAATGTGGAGGCACTGGCATTAACCCTACATGGACTGGAATGTCATATGTTTGTCTAATTTATTCTAACTCTTTAGTTGTTAGAACATTAGGCATCTTTTCAATTTGGTGCTTATCTTTGGTTCTATGTGTAGGTTTGCCCTTGTTTTCCCTTTTATTTTTTGGGTGAGGTACTTTGGTGGATGTCAACACGGGAATCATGATAATAGGAATTGAACCTCGTGACGACGAGGTAGACATCGCCTTGGACCCCGAGGAAGCAGGAAGAGAAAGAATCCCTTCCTTAACAATCCTCAGAGTAGGCCTATTGTCACTACTCCCTATCGTTTCAGGTCATTTGGTTTGTAATGACCTCAAGGGAATACAACCAGGAGATACATTTTTGGTGGGGTCTCCCTTTGAATACCTACTCACTTCTTTTCCTTTATGTGACATTAAAAAAGTGGATGAATAATTACCTAAGTCAGAAGGTCGTATCAAATCAAGAGGTAAGGATATAGGAGCGACCTGAATTCCAACAAATGTCGTTAAATAAACGAGCTGAAATGACTATCAAGTAACTTCTGAACGACCTTATGAAGGAATAATACAACCTCTGAGTAATCAACGGGCTGAGATTCTCTAAATAAAATTACTAAGTTAAAAACAGGTAAAAGATAAAAGTAAATTCTCCCACTATTTATAAAGGAAAAACGAGAAGTTGAAAGGTCTCAATAATAATAATAATAATAATATATCTTCTATTCTACAAGTAAAAAACTTCATAATTAGAATTTTCATTGTCTGAGTGGTCGTTATGTATATAAACATGTTGAATCTATCAATTAAGAATGACTTAAAATGGAATATACGACCAAATTATTCCCTTGACTTCTCAAAATCAAGAGAATAGGGAAGTTAATAATTGGTATTAAATGGGTAATAGACATACGACCTTAGGTGTGCAGGTACCCCGCTATGGTATATCGAGGTAACAGGACCAATTCAACAATGACCTAGGCCCAATAGGTTTGGTAAAACACATTACCCCATCGAAAGAATACCATGGTGTCCAAGTGCGAGGTCCTAGGCTTCAAGATCTGATGTGCTAACCCTATTATGATGACCTGATCATGGTTTTCCCTTGATATGAATGACCTAAAGAAAGCTGCTTAGGAACTTAAAGCGACCCACATGTAGCGATCTTCCTTATATGTATATAACGACCTGATGTAACACATCGATCTTCTTTCTGATGATATTAGTTTGCATATCATTTTATTACATGTAAACAATACTTTTAGGTCGCTTATATGTACCCTTCTATGTGTGTAGGATGTAATACATATATATATATATATATATATATACCCCTTAAATGAGAAGAATACAGGATCCAATTCAGTTGTTCAATTTATTACTTCTCACTAAAAATCACTAGAATCTGACACTTGAAATTCTCTCCAAATAATATATTTTATCACTTCTTTTTAGACACTAAAAAATTCTTTATAATTTCAATTTGTGGTTCCTTTTTCTAATATGCTCACAACTCAAATATAAAAATATTTTTTTTATAAAAATAGTCAATTTAAGGTTTTCAATACAATAACTTCTTTTATATTAATTAAACAATGTTTGTTGCACATGCCTTTACCAGTCATTGGACATCGTTCTTTGTTTTTGAGCATATTATTCTTTGTTTTTTTCTTGGCCTGATCTTTATTGTGCATGAAAGATATGTTTGATAATGTTGACATTTTAGACCTTGTGCCTTATATTGAATTTCTAAGCACGGTAGAGCAAGATCAGGAGCAGGAGTTGCTTGCCTTAGCCACTTTTGTTCAAGCTGTCATTGTTTGGTTTGTTAGCCAAGGTGTACTGATGAAGCAAGCACATTGGAGCTTCAACAATCTTCTGTCGATTGTGAGGAAAGCTGGTTTAGGTGTGGCTCCATCTCAGCTAACTCAAGGGCTTAATCATTGAGGTAATATTTTCAGCCATTTCCTTTATATTATGATACAAGCAGAATTTAGAGGGGGTTGGGGAAGAGGAGAATAACAAAGGAAGAGAGGTAATTGTTATATATTTCTCGTTATTCCTACTTCAAATACTATGGCTATATATAGCCTTACATGTAACTAATTCCTGATATCCCTTAACAGAATCACAGTTCCTCTACATGGCTTAATTGGGGTCCCTTTTGTGTGTTGCTTGCGCTTGTTGGTGGCAACATGTCTTGCCTTCATATTGTGTTGTTTATGGTCCCCTCCCTCATCGCCTTGTGCCTATGTGTTGTGCCAAGAAGCTCGAGCAAATTACGCTCGTATCATTCCATCCTCTCTTTAGAATCCTTGTCCTCAAGGATAAAGTTGAGATATAACAGGGTAAGGTAGTCCTGAATAGACCTTGGAGCAAGCCCGTGGATGTAAAGAATGGGAGATCAGTTAGGTCTGGCCGTTCATAAGGACACCCATAAACACCACCATTCCCATCTAAAGTACAGAGCGATGACTCAACAAATTCAGATGTAGCATATGCTATGGATAATGTATTAAAACCCACATCTACCTTTGCTTCAACATCTGCAGTTCCAATATTTTGAATCCAGATAGTTAGTTCCTCGCCATTGAAACTCACAGCAAGTTTTGAGATCACCCGTGTGATGATCTTCAACCCTTGTTTCTCAATAACCATTGACACCACTTTCGTCCTCAAATAGAGAGCAGATTTCATAGCCTTAGCCTCAATCTGTTGGGCAAGTTGTGATGATCTTCAACCCTTGTTTCTCAATAACCATTGACACCACTTTCATCCTCAAATAGAGAGCAGATTTCATAGCCTCAACCTCAATCTGTTGGGCAAGTCCACAGGTCAGAGCCATTTGGCCTCCTTCTTTTCACAAATAGGAAATAGTCTAGAATTGTAAGTTAGCATAGAATTTTTAAAAACAGTGGCCTTACCTAAACTAGTCTTAGCAACACCAACAACTTCTTGTTGTTGAAGACCAAGAGGAATAGCCACCATCATAATTAGGGTAATTTTCTTATAACTAGCCCTCTTAATCGTTTTTACAAGCTCATCATTCTGTTTACTCTCAACCCTGTTTGTAATACTTTCATAAGCAGGGTTACAACCACAATGAATCAGGAAAAACTCAACTAATTTGTATGTCAAAACCTTAGTTAGGAGATCCCATAAGACTGTCTTCCCTTGCCACTTTGTCTTCTCATGAGACCCAATTGATAACAAGTTCTTAAAATGGTCTTAAAGTGACCAGATAAAAAGGATTTCCTTCTCAATCATACCCTTAGCCACTGTCTTGAGTTCATTGATAGGAACAAATATAGCTACCCTACTAGTTGGCTGAGTTTTTACATCATTGATCTTCTTCAAATAATGTATATACCTTTGAAGATGGCTGGTAATATCTTCTCTGGTTAATCCTTCTATGTTCCTTAGGTGAGTTCCTTTATCCTTTAAGATTGCCCTAACTGCACCTACTTTGAAACAATCAGCATTAATTGAAATAGATGCATAACTTCCACATAACAATATATTTTCCTTTGCTAATTCCTTGTCTAGGCACCATGACACACATTTCCCATGTTGGAACTGATCATGGCAAGTTTTTCTTGAAGCATTATTTCCATATATTAAAGGGAAATTTGTGTCAATCAAGTTGGATGAATTAGTAGAGTTCCCATTTAGTGTTTTTCCCTTTCCAAGAGCAACCTTGTCAATGATCTTTCTTTTTGTACTATTAATGGCTACAGATAAAATCCAAGAAGATACACTAGCTTTGGTTAGAATCCCTTTTTCCATAGCATGAAAAACACCAATTGCAATCGAGTCTTTGAAGGGCTCAAGTGGATGAGTTGTTCCAATTGATATAGAAATAAAATCAACCCCATCCGCCCTTGCATCATCAAAAGTAGCAAAAATATCAGCTACATTGCAACCTACACCAGTACTTAGATTTTATATGTAACAATTCTTGCAAAAGGGAAACCTCTTCTGGCAGTGCATTGAGTTGTTCCATACAAACTAACATCCTTAACATGGTTCCCAGCTACCATTGAATAAGTGTGTGTTTTTTTCCCCTTAGACCCCTTGCTGAATTATTCTCTAATGTGGCTAATTCAAGCCCAATTTCAACATAAATACCAATTATAGGGTTTCTTTCAATTTTCTCTTGGAGATCCATAAAATCCCCATATCTGGTGGTATGAATTAGAAGAATTGTACTAGGAAATATTGAAGTTAATACCTTCATGTCAGTAAGTCTTTTTGTTCCAAGGTCAATGAGATTCACCAGCATTCCATTGAAACTCCTTTTGTAACTTTTAATCAACGTGTTCTCAATACCTTCAGTTGAGTCACTAACTACCGGGGTTCTTCCCGGAACAACCTTTAGACTTCGACCATGAGCCATAACCATAGATGAAATAGTAGAGACAACTTTAACTAATATAAGAGCGTATCATTTCAGTTTAGTCCTACAGTTCCACCGTTGCTAATTCTTATCAGGATCGAACATACAACCTCATTGGCACTTATTTCTGGCATTTTTCCAACCACCTATGAGAACACATCCACCAGAAACGCTAAGCCACCTGTGCAATTTCGTGTGACTGGTATTCCAACGAGATAAGCGCCTCACCAGATAAGGTTTCACGCATGTGACCTTATCATATGAAGTAGCCATTTTTACGTGGATCGGGTCTAGAGGCTAGTCTAAAGACTTGAGACCAAACTCATTACAAAGAAGCCCAGTTGAAGGCAGAAGATTTTCTCTATGATATAAACTCACCTTGTGGGTCGGTATATGGGTTGATTTTGTTAATCCAATTAGTGGCGATCCACAAAGCCTCGCCTTGGGTTTTGTATAAGTCCTTGTTCCCTCTTCTTATAACCCAAAAACGCAGTTCTTACTACCTTTAATTTCTATAGGTTGGGGTTCTCTCATAGCAGGGGAACTAATGGGTTGAGTTACAAATCTCTCTCAGATCTCAGGTGAGGCGCGAGGGTGTGGTTTAGGTGAAGGTGATGATTGATGTTCAAACGTTTCTGAAGACGTAGAGAACACTTGAACTGTGTTCTTGAAGTTAGAAATCTCAGATTGAACAATTGTTGTTGGGTATGCATTTGATTCAGATCCGGGTATGAGTTTTGGATTCAAAGGTGTGTTGTGGGAGGTATAAAGAGCTCGCAGAGCTATCACCTCAGCTTACAATGCCTATAGGATGGTGTTGAATCTCTCTATATCAAACCCAAATGGCACAAAGGAATCAGATTCCTCATCAGAGGTCTCTGTGCTGAATCGGTTTCGGTCGTCCATGGATGGAACCAGCTTTGATACCATTGATACAAGCAGAATTTAGAGGGGGTTGGGAAAGAGGAGAATAACAAAGGAAGAAAGGTAATTGTTATATATTTCTCGTTATTCCTACTTCAAATACTATAGCTATATATAGCCTTATATGTAACTAATTTCTGACATTCATTAACAGAATCATAGTTCCTCTGCACGTCTTGATTAGGGTCCCCTTTCGTGTGTTGCCTACCCTTGTTGGTGGCAACGTGTGTTCCATGCATATTGTGTCGTTTGTGGTCCCCTCTCTAGCGTCTCGCTCTTATGTGATGCGCCAAGCAGCTCGAGCAAATTATGTTTGTATTATATTAGTAATGCATTTTCTTAATTGATTCACTTTGGGCTTTGTTTTGGTGTATATGCTCGTTTTCACGTTAGATGTTTTTGAGTATGTGTTGCTTTAATGGTCTTTGTTTTTTGTGTTTTCTAATTGTAATTGAGTACTTCTGTGGTGTTTAGTTAGTCGGTGTTTAGGAGGTGTTGTTTCTTAAATCTATAGTGGTTGACTCTTTTTGTGCTGTTTAGGAAATGCTAGTTGGATTTGAGGTGTTATTAAGTTTGTAAGTTTGTTTGTTCCCCTCCAAGTAACTATATTATTTTAGATAAGATTAGTTGTATTATAACCCTACGTATAGTCGGTATTATAAATTGAGATTGTATATTGATTTTTGGTTGATCTAACAAACAATAAAATTCATTAAAATGAATCATGTTTAAAATTAATTAATTTAAAAAAAATTATCAATAATATTAAAAACCAATTAAATTTTTCTTACAAAAATATCACAACCTATATAACAAAGAGTATACATTCTACACTTTAGTTCATTTATTATTTTTTCATGATTTTGTTCTTTTATTTTTTTAATTTTCACAATTTAATCCCTTTATGTTTTTTTAAATTTTTACACATATAATCCAAAATTTTAGACCAACTTAAAATTAAACATCAAAAGTATAAAAATTAAGAAAATTAAAGTATAAGAATTAAAAAATAAAGAGATTAAATTGTAAAAAAAATAAAGAGATCAAAGTATGAAAATTGAATGATAAAAAGATCAAATCATAAGCAATAATAAGAGAATTCTATAATGTTGAAAAATTTAAGTCCCTGGAACAAATGAAAAGTAATCTGTCATATAATATAAAAGTCAAATATCAAAGTTTGGGGACATTACCGTATTTTCTTTCACAATTGCTTAACTAACTATTTTATAATAGTAATAAGATATGAAATTTAAGTTTAGTTTGAGAATAGAGAGAGAAAAAAGTTTAGCTAACCACCTCTTATTAGTTTTATGTAATTTCATCTTTTAAAGTTTATAAAATATGGATTAACTGAATAAATTATTTTTAATTTTTATCAATTTATAATTTAATAATCTAAAAAAAGCACTCAGATATACAATCACGTGTAAGAATAAAATACATAAATAAAATAATAATACACGATATTTTTAGATAGAAATAACCTAATTAGATAATTTAAAATATATGTCATTTAAATCAAATCAATTAGAAAGTTTTAGAGCAAAAAGATAAAATATAAATTTAATAAAAATAACTTTTTTAAAATTTAATAATCAAATCAAATAATTATGATTACATAAAATTATCTAATCATAATATATACAAATCTAATAAAAATAAAGTCATATAAAAATAAAACATATCACTTATATATATATTAAGTATGCTCTCACCTTCAATTATATTATATATATATATATATATATATATATAATAATTAACTTTACTTTGCCGCAATAACTTATAAATATACCATACCTTTTTTCAATGTCTGCATGAATATACATTTGTTTGAATACTCATATTTATTACTTTACTGCTGCCTCCATGTATTAATTCCTTTTCTTCTTCTACTTTTGTTTCCTTTTTTTTTTATTCCACAGTGGCAATTTTTCTTCAGCTACTACATTTTTTTGGCAATTCTTTTTTGGGCAGCTTTTTTTTATTTTTCAGCACCACGATTAATTCAACCAAAATATTTCTATATATATATATATAATAATAATAATAATAATAATAATAATAATGACCTAATAATATTAGGATTAAAATATATTTTGGGATTAATTTTTAAAACCCATGAAAAAAACTTAATATTATAAAAAATTATTTTTTAAAATACATTTAAAAAATAATTTCATAAATTGATTTAAACTTAAATAAATATTTTAACATTAAAAATAATTTCAATTTTATGAACACGTGCTATTAAATGCATGAATGTAATCATACATCTCATAGTTATCAAGGATTTACCTAAAATACAATTATTTAAAACTCGAATATTTATTCAAATTTTCTTGATATATTTAATAACAAATCTAAAAAAAAATTTACAGATAAATATTTTATTCACGAAAATAACCAACATTCATAATCCATAATATCATAATACTTTATATTTGAGTCATTTACTTAACATACATCCATGTAAACAAGAAATAAGCGTAAGTACTAACAGTGTACCTTTAAAATAGATAATTAAAGCAAAACAAGACATGCAAACAAATCTATTTAAAACAATTTATGGTAATACTACAATTTATGTGGTTAATAAAAAGTTGTAATATTTTAATAAATTATTATAAATAGAAGTCTCCTAAGATATGAGTGTATATCCTTTTTATTATACATAATATAAAGGGTAAAATAGGAAATTTAAATGAACATTTTTTGACAAGATGATAACTTCTATTGAGTTATATCAGTGGTCACTCACATCCTTGTATTTTCTTCACAACAAAGAGATTAGACTTAGGCCCACTATTTCCCACAACAAACCCCCAAAATCAAACACAATAATTTTAATGTCATTTTCCAAAACCCTTATCCAACTTCTTTCCTCACGCTTGACCATCACTAGCCACTAAATTGGCATGCTTGTGTCTCTATCTAATTTATTATTTTATTGATTTTTATTGCTTTCTTTGTTTAAATTCTACTCACATGTGCAAGTGTTCAACCACCATTTGAACTTTAAACTTAATAATGTTGTTCTCCACATAGCACAAAGCTCTGCCATAAATATATAAAACCTAATTGACATTGAGATGACACTAACTTGTAGTTGCATTTTAATTTTTAATTTTTCAAAAACCCTCCCCGTGCACAGATAATAGTCTATTTTTTGAGGCCATTATCAAACGTTATGAGAAAAAACCATGTTACAGTTCGCACATAGAGATATTTGCAGCTCGTAATACTAGTACTCGAATCGCAAACCTCTCTTCCAAAAGGTCATAGTGCTCCTAGCATATATAACCAATTTACCAACTGATTAACCACTTTGATCCGTAATTTGTAATTGTATTTGAATCATCAATATATGTAGTATATAGGTTTTCTAAAGGTGATGTAGTGTTTCATAGTACCTCAATTTGTTCTTCTAAAGCATCCTAGGCCATTACACCAATTGCCATTTTCTGTGTTAGAAAGTGATGTCACTTTAACAAGATATGTAGGTTACAATCTGAATCTTAAACTGTGATGAGAAACAAGAGAGTGTTTCTGCTTTACTATCAGACCCTTTAAAAATACTTCTAATATAAAACTCAACCCATTTGGCACATTATAAGTGACCCTATTTTTGCAACAATTATGTCCCACAATGTAACATTTCTATCAATCATAAAATGCCACTTGAGAGTGCTTCTAGCATTATTCTAAATAATAATAAAAAGGCGCTTTAAGACCTAATAGAAAAAAAAATAAAGAGTGCTTTTCATAACACAAAAAAATTTATGCTTGCTTCTATCTGACACACTTGTTCTATAATCGCTTCCATCTAAAACTAGTTCTAGCGTAAGCAAGCAAGAGGAGCTTAACTTAAATTTGGCCATGCTTGGGATTTGTACAAACCAAGTTCAGAATCGTGTTTCTTTCTGATTAGTTACGACACTTGGCTATGTTTACACATAATATTATCTCATTTGTAGCAGAGGCAAAAAGACCTATGCATTAGGATTTTTACTTCTATCATATCCATTTCAATATTTTTATGGGGTGTTATCGGTTTCTTTAAGCGATTTCAATAATAGAGAATTCTAAGTGACAAGAAAGAAAATAAACATACTATACGAAAATACAGGGGGGGGGGAAGAAAAAAGAAACAAAACAAAAACCTAAAAATCACAAGGGGGACTTGGCTATATGAAATATACTTCTCTTAATTGCTATCTCTTGATTGAGAAGTTGAACCTGAAGCCAATCCAATGACCTGGCTATTTGTAAACCTTTGTAGCTGAATCATCCGAGCATAACACCCATCAGGATAATTCTTTAACAGATGAGAGTGGGATCCTTGCTCTGCCACTTTACCATCATCAATCACAGCAATGACATGGGCATTCCTGATAGTAGAAAGCCTATGTGCAACCACAATTGTGGTTTTCCCCGAGCAAGCACGCTCTAAAGCCTCCTGGACAGATCTTTCAGACTCTGCATCGAGTGCACTTGTTGCCTCATCAAGCAGCATCAGCTCTGCCTTTCTCAATAAAGCTCGGGCGATTGCAATTCTTTGTTTCTGCCCCCCTGACAATTGCACTCCCCTCTCCCCAACAAATGTTTTATATCCATCTGGTAATGCTGATACAAACTTGTGTGCATTAGCTAGAGTAGCAGCTTCTATTATTTCAGCCTCAGTTGCTGACTCATTCCCATATGCAACGTTGTCATATATCGATGTCGCAAAAAGACATGGTTCTTGAGCCACCACTGCAATGTGCTTCCTAAGGGACTTGAGATTGTATTTTCTTATGTCCTTCCCATCAATCATGACACGTCCTGATGTTGGGTCGTAGAATCGTTGTACCAGTGCAATGACTGAGCTCTTCCCACATCCACTAGGACCAACAAGCGCAAGAGTTTTGCCTGCTCGGGCACGGAGGGAGAGATCACGGAAGATAGGTATATCAGGGCGAGCAGGGTAAGAAAAGTCCACATGCTTTAATTCAACGTCCCCACGTAACCGATCTGGAACTGCAGTTGCATCTTGATCATCAGGTTCAATTTCAGTTTTTCTATCAAGGAGGTCAAAGACTGATCGCATAGCTCGGCCACCTTTGATAAAGTCAGGAGCCAAAGTTAGTGTTTCAGCAGCACCATTGGCAGAAACCATCAGGACCATGAAAACTCTTATTGTCTTTGAGAAATCAGATATTCCATGCTTCACAAGCCATGAAGCATACCAAAGACCTAAAGCATAGGACGCATAAAGTAAAAACTGAGCAATTCCATATCCACTTCCAGCAATCTGACCTTTCCAAAAGCAGCGACGCAAGGGAATCTGAAGGTTGGTAGTAAACAGGCCAACAATTTTCCCCTCTGAATTAAATGCAGAAACAGTCCTTACATTGGCTATGGCCTCCCCAGCCAACTGTGTAGCCTTGGAATGGGAAGCTTCAAGATCTCCAGAGAAACCAGTCATGAACATTTTCTGTTATAAATAAATAGAAAACAAGTAAGAAAAATGACTGCATTAAAAGAACCAATAATTGCTTGGGGGATGGACTGGGAAACAAACCTGCAAAACTGTGGCAGCAACAACCACAGGAAAGACAGCTATGAGGACAAGGGCAAGTCGCCACTGCAAAACAAAACCAGCTGTGCAGGCAACTAACATTAAAGCTGTGTTCTGCACAATCACGGAAATTCTATCTCCGATGGCTGATCTGACATTGTTGGCATCAAGTGCCAGCCTTGCAGCAATCCTAGCACTTTCATTTTCTTCTTGATCAAACCATGCCATTTCATTTTTCAGAACTGCAGCCAGCATTTTCTCTCTCACCCGCTTTGTGAGATTTTCTCCGACAATATCCCAGAAGAAATGCTGCAGCGTGTTGAAAATAAGTGCAGCTGATGAAAGCCCAATTAATAAATAACAATATTTTGAAATTTCTCTTATCATGTAAGCATGATTTGGATTGTAGTAGACACTCATGACAGCACTTAGAACATATGCAAAGAAGGCACTAAGTGAGCCACAAACGACAGAGCCAATTGAACCAACTAAAGCATAAACCCATTCAGGAGAATTCATTTTAGCAAGGCGCCAAAATGAACTAGCTTGTTCTTTGAAGGGAAGCTTTTCAAGCCGGTAATTTGCATACGACGCATCAAGGGAAAGACTAAAATCAGATGTTGAAAAGTCAGACAGCCTCCTTGAATATGGTGATCGACCATATGAGGAATTTCGTGCAATTATTGGTGAACTGACAGAATTCCTGGCACTAGAAGGCCTGCACATGAAGAACTACAATGAGTGTTGCACTCTAAGCATACCCCAAGTTTCTCCATTTTAAAGACGACATAAGTATATTGAAAAAAATATTCAAAACAAAATTCTAGAAAGCTCAGCAAATCAAAAATAGGTGAAATCAACCTCGCACTACTCTTTCTAGCAGTGTTAAGAGCAGTTTCATGAGCCATCTCCTGCATTCTTATTAGCTTCGCGTATGTACCATTTTCTCCTTTAGCAAAGAGTTCATCATGGGTTCCAATTTCAGAAACGGTCCCCTGTTGGAGTACTGTGACAAGGTCCGCCTTTCTAATGGTTGAGAGACGATGAGCGATGACAAGAGTTGTCCTCCCTATCATGAAACGGTCAAGAGCCTCCTGAACCAGCTTTTCTGACTCAGAGTCCAGTGCACTTGTTGCCTCATCTAAGAGTAGAATTGCTGGATTTTTAAGCATTGCTCTTGCTATAGCTATCCTCTGCTTCTGTCCTCCTGAAAGCTGCAACCCTCTCTCCCCCACCTGTAAGTTTCATGTTATTAGTGTATCTTTGAAATATTTCTCCTCAATTCTAACTTTATATATATTTTAAATTTAACCCCCTTTAGAATAAAGGAAAAGAAATTATAACCAACACTTGGTTGGAGATGAAAGTTATAAAATACATTTAGATTTCTTTTTTTAATTTCACCCCATTAGAATATATGAAAAGGAATTGTAACCATTATTTGGTAAAGGCTTGGTGACATTTCTTTCTAGGACTCCTAATTCAAATTTCCCCCACACTGCAAAATATTAAAAAAAAAATTGCAACCATTATTTGTCAACTGCCTTCCAATACAGTTGATAAATGCTTGATGACATTTCTTTCAAAGAATTCCTAATTCGAATCCCCCACATTGCATTACATTATAAATAAAAATTATAACCATTATTGGGTTGGAGATGCAGTGTTATAAAATAGATTTAGTTAGGTAAGTATATAATTATTCCTTTACCATTATTATTATTAATTTCTTCTCAGGATTTGTTTTTCCTTCTAGAACCTAGTAATTTCTTCCTTCCTACTGCTCTAGTAATCATCCATTCACACTGTACCCTTCAATTTTTCACCTACATGTCTGATTATAAATATATGAGCTTTTAATTATTTACTCACATGCCTTGTTGACTGAAGCATGTTACTTTCCATAAAATGCACGCATGACCAGACACATCCTACATTGACTTATAAAAAACAATTTAGCAATAAATAAAGTTAGGCCTTGTTTGTTGACCAAACAAAACACTCAATTTTAAATACATTGTATGGGCAAGCTAAAGAAAAGGCCATACTGGTCAAGATCCATTAGCCTTCTATGATAGAAAACTCTCACTCTTTCCTACAAATATATCTAGGAATGAGGAAAGTACATGTGCATGTTAGTTGCAATATCCGAGCACTAATTCACAACATCTCTAGTTGATGTGCCATATAAAACAATGCTAACAATTGCATAGCAGTTGATAAATCTGAGCCAACCTGAGTGTCAAAACCATCAGGAAGTTTGATAATGAATGAATGTGCATTGGCAACTCTTGCAGCTTCTTCAATCTCAACTTGGTCGGCATCCGGCCTACCCAATAATATGTTTTCCCTAATGGTGGTAGCAAACAAAGCAGGCTCTTGGCTCACTAGCCCAATTTGCTGTCTCAGCCATCTCAGTTTTAAAGTCTTTATGTCATGCCCGTCAAGCATAACTTGACCTGTTCATGTTTGTTCATTTATAGAAAAATCTTATGTTAACACACAATTCTCCAAGGACATACATAACCACAATTAAAACATGAACTCAGCCAGCGAATTAACTTCAAGTGATGAGAGTAGACAGATAATAAAAATACATGACGATTCTGTGATGTTTTATCTTAAAAAAATAAAATAAAAAAATAGATAGTTTACCAGTTGTTGGGTCATAAAATCTCTCAATGAGAGAGACCACAGTGCTCTTCCCAGAGCCACTGCTACCAACCAAGGCTATGGTCTTTCCAGCAGGAACTATCAAGTTGAAATCGTTTAATATCCGAACATCTGGCCTTGATGGGTAGGAAAAGTTAACACCTTTCAACTCCACGAGCCCTGTAACTGACTCTAACTCCAAGCCCGACTCGCTGTTCCGATCTATACTCGGTTTGTGATTAATTATGCGAAAAATTCTAGCAGCTGCAACTTTAGCCTTTGCAAATGCACCCATGCTTGGAGCTGACTGTCCCAAGGCTCTGAGAATCAAAGAGAGACTAAGCTAAACCATATCTAACAACATAAATATTTTGAGAAGAGAACAAATGTAAAGATTACTTACAATCCACCTATCATAACCGCAAACATGGTGGCTATGGCAAGTCCTCCATTGGTGTAGTGATGCCTAACGAGATAACCACCATACCATAGAAGAAGAGCATAACAACAGAAAACTACAAAGTACGTGGCTCCAAGTCCCATTCCCTTTGCCAGTCCACTTCTGTAACCAAATTTCTGAGCTATCTTCAGTGCAGAGGAATACGCTTGTAATGCTCTTGACTCTCCAACAAATGCAAATACAACCCGAATTTGTACTATCGTCTGCAAATTTAGCCACAAATCAACGATACTCAGAAGGAAACAAATTGATAATTTGATGATAATTAAACTCAGACAGCAGAAAAGAAGAGAGTTGCAATTTTTTCCAACCTGCTCTACAACGTTGCCTGCTTTGGACATAGCATCTTGGCTCTTAGCAGAGAGCTTCCCTAATGTGATGGTGTGAATGGCTCCGATTACGGCAATTAGAGGCACAACAGCAAGTGTGACCAGAGCCAATTGCCACACAGCTGTGAAACCCACCACAAACCCAGAAACAAATGTAGCCATATAGTGAATGAAATTACCCAACTGCACAAAGTAGCGTAAAGGTTAATTTAATACTAAGAATTGAAACCAAACTAACAAAATAACAATGTTATACAAGTAATGGGTTTTCTTCACCTTCTCGCTAATGGCGTCTTGGACCATCACTGCGTCGGTATTAATGGCAGAAACGACGTCGGAGGTTCGAACCTCTGTATCAAAGAACTGAATATCTTGATTTAAAGCAGCTTCAAGGTACTTGATTCTCATCTTCGTCGTTTGCCTCTCTCCGGTCCACATCCAACACGATATCTCTGCAACCCATTACCAATTCAAGCTTTCTCAATTACATTAACACGAACAGAAGAAAAGGAGAGAAAAAAGTTCTGAAAAGAAACTTACCAGCCCATGAAGATGCCCAAATAGCAGCTCCAACAACAAGAAAGTAAAATGCGTACTGTAGAATAAAGAAAAATGAGGGAGCTAAATTATTAACGTAAAGAAATAAGAAATAGATTATGAATGAAGAACAACCTTAAGAACTTCTTGCATCATCTTATCCATATTATTAGCATTGGAACCAAAAGAGTTAACGAGATCGGCAAAGAAGCGAAGAAAAATAGGCAAAGAACAACCATGTACAAATGCTCCAAGAGACCCAATTATCATCAAAACACAATCCAACCCATCAGCGAATTTGAAAAGTTCTCCAAATCCAACTGAAGGAATAGCCTCTGATTTCTCTCCACTAGTACTACCGCTACTACCACAAACACCTTCACTGACTTCCCTTTTGGTTTCAGAGCTCTTCATTGCTTCTTTTGTCTCTTCTCTATCCACACCCTGTTGAGCTTCTTCGTCGTTAAACACTCTCGTGTCTTTGTCTGTAGCTGTTGTTGTTAATGGTGATGATGATGTTGCCATTGGAATTGATGGGTTGTTAAATTTAAAAGGGTCAGAAGGAGAATCAGTTGTAGAAGACACGAGCTCAAGGCCTTGCATATCAGACCATCTCCACTGCTCAATCGTCTTTATCTCCTCAGAATCTTGTGACATTTGCAAAATTCTCAGCTTTATGAACGAAACAACCTTCCCTCCCACTCTTAATTCTCTCTCTCTCTGCCTTTATTATCTCACTCTATCTGACTTTTGAGCTCATGTTTTGCTCTAACTTTTCCATTTTTTTTATTCCTTTTAAACTCCTTTATTTTTAATGATATGTTACGATTATTTTTGGATAAAGATATTATTATAATACAAACTATTATTTTATAAAAATAATTAATTAATAAAACTTTTATTTAATAATAATGATTTTAAAATATAAAATAAATATTTTATATATTTTTATTTTGATAATAATAAAAAGTATTATAGTTATTTTATGTTGAATTATTTATTTTAATTTTATAATTATTGAATAAATTTATTATTGATAAAAAAATTAATTTCATTATTATTATTTGAATTTTTAATGGTGAGAATTTATTCAGATTTTTACCCTCATCTTAATTAACGTCTTCTTCTTTTAATATAAAAAGTTGCAGCATGAGTGTTTTTACTTTTTACAGTTATGGAGTTTGCTTCTTCTTTAAAATTAAAAACAAACATGAAAAATTGACGGGGATTTTCCACCCGACAGAAAAAAAACTGTGTGAAAACTTGAAGTTGGCGTCTTTGACTATAAAAGGTTCAAAGGAGCAAACTAGAAAAACCATACCTTCCTATTTATTTGATTTTATTTATTTAATAATTTTTATTTTTATCTATTTATTTTATAACATCATTTACTAATATATACAAAAAAATGGAAAAAAAATCCTATTGTAAATCATCTCTTTTTATTTTTTTTATTTTTATACTAATAAATGCAAAAATATTTTTATGACAATTATTCTTGTTATAAATAATTATTTTGTAGATTTATATTATATATATAAATAGTTATTTTTGTAATTTTATACAACTTTATTATTTATTTGAATTTTTTTTTTTTTGATAATTTTGTTTTATACCTATTCATTTACTCAAACAAAATCACTTTTGAGTAATATTTATCACCCGTTAATTAATAAACAAGTACTTTTTTAATTAATTTTATTTTCCTATATCGTTGATATATATATTTATTTATTTATGTTTGGAACGGTCGTATTGATTTTTCTCCTTTTACTTTGAGATGTTTTTTTTAGATATTTGCATTTTTAAAATAACCAGAATACATCAAAATGTGAAAGAAAATAGCAATTTCAAGTTTTAAGTAGAAATTTTTAATGTCTTAGGTAGTTTTAATTGTTTCATTCAATTTGATATTGATATTGAGATGAGAGTAAAAGAACCAAAAAAAAAAGAATAATCTATACATTTATTTTGGTAAAAAGAAGCTTTGTAACGGAGGCATAAAACATAATTTGTTTTTAATACCAGAATAAAACTTAAATTTTATGTGATATGTTTGGTTGGATGGAATTGAATGAAATATAATTGATTTGTTTTATTTTTGTATTTGGTTGGGTTAAAAAATAGAAATTTTTTGTCTTAATTTTTTTTTTCCAATTTTATCTCAACTCTCAATATCCTAAACTCAAATCTCAAAATCCTAAATCTCAAATCTCAAATCCCAAATTCTAAAACACTAAATCTTATATAGAAAAATAATAATTTTAACTCTAAACCTTAACTCATCGATATAACCCAAAACCTTAAACCATATTTAAAAATAATAATAATAATAATAATTTTAATCATAAAACTTAACTCACAAATATAACCCTAAACCTCAAATCCTAAATCTCAAATCCCTAAACACTAAATCTCTAAATCCCTGAATCTCAAACCTCAATACACTAAACCTTATTTAGAAAAATAATAATTTTTAATAATATATTTTCTTTTTAAGTAATAATTATTTAGAAAAATAATAATTTTAATAATGTATTTTGTCTGACGAAAAAATAATAATTAAATAATATTATTTAAATTTTACTGAATATAGGAGTATTGAGATAATATACAGTATTTTTTATTTTATTTTAGTTGTAAATCAAACACTATAATATTGATTTCTTCTTTGATTCTAATGGTCAAACTAGACAATTGTTTTCATTTCATTTCATTCTCATTTCTATTCTAATTTCGATTTTATTATGTAAACTAAACGTCATTATGATGAAAAAGATTTGTTTTTATAATTATTTTGTATGTATTTTATTTGTAAAATGTTAGAATGAAGACTAATAATGAATTAATACATTTTTGACTTTAATGGTAATTGCTTAAATTATTTGTACTATAATGAATTAACACCTTGGTCATCTTGTATTTAAATCTTTTATCATTTGATAAATTAAGTCCACCTTTGAGTTTTAAAAAAATCTCATTTATATATAAATATATAAGTTGTTATTTATTTTTTAGATATGTAATAATTTTTAATAATATTTATTTTTTCCTAATATTTTATTATATCTATTAATATAGAATTTTCATCTTTGTTGGATTTCGAGAAAACCACCCTTTATAAAAAAATTAACTAATTAAATCCCAAATATTAATAAATAACTATATATCGATTTAAAAAAATTATCCGAACTAATTGAAATCTTAAATCAATAACATAAACAAGTTGAAGTATTAATTATGTATTATCCTCCTCAGTGGATCCAACCAAAATAAAAACCTATTAAGATCATCATAAGTGAGTAAAGTAAATAGCTTTCAAAAATTATAAATTAATGTAAGAGTAAGTAATAAGTTACTACTTATTAATTTTATTAGTTATTGTTTTATAAAAATATTATGCCATTATATTTTTTAAAACATATATATTATACTTAAATTTTACCTTAATAACATGAATTATCACGTCATTAATGATTCCAAATCAATGTATAATCTTTTTCACACTTGCCTTGCAGGTGGATCAAAGATCAAAGATCAAAACTAATAATAATTTAATAAGGTCTTTTTTTTCTTCCAAATCAATTCAACTAAAGTAATTTTGAAAATTATATTTTTATTTTTTCTTTTATTAGTTAATTTGGATAACCATATTACTAATACAAATTATTATTATTATCATAAATTTATCTAATAGTAGTGTTAATAAAGTATAGTTAATGCTAAAAATAAAATAAACATTTTATATTTTTTTATTGTATTAATATCATTAAACTTAGTTTTACACATGAAGAAATGAAAGGGAAAAAAACTTTTTATCAAACAGTATTTTTAAATATATTGAAATTAGTTTTAAATACAATAAATAATAAACCTATAAAAATATTATCGAAAAATTACATTTGTTTTATTCATATGATTAAAAACTTTTGTGTTGTTTATATCACCTAATTCATAAAAAAAATCATTTATATTATTATAATAATCTCCATCTAACAAGAAAATATGGTTATTTTTTTGTTTTTAACTATCATAATCAATTAATCCAATTTTTGAATACTATCCAAGCATTGGATTTGAGCAGTGGAACATAATTCACTTGGATTAACAAGCAAAAGGGTGACAACAAAATCACGCAACAATTAGATAGAGGTATGGCCAATTTCAATTGACTCCTTATTTTTTCCAAATTTATGATTATTAATTTGCCTAATTATTCTTCGAACCACAATCATATTATTCTATATTGATTATGTCTAAGAGACCATTTTCATTTAAGATCATTTCGTTTTATTGATGCATGGTTAAAAGATGTTGATTGTGAAAAGGTTTTCCAAAAATACTAATCTCCTGTTAATTGTAAGATACAATAATTAGATGATAAATTATCTACACTTGCAAATAAGCTAATCATATGGAATAAGCAGTACTTTGGATTCATAGATTCTAGAATCAAAGCACTTTCTATTAAATTACAAGAAGTTCAATCCAAATGGATTCATAGACTCTAGAATCAAAGCACTTTCTATTAAATTACAAGAAGTTCAATCCAACCCTTTGATTCAAGGAAATTCTCAATTAGAATCGTATCTGTAAGAAGAACTTAGATGAATAATTGACCAAAGCTTAATCACTTTGAAAACAAAAATTTAGAGAACTTTTGATTGTGTAGGGACATCAAAATACAAACTTTTTCCATACTTTCTCGTTAAATTGTAAAAGAAACAATCATATAACAGCCTTGAAATTGCAAAATAGGCATTGGTCTCGTGATTCTAATAAGATTTTATTGGATTTAGTTAATTTTTTTGAGCAAAATTTCAAGTCTTTTAAAGACTTCTTGATAACTGCTAAAAAAGTATTAAAATTATCATAATTGTATGCACTTTAATTGATTATAAAGATATATATTTATATGATTTTATCATATATTTATATAAATCTATCTTTTCAAAATTACGAGTATTTTTATTATTTTTCAAGTATTTTTGCTTAAAAAAGAGTAACTTAAAGACTCAAAGAAAAATATCGGAGGCAATACATCACAAATATATTCATAAAGTAAATGAGAAAAGGTCAAAAAAGATGAAAAAATTGGACAAAAAGGGGGAAATCGTGCACGTAGCTGCCCAGCCGCACCGGCCAACACGCGCAGCGCACCGAGCAATGCACGTGCATCACCCAGTCCGCGTGCACCGTTGTGCCCATTTGTCCCATTTGTGCGTGCCATCATGCCCCACACTACATGACGTCAACAGTATGACATCATCATTCACTACTCCACGTTTTCTCCATTTTTAATCATTTTTTCACCCACTTTTTCTTCTCTCCTCACCTATAAATATCCTCATTCTCTTCATAACAAAACACATCTTCTTCTCTCTTTCTTTCTCTCCATTTCTTAGTTTTTTAGTTTTTCTTAGTTTTAGAGTTCTTCTCTTTTTTAGAAGAACTAATTATGTTTTTGTAATTTATTTACTTTTTTGATTTAATAAATGGAAGTGCAAATTCCGTTTGAAGGTTTTCCAGCAACATGAATAACATCAAAGTACTATAAAGATTTTATTTTCTTTAAAGTTATTTTTTATACTTTATTCTTATATGTTATATTTAATTTGTCTGTGATTAAATTTAACTTTGCTGGCTGTTTGTAAACATGATATAATAATAACATTGTTATGCTTGCGAAATATTAAATAGGTAAAAATCTCTAAAATGAATTGATTTTGTTTTTATTCAAAATTTTATATTAAGAATGTTAGAGAGAAATATATTATTTTTCATTACAAACTTAAATCTGAAAATTAGATTTTAAGATTTAGTTATCCGATCTGATTTAGAGTATGGTTCTTTTATTTGTTGGTACAATTGCCCGATAGTTAAAATGAAACTCTATTTCAAATTTTTTTATAAGAATTATTATATGAAAATGTATTGACAACATGTTTTCAATAATAGTTTTAAAACTTGAAAGTTAGTACTCGGATAATTAAATTCTTAGGTTTAATTTGGACACCTTGAATAAAGTTTAAACTGTCTAACCCCACCAAAGGTGACATTTAAATGGTTTATTTTCAATCTCTTAAAAAAGGAATTAATTTAATTAACCAAATTAGTTATCAACCCCACCCATAGGTGTTAATTGATTTGTTTAGTTAACAAAAAATATCTAACCCCACCAAAGGTGGTATTTATATAAAAAGAGAGAATCAATAAATATTAATTTATATCTTTAATAACCTAAATAATATGAGCAAATATAATTAACTTAGTTGTTATGTCCATAAATACTCCACTATTATAAAAGATAAAATTTGCATAAATATTTATTCAATTTGTATCTATTTTTATTTTTATGTTATTAGATTACAATTACAAAAACCCCAAAATATCATGACAAAATGTTTAGGATTTAATTTCATTTTTAAAAGTTTGAATAATAAATTAAAAACCACATATATTTCTTCCTTAGATCGACCTTGGGAGTATACTTATCATTTTCTATGAAATGATTCGTGCACTTGTAAGAGTTTTATAAATATAAAACCAAAGTATTGACAGGATCAGTGATATGTATACTTTGTTGAGTCCCCACATTGACCAGGGATGCCAGCCTAGTGCTGGTTATAAGGTTATGGCAACCCTTCCTCATTGAGAGCTCTTTTGGAGGGAGTTAGGCCATGACTTTCTACATGGTATCAGAGTAGGTCCTTGGTGCGATGAGTCCCCTCTGGCTCACCTCACAGTTCCCCTGCTATGCGGTGTCCCCGTCAGGTGAAATCGGTCTTTGCGGTGTCCCCGTCCGATGTGAGGGGGAGTGTTGAGTCTCACATCGACCAGGGATGCCAGCCTAGTGCTGGTTATAAGGTTATGACAACTCTTCCTCTTTGAGAGCTCTTTTGGAGGGAGTTAGGTCATGACTTTCTACATACTTGAAAAGCGCTTGACTCAAATGGAAGTTTGGCTATTTTCCATAAATAGTTTTGTCATATTGTCAAGGAGGATGTTATAGCTGAAGGACAAAACATTTTCCTCACTTGTTCAATTCCCTCCCAATTGAATAAAATTTCATATCACTCATTCCTAAGGTTTCATATCCTACTATAACTAATCATTTTCGTCCAATTAGCCTCTATAATGTAATTTACAAGTTGGTTCCACAGATTTTAGTGAAACGACTAAGAGATATCCTCTCCAAGCACATATCTTATTTTCAATCAGCTTTCGTTCTTGGAATTTGGATAGTTGAAAACACTTTAATAGCTCAAGAAGTAGTCATTTTTATGAAGAATAAGAGTAGAGATAAATGTGGTTTTATTGGACTAAAATTGGATATGCAAAAAGCTTATGATAATATAAAATGAAGCTTTATTTGGACATTTTACAAGTTATTTGTTTTTGTATAAAATTTTACGATTTGATTCATAGGTTCTTATATCCAGTTACCTACTCTGTACTTTTAAATAGATCATGTTTTAGCATATTTCAATCTAAACTGGATCTTAGGAAATGAGATGTTGACACCCTATCTGTTTACAATCGTTGCTGGATGTCTTTCAAGATTAATTCATAACGTTGAAAGGTATAATCTCATTCATGGAGTATGAATAGCAAGACATTCACATTCTATATCAACCTTACTTTATAATGATGATTTGCTAATTTTTTCAAAGCCAATAAATCTCAATGTGCAACCATTACTCAACCCTTAGAAATGTTGCAATCACTTTGGTTGAGTAATTAATTTTAATCAATATGTTTGTTTCCTTTTACCTTCCAAGTGTCTATCTCAAAGGGACAAATCAAATATCTTGACCATTCACTTTTTCTTCGTAGATGTAAAAAGATAGAATTCTAATATATTTTTAATAAAATCATAAACAAATCATCTAGTTGAAAATCCAAAATGATATCCCATGTTTAAAGAGCAACTTTAATCATATTGTTTTTGCATAACATTCTAATTTATTGAATGATTATTTTTCAAATTTCCAATTTAATCTATGAAGTAGCTAACAGTCTTATAAGGAAGTTTTAGTAGACCGGTGGTATCTTTAGTATGCACATTTCATTCCAATTTGTTAGGATGGAATCCGTTCTCCCAAACATATCAAAGGCTTGTGTTTTAGAAAAAAAAAATTATTTTAACAAAGCTATATTAACAAAAATTGTATGGGATCTTTTTTTCTTATGCACTGAAGTAAAACAACATGATTTCTTTGTTTGCAAAAGCCTCTTATGAGCCAAAGATTCTTTGATACAATGTTTAATTTATAAGATGGGAAATAAAAATACCATTAATGTCTGGACTGATCCTTGGATATTAAGTCTCAAAAATCAACTTCTACCATTTCTTAAGCATCTTTTCCTGTTTCAATAATATAAAATCTTTGTTAATGGAGTAGTGGCTGGAAGTAGGATATTGTTAGGAAATTTGGATCAAATGGTATAATCACAAATTTTCCCTCCCAAGATTCTCCTTAACAAAATATAAAATAACATAAAAATAGAGAATACACAACACAAGAATTATAGTGGAAATTCCAAATTGAAGAAAAAACCACTTTCGTTGTCAAAAGACAACCAAAGAAAGAAATTTACTATGTGGAAAATTGTTACAACCACACTCTCAATGATTTTTTCACACGCCCAAAAGACAAGAGCAATTACAAGCCCAAGAGAATATAAAATTCTCTCAATTAAAAACTTCTCATATAAGTTTTTTTTGTATTTTTAGGATGATTAACAATGAATAAATGAAGTCATATTTATAGCCTTCAAGTTCTCATTTTATACGTCAAACATTTATTCATTCAACAAAATTAGGCTACCTAATTTTACTAATATTTATTCAAACAAGGTTAGACATATTTGACAATATAGTAAGCCACCTTTTATGTATTTTCTTCTAAATTAGACACCTTCTATTTTAACTAACAAACCTAATATTATTTTTAATCAATCACAACATATATAAACAAATTAGAATCAATTTGGATTCGCAAAATTCATATGTTTTCTAAAGCCACCCAATCCCTTGCTCGTTGATTTTATGGTTTGGTTAAGTTCTGACTAAGGTTTATTTACAATTAAAGATGTTTATTTTACTTTAACTAAAGATTGACATTAATCCAATTTTTCCGATATTTGGAATAGGCTATTGAAATCTAAACTACATAAAAGGCACAAAATATTTTGTGGAAAATCTTTCATGCTGTTTTATCAATAAGAACTTCAATTGGCAAGTTTAAAATTCTTGATGACTATAGTTACCCTTTGTGTCATCAAGAAATTGAAAACATTGAACATCTTTTCGTTCGATGTCAAATTTTTCAATCCTTTTGGTTTCATTGAAAATGAAATGTTTTTATGAAAATTTCTCAACAAATTGGATATTCATTTTATTTTATCATCTCTTCACACTTTATTGCCCCATGGATAATTTACTTGTTGAATTTACTCTAACAATGGCGATAATGTTGGAGATAGTTTAATGATCGAGAAATAAAGTAATTTTTCAAAATATTTTTTTATTGCTATTGGATATTAATCCTTAATTCAAGGAATAAAACAAGGAGCTTAATTCAAGGAATAAAACAATGAGCTTAATTCAAGGAATAAAACAAGGAGTAAAACAAGGAATCCTTAATTCAATGAGTAAAACAATGAATCCTTAATTCAAGGAGTAAATCAAGGAATGCTTAATTTATAGAGTAATTGAAGGAGTAAAATTTCATTATAAATAGCTATACAATTGTAATGAAAATATGAAGAAAATAATACAAACTAGAGAGCTCTTTTGTGTAGAGTTATTTCTTCTTTTTATACATGGTATCAAAGCAACAAAATTAACTTGCTTCTGCTTTATTATTATCTTAACAACTTCAATCTTGAAATGGCTGAAGACAAGCCACTAGGATCAGAAGCTGAAAGTTCATCGGTGCTTTCTTCATGAATATGCATGAGGTGGATGTCAACCCAAATCAAAGATTAAGCTCAGTCTTGTTGAATGAGTTTAATTACTTGCCTTGGTCAAGAGCAGTGTCTCTGGCTCTAGGTGGAAGGTCCAAGTTGGGGTTCATAAATGGAAGCATCGAAGTACCTGATGTTTCCTCACTAACCTATGAATCCTGCCTTAGTAAGGATAAGTTGGTTATGTCATGGCTCCTAAATTCCATGGAACGTAAATTAGCTGAAATATTCAGTTATTCTGAATCTGCATACCAACTATGGGAGACGGTCAAGGAAATGTATGGCAGTCAAAATAATGTTGCATGAGTTTTTCAATTAAAGAAGGACATCTCAGATCTGTAACAAGATGGCAAGCCTTTTGTACAACTCTTAGGAAGCATGAAAAGCATGTGGAATGAGTTGGAAATATATCGTCCTCATACAACCGATATAGCTCTACTACGAAAGAGAGCGGAAGAAGATAAGATATTTCAACTTCTATCCAGTCTCGATTCAACATATGAAGATATACGATGCCACATACTCATGAATACTAAACTTCCTTACTTCACCAATGTATGTGCGAAAATTCAACGTGAAGACGTAAGGAGGAAAGTCATGAACAAGGGTACAATGACTAGTGCTCCTGAGGCAAGAGCCTATCTAACCAACGAGAGGAAGTACAAAGGGAAGCATCCAAACTTGAAGTGTCAACACTGCAACTATACGGGCCATGTTAAGGACACATGTTGGATTCTACATCCAGAATTAAAACCTGATTTTATAAAGGATAAAGGTTTACAGAAAGTGAATCGTATTGCACACCGTGCAAATCATGCTTTTGCCTCTACCTCTAATGGGTCTGATCCATTCAAGAACTTCAGAACGAATCCAGCTGAACTCATGAATGAGTTTATGTTGTATCTTCAAAGCAAGACAGAAGGAGCTAGAATTGACTGTGTGGATAGCATAGAAGAAGGAAACTCGATAGCATTGCTAGTTTGTGGGTTTCTTGGCAGATACAAAACTCATACCACAAGAAGACATGCAAGGTATCATAAAAGCCTTTAAAACTGCTCTTAAAATAAATATGTTGCGTGATTTTTGGGTTGTAGATTCAGGTGCCACAGATTATATGACAAACCATGTGTCAAAGTCTCATAAGTTTGAAAAATTAGCAAATCCTTCTCAAGTTTCAATTGCAAATGGTGAGAATGTAAAGGTCTTAGGAAAGGAAAAAATAAAATTAATGTCAGATGAAATCGAGTCGGTGATTTTATATGTACCTTCATTTCCCTTCCAACTTCTGTCTGTAGAAAAAATCACAAATACCTTGAATTTCTTAGCCATTTTTTCTCCTCACAATGTCATTTTTCAGGATTGTGCCACCAAAAAGACGATTGGTGAAGGGTTTTACTTAGATGGTCTCTATTACACATCCAAGAGCAATCCCAGAGGGTTTCAAGCCAAGTTTAACCCTATCCAAGATAACCAATTGTTGCATCAACGTTTAGCTCACCCTTCTCCACCAATTTTGTCAACTTTATTTCCAAACTTAGGAAATGATGCAATTGCATGTGAAACTTGCCACTTGTCTAAGGCCACTGGATTGCCTTTTTATTCTTCCTTGTCTAGGGCTAGTAAGTGTTGTGAACTAGTTCATTCAGATATATAGGGACCAACTAATGAATCTTTTGATGGTTATAAGTATTTTGTGATTTTTGTTGATGATTTCTCCCGAGTCACATGGTTATATCTTTTAAAGTCTAAGAATGAAGTTATGGAAGTATTTAAGGACTTTCATAACCTTGTTAAAAATCACTTCTCCTTTAAAATTCAAACCTTAAGGTCTGACAATGGCACCGAATACATGTCTCATATCATGAAACAATATTTGAGCATTCATGGCATTATGCATCAAACAAGTTGTGTTGGCACACCTCAACAAAATGGTGTAGCTGAACGCAAAAATCGAGACTTACTTGAAAAACTAGAGCATTAATGCTACAAATGAATGTCTCAAAGAGATTTTGGTCCCAAGGGGTTATGGCAGCTGCTTACATCATCAATAGATTACCCAGTCGAGTTTTGGATTTCAAGTCTCCCCTAGAGGTCATGAAAGGAAGGAAAATTAACCTCTCACACTTTAGAGTCTTTGGTTGCATCTGTTTTGTACATATTCAATCTCATCATCGAGATAAATTGGATCCTAGAGCTGCTAAATGTATTTTTCTTGGTTATTCATCTACACAAAGGGATATAAATGTTATGATCCTCAACTTAGGAGATTAATTGTGTCTAAAGATGTTCGATTTTATGAAACTAACCCTTTTTTTAGCAAGTCACATGAAATCACAAGTCTAAGGGATGACATCTTGGATGTGTTTCCATTACCAAGAATCGAACTTGAGGCTCCACAACAACAAGATCCCAGCCATGTCAACATTGATGCATCTCTCACTGAAAGTAACAATGAAGGGTCTCGTCTTAATGGTACACTGCATGAAGATGGTGATAATCAAGATGATCCTCATAATATGGTACAAGATGTGAACGAGTATGAGATAACTCCTCCTGCTCCACGATGTAATCCAATGCGTGTTAGGCAACCTCTCACAAGACTTCAAGACTTTGTCACCTACAAACCCACACATCCCATCTCAAATTATGTGTCATATATGAGAGTGACACCAGCCCATGCCGCATTCCTGAGCACTATATCGAGTTACAATGAGCCTCAAAACTTTCATGAGGCCAACAATCAAGAGGTGTGGAAGGAAGCCATGCAAGAAGAACTTAAAGCCCTAGATCAACACAACACATGGAGTATCACCAAACTTCCAAAAGGCAAGAAAGTTATGGGTTGCAAATGGATCTATAAGCTCAAATTCAAGTCAGATGGATCAATTGAGAGGTATAAAGCAAGATTGGTGGCTCGGGGATTCACTCAAACATTCGAGGTGGATTACAAAGAAACATTTTCACCTGTTGCAAAAATGAACACAGTAAGAGTGCTACTGTCTGTGGCTGTAAATAAGGGGTGGTCCATGTACCAAATGGATGTGAAGAATGCATTCTTGCATGGTGATCTCAAAGAAGAAGTCTATATGAAATTGCCACCCGGGCATCCTCAAAGCAATGAACTGGATTTAGTGTGTAAATTGCACAAATCCATTTATGGTTTGAAACAGTCCCCACGAGCTTGGTATGCCAAGCTAAGCTCAGTTGTCACTAGTGTTGGTTTCAAAAGCAGCAATGTCGATTCCTCACTATTTGTTCGCACAGGAGCTATGGGAAAATTGGTTGTGTTGATTTATGTAGATGATCTGATAATTATAGGTGATAATGCTGACGAGATTTTCAACCTCAAACAGTCCCTCAGACAAAGGTTTGCAATTAAAGACCTTGAGATATTGAAGTACTTTCTTGGTATAGAAATGGAAACCTCGCACAAGGGACTCTTTCTTAACCAAAGAAAATATGTCCTAGATTTGCTCAAGGAAGCTAACATGAGCGATGCTAAACCAACCATTACCCCTCTTGACAGCAAGCTCAAACCTAGCTTAAAGGGCATGCCACTCACAGATATAAGATATTACCAACGACTGGTTGGTAAGTTGATCTACCTAACAATCACCAGACCTGACATCACATATTCTGTAAGTATTGTGAGCCAATTCATGCACTCCCCGACACTTGAGCATTTGACCCTTGTTAAAAAGATCTTATGCTACTTAAAAGGATCAGTGGGTCGTGGTATCATCATGAAGAAGAATGAAAACAAACAAATCATGGGGTATTGTGATGCTGATTGGGCAGGGAATGCAATCGATCGCAAGTCCACCACTGGCTACTGTACATTTTTTGGTGGAAACTTGGTCACATGGAAGAGTAAGAAGCAAACTGTCATTGCCAGATCAAGTGCCGAAGCTGAGTATCGTGCAATGGCTTCAACTGCGTGTGAGTTGATATGGCTTAAAGGTCTTCTGTGTGATTTAGGTGTTCCTACAACTCTTCCTATGTCCTTATTTTGTGACAATCAGGCAGCCATGCATATAGCATCAAACCCAGTGTTTCACGAGAGGATGAAACACATTGAAGTTGATTGTCATTATGTTCATGAACAAGTTCAATCACAGGTGATTCAGACACATTATACAAGAAGTTTCGACCAACTGGCTGACATCTTCACCAAGCCCTTGGCTTCTCATCAGTTTAACGACTTTTATCCAAGCTTGGATCCATAAACCTTCTGGATCTAGCTTGAGGGGGAGTATTGGATATTAATCTTTAATTCAAGGAATAAAACAAGGAGCTTAATTCAAGTAATAAAATAAGGAGTTTAATTCAAGTAATAAAACAAAGAGCTTAATTCAAGTAATAAAACAATGAGCTTAATTCAAGAAATAAAACAAGGAGTAAAACAAGGAATCCTTAATTCAAGGAATAAATCAAGGAATCCTTAATTTAAAAAGTAATTGAAGGAGTAAAATTTAATTATAAATAGCTATACAATTGTAATGAAAATACGAAGAAAATAATACAAACTAGAGAACTATTTTGTGTAGAGTTATTTATTTTTTTTCTGCCATAGTCTCATACAACCATTCAAACCATGGACACTCAAATTAAAGAATTCCACCGTCTTCTTCTCAATTCTCAAAGAAATCTGTATTCATGAAATTCAAGAGGGTCTCCTGCATATTTCTTCCAACTAGTAGCCTCTTCCTTTTGGATCATTTAAATTAAATTTTGATGCAGCATGGACCATTGGTCTAGCTATTGTAGGTTTTGTGATGATCGACATATTAATGGTCATTTCTACTACAGATGGTTTAAATTGATGTTCGCCAAAGATAATTGTGGCTTTTACTTTTAATTATGATTTTCATGAATTTTTAAAATATAAAAAGAAATCAATTTATTTAGTGAGAAACACAAAAGTAATCATTAATGTTTTTTTATATCCCATTAATAGCGCTTTTCACTTTCATTCAACTTCAGTAGAATTAATTAGATCTTTAAATCAAGATCATACCACTTTTTCAATGCATTATGTAATATGGATTACTAAGAAAAATAATAATCTAACACATTATATAATTAATTGGAATTTTCATTCTCATTTTAATGGCACCATTATCATGTCTATCTTGCCATTGAATCTTTGAGCTTTTGGAAACTCTTTTTCAATAATATAATGGCAATCCTAATTGTCAATCTTTTAAGCCAAAAAAGAAATTCTCATATCTAAGAATGTTAAAAGTTATATTACAAATTATTATTTAAAATATATTACTTAATTATATTAATCGATCAAAATCTAATATAGATATATGTTTTTATAAATTGAGAGGTATAAATATAAGTTTTTATAAATTGAGAGGTATAAATAAATATATATTTTTTATAATATGAATGAAATATATATAATAATTAAATTATATTTTTACAAATTTATTTTAATAAAATAAAATTGGTTAAAAAATAATTATTTTTAATATATACTTAAAATTAAAAAAAGAAGTTTTTATGACTTTTTTTTTAATTAAAAGTTTATGTGATCGTCGATTTTCAATTCCTGAGCTTTGGCTTATTCTGTAAGTTAAACTGTAAAAGGCAGGTTAAGTGTAATTACTCCCTTGTTCAGAAAGTTCATACTTTCTGTACATCTCTCTGTCTCCTTCCTTTAAATCCGGCGTCTTTTGCTGCGTAATGTGTCCCCCAAGTGCTTAAAACTAAAAAAATAAAAAAGAGTTAAAGATAATAATTCCATGGCACTCAAACATCTCTTCCAATAAAACTCAGCAATTATGATACATTATTAAGTTCATTGTAGCACATTCTCTTTAACTAAACAAAAATATGAAGATACCTCAGTAAGTTGGTAAAAGAGTAGTACTATACATTTATTAGAGGAACCTTTTATGCTATGCTTTAAAAATATTTACTAATTAAAATAATAAAATAAACTTTTTTAACTTCTAACTAATTGATATATTAATTATTTTAATATCATGATTTTTGATAAATTGAATTTTTCAAATGTATGAATTTATCCTAATTTTGGTAATATTGGATATATAGAAAAATTTCAATCATATTTTTGATGTTTCAGTTTTTTTTTAATAATCTTTTAAAAAATTGATTCTAATATCTTCATATTTGTTGAATCTTCACAAATATTTCTTTCTTTCCGTAGGACATTTACATTAAATGTTAGTGATATAATTTTTTTTTAAAATATATCAAAAATATCTTTGAGTTTTGTATTTCCTTTATGAATGTTTTTAATATTTTAAAAAATATATTTAATGATATTAGAATTAGATGTATTATTAAAGATAATTTTACGTTAAATTTTTATCCTCCTACCTTTTCAATTATTTTTCTAAAATATTAAAATATTTTTTAAAAATCATAAAATAAGATTTATTTATTTACTTTTATATTTATTATAATTGAAAATAAAAATTTATATAGGTAAATAAAAATTAAAAATTTATTTAAATTAAAAATAATAATAATAATTACTTTTTATGGTACAATTTTTTTAAATCAATAAATCATATTATTTATAATCTCTCATCATCTACCATCTCCATTAATTAGAATATAAATATAAATAAATTAGAGCACATCCAGACTTAAAGGTTTTTTTTTTTCAATAATAATAGTAATCCAGAGATGCAGTTGAGTATGAAACTTTTTAATGTTTTGACTGAGAAAAGGACGGTGATAAAATGTGTGGAAGTATAGACCAACATTGCTATTTTCTCAGAGCTTTAAAAAAAAATCTATATCTACTAGAATAAACCCCATATTATTATTTGATCTATATCAGTTTTGTATTTTTCTTTTTTTTTTTAATGTTTTTTTTTTGTTGCTAAGATATAATATTTAAACTTAATAATAAAATTATTGAAATTGATTAAAAGTTGGATTGTCAGAAAATCTTGGACAAATCTGGGGATTCCTATAAATTTTGATTCTTTAATGAAAATGACAGCAATTATTGGGTTTGTTTAGATGCAACTATATGCCTGCTCTAAATTTAAGACTGATTTTCGTTTACTGTTTATTTTTTTGAGTCTCTTGTTAAAAAAAAAAATTAAAAAACTGATTATAAAAACATAAACCCAGAAAGATTAATTTAGACTCAGTTTCAGAAAACAGATAGAGAGAAGGTGGGCTTTAATCACGCTTTATATTATATATAAATAAATAAAAATTAAGAAAAGGACCACTGAATCAGCTTCTGCTTCTTTTTAGTTAAAAATACAATAAAGTGACTCGGATCTGACACTGTATAAAATACCCTGAAAGTATTATTATTGGTTTTTTTTTAATTCTTTTAATTATTTTTCGGTAGAGTTGTGACAAAATTTGATTTGGTATAATCATTAAAGTAAATAGCAAAATGATAATTATTTCTTATTTTTTCTTTTATTTAAAATATAAATAGAAAAAAAAGAAGAAGAAGAGAAAGTGGGTGGGTTTTGAATATCTTTTTATGTTTTCACGCTGACCGTACTTGTCTCTCTGCAATTCCGCACTCGTCAAAGCTCTGCTGTCTTCTGCCTCAACCCACGGGCATCTGTCCTTCTATACCTGCCTATTCTTATACCAAAGAAACATTATTTTGAAAAAGAAATTGATATTTTATACATTAATAATCAAAAATCATCGATTTAATACATTAATAATCAAAATTATTAAGTTAAAATTAAAAAAATATATATTTTAAAATCTTTTACTTATAATGAAAATGATATTTATGTCTTATACTTATTTTTAACAATAATTAGTTTTATTATTATAAAAAATTGATTGTATAAGCATAAAAGTGATATATATTTTTAATTTTTTAAATTACATTAAATAGAGATTATTATAACTTAAATAAATATAACTGAAACAATTAAAAAAATAAAATAAAAAAATAATTATTTGTACTTTTACGATCACTTTTTCATAATAATACAATTAAAATATTACAAAAAATAAACATAAAATCTAAGTGTTATTTTTAAAATAAATATATAAACTTTAAAGTCATATTTCCAATTAACAATTTTCTTTAACATATAAAGAAAATTACTATCAATTTTTTCATAATAATACAATTAAAATATTACAAAAATAAACATAAAATCTAAGTTTAAACTTTAAAGTCATATTTCAAATTAACAATTTTCTTTAGCATATAAAGAAAAAATAGTTTCCATATTTTATTCTATTATAAAGTTATTTAATTGCTTTAAATGTTATGTTAACCATTATTAAAATATGAAATCTTGTAATTTTTATTATCTTTGATCCAAACTATTTAAATTGATAAAAAAAACATAACTCGTATAACCCTTACATAAATTATTAAAAAAAACATAATCAGTATATCCATGACATAGATTAAAAATTATAAATATATATATTTTTATTTAAAATAACTAATAAATAAAACACGAAGGTAAATATAACAAACCTACCTAAAAACGAAGTATTTCTGTAGAAGGAAATACTCCCCACAGAAAATAAATTATATTCTTGCAAGCTCCGGAGAAAAAGTAAAAAAAAAAAAATGGTTACAATTTCGTTAGTTGCCAATTAAATGACACAAATTCATTTTTAATACCTAATATTACTCCTTTAAAAAATATTTAAACATTGAAGTTAGGGTTATGTAGTTGTCAATAGGGCGTATAGCATCCCAGAATTATATGTGATAGGTTTGGAGATTTATGGGAATTTAGAGGCTTTTTCAATTTAAAAATATAAGTTTACTTCTTCTTAATATACTCAAAAGTCAAAACTAATAATTTTATTTTATAATGTAAAATAACATCTAATATTGTTTAGTTTTTTTATAAAATAATTAAAATAAAATATAATTTTATATATTATATTGTATTTTTATAATATAAATTAATTTTGTAAACTAAAATATTATTTTAATTAAAAATAATTGTATTTATAGAGAAATATTTATATAAAATCTTAAGAGAAGAAATGTGATCTCCAATCATATACAATAAAACATTTTCTCATTGATAAAACAATTAAATGTTCCTAATAAAGAAAATTGACGACAGAAGATGCATGTGTACATTAAGGTTTTGTCCAAATGGTTAACAAAATTAATACATATAGGTTATTTAAATCAATATGTAAAAGATCGGTAAGGAATAGACAAATCGTTTGATATATTTGATATACAATTTTAACCTAATTAATTTTTTTAAAATAAATTAAAATTACTTTTACTCTATATTCTATTGCATTTTTTTCTTAATAATTTAAACAATTTTATCATTATTCCATATATATATATATATAACACAAAATATTATCTAATTTTTTATCCTCTCATATAGATATTTAAATAATAAATTTTCTTTCTTCTCTACGTCATAAATTTCAATGATTAAAAAATTAAAAATGCAAAAAAACTAAGTAATATTTAGAGCTACTAATATATATATATACATGAGATATGATAAATACAAGGTCAATTAATGAATAAGTTATATACATCGCTATTCATGTTTATTCGGTGGTATTTCAATAAAATATTTTATTTTTTAAAATAAAATTTAGTGGCTACAATTATCCTAAGCAAATCTAAGGACTATTAGGTATTTGATTTACCTCACTAAATCTGTAAGGTAGAAGTACCCTCAATTATTATTACAAAAAACTAAATGTTTATAAAAAATTAGAAGAAAATCCAAAAGTCAAAAAGCCTTCACAAAACATTTAGAGAAGTAATCTAAAATTTAAAATAAGTTACCAATAACTTTAATTTTTAATTATTCTATGCTTAAAATATTCAAGTAACTTTTAATGCCTAAGAATTAAAAAACAAGATATAATTTTAGAAAATTTAAACTAAAACTCAAGTCAACAAAATTACCTAACCTAGCTAATTTTTACATTTAAGCCACCCAAATCGTTTATTTGAAACCATAGAACTAAAAATTCAATTTAAATCCATACAATTAGATTAAGTTTGTTGTGTTAATTATAATGACTACCACTAATTGAAGTTATGAATATCCTTTTTACTAATGCTTTAGTCTATATCACACAATATTGATATTTATCTATTGAAAAATATTCTAGATTAGAATTCCTCTCCTCCCTTCTTATGCATCCATTGATAAACAAGGGGTAAGTTTATTTTTACAAAATCACCCAAAATATCAAATTCAAGACTACACTGAATCTATATTTTTTTATAGGTTGGTTAATCTTTAAAGTATGTTATAAAATTTAGAAAATTAGCATAGTTGGGTTGGTTAAAACTTTTTATTTTATAAAACAGAACCACCTACTTTTATTATAAATATATTTAAATTTTATTATGTTTATACATATTAATTAATATATTGATATTTTTTTATAAATTTTAATTTCTAAACTTAATTATGTGTATCAAAATAAATATTTTTCTTTTTTCTTTTTATTTTTGGGAGGGGCATAAATATATTTTAGCAAATTGTTTTTAGTAATTTCTTAGGTGTTAATCAAAAACAAACTCTTTTAAAAGCTTAAACTATTATAAACGGAGAACCAATAATACTTTTATACATTCTATCACTCCTCACAAGTGTTAGCTTTATGCATTATGTATAACAAACACTTACAAATCAATAGTTGAGGTTACTAGACTTTAGACACAAGATCTTTAGTTTTGATACCATGTTAAAGGTTGTTAAAAAACTTTCTCATATTTTAGGGGGAATGTTTGAGAAATATAAATGAGTTATTATGCCTATTAGATCATACGAATGAGTAACATGGTATCGTGTATAGTGTTGTATGAGATTATAACATCGTAAAATTAGTTAGGTTATTAGAGCATTGGTACTCTTGGTTGTCTACTAATCATAGCTTGTTATGATTGAATATATAAGTAGTGTAATGCTTAACTTAATCTAATAATAAAATGTATTCTTCATCATCTCCTCTGAATTCTTTGAATGATATCGGAGCCAAAGTAACTTTGACAAAAATATTTTTTTTGCATTTGCTCTTTTTATCTTCCTACTTGAGTGATGTAATCATGAATGATTCTTGAACTCAATATTTTCTACATCCAACTAAGTCATATAATTATGCTAAGTGATGGACACACCTCAAGAATCAAGGTTTTCAACCATTTCCACACCACTTGTGAATCTCAATTTTAGCATCAAACTTGATTACACTAATTAATTATTGTGGCGTGATCAAACTATTTCTATAATTTCTACATGTGGTCTTAATGAGGTTATTGACCATACTATTGTTCCATCACTACCTATTGATCTCGATTACGTTCAATGGCATCGTCTTAGCAATTTGGTTTATAGCTAGATATTTGCTTCTGTTAGTTCAAGTGTTTCAACAAATCTTGTTGGTAGAGCCATTATAGTTGATATGTGGATTGATCTTGAGAAAGCATTCTCTTCCCTATCTCACGCTCGTGTAATGGATCTTTGTCTTCAAATTTAAACAATTAGAAAAGAGGATCTGACTACTGATGACTATATTATATGAATCAAATCTATAATTGATTACTTGGCTAATGTTGGTGAGTCAATTTATGAATGTGATAGTATCTTGTATGTTTTCAGGTGTTGACTCCAATTATAACTCTTTTGTCTCATCAATCATAATGAGATATGGTGATGTATCTTTTGATGAAGTTTATAGTCTTTTTCTTACTTATAAACGTCGATATAAGTCATAAGGTTTTGCTGACCGATATTCATATGTTGTAAGAAAATCTTGTTGATTTTTCTATCAAATATGGTGAAGATTCTTCTTCTCAAAGTTTGAGTCAGACTCCACCTTGAGGTTCCTTATATAAACTATGGAGTATGCATGATTTTATACAAATGAATCAGTATCAACAAGACAAGAGGTTTGAAAATAATGCCTATAAAGGTAAGAAGCCTATTAATAATGCTAGTAATACTGGTAACCCAGGAGGTTCTTCAGGTTCTTCTCGATTTTAGTGCCATATATGTGGCAAGAATGGTCATGTAGTGGATATATACTTTAAATCGAGGTATCTTTTGTAGGCTTATACTCCATCTATTATGCTAGCTTCTATATCTATCATACAACATCATCTTCCTCTTATAGGCTTTTTAAATGTAGTGCTACCCATCACTTGACCAATTCTAGTGAAGATGTGCATAATCCTTCACTTTATCAAGGTAATTCTTCTATTATTATTGGTAATAGATAATCTCTTTCTGTTCTATGTCATGGTCATTAATGTATTTTACCTAACACTTCAAGTCAACCTCTCTATCTTGGTTATGTTCTTCAAACACCTTAAGTTTCACACAATTTATTTGTTAATAAGTTATGCTCTAATAAAAATTGCATCATTAAATTCTATACTGACTCGTTCTGTGTGAAGGAGGTAATGACAACTAGAGTTCTAACTCAAGGCCAAGCTAATGAAGTACTATAGAATCTCCAAGGATCCATTGTAAAGGATTCTACATCCTCTCATTGTTTACCTAAACATTCTTATAGTTATGTTGTACAAAATAAATTTGTAACACTTACTTCAAATACTTCTCAATTTAGTTTGTGGTATAATAGATTGGTGTATCCAACCTCTCATATGCTGCATACACTTATTGATCTTTCTTTACTAGATAATTCTTGCTTGCCTAGTTATATTCAATATATGTGTTCTGATTGTCCTCTTACTAAATTTCATAATCAATCTTTTTATTCCAAACATTATTATATATGAACATTTTTTTCAATTGCTTTACATGGATTTGTGGAATTTACCAGTGTTAGCTAATATTGGTGCTAAGTACTATTTGCTCATTATTGATGACACCACAATTCTTATGTGGATCCTTTTCCTTAAAAATAAAATGAAGCTCAATGTGTTATTACCTCTTTAATGATTGAATGTAATTTCAATGCCACTATTAAGCCTATGCAAATTGATGAGGGTGGAGAGTTTCATTTTGTCATTAAACTCTTTGCTCATGAATGTCTCATTCATACGATAACTTGTCCCCACACCTCTTAATAAAATGGCATTATCGAGAGTAGATATCATAAGGTTGTTGAGAAAGATTTTATTCTTTTGTTGCAAGTTGGTTTACCAACCAGATATTGGATATATGCCTTTAGGATAATGGTTTACAATGTTAATTGTCTACCTTGTAAGTGTATCAAAAACCAAGTTCCTTACTCTATTTTATATAATAAGCCACCTAATATGAATTTTCTTCAATCTTTTAGTTTTTTATGCTATCCTTGCTTGCATACTATTACCAAGCATAAGTTAGAACCTTGATTCTCACAATGTTTTTTGTTGGGTTATGCACCATAACACCGGGGTTACCTTTGCCTTAATCCTATTTCTAGTACACTACACACTAACAACCATGTCATTTTCAATGAGTTACTTTTTTCGTACACTAGTTTAGTTAAAACCGCTGGTTTTGTCTATTAACCATCTAATTGGTTTCCTCTTCCATCTCCACCTATTCCTTATGTGTAGCCTATCAATCCAACATAATCTGATCAATCAACTTTTCATTCTGCACTATCTGTGTCATATGTACCATCTTTACAACCTACACTTCCTACATATGTTGTTTTTGCATCTATATAGCCTGCACATTTTATAACTCCATTACCACATGGTTCCAATATTTTCTCTTCTTTATTACCTTGCTCTAATTTTTCAAGTCTTCTTATTGTTCACTAATTCATTCAATCATTTATCTATTTTATTCACTACTACCTTCATTTTTTGCCTCTTAATATTGCTCCTTATTTTTTCTTTGAACCCTTTTAAGCTATTTGTTGATCTTCCACCTATACCATCTAATGTTTTTTAACAATTCACCACCACAGGATCACACATTCTAAAATTGATTCTCTCAAACTTAAAGGTCTTTCTCTACACATTATTATTGTAATCATGATTCTACTAGAACCTAAGAGTTATTATAAGGCTTATGGAATTCCTAAATGGGAGAAGGCTACAAGGCAAGATTTTGAAGCCTTGTAACACAATTGAAAATATGCAAGTACATGTAATCATATACAAATGATAAGTAATTTTAAAAATAAGGGTTTTCATACTCACAAGAGTTTTTTGTTGTTTTTGAAGAAAATAATAAAATAAGTTACACAAGAACATTGAGATATATGTGACCATGGGACTATCTTTACCACTAGCCTACATTTTTATTAGTCATGTTTCATAAATTAGTTTCTTCAATTTTAAATCGCTTTCATAATTTAAAAAATATTCTTGAATTCTTAACTTTAACTTTAGAAATCTAAGTCTACTTAAGACTTTTCATCTTTTCTTATAACGTAATTAATTAAAGGTATACTTATTAATTAACTAAATCATAAACAACCTAAATATATGCTTACTAGATTTAATTTATTCATTGCATTAAGATATAAAAAGATAATAAATAAACTAGGTAAGATTAGAATAATCGTTTAACCTCTAGTGTAGTTATTTAGTCCTACTAATTACAACAACTATAAGGTATCACTTTAAATAAGAATATTAATAATTATATACTAACATCTTATATGATATATAAATATATTCATGCAATAAATTATTTAATTACTCTATTTTATACATGAATGATTTTGAAATTCAAATATATAATTAAATTGAAATTGAAATTATCATGATATTAAATTAATTAAAGCTTAGTTTAGGGTTTGAAATTTTTCACAATCACAATTAATATTTAGTTAGACATGAAATTTATCAAATCCATAATAATAATTAAATATTTGATATTAAAGAAGAAATAGGTGGAAAAAGAATATGATTTGGATGAATTATTGAAGTCAAAGGAATTAAAAATATCAATCTTCAACTTGTTCTTCAATCTTCCTTCAAGCATCTTACAATATTTCACAATATTTAAAGTTTTTCATCATTTTTCTCTCAATTTCTATGTAATTCTAATACTATTTTTATATTAGAAGATTTTGTTTTATATTTATAAGAGAGATAATTTGAATCATGATGTAGATAGGACAATTGTACTCATAATAGAGAGAGAATTAGTAGGTTAGACACGTCAGATTATGTTAAGATGAAAAGCTCATATGCTTAGGAAAAGCATTCACAACACTTGTTTGGTGTGGCATAATTGGATTGAACGGTGTTGTACACGAGTGGACTAGGCAAGGAAAGGCGTGCGATTAGCAAGAGAAACATGTGGCGAGTTGGAGAACCGTGTGGCAACACATAACTCATTTGGAGGAAAACATGTGGCACATTCTAGTTACATGGACGATGACTTGACTGGGCCATTCTAATTACTTCCACATTCTTTTCTAAGTTCATGGTCCAAAAAAATCTAATATATATATATTTTAGAAAAATCCAATAAATTTATATATTTTCTACAAAATAAATAGTTTTAGCATATAAATAAAATAAATATAAATATAAAGGAATTGATATTTAAAAATGTATATAATATAATACTTATTACCTTTCTTAAAAATGGTACTTGGAAACTTGTTCTTTTCCCTAATGATGTAGATCCCATTGGTATTAAGTGAGTGTATAGAATAAATATTTTTTTCCAATGAGACCCTTAACAAGTACAAGGAAAGATTTGTTACAGAGGGCTAGTTATGATTAAACAAAAGGAATGGATTACTTTAATACTTTTTCACCAGTGATCAAACCTTAAATCATTAGGGTGGTTTTAACACTTGCTATTACATTGGGTTAAGAGTTAAGACATCTGGATGTTAGTTATGCTTTTCTAAATGAAGATTTGCAAAAAACTGTTTACAAGAAACATCCTTTTGGATTTGAAGACAAGTCCAAGCCTAATCATATGTGCAAAATACGTTGTATGGTTTAAAACAAGCTCCTAGAGCTCGGTTTGAGAAACTTAGTGACAACTTATGTGATTTGGGTTTTCAACACTCTAAGGCAGATTCATCAATATTTTTTTATTTATTTTCTTCTCAACATATGGTTGTTATACTGGTATATATTAATGATATCATAATAGCTAGGAGTAACTCTTTATATGTAAATTTTCTTATTAACTTGCTCAATGAGAAATTTATATTAAACAATTTAGGTATTCTAAGTTTCTTTCTTGGTCTTGAGGTGTCAAGAGATGATGAGTCCTTATACTTGTTGCAACATAAGTATATAAAACAACTTATTTCTAAAGTTGATCTTGAATCTTTCAAGATCAACTTATCGGACCTAAGTGTGTATTGGATCATCATTAGTGTTTTGCAATATTGTGTGTTAATCAGACTTGAAATTGCATATCTTGTGAACAAGCTTTGCCTGTATTTGAAAGCCCATACTAATGTCTACTAGGTTATAGCAAAGTGTGTATTACATTATCTTAAATGTACTTTACAATATGATTTATCCATCCAAAAATATGATGTGTTAGGTTTAATTAGTTTGTTTCAATGATTTTGGTTGGGCCATTTATATAGTAATGATTGATGAAGTATAATGGTATGTAATATATTTTGGTGACTAATTGGTGTCGTGATCTTTTAGTAAACAAAAGATTGTGTTGAGGTCTACAAGTGAAGCTAAATATAGAGTATTAATAATAGTTGAAATGGTGTGGCTCAAGTCCTTGCTTATATAATTATAGATTGAAGAAGCACATACACAAGTCTCATTTTGTGACAACGCTAAGAATTTAACTTTAAACCATGTGATGCATGTTGGAATGAAATATGTTGAGATTGATTTTTATTTTCCAAGAGACTTAGTTATGGACCAAAAGCTTGATATAAAGTTTACCCCTATTGAAGAATAAGTAGCGAACATATTAACCAATCCCTTTAAAGACTAAGCTTCCAGTGTTATCACACTTAGAGCTTAATGGAGGCCATTTGATCATACAAATGATCATCATAATACAGTGTACATTGTTGTATGAGATTATAACCTTGTAGAGTTAGTTAGGTTGTTAGAGCTTAGGTATTTATGCCTACAGATTATAGCTATTTATGATTGAGCATATAAGTAATCTAATGCTTAACTTCATCTAATAGTATAATTTATTCTTCATCATATTTTCTAAAATATTTTGAATAATCTATCTCCCACAAACTTGATCTTTTAGTAGAATTGATATTTGACATTTTTTTAAATTTTGCATGATATTTATTTCTTATTTGTTTCTAACTCCAATCACTTTGATAATCTTTATAGTCGCGTTTTACTCCATATTAATTTGAGATATGGAGTATACTTTAAAATCTTTCATTAACAACTATAATTGTTATCAAAGTTAAACATTTTTAAATAACAATATATATAGAGAATATATAACATGTTAAATTTTTTCATAATTTTAGATTATGATTTTGTAAATATATTTTTGTTAAAAAATAATAGATTCTAAATTGCCAAACCGATCGCTCCCAAGCCAACCTTATAGATGAACTTGAAGATTGAGTTTGGGGAGTTTATATGCTTACTAAGGTTTTGATTTTTTTCAAAAATTATGAAGATAAAGTTATTGTGTAAAATAAATCAATAATCAACCGATTGTTCCCAACACTATAGACAACTACTAGTTCCGTGTAAAACAAAAAAAACTTCACAACAATCTACTAGAATTTGAAGATTACTTGTGCATTTTGAAAATAAAAAATTATCATTTTTCATTAAAACAATGAATTACAACTTCATAAATTAAACATACATGAAATTGTGATATTTTTATTTATTTATTTATATAACGTAAAATAGTAAGGTGAAATTTTTAAGTATAATGTTTTCATGTAATATTTATAAGACCCTTAAATTCAATATTATTTTTCTATCAGTTTCAAACTCTGTTATTTTGCAACAAAGTTAAAAGTTTCTAGTAAAAACATTTATTTATAATAAGGTTAATATTTTCATTTTCTTAATAAAAATATTAAATTACTTTTAAATTTTCAACATTTTTCACTTTGTTTTCGTTTTTTTTCACTTATAATTGAATCCCTTTATTTTTTTTCTTACAATTTAGTCCATTATTAATTTTTATACTTTAAAGTTTAATTTCAGATTGATTTTAAATTTGGGATTAAATTTGAAAATATTAAAAAATATAAAGATCAAATTAAAAAAAATGAAGTTTGAAAATTAAAAAGTAATAAATGAATTAAATTATAGCAAAAATAAAAAAAATGTATAATATAATTTTTTTTTAAAACAATTTGGGTAGTTTACCCAAAATTAAAAAAAAAACACTAAGAAAAAGAAGAAGAAGAGAAAGCACATGACATGGGTAAAGAGCATGTATGCAGTCAACCATCTATTATAGGTATATATCTAGCTAGTGTAGGTTTTGAGTTCATTTACACATCCTCACAAGTCATAACTCAGAGGCCTCCTCTTCTGTGTATAGGTTTCTTGTACCATTGGTTAGTGGTCATCCTCTTATTTGCGTATAATTCCAAATTACATCCATTTGAAGAAATTAATTAGAAACCCTAGGGCCTTCAATGCGATGTAATGGCACGTAATGTAATAAGCCTCCAACCAATAATTTATAAAAGAAAATATATAAGGATGTGTGAGGATATCACATCAATGAATAATGAACCCCAAAATTAGGGGAAGCGGAAAACCGTACTCAGAAAGTTATGTTTGGATCACACTACATTTGATACTGTTCGATATGAGTTGCTGACATAATAATAATAATAACAACAGAATTTTTTATTATTATAAAAATATTATTTTTTACTTTCATGTTATTAAATTTTACCATTATTATAAAAATATCATTAATTTTTTTTATATTTATATAATTAAATTTTATAAAATGTTACAAACAATCAATTAAAGAAAAGTTACATATTAATAATATTTTATTATATTTATAAAATTTAATGATATAAAAATAAAAAAAAATTAATAATATTTTTACTTTGAAAAAAGTTATTTACTCTATTTATATATATTGCGTAAAAAAATAGATTATAATTTGAACTGTTAAATCATTTAACTTGAGTACCTGCTCTTTACATGATGACAACAACTACTTTCCTTATAGTACAAGCTTTGTGTTTTACGTGTATACGAGAATAAGATTTAATTCATATCCTCTCTTAACACTATAATTTTTCCAATAAAACAAAAAACTATAATTTTGCCACACAAAAATATTTATATTCTTAATGAAGTTAGTTACTATGTATTGCTTGCAAAATTAGTTACTATAAGGAAATCATTTGAGATTGAGAAAAATTATAAATATATTATCTTAGGCTCACATTAACTAGTACTAATCTATAAAGAGAACAACTGTTTTATAACACAATCATATATTATAAAAATGAATTACAAAAACTTGATTTTGAAACTTGTTAAAATTTCAAATGTAAATAAATATGTATGTTCATAATCTTTTATTTAAAAATATATGTTTAAAAAAAAAAGGATTGAGAGGTAACTTACCGACCAGGATGTTTGTTATACATGAAATAAATGCACTCATGACATGGTGAGTTTTGTTTGTTAAAATATATAAATAATATTGTATTAAAAACACTACTTACTAACCTTAGTTAAATAACTTTTTAGGATGATAAACCACGATTTTAGAGAGAGAAACTTATGAATATAGGAAAGAGTGATGGTCGACACATCTTAAGTGGGTGGCTAAATTCAAAATCAAGTGGATAGGATCAAGCATTATTATAGAAATAGTAATTATAATCGGTTTATCAACGAATTTAAATTTAACGATTTAAAATGTAAAGTCGATTCATCATGTGAACCGATTTTATCTGTACATTTTATAATTTATTTTTATTTTTATTTTTATTTTTCGTATTATTCAATATATATGTAGCATAAAAAACTAAAATATAAATAATAATACAAATAATTAAAAATTTAAATATATTTAATTACTTGATAATTAAATTTATTATAAAAACAAATAATGTATATATAATACATATAGTTAACTTAAATTACAAATAAAATAATGTCATCAAAGTGTAATTATGCGATCGAGTAAGCTTGGTTGGCTTAGAATCTTGACTGAAATTACTAACCAACTTATTTAATTGTTCTTCTCCTCCCTGAGTCATCGGTCTTGAATTCTTCGTTTTGGGAGTCTTTGTTTCTATGTACAATTCAATTCGAGTAACAGGTCTACCCAACTCAGTTTCCTACATAAATTATGAAAATTTTATTAACAATGACATGAGATTAAATTGAGGAAAATAAATATAAAAATATTTATAAATTAAGACAAATTAATAATACTATTCTATATATATACTTTAGGATTTGAAGACCTCCCAGTACGGTTAGGAAGAATGTTATGCATTTGTACATTCTGATGATCTTCTCTAATAATTTGAAATTTATCTGAACGTCTATAATCCACAAAGTCTTTCCAAACTTGAGGTGTAATCCAGGGGTGTCCTTCAGGGATTTTGTAGATCTCATTCTCATCAAGTGTTTCCAAATATGGAAACACATAATTTCTTGCCAATATGGAAGTCTTGTATTCCTTCCACGCCTTATTTGCAATCTTATAACACTTGCCCTTCCAACTATCATCGACTTTGTAACGATTCTGTAAAAACACAGTATAAAAGATTAGATATAATACACCTAATATAATATATATATTGATTATAAAATATAAGAGACTTACACAAATGGTTATCCATATTTTGAAATTTTCTGCATCGTCAACCTCAGACCAATCATTTATATTGATTGGTATACTGGACTTTGTCAGTCGACCAATAGAGGATTTCAATTGTTGACCATTTTCCCCTATTGGATTACTAGTAGCATCAAATAGAGTAGGTATTCTATCATCTAGGTTAAGTGGAGCATCATGTATATTCGCCCAACCCCTTATTTTCAAATACCCCAATGGATCATTTGGATCTACAAGTTCTGTTATCCGAATATCCAGGAAATATCTGCAAACAATGAAGAAATATAAATTAATTGACAATTTTAGGAACATACATATATATAAGAGTTATTACAACAATATAGAACATACGTTATGTTTAATTAAGTTGTTGATCGTATACATATATTCCTTCACAATCACTTCGAGTCCATGACGAAGAATCATCATCATCAATTAGATCATCACATACATTAGGCAATTTATTTGAGAAATTACTAATATTGGTTAATGTATCAAGCATAGAGTCATCATCTTCTACATCATCACAATGGTAAAACTCTTTTTGTGGAGGCGTTAACACAACAGACCATCTTGGATCAATTTGATCACTCACGTAAAATACTTGTTTTGCATGAAGTGCTAACGTGAAAGGATCATCAGTGTGACTTATCCTGGATAAATTTACAAGGGTAAATCCAAAATCATCTATTTTATATCCAACATTGATAACATCTTCGACCCAATCACACAAGAAAACTATTTCATGGAAGACCTCATAATCCAATTCCCAAATCTCTTGTATTATACCATAATATGTTCTATCAGAAAGTACATGATTAGCATCTTTTGAATTGGCAAATTGCATAGTTTATGCAACCATCTTCACCCCACTATTTTGATTTACTCGAACTTTGTCCCTAGCTTGAGTCGTAAACCTCGATCCATTTATTGTAAAACTATAAAATAATTTGACATCGAATTTTGGCCCATGTGCAAGCCATTGTAAACTTTCTGATATTTTATGATTGGGTTTCTTGAGTTCATCTTGAATATATGTATACAAAAACACAAAATGTGTTTAGAGCAAAGTTTTAAAACATTGAATAGATCTAGGAAGATACATGCATGAATTTTTGTTTGTGACACTTACATGATTGTGAAACCAATTAATAAGCTCTCGCTTATGTTCATCATACAATCATTTTTCTCCTCCTTTTTTTATAACAAGGATTGATCTTCAATAAGTTTAAATGCATCCTGTAATGTTATTAAATATATATTAAGTTATATATCATCATTAATAGTTAAATAAAAAATGATTTTTGCAATCATGAAACAATAAACATCACTTACTCTATGTACGGTTGTGCCTCATTATTATTTACCAAAATGATTCGGTGTGCTTTTTCCCATCGAGTGCGATCAATAAATAATTTCTTACTTCCACCAAGCATAGGGTTACCTACTTGGATCATGTGACGTTCTAAGAACAACTTATGCGTAGGATTCCCAATTTCAGTGCAACCACTAAAGTATTCAGAACAAAACTCAATGGTCTCTTCAGTAATGTACCATTCCACCATGCATTCTTCAGGTCGATTTCTATTATTTACATATCCTTTAAGGACTTGCATATATATCTCAAAATGATACATACACCTTAAGTAAGTAGGACCACATAATTGAACCACTCGAACTAAATGAACACATAAGTGAATCATTATATCGAAGAAAGAAAGTGGAAAATATTTTTCAATTAGACACAAAGTCTCTACAATTTCTTTCTGTAAAGAATTTAACTCGCCAATTGATATAGATTTCTTGCATATTGTATCGAAGAATGAACAAAGTCGAATTATTGATAATCGAACATGTTTTGGAAGAATTGATCTAATAGCAACTGGTAATAACTGTTGCATTAAGATATGACAGTCATGTGATTTCAATCCATACAGTCTCTTATCGGTGATAGACACAAAATTTCTTAAATTGGATGAGTAACCATCAGGAACTTTCACACCCTCCAAACATTTACAAAACACATCCTTCTCTTTTGTTGACATTGTATATGATGCTGGTGGTAAGTATGTTTGATTCTTATCATTTTCCACCCTTGGTTCCAATTCAGGTCGTATGCCTACTTTCTTTATATCCAATCTTGTTTTAATTCCATCCTTTGTTTTTCTAGGTATATTAAGTAAAGTACCAATCAAGCGCTCACATACATTCTTCTCAATGTGCATGACATCTAAGATGTGATGAATGTGTAGGTCTTTCCCATAAGGTAATTCCCAAAATATTGATTTTTTTCCAACAACCATGGTAAGTCGGTTCAAACTCTTTTTCATGTTCACCCATTTTATTAGTTGACCTCTTTCGTTTCCCTATCTTAGTGAGTTTTTTTTTCATCTTTCCATATCGTTTGAATGTCATCCCATTCAATTGCCTTAATATTTCAATACCTCGCAAAGGTCAAGTTGCATGATTATGATCTTCTTCACCATCGAACAATTTCTTTTGGTATCTAAACTTGTGTCCAAATGGCAAAAATCTTCTATGTCTTCTATAAGACATCTTTCGTTAGTGAACATGATAAGTTGCAGAAGTTCCATCACTACATATAGGACATCCCTTGTAACCTTTTGTTGCATGTCCTGATAAGTTTCCATAGGTAGGAAAATCATTAATTGTCCATAAAAGAACCCCCTTCAAGTTAAAGTATTCTTCTTTATGTGCATCGTAAACATTTACACCATCATTCCGCAACATCTTTAAATCATCTATCAGAGGATGCAAATATACATCAATATCAACACCAGGTTGTTTCGGTCCTGAGATCAATAATGTTAACATCATGAATTTTCTTTTCCTACATAACCATGGAGGAAGGTTGTATGTTACCATAATTACTGGCCAACAGCTATATCTACTACTGAGGGAACTATGTGGATTAATTCCATCAACAGCAATGGCAAGACGAAGATTGCACGGATCAAATGAAAATTGAGGAGACAAATTATCTACTACTTTCCAATTTGGAGAATCACAAGGATGACGTAGCACCCCATCATCAGATCGATTATCTGAATGCCAAGTCAACATCTTTGATGTATATTTACTATTGAACAACCTTTGAAAGCGAGGAATCGGAGGAAAGTACCAAAGAACTTTTACAGACACGCCTTTCTTATGTGTTGTACTCTCATTTGTACCATGCTTCCATCTCGATTCTTTACACATATGACAATCATGTAATGTCTTATATTATTTTCTATAAAGAATGCAATCATTAGGACAAGCGTGAATCTTATGATATTCCATGCCAAATCGACTAAGAGATTTCTCCACTTCACACATTGAAGATGGCAATTCAACACCCTCAGGAAACATATCGATTAGTAGATTTAGTAATTCTGTGAATCCCTTGTCAGAAAAACCATGTTTTGCCTTCAAATTGTACAAATGAACCAATCCTGACATTTTAGTGTATTTTTTGCATTTTGGATACAACGGTTTTTCGGCATCTTCTATATGTTTATTAAAGGTTTCGGGATCATCCTCGCGTAATTCATCTTCAACACCATGAAACATATTTTCTGTCTGTACATTATGATAAGATGTATGTAATCCACTCACATTCTTATTTATCTTTTCCCTATGAGTATTATCAATATTTTCTCCATGATAATACCAACATTTATAGCTCAATAGAATATCATTACGGATAAGGTGATACTTAACCTCATCAAATTCATGAAATAGCTCATTTTTACATTTAACGCATGGGCATCGAATCATACTACTTTCAGTATTACTATTTCTACAAGCAAATTCGATGAAACTTTCAACTCCAGAAATATAGTCTTGCTCAATTCTACACTTTGACATCCAAGATTTGTCTATTTTCTATTAATGACATTAATTAAACATATTATTTAATTATGTATACAATGAATATATTTCAAGTATTATTATATATAAATTTCCTAATTATTAGAATATATATCAAAACATACATAATGCAAAACAATTATCATTTTAATCATTTTACAAAACCATTTCTATACAAATTAAAAAATAAGCAACATGTTAGCATGAATATATAAAAACCAATTATGCACTTTGGTTGATTCTAATTTCTAAGCATGTTACTATATCATAATTAAAAAGTAATATTAATTATACGTATATAAATAAATTTGTCTACGCATAGTAAACCCACAACATTTCAGATATTATTTCCACGTAAAATAAGTCAAACATAATAACAAGCAAAATCAAAAATATACCTAAATCAAAAATTTATACAAAATATAAAACAAAGTGAATAATAAGGTACAAAATTTTACTTAATAAAATATAATTATTTATAATATATAAATAAATTTATCCACGCACAGTAAATATATATAATACATAAAATCCACAACATTTCAGATATTATTTCCACGTAAAATAAGTCAAACATAATAACAAACAAAATAAAAAACATACCTAAATCAAGAATTTATATAGAAAATGGATATAAAATTCTTTCAAAAAAATAGTAAATCTGAAAGATAATGAGAAGAGGAATATAACTTACAAAACGACGTTACAAATGATGGTCAGAGGTGGCCGGAAATTTAGAAAGAAGGTGGCGCATGATGTATATTTTGGGAGAAAATGGAGGAGAGTAAGGAAGAAAATGGAGGAGAGAGAGGAAAAAAAATTGGATTCTGCGTAAAAAAAATGACACGAATTTAGATATATTAGGTGGATAGCATCGGTTGACGGGATGAACTGACGCTATCCACGTGACGTAGCGTCGGTTTTACACCGAACCGACTTTAAATTCATTATAAGTCGGTTTTTTCTAAAAACCGACTTTACACAGCGACTTAAATACCTCTTTTTGTAGTAGTGAAGCGAATAACAATGCTAGATGGATGAACATTATTAAAAACTTAAACTTAATTCAATTTAATAAAATTTTATTAAGTTAAAAGTTATACAAGTTTATAATTAGTATTATTGTCGAATTATTGATCGATGTGAGACTGAAAAAAACTTAACAACTTTCCTCCACACAGATAAATGTTATCTCATAAAACCACGATAAGATTATTAAGGACAAATGTTTAATCACCGATCAAGTTAAGTTAAATTTTGATAACACATTAAAAATAAGACTTAATAAAATCTCATTGAATTAATGATTGATCGACCTAAGATTAAGAAAACTTAACAAACACAAATTTATGTAGCTAATTTATTTAGAAATTTTTATTTATCATAAATCATATTACAAAATTATACTTAATACAAATTTACTGTTTCATTAATTATGACATAATTATAATATATATAGTTAGTCAAATTTTTTTTCTCTCTATTTTTGTACGATCAGGATGTTAAATGTATGAGGTCTGGCACGATGATCGATGAAGCAGCAAATTTCGTACCTTCAATGAAAACATCGGCGTAGTTTGGGCAGCGCCTCTTTTTTTTTCCAACTTCGTTTTAGGAAAAAGAAACGATAGTGGGAAGATTGGACGTGACTAGGATTTAGAAAATAAGCAAAATGGTCAGAATCGAACACGCTCGGATTGGTACGAGTTGATAAATTGTTGAAAATATAGAGGATAATTAGAAAGTAGAAAACACTCAACCTTATTCTCTTTCTTCGAAATAGGATAGTATATTTATAGTATAAACTTACAAAATATATTATTAAATTATTATATTCATATTATCTAATTATATTTTATCTCATTTATACCATTTAATTATTACATTTTTTTATTTATACAATTTATCTAGTTTTTCTCTAATTACATCATACATAAGATTTTTAAGTTATAAAATTAGATTAACTCATATAGTTGTAATATATTTAAAATTGTTATTTCAAATATATAATTTAATTATATAAATATTTTTAAATATATCACTTAATTATCTGAGTTATTTCAAATCTATAAATGACTTGTGACGTCTTAGACAAAAGATAAGGTAATGATATAAATCGATAATATTTTATAAATTTATACTTATTATTTATAGGAAATAATGCAACATTAAGAATCCTAACCTTAACTAGTCACTTACACTAGATATTTAATACTTTATTCTCTAATATTAATTAATTATGTAAACATCATATATATTTATTGTTATTTACAACACTTAATTTGAATTTTTTTAAATTAATTTAAATTAATAATTATAAAATTAAACTAAATTAAATTGGATATTTTTTTCCTATCAACCTCCAAGTATTATTCTACATAAACAAAATTATTAAACTTGTTTACCCATAACAAATTTGGTTGTAATTTTCATTTAAAAAAGTTAAAGATGTATGGGTATCTTTTAAGGATAGAAACTCGTACAAATTAACTTAGTTTAAGTCAACTCGACTAAGTTAAATTGATCCAACCTTAACTTAATTTAAATTTGATTTGAACTAGTAAATGTGAGTTCAAGCCTAACTAACTAAGTTCAAATTAATCCAACTTGACTAAGTCAGAGGAAATCGTGTCTTCATGAAAACTTATAATTTGAATAAAAAACTCAAAATCTCAATAGAATTTTCTCTAATCATTATACAAATAAATATATGAGTATGATTAAACAAAGAATATATATAAAGCTTTCTTAGTGTACTCAGATAGACCCTGTAGTAATCATGCAAAGAAAAATCATCTTTTTAGGATGGCAAGAAAAATATTTTAGTCTGATTCAATGAATGTAGTACTATTGCTAAAGGAGAGTGATCTAATTTTAAGTTTTTAATCTAACGTGTAAGTTATAATATTTACGTGTTATAACTTTTTAAAAAAAATTATTTCAAACTAATGAGCGGGCTCGAACACAACTCAAACCAATTCAATTTTTTTTGGTTATTTAAACTACCCTAATTTGACTCTAATTTAATTCCATTTGTGTTCTATGATTTGGGTTTGATTCGATCAAAGAGCTACAATACAAATTATCACCCCTAATATCTTTATAAGCTAAAGCTAAGGTAATAAAGTTGCACAAAAGGATGTAATTAAGAGTTGTATTTGGGGGACATTACATGTAAAATTAACAGTAAACATTGATAATTTTGACACCGTATGAATAATAGTAATAAAAGTGGATAATTTTTAGAAATTATACAAAATAACTCTCTTAAAATTTATAACAACAAAAATAACACCCCCAATAATATTGAACGAGTTCCAATTGAATAAAGTTCAACATTAAATTAATCTAAAAATCCATTATTTAATTTGAATAACGTCTAATTGGACGACGTTCAAAGTAAAATGATGCTAGACTTTTATTATTAGTGAAAATTTATGAGGTGGATATAAGGGGTATTATTTCTATGGTTATTAAAGGTGCTATTTTATTGTTTTTTCATAATTTAATTGAGTAATTTCAAAAAATGTGGAAACATTGGTCATAGATGTTGCAAATTTTTTTAAAAAGTTCAATATTTTTGAATATTAGAGCATTAGTATTACATGTTAAATATGTATTTTTATCCTGTTTAAATAAAAACTTATAATAACAAAAATAACACTCCAATAATATTAAATAAGTTTCAATTGGATAGCATTCAACATTGAACGAGTATAAAAAGTCATTGTTAATTTGAATAACGTCTAATTAGATGATGTTTAAAGTAAAATGATGTGCTAGAATTTTCTTAATAGTGAAAATTTATGAGATGGATATAATGGGTATTATTTTTTTGATTAAAAGCATTAAAGATGTTATTTCTATTGTTTTTTTTATAATTTTTTAATTGAGTTAATGCAAAAAATGTGGAAACATTTGTCATAGATGTTGCAAATTTTGTTTAAAAAAGGTCAATATTTTGAATATTAGAACACTAGTATTACATGTCAAATATGTATTTTTATCCTATTTAAACAAAAACTCAAATTTAAATAAATTAAGTTGTAATATGACTAAATAACATAACTTAATATATATGCAAACTGAAAGAAAAAGAATTAAAATAATTAATAAACTACTATAAATACATTAACAGATCCAAGTTGTGAAAGAAAAAAATTAGGAAAAATAATAAAAATAACACAAACTTATAATCACAAAAATATTACCCTTATGTCAACTTCGTATATTTTGACTATTAAAAAACAAGTTTATCATGTGATTTTATTTTGAATATTGTTTAATTAGATACCGTTCAAATTGAATTAGAGTCATTTAAATCCGTTCAATATTGAACGTCATCTAATTGAACCATATTTAATATTATTAGGATGCTATTTTTATTATTATAAGTTTTAGAGATATTATTTTTTGTAATTTTTCAAGGAATTATTAGTATAAATAACAATTAATTATTACATAATTATATGTGGTGAAATAAGAAGACAAAAATTATGAATTTTTAAGAAAAAAATATTTAGATAAAAAATTGAATTAATAAAATTTACGAGAATCTTTACCACTCTAATAAGTTCTAGTTAATCAAAATTGTATAATATAAAAAGTAAAAGTTGAGAACATAGGAAAACATTAAATGACTACGTTCTGTGACAACATAAAAAGAAAACAAATATTCAAATAGGAAACTTAAAAGCCAAATTTTAATCATGTTCAAAATTATTATTTTTGCCTAAGCGTTTATTATAGTATAGCTTTGGGTGTTGAGTTTATTTAGATGCAAAATAAATAAATAAATAAAGGTTATTACATGATAGTAAATAAAAATGATTTTATAATTGAAAAAATAAAGTAAAGGATAATAATTAAATATAAGAATTTTAAAAGAAAAAAATCAATATAAAAATAACAAGGCTTAAAGATTCACTTAATTATTTTTTAATCTTATGAACTTTATTTGTTATTTACTTTACATTCCAAACAAACAATTGAAAAATATAAAATTAAAAATCAATAACAAAAAAAACTAATATATTTATTTTGAGAAAATTTCATTGAAAAATAAACAAAATATATTATTATAAATTATCCAAGATCAATAATATATCAAAAAGATACTATTATAATAAAATATCAACTTATAAAATAAATATAATAATTATAATTTAAAAGTTTCACATAAAAAAATATGACTGAATTTATATGAAACTGATCAATTTAACATATTGAATATAGTAAAAGATGAACAAAATAAATTATTAAAACAAAATTATAAAGTAAAAACTCTTATAAGAATAAAAAGAAGGAACAAAAAATAATGCACAATTAGACTCCTCTCTTCCAACTTTAGCCTAATTCATAAATCATTTTAAAAAATTCTAGAGAGAAAGAATGGGAGAAGAAAGTAAGAGCTATTTGTAATTTTTTTTTTATTTCTTAATGTTAAATGTTTCATCTGTTTATAGTGTTGGAGTATGAATATTTGTTAAATCTTAATAATATCATGCTATTTTTTCCTTTAAGATAATTAATTTGAATAATATTTTGAGAATATTAATTATAGATAAATCTCTTATCTTTTCAAAGGATCGAGAATTATCTAATTTATAATTTTATACAAAAATATATATCATAAATACTAACAGAAGTATTTAGGAGTTGTATTTTTAGGATAAACAAACAAACATTAATCCAAATATAAGAAAGTATATTACTTAAAATTTAACTTTTCTTACTATAACTTGTCATTAGGATTTCAATTAGTTAATATAAAAATACAATATAAATAGAGCTTGGTGCGAAAAACTGCTTCCAACAAACTAAAATCAATAAATGTTTTTTTTATCTTTCAACATAAGTAACAATAGTACAAGAATAATACAAAGAAAAGATCGAGCATAATTATTACAATATTTTCTTACAAAAATCTCTTCTTTAAAAAACAAAAACTAATATAATCCTTTAGCTTTTCAACCAATTCATTACATAAACCAAGTAATTATATTTTAAACATTAACTAATCATCCAAAAGATTAATGAAAATTCATGAGCTTTTTTTCAATTCTCTCTACTCACTCACAAAAGATGTGTGAGATTATAAAACTATGTACACTTTAAACATGAAAATACTCTTGGCTATATACATCGAGCATCCATTTGACTACAAGGCTTAATAACGTGCATAAAAATATTTTGAAGTCAATACCTAGATAATGGTGTAAGAATTTTCATTTGAACTTTTACAACATGTAATGAAAACTTATTTTTTGAAAAATTACTAAGATCTAAGAATTTTTTATAACATTCTTTTAATTTGAATAATAGGTATATATGTACATCAAAAGTATGCATGAAGTGCCATGACCACCAACCTAAATTCGACCATTTCCTCAATGTCTCAAAATTAAATATGAAATAAAAGAACAAATAATAGAGGACACTTGAGCAATGAAATTTTACATGAAAATTACCTCTTAAATGTGTCAGCTAGAAATGAGAAACATAACAAATAACAAAAGAAAGAAAAAATAAAAGCAAATAAAAGAAATAAAAGAAGATAATAGATAAGAGAGAAATAAAACTAGTTTACAGAAAAAGTAAAACTTGGCCAATGTTGGTAGATAGGAGATAAAATATAAATCTTCTCAAAACACATATAATTATCTACCATATCCATATAAGCCTTTAATTATTATCCATTTACTTTGAATTTTTTTTCATTAGTTGGATCTTTAAAATATGGTTACTAGTATATTAGTTGCTTATCTTGCTTGTTATAAAAAAACAAATGAAACATTACATTTATCAAGAAAAAGAATGGTTCATATTTATGACTAAGGAGGGAGAAGATACTTTGAAAATTTATAATGATCATACTAGTGTACTTCCTCTTGAATAAGTATGTTGATTATGTAGGTCTAATAGCACTTTTCTTCATCTTGAGGCTTATTCTTAACATGGAAAATATTCACTTCTAGAGTCATGATCCCAAAAGATTGCCTCATAAGATCATTCTTACAGTTGATAAGGGTGTTTGATGTACTAAGGAAATACCTTCCTATGATGGATGGAATCTTTGACTCCATATTAACTATAGATTAGGTATTCAAAACTAGAAAGTCAACATAATAGTAGAGTTTATCGATTTATATCAAAATATCTTCAAATATCTCTCTTGAGTTTCGCGCAAAGTGGTCAACCAATTGCAGTAACACATATGTGAGTTTGATCTCTTCAAGTCCAAGTTGCAACTATATAGAATAAGTCATCAAATTGGCACTTGCTTTTAGATCCAGAAGGGCTTGACCAAGTTCATGCATCATAATTTTACAGGAAATTATAGGACAACCTAGATATTTCTACTTTGGTGGTGTCTTCTATGTTATCACTACAATAAATTTCTTTGTCAATAATGCAGTCTTCTTGACATAATGTCTTTTTTTCATGGTGCATAGATCCTTGATTACTTTGACACATTCTAGTATTTGCTTGATCAAATGTAACAATGGAAGATGGAAATGATACAGTTCTTCTTTAAGAAGTATTTTCCCCACCATAAGTCCAATAACCTTAAAAGGCAAATCTTAACCTTTTTCAAAAATATAGTGAAAGGTGGTCACTACCTCTTTAAATTCCATAATATATAGATATGGATTTTCATTATCTAAGCCATGAAAAGTGAGCAAGAGTTGTATCATTCTCGGCTTTAAATCCATTTGTTATGTGTTAGGAAAAACATTATGCATAATGTTGTAACTGTACGGGTAGGGTGAATTTAATCTTTAAGAGTTCTAAAAGGGTTATCCTCGCGATTACTCATATTTTTAAAGATATAAGACAAGTTAGAAGAATGAAATTAAATTAAAGGTAATTTTAATTCTATTTTTTTTTATAAAAATCTATCTCTTTCGTCTCTAGATCGATTTATACATTCTAACATCCATTTTTTCTATTGTTTTTAAGTTTTTAAACTTTATTTAATTTTTATTTGACAACTAAATCTAGGAAAGAAGTAAAAAATAATAATAAAACTAATATTTTTTTAGGAAAGTAACAATAAAAACAATGTAGCAACATAAATAGTTTTCACCAAGAGTGCACTTAAAAAAAATGGTGGGGTGATGCTTCTTAAAAAAAGGCCCTCGTAGACATAACAATGTTTTCAGGAAAGATTAGTAGTACTAAGGCTTTTAATAACTAACCTACTAGTTAGAACTCTTTTATATCTTATTGTTTCATGCAAGCACACAATTATTGTTGTTATTTTTTTTAACTAAAAAATAATAAGAAAAGTTAGATAAAATAAAAATAAGTTAGTAACTTAAAAAAAGTAATAAAAAATATAAACTGGAAATCAAAATAAAATAATAAAAATAGAAGTAAGTAACTACTATTTTTTAATTTTTACATATAATCTTTTTTTATATAGAGAAATTAAAAAACTTTCTTAAAAAAGGAAAAAAATATAGCTTTTTGTGTCAAATCAAGACAAATCTTTTTGTTGTGACACTTTCCCGACAACGGCGGTAAATTTTGATCACAATCAAAATTATTATCCTTGACTAAGCGGTTATTGTAATGTAACTTTAGGTTTCGATTATATGAAAAAGTAAAATAAATCAACAAATAGGTTGTCACATAATAGTAAATAAAAATGATTTTATAATTGAAAAAATAAAAAAGAATAATAATTACATATAATAATTTTGAATAAAAATAAAAATAAAAATAAAAAGCTTTGAGATTCACTTAATTTTTTCGTTTTAATATTACAAACTTATATTCATATGTACTACTAATTGTTTATTTCACATCCCAAACATAAAATTGAGATAAATAACAAAAACTAATATATTTATTATGAGAAAATTTCATTGAAGAATAAATAAAATTTATTGTTATAAGTTATCTATGATTGATAGTATGTCAAAAGGAAAATATCATAGTAAATTATAAACTCATAAAATAAATAAATAATTAATTATAAAATAAAATTTGCATATAAAAGAATAACTTAATTTATATGATATTGAAGAATATAATATACTAAATATAGCAAAAGATGAACAAAATAATTTCTCAAAATAAAATTATAAACTAGAAAATACTTATATATATGAGTAAAAGAAGGGAATAAAAACACTACATTATTAAGCTCCTATCTAGTTTTGCTCTAAATCTAGCCTAACTTACAAATTATTTTTAAAAATTCTAGAGAGAGAAATCTTGATAATATTTTCAAGTATTTAATGCCCCATCTATTTATAGTATCGAAGAATGAAGATTTGATGAATCTTGATAATATGTTTTATCCTTTAAGATAATTAATTTGAAAAATATTTTCAAAAAAAGAATTATAAAAAAAATCTTTTATCTTTTTCATTAGATTAAGAATTATCTAATTTGAAATTTTATTAAAAACAAATATATCATAAATACTAATAGATATTCAAATGCAATATATCTCATATTTCAATTTATTTTTGGACTTGAAATAATCATAGTTGAATATTCTCTGTTAAATATAAGATTATAGATGGATCTTTTATATTTTCATATCAACTTAAATCTTCTCATTTACATATCATAATAAAAAGTTATGATCCAAATTCAAGAGTTTTTTTACTAATTCTAGTGAAAATATGTTGCTAAAATCAAATTTTGATTTCTTTGTTATTATTTTATTGATCCTATAAACATAATATAATCATAATTAATATAAATTAATATTTATTGAATTAGTATAAATAATTATTAATTTTAAAGACTTTTAAACACTTTGAATTGTAAATATAAATTAATTTACATATTTTAGATATATATTTTGGTGCTATTATTAGGAATATTATTATATATTTTTGTAAAATAAAAAATATAAATTTATAAGTATAATATATGCAATTTTTTTTTACCGAAAATTTAAAAGGGCATGTGTTCCCTCTTCTTCATGTGTGGCTCGGTCTATGGGTGTACAAGCCGAAACAATTATGGTACTAAAGTTATAAAAGCCAAAAGTTATTTATGGTACTTAATTTTAGCATAAACTTTTATAGCATACAAGTTTAAAATTAGGAGTTAAAGCTTGGTGTATGAATAATTTTTACAATGTAGGTATACTATTGTGGTAACTAGGTAATTCTATTTTTTAAAAAATAATATTGATAGGAAAATCACTAGGTATGCATAATCTCATTTGATTGGTCATTGATGATATTGAAAAATGAATCACCACACAATTAGATATATATATTTTATTATTTACGTTTGAAATAAATATTAATGACATATTTCTTATTTATGAAAGGTAATTAATATTTTAAATAATTATATATTAATTAATTAAATATTTAAATATTATAAATTTAAATATTAATTAATCGAGATTAGTTATTTATGATTTTGTTATCCATCAAAACCTTTAAATAGATCATTAGAAACAGAAAATGTATGCATAAGTTCTCCAACTTACCAAAGCTCACCACTCATTCTCTTTGAAATTTTCTCTCATCTTAACTTTGTTATGAGAAACTAACTTAAATATCTAAGCGGATACAACACTCATCGGTTCCGTCCCTTTTGATGTGGTTTTCTATATATTTACAAGTCAACGTATCAAGAAAAAGTGACCTAACAAAAATTGGTTTCAACATCTGGCAACGTTTATGGGAAACAAATTTGGTGTTCAATTGATTGAGCTAGTGAAAACTCAAGAACATTTATCTTGTTCTTTATGTGTTCGCTATGTTCATCGCGTTCTTCGTTCACTTCTCTCCTACCAATGGGTTTGATTCATTGAATAACTAGAATGAGTTCCCCAAAAAGCTATCAAAACTCTCAACCCCTCATATTGAACGGAGAATAGGTAGAGGTCCAAGCAAGTGTCTATTCACCAAGAAAGGTGCTAAGCCCAAGAAACCAACCATGGATCAGAGGTTGGCAAAACTAGAACTCATGATGAAGTAATTGATGCAGCTCCAAATGAATTCAAACGAGCACCCTAATGCCTCGGTGAGTCACTCATGGCCTCTACGACTAGTAGGACTTAGCATCTCAAGAGAACAACATCAGATGCCCAATGTCAACAACAACTTAAAAGGTCTAATCTATAGTAGATTAGGTCCCACATTCAGGTTCCATAAGACATGGGTTTAAACATTGGGAATGGTGATGATAACCACCCTCGACACACTTATCCACATATGGTCAAGCTGGTGGAACCTATTAGATTTGGAGCGCTTACGCATGGAAAAAACAGACTTAAGGAACCATCTCGAGGCCAAGTGTAGTACCTGCACAATGCCAAAATCGAGCTTTTAAGTCAATTAATAACCAAATTTAAATCAATTTAAAGTTGATTGAGTGAACCAATTTTAAATTCTATATTTTTTTTACAAAATTTACTCATTTTCTACTATACTCAAAACTTGTATTCGATCACATAATAGCAGAAAAAAAACCAAAATATGTTTAACAAAGTTTAAATAATGTAAATAATTGAAAAATTAAATATTAATTAATTACTTGAGAATTAAATTTATTACAAAAAAATAATTTATATACAATACATATATATTTAACTTAAATTACCAATAGAATGACGTCTTCTCTTTTGTCATAGATTTTATGATATTCTCACTTTATTTCAAGGAGAGGAAGCTTGGTTTGCTTAGAATCACCAGTATAGTGACCAGGAAAAGAGGCAAGAGAGATGAGATAGAGTTTGGATAAAAAAAATTGGTTCATATAACAATTCATTCCCCTAAATACACGAGCACGTAAATATCCATCAAACAAGCACACCAAACTTTATAAACACATGAATGGATAAATTAAAGCATTATAAAAATTACTATGGTGTTGTCCTATGTTATTCAAGATCATGAGATTCTTCTCTTGATTCTTCTCGTGATGTTATAATTTGAACCATGTGTTATGTCCATTCTTCTCGTAAATTATCAAAAAATTTCATATCATAACCCTACTTGTTCCAACCAAAGAACTATATGTAATTAAATTCAAAATAAGAATGTAATATCATGAACTCACAAAAAAATAATTTATATATGTTAAAAGATTAGTAAAAGAGATTACCATATCAACACCAGAGTGATATAATAATAAGCTTGTCCCTTCGAAATCATATTAGGATTGTATTAATATTTTGTCTATAAATAGAAGCTATCTGGAATCAAGTTGGTATTTTTAATGTTATAATGAGCTCTAAATATGAAGTCAAGTGTAACTTTGATTTGTTACTTGGGTTGGTTGAGTTTTAGTACCCATAAACTTATGGAACAACTGTTTTTTTGCCCAACCATCCCAAGTAACAAATTGGAGTTACACTTGACTTCATATTTAGAGCTCATTATAGCATTAAAAATACCAACTTGATTCCAGATATCTTCATATTTATAGACAAAAGATTAATACAGTGCTAATATGATTTCGAAGAGATGGGGTTATTATTATATCACTCGTGTACTTGGATGGACAGTGACTACCATGATGTTGTCATATTAGAGAACTAGGTAAGAGAGATGAGATGAAGTTTGGGCAAAAAATAGGTCTATATAACAATTCATTTCCCTAAATACATGAGCACATAAACATCTATCAAACAAGCTACCCAAACTTCAGGCACATGAACATAGAAATTAAAACATTATAAAAATTACTATGATGTTGTCATATGCTATTCAAGATCATCGGAATCTTTTCCTAATTCTTCTTGTGATAATATAATTTGAACCATATGTTATGTCCATTCCTCTCATAAATCATTAAAAAATTGTAGGTTATAGCCCGATTTGTTCCAACCAAAGAACTACACGTATTTAAATTCAAAATAAGAAATTAATTTCTTAATTTACCAAAAATAACTCCTACATGTTAAAAAGGTATATTGGTAAAAGAGATTACCACACCTTTAATTGGAATGTTGATATTTGTGATGATTTCGCTCATAAACTTCATGACATAGTAACCACACATGATTCCATCATTTTGTTGTGTAACCTACACAAAATAAGTGTAAATGATTTTCAATATTTGAATATCTTTATTATTCAATAGTAAAATTAATTAAATTATTAATATTAACTTATACATACCATAACTTTTTCCCATATAAGCTAATGAGAATTTTTAAGGGCAATGCCCCTACTCTTGTTCCACAACTTCCATGCCATATCAAAGTTTAAAATGGTTACTTTTTTTTATTAAATATTACAAAAAAAAATAGAAGAAAAATAGCTAGTTATAACTCTTATATTTCAACAACTGTTTTTGTATCTTTACTCAATTCTATAGAAGTTGAGTCATAATTCCAAACATTATTGCCATGTAGATCAAAAATTACCAATATCCAATGATCTTGGCCTTGATCAAACTTTAGTGGCCATGAGATTATCAACTTCTGATTTCTGTTAAGTGGTAATGCCCTATCATATAATTGTTTAGCTCTGATGCTAACATCCTTCCATTGATATTGATTGACAAATGAAGAATCATAGACCATTGCTAAATGTGATGGGTGATTAGCTTGAAGTTGATAATAACATGCTATATATAAAAGAAATATATATATATATATATATAATGTGATGGGTGATTAGCTTGAAGTTGATAATAACATGCTATATATAAAAGAAATATATATATATATATATATATATATATATATATATATAATTAGATAATATAAATATAATTATATATGTTTTACATAAATGAAAGTTATTTACTGATTGAGGACTGACCGTGTCTATACTTGAATTATACTTAAATCGATCATTTGATATTCAAATAGCTACAATATGCACTCCATCGATATTAATGTTTGGCCAATGTCTACGCCAAAAATTTCTCTAGGAAGTGGCATAATCCATCCATTATTTATGCTAATCTTGCTAGCAATAATAGTCATTTAAGAGCCAAAATTTCTGCTAAATTTTATAGCATATTCATAACTATACTTTTTCCATGGCTTCTTCTTGAATGACTTAGTATGCGATGATTGTCTACTAAACATAGATTTACCATGAGATACTTGCTTTGTATCTCTTAAATGTGTCGTACTTACTAATTCTGGTATAATAGACTAAAGAAAAGGTATTATATATGTTAGTAATAATAAAAGAATAATTATATAATAGAAGTAGTAAAAAAGTGTAATCTTAAGTAAAAAAACATAGTACCATGTCAAAATTTATCACAACTTGACTTGACGGCCAAGCCACATATTGTCCAACCGCTTTTTGGACTATCGTAGCATCAAAAGGCACATGTAGTGGACAATCATGGAGCAATGATAGATAAATTACTATTCGCTAATAAATCGGAAAATATTGATTATAAATCATTCGATCATCGCTCAATTGTTGTATCATTCCAAAAGCAACAAAGTCCGTTGATGAAGGATGTTTCAACAAAAAATTCATATTTTGTAAAACATTTAAGCGATATATATAATAATTAAAATATATAATAAAATATAAAAATTATAGACTATCTACATAAACTTTAAATCTTATCACAAATGATTCATCAAATAGAGGAGCAATCCCATATGGGTTGCTATTGGAAGGACATTCTCATCAAAACATTTATCGTGATGTGATGGATGGTAAGAATGCCAAATTGTATTGGAGAAAATGAACCACTACCTGATTGCATCTACATTCTTGGCATAAAGAGGGACCAATAGGATGACTATATCTCATACAAAATATAGGTTGGGTGCCATGATATTGCATGGGTGGCATGCCTGGCATGGACGGTGGCATGACTGGCATGGATGGTTACATGTCTGGCCAATAGGGCATGCCGTGATTGTAGTATGTTGCAAATATATATCAATATCAACACCGAGTTGTTTCGATCTTGAGATCAATAATGTTAACATCATGAATTTTCTTTTCATACACAACCAAGGAGGAAGGTTGTATGTTACCATAATTACTGGCCAACAACTATATCTACTACTAAGGGAATTGTGTGGATTAATTCCATTAGCAGCAATGGAAAGACGAAGATTGCACGGATTAGATGCAAATTGAGGAGATAAATTATCAATTACTTTCCAATTTGGAGAATCACAAGGATGACATAGCACCCCATCATCAAATCGATTATCTAAATGTCAAGTCAACATCTTTGATGCCTCTTTACTTTTGAACAACCTTTGAAAGCGAGGAATCAGAGGAAAGTACCAAAAAACCTTTACGGGCATGCCTTTCTTTGGTGTTGCCTCATTTATAGCATACTTTCATCTCGATTCTTTACACATCAGATAATCATCTACTATATCATATTCTTTTCTATAAATAATGCAATCATTTGGACAAGCATGAATCTTATGATATTTCATGCCAAATTGACTAAGAGATTTCTTCACTTCTTTAATTGAAGATGACAATTCAATACCCTCAAGAAATATATCTATTAGTATATTTAGTAATTCTGTTAATCCCTTGTTAGAAACACCATTTTTTGCCTTCACATTGTACAAATGAACCAATCTTGTCATTCTAGTCTATTTCTTGCATTCTGGATACAACCGTTTTCAGTATCTTCTAGAAGTTTTTTAAAGGTTTCGGGATCATCCTCATGTAGTTCATCTTCAACAGCATGAAACATATTTTCTATCTGTACATTATGATAAAATGTATATAATCCACTCACATTCTTATTTATCTTTTGCCCATGAGTATTATCAAAAGAATACGAATACATATAAGGTGATACATAACCTCGTCAACATAATAAAATCACTCATTTTTACATTTAACACATGGGCATCGAATCATAATAATTTCATTATTACTATTTCTTCAAGCATATTCCAAAAAACTTTCAACTCCAGAAATGTAGTCCTGCTCAATTCTACAATTTGACATCCAAGATTTGTCTATTTTCTATTAATGACATTAACTATATTAAATATGTATTCAACCATTATATTTCAGATATTATTATATATGAATTTCCTAATTATTAGAATATCTATCAAAATATCATATAAAAATAAATACATAAAAACTAAACATAACAAATATATACACATAAATATAATTATATTAGATTGATTGTAATTACTAATAATAATATGACACATCATTTGAGTTGATTTCAAATTTAAGATATATAAAACAAAATTTATATAACAGTTTTGTGATGATTAATATTTATTTTAAATAAGTAGACTACTTCAAATCTAAATTTTGAATGAGCATCATGTCTTTCCCATTTCATATTAACAAAAATAAATAAATTAAAAACTAACCTTAAATCATAGTCATAAATATATAAATTTATTTCATTACGGAAATTTATACAAAACCTACATAATACAAAAATTTATAAACATAAATAATAACACATAATATACAAAACAAAATAAATAAATATGAATACTAAGTGCGTAGGATTAATAGAAACACTTACAAGAGTAAATGAAGTGACAAAATGAAGGAAATGAAGAAAAAAAGGGTGTTTTGTAAGTGAAAAAATGTGTAAATTTTTTTGAGTATTTTGCTCAAAACAATAGAGGATATAGAAGATAAATTGGAGAGGAAGAAAACCCACTAAACGGTTCTGAAATTGGTGGTCATAGGTGACCGAAAAATGAGAAAGAGTGGAGGAGGAGTGTCGATCGGTTTTGGATTTTTGAGAGTGTTTACATGCAATAAAGAGTGGGGGAGGAGTGTCGATCATTTTGGGGTTTTTGAGAGTGTTTACATGCAATGTTGGAATATATTTTTTGTCTAATAGGGAAGAAAGAAGAGAAAATGAAAATATCCACGTGTGTAGTATCGGTTGACATGTTGAACTAATGCTATATGTAGGACGTAGCATCGGTCCTAAGTGTAGAGTCAGTTCAACATGTCAACTGATGCTACAATCTACATATTTTAAGTCAGTTTTTTAGCGAATTGACTTTAAATTCATTATAAGTTAGGTTTCCCAAAAAAAACTTTAAATCTCATCTTAAATGACCACTTTTGTAGTAATGCCGCTTTGGCTAGGAAAGCTTCTTCAATAATGTCGTTGACTTTAGCCACAATAAACAAGTGCACAAGGAATGGGTGATCATCATGTTCCTACTATGCCAATGGGAGACTTGGAACATCAGCTTCACAAGATGGACCAAATACTTGAAGGGAAAAAAAGATATAGATTACACCAATTCCACTTAGGCTCTATTTACCTTAGGGTATTATCTACTCCGTTGGGAGGTAAGTTAGAGCAGCCTTCCATTGTAAATTACATTGGGTTCACTAACCCCTTAGACCACCTTGACCTACTTAAATATTTGTTGAATCTTTATGCGTACACCAATGCTATCAGTTATAGTTAATTTACCATGACATTTTCAGGAAAGGCACATGACCTTCAAGCTAGGAAATGTTTTAACTCACTTCTCAACAAAGAGAAACTACCAAAGACCTCAACAAATCTGATGGGATTGACTTAGAAATAAAATGAGTCATTAAAATATTACTTTAATAGCTTTAATAATGAGAAGATTCATATTGAAGACTGATCAAATTCTCTAGCAATCAATTCCTTTTTCTATGGTATCCATATGTGACTATTGTGGACTAGAATGGTAGAAATGATCCCTAGGTTATCTTACAAAGAGATGACCAAGATTGTGGCCATGAAAATCAAAGTTGAAGATATGGCTAGTCACCATAAAAGTAGAACCATGAACCACCCTAAGAAGAGGAAGACAAAAGAAGAGTCCATGAACTTGCAAGGTAAAAAATTCAAAAGTAGGAATAGAAAATAAGATGCCCCAAAGAAAATGGAACCTCACAAACCTGGAATAACTTCTAAAAGTTTGTTCCCCTTAATACTACCCATGAATAAGTTGATAATGCATGTTCGAGGTTCAAGGCTCTTCAAACACCCTAGACAAATAAAAGGTAACCCAACCAACCTGAATCATAATTTATAATGTAAACTTGACATGCATTTTTTCAATAAACCAGACGACTACTAGGAAATGAAAATTGGATACAAAAGGATGACCTGAAAGACTTTGTATCAAGTAGGTGTCACATATAACCTACAACCAAGTAGAGGAGTTGACTGTGCAAGCTATACACACACGCCAAACAAGTAGGGATAATGAATGATGTTACACAATGTGTGATGTTACATAATGTGTGAGGAGGATAAACCATATGACACAAGTAAAACACGATGTTCAATCCGAGTTCAGAGATCGGTCAAACTGTCCAGTCATGTGTCACTATGCCATTGCTCACCACATTCCACCCATGCACCAATCCATCCATTTTCGCAAATCACATTATATCAGGTGGCGTTGACTCATCAAGCATTGACTATAACTGATCTCCCTTTCCACTTGTTACACTTTGATTCGCCCAGTGAATTCCGTGTGCCACCTGTCATATTGTGTTTGGTTAGCACTGTCAATTTTGCTCATTTTGATCTTAGACCTTGATCTAAAGCTGATATGACGATCCAGATCGCATCTGAGCTATATTTATGCCTCTAATCACCCATAAATCCTAAAAGAGGTTGTAATTAACATAATTTTGATCAATTTTTGAAGCTAAAAAGAGAGATAAATACAGAAAAACATTTAGAGGGGATACAATTTTTGTGGAGATTTAAAAGAAGATTAACACTACAATTAAAGAGATTGATTGTATTTCCTGTTCTACTCTTTCTTTATCAATTTTTATGTCTTCCTTTATGAAAAATATGAGTTTTATGAACACAATTATGCATAGTTAGTTTATTATTCTAGGGATCTTATGAACCCAATTTTCATCATGTGATGATCTATTATTTTACCCTAATTATAACTATAATTATAATTTAATTATATTATTTAATATAATGTTTATGTTACTAATTGTTTGGCTAAGAATTTATCTATATAGGCAATTAAATAGATTTGAGAGAATTATTTAATTGTTTGTCTTAATTAAATAACTTGTATAGTTTATAGGCAGAGATGTATGATTCTTATGTATATGATCCATAATTGATGAACTTAAAGAGTAGTATGCAATTTAATAAGCATGAGAGTATGATTAAATTAATTACTAAATGGTGTGTAGTTTACTTGAGAGATGAATACATGCTAGGTTAGATTTAATTGATTATGTAATTAATTAATAATTATATTAAGAGGATTTTAGCGATTCACATGTTTAGAAAATTGGGGGATTGAGTATTCCTAGATATTTTCTCATATATATTCTTAGTTACCAAATCTGATTTAATTAATTGTTACTATTTAATTTTAGTTATTTTAATTTTACTTCCTTAAAATATAAAAACACATAAAAAAATTAATTTTTATTTTTTTAGTTTTAAAAATTAGTTTCTAATAAAATAATCTGTGGAAACAATCTTTTCTTATAATTATATTTCTTTTTGCGATACATATACTTATTTTATTTTACTAACCTATTCAATTATTTATTAGTTTGTTTCTTTTATTTATTTTTTTAACTTTAATTTATTTATTTAGTGTTTTTTTAATTTTTATTTAGACATCTTCTTTAGTATTGTAAAAATATAGTTGAGTCTATTGCATGAGCAGAGTTCATGAAAGAGAAACTTACCTTTAGATCTTGAAATTGAGCATACTTTAAGGTCAATAAGGAAACAACAAGTTGTCACCTAAGAGAAAAAAATGGATAATCCATTAGACATAAACAATAATGAGTTAAACTTGAATAATTAAATTCTTTTGATGGATGATAGAGATAAAACTATGAATGAATATGCAATACCTACATTGGAAGTGTTGAATCCAAGTATTAGAAAGCTAAACATTCAAGCTAATCAGTTTGAATTAAAATTAGTGATGTTTTAAATCGTACAAACAGTTGAACAATTCAGTAGATTACTATCAGAGGATCCTCATCTTCATCTCAGATTGTTTATTGAAGTTGTAGATTCATTTAAGTTTAATGGTGTGATCAAGGAGGTCTTTAGGATTAGATTGTTCTCTTACTCTTTAATAGACTGTGCTCAAGCTTGGCTAAATTCTTCGCCACCTGATTCTATTACAACTTGGAATGGTCTCTTGATGAAATACTTCCCACTAAAAAATAATGCCAAGCTTAGGAATGACATTACTTCCTACCAATAATACGAAGGAGAATATTTATATGAAGTAAGAGAAATATTCAAGGAATTGCTAAGGAGTGTCATCATCATGGTCAAAAAAGGAACTATTATTGATGCATATACTAATTTAGCTTTGTTAGCCAAATCTTACAATCAAGTTTATGATTTACTTGAGAAAATGGCTAGCAATAATTATCAATGGCTAATGGATAGAATGACATCCATAAGAAGAGTAGCCAGAGTGCATGAGGTAAATGATATCACAACACTTACATGTCAAGTGCCATCTTTGGTAAATCTTTTGAAGGCTCAAAACTCGCTAGGGAGTATAAACCAGGTCCAAAATTCATGAGTGTCTTGTGTGTTTTGTGGAAGAGCTCATTTATTTGATAATTTTCCAAATAATCCTAAATCCATATGCTATATAGATAATGTGAATCAAAACAATAATCCATACTCAAACACATATAACCCAGGAAGGAGACAACATCCAAATTTCTCTTGGGGTAATAACAACAGTCAAGGTGGTAATGAATTCAACCATCAATCATTTCCACCACCTGGTTTTCAACAACCACAGTTATCAAAAGCCCAAGAGAAGAAGCCACCTACTGAGGATAATACAAATGCTTTAATAGGGATGATGAAAAACTTCATTCAATTAGTAAATACAAAAGTTTCCACTCAAGAGGCTTTAATTCAAAATTTGGAGAACCAAATAAGACAACTTGCTCCGGCTATAAGTCAAAGGAGTAAAGGTAACCTTCCAAATGACACAATTTTTAACCCAAGAAGAGAAGGTAAAGGCCAATGCAATGCCATAGCCTTGAGGAGTGATAAAAATTTAGAACATAAGCATAAGAGTGAAAAGTATGAGGAGAAATAGGAAATTAACAAGGATGAAGAGGAACTAGTGGATAAAGAGAGCACTGAAAAGGAAATAATTCATCCAAAAAAGAGAAACCTTTACAGACCTACTTTTCCTTTTCCTCAAAGACTGCAAAAGAAAAAGTCAGATATGCAGTTTTTAAATTTTTTGGAAGTATTCAAGAAGCTACACATAAACATACCATTTGTAGAGGCACTTGAACAAATATGATATTATGCCAAATTCATAAATTATATACTATCAAAGAAAAAGAGGCTTGATTTTCATGAAATAATAACCTTGACTGAAGTTTGTAGCGTCATCCTTGATATCTAACTACGACAAAAACTAAAAGATCTAAGTACTTTTCACATCCCTTGCACTATTGGGAACATCTATTTCGGTAAGACACTATGTGACTTGGGTTCTAGCATTAACCTCATGCCATTATTGGTCTTCAAGAGATTGGGGGTTGGTAAAGCCAAATCCACTTTAGTAACATTACGAATGGCAGATAGATCAATTAAAAGACCTTGAGGTGTGGTAGAAGATGTGCTAGTAAAATTAGACAAATTCATCTTTCCGACGAACTTCATTGTGCTAGACATGAAGAGGACCGTGACATTCTTATCATACTTGGTCGTCCATTCTTAGCAACCGGAAAAGCACTCATTAATGTACAAAAAGGTGAACTTACAATGAGAGTGCAAGATGAACAAATAATTTTTAAAATTTTTAAAGCATTTGAACCCCCTGACATTGATAGTGCGAATGAATGCTTAAGGATAAATGTTACTAAATGTAGGGACAACTTAAAAGAATCTTTTGATTCACCTACACTTAAGACTATTACACGTGATACTATGAACAAGCACATAAAATCACCAAAAAACAACTCAACATTTTTTAACTTTGAAAGTATGGAATCAAATGTTGATATTGGGGACTGTGTGAAATTTTTGGAGGACGCACCTCTCATGTATATATCAAAGGTGATTATGGAAAATTTTGAGCTAGGATCTACACTTAAACCATCAATTGAAGAGCCACCAAGTTCAAATCCCACACTTTTACCCTCCTATTCCCAATCAAGTATGAAAGTGAAAGAGTCTAATGGAAAGATGAAAAATCTATTAAAAATACATAAATTAGATGAGTTACGGTGGAATGTTTATAAGAATGCCAAAAAAATTTAAAATAAAAAAATTGCATGAGAAGAGAATTGAGCATCATGTTTGGGAGCTAGAACATAAAGTATTATTGAAAAAACAAGACTCAAGCTATTTCTAAGAAAACTCAAAAGTAAATGGACATAAAGGAAAGTACCTTTAGACTTGATATGACCATCTAGTCAAGGACGTTAAACGTGACACTGGTTGGGAGGCAACCCAATGTTATTTTTCTTATATTTTCATTATTTGTTTTGTAGGTAAATAAATGTGGAGAGCAATGACACAATAAGAATAAGCATTTTAACGACAGATGATGTGTGCCAAGAATAAGAGAGTTTTCTTTTCTTTTACTTTTTCATATTTATATGTGCACATTGGAGACAATGTGTAATTTAAGTTTTGGGGATAGAAATTTATTCTCTACATTAGTATTTAGTATGCATTTTAATTTTTTAATTTTTAGGATATTTTTAATCATAATTTGGGTAGAAATTTATAAATTTATGGAAATTAAATGCATGCATGCTTGATATGAAACATAAAACTCAATGATAAAAATTGGTTGTCATGACTAGGATAAGGATTGTAACATATTTATTAAGATATTTACATTAATCATGTGACGTGCTTGCTAGTTTTGTTTGAATTGATTTAAATTTTTATGTACATGTTCATGATTGATTTGGTGTTCTTATTTAGAGAAACTTTATAGTGAGTTATGTGCGTCGATGAGATCTACAAACTTTTATAATCTATTTGATCATCCCTTGATGCGAAATCCTAAATAATATTTAGCAAGAGAAATAATTTAGGCTTTATTTGGATCGATTGAGCCTTTCAAGTTAACCATTATTAATATCCATAGTCACCCATTTGAGCCTAACAAAGAACGTTTCATATCTTTAAGCCATATTTAATGCCTCACTAATAAGTATTACCTTTATCCTTACACCTTTAGCTTGTATTAAAAGAAAAATGCAATCATGTATTATGCTATAGAGTAAGGTAAAATGTAATTTACCCTATAAAAAAAAGAAACAAAACTCCTAACACAATTTTCCCTCTAAATAAAAAGAAAATAAAATTGAAGATAAGTTTGTGAAGTTATAATAAAAAATTAAAAAAATGTGGAATAGAAGAATATGAAAAATGATAAGCGAAGGTGCACTAAATATGAGATAAAAACTCAATTGCAATTAAAAAGTGCATGATGAACAAAAATAAAGCTAAGGTGTGGAAAGAGCCTAAATGTCTTCATTTGTCAACCCTTACCTAAGCATTACATTACAAGCATGTAAATATCAGCTGTTGTGTAATCCTAAATGACGACTCCCTCTTCCATTCTTTCTCATTTTCAACCAAGTCCGACCACCAATTTCGACGCCGTTTAGTGGGTTTTCTTTCTCTATAATTTCTCTTCTAGATCCCCTATTATTTTTTAGCAAAATACTCAAATTTTTTATACCCATGTTCTCACTTACAAAACACATTTTGTTTCTTCATTTCCTTCATTTTGTCACTTCATTTACTCTTTTAAGTATTTTTATGAATTATTTTACACTTATTATTCATATTTATTTATTTTTGTATATTATGTGGTGTTATTTATATGCATATATTTTTGAATTATGTTGGTTTTGATAAATTTTCGTAATAAATTAAATAATTCTATGATATATTCATAATAAATTTATATATTTATACGTTTAACCTTTTTTATATCATTCTCTTGAGAATGACTGTGATTTAAGGTTAGTTTTTAATTAATTTATTTTTATTAATATGAAATGGGAAAGACATGATTTAACAATATGATGATCATTAAAAATTTAGGTTTTAAGTAGTGTAGTTATTTAAAAACAATATTAATCATCACAAGATTGTTATATAAATTTTGTTTTATATATCTTAAATTTGAAATAAAATAAAATGATGTGGTATATTATTATTAATAATTATAATCAATCTCATATAATTACATTTATGTATATATAATTGTTATGTTTGTTTTTATGCATTTATTTTTATATGATGTTTTGATAGATATTTTAATAATCAGATAATTCATATATAATAATATCTGAAATATATTGGTTTTAATATGCTTAATTTAATTAATATAAAAAGGATAAATCTTGGATATCAAAGTGTATAATTGAGTTGGACTACATTTCTAGAGTTGAAAGTTTTTTGAAATTTGCTTATAGAAATAGTAATAATGAAATTAGTATGATTTGATACCCATGTGTTAAATGTAAAAATGAGCGATTTCATGATATTGACGAGATTAAGCATCACCTTATTCGTAATGGTATTCTTTTGACTTATAAATGTTGGTATTATCATGGAGAAATATATTGATAATACTCATGAGGAAGAGATAAATAAGAATGTGAGTGGATTATATACATTTTATCTTAATGTATAGACAGAAGATGAATTACATGAGGATGATCTCGAAACCTTTAAAAAACATGTAGAAGATGTCAAAAACCCGTTGTATTCTTTTGAGAGATATATGGAAGTCCTTATAGGATATATAAAGAATAGAAATTGTTTTGAAGGATGCATAGTGGAACATTACTTTTTTGAAGATGCCATTGAGTTGTACTGAAATTAGGAATCCTATGCATAAGTTGTTCTTAGAACGTCACATGATCCAAATAGGTAACCCTATGCTTGGTGGATATAAGAAATTGTTCATTGATTGCACTCTACGGCAAAAAGCACACCGAATCATTTTGGTAAATAATAATGAGGTATAACCGTACATAGAGTAAGTGATGACATGTTAACCTTTTAAAATAAAATTATTTTTTATTTAAATATTAATGATATCTAATTGATATATATTTAATAAAATTACACAATGTATTTAAACTTACTAAAGCTCAATTCTCGTTATAAAAAAAGGAGGAGAAAATGGTTGTATGATGAATATAAGTGAGAGTTTTTTAATTGGTTTCGCAACAATGTAAGTGTCACATATAAGAATTCATTAGCACATCTGTATAATATTTTAAGACTTTTTTTAAAACACAATTCATGTTTTATGTACATATATTCGAGTTGAACTTAACAAACCTAATCATAAAATAATAAAAAGTTTAGAATGGCTTGCATATGGTCCAAAATTTGATATCAAATCATATTCTAGTTTCACAATTAATGGATTGAGGTTTACGACTCATGCAAGGGACAAAGTTTGAGTAAATCAGAATAGTGGTGTGAAGATGGTTGCACAAACTATGCAATTTTCCAGTTAAAAGATGGTAATCACAACCTTTTGATAGAATATATTATGGTATAATTCAAGAAATTTGGGAACTTGATTATGAGGTCTTCCATGAAACAATATTCTTGTGTGATTGGATCGAAGATGTTATCAATGTTGGATATAAAATAGATGAATTTGGATTTACCATTGTAAATTTATCCAAGATAAGTCATACTAATGATCCTTTCACGTTAGAACTTCATGCAAAACAAGTATTTTACGTGAGCAATCAAATTGAAACAAGATGGTTTGTTATGTTAACGCCTCTACAAAAGAGGTCTACCATTATGATGCTTTAGAAGATGATGACATGTTTGATACATTATCTAATATTAGTCATTTCTCAAACAAATTGCCTAATGTATGTAATGATCTAGTTGATGACGATGATTCTTCATCATAAACTCGTAGTGATTGTGAAGGAATATATATATATATATATATACATATATACGATCAATAACCTAATTAAACACAATGTATGTTCTATATTATTCTAATAACTCTTGCATGTTTTTATGTTTGGATTTAAAATTGTTAATTAATTTATATTTCATCATTGTTTGCAGGTATTTCATGGATACTAGGGTATCAGAGCTTGTAGATCCAAATGAACTATTGGGATATTTGAAAAGAAGGAGTTGGACCTGATGCTCCACTTAACCTAGATGATAGAGTGCCCGTTCTATTTGATGTTACTGATAATCCATTAGGAAAAAATGGCCAACAATTGAAATCTTCTATTGGTAGACTTGTGAAGTCAAGCATATCAATCAATATAAATGATTGGACTATGGTTGACGATGTTGAAAAGTTCAAAATATGGAAAACTATTTATGTAAGTATCTGAAGTTTGGGCTGCTTATTCGATGAATTTTTATACTCTCATTATTTAGGGGAATAAATTGTTATATGGACCAGTTGTTTTTTGCCTAAACTCTATCTCATCTCTCTTGCCTAGTTTTTTGTTCATTATATTGGTGATTCTAAGCAAACCAAGCTTCCTCTTCTTGAAATAAAAGTCGGAATATCACAAAATCTATGACAAAAGAGACGACATCATTTTATTTGTAATTTCAGTTGAATATATATGTATTGTATATAAATTATTATTTTGTAATAAATTTAATTCTCAAGTATTTAATTAATATTTACCTTTTCAATTATTTGTATTATTTAAACTTTATTAAGCAGATTTTGGTTTTTTCTACTATTATGTGATCGAATACAAGTTCTGAGTATAGTAGAAGATGAGTGAAATGTGTAAAAACAAATACAAAATTTAAAGTCATTTTGAACCGACTTTAAACTTAAAGTCAGTTCAGCATGTGAAGCAACTTTAAATTTTAAGTCTCCCAATTTAAAGTCAGTTAATAATCAAATTTAATACTAAAGTTTTGGCATAGTGTCATGTGATGATATAATATTTTATCCCAATTATAATTATAATTATATTTTTTTATCTGATTTTTATGCTATTAATTGTTTGGCCAACAATTTATCTATAGAGGCAATTAAATAGATTTGAGAGAATTATTTAATTATTTTTCTTAATTAAATAACATGTATAGTTTCTTGGTAGAGATGTATGATTCTTATGTATGTGATTCACAATTGATGAACTTAATAAGTAGTACGTAACTTAATTGGCATGAGAGTGTGATTAAATTAATTACTATATGATGTGTAGTTTACTTGAGAGAGAAATATATACTAGGTTAGATTCAATTGATCATGTAATTAATTGATAATTATATTGGGGGGATTTTAACAATTCACATGTTTAGAAAATTGGGGATTAAGTATTCCTAATTATTTTCTCATATATCTTTGTAGTTACCAAATCTGATTTAATTAATTATTGCTATTTACTTTTAGTTATTTGAATTTTTCTTCCTTAAAATATTAAAACATAAAAAAATTGATTTATTTTTTTATTTTTTTAGTTTTAAAAATTAGTTTAAAATAAAATAATCTTCGTGAGAACAATATATTTTTTCTTATATTACTTATTCGATACGTATACTTGGGTATTCATTTTACACATTTCGTGTGTGGCGATCATCATTCTACTAGAGTCATCATGATCAACTTCAACTTCTTTTTCATCTTACAACGGAACCATTTTTACATGTTGTTAGATGTACTTTCCTTTACCTATCACTTTGCACTAAAGTTCCCAATAGAAATAAGGATTGGGATCATCTTGGGAGAACAATAGGTAGCACGAGATTGCTACAACACAAGAATCCACGAAGGATAGAAAATATGATTAGGACTAGCTAAAAGACGTCAAGTCCATAATTATTTATTTCTACATCATACTTGTAATGCATTTTTCAATCAAAAGTGCTAGGTGAGGTTCTGCATGGCTAAGTCAATACCAATACCAAAAATTAAAAAAAGGAATTAAGAATAAATAAATAGCTTAGCAAACTTGGCATTCAAATAATATTCTATAACTCAGCTCTCTAAGTGACCAAAACAACCTTGGCATCCGGAAAGAATATAATATCATAGTGAGAATGAGTTACTCATCCACAACGACCCTAGCTTGGCACCAAGGTAGAACTTTCATCGTACACTACTATGGCTTAGGAGAGAGAGAAATCCTTACTTGAACTTATTAGTCATGCATGATCAAAGCTAGGAAGCAGATTTGTCTACAATGAATCAAGAAGGTTACTCCTAATGTAAAACCATTTAATGATCATCACCCTATATGGGCTTGGCATAAGTTTCATCCAACCAATTTCTTAATGGATAAAGTCATATGAGGAAAGTGAAGCAAGATTACACCCATTAATACCTAAAGTGATTGCAATCCAGGATCCTGATTCGTTTCACAAGACCACTATCTTAATGGATCACATCTAGTGATTTACCAAACTAGTAAGGCATTTGAGTCATATTTCATTTTTTTTTTTACCAAAATTTCTCTTGAGGTAAAATTTACCACTATTATGGTAAGACATTTCTTTGTCATGGTAAGCCTTAACACGAAAATGGATACTAATGGTAAGCCTTTTCACATTACGTCAATGCCTTCCAGCACCAAGCTAATTCCTTACCATGAATTCTATTTGTACCAAAATTGCTCCAAGGTAGGGCTTATCACTATTATGATAAGGCATTTCCTTGTTGTGATAAGCCTTACCATGACATTGGATTCCAAAGGATAAGCCTTCATACACTAGGAAAATGTCTTCCTACATCAGGCCAATGCTTTACCACTAATTCCACTTTTTACCAAAATGGCTTTGACGTAAGGCTTAGCACTTTTGTGATGAGCCTTATCTTCAAGTGATTTTGGTAAAAAAATGAAATATTATCCAAAATTAGGTGATTTTAGGTAATATTTTTAGATCATATCTTGTGGGAAAGAGAAGCCAAATTACACCTTTCGCGCCCACAATGAATGTGATCTAGGATTATGATAGTGGCAACCACTACCTCTATGGTTTACTTCTTGTGTAGGAAAGGAAGCAAGCTCAATGCCTATTCTACACCCACAACGATAGTAATCTAGGATGAAGGTAGTGATAGATGAATGTAAGATCATTGCCTTAATGGATCACATCATGTGGGAAAGTGAGGTAAGATTACGTCCATTTTATGCCCATGGTGACTGTGACCTATGATCACAACTAGCTACCATTGCCTCAATGGATTAATTCCTATGTAGAAATGGAAGCAAAAGAAATACCCTTTCAATGCTCACTAAGACATTGATCCAAGATACAGGTTATACTTAGCTTGAAAGCATTGTCTCAATGGATCACTTTCTATGTGAAAATTCAAGTAGGATAAACACCCATTTGATGCCTATAGTGATTGAGATCTAGGTTCAAGATAATGTGTTATATTACCTCAACGGGTCACTTCTTACATAGGAAAGAAAGCGACTCAACACCCTTTCAATACCATAATAATTATGATCCAGAATCTAGATAATAACACTACCTTTTTCTCTTAATAGACCTAGTCTTGCTTGGAAAATAGAGGTGGGACACAACCTCTATAACACACACAACGACGATGATCTAGGATCTTGGCATTGGGGCAGGGAAAGGTACGCCCGAGAATGAAAAATAAAAGTTTTTCTTAGAGTGTGCCATGTTATCTAGCATTGCTTAGATGAGTCCATTGATGTAAGTCATTCATTATTGGAAAGATGATGTATGGTGAAGGATTTATGTACGCTTTGTATCAATGTTGTTGAAATAGTTTCTTTCTTTTTAGTATACTATCCTAGAGTAAGCAAAATCCTAACTGATCTATGTCATCTTTTTAATTTCTAAGAAATGGCTACTATTTTTTTATGGAGTTTGTAAGTCTTGTAGTCTTTTATGTCTTTTTTGGCATTTATATGTGCAAAACATAGAGTATATTTATTGTACACAGTTTATTTGTCTTCTTTTGTATAAGGTTAGTTACCGATGATTAGTAATGCACACACACACATAGTTAGGTACACTTTGTATGTGAGCATGTTTACACACACACACACACACCACGAGATTGATTTTTGCAATGTACATGTTAAGTGGAGTGCTATGATTTTTTTTATTATGGTTGTTACATTGCGTGCATGGGTATTTATGAAAATTACTTAGAAATTTTTGAATCAAAAAATGGATTTTAGTGTACCTCGATAAGGTCATCATAGGACCACCTTGTTAGGTGGTCAACAATACCTTGATGAGGTACCCCGTGAGCTTGAGTTTTGGCTATAAATACCCTTCATTTTTGTGTTTTATAATGAGAAAAATATAATAGAGCTTTGTCAAATTGACATCTCATTATTCTAATTTTAGATCAATATTACCTTGAGTGTTTGTTTGGTAATAGTTATTCATGACTATGTGAGCAAAACCATGATCTTGGGTGGTAAGTACTTGAGGTGGTGTTTGATGGTAGGTTTTGGGTGAGATGAATATCTTCTCTTTCATAAATCTCCTTGAGTGTATTTCGATGATTGTGATATGTGTTAGAAAGAGTAAAATAGTGTTGTTTGGCCGTGATTAGCTAAGACTATGTTACTGGTGAAATTTGGGAAATATTGTGCTTTTGAGATTGTTGAGTGTTTTTTAAGACATTAATTGCTAGCATTTGTTCTTGAGTGGTTTCCCACGTTGGTGTTATACATTCTGGTTCACATTATTGATCGTTTATAGTTGATTACACTACTCTGTTGTGGTGTTAGCTCTAGAGAAGAGTCAGATCTATGTGTCGAATCAAGTTGTTATAGAGGCAATAGATGAGGGTAGCAATAGGCCATTAAGGTAGTATGGTGCCAAATGATAGAGGTATTTTCATTTATTTTTTTCTATCGAGTTGTATCTATTTATTCTATTTTAGCATATTGATTGTTGTCGAGTGGTTTTCGTAAGAAACCAAAGGATATTATCACATTGGCTGGGATTTTATATGGATTTATCTCGTTATATGGCTATGTTTGCATGATCAGATATTCTATTAGTATAATATAAGTTTCTATCATGTACCCACATACTAGATTTAGACTTAGATTAGAAAGCTTATTTGATTTATGTAGTTGTATGTTTTCTTTCATTTGCTTATAGCATGCCTATAGTTTTCTGTTTATTATTTTTGCTATTTTAAATTATTATACTTGTTTCTAAGTTTGTTGTGAGTCTCTAAAGAGTCAGTATCTCCTTATCCTGATTGTGTATCGGGTATCACACACTTTCTTGTCGTATACTATGTTATGTATGATTGCATGTTGTGAGAGTATAATCATCATTTATCAAATATATTCCCACATATGAGTTCTTTATAGCTTTCCAGTATGTATGCTTGATTCACATACTATATGTTATTTGACTTGGTTATACTTATTGCTAGTATGGAAAGGAGCCTGTACAACTCATCGTCACTAGTGTTTTTATCGTAGATTATTGTTTTTTTATCTACTGGTTGTTTAATGTGTGTTTAATTGAATATATTATTTTTTATTTCGCTATATTATCTACTTAATTTACGTTGTAAGATCTGTTTGGGTAGATGTAATAGAGTTCACGAAAATATTTTATGAATTAACGTTTACTATCTCATAACTAGGTCCCAAATGACTATTTAGGTCAAAATTGACCTAGTATAATTATTCCTAACTATGAAAACTTCAAAGTTATATTGTCTTTTTCTTTTGCATAATCGCCTTTACGAAGAGGAGTTATTGTCATATATTGATTTAAGATGTGGGGTATTTTGAAATGTATAAATGATATGATATTTAAACAAGTTATGTTTGATCTTGGTACAATATTACCGTTAGTAAATTTTGATAATTCCTAATTTATTTAGTTTTTGGCTACTTTGCAAACTCCTCGCTAGTTTTTTTGTTAGTGATTGAATTGAGGTCGTTTTCATTGCATGTTTATTGTTTGAGCTATGTTCTTTGTACTATATACATACTCAAAAAGATTGAGTGACATATTAATTAAAGTATAATTGATAAAAATAAAAAAAATCTTAAAAATTTAAATACATAAAATAAGATTATAGGTAAAGGATATAGGTTAAGAAATTACTTTGGAGATTAATGTTCTTAATCAATAAATTTAATTAATTATATTTTATTATTGATATTTTTATCTAACAATAAATATGTATTTTTATATGATTTTTTTTCTTTTATTTTAAGAATTATTAGTTAATTTCATATTTTAAATTATGAAAATTGATTTAAAGTATTTGATGATTGATCCATCAGATTCATCTATTAATAATATTGGTTTACAAAACGGATATGCTATAAGTATATATATTATTTTCCACTTTATATTTGAATAAAAATTATAAGGTAAACTTTTAATTATTTTTTGGGTCAGTGACTTGTGAAATGTAAGTATCATTTATTAAAATATTAAATATTAATAGAGTAGTGTAAACATTCATTTTGATACTTATATTATATTAAAAAAATTAATTTATTTTTTTTATTATTTTATGTTGGGGTTGAATACTTATATTGATTCAATCTCTTTTAATTAATTATTTCATTAAAAAAATTTAAAAATTATTTTCTATTTAGTTTTTTCTTTTACCATAACTTAAATTCAAACATCTATATAAAGTTCTAAAATTCATATCTCTAATAGAATGAAAGAAATTAGATGAGTATTAGAGATTTTTTTTGAATGAAATATTTTATTGGAATTAATGTAATAACACCAATAGCCAATTGTTACTGAAAAAAATAAATTAAAATTTTTAACGTCATATAAGTATCATAATAAACTTTATCCAAATAAAGTATGAATTCAAAATGTTTTAGAAAATAAATAAAATAATATAAAGAATGTTAGGAATGATTGAATTAAATGGAGGAATGAACATACAATATGTTTGTTAAAGATAGAGTACAAACTTTATTAGCTAAGTTTGGGGAAGAGGAAATGACTTTCAATAAGTCAAAAAGGAAATCTAACTTCATCTCAACTTCTCTTTTTTTTTTTTTCCCAACTCTCCACTATTTAAAATATGGTGTGAATCCTTATTTTTATTATGAAATTATATTAATGGTTGCAAAATAATATTAAATTTTAATTTTAATTATCGTTATATAAATAAAATCATTTTTAATTTATAAAAAAGAGTATCAATGATCGATATTATTTTTTTATCATTACTTTTTTATAATAACATCTAAAATATTTAGTAGTTATTTTCTAATATAATATTTTTTGATAATAACATCTAAAGTATTATTATATTGTTATTTAATAAGACTATCCTATCCATTGTTAGGGATGAATACGGGAAAGTTTTTCCAATAATTATAATCGTTCAACATCAATATCGCCTAGTCTTTAACTATTTCTTATTTTTAAATGTTTATTAAAAGTTAATATAATACTGACCATAAATTATTTAAAATATATTTTAATAATAATTATATATAAAAATATATAATATTACTATATATGTTAATTAAATACTATTTAAATTTATAATATTATTCTTATACTAACTTCAATAGTTATTTTAAAGAAACAAACATCAAATATTTTAAATAGTGTAATTATTTAAAAAAAAAACTCATATCTTAATTTCAAAATTTCAAAGAAACATAAAGAAAAAACATGTAATTTTTTTAAAGTAAAAAAACATCTTTATATAAAACTCTTATATATATCCAACACTAATTTATCATGTTTCAATTTAGATCTAGATTTATATGGTCGCATTTCTTTGTATGGATTTTATATAACTTAATTTTTCGAAGTGTTTTTGTGATTGTTTTAGATATTTTTTATTTAAATATAATCTTACCTGTAAATATATTATTTTATTAATTAATATGATATTTTAATATTTTAAATCAAAGAAATTAAAATTATTTGAATATGTTAATTCATTTCTTGTACGAATAAGGTAAATAAAAAACCAAGGTAAATATATACCACTAGTGTTATACTTTTAAAAAAGATATATATATATATATATATATATATATTCATAATCTACAACTATTCTTTTCATTTGTATCCATTTCTTAGGGTTTTTTTTCCTCTCTCTCTGTATGAGCGAGTAGTGCGTGGAAAAAAGTTTATTTTAATTTATTAAATAATTAAATTCGTTTTGTATTTTTAATTTGATTGGATGAATTTTTATTTTTTTGGAAAAAAATTCAAAGTAAATTAGCTAATTTTAATATAAATACGGTGTCGATTTTTATAATCTTAATCTTAATCCGGTGGGAAAGGAAGTTAAATTCCAAATATGATCAGTAATTATTAATGCTAATCAAAGAGGCTACTCAAAAGTGGTCCATGAGGTACTCATTATGCTATTTCATTGTCTCTCTTGTGGTTATGTGTGCATTTTTTTTTTATATTTAAGTTTTTGTTATAAGTAAGGTCAGTAACGATAACTTTGAAGTTATTTCATGTAATATTATGTATTATATTTGGTTAAATTATGAAAAATAAAATAAATATGTAAAATAAAAGATAAAATAAAAATATCAAAATAGAATAACAACAAAATATAAATGAGAGTAATTTTAAATTTATTTTAAAAAATAAAAATCATTTCGAGTATTTTAATCATAGGTAAATATAAAAGATTTTAATATCTTCCCGGATTATATTTGTAATTTTTTTGTTTAATAAAATAAAAATAAATGATAAAAATATTCTAACCAATTTTTGTTTATATTTTATTACCAATAAAAGTTTTTTTTTTTAGATTTTTTTATAAATAAAATGATTAACGAATATATTTTTATAATTGAAAAGATTAATGGGTATTTTTTTATAAATAAAGAATTAATCAATATTTTTTAATTTTTTAAAAAATATTTTTTTCCTACTATATTACTATTTTTTCGATACTTATTTTTTTATACTGTTGCAAATAATATATTTTAACATCTGAGACTCTAAAGTGGGAATATTTTTGGATATTATCGATAATTTTAAAGATATTTTTACCCGTTATTTAGATATGGCTCAGAAGCAAAAATGTGAGCATTAAGCAAAGGGAATTAAAATAATTGACTGTGGCTAAATTTCAAACCTCAGTTCAGAGTTCAGACTTTGTTTCCAAAAGTCAACATTCTGATATCTGCAATTTATTTCTCGAATAATTCTAACGACCCCGAATTCAAGGACCAACTAAACAACGACATGCTGACATAATTATTATGTTTTTCATTACTAGTAAAGTTTTTCCACGTGTTATTTCATATTAAAGTAATTTATTATCATAAAATTTGGTAATGTATATATCTAACTTTAATAAATTCTTAAAAAATATTTTAATATATATATATATAATACTTAATTAAATTTTTGAGATAGTATAATATGAGTGGATATTTTAAAATAAACTGGTGTTGTGATTTTTTATAAGTATAATTTAGATTAGTAACATTTTAGTTAAGTAGATCTACCCCACTTAACTTTAAAATATTTCCCTGTAAAAAAATTTATTTTTTTAAGAGTAAAATTAGAATTTAATTGAAATCAAGATTTTTATTTGAAACCTTAACATCCTAGATTGCATAGTACTTCTCCCACCCATTATTGTTCCACCATAGACATTCCCACTCATATTGTCTACTACTTGCAACCACCTTTCATATTGTCTACTACTTGCAACCACCTTTCATATTGTCTACTACTTGCAACCACCTTTATGTTTGCATACTTTGATAAAGATTTAGATTATATTAATACAAAAATACATTCTATAAAAATTTATATAAAACTCTTACATTAAAATTTTAAAATTATTTATGATAATTACTCGACTACGAATAATCTATTAAAGATAATAAACCAATACAACTCAGTAAAAAATATAAAAATAAATATATCTATATCAATCATAAACACTTATCTTAATGACCTATGTTGTTCTTGCTTATTGCCTTCACAATAACTTTTAGAATTTGGTTATGCTCCAGAGCTCCACTACATATAATAATGTGATCGGTTACTAACGATTAATAGTGTAATAAATGAGATACTTACCTCAACAACAAACCCACTAGCAAACAATGTTTAGGGAACTCATTCATATAACTTATCCCAACACGAGAACATGGTTTTGCTTATACAAACATGATTCATAAATATTGAACAAACATTCAAAATAAATGTGAAATAGAAAAAAAATTCAAATAAATGAAGGAGAATTTATAGAATAATTCATAGTTGTTTGGGACCTCGCTAACCACCTTGTTAACCCTACGTTAGTGTGTATAATACCATGCATAATGAAGGTAATAATCCTTACACCTCATAGGTTAGAGTTGGCCAACCTTAAAAATGTGATTTTTTTGTTTAAAAAATTATTAAGTAATTTTTCACAAACACTTACAAGTTAAACAACACAACCTAGCATACATAGTACGAAAACTAACCCTATGGTGTGTATAAAAATGCTTGCATACATTATGTATATAAGTGCATATGTGCATTAATGAATCATCATTAACAGACCTTAGATAGAGGAAGATAATACATTAGGTAAAATAAACAGAATATGTGTTTTACTTGTACGAATGACAACACAGACACAAAAGACTTACAATACTTATAATGTCTTCAACCTATCTCTCCCCTCAGAAGAATCTATCTTCAAATGCTTATTGCTTTGTGTCCCAAAACTTGGCTATAAGTTTAGGAAGCCAGATCGATAGTGGCCTTATGTTGGGAAGGAAAAGAGCATGCCATGCTATGACATACCAGGCCAAGATAATCATGGCTTTGGAAGCACCCAATGTTGCCCAAGCCCAGCATCCAAATGAGGATATTATCATGACAAAGGTTTGTTCGTCATAAAATTCTCCTCTTGCACCATCTAAATAGTAAGCGATTAGACCATTGATCTAGAGGAGAAGTCTAGAAAGCTTAGAATTGCTTCTGAGGATCTCTTTACTAAGCTCTTGTGTTCATCCATCCTCTAGATTCAAAATTTAGATAAGTTAAGTTGGAGAAATATCGGATCACATAATTACTTAATCAAGTCCTTAAGGAGAAAATAGTGGGTTGTTGATGACATGAAGAGACCAAACACATCCTAGAAAGCTACTGAGAAAGACCTAAAATTTGTTGAGGCTTTGAAGAACCAATTATAAGATAGTTTTTTTCCAATCAATAGTCATATTGTGAAAGCTTAAAAGTTGATAACCATATATTGACTTCACTAATTGAGGTGGCCTTTGAGACTATTGTAAACGAATGCCTAAACTCAGTTGATTTTGCTATTATCACTAGTATAGCTTAAGACCATGGGTTTGAATGTACCAAGAGAAGAGTTAAGATGGTGTACCTCAGGCTAGTCTTCCAAATTCGACCTCTTTTAGACTTTACAGAGGCTATAATTGAGCACAGTGAGTGTTATGACGATTCAAATGTTAAGGAGATGATATCCTGATTGAAGTTATGCCATAGGTTCTAATGGAGGTTAAGAATATAGTACAGCCTAAAAACATTTGTGAAACTCGAAATGCAAATCCTATCATAATGGTGATCCTATATGATGCCATTGAGGGTGATCTCTATAGGTCTTATAATTTCTTTCTTTTTTCCTCTAGCTTTGTCTTGTTTTTTTTATTAGGCCAAAGTGTAGTCACTCAACCTATACCTTCTAGCTCTATGACCATTTGATTATTTTATTAATAATAAAAGCTTTAGCTTTCCTTTATCATTTTCTTGGTACTTTGCACTTCATAATTGACTTCCATTTATTTTTTTTTGTTTTGCATCGAACACTTTGCACTTTGCATTCTTCACACACACTTGCTTATTCGACAATGTACGATTTGAGCCAATACTTAAACTAATTATTTCTACATGTCTAAAGTAAGAATTAGGTGAAGCTTTGAGCCAAGTTTATGGATTGACATGTTGGAATTAATTTCAATTAATTACAACATATATAAGCATATATGTGATATAAATATATATTGAATAATAGACTGTCAAATATTTAATTAGAACTGTTATACAGTGATCGAATTAAGTATTATTTATCAGGTTTAATATGTGTCATGAAAAGTGGGACCTTTAATGTGTAAAATGCGTATTAATAACTTTATGATTTATTGATGGTCTAAATTATATAAAGTTTAGAAATAATGCAATTATGATATTGGTCCTTAGAGAATACAATTAAATATGACAATGTTCTTTTAAAAAGAAAATACCCAATAAGGTAAGTTTTGAATTCATAATTTGAATCCGCGTAGGATTCATTATGAAAATTTCCAATAAGGTAAGTTTTGAATTCAGAATTTGAATCCGCATAGGATTCAATAAGGAAATTTTTAACAAGGCAAGTTTTGAATTCAAAATTTGAATCTGCGTAAGATTCAATAAATAAATTTCTAATCAGGAAAGTTTTAAATTTAGAATTTGAATCTGCGTAGGATTCAAAATGAAAATTTCCAATAAGGTAAGTTTTGAATTCAGAATTTGAATTCGCATAGGATTCAATATGAAAATTTCTAATAAGGCAAGTTTTGAATTCAGAATTTGAATCCACTTAAGATTAAATAAGAAAATATCTAATGAGAAAATAGATTATAGATCATCTCTTGAAATATAGAGGCGTCTTTTCCTCTACTAGCGTCTATTTGTCTCTCTCTCTCTCTCTCTATATATATATATTAAAATATATAGAAAACAAAAAATAAAGAGAAGAATTAAAATAAAAGGGAAAGGGTTTTCGGTTAAGAACTTACAATTTGGATATCTTTTATTGTATAGAACAAAACATTGTTACTACCGCCTCTCTTATTCTCTCCATCAGACTTGAGATGAATTACTTAGAGATTTAAAGGCTTCCAGTAATCACTGATAATTGTGTCTCTCTGGAAGATCATGACAATAAACCAAGGTAATTTAGAATCAAAGATTGAACATTCACTAGAGGATCATGGTAAATCTAAGATTTATGAATTTCAATATGGTTATGCAAGACACATAAATTCTACCAATTGGTATGAGAGCCTACTCTAGTTGAACTATTTAATTTTGATTTTGGTTTGAATTTTTATGGTTTGGAAATTTTTTAAGAAAATTAATAGGTATAAATTTTTGAATAATATTTTTGAACAAAAGGGTTCTTCTGTTTGGAAAATTTTAAGATCAATATTTTGGTAATAGCATAATTTTTCCTTATTCAAATTATTTATGGCCAATAGTCAAATTATTCAAATTAAGCACTACTATGTTCTGATATGTATTTCTACATATCCATTATTTTGGTATTCTAATGCAATTATTTCTGAACCATAATAGAATATACATTAATTTGATTAAACCAAAATTGACTTTGGAATTTGTTCAAATGATTATTTCATCAATTGATTGTTTGAAGAATTATAAAGTTTGTAATAAGTCATGTTTTTAAATAATATTTTTTGCTAAGGATAATATCAAGTCATTATGAAGGCTTCAGATTAAGATACATTTTGGAAAATGATTGACCAAGGTATCATCTTACCAAAGTAAGCTCTCATAACGACATAGGCCATTGGCCAAAATATACACAAAAGATATACATATAATGTTTGGTTATTGGACTGGCCCAAAGGAATGACAATAGTCAAGTATTATATGTGTATACTTGTGGTAATGAATGAGTAATAGTCATTCAGTTTTAGATGTAATTAGTTAATCAACCCAAAGGAAGGTTGACTAATTGACATCAAATGGAATGTTACATTCAATTGCTACACCTAATTATCTTAGAATAATGACTGACTCCAAAAAGCACTTATTGTTTGAAGATACTCAGTAGATGGAATATGCCTTATTTTTTATTTTTTAATTATAATTATTTGGTCATTTGATTAGTTCTTTGTGAATATTTTCAGAAAAAATTACTGATCTTACAGCTGGCATCAATAACATTCTAATGTTGACGGGTTCTAATTACAAGGGTTGGAAAGATAATTTAGATATTATCCTTAGGTTCCTTGACTTCGACGTAGCGTTACAAGAAGCCAAACTACCTGTGCCTGTTGAAACTAGTTCTAAAAAGGAACAAAATGCACATTCACGGTGGATAAGGTCAAATCTCTTATGTCTCCGGGTCAGTAGAAGACCATTCCTGAAAGTTTTAGGGGACATGTTTCTAATTCCACTTTTGCTAAAGAGTATCTTAAGGAACTTGAGCAAAGGTTTGTCAAGAATGAGAAGGATGAAATACGTCTTCTATTAAACAAACTCTGCACAATGAAGTATAATTGTAAGAGCAATGCTAGGGAACACATTCTTGAAATGATGCATACCACTTCAAAACTTAAGGGACATAAGCTAATTATAACATGCTAGTCTATTTGACCCTTAACTCTCTTCCTGCCTCATTTGGATAGTTCAAGGTAAGCTACAACTATTAGAAGGAAACATGGACAATTAATGAACTCATCTCGCACTGTGTTCAGGAGGAAGAGAGATTGAAGTTGGATAAAAGTGAAAACGCAAACATTGCTTCTACCTTTAAGGGAAAAGGGAAACAAAAACGAAAGGCCAATTCAGATGTTGCAACTATAAGTTCACAGAAGAAGCCCATTAAGGACAAGAAATCGGTTACCAGATCAACGTCGAATAAAGAAAAGAAAAAAAGGTTGTTTCCTCTATAGATTTGAAGGATTTGTGAAGGGGAATTGTACCAACTATCACATATGGCGTGTCAAGAAAGGTATTAATTTTTCATTTGTTTGTGAAGAAGTTAATGCAGTTTCAGTTTCAGTAGACACATGGTGAGTAGATTCAGGTGCAACTACTCACATCTCTGTGTCTATACAGGGTTGCCGAAGTTACTAGAAGCCAAGTGATGGTGAAAGATACATCTATGTGGGCGATGGAAACAAGGTTGAATTTGAAGCTATAAGGCATTTTAGATTACTTTTGAAAATTGGCTTGTATTTGGATTTTTTGATACTATTGTCGTACCGTCTTTTAGGCATAACTTAATTTCTATTTCTGCATTGGAAAAATTAGGTTTTACTTGTTCATTTAGAGATAGAAAGTTTGGTTTGTATCAAAACTCCATTCTGGTTGCTTCTAGTTTTCTATCTATTTTAGATAATCTTTATGCTTTAGATACTATTGCTTCCTATAATGAGACCTTGAACAATTAAACTCGAAATGTTAGACAAAATTAACACATCAGGATTCAACTGCACCTTGGCATAAGCGTTTAGGTCATATTTCTTAACAAAGAATCACATGTCTTATTCAAAGTGATATTCTACGGCCTTTAGACATGTCAGATCTCGGTCTGTGCATTGAGTATGTGAAGGGCAAACAAACAAGCATGCTGTAAATATACAGCCAATCGTATGATGAATGTCCTTAAGCTAATACATACAGACATATGTGGTCCATTCCCTACAGCTACTAGGAATGGGCATGTATATTTTATCAGTTTCATTGATGACTATTCTAGATATGGTTATATATTTTTAGTTAAAGAAAAGGTCAAGCTTTGGACATATTTAAATCCTTCAAGGCTAAAGTTGAGTTATAGCTAAACAAAAGGATTAAAAGTGTCAGATCGGATCCTAGTGGTGAATACTATGGTCGGTATGACGGCTCAGGAGATTAACGTCCAGTGCCTTTTGCTAAATTTCTAGAGGAAAATGGAATTGTGCCATAGTATACAATGTCGGGTTCGCCCACAATGAGCGGTGTGGCTGAAAGGTGAAATCGAACATTAATGGAGATGGTGCGGAGTATGATTTCTCATACCTTGCTTCCATTGACCCTCTAGGGATAAGCACTTAAGACATCAACATATATTCTCAATCGGGTACCAACTAAAGCATCAATCAAAACTCCATATGAATTGTGGACTGGTGGAAGCTCAGTCTCCAGTACTTTAGAATCTGGGTTTATCCAGTTGAAGCTCGACCTTATAGGCCACAAGAGAAAAAGCTGGACGAAAGGACAATTAGCTGTTATTTTTCCGGTTATGTAGAAAGGTCCTAGGGGTATAAATTTTATGATTCCACTAATAGAAAAAATTTCGAGACAAATACAGTTAAGTTATTTGAGGATGTTATGGTTCAAGGGGAAAATACAAATCAAATTGCCTTTGAAAAGAAATAGGATTCTTCTATACAAGGGGTGCCAAAAATGGTTCCAATTGTAATAAGACTATCTGGAGACTCATTGGTTCAAGATCGTACAATGAATGAACCTACAGTGAATGAATCTCTAAAAATGGAGGAGAATCTGATACAAGACAATGTTGATGTTGAAGAGGAACCCATACCACCTCAAGAACTTCAAGAACAAATGCCTTTAAGGCGATCCATAAGAGAGAAAAGAAGCACAATATCTAAAGATTATGTTGTGTTCCTTCAAGAACATGAATTCGACATTGGCATGATGGAGGATGACCCTCTCAGTCTCTATCAGGCTTTGGAAAGTACGAATTCTCATAAATGGATCGAGGCCATGAATGAAGAAATAAAGTCAATGTATGACAACAAAGTTTAGGATATCATCCCATTACCTTAAGGTGTGAAACCTGTTGGTTGCAAATATATATTTAAGACCAAGAGGGATTTAGAAGGTAATGTGGAAAGATACAAAGCGTGGCTTATTGCTAAGGGGTTTACATAGAAAAAAGGCATTGACTTTAAATAAACTTTCTCATATGTGTTTATGAAATATTCCTTCAGAATTATCATGGCTTTAGTGACACAATTTGATCTTGATTTACACCAAATGGATGTTAAGATTGCATTTCTCAATCGAAACATTGATGAATCCATTTATATGGTGCAACCACCTAACTTTGAGTCTAATGACTCAAAGAAAATGGTTTGCAAATTAAAGAAATCCATATATAGACTCAAGCAAGCGTCTCGACAACGGTATTTTAAATCTCATCAAGTAATTATCTCATTTGGATTTGAGCCTAACTTGGTGGATGAATGTATATATCACAAGTTTATTGGGAGTAAGATTATATTTATGGTTTTATATGTTGATGACATATTGATTTCCAGTAATGATATAAACATGATGCGTGAAACTAAGAGATTTCTTTTCAGACATTTTGATATGAAAGATCTTGGCAAAGCATCATATGTGTTAGGCCTTAAAATACAAAGAGATCGAAATAAGGGTATTTTAGGGCTTTCATAACAAGCATATATCAATAAAATTCTTAAGTGATATGACATGGAACACTATAAACCAGGAAATACCCATGTTGTAAAAGAAGACAAATTTAGTCTCAACTAGTGTCCAAAAATAGAACTCGAGAAATCAGAAATGCACTAGATTCCATATCCTTCAGTAGTAGGAAGTATGATGTATGCTCAAGTGTGTACACACCAAGATATTGTGTACATCACAGGAATTTTAGGTCGGTATCTCAGTAATCCTAGTATGGATCACTGGAGAGCAGCCAAGAGGGTACTTAGGTACTAGGAAAGAACGAAGGATCATATGCTGACATATCGAAGATAAGATAAGCTTGAGGTTATTGGATATACTGATTTTGTTTTTGTGGGTTGTGTGGATAGCATGAAGTCAACATATGGTTATATTTTTATGTTGGTTGGAAGAGTTATTTCTTGGAGGAGTGCAAAGTAGACCATGATTGCTTCTTCCACCATGGCAGTCGAATTCATTGCGTGTTTTAAGGCATCAAACCATGGAATATGGCTAAGGAATTTTGTCACTGGGTTGCGTATTGTGGATACTGTTAATTTACCACTCATGATATATTGTGACAATAATTTAGCAGTACTATATTCCAACAACAATAGGAGTTCGTCAAAATCCAAACATATCAACATTAAGTTCCTTGCTATGAAGGAAAGAGTTCAGAGTGGACTTATAAGTATTGAGCATATTGGTATAGCTTCCATGCTTGTAGATCCACTGACTAAGGAATTGGTACCCAAACAGTTTCATGAGCATGTTTCTCACATGGGTATCTATGCCACAGAGGATTGTCAGATTTAGTGGGAGTTTGTATTTTACGTATCATGTTTTATGTTTTATATGATATATTTTTACAGATATCATGCAGTTAACTTTTATATGATATTCTGTTATTTGTATGTATTATGAAGTTATTCAGACTTCATTTATTTAGCTTTCAGTTATTCAGTTTATTATGCACTCTAATTTTTAATTGACCTCAAAATCAAGTTAAGTTAAAGTAACCAAATTTAAAATTGGCATGTGGATCACATTATATGTAATTTCCAAACTACACATCCCATTCACGATTCATGTCATTCAGTTATGTTTATACAGTGATTTGTGTTGGTTTAGTTTTGCTTTATGAGACGAATACTACTTAAGTCCTTATGAATATGATTGATAGACGAAATTGGTTGATGACGCAAAAGGCTATGATAGCACAGTTTGAGTACTCAATTCGGTTTTATCAATATATGTATATATATATATATATAGCCCAAGTGAGAGATTGTTGGAATTAATTTCAATTAATTACAACATATATGAGCATATATGTGATATAAATATATATTGAATAATAGAATGTCAAATATTTAATTAGACCTATTATAAAGTGATCGAATTAAGTATTATTTATCAGGTTTAATATGTGTCATAAGAAGTGAGGTCTTTAGTGTGTAGAATGCGTATTAGTAACTTTATAATTTAGTGATGGTCTAAATTATATAAAGTTTAGAAATAATGCAATTATGATATTGGTCCTTAGAGAATACAATTAAATATGACAATGTTCTTTTAAAAAGAAAATACCCAATAAGGTAAGTTTTGAATTCATAATTTGAATCCGCGTAGGATTCATTATGAAAATTTCCAATAAGGTAAGTTTTGAATTCAGAATTTGAATCCGCATAGGATTCAATAAGGAAATTTTTAACAAGGCAAGTTTTGAATTCAAAATTTGAATCTGCGTAAGATTCAATATGGAAATTTCCAATAAGTCGAGTTTTGAATCCGCGTAGGATTCAATAAGGAAATTTCCAATAAGGCAAGTTTTGAATTTAGAATTTGAATCCGCGTAAGAAACAGTAAAGAAATTTCCAATAAGTCAAGTTTTGAATTTAGAATTTGAATCCACGTAAGATTCAATAAGAAAATTTCTAATAAAGGAAATTTTTAATAAAGCAAGTTTTGAATTCAGAATTTGAATCCACTTAGGATTCAATAAGGAAATATTAAATAAGAAAATATCTAATGAGGAAATAGATTATAGATCAGCTCTTGAAATTTAGAGGCATTGTTTCCTCTATTAGCGTCTCTTCGTCTCTCTCTCTTAATACAATTCCGCTCTCTCTCTATATATTAAAATATATAAAAAATATAAAATAGAGAGAAGAATTAAAAAAAAAAGAGTTTTCTGTTAAGAACTTGCAATTTGGGTATCTTTTATTGTACAAAACACAATGTTGTTACTAGTGTCTCTCTTGATCTCTCCATCGAACTTGAGAGAGATTACTTGGAGATCTAAAAGCTTCAAGTGATCACCGATAATTGTGTCTCTCTGAAAGAAGATCATGATAATAAACCATGGTAAATCTAAGATTTATAAATTATAATATGGTTATACAAAACACGTAAATTCTATCATGCCAATTTTAGGATTATTGTAATTTTTTAAGAAAATAAATAATGATATATTATTAAAATAAGTCCACAAATCCAAAATTATTATAGGATCACATCACGATGCAAATACATAAAAATTATAGAAAGCAAATAACACAACATATGGAATGATTAAAGTTAATTTCTACATTCATCACATTCTTGCCCACTCAACGAACAAACAATTTAAAAGAATGACACCCAAAGTGTCAAATATACTCTAATACTTAGAGTTAATTCTTTTAAAGAGATTAATTGAAGTATTAGAAATGATTATAAAATGTATACTTGTATTATAAGGTTATTTATTTACATTGAAATGATATAGATAAAATAGTGGAAATATTTTCAAATCCTATAATATTTTATACTATCTATTTAATTAATTAAGATAATTATATTATAACGAAATATTAGGTGGATATGTTTTTTTTTAATTCAAATATATCCAATAAATAGTGCATCTTTTGAAAATTCAAATATTAGACAGACCAATTAAAAGCGGTCAAAGGCTAAAATTTTAATTATTGAGGTGATAATTAGTTTATTGGTCTTATTCAGTACGCTAACTATGGTTATTGATTAGTCAAATGTAGAAGATATCTATAATAGAATATTGCGTACAGGTAGAAGATATCCAATAAGTAATTAAATGGGTGATATATTTAGTACTAAGTTAATGGTTTATCCTATATTTACTGTTATTATTAAAGGTTAGTAAGAATTGTGATTTTAAAAATTTTAGATATCTCTTTTTTTTTTGTATGTAATGGCGATGATTTATATTGCATACAAGTTAAGAGACGTAATTGTTAATTTAATAATAATTTTAATATTAATCTGTCATATAATTGATTAAATAGGATACTGGGTGATAGTTGTTATTGTATTACGTTTAATAATATTTATTCTGAAATTACATAATATTTGTATCAAAATGTAACAAATATTTATCCTTCAATATCATTATTAAGTAACAAATAAAAAAAATAATATTTGTATTAATAAAAATTTATTTATAATTATAGGTTAAAAATGATAAATTATATTATTTTTAAATAAAAAATATTTATTATATTAATTATAATTATAATTATATTTTATATCATAAAGAAATATTATTGCATTAATTTGATAATATATTCCAAGTTAATGAGATCAAAAGAAGCCTCGAACAAGGGTCAAATCACTTTGTTAAAGTTGTCCATTTCTTGAGCAGTGCAAATGAGTTGGTAGGGCATTAGTCGTGCATGTGACATTCTTGGGTAACATTTAATCTGTTATCACTTAAAAAAAAAACTAGGAAAATGCTATTCTTTTGCTTTTTATATTTAATTTTATTTTAAATTTTAATATAATACTCATTGAGAGAATCATGAAAATCGTGTATATAAGGAGATCATGGCATGTTGCTATACTCAATCAGTGTGACTGTGAGGACTGAGGAGGGGTTTTGTGTGGATCTAATCATCTAACTTTACTTGAACAGTACTTTAAATTTCTAATTATTAGGATAGGCTTATTTATTAAAATAATTTTAATTTTTGATGATTAAAGGAATTAAAGAAAAAAGTCAAAAATATTTCACATTTATAGCCTTAAAATTCCCAAAAATACTCTTAATTATAACACAAAATTTGAAAAGACTCAATTATCTTTAATTTTTAGTACACATAATTTATTTTCTAAATGGATATCATTTTGAAAATTGGATATTTTTAAGATTTAACTTAAAAACTTAAACAACAATATAAATGAAAAATATTTAATGTTACTTTTTAATATATTTAAATATCAAACTTGTAAAATTTTATTTACAGTGTATATGATATTATTATTTATTAATTTTTAATTTTGTTATATATCGTACAAATAAATTAAAAAGATAATAATTATTTTTTTTAGGACCATTGTTACCGGAATAGACATTCTGTACTACAATATTTTAAAAATATATATAAATAATATTTTTAAATTTATAATAATAAAAATAACAATAAAATAATATATAAGGTGATTGAATTAAAAATAGCTAAATATTAAATATTTATAAATATTTAAAATTTAATTTAAATAATATCTAACTGAATATATTAAATGTTTGAGATGATATGTTTTTAAGAGTGTTACTTTTTACTTGTAGTCTGAAAAATAAAATAAAAAACTTCAACAAATTTAATAGAATTTAGCACAAAACAAAATTATAATTAACAAAGAAATAACAAGTGGGTATGCAGATGAATCGCACATCAAAAATATATGAAAAGTAAATTGAGAATAAAGTTAATATTAATTATTTTTTTAATAATAATTTAACCCACTTTTCATCCCTCATCTTCGAGGAGAAGTATTTTCTCCATGCTAAATAGAAGATTCAATAAATCTATAATCATATGAATGAACAGGACTTCTAAAATCATTGTGGGGACATAACATTGGTGCCCAGGTGAAGAACGATAACTTTCAAATGGAGAACGAGAATTTTCATTGGGTGATAGGGATCATATAATATTTTGAAAAAAAAAATCTTAATTCAAATTTTTATTTTTAGAAATAAAATAATATAAAATTAAGTCATTAATAAAGATATAATTGTAAATTAAAGCTTAAATCATAGTTATTAATAAATTATAAAATAATGAGATCACCTCATTATTAGATTTTACTATTAGTTTAAATAATTTTGGTATAAGAAAATCATTTTTAAAACAATTAATAACATATAATGGGTTATATTTGATAATTTATTAACTCTTAACGACTAGATATTTTAATATTTAAAAAAATATAATATATATATTAAATTATAATAAAGAGAAATTTTTTGAGGAGTGTGACAAAAAATGCAATCTCTACTCTTACCTTGTCAAGTGTCTTAAAAATGAGAATTGTTCGGGATTTTCCCTGCTGGTAAAAATTAACAACCCTAGGCCCCCGTAAGTAACATTATAGTTAGGTCTAATTTACATTATGTAGCAGCATATGAGGTGGATTTTTAAAGTGAAAGTACAGCCGTATAGGTTGTCCACGTAATTCTATTCTGAAAAATTTCTTGGCTCTATATTGGATTGTTATGAGAATTCTTTGTGTATTAAGTTGGTGTAAATTTTTTGACGCATTCTTACCATAGTAAATTTGAAAGAGTACAAACGCTTGTTAAGCAATATGTGGTTAAATCATTAGTCATTGGTATATGACATACTTCGAGTTTAAAGGAGGTATAGATTTTCTCATTTTAAAAATTTATTAAATGTAAGAATGAGTGTTATATTAAAAATATAAAAAAAAAATTAAGTATTTGAGATGAACTATTTTCTTAATAAATACATTTTGTAGTGGTACTCTGTTGGAACAAGTATGTGAAAAACAATGTAAGAAAAATATTACCGATATATTGAAACAAACTACTTGAGTTGAGTAAAGAAATATGTCATTCTCTTTAAGACATTTCATAATTTTGCTCAAATTTATACAAGCAAATATAATCTCGTCGTCCTTAGGATAAAACAACCTAGAATTTTTTTTCTATCTCGGAGCTTTAGTGCACTAATGAAGTCCGGAATGCTACACTTCTCAAATATTTATGTTGCTCGAAAAATTTCAAAAATAATTTTGTATATTTTTCTTTAGTTTGCTACCAAGGGTAGTTTCTGAGTTATTGAGTTGTGTTCTAAAATTGAGAGTTATTTCCCTCTATTTATAGTTGAAAAAATATGTGTAATGGTCATATAGTTGTGAAAATAACGTTCATAAAATAACGATACATAATTATGAAAATGATGGTCACAAAACATAATTGGGAAAATAATGGTCATATTTGGGTGGATAAATAATAGTCATGTTTGTTAGAAAGAATAGTTTTAATAATGGATTTATTTTAATTTAAATTCATTTCCAATAATCTCTTACTTGAATTTTATATAAAAATAGTTTTATCGAACAACCGATCAATTAAAAGTATAAGATTGTGCATAAGTAAAATGTGTATATCTACTTGAATCTTTGCATAGTATTGATGCTTTAGAATATACTAGAGTAACTCATTAACAACATTACACACACAACTTTTCTAAGGTGTAGTTCAAAAAGCCTGTGTTTCACAACCATGCACATGTATCCCAGTATAGCGAATGATCTAGTAAATTTTGCCCAAAATTTTCATAAGAAACGGCCACACTTCTACATTCACATAGGCGAGTCTATCAAGAGTACTCATGTAGCTATGTACTCCACTTCACATAGAGTATATAACTGATCAAGAGTTTAATAATTAACTCATCTAGAGTTTAATAATTAACTCATCTTTTTTTGTCGCTTCAGGACTTCATGCTTCTAAAAATATAGAATGAGACTTCATAATAGCATGATTTATCTCATATCATTTCATGAGTTGTTATTACCCATTGAACTTATTTCTTAGGATCTCTAGTCTATAAGTTGGGGTACCATGATGAGTGACTCTTCATTCTAAGTGCATCAGTCTCATTCCTTTCGAGGTTTTGAAAACCTTTTATCTTGTTAATTCTTTCGTCAAAGGATCAATCAAATTTTCATCACTACGTACATGATCTACTCTTACAGCTCCTGTAGAGAGAAAATATCTAATAGTACTGTGTATTTATTGTCTCTTGTCGTTGTAATAATGGTTCTGAATCTTTGCAATATCTGTGGTACTATCGTAGTGGATCACGGCAGCTGGTATCGATCTTTCCCATAAAGGGATCTCTACTATTAAATTTTTTAACTAGTTTGATTCTTCACTAGCAGTAGCTAGTGCTATCATTTCAGATTTCATCATAGAATGAGCCAAAATTGTTTGTTTCTTCCAAGAAACATCTTACTAACAATGCTAAATATATAGCCACTAGTTGCTCTACATAGTAGTCCCACAACATAAGTTATGTTTGGTCTAGTATAGTTAGTAGCATAATGTTAGTTACCAATGATGCTCGCATACTCAGTTTGTCTAGCATCGTCTTCGGTGTTCTTGAACAATTTTACACTAGGATCATAAGGAGTACATCCAGGTTGAACAATGTAATGAGATTGATCTAGAGAAAGTACCTTTTTAGACCTAGTAATCTTTATACTAAGGATTACACTTGCTTCTCCGAGGTCTTTCATATCAAAGTTAGCACAAAACAAAATTTTCACATTAACATGAATATTTGACCCAAAAATAATCATGCCATCCATATATAAACTTATAATAGTGCAAATGTCCTTTTATGATTTATAATAAATGCATTTATCATTTTCATTCATTTTGAATCCATGTGAAATAACTAGATTATCAAATTTTTTTTACCTTTTTTAGGTGTTTGTTTTAGACCATAAAGAGATTTATCTAGTTTACAAACTTTATTTTCTTGACCTGGGACAACAAAGCCTTCAGATTAATTCATCCATATAAATATCTTCTTCTAAGTCACCATTTAAGAAGGCATTTTTAACATCCATTTGATGCATTACTAAATCATGGATAACACCAAGAGAGAAAAGTAGATGTATGGAAGTTATTCGTGTGACTAGTGAAAATGTATCAAAGAAATCTACATTTTCTCTTTGCCTATACCTTTTGATTACAAGATGAGTTTTGTACTTTTCAATGGTACCATCGGGTTTTAATTTCTTTTTTTAGTATCCATTTAGATCCTATGGTTTTGCAACCAAGAGGTAAGTCAAGTAAATTCCAAGTTTTATTATACTCAAGAGAGTCCATTTTCATCATTTATGGCCTTTCCCATAAGTTGGTATCTAAAGAAGAAAAGACTTTTTGAAGAGTTTGGGGATCTTCCTCTAAGGTATAAACATAAAAATCAGACCCTAAATTCTTAGAGGTTTGAGCTCGTTTACTTCTCCTAATTTCAATGTTTAATTCCATATTTTGTTCACTAGTTCTAGCTATAGGTAAACTACTAAAAGACGAGCCCCTACTATTCTTCAATTTAAAGGAAACCTATGTTCATAGAAATTAGCATCATTTGATTCTATAACTACGTGGTCATTTAAGTCATAGAATTTATAAGTCTTACTATTCATAACAGGTCCTATGAACACACATTCATATGCTCTACTAGTAAGTTTATTTCTTTTAAGATCAGGGATCCTAACATAGGCTAAACAACCCTAAATTTTAAAATAAGTTAAGTTAGGTTTCTTATTTTTCAAAATTTCATATGGTGAAATTTTACTAGTAGATTTAGGCACTCTATTTAGCATATAACAAACAGTTAATAAAATTTATCCCTACCATTAGGAAGCAGCACCAAAGTTTAATAAAATTGTAACAACTAATTCAATAAAAGTTCTATTTTTTTCTTTCAGCTTTGCCATTCATTTCAGGAGAATAAGGTATAGTTTTTCATGAATGATTCCATAAGTTTTATAAAAATCATTGAAAATATTGGAATCATATGCAATGCCTCTATCACTTCAAAACCTTTTTATTTTTCTATTAAGTTGATTTTCAATTTCAGTTATAAATATTTTAAACATGTCAAATGCTTCACTTATATTTTTCATTAGATATACATAAGTATAATCTGAATAGTCATCAATAAAATTTATAAAATAGAATTTTTCATTTCTTATTAAAGTTCCATCAAGTTCATATGTATCAGAGTGTATTAAGTCTAAAATTTTGGATTCTTTAACTACTTACTTATGTAAAGTTTTGGTTATTTTAGTTTGACTACAAAAATCACATTTTTCAAAATCATTCAAAGATAGTTTAGGAATTAGTTTTAATGTACTCATGTTCTTGATTTTGCATTTATTAACATGACAAAGTCTAGCATGCCAAATATTAAAAGAACTCAATATATAAGCAGAAGAAGAAGCTTTATTAATTTCAATGTTGAATTTAAACATGTCATCGGTGGCGTACCCTTTCCCAACAAAAATATTATTTTTAGTTATTGTATATAAATAAGCCCATATAGTTTGAGTAAACCCAACTTTGTTAAGAAGATAGCTTGAAACTAAGTTATTTCTCATCTCAGGAGTATGCAGGACATCTTTCAATATGTCAGTCTTTCCAAAGGTAAACTTCAATTCCACCTTACCAGTACCAGCAACTTTAGTGAAGTGGGAGTCCTCCAGCAGCACTTTCTTATCCTTAGACTTAGAATAGGACTTAAACATGTCTCAATCATAGCAAACATGACAAGAAATACCAATTTCCACCCACAACCCCTTAGATCCACAAACAAAATTGATTACTGATATCATAGCAATAAGTTAATCTTTAGTAAGGTTCATCTACGGGGCAGGATGATTCCTGTTCCGACAGTTCCTAGCCAAGTGGCTAGGTTTGTTACAACTATAACATATGAATGTGTTATTTCTTGAGGGGGATGAGGTCCATTTTGGGGAGGATAATTTCTGTTTCTATTTTGGTGGTTACAGTTTTGGTTATTATTGTGATTCTAAGTTTTTGCGTTTCTTCCTTTAGGTTTCAAAATTATAGAGAAGGATTTCTTATTGGTACTGTTGTTTGAGACAACGAGTACTTCATCTCTTTGATCTTGTTTTTAGGTTTTTTCTTCTATTCTTAGACGGGTTATAAGACTTTCCAAAGAAAATTTCTTAGTTTATGTCTAAGTGCATTCTTAAAATCTTTCCAAGTAGAGGTAATTTATCTATAATAACAGCTACTTGAAATTGTTCATCTAAATTCATACATTTAGAAGTTATTTCATGTGCTATCTTCTCCAGTTCGTGTGATTAAGCTTCCACATATTTTCCATCAATCATTTGATACTTCATGTATCTACTAACATCATACTTCTGGGTTCTAGCTTCCTCTGTGTCATACTTCTTTTAAAGTACATCTCAAATTTCCTTAGCAGACTTATCAAAATTATAATAGTCATACAAGTTATCAACTACTCCATTAAGAATAAAAATTTTGCATAGAGAATCATTTTCCATCTAGGTGTCTAAATCCTTTGTTGTAGCTTCAATAAGAGGATTAGGTAGTATTGGTTTTTTAGTAGTAGGAACATAAACAACTTTTTTCATGGTTAAGAAAAATAATATTTTTTGTTAAGATCAGCAGTTAACATTTCAGTAGACATGACAGATAGAAATACATCTTAAAATTGTTGGAGAAAATATGTGAAAAACAAAGTAAGAAAAATATTATCGATATATTGAAATTGGCTGCTTAAGTTAAGTCACGAACTAGGTCGTTATCTTTAAGATGTTTCGTGGCTCTGGTCAAATTTGTGTAAACAAACACAACCTCTTCGTCCCGAGAATAAAATAACCCAGAATCTTTTTTCTGTCTCGGAGCTTCACTACACTGATAAAATTCGGAATGCTACATCTCTCACATATTTATGTTGTTCGGAAAACTTCAAAAACAATTTTGTATATTTTTCTTTAGTTTGCTACCAATAGTAGTTTTTGAATTGTTGAGTTATGATTTAAAACTAAGGGTTATTGTCCTCTGTTTATAGTTGAAAAATATGTGTAACAATCACATAATTATGAAAATAACGATTATAAAATAATAGATACATAATTATGAAAAAAAAATGATCATAAAAATAACAAACATATAATTATAAAAATAACTATCATAAAAATAACGGATATATAATTATAAAAATAACTATCATGAAAATAACGGATACAAAATTATGAAAATAACGGATACAAAATTATGAAAATAACGATAATAAAATATAATTATAAAAATAACGGTCATATTAATCACCATATCTATTAGAAAGAATAGTTTTAATAATTTTTTTTTTTTAAATTCATTTTCAACATACTCCTTGCCCAATAACAACAAGAACAAATTTCAGTGGAAAAAAGAATAATTAACGAATAGAACAATGCAATTGCGGATTTGAGACTAGTTTTAAAATATTGAAAATAAAAAATTAACTTGTAACCGTAGGCAAATTGATTAACAAATGATAAACAGTACGGTATTGGTACCTTTAACGGCCGGTACTTTAATTTTTTTTTTTAAAAGGGGTGAAACTTTGTTAGGTGAATTATGCAATTTATATTTTAAATTGAAAACCTTTCATTAATAATTTTAATGTAAAGGATAATAATAAAGATAAGTCAAAAAGGTAAATTTTATTCCATCCACGACATCTTCTAAAATTTGTATGATGTGTCCTTTGGAACGAGAATAAATTTGAGTATCATTGACAGGGATTGAGTCTAGGTTGCCCTCGTGACAAGAGCAAATACTTACCACAATACTACAATGACATCTTGGAAAACAAACTAAGATAAATAGAAATCCTTGTACATAGACTAATGAAGGGCAAAAACTTTGTCATAACAAGGGATGTGAATTTGGCATTGGTTTAATTACGTTTTGCTCCACATATAGAGAAAATCATTGTCCCACACAAGATGAACCTTACAACTTTTGACAAGTTTAGCCAAACAATAAATCCTATCAGTCATTATAATTATTTCAAGCACTCTATGATGTCAACTAGTGTTCGAAAGGACATATAGATGTTATATAATTCAAGGTGTTTCAAGAAGCTTGAAAAGAATATTGTTGAAATGGTATGGATAACTAGCTATTAACACTATATATAGCTATACTAACATAGTTTAAGTTGTTTATGACACAATTGTAAGCTAACTAATTGCTCAAAAGAAGGCTTATGATTTGTTTGATCTTAATTAAGAGCCCAATAAGATACTTGAGAAGTTCCCAAAAAGGTTCAAAAAAGAGAGAATATATATTAAGTGTACTGCTAAATCTATGATTATCAAAGCTTTCATAAGAAGAGTCAAGCCTAATATCCCTCACACATATGTCATAAATCAAATCTCTTCCCTCCTCTAAGGATGAAACTCTAGCTAGGGTATTGAAATACATATCTCTAAATAAAGAGCTCAAACCTCAGTGGATGTTCCTTCTTCTATCGATAAAGCAAAAGAGGTGGAATCCTCGACATGCAAGTTCAACCAAGAGAAATGGCACAAGGTTGGAAAAGAAGCTTACAATAGAAGAAGCATACAAAGGATGCAATATCTGAGATGTCTATATAATCCTAATTTGAACTACCTAATAAGAAGAAAACTTTCACTCATCAAAGGACCACATCTAAGAGTATCACTAGTCATGGTAGTAGATGCAATGACAAGGTGCCTATATGTGCGGTGGCATACGAGAAAAGATCATCCTTCCCTAATAGATGAATTGAGATATTGTAGATTCCACAATGACAAAGGACATACCATAAATAAATGCCAAAACCTAGAGAAAGAATTTGAATATCTCTTGAAAAAAGTCACCTTATGACCTAATTATTGGAATGGTAAACACTCCAATTGCATATCAGGTAAGGGTATGGAAGAGGTTATTGATGAGTGCTTGAAAAACATTATTATTTCATAATTTATTTACACTTAAATGAAAATAAATAGATTTAAATTTATATGATTTTATTATTAATTAAGCAAATCTATATTTTGGGAATCACAAGTATGTTCTTTTTTTAAGTATTTTTGGCACTCATTTTTAGCATAGAAGAATAAAACCATAATACATGTAAAGTTTACATGTGATCAAACCAGTTAGTATTGAGTAAAAAAATATAAAAAGTGAAGAAAAACAGTTTGACTTGAGCCATAGTATGGACAAGTATTGGCTACAATGCGAACTTTTCTGGAAAAATTGACATGAACCAAAACAAGACACGGGTCAAGGCATGGATAAATGTGGGTTGTAGTGTGCAAATATTTCTCCCCCATGATTCACTTTGCTATCCTATTTTAAACTATAAATAAGACTCGTTTTCTATTGTTTCAACACACTAAAATCATAGAATAGAATATTTTTGTAGTTTTTAATTTTTTTCTATAGCCGTTTGTAGGAGTAGTTTTAAGGTAAATTTTAGGTTAGCCATTCCATCAATATGTAATGATATAGAGAGAAAATAGGGTCGGAGGTGGACCTACATGCATCTTGCAAGTGGACCGCACATGTGCCCATATATTTTGGTGACCAATACATATGGGGTTGCATATCATACATATGCGTTTATATTTCTATAGTATATTTTATATTATATGAGCATGCATTGGGATACCTAGAATGTACAATTCTCAAGTCCTCTAAAAGCGAGTAAGTATAAGTGTACTATGGTTTAGTGACTAAAATCTCCCCACACTCTATTGATGCTGCTAATGATGATTATTTTCATTCATGAACTTTATTGTAAATAAGATGCATCATAAATATTGAATTGTTATAATATTAATTAGAGTAGACTCTTATTGAGTTAAGTATAGCTCACTCTATTTCCCTTTTTCTCCAAATTAGGGTTCAATAAAGCGGATCTTCTTTCAACGTTGAAGTAGTATAAGAATATCACATGTTTACCTTATTTTATTTATTTTATTTTGTATTATGTATGATGGAGACAATGTTGAGAAATAATGTTATATAATTTATTTTAAATTGTTATGTATTGAATATTTTCTATAATTTAAATATTTTTATTAAATTTGTGTTTTAAATAGGGATATCTCGAATTTAATATAATTTTTACTAAAATGAGTTCTTGAATTTTCTTTAAATATAATTTAAAATTATCCCTTTTCTATCTCACATATGAGGCGTTACAAAAGACATCTTATGAAACATATGAGCTCTATGAGATGTTGGGTGATGATTCCGAATATAATAGTATAAGAGTAAGAAGAACTATAGTGAATAAGATAGCTTCTAGGAATGAGATGGCCATGCAACTTGCAAAGTTAAACAAATAAGTCGCACTCATCACCTCCAAAAATGCACCAACTCAAGAGTTATATAAAGTTTGTAGTACTTATGGATATGATGGTAATACTTGTCATTTTGTTGTTGATTCGTATATAGGTACTAGTCAGGAACAAGTGCACTCAATGAAGGGCTACCAACCTAGACCTAGGAACGACCTATATGCAAACTTATATAATCCAGGATGGAGGAATCATCCCAATTTATCTTGGAAGGGAAACTATAATCCTACATATTCCTAAAACCATATTCCATACAATCTACCAAATAAGCCAACCTTAGAGGATAACTTGAGTACTTTCATTCAAGTAAGTAGGGATAATAACATGAAAATAATCAAAGATTGAATTATTTATAGACATCTATGAAGAGAGTAGAGGTTCAAGTAGGACAATTCACTAACCATATACAAAGGTGAGAGAAAGAGAAGCTTTCCAATCAACCATAACAAAGGAATGCTATAACAGTGCATCAAAGTGGTAAGATTTTAAACAATACTTATTTTTCTAAAATGTCTGATGATTTACCACTTGATATAGGAAATACAGATGGGGAGAAAACATATCCCAAGGAAAGCCAAGCTAAGGAAAATGAAGTCTTAAATTTTTCTAAAGAAAATAAAGAAAGTATAGGAGAGTCAACTGACCCTTCCATGCTACATAAGTCACCTAATCCTTATAAACCTCTTATTCCATTTTTTGCATTTTCTTTAAGACACCAAACGAGATAAGTCATTTCTTGAAATTTTTAATTTACTTTCCAAAGTTAACATCAATTTACCTATTTTGTATGTTATTAGGAGTATTCTTTCGTACCTAAATTTTTCAAGACCCTAATTTTCAAAAAGAGAAGATATGAGTAGGATGATAAAATATTGGTGTCAAAACTTGCTAGTGTGGTGCTACAACAAAATTTTCCTGAGAAAGTGAAAGATCCAAGACGTTTTAACATTAATATCACTTTAGGAGATAATAAGGTGTCTCCTGTTATTCTAGACTTAGTAGCAAGCATCAATTTCATGCCATATTTGGCACACTTGAAACTAGGTTTATGGGAGCTTAAACCAACAATTATGTCTTTTCAACTCGTTAGTAGGTATATTAAACATCCAAAAGAAATAGTTGAGGATTATTGGTACAAATAAAGAGTATATTTGTACCAATCGACTACGTAATAATGGAGATGGAAGACTACCCATCTAAGAACAAAGAGCATAACACTCTTCTTGGTAGGCCATTTATGGCCACAACCAACACAATTATTTATGTCCAAAAAAGGAAGTTGACCATGACTATCTTAGGAGATATTATAAGCTTTAAAGTGTTTAAATCTTCTCCCATTCCTCCAATTTCTACTGTTAATGAATGTGCTATTACGTATTATAATGATTCATTTGTTTGTGACATTCAATTTAAGAGAAATATAGGAAATAACATTGATAATTCACATAATATAAGGAGGGTAAAGGAATATTAAAAGCCTCAATGAAGGATGACCTACCAAGAAAGTATTAACCATTTTCCTCACAAAGACCTATGTTGTAAGATCTCTTATCCTAAAATGAAATTCAACATTTGTAATACTCACTACTGATCGCTACACACAAAGTATGTGCAATGAATATGCAAGTATACGTATCGCAACAAGTAATATAATGATAATAAAATATCGTTCTCATGAAGATTATTTTATTATAAACTAATTTTTAAAACTAAAAAAAATATAAATCAATTTTTTTTTGTGTTTTTTATATTTTAAGGAAGCAAAATTATAATAACTAAAAGTAAATAGCAACAATCAATTAAATCAAATTTGGTAACTAAAACATATATGAGAGAATATGTAGGAGTTACATACTAACCTAACATGTATTCCTCTATCAAGTAAACTACACACCATATAGTAATTAATTTAATCACACTATCATGCCAATTAAATTGCATACTATTCATTAATTTCATCAATTATGGATCACATATATAAGAATCATACATGTTTGTCTAAAAACTATGCATGTTATTTAATCAAGACAAACAATTAAATAATTCTCTCAAATCTATTTAATTGACTATATAGATAAATTGTTGGTCAAACCATTAATAGCATACAAATTAGATTAAAAAAATATAATTAAATTATAATTATAATTGGGGTAAAATATTAAATCATCACATGGTAAAAATTGGGTTCATAAGGTTCCTAGATTAATAAATTAACTACACATAATTGTGTTCATAAAGTTCATATTTTTCATAAAGAAATACATAAAAATTGATAAAGAAAATAGTAGAAAAAGAAATATAATCAATCTCTTGAATTGTATAATTAATCTCCTCTTGAATCTCTACCAAAAATATGTCCCATCTTTAATTTTTCTCTCTTTTTAGCTCCAAAAATTGACCACAATTATGATAATGATAACCTCTTAGGGTTTATTGAGTGATTAAGGGCTTAAATATAGCTTAGGTGTAATCTGGACTGTCATATTTGCTTCAGATCAAGGACTACGATCAAAACAAACAAAAATGACAATGCTAGCCAATCACAATATGACAACACATGGCATCAAAAATTCACTAGGCGACTAGTTAGAGTCAACCCTCATTGAGTCAGTGCCACAAGATGCAATGTGATTCGTGGATAGAGATGGTGTGGCACACGGGGAGAACGTGGGGAGAAATTGCTTGGAGACACAGGGCAGAGTGGGTTCACCAATATCCGAACTCAAATTGAATGTCGTAATGACACATGCCACGTGATTTTTCCTCCTCACACATGGTGTAACATGATTTTCTATCCTTGCTTGCATGGCTTGCCCAATCACCTCATGTGCTTGCGTGGCATGCCATGTGGCAGCTCCTGGTTGACATTGCGTTAAAAATTCATAAAACATCCATAATAATTCCAAAAAAATCCCAAAACTATATTTTCACTCCTTTTCATTAAAAAGTTTATATTTTAATATTTTTGGACATAAAAATATTATTTATTGAATAAAACAAGTAAATATTAAGTAAAAAAGTGTACTAATGACTCTAGTTTCATAAAATCATCAATTATAGATCTTTTCTAGGAACAATAAAGCCTTATTTGAGAAAGGCTTGGCTAAATGAGAGAATTGAAGGATACATTGAAACCTCCTTAAGAAGGACACGATACATTTATCTAAGACATTGAGCGAAGTTCTTAGTAGGAAGTAACCCACTAATTTCGGTAGTATTCTTTTCTTTTGTTTTAATTTAATTGTTTTAATTTATTTATTAGTAGTTAAATTTTCTATTTACCCCTTTTGAATGTTCATCTATATATATATATAGTTGAAAATATTTAGGACGATATTGAGTTTTGGTTTGGGGGTACAAATATACCCAATAAAAAAATATTTTGATACAAAATTATCATGTTTTTAGTCAATTTAAGGTGAGTAATTGAGTCTTTATGCATTCTTTGTTTGATTTATCAAACATGTTCAAGGTTTTTTTCTAAAATGAGTTCTATTCGTAGTCAATGTTTCATGCTTGGAATATTAAAATAGAGATGAACCCAAATTTGGTGTCTAGAAATTAAATAGTGGAGACTAACTTGTGAGATTATTATTGAGCCTACATTGCTTTATTATGAGACATAATATTTCTTCTACTATTTTAAAACTTTCCCTAGATTCTAAATTTTTAGATGAGCTTTATAGGTTTTGTATTGAATATTATGATTTTGAACAATCAAATGAAATCTCATTTACTTATTTTCATTACTTTAATTAAATGACTTGAGTATAAATTGAAAGTGTGTGTCTATCTTCATTTCTTGCTTGAATTTTAGTTAAAAATGATACATATGGAGTTTTCTTAGAAAAATAAGCTATAATAACCACTCACTATAATATATATACATGTGTCTGCTCTTAAAAAAGAGAGAGAAAATAGTATAACTAAATACTAGGATTCTAAAATCTTGAAAGTAATGATATGGTTATTGCAGATAGTAGAAAATAACCCCTTGAGTGAAAATTAAAGATACATATGAGCTTAACTCTTCTATATGTGAGATTTCTTTCTTAATGAGTGAAAATTAATGTGGTGTCTTCACAATCCTATCATTTGATCTTTTTCTGAGATTTATGTTTGCACATTTGAGCATTTTGTTTTGTTTATAAATTATATGCATACCTATTTATGTTCTTCTATACATAGATTATGTTTGTATTTATTTTTTTGAGTGCTTGAACCCATAGTATCGATGTGATATCAAGAGTGTATCTTGTGAGGAATAGAGTAGAAGAGAATTTGGATTCTTAATACTAGTTTTAGGGGAATAATGTTGTTATGTTTGGAATGATATGTCATGGATTTATGATGCAAAATTGATTTGCATAATGAATGTTGATGTGTTGAGATGTTGGATGAACTTATACTTGAGCCTTATTTATGAATTGAAAATAGTACTACACAAGGTGGCATTTAAGTTGAGATGTAAAGTCAGCTTTTGGAAATAACCGACTTATAATGAATTTTAAGTTGGTTTGCTAAAAAACCAACTTAAAGCACATAGATTGTAGCATTGGTTGACGTGTTGAACGGACGTTATACGTAGGACATAGGGTAGGTTCTACGTGTCAACTAACGCAACACATGGATAACATCGTTTGACACGTAGGACCGATGCTATGTCTTACATTTAACGTCAATTTAACAAGTCAACTGACGCAAGGACATAGCATCGGTTGACATATAGAACCGACGCTACATATAGGACATAGTGTCGGTCCTACGTGTCAATCGATGCTACACACATTTTTATTTTCCTTTTCTCTTCTTCCTTCCCTATTAGACAGAACATTCTAGCATTGTAAACTCAAAAACCCAAAACCGACTAACACTCCCTCCTCTACTCTTTCTCATTTTTCGGTCAGTTCTGACCACCAATTCCAATGTTATTTAGTGGGTTTTCTTCCTCTCAAATTTCTCTTCTAGATCCCCTATTTTTTGAGCGAAATACTCAAATTTTTATACCAATTTTCTCATTACAAAACACCATTTTTTCTTCACATCTTTCATTTTATCACTTCATTTACTCTTGTAAGTATTTGTATTAATCCTACACACTTATTATTCATATTTCTTTATTTTTTTAATATTATGTGTTATTATTTGTATATATTTTTTTGTATTATGTATGTTATTATTTTTATTATGTAGGTTTTGTATAAATTTTCATAATAAAATAAATTTATATATTTATTACTGTTATTTAAGATTGATTTTTAATTTATTTATTTTTGTTAATATGAAATGGGAAAGACATAATTCAAAAATATGATGCTTATTAAAAATTTAGGTTTGAAATAGTGTAGTTATTTAAAAAAATAGTAATCATCACAAAATTGTTATATAAATTTTGTTTTATTTATCTTAAATTTGAAATCAACTCAAATGATGTGGCATATTATTATTAGTAATTACAATCAATTTCATGTAATTATATTTATGTGTATATATTTGTTATGTTTGGTTTTTATGTATTTATTTTTATATGATATTTTGATAGATATTCTAATAATTAGAGAATTCATATATAATAATATCTGAAATATATTGGTTGGATACATATTTAATATGCTTAATGTCATTAATAGAAAATGGACAAATCTTGGATGTCAAAGTATAGAATTGAGCAAGTTTACATTTCTAGAGTTGAAATTTTTTTGGTTCTTTAATGACTATTATTGAGAGGGCATCTATGGATGGACTGTGCCATTTCCTATAGAAATTTATGGTGTAGACATTGTCCAAAAATATATATCAATCGAGTGTATATTGCAACTATTTGAATATCAAATGATCGATTTAAGTATAATTCAAGTATGGACAATGTGAGTCCTCAATCAGTAAATATATTTCATTTATGTAGAACATATATAATTATATTTATACTATCTAATTGTTTATATATATTCCTTTTATATAGGAAATTTTATTATCGACTTCAAGCTAATCACTCATCATATTTAGCAATGTTCTATGATTCTTCATTTGTCAATCAATATCAAGAGAAAGATGTTAACATTAGAGCTAAATAATTATGTGATAGGGCATTAACACTTAACAAAAATCAGAAGTTGATAATCCCTTGGCCACTAAAGTTTGAAAAAACCAAGATCATTGGATGTTGGTAATCCTTGATCTATATGGAAATCATGTTTGGTATTGTGACCTAGCTTCATTAGAATTGAGTAAAGATACAAAAGCAATTATTGAAATGTAAGTGTTATAGCTAGCTATTTTTCTACTATTGTTCTTTATAATATTCAATAATGAAATTAATCATTTTAAACTTTGATAGGGCATGGAAGCTGCGAAACAAGAGTAGGGGCATTTTCCTTAAAAAATCTCATAAACTTATATGGGACAAAGTTATGGTATGTACAAGCAAATATTAATAATTTAATTAATTTTACTATTGAATAGTAAAGATGTTCGAATATACTGTTTGGAGAACTCATTGATATAATTTATCCCAGCATGAGAACATGGACTTGCTTACACAAACATGATCTACAAAATTGGAATAAACACTCAAGATAAATGTGAAATAGAAGCAAAAAATGAGATACAAAATTAAATGAGCTATTCTTCAAATTTTCTAATTACCAATTCAAAGAAATGAGGGAGCATTTATTAAAAAATTCTTAGCTATTTTGGACCTCGTTGACCACCTTGTTGACCCTATGTCAGCATGGATAATACCACGTAAGGTAGGGGTAATAATCCTTACACCTCATAGGTCAGGGTTGCAAGCCCTTAAAAATGTGATTTTTTTGTTCCAAAAATTATCAAGTAACTTTTCACAAATACCTGCAAGTTAAACGAGATAAAATCATAAACAATACAACTTAGCATGCATACTACGAAAACTAATCCCTTGATGTGTGTAAACATGCTTGCATACAAAGTGTATCTAAACGCATATATGTTTTACTGAATCATCGATAATTAAGTAACCTTATATAGAGGAAGATAATACACTAGGTAAAATAAACAGAATATGTGTTTTACTTATGTGAATGCCAACACAAATACAAATATCCTCAGAAGAATCTATCTTCAAATACTTTTTGCTTTGTGTCCCAACAATTAACTACAAGTTTAGAAGGCCAAACAGATGGTGGCCTCATATTGGGAAGGAAGAGAGCACGTCAGGACTTGATACACCATGCTAAGGTGATCGTGGCATTGGAAGCTCCCAATGTTGCCCAAGCCCAAAATTCAAATGAGGATGTTATCATCATAAAGGTTCGTTTGTTGCAAAATCCTCCTCGTGCACCATCTAAATAGTAAGCAATTAGACAAATGATCTTAAGGAGAAGTCTAGAAAGCTTTGAAGTACTTTTGAGGATATATGTGCTATGCTCTTGTGTGAATCCATCCTCTATATTTGAAATTCAAACAAGTTAAGTTGGAGAAAGATCAGGTCATATAATTACCGAATCAAGTCCTTGAGGAGAAATAGTGGATTGTTGATTCCATGAAGAGACCAAGCACATCCTAGAAAGCTACTAAGAAAGCCCTAAAAGTTGTTGAGGTTTTGAAGAACCAATTACAAGAAATTTTTTCCCATAAGCAGTCACACTATGAGAACCATATACTGACTTTTCTAATTGAGGTGGCCTTTGAGACTATTGTAAATGTATATCTAGACTCGGCTGATTTTGCCACTGTCACTAGTGTAACTTAAGACCATGGGTTTGAATCTAACAAGAGAAGAGTTAAGATGGTATACCTTAGGCTAGTCTTCCCAATTCGACCTCTTTTGGACTTTTTAGAGGTTATAATTGATCATAGTGAGTGTCATGATGATTCAAATGCTATGGTGGTGATATTTTGGTTGAAGTTATGCCATAGGTTCTAATGGAGATTTTGAATACATTGCAACCCAAAAAAACTTGTGAAACTCAGAATGCAAATCCTATCATAATGGTGATCCCATATGATGCCATTGAGGGTGATCTCTATAGGTCTTAGAATTTCTTTCTTTTTCCTCTAGCTTTGTATTGTTTTTATTTATTTATTTTATTATGCCAAGTGTAGTCACTCATCTGGTACCTTGTAGCTCTAGAAGCTTTAGCTTTCCTTTATCACTATCTTGGCAATTTGCACTTCATAATTGACTTGCATTTAAATTTTTTTTTGTTTTTTGTAGAAACCTTTGCACTTTGCATTCTTTATACACATTTGCTTATTCGACAACATACTATTTGAATTAATATTTTATTTAATTATTTTTACATGTCTCAAGTAGGACTCTGGTGAAGTTTTAAGTCAAGTTGATGGATTGGAAATTCTGGGATCATTTAGGAAACACTTGATCACTTCATGTAATTTTTGGGAAATGAAATGGCGTTACAGAATTGAAGCAACCCCAGTAACTAAAAATGATTTTGAGGTCACATTACGATGCAAATATATAAAAGTTATAGAAAGCAAACAATACAACGTCTAGAATGATTGAAGTCGATTTCTACCTTCACCACATTCTTGTCAACTCAATCTTGAAAGGGTGAATAAACGATTTAAAGGAATTTCACTAGGGGTTTCAAATATACTCTGATACCTAATTCGGTTCTTTAAAAGAGATTAGTTGACGAACTAGAAATGATTATAGAAGGGATACCTTATAGCTATATTATGAGACTATTTATTGGAATTGAATTGATATATATATAAGATGTCAAAAAACATTTTCAAATCTGATAATATTTGATACTATTTAATTAATCAATTAAGATAATTATCTTATAGTAAAATATTCTCTAGATATGTTTTCTATTTGAATTCAAACATATTTAGAACTTAATGCAATGAATGAATTATCTAGTAGCTATGTCTAGAATGTTTTGATTTAAGTTGGTTAATAAATGGATTTTTATTCAATTATAAAGTAAGAAAATATGCATTATGAAATCTAGCTTTAATTGTATAAATTTTTCAAGCTAAAGTTAATAATTCAAGGATAGTTTTAATATTGATTTATAATACAATGGATTAGATTATAGGTTAGCGGTGAAGATAGTCACATAATTACATATTTATTTTAATATGTTTGCTCATGTATTTTATTTATTATTTTAATAAAAAATAATTTTTGAAACCCCCTTTTCTAATTTACTAATAAGTTAATGAATAATGATAGTTATTGTAACAATTTTCGTAAAATTGATAACCTTTGATTTAAATTATTTATCACTTGTATAATTTTATCACGTATATTTATATATTTTTAAGAGTATCAATAAACAAATGCTATTTGGAGAAGTAGATGGTTGAACCCTAAGATAAAGCTTCAAGAACTGCCATTTTAGAGTCTTATTTAGAGCACTAATCACTTATTCACTGACGGTAGGAATTTCTCTGGATTGATCATTTCTTGAGTCTTATTTAGAGCACTACTCACTTATTCACTGACGGTAGGAATTTCTCTGGATCGATCATTCCTCGGTGTGTTGATTGGAAAAGGAGACACCACCTCACTGAATGAAGCTTTTGATGTCATAGCCACATATCACTTTTATCAATGCTCTATATCATAGAAAGTAAAACACTAGAGGAAGAAGGCATGGTTGTAGTTTCAATCCTACATCATATATGAAAATCTTTACTCCAGTTGTTGAGTTTTCTTGTACACAAGAGAAGCAATTAAATAGATACTTGTTGTAACTATACTAATAACCATTTTAGTTAGTTAGTTAGGTACACTTGAATCTAGCACAATACAACACGCAGACTAGGTGTACCTTACTAACCGCACTTCATACACATGTTTACACTACACAACCTAACACTTTCCTTTCTATGTCTCATTAGCCTATTTTAGATCACACCCATACTTCAGTATTGAGACTATTTATCACTCTAGTTGTTATATGATACATTTTTAACATTCGAAAAAATATACATTATTTTACTTTATGAAAAAATAATATATATATATACAGTGTTTTTTAATATATAAAAAAAATTGTGATTTACTTTAAACAAAAAAATACATTAAGAGATTAAAACTGAAAGTTTTTGGATAAAAAAATATATAACATTAATTAAATCAATATTTATTTGGTAAGTAAAGCATAACATGAAGTTTTTTCTTTAGCAGTTTACAAGTATCATTTTATTTTAGATGGCGATATATATATATATATATCGCTAATCCCCCACATATCTAGATAGCTACATACATCCAAAAACATCTACAACACAAGAATGATCCTCCACTTATTTTCTCAGGGTAACTTGTCTTTCACAATTTCCCTTTGTAATTAAATTAGAAGCATCTTTTAGCTTTAATGTTTAAAAATTCAAAATTGAGTATATAAAACAATAAATATATAATAATTAATGTTGAAAGAGGCAAATCTTATCAACAAGATATGGATATGTAGGAAATTTCCCCCACCAACAAACATACATTGACAACCTAGCTATATATATAGGAATGGGATAGTAGCATCAATATTAAATTGTTTCAATTTGAAGGAAGAAGAACAACATTATAAATAAATCAAAAAATGGAAAAGGTAAATAGTGGAACCTCATATATATTATGTCACAAACAGAATAAAATTAATTAATAATTGTTTTGTCCTAAGCATGCATATCCATTTTAATTTGGTTGTGTTTTGCAGAATAAATTTTCTCCAAAAATAATATATTTTACATTTTTATCATACAAAAATAGCCCATGTCTTCTTCTAGGGAAGTGTTTATTAGCATTTAAAATATTAGAATGTTAAAATGTGAATCTCATGTATCTATAATAAACAAGTAATGGAAAATTTTCACTAACGTATTAGTTAATGGAAAATCAGACTGATAATGGAAAATCATTTGTCACAATTTCTGGAGGGAAAAAAAAGTCACCAAGATCTGCACAAATATTAAAGAAATTTCAAATTTAAAAATAATATCAACAGGTAACTCATTTCTCCACTCTTTTGATTAAAAATTAGAAATTACAAATATGCATATTCTTTTTTATATTAAAAATAAAAAAACTGAATTAATAAAAAAATTATGTTTTAATAAAATCAAGATTAAAAAATTAGGATTTAATATAAAAAATTTCTCATATATATACACAACGGTTCCAACGCAAATAGTTTGGATAAATATTTTTATAGAATAATCTTAAATTTTGAATAAATATAATCTAACGGTATATATATTTATAGCTGTAATTAAAATATTTTTTTATTTTAAGAATTACTCGTTAATTTAAATTTCTATATTTATCGTAGAAAAAGGCCTCTTATATATATATATATATTTTGGATTATATGTAGTAATGATCTCATATTAATCAAAAATCATATATGAACTCCTCCCACTTGAATTTTTACATAAAGTGACAAAAATATATTTAGTTTTCATTGATCAATTATGATTTAGTTTTGATTAGATATTTGTCCAATTTAATCGGTTATAATTAGACAACTGTCTAACTAGTCAAAGTCTGATTGGTCGATGACTCCACTAGTTGGAGCTAAGTTATATACATGTCCAACTTATCATAATTTTGTTCGTCGGTGACTTTACTCATTGAATCCGAGTTGGATATATGTCCAACTAAATTGAACATTTTTCTAACTGGTTGGATTTTGATCGAACAATAATCCCACTTGTTAGAACTGAATTAGCCACATATCTAATTAAATCAAAAGTTATATAATAAGTTAGAGTTTGGTTTGCAACAAAACTAAATAATTGTCCAATTAGTTGGATTTTGATTAAACAGTGATCATACTCACTATAATCAAATTGAACATACGATCAATTGATCGAATTTTAATCAACATGTAACCCCAATCACCAATTAATATGTATTTAAATAATCAATTACACACATTTTCTACATTTATTTATATACTTAGTTGAACAATTTTTCAACTTTATTACGTAAAATTCGACACATGTTTTCAAAATAATATCTTGATTTTTAGTTAGATATATATCTAATTTTGTTGTGTCCATATGAACATGTGTCTAATTGTGTGTTCATTAAGAATATAATGAAAATAGTAGATGAAATTACAAGTTTGGATTCAATCTAGAATAAAAATAGTTGCAGAGAATAGTATGAAACTATTTTCATATATATTTTTATTTCTATCTAGCATGATCTCGGTGTAACTCTCTTTCGACTAAGATGTTGAAATCTTAATTCGTTATTTTTTGTTATAATTACTAATAACATGATAAAATTGTTAAAAATATAATTGGTATTTTTCTAGAGGAAATTTATGATTTTTTATTTATTTTGATGTATATTCTATATTTTGTTATTATAATTTTTTTAGTTATATTGGGTGATGTATATCAACATTTTTGTTCTTTTTTTACTTTTACTTTTCCTTTTCTTTGTATTGCTTTATATTAAAGTATGTTATGTTTATATTTAATTTTGTTTACTCATGAAGTCATAGTGCTTTTATTTTATATTGGGTGATGTATTATTTTATTTTTCTAGGTAGTTGGTTATTGAACTTAATTAAGAGTTTTTTTTTATATATATTAAGTCAAGATAGTTGATTCATACGAAGCAAACTATTTGGAACCGCTTTGCTATTTGGAAAACCTCGGGAGTTGTATCTATATTTATCGTTACTTTCAACCTCCAAAAGTAAGTAAAAAAAAAAAAATAAGGAGAAAATATTATCCTCAATTTTTATACAAATTAATTATTTACATAATTTTACTATAACTCTCTTTAAAATATGTGTTTTACGTTATATATATATATTGCTAGGAAGTAAATAAAAGAAGGTTTGTTATTAGTTATTAGTTTTATTTGTTTATCTATGAAAGATTAATTAGCAAGTTAAATTTGTCAGTTTTCACAATTACAATTTTGTAAACATTAAAAAACAAAAATGTTGCAATCCAATGGATATAACCTCCAACAAAAAATAAAATAAATAAATAAATAAATAATGAAAACAAAAATAGATTACAACCTATATTATTGTAGCCTTATAAATATTAATAAATTTTAAAAAATAGCATATGCAAGGGGATTTATTAAAATTTTGAATGATATTATATATGTGAAAAGATATTAAATATTATATTTATAAAATAACAATTACATATTTACATTTATGGCCAGTGCATATTCCATGCATATTGCTTCTTAATTTGAATTCAATCTTAAAGCCTTGATTACGTAGTTTACTAGTCAAATGCTAACATGTCTCATTAGAAACTCACCACACATACTTGATGCAAAATACCCAAACAAAAAGTAAAGAAAAAATTCCACATTTCTCTTCTTTTATCAGATAAATATTTTTAAAAAATAATAAATTAAAAATTTATAATTACAAAAATAACACATTTTTCTATATCAAACTCATACATTTTTACCGTAAAAAATATTTAAACACATTACTTCATAAGTTATTAAATTGAACGATGTTCAAACTGAGTTATTACTATTTTGATCGATTTAAAGTTAAATATCGTGTAAATATATCCTGTTTAATGCTCTTGAAGTATTATTTTTGTTGTGTAATATTTTATAATGATTCAAATATTTTTTATCAATTTATGATTAAAAAATTCTTATATATATGCTAATTTTGTATACAATTATTGGATATTAGTTCTTAATTCAAAGAATAAACACAAGAACCTTAATTCAAGGAATAAAACAAGGAGCTTAATTCAAGGAGTAAAACAAGGAATCCTTAATTCAAGGAGTAAAACAAGGGATCCTTAATTCAAGGAGTAAAACAAGGAATCCTTAATTCAAGGAGTAAAACAAGGAATGCTTAATTTAAAGAGTAATTGAAGGAATAAAATTTTCTTATAAATAGCTATACAATTGTAATGAAAACATGAAGAAAATAATACAAACTAGAGAACTCTTTTGTGTAGAGTTATTTCTTGTTTTTTCTACATGGTATCAAAGCAGGAAAATTAACTTGCTTCTGCTTTATTATTATCTTAGCATCTTCAATCTTTGAAATGGCTGAAGACAAGCCGCTAGGATCAGAAGCTGAAAGTTCATCAGTGCTTTCCTTCATGAATATGCATGAGGTGGATGTCAACCCAAATCAAAGATTAAGCTCAGTCTTGTTGAATGAGTTTAATTACTTGCCTTGGTCAAGAGCAGTGTCTCTGGCTCTAGGTGGAAGGTCCAAGTTGGGGTTCATAAATGGAAGCATCGAAGTACCTGATGTTTCCTCACCAACCTATGAATCCTGGCTTAGTAAGGATCAGCTGGTTATGTCATGGCTCCTAAATTCCATGGAACGTAAATTAGCTGAAATATTCAGTTACTCTGAATCTGCATACCAACTATGGGAGACGGTCAAGGAAATGTATGGCAGTCAAAATAATGCTGCACGAGTTTTTCAATTAAAGAAAGACATCTCAGATCTGCAACAAGATGGCAAGCCTTTTGTACAACTCTTAGGAAGCATGAAAAGCATGTGGAATGAGTTGGAAATATATCGTCCTCATACAACCGATGTAGCTCTGCTACGAAAGAGAGCGGAAGAAGATAAGATATTTCAACTTTTGTCCAGTCTGGATTCAACATATGAAGATATACGATGCCATATACTCATGAATACTGAACTTCCTTCCTTCACCAATGTATGTGCGACAATTCAACGTGAAGAAGTAAGAAGGAAAGTCATGAACAAGGATACAATGGCTAGTTCACCTGAGGCAAGAGCCTATCTAACCAACGAGAGGAAGTACAAAGGGAAGCATCCAAACTTGAAGTGTCAACATTGCAACCATACGGGCCATGTTAAGGACACATGTTGGATTCTACATCCAGAATTAAAACCTGATTTTATAAAGGATAAGGGTTTACAGAAAGTGAATCGTACTGGACTCCGTGCTAATCATGCTTTTGCCTCTACCTCTAATGGGTCTGATCCATTCAAGAACTTCACAGCGAATCCAGCTGAACTCATGAATGAGTTTATGTTGTATCTTCAAAGCAAGACAAGAGGAGCTAGAATTGACTGTGTAGATAGCATAGAAGAAGGAAACTCAACAGCATTGCTAGGCAAGTTTGCGGGCTTCTTGGCAGATACAAAACTCATACCACAAGAGGACATGCAAGGTATCATAAAAGCCTTTAAAACTGCTCTTAAAATAAATATGTTGCATGATTTTTGGGTTGTAGATTCAGGTGCCACAGATCATATGACAAACCATGTGTCAAAGTCTCATAAGTTTGAAAAATTAGCAAATCCTTCACAAGTTTCAATTGCAAATGGTGAGAATGTAAAGGTTTTAGGAAAGGAAAAAATAAAATTAATGTCAGATGAAATCGAGTCGGCAGTTTTATATGTACCTTCCTTTCCTTTCCAACTTCTGTCTGTAGGAAAAATCACAAATACCTTGAATTGCTTAGCCATTTTTTCTCCTCACAATGTCATTTTTCAGGATTGTGTCACCAAAAAGACGATTGGTGAAGGGTTTTACTTAGATGGTCTCTATTACATATCCAAGAGCAATCCCAGAGGGTTTCAAGCTAAGTTTAATCCTATCCAAGATAATCAATTGTGGCATCAACGTTTAGCTCACCCTTCTCTACCAATTTTGTCAACTTTATTTCCAAACTTAGGAAATGATGAAATTGCATGTGAAACTTGCCACTTGTCTAAGGCCACTAGATTGCCTTTTAATTCTTCCTTGTCTAGGGCTAGTAAGTGTTTTGAACTAGTTCATTCAGATGTATGGGGACCAATTAATGAATCTTTTGATGGTTATAAGTATTTTGTGATTTTTGTTGATGATTTCTCTCGAGTCACATGGTTATATCTTTTAAAGTCTAAAAATGAAGTTATGGAAGTATTTAAGGACTTTCATAATCTTGTTAAAAATCACTTTTCTTCTAAAATTCAAACCTTAAGGTCTAACAATGGCACCGAATACATGTCCTATATCATGAAACAATATTTGAGCATTCATGGCATTATGCATCAAACAAGTTGTGTTGGCACACCTCAACAAAATGGTGTAGCTGAACGCAAAAATCGGGACTTACTTGAAAAAACTAGAGCATTAATGCTACAAATGAATGTACCAAAGAGATTCTGGTCCCAAGGGGTTATGGCAGCTGCTTACATCATCAATAGATTACCCAGTCGAGTCTTAGATTTCAAGTCTCCTCTAGAGGTCATGAAAGGAAGGAAAATTAACCTTTCACACCTTAGAGTCTTTGGTTGCATCTGTTTTGTACATATTCAATCTCATCATCGAGATAAATTGGATCCTAGAGCTGTTAAATGTATTTTTCTTGGTTATTCATCTACACAAAAGGGATATAAGTGTTATGATCCCCAACTTAGGAGATTAATTGTGTCTAAAGATGTTCGATTTTATGAAACTAACCCTTTTTTTAGCAAGTCACATGAAATCACAAGTCAAGGGGATGACATCTTGGATGTGTTTCCATTACCAAGAATCGAACTTGAGGCTCCACAACAACAAGATCCCAGCCATGTCAACATTGATGCATCTCTCACTGAAAGTAACAATGAAGGGTCTCGTCTTAATGGTACACTGCATGAAGATGGTGATAATCAAGATGATCCTCACAATATGGTACAAGATGTGAACGAGTGTGAGATAACTCCTTCTGCTCCACGACGTAATCCAATGCGTGTTAGGCAACCTCCCACAAGACTTCAAGACTTTGTCACCTACAAACCCACACATCCCATCTCAAATTATGTGTCATATAAGAGAGTGACACCAACCCATGCCGCATTCCTCAGCACTATATCGAGTTACAGTGAGCCTCAAAACTTTCATGAGGCCAACAGCCAAGAGGTGTGGAAGGAAGCCATGCAAGAAGAACTTAAAGCCCTAGATCAACACAACACATGGAGCATCACCAAACTTCCAAAAGGCAAGAAAGTTGTGGGTTGCAAATGGATCTATAAGCTCAAATTCAAGTCAGATGGATCAATTGAGAGGTATAAAGCAAGATTGGTGGCTCGGGGATTCACTCAAACATTCGAGGTGGATTACAAAGAAACATTTGCACCTGTTGCAAAAATGAACACGGTAAGAGTGTTACTATCTGTGGCTGTAAACAAGGGGTGGTCTATGTACCAAATGGATGTGAAGAATGCATTTTTGCATGGTGATCTCAAAGAAGAAGTCTATATGAAATTGCCACCTGGGCATCCTCAAAGCAATGAACTGGATTTAGTGTGCAAATTGCACAAATCCATTTATGGTTTGAAACAGTCCCCACGAGCTTGGTATGCCAAGCTAAGCTCAGTTCTCACTAGTGTTGGTTTCAAAAGCAGCAATGCCGATTCCTCACTATTTGTTCGCACAGGAGCTATGGGCAAATTGGTTGTGCTGATTTATGTAGATGATCTGATAATTACAGGTGATAATGCTGACGAGATTTTCAACCTCAAACAGTCCCTCAAACAAAGGTTTGCAATTAAAGACCTTGGGATATTGAAGTACTTTCTTGGTATAGAAATGGCAACCTCGCACAAGGGACTCTTTCTTAACCAAAGGAAATATATCCTAGATTTGCTTAAGGAAGCTAACATGAGCGATGCTAAACCAGCCATTACCCCTCTTGACAGCAAGCTCAAACCTAGCTTGAAGGGCACGCCACTCAGGGATATAAGTTATTACCAACGACTGGTTGGTAAGTTGATCTACCTAACAATCACCAGACCTGACATCACATATTCTGTAAGTATTGTGAGCCAATTCATGCACTCCCCAACACTTGAGCATTTGACCCTTGTTAAAAGGATCTTACGCTACTTAAAAGGATCAGTGGGTCGTGGTATTATCATGAAGAAGAATGACAACACACAAATCATGGGGTATTGTGATGCTGATTGGGCAGGGAATGCAATTGATCGCAAGTCCACCACTGGCTACTGTACATTTGTCGGTGGAAACTTGGTCACATGGAAGAGTAAGAAGCAAACTGTGATTGCCAGATCAAGTGCCGAAGCAGAGTATCGTGCAATGGCTTCAACTGCGTGTGAGTTGATATGGCTTAAAGGTCTTCTGTGTGATTTAGGTGTTCCTACAACTCTTCCTATGTCCTTATTTTGTGACAATCAGGCAGCTATGCATATAACATCAAACCCAGTGTTTCACGAGAGGACGAAACACATTGAAGTTGATTGTCATTACGTTCGTGAACAAGTTCAATCACAGGTGATTCAGACACATTATACAAAAAGCTTCGACCAACTGGCTGACATCTTCACCAAGCCCTTGGCTTCTCATCAATTTCAACGACTTTTGTCCAAGCTTGGATCCATAAATCTTCTGGATCCAGCTTGAGGGGGAGTATTGGATATTAGTTCTTAATTCAAGGAATAAAACAAGGAGCTTAATTCAAGGAATAAAACAAGGAGCTTAATTCAAGGAGTAAAACAAGGAATCCTTAATTCAAGGAGTAAAACAAGGGATCCTTAATTCAAGGAGTAAAACAAGGAATCCTTAATTCAAGGAGTAAAACAAGGAATGCTTAATTTAAAGAGTAATTGAAGGAATAAAATTTCCTTATAAATAGCTATACAATTGTAATGAAAACATGAAGAAAATAATACAAACTAGAGAACTCTTTTGTGTAGAGTTATTTCTTGTTTTTTCTACAACAATTAATTTAATTTTATATTATATTATATTATATAATCTTACAATAGTTTTACAATTAAACAACAACTGGGTTTATTGTTAGTTTTACGTGTGAATTATAGGTGGGTATGTAGATTTCAGATATATAAAAAAATGTCAGATTATTAATATCTGTATTAAAAGTGAATAAGTTGGTAATTTTTAAAAGATATTGATTGGATCTATACAACAATATCCTATGAAAATATTCTTATAAAATTAAAAAGGTTTAGATCTTACCTAATTATAAAACGCAAATTTAAAGAATGGGCATCCTCACAACCAAGCATCTAATAATGCAAAAAGCAGAAAAAAATAAATAAAAAAAGTGTATGAACAAAGATTGATCACCATTATTATTACCAACTCATATGATTGATCGTATCAAATTTATTTGTCAGCATTTACAAATCTATTAATCGTTTCATTATATGAATCGACTTGGATCATACTTTTTATGGTTGTACAGCAAGCAAGCAAGCAAATGCCAGCTAATTAAGATCCAAAGTAAACTGCTAATTAATGAAATGAAACCGTACATGCTATTTTTATATATTTCTTTTTATAAATCCTTTATTATTTATGAAAATTCCCACTTTCTCAGCCGACGGTATCTCCAATCCTGCACCAACAAATTAATTACTTCAATTTAATATTAAATATTATAATAAATTTAATAAAATGAATAATATTATGTCAAATTTAATACAATATTGTTTATTGTACTAATATTTTTCAAAATAGCATTATTTTTAAAATAAAATTTTAAAAATATTATTAAATTTTTTATTATATTTAATATTTTTTATCAAAATTAAATATATGTTACAAAATTAGTAAATACAATATAGAGAGGAGTAAAATAAAAAAAATTCCATTTTATAAGGGAATATGTTTTTTTGATTTTTTGGGTTAGAAAGTAGAAAAAAATTATTAAACCTTTTAATGTAAAATTTGTTGCTAAATGATTTTAAGGTTCGGAAATGTTCTTATAATTTTTAATAAATAGAAGTGTACACGTTATTCTAGCTAGGTACAAAAAATTTAAATAAATTATTTTTTTCTTGAAAATATTTTAAATAATTAAATTCTCCACTAATGCTTTAGTGGGAATCCAACTTAGAGAATCAGGATAAAGATTTGTTTTTTTATAAAAACAGGTATCCTTAACTGTAACAGATCTACATCTAATACAATTTAACTATATATTTATTAATTAATGGAATTCCCTTAGGGCTTACGCACATTATGCTCTCTACATTTTTTTATAGTATCTCTCTACATGTTTTGAAATGCTTGTACTTTTAAAAACATTAAATATTTCAAACCCACATGCTTTGGGCATCTTAATTAAGCTTTGTGTGTCATGGATTAATTTAGTTTCACAGGTTTAATTATTTTCTTAATTATAGAGAGAATATAAGTACGTTTAAATCTGTACTTGTATAGTTTCTTAATTCTTATTAATGTGAATTTTATCTCTTTGACAACCAAAGGATCCATTTTCTTCTTTTTTCTGTTTTTCCCTTTTGTTAAAGGGAGAATCCAAAGTGCTCTTGCATGATTAAGAACTAATGAAAATATTGTGCCTCTTATTTTTAAAAATCAGGTCACATTTAGCACATAAAAACATGCACACTTGATTATAGATTATAATAATAATAAAATTATAATTGAGATCCTGGTAAAAAAAAACATTAAATTTTTATCAATTAAAAATTATTCAAAAAATAATTAAATTTAAATTTATAAAATAATTAATGTCAAATTTTAATCCTAATCGTGTTTTGATAGTATAAATAATCGTGTGTGTATCAAGTTTAACTTGTCACATTTACTATAAAGGAAAGAGAATAAAATGAAAAAAAAATACATTTTATTTTTATTATTATATTTTAATTAAGAATATTAATAGTAATAATAATTTTTTTAGAAAATACTTTTTAGATTGAAAAATTCATTAAGCTAGGAAATAAAAGAACAAATATAATAGAAAATATAACAAAATTAACATATTTAATAATTAAAAAACAAGTTTTTTAAAACATAATATACATATATACATATATATACATATATATATATATATATATATTAAAAATATTAAAATAATCTTAAATTTAATTTTTATCTATATCACCATCAAATCTTCATAAATTATTAAGAAATTAATATTTTTTTATTTAAAATTTACATTCTAATTACTCATCCTTTATTTCTATTCATTTAATTAATGATAATAAATAACACTTATATTACTCTAAAACATGGGTTCTAATAGATCACATAGTATCGGCATCTGTTTTTTCTTTTTCTTTTTCTTAAAGTACATATTTTCGTTAAAATCATCGTGTATCAATTAAATGACCTTATTATCTTACCTTTATAGTATTTCTACACTAACTAGCTAGCTTCCTCAAATGTTTAAGAAGGAAAATATATATATAGTAATAAGAAAATCATGAAAGTCATTAATTATTAATTGACAATGCAGTAGAACTTAATGGTTTCTCTCCTCTTCTCGAAAGAAGGGAGTTCGAATCTCTCCACCTTAAATTAACGACCGTGCTACTGGCCGAAAAAGCCATTATGAGTAAATCAGCTCCGGTATCATTCACGGTGTTAGATGTAAAAATATCGTAATTATTTAATTTAAATAATTTAGTTTTATAATTAATTATTGTGTTATACTTACGAGGTGTCATAATTTTTTTAAAAATGTATTTTAGTGTCTTGATTATTTGAATTGGATATTTATAATCTTTTTATTTTTAAAATTAGATATTATAAGTTTTTATTTTTTTATACTTTTAATGGATTAAAAATACTTTAATAAATTATATTATTAAAAATAATTTTTTTTTATAATAATAAAACTATATATCAGTGTTTAACTCATAAATCATAATAATAAAGTATTCATTTACAAAACTTTACGTGACTTTTGTTACTTAATCCAATAGTTACGTAGCATATAAGAACATTTTCTCTATCAGTGTTACACCAATTTTCACTTTGGATGATGTTAGTAGAAGTAACTTGTTTACGTTAAATAGATATTTTAGTCATTTTAATTGTTTTCATAAAAGATATTTGTGTCAATTTTTCTATAAAAATATGATACTTTAGTTACTTTTTAAATAGTAAACTATTATTTTATTAATAAAATAAATTTAATAGGGATAAAATTACAATTTTATTTTAATAGTTTAAAATTGAATTTGTATATTACAATATTTTTTTATTTTTTTGTCAATTATTTTTATAAATTTTATATTTTATGAATTTTTTCAATATTTTTTTAGCACTTTTATATATTGCATTTTTCGTAGATATCTTGTTGGATCTGAAGATTTTATAATATCTAAAATAGAGATTATATAGGTTAAACAATTACAAGATCATTAGTATTGAAACCACACACTCTTTCTAGTCTATAGTTGAAGACAAGAGAGATGAAACTGTTGCCCTAACTCCTTGTAACATAGTGGAGATGCATGTTCAACTTCTAATAAGTCTCTAAAGATAATGTATAAGAAATAGCTCATCCATTTGATTATAACATCACTAATCTTGTAATTTATTTAACATATATATCCCCTATTTATGATATTATAAAGTATACAGTTTCTATCTAAATACGATAAGTACAAAAAACACATATAGAAAAATGCCCCAAAAACTATTTAAAAATTCCATAAAATATAATATTCACAAAAAAATGTTCAAAAAATATTGCACTGTTTAATTTCAGTTTTAGACTCTTAAAATAAAATGACAATTTTATCCACATTAAATTTATTTTATTATTATATCATAATTTTTATTAATAAAATAATATTTTAATGTTAAAAAAGTGATTAAGATATATTTTATTGAGAGAGTGACTTAAATATCCATGTGAAATGAAAATAGCCAAAATATCATAGTGATACAAATAAAGTGATTCATAGCATACTTAATTCCTTTACTTTGATATCAAATGTTTAGAAGTTAGTAAATTTTGATACATTTATATATTCATCACTTTTATACTTTAATATATTTATATATTTATCACTCTTCATAAGTGTTCATGTAGATCAAGTACTTACAATTTAACAATTAAAATTACTTAAATTTGAACATAAGACCTTCACTCAAGTACCATATTAGCAATTACACTAATACAATATTGATATATAGCCACAATTTCATAAACTTTCACAATTATAAAAACTAAAAACTGTAACATAAATGAGAGAAATTATAGAATATTGCATATGATTACAATTATTAACTGTAATCATACACATACTATTTGGTCATGGTTTTTTTAATGATCTTGTGAAAATAATAGTTATTAACTGTAATCATACACATACTATTTGGTCATGGTTTTTGTAATGTTCTTGTGAAAAATTGTGACTATATCACGTACCATTTGGTCACACTCTTATGAAAGATTGTAACCAAACACATATATCTTTTTTTGTTATGATTTTCATTAAAATCATGACCATATACACTACTTTATTAACTACATTTTACAATTTTTTTCCCTTAATTTCATAAATTTAAATATCTATTTTTAAACATATCTTGTATTATAAATCCAAGACATCAATCAAGAATAATGATTATCAAAATTTATCAATTATGCAATTAAAAGTTAATATATTACATTAAAATTTAAGAGTGTAATACACCAAATTATAATAAACCTTAATGGTTAAAGTATTCCAAAATATTAAATACATACTTAAAATTTGCTAATAAGAATACTAATTAAATAGTATTCGGGTAACTTTCCTATCAGTGCTCTGAACTTGGGTTAACGACCTTCTCTTTGAATGGAACTTTCCTATCAGCGCTCTAAAGTTCACGCAGAAATACAAGAGAAGTCTAACCAAGGGAAGTGCTCGAAATCCACCTCCCGTCATTTTGATATATCCATATCTAGTTTTCTTCAACGTAGGACTCATGAAAATGAGCAATAACGATGCACTGCACAGGAAAAGCTTATTAAAAATTAGAATGAAAAAGTAGAGGATGAAGGGAAGGAAAACAAACATTAAGATTATGCAAAATCCATTCACTAGAAGATCAATTGAGATAGAAACATAGATTTTAGATTATGTTCTTCCATAACCTCTCGTACAAAAAAATCATTAAAGCAAACGTGAGTAACCGTAAGCCAACATCTTTGTTTCTATTATTACCACACGACAATAATACTATATTAAGAATTTTAAGTTTGCAATGTAAGCTTTTAAATGATGTTAAGTTTATAATGAAATGCTGTAAAGGGTTGAATTTAATTCAGTTTCAATGTCAATTGTAAAAGGCAAGATTTAAGTCTTTAAGACATGCAGATGGATCAGGCACACATTAGACAGGCTTCTAGTACTAGCGGAAAGTTAAAACTTGAAATCAAACTTAAAGAATGAACATAAACATGAAATGATTTGAGTTTCCAGGTGAATAGAATAAAAACTAACGATTTCAATGAGAACCATGTTAAGTATTAACTAGATGTGAGGAATAATTAGGTGAGAACTACGGGTCGAGTATCATAGTGCTACCATGACACTTGAAGCTATGCCCATGTCTATTATACTTTGGAAAACTACGCCAATGTGATTTCTTGTAGCCTTCAGCAAAACCTGTCAACAAAATGAAATTCAACCATTGATCATTGTGTTCTAATCTGCACATATCATGTCAAAATTGAAGTGAAAGAAACATACATGATGCTATTCTTACCATAAGAAAGCTCAGAGATCTCAAATGAGGAACTGGGTTGAAGGGAGTGGTGTTGGGAATCGAAGTGGCTGGGATGGGGAAGAAGCTAGGTACATTTATTCGATTTTTTTGGTTATTTTTATTATATTTTTTGTTTTTCTTAATAATTACATACTTAAAAACAATTAAAAAAACTAAAAACACTCAACATAATTTTTGCTTATATCACTAATATTAAGTAACGGTTATATAATAATAGTAACTAAAAATTTGTTTATATTTTTAAATAATTTTTATGGTCTAAATTATGGTTACAAAGTAAAAATCAAGATTATATATACATGTTATGATTATGAATTTTATTGGTCTTTGATGGTGACTAAATTTACAAGACAAAATATCACTATTATAATAGTGTTTTGTTTGAAAACTAATTATTCCTAAAGTTTAAGTTATTGAAAAAAGGTTAAAAATATTTTTATATATTTATCAAAAATATGCTTAAGTTTAAGCTTAAAAGAATTAGATGACTTTATATGTATATCTCAAAAGATAAATGATTAAGATGTACATTTTAAAAATTATAAAATCTTAAGTGTACATTTTAATACATATGAACATTTAATCAAATTTATTTTGAACACAATTCATTTGATAATTTTATGTGTTAAATTTTAATATCAAACAAATGGATATTTAGATGATGGACAAAGGGTAAAAAATATATATTTTAATCTGTTAGTTATTTAGTGAGATAGTACAAGTCCATTAGCTCTTGGTAATCAAATTTTATTTAAAAGATTGAGGCAAAAAATTTAGAGAATAAAATTGATATTTTTAAAAATATTTATTTTTTTAACAAAAATAATTTCTATAAATATTTGAACAATTATTTTTTATTTACAATTACACCATAATCTATTTTCTTATAACGAATAGTCTCAATAATATATTTTTAATATTAAATTTTTATTTACTTATTATTATAAATAGTTAATTATGAATAAAATTATTTATTATCACTATTTTTGATAAAACATAAATATTTTTAAAATGTCAATTATATCACTAAACATTTGGTCCAAATTTTTATGTTGACTTTGTTTACCCTTTCACAGGAATTAACAAGTTTGTACAATATACTTTTGGTACCTTTTATCTTTTACATGATCATATAACAAAAAAAAAAGTTTATATTATCATATGTTAATGATATGTATACATATTTAACAATAGCTACAATTTTGTGTTCATATTTTTCTAATAAATGAATTCACATTGATTAGTTACAAGCACAATTCATGATGTACTTTGTTCAAAACTTAAATAAATTAGAACACCTACTTATCTTCCCTCACAAAAAAGATATTAAAAGAATTGTAAATAAATAAATAAATAAATAGAAAAATAAAAAACGTAAATGAATTTCAAAAAATTAAAATGTAATAAATTGCAAAAATGGGGTAAAAAACTAGAAAACAAAAACAAAAATTAAAAAAAGGTCAAGGGTAGAGATTAGAAAGTGGTACCAGATGTGAATTCGAATCCTTTATTATAATAGTTAATATATGAGTACATGTCTTAAAATATATTATATAATTAAAAAAATTGAAAATGGATGTGGAAAAAAAGGCATAAAATAACTGAAATTTAAAAATAAAACCCCCATAAATATAATAAAAAAGAATTGAATATTAAATAAGTATAGTTGTTAATAATTTAAATAAAAATAGATGATAGAATAATGTTTAGATAATATTTTATTTTTATAATTAAAAATATAAACATATAAAGTGTTATTTTGGTAGTTATAATTTTTTTTAATATATATATATATATATATCACTTTCAATTAAATAATTAGCAATAAGGCCAGTAATGAGGAAAAGAGTAGTGGAGGCACGAATGAGTTGGATTATAGAGACGTTGAAAGTTGACCTTTAGTGGGAACATTGACAAAATGGTTGGGTTGTATTTTTAATTATGAAAAATTATTTGGTGAGCTAGTGGGGTTTGTTTTGCTTCCATGTGTGCATGTTCGTGATCATATCACCATATGCATATATATATATATATATGTTGCTTAGGTGTCCATTCCTTTTTCCTTTTTCACTATTAATTTTCTCCCTCTTACTCCTCTTTTCAATTGTTTTTTTTCTTTCTAGGGTTCTTAATCATTAATTTATTTTCATTTCTTCTGAATTATGATCACCTCTCTTTCTTTTTTCAATGCATCACATGAAAGTCTAAGATTAATTTGCCCTTTTCTTGTTTGGCATGATATTTATAATTTCTCCATGAATTTAAAAAAAAAAGCTAGAAAAAATTGGCGAAATGAGAGAAATAAAAAAACAAAAAAGTTATTGAAATTTAGAATTATATTATACAATATATCATATCTTTTTTTGATTCAATAATTATATTATAGGGATTACAATAACAAATAAAGCTATTATTAATAGGCAAACTAAATCTTAAAAAAAATTAAAAGTAGTAATAAATTAATTTCAAAATAAATCTCTATATATAATATAATTATCCGAACTAATATTTTTAAATAATATATTTATTTCATAATTATTTTATTTAAAATTATCTAGATAATTATTTCCTAATTATCTAATCAAATACTTTGTATGCTATGATTCTCAATAAGAAAATAATTAAAAGCAATTTAAGAAAAAGAAATGACCCATTACATATGGGGTTAAAGCAACCATTTATAATTTGGTGAAAAATGGCAAATCAATCAATCAGGTCCAAAACAAAAAGTACAAGAGTTGTGATTTTAGTGGAAGAAGTTAAAAGCTGTATTAAGAAAATGATGTTCGATATTGCCAGAAGGGAGTGCACCAAACATCTTGAAGAGTATGACCATATATATGGAGTAGGAGCTGCTTGTACTTTAGATAAATAAGTATGTCCCCTTAGATTCCGATGAAATAAGACACCAATTTTAATTATCAACATTATTATACAAAAATAAAAATATATTACACCAATAATTAATTTTTTTAAGTATTTAATTAAATATTATTTTATATATTATTAACTAATTAAAAAATCAATCTCACATGCTACTTGACTTTTCATTTTCTTACTTAAAAGGAAACTTAAAATATATACTTTGAAGTAATAAATTTAATTGAATTGTTTTCTCTCTGTATTTTTTTCTTTAATATTGTCTCATTGTTAAATATGTTTATTGTGTATGTATATAGTTTTTATTTTGAAATAAACCTTTAAAAAGTTTTAAACTTTTCAATTTACTTCATTATTTTTCTTCAAAACAATTACTAATATATTGCCTAATATTATTTCTGATTATTTTATTTTTATTTTATTTTTTATATTTGAAAAAAATACTTTTATAATGTTTTAAACATTTATCTTTTAATATGGATTTAAACTTGTATAAAGGTGTGAAATGAATTGGAGTGACTCAACTGACTAAACTTAAATCATGTTCAACCATTAATATTTTTTCCCCTCAAGTAACCACTATTGACCATTATTGGCCAATTATTGTAGGAAACTTTATATTCAAATTAACTACAAAGATCATTAAAGGATGTCTAGGAGACATTTATCTAAAAATCAATTTTGGTTTATCGTATTGTATGATTGGTGCTTTTGAGTGCTTTAATACAATGTAGTTTTTTAATCGAGGACGTAATATAACCCTCAAAATTGATTTTCGTAAAACTGCATAAATAGACATTAAGATTCGTTGTCAAAGGTTGTTCCTATATTCCAATGGGTTCATATTTTCTTTTAAGGTAAAGCTCGCGATAACTATTTATGTAATATTGTATGCATCACCTTTAAATGGAAAAAAAGTTCAATTCTAATAGTGACTTTTTTTTGCACTAGATCATTATTGATTTAGTGAAGATAGTACTTTACTTGGTGTGCTACTTAAAAAAGATTGCTTACATAAATTTTCACCGTAGCTAATTGTATAGCCTCTGGTACACCTAGTATCTTAACAGGGATATAACGGTGGGATGCCTCATCATTTGCTAATACTTTTTTTTTATATTAGCAATAGCCTAATTATAGGTCTTGTTAAAGAATGATTTGTATTATATATATTTTTTTCATTTTGTAATACTTGTAGTTGATGGGCTAGATAAGGATGGGTGTTACGGAGGTGCCAAAAGTAATGTGATGTCTTGGTGTACCTCTAAGGTATATAATTTGCAATCTTTCGTTCAATAAAAGTGAGATGTAACTCAACTCAGTTCATCAAATTTTTAAATGAGTTAATTCATTTTTATGTGAATGAGATTGTGCTCTTTATAGATAGTTCATTTAATTTTTTAAATTAAAATCCTTAAAATTATTTTAATTAATTAATTAATTATTATAAAAACAAATAAGTAAAAAAGATTACATAAATTTAAGAATTCATTCAATCTAGTTATCAACCACAAGTGAGTTATTATTATTACTGCTATGAATGTAAGTTTATAATATTAACCCCTAAATTATCATCACTATGATATTTTCTTATATTTTGAAGTATGTGTGTATATATATATATTAAAAAAAAAATTCTTCATTGTAATGGGTATACGCTTCTCTCTTATTTATTTTGGACGGAAACTAATAATCAAACTAAACTAAACAATATAAGAATTGGATAAATAATTTCTCATTGCATTATATATATATATATAATAATAATAATAAGTTATTTTTATTATTTAAAGAAAAAAAATACAACTAGTTATATTTTGGTTCATTTTTGCATAAATTAATGCTAACAACTTATACAAAATTGTTTTTAACTTAAACTACTATAAAATAAGTGTTCAGTTAAAAAAATGTTTAGCAAAAGAAAAATTATATGTTCAACCAAAACAATTTACTCAATCAAAAAATTATCAAATGAGTTAATAAGTTACTTATAAACTCAAGTAACCTACTTATTTAAGCTCGTAAGTAAAGTGAAATGTTCATTTAAGTTCGTAACGTAAGTGAACAAGTTTTTAACTTATAAATTCATCAAATTAACTTTAAATGAATTGAGTTGAATTGAATAGTTCATTTAACATATCTAACTTTGTTTATTAAGTGTATAAGCTCCCTTATCATGTTTATTGATACTTGAATAAACATGTACTTATTGGGGTGTTCAAAAAGTTATCTTAGCTAAATCAACCTAATTAATCCAAACCAATCCAACCAAATTTTCTTGGCTTTAAAATATTTTTGGGTTGGGTTTGTTTGGTTTTAAATTTTGAAATATTGATTAAGTATGAGTTGATTCGGTTTTTAAATTTTAAAAACTAATCAAAATCAAACCAACATATATATAATTTTTTTTTTACTTATTTATTTTTAGATTGCTCATATTTTCTTTAATTTAAAAATTTAAAACCTTAAACATATAATCTTAAGTCTTTTTTTTCTTATAATTATATTTGTGTGCATGATATAGATAAAAATATTAAAATTAATATGTGTGTATAGATTATATTGAAAGTTTAAAACTATCTAAATTATACATTAATAATTATGATATTATATATAACTTAAAATTCAAAGAACCAAATTTATTTTTAACGAACAAAATTTATAGTTACAATCTACAAAGAAAAATAAAAATTTCAAAAACCCAAACTAATGCTAATTTTTTGGTTCGGTTTGGATTAGTTTTACACCTATAATTGATTTGGTTTTATTTCTATTTTTTAAGAACCGATTAGATTAGATTGGTTCAAATTTTAATTTAAAACCAAACCATCCCAACTTTGCATACCCCTAATACCTTATATATGAAAAAATAAATTGTTAAAAGTAAAAGTAATTATATATATATATATATATATATATATATATATATATATAACAAAATAAATTGTTAAGAGTAAAAGTAATTATAAATTGTTAAACAACAAAAATAGTATCCTAAAACTTATAACTATAACATAATACTCCTTATGATAATTTATATATTTTCATTATTAAATTAAATTATGATTATTTAAATATATTTAATATCAATTTTTTTTCAATTAAAGTCCATTTAATGTTATATTATAATGTTACTTTTATTATTATAAGGGGTTTTGTTTGTAATTTTTTAAGAATATTTATGGTCTTAATTTCATACTTGCCCTTAGGCGTCCCACATCTTATGCTTCCCCTAATATGGAGTTGTTAAGTGTTAAATAGAAAGCCAATTGCTAACTTGTACCTTTGTGTGCATGTGTATCACATTGAAATTATTTTTAATTTAAAATAATTACAATACAATCATTTATAATTTGGAACTTAAATCTCAAACTTTATGTCAAAATATATCACATGTTGTTTAGCAACATATACTCTAATTGAAAAATGTAATAAAATGTGAGATACATGTTTGTAATCTCATTAATTGAGTAAGTATAATTATTTAAAAAAAATTACAAAAAATCTAGTGCTTCCAAATGGGTATTAGAATTTAAAAACATTATAATTAAAAGGAAAATGAATAGTTCAATTGGGGGCAGATATTCATATTGGGACATGGAGATGAGAGTGACTAGTCCATTATTGATGGACATTGAAGTGATAAGCAATAACTATATATCTATGTGGGAAATTTTGTTTTGATATTTTAGTTGGGATGTTTATTTCAATATAAAGTAGATCCAATTTCTTTAGTAAAGAAGGAAACAATATAAAGCCTTGATAGAAAGAAACTGATCATGCTTTCTGCTTCTCAATTTAAGCTCCCTTCGTAAATAAGAATGGATTTATATATGACAACAATTTTAACAAAGTACGTATTCAACCTTTATCACTATACTAGAGGTCGACTAATAATAAAAAAAATCTTCATTTGAAAATCTGGGTTCAATTATCAATTATGTTTTTATATGTTTGTTTTCTCGTTGAATCATTGTAATACAAATGAAAAAAAAAATTGATTTTTTTTTAAATATATTTAGACATTTATTGATGCATGCACTTGATATGGAAGAAGGTTGAACATTTGTTGCATGCTAAAATATGCACAATGAGTAATGGAGAAAAAAATCATTTTAAAGATAAAAATAGATTTTCTTTTAAACAATAATTAAATGTATAGAAATTTAACTAGGTATATAATAAAAAAGTAGTAAATTAACCTACATGATTTTACTATAAGCTTGGGGTAAAAATAGAATTTATTTTTACATATAACATATTTTATGTCTACTATTAATATAAGTCATTGTTTTTATCACAATTTTTTATATTTATTTATTTTTATAAAAATAAAGAGTATTGTTTTATCAAATATTCATATCTATATTGTATGTAAGATTCATTCTTAAAAATGTAATTCACAAAATAAAGGTATGTAAGTTAAATATGATGAGAAATTACAGGCATTTAAACTTTTGAAATGTAACCAAAAAATTTAAAATATATATATGATGTAATTGACATTTTTATAAGGCTAAAAATTTGAAGTAATTTATTTTTCAAATATCTTACATATAATGCATAACTCATTCTACTTTGGGAATTTGGGTAAAGTTTAGCACATTTTAAAAATTACAATGCCTTCAGTGAGTTAATTTTTTAATGTAAAATTTGGATACTTTAAATTTTCAATTAGAAAAGAAAATGTTAAATAAGCATCTTAAAATTCTACCTATTTGTGTAAAACTTTTACACATACTTGTAATACATTATAAGTTTGCTGAAATTTCTATATGAAATTTGTGTCAGGGAAAATTGGGAAAGTAATCTTGTAAAATAAATCTAATTGAAATTAAATATTTAATATTAATATAATTCAATTCAATTTGTTAAGTTTTTTTACTTAATATTTAGACTATAATAGAGCAATCTCGAGGTCAGGATTTTGGGCCAGTCCAGGCCCAGCATAGGTCCGTTCCTGATCTTATTAATTTATTGATGAAGAAGAAGAAGGAATCAATCAAAGTGAAAACCTTAGGTTTACTTAATTTTGGTAATAAAATTTAAATTGGAAAACTACTGTTTTTCTTCAGAAAAAAAACTTAATATATTTTCCTTTTGGAAAAATAATAATAATAAGAAAATATATACATATCTTTAGTAGGCCATATGCAATGTAATAAGTCAATGGTACTATGGACCCAACATGAAGAAAAAAAAAATGTTGAACTCAAAAGTCTAATGACGAAGAAAAGTCCTAAAAGACGTTAAAGACACGATTGAGTAGACAAACATTGTCTCAAATGCCTTGGATGAGAAGAAAAAAAAAAGAGAAATTTAAAAAAAAAAATCTTAAAATTTATAACAATAAAATTAACATCGAGATTAGATTAGATACAGTTAAATATTGAATTTATAGTTTAATTTGAATAACGATTAATTTAAAATAATTTATTATTTTTTTAATAATAAAAATATTTTTTATTATAAATTTTGAAATATTATTTTTATTTTAAAAAAAATTAGTGGGACATATGCTACAAAATTATTGAAATTACATAGCATCTAATATCCAAATCTGTGTGATCTAAAAAAAATCTTAACAAATAAACCAAGTCTCCACACCACTTTTGTGTGGACCTATTGGACCCCATTCCTACCTTTAGATTCAAGATTTTTACCTACCAAGCCAGAAATTTTAAATACAAAGTTGTGGAAATCTTTTAATGTTAGTTATTAATTTTATTTTCACTTTTAGCATTTTATTCTTTTAAAGAATAGAGATGAACACGTGTCAATATATTTGATGTATCCAAGAATTACACTTAATAATTATAGACTCAGCTACATAAAGTCTTAGGTATGTATTAATGTCCAATGTCATCAATTCAGGAAGGGAAAAAAATCAATGTACATTGATTCAATTTCATCAACAATCAATTAAACAAAATACATTGAACTTTAGTATTATGACACTAACATGTATGCATAAAAAAATCAACTCCGGTATAGATGGGTAAATAGGTCTTTTTTACAAATGTTATTTATTTAGACTTAATTAAAAACTCATCTAGAAGAAGGGGAAACAACTACCGGACTTTGTTCGGTAAATTATTCCACTTTATAAATCAAATGAGTACAATATGTAAGTTTACAAGTGATTTAATTAGTCTTCTTTGAGACTTTCAAGTTTGGAGTTTTGATGATGAGTCCTAACTCCTTGGTGAAATTGTTTGGGCTTAATTACGAACCCATGACTTTTCTGAAAGACTAAGTTTCAAACCTTCCTAGAGTTTATGAGGTATAAGAGCAGGGACATTTTACATTGGGTTGGGCTTTTGCATGTTTGGCGTGAGTTGCATACTTGTATAAAATGTCACGTTAAGAGAATATTACTTTTATATAGTATATTTTTTTTTTTATTTCAATAACATTTGTTTAGAGTAGCAAAAATTTAACTCAAGATTCATAGTTTTATAAATAAATATCAAAATATTCTTACTATATATATTGAATAAAATAAAAATAATATTAGATCACACAATATCTCTGATGACTGTCGCCAACCACTCACCGAAGTTCTGACGACCCATTAAATTTTCGACAACTTTGATATTTTATTATATCTAATTGTATCTTTATATGTAACATGTTACATCTTTGTGTATACTTGTTTGTAACACATTACATCAACCTTTATAAGTTTGTTAATTGAGTTTTACTTTGTAATTTATAAATCTAACTTTATATTTATATGTAATACATGTTATATCTACATCTACCTTTGAATATAATAAGTTACATCTATATCTAGTAAAGTCATCGAAGCTCCAATGAAGATGGAACATGCTACATCCAACTCTACCTTTGGATATAACATGTTACATCCATTTTCGACGAGGTCACCAATAGGACTCCCTAAGCTTCAATGAGGTCATTAGTGGGGGTGGTTGAAGCTCCAATGAGATCGTCGAAGATACAATGGAGTCTTACAATGATCCAATTTTATTAAACTTGTAAAATAAGGGTATTTTTGTTGGTTTGTTGAGTAGTTTGATAAAAAAAATGTGTTTTGTGATGAGTTATTGTTAGTTATCAAAAATAATATTATTTAAACCAAAAATTGGTCACATTAAGGGCCATTAAGGAACTGCATCCTTATTCATATTAGTAAATGCATATGCAACATTTATAACTTTCTGGAAAAATTGGGCATGTGTCATTGAATATATTAATCAATTTATTTTAATTTTTTGTATTAATTATCTTATTGTTATATTTATGAATATTTTAGTCATTATATGTTTATCTTGATGATTTTAATCACTTTATTTTTTATTTTTTTTAACTTTTTTGAGATATTTTACTTTTTAAACATCTACGAATCTTTCCTAATAAGATTCAATTCGATCAAACTTAATTTTTTCAAACAAAAAAATTATCCAAGAAAAACCAAATTGGCATGGAATGACTAAAGTGCCTAAAATGTATCAATGAAGTGATTAAAGTCCACAAATTCAAAGAAATATGATTAATGTAATCAACTTATGAAAATAAAGTAACAAAAGTGTCATCATATCCTAATTATTATGGAAAAAGAAAAAACAACATTTATATAAAGTAATTGTTAGTATTTTTAGGGAGGAGCTTATGACTTAACAACATATAACCCACTTAAATATGTATAATTTATGTAGTTTAAATTTTAATTATAAATCTGTCAATAATGTAGTTATATTTGAAGAAAACAATTATTATTTTCGTTTATATTTGCTTGATTTCTTTGCTCCCTTCTAATTTTCTTTCCAATAATCTTAATAGAACAATAACAATAATATAATAACAAAAACTCTGTATACAAGTTGCATTAACAATATCTCACTACTTAGCATGTTTATCATATGATAAAAGGTGAGGTGACATAGTAATTCCTTGAATTTTGATATTAATATCGTTTAATCTTCAAATTGTAAAAGATATATTTTTTAAATTCTCTAATTTAGTAAAAAATGACCGATTAAAAAGAAATAGTAATATTAAAATATTATTTATTTTTCAAATTTTAATGATAAATATGAAATTATTTAATAAAACTCACATATAATAACATTCTAACAAGTATATAAATATATACGTTTTTTTCAAAAAATAAATATTTTGTACACTTTTTCATATTAATTGTCACTTTACAACTAATCATCATCCAAGGTCTTTGTTTATATCCTTTTGCAACTAACATTACCTTATATCTTTCAATCTTTCCCTTGACATTCTTTCTTTATTTTGTACATCACTTGACACCTATAACTTTATCGCTGTTTAAAATCGAAACAAGTTCATATGTATCATTCTTTGTGATTGATTTCATCTCCTCTTCTATAGTATCTTTCAATTTCTTTTCTTGTGCAGCTTCTTCGAAGCTTACAAGTTCACATTCCGTAAAAAGATAAATGAATGTAAGATTTTATATCCTCATAAATTTCTTGTAGATTCATTACCTGTGGTATGCTTTCTTCATTTAGAAATGATGACGGTGAGTCTTTAACAACTGTTGTTGGTGAAGTAGATGCAATGGCTAGCTCTTGATACATTTCTCCTTGTTGTTCTGCTGATGATTGCTCGTCCTCTTCAAACTGAAGAAAGAAATTGAAATCATATTTATGAGATCCAAAATTTCATTCTCCTTCCACATCAAATGTCACATCTCGACTAATTACGATCTTTTTATTGCTTGGACTGTACAACATATAGCATTATGAGTTTGCATATATAGCCAATAAGATAAAACTCATACTTTTATCATCTAACTTTTCTCTTATCTCATTTAGTAGATGAATTGGAAATGTCAATCTTTCTTCCACTTTGTGCCTCTTGTGGTGTCATTTCCTTAACACTTCTTATTGGATAGATAGACTACACAAATAACTTCTTTAGCCCAAAAATCCTTTGATAATTTCTTGTTCTTGAGCATGCTTCATATCATGTCAAGGATCGTCCTATTCTTCCTTTCTAACACACCATTTTGTTGGGGAATTTTAAAAGAGTTAGATGACATCGAATTTCATTAGTTTGCAAAAGTCTTAAAACTCCTTATAAGTGAATTTGCCTCCTCGATCTGATTCTAGTGCCTTAATCTGGTAGCCATTCTCTTTCTTGAATGGTCTACAACAACCTTATAATTCTTGAATGGTCCAAATACTTTGGATTTTTGCTTTAAAAATACACTCTATTGTTTTTTAAAATCATGAATAAAGTAAAGAAAATTGTAACATTTACCAAGAAAAGTTGGCTTGATTGGTCTTATAAGTTGTGTACGTCCTTTATGTCTTTGTTGAATTCCCTTGTACAAAATTTGGGTATGTTTTGTCATCTTTTATGTAAGGTTAGTTACTGATGGTTATTACTTTACGTAATTTCATAGTTGGTAACACTTTGTATGTTTGCATGTTTTACACACCACGGTTATTTTTTTTTATGTTTTTGTTTGAATTATTTTGCAAGTATTTGTGGGAAATTATTTAAATTTTAGAAACAAAAAAATAATTTTTTTGTATGCTTGTCGAGGTCTTGCCATCCCCTCACTACCCTTGTTTGGTGAGTGTTATGTAATAGCTATTACCCTCGTCTGGTAATGGTTATTACCTTTTCCACCATGGACGATGAGCCTCATTGTCTCGGGTGATGTGGAGAGCGACGAAAGGCTAGTTAGGTACCCAGATTCCTTGGAATTTTCTATAAATGTCCATCTTCTAATTTTTTAAGTAATTAGAATAATGTGGGAAACTATAGAGAATTTAAAACTTGCTATTTCAAAGGTAAATTGTTTTTTGACTCTGGATTATTAATACCTTGAGCATGGTTTCGATGTTAGTGGTTAGTGAGTATTTTTAGCAAAAAATAGATTTTTTGAGGTTGGGTAATTAAAAGTAAATTAACATAAGAGACTCAAATTGCTTATTAGGTCCCTAAGTTGTAGATAATCCATAACTATAGGATTCACTTATATTGATAGTTGATGACTGATTGTAGCATCAGGTGGTGGTAGGGTTCAATAATCCATAACTATAGGATTCAATAAGAACATTCTATTTCTTGATGTTGGCACCTTGATAATCAAATTTTCTATCATGTTTTATTGAAAGACTACCATCTTTCCAATGAATATCATATCCTTTCTCTTACAATTGACCTAAATTCAAAATATTATTTTTCATATATACTAGGCATATAGTAGACATTTTAAATAAATTGATGTCTACCTTTCTTCAACTGAATTAGGACTTTACCTTTGCCTTTCATCAAGATCTTGGATTCACCACACAAAAAAAAATGTTTCCAATTATCAATCCATTTAGCTCTACGAAACATATGGTTACTTGTACCGGTGTCAAGATACCAAGTGATATTGTATCTTTCAACATCGCCTTTATATACTAGTAATAAAATCCCCCTTCATGGCTCTTATCTTCCATATAATTGACCTTATCTTCAACTTTACTTTTAGTTCTTCATTCCGAAGAGTAGTGTCCAAATTTATAAATAACTATCTTGGGATTTGACATACCTCAAGTTCAAATTTTCTCTTCCCCGACCACATGTTGAACTTTCTTCTTCTCATTGTTTCTAAAGCTGTTAGTGTTGTTATTCAAACCTCATCCACAAGGTTGACCTCTACCTCATCCTTAGCTTCGACCTCTTCCTCAACCATGTGGGTTTCTATCATAGCCTTAATTTTCTTATGTTTTAGTTTCATCTTCAGAAGTTTTTCGGTAATCATCTACTTTCTCTTATGTTTTTCTTCAAAGGCTTCCAAGGATCCCAATACTTGATCGATAGTTGTATCTTTCACATCTTTTGATTGCTCAATCATTTCTATAACGAGCTCTAACTTTGGATCTAATGAGTGGAGTACCTTTTCCATAATCCTCATGTCTTCTAGTTTATCCTAGTTTCCTTTAATTTAATTAGAAATGGCCAAAACTCTAGGGAAGTAATCGAAAATGGGTTCAAACTAGATTAAAACTCACCTCTTAGTGTAGTTTCATCCTATAGAAAATTTTAACCTTTCTTTGCAATATCCCAACAACATGTGCACATAATTGAGTCATAATCTTGATACTCTAGGTGTAATAATTTCTCTTGTTGAGCATAAGACTTAAAAGGATGCCATATTAATAACCATATCTCTTAATGTATATAAAATTTTGAAATTTTGATTGCATAGATGGATTTCAAACATTGAAAATCTTAAAAGGATCTCTAACTTAGCTTTAGCTAGGTCTATCTAAACTCAACTCAATTCTGGCTCAATTCAACTTGGTTGTTTCTAGTAGCAAGCTTTTGTTATCATGTGGTGATGCATCTAAACTTGAATCATAATGATTTTTAGGGGTCATATTCTTCTTGTCAGGAGCTTTATTTTGATATGTTATAATGATATATTTGAAACAACTTTACTAGGTCTGATACCACTTTCTAGAAAGAGTAATGCTTTATGAGGCTTTTAGATGTTTGGAAGAGAATATGAAACAAGATAATTAGCTGGAAGAGGAGACTTGATATTCATATAAAAATTTTGGTTTGATACAAAATGAGTAAGATCACCCCTATTTATACTAAAGGCTCATTCTAATCAATGGTTAGGATTATGAAAACACACTTTTTATCTAATGATCATAATTGACCTACTAGAATTATACATCAAAATATCTACCATGAAGAAATCTATTATTTTCTATTCTTAAAATATCTAATATTTCTTTTAAACAATTCTAAAGAAAGTTTCTAAACTTGGACTTAATGGACTATAATATATAATGGACTCTTAAATTGAACTTTTACAACAACTAATAAATACCTTTTAAGTCCAAAATTATTTTAGTGAAATCAAGTTTATTTCAACAAATAATAATTAATAGGATTCATTGTGAATCGAGAAGCACCATAAAAATTTCATACATTGGAACAATTGTACATAGGTCAATTATTCTTTTGATGCAAATAGGCAACCAAGGTCTAGATGAGGCATGGAAATGTCAAATCATGGAATATTTTTGAGAGCTTAATTTCAACTTGACCAAGTAAGCCTCAAAATGTGAATTAAGAAAATACACAATGAAAGAACTAAATAATGTGCTTAATTCAACAAATAACAAAAGAAACCATAAGATGAAAGACAAATATGCAATAAAAACATCGTAGTGGTGTGTCTCACAAGCTTCTATCCAAACTAGCAACATTCATAAACATAGCAAACATCCCACAGCGTGCAAATCAGTCTTACATACTAGAAAGTCTATAAAGGATTTTCAATCACTTTAAGACCTCATATACAAGAACATATTTGGTAAATGATGATTATACTATCACAATATGTAATTATACAAAATACATCATACAAAAAGAAAGAGTCTGACATATGGTACACAACTAGGGTAAAAAGATATTGAATCCTTAGAGACTGACACCAAACTCATATATATGTAGTCTAATTCAATAGAAACAATAAAGAGAAAGCTATAGGCATAGTCAAAACAAATAAGATTTTTAATCAGAGTCAAAATCTAGTATATTGATAAATATATGAGCTAATCATACAAAAACACTCAAGTAACGAGCTCAACCCACATAGAACCCATGCTTATGTGGTAGCATCCATGGGTTGGTTATGGAAACCACTCAACAAAAAAAGATCCACTAAAAATAAACAAATACAACTCGATAGAAATATGAATACAAATACCTCTATCAGTTGGAACCTTTGCCCTAACTGCCTATTATTGCCCTCGCTTGTTACCTTTGCAACCATTTGGTCTAACTTGCAAACCCTAATTTCACCCAAAGCTAACAAAATTCAATGTAGTGTAATTTGTAAAGTGAAAAAGAATGTGAACAACCAATTATGGGAACTACACTCAACCACGAGTGACCAATAACCAATTATGAGAATTACACTCAACTACGAATCACAAACAACCAATTGTGGGAAATACACTCAACCACGATCATTTTCATAATCATTATCTTATGAGAATTTAACAATCCCAAAAGCACAGTATTTCTTACTCCACAATAGTAAAATAGTCCTAGCCACTCACATTCTAAGAATATTTTACTCTCTCAAGAATGTAACACCAACACTAAAATACACTCAATGTGGTGTGTGAAATGGAATTAGATATTCACTTCACCCAAAGCCCACTCAAAAAAATTTCCTTGAGTACTCACCACTCAAGAGCAAAAATTTTCTCACTCATTCACGAATCACTAATATTGAACAACCAAGGTAAGAGTGAATAGAAAAAAAAAATAAATGTCAATTTGACAGAACTTTGCTATAATTTTTCTGGATAAAAACACAAAGAGAAGGGATATTTATAGCTAAAGCTCAAGCTCACGAGGTACCTTATAAAGGGTCTCATAGACAATCTTATCAACCATCTAGTGAGAGGTATGGTGAGGTAGTCCAGAGAGGGGTCAAATGAGGCACACAAAAATTTCATTTTTTGTTTCAAAAATTGTCGAGTAATTTTTAATAAATACCCACACACTAGAATGCATACTATACTTAGAATGCACACTATAAAAATCAACCCTATGGTGTGTGTAAACATGCTCGCATACAAAGTTTACCTAACTATGTGCATATGTGCATTACTGATCGTCAATAACCAATCTTAGAAAAAGGAAGACAGATACACTAAGTAAAATAAATAGACACTATGTTTTGTACACATGAATGCCAACAAAGACTCAAAGGAAAACATGACTTACAATCTCTCTGTTTGACTTTCCATGGTAAAACACTGCACAACTAAGTACTGATGCACATCAATCATGAGATGATCATAATGATGATCTAAAGATGTTCTTTACAAAACATCACGGCACACCCAACACCCGTAAACATATCTACTCCAAGTGTATCCATCTTGTGCACTCCATCCATCTTCTTAGATCAACTCATCCACACACTATTAGTTTGAAACATGAGGATCTCAACACATTTGCACACTACATGTTTGAAGCTTGATGACTTCAATATACACCTTTAATCTACACATATGAAACAAACACATATCCCGTGAACTTATTGTGTAGAAATAACATGTAGTCACACATTTCATTAGTGTTACTATTATATGACGTTGGATAATTAATATATATTTATTTATTCTATAAATAAAAATCCACATGAGATATTGAAGGGTATTTTGGTTGTTCATGTTGTGCACACAAGATATCTTATTACCCTAAAAAGATGAATATTTCTTACCATTAGCTCATAGTCAAAAGATTTCTCGATGCCAATTCTTTGATGATTTTATTTGAATATTTTTGGCACTTGGTACACAACTAAGGAGAGGTGAAATGGATGCATCAAGAGTAAAGAAAAGAAAGAAACAACCATTTCAATTACAAAAATAGATAAGAATAATCAATAGTCATAATATAACATGACATATATAATCATGGTATAAATAGGAAAACGATAAAGAAAAGAAAGCTTTTTCATTCAGAATTATATCCTTTTATATTGGAATTGATAACTCTATGTTTTAGAGTTATTTTTTCCAATTTATTAATTACAATTGCTATGTTCTTAATGTTTTTAGTCAATTTTAAGTTCTTAAATTAATATTTACTGTTAATGTTTTAAGGAATATATTTTTAGAGATAATTAAAGAATTTCAATTGAAAAAAGACTTAATTGCAAATAATAAAATTTGAAAATTTAATTTGAATTAAAAGAGGGCTTAATTGCAAATAACAAAAGTTGAAAATTTAATTTGAATTAAATTAGAGGACTAAAATGCAATTAACAAAACTTTTGTTTTTCTACGTAGATAAGTAGTACCACACACGTCATTGTTCAACGCACCTCACGCACCGTCAGATCAGAAAATCAACGGTGAGGATCAAGCGAGTGAGATGCAAGCACTACATGGGCGATTGGACATGTTTCCAACTACGACACACTCTTCGGCGCATAGAGTGAGGTCCACCTGTTTGCGCAGTCTGGTGCGTAGAGTGGGGCCCACTTGTCTACACAGATGATTTTCCTGAGACGCATCTCCTTCATGCACCATCAGATCAAACCATGAACGACCCAAATTATGCGTGCTTTCCACGTTCCACGCGAGTGGATTCCACCTGTTCCACACAACGTATATTATAGTATTCTCTTGTGACGCGGTTCACTGAAGTTGCGTATGCCCTCTCATCCCATCCTATACGAAGCTTCCACATGTCTTGTTATTCTTCCAGTGAATCACAGCTCACCACGTGTCATGCATATTGTATAAAGAAATCAGAAAATTGCACACGTTGTCCAACTCTTTTGCACGTTATGTTTTTACACTTCTTGCATGCAAAATAATCTTTTTATTGTATTTTTAGGGAGAGTAGAAGCCATAAATAATGGATTATTCTGACTCTAAAAAAAGGGAGAGAGCAGGGGGAACACGTAGAAGCCATTTTTGGCTTTTTTTGTGGTTCTGGTTAGGGAGAAAAATAGAGAACGTAGAGATGAAATACTTCTAATTCTTTTTGTTGTTCTTCATTTAATGTTCCTTAAATGTCTTAATATTTTTGTTTTTTAATTTTAATATTTGCTATGAACTAATTTAATTGTTCTAGGGTTTCCATGTAACTTACATTATGAAGCTTGGATTAATTATTTTTGAATGATTTATGAGATGTTTAATTTGTTTATTCTATTTTTGTTTAAACACTTTTCATTGTTGGAAGATTAATCAATTGATTTGTGACACTTAAATAAACTTAGAAAATGCATTTTTGTGTGTTGCTCATGGATAGAATAACATATATATATAAGAGATAGGAATATACCTTTATTGTACGTGTAGCTATTTGAGAACTTTGAATTTAATGAATCTTGGTGAATTTAATTCTCATAGGAATATATTGAATTATTTTAGCGAGATGTGTCTATTTGTTATCGGAAGAAACATCCTTAAAGAGACAACAGGAACATATTTGGGTAAACTTTGATTGTACTAACAACGAATGTGAACATCCTAAAACAACAATATAATGTGGTAAATCCATACAGGAACCACACCTATGTGGTAACATTCACGAGTTTCTTAAGGTAACTTCAACGGGTTGCTTAAGGCAACTACTTGACAAGAAGCAATTCACTAAATTTTAAATCAACAATTCATAACCTAAAGAATACACCCTTATACCTATATCGATTAGATCTACATGCTCAACTATGCTTAAGCTAGCTACCTACACTATTGTCTGCACAATAACTATAATCCAAATTGATTTATCTTCTCTCTAAAGCTATACCACTATATTATTAGGTACAATAACAATGGTTCAGTTTAGTGATACACATATGGTATTGGAAGATCTCATGCACATATATTTAGATAAAGCTATGCCTTAGTATTTAATTCAATTTTAATTAAACCCACCAATAAACTATTTTTTTGCAACTCACTCAACATATCAATAATATGGAGCCACACTTAATGTATTATTGATACAAAACTTAAAAAAACTATTTTCTCCAAAACTTGAGTCACAAATTAACAGAATTTTCCCATATTTTCTAATTAATCAAAATAATACAAATATAAGACATTTATAGAAAAATATTTAGATATATGGCCCTCGTTGACTTTTTCATAGACTACCTCAACAAGGATAATTGCTACCTTAATAAGGATAATGGTTGCAATTCTTTGCTACCACTGTGTCGAGTCCTCCCTAACCACTTGGCAAGCAACAAGATGAGCTAAAAAAGTAGCCATTTATGTTTTAAAAATGCTAAGTAAGTTTTTCAAAAAATACTTGTAAATACTAAAATGAACATAATGCATATACACAACTAAATATGCCAACTACATGATCCATCTCCAAGTGGTGTGTGTATCATGCAATTATATGAAGTGTAAATTTTATATGAGTGTGTGCAATACTTAAGTGATAGTAATTCACCTTACATAGAGGATGAAAATGCAATAAGTAAAACATACAAAATCTTTGTTTTCCACACGGGAATGTGATGAACAGAACTGGCATCGCCGATCCTAAAAAGTAATTTGGTTTTATATTTGTAAAACTCTCGCAAGTGCACGAATCATTTCATAGAAAATAATAAGTATACTCCCAAGGTCGATCTAAGAAAGGAATATATGTGATTTTTAATTTATTATTCAAACTTTTAAAAACAAAATTAAATCCTAAACATCTTGTCACGATATTTTGATTTTTTTGTTTCTAATCTAATAAAAATAAACATAGATATGGATTCAATAAACACTTATGCAAAATTTTATCATTCACAATAGTGGAGTATTTATGAATATAATAACTAAGTTAATTATGCTTGCTCATATTATTTAGGTTATTAAAGATATAAATTGATATTTATTGATTCTTTTTTTATATGAAAACCACATTTGCTGAGGTTATTTATTCTTTATTAATTAAACAAATCAATTAACACTTATGAGCGGGATTGATAATTAATTTAGTTAATTAAATTAATTTCTTTTTTCTAAGAGATTGAAAATGAACCATTTAAATACCACCTTTAGTAGGGTTAGACAATTTAAACTTTATTCAAGGTTTCTAAATTAAATCTAAGAATTTAATAATCCGAGTACTAACTTTCAAGTTTTAAAATCTTTATTGAAAATATGTTGTCAATATATTATGACTATTCTCGACATTGGACACCTTACATGTATACGTTTGAAAGACTTTGACAAAGAAAACAATAGGCCTTTAAGATGGAAAGTATTAATTATTGTAAGAAAAGATGATGCGTTCTCTCCAACACCAGCTCCAAAAGTGTGAACATAAGAGGTATGATTACCGCTTATATGTGGTTGAATTGAGGGTCATGAACCAATAGACCTAGAAGAGTTGTATCATAGAACTAGATGCTCTAGTCTAAAAATGTGATCATTAAGTTGCACTAGTGACTTCTAGTAAAATGTAAAATCCTAAGCGATGGCAGTGTGTTGGCCGGTCAACTCTTGTCTCACGAATGCCAACTCTTATCATAAAATAGAGAAGTTTGATGATTGATGAACATGGGGAGAAGAAATTTATGGGGAACCAATCAAATGAGAAGAAACTAGAGGAATATAAGTAAACATGGAGGCACATAAGGGGAAGAAAAACTAAGGTTAGAGGATTGTTGATTGTGGAGATGAAAATGGGAAGGATAGGAAAACGTAGTCAACTTTGACCTATTAGAAATGACCTCTCCATCAGAAAAAGAAGCAAAGATAGCTTCATCCTTGTGCATGATTAGGGGAGAGTAATGAAAAGTAGTATGAGGTGTAATAAAGGAATGAAATATAAATAGATCATGTTAGCAAGATCTATAGTTTCACTATCGAGGATAGGACCAAAAGGTGACCTTGACAAAGAGTCACGAAGGAAGTATGAGCATGAGGGTGAATGTAAGAGTTTATGATACTACTAAGATGGAATTTGATTGTAGATACCTTTAAGAGGTAGTACCTCTAAAAACCTATGTTGACTACCATCCAACATATTTTCCATCCTATTGATGTCTTGTACATGAACTAAGGTTTTTAGTTCAGAAGGAAAATTAGCACTAAGGATGTTGTCATAATTGAAGTGAAGAATGTGAAAAGATGGATTTCATACATCGAGAAGGGATAATAATATATTAAGATCATCCCTTGAGAATGTGACCAAACTTTTTCGAAGAGTGAAAGAAATAGATAAAACATAAGTGAGATGAGACTGAAAGCAGTACATAAATGTTGCACAAAAGCAAGGTTATAGAAATACTCAAGAGTACATAAAGTGAGCCTTTCTTAGATGATAAGGAAGTCATCAATATTTATTGGTTGCTCAACCACAAATATATCCACAAGTGGTGGTGGAGTAGGAGCAATAACATATGATTCTTCTATGTTGTCAGTAGTAGGGACATATATATTATTTCTTGAACATTTTGGGACCACTACATGAGAAGCGTAAGTAAAGGTACGAGTTGAACTGTATAAGGAGTAGAAAACAGAAGTGGCTAAAGTGTTCAAGTGAAGGTAGAAGATTTTTGAAATGTTTTGGATTGAAAATAAAGTAAAATGGGGTATATTTAAGGAATCAATATACCTTGCTAACCAGATCATTGAGTCCTCATTGAAGGGTTGGCAAGAACACGATGTGTGTGTAAAAAAAACATGCTTTGCAAGACTTAAATAAGAGGCTAGTGAGAGTCAACAAGAGGGCTAGCGAATAGCCAAAGAGGAGAGAGAAAAGAAAGAAATGAGTAATTTTGAAAATACTTTTGTATTTTCCTGAAAAACTGTAGTTGGAAAAACATAAAGACTCCAACAATAACCTAAAATAACATAACTAAAAACATGAAAAGCATAAGTAAAGAACAAAAAAAGCAAATATAGAAATAAATAGATGAATAGAAGGAAAAGAAGTAGAACCTCCTCACACACTAATCACACCAAAAAATGATCAAAATGCATCCCTCCTTTTTGAAAAGAATTTTTGAAGAATAGTTGAACCAAAATGTAGCCTTTGGTTCACATTTGTCTAAACTGTATGGAATGCACGAGTTTTATTTTGTTTTGATATAGCTATCACCATATATGTAGCTAAATGTGCTATTAGAAATAGATTTTTATGCCTTTTATCACTGTGCCATTGATGCATAATGCGTTAAAAAAGAAAATGCTTATATGAACCACAATAGCTACTTCACAATAATCAAGAACTCAATTCAAGAGTGCAAATACACATAGAAAAATAAGAAGAAAAACTATAAAATTATTGAATGAAAAAATCATATCTTACACTTCCTTTTTATAGTATAAGTTAACATACTTAACGAAGCACACACCCTACACGTCTATAAGGAATACTAAACAATGCATAACAACCTTAACAAATGATAAGTGCTTAAACAACACTAATATTATGTTATTTATTTATACTTAAATGTTATAAATAGATTTACATATGCATGATTTTATTATTATTTTAAGAAAATCTATGTTTTTGGAATCACGAGTATGTTACTTTATTTTTCAGGCATTTTTAGCTTCAAGTTTATTTAATTAATCAACATATGAAGAATCGTACTTGTAGACTCATTTTCAACTTAGAAGATTAGAAGAACACAAAATGTAAAGCTTACATGTAATTCAGCTAGTTTGTAAAGGGTGAGACAATATTGTGAAACAAGCAATGTAGGTCGCGTAATGAAGTAGAGTGGGCCATGGTGCATTCCACTCTATTAAAACATGAAATTCAAGCAGGTTTATTAGAGCCAAGGTGTGGATAAATTTTGGTCGAGCACGACCCTCCTTGTTTGAAAAGTGGGCCGCGATAGAGGAACCATTGAGCCGTAGTACGTGATAATTTTTTCTTCACAATCCACTTTTCTCTCCCATTTTCAGCAATGAATAAAACTTGATTTTCTTGGTTTCAACACACAAAAATGTGACACTTAATTGTATTATATTATTTACACATTCAATTTTTATGTATCTTTCTAAATGTTATTTTTAATTTACTGATCATTCATTAAATTTGAGCATATGAATATCACTATGGGATATTAGTTATATTATCATATTTGTGAAAATTAATTTAGGTTAATATTTTTACAACATAAATTGAGTTTATTTCTTCATTCAAAATTTCTACAAAATTATTTTTGATGAATATATTGACGATATATTTTTTGGTAATGGATTTAAAATCTAAAAGTTAGATTTTAGGATTTAATTTTGGAACCTTGAATAAGTGTTTAAATTGACAACCTCGCTAAAAGTATTAATTTAAATGGTTTTTTATTTTCTTAATAATAAAGCATAATTTAATATCATTAGTTACTAATCTTTACCAAAAGACTTTAATTGATTTGATTAACAATAAAATTGATCTCTTCCAAAAGATTTTTTCATATATAAAAGGGAAAATCAATAATCTAAATTTATTTCTTTAATAACCTAAATAATTCTAAGCAAACATGGTCAACTAGCTAATAAATCTCATAAATTCTCTATTGAGTGTTAATTGTACATCTACCTAATATTTGATGAATCAATTCTCTTCCTATCCTTTTATTTTATGTTATTAGTTTAGACTTTTGAAAACCCAAAATATTATAACAGAATGTTTAAGTTTATTTTTTGTATTTTTTTAAGAACTTTTGTTGAATTATTTAACCACATACTTACTTTTTAGACCGAACTTAGAAGTATACTTATCACATTATACAAAGTATACAAATTTTGTGTATTAGCAACCTACTAAGAATATTACATTTCATAAAATGACACACTCAACTCAATATCCCCCTACAAACTCCTGGTTTAGGTAAAACCATAAGTTTATGCCTAAAATATAGAAAATAATAAGTTGGCAAATGTTGGGATTTCATGTGTATGCCTATATGGTGAGAATTTGAAATTTTCCTATCACCACTTGGCTCAATACAAAAAAGGACCTCATTTGTATGACAATTGTAAGCAAGATTTTCTCTTAAGAATTTCAAAAAACACCTAATATGCACTAAATAAAATAAACAAATCTCATCAACCTTATTGCTAGAGATGAAGAAGATTATCTTTACCTTAACAGATTGTCAAATCTCTTGAGTAGAGGGAAGTCAATTTCCCTTCTAGATCTCTTGGAAAACACATCTCTTTCGGGAGCACCTCTTAGATATATGGATGTAGAGTTCAAGACTTATATCTAACCACGGATCAAGAAGATATGAGAGAAGAGACTTTTGGCCTAGGGTTGAACCACCAAGGTTTTGGCCTTGAGCAAGCCTTACCAAGTTTTGGCCTAGGAGAAGGAAAAACTTGACTGCTAAAAATGGAAGATTTCGGCTAGGGTTTTGGAGGTAGTATATTGGCTCTATTTTCCTCAATTATGCCTCCTTAAATAGGTAAGGGTTAGGGTAACTCTTTGTGTAAGATTTGAATTAATTACAAAAATGCCACTAGCTTTGTTTAGCCATCTTATGCTCTCTTTAATCTCAACTTGTGATTAGTTTAATAAAGTAATTTATGAACAAATAATATTATTCATATTATTATATTATACAATGTCTCTATTATCCTTATAATGCATTCAAACATTATATAAAATAATATTTGCATAACTTCACAAATTTATTTATGGTTTAAGCATGTCATATTATAACATTTTATTTTAGCATTTCATCTCATGTATTTTATCTTATACATCATTATGAAATGTAAAATACTCGTTGTTTTTTTTCAATTTGTGTGACCGTATAGAGGATCTATATCATCTTGGCAATGATATAAAAATTTATATTTTTGACTATAAGAGGTTCTATCATTACATTATAGTGTGCTTCGTTTGAGCATGGAACATAGGATTCTGACACAAAGATTCTGCCCTAGTACTATCCATAAATAGCACAGAAGCATAAGTAAGAACTATGCATAACTCAGCCAAAAGTGACCTAAGCCAAATAATTTCTATAAATGCTAGAGTCATAGCCCTATACTCACTCTTTATGCTAATTTAAGACACTACTTTATACTTAGAACTATGCCATGAATATGTATTTTCACTTAAGTAAACACAATAGGAAAATGTATTATAGAGATTATCTAGATAGCTTGCATAATCAGCATCAAAAAAACCTGCTAGAAGTAGCACTCCACATTTCTACAAAGTAAGGCCAAGCTCCAAAGTACCACTAACATATCTTAACAACCTTTTTGTTACAAGCATATGCAAATCAGTAGGAACTACCATAAATTGACACAACTTATTTACCCTAAAAGCAATATCAAGTCATGTAAGACTTAGATACTGAACTTATTCTATCAGCTTCCTATACTTAGATGGATCACCAAGAGGATGACCATCCATCTTATTGAACAATTTCCCCTATGTCATTGGAGCAGCTACAAGTTTGGCATCAAGAAGACTAGCCATATTAAGTAAATCCTTCATAAAATTGTTCTAAGACATGTTCATACAAGTAAGATTATAAGTAACTTCAAAAATAATGAAGAATACCCTAATACTTAAGAGAAAATTAAAGATGAAACTATGCAATAATATTTTCCACAAGAACTAAGCTTGATCCTATTACTAGGATATAATCAACATAAACCAAAAGAACCATTAATTCCTTACTATTATCTAGAAGAAATAGGGAGGTACAAACCTTAGAGTTTGTATATCTCATACCAAACAGGCAATGACATAACTTATGGTACTAAGACCTTGGAACTTTTTTCAGACTATATAAGGCCTTTTGAAGTTTCCACACTTTGATGGAGACTCTTCTTCGAAGCCAAGAACTGGTGCATGTACACAACTTCAAGTAAATCTCTATGCAAGAATGCATTATTCACATATACTTTCCTCAATGTCCACCCTTTACTCAAAGAAAAAGTAAGCATAACATTTAGGTGGCATTTGGTTCACATAATGGAATCAGAATTAGAATAGGAATGAGAATGGAATGGAATGGAAAGCAAACAATGTTGTTTGGTTTGACCATTGTAATAAAAGAAGGAATCATTATTATAGTGTTTGGTTTACTATTGAAATGGAATGGAAAAAAGTATAAATTAGCTTAATATCCCTATATTCAGTAAAGTTTAAATAATATTATTTAATTATTATTTTTCTAAATTGGGTTTAGGGTTTTGAGGTTTGGGATTTGGGATTTGGGGTTTAGGATTTAGGGCTATATTTGTGGGTTAAGGTTTAGTGTTAAAATTATTATTTTTCTAAATAGGGTTTAGGGTTTTAGGATTTGGGATTTTGGATTTAGGGATTTGGGATTTAGGGTTTAGGATTTAGGGTTTAGGGTTTAGGTTTTTAGGATTTAGGTTTTAGGGTTTAAGGTTTTGGGATTTGAGTTTAGGGTTATATTTAGGGTGGGGGTAAAATTGGAAAAAATAATTTGAGATGAGAATGAAATCATGATTCCTAAATAGGGGTAGAAGGAATTGGGATTCCTTCTCCTTTAGGAATCTATTCCATTCATGACTCCTTTTTCTGCCTAACCAAACACACAAATGGAAGGAATCAATTCTGGTTCCTTTCCATTCCCTCAAACCAAACACAACATTATAGTTGAAGTCTTCACAATTGGACTAAATATTTTGAAATATACCACCCCAAATTCTTATAAAAATTCATGAGCAAACAATATAGCTTTATATTTATGCAAAGATCCATTTGCCAAAAATTTAACTTTGAACACCCATTTTGAATATCTTTCTTCCACTCAAAAAGTTTCAAAGCTTTCTTATAGCTTTTGAGTTTACACAAAATAGAAGAGAAAGATATAGTTAAGAAAACCTTAGGTTTAATATTACCACTTTAATTAGGTCTTGTAACCATGGGATGAGCATTAAGATCTATGATAGAAACAATAGGGTCAACACTAAAATGAAGATAGTGTCACCATTACCAGTGTAATGCCTTCAAGTTTAGAGTATGAAATATAGTCTGATAAAGTTGTTGGATTATAGGTAACATGGTGACTAACACCAATGTCAAGCACCGTAGAGGCACCATTAGAAAAGTGTGAGGAAGCATTCCTAAATTAAACAACTATGGTAAATGATGATAGATTTTCCTAGAACATCTATAAGAACAAATCATAACTGAGCACTATTGCAAACTTTTTCACAAAATTGAAAGACATGTTTCTAGAAAGTATTTTGTTAGGAACATTCTTGAAGAAATGTGCTAGAGAATTCTTATTTCCTTGAGAGTGAGATGATTCTTGAAGAAACTGTTTGAAATTCCAACGAGTTTTATTATCACTTTCTTTATTGTTCAATAACATAAAGGTTGCATTCTTTCCTTGAAATTGTGCAACATTTGTATGAAAAGGATCATACTTATTAGAGGATTATTTATGTAACATCTTGTCAATAACTTTAAGGGAACTATAAACACATTAATGGATGGTAAAACTTCCCTCATCTTGATATTAGACACAAATATTTTTTATTTTGGGTCAAGACCTCTTAACGCATACAACAATAGGTCTCTTTCAATGATAAGATCACCTATTAGAGCAATATTTCTAGCAATAATTTTGGCTTTTAACATATATTGCACTATAGTGAGCCCTTTATTACTTAGCATCTAAAGTTTCTCCCTTAACTCCATAGCTTTTGCTTAAACATCAGTTGAATAAAACTCCTTAAGTGTTGTCCACCGTTATTCAACTATCATACCACTATTGAGATAATCCAACATTGTCATAGAAACAAACCATAAATCATTCTATTAATAATGTAGTGTAATCTATTCCAATTCAAGAAAGTAGGATTGATGTAAAACAATCATCAAGAAACCTTCAAGGAATAACAAGTGACCCATCAATGATGTCTTCAAGCCCATAAGTAATGATAAAAGTTAACAATTGATCTCTGTAAATTGTGTAATTGTGCTCATCCAATTTCACTGGAAGACACATTGATTAGGGAGAAGATGAAAGACTCTTAGCCAACATATCAATTAAACTTTGAGCAACAAAATTATCTATGGAAGCATTAACATCATATGAGCATTACATCTCCATAAGTCTAATTTGTAGAACTCTTGCTCACCATTATTAAGCCCGTGTGCTCTTGGCTCTGATACCATTCATAATAATCAAGAACTCACTTGAAGAGTGCAATTACATAACACTCAACTCAATAGATACATATTGAGTAATTAGAGTCATAAGAGTGAGAGGACGATCTCCTAATAATGTTCCATGATTTTCTAGAGCACTATGTATCAAGGTGGCCAACATTACTACAAAGATAGTAAGAACATGCATAAAAGTGAAAGTAACAAGGTCTCTAACTCTGAGGAGTAATAAGTGAGGAGGGGGGAGAAGCGATGCTAACACTAATTCACTCATAGTATGATCTACTATGCCTAAAATCACCACAATGTTTAAAAATAGGTAGAAATCATGTACGCTGGGGCAACATACTATCACTAGTGTAGTGAAATGAAGTAGCAATAGATGAAGTGTTCACCTTATTAGAAGAGCCTGATTGGGGTATAACCCGAGAATTACCTCATGAATGGAAACCATGGTCTTAATGTTCAAGTTATTAATCTTTGGTTTTATAAATTTGATAGCAGCACCAGAAGGAATAGCATATTCTTTAACAAAATCCAAACCTCGACTATCACTAGGTGTCTTGTTATAACTCAAAATTTTAGCAAACTTTTGAGTTCCTAGCATTAGCTTCTTATATTTTTCCTTGGAGGGTTCATCTTTAAGCTTGACCTACTTGAATCCTAAAGCTTTTAAGATTTCATCCTTCTCCCTAATGAATGCCTCAAGAAATCTGGCAAAACATCACAGACCCTTAACCTTCTCATGGAGAGTTTCCAACTCTCCATCCCTTTTTTAAAGAGTATGTACCAAATATTCTTTGTCACTTTCTAACACAATCCATTTTTTTTCCTAAAAAGAGTGATTTGATCCACTTAATCCATAGATAAATCAAGGATAACAACCCATTGATTTTCTTGATTCCACTTAAGCCTTTTCAAAATTTTCTCCACAAACTTTACTATAGAATGGTTGGATTTGCATTCAACCACTATGTCATTGTATTGCTTTTACATGATCTCTCACTTATTTGAGATATCTTCTTGGTCATGGTTGTGAGAGGACATCATTTCCTCAAGAGTTACTTTTTGTACACACTCAACTCTTTATCCTCTTCATCAAGGTTTTCCAAAGCCTTCTTAGGAGCCTTCTCTGACTTAATATGGTTTCTTAAGAGCTCTTTGTATGTGTCAACAAGCTCATCCTGATATTTATAGCCTTCATCCATGAACCTAATAGATTTTAAAGTAGTAATAGAAGGATCCTTAAGAGATTTCAATTCCATAAAGGCAATGAAATTGCTTTCTTCCTTTTCCATACTACAACTGCTATCCAAAATAGCAATCTTGGCCTTTATGGCCCTCTTATTAGAGTAATTATATCTACTACATCATTGGGCGATAATGTGTCTAGGCTTTCCAAACTTAAAACACTTTATTAAGTTTATATACCCTTACTTTGATGTCTGATGTTGTCCTCATCAGATTCTTTGTTCTTATACCCAACTCTCGGGTCTATTCTACTCAACCTCTCTCTTTTGGGCCCACAAAAAGAGTTCCTCTTACTTTGAAATAACTTGGAAAACTTGTTAGTGATCCTTGCCATATCTTCCTCATCAATGCTAGAATTGACATCACTAGCCACTAATGAAATATTTTTCTTACTGCTTCTAATCTTGGTAAACTCAGGAGCCAAGTTATTTTCTTTATCAGTAGTAAGTCTCCTTCTCTAGGGTAGATGATGGTGAATCTCAAAACCTTGAATACCATCTATCAATTTATGAATCTTGAGGTCTTTAATGTTGTGAGAAGTCTCGATTGCAATAACCTTCTCCCTAAATCTAGAGGGATGACTAGATAGAACCTTATCCATTCACTAATCTTCATCAATAGGGAAATATAGATTATAAGAAGTATTAATAATTTTAGAAAATATGGTTCTCATATCCCAATTAAGATGGATAAACCTAGACTTCTTGATTGTGCATATACCCATATGTGCCACTTTAATAATATCTCATGCTTCCTTAGATGTCCTAAAGCATGGATCCATCTGTAAATGGAATATAACTCCATACTATTCTAGACATATTTATTTCTTCTTTTGTTCATTCAATCATAGGCTTGTGAACAAGAAGGTCATCAAAAAATGTCTTAGTAGCATAGGTCCAACCATTTTCTACTTGAAACCAAATATAGTCTCATTGTGACAATAAGAAGGTATGCATCTGGAACTTCCAATAGATATAGTTTATCCCATTAAATAATGGAGTTTCCCAACGTTTACTCCTCCACTAATTAGATCTATCCAAGTGACTGTGAGTGTGTGTAAACTAGTAAGAAAAATCCATCACTGAAGTTGTTAAGCAAAAAAAGTTATGAAAGAGTGCACAACCTGGTAGACTACCTGGTAAGGAGATGCTGACTCCATAAGGACTTAGTGATAAATCACACAAAAAGGAAATCAAATATTTATGCAGTAAACACAACATAAGCACAAATAATATAATATCAGATAAGTAAATAATTTTGAACATTAGATATCATATAAATACAACAGAAAGGAGGGAAGAATATAATGTTTTTCTAATAAGAGTTTAAGCTTTGGGCATGTTGTAAAATACACACCTTAAAATCACATTGTACTAACACAACAGAAGATTATGCATAACAAGCAATATAATGAGGTAAACTCATATAGAGATCATATCTATATGGTAACATCCTCGAGTTGCTTAAGGTAACCATTCATTAGTAAAAAATCACTAAATAGTAAACAAGTTACAACACTAATACATAATAAAACCATAATTATCTCTAACAGCCATGACCACCATCCAAACTACTTACTACTTCTCTTCACTTGTGCTTATGGAACAACTTGGTTTGACACACGAACCCGACTGCCTTTCACATTCAATACCACCCAATGTGGTGTGATTGGAAACCACAAATCAAGTGGTTAGAAGTCTAGCAGCTCACACTTTCAAGGGACACACAATCCAATTATAAAATCAAATCATATGTGAGAAACATATAGTTAAACCACATGCACACATAGACTATGATGTGATTACTAAACTCACAAAGTGACCTACACTCAATTGTAGTCTCTCCAAAATACTTTTGACAATATATATACCTCAAAGTGAATTTCGATAGAGTTTCGATTCTTAACACAAGGGGTAAAGAAGAGAGAAATGAGTGAGGGATTTACAAAGCTTGATTTTGCAACATCATTGGCTACCTCGCTAACCACCTCGCCAAGGGTGGTGGCGAGTTAGTTGGTGTGGTGTTAAAAAGTCATATTTTTTTTTGTTTCCAAAAATTACCGAGTAGACATATAAACACCTACACTTGAAACGATCCAAACACAAGAGACAATGTCAGCTAGCTCGTAAGCACGTTTGTCGAAAACCAACACTTTCAACCTAGCATGTGTACTATGAAAACCAACCCCATGGTACGTGTAAACATGCTCACTTACAAAGTGTACCTAACTATGTACGTATGTGAATTACTAATTCACAGTTACTAACCTTACAAAGAGAAAGATAAAAATAGTAAGTAAAATAATAGACATTGTGTTTTGTAGATAGAAAGCTAAAACACAGACACGAGTATAACGGGACTTACATTCTCCCCCTTTGGATTTTTGCATCAAAACACTGCACAACTAGGTACAGACACTCATCAAACATGAGTTGATCATAAAGATGTCAAAAATTTATTTGTTTCTATGAATAAGACAACAACGCATACTAAAACCTGAAAGACGCATCTACACCAAGTGCATCCATCTTGTACACTTTATCCATATTTATGTATCAACTCATCTAATCTCTATCACTCTGAAACATGAGAGTTGTAGCACTAATACACATAGTACACTAGAAGCACAAAGACTTAACTATACACTTGTAACCTACACACACGAAACAAACACATATCCCGTGAGTGTATCTTGTAGAAATAACGTGTATTCAAGCCATATACTATCGTGTTACTCCTACACAATGATAGGCACACAAAAAATTAAACATATATGACTTCCTCTGACTCCATGCAACATTCCCTCTGAATGCATGCAAGTCAGACAACAATATATAATGCAATCCTATACTCACAGCCATGCAACACATAACATGGAAAAAACATATAGCAAAAATGTGTTATTATGCCTAAGAAATTCTCTCTCTTTTGACACAGAAAGTCAGATGTACAACCCCTATAAGAGGGAGAGAAGAAAAAAAATTCAATAATTCTAATAACAATGTAACGAGGTAGATAGAGTTTAGGAAATAGAATCAATCATAAAAACTAACAACATTATCAAACTTATATTCATTAAACAAACTTTATTTCATATAAGGAAGTTTAGAAAAAGTTACAACAATAAACAAAAATTGAAATTAAGAGGAGAAAAAGAGATCAACACTCTACATTTCCTATTCTAGTATCATCATTTCCTTGAAAACCAGTAGAAGAAGACTATCCAGCATCAAAAAAGGTAGTGAGAGGATGTGCAGTAGTTTATGGGTTGATAAATTTGTTGGCAAAATGATCTAGAGAGTGGTCAGGCTCAAAGGGAAAATTGAACTCATCACTACCGTACAACGTAAACATGTTGAATAAGGACCAAAGTGATGAAACACCATAGGAAAGAGGTCTGGTAGGGGCAAGTTGAGGTCTAACAGAGGTAGAAGAAATATGTGAATCATAAAATGGTGGTACGATAGGATGATAAGAACCACCAACACCCTGAGCAAAAGCCTTAAAATGATGCATATAAATAAAATTCCTGTTCAAACTTTGTAACTTAGAGATAAGAGAGTTTTAGGCTCTACATCAAGGAAATTGAAGTGGAAGGAGTAAAGAAAATAGAAGTGGACTTGCAACAAGTGGACTGAGCAATATTTATAGAATAAGAGGAAGAAGGGATAGTAAATGAATGTTGAGAATGAAAACATTTAGATAATACAGTATATGAGAGGATAATCCTACTCACACAATTAAAAAGGAATGTTATGAGAAATAGTGGAACCCTACCAGGAAATCAATAAGAAGAGTAGTGAAATGTAGAGGAAGGGGGAGCAACAGTATGAGAAATGATAGTTCTATAGATCTTAACAGCAAGATGTATATCATTACTATTTAGAATCGTACAGAGGAAGTGTCCTTGGCCTGGAGAAATAGAAAAAAGATGGGAGAAAAGATGAATAGTAGAACCAACAGTAGCATTAATAAAATGACTTGGGATAGAGGCACCAACAACAAGGGCATTACCTATAAAAAAGTAGTCAAGTCCTGCCCACTAAATACCCATTTCTTTAGAATTACGAGCTTGAAAATATCAAATTTAGAAAGTTAGGTGGAGGAAATATTTTCAAATTCAAAAAGAATGACAAGAAATGAAGGAAACCCAACAAAAAGAAGGGATACACAAATCATGTATATCATCCCAAGAGAAGGTAACATTATATCCTCTAAGGACGAAAAAAGTATAGAATCTAGTAGTATGAGTACAAGGTAAGGTAGCATACAAATTTCAAATTTACTCGTCATTTTAGGAATAATTCAGTGGATAGAGTGAAAGCCAAGAAAAGTATACGAACCTTTGTTTGACTTTAGAAAAATCATGAATACTAACAAGATACTCAACAAGAACAGGCACACTGCTAGACGGATTCGTAGGCTGGAGTTACTTTGACTTCTGACCACATTTAGATCATTTTGGGGCCATAATTGGTAAAAGTAAGAAGGTAAGATAAAATGGTATAGCAAGAATAGAAGGAAGTTATCTTCAGGTGTGAAGAAAGCATGCACTAGGGAGTTCTTTAAATAAGAAAAGAGAGAGCTCTCTAAGTACCTCACTATCCACCTCGTAAGGGCGTTTAGTGAACCATGTGACAAGATGATGGCAAGCACAGTGGTGAGCCACATGGAGAGGTGGTAAAATTTGAACCTAAATATTGATGCAAAATAGCCAAAAACACTTAACATAAACATCCATATGATAATCAATCCAAAATGCATTCATTTGAGTGCATGACCAATAATTTATAGAAACATGAATTGTGTGTGAAATGAAAAACATGTTAACTATATGTGTCATCAATAAATGATTATATGAATCAAGAAAGAAGAACTATATACTCAAATTGATCCAAACTTCATAAGTCCACATGTAGCCTCTCTCTCCACTAATGTAATTGCAATCTCATTACAAATCAAAAGGTCTTAAAAAGCTTGTAAGGATAGGCTGAGGTTTGGGCAAAAGAAAAGAAACATTTCAATAAAGGCACACCTTAAGACAAAAATACTTTCACTTTAAGCATAGAGCTTACAGCCATATAAGGTAATCCGTTAAATTGATGATCTTTTTCTTGAACATTTCAATATTGAAACTCTTAAAAGAAATTTCTTTTTTATTTACGAAATGACATTTAATCATTGAACCTCCCCCTTTTCATTTTCCTTTTTATTTTTATTTCTTCTTTTATTTCTCCTTTTTTTTAAAAAGGCTCAATAGAACATTTAGCAAGACAAAGTTAAAACTTACCAAAATGAGTGCTAGGTAAGTGGGATTGAACATTAAGGTAGGCTAGTTGGTGCAAAGAAAAAAAAGTATAATAAAAAGGCTTTATAAGGGAAACTATAGATAGGTAGACTAGGGTGGAAAGAAGGATCAAATGGTCCAAAGATGGCCTAAATCAATATTCTAATTGAGAAGTACCTAGGATTTCACCTTGAGAAAAAATACCATGAATTCTAAAGATTGTTAGTGGCATATAAATCATTAAAGTAAAGAATCCACACAAACTTCTCAAATATAACCATACAAATTCACAACTTCATTACATGTGTAGGGAAAAGTTTTTTTTATATATTTTATAAAAACTTCATAAGAGATTAGTCATACAACCTATTAGAGAACACACATGTTAAAACAACCACACACCATTTATGCCAAAATCCTCTCAAATAAAAAAGTAATAGAGATCACAATAACAAGTAAAAATTAAAAGGTAGGAAAGCAGGACATAATAATCTACTAAACAGTTTTGAAAAAAGATAGGAATGGAAGCAATGAGTGTCATAACACCAAACATAAAAAAACATATAATATATTTATTTTTGTTAAATTTTGTGTTTAAACAAAAATAAATAAAATATGTAGATAAACAATTAGAGTCACAAGAAGAATGACTAGAACCAAAAGAGATAAGAGAAGAACATAACAACTCCAAAAAATATCACCCAAAAATAGTGATGAAATAGCATCCTTCCGTTTAAAGTATTTAGGAGGAGCAATTGATTTAGGAAATAGCCTCTGTGTCCTATAGGCATGCGAAATATAAGGTAGTTGAGTTTTTCTTTGTTTATTTTTTCTTGAAAATCCCATCAAGTTACTCAAATACACCAAATTAGAAGATCATTTAGAAGTAGAGTTGTTTTCTTTCCGCACTATATCTCAAGTTCATAATTCAACCAGTTTGAATATGCTCAGATGAGCTATAATAGTTACATTCTAACATAAGAGATGAGGATGAGTGAGGAGGAAAAGTTTGAGTTATACTTCTTATGTATCTAGGACAATGCCTAGCAAAGTGGCCAGTAGTGCCAAACAAATAACAAACACAAACATTGGAATTAGAGAATCTGGGTCCCTAACTTAGAGAAGTAGTATGTGGATGAGAAGAGGAGGAAGTGCTCACATTAACTTTCACACTAGGATAAGTAGTCAAATTCCAACAGTGTAGTCTCAAGTGCACAATTTCACCACAATGGTGACAAGTAAGAAGGATAGTCGATAGAGGTAGGAGACTATCATTGGAATGACCAGAAGTGCCAACCTTAGGTGAAGGGTTCACCTTGCTAGAAGGATATGGCTGAATGAACACGACAAACTTACCTCTTGGGTCAGTGGTAGTAAATTTCAATTTTTCATTTTGATTAGAAGCTTTCACAAACTTGGTCAAACCCACCGTGGAAGTTGAACCTTCCCATTGTAACCAATGTCGTGTTTGTCCTCAAATTTATTTGCGGTTCTAAGAATATCATTTAGGTTTGGGTTGATCATCATTTTATTCGAATTAGAGGTAGAGTGCTCTAGTTCCTTCTCACTGGCTTTGAGTTTTTCCTTTAGGGAAATAATAAAATCTTTTTTTTCTTTAAGAAATCTTTCAAGATAAACTATTGAATTGTTCATAATCCCAATTTTATTATTTAATTGTTCAATCTAATTTTCCTTCTCGAGAAGAAAGTGTGCCATGTATTCCTTTGTACTCTCTTGAACTATAATCTTTTTCTTTAATCTTTATACCATAACGTTTTGATCAGAAGAGAGAGGTGTACTTATAAACAAATGAGTTTGACTAGAGATGGAAACCTTTAGTTGTTCCTCAAGTTTTCTAAACATTTTTAAGATTTGCACTAAATTTCTCAAGTATATCCCTACATCTCCTTTGTATAACTTCATATTTTTTGGTCACATTAACTTGTTGGCCATCAACTGAGGACTTCTTTTCCTCAGTAAATCTTTCCTAGGACATTTTCTTTTCATTTTCAGACATTATATGCTCTAATATGAGAGGAATGTAAGAATCAAGCCACTCATCTTTCTTATCATCATCATTATCATCATCAGTTACCTCTTAAACTTTTGAGGCAGTATTCAAAGGATCAATGACATTACTAGAGGTAGAAAAGGCTAGAAAATTAGTGTCATCCTCATCACCACTACTGGTATTGTCTGAAACAGTAACCTTAGCTTTCGTAACACGCTTATTTATGCGATTTTGTTTTTGAAAGCACTTTATAGAAATATGACCACTTCCTAAAGCATCTGATTTTATTTGGTGAACTTTTCAATTCATTTTCTAAGTCATCATCAACTTTAATAGATTTTTGGGATTTGGAACTTGAAGTATCTCTTCCAATAATCCCATATGCCCTTTTTTATTTCTTTCTAAAGAACATGGAAAATATCATAGCAAGGAAGGTTGTTTCCTCCTCCTCAAGATTATAATCATAATTACTATAGACTATGGCACTAATATCTTTTCTTGAGTCACTTCCTTTAATTTTTTTGAGAGCTAGGCTCTTACCCTTGTAGGGAGAAATTTGTTCCTACCTTGGTAATAAGTGATGCAGTTCATAGAGAGCTCACTAGGTTTGTACATTGACTCAAGTACAATAACCTTAGCATGAAATACATAAGGTAGACTAGCAATACATATCTTTATATTACATAATCTCTGTAGGAATGATATTTTATTATCATTATATTACTTATTTGTAATACTTATACTTTCATACCTATTTCACACAAGTCGTGTCGATCAAGGACCATAAGAACACCCTCATTTGAGATTTTCAATAGGCATAGTACAACCTTACAAAAAATGGAGGTCTCCTTACATTGCCTCATTCTCCTGATTCCATTAGAGAGAATGTTTGTGTATGAAGGTGTGAGTTAACAAGGTCAACACTAAATCAGTTAAGCCCAAAACGATGCACCGGATCTAATACCAAATGAAAGAGTCCATAACCCGGTACACTATAAGGGTAAGGAGATGCAAACTTCTTCAAGACTGAGCCCTAACTTGCATAGAAAAGAAATCAAACACTTATGCAATAAACACAGAAAAAGAACAAACAATATAATATCACATGTATGATTCTTATGTATGTGATCCATAATTGATAAACTTAAGGAGTAGTATGCAATTTAATTAACATGAGATTGTGATTAGGATAATTACCATATCATGTATAGTTTACTCTAGAGAGGAATACATGTTAGGATAGATTCAATTGATCATATAATTGATTGGTAATTATATTGGGGGTACTTTAGTGATTCATATGCTTAGGGAATTAGGAGATTAAGTATTCACATATATTTTCTCATATATCTTCTTAGCTATTAATTTTGAGTAAATTAATTACTTCAATTTATTTTTAGCTCTTTTAATTTTGTTATCTCAAAACACATAAAATTGATCTTTACCTTTTAGTTATAAAATTAGTTTCTAATAACATAATCTCTGTATGAATGATTTTTTCTTATCATTATATTACTTTTGTATGATAAAATACTTGCATACCTATTGCACACAATTTGTGTCGATAAAGTTTTTGGCACAGTTGTTAGGGATTATAAACATTAGAAATTAATTTTATTTTATTTTAGTTATTTTTCTTTCTTTATTTTTCATAATTTTATTTTAATTTATTTAGTTATTTTTTAATTATTATTTATTTTTAATTTTGACATCTCTTTTAGTGCTATTAAAAATATATTTGGTTCTATTGCATGAGCAGATTTTGTAAGAGAGAAATTTTACCTTTAGATCTCGAAATCAAGCGTACTTTGAGATTAATAAGAAAATAACATGTTATCACCTAAGTTGAAGAATGGCTAATCCATTGGATATAAAAAATAATGAGCTAAATTTGAACAACCAAATACCTTTCATAATGATAGTGACATCACTATGAATGAATATGCATTGCTTATGTTGGAAGGGTTGTATCCGAGTATTACAAGGCCAAACATTCAAGCTAATCAGTTTAAAATAATGCTAGTGATGTTTTAAATGCTATAAAAAGTTGGAAAATTTGTGGATAACAAATAGAGGATCCCTATTTATGTCTCATATTGTTTTTTAAAGTTAGAGATTCATTGAAATTCAATTATGTGACTAAGGAGGTGTTTTGGCTTAGATTATTCTCCTACCATTTGTGAGATCGTGCTCAACCTTGGCTAAACTCTTTGCCACATGATTCCATTGCAACTTGGAATGATTTGGCAGAGAAAGTCTTTATAAAATATTTTCCTCTAACAGAGAATTCCAATCTTAGAAATGACATTACCTCTTTCCAACAAATTAAAAGGAAATCTTTATATGAAACATGGGAAAGATTCAAAGAATTTCTAAGAAAGTGTCCTCACCATGATATCCCTCATTGGAATCAAATGGGGTCTTTCTACAATGATCTTAATGCTTAAATAAGAACCGTTGTTATTGCATCCACAAATGGAGCTCTACCCACCAAATCTTACAATCAAGCTTATGATTTACTTGAGAAAATAGCTAGCAATAATTATCAATATCCAAAGGACGGAATGAAATCCATAAGAAGAATAGTTAGAGTACATAAGGTTAATGATCTCACGGCACTTACAGTTCAAGTGTCATCTTTAGTGAATCTTTTGAAGGCTCAAAACTCGCCAGTGAGTATAAACCAAATCTAAGATTCAAGGGTGTCTTGTGTCTTTTGTTGTGAAGCTCATTTTTTTGATAATTATCCAAATAATCTTGAATCATCATTCCGTGTGAGATAACCTTCAAACTTATTTTGGAGTAATAAATTATCATAATGGTAATCAATTCAAATGTTAATCATTTTCATGACCTAGTTTTCAACAATCACAAGCACAAGAGAAGAATCCACCTATTAAGGACAATACAAAAGCTTTAGTGGGAATAATTAAAGACTTGATCTACTTAGTAAATACCAAAGTGTCAACTCAAGAGGCTTCAATTAAGAATTTAGAAACCCAAATAGGGCAACTTGCCAAGGCAATAAGTTAAAGGCCTCAAGGTAACCGTTCAAGTGACATAGTTATAAACCCAAGAAGAGAAGATAATGGGCATTGTAATACTATAGCTTTTAGGAGTGGTAAGAATTTAGAGGAGGAACAGAGACTCAAAATGATGAGGAGGAATAGGAAGCTAAAAAGGATGAAGAGGCGCAAGTAGATAAATATAGCACTGGAAAGGAAATAATTTAGCCAAAAGAGTAACCTTTACAAACCCAATATTACTTTCCCTCAATGACTGTAAAAGAAAAAGTTAGATATGTAGTTTTAAATTTCTGGATGTCTTCATGAAGTAGCATATAAATATATCATTTACAGATGCACTTGAACATATACCTTTTATGCTATATTTCTAAAGGAAGTCCTATCTAAGAAAAGGAGGCTTGAAGATAATGAAACAATAACCTTGACTGAAGGTTATAGTGCCATCCTTGCTAGAAAACTACCCTAAAAATTGAAATATCTGGGTAGCTTTGACATTCATTGCATAATTGGGAACATGAACTTTGAAAAAACACTATGTGACTTAGGTGCAAGTATTAACCTTATACCATTATCGGTTTTTATGAGAATGAGGGTTGGTAAATCCAAAACCATTCTAGTAACATTACAAATGGTAGATAGATCAATTAAGTGATCGTAAGGTGTCGTAGAAGTTGTGCAAGTACAAGTAGAAAAGTTCATCTTTATGGCGGATTTCATTATACTAGACATTGAAGAGGACCATAACATTACTATCATGCTTGGTCGTCCATTTTTAGCAATCGAAGGGAACTCATTAATGTATAAAAAAAGTAAGCTTACAATGAGAGTGCAAGATGAACAAGTAACATTTAAAGTTTTTAAAGCATATAAAATCTCTAATATTGGTAATGTTAATGAATGCTTTAGGATAGATGTTACTAATAATATTGATAACTTAAAAAAATCTGTTCAATCGCCCACACTTAAGACAATTATCCAAGTTGCTATAAATAATGAAGTGAACTCACCAAGAAACAACTCATCTATTTTAATTTTGAAAGTATGGAATCTATGATTGATATGATTGATTGTGTGATATTTTTGGAGGCTACACCTCCCACGTGTATACCTAATGTGGTTGTAGAGATTTTTGAGATATGATCTAAGCTAAAACCATTTATTGAAAGGATACCAAGGTTAGGTCGCACACCTTTAATCCCCAATCAAGTGGGTAAGTGGAAGAGTCTAGTAGAGAGGTACAAAGGATGCTGCAAATATCAAAATTAAATGAGCTAGGGTAGAATGCTTATAAGAATTCCAAAAAGTACAAAAATAAAAAAAATGACATGATAAGATAATTGAGCATCTTGTTTTTAAATCTAGACATAAAGTATTATTGAACAATTCAAGACTTGAACTATTTATGAGCAAACTCAATAGTAAATAGACATAAAAGGATACAACTTAGAAGTTGATATGACTATCTAGTCAAAGATGTTAAACATGATGCTGGTTTAGAGACAACCCAATGTTATTTTACTTATATATTTTTTGTTTTGAAGGTGCATAAATGTGGAGAACAATGGCGTAACAAGATTTATCATTTCAATGACAAATGTGATGTGCCAAGACTAAGGGGGTTTTCTTTACTTTTACTTTTTCATATTTATATGTGAAAATAAAAAAAAAAACATGTACACTTTAAGTTTGGGGGAGGTAACTTCATTCTCTACTTTAGTATTTAATATGCATTTTCAATTTTTAGGATATTTTTAATCCTGATTTGAGTAGACATTGATAAATACATGGAAACTAAATGCATGCATACTTGATATGAAGTGTATGAAGCCAATGATATATTTGGGATTAATATCAGAAATACCCTCAAGCTTTAAAGAATCTTCAAAAATACCCCCAAGGTTTCAAAGAATTCAAAAATATCTCTAAGGTTTCAAAAATATTTCTAAAATGAAAGAAGAAAAAATAAACCAAGAAATAATAGACATAGAAATAGAAGACATCTCAGGATGTTTTTCACAAGAAATGATAATAAGTAAAAATAAATTTGAAGATATTCAAAAAACAACGTTAAACCTTAAAGAAGGAGTTGAATTTAAATATCTATCATTTTTATTAACAAAATTATTCCATAGGAAAAATATAATTTATTATGGCATAAGTAATAAAGAAATGAGTATGAAGATTATAGATGCAAAAGGAAGATATAATATACTATTAATTGATAAAGAAACTACATTAAACAAGCTATCAAAAATTCCTTATAAAGATAAAGAAAAAATTGGATACATCCATTTAGAAGGAATTCAAGTATTAATTAATAAAAGTACATTTTAGAGAAAAAAATATATACACCAATAAAAATAGCATTATTAGATAACCGAATAATAAATAGGCAAGATGTCTTATTAGGAATTATCCATGGTAATTTAGGATACCAAAAGTTAAAATTTACAACATATCCTAGATTTGCTATTAATATACATGATAAAAATCTAAATCAAGTATTAAGTCTAGCTTATGAATTTGAAAGAGGAGATTTAAGGAAAGAAAGAAATCATTCATTTTCAATACATTATCTAGTAGCATATTCTTTAACAAATAGTCATAATAGTTCAATATATGGACAAAATGAATTTATAGAAATAGACAAAACTTTTAAGGAACTTGGACCAATAATAAAATCAGAAATACTCACAGACTTTGAAACACCAAAAGAATGAAAATTAAATATCAAAGAAAAACTCTTGATAATAGGAAGAAAAATAATGTTATTAAAACTAATATCATGCCAAGATTTACTTTTATAGACCATGAAAGAGAAAATTCTAATCAAGAAGAAGTTAAAAAACTAGAAAATGAAGTCAAAATAATGAAGGCATTAGTTCATGATTGTATATTACGAAAAAAATAATGTTTAGAGATAAAATAGAAAACATGAATTTAGAAGTAAATGGAAGCCTAGTAAGTGTAGCAAAAAATCAAGCAACATTATTTGAAACTATACAATTATTAATAGAAGAAATGGATTTAGTCCAAGAATCAAACATACAATATTTACAAGAAATAATAGATATACAAAAATAATTACTAAAGGAAATAAATGAATGTGGTTATAATAAACTACAACAAGATATGCACAAAGAATTTTTAGAATTAAGAAAATATGTATACAATATACAAAGTAATAATGAAATAATATGTTATAGATATGACCCCTTAGAAGGACTAAAAGAAGAACCACCTAGGAGATCAGATTTTTTGATTCCTAAAAATGATAAAATGAAAAATGAGGAACAATCTAAGAACAAAGAGATAATTCCAATTTAATGGAATATAGAAAAGAATTAGAAAGAAAATTCATGGAACTTGAAAATAGGGATATAGAAACATTAGTCAGTTTATTAAAATTAACTAATGAAGAAATAGAAAAACATTATAATGAAAAACTTTGTACTAACAAAAAAGAGGATGATATGACAATAATCAATGAAACTGATTCTGAACTAGAAAACATGACCCCAAAAGGTCATATGAAACCAATTTCATTACTAGTCTTTTACCAAGAAGGAATATATAACCCACATAGGGGAGAAATAGGCAAAGAATAGAACAACCTGATACCACAGATAGAAGAAGACAACCACCTAAAATGGAGGAAGAGTTGCATTGGGGAACTAGAGGTAGTATTCCACTAGAGTTCAAACTCCATGATAATTACAAGTTTGAACTTCTATACTTAGACTATATAAGAGATAGGAAGAAAGCCTTAGATGAATGAGCTAGTGGAAAGAGTGTGCTCATACAAACTTCTCAAACTACCTAAACAAATCTTTCAACTTGTAGAGTGCTTATAGTACATAAAATGACAAGAAATGTTAAAGTTTGGTTTTCAAACTTAACAAATTAACAACATTTGTTAATGAAAGGAAATGCTTCCACAAGAAAGGAATACTTGGATATAGTAGTAAATGAAATATACAAGGAATTTATTGGGGAAGATAAAGGAAGGACTATCACTGAATCTAGTGAAAATGAAATCAATAAAGCTAAATGGTATCTAACAAATATGGAAATTTGTAACATGTGTTACATAGATTCTTTTATTTGTGAATATGAAATGTATTGCCATAAATTACCACCTTCTATGCAAACAACTTATAAAGAAATTTTTTTCTAAAAATTACCTAAAACACTACATAAAACCTTAACAAAAAATTAGGAACAAATGAATAGAGAAATTATACCAGATACTCTAGGAGGAAGAATAAGAAGCCTTAAATATTGGATTATTATTAAATGCCAAGAAAGAAAAGAATATAAATAGATAAGAGGAAATAATAAAATCTACTATGATACAAGAGATTTTAGAATACCAGGAAAATATGGATATAATATAAAATCTTATAAACAAAAATATAAATATATAAAATATAAATTCAAAAAGCAAAATTTCTAAAAATATAAAAAGAGATTTAATTGAGAAAACTACAAGAAAAGATATTTTAGAAGAAACAAGTATAAACCTTCTGAAAAAAGGAATTATTGTCCTTCAGAAAACAAAAAATACAGATGTTGGATCTGTAATGAAGAAGGACATTATGCTAACGAATGTCCAAGCAGACTTAAACATAAAAAAGAATTTTCACAAAAAGCAAAAAATTTAGAAGAAGCTTTCAAAATGGAATTAGAACCAATCGAGGAATCTGATATAGACGATACTTATAGTATCTATCTATTGGAAGAAGCCGAGTAGGAAATAACTGACTCAAAATATGAACACTCAAATTATGGATATTCTTCCTGAGAAGATGAATGATTTGTATAGTATTACAAATCCAAATAGTACTTACATTAAAGTATGACTAAAATTTAAAGGCTATAACACTTATCATTTACATTCATATATAGATACAGGAGCTAGTATGTGTGTAGCTAGTAGATATGTATTTTCAGGAGATAATTGGAAACAAGCGCCAAGAGATTTAATTGTAAGAATTGCTAATAATACTACAATAAAACTTAATAAGGTATTAAAATATATTGATATAATAATAGAAGGAGAAAACTTTCAAATTCATACCATACATCAATAGGAAACATAAGTTGATTTGTTAATAGAAAATAATTTCCTAAACTTATATCAACCTTTCACACAACATTTCAACAAAATAAGTCTCACAACCCTAGAAGGAGAAACCATCTACGCCTCCAAAATAAGAAAAGTTTTAATTGTCTCAAACCCAACTTTTATGCAACAACATAAAAAGCAAAAATGTGGTGAGATAGAAGACCAGCAAAAACCTTACTTAGAAAATATTTCATTAGATAGAAGAGAAAAAAAAATCTTTTCTCAATGAAATACAAGAAGACAAAGCCCTAACAGGCATTTGAAAACTATTAAAAATAGTTAGTTCAGAAAATCTTTTGAATACAAAAATAAATAAATCTAAAACAATATTCAACATAAAATTAAGAGATCCTAACAAGATCATAAGAGTAAAACCAATGATTTATACTCCAGAAGACAAAATTGAATTTGGAAAACAAATTCAAGAACTTTTGGAATTAAAAGTCATAATACCAAGTAATTCACCTCACTCTAGGCCAACATTATTAGTTGAAAAAGAAGCTGAGAAAAGAAGAGGAAAAATGAGAATGATAATAAACTTTAAAGCACTGAATAAAGAAACCATTGATGATCGATACTTCATTCCAAAAAAGGAAGAACTACTATCATTAATAAAAGGAAATAAATACTTCTCGAGTTTTGATTGCAAAATCAGATTTTGGCCTATAAGACTATATGAAGAATCCCAAAAACTAACGACATTTAGTTGCCCCCAAGGTCAATTCCAATGAACAGATATACCATTTGGATTAAAACAAGCTCCAGGTATTTTTCAAAGATATATGGATAACATTTTCAAGAAATTACAATATATTTTTTGTGTTTACATAGATGATATTTTGGTTTTCATTAATGAATTAAATAAACATTATTTGGATATTACCAATATTATACAAGAATGTAGAAGAGAAGGCATTGTACTCTCTGAAAAGAAAACAGTACTTGCCCAACAAAAGATTAAATACTTAGGGTTGGAAATTGAAGATGAAAAACATAATCTACAACCCAATATACTGAATAATATTCAAGATTTTTCTAGTGAATTAAAAGATAAAAACCAATTGCAAAGATTTTTAGGATGTTTAACATATGCAGAAGCGTACATCAAGAAACTTGTAGAAATTAATGAGAAAACCATTACAAGCAAAATTGAAAAAAGATCATATCTAGAAATGGATAGAAGAAGATACTCTATATATGAATAGAGTAAAAACAAAGGTAAAAAGTTTACCAACTTTATACCATCCAGGACCAGATGATAAGATGATAATTGAAACAGATGCTTCACAAGAATATTAGGGAGCAGTTCTTAAAGAAAGAGTAGATGACAAAGATGAATATCTTTGTAGATATACATCAAGATCTTTCCAAGGTTCAAAATTAAACACTATAGTAATGAAAAAGAATATTTAGGTGTTAAAAGCTATTAAAAATTTGCAATATATGTTATAATCTCCAGATTCATTGTTAGAACAGATAACAAGAATTTTGGTTATTTCTTAAGAACTAATATTGTAGGTGATTACAAACAAGGAAGATTAGTTAGATGACAACAGTGGTTCAACTGTTACAATTTTGATTTTGAACATCTACCAGGCGATAAAAATAGCTTAGTTGATGCTCTTACCAGAGAATTAATACCTCTAACTATTCTTATTCTTTTAGGAATAGAAAATATTGATATGAAAATCAAGATAAAGGAAAAGGAGATAAAAATCGTATAGGAACAACTCGAGCTGTTATATCTCGAGAAATCTCTTATGGAGATAGGAAAGAAATAGGAAGAACTTAATTGTTCAAGACAATCTCTAGAGACCAGTAGCTCAAACGAGGAATCTTCATTACTAAAGGAAGAACGTAACAGTTCACAAAAAACTTCTAAAACCGCAAAGCTCAATTTGGGAGATGAGGCAGAAAAAGAAGAACAAATAAAAGTTTATGTGGTCCATAATGGCCCAAAACCGGAAATTTATAACAACTGGGTAGAAGCTAGCAAATATATTCTAGGAATTAGTGGAGTAACTCATAGAGCCTTCACCAATAGAATAGAAGCTGAAGGTGGTTATGCCAACTACAAAACACCAAAACTAATAACTCTAGAGGAGATAGTAAGAAATTATTCTACAGCACTACAACAACAATCAACAATTCTAAGCAGATTAAAAAATCTTGGAAAGATAGCAAGGCATCCGATGCTATTTAGAGAAACATCTCCTCCAAAAACATCAAAAATAGTAAAGTATTCAGTGCTATTCAGGGAGACATCTTCTAGAACTACTCCAATCATTAAAGATGAAAAGGACCAATATAGAAACCTCAGCTACCACAATGGTTCCGTCTCTATAACTTGGCCAAAAAAATCTACCCAAGAACATATTGAAGATATGAAGTTATATACTATAGATAAGGAATTTCTTACGGGAAGTAAATTCAATATATTGGAAGGAGCTAATCCAATATTTGTGTATAAAGCCTTTCATGTAGGACTAATAGAAAATATATATCCAGGAATTAATTTAAGTGAATTAAATTATTTCACAGAGAATTTTAAAAAAGAAATCAAGAACTTTAGAAGAAAGATTAAAGCAGGTGATAAAATTGTTTATCTTAGATTTTTCAGTTCATTAATGGACTGGAATAAGGAAGGAAGTATTAGTCCCTACCACTTCATCAAGATAGGGATTTCTAACACAAACAAAAAAGTTCCTAAACCAAGGGCACTTCTAGAAAAGGAATTTAACACAGAAGAACTCTATGTATTAAGAGGTCAAATGTTAAGCCAAATTTACTATAAACTCGGGAAGATTGACAACTCTACTGAAATCAAAGTAAATTATTCAACTAGTAAAGTCATCATCATTTCTCATAGTAGCATGACTTTGTTAGAAGAAGATGGTGAAAAAATTACCAAATACAAAACCAATTTTAATTGCAACAACCTAGAAAATGGTTAAGAAACAAGGAAGGTATTCTGATTCTATGCCAGAAAGCCACCAAAGACCAAAAATGATTTCTATGCATCAAAGACTAAGAAGATGAAGATGCGTCATCATCAACATCATCAAAGGAACCTTCGGCACAAAATGACAAAGAAAAATAAAAAAAGAAACTATTGGTAGAAGACGATAAAAGAAATAAAGATGTAGACCCCACATCTTACTCAGTAACATGTGCCAAGGAAAAAAGTAGTGGCTATCTTTTAAAGTAGAAAAGCATATGAATTATTAAAGCAAGGGTAAAATAATAATTTTAGTCTTGTAAATAGGGATTATTTGTTCTATAAAAGGAACCCTTATTATCATTTCAAAACACACACGAATACACAAAAATCCAGAGCTCTCTACTCTGAAACACTCTAGCATAGAAAACCCCTCTATCTAGAAATCTCAAAACCAATAATGTTATATCCAGTAACTATGAGCGGCTAAGAACCCTTTCAAGGTTCTTAGTTGCCCTTAAGTTGTTATAATTATTATTCTATGAATAAAATGGAGTTCACATACTCTTCTCTAGTAAGTCAACTATTAGACACCATTTATGTATGGATGCAGAAGGTTCACCATTGCCAGGAGGGTGTTGAGGTTTGAGCAAAGCTCAGGTATAACAGGTGTAACAAAAGAAGACGAACAGAATGAAAGACCATGGTGGACCCATCAAATTCAGATATAATAATTATAATTTAAGCGAGTTAAGAATCTTAAATGTTTAAATATTTGCTTACAACAAGACATAATATTACTAAAATAGGAAAATGGAAATTATTTTTAGAAATATACAACTAATAAATCTAAATAAAATCAAAGTTAAAAATCTAATTCTATTAGAAACATTTGATAAAGGTTATCTCTATCATTTAAATGAATATTTTAAAGATGAAGATTATGAAACTTGTCTTGAAATTTTTAAAAGATTTAACACCTTATTAGATATCTATACAGATTATATTAAAGCTATCACAAGCATTATAGACCATCATGTTTCAAGGACATTAAAAGACTATTTTAGTAAAAAATATGTAAGAATAAAGGAAGAAGAATTCAACAACTTAATCTTTGAAGATTATAAATACACTGTATGTACATAAGAAACACCTGTTTGTGTACTACGAATATGACAAAATAATAAACATTCAAGACATATGATTTATCAAGATAATACTCTATGAACATCGAATCATTAGTACATAAATTAGACTATTAGATTTAACAAATGAAAGAATAATTTTAAATTTTAAAATACAATTAATAGATTCAAGATTAGAATTAAGCAACCAAAATAATGAAGAACATAATATATTATGCAATTATAATGAGTATAAAAGAAAATTAGACTTATACAGAAAAAATAATAAGCTTTTTAGACAAATTATTACCTTCAATAAATAGACAAATACCATCAACTAGGTCAATATTAACCCCTAATTAAAAATTATATTGATCCCTAAAAATTGGTATCAGAGCCAAGGAATAGTAGTCTAAATAGTAATAGATGGAAAATTAACAGCATTTAAGTCTAAAGGCATTTTTGATAAACCTAGAGGGCATAATTGAAGATATGCCAAACCTCAGAGGCATTTGAGATATTATTCCATATATTTGTTGTCATGGTTAGGATAAGGAATGTAATATACTCATTAAGATACTTACATTAATTATGTGATATGTTTGCTAGTTTTGATTGATTGATTCAAATTTTTGTGCACATGTTCATGATTTATTTTGGTGTTCTTGTTAAGAGAAAATTTGTGATGAGTTATGCAAGTTGATGAGATCAACCATATTTTAGAATCTATTTTATTATCCCTTGACCTTCAAAATCCTAAATGATATTTAACATAAGAAATTATTTAGACCTTATTTAGATTATTTGAGCCTTTTAAGCTAACTATTGTTAATATCTATACTCACCAATTTAAGCCTAATTAAGAACTTTTTATATCTTTAAGCCACATTTTATGCCAAATTAATAAGCATTATCTTTACCCATGCACCTTTAGCTTGTATAAAAGAAAAGAAAAATTTGCAATCATGTGTTATGCTATAAAGTGAGATGAAATATAATGTACCCTATAAAAAAAGAGAAAGAAAAAATCACAAAATAATGATCCCTTTCTAAACAAAATTGAAAATATAAATTTTTTAGATTTTTTGAATTTTTTTAAGGATTTTTAAGGATTTTTTATGATTTTTATTTTATAGGTAAATGTACTTAGAAATATACATAGATGCACTTAGAAGAGAAAACTAAAAACTCATTTGTAGCACAACAACTCATAATTTAAGAAGTTGACATGTGATGCTTTATATATATATATCCCAGTTCATTATGCGAGAATTTCACATCATGTGTGATCTGATTTGTTTTTTGCCATATTTTTTTCGCATTTTAGTCTCAATACAATTCTAAAATAGATCGATTTCTTCAATATAAATACAAAATAATACCCCATAAAATATAAATAGTATCAAAAATATAGAATTAAGAGAAAAAATACAGTAGCTACCAAGAGGAGATAGAGGAGTTAAAAAATGGATATAATTTGGTAGAGATTCAAGAGAAGATTGGTACTATAATTCATAAGATTAATTATATTTATTACTATTCTCATTTATTTATGAATTTTAATTTCTTTCTTTATGAATAATATAAGATTTATGAACTTAATTATATTTAACTAATTTATTAATTTAGGGGTCTTATGAACCTAATGTTTTACATGTGATGATCTAATATTTTACCACAATTATGATTTTAATTTGATTATATTATTTAATCTAATTTTTATGATATTAGTTGTTTAGTCACAATTGATCTATAGAGGTAATTAAATAGATTTGAGAGAATTATTTAATTATTTGTCTTGATTAAATAGCATACATAATTTCTTGACATAAATGTATGATTCTTATCCATAATGTGACTAAGTTAATTAATATATGATGTGTAGTATACTTGAGAGAGGAATACATGCTAGGTTAGATTTAATTGATCATGCAGATGATTGGCAATTATATTGGGAGATTTTAGTGATTTACATGCTTAGAAAATTAGGGGAATTAAGTATTTCTAGATATTTTCTAATATATCTTCTTATATGCTAATTTTAAGTTAATTAATTACTATTATTTATTTTTAGTTCTTTTTGTTTTTCTTTCTCAAAACACATAAAAATAATATTTACTTTTTAGTTTTAAAATTAGTTTCTAATAATTTAATCTCTATAGGAATGATCTTTTCTTATCTTCATATTTCTTGTTTGTGATACGTATACTTACGTAGCACCACTTGGAAGTTTATTCACTTGATCCACCATGATGGTGTCGACTTGCTTTTTAAAGGATGCATGTGTGGGGTTTGGTCCCATTGCACACAATCTGTGTCGATCAAGAACCACAAGAAGGCTCTCATTTGACATTTCCAATAGGCATAGTTCAACCCATCAAAAAACGGAGGTCTATCTACATTGCCTCCTTCTCTTGACTCCATCAAAGAGAATGTATGTGTGTGAAGGAATGAGTTAACAAGGTCAACACTAAAGCGATTAAGACAAAAAAAGGTGCATCGGCCCTAATACCAATTGAAAGAGTCCACAACCTGATACATACCAAGGTAAGGAGGTGCAGACTTCTTAAGGACTCAACCCTAACTCAAATAGAAAAGAAATCAAACACTTATGAAGTAAACAAAAAGAAGAAAAAATAATATAATATCAGATAAGCATATAACTTTGAACAACAAATAATAAATAAATTTAATAGAAAATAAGGAAGAATTTAATGGCTTTCTAATCAAAGTTTAAGGTTTTAGTATATTGTAACATACATACCTTAAACTCAGATTGTACTAACAGAACAACAGATCATGCACACAAACAATATAATGAGATAAACCCATATAGAGACCATATATATATGGTAATATCCTTGAGTTGTTTAGGACAACCACTCAGTTACAAATAATTCACTAAAAAATAAACAATTTACAACACTAATAGATAGTAAAACCATAATTACCTCTATGAGCTAGGACCTTTGTCCAAACTGCCTACTACTACTCTTCACTAACTTCTTCCACAATAACTTGGTTTGACACATGAACTCGACTATCCTCCATAATTCACCCATTGTGGGTTGATTGGAAACCATAGATCAAGTAACTGAAAGTGTAACAACTCACACTCTCAAGGGACACACAGTCCAATACTATAATCAAATTGTGTATAGGAAACACAAATTCAAAACACATACACTCATAGACTATGATTTGATTACTAAATTCACAAAGTGACCTACACTTAATTATAGTCTCTCCAAAATAATTTTAATAACAGATATATATCTCAAAGTGAATTCTCGTAGAATTTCAGTTCTTAAAACAAGGGGTAAAGAAGAGATAAATGAGTGAGAGATTTATAAAGCTTGATTTTTTCACCTCATTAGCCACCTCTCTAACCACCTTGCCAAGGGTAGTGGCAAGGGTTGTAGCGAGCTTGGTGATGAGTTAGTTGGTGAAGTATTAAAAATTCACATTTTTCATTTCCAATAATTTCCATGTAAACACATAAATATCCATATTTGAAATGAACCAAACACAAGAGACAATGTTGACTTACTCACAACCACGCTTGTTGAAAATCAACACTCTCAACCTTTCATGCATACTATGAAAACCAACCCCGTGGAATGTGTAAATATGCTCACATATAAAGTGTGCCTAGCTATATGCGTATGTGAATTACTTATCCAGAGTAACCAACTTACACAATGGAAGATAAAGACACTAAGTAAAATAACAACCATTGTGTTTTGTACATGGAAAGCCAATACATAGACATGAGTATAGCAGAACTTACAAGTTGTACTAGCTTTGATATTGACTAAAAGAGTTTGAAACTTGATGTAGAACAAATGATATGTGAAAAATACACCTCGAGATAGACCCAACTTTTGAACACAACAGAAAAATAATAAACACAAGTAATTAAACAAGAAAGAGTAAAGACATGAAAGAACATTTAGTTCACCAAAAAAAATAAGAATAATCAATATCTATAATATAGCATGAAAACAACAAGTATGACATACATAAATATGGTATAATTATAAAGCGATAAAGAAAAGAAAGATTGCTCAATCACAATCAAATCCTCCTATATAGAAACATGTTCAGATAAAATTTTGATTGTACTAATAGTGCATGTGATCACCCAAACATAAAAAATATAAAGTGGTAAACTTGTATAGGATCTAAACCTAAGTGGTAACATCCATGGGTTGCTCGAGGCAACCATAACAACAATCAATTCACTTAATAGTAAATCAACAGTTCATAACCTAAGAAATATACACATATACCTCTATCAGTTGGAGTATCACGCTTTACTAAGCCTAAGCTATATGAACTACCATATATACAACAATTATGATCCAAGATGATCTGGCTTTCCTCCGAAGCCCCACCAACACGTGATGTTGTAAAATAACTAATGGCTTAGTATAGTGATACATCATAAGATAAAGGAAAATTCCATGCATATGTACCTAGATAAAACTACTTCTTAGTGTTTAATTATATTTTAATTAAACCAACCCAAAACTATTTTTTCATAAATCACTCAAAGTATAGACAATATAGAACCACACTCAATGTACTATTGATATATAACTTAGAATATGTTTTCTTTCTTCTAAAAAACTTGAGTTTTCAAATTGATAGAGTTTGTCTATATTTTCTAATTAATTAAAATAATACAAATTATGGGTACTTATAGAAAATTTTCAACTTCTGTAGTCCTCACTGACTTCCTCCCCGAAAACTTTGGTGAGCCCTTACCAAGCACCTTGGCAAGGATAATAGCCTTCTCAATGAGGAAAATGGTCACAATCCATCGTCGACTACTTCGTCGAGTCCCCACCGACCAATTTACGAGGTACATCAACAGATTTTTATTTGAAAAAATGTTGAGCAAGTTTTTCAAAAAATACATACAAACATAAAAATGAACACAATGCACATACAAACATAAAAATGAACACAATGCATACACAAACCAAAACATGCCAACTACATGCTCCAACCCCCAAGTGTTTTGTATATCATGCAATCATACAAAGTGCAAAAGCTATCAATTTGTGCAATACTAAACAGACAATAATTTATCTAATATAAAAGATGACAATATACTAAATAAAACATACAGACTTCGTGTAAAGTGTGAACACGATAATACCAGGACTTACATTATTGGTTATTCTTATCATTTGAAGTTACTAAAATGCTCTTGATAATAAATTTTCTTTTGGTTTTGTTGGTTCTTTTATTCAACAATAAAAATCAAAGTGTCATTAAATTAATTATACATCTATGTAAATTTGTTTTGGCAGTGAATTGACTTTACTTTATTAAATACCCTTGGATAATTGTTTTAATAACATTAAAGGTGACAAATCATGCTGTTAATAATTGAGAAGTCATATATTATATCAATTGAAAGATAGTCAACTAATATACATCATTTTCAAGAATAAAATGTTTACAAGAATTATAAAGTTTGATCAGGTTTAATGAAGAAAAAAAGTTTCATCATGTCATATCTTTATCGTTTATGTCAGATTAACTTCTTAAATAATAATAATAAAATATTAATTAAATAAATTTAATTTGTATGATCTTATTATATTTAAATTATTTATTAAATAAAATTATGCAAATCTTGTCAATGTCATGCCAAATTACTCATGTTTACATTATGTTTAGATTTTATATTACTTTCACAAATTATCGACGTATTGTTTATAAAATAATTATTATTGTTTATTTATTCTTTATTAAAATTTATAACTATTTATTTTAAAAATATTTTTGCAAAAATGTTTACAAATTTTTAACATCAATAACAATTATATAATAAAAGCAACATAAATAACTATATTTAAAGATTTTTTTAAATAAAAAATTTGAGAAAAATAATTATTATTACTTGAAAATCAAAACTAATATATTTTAATTATGAATCACTAACATGTGCATTTACATGGGTTAAAAACTAGGTTTTATTTATTTATTTTTGGTAACATACATACTTCCTAGGCCGGATCAAAAGGCCTCGCGTTTTAATAGATAGAAAAATACAAAAAATTCAGTAAAAGCATGAGATTTTTTTTTCTTTTTTAATTAAGTCAGATAAAAAAGACTGATACAATAATATACAGTTCGGAAAAAAAATGCCCCAAGGGTAAAATAAATTACAATCATAATGTTTAGGCCAATCAATTACAATCATGATTCAAAGTCCAAACTAATATGTGAGGAGGACCTACTTGAACCACTTCAATTCAAGGAAGTAATAGAATTGATAACATTATAATTAAAGAAAAATGTTAAATGCAAATCAATAAATATGCATATACATTTTTAAATCAATAAATACATATTAATTAATTATATTAATTAAATATAGTGTTTTTATGTGGTAGTATTCAAAAATGAATAAATTTTTAATTTTTTATAATTATTTTAAATCTTGGTACAAAATAATTAATGTGATTAAGGCAAATATTAATAAAATGTGTGTGTAACTATAATTTCTTTGTTCATAAAATACAAGTAGATATAATTAATATAAAATAACTATAACTATTTATCAGTATTTTTTTGTTTTCCCTTTTCAAAACCCTAGTTATTGTTGCTGCTACTCTTGTTACTACACTTGTTATTGCAAGACACATAATGGCTTGCAGCTTCATCAACATCTACATAAATTGTAAAAACAAAAATTATAAGTTCATATATAATTCCAAAATGTAATAAACTGATGAATATTTATCAAACATGGTTAAAACAAGCTATTTGAAATGAAAGGGAATCTTTTTACCAAATCACTATATAAATCTCTCAATATTTATTAAATTGCATTGATTACTCCAAGAATGAGTTACACTTTTAGATCAAAGAGTTTGAAAACTAAATCATCAAATTCAATGTCTTATTAGATTATGGTTACCGGTAATATACAAAAACTTAAGTTATTAATAAATAAAGTAACATTTATTAGAAGTGTTGAGATATAGATATTTGTGTATTATGTGTTCTAGACTATATGATGACATGAAGTTAGTTATAACTAACTCTTAACTATAATTAGCCTTCGGCACTAGCATATGTTGTTTATATAAAGACCACTTGCGTTTTTTTAATCAATGAAACAATATTCTCTTCTACATCTCTCTCTGTCTATTTTCATATGGCATTAGCGAGATTCAAAGAAAAAGTTAATTCATTTGTCAATGACAGTTGATCATCAAACCACTCTTGCGTCTCATGGTTCTGGAGTTGCACCTTCAACTATGCATATGCAGGCCTTATAGAATTCTTCGTGATCACTTTTCCTCCTGTTGGAATGATTTTTTTTATCAAACTAGATCGTACTAACTTCCTGGTCTATTTCAAGCAATTACTTACTATGATCACTGCTTTTGGTATGAAAAATTACATTGATGCTACTCTTCTAACTCCTACACCTTTCATGTTTGGATCAGGTGGAATTAATGTAGAATTTGAGGTTTGGAATCGAATGAATGGAACTATCAAGTCATGGCTCTAAGGTTCAATAGAAGCTAGTGTTCTTTCTCATCTTTCTCGAAATGGAATAGTTGCACTAATTGTTGGTGTGTATTGTGGTGCATGCTACAACAGTGGTAGACACCAATGCTTAGTGGAGCAAAACATGGAGCAGACAATAATATTAGTGGAGTCATAAAACATGGACGTGCAACAATTAGAGTTATTGTTTAATTTTCGTTTTCCTTGTATACATATACCTAAACTCTTGTACAGAAACAGAACATAGATGATGTGAAATATACATGATAATTATCAGAGAAACACAATATTTGTCATGGTATCAGAGCAAGTTATTGCTGACTAATGGAATTACCTACTATGATGATTTCTATTCTACTATCATTTTGATTTCTGATTTCTCCTGATTTCTGATTTCTAGTTTACATTTTTTCTCGAAGCTGATTTTTGTTTTACTTGTTGAAACCGATCAGTTGCAATACTGAAAAAAATATCACTCACTAGTGCTACGACCATCTAGTATCCAGAGTCGCCATTTCTGCTCAGCGTCAGTTTGTAGCTGTGTCCATTGGCTGATGTACGAACTCTCACAGATTGGTTATTACGGTTGGCTGACTAGAGTCACAACCGTCTAGCCACCGTCGTGGGCAGCTGTACCATTTTTCTGCCTCAGAGAAACGTGGAATGTAGCGAAGAAGAACACCGTTTCATAGAGACGGAGGACCAGGTGGAGGGCTGACTCCGTCTGGATGTTGTGGTTGGCTAGGGTTCGGCCATCCTGATCGTCCATCAGAAGAAGGAAGGCGCTGCTCTGCGAAAATGAAAAAAAATTAGGGCAGGGGAAAATGGAAGCCGCTGTTTCTTTATATATATAGTGGCAGCAGACGAAGAGGAAGAAGAAAGCAGCAGACGAAGAGGAAGTAGAAAGCAGCAAACGTAGAGGAAGAAGAAAGTAGAAGACGAAAAGCGCCGCTTTAGGAGGGCTACGCGAATGGGAATTTGTTTTTAGGGTTACAGTTTTACGTTTTATATTTATATATTGGCTGTAAAAAAAATTTAGAGATTTTGCAGAATCTAGAGATTTAACCACCAATTTCATATTGGAAAATTGGACGATAAAAATGACGGAAGTTCTAACTAGAGCTCAGATCACCTCACAACCTCCGCTAACTGAAGCGTCGACTGCTTCCATTAGTATCAAGTTGGGAGGATCCAACTATGCGTTATGGTCCCAGGTGGTGGAGATGTATATCTCTAGCAAAGACAAACTGGGATATATTAATAGGGATTTTCCTCAACCTGTTGAAACCGACCCTTCATTTAGGAGATGGCGTACTGAAAATGCCATTGTCAAAGGATGGTTGAGCAATTCGATGGACCCCTCCTTGATTGCAAATTTTATTCGATTCCCAACTGCGAAACAGGTTTGGGATTCTGCTGCTACCACCTACTATGATGGGACAGACACGTCTCAAGTGTATGATCTTCGCCGTCGACTTACTCGTACGAAGCAGACATGTGGATCCATTGAAAAATACTACAATGACCTTCAAGGGTTATGGCGAGAAATTGATTTCCATCGTCCTAATCCAATGGAGTGTGCAACTGAGATACAAAAATACAAATCCATCGTATAGGAAGATCGAGTGTATACCTTCCTTGATGGACTTGATGACAGACTAGACAAAACTTGAAGTGATGTGCTTCAAATCAAACCATTCCCTACGGTGGAACAAGCCTATGGATTCATTCGTAGGGAAGAGGTCTGGCAGACTGTGATGATCACGGGTGCAGATACGACACCCAGAGCAGTTATGGCTTTCAAAGGGATCAAGGGACACCATAATCCATTGCCACCTAAACTAGGAACTTTTTTAGGTAGCAAGAAATCCACCGTCTATTGACATGAAATGTGGCCATTGTGGAAACTCCAAACACACCCATGAAAACTGCTTCAAACTACATGGGTATCTGGAATGGTGGAATGATCTTCAAGCACGGAAGAAAAGGGAAACCACTAGGCGAGCCGTTGTGGCTACCAATAATGCATCACTATCCCTTATTCCTCAGGCCAAATCTTCCTAGGATCTAGGTATTTCAAGTAAAGTATTTCACATCTCTACTGGTAGTGATAATGAGGATTGGATTCTAGACTCTGGAGCTACATATCATATGACATTTGACCCAAAAGATCTCTCCAATACAACCCAATCGAGACAGAGCCGTGTTGCCAATGCCAATGGGGTCACTTATTCAGTTACAGGGGCTGGAATAGTGACTTTATTTCCTTCATTATCATTATCTAATACATTATTTGTACCCTCTCTTTCAAACAGACTAATGTTTGTAAGTCAGGTCACTTCAGATCTTAACTGTGTAGTATTGATGTATTCTACCTTTTGTCTTCTATAGGATATTCTCACCAAGAAGATCATTGGGCGTGGTACTAAGAGAGGGGGGGTTATATTATGTGGATGACCTCAGTTCAGGAAGAGCAAATCACATGCAACACACTGTTGGTAACAAGGAACACGAGATTTGGTTATGTCATCGTCGATTTGGGCATCCATCATTTCGGTATTTAAAGCACCTACTCCCTAGTTTATTTTCAAATATCACACACTCAGATTTCAAATGTGATACTTGTATCTTAGCAAAAAGTCATAGGGCGTCTTATCCTATAAGCATGAATAAAAGTATGACTCCTTTTGCTTTAGTACATTCTGATGTTTGGGGACCTTCCCCGGTCACTACATCATCAGGTCATCGTTAGTTTGTAATTTTTGTTGATGATTGTACACAAATGACATGGCTCTACCTTCTCAAACATAAAGATGAAGTATTTTCTACATTTCACTTGTTTCACACCATGGTTCAGACACAATTTTCTGAAAAAAATTAAGATTCTTAGGTCTGATAATGGAGGGGAGTATGTTAATCGACAATTTTGAACATACTTGGAAAACCATGGTATTCTCCATGAAACCTTGTGTTCATAAACCCCACAACAGAATGAGACTACGGAGAGGAAGAATAGGCATATTTTAGAAACTGCCCGGGCCTTACTAATTGGTGCACATATGCCTAGTAGATACTGGAGTGATGTTGTTACTACAACTGTGTATCTACTAAACCGTATGCCCACAAAAACCTTACAATTTCAAACTCCATTAAAGGTGTTATCTGATCATGTTCCATTGCCTACTATTTTGATGCTTTCGCCTTGAATTTTTGGATGTGTGGCGTTTGTCCACCTCCATAAAAATCAACGAACTAAGTTGGATCCATGTGATATCCGAAGTGTTTTCTTGGGGTATGGCGTGCAAAAAAAGGGATACCGATGGTACGATCCTATTACTAAAAGAACCTACATTACCATGGATGTCACTTTCCTAGAATCTGAATGTTTTTTTCCATCATCAGTATCCAATTACCCTCTTCAGGGGGAAAGTTATGGTGAAGAACGGAATTGGCTTGATGTTGAAGTATTAGACGTTAGTAACAATCCGACATACTTAGATAATGCCAACAATACGGATGAGCCAGTACCTAGACCCAAACTTGAACTTCTAAGAACTGAATCTGAACTAGTGACTGAATCTCCAGAAGACGCAGTGGTTGATGCACCCTTCCACTCTCTAGTACCCAATGATCCTTCTGCTGAGAATACTCCTGAGATAAGTTCTCCTATCACACCTTTACAAAATAATGCTATAGATACATCTGTTGATTATATTCTACCTTTCAGACACAATCGAGGCAAACCTCTGAATCGATACTCTCCAGACCAAGAGAACCGACAATCCAAGTATCTAATAGCCAATTATGTATCTACTTAAGGGTTATCAGAACCTATCGGGGCTTTTGCACAAACACTCTCCTTATATCATATTCCAAGCAGCGTTGAAGAAGCCTTATCTGATCCAAATTGGGCTCAAGCTATAAAAGAAGAATTTGAGGCACTATAGAAGAACAACACATGAGTGTTAAGCAAGTTGCCTCAAGGGAGGAAGATGGTAGGATGCAAGTGGATTTTCTCCATTAAGTATAAAACAGATGGGTCAGTTGATTGATACAAGGCGAGGCTAGTAGTGAAAGGGTATACACATAAACATGGTATAGATTATCAAGAAACCTTCTCACATGTGGCTAAACTAAAAACTATGAGAGTTTTGTTATCTCTTGCAGCAAATTTAGATTGGCCATTGCACCAACTTGATGTGAAGAATGTCTTCCTTCATGCTGACCTTGAAGAAGAGATTTACATGGATATTCCACCAGGATATATTGTTACATTAGGAAAAGAAACTACATATAGATTACAACAAGCATTGTATGGACTAAAGCAATCACCTCTAGCATGGTTTGGAAGATTGAGTTCAGCAATGAGAAAATATGGGTTTCAACAAAGAAACTCTGACCACACTCTTTTCCTAAAACATCGATTGGGAAAAATAACATCCCTTATAGTCTATGTAGACGACATGATCATTACAGGAGATGATAAAGAAGAAATCTCTAGGCTTCAAGAACAACTATCAAATGAGTTTGAAATGAAGGACTTGGGAGGACTCAAATACTTCTTAGGCATTGAGGTAACAAGATCAAAACAAGGTATATGTCTTTCCCAAAGGAAATATACTCTAGACCTACTAGCAGAGGCATGATTACTAGATTGTAAACCTGTCGATATTCCGATGGTCCAAAATCATAAACTTGGAGAATATGTGGACCAAGTACTAGCAGATAAATAGAGATATCAACGGTTAGTAGGTAAACTCATATACTTATCTCATACTCGACCTGATATTGCTTATGTTGTGAGTGTCGTGAGTCAGTTTATGCACTGCCCAAGTGAAGACCATATGGATGTCGTCATGCGAATACTCCGTTATTTAAAATCCTCTCCTGGGAAAGGACTTATGTTTTTCAAAGAATGATCAATTGGAAGTCCTTGGATATACAGATTCAGACTGGGTAGGGAATATAAAGGATAAGAAATCTACTGCTGGGTACTTTACTTTTGTGGGGGGCAATCTTGTTACATGGAGGAGCAAGAAGCAAAAGGTAGTTGCCTTATCTAGTGTTGAAGCTGAATTTCGAGGAATGATCAAGGGAATATGTGAGCTCCTTTGGTTGAAAAACTTCTAATTGAGATTGGTGTTGCTCCTAACTCTAAAATGAACTTATTTTGTGATAATAAATCAGCCATTGCCATCTCTCACAATCCAGTTCAACATAATCGCACGAAGCACATTGAAGTGGATCGGAACTTCATCAAACAGAATCTTGAAGAAAAGATTATTCAGCTTCCATTTGTTAAATCAGAAGATCAATTGGCTAATATACTCAAAAAATTTGTGTCTGCAAAGAACTTCTAAAACTCACTTGACAAGTTGGGCATAAGAGACTTATATGCACCAACTTAAGTGGGAATGTTGGTGTGTGTTGTGGTGCATGTTGCAACAGTGGCAGACACCAATGCTTAGTGGAGCAAAACATGGAGTAGACAATAATATTAGTGGAGCCATAAAACATGGATGTGCAGCAATTAGGGTTATTGTTTAATTTTCGTTTTCCTTGTATACATATACCTAAACTCTTGTACAGAAACAGAACAAAGATGATATGAAATATACATGATAATTATCAAAGAAACACAATATTTGTCACTAATGTGGTGTATTATTAATAAGAAAATTCTAGGTTCTTCACATACAAATGTTATGGATTTGCAACTTCTATTGCAAACAATTCAAAAAGGTAATTCCTTTATGGATGATTATCTACTAAGAGTGAAAGATATTTCTAATCACCTTTTAGCAAATGGTGAAGTGATTGTAAATAAGGATCTAATTCTCTTTGTTATGCGAGGGTTAGATTCTAGGTATAATTCTTTCATTTCATCTTTATATTTTCATAATGGTTCTATTACTTTTAATGACATGCATAACCTGCTTCCTGGACATGAACACATATTAGAGCATCAAGCCAATCAAGTAGGTGTTGATGCTCTAACATGGAACGCATGTTACAACTTATCAGGTACATCTTGCCACTCTACAAGTAGGTGTTCCTACTATGTCTGCCTTTGTTGCAAAAGCTTCATCATCTAGCTATTCCAATGTGTCAAGATCTGATCCTCTTAAGAATCATTAAAACCTCCAAGATTTTCTTGTCAATAATGAGACCTCTCAAGGTCAGGCTAAATGCACTGAATTCTCTTACATCTCTTTTTACAAAAATAAGAAGCTATCACCCTAAAAAAATACTATTAAGTGTTAAGTGTATGGTAAGCTTGGCCATAAGGAACAAAAGTGCTTCCAGCTTCATGATTTACTTCTTGGAAAAGTTAGTTCTGCTTCTACATTTTTGTCAGATTATAACACTTCTCATCCTTCCTCTGATGCACCTTAGTGACTACTTGACTCTGGTGCAATTCATCACTAGACTAGTAATGTTGCCAATCTTTATGCTTTAGTTTCCTACATTGGCCATAAGTCAGTAACTATAGCTAATTGCACTTCTTTACCCATTTAAAACTTAGGTTCTAATGTTATATTTATGAATGATTATATGTTTCATGTAAACAAGATCTTGCCCAGAACAAAAGTTCCTTTTAATTTGTTATCAATACATCACTTACGTGGTGATAATGATTTGATCATCGAGTTTGGTATTGATTCATTTTTTGTAAAGAAGGCACACACAAAAAGGATTCTAGCTCAAGGAGCAGTGGGTGAAGTCTTATAGAAGATTAATGGTGATGTGCTTCATACACTTTCTTTTGGTATAGTCTCATCTTATGCAGACCCTTGAACATATACAAGTAGTGTTACTAATAGTGTTTGGCACACCAGATTAGCTCATCATTCTAATAAATTTTTTGATATTCTTGTACACAAGTCTATGTTACCTTATATAACTGCTAAAAATAAGAGTTTATCTTTTGTTTTTCCTTTAGCTAAAAGTCATATACTTCCTTTTAACTCTAAACATGTAATGGCTAGTAAGCCTTTTTTATCTCATCTATATGGATATTTGGATATGATTGAAAGACCTTTTTTTTGCTAAACTAAGTCCATACAAACTAATGGGGGAGGGAAATTTTAGTTCTTAAACACCCATCTTAGTGCTCTTGGTTTAAATCATAGAGTCATTTTTCCTTCAACTTTAGAGAAAAATGTAGTTGTTAAGTCTCGAAATAAGAGAGTAGTAGAGAAAGGACTTGCTTTGTTACTGTAACGGGGTTTTCCTACTATTTATTGGTTGCATGCTTTTCGTACAACAAATTTTATCATGAATAGGTTGCAATCTAAATTTTTATATTGAGTTCTTTACAGCAAATCTCATGAATACAATTTTCTTAAGTCTTTTGGCTGTAAGTGCTACCCTGGTGTAAGATCATTTAATAAGCACAAACTCTAGCCTCGTTAAGTGGATTATACTCCTAGTCACAAAGGTTATCTATGTTTTTAGCCATCCACTAAGAAACTTTATACTAGCAGGCATGTGGTCTTCCATGAAGACACATTTTCCTATAAAAGTACACTGTAAAAATATTTTTCTCAATCTTCTTTTCAGTTTGTTCGAATAATAGAAACTCATTTTCATCTCTTACTCATCAGCTACTTTCTACTTCCCCTGATCAGTCTGTTGGTTTTTTTGAGTCTCATGAGTTGTCTCATACTTCTATCCTTTCTAGTTTATCCTTACTTGTGCCACCTCTTATACATGTGTCACATATGTATGTTTCTCTTAGTTCTTCACATGATCAGTCACTTTCACCTATTGTTGGCTCTCTTCATCAGTCACCTTCCATTACTTGTCCATTTACTCAGCCTTTTCAATATTCTCATCCCAAGGTCACTCATGGAAAACTTGATATTCATTAACCATACCTCAATTATGCAAAAGCTTTCACAACTACCATCCACACTAATATCATTCTACTAGAACCTTTTTGTTATGAAGAAGCAAAAGGTATACTTGAATGGGAAGAAGTGATGAAAAAGGAGTATGAAGCTCTTATTTAAAACCATACTTGAAAAAGTTGGCTCAAAATGGGTGTATAAAGTTAAATTGTTGGTTGATCATAGTCTGGATAAGTATAAGAGAAAGGTTATAGCTAAAGGGTGATCATGAGAAGAAAGACACTAATAGCTAAGAAAACATTTCACCAATGGTGAAACCTTTAGACAATTCAAGGGGTGTTAACTAATGACATATCCTTTTCTTGGGATATTGACAACTTTATGTTAATAATACACTCCTTAATAATGATCTTGATGAAATAGTCTATATGGATCAACTGTTTGGATTTATGGATACTTCTAGACCCCACTTGGTGTTCAAGCCTACCAAGGCTTTCTATGGCCTTAAATAGGCTCCTAATGTATGGTTCCAAAAACTATCTTCCACACTGATTGTGTTAAGATTCACTAGCTTCAAGTCTGACAATTTTATGTTTTTTTTTACCTCTTCTAGAATAACAATTCTACTTGTGTATATAGATGAAATTATAGTTACTGGTAGTGATTCTAAGTATCTCAATCATCTTATTTCTCTACTTAACTCACATTTTGCATTAAAGGACCTAGGAAAAATCAATTATTTTCTTGGAGTGTAGGTGAAGAGAACTGATGATAGCTTACATTTGTTTTTGTATGTATATTAGTGATATGCTAAAGAAAGCTGATTTGAAACATCAAAACCCCTAAAGACACCTATGACATATACTTATGTTCTTTCTAAGTATAGTGACACACCATTGATAGATCTTACTCCATATAGTATACTCAAGGAGTTTTACAATACTATGCAATGACACGATCAGAGATTACTTATTTAGTGAATCGATTATATCGATTCATTCATGAGCCAACTGATGAGTATATGAGGGTTACAAAGAGAGTTTTGAGGTATATCAAGGGTGCCCCTTATCATGATGTAACTCTTTAAAAATCATATGTACTTAGAATTGCAGTTTTTTTACTCAGATTGAGCATATTTCCATGATGACATATGAAGTACATAAGGGTATAAAGTGTATTTTAGGGACAACTTGGTGTCATGGGGTAGACAAGTAGAAAATAGTTGCTCGTTCGTCCACAAAAGTTGAGTACATGGCTCTATTTTTGGCATCTACTGAGGTCATATAGCTTTAGTCATTGTCGAAGGAATTTCATGTTTATGGAGCTTATACACCAGTGTTATTCTATGACAACTTTAGCACTAAGAATTTGACATCAAATCCTTTCATGCATACACATATGATGAATGTAGAGTTGGATTTTCATTTCCTAAGAGAACAAGTGGTGGCAAAAACATTAGATGTGACGTACATCCCCTTGCAAGATCAAGTACCAAGCATACTTACTAAAGTAGTAGACATATTTGTATCATTGAATACTAAACTAATGGTTCTTCCACCACCCAAGATTTAAAGAAAGATGTTGAACTATAGATATAGATATTTGTGTAATGTGTATTCTAGACTAGCATGATGACATGAAATTTGGTTATAACTAACTCCTAGCTATACGTAGCCTTTAGCACTAGCATAAGTTGTTTATATAAGACCACTTGTAGTGTTTGTTTTATCTTCTACATCTCTTTCTCTCTCTCTCTAGTTTTTAAAAATAAGTTGTTAAGAAATTAATTCTAAAAGCTTAAAGTTATTGGGAGAAAGACAATTGTTATTTTATATATTTATCATTTTCTCACAAGTGTTGGTTGTATACACTATATATGTCAAACACTTGCAATTCAATAATTGAGTTTATTGAGCTTTGAACACATGACCTCTAACTCTAATACAATTTTGGAAATTATTGGAAAAATTAACTCTCCCAAAAGCTTAAGTTGATAAGAGAAAAGTAACAATCACTATATACATTTATCACTCATCTACAAATATTGACTTTATACATTATACATGTCAAACACTTATAATTTAATAATTGAGGTTATTGGATCTTGAAAAAGAACCTACATTTTTGATACCATATCGAACAACTTTTGACATAATATTTGAGCCAAAAGTTACGTCTTCAAACCCCATTATCTACAATTGATAAATTGTAAGTATTTATGGTATAATGTGTGTATTAAAGTAATATTGTCATTTCTTTTAATAATGTCATTTCTTCCGATATGCATGTTAATCTTTTAGAAAAGTTGATGACTAACTAATTCTAACATTATTACGATGATTGCTATTGATAGAATAAAAAAAATACTAATTTCAGAGAAAATTTAAAATTTAGTTAAACAAGTTAAAATTCTATCTTTCTAAAAATAGAAAATTTCTTTTTCATTAGTATTTTCTCTCTCTCTCTGGCAATAGCACGACCATTTGTTTTTATCTACAATTTTAGTATTAACAATAAGTTTAAAACAAAGGGAATAACAATTAATAAATATGAAGATGATTTTTTTTCTAACGAATTTGTAAATTAACATAATCCACTTGAATATGTAAAAGTTTGCATGTTTAATAATAATATAATAATAATAAGAATAATTACCTCTAAGTGAATATGAAGGAATGGCATCATCGCAATCAAGAGAACAAGCATCGAGAGAAGAAGCATGAGAGCTGCATTTAGAATGACAAGCAGGGAAACAATTTGGATCAAAGCTATAATTACACATCCTAAAACACTTTAGTGAACATAACTTAAACTTGTCTAGATCACCCATAGATACTGAAAATGACGAATCTTCTGCTTTCATTAAACCCATCAAAACAATCATCATTAATATAACCAGTTTCACTATTCTGCAAATAGATGCCATAGCTACCTAAAACTATCTTTTATTTATTTTATTTTTTTCAAACAGATTTTTCTATATTTTAAATTATGAGTAAAACTTTTACCTACAAAAGTTTATTTTCTTATGGATGAATTTATATATAGGTAAATTGTAGTGGAATGAATGTTTTTTGTAATGATTTCAAATTAATACAAGAAACTTTTTTCTTTCTTTCTAGAGTTGGTGACTCCTCAAGTGTCCTTTCAGCAGTTCCGTTGTTTCTAACCTTAGTAATATGCACAAAGTCATGGTCCTTTCATTTTCAAAAAGAGATGTATATATATATATAAAACATTATTATAAAAGATATATATCTGTGTTTGTTGTGATTGAAGCCTAAAAAAACAAAAAAATGGAAATTGAATTAGGAATAAAAACAATATTTATTATAAATCTGTATAGAAGTAAGTACTCATAAAGAAAAACGTCTCTCTAACTAATCCAATTTTTTTTCTTCTTTTTTATTTTATTTAAACGTATAACATATTTTAAGGAGAGTAATTTCGATTTTCAAACCACTAGTTCAAACATTAATGACATAGTTTTATTAGTTGGGGATATATATATATATATATATATATATATATATATATATATATATATATATATATATATAAATTATTTACTTTAATTATTATTCATTTTTCAAATATCTTATAATAATAATATAATAAACTATAGTCTTTAAATTATTATTTTTTCCATAATTACGAATCATGTTATTTTAACACTTTTAAATTAAATTAGATACTCTTTTTAAAATTTAATTTCATCCTAATATCTTAATAAATAAAAACTTTTATTTTTAATCTATAATTAAAAACAAAACGTCCTATTTACAAAAACATATTATTATAATATTTACACTTTGTATACAAATAAAAATAAGCGATTTTTTTTCAATTTCTCATATATATATATAAAAGTTTATTCAAAAGATCCATAAAATTATTTGTTTAAATGTTATATATATATATATATATGAGAAATTGAAAAAAATCGCTTATTTTTATTTGTATACAAAGTGTAAATATTATTTTTATTTGTATTACAAAGTTTCGTTCTCCTTCTTTTTTCTTCTTTTGACTTGTATTATAATAAATATACTTCTAATCAATAATTTTTATAATAAATTTATTATATATTAACTTTATATTACTACAACTAAATAATTATTTTGGTTCTTAAAAAATGATAATTCATGATTATATTTACCCATTTGTTTCTTTTCTTTTTTACTTTTCATAGGTTTTTTTTATTAAAATTTCTTTATAATATCCTCAAATGACATGATACTCACACGAGTAGTATGTTCATGAAATATTTTGAGTGATAATCCCTTAATAAGCACACTACTACAAAATAGACTATTAAAGTCAGTTAAAAATCGGCTTTAAACTAATTTAAAGTTGGTTCATGTGTTGAACTAATTTTACATACGTACGTACATAAAATTAAATATCTAAACAAATACACAAAATTATATAATTTTAAAAACCAATTATCTAAAAAAAGAAAAAAATACACTATATATATATATATATATCCAAATTAAATTTTAAAGAGTCAAATAAAATAATAATTGACCTAAAAAAATATTGTACTATATAATTTCAATTTTAAATTGCATTTTTTAATTAAAGAAATACATGTACGACGTAGCGTTGGTTGACGCGGTGAATCGACGTTACGTCCACGTGTAACGTCTGTTCTACATCGAATTGATTTTACATATCGACTTAAATACCCCTTTTTATAGTAGTGTCAAATACACAATCATGAAGTTTTTTTATTTGTTCTATAGATAATTGTACATTTTGAACTCTTTCCTTAACAACAAAGAACTTGGTCTTTATATGCTTTAACTTTGTCGAGCTCCTATTGTTAGTTGAATATGGAACTGTTAATTTATTATCACAAAATAACTTAAGTGGTCTTTCAATACCATCTACTATGCACAATCCTATGACAAAATTTTGTAGTCATATTTCGTGATTGGATGCATTATAACATGCTATGAACTCTACCGTCATGGTCGAAGATGCTATATTAAGAGACTATTTAGTACTCTTTCAAGAGATAGCACCCCTAATTACTAGGTAGACATAACCTAACGTAGATTTCATACTTTCTTGGCATCCAACAAAATCGAAATACCCAATAATCTTAGGTTGATTAGATCTCCAATATATGAGCATGTAGTCTTTTGTTCTCTATAAGTAACATAAGACTCGTTTGGGTTCTATTCAATGATATATTCCTAGATTGCTTAAATAGCTTCCCAACATCCTAACAATGTATGCAATATTAAGGAATCTTGTACATTTTCTTTTTCTTAAAACCATCCTTAAGGCATTGATTAAGACTGAATCTATCTCCCTTAGCAATATGGGTATTGCCTAGTTTACATTTCTGCATGCCATGTCTTTTGAGAACCTTTTTAGGCATAACTCTTTTGTGATAATCTTGAAATACTCCAAGAGTGATCTCAAAATATCTATAAGACTAATATAAAAAGGGCATCACTAATATCTTTCATCTCAAAATTCTTAGCTAGAAATTTCTTAGTTTCATGCAATAAACCTATATCGTTGCTAGCAAGAAAAATTTCATCGACATATAAAACCAAAAAAATGTCCTCGCTCTCACAAAACTTACTATATATGCAATCATGTCCAAATTCATCTAAAAAACCATACGATATGATCACTTGATGAAACCTAAAATACCATTGTTGAGATGCTTACTTGAGCCTATAGATGGATTTGTTAAGTTTACAAATGGTATCTTTGAGTCTTCTAACACAGTTTTTTGGTTGCATCATATAGATTTTCTCATCAATGTCACCATTGAGAAACACCATCTTTACATCCATCTAATGTAACTCAAGATTGAAATGTGCTATTAATGCTATTATAATCCTGAAAGAGTTTTTCGAAGAAACTAGAGAGAAAATCTCTTTATAGTTGATACCTTTTTTATGTGTAAAGCCATGTGCAACAAGACGAGCCCTATATCTCTCCACATCGTTTTTTGAATCCCTGTTAGTCTTAAATATCCATCTAAAACCAATGGATTTTACACCTTTTAGCAATGGGACAAGACTCACATGTCATTTTCCTTCACAAACTTATTCTTCTCATTTATAGCATCAATCCACTTTTGAGAGTTAGGATTATACATGGCATAAGAAAAGTTCATCGAATCTATTTTCATCACTCCAATATCAATCTTATATTCTTGGTGAAATACAATGTAGTCATTTGACATTACACTTCTCCTTTCTCTAGTAGATCTCTTAAATGGCAAGAGTTCTTGAGGTGGTAGAGTTTGTTCTTTTGAAACAATTTCTTAAATATTGGGTTCTTCAAAATTGTCTTGATCAAAGTCAAGAATGTGATCTTGATCAATGCCAATAGCACCTGTGGGAATATCAATATATTTCTCTTCAAAGACAAAATTTCTAACTATATCTCCATTTTGTAAACTTAACGTCCTAAAAAAATTGAGCATTTCTTGACTTGAAAATTGACTTATATGTGGGATCATAAAACTTCCAACTCTAGATTTTTTAGAATCCAATAAAATAGCAACTCATCGTCTTTAAGTCGAGTTTCTTTCCATTAGGCCTATAAAGCTTTACCTTAGCTGATCATTCCCATATATACAAATGCCTTAAACTAGACTTCTTGCATATTCAAAGTTGGGGTTTTGGCTGTTGCTTTAGTTGGAATCCTATTAAAGATATATTCTATAGTCTTGAGTGCTTTTCCCTAGAGTATTTTTGATAAGATAGAATAACAAAGCATATTCTTTATCATGTTTTATCTTTCAACAATACCATTCATAGTGGGCAAACCCCATGTAGTGTATTATAAGATGACACCGTATTCCTCTACAAACTTAACAAATGGTCTTGGATGTTGTTCACTTGAATCATCATATCTACCATATTACTCACCACAATGATTAAATCTGATGTGTTTGATCATTTTTTAAGTTGATTCTCAACTTTAGCTTTATAATTTTTGAACTAACTCAATGGTTGTGACTTTTCATGAATCATAAATAAATAGCTATCTAGAAAAAGTTTCTATGATCGTTATAAAGTATCGTTGACCATTTCAAGTAATTTTATAATGGCCCATAAATATCAATATGTAGAAGTTCTTTGACTTCTAAAGTCTTGTTTGCTCTAAACTCTTTTTATTAGTTTGTTTCCTTTTTATATAGTTAACACAAGCATCATAATTTGTGAAAATTAAAGGGTCTAAAATTTCGTCAGACACAAGTCATTTTATTCTTTATTTGAAGATATAACTTAATCTCTTGTTATATAACGCAGTCAAATTTTCACTGGTTTTCTTTTTATACCTTGTGTACTTAATTATAGATTCCTTATCCTTCTTTCTTTTCTTTCCATTGTCCTTGTTCTTAGATGTTGGGGCCATATGAGAACTCTCTATCTTATCTTACTTCATTATTTTCTCTTTCTAAATATCAATGTGAGATGAGCTCATTTAGAAACCAAGTCTCTTTCTCATAGGTGTAGCTCACATTAAACTGGCTAAACTGTGTAAAAAGAGATATCAAAACCAGATGTACCAACAAATCATCACAAAGTTTTAACCTAAGTGCTCTCCATTTGGAAGCAAGATGAGACATTTCTATGATGTACTCCTTGATATTACCTTTGTTCATTGAAATTAGACGTGTAAGAGCATACTTATTTCAGCCTTTTTGTTTTAATAAATCTCTTTTCAATATCATCGAGGAAATTCTTGTTATCTTTTCAGACATTGTTTCCCTGAATGCATTCAGAATGTAATTCTTCATATTATCATACACATGGTATTTAATCTCTCATATTTTTCTTTTTCTTTCTTTTCATAAGAAATACTCTTATCTGTTAAGGGTACATGAGAATCAAGCATTACAACAAGGTCCAAATCCATGACTCCGAGAATTATCAAGTTCTCTTTTCATGACTTGAAGTTGATGTCATTTAGCATATGAATAGAGTCGATGTTGGTAGTAATATTAGCAGTATTAATCATAATTGAATAAAAAAATGAATAAATAAAACAAGTTCAAATAAGTCTCAAAACCAAAATAATAAATTCAAACAAAGGTAAATTTCATCTCAAGATATCGAGCACTCTATTAATATTTTTCTTTAAATAAAAATATTAATTTGTAATTGATATCTTGATGTAGTAATCAAACATTGATAGTAAAAACATGTCAAATAATAAATCTTTCTTTAGACTAACTTATTGTTCAAATACAAAAATTAAATAATCATCACACATTTATTACCACAATTTTAATATGCAAAATCTAAATATTCTCTTAAATATTAATCTTCCTTTGGGCCGATTAATATTCATATAAGTTACATATACCTAACTCTTTATATTTCAAAATAAATTAATTTTCATGGGAGATATTACTACAATATGTTGTTTCAATTAATTCATACAAATATATATATATATATATAAGCATATCAATATTTAAATTTTAAGTTGTATAAAATAATTTTTTTGGTTAAAATAAAAATATAAATGATGGAAAAGACTAGTTAACTCTTATTGGATCAAAACTTATTAGGTCATAAAATTCATATCCATATTTTTAGCAATTAACCCAAATTCATATCTTTAAATCTATTAAAGTTTTCTTCAAATCTATAAAATATTTGTGTGCTTCAAAAAATAATTATTTGTGTGTTTTTAAAAAAAATTTATTACTTAAAAAATCACAAAACTTAATTTGTTACAAAAAGAAACCCTAATTATATATCAAAAGAAAATCCTACTTAACACTAGGTTCAGTCCCTAAGTAGAAAACTGCCGCCTGAACTCAATTGCTAAAACAGGTGACACCCTACATGAATCCATATTATATTAACTCATCACTTCTCTCTCTCTCTCTTTATTTCTCTCTAAGATCATGATAAACCGAAAAAAAATATTTATCAAATTTGAACATGTTTCCAAATACCAACCGCATCGAAAAAAACTTTATACTTTACAGAAAAATTTATAAATCAAATACGAGATCAAATAATAACAATTATAAATTATTTTTGTATTTGAAACTATAATTTTGGAAGACACTTACGATTATTTTTAAATCTTATAATATTAAAATCAAAATCATCAGATTTAAAAGCACTAAAATTATGATATATCCAAAATAAATTTGGTTATTAATAATTCAACATGAATAATTTCTATAAATTTGTTTCTTAATAATTTTTAAACTTTAACATATTACTTTTAAAAATTGGCTTGATCATGTGAGGCTTATTTGCTGACAATTTGTACTTTAACACAGCTTCTACCATTTAAGATTAATAAGACTTTTATTATAAAAATATCTTATTATCATAATATCAACCTTAGTCCTATACCTTTATATTATTCTTATTATTCTTTATTTTGATTGCCATATATATTCTTAATTTTATTTATATAAATGTTAATGATATAGGAAAGGATTTGCATCTAATTTTTTTTTAAATTATATATATAAGATAGTCATTAACCGTCATGTAAGAATTCTTATCAGACAATGACTTTTATTAAATAATTTTATAAGAACTTTTTAGGATGGTGACTAACTGTCGTATAAGTTACGTTAAAATAGTATTGGAACAATATTACCGATAACTTGAAATGAATTGTTTGGGTTGAGTCACGAATTAGGTTGTTCTCTTTAAGACGTTTCGCGACTCAGTCCAAATTTGTGCAAGCAAACACAGTCCCGTCGTCCCTAGGATAAAACAGCCCAAAATATTTTTCTGTCTCGAAACTTCACTGCACTGATGAAGATCGAAATGGTACACCTAGAAAAATTTGTTGCTTGGAAAACTGAAAAAATAATTTAGAATTGTTGAGAGAATATTTTTCTTAGTGAGAGGAGTTTGCAGATTGTTGTGTTAAAACTGAGAGCTGAGACCCCCTATTTATAGGTTTCAGAAACCGTGTAGCCATTATGATAATAACGGTAATATCTATGGATGAAAAGCATAACAACCATTATGAGTAATGAAGAGTAACAATCATTTTTTGAGTAAAGACGAGTAATAGCTATTTTCTGAGTAAAGATGAGTAACAATCATTTAACGGTTATATTATGAGTAAAATAAAATAACGGTTGTTTTCTGAGAGAAATATATATAACAACCATTTTCTGAGTGGAAAAGTTTTTGTAAAAAATTTTTTTTTTTTCAAAAAATAAAATGCCACCTAACTTTAGACACACGCACTCGGACATGTGTCAGTTCGACACGGCAAGGCCGGTTGGTCGGACGGACGGTGGCGGTGGCGCACGTGCGTGTGTTGTATCACATTTTCCTAGATTCTCTCCCCTTCCACAAAAGTGGGTACCCCTTGGGGCACAATCCTAATAGCTAACTCTTTATTATTTATACATTTTTTATGTAGTGTAAAAAAGGCAATGTGGGACAAGGCTCTACTAATTTTTTAATAAACATTCATCTTTTTCCAACAATCCCACACTTTAATTTTATATAAAAATAAATTTTCATCGAACAACTGATTAATTAAAAATATAAGATTGTGCATCAGCAAAAAAGTGTCTATTGACTTGAACCTTTGCATAGTGTTGATGCTTTAGAATATACTAGAGTAACTCGTAGTTTTGAACTCTATATCTAACAATCATCACACACACAACCTTTCCAAGATGTAGTTTTAAAACCCGTGCTTTACGACCATGCACGTGTATCCCAGTATAGTGAACGCTCTAGTAAATTTTGCCCAAACAATTTCCATAGGAAGCGACCACACTTTCACATTCACATAGGTGAGTTTATCAAGAGCACTCCTATAACTATGTACTCCACTCCACATAGAGTATAGAACTCATTAAGAGTTTAACAATTAACTCATCTTTTTCAATCGCTTCAGGACTTCATGCTTCTAACAGTATAAAGTGGGATTTGAAAATAGCATGATTCATCTCATATCACTTCATAACTTGTTATTATCCTTTGAAATTATTTCTTGGGATCTCCAGTTTATAAGTTGGGTTGCCATCACGAGTGACTCTTCATTCTAAGTGCATTAGTCTCATTCCTTTTGAGGTTTTGAAAACCTTCTCTCTCGGTAATCCTTTCGTCAAAGGATCTGCCAAATTTTCATCAAAATGTACATGATCCACTCTTACAGCTCCCTTAGAGAAAAATTCTCTAATAGTATTATGCTTACGACGTATCTATCGTCTCTTTCCATTGTAGTAATGGTTCTAAATCTTTGCAAAATGTCAAGGAAATGATCCTCAGTTTAAAGGATTAACTATTATAGTTGTACGTTTAAAAGTTTGTTTGTCTTGAGGTATGCCTTTTCTTAAATGTTTATTCTCTCTTATCCAAACCTCATTCTATCTTTACAAGTTTTTTAACACCTTTTGTTTTCTATCGAGATTACATTTACCTTAGTAGAGCGAGAGGCTACATGCGAACTTACAAAGTTTGGATCAATTTGGGTATATACTTTCTTTTAATTGATTCATATAAATATTTCTTGATGACACATATAGTAAACATGTTTTTTATTTCACATATAATGCATGTTTCCATAAAGTATTGGTCATACACTCAAATGAATGCATTTTTCATTGATTGTCATATGGATTTTTATATTAAGTATTTTCGACTATTTTGCATTGGTTTTTAGGTCCAACTTTTACCATCTCCATGTGGCTTGCTCAGCGAGATGGATGACAAGGTACTTAGAAAGGTCTCTTTTTTCTTATTTGAAAAAATCCCTAGTGCTTACTTGCTTTACACCTTAGAATAACTTCTTTCTATTCTTGCAATACCAATTAATCTTACCTTCTTACATTTACCATTTATGTCCCAAAAATGTTCCAGAAATGGTAAAAATTCAAAGCAACTTGGGTCTGCCAATCCTTTTGAAAGTGCACTTATTCTTGCTGATCGTTCTGTCAATATTCATGTTTGTCCTAAAGTCGAACACAAGTTTGCATACTTTTCTTGGCTTTCTCTCTATTCTTTAAATTATTCCTATAATGATGACTTCATTCGAGAGTTATATTTTTCCATTCCTCATCCTTCTACTACTAGATTATCAAATTCTTTTGTCCTTAGAAGATGTAGAATTACCTTCTCTTGGCATGATATTCGTGTTTTGTTGTCCCTTCATATTGTTTAGTTTTCTTCATTTTCTAATTTCATTTTAATTTCAAAGTATTTCTTCCTCCTATCTTTCTGAATTTGATATGGTGAATGCTCACAATTATGAAGAAATGGTTATTCATCTAGTCAGGCCTAACTACTCTTTTACTGGTAATGATCTTATTATTGGTGCCTTTCCCCTAGTCATTATCTTATTGCTATTATCAGTGTTGTTATTTATCCTCACTCACATCTTTTTTATATTCCTTCGTGCCGGGACACTAACTCTGTGCAATTCTAAACGGTGATGACATAGATCTCATATGTATGATCTTTAGAATTATCGTTTTCAGTACTATTACTCCACCATCTTCTACACTTTTCTACCTTTCTTTAATTTCCTGGTAGGCTTCCACTATGTTCAATAACATTCCGTTAAACTATTTTAGTAGGTATGTTCTTTCACACATTGATGTATCTAATAATCATGGTTCTCGATATTCTTTTACCTCCCTTACTTCCTCTTTTTCTATGAATACTGCTTAGTCAACTGTTGTGAGTCTACTCCTTTATCTTCCATCTCTCTTGATCTAGAGTCCAAAACTCTCCTTTCTACTATTTTTTTAGAGTTATAGACTTTGAATAGGAATGTCCTTGATATGCATCATCTTTAAGCTTTCTCTCAGGTTTTTATGGCTTCTTATCATCCTGTGGTTCCTCCTTTTTATAGCTAACATATTTTCTCAACCTCTATCGAACCACGTCCTACCCTTGCCAAACCTCTTTGTTTTGGTGTTTCTTCCCTTGGATCCTGGTTTAACATGTTTACTGTGTATGGTGGAGATGAGTTCTTTCTTCCTTTTAAGATTGATCACTTGTTTGGTCAATTTACCAACAATGTCCTCAACCATCATTTTTCTACTTCCCAACCATTTTCTCTTTCTAATGTTGGATAGTCTTCTCGTAGTGGTGTTCTAGAATTGATGATGCAGGAGAGGGAGATGGAGAGTGTTGATCATTTTTATAAATTTTTTGTTTGTTAATTTATTTTTTATTGCTTTAGTTTATTTCTAAACTTTTTAGTGTAAAATAAAGTTTGTTTAATTAATGTAAGTTTGATATTGTTCCTTTTCTTGTTACTCAGTTTATTTTCTTTAAATTTATAAATTGTGTTGGTCTTCCTTTAGTGTTATCTCTTATCTATTCAATCTCTTTACGTTTGACTTTCAATATAAAAATGGGGAAGAAATTTCTATGCAAAAAAATATATTTGTTGCCATATAGTGTGTTACATGGATTTTGAGTGTAGGATTGCAATACATATTGTTGTTTGCCTTTATGCATTTATTAGGAGTGTTATATGAAGTCAAGGGGACCTATGCATACTTTCATGTGGTTGTACGTGCCTATCATTATGTACATGTGTAGGTTTAATGTGATAGTATATGGGTTGACGACATGTTGTTTATACATGATGCATTCATAGGTTATATGTTTGTTTCATGTGTGCAGATTATAAGTGTATAGTGAAGTCCTTGAGCTGCAGATTTATTGTGAATAGTGGTGCCAAGTTCCTCACGTTTTTGAGTGACAAAGGACTAGATGGGTTCATTCACGAAGAAGGATGGAGAACTCAAGATAGATGCACTTGATGTTGGTATGTCTTTTGAGTTTTAGTGTGTGTTATTATGATGCTCATAGGAATAAAAAAACTCTAGAAAATCTTCATGATCATCTCATATTTGATGAGTATATGTACCTAGTTGTGTAATGTTTTGACATAAAAAGCCAAAAAGGGAGAATGTAAGTCTTATTGTACTCATGCTTATATGTTCGCTTGCCATGTATAAAACATGGTATTTGTTTTATATTACTTAGTGTATTTGGCTTCCTTTGTGTAAGGTTAGTTACTGTGGATTAGTAATTCACACACACACATATAGTTAGGTATACTTTGTAAGCAAGCATGTTTACACACACCATGGGTTGGTTTTCATTGTATGTGATAACTGTATTTTATATAGTTATTTTCATCTATTTTATTAATTATAATTGTTATTTCTTGATATTTTTAGTTAATTTTAAATGAAATAAATTAATATTTACTGTTTATTTTTAAGGAATATATTTTTAAGAAAATTAAATAATTTGAATCGAAAAAGTACTTAATTACAAATTTATTCTAAAAATATAATTTAAAATAAAAGAGTCCTTAATTGCAATTAACAAAAGTCTAAAATATAATTTGAATTAAAATCAGGCTTAATTGTAATTAACAAAAGTTTAAAAGTTAATTTAAATTAGAAAAGGGCTTAATTGTAATTAAAGAAAGTTAAAAAGTTAATTTGAATTAAATTGGAGGGCTAAAATGTAATTAAGAAAAGTTTAATTTTCTGCGCAGGAAAGAAGTCCACGTGCCACGTGCACCGTCAGATCAGACTATCAATGATGATGATCAACGCGTGTATTACCAACCTGATGAACGAAAACCGGCATCGCCGATCTTCGCAAATACTTTGGTTTTAATATTTATAAAACTCTCGCAAGTGCACGAATCATTTCGTAGAAAATGATAAGTATACTCCCAAGGTCGATCTAAGGAAGGAATGTATGTGGTTTTTAATTTATTATTCAAACTTTTAAAAACGAAATTAAATCCTAAACATCCTGTCACGATATTTTGGGGTTTTGTGTTTTTAATCTACTTACATAAAAATAAACATAGATTCAATAAACATTTATGCAAATTTTATCATTTATAATGGCGAAGTATTTATGGATATAATAACTAAGTTAATTATGCTTGCTCATATTATCTAGGTTATTAAAGATATGAATTGATATTTATTGATTCTCCCTTTTTTGTATGAATACCACCTTTGGTGGGGTTAGATATTCTTTGTTAACTAAACAAATCAATTAACACCTATGGGTGGGGTTGATAACTAATTTGCCTCATTAAATTAAATCCTTTTTCTAAGAGATTGAAAATGAACCATTTAAATGCCACCTTTGGTGGGGTTAGACAGTTTAAACTTTATTCAAGGTGTCCAAATTAAACCTAAGAATTTAGCTATCCGAGTACTAACTTTCAAGTTTTAAAACCACTACCGAAAACATGTTGTTAATACATTTTCAGATAATAATTCTTATAAAAACTTTTGAAATAGAGCTTCACTCTAACTACCGGGCGATTGTACCATCAAATAAAAGAGCACTACTCTAAAATCAGACCGGATAACTAAACCTTAAAATCTAATTTTCAGGTTTAAGTTTGTAATGAAAAATAATATATTTCTCTCTAACATTCTTAATATAAAATCATGAATAAAAATAAAATCAATTCATTTTAGAGATTTTTACCTATTTAATATTTCGCAAGCATAACAACGTCATTATTACATCATGTTTACTAAATAGCCAGCACAGTTAAATTTAACCACAGACAAATTAAATATAACATGTAAGAATAAAGCATAAAAATAACTGTAAAGAAAATAAAATCCTTACAGAACTTCGACGCTATTCCCGTTGCTGGAAAAACTCCAAGCGAAATTTGCACTCCCATTTATTGAATCAAAAAGCTAAAATATTACAAAAACATAACTAGTTCTTCCCTAAAAAGGGAAGAACTCTAAAACTAAGAGAAATTAACTAAGAAAAGCTAAAAACTAAGAAAACATAAGAAAAACTAAGAAAAACTAAAGAATCCTAAAAATCTAAGAAAAGAGAGAAAAGAATGTATTTGGAGGTGTTTTTTAGGTGTGATTTGAAGTGAAGGGAAGGGGGGTATTTATAGGTGAGGATGGAGAGAAAAAGTAGAGAAAAAAATGTTAAAAAAATGTAAAAACGCGGATTATTGATTGCTGACGTCATTTGATGACGTCAGCATGACATGGGCGGCTGCACAGTACCGGGTATGAACAGTGCCGAGTCTGATGAACAGTACGCGCGGATGAACAGTGCCGAGTCTGATGAACAGTACGCGTGGATAAACAGTACGCGCGGATGAACAGTACGCGCGGATAACAGTACCCGCGGATGAACAGTACCCACGGATGAACAGTGCCGCGCGCTGCTGCTTGGGGCGGTGCTGGGCGCTGGGGCGCGGCGGCCGGGCGGCGCGGCGGCGCGTTTTTCTCCTTTTTGACCCATTTTGTCCAATTTTTCCATATTTGTCGACCTTTCCGCATTTATTTATTAATATATTTGTGATGTATTGCTTCCAGTATTCCTCTTTGAGTTTTTAAGTTGCGTTTTTAAGCCAAAATACCTGAAAAACAATAAAAATACCCGTGATTCCAAAAAAGACAAATTTATATAAATATATGATAAAACATATAAATATATATATTTTTAATCAATTAATGTGCATAAAATCATGGTTATTTTAGTGCTTTTTGAGCACTCATCACAACCCCCAACCAGCTTCTTGCTAGTCCCTTAGCAAGAGAAGCGATAAAAACTAAAAATTAAACTATCCTAAATCACTTTCGTGGATTGAAACCGTTGCATTTAGCCTATGCAACAAGCCGTTAAACCCCTAGGTTGCCCTAGTGGACGAGTTTGAGTCTCGTGAGGGTTTTCAGTAATGATACCCACAAACATTGAACTAACTGTAAAAATCAAAAGAAACTATAAAAACAATCAAATCAAAAACTACAATTACAACACAATCAATAATTAATTTAAGAATAAAAGAAAACAACATATCACAAAAATATCTCATACTTTTTAATCTCCTTTAAGATCATAATTAAAATCTCAAGCATAAGTTATTTTAATCTCTTTAAACAATCATGATTTTATTATAATAATTAGTCGAAAATCATTTTCATATTTCATTTCAAAAATGTATCAATTTAATTTTACCCAATTTCAGTGTCATGAATCAGAATTCGCTTCGACTCTATTCCTCACAAGTCAATACTCTCAAAGCATTGAATCCTATGGGTTCAAACACTCATACTAATTTATATGCGAAAGAGTTGATGTATAGAAATGAACTAATAGGTTCGCATATGTATAAAGAATAAAGGCTCAAAGTGTTATTTTAACATTGATCTCATGAAAGGAATCGAATGTATAAATTATAAAGATATCATATATAAAAATTATTTTAATGCATAAATCAAACTCATTAAGAAAGAATTTCAAGATATATGCTTTTTATAAATGAAGAAATTGCAATGACTTTTTAGGGAATTACTTCCTATATATTTCTTTTGTATTTAGCCTTTACTCACAACTTTGTAGGCAATGTGGGTCATAGTATGTAGATGATACTATAATTTTTTTATCTCTCTATTTTTTTTTCTGAAGATATTTTTTTTTTCAATATATGTATTTTTTTAGAGAGTCAACCCATGTACAGATTGTACATTTTTTTGGATTTTGGTGAGTGGTTAATTTTGTGGCTTTTCTGTTTGATCTTGGTTTAGGTAACCCCAGATATGTCTTTTTGTTTTTGTAGCAGTCATGCATAAATGAGATATAAGCATATACTATGAATTTCTACTCAAATCATTTAATCTAAACAAAAATAATAAAAAATATATATGATACTCTATTAAGATGAGAAAAAAATTCATACATTCAATGCTAATACCTATAGAGATCATCTAAAAATTTGAATAAATAAGAAATGTGTTTGGAGTAGAAAAAATATATTTCACTCTGAATAAAAGAATTTAGGCTCAAATTATATCTCACAAGGGTAGTCTCCACTAAAAAAAAATTCATAAACACCGATTTTGGGTTTAATATAATTTCCACATTTTATCAAGAAATACTAGTTATGACAAAAACTAACTAATTATCAAAAATAATTACAAAATATTTCATGATATGTTTTCAAAAATTAATCTAACAGTACAAAAGACTTAATTATTTACTTAAATTTGATTTAAAGAAATGATAAATTTTTGTGAGAAAATATTTAAATTGTTTTTTTTTTTTTTTAATTTTTAAATTGTTAAATCTTTTTTTTTTTTAATTAAGCATGGTAACTTTTCACCACCCCCAACCTAGAACTTACATTGTCCTCAATGTAACAACTGTAAATTAAAGATAAAGAGAAAAGAGAAGAAAGATTACCTATTTCCTGAGAATGTGTAAGTAGTAATGGAGAAATGCAGGTGCATCCATCATATTCATTATTAAAGTGTATACAGACAGATCGCTGTAAACTTCTAACATCTCAACAAATATTTTTAGTTTTAACAATTTAAAAATTATTAAACTAAAATGAACAATCAAATTAAGTAAATAAAATAAATAACAGAAAATTACCTAAAATGATGGGTTGCCTCCCATCCAGCGCTTAGTTTAAGGTCTTAGCAAGACGTAACTTGGGGATTGCCTCTTAAGTAAACTCAATGTCCCCTCATCATTGAGTCAATCATACCTACAAGTAAGACAATGTTGTCTACCTATACTGTTTCAAACATGCCCTATTGACTTTTAAATTTTTCTGTACCAAAAACTAAGGGCATGCTTGAGGGTTTTAGATAACCCACATCTAGGTGCAAATCAAATAATTAAGGCATCATAACACAATTGTACCTAGATCAAGCAAAGAAACTAACTCTTGAGATTAAAACTTTAAAATTTTTGAGATAGTTTCAATTTTTTTTTTTTTTTTTAAGGTTTAAAATAACATAATTAGTATTAACCAAGAGTGCTCCCAGGAAAGAATGGTGGGGCAAAGGCTCCTTAAATACCATCCTCCTAGACAGAGCAACGTTCCCAGGAAAGACTAGTGGCACAAAGGCTTCCAAGAACTAGTCTCCTAGACAGAACTCCCTTAGATCTTTACTTTTCATGCTATTAAAATTAAGTTAATTAAGTTCAGTTAAGTAAAAATCTAAGTTAATTAAGTTAATGAAAATCTAATTTAATTAAAAAGTTAAGTTGGTTAAGTAAAAAAAATATCTAAATTAATTAAAAAAAACTAAGTTAATCAAAGTTAATTAAAAAGTTCAAGTTAATTAAGTTAAGTTAATTAAAAAGCTAAGTTAAAAATCTAAGTTAGTTAAGTTAAAAAAAAATCTAAGTTAATTAAAAAGTTAAGTTAATTAAGTTAAGTAAACTAAAAATCTAAGTTAATTAAGTTAATGAAAAATCTAAGTTAATTAAGTTAAATAAAAATTAAGAGAGAAATAAAAAAAAATAAAAAAAAATAAAAAAATAAAATTAAAATTGATATAAAATAAAATAAAATAAAATAAAATAAAGTAAAATAAAATAAAATAAAAATAAAATAAACAAAAATAAAATAAAATAAAAATAAAATCAAATAAAAATAAAATCAAATTGAAAAAGGAAAAGGAAAAGGAAAAGGAAAATAAAATAAGAATAAAAATTGATTTTTTTTATTTTGTTTTTATTCATTTTTATTATTACTTTTATTAAAATAAAATTAAGATTTTAAATAAAAATTAAAATTAAATTAAAATTAAAAAGTAAGCTTTATTTTTTTTTTAATTTTTTTTTACTATTCATGAACGGTAATTTTATTTTACTATTTACATTATATTAAAAAAATTTAAGTTTTTAATTTTTAATTTTTTTTTTACAATTAATGAACGGTAATTTTATTTTACTATTTACACTATATTAAAAAAACTTCAGTTTTTATTTTTAATTTTTTTTTTACTATTCATGAACGGTAATTTTATTTTACTATTTACATTAGAGTATTTATTTATTTTTATCTTAAAATTTTAAAATTTTAATTTTTTTTTACTATTCATGAACGGTAATTTTATTTTACTATCTACGCTATAAATTTTATTTATTTATTTTTAACTTCAAATTTTTTTGTTTTTTTGTTTTTTTTTTTTTACTATTCATGAAGGGTAAATTTTTTTACTTCAAATTTCAAATTTCTAAATTATTTTACAATTAAAAAAAAATTAATTTTTAATTTTTTTAATTTTTTTTAATTTTTTTTTTTAATTTCTTATGAAATTTGAAATTTGATTATTATTTTTTCTATTAAAACAAAAAAAATCACAATTATTTACAGCACAAAAATGTTTTTAATATTTTGATAAATAATTTAAAAATCGCTATTCCTTCCCCGGCAACGGCGCCAAAAACTTGATGAACGAAAACCGGCATCGCCGATCTTCGCAAATACTTTGGTTTTAATATTTATAAAACTCTCGCAAGTGCACGAATCATTTCGTAGAAAATGATAAGTATACTCCCAAGGTCGATCTAAGGAAGGAATGTATGTGGTTTTTAATTTATTATTCAAACTTTTAAAAACGAAATTAAATCCTAAACATCCTGTCACGATATTTTGGGGTTTTGTGTTTTTAATCTACTTACATAAAAATAAACATAGATTCAATAAACATTTATGCAAATTTTATCATTTATAATGGCGAAGTATTTATGGATATAATAACTAAGTTAATTATGCTTGCTCATATTATCTAGGTTATTAAAGATATGAATTGATATTTATTGATTCTCCCTTTTTTGTATGAATACCACCTTTGGTGGGGTTAGATATTCTTTGTTAACTAAACAAATCAATTAACACCTATGGGTGGGGTTGATAACTAATTTGCCTCATTAAATTAAATCCTTTTTCTAAGAGATTGAAATGAACCATTTAAATGCCACCTTTGGTGGGGTTAGACAGTTTAAACTTTATTCAAGGTGTCCAAATTAAACCTAAGAATTTAGCTATCCGAGTACTAACTTTCAAGTTTTAAAACCACTACCGAAAACATGTTGTCAATACATTTTCAGATAATAATTCTTATAAAAACTTTTGAAATAGAGCTTCACTCTAACTACCGGGCGATTGTACCATCAAATAAAAGAGCACTACTCTAAATCAGACCGGATAACTAAACCTTAAAATCTAATTTTCAGGTTTAAGTTTGTAATGAAAAATAATATATTTCTCTCTAACATTCTTAATATAAAATCATGAATAAAAATAAAATCAATTCATTTTAGAGATTTTTACCTATTTAATATTTCGCAAGCATAACAACGTCATTATAACATCATGTTTACTAAATAGCCAGCACAGTTAAATTTAACCACAGACAAATTAAATATAACATGTAAGAATAAAGCATAAAAATAACTGTAAAGAAAATAAAATCCTTACAGAACTTCGACGCTATTCCCGTTGCTGGAAAAACTCCAAGCGAAATTTGCACTCCCATTTATTGAATCAAAAAGCTAAAATATTACAAAAACATAACTAGTTCTTCCCTAAAAAGGGAAGAACTCTAAAACTAAGAGAAATTAACTAAGAAAAGCTAAAAACTAAGAAAACATAAGAAAAACTAAGAAAAACTAAAGAATCCTAAAAATCTAAGAAAAGAGAGAAAAGAATGTATTTGGAGGTGTTTTTTAGGTGTGATTTGAAGTGAAGGGAAGGGGGGTATTTATAGGTGAGGATGGAGAGAAAAAGTAGAGAAAAAAATGTTAAAAAAATGTAAAAACGCGGATTATTGATTGCTGACGTCATTTGATGACGTCAGCATGACATGGGCGGCTGCACAGTACCGGGTATGAACAGTGCCGAGTCTGATGAACAGTACGCGCGGATGAACAGTACGCGCGGATGAACAGTACCCGCGGATGAACAGTACCGCGCGCTGCTGCTTGGGGCGGTGCTGGGCGCTGGGGCGCGGCGGCCGGGCGGCGCGGCGGCGCGTTTTTCTCCTTTTTGACATTTTTGACCTTTTTGTCCAATTTTTCCATATTTGTCGACCTTTCCACATTTATTTATTAATATATTTGTGATGTATTGCTTCCAGTATTCCTCTTTGAGTTTTTAAGTTGCGTTTTTAAGCCAAAATACCTGAAAAACAATAAAAATACCCGTGATTCCGAAAAAGACAAATTTATATAAATATATGATAAAACATATAAATATATATATTTTTAATCAATTAATGTGCATAAAATCATGTTTATTTTAGTGCTTTTTGAGCACTCATCACAACCCAACAAAAAACGATTGGATGCAAGTTTTCTGGTTGCACATTGCTCGGTGCGTCGTGTGGGGCCCACCTGTTGCACAAGTCACGCGTGTAGGGTCTGCTGCGCAAGCCATTTCCTATATATTATTTCAGCAAATAAGGAGATGACACGTGGTATGTGTTTCGTTAAAAGAAAAACACAGAAACGGCCCCCGATCCCAGCATTTTCTACATGCGCCACGTGTCCTCGATGGAAATAATCCTATGTGATGCGTCTTCGTTCGCTCTCTCTTCACAGTGCATAATTGCATGCCACGTGTCCCATTATATCTTGCAGCGAATCAAATGGAAACACGTGGTAGTATGAATTGAAACAAAAAAAAGCAGTGGCGCATGTTCCCTTATTTTGCGATATTTATATTTTAAATGCATGAGTACGTGTTTCAAGCCTCTTGTCTCCCACACAGAATTTATTATTATTTTCGATACGTTATTTTGTCTCACGCGTGTAGAAAAATATATTTGTTTTTTTAGAGATTTGATGTTATAAATAGGGGATTATTGTGATAAATTTAGAGATTCTTTTTTGGGGTTCATTTTTAGGAGACTTGAACTGTGGTACACGTAGAAGCCATATTTGGCTTCTGTTGTGTTCTGGATGTGCCAAAAATTTAGGAGCAGAAATGTTTTAATTTTCTTTGTGTTCTTGGCTAATATTCCTTAAGTGTTGTAATTTAATTTTTCTAGGGTTGCGTTTTATCTAAATTTATGAACCTTGAGTTTAATTATTTTTGAATGATTTATAAGAATTTTAATTTGTTTATTCTATTTGTGCTTAATGCTTTTGATTATTGGAAAATTTATCAAATGATCTGTGGCACTTAAATAAACTTGGAAGATGCATTTTTGTGTATATTGCTCATGGATAGAATAACATGTATATATGAAGGATAAGAATATACCTTTATCGTATGCGTGGCCATTTGAAAACTTAGAACGTAATGAATCTTGGTGAATTTAATTCTCATAGGAATATAGTGAATTAATTTAACGAGGTGTGTCTATACAGAGCTTAGAAGAGATGTATGGATAAAATTAGAAGTTTTCGGTTGACAAATTAAATTTACTAAAAAAATATAAATCAAGAAAAAATAATATGATTCGTGTGGATTAATTTGGTGAAAAACTACAATCCTAGAATTCTTTTATTTTTTTATAAAATTGTTAGTTAACTTTTTCCAAATCAACGATTATTTTGGATAAAATCAGAGTGAAATAATTTTAGTACTCAACAAACTGTAGTAACAAATCTCCGTGAGAACGATACTTTACTTATCAAATTTTATTACTTGTGACCGTGTATACTTGCACATTTTATGTTCTCCTAAAAGAGACAATAGTATGCATGCTAGGTTGAGAGTGTTGGTTTTTGGCGAGAGAGCATGCGAGCTATCAAGAATTTTTACTCATTGTTTTTGGGTTGTTTTGGGTGTGGGTATTTGTGGATTTTACTCAGAATTTTTGGAAACAAAAAATTATGACATTTTACACACCTTACTATTAAGCTCACCAATAAACTCGCCAGGGGTGGTAGCGAGGTTATGGAAAGGTGGAAAATTCGAGTGCTATAAATACCTCATTCATTTCTCTTTTCTTTATCCCTTGTTTAAGAACTAAAACTCTGCCAAAATTTGCTTTGAGATGTTTATCTGCTATCAAAATTATTGTGGAGAGACTATATTTGAGTGTGGGTTGCTTAGTGAGTTTAGTAATTAAATCACAGGTTGTGTACTACGTGATTTGATAGTGTGTCTCTCGTACATAATTTGATTGTAGTGATGGATTGTGTGTCCCATAAGAGTGCAAGTTGATACACTTCTAATTATATGAGTTTTATTTTGGTTCTTATGGTCAAATTAAATCTGAGCCATCATATGGAGTCAAATAGATGCATCATAGTGTGCCATGTGTCAACATTTGAAATCAATATGTGAATAGTGAACAATGCATGGATTGGCACGAAAGAAGTCACGTCGTTTCGTTCGTTAGCTGAAGAAGCATTGAAGGACGTGTCATTTGTCCCATTGGCTAAAGGAGCGATGCATGGGTTCATTTCCAACTGGCACTAAGGGTTCTAAAATAGTGCCATTTTGGGCACTTGATTGCTATGTGCATTCACATTGTTAGCTAAATCCATATTTCGTTCCAAGTATATCCACCTATCAAATAAAATTAATAAAAAATCCAAATAAATCTCAAAAAATTCCAAAAATTCTAAAACATTATATTTTTCTCATAAAATATGCAATAAATAAATTATAATACATGAGAATAATAAAATAAGTATAAATATGTAGATTTTAATAACTTCAAATATGTATAAATTATCCCTTATCGACTATGCAAGGCCAATCATTAGCACTTCTATTTCTTGCATACATTTGAAAAAACTACTCAAAATCACTTGATTTTGGGTAATGTTTCATTTTTTTTACCAAAATTAGTTAGAGGTAAGGCTTACCACAACAATGGTAGGCCTTATATTAGCCCGGTTTTGGTAAAAAATGGAATTCATGGTAAGGCATTAGCCTAATGTGGGAAGGAATTTGTCCAATGTGGGAAGGCTTATTAATGACATCTAGTGTTTTGGTAAGACTTGTCACGATAAGGCAATGCCTTACTATAATAGTGGTAAGCCTTATATTGAAGGGATTTTGGTAAAAAAAAATGAAATTCTTGGAAAGGCATTGGCTTAGTATGGGAAGGCTTACCACTAGCATTTATTGTCATGGTAAGGCATATCATGACAAGGCAATACCTTACGAAAATAGGGATAACCCTTACCTCAGGGTAATTTTGATAAAAAATGAAATTTAACCCAAATACCCTATTAGTTTGGAAAATCACTCCATAAAGTTGGAAGAAGGTAGCTATGAATTAAGAATTAAGATGGCTACTCAACTTGAAGAGTTGGCCAAGCAAATCACACTCCTCACCTCATAAAATGCACCAAATCAAGTGGTATGTGGAGTTTGTAGCATTTATGGACATAGTGCTAATACTTTTCCTTTTGTTATTTATTCAAATATAGGTACTATTTAAAAGCAAGTTCTCTCAATGGATGGGTACCAACCTAAACCTAGGAATGAGTCTATGCAAACATATATAACCAATAGTGGAGGAATAATTTCAATTTCTCATAGAGGATAACTTGAATGATTTCATTCAAGTAAGTAGGGATAGTGACATGAAGAATAATTAAAGGATGGATTCTTTAGAGGCTTCTATGAAGAGAGTAGATGTGCAAGTGGGAGAACTTGCTTACAACATACAGAGGAGAGAGAAAGGAAAGCTTTCCAGTTAATCGAAATAAGTGAATGCTATAACTATCCATCAAAGTGGTAAGGTTTTAAACAATACTTATTTTACTAAAATTGTTAATGATTTATCACTTGATGTAGGAAATATAGATAGGGAGCAAGAAAATCTAAAGGAAGTAAAAGCTAAGGATGATAAAGTCTTAAAGCATTCTGAAGAAAATAAGGAAAATCTTGAGAGTCAATTGACCCTCCCATGCTACATAAGTCATCTCATCCTTATAGACCTTCTATTCCATTTCTACACTATTTGAAAGACACCAAACAAGATAAATTATTTCCCAAACTTTTTAATTTACTTTCAAAAGTTAACATAAATCTATCTATTTTGGATGTTATCAGGAGTATTCCTTCATACCAAAATTTTTCAAGGCCCTGATCTTCAAAAAGAGAATATATGAGGAGGATGAGAAAATATTGGTGTCAAAATTTGCTAGTCAAGCTTAAGCCAACAACAATGTCCCTTTAACTTACTGATAGGTGTATTAGACATCCAAAGGGAATAATAGAGGATTTAATGGTATAAATAAAGAGTATAATTGTATCAGTTGACTTTGTAGTAATGGAGATAGAATACACCCCATCTAAAGACAAATAGCATACCATTCTTCTTGTTTGGCCATTTATGGCCATAACCAACACAAATATTGATGACAAATAGGGAAATTATCCATGATAGTCTTAGGAAAGACTATAAACTTTAAAGTGTTTAAATCTTCTCCCACTTCTTCTATTTCTACTGTTAATGAATGTGTTGCTACTAATTATAATGTCTCTTATATTTGTGACATTTATTTTCAGGAAAACATTTGTAATAAAATTGATTATTCATATACATATAGGATGGTGAAGGAAACACTAATAAACATAATTCAGAATGATGCCTATAAAGAATGCATTATGTATTGCCATGACTACTATGATTTTTTCAAATTGATGCCCTTTCTAATAGTAATTTGTATAGCCATGCTTCCTTCTAGGGTTATGGAGAATCCAAAAAATCCTACTAGGGGGTTGTCAATAGTTTGACTAGGCATATGAACTTTATAACTTTGTATGCTTTTAGAGAACAAGACGTCAATTGAGTTGCCTATGTCAATAAACATTCTATGCAAGTTTATATTTTCCATTAAGAAGGTGATTACCAATGCATCAATATGGGGATGAAGTAATCTATGTGCTTTCTTTTATGAGAAAGTTATCTCTAAGCTTGTCATTTTAGAGCCTTTGATTGAATCGTGCATTGAGGCGTTATGGATGGCTTCTTGGCTTGCATACTTGGTGTGTGCCTTATAGGGATTATTAAAGTCTCCCCTTATGGCTTCACTTTTGCTACTAATAAGGTTCTTAATTTCATTAACTCTTTTATTAAGTGTCCTAAGTCCCTGTGGAACTTAAAGTATTGGTTTTTATTTCAACCAACATCCTTTAGTTTCTTGGGTCAGTATATTATGTACTGTCGTTCAACTTGCATAAAGAATGTATCCTTAGGAATAGTCAAGGAAGCATAGGTACAAAATCTCATGCCAGTGTAGCCTGAGCTTTGTCCTCTGTTTTTCTTATATTTGTGGTCTTTTAAGCACATTTTGCTTCAAGGGAGTTTAGGCTCATTCATGCCCTTGTACTTTATTTCTAAAGTCTCTTTAGCTAGAAAGTCATTGATTTTCCTATTGTTGGCCATCTCTTCGAGGTTAGTATATGTGTTGACAAATTGAGTAGTCTCTATGTATGTAGTTTGATGCATAAGGGTGAATAGTCAATTTTAAGAGTACTTTAAATTGTTTAAGATGTCATAAATTATTATGTAGTAAGAAAGACCTAGAATATTATAGATTGTAATGTTTACTAAGATCTATTGAAGAAACATTTAATGCTTCATCTTTCTCGTTGTTTAGAGTTATCATATGTTCTTTGTTTACCTCATTCTCTTTCCTAAGAAATGGGAAACAAATTATTTTTTAAACTCAATAAATGAGGCAATTATGTTAGGCTTAAGGATATGGTACAAGCTCATGCTTTTTCAATGAATGTGAGTTAGAGTGCTCGACACTTGATTTCATTATTGTAGGCATATAGGTCCATCTAACCTTTAAAGTTCTTATGGTGGTCCATCAGTTCCTTGGTACCATCATAAGTTCCTATGGTAGGCTTTTTTAATTTATTCGAGAATGGGATAGTCCTAATTTTTGGCATGAATGAGGACTCAGTAAAGACCAAAATGTTTGAGATTCTACCTCTATTCAGTATTTGTTGTACGTCTTGCAATTGGATATCTAATCAATCAATGGTAGGGCGGATAAATATTGGTATGTCCACGTATTGATTGTCCTTATAGTGGCCATTAGCCATTAAGGCTATATTATTTGCATGAATAGCCTGTATTGAATTACCATGCTTGTAAGCTATAAGATGCTCAAGCAGTTTGGATAGGATAGGTATTAAGTGGTCTAAGATGGATGAACAAAGGGATATGGTACGGGTTACTATGGTTAGGTGGATCTAGACTATATGAGTTTGTTTGTACCATTTCATTAGGTCTTTTTAGAGAATATCACATCTTTGATCTGAGCCTACCTAGCTATGGATCAGATGTTATGCACTATGGTCATTGGAAGATGCAGTATGGACATGTTCTAGTTCATGGGCCTTTGTAAGTGCTCTAGGATGGTATAGAACATATTCTCTATAGTGTTCAGGTGAGTTTTTTTCCATGCCTTCTATTATTGATCCACCTAGGTTACTATGGATGTTACAAGTATAAGGTCGGTAGATTGGGTTAATGGGTACATGACTTGTTGGATATGAGGTGGGACTTCATTATCCCTTATAGAAGCTTAGCTATTTGAATCAAGAGGTTGATTCATTTTGGAAGGAAGAGAGCCCAACTTCCTAAAGATCATGTAGAATGCTATTTTTTTCTTGGAGAAGTTTTTTTAACTTTTAAGATCTTATTTTAAAGATTGCTTAGTTTAGAGCTTGAAAGAATACTAAAAAATATTTTTTTATCTCCAGTTTTTATACAACTTGTAAGGTATACGAATGTTGGCGATATTCATGAACAAATATTTAAATGTAAACTAGTTTGGAAGCATATTTTCATGTCTGCTATTCAAGTCGGAGAAACTTTGAAGCTTCAAGTTAATATGTTTTAGAAATGTACTTTTTCTTAAACATGTTAGAATACATATTATACACTTAGGAACATTGGTATATATATTGGTTGATTCAAAGAAGTGGTAGGTTGATCGATAAAAGGGTTAGATTGATCAAGGATCGATCTTATATGATTTATGTCCTCTTAAGTTGATTTTTAAATTTGCATAGATCAATCAAAGTTGGATTCAATCAATTAAGAACTAGATCAATTGAGAATCGATCATGTTTGATATACCTAGTCTCAAGTTAACTTTAATCATTGCTAGAAAGATAAAAAAAAATCATTTGAATCGAGCCTAGACTGGATCGATCGAGCATATAGGTTTAAAATTAAAACCTAATATTATTTTACCATATTGTTCTTATTAATTATTGCTCTCATAATTATTTAATGGATAGAATGATAATTTCCCTTTAACCTAGCATTTGGGTTTCATCTTTTCTATATAAACAACCTAATGCTTTATATTTCAAATAACCACACACATTCTACTCATCTTGTTCTTTTTCCCTCAATATTTTTTATAAAAACTAAATCATATTTTGTTAGGCCCATTCTTGATTTAATCTATCAAACATTATATGATTAATAAGTTTATTTATTTTCAAATAAAGTGATTCAACTTTGTTATATAGTTTACTAGATTTTTTAAATTAACTAATTTATTCTTGAATCTTCTTACTAGGCTTTTTCATTATTAAATTTAAAGAAAAAAGAAAATATAATAAAAAGCCAATACAATTCAAGTTAGAAATATGTATTAAAATTAAAGTCTTGGTCGATTGATCAATCTAACATATGCTCGATCAATCGAGTACATATTTTGATCGATCCATCAATCCTCAATTAATCTAGTCAATTAAATAATTAATTTTGGATGTTTTAAAATAAGTAGATCGGTTCTTGATCGATCTGCATAACTCAATTGTTCTAGATATGTCTAGATCAATCGAGTAGCCTAATCTCAAAATGTTCCTACATGTCAAATTTGAAATCTAATGTACATAAGAATAAAAATATGCCTAAATTGTGATCGTTGGAGCTCGATAGTTTCTTCATCTTAAAAATATTCTTGAAGGATACATCTAAAATTACATTGGTACATTTTGTTCATGAATATCGCCAATCTCCCCCTTCAGAATATTTGTATGACAAAACCTCTCTTTCACTACATTAATTCATAAGAAAATTAATTTTTTACATAGTAGTACTATCCTATGATCCGGTAAAACTATATTTACTTGAATCTTGAAAGCTTGTGTTTACACTGAAAGTTAAAAACATAAATACCCAAACAACTTTTCTTGAAAGACTCATTATTTATTAGTTCAATGTATATAACCATAAAAAAGTGAAGAATATTCATAAGAGTTAGTAATCATAAAATAGAAATTTAAAAAATAACTCCTCTATGTTTTATATTTCCAAAAATAATTTTCAAACTTGATTCTCCCCTCTTAAATTAACTCTCCCCTTTTATATATTTTCAATTACCTTTCAATAATCTCTCCATCTTCTTGTCATAACGATAAATAATAGAATCATACATGAATGACAAAAAAGTTAAGAAAACAAGCAGTGTATTTAATGACTGCAAAAAGGAATACACATTCTGAAAAGCTCATTAACAATCAAAATAGAGAGCTAAGAATAATATATTTTCAAAAAAAGAATAAACTCCCCCCCTAAGTTTTACGACTTTCTTAAATAAATTAGAATAAAACAAAAATTTATAAAAATTGATATATATATATATATATAATATTTTTTGAACCGAGGGTAATAGATTTAGCTTAACATGATACAACCATACATACAAATAATAAAATTAATTTTGTTCAATGTGTGACTATCCATTGAGAACATAAATATACGTAGCCAATACACACACAAAAATACTAAAACATATATTGATAGTCATCAAAAGTAACATAAATATCAAAAGTACAATAGTATGTCAATTAGTCTATTTATGATCAATTATGGAAGATTCAAAGAAAAGACTATCACCTATCATAAAAAAAATTACAGTTAAACTGATATAGTGTGAGTGATTGGTTATTTATTTTATTTTTATATAATCATTTATAGATCTTTCTTTTTATGCATGTAAAAGTTTTATATTTTTTACAACAATTTCTTTTATCATATTATTTTTCTCGTTATAGTCTCATCCAAATGCTATATTGCTGAAACAAATATGAATAGATTTCAACAACAAATAAAATAAAATAAATAGTAATAACTAAATGTAAAAATAAAGATAATACCAATATGAAAAATATTATTCATATACATGCATATTCATCAGTAAAACAAAATATATAAATAATACATTATACAATAAATTTATAGACTGAATTATGTTTCACCTTAGTAAAATTATAATCATTTCACAATATAATTATTTTTATAACAATTCTTTGGATACTTTATTCCAAAGAAATAAAAAAAATTATTATCATTAATAAAAGGAAAGAAATACTTCTCAAGTTTTGATTACAAATGTGGATTTTGGAAAATAAGATTGAATGAGAATGTAAAAAATTAACGCCATTTAGTTACCCCTAAGGACAATTCCAATGGATTGTTGTATCATTTGGACTAAAACAAGCTCCAAGTATTTTCCAAAGATATATAGATAACATCTTTAAGAAATTACAAACTATTTAACATAAACGATATTTTGGTTTTCAGCAATGAACTAAATAACATTATTTGGATATTATTAATATTTTACAAGAATGCAAAAAAAAAGGCATTGTACTCTCTTAAAAGAAAGCAGTACTTACTCAGCAAAAAAATAAGTATTTAGGGTTGGAATTGAAGATGAAAAACATAATCTACAACCCCATATACTAAATAACATTCAAGGTTTTCCTACTAAATCAAAAGATAAAAACCAATTACAAAGATATTTAGGATGTTTGACATATGCAAAAGCATATATTAAGAAACTTGTAGAAATGAGAAAACCATTACAAGAAAAATTGAAAAAAGATCATATTTGGAAATGGACAGAATAAGATACTCTATATATGGATAAAGTAAAGCAAAGGTAAAATATTTACCAACTTTATACCATCCAGGACCAAATGATAAGACGATAATTGAAACAGATGCTTCATAAGAATATTGGGGAGCAGTTCTTAAAGCAAGAGTAGATGACAAAGATGAATATCTTTGTAGGTATACATTAGGATCGTTTTAAGGTCCATAGTTAAATTACCACAGTAATGAAAAATAATATATAACTATTAAAAGAGCTATCAAGAAATTTGTAATATATATTATAAGTTTCAGATTCATTGTTAGAATGCATACCAAGAATTTTGGTTATTTCTTAAGAACTAATATTGTAGGAGATTACAAACAAGGAAGATTAGTCAGGTGGCAATACTGGTTCAACCACTACAATTTTGATGTTGAACATCTTCCAAGAAATAAGAATAGCTTAGCAAATTCTCGTATTAGAGAATTAGTACCTCTAACTATTTTTATACTTTCAGGAATGGAACATCCTGATATGAAGATCAAGATAAAGAAAAAAAGAAAATAAAAATCCTATAGGAACAACTCAAGCTATTATACCTCAAGAAATATCTTACGGAGACAGAAAATAAATAGGAAGAACTTAATTGTCCAAAACAACTCTTAGAGTCCAAAAATTCAAAAGAAAAATCTTTATTAAAAATTCAATCTAAAGAAGGTGAAATTTATAAAGAAAGAATTCAAAATGAGAAGGAAGAGTCTAACAATTTAAAAAAGAGTAAAGTCTCTGAAACCAACAAACTCAATCGGATATAAGCCAGTAAAGATATTCTAGGGCTTAATGGAGTAACTCATAGAGTCTTCACCAACAAAATAGAAGCTGAAGACAGTTATTCCAATTACAAAACACCTAAAATTAATTACTCCAAAGGTGATCATGAGAAATTATTCTGTAGCGTTACAACAACAACTAACATCACCAAGTAGATTGACAAATCTAGGAAAAATAGTAAAGCCTTCAGTATTATATAGAGAAGCATCTCTCCTAGAAACATCAAAGATAGTAAAGCATTCAGTGCTATTCAGGGAGACATCCCTCAGAAATTCACCAATCATTGAAGATGAAAATGATCAATATAAACACCACAGTAAACCATAATTGTTGAGTCTTTACAACTTAGCTAGAAAATCTACTCAATAACATATTAAAGATATGAAGTTCTACATTACAGATAAGGAATTTCCTGTAGGAAGTTAATTAAATATCTTGGAAGGAGCTGAGCCAATATTTGTTTACAAAGCTATCCATACAGGACTAATGGAAAACATATATCCCAAAATTAATTTAAGTGAATTAAATTATTTTCCAGAAAAATTCAAAAGAGAAATCAAGAACTTTATAAAAAAGATCAAAATAGGTGACAAGCCTATTTATCTAAGATTTTTTAGTTCACTAATACACTGGAACAAGGAATGATGTATTAGTCCCTACCATTTCATCAAGATAGGAATTTTCAATATAAACAGAAGTTCCCAAACCAAGGGCGCATCCAAAAAAGGAATTTAGCACAGAAGAACTCTATGTACTAAGAGGTCCAACGTTAGGCCAAATTTACTATGAACTTAGGAAGATTGATAACTCTACTGAGATCAAAGTAAATTATTCAACTAGTAAAATCATCATTATTTCTCATAGTGGCATGACCCTTTCAGAGGAAAATGGTGAAAAAATTATCAAATATGAAGCCAATTTTAATAGTAATAACCTGGAAATTGGTCAAGAAATAAGGAAGGTATTATGCTTCTATGCAAAAAATCCACCAAAGATCACAAGTGCATCTATTGCATCAAAGATTGAGAAAAAAAAGATGCATCATTATCAACGTTATCAAAAAGACTGTCGGTAGAAAACGACAAAGAAGAATAAAGAGAGGAACTGTTGACAGAAAACGATAAAAAAAATAAAGATGTAATCTCATATCTTAATCGGAAGCATGTGCTAAGGAAAAAAGCAGTGGCTATTATGAAAAGAAAAAAAAATAGAAGAATTATTAAAGTAAGGAGAAAATAGTAATTTTATTCTTATAAATAGGGATTCTTTGTACTATAAAATGAATCCTTATTTTCATTTCAAGACACATAAAAAGACCAGAGCACTCTACACTGAAAAACATACAAATTCTAGCATAGAAATTCCCTCTATACTATAAATCTAAAACCAATAATGATATACCTAGTAATTATAAATAGTTAAGAATCACTTCAAGGTTCTTAGTTAGCCTTAAGTTTGTAATAATTATTATTTTATGAATAAAATAATGTTCAGTTACTTTTTCTTAGTAAGTCAAAAATTGGATACCATCTATGTACGAATGTAGAATGCTCACCATTACCAGGAATGTGTTGAGATTTAAGCAAAGTTAAGACATAACTGGTGTAACAAAAGGAGACGAACATAAGGAAAGACTATGATAGACTCTTTAAATTCAGGTATAATAATTATAAATTTAAGTTAGTTAAGAATGTATGTTTAGATATTTGCTTACCTTATAATATTGATAAATAAAAAGATGGAAAATAGAAAGAAAAATAAAAAAAAATTATTTACAAAAATAAACAATTAGTTTCAACATTAAAATGAAATATAAAAATCTAATTCTATTTGAAAAATTTGGTAAAGGTTATCTCTTAAGCTTAAATGATTATTTCAAATATGAGGATTATGAAACTTGTCTTGAAAATTTTAAAAGATTCAACTTCTTATTAGATATTTATATAAATTATATTATAGTTATCACAAACATCATAGATATGTAAGAATAGAAGAATAAAAATTCAAAAATTTAATATTTGACTATTATTTCTTTAAAGATTACAAGTACGTTATATATACATAAGAAAAAATCTGTTTGTATATTACAAAAAGGAAAAAATGTACATTAATACATATAACTTATCAATGTTCTAGTAACTTAACCATTACATTAATATCAAATTGACTAAAATTCCATCATAATAACCTTTGGTGATCAAAAACCTTAAAAATTGATATCAGAACCATATGAATAGTAATAAATGAAAAAATTAACACTATTAAATTTTGAGAATACAAATTATATTAATCATAAAATATATGAACATTCTAAATATTTTTATAAAACTAAAGGATATAAGTAAAAATATGTTAAATGTTACAGACATTTTAGATATTATTCGTACCGTACAAATAAATATTTTTTATATAATATAATATATTTTTTGAAATACTTATTTTAATAAATAAAATAAAAATCAAGAAGCTCTAAAATAAATCCACGTGGGGTTTCCATGTGTGGCGTCAAACTTTCCCTCTCCTTCTTTTCTTTCTCGGCTCTCTTATTTCTCTCTCTCTCTCTCTCGATCGACTGCAAATTTCTTTCTTTCCTTCTTCTCTATCCCTCTCTAAAATGGTGGAAGCCGCCGGAGCTATGTGCTTCTCCAACTTCTTTTCGTTATCGGTCTCATCTATATCTTGTTCTAAGAAATTTGGATCTTTTTCGCCCAATTTCTCTCCCAGATTGTCCTCTGTATCGCGTCCTCAATCTTCTCGCCATCTCCGTCTGATTGCCAGAGCTTCCTCCAATTCCGGAAACTTCTTCTCCGATGAATTCTTCCCGTGGTCCGATGGTGACACTGGTACCTTCTCTGTTCTCTTGTTACAATGGCTAATTAGTTTGGAAGTAATAATTAATTAGGTTGTATAATATAGTGTTAACATAAATTACATATTTCATTTCAAATTTGGAATATGTATAGCATGGGATCAAATTCGTAAGCCATTTTGATTTTCGTATTCTGTAAGATGGTTTTAATATTTTTTACTGGTTCGATCATATTTTGTAGTATGATAATCTGACACGATCGTTAACCTAACACGAAAGAGATTTACATAATTTGTTAGAAAAAATAATTACTAATTATTTTATTTTGTTTTATATTTTCTACTATAGAAAATAGGCAGCCCATTTAAAAATGTTGTTGTTTTTTCATGTGTCCCAATAACCTGTTAAAGTTTCTTAAACGTTTATACATGGTCACTTCTTGTGGGCTCTATGTAATATGATGGTGAATACTTTAATTCATCTTGTATTACTGAGATTTGTACAATAAAACTCCACGTATTATACCATGTTAGAGAGTATTGGTCAACAACTCTCTCTATAGCTTGAAAGGGTTAGCAATACTTTTATACATCTATCATAATCTAATTTAACAACAGATACTATGTGTTATCCTTAATATTTTTTCGGTGATGACACATGTGGCTTGCTGTCTGTTGGACATTTCATCTTCTATTTAATTTGGAACTTTTGTGTAGAATGGTTAATTCAATATGCTTTATATATTAGTTAGAGTATTTGTTTTCCTTTGATAGATTTGGTTTCAATTCATTCCTTATCCAGTACACACATGGAATGTTTTAGAATGTTTGATAAAATCCATACCTAATGACTAATGAAGCCTATATATGACATCATTAATTTGGTCCTAACAAGTTGTTATATTCTGGAGAAGAAATAATGTCTATTTTTAATTAGATATCATCTTATACCTTGAGTTCAAGGATTATTATTTTTGGAGATCTATAAGACTGTACTCTTCTTTTCTTTTCTTTTCCCCACTTCCGTTTCTAATTTTTTTTCTTTGGTTGTTACCTTGTTTCTCATGTACAAAAATGTCAATCACATTACAACTGTTGTGCTCCTCCTGTGGCATAACAAAGTGTTTATATGAATATGAATTTTCTTCTGTACTGCATATGAGGAATCCTTTGAAAAAGACTTTTTAACATGTTTGGTATATTTCTCGTTTTTGGTCAACTGATTTGTGGAAGCTATTACAGAAATCCAATGGGTCTCGGAGCCAAAAGTTACCTTGTTCACCACTGATGGACTTGTTCAGATAGGAGGTACCCTGGTTCCCCAACGTGTTGCTTCTTCAGATGTATGTAATTTGTATCTTTCATGTCAATTCTTTTGTTCCTATTACATGTTTCACATACTTTTTTGGCTGTTCTTTATGCATTTTTTTGGCATTTATATTTGAGAAGCTCATACTTGCCCTCGTTTTTTGTTGTATGGAATTGAACACATTAGTAGGTGTTGGATCGTCCTTAAAACATGGTATTTGGTGCTTACTTTCTACTTTGTATATCATTTTCAGATAGCACTTATATAACCTAGTGAAGATTTAAAATAGAAATGCGGCCCCAAATAGAAACACAATGAAAAATGAATTCACTTGATACTCACTAAACTCATTGGAAGTCTACGATACATAGATGATTGATGTTTGGAAGAAATAGTTAGTAACATAGGAAATAGAAATACCAAAATCAACAATAGCATAAATACATATCCTGACATTTTTATTTAATCAAATACACATTATGCATGTGTTCTAGATGAAATTTTGAACTGTTCATTTTCTAATTACACATTATTATATCAACATGATATTTATGTATGGGAAAATATTTGCTGTCAAAACTTTTGTGACAATTCTGAGGTTATGTGGAAAATAATTATTGGTTGAGTAATTGGATCTGCCTAGTAGGAATTAGGACACAAAATTTCAACAGATGATAATTTCCCATGTAAATTGAGATTTTTCTCAACTTAAGACATGTAGCATTGGTCGTATATATAAGTATGTTTGAATGCATTCATGCCATTTATGCTTCTAATTGTTGTTTTTTGAGATCAATTTCATTGTTAGTTTTGTATGTTCTTCATGATAGAAGAAGCAAGGGAGAGAAAAGTCTGCTCAAAGATTGCTGCGTTTTCAAGAGAGTGATTACATGGATCCCAATCAGAGCCTATGTTTGGGGGCACTTTTTGATATTGCAGCAACAAATGTAATTTATCCCCTTTCATTGTGACAATCATCTTTTTTTTGCACCTTATGTGCTTTAACTTTGTATGTCAAAAAATTTCATTTAGGGACTTGATACTGGTCGAAGATTGTGTATCTTTGGCTTTTGCCGCTCCATTGAGATGCTGAGTGATGTGGTGGAAGATACTGTCTTGGAACATGGTGGCGAGGTATGTCACGTATTGTTGATATGTTGTATGCATACTATATTTTTCCAGTCACTTCATTGTTCCATGTTGATTTTTCCAAGAGCTGTGAAAGCATTGTTACAGTATGTTTCTATTGGTTATTATTCATATTATGGTAAACTATGTTTTATATCCCAACCTTTTAGGTTGGTTGCAAATTTTCTCTCAATCTTTGATTTGTTAAAAACCATGTTCCAATCTAATGGTTTTGTTACATTTAAGGACTTTTGTGTAATTTTGAATACCAAGTATTTATTTTCTGTTAGATTTGTTGGTGGAATAGAAGCAAGTCATTAAATGGAACACAAATAATTAGGTTGCTTACATGTTTTTAACAAATCAGAAGTTTGGGGAAAATTTGCCACCGGTCCATAGGTTTTGAACGAAAACTTAATTTGCCCTTCATATTATTAGTGCACACGAATTGAAGTCTGTAGAGTTATCATCAGGAAGGATTCTTCAAGAACTGTTATGAAAGTGATCAGGTGGATGAGAGCTTAGGTTCTAAATGTTGATCTTGGTCTATAAGGTTTGACTTGAAGATTATTGATTGTTCAATTTTTAGGTTGTTTCAGCCGAGAAGGCAGTAAAAGGTGGTTTGCACGAAAAACTTACTATGACAGTAGCAGTGCCGTTACTATGGGGAGTTCCTCCTGCATCTGAAACTCTTCACCTTGCTGTTCAGAGTGGTGGAGGGATTGTTGAGAAGGTTTACTGGCAATGGGATTTCTTGTAGATAAATTTATTGCAATTTCCTAACCATTAATTGTGCATTCTGTAAATAACATTGTTTTTAATTTGTCCTGTGTACAAAACCCAATTTGTTGTATTCAATCTGAAAATTCCTGATGTCAATATTGAATTGATTACTTATCCTTTTCACCACATTAATGTAACCTAGTCCCGTCAGCAATAAGACCTTTTCTTTAGCATGAATTGGGTAAATCTCCCTCTCGGACCAGGATGCTGCAGTAGGATACTGAATTGAAACACTGACTGTACTACTACACTATAGCATTACTCTTTCATTTTTTATTGTATCACCGTTAGCTATACTTTTGCGACTTGTTCGTTCAATTTGGTTCAGAGTAGACTGTGTTTATGCTTTATGGACTTGAATAAGCACTACTATATAAGAAGCAAAGTCCTCATGGCGTTTTGAATTAGCACTTTTGGAAATGAGAAATAGGGTTTCTTTAGAACCACTTCCTCTTTTAAATGAATTAAAGCACTTTCAAAAGTATTTGACAAATTATATGATTAGTGCTTACAAAAGTTTGAGAAACACTATGTGTACTTTTAAGGGAAATAGTGAAATAGTGTTTAATATAGGAAGTAGTTTTGAATGTATAATATCTTAAAATAACAATCAAAACGACTCAAAATTATTTTTAATATTTTTATCTCAAATACCTAAATTTTTATCTTGATATCACTTTTAATAAAATTACTTTATTAAACTTATCATAAAACGGTTGCAAAGAAGAACACATTCAAACGAGCCCTTTGATCTCTATATGCACGAAGTGAAAGTTCCGTGCAATAATATTATTCTTACAAACTACGCCGGCAGGCATAATTGAATGTGGAAATGGGGCATAGCCAACCTGTAGACACTGCTGACCCACTCTCGGCAACATTTTTCATGTTGGAAAAAAGGCGCAGGTAGTTTTACTCCATTAATGGGAGGAAAACGAGAAGTGAAGTTCGCAATTTAGGAGAAAAGAAAGAGGAAGTGGAGTGGGATTATATCATACCTATTTATTACCATTTATTTAACAATCATTCGTATTTAAATACAAATTCGATTAAACATCTATCAACCCAATGGTTCTATATTGCTTAAGTGAGGCTATATAAAATTACTCATTAATTCAAGCGGCTGTTATTATAAGCACCTAATATATGTTTAATAATAAGGGGTGATATTGATAAATTTATGTGACAATAATAAAACTTAATTGTATTTACTTTTATGTTAAAAAATATTAATTAGTTATGCATATATTACATACAATTTATATAATAATGTTTGACAAAATAAAAACAGGGTTAAATATCCTAATAATTCACTAACTATTGCATTTGGAATACTTAGATTCACTACTTTTTTGGTGACAATTTAATCTACTTATTTTTAAAGTACCACAAGGAAGAATGATTAATTTTCATGTCTTTAAAAAAAATTATATTTTCTTTCAACTAGACAAATGTGATACCACACACGTGTGTGCTTGCCGTCGTCTCCACCGTCCGTCCGACCAACCTTTGATGTCCATGTGTGTGTGTGAGGTGAGATGACATTTTAGTTTTTGGAATTTTTTTTAAATTACTTTTTGACTTAGAAAAAAATTGGTCATTACTTTTTTACTCAGAAAATAACCGTTATTTTTTCTTTACTCAGAAAAATATCTGTTACTTTTCCTCTCAGAAATATCTTTTACTTTTTCACTTATAAATGACTGTTATTGTTTTCAGTCATGACCGTTATTATCTTAAATTCTCAAACCTATAAATAGAGGGTCTCAGCTCTCAGTTTTAACATATCAATTAGAAACATCTCTTACTAGAAAAAACTTTTAGAAAGAAAAGAAGCAGATACAAAATTGTTTTTGACTTTTTTCTAGCAACATAAACTTTAGAGGTGTAGCATTCCGGTTTTTATCAGTACAATGAAGTTTTGAGATATAAAATAAAGATTATGGGTTGTTTTATCCTAGGGACAATGAGATTGTGTTTGCTTGCATATGTTTGGATAGAGCCATGAAACGTCTTAAAGAGAGCGACATAGTCCGCGACTCAACCTAAGCAGTTCATTTCAATATATTGATAATATTGTTCTTACATTTTTTTCACGTACTTGTTCCAATAATTGTTAACTATTGATCTCAACAAACGTTCCATTTTGAGAGACTACACTTTAAAAGATGAATACAAAAAATGTTATTTTTCTTAACCATGAAAAAGGTCGTTTCTCCTCTTGCTACTGAAAACCAACACTATCTAATTCTACTGAAGCTACAATAAATGATTTAGACACTTGCATGGAAAATGATTTTCTATGCAAAAAATATATTCTTAATGAATAGTTGATTATTTGTATGACTATTATAATTCTGATAAGTTTGCCAAGAAAATCTGGGATGCACTTCAAAAGAAGTACAATACTGAGGAAGTTGGAACTAAGAAGTATCTTATTAGTAGATACATAAAGTACCAAATGATTGATGGCAAATCTGTGTAAGCACAATCACACGAACTGCAGAAAATAGCACACACAATAACTTCTGAAGTTATGACTTTAGATGAACAATTTCAAGTAAATGTTATTATAGATAAATTACCTCTGCTTGAAAAGATTTTAAGAATCTTAGACATAAAACTAAGGAATTTTGTTTAGAAATTTTTATAACCTGATTAAGAATAGAAGAAGAAGCCTAAAAACAAGATCAAAGAGATGAAGTATTCATTGTTTCAAACAATAGTACCAATAAGAAATCCTCCTCTATAATTCTGAAACCTAAAAGAAGAAACATGAAAACCCAGAATCGAAATAGTAACCAAAACTGCAACACCAAATAGAAACAGAAACTATTCTTCCCAAATGGACCTCAACCCCCTCAAGAAATAACATATTCATGTGTTATAGTTGTAACAGACACTACTACAAAAAATGGTACTTAAGTCGATATGTAAATTTGGCCTTTATAAAAAATTGACTTATAATGAATTTAAAGTTGGTTCGGTGTCGAACCAACGCTACGTCCTACGTGTATTGTTTTGCAATTTAAATTTGAAAAACAATTTAGGTACAATGTTTTTTAAGTCAATTATTATTTTATTTAACTCTTTAAAATTTAAGTTGAATATATATATATAGTATAATTTTTTTTTATTTTTTTAAGACAATTGGTTTTTAAAATTATATAATTTTGTGTATTTGTTTAGATATTATTTTGAAATTATTATTTTTTTCTTTTTTATACTATATATATATATATATTAAAATTAAATTTTAAAGAGTTCAAATAAAATAAGAATTAACCTAAAAAAAATTTGAATTTTATAGTGCATGGATAACGTCGGTTCGCCACGTCAACTAACGCTATCCACGCATATTAATCCGTTTCTCTTCTCTCTTCTTCACCAAAATTCCTTTTTTCAATTTGTGCAACAACACTTCAAAACTGAGCTCACCCTTCACTCTTTCTCATTTTTTGGCCACCTCTAACCACCATTTCCAACGTTGTTTTATGGTTATATTTCTCTTCTTATTATCTTTCAGATCCCCTATTTTTTTTAACAAAATACTCAAAAATTATATACCCATTTTCTCACTTATTCTCACTTACTAAACACCAATTTTTTCTTCATTTCCTTCATTTAGTCACTTCATTTACTCTTGTAAGTATTTTTATTAATCCTATGCCCTTATTATTCAATTTGCTTTATTTTTTGTATAAATTTTTCATTTATGTATGTTTTGTATTATGCTTGTTATTATATGTTTGACTTATTTTCTATGAAAATAATATCTGGATGTTGTGGGTTTGAGGGACTATAATATTTACCATATGTGGATACTTACATATAAATAATTATATTTTATTAAGTAAAAGTAATACAATTGTAAAATGATTAAAATGATAAATGTTTGTATTATGTATGTTTTGGTATATATATTCTAATAATTAGAGAATTTATATATAATAATATATACTTGAAATATATTGTTTGGATATATAATTAATATGCTTAATTAATGTCATTAATAGAAAATGGACAAATCTTGCATGTTAAAGTGTAGAATTGAGCAGGACTACATTTATGGATTTGAAAATTTCATGAAATTTGCTTGTAAAAATAGTAATAATGGAATTAGTATAATTCGATGCCCATGTGTTAAATATAAAAATGAGTAATTTCATGAAGTTAACGAGGTTAAGTATCACCTTATCTGTAGTGGTATTCTTTTGAGCTATAACTGTTGGTATTATCATGGAGAAAATGTTGATAATACTCATGGGGAAGAAAAAAATAAGAATTTGAGTGGATTACATACATCTTATCAAAATGTACAGACAGAAAATATGTTTCATGGTGTTAAAGATGAACTACGTGAGGATGATCCCGAAACCTTTAAAAAACTTATAGAAGATGCCTATACCAGAATTGGAAGCTAAACCCGTGCTGACGAATAACCAAACCCCTTAATTCGTCGAGTAAATAAGGAAGGTTTAGGTTTGCTATGAATGACCCAGTATCGAATACAGGTAATAATATCAGCAAAAGAACATTCTCCCGTGCTTCCAGACATGCTAAGCTCCACATGGATCCTCGGGTAACAAAGGTTGTAGATCCAAATGATCCATTGGGGCATTTTAAAAGAAGGGGTTGGGCAAATATACCTGATATTCTACTTAACCCAGATGATAGAGTACCTGTTCTATTTGATGTTATTGGTATTCCAATAGGGGAAAATGGCCAACAATTGAAATCCTCTATTGGTAGACTTGTGAAGTCAAGTATACCAATCAATATAAATGATTGGACTCAGGTTGACGAAGATGAAAAGTTCAAAATATGGATAACCATTTGGGTAAGTCTCTTATATTTTATAATAAATTACATATATTATATATTTTTTGTATTATATCTAATCTTTTATAGTGTGCTTTTACAGAATCGTTACAAAATCGTTGACACTTGGAAGAGCAAGTGTTATAAGATTGCAAATAAGACGTGGAAGGAATACAAGACTTTCAGATTGGCAAGAAATTATGTGTTTCCATATTTGGAACCACTTGATGAAATAGAGCTCTACAAAATCCCTGAAGAACATCCCTGGATTACACCTGAACTTTGGAAAGACTTTGTGGATTATAGATGTACGGATGAATTTCAAATTATTAAGGAAGAACATCAGAATATATAAATGCATAACATTCTTCTTAACCATACTAGAAGGTCTTCAAATCTTGAAGTTAGATATAGAATGGTATTAGTAATTTGTGTTAATTTATAAATATTTTTATATTTATTTCCCTCAATTTAATTTCATGTCATGGTTAATAAATTTTTCATAATTTATGTAGGAAGCTGAATTGGGAAGATCGGTTACCCAAACTGAATTGTACATAGAAACAAAGACTCTCAAAACAAAAAAGTCAAGACCGATGACTAAGCAAGGAGAAGAACAACTAAATAAGTTTGTTAGTAATTTCGGTTGACACAAAATCCATATGATTTTTAATAATTGATGTAATAATGTATGTGATATGTTTGTGTGCTTTATTAGGGGAGGTAGCCAATATGATGGTTATATGGAGTATTTTAACATTTCAAAACAAAAGCGTCAGATAGTCAGTAAGGAGAAGTACACTAAAATTGAATAAGAACTCAACTCCTTTAAGGCCTCACTATTAAGTGAGATTGCCACTATAAAATAATATCAATCACAACACATGTCAAGCATGGTATCATTCTACAATCAAGGCATGCCATATTGGCCAAGCATGCAACCATCCATGCCAGGCATGCCACCCACGCAATCTCATAGCATTCAAATTATATCCAGTATAGGATATAGTCATCCTATTGGTCCTCCCTATATGCTAGGAATGCATATGCAATTAAGTAGTGGTTCATTTTCTCCAATGCAATATGCACATTCTTACCATCAATCGCATCACGATGAAAGTTTTGGTGAGGATGTACATCCAATAGCTACCCCACATGGGAGTCCTCCTCTATTTGATGAATCATATGTGGTAAGATTTTAATTTCAGGTGTAGATAATCTATTATTTTTATTTCCTATTATATGTTTTATTTATTATATATAACACTTAATGTTTTATAGAATATGAAATGTTTGTTGAAACATCCTTCATCAATGGACTTTGTTGATATTGGAGCGGTAAAACAATTGAGCGATGATCGGATGATTCATAATCAATATTTGCCTAAGCATTGAATAATAGTAATTGATAAATCATTGTTCCATGATTGTCCACTACTTGTGCCTTCTGATGCTACCATAGTCCAAGAGGCGATTGGACAGTATATGGCTTGGCCGTCGATTCAAGTTGTTCTAAATTTTGATGTGATACTATTTTTTAACTTAAAAGATAACACTTATTTACTACTATTATTTTATTATATCTTTTATTGTTACTAACATACATAATACTTTTTATTTAGTCTATTATACCAGAACTCTTAAATGTGGCACATTTAAGAGATACGACACAAGTATCTCATGCTAAATCTATGTCTAGTGGCCAATAATCGTGCACTAAGTCATTCAAGAAGAAACCTTGGAAAAAGTATAGTTACGATTATGCTTTAAACTTCAATAGAAATCTTGGCGCTTAGATGACTATTGTTGCGAGGGCATCTAGCATAAATGATAGATGGATTGGGTCACTTTCTATAGAAATTTATGGTGTAGACCTTGGCCAAACTTATATATCGATTGAGTGCATATTTCAACTATTTGAATATCAAATGATCGATTTAATTATAATTCAAGTGTGGACAAGTTGAGTTCTCAATCTATTCATTTTCTTTCATTTATATAGAACATATATAATTATATTTATATTATATAATTACTTATATATATTTCTTTTATATAGGGTATGTTATTATCGACTTCAACATAATCACTTATCACATTTAGCAATGTTCTATGATTCTTCATATGTCAATCAATATCAAGAGAAGGATTTTAGCATCAGAGCTAAACAATTATGTGAGAGGGCATTAACGCTTAACAGAAATCAAAAGTTGATAATCCCTTAGCCACTAAGGTTTGAAGAAGGCCAAGATCATTGGATGTTAGTAATCCTTGATCGGTTCAATAATCATATTTGGTACTGTGACTCAGTTTCCATAGAACTAAGTAAAGATACAAAAACAGTTGTTGAAATGTAAGAGTTATAGCTAGCTATTGGTTTCTTCTATTATTTTTTGTAATATATAATAAAAAAACTAACTGTTTTAAACCTTGATAGAGCAGGGAAGTTGTAGAACAAGTTTGGGGGTATTGCCCTTAAAAATTCTCATAAGCTTATATGGAAAAAAAGTTATGATATGTAAAAGCGAATATTAATAATTTTATTAATTTTACTATTGAATAATAAAGATGTTCGAATATGAAAAATCATGTACACTTGTTTTTTTAGGTTCCACAACAAAATAATGGGTCATGTGTGGTTATTATGTCATAAAGTTTATAAGTGAAATCATCACAAATATCAAAATTCCAATTGATGATGTGGTAATATCTTTTACCCATATACAAATTTTTTTAACATATTTGAGTTATTTTTTGTAAATACATGAAATTACATTCTTATTTTAATTTTAAATACATGAGGTTCTTTGGTTGGAACAAGACGAGTTATGGCCAAAAAAAATTTGATGACTTATGAGAGAAATGAGCAGATCACATGGTTCAAATTATATCATAACAAGAAGAATCAAGAGAAGATTATGATGATCTTGAATAGCATATGATGACATAACAGTAATTCTTTTAATGATTTAATTTCTCTATTCCTGTGTCTGAAATCCCTTGTTTGATGGATAGTTATGTGCTCATGTATTTAGGGGAATGCATTGTTTTATAGACCTAATTTTTTCCCAAACTTCATCTTATCTCTCTTGCCTAATTTATTTATGACAACATCATAGTAGCACTTTATTAATCATTTGTCTATAAATATAAAGCTATCTGGAATCTCTGCTGGTATTTTTAATGTTATAATGAGCTCTAAATATGAAGTCAAGTATAACTCCTATTTTGTTACTTGGCTTGTATAAGTTTTGGTGTCTATAAACGTATTACAAAATTGTTTCATACGTTTAAGGGAGCCAAAACTCATACAAGCCAAGTAACAAATCGAAGTTACACTTGATTTCATATTTAGAGCTCATTATAGCATTAAAAGTACTAGCTTGATTCCAAATAGCTTCATATTTATAGACAAAAGATTAATAAAGTGCTAATATGAGTTCGAAGGGATAAGGTTATTATTATATCACTTGGATGTCACTGTGGTAATATCTTTTTTATTAGTATATTTATAATGATTTAATTTCTCCATTCGTATGTCTCTGAAGTTTAGACTACTTGTTTGATGGATGTTTTGTGCTCATGTATGTAGGGGATTGAATTTTTATATAGATTAGTTATTTTTTGCCTAGTTTCATTGTCACTATACTGGTGATTCTAAGCCAACCAAGATTGCTCACATAATCCAATTACACTTTGACGTCATTATTTTATTTGTAATTTAAGTTAACTATATACATATGTATTTTATATATATTATTTGTTTATGTAATAAATTTATTTATCAAGTAATTAAATATATTTAAATTTTCAATTATTTGCATTATTATTTATATTTTGGTTTTTTATGCTATATTGAATACATGTTAGTAGAGTAAAAATGAGAATAAAAATAAAAAAATCAATACAAGTAAAGTCGGTTCACACGTTGAACCAACTTTAAATTTTAAGTCAGTCAATTTAAAGTTGGTTTAGCAAACCAACTTTAATAGTCCATTTGGTAGTAGTGAGACATGGCCACTTAGCTAGGAACTACCGGAACAGGAATTGTCCTACTCCGTAGGCGAACCTTATCAAAGATCAACTTATTGCTATGATAAATGAAATCAATTTTATTGGTGGATCTAAGGGGTGGTGGGTGGACACTAGTGATTCTCGCCATGTTTGATATGATATAGACATATTCAAGTCCTATTTTGAGTCTAAGGATAAGAAAGTGCTACTGTGCGACTCACACTCTACTAAAATTATGGGTACTGGTGAGGTGGAATTTAAGTTTACCTCTGGAAAGACTATCATCTTAAAAGATGTCTTACATACTCTAGAGATGAGAAAGAACTTAGTGTCGAGATATCTTCTCAACAAGGCTATGTTTACTCAAACTATAGGGGTTGATTTATATACAATAACTAAAAATAATATATTTGTTGGTAAAGGGTACACCACTGATGGCATGTTGAAATTGAACGTTGAAATTAATAAAGCTTTTTCTTCTGCTTATATGTTGAGTTCTTTTAATATTTGACATGCTAGACTTTGTCATGTTAATAAATGCATAATCAAGAACATGAGTACCTTAGAAATAATTCATAAAATATCTTTGAATGATTTTGAAAATATGACTTTTGTAGTCAAGCTAAAATAACCAAAACTTCACATAAGTCAGTAGTTAGAGAATCTGAATCTTTAAATTTAATACACTCTTACATATGTGAACTTGTTGAAAATTTAACAAGAAATGAAAAACGTTATTTTATAACTTTTATTGATGACTATTTAGATTACACTTATGTATACCTAATGAAAAATAAAAGTGAGGTGTTTGACATGTTTAAAATATTTATGACTGAAATTGAAAATCAACTTAACAGAAAAATAAAAAAGTTTCTAAGTGATAGAGGCACTGAATATGATTCTAATATTTTCAATGATTTTTATAAAACTTATGAAATCATTCATGAAAAAACCCCACCTTATTTTCCTAAAATGAATGACAAAGCTGAAAGAAAAAATAGAACTTTTACTAAATTAGTTGTTGCAATTTTACTAAACTCTGGTGCTGTTTCCCATTGGTGGGGAGAAATTATATTAACTGTTTGTTATGTGCTAAATAGAGTGCCTAAATCTACTAGTAAAATTTCACCAATGAAATTTTGAAAAATAAGAAACTTAACTTAACTTATTTTAAAACTTGGGATTGTTTAGCTTATGTTAGGATCACTAATCCTAAAAGAAATAAAATTTCTAGTAGAGCATATGAATGTGTCTTCATAGTATATGCTGTAAATAGTAAAACTTATAAATTCTATGACTTAAATGATAATATTGTTATCGAATCAAATGATGTTGACTTTTATAAACATAAGTTTCCCTTTAAATTAAAAAATTATGGGGGCTTTTCTTCTAGTAGTTTACCCATAACTAGAACTAATGAACAAAATGAGGAATTAAACACTGAAATTAGGAGAAGTAAATAAGCTCAAACCCTTAAGGATCTTGGGTCTAATTTTTATGTTTATACCTTATAGGAAGATCCCTAAACTCTTAAAGAAACTTTACCTTCTTTAGATGCAAACTTATGGAAAGAAGGTATAAATGATGAAATGCACTCTCTTGAGTATAATAGAACTTGTCATTTAGTTGACTTATCCATGGTTACAAACCATAGTAAATGGATACTAAAGAAGAAATTAAAACCCGATGGCAATTATTCTTACAAACTACGCTGGCATGCATAATTGAACGTGGAAATGGGGCATAACCAACCTGTAGACACTGCTGACCCACTCTCGGCAACATTTTTCATGTTGGAAAAAAGGCAGGTAGTTTTACTCCATTAATGAGAAAATGAGAGGTGGAGTTCACAATTTAGGACAAAATAAAGAGGAAGTGGAGTGGGATTATATCATACCTATTTATTACCATTTATTTAACAATCATTCTTATTTCAATACAAATTTGATTAAATATCTATCAACCGAGTGGTTCTATTGTTTAAGTGAGGCTATATAAAATTACTCTTTAATTCAAGTGGTTATTATTATAAGCACCTAATATATGTTTAATAATAAGGGGTGATATTTATCAATTTATGTAACAATAATAAAACTTAATTGTATTTACTTTTATGTTAAAAAAATATTAATTAGTGATACATATATTACATAAAATTTATAGAACATTGTTTGATAAAATAAAAATAGGATTAAATATTGTAACAATTCATTGGCTATTTCATTTGAAATACTTGATTCACTAATTTTGTGTGAGAGTTTAGTCTACTTATTTTTAAAGTGCATTATAGGGATGGGCAAAAAAACCGTGGGTTCGATTATCCGCGGATAATCACACCGACGGTTTGGTTTTTAACCGTTTAATTTTAGGGACGGGTTTGGTTTCGGGTAAAAACCGAATATAAAGGAGCAAGTATGGTTCAGTTACGGTTATACTCAAAATCGCAACTGCTTGTACCCAAAATTAATTATATTTATTTAAATAAATTATATATTAATTAGGATTTACTTGTTTTTAACCTAATATATAAACATAATTTATCATTACTCTCTCCGTGCCTCTATTTTTTCTTAATCTCACTCTCAGTTTCTCTCATTTTTCTTCCATCTACAGATCTGTTCAGTTCTCTCATAGTGCTGAGTCGTCGCCAGTCGCTACATCTTCGTCGGTCTTTGCCAGTCGTCACCAGTCATTGCATCTTCACCAGTCGCCAGTTCCTGCATTGTGTCATCACCATTCCCTCCGTCTCATCGCCAGTTCCTGCATTGTGTCATCACCATTCCCTCCGTCTCATCGCCAGTCGTCGCCAGTCACAACACCATGTCGTCGCCATTCATAGCACTAACCCTCGCCATGCACAGTGCCAGTCGTCTCCATTCACAACGCCAGTCATCACTATTCACAGCACCAATCGTCTCCATTCACAATGCCAACCGTCGCCATTCACAGGGCCAACCGTCACCATTTACAATTCCAGTTGTTGCCATTCACAATGCCAACCGTCACCATTTACAATTCCAGTCATCGCCATTCACAGCGCCACTCATCTCTACCACTCATCAGGTAAGTGTTTCCTTTTCTCGTATGAAGTAGATCTCTTGGTGGCTGTCTAGCTGATACATGGTTACTCTATTTTGTGTATGGTTGATACATGGCTGATCTCACTGCTATGATATTTTTGCTACTCTGTTTCTTGAGAAAAACTGGACAATGTATTATCGATTCATAGTGTATATGAAATAAAGTGACTCTGTTTTGTGTATGGACCTTCTTGTTATGAAACATGGCTATTGGCTACTCTATTTTTGTCACAAAAATTTCTGTCATTATAAGTGGTCATGGTAAAATATTATTTGATTTGTGCTTTGATATATTTAGTCGATAGACTCAGAACAGTTTTGGCATAACATATTTAAATACCTGAAGTCATCTGGATAATGTATTATCAATTCATAATGTATATGAAATAAAGTGACTACTCTATTTTGTGTATGGACCTCTCTATTGTGAGATTAGTGTTACTCTTTTATTGATTCATAGTGTATATAGTAAAATCTTATTATTGATTCGTATTGAATATGGAATATAGTATGATGATGATTTTTTATCATGTCTTGTAGAGTTAGAGATTTGTGAAGAAGATAGAGGCTTTAAATATCATGACAAGTGAATATGTTGAAAAGGTAACGTGAGATAATAGAAAGTATATGTATATTTTTTATATATATGAATTTAAACTTTGAAAGTTATTTTTTTAGAATTTTTCACCACAATCATCTCAAGGAGTGAATGACATTGAACTTAATGTAGAGGTAATAAGTGGTGGAACTTTAAGTGCCGATCAACATACAAATGTTCCTCTCCTTACATCAACCTCTTCACCTAAAAATACACAAAGTAAACCATCAAATGAATGTAGTGAGGAAGAAGATGGGAAGGCTAAATTAAAGTCTGAAGCATGGGTTCATTTTGATAGGAAGAAAATTAATGGGATATGGAAGGCAATATGTAATTATTGTGGAAAATGGTTAGGAGGTGATACAAGGAATGAGACATCTCATTTGAAAGCACATACAAAAGGTTGTCCATTCAAACAACAAGAAAGAGGTATCGGTCAATCATTGTTAAATCCTAACAAGAAAGGGATAGAATTGGATTAGGACATTGGAATTTTGATTCTCAAGTTTCTCGTGATAAATGTGCAAAGATGATAATTCTACATGAGTATCCTCTTAATATTGTTTAGCATCATGGATTTAGGGAGTATTCATATTCATTACAACCAATATGGAAGCCTATTTCTTGGGCGATAGTTAAGAGAGACATTATAAAGATTTATGATGTTGAGAAAAAAATGATGGATATGTTGGAGAACAAAAAAAGTCGTGTTGCAATCACGAGTGATATGTGAAAGTCTGGAAATCAGAACAAAGGATTCATGGTTCTAACTTGTCATTTCATTGATGAGAATTGGTATTTGCATAGTAAAATAATATGGTAATTTTTTAAGTTTATTGTTGAAATTTATACAATCCTATTAAATATTGTTTTAGAGATTTGATATATTAAATGAATGTATATAACAATTTTATTGTTACTATATAATTTTTTGTAGGTTTATATATGTTCTTGCTCCATACAATGCTGCAGTTATTGGTCAAGAATTAATGAGTTGTTTTTTGGATTGGAACATTGTTTGTAAGATTTCAACCTTAACTTTAGATAATTGTTCTACTAATGATTCAATGCTACTCGATTTGTTAGATTCATTAGATAGAACTTCAATGTTATTGTATGGAGATATTTTTCACATGTGTTGTGCTGCTCACATATTAAACTTGGTAGTGAAAGATGGGTTAAATCTAATTTCTCAATACATTGTTAAATTTAGAGATAGTGTTGCATATTGGACAACAACACAAAAGAGGGGGAACAATTTAAAAAAATTGCATCTTAAGAGATAAAGTCTTCTTATAAGAATTTATCTCTTGATTGTCAAACTCGTTGGAATTCTACTTTTTTAATGCTTAAAAATGCATTGTTTTATGAGAAAGTATTTCCTCATTTAAAAAAATTGGATAAGAATTATAATAGTCTTCCTGATGCATTGGATTGGAAAATGGCAAGTACAATTTGTGATAAGTTAGAAGTATTTTACAAGGTTACTGAATTGATTTTTGGTTCCAACTATCCCACCTAAACATGTTATTCCCTCATATTTGTGACATCAAATTGTCATTATATAATTGGATTAATAATGAGGATGATTTGGTCAAGGGAATGGCTTCAAACATGCTTGTAAAATTTGATAAGTATTGGCAAGAAGTTAATATTGTCATGGCTATAGGAGTTGTTTTGGATCCTAGATTTAAGATGAATTATCTCGAATTCTATTTTCCAAGAACATATGGAGAGAATGCCATTTTTGAAATTGAAAAGGTGAGAAGAAAGTGTTATGATTTGATAAATATGTACCAAAATAAACGAATTTTAGAAGAGCGACCGACAAATGAAATTTTCAACACGTTCCAATACATCTCAAAGTTCAAAAGGTACTAGTGTTCTTAATCCTAGTGGTATAAATGAGTATAAACAATGAAAATTAATGCAAAATAAAGCTAGATCTTTGAAATCTGAGTTAGACTCTTATTTAGATGAGGCTGATGTAGAAATTTCGGATGAAGAGTTTGATATATTATCTTGGTGGAAGTGTAATAAACATAAGTATCCAATAATGCATGACATGATTAGAGATATTTTGGCTATTCTGGTCACCACAATTGCTTCAGAATCTGCATTTAGCACAAGTGGTAGACTAGTGAGCAAACATCGTAATAGACTCAAAGAAAACACATTGGAAGCTTTGATGTGTACTCAAGATTGTTTATGGGCTAATATTCATAAACAAGGTATAAGTTTATATATTTAATACTTGTACATATTATATTTTATTAACACTTGTTTTATGTACTAAATATTAATTATTTTATAATTTATTCAGATATGTTATCTCCTGGTTCATCCGCTTCTATTATTAATATTGTAAAAGATGATGTTGAGGTAAAAAATTTACATTATTGATTAATCAATTTATTATTTTGGTTTATAAAAGTGATTTTATATGTTTGATTTTTGTAGGATACACATGCTATTGATAAATAATTAGAATAAAGAAGTTTTGATTTATTGTACTTGAAGTTTTCTTAAATTTATTTAATTAGTTTTCAATATTTGTATTAGTTTATAATATTTTATTTATATCTTGTGTTTCTTATTTATATGTATTTAATCTTATCTAGATTCATAGAAATATATATTATTAAATGTTAATTTTTCTATCATAAACTCAAAATAACAAATTTAAATAACAAATTGAGATTACAAGTTCAATATCAACCATTTGTTTTAGGTAGATTGCATAGCCAAAAGGAGCTCAATTGAATAGAATTTTGAAAAACAGTTTTTTTTTTGTTTTTTTAATAACTGTTCCAAACTATTATCCGTAGGTAAAAAATCATCCCTAAACTGCAACGGTTTTCGGGCGATTTCGAGAACAGATTTTATAATTCGGTTCAGGGACGATTATATTAAAATTTGACCCCGCCCATTCCCGTGCCCATCCCTAGTGCATTACTACAAGAACAAATGATTAATTTTCATGTCTTTAAAAAAATTATATTTTCCTTTAATTTTTTTTTTGAATAAATATACTACTTATGCGTTTATAAATGGGACTCAAATTAGTTCATGTTGTTGAGTCAAAGCTCGTTGGGGATAAAAAATTTTAACATGAATGATTGATGAAATAGTTTTTAAAAAAAGATTATAAAAAAATTAATAATTCATCATTGTGATATCACTTTTTCAAAACCAATTAATTAAACTATATCAAGAAAAAACCTAATAAACCTAAGTATTTTATTTTAAAAAGCTACTAAATCTTGTTGGTAGTCTAACAATAAAAATATATTTATCAATATCATCAACATTATGATTATGGTGGTTGTATGTGTATACGATCTCTTAAGTTTTGATGCTCATTTATTGATAAAAGAAGGAAAGTGTGTAGTTCTCACTTCACTTCCGTAAAAGCACAAGAGAAAAGAGAGATGTCATTTTAGTATCATGAAGGAGTTGAGACAGTCATGACCAACTTTGTTTTTACTTCACTTGCTTATTTTGATTTTTATTGCACTTCATTCAAAACCATATGAGCTAGCTACAGTTCTCCTTTAAGGTAGTATGTTTTGGTCAAATTAAGGATGTTTTTTGGAATTGTTTTTACTTTTGATTTTAAGTTCTTTTAAATGAATCAAAAACATTTTTTTAAAGATATTTAAAAAAAAGTTATTTGACTATCTTTACAAAAACTGTTTTCAAAAATTTATAAATCATTACTTGTGTTTTTAAAATAAATAAATAATACTTAATTTTAAGAGAAATGATTATAAATACATGTATTTATATATCCTAAAATAATTATTGCGACATAAAATCACTCTTAATACACTAGTTGCATGTATTCTTACTTTGACAAAATATGTATGACACGTATATAAGAATCTAAAAAGTGTCATCTCAGTAAAGAATTCAGGTATAGAAATAATCAATCTAATCTATATTTTGAAAAAAGTTGTATTTTTTCAAAGATTAAATCATATATTTCTTAAAAGATAATTTTTTTAATAAAAATAAATTATCTCTTGATCTCTCTCCTATAAGTCTCTTTATTTTTATTCATTAAAAAATACAATTTTTTCACTCATAATTTATAAATTCAAACAATTTCATAATTAAAATATAAATTAATAACGTTTATATAAATAATACAAATGATTCTTTAACTATATCATTTTTAAACAAATTTTCAACAAAAAAACAATATTCCAATTCATTCGTAACTTATTTGTAAAAAAGTCAATTCTCAATAGTGCAATCCTAAAAAAAAGAGGGAGGGTGGAATTAAAACACATATGTTGTGTTTTGTTAGAGGTAACGTAAATGAATCAAAATTAATTCCTTTTATTTATGTGTTTTGTTGAGTTGAAAAATGAGTCAGGAATTGAATCGATTTCTAAAAAAGAAAGAATCACAATTTTTTCTCCTCCTTTAGTAATCATGATTCCACTCTCATCTTAATTTTTTTTTCAATTTTACCTCATCCTAAATATAACCCGAAACTCAAATCCCAAATCCCAAAACCCAAAACTCTAAATCCTAAACCTTAAACTCAAAACCCTAAATCACAAAACCCAAAATCCTAAATCCCAAAACCCAAAACCCAAAACCCAAAACCCAAAACCCAAAACCCAAAACTCTAAACCCTAAACCCTAAACCCTAAACCCAAAATCCCTAAATCCTAAACCCAAAATCTCCAAACCCTAAACCTTAAACCATAAACCTCAAATCCCAAAACCCTAAACCCTAAAACCTAAATCCCAAAACCCTAAACCCCAAATCTCAAATCCTAAAACCCTAAATCCAAAATCTCAAATCATAAAACCATAAACCCTATTTAGAAATATAATAATTTTAATCTTAAACTTTAACCCACAAATATAACCCTAAACCCTAAACTCTAAAACTCGAATCCCAAATCCCTAAATCTCAAATCCCAAATCCCAAAACTCAAAACCCTAAACCCTATTTAGAAAAATAATAATTTTAATAATATATTTCTTTTTAAGTAATAATTATTTAGAAAAAAAATTATTTCAATAATGTATTTTGTGTGACAAAAAAATAATAATTAAATGATATTATTTAAAATTTACTAAATATAAAGATATTAAGGTAATTTACAATTTTTTCTATTTCATTCTAGTGAGAAACTAAATATTGTAATATTGATTCCTTTTTTTTATTTCAATAGTTAAATCAAACAATATTATTTTCTTTCTATTTCATTTCATTATCATTCTGATTCTGATTCTAATTTTATTTTGTGAATCGAACGTCACCTTAATTTAATTTGATATTTGGAGTATTTCAAATCAACATTCCACATTCTTAACTGCGTTTAATTCAACATCCCACGTCTTTAACTGCACAGATACTTAAGGCCAAGCATTTTAGTAGTTCAAACATTTTATGTGCTACTGCTAAAAATAATTCCTTTTACTTGGAAAAGTTTTATGTGGGGATGAGACCTTTTATTAAAGGCTATGCGATAGAGAATTGGTGATGGAACATAAGTGTCCATTTATGGTGATGGATGGTTGCCTAGCCCTTCATATCGTTGGATTATCTCTCCAAGGGTCCTACTTGATCATGCAATGGTTTCTGAGTTCATGAAAGCTCCAGGGGCTTGGGATATTAAAAGAATTCAAACAAGTTTTCTAACACATAAAGCTTAAATGATATGCAAAATTCCTCTTTGTTGATTTTTTCAGAGTAATTTGCGGAAGTAAATTAATGAGTTTGAAAACTTTTTGTATTCAATCTTAAAAGTAGAATGTGTACAATGAAGTTTATATAACAAAAAGAAAAAAATAGACGTTAGAATTCTAAGGTTGCCTAGTAATTGTATTGTTGCCTATATTTTCTAAAAAAGGAAAAAGTTGAGTAACTTTATTTACTAAATTTAGTTGCTCTTTTTATTCCTAAAATAGCATACGAAGGATTAACTCTGATGCTATTATTAGTCACATAATCCTAATTATTCTCAACATTCTTTTAAATTAGTCGTGTAAATATCGATCAATTCTAATTTGTTTAAATTTTCTTCAAATGGTTTTAGATCTAAACCCTTGGTGAAGATATCCACCAATTGTTTTTCACTCCTCACAAATGTAATTTCAATTTCCTTTGTGAAACACCAGATTGGATGTTATATGTCGTTTCACTTGGTTATCGCAAAACATCTTCATTGGTTCTTGAATTTTAATTTCGATATCCAAAAGAAGTTGTTTGATCCAAGTTAACTCGCTTGCGTTTGATGTCATGGTTCGATATTTTGCCTTGGTGCTTAATCATACCACAACACTTCATTTCTTGTTTTTCCATGTGACTAAATTTCTGTCTACAAATGTGCAAAAACCAGTAGCTGATTTTCTATCGAAGCTACCGACCCTATCTGCATCGGAATAGCCACACACTTCGTTAGAATTATTATGTTTCGTGAAAATTCCCTTATCGGGTGTCTCTTTTAAATATTTTAAAATTCTATGTATAACCTCTAAATGTGATGTGCTAGGTGCATGCATAAATTTACTAATTTGGCTTACCGAAAAAGAAATATCCGATTGAATTACCGTTAAATAAATTAATTTCCCTACAAGTCTTTGAAATTGGCTTATGTCTTCTAAAGGTTCGTCATCCTCAATATTTAATTTTCATTTACTATCTATTTATGTAGATACCAATTTACTTCCTAATTTACCGGTTTCTTTCAATAGGTCAAGTGTATATTTCCTTTGTGAAATAAAGAGTCCCTTGGGTGAATGTGCTATTTCTATTCCTAAAAAATATTTTAGTAAACCTAAGTCTTTGATATCAAAATTCTCCTTTAATTGCATTTTCATTTTTTTAATTTCTTCCAAATTATTTCTAGTAATTATTATGTCATCTACATATACTAGAATTATGGTTGTGAAGGTACCATTATTTTTGGAAAACAATGAGTGATCGACATTATTAATTCTAAAATAACAAGAAATTAAATAAGAGCTTAGTTTTTCATACCATGCCCGTGAAGATTGCTTTAGTCCATAAATATTTTTTTTAGCCTACACACTAGGTTAGAATTGTTTTCTTTTTTATGATCGGGTGGAAGCGTCATATATACCTCTTCTTCAAGCGTTCCTTGGAGAAAGACATTCTTGACATGCACTTGATGTAAGGTCCAATTTTGGTTTACCGCTATAGAAAATAAAATCCTAATGGCATTCATTTTGGCCACGGGTGAAAATGTTTCTTGATAATCTATATTGTATGTTTGAGTGTAACCCTTTGCCACTAATCGTGCTCTGTACCTTTCAATAGTACCATCAATATTAAACTTAATTTTATAGACCCATTTGCATCCTGCAGGTTTCTTTCCTTCGGGTAGTTGTACGACTACTCATGTTTCATTTTTTTCGAGTGCTCTAAGTTCTTCTTCCATTTCTTTGCACTATACCGGTTGGCTTATTGCTTCCTCATAGTTATTTGGCTCATTTTCTTTGGAAATTGAGGTCAAATAAGTATTATATTGGGGTGTAACATTTTCATGAGACAAAAATTTTTGGATAGGATATTTTACCTCGTATGTTACAAAATCTTGTAATATAGTTATAGGTTAGGGAGTTCAATTAGACCTTCTCAATGGTATTATTTGGGTAGTACCATCTTCCCCTCACTTTGAGAAATTTCTTCCTCTTCATTTTCATTGATTATTTTATTTTCATTTTCTACTAATGTATTTCCTTCTTTGGAGTAAAAAAATAGAAATGTAAATTTATTTAGTTTTTCTTGGTTATTAGTCTCCTTTTCTAGTGTCTTGTAATATGACTCATTTTCTTAGAATGTCACATCTCTTGAAATGTAATGTTTTTTGTTAATTGGATCATAGCATTTATAACCTTTTTATAGATGAATACCCCAAGAAAATAGTTTTGATTGATGTATAACCTAATTTGTGTTGTTTATTTTTGTTCACATAACATGTACATCCAAATACCCTTAAATGATCAATGTTGAATTTTTCTTGGTAGAGAATTTCTACTGGGTTTTTAAAATTTAAATTTCGACACACCATTTTGTTGGGGTGTGTAAATACATGTTGTTTGATGTAAAACTCTTTTTTTGCTTGAAACAATTTGTGAAATTTTAATTTACAAATTTCGTTCCATTATCACTTCTAAATTTTTTAATATTTCCATCATATTGATTTTCTACAAAATTCTTGAAATTGAGAAAATACATCACTTTTATTTTTTAACAAGTGTAACCATGTAGTTCTTGAAAAATCATCTATAAAAATAACAAATTATTTATAACCATTAAATAACTCAATTGGAACGGGACCCTAAACATCAAAATGTATTAACTTAAAAGGTTGTTCGCTTTTACAATTGGATAAACTAAATGGAAATCTTGTATGCTTTCCTAATTTACAAATTTCACAACTACTACAATCTAGTTGTTTGAAATCAAAAATACATTTCAAAATCTTATAGGAAGGATGTCCAATTCTCCTATGCCAAAGAGTGTCTAATTCCTCTTCTTTTCTAATATTTGCATTTTTCTTCACTCATAATATAAAGCCCATTTTATAGAAAACCTTCACCAATGATATTCTTCGTTATCCATTCTTGAAAAATTACATTTTTGGATGTAAATATAATTTCATAATTTAATTTTCGTGTGATTTTACTAATGGATAACAAGTTAGATGTACAATTTTCCACGTGTAAAACATTCGCAGTTTTTTCTTGAAAGGAGACTAATTGAAACATTTCCTAAAATTTTCATTTTCCCACCATTTGCAACAATTACAAATTGTTTGGTCTCAATTTTTTTGTAATTATTGAGAAAATTTTTATTTCTAGTCATGTGATTAGTTGAACCCGAATCAAAAATCCATTTGGAATTTAAAGAATTTTAAGCAAGGTTTGTAATTATACTAGAGATCTTTTGAATTTTTCCTTGAAACATCAAGGATGGCTGTGTATATAGCTACCTCATCTGATCCATATCCACCTCACCCTTTATTTCTTTCTCTAACGGGTCAAAACTTTCAACTCGCTCCTTTTTTTTCCTTTTGCACAACATAACCCTTTCTCTCTCTATTCTCTTCGCAATATTCATTTCCCTGTCATTGATCTCCCTCTTTGAGGAAGCCTCTGCCTCCACTCTTCGCGCGTATGTCCTTCCTTCTTACAATAGTCGCTGCGGGTGATCGCTTGGTCTCCCCGATTTTTTGGCCTAGGGTTAGGTCTGGCGATAAACGCCTTGGCTTTGAGGTTGTTAGGTGGTTGAGTGGCCATCACGATTCTTCTTGTCTCTTCTCTTTCAACCATCCATACAATCTCATCAATAGATGACATCTCACCCATGAGAATAATTTGTGACTGTACCCCTTCATAGCTTGAGTCGAGCTTGGCGAGGAAGGTGAAAATAAGGTGAAATTTTTTTATCTTGCTCCTCCTTTTGATTTCATCAAGGTCGGCTGTGAGAGGTCGATACACTCTAATCTCATCCTTCTTTTTTTGGATTTCACTGAATAGTTTGATGACAGATTGGTTTCATTGTTGTTATTGTTAGAGTTCTTGTTGAAGTTGATAAATAAGGGAGTAATATTTCTTTTTTCTGAACATCGTCTCGACTTTAATCCACATTTCTTGAGTTGTATCTAGATACGTTATGAGGTTAGAGATGTGGGGTTCCATGGTTTCCAGTAGCCAACTTATGACTAGATTGTCACTCTTTCTCTATTCTGAAATTTCCTTTTTTTCATGTTGTTGACTGTGTTGGATCTTTGGCTTTTAGCTTTGATTTCTCACTAGTGACATGTTCAAATTTGTTTCTACCGATTAGACCAAAAGTCACTTGGCGTGCCCAAAGATGGTAATTTGTACCATTTAGTAGCACACATGTAAGTCTCTCGATATGTTATGACATTTTCTAGATTTGTTGATTTTTTATTGGATTTTTCTCTTGATAAGAACAGATGCGGCCTTGAGCTTAATTTTTCCCTTTTTGGATTTTTGGACTGGTACAGTTCTTGTTATATGTCCAGTGATTGAGTTACCTATTTGGTGTTTGTGGGATTGATTTGGAGCAAGATCAAGTGCTATGATACCATGTTGATTTTCTCAGAGTAATTTACGGAAATAAATTGAAGACAATGGTAAAAAATACTATTAAAATAAAAAACATGCTATATGAATACAATATTCTTCGTTAGTCATAATTGAAAAAAATAGTACCCTTAAATTTGTAACTATAAAATAGTACTCTTATGTTCAACTTTTATATTTTTACTATTAAAAAAAGTCTAATATATTATTTTATTTTGAATTATTTTTAATTAGATACTGAGTAACAACGATTTAATCCCATTTAATATTAAACGTATTTTAATTAAATATAATATAATATTATTATAATGTTATTTTCATTATTTTAAGTTTTAGAGATATTATGTGTAGTAATTTTCTTTCATAATTCTAATTTATAACTTGTAAACTTAATACAACTTATGTTTAAAGCCAATTAAGTGGGTGCCCAATCAGTTTTTACGATACTTGTTTTATATTTTATAAAAATATATTAATTATTAAAATAAAAATTGTTACGTGTTTAAATTATTATTTTACTTGTTATTACCCATGTTAATAAATAAAAATTAAGAATAATAACATTAATGCTAATAATTTATCACTAAATCATTTTTAAATATAGAAATTTATTAGGATAATAATCTTTATTGTTAGGACAATAAATCTATCTTAAAAGAAAATGTCTAAGTTATACCATTATAATAATTGATGTGATATTTATTAATATTATCTCAAATGATGTGTCACTAAGATATTTTTTATTATAGAAAATCTATTTATCATAAATTATAATATTATCTTAATATGATTGTTAATTATAAACTAAAAATATATTATATTGTTTTAATCAATAATTATTTATGATATTAATTATAATTATATCATAATTCATAATATAAAAAAATATTTATTCTAAACAAAATTGAAAAAATACTCACTATTAATTTTATTATTTAATTACTAATCATCCTTATGTCCTATTCGTGGTATTAAGTTTACCGTAAGGTTAGGATAACAAGTTGAATGTTTGGTAAAGAAAGTTTTATTTATTTAAAGAAAAAAACTACTAAATTTCATAAAAGAAAGGATGAAGTTTCCATATATTCCCCTTATTTTTGTTACTAAGTATTATTTAATATATTAATTTAAAAAAATATGATTTTATGTACTTTTATTAGTAAAGGATATATCATTTAAATCTTTTTATTTAAAAAAATATATATGTTCTACTAAAAAAAAAGTAAAATTTTCAGAATTAATAACACTTCATTATATATTTATATTTTTTAATAGATATATACCTAAAGTCATATATTAAATAATAAAGTTTTTATTTAAATTTAATCAAAAGAATTTGAGTAATTTTTTAAAATAAAAATTATTTCATTAGATATATATCTTAACAAAAAAAAATTATAAAAAACATATTTTTTAACAAATTACTAAACCTCTCCAAAGTGATTTTCACAATACTTTTTCCACAAGGAAAATGAATTTTCTCATCTCAAAGTTGTATTACTCTTTCATAAATTATCACTAGTTACATTCAGTAATAATAATAATAATAATAATAATAATAATAATAATAATAAAAGACTAGCTACATCGATCAACGTGTTTGAAACTTTGTAAAAATCGCTTTTGCAAATCTTGATTTTAAAATTGAAATAAAGTTACTCGGAAACTTCATGAGCCAGCAAGTGCAATACCTTTTTAACCTTTTCACCCCTCTAAGAAATGCATTCTTAGAGAAGTTTTAATTCCCACAAGCCACTTCACAAAGGGAAAAGAAAAAGAAGATGGAAAAAAAGAACCCACAAAGTCGCAACAAACCACAGTTTGTTAACTTTAACAAGTTTATAATTTTTTTTTTATGATATCCAATCAATAAAATGCCTATTGCTTGCAAAACCCAATAGTCTACTCTCTCAATTTAATTAAGCAGACAAAATGGGTGAATGGGTCAATGCATTTTATCTTCAATTTTCTATTTTGTTTGCGAAAAAATAAAATAAAAAATAAAAAATATATATAATTAAAGAAATTATCCATCTACCAATACAATGTAATTAGAAAAGAAGAGTAAATATTATTCCTATATAATATACATATTTTTTATACACCGATGATATAATTATACATTTTGATCATAAAATCAGATCATATTATATAGAATAAAAATTTAATACTACTAATAAATTAGTATAAAACATGTCTAGTTTTAAAACTAAAAATAATTTTATTAAAATATTTATCATTATATTTAAATATATTATATAATTTTTCATCAAATAATATCATAATAATTATAATATAATTTAATTTAATATAATTATATTTAGAGTATCCGTGCTAATTCTTAACGATAACATTTTTTATTGTTTTAAGAAAATATTGGGCGGTTGTTATTTTAAGAAAATTATTGCATATATCGGAACACATCATGAATACTCTTCTACTGTAGCTAGTCTAGAAAGGATGTACAATTTTAGCCTCTTGCTCAGATTGTTTCGCTGTAAGGATTTTCATTAATTTGTAGCATTTATTTGAGTAATTTTGTATGATATTATTAGGGTATAAAAACTATTTAATTGTGTCGTTCTATTATTATTGATAAGATTTTATTAAAATTTAAATAACGATTAAATTTATGATATATAAATAATATAATGATTTTATAAAGTGTTTTTTCGAGATGATCACTTATTAAATATTAAATAAAGTTTTATCTCAATTGATCTCAACAATTGAAATTGAATGAATACTTTCTTTCTTTCTTTTCTTATAAATTTAAACTATTAAAATACAATGGTGTGAAACATGGGGACCATTGATTGTGATCCTATTTATAAATGGTTTTCAATTTAATTTTTTTTATATTAGCCTTTCCCCAAGTTTGGTTTCTTTATCATTTATTAATTTTCTAGTTAACCACTATGCCTTCTCTACCGCAAAAGTCATAATCAAATAGGGTTTATCAATTATTGAAACTCTTCTCACACAGCATGTACACACAGAGAACATTATGCATGCAATAGTATTTTAAATACTCCCCCTAAGATAATATGCTGCTTATCTTCAAGCTGGTATTAAAATATCATGGGAGATGCACGCAAAATATGCTTTTATGTGTCACTCTATGTAACACATGAATAAAAAGGTTATCTTTCATATAAATAATATTAAAAAATTTAAATATTTTTATCTATATATTTATCCTAGAGTAACATAAGTGTCACTAACACATATATAATGATGGTTTTAAAATAATAAATTAGGATAAACTATTTTTAATTTTCCTTTTTCTTTTTTCCTTTTACGAAGAAAATACTATAATATTTTATTCTAATTACGAAAAACATGATTAATTAAAAGAAAAGAGACAAGTAATTTTATTTATATAGCTCAAGTTCGAATACATTTAACACAACATCAAATAGCATCTCAACCAATTGTATACCATTTTGGTCCAAAAATTTTACAATATTTTTTCTCATCTTTGACATATAATATTAAATATTAAATTAAAAAATATATTCTTTTTATTTTTCTTTTTGAATTAATTCATTAACAATCATTATATTTAACTAAATAATTATTATCCAAAAATGATTTATCCGATTAATAAATTATTGTTTTAGTTTATATTATATTTTTAGCTCTATATCGTATTTAATAATTAATTATTTATTGATTTTACATTACATATTTATTTTTAATTTATTATATTTAATAAAAATTATAATTATAATAAATTTTACTCAAAGATATATAATTAGAGTGAAATATAAATAAAACAATATTGTTAGATTTTTATATTTTATTAAAAAATAGTGGGTAAAATTTTCACCTATATTTTGACATGAAACTCTTTATCCACCTATATTTTGGTGCAATTGTATTAGGTTAAAGTTAGTTTAATAAACTCAGAATAGAATCATCTGGTTATTGATTATTTTTTATTTGTTAGACTTGATCTTGCATTGTTGATTTAAGGTATAAAATAACACAAATATTAAAGGAGATATTTCAAATTGTAACTTCTATTAATTGACTTAAATTTAAATTCATCACATATATTGAATATAAACTTAAACTATTAATATTAAAATCAAATCAAATAGAGAAAAAATAATAAGGTGGGGATCATCTTGTTTTCAACTTGTGTAACCTAGCCAGTAGTTAGTTATCTACAAATGTTAATACAAAAATATAATATATAACATTTTATATTAGTTACTTAGAATTAAGAAAAATTAGTTGCTAACAATGATTTTAGGTTCGAACCTTTTAAACTCAAAAAAAAAATTATATTTATGAGTTAATGAAAATTTGGGACTTCAAAAATATTTACTTAACCCACAAATAAAAGGTTATTAAAGATGTCTATCCAATCCACGTGTAATAGCCTTCAATTAACTTAGCTTATAGTAAAAAAAAAAATTATATTAAATAAAAATTTTAAGTCAAATTTTAATAAAATTTATAAGAAAATATTATTATTTAACATATGTTATTAAAATATTATCATTTAATCGAGGGTAAAATAGATATTAAAACTAATAAATGAATAAGATAAAGAGAGAATTACACGTTAAAATATTAGTGTTATTATTGAATAATGAGAATAATGATTAAGATAAAAAAATCATTTTCTCTCTTATCACTTTTTTAAAAGTAATAGGATAAAAAAATGTTATTTTTAAACTAAGGTAATATTAGGACTCTTTCCTTATATGTTTGATTTTGTTATAAATGTATGCAAATTTACATTTTGAAATAGTGAATATGAGGACAAGGAGACCCGTTATCTCCTATTTTGTTAACAATATAATGAAGTTTTTTGCAAACTAGTACATCAATGTTTGTCAACAACCATATACACCATATTACTAAATGGGTCTCCTTGTGGTTAAATGGATTCATCTAAGGGTCCAGACAAGGGGACCCGTTATCTCCTTACATTTTCATTATAGGAGCAGAAGCTCTTCCCAGGTTATTAGGTAAGGGGGAAATGAAGGAGAATATAAAGGCATTAAAATTGGTAGAAAACTCTCCTACAATAAACCATGTACTCCTATTTTGTTAGGCCACTACAACAAGTTTTGGTTTGTTACTGTAGAGATTTAATAAATACTACTCTTGTTTAGGACAATCTGCCAAATTTATAGACGTCTTGCATTTTCTTTTCAAAAAATGCCTCTGAAGAGATAAAAGACCATATCAAGCATAGAACTGGGTTATATGTCTACTGAAAATTTTACTCTAATAGTTATTCTCACATGGTATTGGGTTTAGAGGGCTAGAAATGATTGGGTATTCCAGAAGAAATCCTTCGATATTGAGAAAATTGTGGTTGAACTTCAACGTTAGTTTAAGGATCATTTTAACAGGTCAAACAAATTTAATGAGAAAGACTGGAATGGTGAAAAAGCATATCTTGAATGGATAGAGCAGAGATGTAGCAGATTTGGAAGATGGATTCTACCAATACAAAACCAAGTCAAATTCAATACCGATGCTACGATCAGTAGTACAGTGTCATACTCTGTTGCAATTGCTAGAGTATACAAATGGCTTTTGAAGTGGGGCAAACAATGAAACTACAAGGGTTCAAAATTGAAAGTGATAATCTGAAGACATAATATGTCAATTAAAGTGAACTTTACAAGACAGCTCTAAAATGGAAGACTAGTTCAAGGATAGGGAATAAACTTACCCTTTAGATAAGCAAAGAGCCAATAGGTATGCAAAAAGAAATTGCATGGGAGACAATACATAGTTAAAAGTACATATTTTGGCTCTCAAATTTCGGGGTGATAGAATCTATGGATTATTCATATTCTGGTTTTGTTTTGTTTTTTTTTTCTTTTTGACATGTATTGAACATGTCAAATAGGCATATATAGGTGGTTATTGGTATGTATTTGGTTAATTTTAGTAGTTATTAGTATTTTTCAGCCACTAAAATCCCTAGAGATTGTTACTGAATTTAGATAAAAAGTATATCAGTAATTTAAATATGTATAATTCATACGTTCTAATTAAAAATATGAGAAAAATAATATCAAAACAAGTATAGAAGTAAATTTCAAATACTCTTAATATATATAGCTTAAGGATATGCAGATATGACTTCTAAAATCACCACTGCAACTGTAATTAAAAAGAATTATTTAAGTAAGCTCGAACTTACAATTGATAATAAGTTTCTGAATTTGATGGGAATTAATGTCTGAAAATGGAGGAGTTAACTGTACTCAAAATATTAAGAATAAGTCTACTTACATCATTTCCCAAAAAGAAATACACAAAGTAAACTTTTTACCATCTAAGGTCCAAAAAAGTGCTTTTTGATCTGAACACATCCGACCCCTACCACCACTACTACTATTGCTAATTTCTTCACAACAACTGAGTCCAAATCTCTGATATCCTAAAATCCCATTTCTGATCTCTCCATATCTTTTTGATTTTACACACTGTCAGCATCAATAATAGTACGTAACCCTTTCCTCGGTTGCCTTTTTGTTTTCATCAAACAACAAAAAATTATTATTATTACTACAAGTATTACTACTAATCAACTGCTTAATCTCCTCCAAACTGTAGTCTGTTGATGATTCGTCCCACATCGATTTTGAGAACAATAGTTTCTGATTTTCTCCAATTACTCCATTATACACACACTTGTCATACTCTGTTTCTCTTCCGTGTCTTATCTGATTGTTGTAACTTCCATCAAAATTTGAACTACAACTTGAATATTGATCAGTACAACCAAAAATTGGATTTTTTTAACTTGATCATTATGTTTCATTGAACCCAGAAATCTTTCTTGAGGTGCTTGAAAAACAGAACTACTCAGAAGAGTTTGTGAAAAAGACATGGGTTCAAAGGATCTGGTGGGTAGGGTATTATTGTAAATAGTAGTGTCATTATTGTGTTTGTAAGATGATGGTGATGAAGATTGAAGAAGAGTTGATGAGATTGTAGAAGATGGTACTTGAGGAGGAATTATTATGCCCATGAGTTTTTTCTTGAGTTTGGTATTCCAATAATTCTTTATATCATTGTCTGTTCTTCCTGGCAATTGAGCTGCTATAATTGACCACCTTCAATTTGTAGTTAATTAATTAATTAATGTCATTTAATTTAAAATTTATGTAATTCATAAAACAAAAAAAGTAATATGGACAGCAAGTTACTTGAACATTTAATTATGAAAAATTTAAATTACATGATTATGTTTCTTGCCCAACAGAAAGTTATATGATCATGTAATTCTCAAATATTTTCTGTTTCTTTTGTGTAGGAGATTATTATGATCAAACAAATAATGAAAACCCAGATAGGAAAGGAAAAGAAAAGTTTTAAGTTTAATAGCATGATATAATTCCTTAATTTTAAGAAAAAAAATATATGTTAATTTTTCTTATAATAAAAATCTAGGTATGTTGATTTACTAAGGGGTTAAAAATGAAAGAAGTTAAGAAATTAAAAAAAAGGATTAGAAGTACCTGCTTCCAATATTAGTATAGAGGCTGCATATAATTCTATCTTCCTGGTCAGTAAATTCACCATGTTTAATATTGGGTCTAAGATAGTTGAGCCATCTAAGTCTGCAACTTTTTCCACATCTTTTCAGGCCTAAAGAGTTAAACCAAAAGGTAATAGTTAATTTCATGATAAATTAAGGCCTAAGAAAATTGAAAAAAAGAAGAAGAAGAAGAAGAAGAAGAACATACCAGCTTTTTGTGGGAGAGCAATCCAATTCCCTCCAGTTCCACACTTTTCAATGTAATCTTTGAGTTTTTCATCTTCTTCAGGTGACCATGGTCCTTTCTTGACATTTGCTTTGTCACAACAAGGAGCTCTACCCATGTTTATTAATCCACTACTTCAATTTTTTCTTTGTCAAAACCAAATGGTCCCTTTTAAAGAGAGTTTAATATCTTGATGGAGATAGAATTGAGAGGGTTGGCTTTTTCTTTGTTTGTTTCAATACAAAACTTGGGTTTTTGGACAATGTGTGATAATATTTATTGATAAAGAGCAGAAGTCAAAGAACTGCCTCTAAGGTCAATCAAGGTTTTTAATCTCTCTTTATTGTTTAGCTGAGAGAAACTATCATTTCTAAAGAAATCAACTTATAGGGGACCCCATCTCCTGTTTCCAAGCCTACCCTTACTTGCCCTGGTCTCGTCCTTCTCTTACAACATAAAGAATCCAAAGCCTCTTCTTAAAGTAACATTGATATACAACATGCGATTGAAAATGATTGGTCTCTACCTCCTTAAGTAATTATTTTAGAAATCTCTTCCCCCTTCCCCAAATACTAGAGTAAAAGTAACTATTATTGGTGCCTAACTGTTTTTTTAATAATATAAAATATATATTATTTTTAAAGAATTAAAAATAAAATCAATTAAATAACTAACTTTTATAAATATAAAAAAATATCTATTTTTCTTATAAATTAAAAAATATATTATTAAATTATGATTATTTATATAAATTTATTATTAAATTTTATTTCACCATAAATCTATCATTAACTTTTAAATTATTATTATCAATATATTATTATCGTATCTATTTAAATTAACATTTTTTGTTACATAAATAGTGATGTGCACAATTTTTTGTTACATGAATAGTGATGTGTTTTATATATAATGAAAAATGTTGATTTATAGAAAATAAATAATATTAATAATAATTTTATAAAATTAATTAAAAAAATTAACAATAAATTTATGATTATGTAAAATTTAGTAAATGATTTTGGTGTTAAATTTGATAAATTATTCATTTTTCTAGGTAATTATATTTTCCGTTTGTATAACCCACGTGTTACTATTGCCAATTCATAGGTTATCTTTTCGGCTTCTGTTTTTTCCTCGAAATTATAATGGAGGTCCAATTATGTGATAACGGAGTAACAGTACTTCCCATCTGCGTGACTATTATATTATTATTATTATTTCGTTGGCTTAAGATGAATATTTTACGGAGCACTTATACCTAAATAATAATTAATGTGTTATAGGACGAAGGTGTTATCACACAATCAATTATTGTAAAAAGGTTTTTTTTTATAGGAAGAAGGGGGGATTCTTATTTTTTTTAATTTATAAAAAGTGAGAAATATTTTATTAAAATTAAAATTTAAAAAATATAACAATAACATTATTTATCTAAATAAAACTTATATATATATATATAATCAAAAATTAAGAAACAAAGCATACATTTAAAGAAATAAGTTCGCTACTGAGTTTAAGTCATCTAATAAGGTCGCGATTGAGTTGAGTATGGGTTTTTAAGTCATCTAATAAGTTCGCCATTTAGTTAAGCTTGTATTTTTAAGTTATTTAAAAAAATAAATTTTTTAATTTACAAGTTGATTTTTGTGTTTAGAGTTAAATTTGTGTTTCTAAGTCATCTAATATTAAAAAAAATTAAATATGATAAATTAAATAACTGTGATAATAATAATAATAAATTATTTATGAAACAAACTTTGAACTAAAGAGATAACCACGCAAGAAAACAAATAAAAAAAAACACCAGAGAGAAGTCTTCCTAAGAAGAGACATCTCTACTGCATGTGGTAGGAAGAAATGAATCAGAAGGTAGACCCAGAAAGAAAAAAATGGAAAGGCCGAGGAGGAGTAAATACTCATTTAAATTATACTTTCATGTAACTTTTATGGATTCATGAATCATATCCAACTCTTAAGGACCATGTTTCTTAAACAACCTTTTAAAGATTATTTGTTTTCTTCTTCGGCGACTTTTCACATTTTGAAAAAGAATATTTAGTTTTTTTTTGTTTTGTTTTGAAAAATCAAAATATTTTAATATTTTAACCCCATTGGATTATACGAATATGGTAGACTCGTATGTATTTGATTAGTAACTCTAAATAACATGATACATAATATTGATACCATGCCGCATAAAAATGTTCCTAAAATCCATGCCACGTTTGAATATGATTTTATCTATATATTTTATAATCAAATTAAATATTATATAATTTATTTAGATTTAAATTAACAAAAATATAATCTAATAGTATCGAATTAAATTATTATTAAATTATAAATAAATATGAATTAAATTATCATTAAATTATAAATAAATACATATTTTATTTTATAGTATATTATATATAAATATTATGCACATTTATTTTAGATTATTATTTTATCTCAAAAATAAATATAAAAATTTAATAATTATACAAACTTTCTTATTCTTTTGATTTTTTTAATAATTATGACTATAAATAATAATATTTATTATAATAATATAAATTTAAAATTTAAATTTGTACATTTTTTGTTTTATATATGGTAATAATTTATAAATAAATTTTAATATCAATTTGATATTATTTGATCCAAAAAAAATCAAACATATTTGGATTGTTTCAAATTAGTTATATTATTGAATCGAATTAGATTAAAAAATTTCAAATCTGTTCAAATCGAATTAAATTTGAATTATAAAAAAATAGATCATTTTGATCGTTATTCACATCCTATTTATATTAATAAAAATTTTTTTTAAAAAATCTAAGGAAATTTATCAAAATAATAATTACCGGAAAAACTTTGTAATAAATAATACAAATTACAAAATATCCATAAAAAAGACAAAATAGTGTGTTGTTGAACTAAAGCTCATTTTGGCAACTCAAAAAGAGTGAGTACACCTACTCTACTTCTAAATTATTAGGCCGAGTGTCTCATGGTTCGGATCTTTGTTTTTTTGTGTGTCATAATCTTCCTTCACAATTTTGAATTTCCATCCGATCAATAGAAGTATATATGACACCAAGTCACCATTAACCTTGAGTATATATATATATATTGAGATTCCATATACTTAAATACATGATTTTTTTTAAAAATTACAAATCTATTCACGTACACATTGGCTAAGTTGGATCTTAAATTTATATGAAAAAAATATTAAGGAAAAAAGGGGAAAAATAATCAAATAATGCAATATATATTATGTGAGTTAATTAGCGTATAACAAGACTATTTTATAAATTTTCTAAACCTTTATTTTCTCTTATTTTTCTCACAATTTTTTTTATATATTTTTTTCAATGAAAATATAATATTTATATATAACAATCAAAATTCAAAAACTCAAACCTAGTAGTAACTTCATATTTAGAGTCACATGCCACTACGCTATGTGCCCGGGCAAATACATGATTGTTATGTAGTTCCCAATCGTTATCAATGATTAGCACTCTAGAGTCTAGACCAGTTAAGGACTAGAATGGCTATTTTACATTAGCTACAATTTTCAAATTTTTGTTCTGAATTGCCTCATTTTTAGCTGCTTATACTTAGTAATATTCAAATGAGCGACTAAGATCTTTATGACCAAATTTCAATAAAGCTAGTTTGCACTTTGCGTATTTGTTTTTAGTTTGAACTTTTGGCTTGAGATTCTACATTAATTGTACAGTGATGATGCATATAATTTGGACATCTATGTCACTAAGACTTATGACCCGAAAAAGGCACAAAGCAAAACGAAACAAAAGTTAATGCACAGAGTTTTGTTTTGTTTTGTTCTCCATTTTTTTCTTTGTTTTTAGCTATATATCATAAATTCATACAGTTAGAAAGCCCCATGCATCATCTCCTTGCTAGCATATAAAGCAGAATGTTGAACATCGATCAAGGATAAAATATCAAGTTTCTGCCCAAGTCATAAAGGGGAAAAAAAGCCATGCCTTTATGGTCCATGTTGTAAGCCTATAATGTTTTTGTTCAAAAATTCAAGGATAAAAAAATAAAAACACTAAAAGTAATACTCCACGTTTGATATAGAGACCTTGGGACCTTAGGTTATTATTCCTAGTTCTCAAATCCAATTATACTATGCTATAATATTCTAACAAGAACTTTACTTGTACGATAACATCTTGTAAATTAGCGCTAATTATGTGTTTAAATCAGGCCTTTTCAGATTTGAAGGCGCAACTCATCATAAACAAAAATTCATAGGAAAACAAATAAGGTGGCAGACTGCATTGTACTTGACATTAACCAGAAGCTTAATTGCACTTTGATTGGGTAGATTTGGCAACTCACCCTTTGCAGGAGCTATATTTTTGTAATTACTTATTCTATGAATATACATTCCATAAATATGCTTATTGCAAAATTTTGAATAATTCAAAGAACTAATTGATCTAGTTAACCAGTCAAATGTGAGAAATGATGCAATTAATTCTTGACATGCATGAAAATTACCCCAAGAGTTTTTTAATGACCAAACATTGTTTAATTAGTAGTGTTATGAAGCCTCTGATGCAATTAATTCTTTACATGCATTTTAGTCATTTAATACATTGTATTAAATTTATGTTTTATTTGACCCCTTTCCGTCCCTAAATCCAACGAAATATTGGGCATTGGAAAAAACAAATAGCAAATTTAACTTAATTTAAAAATTAAACTGTTTAGAATAGTTTAATTTAATTTAATACAGTTTAATTTTTTAAAATTTTAAATTATTTAAATTTATAAATATAATAGTATACGTAATCGAGTGATTAAATGTATTACTATTTAAATGAATAAAAATATTATTATTATTTTGATGGACATGTTTAGAATTATAATTGTTAGGATTATAAGTGTTGCATATTTTCATGAACAAAATATTTATATATAAATTTATTTTTAAGTCTGTTATCAAGTCTATCAAGAAAAATCAAATAAATGTTTGAATTTTAAATAATTGTAATTCAAGTATATCTTTGATAACTATGAAACATAGTATTGCATTTAATAGCACATTTTTATAAATTTGAAATTATTTTTTGTGCTTAAATATTTTTTATGTATCTCAATATTTTTAAGATACAATTTAAAAATAATTATTTTTTATTAAGGTTTTGAATTAGCCTTATAATGAATCCAAAATATTATATATATATATATATATATATATATATATATATATATATATATATATGATTAGCGTTAAAAGAGTCTGCCGAAAATATAATTAGAGAAATAAGGAAAGAAAATCTGCAGCTGGCGAACTTAAAAAAAAGCCCAACTGAAAAAAAAAACAAAAAACAAAAACAAAGGTGCGCCGAAGCTGATGAATGCCCATATATATATATATAAAGTTTTTTTAATATATATATAGATGTGGTGACTTGAATAATATGATTTGGGAATCAAAGTAATTAATACTTAAAATAACATTAAATTTGATTGATATTTTTATTAGATTTTAACGTATTTAGATTAAATAATTTTAAGTGTGATTATAATTATTTAAGTTAATTATTAAATTTTAAAGAATTTATTTTTATTAAATCTATGTTTAATCTTTTTGTTCTCGAATTTTCTAATTAATTTGATTTAAATGACATATATTTTGAATCATTTAGTTAGGATTAATTATTGTTAAATCCGTTATAGAACACACAGACATTTGTGTTTTTTGTGCTAACATTTTTGCAGTTGGTTTATGAACGATCTAATTTGTGGGGAGTTTATTGAAACGTTGGTCTGAAAATTGTTCACGTTAACATTAGAAAATGTGAAAATAGAATATGAGCTCGTAAGTAAAGTACATTGGAGTAGTATCCTAGGGAGGATAACATAAGACCGAGTTTGTACTTGAACATTTGATTTTTATAGTGAAAAGTTAGGTGGTTTAATGGACTAGTGGTTTTCCTCTTAAGTTATTGTTGTAACTTAGGTTGTTTTCACCTAAAAATATCGTGTGTTATTCTTTTATTTTCGCATTTATTTTTATAGACAATTTCATGTCTGACCGTGTTATTAAATTATAAATTGATAAAAATTAAAAATAATCTATTTAACCTCCCCTTTAGTTTAATTATGTCTATATCTTAAAAAAATTCAATAATAAATCAAAATTCAACAAACTATTATTTGATTGATAGTAATATAAAATTATTTCAATATATACTTTAACGTTTATATTATAAATCATTTTAATTAAACCAAAATGGTTTTACATTTTAGATATTATCTAATTTAACACATGAATAATTTCTTCTTATTTGTTTAAATTTTACAACTAAACCACTAAAATTCAAACAATTACACCGTGCAAGAAATTTGTCTACTTCTTCAAAGATAGGTAACGGGTCCTAATATACATTTGGACAATTTCTTCGTTGTTAGTTTCAACTAAAATATATTAAATATTTATATTTAAATTATTAATATATTTTTTAATTAAATATAATAATAATATGAATAAATTATGTAACTTAAATATACCAATTATTAATAATTATTGTTAAAATTAATCAAATTATATATTTATAACTTAAATTAAGATATTTGATTTATTTCAACTAAAAATATGAACTAAAAAATATACTAAGCCAAAAATAAAGATAATTAAAAAATATGCCCCATTCTATTGGATAAAATTATTGTTAAATAATATGAAACATGATTTTAATATAGATATTCAATATTAAGCTAATATAAGGATAATTATAAAAAATACTCCTAAATTTTGAAATAATATCAAAAATATTTCTAAGGTTTTAAAAATATCACAAATACCTTTAAATTTAACGGGAGTTAAAATTAAAAAAATTGAATAGTAATATTTTATACATAAAAATGGTAAAAATAATAGAAAATCAAGAAATAATATAAATAAAAACATAAGACATTTCAGAATATTTCTCATAATAAATGGTAATTAATAAGAAGAAATTTGAAGAAATATAAAAATAAAATTTAAATCTTAAAGAAAAAGATGGATTTAAAGATTCATCATTCTTAAGATGGTGAGAAAATCAGTAAGATTTTTTTATTTTTATGCCAAGAAAACTGCTAAGGATCATAAATGCATTTACTGAATTAGAGATCGAGAAGATGAAGATGCATCATAGTCTACATTATCAAAAGAATTATCGGTAGAAAAAACAAAAAGGAATAAAGATGTAGAACTCACTAACATATCATACTAAGGAATGAAAGGTTAGATTCAAAAGCCAAAAGTCGAAAGTTAGGTGAATTATTAAAATAGGGATAAAATGATGATTATTCACTATTTTAAATAGTGATTCATTGTCTTATAAAAGAAACCTATATTTTCATTAGTTAGACACTGCTTCAGCAATAACAACTTCTCTGTTCTAAAATTATTCTAGTAAGTATATATCTAGAAACTATAAGCGACTAAGAATCTCTTCAAAAAATTTAGTTGGTTTTTAGAATTATAATTATTATTAATATTATAAATAAAATTTAGTCCAGTCACTCTTTTTCTATTTTCTAGTAAGTTAATATTGAACACCATATTATGTACGGATGCAAATGCTTCACCATTATCAAGAGGGCATTAATGTTTGATCAATCTGAGGCATATTAGGTATAACAAAAGAAGGCGAAAAATAGAAGGGAATATCGTGATTGACTCATTAAATTCATGAATGATAATTATAATTATAAGTCAATTAAGGATCTTAAATGATTAAATAATTTTTTATAAGATAAGAAAATGAATACAAAGAAACTAGTTACAAGTGTGTATAAATATAAACATAAGAAAATTATAAAAATAAAACAATTTTTTGATAATATACTTTAAGGTTTGTCTTTAAATAATAATCTACAAGTAATAACCAATTAGAGTCATAGAAAAGAAAAATATATCTTTGGATGAAAAGTTAACACCGTTAATCATCCAGGGATATTAGTGATATTAACTATATATATTTGGGACATTAGAGCCCTTCTTACAAACGTAAGGAGTATAAGTTAAAATATTTAAACCTTAGGAATATTAATGATAAATTTTCCTAATATCATGTGATTATATAGCTATAAAGGCTGAACATTTCAGGTGTTTCACGAGATTGTAGTCTCTGCTAAAGTTTTTACAAGAAATTAATTACATGTATATTTTTAATATTAAATAAATATTTTATTTGTAATAATATATTGTATCTTATTTTTTATGCATATGTTTAGTATATTGTTGTATATTTTAATAATATTTAGCATATATGTAATCAAAAAATGTAATAAAAAATAACATAACTGAATTGTGAACAAAATGTCATTTGTCTCATGTATTTTCCAAATATTAATTAGTTGCACACAAAAGTGACTATAGTAGTTGAATATAGATATTTTTTCGCGTCTCTGACAAATATTAATTAGTTGCATGCATAAAATTATAATAGTGTATATATATCCAAATATTTATTAAGTCAATATAGTGTAAATCAAAAAATATTTCATATACTTAAATTTTGTTTATGATAACAGAATACCAGTGTCAAAAATGATAAGAATTAAAGTAAAATAAAAATAATTATGAAAAATTTCAAACTAAAGCTTTTAAGATTTTTTCCATTCATATTGTAATTTTTTTTATATATTTTCTATAATTCCAAGTGTTAATTTTATATAATATTATATTATTTCACATTTTATTTTAATAAATTTTTATAGTTTTTCATTTATTTTTATCACTATACAAAATTGTCTTATTTCATCGCTTTAAAAAAAATCGATGAAACAAGCACTTACAAAAATTATTTTTAGTTTTTTATTTTTCAACAATGTGTATTTTTAAATATATTTTCAAGATTAAATTTTAAATAATATTTTATTATTTATAATTTATTATGTTTATTTTAATTTTAGTTTTTAACACATACATATGTGATATTAATATTTATTACATTGTTATATTTTTATATTTTTATTTATGTTAGATAATTTTCATTATAAGTTATAATGTTCTAACTCTATTTCTTTCATGTAACATGATATGAAAAATTTATCTTTAATTGAAAAGAGTCTATTGTAACTCTTAATCTTTTATTGAATTTATATCATAATATATTTTTTATTCCTAAACATTTAAATATGTCTCTCTATTTTATATAAAACAAATTACACTCTTATATCCCTTAAAATATATTTCTAACTCCCCTATCGAGTTGCTTTTGTTTTGTGAGAACATGTGATAATTGTTTAGATGTACTAAATTCATTGTGTTTGGACATATGGACCAATCTGTAGCCCAGCCTAAGATGAATGATCAAGACTTGTAGCTCGGCTTGAGATGAAAGACCAAGACTTATAGCCTGACTTGAGATGAAGGACCAAGACCTTTAGGCTCAAGATTAAGGACCGAGCTATAGGTTGCTCCAAATCAAAATAAGCAGCCTGAACTCTTGTCATTAGACCGAATCTATGAAAGATGACCTAGCTATGAGAAGGAATACACTTTAAATGCACCCACAAAATTATTTGTAGTTTTTTATTTTTCAACAATGTGTATTTTTAAATATATTTTCAAGCTTAAATTTTAAATAATATCTTATTATTTATAATTTATTATGTTTATTTTAATTTTAGTTTGTAACACTTATACATATGTGATATTAATATTTATTACATTGTTATATTTTTATATTCTTATTTATGTTAGATAATTTTCGTTATAAGTTATAATGTTTTAACTATATTTCTCTCATGTAACATGATATGAAAATTTTATCTTTAATTGAAAAGAGTCTATTGTAACTCTTAATCTTTTGCCGAATTTATATCATAATATATTTTTTCTTCCTAAACATTTAAATATATCTCTCTATTTTATATAAAACAAATTACACTTTTATATCTCTTAAAATATATTACTAACTCCCCTATCTAGCTGCTTTTGTTTTGTGAGAACATGTGATAGTTGTTTAGATGTACTAAATTCATTGTGTTTAGACATATGGACCGACCTATAGCCCTACCTGAGACGAAGAACCAAGACTTGTAGCTCGGCTTGAGACGAAGGACCAAGACCTTTAGGCTCAAGATTAAGGAGCGAGCTATAGGTTGGTCCAAATCAAAATAAGCAGCCTGAGCTTTTTTCATTAGATCGAACCTATGAAAGATGACCCAACCATGAGAAGGAATACACTTAAAATTCACCTACGAAGTAGGAGGTTTATCCCAGAGGATGCTTCCCATATAGGGTCGACCATTAGCTTGGCCTAGGGTCACGCTCGATACATAAGATGTTGTATTTTTATACCGATTGTATCACTTTGACACTTATGTATATGTAAACATTGTGTGATCGACATATGTACATGTAATGTTCTATAAATGGAAGGGTTTCTTATATAATCCACACATTCAACTAAATATCTTTAACTTCTCTCTAGGTTCTTTCTTTGTAAATCAAATCAACCCCAAACATTTTAGCACCCACCGCATGGCTCATATTTTTAGGTCAAGTTTAAGTTTCTAACCCCATACTTCTTGGGATTTAGTCCGAATCTTGAGAAAATCTTGGCAAATATGTTATGCTATGTTCAAAAATAGCACCTAAGCCATTTTTCACACAAAAATGATGGGAACTCACATTGGTAAACGTTCCAAGTTGGCTAACAAAAAGGCGAAGGTTGCTCAGAGAGACACAACACCATCCCTCGATGAGGTTAGAGTAGAAGATAGCCTGCATCACCAAGAGATGGCTCGCCAACTACTAGAATTGAAAAGAGATCTTGGGGAAACCAGAAGAGAAAATAGGGCACTACGGTCCCAGTTAGGGGGAAGGGTTTTGGAAGACCAAAAAATAGACCTGATTAACAAAAACATAGTAAGACAAGGACAACATGAGACACACCATTCAGAGGAGAAGGATGAAATAAATCCCATTTCTAGCTCGGTAAGACCTGATGAAGAACAATGAGTTCAGGAAAGGAAGAGCTGGGAAGCATGCTTTCAAGCATTAGAGGAAGCCAATAATAAGGAAGACCAAGCTTTGAAGTTAGATAATGAGAAAAAATGAGAAATGTAAAATTCCCTGACTATTTTAGAACAAAGGACCCAATAACACATGTGCAACACTTCAAAATAGCCATCATTCCAATGAGTCTAGCCCAAGGAAAAAGAGATTCCATGATGTGCAAGTTTTTCACAGCTACTCTCTATGAGGGCACCCAAAAATGGTTCAACAACTTAGTGCTCCATTCCATAACCCCCTTTCCACATTTTGCGAGACACTTTATCACAAACTATGCCTGCAACAAACCCTTGAGAAAAGAATCACACCATATTTTCTCAATTGTTTAGAAGGGAGGAGAATCCATTAAGAAGTACATGAAATGATTTAGGGAGGAAAAATTGGAAATCTCTAACTGTTCTAACTCTATAGCTATAGAGGCCTTCTGGAAAGGTCTCCCAAAGAATTATGATCTATTTATAGAATTAACCAAGATAATGTCTCATACTTTAGAAGGAGCTTATAGTGAGGCAAAAAAGTTTGTCAACCTAGAGAGAGCTAGGCCTGGTCAAAGGCCAGGGAACTAACATGGAGATGGTGCCAAACAAGAAAAAGAAGAGGATAAGTTGAGATAGGGCACATCAAAACAACAAAATAAATGGTTTCACACCAAATAATAGGGGAGCCGTATAATGTGCATGAAATAGAGGACGTTAGGGAAGGTCCCTTTCTCCCTTTAGAAGACCTTCATTGAGAGTAAATTTAACCCAAGCTATAATGAGAATGGATGAGGAACCTAATGTCAGGTGGCCACCGAAATTGAAACCCCCGCTTAGCGACATATCCAAATGGTGTGCCTTCCATAAGGACGTAGGCCATGAGACAAAAGATTGCAGAAACCTCAAGAAAGAGATGGAAGACAAGGGGATATCTGAAGAACCTCATCACAAAAAATGGAGATTGGAGAAATCACCAAAATAGGCTATAGGTGCCAAAAACAACGATCATGATAGGCAATGAAGGGGGTTCCATAAAGAAAAACCAATATCAGAACCATACACAACATACATGGAGGGCTAGGAGTTAACAAAAATTCAAACAACTCACGCAAAAGGTTTGCCAGAGAATTGTGTAGTGTCTCTCATGTATACGCTTTGGACAAAAGGAGACCTGCCATTGAAATAGTTTTCAATGAGAAGGAAGAGACCTCGTCTCATTATGAGAACCCTCTAGTGATCACTTTGAGGATTGGATCTTATGATGTTTGTAGAATAATGATTGATACAAGGAGTTCGATAGACTTCCTTTTTTTGACCATGACAAGAGCTCCAAGTATAAAGGATCCTGATATTTTCAAGACAGAGCTCCCTCTCATAGGGTTTAATAGTAGTACTACCAATGCCAAAGGAATAATAGTGCTTCCTATTATGGAAAAATGAGTGATAGTAATGCGCACTTTTGTAATCATCGATGTCCCAGCTCATTACAACACCATCTTAGGAAGACCTTGGATATATAAAATGAGGGAAATTCCATCCACCTTATACCAAGTAATCAGATTTTCCATTAATAGAGGCCGAGAAAAGATTGGGGGAGATCAGGAGAAGGATAGGAGCTGCTATAATGATACTATGAAAAAGGTGGCTCGTAAATAGTAGTTATCAAGAGGCCTTCCTTAAAGGAATCCAATGAGGAAAAGCCTTGCAAAATTGATCAACTTAAATGAAGTAAGAGACCTCTTAGTGGAGATGAAAGATGAATGCCACCCCCTTAAAATTGGGTGAAGACTTGACGATGGAGCTAGAGGAACAACTCTCACAATTCCTCAAGATTAACTCGAATGTGTTTGCATGATTTCCAACTGGCATGCCTAGAACTGATCCAAAAGTCATATCACACCAATTAAACATCAATCCAAAGGCTATACTCGTATAACAATGAAAAATAAAGTTCTTAAGAGAAAAGAATGAGATCATCAAACACTAGGTGGATACTCTTAAAGAAGTAAGGTTCATAAGGGAAGTCAACTATCCCTCGTAGCTATCAAATGTGATCCTAGTCAAAAAAGCATGTGGTTCATCTCGTATGTTTGTAGCATTCACAAATTTAAACAAGGCATGTCACAAGGATTGTTTCCCCTCCCAAGTATTGTTCAATTGGTATATGTCTATACCAACTTTAGAATGATGAGTTTCTTGGATGCATACTCAAGGTACCATTAAATTAGGATGCACCCCAAAGACGAAGACAAAACATCTTTTATCATGAAAGAAGGAACATTCTATTATAAAAAGATGTCGTATGGATTGAAGAATGCGGGTGCCATATATCAACTTCTACTCAACAAAATATTTGAAGAACAATTGGTTAAGGAACCTAGATGCCTATGTGGATGATATGGTGGTAAAATCAACTCAACCCCTGGACCACATTAAAGACCTAGAGGAAGTATTCTCAATAATTCGAAGACACAGCATAAGGCTCAATCCCAAAAAATGCATATTTGGTGTTTTCGTGGGGAAATTCTTAAGGTACCTCGTGTCAGCCAAAGCGATCGAGGCCAACCCAGACAAGATACAAGCCTTGATAAATAGAACACCACTTTTAGCCTTAAGGGAATTCAGTAATTAAATGGAAGAATAGTAGCTTTGAACAGGTTCATTTCAAAATGCACTGATAAGTATCTGCTTGTCTTCCAAATGTTGAGAAAAAGGCATATTAGTCTTTTGGGATGAGAGATGCAATAAAGCTTCTAAAGAAATCAAGAAATATCTAGCTAGCCCTCATATGGGTGAGATTCTTTATTTGTATTTAGTTGTGACTTCCCATATGTGCAGCATTGTACTCCTAGCTGAAAGATACAAAGTTCAGCATCCTGTGTACTACATCAGCCAAGTTCTGATAGATACCCAGAGTAGGTATCCAACATTTGACAAGTTAGCATTCGTTTTCAAAGTTATCACATGAAAGCTCAAGAATTACTTTAGCTTACACATAATTATGGCACTCACTTCTCATCCAATCAAGAATGTCTTGACGAGGCCAGATGTAGTAGGAAGGCTACCACATGTAATCATATAATTAAGGGAATATGACATTAAATACATGGCTAGAATGGCCATCAAAGGGAAAGTAGTGGCCGAGTTTGAGGTTGAGTTTAGTGAAAAGTCGGAAGTTATTGACAATGAAGAGCAAAATAGAGTTTGTGTGGTAGATCAAAAAGATAGCACAATTTGGCAAGTGTTTATTGATGGAGCATAAAATTTCACTAGTGTAGGGCTAGGAATAGTCTTAGAAGACCACAACAATAATTGTTTTGAGTATGCAGTCAAACTTGATTTCCATGTGACCAATAATATTGCAAAATATAAGGTGGCTATATTTGGGGCCATGACCACAAATAAGTTGGGAGCGGATAGGGTCACCCTACATAACGGATAGGGTCACCCTACATAGCGATTCAAGGCTAGTGGTCAACTAGTTCTTACGGAAATTTAAAGTTAGAGATTGAAAAATGAAAGGGTGTCTAGAAAGGTTAAAGAAGGATTGCTCTAAATTCTCGAAGTTTAAGATCAAGAAAATAGCTCAAAAGGATAATGGTCACGCCGATGGCATCAGTACGAGAGGCCAAACATGATCGAGTAGTATCGATAACAATCATGTAAGAAGACTCTTTAGAGGAGGCTGTAAGAGAGTTAGATGTATAGACACTCCCACTATCCCAAGGTATACCCCAATTTATTACTTCTTAGAAAGGAAGGAACTGCCAGAGGATAGAAGGTCTGCAAAGGAAATCAAGGCTAAGGTAGGTCGTTATATGATAGAAGCAAGAAAATTGTACTAGAAAACTTCACTCAATCTAGGGCTTTTGTGCATAGCCAAAGAGGGATCTAAAAGATTAATGTACAAAGCACACGAAAGAGTTTGTGGTTCACATTCAAAGGGGAGGATGTTATCGCAGTGGCTCATGACATAGGGCTATTATTGGCCCATTATGTTGGTAGCTTGCACAAAATACACCCAAATATGCAATAAATGCCAAAGGTTTTCCTCTTGTCAAATACTCCTCCAAATACCATGAAAGATGTGGTGAGTCCTTAGCCTTTTATAAGTGGGGTCTTGACATAGTTTGACCTCTACCTAGAGGAAATGGTCAAAAGAAGTTTCTACTTATGGCTACTGATTACTTTTCAAAATGTATTAAAGTAGAGCCTCTCGGTAGAATACAGGAGGAAGAGGTGATTTGATTTATATGGAAGTCTATAATTTTTTGTTTTAGCCTATCTAGAAAGCTTGTCACATATAATGGGAGTTAGTTCACTGGACACAATATCAAAGAATTCGCTCTCAAGTACAACATTAAAATGTATATGCTCAATCCAATGGTCAAGTGAAATCTTCCAACAAGCTAATCATCAGTTTATGAAAGAAGAGGCTGGAAAATGCAAAAAAGGAATATGGATGGAAGAGCTACCTGGAAAATTGTAGGCCATCAGGACTAGTCTTTGAGGAAGAACTAACGAGACCCTTTTTCTCCCTAGTATACTGGATAGAGGTAATAATACCAACCGAGGTCATGATACCCACTACCAGATTGGTTTTAATAGAGAAACAAAAATGAGGTAAGTAGAGCAATCAAACTTAACCTTGTAGAGTAGAAAAGGAACGGAGCTCTAAAAAGGATGACCGAGCAAAAGAAGAAAGTATGAGAGTATTACAATAAGACCGTGAGCTTCAAAGAATTTTCTAGAATTGATTGGGTCCTCATAAGGGTCTTCCCCAATAAGAAAGATTGGATGGCTAGAAAAAAATGGGTGCTAATTGGGAAGGACCTTACCAAATAATTGAAACAACACCAAAAAGGGTCTATCTATTGAAAAACATAGAAGGAATTGAATAGGGCATAAGTTGGAATGCTAGGCACTTGAAAAAATATCACTTCTAAAGTACAATAATTTATCTTTTATGTAATATTGACATAGTCATATCATTGGAATTACTTCTCCTCTTACCAATGGATCTTTTTTTGAAGCCCCTTACTATTATATGTCACGGGCTAATCACCTCAGTTAAAAACCAAGTAGAGCGCCTTTCCACATGAAAAATTCACGAGTTTTCCACCTCATTCAAAAACGAGGTCAGTGTTCTAACATGGAAGGGAAGGATGAAAACCTCGATTAAGAACTAGGTAAAGATCCCATTCCCACCATTATATGTCACATGTTAATCACCTCAGTTAAGAACCATGTAGAGTTCCTTGAAACATACGAAAGTCACTAGTTTTCCACCTCAGTCAAGAACAAGGTCGATGCTCAAACATGGAAGGGAAGGATGAGCACCTCGATTAGGAAAAAAATAAAGTACCCATTCCCATCGTTATACGTCATGGACTAATCACCTAGATTAAGAACCAAGTAAAGCGCCTTAACACATGAAAAATCACGAGTTGTCCACCATGGCCAAGAACCAGGTCGGTGCTTTGACATTGAAGGGAATAGGAGCACCTTGGTTAAGATCTAAGTATAGCTTCTATTCCCACTGATTTACGTCATATGATGATCACTGTGGTTAAGAAATAGGAAGAACGCCCTGACACATGCAAAAGTCACAAAGTTGTCCACCTCGGTTAGAAACCAAGTTGGAATTCTAACATTGAAGGGAGAGATGAGAACCTCAGTTAGGAACCAAGTAAAGCTCTATCTCCTACCATTATACGTCAAGGGCTGATGGCCTTGGTTAAAAACCAGGTAGGGCTTCTTAATCTTAATAATTATAGGTCTTACACCCTAGTAAAAGAAATAAATATATAATGTTAGAGCACCTAATGAGCAAAGTAGTGACCCATTTTGACCCAATTTTCCATCTTTTTTTACTTTTCCTCATTGACTTTATGAATATATTTGTGATGTATTGCCTTTAGTATTTTTTTAGTCTTCAAGTTACTTTTTTAAGCGAAAATATGTGAAAAATAATAAAAAATACTCGTGATTCCGAAAAGATAGATTTATACAAATATATGATAAAATCATATAAATATATATCTTTTTAATCAATTAACATGCATTAAAATCATGGTAATTTTAGTACTTTTTGAGTACTCATCAGTACTATAAGTACATCCTATTAAGAATGGTCATTTATTGAAATTAAATTTTTTTTATACTTATTAATATAAAGCTCGGCCCTTTCAGGAGGTTAAAAACCCTTTAAATGCTTGGACACATGACCAACGTCTGGATCATTAGTTTCTTCCACTAAAGATAATAACTCAGCTTGAATCTATATAATTTTCTTTTGGGCGTAGGTCATGGGCTCGGAATGAGCTGACCTCATCATGAGCATTCCTCGCTCCAATTCTTCTATAACCTTCATCACCTTAAGGAACAATCTTTTAGATTGCTTCATATAAAAGCTCACCCAATAAGGCTCACTATCTACGAGAGTGTCCATACTGGTTAAGGTCCTCTTCTCTTGAGATTAAGTTTGGAATAATTGCTTCTTACATGACACAAGCTCACATTTGGTTTCTTTGACCTCACTCTCAAGTTTAACCATATCGGTTTCAAGCGCCTTAACCTCATCCTTAAGTCTACCATTTTCAACTCTCAAAGCTCGAATTTAGTGCCTATTGGTTCGATCAGAATTCATAAAGTACGACAAAAAAATTTGGTGGAATGGGAAAAAAATCCATAAATGCAAGGAGTAAGAAAGTGTTCTTGACTTTTTTTATAGGAGAGGAAGGTTGATGTTAAAAAGGCAAATGACAAAAGTTCCCAAAAAATGGGTAGCTCAACATCATAAATACATAATTATTCTGGGAAATTACCTTTTCATTAATAAATAAAATTGATTTTTCATTTCACAAAATAATTTGTTACAAGTTTGAGCTCGTGACCACAAAAATAGAAGTATCATCAAGCTTGAAAAAACAAAAAAGGATCAAGTCCTTAAACTTCAATGATCCTCATGCTCTACCCATGCACTCGATGCCTCAGGACCTTCCTCACCCCTAATAGAGCCTAATTCTTCTCCTTTTTTCCCCTCCACAGATGGAGCCTACATGCATGGATGAGTGATCAAGATATCCAGAATGAGATAATAATACTCATCTAGACCCTTTTGCTTAGTCTTTGTCTTAAAGGATTCCATAGTTAGCTCGTACCTCCTCTATATAGCTCTTTTCTAGGCTTCCCTGGTGTACTCCTCAAGTCATCTTTAAGCCTCATCAAGCTTAAAACTGCATTTGGCATACTCATTCAGCTCGGTGATAGTCCTTGTCAACTTCTCCTTTTTATTAATTGCCTTCCCTTCCCATTTATTAGACCTCATAAGAAGCGTGGTGTATCTTGAATGAGTAGAAGTATGATTTTGCTACTTCTACACCAGTTTGGCTTTTAAAAAAACCACGCTTCAATCCTTATTAAAGTCATAAAGCAATACTAGCTTAAATAAAATAAAGTTACGAGATCAAAAAACTAAGTCTCGAGCTCAAACTTTGTATAAACAATAGTCATAAATAAACATAGAATGTGAGGTAGCTCGCCTGGCACAATTTGCCACGGATGACCTCATCAGAATCTACACCCTCACAGATAACCTCGACTTGCTTCTCATTTGTGCCAACATAAAGGTGATTTAGACAATAATCATGGTGCTTTGGCACCATGTCGTGATTTAAAACTACCCTATCTACATCAATTGTGAGATCATGGATGGCCTTCCTCTTCCTTGAATCCCGTATAGAATCACCAGATTCTTTAAAACCCAAGTAAGGGGTGGAGTCATATGTTGCTCTTGTAGTGAGGATAGATGTGCACATACATTCAATGGCTCTGGGCTGAGTACGGGTTCAACAATATCCACCTTATTCATTTTCTTCTTTAGGGACGCGAGGTGACCTTTATGAATAGATTCCTTACCCTTTTTCTTACCTATAGAAGAGCTCCCCCCTATAGAAGCAACCATGTTATTCAAATGAGATTAGAATTGGGCGACCATAACTTCCATGGGATCTACAAATTAAGAGCGAGGATATGTTATGTTAATCACATCACGTTTAACAAAATAAAAGGTAAGTCTTATGTTTAGTTCACCATCATCAACCACTACCTTGATTTTAATCCCCAAATTCTATGGGAGGATTTCTACGTTTTAGAAGATCCCAGAGTTTAGGAAGAGCTCACGGTTTATGAATGATCCTAAGGAGGTGATCGCCACACAAATTATGTGTGTAATGAATACACAAGTATATGTATCGCAACAAGTAATATAATGATATGTAAAGATCATTCCTACAGAGTTTATTTTATTAGAAACTAATTTTTAAAACTAAAAATAATAAAAATCAATTTTTTTGCTGTTTTTATATTTTAAGGAAGAAAAATTAAAATAACTAATAGTAAATAGCAATAATTAATTAAATCTGATTTTGTGACTAAAAAGATATATGAGAAAATGTCTAGGAATACTTAATCCCACAATTTTCTAAACATGCGAATCGCTAAAATCCCCCTAATATAATATCAATTAATTACATGATCAATTGAATCTAACCTACCATGTATTCCTCTCTCAAGTAAACTACACACTATATAGTAATTAATTTAATCACACTCTCATGCCAATTAAATTGCATACTACTCATTAAGTTCATTAATTATGGATTACATACATAAGAATCATACATCTCTACCTAGAAACTATGTATGTTATTTAATCAAGATAAACAATTAAATAATTCTCTCAAATCTATTTAATTGTCTCTATAGATAAATTGTTGCCCAAACAATTAATAGCATAAAAATCAGATTAAATAATATAATTAAATTAATATTATAATTGGAAAAAAATATTAGATAATCACATGGTGAAAATTGGATTCATGAAGTCCCTAGATTAATAAATTAATTACACATAATTATGTTCATGAAGCTCATATATTTTTTTATAAAGAAAGGCATAAAATTAATAAAGAAAAGAGTAGAAAAAAAATACAATCAATATCTTGAATTGTAGAATTAATTTCCTCTTGAATCTCCACCAAAATTGTGTCTTCTCTTGAATTTTTCTATATTTTTCTCTCTTTTTAGCTCTAAAAACTGACCAAAATTATGCTAATGGAGGCAAATTAGGGTTTATGAAGATTAGAGGCTTAAATAAAGCTCAGGTGATATCTGAACCGTCTGATCAGCTTCAGATCAAGGGTTATGATCAAAACAAGAAAAACTGACAGTTTTAGCCAATCACAACGCAATGTGTGGCATCAGAAATCCATTGGCGAATTAGGGAGCGACGTATGGCAGGGGAGATCGGTCAGAGTCAATGCTTGTCGAGTCAGCAACACGTGGCGAGATGTAATTCACGGGAACATATGGCGTGGCGCACAGGTGGAATGCATTGAGTAATGGTGTGGTGACACGTGGCATGATGCATCGACCAATTTTCGAACTCGGAATGAACGTCATGTTGACACATGGCACATGTTTGTCCTCCTCACCCACGGCGCGACGTGATTCACTATCCATGCTTGTGTGGTGTCCACGTGGCTTGTCCTGTCAGCTCCTCTACTTCTGTGACATGCCATGTGGCAACTTCTGATTGGTCATACGTTAAAAATTCATAAAAAATCCATAAAAATGCCAAAAATTATATTTCCACCTTTTTCACTAAAACGTTTTGGCCATAAAAATATTATTTATTAAATAAAACAAGTAAATATTAAGTAAAAAAGTGCGTTAATGACTATTTTTATAGAGTCATCAGGAAGGGATCCACCGCACCATGTCTCATCAACCCGTACACGACAAAGTGTAGGGTATTCAATAAGTTCCTCCAATTGGTTTTTTAAAGAAGATAGTTTTTGATATTAGTGAATTGTTGCTTCGTGCCAAGGCTCAAGGTCATGACTAAAGAATCCATGTTCTTTATCACGACGATAGTGTTGTTCCAAATACTTCTTTTTAATCTGGTGTCACTGGTAGGAGACTCCCACCGGCCTGAAACATAGAAAAAAAAATACTCCTTCCAGTTTTTCTCATTCTCAAGGAGCGACACGTTCATACCTTGATCTTGCTTTACTAACATATATACTCTTCTCGGATCAGTAGGGTTTTTCTTCAAAACATAAGCCTCATTAAAATCGGTCATCTCTAAGTCCACCCCGAGTTCCAAACAAATCAATGTCAGGCCTCCGCCCATTAGGCATCAATTGTCTCGGCCAAGAGCTGTATCCTAACCAAGAATCTCCTAATGATAGGGTATATAGGGAACTTTACTCCTAACCACAGTGCCTTTTCATGAAAGACAGTCCTACTAGATTGGGGTTGATGACTATCACAGGCCCCCTCTGGAGAAATCATTGTCTGAATAGAGGAAGGGATGTTATAGGTTTTTATTAACCTTTCCTCATCCTGGGGTATCAACTCACTAGTCTTAGACATGGCCGACCAATCCCTGGTACCTCCTGTTGGTTCCCCATATCCTATATTCCTTACTTTCTTCCTCCGTGACCTAGCCACTGATATTTGAGTATGGGGCACACTCAATCTAATGGTTGGAATGGTCTGAGGGTGAGGGGTATAGGTAGAGGGTTAAGGAAGAGATCAACTTGCCTCACTAGAAGAGCCCGATCTAGAAGACCTCGAGTCTTTGCTAGCACTAAGATATTGAGGGCTTTCCCAGGAGCCCAATCTCAAGGTTTAGGTATCTTATCTGGGCATTTCTATAAAAATCCACAAAACATAAAAACAAAAACGATGGGTAAGATGCAAGAAGAAGGGATTACCTAGGGTCGAGTTTGAAAATAAAAGGAAATGATTCTTTAAAAACCAACCTAAAAAGAAAGTAGAAAAGTGTTAGGCTTTCAAAGCTTGTACTATAAAAACTCCAACAAACAAAACTAGTGCAACTTGAAATCTTATCACTGGACTGAAACCTTTTATAGCTCGTGCTAACGCGATAAAGCATTTTTTTGTTACTATTTGTTTACTGCACAGAAATGATGATAAGTCCTAGCCCAAACATCTCTTTATATAGAGACTCCTGGTTTCTCTTTCCAATCAACTAATAATCATTTATTAGGGGAATTGAACCGTTTATATCCTCTACCCGGTATTTACTCTTCCACCTTAGCCTAGAACTCGAGCTGAAAGAGTAAGGGGACTTGATGTTTGGACATATGGACCGACCTGTAGCCCGACCTGAGATGAAAAACTAAGATCTGTAGCGTGGCTTAAGACTAAGGACCGACCTGTAGGTCGATTGAAATCAAAATAAGCAACTTGAGCTCTTGTCATCAGACTGATCCTATGAAAGATGACCCAATTAACCATGAGAAGGAATATCATGATTAATGTATTTGACTCTGCACTTTAAATGCACCTGCAAAGTAGAAGGTCAATTGATATAATAAAAATATTAATTAAATAAGTTCATATATTGTTATGTTATATTTGACTTATACATTAAATAAAGTTATGTTCTTATTATTGGTATCGTGGTAAATAACTCATGTTTATATTATATTTGAATTCTATTGCTTATGAAATAATTACTATTATATATTTTTCACTGTTAAAATAACAAATTAATTAATTATTATTTTTAAAATTTATATTTAAAGACTTACTTTTTATTTGTTTAATAAAATAAAGAATTTAAAATAATAACAATTATTGATCAATAATTAATATTATTATATATTTATTAAATTTGAATTATCAACCTATGCATCCGCACGATTCCAAAAACTAATTTTTTTAAAAATATAATTGTTTGGCATGTAATGTAATATATATCACAAGGTGATCTAAACATGTAGAAAGTCTTATAGGTTAATTATATAATAACAATCTAAAAGATATAATTATTGAGAGATAATCACTATGTTAAATATAAGTTTATTTACATGGGTAAGGGATATATAACAAGTTAATTCTACTCCCTATATATATTACTATTATACACATTCTCACGTAAAATAGTCCTATTTACTATTAACAAAAAATTGAATCAATATTTGGCACTATCTATGGGAAACAAGTGTGTTTTGTTAGGTTGAAAATCAAATCTTTAAGTACAACGTTCATAAGTTTTTTTATAAGTTTTCTACTGCAATAACTATATAGAACTTTAGAAAAAGACTAGCGTTCTGTAAGGTTTTTAAAAAAAGGTCTTCCATCCATTTGATCTACAAAGTCTCTACTAGAATCAATCCTCTATGATTCCAAGATAATTCAAGAATCAATATTCAAGTTTCGAGTCTTCGAACCCAATTGGAGATTAGAAAAAAATAATCTCGTGTAATCTATCGCTTAACAAGATGAATGCATGTATACCATAGTCACTGTCACCCAACAATGGCTCAATTTTCTACACCTTTAGCAAGTGAGGCTTCCTTAATCATCGAATAGAAAATCCTAAAAGAGTAGCACATCCCGAACAAGATCCCACGGGATAACTCTTTGAAAGTAGAATTATTTAGACACTTTAATCTAGCTACTTTTTTTTTTACTTTAGAATCAACATTGTTAAAAAGTGTTATCTTATGTTTAACAATGTTAATATAGGTGAAACAATATGAAACTAAGAAAAAATAAGCAAATTGGAACAACTTAGGATCAACAAGGCTCGATATGTCAAGTTCCCTCTTAATCGATCGAGTAAGGGCTTGATCGATTGGGGAAGTAAGGTAGCACACTGATGAATGGAAAATATTGTTAGATCAATTGATCTAGATTAAGCATCAATTGAGGGCTATCAGGTTGGAAAAATGTTCTTATTAGACCGATTAATTAAGGGTTGATCGATCTATTGAGCAGAGCAAAATTTGACATATTAGCTTTGATTTTACACCCAACTATTAATGTCAATTGTTGGATCAAAGGTACTACGAATCCAAAACCAATTATGATGATTTTCAACCTACTTAAACACTATTGAGAGGTCATAATTAGAAACATTAACTAGAACATAAGTGAACTCTAATGGAATAAGGGAAATCAAGGAGAGAAAAGTTAAAGAGGTAATCAAATAGCTAGAAAGAGAGATTGAAGATGGAGTTGGATTCTTCATCAAAGTTGGATTTAATTACTTTCTTCATCATAATTTTAATCCTATACACTCATATATTTTAATGATGATTTTTAGAGCTTTGAGTGGCTAGGTTTTTATTTTGATTTTTTGATGAATCTAGCAATGAATCATGTGATTTATTTTATTTAATTGAATGAATTTTTCTACTATTAGTTGATATAATAATGTTAATCTTAATGCTTTGATTTTTTGGCTAACAATTACATGATTTGAGATTCATTTCTTAGCTTGACAAAATAGGTATTTGAATTAGTTATGAAATTATTATTACATGAATTAAAATGATATGACAATATGATTAATGAATGTGTGACATGTTATATTTGAGCATAAGATGTGTGAATGAAATAACATGACAATGTGATTATTTGCACATAGCCAACATAATGCTTGACAAATATTTATAACCATATAAGAATATATAGCCAATATATTAAGCAGAGAAACAATTCAACGTTATTTTATATTGCATGTGTAGTAGTTAAGAGATTCATAAATCCTAAGTTCTCAAAAAATGTTTACTTCATTACTATTTATTACTTTAATTCATTTTAGGTTAATTCCTAGTTTAGATATTTCTCTCTTATTGCTTGCCTATATGGTATTGTGATAGCTACATGTTGATTCTTAATTATAAAATACAATACTCTTTATGGCATGACACTCTTGGTTCACCGTACTTTATTACTTGTACAACTTATATACTTGTAAAATCACTGCCTAATTTTTGGCATCATTGTTGGAGAATGTCAATTTATTTTATAATTAATATCAATATTAGTATAGAAGTACTAAAATAGGCAATTTAATCTTCTTTTGATTTGTAAATACCTAGGATGAAAGGTGTTAATCTTGAACCTTTTGATCCTAAGATAGAAAGGAGGTTAAGCAGAAAAATCTTACAACAACCTCATCTTGGACTTATGAAAAATGTAGAAGATCAATGGGATATCATCATCCCTAAATCTCTTTGGGGCTTCATAGTACCATAAGTGGATACAGATTCAATCATCCATCAATAAAATCTTGAGCTAAAATCTACTATTGTCCAAATGGTACAAGCAAATCAATTTGGCAAGATTTATAATGAGGATCCTAATATCCACTTGGCTACATTCTTTGAGCTATATGATACCTTCAAAATGATTGAGTATAAGAAGATGCCATATGTCTTTTCTTATTCCCCTTCTCACTTAAGAATAAGGTAGAGATGTGGTCAAATTTATTACGAATAGGATCCATCACCAACTGAGTCGACTTGGCTCTAAAATACTTGGAAAAATATTTCCCACCTTCAAAGGTAACCAAATAAAAGAATGTTATCACTTCCTTCCAACAACTAGATGGAAAACCTTTTTATGAGGAATTTGAACGATTCAAAGATCTATTGAGAAAATGCCCAAATCATGATATCTTTCCATGATCACCATTTCAATCATTTTATGGTGGATTATTAAGGCAATCAACAACTATACTTGATGTTGTAGTTGTGGGTGCTTTAATGGAAAAAGGTAAAAATAAAGTTTTTACATTAATTGATGATATGGCTTCTAGCAGTTGTCAATGGTCAGTAGATAGATTAAATCTTAAAAGAGGTATTGAAATAGTAAATGTGGATGCCCTTACAACTTTGCAAGCACAAACAAGTGCATTGTTATTAGGGCTATCAAATAAGTGTGATGTTGGACCTGTGAGGATTAATATGGTGTAAATCCCTTTTGTTGTTTACGAGCACTACGGTGAACCTCGTCCTAGTTATACAAATGGAAGAAATCTTGAGGTCGTGAATTATATTAAAAAACAAAACTAACAATAAAATCCTTATTCAAATACATTTAATCCAAGTTAGAGGAACCACTTGAACTTTTCATGGAATAATAACAACCAAAGTAGAGTTCCTAATAATTGACCACCTTTCAATTCACCTGGCTTTAATTAATAACAACAACAGTAAGTACAAGCCAAAGAGTCAAAATTTGATAAATTGGATAGCTTAATGGAAAGTATGTTATCTTATGTAGTGCCAAGGATGGATACAACGAATAACAAGGTGGACAGTTAATCGCAAGAAAAGCAAACAATAGTGCTAGTATAAGAAAAGTGCAAATAAGGTAGCTTGCACAAATATTGCAAGCAAGGAACCAAGGTATGCTTTCTAGTTACACCAAAGTGAATACAAATAAAGATGGTAAGGATCACTCTAAGGCTATTATTACAAAAATTGGGGTAGTGAGAAAGAAAAAACCACTGAAAGAGAAGAGGAAAAACATGAATGGAGATATTGAATAGGAAAAAGAAGAGAAAATGAAAGAAGAAGTAGTTGTGAAGCCTAAGGAAGGACTCACTCACGAGGAGAGAGTATACATCCCAACCTTAAATTTCCACAATGGTTCCATAAGCAAAAGCTAGACAAACAATTCTCTAAGTTCCTTGATATTTTTAAAAAGCTACATATCAATATCTCATTCATGGATTCCTTGGAACAAATGCCCTTATATGTCAAATTCATGATGGAAATCCTATGAAAAAAGAGAAAGTTTGAATATTGTGGGACCATTTCCCTTACATAGGATTGTAATGCTATAATTGGCTGAAGCAACCACTCAAGTTGAAAGACCCCGATACATTTCACATTTCATGCACTATTAGAACGTATCAATTTGGGAAAGCTTTGTGAGATTTAGGAGCAAAAAACAACCTCATGCCACTATCTATTTTTTAAAAAAATTTAAGACTTAGGTAAACAAAGTCAACTTCTATAATACTTCTTATGGATGATTGATCCATGAAGAGGCCTAAAAGGGTGACTTAGGATGCTCTAGTTAAGGTAGATAAATTCATCTATCCTACTAATTTTATAGTGCTAGACATGGAGAAGAATAAATAAATTCTCATTATCTTGGGTCAACCATTGCTCACCACCATAAGAGCATTGATTGATGTATAAAAATTTGAGCTTACTATAAGGGTGGATGATCAACATGTAGCTTATAATGTCTTTAAATCCATACAACACCCAATTAATAATAATGATATTAATGAATGCTTTCATATTAACATGATTGATAATATTGTAAAAGACATGCCTAAGAAATCTAATTATGATGATCATTTAGAATATGATTCATTGATTTTTTCTATTAATCCTAAGCAAACCTTAATTTCATATTAGGGAAGTACTAATGAGGCGACACATGAGACTAATTTTGAAATAATTTATTCTAATTTCAATGCTTATTTACATAATGCTAGTGACAAATGGTATGTGGATGACTTTGATAATGATATGGATGTTATTAATTTATATGAAATTTCACTTGATTTCTATGTACATGATGAAACTAGCAAAGTAGTAGATTTTATGGAGGCTATGCCTCACGTGTTATGTTCTAATAAATTTTTTGAGTGTGTAGAGGTAAAGCATAAATTTAGGCCATCAATTGAAGAGCCACTAACATTAGAGTTCAATCCATTATCAAACCATCTTCAATATGCTTATTTGAGTATTAACGAGACCTTATTTGTGATTATTTCCTTAATGCTTAACCAAGAACAACAAGAAAAATTACTGTGTTTTGAAGGAATGTAAAGATTTCATTGGGTGTACTATCGTTGATCATAAAGTTATTTGCCCCTCAGCCTGTATGCACAAAATTATCATAAAAGATGGGGCCAAGCTAATGAGAGATGTTCAAAGGAGATTAAACCTAATTGTGATGGAAGTGGTGAAAAAGGAAGTGCTAAAATGGTTAGAAGCTGACATAATATACCATATTTTAGTAAGTAGATGGGTCCTATTTTCAGAAGTCTTAAACTCTAATGCAGATGATAGACATATATTTGTGCAGTGGGTAGAGTAGTGTAAGAAAACATACATCAAACTCTCTCAAGTATGATCATGTTCATCCTTTTAGGTAAACCATTTTGTTATAGGATTCTCGTAACATTTCTATGTTTAAGGATATCATGTTTCTTAAAGTAAGAGTCAAAAATTTCATTACAATACTCTAGACCATTACAAGTCCTAAGCTTTCAGTCTTTTTTCCAGATTTCTTTTCAACTAGGTTTTTCCAAATTTTAAAAGGCATAATAGTTTCATCTAAAGACTTGAAAATACACTCAAACTTTCTAGAATCATCATCTATGAAGAAGACGAAGTACTTAGAGCCACCTAAGTACTTAAGGTTATATTTATAGGTATGACTACCTTTATTGAATTAACTCTGGTTTGTTTTTCTAAAGCATGATATTCATAGAACTTTAAACTACCTAAAGGAATGTCTCCTAAAACACCTTGCTTTAACAAGTATCCAAACTATTTTCACTTACATGTCTTAATCTATCATTCCACAATATAACTAGATCCTCCTTTTGAATAGAAGCTACAATACCCTTATTTCTACTCACACTTCCTAGAAAAACATAAGCTAATTAACCTTTTGTTACATTAAGAGCTACAAGTGACCCAATTATAACTTGCATGATTTCCTTATTTATCCTAATAGCGTAACCTAGGGAATCTAAGACTCCTAATATTATTAGATTTATTATATTTAGGGACATACCAAAAATATTTTAGAGTTATCTCAGTTTCATCATCTAGATACAATTTAATTTTTCCAATCCCTTTAACTTTACACTCATAATCATTCTCCAAAAGGACTTTGACCTAGATTATTGTCTTCTAAGTTTGTAAACTAGTGTTTATTAGGACTCATGTAGAAAATGCACCTTGAATCTAAAACTCATTCGCTCTATGACCTTTTAGAATCAATTGCTAACACTTATAAGCTCTTATACCCCTTATAGACTAAGTTCATATCACTATTACTACTGAAGCCCTCACCATGTTGATTCTTTCCTATTAAAGTTAGGCAATCTAGTCTACAATGTCCTTCTTTCTTACTATAATAGCATCTTACTAATTTTTTAATCCTAGATTTTGACCTACCTCTAAACTTACCTTTATTTCCTTTTTCTTTTCTTTTTAATCTATCCTTTACATTCAAATCATCATTAATAGTGAATCTTTCAATGAGCTTGATTTCTAAATACTTTAACCTTAAATTAAAATAACCACATCAAATGATAGTTCATCTCAACCATATATAATTCCAAATTTAATTTCTTTATATTTTTCAAGTAAGGAATTCAATAAAATAATAATTTAAGCTTTATCTTCAATTTTGTCATCAATAGAAACAAGTTCACTAGTTAATCTTATAAAATCATTTAGATTTTGCTCAAAATTTTAGACTGATCCATTTTAAAGGAGTAAAATTATGTTTAATTTGAATTTTATCAAACAAAATATTTTTAAGATATAAATCCTCAAGTTTAGAGAATACCAAGGCATTTGATGTTTCCTTAGAAATCTCTATGGACATCTTATTTGAGATATTCAAAAGTGCAGCTACAAAGGCATTTTGTTCTATCTTTTTCTTTCCATCATTCATGATCTTATCGTGAAGCTCATTTGAGTTTAGAGCACCATGTACATCCTATTGTGTCAAGAGCGATTTTATTTTCTTTTTCCAAAGTACTTACTAACTAGAGCTAGAAAAAGAGCCTATCTAGCACTTTGTGGTTGGAGCCATGACTCAAGCTTTTAAAGAATAAATCCTTACTAATGCCTTTGAATGCGACTCACCTAGAAAACTTTTTAAGGACCTAAAAAATTACTTTCCTCGATCGCCCTAGGTATTTCATGACTCAGAATACATTCAAACCCTAATGAACTCTAAATGTATCAAGGGACTCATTAGTAGAAGATGAAAAGACTCACTCTGATGTCAAAAATACAAACTTCTCAAATTCACCAACAACTCAAAAATACCATTCACATAACAAAACATCTAACATATAATGAAAATTGAATTGAGAAATTAAGTAATTTAGGTAATAACACCCTAATCCATAATAGGTGGAAACAAACTACTAATATAATGAGTTAAATTTATAACAATTTACAGAAATAAAAGAAAGCAGGATAGATGGATAATACGAAATTTTTATCCTTTAATCTTTCATAATACTTTGCCCTTATATTATTGTTCTAGACCAATATGTTAACACTTAATTCCACTCATAAATATTTATGGTAAATGTATAAATTAAGATGATATATTAATAAGATTAATGAAATAATTTATTAATTTTTAAAACTTATCTCATATTATTTTACTTAATTTTTAATTAGATAAGATAACAATGAAACAATATTATTTGAGACATCTTATTTGTCTATAATAAAATTAAATGAAATAAATAAAAATAAAAAATATAATATAGATAATAATTTATAATATAAGTTTAATAATAAAATATTATATAATATATGTTTAAAATGATGCTTGTTAGGACAATAATATAAATAATATGAAATGAATGGAGATGTTATTTAAATAAAATAGTGAATTAATATATTATGAATCTATTAAAAAAATAAAATAAAATAAAATATCACTATATTACTCGACATACGTGGCTACTAATAATTTTGGTACGATAAGATTTAATTTTTGAACGTTTAATATTATATTAAAGTAAATATGAATTGTATAAAAGAAATAGTTGATATATCAATTCCCTAATGACATTCTTCTTATGGAAAAGTAGGTAGGTTCGTGTTGAGACCACGTGGAAAGCGATTAAAGAGTGAGTCGTGTCTCTTTCCACGCCTTTCCCACTCTCTTCGGTTCCTCGGCCACTTTATCTTTACTGTTTCGTTTTATAATACCTTTACCAAACCAAACTTCACACAAGCTTTTGTTTCCTGTTTTCTTTACTATTCCTGTGGGCACAAATGGCAATGGTTACTTCTTCTTTAGGCCTTAGCATGAGCATTCCTTCACTTGTATTGCCTTCAACTTCATATACCAATTCACCATCTCTCTCAAATACCCATGTTGGGTGTCGCTTCCCTTTGGCATTGTCTTCTACAATAAGGAGAATAAGAAGAAAAAGATATATCCTTTCTTCTTTTGCAATGAAGAGTGAAACTTGTGCAGCTGTTGACGAGATAATGGATAAAGAAGAAGAGATGGGAAGAAATTTCAATGAAACTGTTTTGTACTCCTTCACTCCTCTGCCACTATTCTTTGTGGCTGCTTTACCTGGCGGTACTGTTGCTTTAACTTTTCTTGTTTACTTTTTCTTTAATTGCATTTATGGTTTTGATTTTTGCCTTTTAATTTGACAAATGCTATGCATGCCCTAGACTCTTTGTCCCAAATATGATAATTGAACTACTTTGGTTAATTATGTAAAATTTTGGATATGGGATACGAATGTTTAATTTCAATATTTTGTTTCTTTACCAAAATTGGTATTAAACTTGCTCTTTTGCCTAATTTTTAGAACTAAAGTTTTCGACTTAGTTCATTCTTGATGTATTTATCATAAAACTGACTCCATAAACATGTAATCAAATGATGATATCTATTGTCTCGATTACACTTAAATCGTGATCATATATATCTCAATTAACACCATTTTTTAATATAAATTCAAATAAATTAAGAAATTGAAAAAATTAAGAATTATTATATTAAAATTAACAAGGATATTACATTAATTAAGAGTTTATATATACACTAAAACATAATAAAATCTTACTCTAACTAACTAATTAAAGTGTTCCAAAATATAAAAATATACTTACAAAAAATTTACTAATATAACTAATTAAATTGTTTAGAATCTAAATCAATATGAAAATATTTTACATGGCACATTATAATGTTTTTCTTCAAAATCTTCTTCCTTGACAGCATCTACTATGTGCATTACTAATTTCCACATAAAAAAACAACATCTATTATGAGTATACCAACATCTAGATTTAATGAATATAAGTCGTACCTCAGATTTTCACAATAAGTTCTTGAATCTATATCTATTCCTGCATATACAACAAATGATTCATAATAAGTTCTTGAACTTGTTCAAGAATGAAAGATGAAATGCATATTTAGCCTCCAAGTTAATTTCTAATACTCTAATACCAAAACTTGAGAGACAAATCAAAAAAATTAGTACTACTTATATCAATAACAGCATCAACATTCAAGCTTTAAAAGGAGATAATAGTGTCGGGAAAAATAATAAAAAGAAAGTAAAGAAATATCAATAAAACAGTAACCCCATTTCAATGAGTCTATAGTATAAGGTGCCCTTGCACAAGAGGAAGAGTTCTCTCTGCTTATTTATTCTTAATATATAGCTAAACCATGATTATAGTGTCATAAAACTTTTTGTAATAAATGATACCGTGCGGTAGTATTTGTTTCCATCTTAGATTTCTCTAAACCAACATTTTTTATTCTTCCCGAATGGTTAATTAAGTTGCTAATGGTGTTATAATTAGTTCAAGTCCTATTTACTATTGGTATAAATGAGTAGACTCTTAAAAAGATAAGGTTTTATTTCTTGGATATTGATTGATACTTTATAGCCCGAGTGTATAAACACACTATCATTTGACTCAGAAAAATAAAACAACCAAAAGAATATGAATGAAGTGCACATGCTGAACATATATATGTAGTTCTCATTTCACACCACCCATGCTGAATATATATATATATATGCAGTTCTCAGGGGTTTTTTCATTAAATATAACATGAAATTAGTTGTATAAATATTCATCTTAGTTTTTTATTTAACTATATGGTAAGATATAATTGTAAGAATCGATTCCTGAATTCTACCCACTTATTCTACATCTCATCAACTTCAGTATCAGTGTAAATTCCTTCATGATTAAGCTATAATACATACACATTTTAAATTACAGTTAACTAATTACCTATTTTGATAAATAAAAAATTAAAATCAAAATTAAAACAAGAAAAGAAAATATACATAATTACTTAAATTATTACCAATTCAATCATAAAAGTAAGTGGATTAGCAATAATTATCCTCGTAAACATAAGGACATAATACCTACAAGTTACCAAATTATTTTGCTTAAGATACTGTACATTAGAACGAAAATTCAATTATAAGCTTAATATAATCTAATTAAAAAGATATTATACAGAGATTATCAATAAATAGTGTCAGTATTTCTAGTGAATATATATATGAAAAATCTAACAAGTTTGAAATGATGGAGTTTAATAAACCATGCATTTTTAACTTTCATTTTATACCATATTGGCAAACCTTGAGCCTTTCAACTTTGATGACCATTCAACATTATATGATCTCTATATAATGAAGGAAAAATAAATTCAAGTTACTTGTGAAGATAAATTAAACTTAATGTTTTCAAAAACATTAAATTAATAAAAAAATATAATTTACTCATTCATAATGTTTTCAATATCGGAGACCACTTCACCCTACATTGAATTCAAATAATAAATTGTATTTTTGAATAGATCCAATGGTACTTACATGAATTTATAATAAGATATATATTGGTAAATGTTTTTTATTACATAACATAATTTTTCATAAATGTTATAATAATCCACTTACCCTCCATTATATGGAATAATCCACTTATCTCCCCTTGAATATTTTGCATTCTTTCAAATACTTATCTCGCAATTTGAGTACGTGTTCTCTTCTTAATAACATACAACCAACTTGGGTCAATGAATCTAATTACATCATTCAAATGTTTCTTTTTCAACTCATCATAGTATCACCTATGAAAAAAGTTCACAAATTAATGACAAAATAACAATCATAATAAAGTATATAGGTAACTTATAACTGATCATAAAATTAAAAAAGAAATAAAATCAAATAAACTAACTGTATCTAACATGCTTAGGAAAACCACTAGTTTGGTCATACGTATATGAAATTGGTTTGTTGGTACCAAAGCAGGCTTCTTAGAAGCTATTTTGTCTATCGGTTTCTCCTTTGAGCTTCCTTTTTTTGTTGCCAATGGTAATAGATAACTTTGATTTCTCTTTACTCAAATCCTATTTATTCACAATATGAAAAAATCTAATAAAATTAGAATATATTTTTAAATTAATTAGCAATGAAAACAATATATAAAAGGTAAGGGAAATATCTTTACTAAATCCTTTCCTAATATGACAGGTGTGAAGGCCAAACAATAAATGATTTTATGCAATCATTGCAAGGATATCGAATAGACTCATTATCTACGTCATTCAACCAAGCAAAATTTAAAAGCGCTTCTACTCTTTTCAAATAATCTTGTGAAAACTTGGCTTATGCATTAGAGACTTATCCATTCTAAATGACATAACACATGTATTGGTAAAAAAAAAATTTACACTTCAAAATTGGTTCATGAAAATTAAGCGTGAAGTTAAGAGTCAACTTCTCACATGGTTTGCACATTTTCATAAGATCCATATTTTCTATTCCGATACAAGAATATATATATATACACACTATGACCACATGCATCATATTTCAATTGATTTGACCTTTTTTCACAATAAAGTAAGAAGTTAGAACGTAACACAAATTCAATAAATCTACGGAATAAGAAAATCAGTTATTTCTCATGTATATGAAGTTGCTACATAGAGAAAGTTTGGTTTTCTTAATCTATAGTTTTAATGAATTTGTATAAACTTTAACTTAATTAGTACAATATCATAAGGGGTCAACTAATAGAAAACTTGTGCATGAGATCGACGAGTATATATTTCTATAAAATTATTTTTCTTGTCAAAAAGTTACATGTAACTTATAAATTACTCAATCCCTAGACCAATCTAAAAGAAAATTTAGAGGGGAAAAAGACAAGTATGCACTTGAGTTGAAAAGATTAAGGCAATCTAATAAAGAATTCTTGAATTGGACTATTCCCAAGGTGATTTAATGATTCATGGATCTTTGATACAAAATATGACCAAGCTTACAGCTTGAATTGATGAAGTTTTGAAGGGATTAGCTGCTTGTATAAATTTTGGAATCTTCTTATGTACAAGGTTTTAGTTGAAGGAAGGGCAATGAACATTGAGTAACCTGCCAAAGTGGTCAGAAATTAAATGCTTTTATTCATAAATATGATACATTACACAATACATATTCTAACAAATGACCTTCGGGAACAAATTTAAAATTGTAATGTAAATGCATTGACTAAATAAAAGTTATAGCTTCCCAAACACAAATATTTGGATCATGGGAGTCATTAAACCTAAATACACCACCTAGAAACCTCAAGATCATCCAACTTGTAAAGTAAATTTGACCTAAAGAATTATTAGCCATGAAAGAGAGTGAAGTAAATAATGTATCAACACTTTCAACCTATGTTACAAGTCTGTTCTTACACAATGTTCTTACACAATACATGGGCATGAAAATGAATAGGTTTATTAGAGACCACCATAAGGAAAGAACTCAAACTTCTTCCAAGCATAACGAATCAGTCTTATCTATTCAAGACCATAAATGACTCATTATACATACTTGATGCTCAATAGGTGCACAAAATGCTCTACCCTAACAAAAATTACAATAAGAAATATAAAGATATATATGAAATGCATAACCCTAATTCAATAATTTTTATGTAGAGATCTAATTTCACTAATAATCAACACATACATGAAATGATATGGTAAAAAAGAGAGGGTATTATACATACCCATAGCTAGGTCACGAGCGATAACAAATACAAACGGTCGGTCGGCGAGGTGCGAGCTGGGGAAGATGAAAAGAAAAAAAACAGAGAGAAAAGGAAGAAGAGAGGGGAAAGGAAGCTGCTGGGTCGAGCAAAAAGCTTTTGGGGAAAAGGAAAAGAAAAGAAAAAAGAGAGAGTAGACGCGAGGGAGCAAAATCGTGAGATAGTTTGCTCTGGGAGATAGAGGGAAAACATGAAAGAGATGGGGGAAAAGAAAAAAAAAGAGAAAAAAGAGAGGGAAAAGAAAAAGGGGAAAAAAGAGGAAAAAGAAAAAAAGAAAAAAAATGATATAAAAATGTGATATGTAGTATAAAAGAAATAAAATACATGAAATTAAATTAATAGAAAAACAAAAAACAAAAAAAATTATAGAGTAATTTTTATATTTCTGTTAAATAAATAACATACAGTATATTATTTGATTTTGTTTTTTAAAATATTGAAAACTCTATTATTTTAATTATAAGTACAGTCATTTAATAATCATGACTATATAATTTTTTTTATGTATATTTAAATAAATTTTGTAATTTAACTTATGACTACGGTTACTGATAAAACCGAGGCTATATGTATATATTATAGCCTCGGTTTTTATTAAACCGTGGCCTAAACCCTATGGCTTCGGTTTGAAAAAAACGAGACTAAATTTTTAAGATCAAAGACATGAATTGTAGTAGTAACTGCTCCTTTTGTCTCTAATAAATAATAATTGCTTTGTGATTCTTTCATTATTTCAGAGTGGACTTTCCTTTGCTCTTCTACCCATTTATGTTAAATTTCTTCGTCTGTGTAGAACATCTACTAATATATCTGATGCATAATTGCTGTGTCTGATGCTCATGAAAAACTCAAATAATTGTTGAACAGCTGGGACTATAAGATCTTTGTTTGGACCTTTCGTGGAGCTCGTTAAATCATGGAGTCTTCCAGAGTGGCTTGTGCATTGGGGTCACCCTGGAAATATGGTATTATATCTCTTAAAAATATTCCAGAATAGCCCATATATAAAGTCTTTATCTTGATCAGATGCACAATGTTAGTGTTTCATTTTTTTTTTTACTTACTCAGGCAGTTGTGCTCTTTGCTATGGGTGGATATGGAACCTATTTGGGTTTCCGGATACGTTATTCTGATGATGTCGTAAGTGAATGAAACATCCAATCCGGGCCTTCAAATACATGTACAAGTTTTATATAATCGAATTGAGCATAAAGAAAATCTGTAATTTTCATCTCACTTTTACTGTTATAATATGCAGGAGGAAAAGGCAAATGCAAAAGACTTACATCCAAAGCTTTTAGGTGGGATGTTTTTCTTCTTTGCTCTTGGAGCAACTGGTGGAATAACTTCTCTTCTCACTTCAGATAAACCTATCCTTGAGAGGTTATTTCAATGTCTTTATATATGAGGTTGACATTTGTGTTCTGTTTGACTTCAATGTATAATTTTTGTTTTCATCATCCTTATATCTGATCCTGTTACATTGGTTGGTTCTCAATGCTTGTTCATTGGTTTAAAATTCTAATAATCCAAGGTAGAGGTCCTTATTGCATGGTTAATAACATCAAATGTTCTTAGAGTACTCAAAACAATTGCTTGCAAGCTTGTTCTGCCCTGCTATGATTCAAATGCTTCATTATCTTCGACATCTTTTTTTTAGATCAATTGATATGTAAGGCTTACAAGATTCGAACTTCTTGACCCCAATGTTTTTTTCATATTTAGTGTCAAACTGATGTACATTTTTTTTCTGCAGCCCACATGCTGTTACAGGGTTCATTGGTCTTTCTCTCTTGACGATTCAGACCATATTACCTACATTGTTTGAGGTAGCAAACAAACTACAAAGCTCTGGAGGATTTGAACTCTCTTTTGTCTAATTTTTGTCTCATTGTTTTTGCTTTTTTCTCCATCTTTAATTTCTCATTTTTGGCAGGGGAATCCTGGATTACGAAATATTCATGGGATATTGGGAAGTGGGATTATGACACTGTTTCTAATACACGCTGCTCTTGGACTTCAACTTGGCCTAAGCTAATGGATCATAGTCTCCACTCATTCCTTATTTTCCTTGCAAATTTCTCTTGATATTTCAATGTGCATTATACGCTAAGATGATCATTTTGGTTTTTTTTTTTGTTTTTTATAATAAAAGAAAACTCACTTAGGTCATTTAGTAATGGTGCATTAGTGCAACCTATTGGAGCCCACATTGGTGTATATTGAAGAAATTGTAGCAAAAACACTACAAATCCCAAAGGTTAATTACATTTACCCCTTGGCGCAAAAAAAAAAAAAACTCATCTTTTATTCATGAATTGGCATGGAAGGGTCTATAGCTAACCAAAAGGGATGCTTGGATTTTGTCATTATAAATAGAGAACTGGCAGCAAACTAGCACAGTTACAGTTGCTGAAATGGTATTTGAATTAATTATTAGAAAAAAAAATTGTTGTGTTCACAAAAAGGACTCCTTAAGAACTTTATGCTAAATTAGCAAAAGTTGGAACTATTAAGAACCTTTACAAACCCATATTTTCAAGTTTCCACTGATGAAAACCAGTGCTAATGTTTATATTAGTGTCAACATGTCCAATAGAAGTTTAGATTTAATAAGCGGGAGTGGTGACGAATTAGTTTTTTTAGTTTTGACCAAGTCTTATAATTTATTGTACTAGTTTTCAAATAGTACCTTAGAATCCTACAAAGTTAACAAAGTAAGATATCAAAAGTCCTGTAAAATTATGATGTCACATTTTTCATGGTCAGGGTAGAGCATATAAGAGTTGGGGGTTACAACCCCGATTGGATTTTGATTTTTTTTAATAGAATAATTCAATTTTACCCCTACTTTAAAAAATTTAAAACCTTAATAAACTTGTTATTTCTCATTCCCTTTAACCTTGTTATTTCTCATTCCCTTTCACCTTCTTTATCTTGTCTCTTTCCTTTTTCATTTCATTTCTCACCCCACTCTTCTCCTTTTCTATCATTTTCCTCACTTTTTTTCTTCACTTATCCTCTGCTCACTAGGACATCACTTATTCAATTATCATATATGTGTTTTCTAACATGTATTTCTCTCCTCTCCACTTTGTTATTTTAATCCCTATTTGGCTATTTACTTATTTTTATTTTTATTTGAGGCTAATAATTGATTTTTTTTATTCAAAATGTTTTGTATCTTTCTTTTATTTACCTTGATCTAGTACTTTTGTTTGTCCAACTCATTATATTTGATTAATTTATTTATGATGCCTCTTAAACATAGACAAAGACTTGATTACTTATGAATTTATATTAGATTATAATATAACGAAACATTAACATAAAAGCACAAAGTCAACCAAAACTCTTCGTTCCTTTTTAAAAGAATATAAAAGAATCCAACAAAAATAAATATATTTACTAACACTCTAAATCTTGATAAAACTCATTATTCTAAATTTGAAAGAGATGAGATTGAAAAGATTAATATTGTTTCTCTTAAAGGTGATATAAGTTTACGTTGTTTAATATGATTATATCACATTAATAAACAAGATGATATTTGAAAGAAATATGCTAACATGAGACTATATCAACCCAAATTATATTTTTATCTACTCATTTCTTTTGGAAGCCAACAACATTGGTTTCAACACTCATGGTTCACAAAATGTTTTTGGTTGGAGTACTCTCTAGAAAATGATAAAGTCTTTTGCTTTCTATGCTTTTTTTAATATAACCCTCCAAAGTATCCAACATTTAGGGATATGAAGATTGTAAGGGTTAATGATAAAAATAGATGTGGTCTTTTCACTCACGAGGAGGATCTAAATTCATCACATAATGATGCTTTGCAATAATAGCATGCTTTGAAAAATCCATCTAATATCTTTATTAGCTAGAAGAAATTTGTCATTGATAAAGTCATCCATAGAAAATATCTACAAAAATAATGTAGAACTGCTTACGACTCACGACTATAATAGATACCATTAATTGGCTTGCAAAGCAAGTATATGCTTTTAGAGGTCATGATGAATCTAGCACGTCATCTAACCATGGTAACTTTATTGAGATGATCAAATGGTTTGGATTATTGGATGTAAGTACTACTAATGTTATCGTAGATTGTGCTCTAGCAAATGCAAAATACACTTCTCCAATGTTTCAAAAAGAGATATTAAATATTACTATAAATGATATTCGAAATAAATACAATAAGAAGTTGGCAATGTAAAATTTTGTAATCTTGTTGATGAGTCAAATGACACGCTTGAGCACACATAACTATATGTGGACATACATAAGTGATAAGTAATTAAAAAAAAGGGTTAGCATACCCCTGGGGATTTGTAACAATTTTTATTCATCATTTCTAGTGCATTAATGAGTTAAATAAAGTTAGAAAAAATGGAGGTTTTTTGGTTGATTGTGAAGAATAAAAAATAAAATCAAATAATAAAGTTAATTGCACAAAAATTGTGAGATATATGTGATTATAGGACCATCTTTACCATTAGTCTATAATTCAATTAAACATGTCATGAATGAAAATTATTTTTTTAAGTTATAAATCACTTTCATTATTTAAAATCATTCTTGAACTCTTAACTTCACTTTTAGAAATTTAGGTCTTAAATCTTAAACAACCTAGAGGTTCACTTACTAGATTTAATTCATTCATTGTATTAAGATTTAAAATTGTCATAGTTAAACTAGCAAAGATTAAAACCATGATAATCGTTAACGTGGTATTCAATCCTACTTATGAAAAAAGCAATAAGGTATCACTTCAAATAAGAAAATTAGCAATTACATACTACATCTTAAACTAAAAATAAACATATTCATGCAACAAACTAGTTGATTAAACATAGAATTGAACACATCAAGAATCAAAAATTAAAATTAAACCTTATCTTAATATTAAATTAACTAAACCATAGTTTATGAGACTCGATGCACTACCTAGGTAAAGAGATACAACTTCTAAAGGACTCGCCCCCAAAAATAGAAAAAAAAGTAACAACAACAAAAGTAATCTCACATAATCAGTTAATAACTTTAGACAAAAGATAAAATCATAGGCTGCACAAATATGGAATAAAACATGCAAAATAGAATTAAGTAGTTTTCCCATAAGAGTCTTAATCCTATATGTAGAAACATACAATATCAAGATCCAGAATGTACTCACAACACATCAAATCATTCAAACACAATCAAGTAACAAGATAAATCCATATAGAAGCTCTATCTATTGGTAAAATCCTTAGGTTGCTCATGGAAATCATTCAGCAACAAATAATTCACTAAGCAATAAAACAATTACATATAAAAAACTACTAATACCTCCATCAGTCAAGCTTAGCTCTCCTACAAAATCAAAACCCCTCGATGTAAACCATAGATCAATAAAATGTAATGTAAACCATAGATCAATAAAATGTAATATGAACAATCAATAGGGAGGACCACTCTTAATCATAACCCACTAATAATCACTTATGAATCAATTTCAACCAAGAACCACGAATCATTTATGTGACACACAGTTAACCACGTACATGCTGCTCTTGGACTTCAGCTTGGCCTAAGCTAATGGATCATAGTCTCCACTCATTCCTTATTTTTCTTGCAAATTTCTCTTGATATTTCAATGTGCATTATACCCTAAGATGATCATTTTGGTTTTTTGTTTTTTATATAATAAAAGAAAACTCACTTAAGTCATTTTCTAATGGTCTATTAGTGCAACTTATTGGAGGGTGTATTTAAGAGGTTGTAGCAAAAAAAAAACTACAAACCCCAAAGGATAATTACATTTACCCCTTAGCATAAAAAAATCCATCTTTTATTCATGAATTGGCATGGAAGGATCTATAGCTAACCAAAAGGGGTGCTTGGATTTAGTCTTTATAAATAGCAAACTCACAACAAACTAGCACAATTTAAGTTGCAAAAGGTATTTGAATTAATTCTCAAGTTTAGAATTCAAATTTTTCCTTGTTTCTTCCCATTTTCCTTAATAGTAGCCAAGACCTTTTAATTATTAGAAAAACAAATTGGTGTGTTCACAAAAAGGAATCCTTAAGAGCTTCTTTTTTCTAAATTAGCAAAAAGTTGTAACTATTAGGAACCTTTTCATGTTTCGACCGATGAAAATTGGTGCTAATGTTATATTAGTGTCAACATGTCCAATATAAGTTTTGTTTTAATAAGCGGGTGTGGTGACAGACTAGTTTATTAGTTTTGACAACCTTAGAAGTTCATAAATTTTGAAAAGCAGGATTTCAAGAGTATTGTGAAATTATGAATGGTTAGGGGCAGAGCATATAAGAGGTTGGGGCTACAACCCCGACTCGATTTTGATTTTTTTAACCGAATAATTAAATTTTACCCCTATAAAAAATTTAAAACCCTAATAAACTTATTATTTCTCATCCTCATTCACCATCTTCTTTATCTTTTCTCTTTCCTTTTTCATTTCATTTCTTAGCCCCATTCTTCTCCTTCTCAATCATTTTCCTCACTTTTCCTCGACTAAGTAGGAATTCACTTATTCACTTTTTTTGTCAACTCTTTATATTTTATTAATTTATTTATGATTCCTCTTAAAGATAAAACATGACTTAATTATTTTTAAATTTATATTAGATTATAATACAATGAAACATCAACATAAAAGCTCAAAGTCAATCAAAACATTTCCTTCTTTTTTTTAAAAAGGAAGAGAATCTAATAAAAATAAATATACCTACTAACAATCCAAATCTTGATGAAACTCATTGTTCTAAATTTCGATGAGATGAACTTGAAAATATTGATATTGTTTCTCTTAAACAGGATATAAGTTTATGTTGTCTAATATGGTTATATCATATTATAGAACAAGATGATATTTAAAGGAAATATGTTAACATGTCACTGTATCAACTCAAATTAGATTTTTATCTACTCACTTCTTTTGGAAGCCAAAAATGTCAGTTTCAATACTTATGGTTCACAAAATTTCCTTGGTTAGAGTACTCTCCAAAAAATGATAAAGTCTTTTTGCTTTCCTTGCTTGTTTTTTAGTAGAACCCTCCAAAGTATCCAACATTCAAGGCTATGAAGATTGTAATGATTGATGGTAAAAATAGTTGTGGTCTTTTCACTCATGAGTAGGATCTAAATTCATCACATAGTGATGTTTTGCAATAATGGCATGCTTTTAAAATTCTATCTATTATTGTCATTAGCTAGAAGGAATTTGTCTCCATGACAAAATTAACCATAGAAAATCTCCATAATAAATAATACAGAACTGCTTACGACTCACGGTTATAATAGAGACCATTAAGTGGCTTGCAAAGCAAGTGTGTTCTTTTAGAGATCCCGATGAATCTAGCACATCATCTAACCATGGTAACTTTATTTAGATGATCAAATGGTTTGGATTATTGGATGTAAATATTGTTGATGTTATCCTAGATTGTGCTCCATCAAATGCAAAATATACTTCTCCAATGATTCAAAAAGAGATTAAATATTATTGTAAATGATTTCGAAATAAATATAACAAGAAGTTGGCAATGTAAAATTTGGTAATCTTGTATATGAGGTTGTTGATGAGTCAAATGACACACTTGAGCACACACAACTATACGTGGGAATACACAAATGATAAATAATTTAAGAACAAGGGTTAGCATACCCCAGAGAATTTGTAACAATTTTTATTCATCATTTCTAATTCGTTAATGAGTTAAATAAAGTTAAAAAAATGGAGATTTTGTAAATGATTTCGAAATAAATATAACAAGAAGTTGGCAATGTAAAATTTGGTAATCTTGTATATGAGGTTGTTGATGAGTCAAATGACACACTTGAGCACACACAACTATACGTGGGAATACACAAGTGATAAGTAATTTAAGAACAAGGGTTAGCATACCCCAGAGAATTTGTAACAATTTTTATTCATCATTTCTAATTCGTTAATGAGTTAAATAAAGTTAAAAAAATGGACATTTTTTGGTTGATTGTGAAGAATCAAAAATAACATCAAATAATAAAGTTAATTGCACAAGAATTGTGAGATATATGTGATTATAGGACCATCTTTACCATTAGCCTATAATTCAATTAAATATGTCATAAATGGAAATTAGTTTTTTAAGTTATAAATCACTTTCATTATTTAAAATAATTCCTGAACTCTTAACTTTACTTTTATAAGTTTAGGTCTACTTAAGAATTCTCACATTTTATTTTTGTATATTAATTTATAATATAATTATAAACCAACATAAATCTTAAACAACCTAAAGGTTCACTTACTAAATTTAATTCATTCATTTTATTAAGATTTAAAATTATCGTAGTTAAACTAGCCAAGAATAAAATCATGATAATCATTAACGTAGGTATTCAATCATACTTATGACATGAGCAATAAGGTATCACTTCAAATAAGAAAATTAGTGATTACATACTTACATCTTAAACCAAAAATAAACATATTCATGTAATAAATTAGTTGATCAAACATAGACACATCAAGAATCAAAAATTGAAGCTAAACCTTATATTAACATTAAATTAATTAAACCACAAGATAATGCTTGTGAAAGAGTTTGAGACCTAGTGCATTATCTAGGTAAGAAGATACAGACTCTTAAAGACTCATCCCCATAAATATCGAAAAAAAAAGTAACAACAACAAAAGTAATCTCAGATAATTAGTTAATAACTTTAGAAATAAATAAAATCATAGGCTGCACAAATATGGAATAAAGCATGCAAAAGAGAATTAAGTAGTTTTCCCATCAAAGCTTTTATTCTATATATGGAATCAAACAATATCAAGATTCAGATTGTACTCATAACACAATAGATCATTCAAACACAATCAAATAATGAGGTAAACCCATATAGAAACCCTATCTAATGGTGACATCCTTGGGTTGCTTATGAAAATCACTCGGTTTCAAACAATTCACTAAACAATAAAAAAAATTACAATCATGATATAAAAAATATCAATACCTCTATCAGTCGAGACCATTGTTTGAATTTCCTATTGTTGCCCTCGCTTGCTACCTCTATAACAACCTGGTCTAACACACAAACCTAGATCTCTTATAAAACCAAAACCACTCGATATGGTGTAAGCAGCAACCATAGATCAATAAAATGTAATATGAACAATCAATAGTGAGGACCACCCTTAATCACAAACCACCAATAATCTCGTGGGAATCACTTTCAACCATGAACCATAAATCATCTACTGTGACACACAATTAACCATGTATCGTACACAACTAATGATTTGTTAAATACAACAAAATGCAAACTCACATATAGAACACAACCAAAGATACGAGAACTTGACAATTCATCTCAAATCACTCACATAGAGTATTTCTCATATGCTTCAAATAATAGTCAACCATGCTTCTTTACGCTCATACGGTCGTATCATAATTATCGACGAACTTTCAAGGTAATTAGTGAAGAATGAATTTGAAACGATAGAAAATTTTGTTAGAATTTTGGTTGCTTTTTTGAATTGATTGCAACAATCAATATGGGGTATTTATAGACAACTACTAATAGCTAGAAAACCTTATCGAGGTTCTCACCGACCACCTTATTAAGGATCCAAAGAGGGGTCTGAAAAGGCCCTTGTTGAGGATTTCATCGAGGTGCCAAAAATCAAATTTTTCTATCCAAAAATTTCCAAGTAATTTCCATAAATACCCTCATTTGAAGTAAACCAAAAATTTCCACTCGCTACCTAGCATACAAACTAAACAACCAACCCCATGGTGGGTGAAACACACGCTTTCAATCACAATGTTCCTAATTATGTATGTGTGTGCATCACTGATTTGTAGTAACCAATCTTACACTAAGAAAGACAAAACAATAAGGAAAATAAATAGGCTTCGTGTTTTGTACACGAGAAGCCAACATATAAACACAAAGTACAAATGGACTTAAAATCTCCCCCTTTGACTTAAAAAACTACACAAATTTGTACATACACATATAAAACATGAGATGATCATGAAGATGACCTAAAGTTTTTTATTCCTATGAAAAAAACAATGACACACACCTAACACCCAAAAAACACATATATTTTAAGTGTATCCATCTTGTGTGCTCCATCCATCTTCTCGGATCAACTCATCCTCACTCTGTTACTCTGAAATACAAGGGTCTCAACACATCTACTCATAGTACAAATAAAGCTTGAATATACTACTACAATAAATAGTATTTAAGTCAGGATTTGAAGTCGATTTTAAGAAAAAAATCAACTTAGAATTCATTATAATTCGGTATGCTTATAAACTAACTTTAATATTTAATTCAATTTTACTAAAAACAAATAACTTTAAATAGACTTAATTAAAAAAATAGCATCGGTTGACGTGTCAACTGACAATAGGCCACATGTAGCATCAATTGTTCACATCAACCAATGCATGATCTATCCATATACTATTGTGTTACCCTTACACAAGTATACATTGATAGGAAAAACATATACATGGAATAGAACCACATGCACTATAAAAAAATCCTCCTGACTTCATATAACACTCCCCCTAAGTGTATGCAAGTCAGGCATCAAGATGTAGTATAAGCCTACATTCACTACCCATGCAACATACAACATTGCAACAATCACATAGTTAAGCATATAAACTTCTCCCATATTTTGACATAAAAGTCAAAGAAATACCCCTATATGAGGAGAGAAGGCATACAGACATGCAATAATCCTAACATCCATGAAATATGGTAGATAAGATTAAAGCAAACAAGAAATATGCAACACAAGCAAGAATAAGAAATAAGAGGAGAAGAAACAAAACACATAGCTCTTCAAGCTTATAGAAATCTAAAGAATATAGGAAGTAGTCTCTCAAGGAGAGATGCAAACACCAATAGCCTTTCTTAGGTATTCAAACATTTGAAAGTCTAGAGGTTTAGTAAAAATATCAACAAATAGAAGGTCATGCTAATATTCTACAAAGACAAAGTGTTCAATTCTACTATATCTCTTATGATATGATATCGTATATCAATGTGTTTGGTTCTAAAATGTTGGACCAGATTTTTAGAAATGCAAATAGCATTGGTGTTGTCACAAAGTAAAAGAAGATTTCTTACCTTGATACCATAGTTTGACAACATTTTCTTCATCCAAAGTAATTAAGAATATAATAACCTGATAGTAATATACTTAACTTTAGTAGTGGATAGAGACATATAACTCTACTTCTCACTATGCCAAGAGATCAAAGAATTGCCCAAGTAAAGCACCCCTTGAAGTACATTTTCTATCATCATTGCACCCTACCCAATCGACATCAAAATACATAACCAACTTTATAGTTGTGTCCTAAGGGTACCAAATACAAAATTTAGACATACTACTAACACATTTGATGATTAATTTAACCACAATAAGGCAAGAATATTTGGGGCTAGCCAGAAATCTAGCACATACTCTAACATTGAAAAATATGTCTAGACTACTAGTAGTTAAGTAGAAAAGACTCCCTATCATACTTATGTATAAGGTCTATTCTACATCCTTTCTAGAAGGGTCTTGATGAAGTTTAAGTGTGGTACTCATGAAAGTTCGAGCAATAGTGGTATATTTCAAACCAAATTTCTTAACCAATTATTTGGCATACTTAGGTTAAGAAAGAAAGATCTCATCTTTCATCTATTTAACTTGAAATCTAAGGAAGAACTTGTAGTCACCAACTATGTTCATCTCAAACTCACTTTGCATAGAAGTAGTAAAATTTTGAGCTAGATCATCCTTTGTAGACTCAAAAATAATTTCATCAACATAAACTTGTGCCACAAAAACTTAATCCTAATTTCTTGAAGCAAATAAAGTTTTGTCACTACCTCATCTTAGAAAACCATTACTAAGTAGAGACATGGTAAGATGTTCATACCAAGCATGAAGAGCCTACTTCACACCACATAGTGCTTTCTTAAGTATCATCAAATGATTGGGAAAGTAAGGGTCTTCAAACCTTTTAGTTGTTCCACATATACCTCTTTTTTAATGACACAATTCAAAAAAGCACTCTTCACAATTATCTGATATAACTTGAACCCAAGGTAGTAGGAAAGACCAAGGAAAAGTCTTACAAACTCTAGGAGGGTAGTAGGAGAAAAGGTTTCTAATAACTCTATGAGAGTAGAGTTATTTATCCACTTCTAAACCACTAATTTGCCTTGTTATGTGTTAAAATATCATGAACAAACTTTAATTGTATTCAATATGGAAATTTAAGTGAAAATTTCAAATAGATAAAAAATACGCAAAATGAGGACAAATACAAAGTTATAGGGTCGATCAATCGAATCGAAACTAGATTGATCAAATTTTTATAATAAGACTGATAAAAAAAGAAGAGGGTTAATGAGGAAGTCATTACTCGATCGATCGAGAATAGGCTCGATTGATCAAGCAACGAGGATTAAAATGTGTCAACACTAAATTAAATCCCAACTTTCATTCGCTATTGGATCATAGTAATATGAATCCTAGATTAATAAGGATTAATTTCAGTCTATTTAAAACACCATAAGAAGGTCATAAAAACACACAATTAAGATCATAAAGTAGCAGCTGCCAAGAAGAGAAATAGAGAAAACATTCAAGAGGAGATTAAAGGAGGCATAACTTTGTAAAGGATTTAAGTAAAGATTAGTACTACAAATCAAGAGATTGATTGCATCTCTTCTTTTTCTCCTTTTTTTTATCAATTGTATTGTCTTTCTTTATGAAAAATCTAAGCTTTAAAAACATAATTATATCTAGCTAATTTTTTTAATCTTGGGGTCTTATGAACACAATATTTTACATGTGATGATCTAATATTTTACCCCAATTGTTATTGTTATTGTAATTCAATTATATTACTTAATATAATTTTTATGCTATTAATTGTTTGGCCAATAATTCATCTATATAGGAAATTAAATAGATATGAGAAAATTATTTAATTGTTTGTAATAACATGTATAGTTTTTAGGCAAAGATGTATGATTCTTATGTGTATGATCTATAATTGATGTATTTAATGAGTGGTACACAATCTAATTGACATTGAAGTGTAATTAGGTTGATTACTATATGGTGTGTAGTATACTTGAGACATGATAGGTTAGATTGAAATGATCATATCATTGATTGATAATTATATTGGGGGGAATTTTAGTGATTCATATGTTATAAAATTGGGAGATTAAAGATTCTTAGATCGTTTTCTCTTATATCTTTGTAGTTGTTAAGTCTTATGATTTAAAATTTGTTGTCATTTATGTTTTCAATTTTTATAATTTTCTATTGTCCAAATAGTATTTGTAATAATTATATTGGTACTTGATTATGAGTCACACAACTCCCTATGAGATTGCTATCCATACTTAGGTATATTATATTACTTGCATGACCTGTATACTTATGGATTGCATCATGTTAATCAAATTTTGCATTGATGTTGAGGAGTTTAGTACTTGTAATGAATATCAATAATGGTTATTATTAAGGTGGTAATCAATTCAATCATCCACTCATGGGTATTCTATTTGAAATTTGGATATTCAAAAAGGGAAAATAGCCCAAACCATAAGTCAAAGGCCTTAAAGTAACTTTCTAAGCAATACAAAATTTAATCCAAAAAGAGAAGGTAAGGAGCATTGTAAAGTAATAGCCTTGAGGAGTGGTAAAACCATAGAAGAAAAGGAGGAAACTAAAAAGGACGAGGAGGAAAAAATGGACAAAGAAAGTACTAAAAAAGAAGTGAGTCAACCAAAGAAAAGAAACCTCTATAAACCCACTATTCCATTCCCGCAAAGATTCTAGAAGCAAAAAATAGACAATTAGTTTTCAAGATTCCTGGATGTCTTCAAGAAGATGCACATAAACATACCATTTTTAGATACACTTGAACATATGCTTTAATATTCCAAATTCATGATGAACATTCTATCTAAGAAAAGAAAGCTTGGAGATAATAAGACAATAACATTAACTAAAGGTTATATTGCCATCTTTGAGAGAAAACTACCACAAAAGTTCAAAGATCCGAGTAGCTTTAACATCCTTTACACAATTGAGAATATACATTTTGGAAAGGCAGTTAATGACTTAGGTGTAAGCATTAACCTTATTCCACTATCAGTTTTCGATAGACCAGGTATTAGTAAAGCTAAACCACTTCAATAACATTAAAAATGGCTAACAAGTCAATTAAGCGACATCAGGGTATGCTAAAATATATGTTGGTAAAAGTGGACAAGTACATCTTTTTGGTTGATTTCATTGTACTAGACATAGAGGACTGCGACATTCCTATCATACTTGGTTGTCTATTCTTAGCAACCAAAATAGAACTCATTGATGTATAAAAAGGTGAGCTTACAATGGGAGTGTAGGATGAACAAGTAACATTTAATGCTTTTAAAGCAATAATTTTTTCTGATATTGATAATACTAGTGATTGCTTTAAGATAGATGATATTGATAAACTAGCCAATGATATACTTCATAGCATGTGCCCTAACAACACTTTAGAATATGTTAATCTATGAATAGACATATTGTTGAACACCATGACAATCACTTAGGCACACACACTCATGATAATAATTTAACTAAATCTATTAAACCATCCACATTCATAACTTTGATACATTATGCTATGAATAAGGAAATAAATTCATTAGAAAACAATTCAACTTATTTTAATGATGAAACTATGGAATCTATGATGCGAGTTGATGATATTGATTATGCAAAATATTTGGAGGCTATGGCCCCCTTGTGTGTATCTAATGTGATTGTGGAGTGTAATGAGATAAGTTCTAAATTCAAACCATCCATTGAGGATCTATTAAAGTTAGAATTCAAATATTTTCCCTACCATCCCCAATACAAGCAAAAATGTTCAATAGAAAGGCAAAAAAGATGCTACAAATAAATAAATTGGATGAGCTACAATGGCGTGCTCACAAGAATGTCAAGCCATACAAAATGAAAACAAAAAGATGTCATCATAAGATAATCGTGCACCATGTTATTGAATTGAGACAGAAAGTGTTACTGAATAACTCAAGACTTAACTTATTTTCAAGTAAACTCAAGAGTATATAGTTAGGTCCATTCAACATTACTAAGGTAACCAACCATAGAACCAATGAATTAGAGAACAAAAACAAAAAAAAAACAATTCATGTTTAGTTGGAACAAAGTAAAGCACTAAAATAGAGATACATTACCAAATGAAAAAGTTATGATGACCTTGGTGGATGCACCTTAAGAGCTTTTATAAATTTATAGCCAAGGATGTTAAACGTGGCACTTATTGGTAGGAAGCCCAATGTCATTTACTTATATTTTTCTATTTTGTAGGTGAATAAATATGGAGGAAAATGATACAACAAAGATTTAACAGTTTCAATGACAGATGTGGTGTGCCAAGGTTAAGAAAGTTTTTTTCCTTTCACTATTTTTTATATTCATATATACATATTAAGGAAAATGTAAAATTTAAGTATGGGGATAGAAATTTCTGTACTTAGTGTTTAGTATGAGTTTACATTTTTTGTATATTTTTCTTCTTTTTTTGGATGTTTTTTTATCATGATTTAGAAAGAAATTAATGAATACATGAAAACCAAATGCATGCATATTTGATGTGAAACATATAAACCAAATGATAAAATTGGTTTCCATGACTAGGATAAGGAATGTAACATGCTCATTAAGATACTTATATTAATCATGTGACATGCTTGCTAGCTTTGATTAAATTGATTCAGATTTTTATGCATATACTCATGATTAATTTTGGTGTTCTTATTGGGAGAAAATTTGGGTGAGTTTTTCTTGTTGATGAGGTCTACCATGTTTTAGAATATATTTGATCATCCTTCGAGGAAAAATCCTAAATAGTTTTTGTCTTGAGAAATGATTTAGGCCTTTATTGGATCGATTGAGCCTTTCAAGATAACCATTGTTTATATCCTTAGTTAATCTTTTGAGCCTAAATAAGAACTATTCATATCTTTAAGACACATTGTTAACCTAACTAATAAGCATTACTTTTACATTTATACCTTTAGCTTGTATGAAAAATGAAATCATGTGCTATGATATAGAGCAAGGTGGAATATAATGCACTCTACTTCTTTACATCCTAAAAAAATCACAACATAATTATCACTCTAAAAAAACAAAAAGAATAAAATTAAAAATAAGTTTGGGGTGTTGTGAGTCTAAAAAAAGAAAAAGAAAAGAAAAGAAAATGAAGAAGAGATGTGGAATAAAAGGATGAAAATAAAGGTAAGATAGGGTGCACAAAATTACCAATTGAAAGATCAATTGAAGTTAAAAATTGTATGATGAATAAAAAAGAAGATAAGGTGTGGAAAAAGCTTAAATATATCCATTTATCTACCCTGACCTAATTCTTATACTACAAGCATATAAAGCTCTATTGATCTTTATACTTAGTTGATTAGCATGCTCATATAAGTTCATTTTATGACTGCATTCAATGACATCCTATGAAACACACACAAATTAATTCATCAAAAACCATTCATATTCTTGAATTAATGGAATGTTGATTGATGGATATGTGAACTTCTTTGTCATAGAATTATACGCATTTTGAAGGGGATATATTTTATTAAACATGCATGTATTAATATATATGTATTTATGAATATTCTGCCAATATCTTTATAGCTAGATAGACTTGGCTTTCCTTGAGGGCAAGTTAAGAGCTAAGTTTGGGGGTGTGATAAACATATGAAAATAGAGTTACTTATCCACTTCTAAGCCACTTATTTACCACATTATGCGTTAAAATGTCATAAACAAGCTTAATTTATGGTTAATATGACAATATAGGTGAAAAGATATTAAACAGATCAAAAATAGACAAAAATGAGGACATATACAAAGTTACAGAGTCGATCGATCGGCCCATAACTAGATCGATCAAATTTTTATAACTAGATGGATAAAAAAGAAGTGGGTTGATTGAGGAGTCATTGCTTGATTGATCGAGAATAGGCTTCATTGATTAAACGATGTGGATAAAAAGGCGTTAACATTAAATTAAATCTTAACTTTCAGTCTAAACAATTGAATCATAGTAATACAAATACTAGTCTAATGAGGATCAATTTCAACCTATTTATAACATCATAGGGAGGTTATAAAAACACACAATTAAGATTACTTTTGTCTCTTTTAGGAGAACATAAAACGTGCAAGTATACACGATCACAAGTAATAAAATTTGATAAGTGAGTTATCGTTCCCACGAAGATTTGTTACTATAGTTTGTTGAGTACTAAAATTATTTCACTCTGATTTTATCCAAAACAATCATTGATTTGGAAAAGTTAACTAAAAAGTCTTATAACAAAATAAAAGAACTCTGAGATTGCAGTTTTTCATCAAATTAATCCACTCGAATCATATTATTTTCTCTTGATTTATATTTTTTGTACATTTAATTTGTCAACAGAGAACTACTAATTTTATCCATATGTCTCTTCCGATAACAAATAGACACACCTTGCTAAAATAATTCACTATATTCCTATGAGAATTAAATTCACCAAGATTCATTACGTTCAAAGTTGTCCAATAATTGCACATACAATAAATAATGTTCCTCTCCTTTCATCATACATATTACCCTAAACACGAGCAATATATACAAAAATGCCTTTCTCAAGTTTATTTAAGTGCCACGGTTCATTTGATAAATTTTCCAATAATCAAAAGATTTAAGCACAAATAGAATAAAAAAATTAAAAGTCTTATAAATCATTCAAAAATAATTAAATTCAAGCTTCATAAATTTAGATAAAACGCAACCTTAGAAAAATTAAATTACTTCATAAATTAAAATTAAAATTACAACAGTTAAGGAATATTAGATGAAGAACAAAAGAAAATTTAAACATCTCTACTCGTAAATATTTGGCACACGCAGAACACAACATAAGCCAAAAATGGCTCCTGCGTGTACCACTGTCCAGAACAAGAACCTAAAAACCAAACTCAAAAACAAAAAACAAAAACTCCTTTTTTTAGCAATAAATGTCGTATTTATAGCTAAAAAATACATCTAAAAAATATATTTTTTAGACACGCTGGAGACATTTTACATCGAAAATAAAAAAAAAGGCATGGCAGACAAACGGTTACATTAAAAATATTATTTTAAACTGAGTGGGAACAAGCTCTGCGTTTTTGATTTTGTTTTCAATACACGTTGCAACGTGTCACGATCGGATTCGCTGCAAGATATAGTGGGACACGTGGCAACCTTTAATTGGTGAACCAACGGGCGCACGTGAAATGAATCGCACGGGATAAGCAGCGTGTGAGACATATGGCAGAAAAAGGCGTGGCTGGAAACGTACGTTGTTTCCGTGCTTTTGGTTTACCCAATATGTGCCATGTGTCTACTTCTCATTAGCTGCAGAAATATTGGAGACATGTGGCATTGTATCATTTTTTGGATGGATAAGCGCACAAAGATTATGTAGACCTCGTCGCATGGGAGCACACCTTTGGGCAGTCGCGTAACAAACACGTGGGTCCCACCCTGCATACTAGCCTGCGCGGCAGGTTGGCCCCACATGGTATGTCCAGAAAGTGCACCTGAATTCCTACGTCCAATCTCTTTTGTCGAGTTTGGTCTCACGCGCCTCATCGTAGCCGTTCGTTGCCTGATCGCACGGTTGGTGTCACGCGTTTGTGATTGCGCACGTGGCCTATTGGTTCCTGCGTAAAAAATAACTTTCCTTAATTGCATTTTAGCCCTCAAATTTAATTCAAATTTAATTTTCAACTTTCTTTAATTACAATTATGCCTTTTTTCTAATTTAAATTAAATTTAAACTTTTAATAATTAAAATTATGCCCGATTTTAATTCAAATTATATTTTAGACTTTTATTAATTGCAATTAAATACTCTTTTATTTTAAATTATATTTTCAGATATAAATTTGCAGTTAAGTACTTTTTTAATTCAAATTCTTTAATTTTCTTAAAAATATATTCCTTAACAAATAAATAGTAATTATTAATTTATTCAACTAAAATTAACTAAAAATGTCAAGAAAGTAGTAATTATAATTAATAAAATAGATGAAAATAACTATATAAAATACAGTTATCACACCCCCAAACTTAAATTTTTGCTAGTTCTCGAGCAAAAGGAAAGAAATAAAACAAAGATAACTGCATTTAAAATAGTGATTTTCAAAATATTTCTTTTTAGTAATTTCAAATAACATAACTCAAAGAAATAAAAGATTTTATCTAAGCATCAAAATCAATTTAAAAATATATTACATTTTCACAATGAATTTTAGTGTGTGTGTGAAGTCTTTTCATATTTCATCACATAGAATCTGGATGAGTTTATGCAAATATGAAATCAAATAAATTTTAATGAAATCACAAATCTCATAAGTTTATTTTTCATTTCTCTCTCCACTAATGTAGACAAACATAAACAAAAATCAATAGGACTTTATTAAGCTTGTAATGTATGGCTTAGGTAAAGGTAGGATGAAAGATAATATTTAGCTCAATTTTTTTTCTAAACACATCATTTTAGGATTGAAACAAGATACCTTCTATCATCACAATAAACACTTCCAAATTTGGGATTTAACATCACATACAATAATCATTTTTTTCTTTTCTTTTCTTTTTTTCGTTTTTTTTTCTTTTCCTCTTTTTTTTCTTTTTTTTCAAACTCTATTTTTTTTAGTATCCTCTTTTTTTCCCGATATATCTTAAAATATTTACTAACAATTATCACATGTTAGTCAGATAAGAAAAATAGATATATCTACACACACACACACACACACACACACACACACATATATATATATATATATATATATATTTAGTAGGCTTTTGAAATGAGATAAAAATATATATATAAACTTTGAAGCTCAAAAATGGTATACTACGTATAAAGCATGTGAAGGTAGATAGAAAGGCTCAAACGATCCAAAGATGGCCTAAATCATTTTCTTAGTTAAATGTTATCTATAATTTTAACTCGAGAGAAAATCAAACAAATTTTAAGAACTGTTACACCACAAATATCAATCGAATTGCATACTCAAATAAACCTTCTCTAAATTACCATAGCAACTCAAAAATCAAGACTAATGCTCATAAATATTTATTCTTGTAAAAATGAAACATACGTAAAAATTATTCATCGCTTAGACAATATTCAAATTTTTCAAGGAGCTATGCATCATTTAAACCAAAGAAATAAAAATAAATCACCATTCAAAGCAAAATATCTCCAATCAACCAAACAAATAAAATTTCACAAGCAAGGATACCCAGAAAATATTTCAATTAAGTTCAATATCTCTACCACCCCCAAACTTAATATACACATTGTCCTCAATGTGTGAATGTTAAAGAACATATGAGATAGGTTTAAAGAAACTTCCTGGTTTGGTTTAAATGGTTAAAATCCAAAATAGCTTCATTTCCTCCAATTTGCACCTACGAAAAATAATAAAATAAAATAGCAATATAAAAACTAATACATGCGAAGATAAAAAAATAAAACACATGGGTTGCCTCCCAAGAAACGCTTGATTTATAGTCGTTAGCTTGACTTCTCAACTTTTTTTCTTTTTCTGAGTTAAGATTTGTGTGTCAAACAAAATCTCAACTTACGAGAAAATTGAAAAATAAATTAAGCACGCAACAATAAGCATAATGTTTTTTGTTTTTTGAATTAAAATCAGATTGATTGGTATTAATATCAACAATGAAAATAGTAAACATATCCCCCGCAATTGCACCAAAAACTTGTTGTCTCTTTTAGGATAACATAAAACGTGCAAGTATACACGGTCACAAGTAAGAAAATTTGATAAGTGAGTTATCTTTCCCACGGAGATTTGTTACTATAGTTTGTTGAGTACAAAAATTATTTCACTCTGATTTTATCCATATGTCTATTCATATAACAAATAGACACACCTTGCTAAAATAATTCACTATATTCCTTTGAGAATTAAATTCACCAAGATTCATTACGTTCAAAGTTCTCCAATAATTGCACATACAATAAAGAATGTTCCTCTCTTTTCATCATACATGTTACCCTAAATACGAGCAATATACACAAAAATGCCTTTCTTAAGTTTATTTAAGTGCCACAGATCATTTGATAAATTTTCCAATAATCAAAAGCATTAATCACAAATAGAATAAACAAATTAAAAATCTTATAAATCATTCAAAAATAATTAAACTCAAGCTTCATAAATTTAGATAAAATGCAACACTAGAAAAATTAAATTACTTCATAAATGAAAATTAAAATTACAATAGTTAAGAAATATTAGATGAAGAACAAAAGAAAATTTAAACATCTCTGATCGTAAAAATTTGGCACACGCAGAACACAACCGAATTGAAAAATGGCTCATGCGTGTACCACTCTCCAGAACAAGAACCTAAAAACCAAACTCAAAAACAAAATACTAAAACTCCTTTTTTTAGCAATAAATGCCCTATTTATAGCTAAAAAAATACATTTGTTAGGCACGCGGGAGACATCTGGTAGACAAAGGCACGACTAGAAACGTGTGCCGATTCCGTGCTTTTGGTTTTCCCAATACGTGCCATGTGTCCGCTTCTCATTAGCTGTAGAAATATTGGAGACACGTGGCATTGTATCATTTTTTGGATAGATAAGCGCACGAAGATTATGTAGACCGCGTCACACGGGAGCACACCTTTGGAAAGCCTCGTAATAGACACGTGGGTCCCACCCTGCATGCCGACCTGTGTGGAAGGTGGGCCCCACACGACGCGCCGAGAACGTGCACCTAAATTCCTACGTCGAATCTCTTTTGTCGCGTCTGGGCTCACGCGCCTCATCGTAGCTATCGGTTGCCTGATCGCACGGTTGATGTCGTGCGTTTGTGATTGCATGCGTGGCCTCTTGGTTCCTGCGCAAAAAATAACTTTCCTTAATTGAATTTTAACCCTCAAACTTAATTCAAATTTAATTTTCAACTTTCTTTAATTACAATTAAGCCCTTTTCTAATTTAAATTAAATTTTAAACTTTTAATAATTAAAATTATACCCGATTTTAATTCAAATTATATTTTAGACTTTTATTAATTGCAATTAAACACTCTTTCATTTTAAATTATATTTTCATATATAAATTTGCAATTAAGTACCTTTTCAATTCAAATTCTTTAATTTTCTTAAAAATATATTCCTTAACAAATAAACAGTAATTATTAATTTATTCAACTAAAATTAACTAAAAATGTTAAGAAATTAGCAATTATAATTAATAAAATAGATGAAAATAACTATATAAAATACAGTTATCAATTACAAACCCTAACATCTACCAAAAAGAGAAATAGAGAAAAAGTTCAACAAAGAAATTAAAAGAGACATAACTTTATGAAGGATTTAAGAGAAGATTAGTGCTACAAATCAAGAGATTAAGTGCATCTACTCTTTTTCTCCTTTTTCTCAATTGTATTTCTTTCTCTATGAAAAATCTTTGCTTTAAGAACATAATTACGTTTAGTTAATTTATTAATTTAAGAGTCTTATGAACACAATGTTTTACATGTGATGATCTAATATTTTATCCAAATTGTTATTGCAATACAATTATATTATTTAATCTAATACGATATTAATTGTTTGACCAATAATTGATCTATATAGACAATTAAATTAATTTGAGAAAATTATTTAATTATTTGTAATAACATGCATAGTTTCTAGGCAAAGATGTATGATTCTTATGTGTATGATCTATAATTGATGCACTTAATGAGTAGTATGTAATCTAATTGACATTGGAGTGTAGTTAGGTTAATTATTATATGGTGTGCAATGTACATGAGAGAGGAATGCATACTAGGTAAGATTTAATTGATCATATAATTGATTGATGATTATATTAAGAAAATATTTAGTGATACATATGTTTGGAAATTAGGGAATTAAATATTCTTAGATCTTTTTCTCTTATATCTTCGTAGCTATTGAGTCTTGCAATTTAAAATTAGTTATCATTTTTTTAAGTTTTTATATTTTTTTACTATCAAAATATTATTCGTAATAATTATATTAGTACTCGGTTATAAGTTACACAACTCCCTGTGAGATTGATATCCATAGTTAGGTACATTATATTACTTGTACAACTTGTATACTTATAGATTGCATTGTGTTATGAGTTTCCTTGAAGTTTATTCCTTTAACTTAAGTATAACCTTGAGCAACAAGATAAGACTTATTTCAAGCAATTGTCCCATTTTCACCTTCCTTATTTTTGTACATCCAACATGTACTAATGATATTGTCTATAGAAAGAGCCTTTTACCCACTTAGGAAGAGACAAATATTCTTGATCATTTTCTTTCTCATCTTGAGAAGTTCTAGGAGGATTAATTAGAGTTATTGTAGAAGGAGTCTTAATATTAACTATGGGAATTGTCAATAGAACCCCAATCACCAAAAATATCATTGTCATAAGACTCTACAAGTTTAGTGACACATGAGTCATCAATCATAACATTGATTGATTACATGATAGCATAAGTTTTTAAATTATAAAGCTAGTAAGTTGATGGGGCTAACCGACGCTACATACGTGTGTAACGTCGGTTCACCACGTCAATTGTGCTACGTCTTATGTGTATTGTTTATTAAAAAATGCAGTTTATAATTGAAAATTCTTTTTAGGTACAATATTTTTTAGGTCAATTATTATTTAATTTGACTCTTTAAAATTTAAGTTGGATATATATATAATATAATATTTGTTTTTGAGACAATTGGTTTTTAAAATTATATAATTTTGTGTATTTGTTTGGATATTATTTTAATTTTTTTATACTAAATATATATATATATATATATTCAAATTAAATTTTAAAGAGTTCAAATAAAATAATAATTGACCAATTAAAAAAATTTCAATTTTAAACTGCGGGGGTAGCATCCGTTGACGTGGCAAACCGACGCTACACATATGTGTAACGTCGGTTCTCCACGTCAACCGACACTACATCCTACGTGTATTTTTTTTATTAAAAAATGCAGTTTACAATTGAAAATTATTTTTAGGTACAATGTTTTTTTAGGTCAATTATTATTTTATTTGACTCTTTAAAATTTAAGTTGGATATATATATATAGTATAATTGTTTTTTGAGACAATTGGTTTTTAAAATTATATAATTTTGGTATTTGTTTGGATATTTAATTTTATGTATGTACGTACAGTAAATCTTTATTTAATTTTGTGTATTTGTTTGGATATTATTTTAAAATTTTTTTTTTCTTTTTATACTATATATATATATATATTCAAATTAAATTTTAAAGAGTTTAAATAAAATAATAATTGACCAATTAAAAAAATACAATTTTAAACTGCGTGGATACATTGATGGGGCGAACCGACGCTACACACGTGTATAGCATTGGTTCTCCACGTCAACCGACGCTATGTCACATTTATTACCATTTCTCTTTCCCTTCTCTCTTCTTCACCAAAAAAATTCCAAATTCTAATTTGTGCAACAACCCCCTTCGCCCAAAATCGAGCTCATCCTCCACTCTTTCTCATTTTCTAGCCACCTCCGACCATTATTTCCAACGTTGTTTTATGGGTTATATTTCTATTCTCATTATCTTTCAGATCTCTTATTTTTTTGAGCAAAATACTCAAAAAATATTATACCCATTTTCTCACTTATTCTCACTTACAAAACACCCATTTCTTCTTCATTTCCTTCATTTAGTCACTTCATTTACTCTATTAAGTATTTCTATTAATCCTACGTACTTATTATTCAATTTTCTTTATTTTTTGTATAAATTTTTGATTTATGTATGTTTTGTATTATGCTTGTTATTATATGTTTGACTTATTTTCTGTGAAAATAATATCTACATGTTGTGGGTTTGAGGGACTATAATATTTACAGTACGTGAATAAATTTATTTACGTATAAATAATTATATTTTATTAAGAAACAGTAATACAATTGTAAAATGATTAAAATGATAAATGTTTTATATTATGTATGTTTTGGTATATATTCTAATAATTAGGGGATTTATATATAATAATACTTGAAATATATTGATTGGATACATAATTAATATGCTTAATTAATGTCATTAATAGAAAATGGAAAAATCTTGGATGTCAAAGTGTAGAATTGAGCAGGACTACATTTCTAGATTTGAAAGTTTCATGGAATTTGCTTGTAGAAATAGTAATACTAGAATTAGTATGATTCGATGCCCATGTTTTAAATGTAAAAATAAGCGATCAAATTGACACAAGATGGTCTGTTGTGTTAACGCCTCCACAGAAAGAGTTTTACCATTGTGATGCTTTAAAAGATGACGACCCTATGCTTGATACATTAATGAATATTAGTAATTTCTCAAACAAATTGCCTAATGTATGTGATGATCTAGTTGATCACAATGATTCTTCGCCATGGGCTCGAAGTGATTGTGAAAGAATATATGTATACGATCAACAACCTATTTAAACATAACGTATGTTCTATATTGTTGTAATAACTCTTATATATGTATATATATATAAGAGTTCCTAAAATTATCAATTAATTTATATTTCTTCATTGTTTGCAAATATTTCATGGATCCAGGGGTAACAAAGCTTGTAGATCCAAATGATTTATTGGGGAATTTGAAAAGAAAGGGTTGAGCAAATATACCTGATGCTCCACTTAACCTAGATGATAGAGTACCTGTTTTATTTGATGCTACTGATAATCCAATAGGGGAAAATGACCAACAATTAAAATCCTCTATTCGTAGACTTGTGAAGTCGAGTATACCAATCAATCTAAATGATTGGTCTCAAGTCGACGATGCAAAAAAGTTCAAAATATGGATAACCATTTATGTAAGTCTCTTATATTTTATAATCAATTACATATAATATATCTTTTTTGTATTATATCTAATCTTTTGTAGTGTGTTTTTACATAATAGTTACAAAGTCGATAACAATTGGAAGAACAAGTGTTATAAGATTGCAAATAAGGCATGGAAGGAATACAAGACTTCCAGATTGGAAAGAAATTATATGTTTCCATATTTGGAACCACTTGATGAAGTAGAGCTCTACAAAATCCCTGGATTGCACCTCAAGTTTGAAAAGACTTCGTGGATTATAGACGTACATATGAATTTCAAATTATTAGGGAAGAACATCAGAATATACAAATACATAACATTCTTCCTAACCGTACTAGGAGGTATTCAAATCCTAAAGTTAGATATAGAATGATATTATTAATTTGTGTTAATTTATAGATATTTTTATATTTATTTTCCTCAAATTAATTTCATGTCATGGTTAATAAATTTTTCAAAATTTATGTGGGAAGCTGAATTGGGTAGACCGATTACCCGAACTAAATTGTACATAAAAACAAAGGCTTCCAAAACGAAGAAGTCAAGACCGATGACTAAGTGAGAAGAAGAACAACTAAATAAGTTGGTTAGTAATTTTGATTGATACAAACTCTTAATGATTTTTAATAATTGATGTAATAATGCATGATATGTTTGTGTGCTTTATTATTTGTGTAGAGTTGTTCAAGAACAAATATCTAGGGGTGAAATAATCGAAGAGCCTAGGAGAGATGCTCTATATCATGCATTCGGATGCGACCATCCTGGTCGTGTTAGGGGAGGTAGCCAATATGATGGATATATTAAGTATTTTAACATTCCAAAACAAAAGCCTCAAACAGTCAGTAAGGAGAAGTACTCTAAAATTGAAGAAGAACTCAACTCCTTTAAGGCCTTAATGTTAAGTGAGATTTCCACCATAAAATAATATCAATCACAACACATGTCATGCATGACATCATTCTAGAACCAGAAATGCCATATTATCCAAGCATGTAACCATCCATACTAGGTATGCAACCATCCATGCCACGCATGCCACCCACGCAATCCCATGGAATGCGTATGCAATCAAGTAGTGGTTAATTTTCTTTAATGAAATCTGCACATTCTTACCATCAATCAAATCACGATGACCGTTTTGGTGAGAACGTATATCCAATAGCTACCTCACATGGGAGTCCTCTATTTGATGAATCATATGTGGTAAGATTTTAATTTCTGGTGTATATAGTCTATTATTTTAATTTCTTATTATATGTTTTATTTATTGTATACAAAACTTCAATTTTTTACAAAATATGAAATATTTGTTGAAGCATTCTTCATCAACAGACTTTGTTGCTATTGGAATGGTACAACAATTGAGCGATGATCGGATGATTCATAATCAATATTTACCTAATCATTGGAGAATAGTAATTGGTCATCATTGCTTCATGATTGTCCACTACATGTGCCTTCTGATGCTACCATAGTTCAAGAGGCGATTGGACAGTATGTGGCTTGGCCGTCGATTCAAGTTGTTATAAATTTTGACGTGATAGTATTTTTTAATTTAAAAGATAACACTTGTTTACTACTAATATTTTATTATATCTTTTATTGTTACTAACATACATAATACTTTTTTTTAGTTTATTATACCAGAAATCTTCAATGTGGCACATTTAAGAGATACGAAGCAAGTATCTCGTGCTACATCTATGTCTAGTGGCCAATCATCGCGCACCAAGTCATTCAAGAAGAAGCCTTGGAAAAAGTATAGTTATGATTATGCTTTAAACTTCAGCAGAAATCTTGGCGCTTTGATGACTATTGTTGTAAGGGCATCAAGCATAAATGATGGATGTACTGTGCCACTTCCTATAGAAATTTCTGGTGTAAACCTCGACCAAACTTATATATCGATCGAGTGCATATTGCAACTATTTGAATATCAAATGATCAATTTAAGTATAATTCAAGTATTGACAAGGTGAGTCCTTATTATATTTAATTTTATTTCACTTATGTAGAACATATATAATTATATTTATATTATCTAATTACTTATATTTTTTATATAGAGCGTGTTATTATCGACCTCAACATAATCATTCATCACATTTAGCAATGTTCTATGATTCTTCATATGTCAATCAATATCAAGAGAAGGATGTTAGCATTAGAGCTAAACAATTATGCGATAGGACATTAATGCTTAACAGAAATCAAAAGTTGATAATCCTTTGGCTACTAAGGTTTTAACAAGACCAAGAGCATTGGATGTCGGTAATCCTTGATCTGTTCAATAATCATGTTTGGTACTGTGACTCAGCTTCCATAGAATTGAGTAAAGATACAAAAGTAGTTGTTGAAATGTAAGAGTTACAGCTAGCTATTGGTTTCTTCTATTATTTTTCATAATATTTAATAAAAAACTAACCGTTTTAAACCTTGATAGGGCATGAAATTTGTGGAACAATTTTAGGGGCATTGCTCTTAAAAAATCTCATAAGCTTATATGGACAAAAGTTATGGTATGTACAAGCGAATATTAATAATTTTAATATTGAATAATAAAGATGTTTCAATATGGAAAATCATGTACAATTTTTTTTGTAGATTCCACAACAAAATAATGGAGTCATGTGTGGTTATTATGTCATGAAGTTTATGAGCGAAATCATCACAAATATCAAAATTCCAATTGATGATGTGGTAATATCTTTTACCCATATACATAAAAAAAATTAACATATTTGAGTTATTTTTTGTAAATACATGAAATTACATTCTTATTTTGATTATAAATACATGCAGTTCTTTGGTTGGAACAAGACGGGATAACCAGCAATTTTTTGATGATTTACGAGAGGAATGGGAAGAACACATGATTCGAATTATATCATCACAAGAAGAATCAGGAGAAGATTCTGATGATCTTGAATAGCATATGACAACATAACCATAATTTTTTAATGATTTAATTTCTCTATTCATGTGTCTGAAGTCCCTTGTTTGATGGATGTTTTGTTTCATGGATGGTTATGTGCTCATGTATTTAGGGGAATGCATTGTTTTATAGACCTTTTTTGGCCCAAACTTCTTCTCATCTCTCTTGCCTACTTTCCTTATGACAACATCATGGTAGCACTTTATTAATCATTTGTCTATAAATATGAAGTGATATGGAATCTCTGTTGGTATTTTTAATGCTATAATGAGTTCTAAATATGAAATCAGGTGTAACTCCAATTTTGTTACTTGACTTGTATGAGTTTTGGTGCCTATAAATGTATTACAAAATTGTTCCATACGTTTAAGGGCACCAAAACTCATATAAGCCAAGTAACAAATCAGAGTTACACTTGATTTCATATTTAGAGCTCATTATAACATTAAAAATACTAACTTGATTCCAAATATCTTCATATTTGTAGACAAATGATTAATAAAGTGCTAATATGAGTTCGAAGGGATAAGGTTATTATTATATCACTCAGATTTCGCTGTGGTAATCTCATTTTGATGGTAATATTTATAATGATTTAATTTCTTCATTCATATGTCTCTGAAGTTTAGATTGCTTCTTTAATGGATTTTTATGTGCTCATGTATGTAGGGGAATGAATTGTTATATGGATCAGCTATTTTTTGCCCAGTTTCCTTGTCACAATATTGATGATTCTAAGCCAACCAATCTTGCTCGCACAATCCAATTACACTTTGATGACATTATTTTATTTTTAATTTGAGTTAACTATATATATGTATTGTATATACATTATTTGTTTTTTTAATAAATTTAATTATTAAGTAATTAATTATATTTAAAATTTTAATTATTTGTATTATTATTTATATTTTGGTTTTTTATGCTATATTAAATATGGGTTAGTGGAGTGAAAAATGCGAATAAAAAAAATCAATACAAGTAAAGTAGGTTCACCGGGTGAACCGACTTTAAATTTTAAGTCGGTTTGTAACCGACATTAAAGCCCATTTTTTATAACTTTATTCTTCCTTTCAACTATACCATTTTAGAAGGTTCTTGGGGGCTAAAAACTCATGTTGAGTATCCATTTTATCATAGAAGACATTATACTTTAAATTCTCAAATTCATTACCACGGTCACTCCTAATTTTGATAATTGTACCCATAGATTCAAATTTCTTATTTTGTAACTTGATGCATAGGGTTTTGAACTTATCAAAAGCTTTAGAATTTTCTCTTAGAAACAAAACCCATGTATATCTAGAGAAATAATCAACAAGAACAAATATGTACTTTCTCCCATTAGATCCATATGAATAAGTTTGTAGTCTACAAATGTTGATTTTTCTTATACTAGGTTTTTTTCCTTACAAACTGATAAGGACCACACACATTGTCGGGAAAAGAGGATATAGTTTGAAGACCTCTAACAATTATAGGACTAGAAAATTTCTTCAATAGTTTGAGTTAGCGTGACCTAATTATTGATATCAAAGTCCTTTAGTACCTAGACTTAATCTATTACATACCACCTCAAGATGAGTACTTACATAATAAAAATTGTCTTTCAATCTGATTCCTCTAACCAAAGTATTGTCTGAATCATCATACACATTGTAATCCTTTTGAGTGAACTTGACTCTATACTTCTTATCACATGTTTGGTTAATGCTAACATTGAGACCTTCTACATAAATAAAATCTTTGAATTCTAGAATTTCAGGAGCATTAATAAATCATCTATCATAAATTAAAGCTTTATTTACATCACCAAACATAATTGAACCATCATTAGTGGGAGTAAATTTATTGAATAATTATTTGTCTCTAATTATATGTTAACTATCAAAGTCCCAACAACTAGATGCTTAGGCCTTTAGGGTAATATGGACCACATTACATTTTAGATTTTAATCATCAAAAGAATTACCAAGGGAAGACTTAAACCCTTTGAAAATATCAATTGCTTCCTTTTGCAAAGCCAAGGCTTCATTGGTTATGGTGATAGAAAGATTCAAAAATTCTTCTATATGACTCAGCACATCCTTGTCATAGTTTGGAGAATCTTTTATAGAATTGGAGGAAGAAAAGAAGCCAAGTTTGTCAAAAACAAAAGAGAGAGACAAGTTCTATACACTCAACATAATGATAGTGCAATCATTGTTGGAAATTTCAACAGCATGATAAGGATCTTGAGCAAAAGTTGTATTAGAGAAGGAAGAAGCATGAGTATCCTTTAGTTTCAACAACTTATCAAAACAAGTATTTACAATAGACCACATTCGACCAACTTCACAAAACTCTTTAATTTTTCTTGTAGAGTTGTACTATTGAGGATGAAGCACCTCAACCATTTCATGCTTTCCAAGCATGCAAGATTTAAGAAGTTTAACCTTTTATGTATTAACATGAGCATGAGTAAAGCTTATTTAGTTCAGTATCATAATCTTCTGAAATGAACTCAAAAATAGCCTTTTAATCTTCTAAGATACAACTATCTTTCTTAAGTTTGGAAGTAACATTTGAATTTCAAGATGATGACTTCGAGGTGCATTGGAATTTGAGTGCATTGAATTCTCGATCCTAAATTGTCTTTTCAAGCTCATTTACATAAACGAGACACTTCTTATTATCACAAAGAAGGATTTAAGGTGACTTAATTTGATTATCTAGCTTTAACCTTAATTTTTTCACTTCATTCTCACACCTGAAGTGAGTTGAGCAATTGACTAGAAAAGTCCAACTACTTCTTATTTTTTTCCTTTGAACTATTGTTGATTTTGGTCATTACCTTTTTAAGTTTGAGATCATCATACATAGGTTGATCATACAAATCTTGAAGAGAAAACTTGTCATCATCACCAACACTAGTTTGATAAGAGGAAATAATCCTATATATGGTAACATATAATATCAAGACTTAGATTGTACTCACAACACCGTAATCATTCAAACATAATCAAGTAATGAGATATACCTATATAGAACTGTATCTATATGGTAACATCCTTGGATTATTTATGGTAATCACTCGACAACAAATAATTCAACAAGTAATAAAATAGTTACAATATTTACAGAAATAAAACCATCAATACCTTTATCAACTAGACCACTATCTATCTATTACTACTTTCGTTGGTTGCCTCCTCAACAACTTGGTTCGACACATGAGTCTAGGTCTCCTCTAAAGCCAATACCACTCAATATGATATGATTAGAAACTATAGATTTGTAAAGTTTAATATGAATAATCAATAGTGATGACCCCCATCAATCATGAACCACCAGTAACCACATGAGAATCACTTTCAACCATGAATCAAAAATCATCTACGTGTGACACACAACCAACCACGTATTGCACACAACAAATGATTTGTAAAATATAACCCAATGTAATCTCACTTATAGCACACATCCAAAGATACGAGAACTCAATAGTTTAGGTCAACTCACTCACACATAGTAGTTCTTATAAGCTTCGTGAAATAATCATCCATGCTATTTTATGCTCACATAGATGTATCATAATTATCAAAATATTTTTAAGATAATTAGTGAAGATGAAATTCAAAATGATAGAAAATTTTGGTAGATTTTCGGTAAGTTTATTGAATTAATTACAAAATTTAATAGTATGGGTATTTTATAGAAAACTACCAACTACCAACCAATCTCATTGAGGCTTCATTGGGGTTATCACCGACCATCTCATCAAGGGTTCATCAAGCGGTCTAACAAGGCCCTTGTCGAGCACCTCATTGAGGTTCCAAAAATCACATTTTTGTGGTCCAAATTTTTAAAGTAATTTCCATATATGCCCCCACCCAAACCAAGCTAAAAAAATACCACTCATGATCTAGCATGCATATTAAACGACTAATCATGTTATGTGTGAAAATATACTTTCAATCATAGTGTTTCTAATTATGTGTGTGTGCATTAATGATTCATAATAACCAACTTTACATAAAAGAAGACAAAACACTGAGTAAAATAAACAAACTCCATGTTTTACACATGAAAAGCCAACAAATAGTCACAAAGTACAAATAGATTTAGAGCTTGGAATTTCCCTCAATCACATTATTAAAATATTAGCTAGACATTAATTCTATAAGAATAAGCATTATTATCATGAACAACAATAAAGAATAGGATTAAGAAAAGCTTATGAAGGGTAGAGAATAAAACCAATATGACCCTAATCTTCAATCTTTGATATTTTCTTCAAAATCTCTTCCAAAAGTTACCATTTATATTCCTTTTGATCTCTCTTGCTGCTTGTAATAATTGTTGTTTTTAGATGACTCCTTAGATTATATATATAGTGTATTTTCAAGTTTAATTTGAGTTGGATTAGAATTTGCTCAATCCAATTGCCAAGATTAAAAGTTTGTGATAAAAAATGCAAAATTTGAGTGTTGAATGGATGTCTCAAATGATCAAGACCCTTTCTCAATCAATCCAAAAATTGTGATTCCTAACAAATGAGCACTAGATCAATTGAAAGAGTTCTTAATCTTTTGAGACTATTTTTGGACCGATAGAACCTTTCTTTTCATTCTTGTGTTGACTCCTCAATTGATCTTGATCAAATGCTCTATTTTTTTTTCTCTAAATACACTTTTTGGTCTCTCTTTATTTATTTTGGCCCCTAATGCATGTATACCAAAAAATAAACATATGAAATTTATAAAAAATAATAATACATTGTAAATATGTGGGAATTGATGCACAAATATATGTATAAAATTACATAGATCGTTAAGTAAAGAGAAGATGAAAATTATTTTAAGATTTGTTAATTATGATGAATATATTTGATAGTGCTTTTTTGATATCACTCATGTTCAATAAACTATAGCTTTGTTTCTTAAAGAGAAAATATATTTCTCTTTCCAAACATAATATTTCAATTAAGGACATCAGTGATCAAGGATATGATGGTGCTAGTAATATATATGGTGTATGGAATGGATTAAAAGCTTTATTTATTAAAGATTCTCCATCTACACACTTGTTCAATGTTTTACACATAAGCTCCAATTAGCATTATTTGTAGCTTCTAAAAATGACCATGATGTGTAGCTTTTCTTTTAAAAGTTAATCTTAATTTTCAATCTTGTTTGAGCATTAACCAAGCACTACTCAAAGCTAAAATTAGCATGAAAAAATGAATTACTAGAGTTATTAGCCTTAAGAGAACTTGAAACTAGAAGTAGGGCTAATCAAATTTGTACTTTCCAACAATCTGGAATTACAAGTTAAAGATCTCATTTTGCTTCTGTTAATAGGTTAATTGAAACATTTGGTGCAACATGTATTATTCTTGATACCATTTCTAAAAATAGGTCTAATTGTAATATGTTGAATCTAATTTATGCACTCATTATGTTTACCACTAAGCTTGTTGATCTTGATCTTAAAATAGATGAGAAACGATTAGGAGAAAGATATCAGAGATGTCATATCCACTATGATGCTTGAGTAAGTTCTCAAAGGATTTAACTAAAGAAAAAGAGGATCTATTTGTAGGCTTGGATCAATGACAATATCGTAATATTGCTTTGATATGTTAATATAAAATAATATATAAATAATGTATTATTTTGATATTCATTAATACATTTATGAATTTTCATATCTAAAGATATCAAATCATAAATATTTAAATTAAAGAAAATTATCATATTTGGCTGTCTATTTGAATTCAAACCTCAATTGATTGTGTATTAACTATGCATTAAGTGTACCTATTGAAATATTCAAAAGTGGTGTAGACATTTCAAATGATTCTATGCATAACTTGTGGAATTTCCCCCAACATCATCCCTTTAGGCTTCTTAGGTCATCTCTGGCAAGTGAAGTGGTCTAGTTACTTCACTTGGGTACAACGATATAGTTTTGTCAAGGTTTGAAATGTCTTAATCGAAACTTTCTACCATCATAATTATCTTTACAAAGTAGAAATCTTGAAGTTTTGAGTTTTTTTATGGCTATTTCCATATCTTAATCAAACTCCCGATTAGAAAGTTATGATCGGTCAAAACTTTGATAAAAAGTCAACATGGATCCTACAAACTTTGACTTCCCAATTCTGATTACTATCTTATTACATTCTCAATTATCTCCTATAATTTGAGTAGTTGGATAATGACTTTATGAAAGTAGAGTCATTAGCGCACTTTTTTACTTAATATTTGATTTTTTATTCAATAAATAGAGTTTTTATAACCAAAAATATTAAAATATAAAAATTTTAGTGAAAAGGGGTAAAAATATAATTTTCGGATTTTTCTTGAATTTTTATGGATTTTTTATAAATTTTTAATGCATGACTAGACAAGAGTTACCATGTGGCCTACCACGCAAGCAAGAGAGCTGACTCAACAAGTTTTGACACTGATCGGTCTTCCCTGTCATGTGTCGCTCCCTAATTCGCTCAATGAATTTCCTTTATCACGTGTCACACTATGATTGGTTGGAGCTTTCAATTTTGCTTGTTTTAATCATAGCCTTTGATCTAAAGCTGATATGATGGTCTAGATCACATCTAAGCTATATTTAAGCCTCTAATCACTACATAAACCCTAAGTGGCCTCCATTAGCATAATTTTGATCAATTTTTGGAGCTAAAAAGAGAGAAAAATATAAAAAAAAAACTCAAGAGATGACACAATTTTGGTAGAGATTCAAGAGAAAATTAATTATACAATTCAAGAGATATATTATATTTCTTCTTCTACTCTTTTCTTTATCAATTTTTATGTCTTTTTTTATGAAAAATATGAGCTTTATTAACACAATTATAAGTAGTTAATTTATTAATCTAAGGATCTTATGAACCTAATTTTCACCATGTGATTATTTCATATTTTTTCCCAATTATAATTTAATTTAATTATATTATTTAATCTGATTTGTATGCTATTAATTATTTGGCTAACAATTTATCTATAGAGGCAATTAAATAGATTTAAGATAATTATTTAATTGTTTGCCTTGATTAAATAACATGCATAGTTTCTAGGCAGAGATGTATGATTCTTATGTATGTGATCCATAATTGATGAACTTAATAAGTAGTATGTAAATTAATTGGCATGAGAGTATGATTAAATTAATTACTATATGATGTGTAGTTTACTTGAAAAATGAATACATGATAGGTTAGATTCAATTGATTATGTAATTAATTAATGATTATATTTGAGGGATTTTAGCAATTCACATGTTTAGAAAATTGAGGGATTTAGATTCCTAGATATTTTCTAATATATCTTTTTAGTTACCAAATTTTATTTAATTAATTGTTGTTATTTACTTTTATTTATTTTAATTTTGCTTCCTTAAAATATAAAAACACCAAAAAAATTGATTTTTATTTTTTTAGTTTTAAAAATTAGTTTCTAATAAAATAATCTTCGTAGGAACGATCATTTTTTATCATTATATTACTTGTTACAATACGTATACTTGTATATTCATTGTACACACAATTTATGTTGTGATCATTGGATCATTTTCAAATGCATGGCTGAGAATAAGCTTATGAACCCATATATAGATCAACCCTTGACCGGTCACATTCACCTTAAATCTATCAGTCAGTTATCAAAGTATTATATGGTAGGATCTGGATTAATAACGAAGATCTCTGGATGGCCAGGATTTGGATGTAATGTCTTTGAGTAGTTAGAACACTTTTCTTCTTGATGATAAGGGTGTGAACGATGCTCAAGTGAATGCCTGGATGCAATGCCAAAGGAAGACCAAGTGAAACTGCTTGTATAACTTCAATTGAACCAAATAACTAGGAAAAATGGTTGGTGTAGCTTTGATGGAACTAGAATTCTAGAAATGACTTGGTGATTTTCTAGTGTGATTCTCGCACTTACTCAATTTTTGCTAGGAATTGCAATTTGTAGTAGAAGTTGTTTGGATAGGAAGGCTACTACAAAAACTATGAAGAAATCCATGGATGCTCAAAAGAAGTCTAGAAATGAAACCAAGCTACCTTGACTTACGAGAGATTGCTTCTAATAAGAGATGGATCTAGCACACGAGAGGAAATAATTATGGAAGTCAATCGTAAGCTTTACAACTGCCAAGAAATAGGCAACACAGGAGTACGTTGAATCCAATAGTCCCATAGTTGACCAACACTAATGCTACATAAGCATGTGTGTTTTAAGTTTTCCACAATAAATGTTGGAGTAATACATCCAAACTTGGACCTACTTCTCAAATAGTTATTAATCCTCACCAACTCTACCTTGAGACTTGATGAGTCCAAGAGGCTATTATGTGGGATGATTAGCTAGCTAAGGAAAATCAAGACATGCAATGTGTAAAAGAGAATTTTGGACTCTATGGTGGCATTATCATCTTGAACAGCATTTATAATGATACTTAGGATTTAGTTTTGTACCTCAACTTTAACTTAGTGATTTGGTAGACTATGATGTACTTGTACATTTATTCTTTTGTTGTACGTTTTCTTTTAGAAGTAGTTGTTGCCCTTGAAAATCTTCTACTTTCGAAAGAGTTATTCTTCCATACCAATGTTAGTGCTTCAAACAATTTTTCTTCAACTATATTTATGCTTGTAGCCTTGGTAGACTAGGAAATACTTGTCTTTTTTGCTATAATATTCTCTACAACATCACATTACCCATCACAGATACGATTAAGAACACACAAGTATATGTGATCGTGTATAAGGTATAAATAATTTAAGAATAAGGGTTGTCATACCAATAAGATTGGTGACAATATATACTCATAATTATTAGTTCATTAATAAGTTAATTAAAATTAACAAAATGGAGTTTTTGTTTCTTTTGAATTGAAAACAACATAAAGTAATAAAAGTGAATTGTACAAGAATTATGTAAGATATGTGATCATGAGACTATCCACACCACTATCCTACAATTTAATTAAACATATCATGAATGAAAATTAATCTTTTAAGTTCTAAATCACTTTCATAATTTAAAATCGTTCTTAAATTCTTAACTTTAGCTTAGAAGTATAGGTTTGCTTAAGACTTTTCATTTTTTGTTACCATGTAATTGGTTAAAAGTCCACTTATTAATCAACCTAAATCCTGAACAACTTAGAGGTACGCTTACTAGATTTAATTTATTCATTGCTTTAAGATCAAGAAATATGATAACTAAACTAGGCAAGATTAGAATAATCATTTAAATTTTAACGTAGACATTTAATCTTACTTGTGAATATAGCTACAAGATACCACTTCAAAATAGAATATTAGAAATTATGTACTAAAATCTTATATTAGATATAAATATATTCATGAAGTAAACTAATTAATTACTCTAACTCATACATGCATAGTTTTAGCATTCAAATATAGAATTAAATACATCAAAAATCAAGAATTGAAACTAAAATTATCATAACATCAAATTAAACCACAGTCTAAGGCTTGGAGATTTCCCATAATCACATTATTAAATTAACCAGATATGAGTGCTGACTAGATTGCTTGATCGATTGATACCTTTCTCGATTGTTCTAATCTTAAACTATTTGCAACTTGAGAACACGAAGCTTGATCCATTCAGTCCATTTGTTGGATCAATCAAACCTTGCTTTATGTTCTTTCCTTGACTCTATGATCGATCTCAATCAAAACTTGATTGATCTCGATCAAAGCTAGAACGATCGAGTGTCCTGTTTTTGCTCCAAATGCATGTTTTTAGCTCTTTTTGCTCATTTAGCCCCTAAACACTTATATAGCACAGAATAAATACATAAAACATATATGTAATAGTAATTTATTGTAAATATTTAGCAATTGATGCACAAATATATGTATAAAATGGTCCCGATCATTCATATTCTAAAATTTGTCTATACACTTGGAATTTGGCAATACTTATCACTCGACCAATATTTGGACCTTTGTAAACTCTTGAGGCCTCTAAAAGAGCCTTAGAGGTAATAGAGGCTCTAAAGATCCAATTATAAGAAAGCATGCCTCGAGAATAGTCTCATAGCTAAAATTTGGAGATGAGAATCGAAGATTGGAATCCCTGTTGAAGTTGTAGGCAAGAAAGATATTTAAGGGCATACCACCTATTGGATGTAAATTTGTACATCCCATATGACAAGCAAGGAGTAGTCCCAGTTAACAAAGAGTCTTGAGTGCTAAGCTTAATAAGTGTTGAATCATCATATAAGCATGACTGTAAGATAATCTCAATAAAGAGATAAATGCCTAATAATTATTCCTTAATTATCATAAAGAGATAATCATAAATATATGTCTATGATACCATAACAAGTCAATCCTATTTTGGTAAGGAATAACTATTAGGTTAATTGTTTCCCCTATATATACTCACATATACACATAATAAAAAAATCACATAAAAGAGAATCACGGCCAAACACTATCTTTCCTCTCAATCATAAAATGAGATTATATATCTCCTCTAATCTTCATCATCTTGTTACTGACTTAAGTATCGGAAGCCAAAAACCACATACTTCACATGGTGGTAATGATTTGTTCATCTCGTAGATCCACATATGATAGTTTTATCTAGTGTTAATAAAAATTGGCATTAATATATGGTACAATTTGTGGGAAAGAAGAGTGTTTTACTCAACTTGAAAAATCAAAAAATTGCAGGACTTTTAAAAAAGTTATCCAAGTTCTCAATCTGTAAAAAATTCGTGTAAGTCTTTGAAAAGAGACTAAGAAACAATAAGGTTTTCTAAATATAAATCCTCATATTCATTTGGTACACCATTGTCATCAACTTGACTCTTTATACTTTTATGAGAGATCATGTACCAGTGAACTAGATTCACCATTCATACTCTAACTAACAGTTGATCGGACACGAATTGTGTTCAATGAATATGCAAGTATACATATCGCAATAAGTAATATAATAAAAAAAGATCATTCTCATAAAGATTACGTTATTAGAAACTAATTTTTAAAACAAAAAATCAATCTTTTTTGGTGTTTTTATATTTTAAAAACCCAAAATTAAAAATAAATAAAAATAATTAATTAATAAGATTTGATAGCTAAAAGATATATGAGAAAATATCTAGGAATACCTAATCCTCTATTTTTCTAAATATGTGAATCACTAAAATCTTTTCAATATAATTATGAATCAATTACACGATCAATTGAATCTAATATAGCATGTATTATTCTCTCAAGTAAATCACACACCATACAATAATTAACATAATCACACACAATTAAATTGCATACTACTCATTAAGTTCATCAATTATGGATCACATACATAAGAATCATACATTTTTGCCTAGAAACTATGCATATTATTTAATCAAGACAAACAATTAAATAATTCTCTCAAATTTATTTAATTTCCTCTATAGATTAATTATTGGTCAAACAATTCAGAGTATAAAAATAAGATTAAATAATATAATTAAATTAAAATCATAATTGGGATAAAATATTATATCATCATATAGTGAAAATTTGGTTCATAAGACCCCAAAATTAATAAATTAACTAGACACAATTTTATGCATAAAGCTCATATTTTTCATAAAGAAAAACATAAAAATTGATAAAAAAAAAGGAGTAAAAAAAGGAATATAATCAATCTCTTGAATTGTAGTACAAATCTCTTCTTGAATCTCTACCAAAATTGTATCTTCTTTTAATTTTTTTTTGTATTTTCTCTCTTCTTAGCTCCAAAAACTAATAAAAAATATGTTAATTTTGGCTCATTAAAGTTTCTGGAGCAATTAGAGGGTTAAATATAGCTCAAGTCGAGTTTAAACCACCAGATTAGCTTCAGATCAAGAGCTGAGATAAAAAAGAGGAAAATTAATAGTGCTATCCAATTGGGATGCACGTGGCACATAATATTCACAAGGTGAATCAACGCACCATGTGTGGCATGAGATATTGGTCTCGGTCAATTCATAATGAGTCAACACCATATGGCAGGACATGATTTATAGTTATGTATTATGTGGCGCTCGGGTGGAATGAATGGATGAATCAGGTGACGTGATGCGTGGCGAGAGGGTTGACCAAGCGGCAAACTCAGAAGAAATGTGGTGTTAACACGTGGCTAGGTGCTACATTACTCTATACACACGGTTTTGCATGATTTGCATACTCTGATTGCGTTTTATCCATATGGTTTGCTTCGTCAGCTCTCTTATTTACGTGGCATCCACATGGAAACTTCTGATTAGTCCAAAGTTAAAAATTCAGAAAAATCCCAAATAAAATCAAAAAATTATATTTTCACCTTTTCTCACTAGAAAGTTTATATTTTAATATTTTTAACTCCAAAAATATTATTTATTGAATAAAACAAGAAAATATTAAGTAAAAAAGTGTACTGATGACTCTATTTTCATAGAGTCATCAACAGTTAGAAGGTCTAGCCTATCAACTGATAAGCCATCCATTCACCAGTCCTTCCAACTCTACTAGTCTACCATAAACATAAATGTTGAACCTTGATCTATCCATCTTGGACCAATTTGGGTATCTTGAGAGGATTCTATTCCTAATTAATCTATGCAATCATCTCATGGCCTATAGGTAGGGACACTTTATTTAAGCCATCCATGCTAACCAAGCAACCTCAATGGCCAATGGTCACCTTAAGATCCAGCTTATAGATAAAGTATCAACTATCATGTGTCCTACCATTGATTGACTTGTTGAATAATTTCAAGAGGTTCAACATAAACTAAATTGAAGTAGTTTCCCAAACCTAGCAATCTTTACCATATCCCTATTCACCCTAGAGATCTTGTCCAACCCATTTTTTGACAAGTTCAAGTTGCCTAACATAGGCATATATGATGGCACAAAAGACCCTTTGGATAATTTAGCCAGGTGTCAGGTTTCTAGCTTACATTGATAAACAAGGTCATAGCCTGATATCATACCCTAGAACCCAACGCTATTAATTCCTTCTTGGAAATTGAAAAATAATTTTTGTCTCACTTCTCAGCCAAGAGAAGGATGTCAAAAATATTTGGCACACCTTCTGACTTTATAGTAATGAAAGGTCCATAGAAGTTAGAGCATGTTAAGTCACAACAAGAACATACCATAATCATAGGTTTTGCAATCCAAACAACAACTAAAGTCGAGAATAACTTAAATTGGTCTAATCCCCTCTTAATCAAGCCATAGACCTTGAAGAGGACCATGGCTCATGGGCCATGCCATCCTTGGATTACATAATAAATTCTCATTGCCTTGTCAGGATATGCACCCCAGCTAAAGTAGTAAATAAGAAGCATCCTAATAAATGATATTTATGCTTTCAAGACCAGACCATCGAATAGCCTACAAAAGCTGGGAACTTTAAGTTACATATCAAACACACCCTAATCATAGGCTATACAATATGGACTATAACTATTATGGAGAACAACTTAATGAGACTCATACTACCTTTTAATTGTTTATAGACCATAAAAGAGAGCCATGGCTCAAATTCCACACCGTCCTAGGTCTATTAACCACCTTAAGTTCCTACACTATGTCAAGAATGCAAACTAAAGTTTGTATGATTCCAGCAATGAGACAACATAACTTCAAATCAGTGGTGATCAAGCATTTTCTAATTTGATAACTATCTTATATTGGACCACTTAGTTCAAGTACTCCAAGTAGGGAGTTGATAGACCAAAGGGTTTAGCTAAGAAACAATTGGACCAACAAGTCATCCTCAACTTGGAAAAAGTTCAAGCAAACATAGCAAGGTCTGAACACAAAATATGGCCATAAATATACAAGTTAAAAGGCACCCAAACTTTAAACCACTGATCATCCAACCAAATTAACATATTGGCTACAGATTGAACAGTCATCCGGATAGATAGGTCAGAACTACATATTACCTACCAGGACAAGATGTGACAACCAAGACCAAAAAGAGTTGGCCATGTAGTGTGATCAACTAGGAATATAGCCATCTAAAAGAGTAGCCAACTAACCAAGATATATCCATCTAGAAAAGTTACCATATGGGAATGTGGCCAAGTAGATAGGTCCGAGGCATGGGTCCAAGCATCGCACTTTACTAATACATCCCCTTACACTGACACATAGATTCAAAGGTCCACGATCTCACAAATAGATGAGACAATGGTCAGGTTCAAAAATAATGTACAAGTACAAGTAAAAAATAAAGTTCATAAAGTAATACAAGAGCAAATGAAATAATATAGACATAATCATGCCCAACGTTTATACAAAAGGTTAAGTCTAAGAATAAAAGAAAAACTATTGAGTACATACACTTTAATGGAGAGATACATCGATTTTAGACTAACCTAATACTAAAAGAAGTAACAAACTACATGATGTTATATCTGTACCTAGTAGCACCTTAAGCTACACCACCACTTATTGCATCATCATCTTCAGTCTTCTCATAGACTTCACTACCATAATGGCTAGAACCATCATCCTCCCACTTTAAGGTGACCACACAATACTGAGAAGCACGTCTCTCTAAGGAGGAAAAATAGTCTTAGAACGGATAATCTCTAGGTAGACCCATTTGAACCGTTTCCTCGCAATCTTAAATCTTTGAGCCTAAACGTTCAAAGCAACTGTAACATATCTGTTAGAGTCAAGGTACTCAACAATGGCCTAGACCCTAGTTTCCTCTACCTTGGTGGTGACCGCCAGTAGCTACTTCCACACTAATTGTAGGCTTTTAGACAACTCTCGTCAATCTGTTCCTTATCCTCTACCCAATTGACCTACTTCTCCACGAAGAAAGTATCTAATTAATTTGGTAATTTTCTTGTTTTTCATAATTTCATAAATTATATATTTTAAAGCGAATAAAAAATGTAATATAATAAAAAAAATGTTTGATTAAAAAAAAATCACATCTTATATTCTTAAACCATGTATACTTACTTCCTTATTTCAAGTCATAATTTTGAATCAAATAGCATATTTGATATAAAAAAATTATTAAATAACCTCACAACAAATTTGAGGAAAAATCATGACCATATTAATTAATAAGTTAGATATATAATAATCATTGATGTTGGATTAGAAGCATCAAAATAATTTAAATAACTATATGCATTCTTTGATTATTTTGATTTGATAAAAAAATTAAGAAAATGCTATAAAATAATAAAACTTGATAGTTTTGTAATTCTAATTTTTTTTAACTAAGTTATTATGCCTATTATTTATTATTCTATAATAATTAATTTTAATTAAGAGTATTAAAATTTAAAATAATTTTGTCTGAAATAACTATATAAAATATGCAACTATTTTGATTCTATATAAAAAAATTATGAAATCATGATTAAATAATTCAAACTGAAATCTTTTAAAATTTAATTTTTAATTTCTAAGTAAGTCATATTGCATGTTATTTATTATTCCATAAATAATTAATTTTAATTAAAAATATTAAATTTTTAAAGAGGTATGAGTAAAATAATTACATACAATCTATATCTTTTTAATTTTAAGAAAATAAATTATGAAAGTTGATTAAATAATTTTAACCAAATTGTTTTGAAATTCTACTTTTAAATTCCTAATGTATTATTCTAAAAATAAGTAGTTTTAATTAGAGAATATATACAGAGTCCCTTGGTTATGTTAGCTTGAGTTGAGTTTATTTGCTATTTTGATTGCAATTTAGTTATTTTGTTGTAATTTATAAAATTGATATCTCAGTAACAATTAATAAATATGAGAAAAAATAAAAATAAAATGAAAAAATTGACTATTTATACTTACGTTGTCACTTTTAAAAATAAAACGACTAAATTACTACAAAAAAACTAAATTGCTACAAAAAAACTATTAAACTATTTTTCTTGTCATAACTAATAAACTTTAATATCATTCTCCCTTTTAAATTAAAACATTAAAGCTTTAAACAACTATGGCCAAAATAATTATAAACAATCTATAATTTTTTTAATTTGACAAAAAATAAAATTACTAAGGATTGGTTAAATAAACACAAATTAAATCTTTTGAAATTACAATTTCTAATTTCTAATTAAGTCTTTATTATGGTAAATATTAACCACCTTTTTAAGGCTTAGTTAATTATCAATCCATATCCAAATTTGAAAATAATATCATTAAAAATAAAATAATATCATTTTTCGTATGAATTGATATTTGAAATATAATATTGTCAATGATGATGTGATTTGTTTGATAATTTTTAAAGCCTTAGGTATATGATTGATAGAAAACATTGTACATTATTTTAGGGTGTAAGTTGATAATTACCAAAATCTTGGGACATAATTGATATATACCATTATTTCTTATCTCAATAATTAATTTCAATTAAAAAATTTACAAAGAATTGGTTAAATAATATTGAAGTTTTTTAAAATTTTAATTTTTAATTTTTAATTAATTCATTATTTCTATTATACTAATATATATATAAAGGTGGTTAAATAATTAAAAATGAATTTTTTTTAGAATTTTATTATTTATTATTACACAAGTGATATTTTTTATTAAAAATATCAAAGTGTAGTCAAATGCACAAATAAAAAACCACATATTATTTTTTGATACATAATTTTTTAATTAGAAGTTAAGATAGAAAAATAGTAAATATTAAAAATATTATTGTATTTTTTTAATGAACATGAAAACTCATATATTTAGAATAGCTATAGAATCAATATCACTATCTTCATAGTAAATGAGTTGGTAATAAAAGAGTAAGAAATAATATAATATAGTAAAGAATACAAATTATAAAAAGTTAAGAATAAGATAACTTTAGAATAAATTGAGTACCAAATGTAAAACAATTTATATTATTAAACTTATTTTTTAAGTAAAATTTTAATTTTTAACATTAAATATATATAATTAATTATATTAGAGTATGATTAACTTAAGGTGCAGAAGGCCTAAAGTCTCTATTTTGATCCTATATAGAGATGTAAATATTAGAATGTAGGGAGACTTTACTAAACTTACAAATTAATAGGTATTTACTTTTTTTTCTTATTTTTCGGAATGTTATTAAAGAAATTAAATATCAAACATTTATTTTTTTGAAAAAAAAAATAGAAGGCTTAAAGTTTCTATTTTGCATCCAAGATGGAGACGTAAATATTAGAAGGCAGGGAGACTTTACTAAACTTAATAAATAAATACGAATTTGTTATAAAATAATGGATTTTTTTTCTTATTTCCCAATATGTTATTAAATAATTTAATAAAACATTCATTTAAAAAATGATAATTAAATAAAAATATATTCACTTTTCTAAATCAATATGTAAAAAGAATTAAAACTAATTTTTTTATTACATAATATAATTTTTAAGATTAAAGTTGTCTTGTGAAAATTATTGAAGTTTTATTCTACTTATTAACCATGTTTTAAAATTTTCTTTTTGATATTTATGATATAGAAAAGAATCTATTTAATACCTATATTTTAAAAAAAAAATCAATTTAATCCTTTTCGATATTACATGCAAAAAACCCTAATTTTTAATATTTATTTAATTTAATTTTTATTGTTATTTCATCTATAGAACTCCAACCAAAGAAAATAAATGATCCATTCAGATCACCCAAGGTAAACATAATAAAAAATTTGAGTACTAAGTAAGACGAGGAAGAGAGAAAAGAGGGATGAAGAACTGTTTTTAATTTTAAGCATACGTAAATAGCTAAAAAAAGGTACTAATAAGAGCTGAAATCACGCTAAAATGATAGGAAAATAAAGATATACGTAAAAAGTGTGAAAACTCTCCTTTTATCCTTCCCCGAAAAGGGACGGTTGAGTTTTTATGTGTTAATGCTCAAAAAGAACTAAAATAGAACTTTTTTGAAAAATATGGCTATTAAATACTTTTTAAAACATAATCAAATAAATGAAATTTTTAATGAAATATAGTATTGAAAAAGTACAAAGCCCAAAATATATATGCAAAAATGTTTTAAGGTGACGTTTGGTTCGTAGAATGAAATCAGAATTGGAATTAGAATCGGAATGGAATGGAATAAAAATGAAACAATGTTGTTTGGTTTGACTACTTGAATCAAGCTCGAAATCAGAATTACAGTGTTTGGTTTGCCACTGGATTGGAATGAAAAAAGCTATAAATTACCTTAATACCCCTACATTCAGTCAAGTTCAAACAATGTCATTTAATTACTATTTTTTCGTTAGACAAAATATATTATTGAAATTATTATTTTTCTAAATAATTATTACTTAATTAAAAAGAAATATATTATTAAAATTATTATTTTTCTAAATAGGGTTTAGGGTTTCGAAGTTTGGGATTTGAGATTTAGGGTTTAGGGATTTAGGATTTGGGGTTTAGGGTTATATTTGTGGGTTAAGGTTTTGGGTTAATATTATTATTTTTCTAAAAAGGGTTTAGGGTTTTAGAATTTGGGATTTTGGAATTTGGGATTTTGGATTTGGAATTTGGGATTTAGGGTTTAAGGTTTAGGGATTTAAGGTTTAGGGATTTAAGGTTTAGGGGTTTAGTGTTTAGGGTTTAGGGAGGATTTAGGATTTAGGGTTTTGGGATTTAGGGTTTAGGTTTTAGGGTTTAGGGTTTTGGGATTTAGAGTTTAGGGTTTAGGGTTTTAGATTTGGGATTTAGGGTTTAGGGTTTAGGGATTTGGGATTTGGTTTAGGGTTTAGGGTTTAGGGTTTTAGGTTTTAGATTTTGGGTTTAGGGATTTGAGATTTGAGTTATATTTGGGGTGAGGGTAAAATTGGGAAAAAAAGTTTAGATGGGAATGAAATTATGATTCCTAAAGGGAGAGAATGAATTGTGATTCCTTCTCTTTTAGTAATCGATTCTATTCCGTCCCTCATTCCACCCAACCAAAAACACAAAATGGAAGGAATTAATTCTGAGTTATTTCCATTCTCTCCAACCAAAAATCACCTAAGGGTAATATTTGCAATGTGAAACAAAATACAAATATTAATATCTAATTATTGAAAATGAAAAGTCCTACTTTCACGAGTATAATATATTTGTTATTTTATTTTAAATTGAATCACTCTAATCATCTTATAATTATATTTATAGATACTTTAATTATTTTAGATTAATTTTGATAGTTTTAATCATTTTGTTTTAGGTGTTTTAGATATTCTTTCTCCAAATATTTAGCATCTCATGTTAGTAAAGAGTTCAATTTGATTAAATTAAGTTTTTTCAGCAAAACAAATCTAAAAAAAGAACTAAAATTAGTAAAAAATGACTAAATCATCCATAAATACAAAACATTAAATTAATTAAAGTGTATTAATTTTATAAAAAAATGATAAATATATGTAATTTTTAAAAGTAAAATTATCAAATTGTGGTAGAAAACTCATACATAACCAAACTTCGTGAAAATGAATCCACTTTCTCGTAATATTTTAAAATGTGCAATTTAGTATAATATTTTTATAAAAATAAATATACTTTAATTATTTTTTAATAGCTTTTAATTTTTTATTAAAAATTCATCCATACAAATTATATGGTTGAAAATTTATAAGTATTTACAATAAAGAAAAACTTGTAATTTAAAAAAGATAAAAAGGAAAATTTTATAACCAAATCATCGTGTGAATCACGATTTTATAACACTTAATAAATTATCTTTGTTAATATTTCTTTAAACCATTCTAAATACATTTAAGAAAATAATTTTTTAATACAATACAACTCATATATTCATAATTTAAATTTAAATTTTAAACATTGAATATATCAATAAACTTTTATTTCATGGCATGCATAAGAATCGTTCATGTCTCTAAAACTAATAATTGAAGTATGTAGTTAGAAGATTTACGGGTGTAACCAAAATTAACCAACTTCTTCGTATATGAAAGCCCAAAGGGCCTACTACTAGTGTTTGCAAGCAAGGCTCATGATCTGTGTGTGAGAGGCAAGAGGAAGAGAGAGAGTGCGCGTGCGTGTTAGGGCTTCTGAAAATGGAGTTAGTAGCTGAGAAGAGAGAATCTGAAAATAACCATGGAAATAGTAACAATGGGAAGTCAGCGACAATGGATTCCTCTATTTCTGCTACTTCAGATAGCCACAAAAACAACAACGACACCATCGGCAACGACAATAAAGAAGCAGATGAAATTCGTGAACGCCAAGCTCGCGAGCTCAAAGCTGGCCTCCATCCCCTTAAGGTTTTTTTATTTTTATTTTTATAGTTACGTGCTCTTAAGTAAATTTAATTTCTGATCCATTTTGTTGTTGATTAAAAATCAATGCTTTTCATTATTTTTTCTTTGTATTTTTTGTTAAGTTTAATTAGTTTTTGTAGGCTAAAAATGAATCTAGCTCTTCGATGTTCATGGTAGGCTCCTATTCTCTTCAAACGATCTAAATTCTTGTTGTCTCCCACTTTTCCATCCGCTTTGCGTTGATAATAAAGATAATTTAGTTAGGATTATTTTCTCTAGTTCAATTTATATTGAAACGGGATAATTTTTGGATTAAAACACTATATTATTTTGATATAATTCTTTATATGGATAGCAAGGAGATGACTACATTGAGTAGATTAGTGGTGGCTAATACCTGTTCAGGTTCAGGAAGTTATCTTCTTTGTCGTTAACAAGTACTCCATAATCTGCTAATCAATTCTCCTGATGTTCTTACTTTTAGTTACTTATCATCTGGATATAGGGGGTTGCTTTTTAGTGAAATTTATTTCATTTTAAACTATATGTGATCAATGGGCTTAAATTTCTGAATCAATTTATGCATTATGTTGTAAATGTTCCTTGTAGCTCTAGTGCCTATATTTGGTGACATACTCGTGTTCTTAATCTATTTATAAAATAAAATGCTTCTTAAACACATTGTATGTAGCACTTCGAGATAACACAGCCTCACAGCCTTCAACATGACGAACTCGCCTTAACTAGTGCTGTTACATATTTTAATTGGAAAACAGAAATAAATGAGAGAACTACTTCCGTTTTCTGCTAAAAAGAATCTGTGCTATGTGCATATTTTCTTTTGTAGTTGCCTATATTAATGCTAAAAATAATTACTAAACTCTTAATAATGATTTCTTTCATTTAAGAAAAATAGCTAACAAGTTCATTTTGCTTACTATTTTCTAATGAATTCATTATTCTAACATTTCTAAGGCTTATATATCCTCCTTTTGTGTGTTTTATGTCTAGTTTCATTTCGTTTTCCACAAAAATAGCAAGCAATTTAGCATTTTCTTCCTCATTTGTTCACCAAGTCGTTTCCTCGCTATTATTCAATGCCCTTTCATACTTTGATGGAGGTGTCATATAATCCCCTCTATCTCCTTTCTTTCATCCCTTACTGAGACAAGGATAAAGGTGACTTTTTCCCTCATTTGTGTTTCAGCAATCTACTTTCTCTTTCGTCTTTGTTAATGAACTACACTTAACCTTTTTGTTTAGCTTTTACAAAGGCATTAGCATGCTTTCTTCCACTATAAGGTCCCATACTTGCATTTTATGAAGTACCTGGGCTTTTGGAAAGGGGTTAATAGATGATAATGCCTTCTATATTAATGCATGTATGTTGGCATGCTTGCATGATGTTGTGAGACTTTTCTTTGCTGGAACATGTTGTCTAACCTTTTTTTTTTCTTTTTGCTGGTCCGTATCCTTAATTATTATAATGCATGAGTCAATATCTCATTTTGACATTCTTGTTTGTAGCACAAGTTTGTATTTTGGTACACTCGTCGGACACCAGGAGTGCGAAGCCAGACCTCATATGAAGACAATATGAAGAAAATTGTGGAGTTTAGTACGGTAGGTTTTTTTTTCCTTTGCCCCCTTTTCACATTCTTTTAGGGGTGGGTTGCAGTTGTGGGCAACACAAGAGAATGAAGAGATATCAAGAAAACAATAAGTGTTTTTGTTCTGCAGAGTTTTCTTCCTCGTCTTCTCTATTTGATTTTCTTTTTGGATTTAGGTTGAAGGTTTTTGGGTGAGTTACTGCCACCTGGCTCGTCCATCTTCATTACCAAATCCCACAGACCTGCATCTTTTCAAGGAAGGAATCCGCCCTTTATGGGAGGTATGTACCTTAGGTTTGTTCTGGCATTCTTAATATAATTCCTCCCTCTTTTAAATTCAATTTTGCATTAAGCTTATCAATTTTATTTATGATATGTCAGGACTCTGCTAATTGCAATGGTGGTAAGTGGATAATACGATTTAAGAAGGTTGTGTCAGGCCGGTTTTGGGAGGATCTGGTAAGAGGAACGGCTGAAACATTTTATTTCTGAAATGGCTTTTAGCTATTTTTGTATTAGCAGATGGAGTTTCCTTTTTTCATAATTTTGGCTTCAAATAACGAGTTTTACTCAATAATTTTGAATGCTTTGAGCAGTTATGTTCAAGATAGATGCAAGTGGAATTATTTGAAAGGACTTTATTACTTTTTAGATTGGTGAAGGAAAAAAGTAGAAATTATGTTACTAATTGAGTTCATGAATGCTTTATATTTCAAATCAGTACTATTCTTTTAGCCTCACACTGACCTTAATCTCTAATTTCCTTATTCACTCTTCTTCTTCTTCTTTAAACTGTAAATGATAATTCATCTGTGTTCTTTTAGTAGCTGTAGCCTACTATGGTTTTCTTTGAGAATTGAACAGATTCTTGAAATTTATTTTCTTTAAACTGTAAATGATAATTCATCTTTGTTCTTGTAGTGGCTGTAGCGTACTATTGTTTTCTTTGAGAATTGAACAGATTCTTGAAATTTATTTAGTTACTTGTACAGTTTCATCTAATTATTGAATGGTGTAATGATGGAATGTTTCGTTCATGAATTACAATTACTCCATCAGTTGTCTACAGAGCTATAATTAATTAACTTTTCTCTTTGTCAGTGGTATTGATTACTAATTTGGTCCTTTACCTTTTTTGACTCAACGGAGTTAATACTCCATACCAATTCAGTCTTAATCCTTTCAAAATTTGAAAGAGATGTGGACCAAATTGGTGTCAAATTGTTGGAAAATATGGACCAAATTGGTCAATTGAAAGGAGAGGGATTTACTTAGTTAAGTGGATCAATTGAAAAAAGGTAGAGGACTAAATTGATCATTCGGCCTAAAACCAATGTGGACATTTACGTAGTTTGATAAGCATGTCAAAGCATCTACACATACTATGGAAGGGAAATATTTTTTCTGCTTCTAAAGACACGGTTTTTTGTTTTCGTTTTATTTTTATTTTAGGAACAAAGCTTTACTTTTAGCTGCAATCTGGAAAAAAAGGGATTGTGAAACGGATTTATAACCTGTGGGTGTTATCAATTAAGGGTTCACTTGCATGTACGGTGTTGTTCAATTTCTTATTCATTACTTGGAATATCTGTCTGTCTCTCTCTCTCTGTAGTTCTGCCCCTCATTCCCCCTCTCCCAGCTTCTGGCCATCAGAATGATGTAGGACTTGGTTTAGATACCTTACAGTTGCATTACAGTTTTTTTTATTGAGGGTCTGACGTTATTATTTTGATTTAAAAATACCAATAACTAGGCTTACACCATTAAAATATTATGAAATTCATTGTAGAAATTAATATCTTGTGGACTTCATGTGGTTGCAAAATTTAATCTTAATTTAGGGATTTTTGTTTTATGGTCACAAAAGGAGAGCTCATTTTCTGGATGTTTTCCTCTGTATGTATGATAAATATATTAAGGTTATGGTATTGCCATGTAGGTGAAGATGTATGTCACAACTGTGCATATATTGAAAAGGATAGATAAAAACATATGAAGAAAGTATACACTTGACATAAAAGGGTGGCTTCTTTTTAATGTTGTAGTCTTGATTTTATAAAGTTGCATTGCTTGCTTGGTTACTCACTCTCCATAAGTCCAGGTTCTCGCTTTGGTGGGTGATCAACTTGATTATGGACATAATATATGTGGTGCTGTCCTGAGCATTCGTTTCAATGAGGACATAATAAGCATCTGGAATCGTAATGCATCTGATAATCAGGTGCCTCTCTTTAAACGCATATCATATTCAATTTCTGCTATATTATGTCTGCATGAAACTAAATGCAGTACGCTTCTTTGCTTGATGTAGGCCATTATGGCTTTAAGAGATGCATTCAAGCGGCATTTAAAACTTCCACATGGATATGTGATGGAGTACAAACCTCACGATGCTTCGTTACGTGACAACTCATCCTACCGGAACGCATGGTTGAGAGGGTAGAGTTTTAATAGACTATCACTGTGTTTGAAATCCAGTATTATGATACATGATGACTATATAGGATGTACTGATTTGGTTGAATTGTGAGAAATTCATACTAAATTTGCTGATGGTATAATATCAAATGAAATTAGGTCGCAATTACACTTGTTGACCTGGATAGCACTATGAGGAGTGTTCTAAATAATTATGATGGAATGAAGTGTGACTGGTTCTAGTACGAGCATGATCAAATCATAGGGTCTTAACAAGATAATTCATGATTAAGTTTCATCAATTTATTCATTCCCATCATTTTGCTTCTACCAATGAGGTTGAGGTTCAATGGGTAATAGATGACTTCTAACCAATTCATATGTTAACAAACAAGACCTTGTACCAATGTTAGTAGTTACAAACACTAATTGAAAATGACAAAACAATGAAGGTCATTTGTAGATAAAAGATAAAATTGAATTTTTAAAGTTAAAAGACAACTTTATTACATAACGAAAGCAGCTGGTATTGATAGACAATAAAAATTCTACCTTTTGGATTCTTACGCTATTAATAATATATTCATAACTATTGTAGTGTGAAACTTAATTGACTTTTAAATTTTTCAAGGCTTGACTTCCAATATTACTCAAATAGAATGTGGGGGCGTCTTTGCAAATCGAAGTCGATAAAAAGCTTCAAGTTTTATACCTAGATGGCTTTTATATAACAATTTCTTCGAAAATGCTAATGTGAATTCATGCAAGTGGCATATATTTAGGGACTCATATATAATGTGTTTGTTAGGTAAATTCTAAATAACATACAATTTGTGTGTATATTATATTTGTATTTGTCATTAAATAAATATAAAATATATTATTTTAATAAAAAATAGTGGTTTATTGAATTCAAGTAAGTAACTTGTGTCATATAATATTAGTTTGGGTTGAGCTATTAAAGTTAAAATTAAATAATAATATAATGGGTTATAATTTCGTGTTATTATATTGTGTTATTTTTAATCCGCTAAAAAAAAATTATGTTGTTTTATATTGTGATAAATAATTATGTGTAGATGCTTATTTGTATTGTACCAAAGATCGTTATTTTATTTGGATTATCTCTTAAAATAAATTATAAAAAATATAAAATAAAAATTCAAAAACATTTGCAAAATAAAAAGTAAAAAAATAAAAAAAATTATTTAATTAAAAAGTGAATTATTAAGTTTACTCAAGTCACGTAGATGTATTTTGTTAGCATAAGTTAAGTGATTAAAAATATAATAAAAATGTTAGCATAAGTTAAGTGATTAAAAATATAATAAAATATTATTTTAATTGATTCGTGTATTTTCATATTATATTGTATTTATCTATTTACTAAATGAGTAAGGTATACCATTTTATAGCATGTTAACTAATATCAATCATTATATTCAGATTTTGTCAAAAATTATTACTTTTATTGCATAATTATTTTGAAAAATATATATAATAAAAAAATAAAAATATTTGAAAATCAAGAATAAAAAAGAAAATATAGAAGAAATAAAAAGATTAATTTTTTTTTCTTTTCTTCGTATGTATAAGATTTTTGGAGTAACAATACAATTTAATTAGTTAGAATATTTATTGTTAAGATTCAATCTGTTTTTAGAGAAAGAACTAAGAGAGAAGTTAAAATAATTGAATGAATGTATAGATCTCATAAAATTCATCTATTTATAGAAAATTATAAATACATGTGTTAGTTACATAATGTATACACATATTTACATGTCAGAGGGTATAATCGATATAAAGTACAGTATATCATGGGTTAAGGTCGACCCTAGCTAAAGCTGATCAATGAGCTTGGGTTAATCATTGAGCTCAGACTAGTCTATAGGTAGGACATATAGGATGCTTCACCTTCCATCTCGGGTTGGTAATTTTACTAGAGCGGTTTGCATGGGTCAGGCACCAGGTCGATCCGAATGTTCAAACATCTAGTCTATCTACTCTTTCAACTCGAGCTCTAATCTAAAGATGGAAGAGTAATTATCGGGTATAGAATACGAACCGTTCAAATCCCCTAATAAATGTATGTCAGTTGAGTGGAGAGAGAAACCAAGTGTCTCTATATAAAGAGATGCTTGGGTTGGGACTTATCATCATTACCTACACAATTGATAAATAGTGAAGAAAAAATGCTATGTCGCATCACCTCGAGTTTGTAAAAGGTTTTTAGTTCGGTGGTAAGAATTCAGCTCAGACTATGGTTTCTTATATTCTAGTTTTTAGAGTTCAAGCGTCGAGAACCTAACGATTTTCTACTTTCTTTTTAGATCAGTTTTTAAAGGATTATTATCTTTTATTTTCATACTTGACCCTAGGTAACCTCTTCTTCTCGTACATTACCCATCAATTGTTTTTGTTTTTGTAGTTTTTTACATAATGCGCAGAGAAGAGACCTCAGCCTCTAACTCAGGCTCCTAGGAAAGCCCTCGATATTTTAGTGATAGTGGCGACTCAAGCTCTTCTAGTGAGACGAGTTGATCTTTACCTCAGCCTTTTACCTCTACCCTTCATCTTCATACCACTCCCACCGTTATTTTGAACGTGCCTCAAACTCAAATCTTAGTAGCTAGGACGTAGAGGGAGAAAATGAAGAATATAGGATCACCAAAGGTTGGTTGGCTAAGTCTAAGACTTATGAGTTGTTGTCTCATGATGAAGAAAGATTAAGAAAAACCTACAACATCTCTTCCTCGGTTTAGATAATAATTCCTACAGAGGGAGCCTGTGATAGTGATCAACCTTCATCCAGTTGGACCATCTTTCATGAAAAGGCCTTGTGGTTGAGAGTAAGGTTCCCCTTATACCCTCTAATTAGAAGATTATTATTTAGGACGTAGCTCGTGCTAGGGTATATGATGCTTAACAGATGGAAGTATCTACTCTACCTGACATTGATATGTCAAGAACTCTAGGTGAAATTAGAGATGGCCGAGTTTAATGAGGCTTATGTTCTGAAGCAGAAATTCATAGATTCGAGGAGGGTATACATGTCGATGAAACAGGATCGGGGAATGAACATGTCACTTCATGAGAACGAGAAAAACTAAAAAGAGTATTTTTTTCTCTCCATGTTTTAGGTCAGTGGGAGTCCTCTACTAGTGACACCATATTGATAAGGAGCATCTGGAACGACACTAAGGTAGTGATAAGGAATATGGCTTCCTTAATCACGACCTTGAGTCTTGACGTGAAGCAAAGGTTGAATGATATCCAAAACTATCTTCCAAAAAAGACCAAGAACTTATTAAATACCCCACACTTTGTCGCATATGGGTTGATGAGGCATGGTGCAATGGATCCCCCCTTCTAATCAATTGTAATCCTTGGGCTCTTCCTAAACCCTAGGATCCTTCTAAATGCAGAACTCATCCTACAAATTTTGGGGGTCGGTTTGAGGTATTGGTTGATGATGGTGAACTAGTCCTAAGATTTTTCGTCCCCCTTTATTTTTTTGTTGAACGTGACGTGATTAACACACTTATTTTGTAGATCCCATGGATTTTACTACTACCTAACTCTTTACTCGTATGAAGAGCAATGTCATACCTGTAGGAATGAGCTCTTAAACGAGTACACCCCCAACTCATAGGGGGCTCTTCTATAGGTAAGAAAAGGGGAAAATCCTCTTATGAAGGTCGCCCTACTTTGCTAAATAATAATAAGAAGAAGGTGGTGGTCAACGAGCCTGCCTTCAACCCCAACCCCTTGAATGTTTACCCGCCCCTATTAACATTACGAGAGAAGCATGTGACTCAAACTCCTTGGTTAGGTTCTAATAAATCTAGTGATATTTTAAGGGATTCAAGGAAGGTAAAGGCCATCCTTAATGACCTCACCAATGATGCGAATGAGATAGTTTTAAATAGAGGCTTGGAGCCAAAGCATCTCGATCATTATATGAGCCATCTTTCTGCTTACTCATACAAGAAGCAGCTCAAGCCTATGCATTCAAAATACATTGCCTTGCTAGTGAGAGAAACCAAGTGGGAAGGTGAGCCAATTGATAAGGAGGAGAAGTTAAAAAGGGTTGCCTCCAAGATGAATAAGTATACCCAATGCATTACTGAGCTCGAGAAGGCTCAGGCGAGATGAGGAAGGGGCTAGGGAAGCCTAGAAAAGAGATGAGGCTTCTATCGAGGAGGTCCATTATAAGGCAAAGGTCGATGTGGATGCCATGGCCCAGAAGCTCAAGTCAAGTGTAAAGAGACTATATGAGCTGGCCATGGAAACCTTCAAGACAGAGGCCAAGTAGAAGGATCTGGGCGAGTATTATTATCGCATTCTGAAAATCTCTATCACTCTACCATATATGCAGTATCCTTTAGTAAAGGAGGAAAAAGGAGAAGGCTCGGGCTTCTTTGATGGTGAGGATGGTCCTAAGTTCGTCGGGGGGGACCGAGGATTATTAAATTTTAAGGACTCAATCCAATTTTGTTTTTTTGAGCTCGTCGTCACTCCTATTTGTGTGATCACAAACTCAAACTTGTAATAATGTGAAATGAAAAAATAAAACGAAAAAAGAAAAATCAACTTTATTTATTAATGGAAAATTAGTTTGTCTCTTTTATTGTGTATTTATGCTGTTGACCTACCCACTTGTTTTTTGGGAACTTGGGTCATATTCCTTTTTTGTTTTTTTTATCAACTTTCATCTCCTATAAAAGAGGGTTGAGAACATTTATTTAATCCATACATTTAGGGTGTTCTATCAATTCCTCCAAATGTTTTGGTCATATTTTATGAATTTTGATCGAACCAATAGACGCTTAATTCGAGCTTTACGTGTTGAAAATGGTAGGCATAAGGACAAGGTTAGGGTGTTCAAAGTTGAGGTGGTTAAACTTGAGTGTAATATAAAAGAGACCAAGTGTGAGCTTGCTTCTTATAAGGAATAGTCAATCTAAACTCAATCTCGAGAGAGGAGGACCTTGGCCAGTATGGCCATACTTGTAGATAGGGAATCATATTGGGTGAGATTCTATACGACACGATTTGAAAGAGTCTTCCTTAAGGTAAAGAAGGTTATTGAAGAATTGGAATGAGGACTGCTCGTGATGATGAAAGCTCACCCTAAGCCCATGACCTACGCACAGAAGAAAATTATTGAGATTCAGGCCAAGTTGTTGCCCTTAGTTAAAGAAACTAATGATCTAGACAATGGCCATGCATCCAAACATTTAAAGAGTTTTTAACCTTCTGAGAAGGCCGAGCTTTGTATTAATAACTATCCAAAGATTTGTAATTTTTAAATAATGGAAACATTATGGATGGCATGTACTTGTGATGCCTTGATATTATATGTATACTTGTATTAATAAATATCCTAAGATTTTTTCATTATATGGCATGACTTGGTTGCTGAATGAAGTGGTCCACTTGTGACCTTATGTAAGTGCCAAGGCACTCTATTTGGTTCCTAACTGAGGTGATCAACTCGTGGCTTAAATTGGTGAAAGAGAAAGCCTTAACTGGTTCCTAACTAAGGTGCACATCTCCCTCAATGTCAGAGCACTGACCTAGTTCCTAACCGAGGTGGATAACTCGTGACCTTATGCAAGTGCTAGGTAACTTTACCTGGTTCTTAATCGAGGTCATAAGCCTATGGCTTAAGTTGGTGGGATATAGAGCCTTACCTGGTTCCTGACCAAGGTGCATATCTCCTCTCAATGTTAGAGTAACGACCTGGTTCCTAACCGAGGTGGATGACTCGTGACCTTATGTAAGTGTCAGGGCGCTCTACTTGGTTCCTAACCAAGGTGATAAGTTTGTGAATTAAATTGGTGGGAGAGAGAGCCTTACTTAGTTCCTAACCAAGGTGTACATCTCCTCTCAATTTCAGAGTTTTGACCTGGTTCCTAACTGAGGTGGATAACTGATGAGCACAAGAAAGACATTACAAATACCGATCTTACAAAATCTTTTTTTTATATTTTGTAAAACTCTCACAAGTTCACGAATTGTTTCATAGAAAATGATAAGTATACTCCCAAGGTCGATCTAAGGAAGAAATATATGTGGTTTTTAATTTATTATTCAAAATCCTAAAAACGAAATTAAATTATAATCATCCTGTCACGATATTTTAGTTTTATTTTCTAATCTAATAACATAAAAAAATAAACATTGTTATAAATTCAGTAAACAATCATACAAATTTGTATCATTCATAATAATGGAGTATTTAGGATATAATAATTAAGTTAATTATGTTTCCTCATTCTTTTTTAGAAGAATTTTGGTACCCAAATTCTTTTGTTTAATATTAATTAACTAATATCTTTAGGCGGGGCCTATTAATTAATTAAGTATTAAATTTTAGCTTCATTTTCAAGGTGTCTAAATTAAATCAAAGAATTTAATTATCCGAGTACTAACTTTCAAGTTTTCAAACCATTACTTAAAATATGTTTTCAATACATTTGCGATTAATAATTCTTATAAAACTTTTGAAATAGAGCTTTACTCTAACTATCGGGTGATTGTACCAATAAAAAAAAGTACTACTTGAAATCAGTCCGGATAATTAAACCTTTAAATCTAATTTTTAGGTTTAAATTTGTAATGAAAAATAATATATTTCTCTCTATCATCCTTAATATAAAATCTTGAATAAAAAAATCAATTTATTTTATAATTATATCATATTTACAAATATTCAGTCATATTAAATTTAATCACAAACAAATTAAATATAACATATATAAGAATAAAACATAAAAAAACAACTGTAAAGAACCCATTAAAATTATACATTAAAAGAATCCTTAAAAAAATTTGACGATAATTCTATTGTTGGAAAATCTCCAAACGGATTTGCATTTCCATTTATTGAATCAAAAACTAAAAATCTATAAAGACATAGGTAGTTCTTCTCAAAAAGAGAACTTAAAAACTAAAAACTAAAAAAATGAAAACTTTCTAGAGAGAAAGAGCTCAGCAAATTGTGTTTTAGAATGGAGAATAGGGTTCTTTTATAGGTGAGAAAAAGGCCAAAAAATGGGGGGGGGGGGGGGGGGGGGGGGAGAGAATATTTCAAAATTTGAATTTGAACACATTTGGACAAGTTGGCACCCATATAGGGCGCAAAACTTTCGGCAAATGGATGATTGGCACCGTTGATGGATGGTTGGCACACGCAAGACACGAAGATGAGTGGGTTAGAGCACGTGAGACACGACGATGAGTGTGCTGGCACACAAGCAACACGGTGCAAGCGTGTGCTTTCCCGCATGGAAGTCAACGCGGCATGTGTCAGACGTGTGTTGACTACATGCTCTGGCTGGGCATATGTCGACCACGTGCGGGTGTGTACAGGGTGTGTACCATCGTATGTTGGGCGTGTTCTCTACTACTACATGCGGGACTCACCGCGGATGGGCTTCTACATGCGTTGGTATGCACGAGATTAGGCACAAATGGGTTGTTGAGTACATGAATCAGGGCGGATATGCTACTGCATACTACTGATTAAGTTCATCGATTATGGATCACATACATAAGAATCATACATTTCTTCCTAAAAACTATGCATTTTATTTAATCAAGATAAATAATTAAATAATTCTCTCAAATCTATTTAATTGCCTGTATATATAAATTATTTTCCAAATAATTAATAACATAAAAATCAGATTAAATAATATAATTATATTATAATTATAATTGGGAAAAAATATTAGATCATCACACAATTAAAATTGGGTTCATAAGGTCCCTAGATTAATAAATTAACAACACATAATTGTGTTCATAAAGCTTATATTTTTCATAAAGAAATACATAAAAATTGATAAAAAAAAAGAGTAGAAGAAGAAATACAATCAATCTCTTGAATTATATAATTAATTTCCTCTAGAATTTCTACTAATATTGTATCCCCTCTTAAATTTTTATGTATTTTTTTTCTCTTTTTAGCTCCAAAAACTTAACAAAATTATGCCAATGATGGCCCTTTAGGGTTTATGGGGTGATTAGGGGCTTAAATATAGCTCAGATGCGATCTGAACCGTCAGATCAAATTTAGATCAAGGGTTGCGATCAAAACAAGAAAAATTGATAGCGTCAGCCAATCACAGAGTGACACGTGGAAGGGGAGACTGCTCAAAGTCAACACTCATTGAGTCAACACAATGTGATTCAAAGAAATGGATGGTGTGGCACATTGGTGGAACACGGTGACACGTGGTAGGCAGAGTTGACCGATCTCCAAACTTGGATTGAGTGTTGTGCTAGCACATGACATGTAGTTTGTCCTCCTCACACGCGGCATAACATGATTTGCCATCCTTTCTTGCATGGTGTCTGTGTGGCTTGCCCATTCAGATCATTTTCTTGCATGGTAGGCCATATTGTAGCATTTGATTGGCTCTGCATTAAAAATTCATAAATATTCCAAACAAATCCCAAAAATGCCAAAAATTATATTTTCACTAAAAAGTTTATATTTTATTATTTTTGGTCATAAAAATACTATTTATTAAATAAAAAAAGTAAATATTAAGTAAAAAAGTGCATTAATGACTATACTTTCGTCAAGTCATCAGGGACCATATGTTGAAGAGGTTTTTTTCATAGATAGATATGTGTTAATGTTACAAAAAGGTGGAAAATTAGTGTTCATTTAAAAGTGGTATCTTTTCGAGTGTCTCGCATTCCAACTCGCACCCTCTTCAATTCCTTCAATGTATTTCAATGTGCATACCCATGTTGGTGTCATTTCAATTATTTGATAGGGTCCCTTCCAATTGGCACCCATTTTACCTATCATCCATTCTTTTTTGTTGGGGAAGACCCTTCTGAGAACCCAATCACCTCTAGAAAATGTTTTGAAGCGCGCAGTTTTGTTGTAGTAATCTAATACTTTCCTTTTTTCTTGACCACCCTTCTTAAAGCTTCATCCCTTTTCTCCTCTACTAGGTTCAATTCGGTTACTCTTCTTACCTAGTTTGTTCCATTGTTAGAACTAATCTGGAAGTGAGAATTGTGACCTCGATTGGTATAACCACCTTAATTCCATAGACTACCAAAAAATGGGTCTGGTTAGTGCTCTCTCGGGGGCTTATCCTAATAGACTATAACATACCTGAAAGCTTCTTTATCCATCTTTTTTTTTCTTTCTAACCTATTTTTCAATAGGTTGATGATTATCTTATTGGAAGACTCTGCTTGACCATTATCTTCGGGATAATATGGCATTGAATGACATATCTTAATATTGTATTGGAAGGCGAATGCTTTGATGTTGTGTCCAGTGAATTATCTCTCATTATCTATGATGAGCTCCTTGGAAAGGCTGAAACGAAAAATTATGGACTTCCATATGAATCGAATCACTTCTTCCTCTTGTATTCTTCCCACGGGCTTTACTTTTATCCTTTTTGAAAAATAATCAATAGCCACAAGGAGAAACCTTTTTTAGCCCATACCTAAGGGTATGGGTCTTACTATGTCAAGTCCATATTTGTAGAAGGGCCAAGGACTTACCCCCTTACTATGGTATTCGGAGGTGTGCATAACAGTGGGGAAAACCTTTTGCATTTATGGCATTTTTAAGTGTATTTGGTGCAGTTTGCCAACATGGTTGGCTAATAATAACCTTGTCTCAAAATCCGTTGTGATAATCTGTTAACTCCAGAATGCGAACAACAGTCTCCTTGGTGTGCTTCAAACATAAACCTTTTAGATCCCTCCTTGGCTATACATAAGAGGCCAAGACCGAGTGGGATTTTTTGGTATAATTTCCTTGCTTTAATCATATATCAACCTGACTTGGCCTCGATTTCTTTCGCAACCTTACGATCTTTCAGTAGGTCCCCCTTCTCTAAGAAATTATAGATTGGGGTAAACCATGTGATAAAGGGAGCATCCACACACCCGACCTTTCTTTCGGCCTCCTCCAAAGATGCTTCTGTCAAAATTGTTATCGATACTACTATCTTGTGCTTGGTCTCCTTTACTAATGCCAAGGTTACTAAGGCATCGGCAGGACCATTCTTGTTTTGATCTATTTGCTTGATCTCAATCATAGAAAATTTTGAGCATTCTTGCTTTAATCTCTCCAAGTACCCTTTCATTTTTCCATCCCTTGCTTCAAACGTCCCCAAAACTGATTAACCACTAACCTAGAATCACTATGTAAGGTGATTCTCTCTACCCCTAGATTTTTTGCATTCATGGCCCCAAATATAGTAGCTTCATATTCTATGACATTATTAGTTTCTTGGAAATAGAGTTTGACTACATATTATAAGTAGTTGTCGTCGTGATCAACTATGACCACCCCTAGTCCTGCGCATTGAAGTTGTGTGCTCCATACACAAATATCTACCATGTTAGGGCTTCCCTTTGGTCTATCCCACACACATCCTCTTGCTCTATCTTGGTGAAGACCTCGAGCCTATCGTCGAATTCAACTACAAACTCAACCATAACCTTCCCTTTAATGGATATTCTAGCCATGTATCTAATATCATACTCTCCTAGTTTTACACCTATCTAGACTAGTCTCCTTGCAACATATGGTCTCGTCAAGACACTTTTAAAAGGGTGTGAAGTGAGTACCACGACTGTGTGCGAGTCAAATTAGTTCAAGAGCTTTCGCACAATAATCTTGAGAGCAAAGGCTAGTTTCTCAATGGTAAAATATCTATTTTGGAACTCCGTTAGAATTTGGTTGACGTAGTAGATGGGGTGCTAATTTTTTTCTCTTTCAGCTAAGAGCACGATGCTACATGTTTGGGATGTCACAGCCAAATATAGATAAAGAATATTTCCTGGTAAAGGACTGACCAAGATAGGGGGGTTGCTAAGGTACTTCTTGATTCCTTCATAGCCTACGTTGTAGTCCTTGTCCCAAAAGACTGAGATTTTTTTCTTAGCATTTTGAAGAAGGGAATACACTTATCGGTGCATTTAGAGATGAACCTATGTAGCACCACTATTCTTCCATTCAAATGTTGTATTCTCTTTAGGTTAGTGAGTGGTTTCATCTTCACCAGCACTTGTATCTTGTTCGGATTGGCCTCGATCCCCCTTGCTGACATGAGATATCCTAGAAATTTTTCGATGAGGTCCTTTAGATATCTCCTAGCCATAAACTCTTATATCTCTTTTTTTAAGTGTCTATAGTCTTTTTTTCATGGACCACATATTTATGGAAGGAACACCATGTGTACATGTCTTTAAGGGGGGATATCATCTTTGGTGGATATCTAACATTGGGCTCATCCTTCATTCTCCTTATAGCTTGAGCCAACTCAACTCTCAAGGGAGGCCCCTTAAAAGGGGAGAGTGACCTTCCCTAAGGTCCTCTATTTCTCGGTCATTATCCAATCTGCATGTTTCCTGGTACAAAATGTTTTTTTTGTTATTTTGATGTGCCCTATCTGGACATTCTTCTTTTCTTTATCTAACACTACTTCTACATCAGTTTGATGGCCTTTGAACAGACCTAGCTCCCTCTTGAGGTTGAAAAACTTTCTTGCCTCCCCATAAGCTTCTTCTAAGGTGTATGGTACTGTCTTAGTCAGCTCCACAAATAGGTCGAAGTTTTTAAGTAGGCCTTACCTAAAGGCCTCTATAGCAATAGAATAAGGGTAGTTAGAGATCTCTAATTTCTCTTCTTTGAACTGTTTCATGTATTCCTCAGTGGATTCCCCTCTCCCCTGGATAATTGAGAAAAGGTGGTAAGACTCCTTCCTTAAAGGTTTGTTGCAGGCGTAGTTTGTGATGAATAACCTAGCGAGCTATGGGAAGGAGGTTATGGATCTAGGGGTCAGGCTGTTGAACCATTTCTGCTCGCCTTCACAGAGGATAGTAGTGAATAAATTGCACATTATGGTGTCTCTCTTTCGTTGGGTGAGACTCATAGGAGCCATGGTTTTTTTAAAGTGTTGAACATATGTTACTGGGTCTTTTGTCCCAAAGTAATCAGAGCATTTAGAGGTATTGAACTTAGCCGGTGGCTCATCAATTTCTATTATATCAAAAAAGGTGGAGACACATAGTTGCTCACAATTTTTGTCCACATCATAAGAGGTTTTTCCCTTCTCATGTTTCTCATTCACTGCCTTCAAGGCCTGGTCTTACCTCTTATTAGTCTCCTCTAGCACCTTAAATTGTGCTTCCTAACCTTTTCTTTCTTGAATCCATTGTTCATCACTAGGCCTCGTAGAGCTAGAGAAGGGATTCCTCTTATCCTCATGTTCAGCTTGTTGGGGCTCAAGCTGGCCACGCCCAACTACATTTCCATTGGCCGACTCAGTTGTTTGGTCTTTTGAGGTCCTTCCCCCTATCTAGAAGTGGAACGACCTATTTTCTCTCCTAGTTTCCTCGAGCTCTTTTCTAAGCTTGAAGAGTTAGTGAGACAACTCTTGGTAGTGGGCGTTATCTTCTTCCCTGGTTTCATTGAGGGTTGGTGAAGTATTTCTTTGAGTTGCCATTGCTTCACGATCAACTAACCTCGGTCGTCTTCCAATGCAAGTTCTTACCATGGTATTTATAGTTCGTGAGTATAACACCATTGGTTTTCCAAGTTTCTCTCAAGGAACGAGGTGAATCTCAAAGGATATAGGGTCAGAAACTTACCCTCAACTTCAGAATCTAAGCCCCACAATGGGCGCCAAAATGTTAAGATTCAACATGTTTTTAAAGAGAGAACTTAGAGAAAAGTTAAGATAATTAGTTGAATGTATGAATTTCATAAGAGGTCCATCTATTTATAGAACATTACAGATACATGTGTCAGTTACGTAATGTGTACACATATTTACACATCAAAAGGGTATAATTGATATAAAGTACAACATATCATGGGTTGAGGTCGACCTTAGTTCATGCTGATCACTAAGCTCAAATTGTTCTCCAAGTAGGACATTTATGGTACTATGCTTTCCATCTCGAATTAGTGACATTAGTGACTTTACTTGAGCGTTTTGCATGAGTCGGGTAACAGACCAATCTAGATATCCAAACAATTATTATTAATTAAATTTCATTAAAAATATATAATATCCTTATATTTATGAAATGTAAGTTACCAAAGGGTACTAACACGACCAAAATCAAAATCCATCAGCGTGAGATAAGAGCAAAGAGAACGAGAATCAAAGCAAAATAATAATAGAAGAAATTCAATTAATGTATTTACAAGGTATCTTACACTGAAGATTAATACATGTATAAATATAGAAAAAAAAGAATCTGTTTTTCCTAAAAGTGCTTTTAGGAAAAGTATATTAGTTGCATACAACTAATATACAACGTATAAAGTATATTGTTGTATACACTAATATACCATTAAATCATTTATTAACACTCCCCATCAAGTTGGCACGTAGATATCAATCATGCCCAACTTGCTTAGTGAGCCATATAATGACTTCTTGGAGACTCCTTTGGTAAGCATATCTGCAAGTTGCTCTTCTGTGGGAACAAAAGGAAAACTAATAAGTTTGGCATCTAACTTCTCTTTTATAAAGTGACGATCAACCTCTACATGCTTAGTGCGATCATGTTGTACTAGATTTTGTGATATATCAATGGCTGCCCAATTGTCACAATACATCTACATAGTATTTTTGAGTTCGAAACCCAAATCTAATAACAAAGTTCTTATCCACAGCAATTCACAAACCCCATGAGCCATACCTCTATACTCGGCCTCAGCACTAGATCGTGCCACCACTTTCTGCTTCTTACTTTTCCATGTAACCAAATTTCCTCCCACAAAGGTGAAATAACCCGATGTTGACTTTCTATCTGTAATACTTCCTGCCCAATCTGCATCTGTGAATCCACAGACTTCAAGAGGATTGTTGTGTTTAGAGAACATTACTCCCCTTCCTGGAGCCGATTTCAAATACCTTAAAATTCTCAAAACAGCATTCATATGGTTCTCACTTGGATTGTGCATGAACTGACTCACAACACTTACTGCATATGCAACATCTGGTCTAGTATGAGCTAAGTAAATCAAACGTCCAACCAATCTCTGATAGCGAGCTCGATCAGTTGGTATCTGATCTGGATACTCTGTTAAACAATGGTTTTGCTCAATAGGAGTGTCAATAGGTTTGCAATCCAACATACCTGTCTCTGTTAGCAGATCAATAACGTACTTCCTCTGACAGAGATATATTCCTTCTCTTCCCCTGGCTACCTCAATTCCTAAGAAGTACTTTAGTTCACCTAAGTCCTTCATTTCGAATTCAGAGGCTAGCTGTCTTTGTAATTTATCCATCTCAATAGTATCATCACCAGTGATTACCATATCATCAACATAAATGATTAGGGCTGTTACCTTCCCTCGTTGATGTTTGAGAAATAGAGTGTGGTCTGAATTACTCTGTCTGTAACCAACCTTTTGCATGAACTGTGAAAACCTTCCAAACCAGGCTCGAGGGGATTGCTTGAGGCCATACAAAGACTTCCTCAATTTGCATACAAAATTACTAGGAGAATCAACTACATACCCAGGTGGAAGACTCATGTACACCTCCTCGACTAATTCTCCATGAAGAAACGCATTCTTGACATCAAACTGTCGAAGTGGCCAGTTTAGGTTAACTGCAAGTGAGAGCAGAACCCGAATCATGTTCATTTTGGCAACAGGAGCAAAAGTCTCATCATAGTCTACACCATACGTTTGAGTAAACCCTTTTGCTACAAGACGAGCTTTATATCGATTTACGGATCCATCACCATTATGTTTTATAGTAAACAACCATCGACAACCAACTGCCTTTTTTTCCTTATGGTGGTGACACAAGTTTCCAAGCATCATTTTTCTTTAATGCATCCATCTCTTCAGCCATTGCCTTCCTCCATATTGGATCTCCCAACGCATCCTGCACTTTATTAGGTACTGATACACCAGATATTTGATTCACAAATGATTTATATGACTTAGATAATCTTTTAGTGGACATGTAATTGGCTACTGGGTATTTTGATTTTGCATGAATATTTGGTTCATACCTTTTGGCTGGTTGACCTCGAGTAGACCTATTTGGTAACACATACTGTCCAACATTAGACTCGATACTATTAGTATCAGTAGGTGTACATACCTCAGATGAGTGACCTTCAGTACCAGGGAGTTGTTGATCAAGGGTATCTGAGGGTACAGTTGTGTCTTCAATGTCATTTGTTGTAAGTGAATTTGGTGCTTGAATACTTGAAGCATCTGCTTCTTCAATGACTTGTCTCTTTGAAACATCAGTTGGTGATTCACCTAATGCCTCCCCCTGACCATGATACAGTTCTTCGAAATATGTATTCTCCCCCTGACGAGCAGTATTAGGTGAGGAAAAATAACTCATGTCCTCAAAGAAGGTGACATTCATAGTAACATAATACTTTCTGGTTGGTGGATGGAAGCACTTGTACCTTTTCTGATAACTTAAATAACCAACAAACACACATTTAATTGCACGGGCATCTAATTTATACCTTTTATTTTTAGGAATATGCACAAAAGCAACACAACCAAATACACGGGTAGGAAGATTATGAAAGGATGATAAGGAGACGTAAGATGCGAGAATCTGAAATGGGATGTTTCCGTTAAGGACACTAGACGGGAGACGATTGATGAGATGGGCAGAAGCCTGTACAGCATCACCCCAAAGGTATTTTGGCATATAAGCACTAAATAAGAGTGCACGAGCCATATCAAGTAAATGACGATTTTTTCTTTCAAACACTCCATTTTGTTCCGGTGTTTGCGGACAAGTAGTTTGGTGAATAATCCCATGTGTTTTGAAAATTTTTTGAAAGACGTGATTAAAATATTCCCCACCATTGTCAGAACGGAGGATCCAAATGATGGCATTATATTGTGTTTGAACGAAGGTATGAAAATTTTGAAAAACTGAAAAAACTTCATCTTTTGTTCTAAGAAGAGAAATCCACGATAACCTTGTACAGTCATCGATAAATGAAACGAAATATCTCATACCCGATATAGTTGGCTCTTTAGATGGTCCCCAAACATTAGAATGAATTAATTCAAAAGGAATAGTACTTTTATTAGAAATACTAGGAGAATAAGTAATACGATGGCTCTTGGCCAAAACACAAGTCTCACAATGTAAAACAGTCTCACTAACACCAATAAATAAAGTGGGCATAGTTTTTTTCATAAGACTAAAAGACGGATGCCCTAAGCGGCGATGCCACAACCAAATTTCACTTAGCTTATCGGAACTAGAAGTCAATGCAGTGCTTGCCCTTGCTCCTGGTTTCTCCTCTCCGTAGTTCTGATCTAAACGGAACAATCTGCCCCTCAGATACCCCCGACCAATTATTGCCCTGGTAAGAAGATCCTAAAAAATCACATACATAGGATAAAAGGTTACAAAGCATTTAGACTCAAGGTTCAACTGTGGGACAGAGATTAAGTGATGAGATAAGTCAGGTACATATAAAACATTATGGAGCTGTAAAGATGGAGTGATATATACTGACCCCTTTCCTAAGACAGGAAAGGCCTCACCATTAGCATTCGTAACATAAGACACTGGTGGAGGAAATAACTCATTAAAATAAGATTTATCATAAGTCATATGATCAGATGCACCAGAATCAATAATCCAAGTATTAGACCCAACAGAGTGAGAAATATTTAAGGTCATACCAATCTTACCACGACCAGCTATTGAAGCTGTAGGGATACCTCCACATTCCATAGGATGATTCTGTCCATAGTAGTCTGGTTCTTGGACAATTTGCACGGCAGCTGCTTTTGCTTTAGAGCGATACCCATTTTGTCGTTTTGCTGCATAGTAGTCTGCTTTTGGTTTCAAGTGTGGATATAGTTTCCAACAAGTCTCACGAAGATGCCCCTGTTCATTGCAATAAGAGCAGGGAGAATGAGGGCGATTGGTAAAACCCGGTGAAGGTCCCTACTGATGAAGTGGAATTGAATTTTGTTGTTGGAGGAAGGGTGCCTTTGATTTGGCTTGAATGGCTAGGCTTGATACCTCAACATGTGCCTGATGAAGACTCTCTTGCTGAGATTCGTCTTTACGGATGTATGTAAAGGCAGTAGTCAAGCTCGGAGGGTCGGACATTTGAAGCAGTTCGCCTTTAGCACTATTATGTTTTGTATCAAGACCTCTTAAAAAGGCATGTACTCGTTCAAGCTCCTTCTCCTTCTGGTACCACAAAAGGTCTTCTGAATTCTTAATTTTACATGGGCGTTTCTGGTCAATTTCAGCCCATACATTTTTCAGCTTGGTAAAAACAAAAGATACTGGTTACCCATTTTGTTGCATGCCAGCAGCTTTGCACATGAGTTCATGAACTTGAATAAAGTCAGACTCATTTGTATAAAGATCGCTTAAGGTATTCCATATAGACTCAGCAGTTTCACATTCCTCCACCATTTGTAATATATCATCAGTGATTGCTCTAAATAGAATGGACATGACAAAGCCATCATCATCTTCCCACCTAGTATAGGCGTCTATATCATCTTGGCTAGGAGCCCTAATTGATCCAGATACATGTCCCATCTTATGCATCCCACGAAGATAAACAGACATAACTTTTTTCCATGTTCGAAAATTTGTACCATTAAGTTTAGTACCCCCGAAAGAACCAATTTCTAAACTCTTAACAGAAACTTCAAAATTTGGAACTTTATGAATTCTGGAAACTTGATGTTGTCTTGAATCTTCCATTGAAATAATAATAAAAAGTATATTGTGCAGTGGAATAAAAATTTTGATTTTTTTTGGCGGGTTGGGCTGATAAATGGGTTGTTTGAATGTTTGGGCTGATGGGCTTGAATTAGGAGCTGATGGGCTAGGTTGGGCTGATGGGCTTGAATTAGGAGCTGATTGGCTTGGAGCTGATGGGCTAGGTTGGGCTGATGGGCTAGGAGCTGATGGGCTAGGTGGGGCTGATAATTGGATCTTATAGCTGATGGGCTAGGGTTGGGCTGAGGGGCTGATAATTAGGCTTATAGTTGATAATTAGGGGTTTTTTTTTAAATCTGAAAACTTAAGAAACATAAAGAAACTGCACACCAGGTTTCGGCTGGTCGGCGACGGCGTAGGGGTGTGCAGGTGGCGCGAAGCTGGACGCTGCGCAGGGCTGAACGACGTGCATGGGCGCGGGCTGACTGAACGGTGCGCAGGGGCGCGGGGCTGAGCAGCGCGCTAGGCTGCACAGGGGCGCGAGCTGATTGAACGGCGCGTAGGGGCGCAGGGTTGAACGGCGCGCAGGGGCGCGGGGCTGAACGGCGCGCTAGGCTGCACAGGGCTGAACAGCGCGTTGAGCCGAACGGCGCAGGGCTACGCAGTGGATGACACGAGCTGAACAGCGCGGACTGGACGACGCAGGTGGACGACGGATCTGCAACTGCAACGCGAGCTAAACAATCCTAGAAGACGGTGGCGCTTCTATTCAGAAATCGTTAAATTTTTTTTTCTTTCTTTCCTGCTCTGATACCAAGAAGAAATTCAATTAATGTATTTACAAGGTATCTTACACTGAAGATTAATACATGTATAAATATAGAAAAAAAAGAATCTGTTTTTCCTAAAAGTGCTTTTAGGAAAAGTATATTAGTTGCATACAACTAATATACAACTTATAAAGTATATTAATTGTATACAACTAATATACGATTAAATCATTTATTAACAATAATAATATTAAAAGCTTGGAGATTAGAGAAAAAATGAATTATTTGATAGATGAGTTAATTAATGGTTTAGTATCATCATACATTATTTATAAATATATTAAAAACTTTAAATTTATTGTAATTATATTCACAACTTATAATATCCTATAAAAAATCCAAATTTTAAATTAATTTTTTTATCACTTGCCTTTCTTTGAGAATATAATTGTAAAATCAGCTTTGATATCTGATCCAAGCTGCGACCACAACTTTACTTCACATAATTAGTGAATCAGAGAAGGCTTCTTATTGTAAAAATCTCATTTTCATTGATTTTTTATTATTGAAGAAATGAGCATCAGAACGTTGAGATAGATCTTGAGGAAGAGTTCGATATCGACATTGTCATCGAGATTGGAATGAGAAGTTTGTATGTATGAGTGATGCTCTGTCTTCCTCTGTTCGATTCTCTCCAACTACTTTGAGCCTTGACATCTTGAAAGTAAATATCCTACTGTGAGCCTCCCACTCTCTCTGCTCGTAAACTGAACCTATATTCAAATTAAAGAAGAAAAAAAAATGAAAATTTTTCAATTAGAAAACAAACTAATGTGAATTCTAACAAGGATGAGATACAAACATGTGACATTAAGTTGCAGAGCTCGACTTGGGTGAACTGGTTTTGAAGCCATGGATCTGATACGAGAATGCCCACATAGCCAGACATGTTTACATTCTTGAGTGATGCTGTTCTTGTTATTTTGAATGAATAAATGCGAAGCTCAATGTTGACATATACAAAGGCAAAAACAGAGTAGTGTTTTTAACAAAATAAAAGTTGAAGACTTGTTTACAAAATCATCTCTGACACAAGACGTAATTACTTCTAAAAATATCATTTTTAATTTATGAAATACAACGTTCGTATATAAAATTATTGGACATGCAAAATTGCATGATAATAAATTTTGAAACACCTTTTAGATATATAATAATTATTAAATTTATAACTCATTTTCATTAAATATGTAATTAGAAATTTAGTAATTTAAAATGTATAAAATATACTTAAACAAATGCACGCCCTGGAACCAATAGAGACGGGCCACATATTAAAGCAATTAGAATGAGAATTTTGAGCAACAAGCCGAAGTGAGAGCGAGAACGAGTCAGACGTTGGGATCCCTCAAAATACATAAATACGGAGTTTAATGTAAAAAAAAAAACAAAAAACGAGTCCCTCTTTTCTCCTTCAATTGTTAATCTTCGAGGTTCTCAAACTCTCACATTTCCAGGTTCGTCTTTGATTTTTCATTCTCAATCTCCATTATCTGAAACTTTTCACATTTGTCAATCGTTATGTGTAATTAAATGATTTAGATCGATAACCTTGTGTCACTTGAGTTTTTGTTTTGATTCATTAATTTTTTGTTAATGCGTATCGCTTTTTCTTTAATTATTCTGAAATATGATTTCAATTTATAAATTGTTTCATATCGCCGTTCAAAGTTCATAATCAGGTTACATTTCTTGTTATCGATACTCGATTTCTCGTTTATTCGTCAAGTGAAATCATAATTTTGTAAGAGAAATTGCTTATATTTGATCTTCTAATTGGGACCTGATAACATCTATATCATGAGCTTTTAACGATTTCCTAAAATTAATTCATTTCTTTAAGATAACATTAAATTATGATCTTGTTACACTTGTGTTTGTCTTTGTTTGGAATCTTGCATGGTTTAATACATTATCTGGCAGGCTTTGATATTGGAATCATGCTAGGTATGGCAATGTGGAAATAAATGAATGGCTATAAATGACATCTTTTTGTTCTTCCAAATCTAAATAATTACGTTTATTTTGGAACCACGTTTTCCCCCCCTAAATTCTAAATGTTATAGCATGTTCCTGGATTTGTAATAACTGAGGCAAATCATTTCATTCACCCCCATCATCCTTCGAATTTTAGATGCTTATTAAGCTCTGTCAGTTCTTATAAATGATGTTATTATATTACCATTTACCTGTTTGTCTGTATTTGCTTGTACCCTTCTGATTTTAAAGAAGTATGTGAATTTTATGTGAATTTTATGTATGGCAACTAAAGCATTTGCACATAACAGTATAAAGATGAATACCTTCCTCTTCACCTCTGAATCTGTCAATGAAGGACACCCCGATAAGATATGTGACCAAGTCTCGGATGCCATCCTTGATGCCTGTCTTGAACAAGACCCAGAAAGCAGAGTTGCCTGCGAGACCTGTACCAAGACTGACATGGTCATGATCTTTGGCGAGATTTCTACAAAGGCTAAAGTAGACTATGAGAAAATAGTTCGAGACACTTGTAGAGGTATTGGGTTTACCTCTGCTGACGTAGGCCTTGATGCTGACAACTGCAAGGTCCTTGTCAATGTTGAGCAGCAGAGTCCTGATATTGCTCAAGGAGTTCATGGTCATCTCACCAAGAAACCTGAGGAAATTGGAGCTGGTGATCAAGGCCACATGTTTGGCTATGCCACTGATGAAACACCCGAATTCATGCCTCTTACTCATGTACTTGCTACCAAACTTGGTGCCAGGCTCACTGAGGTTAGGAAGAACAAAACATGCCCTTGGTTGAGGCCTGATGGTAAAACTCAAGTGACTGTTGAATACCTTAAGGAAAAGGGAGCAATGGTTCCTGTTCGAGTGCACACTGTCCTCATCTCAACACAGCATGATGAGTCAGTCAAAAACGACCAGATTGCAAAAGATCTTAAAGAACATGTCATTAAACCTGTAATCCCAGCCCAGTATCTTGATGACAAAACCATTTTTCACCTCAATCCTTCTGGTCGTTTTGTCATTGGTGGACCTCACGGTGATGCTGGTCTCACTGGCAGGAAGATTATTATTGATACCTATGGTGGTTGGGGTGCTCATGGTGGAGGTGCCTTTTCAGGAAAGGATCCAACCAAAGTGGACCGAAGTGGTGCATACATTGTTAGACAGGCTGCAAAGAGTGTGGTCGCTTCCTGCCTTGCCCGGCGCTGTCTTGTGCAGGTTTCTTACGCCATTGGTGTTCCAGAACCACTGTCAGTTTTCGTTGACACCTATGGTACTGGGAAGGTCCCAGACACGGATATATTGGTTCTTATTAAGGAGAATTTTGACTTTAGGCCTGGAATGATTGCCAAGAATCTTGATCTGAGGAGAGGAGGCAACTTCAGGTACCAGAAGACAGCTGCTTATGGTCATTTTGGTCGTGATGACCCCGACTTCACTTGGGAGACAGTAAAGATGTTGAAACCAAAGGCCTGATTCAGAGAGTAGTTCTTTGAGGATGGTTACTATTGTAGCTGTCATTTTTCTAGTTATGACGAATAAAGAAGCTTTCATATATTTGATATCGAGCTCTACTTTTAGGGCTCAAGTAAGTGTTGGAAATAGGAATTTTGTTCAAGTTGATATTCATTTTCAAGAATATGATGCATCGGCACTGGCTGCCCTTCTTTTCTTGCATTGTTTGTAATTGGCTTATTCTTTATTTTTGGTTTTCTTCACTGGGTTTTCATTTCTGCTTGTGTATCGTTTCTTATGCTAGCTGTGAGCTTCCTTAAGGATTCATTGAATTTTATTTGAATGGATTAATTTTCATTTTTTTACATGACTCTCTATCATTGGAAACAAAATCATCTTCTAAAATTATTTATATTTTTATCTTCTCTTTTGTTGTTCACAATTTGCAGCTTCTATGCATTCTCTTGGAGGCTCATAGATTATTACTAATGGTAATGCTTCATCAAAAGTAAGTAAATTATCCATGAATAGCTTATCAAAAGAACCTCTGCACGAAAAAGAAAAAAAAATCATTTTACATAAATTGTTTTAAATATTTCTTTTTTTCTCCTAAATGAGTTCTTAAGAGTGCAACCACAACCGGTCATGAAGCCGCTCCTCTCCAGCACCAAACATCTCATCTACCCTTTCGCCATCTCTGTAAAACTGAAAGGTAGGTGTATACCGAATATGTTGTGTCGTTTCTGGACACTGGTCGATATCGGCATAGATGAAAGAAAGCTTCGGGAAATCGTTACTTAGCCTGCAAAATGCTGGGAGGATCTGGCTACAAACACGACACCTGAAATTAACAATGTAGGAGTTCATTAAAAAGAACAAAAGGATTAAACTTATAATGCAGAAATGAAACTATTAAATATTGTTGCTTTTCATCCGAACATTCCATGGATTGAATATATGAAACAAGGGTAAGCCAGAGTACAAGAAACTAGAAATGAAGAACAGTTTGCTATCTTCATGAAACCCTCTTGTTTTGAAGTACTAATAGCATAATATAATCTATTAATCTTTTGCCAAAGACAATAATATTATTTTTACAGCTAAGTAGTCATAGTCAATAATCAAAATCAAATATTGCAGTTATCAAAACCAGAAGACAGTGACAAATTTGAATAAAATGCATTAGTCATCAAAATGCATAAACATTTCAAATAATATTCGAAGTAGACGATTAGCAAAAACAATCATAGTATCCCGATCCCTTTGCAACATAGAGAAATACAGAGCTCATAATAAATTACGCAGATATAATAAGAGAGAAAAGATCTACATAATGCTCCAAAAACAATAGCATAATGTTACTTACCAAGATGCCCCATAGTTAATGACTGCCTGTACACATTAAGAAAAACCATAAATACCAAAATCAGTAAAAGAAAGCAAAGAGTTTTTCTTTCATTTCCTATTTTGATCACATGAAAATAATTTTTATTAAAAAAAAATAGCATAAAGTGAAAGAGAGAATTCTGATTATTTGGGTCTTACAGGAGTTTTGGAAGATTTGATTTCAAGCAAAAGGTCCTTCAAGATTTGGTCACTTGGAGCACTCTTCAAGTTGCCATGGTGGTTCATTGGCAAATACAAACCTGTGCCCTCCAACCCTTTAATATCATTGGCTTCAGTGGTTCTCGACCCAACTCCACTCTCCATTTCACTCGAAGGTATTAAAGTAGAAAAAAATTCAAATTCTGTTCGTGGGAAAGCGGAAAAGCCAGGATTAAAATCTCTACTCCAGAACAATTGGCTTCTTTTTTCTTTTCTTTTCTTTTTTATTTATTTTTGGGGTCAGAAAGAGCAATTGGCTTTTAATTACATACATTTTCCACATAATTATCTTAAATCCCTGGTTTGGGAGTATGGAACCAAAAGCCCTCACACATCATACTTAAAATCTTCCAATAAATTTTTTTTTTTTTAAGATCCATTACAAGAGAAAATTTTCAATCGAATCGAGAGACAAAAACGAGAAAACTCAAGTGAGAAAATGAAGGAAAAGAATACGAGAACTTACAAGAACTGAAGGGTGGGAGTCGAAATTGACGGTTTGTTATGGAGAAGGGAGCAAGAAAGACATGCATAGGGCAGGGACTGCAATCAGTAGAGTACAGCGAGGTGGAAGGACTTAACGATGACCATGGCAGTAATGGACTTCATGGATTGAAGAACAAAGAATGAGAGAGGATAGATATTTTATTTGGATGCGACTGTGAACTGTGAGCATTCCTTCAAAGGGGGATTAACCACAACCTCTAAAATATTTTAGAGAAATTATAGAGAATTCTATTTTTTTTTAATTCCGCTGTTAAGTATAAAATATTTAAAATTATAATAAAATATTAATTTTATATTCATATATTAAAACAAAGGGGAGGTTAAAAGGTATATTTCTTTATATAATTTATATCATTTAAATTATAAATAATGTAATTTATTTATTAAATTTTAAAAAAATATCACAAAATACATTATTTGAATATTTTAATTAAAATGCTATTTTTAAAACTAATATAAAAATATAAAAATAATATATTTTATATTTAAATTATTATTTTAATTAAAAAACTAAATAATATCACTTATAATTTAAAAAGATTAAATAATATAAATGACATAATTTAAATAATTATATGATATTTTTCTCATAAAATAAACAAAACATTCCACTAAAACAAGTAAAGAAGACATCGAACCTCTATTCTAAAATCCCAAATAAAACCCACTCCTCCTTCCTCATCTAAACCTCATGTCTCTCTACCTTAACTTTGCAAACAACAATACACAAATCCTAATTTTTTATGCTCAAAATATTAAAAATACTACAAATGAAATAGATACATATGAAAGATATGAAAAAAAAGAAGAAAAACCAAAAAATAATCGAGCCAAAATTCAGTTAAAATATGTATATTCTCAATTTTATTTTACAAATCACGCAGAAAGAGTACACCAAACATAGTAACTATGATAAATGTTCAGTACACTATACACAAACTAGATAGTCAAAATGCAAATAGCAGTTAGTAGAATCCAAGGAATATTATAGGTTTGCTCTGTACCCCTTACTGAACCTACTAAACCTGTTTGATAACCCGAACTATTATATTTTAATTAATTTTTTTTTTATAAGATGAAGGAGGATACAAGTTACAAGATAGAAAAAATATCAACTATATAATTTTTTTTAAAACAGATAAATTGAGATATATTATACACTTATAATAAATAGTATGTATTAATTTATACCACTTTAATATAAATGTTTATTTTAAAATAAGATTTGATATCTTAATAATGATTGTGATAAAGAAGTCTTATACGAGTTTAAATAATAAAAACTTATGATTGATTTTGCATATAAAAGAAGTGAGTTTACCCTACTAAAAAACAATTGAAAGATCATAAGGATAAAAAAAAGGATGAAAAAGAGATAAATCAGAACCAAAAAATATAATTATTTGTTTTCTTTAAAATGAAAAACTATAAAAAATACTCGTTGAAAGTTAATGGTTAGTTATGATACAAATAATCACTAATTGACACAATATCTTCAGGGTCATCTACATGTACGAAAACTCACTAATAAAAAGATGAATTTACTAGTTGGTATAACAAAGTACAACATTAGACCCAAGCACATTTTATATAGGATGAAAAAAACATAATGAGAAAAATTGTAGTTATTGAAATGTTATTCTCAACGGAGGACACTCATTTTTGCATGCATCCACATCACATTAAACTAAATTAGATTTGGATTGCACTTATTTGTATGAAAATTTTATGAAACGCTTACATAATAGTAAAAGGAATGTACAATTTCATATGTTCGGGCATTCAATATCTTAGTAGATCTAAGTATAACTTATATGAATCAACTACTTGTAAAACAAATAAATCAAGATCATCTTTTTAAGGCGGGCTATTCAACACGATGAGATCCTTCTCATATTGAGTATGTATTAGCTGAGAAGACACCTGATACATGTATATATGGTTCTTAACCAAATGTGTTTGATGGATCTAAATTATACTATTAAATATTTAGTCTTATTTTTTATTTCTTAAAAAATTAAATTATATTGATATAAATATAATTGTAAGTAATTATTATCCATAGAAAATTTAATTATTAATTTCAATTTTAAAATGTCACAAATAAAATAAATGAGAGTTTTTGAATATTTTTGTAGAAAAATAAAATAAATAAAAGAACAAGAACATAACAAAAAGTACAAATTTTTAGATTAATAAGATAAATATGTGATTATTCTTACCACTAGATTAGTCTAAATTAAATTTATTATATTATGATATATTCAGCTTCCAAATCTTAAATTTATCATTTAATTTTAAGATTTTTTTTTCTGTTTTTCTCTATTTTAATTTTTGAAATTTAAGTTAGTCTAAAATTTCTTACTTTTTCTAAGTGTGTAAGTGACTAGCAATTCATTTATTAATAATAACTCTTGTACATCCTATAATTATGACTATTAGATTTAATTCATTTGTTTTATTATAATTAAAAAATAATAACTAAATTGGATAAAATTGATATTGTTAACAATTTTAACCTTAGCATTTAATTCGAATTGTAATAAAAAATTTAACTTATTATTTTGATTATAAAAATTAACAATTTCATACCATTTTCGTAAACTAGTAATAAAAAAAATTAAATATTGAACTTGTAGTAAAATAAATTCAAAAATTAACATATTTTAATATTTAAACATCAAATTAAACACATTAAAAAATTAATAATTAAAATTTATTCAAATTCATAGCATAATTTATATTAAATCATATTTTAGTACTCATAATAACATTTTTCTCTTTAAAACGGATATTTTGTGGGTATCTATATAAGTTAAAATTGGATTTTATGGTCATAGGGTTGTCGGATGGAATTAAATAGACGCTTATCAGTGTACCCACGTGTCACACAACTGGATCAACACATGAACACTGGTAATACGAAGCGACGTGATGGCTAAGGAGCTAATGGCCGAAACGAAACATCGTTCATTGGAAATTGAAGCATTGGACCAAACGATGTAATTTGTCGCATGTCTAGTGGAATGACACTTTGGTAGGCATTGCTTGGCTCACAGTTCTTCAAAATGGTGTCCTTTTGGATGCTCTTTTATTAAATAAATTCACGGTCATTTAATTACATCCACATTTCTATATTCATCCATATTTTGCTCTAAGTACATCCACCTATCAAATAAAATTAACAAAAATTCTATAAAAATTCTAAAAAACTCAAAAATTCTAAAAACTCATATTTTTTTCATAAAATATAAAATAAACAATTATAATATATGAGAAAAATAAAATGAGCATAAATATGAAAGAATTAATTGAAAGTTTATAAGATATATTTCCAACACATTCCACATGTTTTTCATGTTTCCTAAGAGTTGTACAAAAGGCTTGTTGTAGATTTGAGATGTCTTTCTTTAATTGAAAAACTCGTGCAACATGTTTTGACTGCCATACATTTCCTTGACCGTCTCCCATAGTTGGTATGTAGATTCAGAATAACTGAATATTTCAGCTAATTTACATTCCATAGAATTTAGTAGTCATGACATAACCCATTGATCCTTACTAAGCCAGGATTCATAGGTTGCTGAGGAAACATCAGGTACTTCGATACTTCTATTTATGAACCCCAACTTGGACATTCCACCTAAAGCCAGAGATATTGCTCTTGACCAAGGCAAGTAATTAAACTCATTCAACAAGACTGAGATTAATCTTTGATTTGTGTTTACATCCACCTCATGCATATTCATGAAGGAAAACATCGATAAACTTTCAGCTTCTGATCCTAGCGGCTTGTCTTCAGTCATTTCAAAGATTTAAGATGCTAAGATAATAATAAAGCAGAAGCAAGTTAATTTTCCTACTTTGATACCATGTTAAAAAAATAACTCTACACAAAAGAGCTCTCTAGTTTGTATTATTTTCTTCATATTTTCATTACAATTGTATAACTATTTATAAGGAAATTTTACTCCTTCAATTACTCATTAAATTAAGGATTCCTTGATTTACTCATTGAATTAAGGATTCTTTGTTTTACTCCTTGAATTAAGCTTCTTGTTTTATTCCTTGAATTAAGCTTCTTGTTTTATTCCTTGAATTAAGCTTCTTGTTTTATTCCTTGAATTAATCTCCTTGTTTTATTCCTTGAATTAATCTCGTTGTTTTATTCCTTGAATTAATCTCCTTGTTTTATTCCTTGAATTAATCTCCTTGTTTTATTCCTTGAATTAAGGTTCTTGTTTTATTCCTTGAATTAAGGTTCTTATTTTATTCCTTAAATTAAGGACTAATATCCAATAGCACCAATCAAATATAACTGTAAGGTTCGGTAGACAAACCATGCAAACCCAACTGTGGGGGTTCTATAATCTCCAATCGAACATTCTAATTAGTTACAATATCCCCTACTAATCCTTCAATAGTATCATCTTCTTCGTCCAACCATCCCTAACAGCCCAAACCATTCTATTCATCCAGTTTTTTCTTGTTACTCTGTTTACAATTGTTCCAATCTTAAAATGTTAATCTAGCTATGAAACAGTCTAAAAAGTGATTCAAAAATATCTAAAATGTTAGGGATTGCTTGAAATGGCATTAGGGTTCTACTTGAAATTTCAAACTTGGCTTGTGGCTTCATGCTACGTTCGTGGATGGTGGCTTTTGTGAAGTGGGTTGTTGGTGGTTAGGTGGTGGCCGAGAGAGGAAGAGCTGAGGATTGAGGGGTGTATGGGTATGTTGATGTATGGTTTCGAGAATAACAAGGCACGTGAGAGAGGAAAAGCTGAGGGTTGAAGGATGTACTGGTAGAATAGGATAAGGATGTATATTGGTATTTTTAAAATTACATTAATTGTTAGTTTTAGTAAATTTTAAGGATTTTCTTCTTAATTTCTCAATATTTTAACCTTTGCACTAGATTAATACAAATTTCACATTTTTTTCTACTCCAAAACTTCAACTCAACCTACTACACTAAATATTATTTTAAAATATCACACTATTGTTTTTTTTCTTTTGTATAGTTGAAACAAAATTTAGTCAAAATGTATAATTAGACTAAAATAGAAATTAAAATTTTATTTTATATCTTTTATTATTATTGTAAAAAAAAATAGCATAATTATCAATATTGCAACAAATTTGATGCATCACTATTTATTATACTAAACTAGTGCAATGTTTTACCACCTATGGAACAAGTTTTGGTGAAAAAGTTACACTAAAATATAGTTTAAAGCCTATTTGGAGTTGGTGTTACCAATAGTACATATGTAGGAAAAAATAATCCTTAAGTTAGGTTTTGCTACCCTTTGGGTGGAAAAAAGTATAAACTTTGATTTAATTACTAATATTATGTAAAAAATAATAATTTATTAATTTATTTATTTTCAATTAATTACTTTTATTATTGAAATATTTTTCAATCAACTATTTTAAACAAAAATTGGTTAATTTCATTGAAATATTTAATTCACCTGAGCGACCTTAAGAAGGATGTATTGTGAATATAATAAATAAGTTATAACTTTCCATATCATGCACATAAGTTTATTTATTTATTTATTTTTTATCAAATTGATAATTTTTTTAATCAAAATAGTTGATCAAAAAATTCAATAATATAGTAAATCAGTTAAAATAAAAAAATATTGAAAGTAAAAATTAAAAATATTCACGTAATATTAGTAATTAAACAAGATTTTGCTTGAAAAAATAATAACCATGTGTGTTACCGCTGTTTTCTATTTTGTTTTGGTGAACGGATCTATTAGATCCTTTACCCCTACACGAGGCAACAGGGAAGGGGACCCAATATGACAGTTTTTGTTTTGTCAAAGTAATGCTACTTAATATCCTTGAGAGTGAAGGTACTTTTCAAAGGTTTTTCACAATAACTGTCTTCAAAAATTTTAAACAGTTCGGGATGCCTGAGTGTGGATTCAAATCCCATCGGTGTATGTGTGTGAACGTGTGAATGTAACTATTACTTCAAACAAAATAAATTTGAGACACTTTTAAGAAAAGTAAGTATACTTATTAGATAAGTAATCTAGAAATGCATACTCTTATCCAAAAATAATTACTAAAGTACCATTCAAAAATACTTGTAATAATAGCATGCAAAAGTCTAAATGTTTAATTTTAAACCACTTCTAAAATAAGTATATCAAAATGTGCCCAGAGTCTAGATTATTACTCATCCTCAAGATTTTGCACTTACGCATAAAGTTGATGTTCAGGAGCATATGTGAGCTCATGTCAAGATGTATCTTAAGTGACTGGACACAAACTTAGTAAGCGGCACTAAGATTGAAACAGAACTACAATCTGCATTATTTTCTTCACCAAAAACTAATACAATGTCTTTCATTCATGGTCCTTACCAGCTTCTTCATCATAACACTACTGCTAATAATACTGTCCATTTTGAGGGCTTTGCCGGGTCATGAAGCATCTAGATCTGCAGAATTTTGAAATTTTTACTCCTTTCTAGTTCCTACTGCCACAATATCCTTGTTCTGTGTACATTCAACGTATAGATGCCTCTCGTATGAGTGGCTGTTCCGCCTAGCAAATAAGTTGGAATCTGAAGCTTAGCAAACAATGGCTCCGATATAACCATTATCAACTGGAGTTGATTTCAGGGAAAGCCCCAGGATGCAATTTCTTGCACAATGATTCTACTGCTAATTCAATTCTTGCTTGCTCCTGTAATCAATTTTCAGAATCAGGTTCCACTAAGAAAAAGCAAAAAAAAGAAGAAACAACAATACCGCAGCTAAATTTAGAACCCAAAAAAGATATCCTATCCAACTAAAAATTAGAAATTGTTTATACCTTGCTCTCAAATGTAATTATGAGAGGTCCATATCTCGACTTGCGATAACAACCTGATATTCCATGTAAAAGGTTACAGTTAGAGTAATAATGATACAACCTCATATTCTCCATAAAAAATATAAAATCTGCACTAGTCATAAGGACATACCAATATGGAGATCTGGGAATTCAAGACAAAGTCTCAATAAAGGTTGCGCAGCTTCTACCTGCAGTTTTACAATTAACGAACATAATACATTATAAAACGGGTATACTACTATATCAAATCATATTTACTGGCTACATGTTAATGCTACTTTTTCTTTCTAATTCTCAATAAGCATTATAATAAATGCTTTGAGTGAATGAGAAGACTTAGAAAGTGTTAAAAAAAAAAATTAAAATGTGTGCTCCTCCAAATAACAGAATCCTGAATTTGCAGCATGAGGATTCTTGTGTCATTAAAGAAAATGGAGAAAGAAATCCTAGCTAATGCACGGATGACTTCGATTCATTCCAGACATTGCATTTTAGATGAGTCAAGAGTTGTAAAGTTCATCACATGCAATACAAGTATTAATTTTTTAGTGACTGTTTGCACAAGTAGTCAATTGAATCAAATCATAAAATTTGAATACCAAATTGAATTGGAAAAAAAATTGACTAATAAACCGATTCAAAAATTAAAGTTGGGTGGTAAACAGTCACCCTATCTTGAACTAAGTAATAACAGGCTTGAAAGCATTCAGATCGGCAAAATATCCTTGCAGAAAATATGAAACACTTGAGCAGTCTAACTTATTCAAACGGATGAAGCATAAGGCATAAAGCGTAAAACATACATCAGAAAGGTCAGTAGTCAAGCACTTTGAAACATATGGTTCAATCAACACTAACAAGCCGTTAGATTTCGTTAGCTCAATTAGACAGTCCCACTCTTTTTCAAGCTCCACAACATTTGTTGCAGTAAGGATGATAACATTCTGACATTTGATCTACAAAAAAGAGACATTATATGATAAATCAATAAAATAACTGACGAGTTAATTAAAATACATATTATACACACGAGTGACTTAATCAAGAGAGATGTGAAGTCTCTAAAAGTGGACGGGTCAACTTGGCATTTCAAGTTCCTTTTGGCCTTGCACTTTGTGAAAAGAGTTGTTATGTGGGAGACCGAGCACTTACCAATGGCACAGACAACTTTTCATGATGCAATAATTCAGTGATACCTTCAGGTAATAGAGCCATCTGAAAAGGAAAAGCAAGGTTAACATGAAATTGATGTACTAGAATCCTGAGAGAGTAGTAGTATGTTATAAATTTACAATTGTAGAAACACCAACGACATAGAAGTATCAGTTGACAATTGACAGGTAAAAACAATGCAACCCTCATACTTCTTAAGGGGAAGTACAAAAACTACTACAGCATATTCAGTTGGATGTGGGAGTGACTTGTGAGTGAGTGACAAGGGTATAGAGGTCACATTCATCAATTTTTATATTTTGGATATGGGCATATGGCTAAAAAGAGTCTGAATATAATACACGTTTTTAGACACATAAATGTACAGCTAAAAAAAAGAAAGACACCACCACATGCAATAACATAAAACGAGATATTGATTTTTTTACACTCTTAAAAAAGTAATCACTTTGACATGTATCAAAATACAATTATTTTTAGCAAGGATTTTTGTAATTAGTGTTATTTTGTGAATCTATAAAATACCAATCACGTATTTGTTGTATCTATTTTCTCTTCCATGATTTTTTAACATTATAACATGAAAAATAATAAACCATAAAATATGAAAAATAATAAACCATAAAATATGAAAAATAATAAACCATAAAGTGTGAAAAGACCTCCCTCCCTCCCTCATCCAGATCACATGGTCCTGAAATGTCATCCCTCCAACAAGCAAGCATGCTGAACTTTCTTCCACAAAGATAATCTTTTCTTTTTCGTTTGAATAGAATGCATCATGACATCAAAAAGTCGCATGATTGAAGAACTCTACATAAATTGATTGAAGAACTCTACATGAATTACCTCATTCCGATCACCAGTGCAGTGATCACCAATAAGATGCCTTAGATATTCTTCAAATTCTTCATCAGGAGCCTATTATTGCCATTTGACGTTAATTCAGTAAACACAAGATATAATAATTAAAAAAAATATAGATATTATTAAATTAACTAGCGACTCAGTGAAGTGTACAGAAACCTGATTAATTTGAGTTACATTTGTCGAAGATAAAACAGAACTGACATTTCTCATTAAAACAACTTATTGTCATTAATACACTACAAACTTTACTTTTAAGGAAACAACGCACCAGACGAACCCCAAAAGCCTTCGCAACACCTGCCAGGGTCACGTCTGAATGAAGCGGACCTACCCCTCCATATATGAAGACCTATAATTTAGGTAAAGAATACATCACAAAAAGAAACCATGATGTCAGTATGCAAAACCGCTGCTCCTGAAATCCATAAGAAATCACCAAAAGGGAAGTCAAAAAGTTAGTAAGGGATTACCATATCGTTAGCTGATTTTCTTCGCTCAACTTCTTCAGCAACAGAATCTGTCTGGCAACAAAAATATCATAAATGATCTCAATATATGCAAACTTAAAAATCCCACATAGACAATATATAGAGGAGACTAAAAGCAAATTAACCTAAGATGAAACGAATTCCTTGGTTACAAATGAAATGGTATCTCTACATCCAACATACAAACAAGTCTCACTCAATAAGATAACAACTAGATTGATCTAAATGCTAGTATAAACATCTTACATCATTCTGAACAACAGCAATTTGTGATATCGACCAGCCAATAGAATTGAGCTTTCTGCACAATGAAGGCCCCAATTGATCCTCAACAGTGCCAAACCTGAGCTATGGAGCAGATAGATAGCATATAAAAACCTCATCATGAAGTGAATCAATAATTATTTGGAATACATCAATTTAAAAAAGAACCACTGTGTAATATACTTTACTTAAGCAATTACGATTTCTGCAGTTCTAACATTAGAGATCCAATGTAAAACCAACAAGGGGCTTACAGAATTTCATCCCCTACAGCAATGACTGAAGCTGTCAGTAAGCTTCTTTTTTGCTTATCCACAACACTAGGGCCATTGCTAAGTGATGACAAGCTTCCACCAACTGGAGAAACTTTTTTCACTCTTCCAGCTCTCTCTAATCTTCCATCAGAAAGCAGATAGGCAGGTTTAAACTTTTCTTCAGTTTCCGTAGAATTGTTAGCGCACAACAATGAATTTGGAACTGTGTCATGTATGCTCCCAATTGAAGTATAACTGTAAAATTAAAGAAACATATTATCACAAGTAAAACCTGACAGTTAGACACATCCATCAATAAGCAGAAAGTGCCCTACAAAAGTATAAAGAAGAAGAAATAAGATACAACATTAGAAGTATTACCCTTGATCATAAAGACTGCAGTACTGCAGCTTGCAAGTTAAAATAAAGGCCCAGACATCTCTGCCAAAGAAGCACTCTGAGTCAAAATACCCAAAATTGCTACCCGTTTTGATCAGGTGATCCAAATAAAAATATGCTAGCTAAACATCATTTTGACCATTCATGATAATAACAATGAAAAATGAATTGTTTCCAGCAAGCAAGAAACTTCAATGTCAGAATAACACGTGATGCTGAAAAATAGAAAGGTTTTGTTTCCATCCCATTGAACTCTCTAGAAAAAACCAGCTGCTAAGACTTATAAACTAAAACAGAATATCAATCTCTAAATAAACAATATTACAGTTTAAGAGGCAATGAAAACAATACTTTCAAGAGAGTATATATTATTGAAGATGCTTTGTATAGATTGAATAAACACTAGTTTTTACGCCCATCATTGGTAGTTTGCCATACTTCATGAATAAGGTTATAAAAAGGTGAAAATACTTGCACCAATGATAAGAAAGCCCAGCTACCTTAAAACATGAAGAAAAAAAACTAGTTTTTAAGAGAGGGAAAACATAAGGGAGGGAAAGATGAGAAAAGGAAAGCTTAAGTTAAACAGGTCATTAACTGGAGTGACCAGAGTGTCACCAGAAGCTTTCAAATAACAATCACTTGTACAGAACACATGAGCATTTTACAAAAAGAACTCATGACTCATGGGTAGTACGAAATTCTTAGATGTCTTGACAACATCCAATTGATTTATGTATCCCTTAGTTTCTTGTGACCTATACATGTATGTTCATATTAAGGGAGTGGCTAAGAAGCAAAGTTGTTTTTCAAGTGGCTCCAATGAGCTTTCTTTCCTAAGTAAGACAGCCCAGACAACAACAAAATCGAGCAGTTCTTGCCTTATATCATTGAGAAAGAAACTAAACAAGAAGCATATAGTATGACAGAGACCTGTATGACCAATCTAAGATAGGATTCACTCTCATAAAAGGAGGCCATCCAGGTGAACTAGGGGAGAATTGTTCTTGGCCAACCTGAAAGATTAAAAAAACACTGAAAATATAAGGCATATATTTCCACACAAAGAAAAAAAAATTGAAGATATCTAGCACAATGGAGGAAGGATTTTCTCAAGATAGATAATCTACATACCGCCGTAGGATCACCAATTCGGACTCCTAGAAAGATAGCCCTAATTGGATTAGCCTTCAGCAAAGCCTCCAAACCAGATTTGAAATCCGAACGAATAATATCCAATTGCAGACCATAGCTGCATTAATAAAATTAAAGACAAATCACTTACGTATATCCTTCAACAAGTAAAGATGGTTCAGAAATTAAAAAATATATATAAAGACTGAAGAGAAATAAGGGAAGAGTCTCTCACGTAGCAGATGTGTCATAAGTGAAAGTGTTTATCTCAGGGAAAGCAGACAGGCTCTCAAAATATATTGTTCGGATTGGAAAATCTTTTAAGCCACCTTTAGGACAACTTTGGCCACCGTTATACAAATAGTAGGCAGCCCTAAGCAGGTGCAGCAAAACCTACTCATCAAAAATATTGGCAAAATCAATGAGACCAAACAAAGCTGATTGGTTTCTCAAGAAATCACATAAAAACTTACTGTTGAGTCCTTTCCTCCATTAAAGCTGAAGGCAACCTCCTCAATTCTGTTGAAGAAAGTGACTTAGAACTTAAAAACATATAAAAAGCAACAAAAACCTTAAATAACCAACACTAGAATAAAACCTACTTATGACAGTTAAATGCAAGACATGTAAAGAAGGTGCCATATCATTTTCCTTATGAAATGTAACATAGGAATATAGCTGAGAGTCAAGTATCAGTTGACAAATTAGTATGAAATTACAAGTTGCTTTTATTCAGCAATTATTTCCCGGTCATTACCAAATTACCAAAGCTTCCTTTTAGAAACTGATACAAATAAACGAGTGCTGACAGCAATGAAATAAAGAAAATGCAAATTGATAGACTAAATTAAGCTTCGTGACAATTGCACAATAGCTGAAACAATTAGAATAACGGGCAACAAATTCACTAAGGTATACAAATTTGCATAATCTTGCTCTTTTAAAGTTTGCATGAAGGAAGCTTAGGACATAGAATCATGAATCAAGATTATGGAGGAAAGAAAATACACATCCAATTTTAAAATGCCAACAAGTTGCAGCACCTCTAATTTTTATTTGTTACTAAATTTCCATGTAATTAGTTCCCATATTTGTTTGCCCCGTGTTATGCTGCAAGAAGTATTAGTATAAATATACAAGCATAAAGTAATCTATTGGTATAGATTTACAGTTAATAGTACTTGAAAAAATAGTGACATATCAAACTAGAAGGAACTTGGTGTCTTTTACGATTTCATTTTCATTCAAGTTTCATTTCTTCTTTGGTTATGTATAAAATTAAATAATGATGCCTCTAATGACATGCTATTCCATATTCATGCAAATTTAAGCTTCCGAGAAAAAATTGCAAAACAGTATGGTCACTGTTTGGAGGCAAAAGCTTTCTTAGTAAGATGACCCTTAGACACGAAGCTGCAAAAAGTACATACTCATATCAAATATCAATACATAGATTTTTAACAATTCGTGGACACAGAATTTTTTCATCCCTCGACAGGGGGATAAGTGCAAGACACTTAAAGAAAACACTGTTTAGCACTTAAGTATGCCCTTCAACCATTGTACTTATCACAAATTATTTCCCTCTAGAACCCCGAACTTCCCACACCATAAAATTGAAAGCTTTTTAAGAAAGCAACAACTACGTATTAGAAATTAGAACTTCTCCATATGGGAAATTACCATCATCATCTCAAGATAATGTTGCCACAAATGTCAATGACTGGTTCATAACTTCATAAGACTCCTAAAATGGGTATGGAGATCTAGAGTGTTTGATGGGATTAAAGACTTTGGATAAAAATAAAAGTAACAGATAACCAAGAACCGAAAATGTATAATAGCAACACCCACGGAACTTATAGCTGTCATATTAAACCAACCAATAAGCAACATGTAAACAGCCATGAAGAATCTTAATGGGATTATGACAAACCAGACAAGTATCAACCAGGAATTAACAAGGCAAAAACAACCAATAAATGCATTCAACGAGATCCAAACATCAACAACAGGGATAAGAATTTCATGCATCCATTTGTAAACACGTACATCTGTTTTCCACCTAGAGAAAACAAATCAGGAATTTTGATTCTTTAGTTATATCTCAGAATAAAGATAATATCGGAGTCAGAACATTTCTTGTTATAGAACTAAATGCACTTTGAAATCACTTACAGTCCTGCAACTGCAATTCATAAATAACAGAAAACGTACCAGGTGAAGCAGACAAGATAAAGAAAAATGAATTATCGCTCGTAATTTCACCACCTAAAGGAACTGAAAAAACTTAACCCTCTATTCACCAAACCATAATACATCTACTTCACATGACTCATAGGGCCTTTAAATTCAACAATAAATTAGAGAACTTTATATCGTTTCTACATTCTCGGACTTCTTGACAAACAAATTGAAGGTAAATCTCAAAAGCTCGACCCATAAAACCCAATAAATTGGAATTATAATATATAGAATACAGGACAAATACCTTAATGGAACAAAGAACTTACGAGTACAAAGCCAAAGCTCTCTGAATAACATAGATAGCATTGTTGTACTTCGTCTTGAGCCTTCGATCATCGCTCTCTCTGGTTGCTTTATCAATCTCCATCACTCTGAAAGGAAAAATTCTATGAAATACTAACAACCGTGATTGAACAACAAATGGGCTCATTAAGATTCAGGGTTTTTTGTATTACTTTCTAGGAAACCAACCATGTGGGTTCTGTTATATTAAATCAGATTCGTCTATTCAAGTAAATAAAGAAAATGGGTATTCAAAGATTGAAAGATTTGCTTTGCCTGCTAAGCTGCTAAATAAAACTCACCACTGAATAATCTTACCACAGATGCGAAACTTGATAGAGAAAGGCAAGATCAAAGCTCAAAATGTATGATGTATAATAACCAATTTCTAGGCTTTTGTTCTTCAAATCAAAACAATTTAGGAGAAAGATACTTAGGAGTCTTGTAGACGTGTTAATCGGGTGCCACAGGTTGTTTATCTAAGAGGAAAAAGGGCCGGGCTTTTTCGTCTTGATCTGTAATATTTATAATTTATATGCATCAAAACACCGGGGGAAGTGCCATTGTGCCAACTCGTTGAAACGAAAAAAAAATTGGTGGAAACAATACATTTATGAAAACATTAATGAGAAATTTAAAAAATAACGTAACAGTAAATTTATTATTTTAATAAAAAATAAAAATATATAAAATATTTATTTTATCATTAATATTCATTTCATTATAATATCATTATTATTAATAAATTATTTTTATGATAATAACAATTTATATTGAAAGAATATGAATATTTAAAATTTAACAAAAAAAAATTAATTAAACGAATATAAATAATTCAATTTAAATTTAAATAATATTTAAAATAATATAATATAATAATAAAATATATGAATTAATTATAAAAATATTGTTTTTATGATTATAAATTTTAATAATATTATTTTTTTTATTATTTTATCCTTGATTAAATCGAAAGAAATGTGAGAATTAATATCAGAAAAATACAATAATTATGAAATTCTATTCATGCAAATGTTTTATTTAGTATTAAACTATTATTTTTATGTAATTTAAATTTATTTTTTGTATCTACCCACTAACCGGTGCTGGAATTAGTGATCATAGGTGATCGGAAAATGAGAAAGAGTGGAGGAGAAGTAAAAGAAGTTTTGAGTTTTTGAGAGTTATACAACTCTTGGAATAGTTTTTTTCTGGGAAAGAAAGAAGAGAAAAGAAAATATTCATATGTGTAGTGTTGGTTCTACATGTCAACCGTTATCCACATAGTTCGTAGCATCGATTCTACACCAAACCGATTTTAAATTCATTATAAGTCATTTTAAAAAAAACCGACTTTACATATCGACTTAAATGCTACATTTTATAGTAGTGGTTTAAAACTTACATTTCTTTTTTTCTAAGAGAATTGGGTATTGTTTTTGGGGACCAAGATGATTGTTTTTTGCAGTTTGGGAATATTAATTTAGCTACCCATTCCCTAACTATTTGAGCAAAGTATTCTATAGTAAACCATTACGTTCATTTTGATTTATGTCATGCATTCAATTACTCGTACTTGAATATTGAATGCATTGGTTTATTAAAAGAAATCCTGTATTTTTAAGGAAATTAAGATCACTCCCAATGGAGAAAATTACACAAATACCCCTAAGAGTTTATCTTTCTTCGTAGAAACATTCAACGTTTATAAAATATCAAAGTTATCTTTGATACTTAATGGAGTTAAATTTAAAGTTAAGTTTGACTTTCTATGTCAAAAAAAGGAAAAAAAGTTTATATTCACAAATATATATTGTTTCCACACTATGTGATGAGTGTAGGATTGCACTACATATTTTTACTTGACTTGCATACACTTAGAGGGAGTGTTTCCTGAAGTTAAAAAGAGTTATGTATTTTACATGTGTTTTGCCTATCGATGTTTACATGTGTAGGGATAATACGATAGTATATGGATAAATTATACATTTCTTCTCTATGATACATTCACGGGTTATGTGTTATTTTATATGGGAAGATTATAGGTGTTGATTGAAGTCATCGAGCTTCAGATATGATATGTGTTGAAACCCTCGTGTTTTAGAGTGACAAAGTAGATAAGTTGATCCAAAAAGATGGCTGAAGTACACAAGATGGATACACTTGATTAATAGTGACAAAGTGGATGAGTTGATCCAAGAAGATGATTGGAGTGTACAAGATGGATGCACTTAGTTTAGGTGTATTTTTCAGATTTGGGTATGCATCGATGTTTTGTTCATAGGAACAAACATCTTTAGGTCATCTTTATGATCATCTCATGATAGATGTACGTCTATACTTAATTATGCAATGTTTTGACATGGAAAGCTAGAGGGAGAGAATGTAAATCCTGTTGTACTATGTATCTATGTGTTCGCTTTTCGTGTGCAAAACACATGTTTTTTTTAATTTTACTCAGTGTTTTGTCTTCCTTTGTGTAAGGTTAGTTATTACGAATTAGTAATGTACACATACACTTACTTAGGGACACTATGTTTAAATACTTTTTTTTCACACATCACAGGATTGGTTGTTTAATATGCTTGATAAGCCATGTGTGATAGCTTTTGTTTCATTTCAGGTGCGAGTATTTATAAAAATTACTCAATAATTTTTTGAACAAGAAAAAATCTTAGTTTTGGCACCTAAATAAGGTAGCTCACCAAGGATCTCAACATGGCCATGGCGAGGGTGCGACAAGGTTGACTAGGCGGTTGGTAATGTGCTCAAAAAACTACCAAATTTTTTACAGTTTTGAATTTTGTGTTCACTAATTATCTTGAAAGTATTTGAATAACTATGATACGTTTGTGTAAGCATAGAGTAATGTGAGTAACTATAGTACACTCTATATGAGTGATAATCAAGGGTTGTGGTACAACACTTTATACATTAATGATCTACTGTATTTGACCACACCACATTGGGTGGTGCTGGTTTTGGAGGAGAGCTGGATTCGTGAATCGAACTAGGTTGTTACATAGGCAACAAGCTAGAGCAACAATATATAGTTCGAAAAAAGGTCTTAGTTGATAGAAATATTTGTGGTTTTATTTCTATCAAAGTTATTATTTTATAGCTTACTAAATTGTTTGTTATTGAGTAGTTATCATAAAAAACCCAAACACATTATCATATTGATAAGAATTCTATGTTTGTTTACCTCGTTATTTGATTGTGTTTGTATCCTCTATTGTATTATGAGAATAATCTGAAAAAATAATTTATTACAATTTTTCATGCCTTATTTATGCTCTGCTTGTGATTATGTCTTTTGTTTGATAATCTTTTACTTTTTACTATACATATCATATTGGAAGTAAAATTAAAAGAGAAGAAGGTGGATAAAGGTGATAGAAACCGGATAGGGTTTCTGGGAGCACTTATATCCAGGCCAAAATTCAATATTGATTCTTGATATATCCTAATCCCCTCAGTTATTCTCTTCGTGGGTGAATATTCGTAATGTCATAGTAATATTACCACTTTACCTTTTCATATCTTTTATGGGAGAAAGAATACTTTAATTTTTTTTTATGTTTTTTTCTTTGAAAAATCATGAAAATATGAGTGATGTAACGTAAATATCTAATAATAACAAGAAAGAGTATATATTATGGATAATTTTATCACATGTGATATTACATAATATTAAATAAAATTGGACTCATTTTAATAAAAAATTGTTATGTCAAATTATGATATAGTTATGATTTATATAAATACTGTAATAATAAAAATGGTTCCAACATATTTATTTTTCGAGACAAATACCTAATATTTTCACTAGTTATTACAATTAGTGTATTTAATTAGCTTCTTTTATGATAGTTTAGTCTATTAATTTTTAAAAAGTAATATTTTAATCAATAGTTTTTTTTAAAACATGGTGGACTAAACTATAATTAAACAAAATTAATAGATCTAAGCAATACATTCCAAAAAATTAGTGAACCTGATCACATGCGATTATTTTTTAATTTTAATAACTTTTTTTTTATAAAAATACGAAAAATAGTATCGTTATTAATTCATACTAGGTGAGATTTCGGTTATTGATATGTTTTTCTTTCAATTTCAATGGCAATTATTAATTTTCATTTGCATCAAAGAGTTGTTTTTTTTCAATTGTTTTATTATTATTTTTTGTTATGTTTGATGTTACTTTTTAGTAGGATTCTTGTTTTAAATTGTGTAACCTGCATTGCTTTCATTTCTATATATAGTATCATTTAATGATCCTGTTTAGTTTTAAATTCTAACGATCAAGTGGACAAGTGCTTAGATTTATAAAATAAAAAAAAGTGGGCAATTTCTTAGGTATATTGTTAAAGCATAGCTTTGAGTATTGCAAAAAATAAAAACATTGAAATAAAAAAGTAAGTGTATGCCTCATCATTGATGGAGATTGGTTTATGATTTATGTGAGATTTGTTTGTGGTATACTTCTTATGACTCTATATTTCACCATTTTAAATCTAAATTCAAATATCATTCGTATAATTTTTATTTATTTAATAAAAAAAATATTTTAATATTTTTTTAAAAAGAAATTACTAGTGAATTGGACAAAAATTAGAGCTCTTTAAACTAGTATAGAAATTTGTTATTTATAAGAGAGTTCTTCCTTCTTCTTTTTACTATTTATGAATTTCTTATTATTATTTTCATGGTAATAAAATAAAATTCCTATTTTTAAATTTTATAAGTAAAAAATAATATTGTATCTATAATTATATTTTTTATATAGTAAAAATGTATATTAAAAATATTTAAATCAATGTTATAAATGCTATCACAATTTGAAATTTAAAATTAATAAATAACTTTTAAATTAAACAAAAATTAAATAACACAGAATCACGTATTCATCATTAGATAAATTTTCTTGAAAAATAATTTCTAACAATTGATTAAATATTATGTAATAGTGAGTATATAATTTTATTTTATTTGGCTTTCTCTTTGATTAATTTAAGAGTTATTGGTTTAATTTATATTGTAATATATATATAATAACATTCACACTATTAATTTAGATTATTTTATAATTACGATGATTTATTAATATCAATTGTTACACTTATATGTTAGTATAACAAGCCCCTTATGGACTGTGAAATCTGGTCAAATTATTACAAAATTAAAAACTAAGTTGGATTAGTTTATCATGCATTAAAAGTAATAGAACAAATGTCATTTAAATGTTTTGAATTTATTACCTTCAATATTTTCTCTTTAAATTTATTATTTTTATTATTGAAATATTTTTCAATTAACTAATTTGGTTAAAAATTAATCAATTTAATCAAAATATTTTTGTCATCTACTAAGAACGCAAAGTTATACACACATGTCACTAAGAAAACAATAAAGTTATAACTTCATGTCTCATGAAAGTGATTTAAATTTTTGAATATAATAATTGATTGAAAAATATTTTAATAATTTAGTAATAAATTGAAACATAAAATATAAAAGCATTAGATCAAATTTTTTTACATGACATTTTTTAGTCATTTACTTTTACAAATTGGTAAATTAATAATTTTCTTAAAATTGGTACTCTTTAGTCACTTTATTATTACATTTTTAGATATTTAGTCATTTTTTGTCATTTTTATTTTTTTAGATATATTTTGGTAGCAAAACTTGAGTTTGATAAAATTGAATTTTACTAATAGAGCCGAATCATGTTTGATTAAGAAAAAATGTCTCAAAAACTTTGTTATGAAATGAAAAATAAAGTAATTAAAACATCAAAATTGACTTAAAATGACTAATTTTTTTGTAAATGTAACATTAATGTGATTAAAATATATCAATTTTAAAAAAAGTTAATATATGTAATTTGTAAAAAGAAAATAAACATATATGCATTTTTAAAAAAGTAATATTACATATTTTTAGTTATAATTAATCTACATGCCTGTATTGTCTAGATATCTTTAATTTTATTTTGCTTTATTAAAATTTTCTGAATTTCTTGAATATATTAAATTATGTCTTGCCATCGAGATGACAGCTGATACAGTTTGTTCATATTATTTGTTGCCAACTCTATCCCACATTATGCATACTTTAATAAACTGCTATATATTAATAATTGTTATCAGATTTAAGAATTGGGTATTGTTTTGGGGGACCAAGATGGTTGTTTTTTTTTTTTGGCAGTTTGGAAATTCTAATTTAGCTGCCCATTCCCTAGCTGTTTGAGAAAAGTATTCTCTAGTAAACCCTTAAGTTCATTTTGATTTGTCATGTATTTAATAACTCGTACTTGAATATTGAATGCATTGTTTTATTAAAAGGAATCCTATATTTTTAAGGAAATTAAGATCACTCCCAATTATTTTTAAAAAATAAAAATATGAATATACTATTAAAAAATGGAGAAAATTACATAGATACCCCCAAGAGTTCATCTTTCTTCATAGAAACATTCAATGTTTACAAAATATCAAAGTTATACTTCATACCTAACGTAGTTAAATTTAAAGTTAAGTTTGAGGAAAAAATTGTAATTACATTCTGAAATTGAGAAAAAAAATTCACTTAGAGCACAATTTTAATGAAGTAAAGTTAAAACGAAAATAATGTTTAGAGAAAGAAGAAAAAAAAGTTGTGTTAGTTGACAAGAAAAGTGTTGGCGTGTGCTGGAAAAGCAGGTTGTAGAAGTATGACAGACAATATTCATATTTAGTGGAGCACAACATCAATGTTTAGTGGAGCATTTGTTATGTTTCTTAGTATAAATATATATCATTCTTTGTACATGAAAATATACGGAAAAGAGATTGAATGGTACTGATTAATAACTAATACCACATTTTATCATGGTATCAAAGCACATATGCTTAGTAGATACTGGAGTGATATTGTTACTACAACTGTGTATCTACTAAACCGTATGCCCACAAAACCTTACAATTTCAGACTCCATTAAAGGTGCTATCTGATCATGTGTCCCTTGCCTACTATTTTGATGCTTCCACCCTAAATTTTTGGATATGTTGTTTTTTCCACCTCCACAAAAATCAACGAACTAAGTTGGATCCATGTGCTGTGATGTGTATTCTTGGGGTATGGTGTACAAAAAAAGGGCTATTGATGCTACAATTCAATTACTAAAAGAACCTATATTACTATGGATGTCACTTTCCTAGAATCTGAATGTTTTTTCCCATCATCAGTATCCAATTACCCTCTTCATGGGGAGAGTTATGGTGAAGAACGAAATTGGCTTGATGTTGAAATATTAGATACTAGTAACAATCAAGCATACTCTGATCATGCCAACAATATGGAGGAGCCAGTACCTAGATCCAAACTTGAACCTCCAAGAACTAAAATTGAAGTAGTAACTGAATCTCCAGAAGATCGTGACAGCTCTTCAAATCCTATTCAGTCTGATTAGATATGTCACTGAAACAATCCGTTCTGTCTCTGTTTTATTTTTGGATTCCGAGGATGAGCCGGCCGATCCTAACATCATTTATGAGGAGCCGGATGACGCCTCAGATAAAGATGTCTCCGACGCGGCAAGAACTACTTTCTCTATTGTGATTTTTTTGGCGGGTTCGGTCAGGAGGGACAAAAGAGAGATGCTTTCTATCAGTCAAAAGCAGATACTACCCCCATGCTCCCACGGTCTGCTCCCCGAGGAATATAAAGGGAGGACCTAGGGCCAGAGCAAGTTGGGTTGGGGTATAGAGCCGTAAGCGCGGTGGGGGGTGACAGAGGACGTGCTCATACGGTTCAAAGAAGGGTATGATCAACTCGTTGATTGTTGGGAACTTTCACTAATGGTTGATGCACCCATCCATTCTCTAGTACCCAATGATCCTCCTGCTGAGAATACTCCTGGGGTAAACTATCCTATCACACCTTTACAAACTAATGCTATAGATACATCTGTTGGTTATGTTCTACCTTTCAGACACAATCGAGTCAAATCTCCAAATCGATACTCCCCAGAAAGAGAAGAATGACAATCCAAGTATCCAATAGCCAATTATGTATCTACTCAAGGGTTATCAGAACCTATCAGGGCTTTTGCACAAACACTCTCTTCATGTCAAATTCCAAGTAGCGTTGAAGAAGCCTTATCTGACCTTATCTGATCCAAAATGGACTCAAGCTATAAAAGAAGAATTTGAGGCATTGTAGAAGAATAACACATGGGTGTTAAGCAAGTTGCCTCAAGGGAGGAAGATGGTAGGATGCAAGTGGATTTTTTCCATTAAGTATAAAGCAGATGGGTTAGTTGATCGATACAAGGCGAGGCTAGTAGCAAAAGGGTATACACAGAAATATGAGATAGATTATCAGGAAACCTTCTCACATGTGGCTAAACTAAAAACTATTAGAGTTTTGTTATCTCTTGCAGCAAATTTGGATTGGCCATTGCATCAACTTGAAGTAAAAAATGCCTTCCTTCATAGTGATCTTGAAGAAGAGATTTACATAGATATCCCACCAGGATATAATGTTACATCAGGAAAAGAAACTGCATGTATATTACAACGAGCATTGTATGGACTAAAACAATCACCTCGAGCATGGTTTGGTAGGTTGAGTTTAGCAACGAGGAAATATGAGTTTCAACAAAGCAACTCTGACCACACTATATTCCTAAAACATCGATGGGGAAAAACAACAACCCTTATAGTCTATGTAGACGACATAATCATTACAGGGGATGATAAAGAAGAAATCTCTAGGCTTCAAGAACGACTGTCAAATGAGTTTGAAATGAAGAACTTAGGAGGGCTTAAATACTTCTTAGGAATTGAGGTAACAAAATCAAAACATGGCATATTTCTTTCCCAGAGGAAATATACTCTAGACCTACTAGTAGAGGCAAGATTACTCGATTGTCAACTTGTCGATATTCCGATGGTCCAAAACCATAAACTTGAAGAATATTTGGACCAAGTACCAGCAGATAAACATAGATATCAATGGTTAGTAGGTAAACTCATATATTTATCTCATACTTGACCTGATATTGCTTATGTTATGAGTGTCGTGAGTCAGTTTATGCACTGCCCCAGTGAAGACCATATGGATGCCGTCATGCGAATACTTTGTTATTTAAAATCTTCTCCTGGAAAAGGACTTATGTTTTCAAAGAATGGTCAATTGGAAGTCGTTGGATATACAGATTCGGACTGGGCAGGGAATATCAAGGATATGAAATCTACTGTTGGGTACTTTACTTTTGTGGGAGGCAATCTTGTTACATGAAGGAGCAAGAAACAGAAGGTAGTTGCCTTGTCTAGTACTGAAGCTGAATTTTGAGGAATGCTCAAGGGAATATGTGAGCTCCTTTGGTTGAAAAAACTTCTAACTGAGATTGATGTTGCTCCTAACTCTGAAATGAACTTATTTTGTGATAACAAAGCAGCCATTGTCATCTCCCACAATTCAGTCCAACATGATCACACAAAGCATGTTGAAGTGGATCAGAACTTCATCAAACATAATCTTGAAGAAAAAATTATTCAACTTCCATTTGTTAAATCAGAAGATCAATTGTCTGATATACTCACAAAATCCGTGTCTGCAAGGAACTTCTACAACTCACTTGACAAGTTAAGCATAAGAGATATATATGCACCAACGTGAGGGGGAGTGTTGGCGTGTGCTGGAAAAGCAGGTTGCAGAAATATGGCAGACAACATCCATGTTTAATGGAGTACAAAAGTATGGCAGACAAAATCAATGTTTAGTGGAGCATTTGTTATGTTCTTAGTATAAATATATATCATTATTTGTATATGAAAATATACGGAAAAAAGATTGAATGGTACTGATTAATAATTAATAACACATTTTATCAAAAAGTAGTCGTTAGAAGTCTTTCACGCCCTTAAATCTTTTCATTCAAACCTGATGGTATAAGAGAGCAACAATGGTAGCTGAGATTTTTGCAAACCTTTCTTTCGGATGGCATTTTTTGCCAACTTGGTCGCCAATTTTTTTTACATTTTACTTAGCTTAGATCTCAATATATATATATATATATATATATTTGTATATCTTTTTTTAATATATCATTTTTTTAAGAAAATAATTGTATAAAATAATCTGAAATATTTTTTATTTTTGATACTTAATATATTTAATTAATATATGTATAAAAGTAACGAAAACTCCAATAAATCTTACAAAATTGACTACCAAATATGTTATATATATTTTTTAAAAATTAAACTCTAAGTGTCACTTTTAAACGTGTTTCATTGAATTTTATAAATACAAGTTTATTTTTAATTGTAAATTAATTGAAGGGTGAAATGTAAAAGAGTTATTATTCATTATTATTATATTATATTTTCTCATAATTAAATATTATTTTTATTGAATATTTATTCTATTAATTTTTTTTTACATAATCTTAAATTTTATAATTTAAAATATTATATAATTTAAAAAAACCGTTAGTTTTCATAAATAGCATAAAAGTGAGTGCAACTTCATACATGGAAGATTTGCCACGAATTTAAATTAAAATAAAGGATGATCCATGATTACTAGGATAAGGAATAACTATTAGAGTATTCTATAATTTTGACCACAAATTAAATGCCCATTTTTCTTCGCAATCCGACAAGACCTTTTTCTTAACTTTTTGCTTTTAAGAAAGTACTGTTCGATTTGGTAACAAAACAACAACAAACTAATCAACCTTGACCTACCTTTCTAATTCAACAAAAAACACTTAAAAAAACAGTAAATAAAAAAGAGTTGTTTCATCGTATAATATAAAATTATTTTCTATATTTAAAAATAAAAAACAAATTTTGAAAATAATTAAGTATGTTTGACTTATAAATTTTAAAAATTATGTGAAATAAAAAAGAAAAAAATTTAAAAATACCTTTAAGTTTTTTTACTGTTTAGAAAAAATGTGAAAACAGGGAAAATAATTTACATAAGAGCAGACGTTACTAACTCACTTTTTATACTCATTAATTTGTTGGGATTTTGATTGAATTTGATTTTTTTTTTCATTAAGATCTAACTGTTTTATTCAATAAGACTTAAGTGCTACTGTCTCATTGAGGCCTAATATTGCATTTTATTATTATTATTATTTAAATTAACTTTTAACTTAATTATATTTTTATGACATGTTACAATGTATTGTATTATTGAAATTTTCAAATCTTATTCTTAATTTAATGAAAGGTACGAGGAATATTTTGCATGTACAAATGCATGTTAGGTGCGGTATAATAATGTGACAAATTATGTTTATCCCATCTCAAACTAATTCTTTACCATTTGACTAGTTTACAACCTACCTTCCTTACATTTCTCTTAAACGGTTAATACATTTTTATGCGTTATTCGTAAATTATATTTGAATTTGAATTTCTCCGAGAGCATATAAAAAATAGATAGAGTCATTATTATAGAAAACACTATTCTCACATATTTTTGTTACCTTTTTAATTAAGATTTGACATCTCTTTATTTAAAAAAAAAATACATCAAATAACACATTTAAAATTTATGTTAACAAAAATAGCAAAAAACAAATTTATTTAGAGAATATGGGTTAATTTAAGGTATTAATTTTATTATTATAAGATTTAGATATATTAAATTTATTATTTAGTTAGTTGTGAAGGACTTCAAATATAATATATTATTTTTGGTATATCACTCTATATATCATTAATAAATAAAACGTATATAGAGAAAATTATTTAAATTATTCTAAAAAAGAATTGGGGAAAAAATATGAGATGTTAAGTTTAAATAAAAATAATTATGAAGGGTATTTTTGTGTATACATTCAAAGTTTAATTGTTTAAATTTAATAATAAAAAGCTTACTAAGAAAATAAGTTACAAAATACACTATTATAATACATATATATGACATCGGTTTTTAATAGTGATCGTATGTCTATGATCACTGTTATATGAACTGAGATCTAAGTGAGAGAGACCATAAACTGTTACCTATGATCTCATTTATTCAAAAAACTAAGGCCATAGGCGTACGCTATAACCTCGGTTTTTCAATAATCGAGGTCATAGACATACCCTATGGTCTTGGTTTGTTACATAATCGAGGCCATAGACATACCTTATGGCCATAAATTTAAATAAAAAAGGCATTAATTATAATATTAAAAATAAATATAAATTACAATAAATTTATTAATTACAATATTAAAAATCATATTATATTAAAATTAAAAGTGGAACTACATTTGAGAGTTTATACACCAAAATATAATAAAACCTAACTAGCTAATTCTAATATTTACAATGACTATGAATAATAGCCTTATTATTACAAAATGACTTTTTACTATTACAATCATTTACAAGTGTACTTCTTCAAAGCATTTATAAGTGTATTTCAAATCAACATAATCAAGTCCACAACGATTTCAACATAATTCTATTGCTCTGGTATTGGTGTTGGTGCCTAATACTGGTGTCAGTGTCTGCCGGTGTCTAGACCATCCACTATTGATATCATACCATCCAAGTTCAACATATATGTATTGTCTATCTACACAATTGATCAATATACTACACCCTTAAATACTTTTACATGAAAGACATTCCATAATGAAATGCTAAAAATTTAAAATATGAAGAACACAATAGCACATCACACTTGGTTATTTACAAAATCAAAAAGAGTTTGGCATCCTAATATTTTCATTTCATCATGTCGTGTTTGATCCAACAGAATGTGTATGACACTTAGAAAATGGTTGGCAAACAATGGTTTGTCAAATAATATACACTATAAGTATCTTACTTTAATACAACTAAAAATCATTAAATAAACCACAAAGCTCAATTTAAAGCATCAAGAGGTAATTTCATTTCACTATAATTCTTCATTTACCTGAATATAGAAGATTTTCACTTAAAGTGAACAAGATAAGGTTGTTTTTATACTCTAATACAACTTTTGCAAGAAACATATTAATGAAAAATAAGCTTTATGGAGAAACCTTTTAAACAAGAGGTGTGTTTTTTCCTTTTAAATTTCAACAACCCCTTTTAATATCCATTCCTACATTAATCATTTTTGGTCACTTTAAAAGGCTTTCTGGTACTCAAAAGAAACAAAATTTGAGAAGATGCAAAATATACATCTTTTCAACATTTAATACAAGTGAGGTTAAGAGATAACACACCTCAAAGTAAATATTGATTGAATAAAAATTTAAGGCTTTGTTTTCTGTCCATGTTATCTGCACAAAAGGCACAAGATGGGCTACTATTGACCAAAACACACTTCACCCTTGGGTCTGATTCCCATTCATCAGAAAAGCTCTTGTATTTAATATCCATATCTGCATTATAAACAATTAAGTATAATTTCATTCCTGACAACAACAAAAAATTAGGACTTTCAGTACAATAACCAAACATATCCTTCCAAACCAAAATAAACCATATATAAGCATAAATAAAAAATAAGGTATAAGAAAGAAAAATAACAAGAAATTAAAACCTACCTATGTATATGGTGTTGAGAGCTTTAGGACGATCAAGTGTTATTACGACGATGATGTTTGGGTGAACACTTCCTTTGATGAACTCGTTCGCACCAACTATGAACGTGAAGGCACAGAGTGATGAATTCTTAACTCTTCATAAAAAATAAATAACTCTACATTTTCTATGCATGTCGAGTCTTTGTGTAGAAAAGAATCACACTTAAAACAAATATTAGACAACCTTTTAAATTTAAAATTGTATCAAAAAACAATATTATCTTCCTTCAAATGAAAACAAATTTATAAACAACATTTTAATTGATTTCTATATAAACAAAAATGGAAAAGACAACTGAAAAAATCAAATAAATATACAATCTAGGTAAGCGAAGTATATTAATAAGCTTATAGAATACTTTATAGTTGAATAATGAACATGAAACAAGCAAAACACCAAAATATAATAAACTATTTGAGAAATATAGAATTATTATTTTAGTAAATGAACTTGAGTTCCATTTTCTAAAATAGAATCATGCCAACTAAGATATTTTTTTCTATTGAATAAATATAACTTTAAGCATCATCACAAACTAACAATCTTTATTGTATAGTGCAACATGGTCAATAGTGCTTTGAATTAGGGGAAATGAGATGTTTTAGTATTGTGTGTACTAAAATGTTTCAATGAGACTAATGAGAATTCAGAGCCACATGTAAGGTCATGATTAAACAAACCAAAAGGACTTAGATGAGACAAAATATATATTTCTTGGTCTAACCTCTCTTACAGTAGTAACCTCTACATGAGAGATTGGGTCAGTATTTCACAAAACCATATTGTGGTAGCTTACTACTATTTCATCGTTACAAATAGTAACTACACCTATACATGTGGTTAAAAAATAAAAAGATAAACAAAGATGATGACTTAAATGATTTGAGGGTGGTAATTTCCCAAGCAATATTTTTTAAGTTCCAATGCAAGAAACGTGCAAAACGAACATCGTTGTCAAAACATGAGCATGAGTTTCACTTAGTTTACCCAGAAAATGAAACATGAGCATAGTAATGAAACTACCAACTAGGAAACCAAGCTTGGAGGATAAAATGAAAATGCTTCTAGAAATTGATAGAGTTAGGGGAAAACACGAGGGATTGATAGAGCTACTATGTAAAGAAAATAAAAGAAAAGAGGAAAATGGACAAATCCAAGAAAGGAGTTGCACGCTGGTGAGGAAGAAAAGAAAAAATAGAGGCTAGGGTTATGTGCGTGAGGATGGAGTTGCTGGTGGGAGAAAAGGAAAAGAAAAGAAAAAAGAGGGAGGAAAAAAGAAAAAAAGAAAAAATGGAAGAGATAAAGAAAAAAATTAGTTATAAAATTTTGGTATGTAGTATAAAAAAGATAAAATATATAAAATTAAATTAATAAAAAAATGAAAAAATTGTAAAATAATTTTTGTATTTTTTTTAAATGAATAACACACAATATATTATTTGATTTTAATTTTAAAAAGATTGAAAACTCTATTATTTTAATTATGATCACAGTTATTTAATAAGAGTAACTATATAAGTTTATTTATATTTAAATAATTTTTATAGTTTAACTTATAGTCACAGTTATTGATAAAACCGAGACTATATGTATTCAATATAGTCTTGATTTTCATAAGATCGTGACAAAACTCTATGAACTCATTTTTTTAAAATAATCGAGGCTAAATTTTCAAGACCATATGACATTATTATAATAATGATAATTTGGTTAAATAACGTGAGTCTTATTTTTTATTTATTTATTTTTTAAAATATTGACCGAACACATCATTATTTTTGAAATTTATTTTTGAATTATATTTTGAAAACATTTTTTAAAAAATATTTTATATTCATTCTGTCAACACAAGCCTTAAAATTGCTATTTTTATAACAATAATGATTATTGTCAAAGTAATTTATAAACAAAGAATGGCAACAAGCTTTTATTAAGTATTATATTATTTTTTTAAATTCAATTATTAGTATATAAATAGTATAGACATTTAAAAAAAAATAAACCTAAGAATTTTATTTCCTTCTAAGTTGCTCTAAAATTATTCTTATTGCTACGAAAATAAGAGCACCCATATGCAAAGTTGCTGTCTTAAAGTTACTTGCGGTAAAGGTTAAAGTGTCTTCGACATTATAAACAATGTCTCGACAAGTTTTCACATCGATACATTGTACACGATAACATAGATGTAAATAAAATATTAATTAATAACGTAAATATTATTATAACATCTTCAGTAAAATATTATTTATATTTATTATTTTAAACATTTTAAGTATTTATTGATTAAAATAAATATAACATACATTTAAATTTATATGTACTATATAAAAAACTAGTCTAAAATAAATAATTGATTGTTCATAATATTTTTAAAAATTTATTAAAATATTCATAATTTTATTAATCAATTTTTTTTTCAGAACTTTCATAATAACCATAATTTTTTTTTTGCATATTTATAAAATTTATATACTGATATTTTTACCTATATCAATATTTTCAAATCAAGTTTATGCACTTTCATGAAAAAAAGAAAATGGAAAGTTTTGCACTTTTGTTAGCAAGAATGGTAGCATATATTCTTTACATAATTTGATATTCCACGTCTAACATCAAATGAAAACTCTTTTGAGCAATTAAAGTGATGAATATTCCTTGAAGCTATTTAGTAAACCTTTTATATAAGCAATATATATATATTAGGTTCGTTGACGGAACGAAGCTATAACGTAAAGATATAATAACATATACATTTATAAACATACAATACAATAAATTTTACAGCTGATATATTATTTAATATTTATAAACAAAATATATTATTTTAAATATATATAAATAAATATATATATGGCAAGCCAAGAAACAATTAATGAATTTCTATAAATTTATTTTTTCTAAAAATTTATTTAAATCTCAACTTAAATACCACATTTTATAATAATTACTCTATCTAAAAATATTTTTAGAATATTAAAGAACGAACTTTTATGCCATGGTTAGGAATTAAATAATTCCATTTGAAATATGCATGAGTATAACAAATTTTAATAAATATAAATTATAATTTACAAATAAGTTGGTAAAAGATTATGCAATATATGCTTGAGGTTTGGATAAAGAGGTAGAAAAACATTTGACAAGATTTTCAGGGTAAAAATATGATAATGCTTGTCACGTGGCTTTAATGGTGATAAAATACACAGTTTATTGGATGAGATGGGAATAAAATCAAAAATACCCCAAAGGTTTAAGGAATCTTCAGAAATACCCTTCAGGTTTAGAAAAATTCAAAAATACCCTTAAAAATATAACGGAAGTTAAATTTAACACTTATCAAGAATACCCCTAAAGTTTCTAAAAAAAATAGAAGAGGAAATAAACCAAGAAATATTGGATATAGAAATAGAAGACATCTCAGGATGTTTTTCACAAGAAATGGTAATAAGTAAAAAGAAATTTGAAGAAATTCAAAAGGCAAAATTAAACCTTAAAGAAGGAGATGGATTTAAAGACCCATCATTTTTATTAAGAAAAATATTCCCTAGGAAAAATATAATTTACTATGGTATAAGTAATAAAGAGATGAGTATTAAAATTACAGATGCAAAAGGAAGGTATAACATAACATTAATTGATAAAGAAACTATAGTAAACAAATTATCAAAAATCCCTAGTAAGGATAAAGGAAAAATTGGATACATCCATTTAGGAGGAATTCAAATACTAATAAAAGCTCATTTTAGAGAAGGAATAGATACACCAATAAAAATAGCATTGCTAAACAACAGAATAATAAATAGACAAGATGCTTTATTAGGAATGATCCATGGAAATTTAGGATACCAAAAACTAAAGTTTACAACATATCCTAGATTTGCTATAAATATACAAGATAAAAATTTAAACCAAGTACTAAGCCTAGCTTATGAATTCGAAAGAAGAGATTTAATGAAAGAAGGAAATCACCCATTTTCAATACACTATTTAGTGGCATATTCTTTAACAAATAGTCATAATAGTTCAATATATGGACAAAATGAATTTATAGAAATAGATAAAACTTTTAAGGAATTAGGACAAATAATAAAACCAGAAATACTAACTGACTTTGAAATACCAGAAGAATGGAAATTAGATATTAAAGAAAAACCCTTAATAACGGGAAGAAATAATAAAACTAATAGCATACCTAGATTTACTTTTATAGATCAGGAAGGAGAAACTTCTAATCAAGAAGTTAAAAAACTAGAAAATGAAGTTAAAATAATGAAGGCATTAGTTCATGACTGCATATTAGGAAAAAATCATGTTTAAAGAAAAAATAAAAGATATACATTTAGAAATAAATGGAAGCCTAGTAGGAGTGGCAAAGAATCAAGTAATATTATTTGAAACTATACAATTATTAACAGAGGAAATGGATCTAGTCCAGGAATCAAACACAAAATATTTAAAAGAAATAATAGATATACAAGGAGAACTATTAAAAGAAATAAAAGAGTACGGTTGTAATAAATTACAACAAAATATGCATAAGGAATTTTCAGAATTAAGGAAAGATGTGTACAATCTAAGAATAGATCATAAATACGATCCTTTAGAAGGATTAAAAGAGGAACCACCAAGGAAATCAGATTCTTTGATTCCTAAAAATGAGAAAAGGAAAAATGAGGAACAATCTAAGAACAAAGAAATAATTCCAAATTAATGGAATATAGAAAGAAATTAGAAAAAGAATTCATGAACCCTGAAAATAGGGATATAGAAACATTGGTAAAATTATTAACATTAACCAATGAAGAAATAGAAGAAAATTATATTGGAAAACTTTGTACCAACAAAGAAGAAGATGATATGACAACGATCAGTGAAACTGATTCAGAACCAGAAAATATGACCCCAAAAGGTCATATGAAACCAATTTCATTACCAGTCCCTTACCAGGAAGAAACATCTGACCCTCATAGGGAAGAGAGAAATAGACAAAGATCAGAACAAACTGATACTACATATAGAAGAAGACAACCACCTAAAATGGAGGAAAGGTTGCATTGGGGAACTAGAAGTAGTATCCCACCAGAGTTTAAACTTTATGATAATTATAAATCTGAACTCTTAAACTTAGATTGTATAAGAGATAGGAAAAAAGCTCTAGATGAATGGTCTAGTGGAATGAGTGTTCTCATACAAACTTCTCCAACTACACAAACAAATCCTTCAACTTGTAGAGTGCTTATAGCACATAAAATGACAGGAAATGTAAAAGTTTGGTTTTCAAACTTAACAGATCAACAACATTTATTAATGCAAGGAAATGCTTCTACAGGAAGAGAATACTTAGATACAGTAATAAATGAAATATACAAAGAATTTATCGGGGAAGATAAAGGAAGAACTATCACTGAGTCCAGTGAAAATGAAATCAATGAAGCTAAATGGCATCTAACAAATATGGAAATTTGTAACATGTGTTATATAGATTCTTTTATTTGTGAATATGAAATGTATTACCATAAATTACCACCTTCTATTCAAACAATCTATAAAGAAATGTTTTTTCAAAAATTACCAGGAACATTATATAAAACTTTAACAAAAAATTGGGAACAAAGGAATAGAGAAACTATACCAGATACTCTAGGAGGAAGAATAAGAAATCTTAGAGATTGGATCATTATAAAATGCCAAGAAAGAAAAGAATACAAAAAAATAAGAGGAAATGATAAAATTTGTTGTGATACAAGAGATTTTAGAATGCCAAGAAAATATGGATGCAATATAAAGTCTTATAAACAAAAATATAAAAAATATAAAAGATTTAAAAAATACAAATTTAGGAAACAAAATTTCCAAAAATATAAAAAGAGATTCAACAAAGAAAACTACAAGAAAAGATATTTTAGAAGAAAGGTTTATAAACCTTCTGAAAAAAGGAATTATTGCCCTTCAGGGAAAAAGAAATGCAGATGTTGGATCTGTAATGAGGAAGGACATTATGCAAATGAATGTCCAAATAGACTTCAACATAAAAAAGAATTTAAAAAGGAATTTTCACAGAAAGCAAAAATCTTAGAAGAAGCTTTCAAGATGGAATTAGAACCAATTGAGGAATCTGATATAGATGATACTTACAGTATCTATCTATTAGAAGAAACTGAAGAAGAAATAACTGACTCAGAATATGAACAGGAATATTCTTCATCAGAATATGAATAGGAATATTCTTCATCAGAATATGAACATGAATATTCTTCATCAGAAAATGAATGATTTGTATAGTATTACAAATCCAAATAGTACTTACATTAAAGTAGGACTAAAATTTAAAGGTTATAACACTTATCATTAAATGCATATATAGATACAGGAGCTAGTATGTGTGTAGCTAGTAAATATGTATTTCCAGATAACAACTGGAAACAAGCATCAAAAGATTTAATTGTAAGAATTGCTAATAATACTACAATAAAACTTAATCAAGTATTAAAAGATACTAATATAATAATAGGAGGAGAAAACTTTCATATTCCTACAATATATCAACAGGAAACAGGTGTAGACTTGTTAATAGAAAATAATTTCTTAAATTTATACCAACCTTTCACACAATATTCTGACAAAATAAGTCTTACAACTTTAGAAGGAGATACAATATATGTATCTAAAGTAAGGAAAGCTCTAACTGTCTCCAACCTAACTTTTATGCAACAACACAAAAAGCGAAAACGTGGTGAGATAGAAGACCAGCAAAAACAGAAACCCTATTTAGAAAATATTTCATTAGATATAGAAGAAAAACAAAACTCTTTTCTTAATGAAATACAGGAAGATAAAGCCCTAACAGGCATCAAAAGACTATTAAAAACAGTCAGTTCAGAAAATCCTTTGGATCCAAAAATAAATAAAACTAAGACAAAAGTCAAAATAGAATTAAAAGATCCTAACAAGGTCATAAGGGTAAAACCAATGATTTATACTCCAGAAGATAGGATTGAATTTGGAAAACAAATTGAAGAACTTTTGGAATTAAAATTCATAATACCAAGTAATTCACCTCACTCTAGTCCAGCATTTTTAGTTGAAAAAGAAGCTGAGAAAAGAAGAGGAAAAAAGAGAATGGTAATAAACTTCAAGGCATTGAATAAAGAAACCATTGATGATGGATACTTCATTCCAAAAAAGGAAGAACTACTATCATTAATAAAAGGAAAAAAATATTTCTCTAGTTTTGATTGCAAAAGTGGATTTTGGCAAATATGACTGGATGAAGAATCCCAAAAATTAACGGCATTCAGTTGCCCCCAAGGACAATTCCAATGGACAGTTATACCATTTGGATTAAAACAAGCTCCAGGTACTTTTCAAAGATATATGGATAACATTTTTAAAAAATTACAAGATATTTGCTGTGTTTACATAGATGATATTTTGGTTTTCAGTAATGAATTAAATACACATTATTTGGATGTAATCAATATATTACAAGAATGTAGAAAATAAGGCATTGTACTCTCTGAAAAAGAAAGCTGTACTTGCTCAGCAAAAAATCAAATACTTAGGATTGGAAATTGAGGATGGAAAACATAATCTACAACCTCATATATTAAATAATATTCAAGGTTTTCCTAGTGAATTAAAAGATAAAAATCAATTACAAAGATTTTTAGGATGCTTAACATATGCAGAAGCCTATATCAAGAAACTTGCAGAAATGCAAAAACCATTACAAGAAAAATTGAAAAAAGTTCATGTCTGGAAATGGACAGAAGAAGATACTCTATACATGGATAGAGTAAAAGCAAAAATAAAAAATTTACCAACTTTATATCATCCAGGACCAGATGATAAAATGATAATTGAAACAGATGCTTCACAAGAATATTGGGGAGCAGTCCTCAAAGCAAGAGTAGATGACAAAGATGAATATCTTTGTAGATACACATGAGGATCTTTCCAAGGACCAGAATTAAATTACCATAGTAATGAAAAAGAATACTTAGCTGTTAAAAAAGCTATTAAGAAATTTGCAATATATGTTATAAGTTCTAGATTCACTATCAGGACAGATAACAAGAATTTTGGCTATTTCTTAAGAACTAATATTGCAGGAGATTATAAACAAGGAAGACTAATCAGATGGCAACAATGGTTCAACCATTACAATTTTGATGTTGAACATCTTCCAGGACATAAAAACAGTTTGGCTGATGCTCTTACCAGAGAATTGGCACCTCTAACTATTTTTATGATTGCAGGAATGGAACATCTTGATATAAAAATCAAGATAAAAGAAAAGGAGATAAAAATCCTACATGAACAACTCGAGTTACTATATCTCGAGAAATCTCTTAAGGAGACAGGAATAAAACAGGAAGAACTTAATTGTTCAAAACAAAGCAGAACCTCAAATGAGGAATCTTTGTTAAAAAAGGAAGAACCTAACATTTCACAAAAACTTCTAAACCCAATTGGGCGGATGAGGCAGAAAAAGAAGAACAGAAAAAGTTTATATGGTCTATAATGGCCCAAAACCAGGAATTTATAACAATTGGGCAGAAGCCAGCAAATCTATTCTAGGAATCAGTGGAGTAACTCACAGAGCCTTCACCAACAGGATAGAAGCAAAAGGTAGTTATGCCAACTACAAAACACCAAAATTAATAACTCCAGAGGAGATAGTAAGAAATTATTTTGAGGTACTACAACAGCAACCAACAATTCCAAACAGATTGACAAATCTTGGGAAAATAGTAAGGCCTACAGTGCTATTTAGATAAACATCTCCACCAGAGACATCAAAAATAACAAAACATTCAGTGTTATTCAGAGAGACATTTCCTAGAACTACACCAGTCATTGAAGATGAAAAAGATCAATACATGAACCTCAGCAAACCACAATGGTTAAATCTCTATAATTTAGCCAGAAAATCTACCCAAGAACATATTGAAGATATGAAATTCTATACTACAGACAAGGAATTTCATACAGGTAGTAAATTCAACATATTGGAAGGAGCTGATCCAATTTTTGTCTATAAAGCATTTCATGTAGGATTAATAGAAAATATTTATCCAGGAATTAATTTAAGTGAATTAAATTATTTCCCAGAAACTTTTAAAAGAGCAATTAAGAATTTCCGAAGGAAAATTAAAGCAGGTGATAAACCTATTTATCTTAGATTTTTTAGTTCATTAATGAACTGGAATTCAAAAGGAAGTATTAGTCCCTACCACTTCATCAAGATAGGGATTTCCAATACAAACAGAGAGGTTCCCAAACCAAGGGCACTTCTAGAAAAGGAATTCAACACAGAAGAACTCTGTGTATTAAGAGGACAAATGCTAAGCCAAATTTACTATGAACTCAGAAAGATCGACAATTCTACTGAGATTAAAGTAAATTATTCAACTAGTAAAGTTATTATCATTTCTCATAGCAGCATGGCTCTGTCAGAAGAAGATGGTGAAAAAATCACCAAATATGAAACCAATTTTAATTGTAACAGCCTAGAAATTGGTCAAGAAACCAGGAAGGTATTTTGCTTTTATGCCAGAAAAGCTACCAAAGACCATAGATGCATTCTCTGCATCAAAGATCGAGAAGATGAAGATGCGTCATCATCAACGTCATCAAAGGAACCGTCGGCAGAAAACAACAAAGAAGAATAAAGAAAGAAGTTGTCGGCAGAAGACTACAAAAGAAATAAAGATGTAGACCCCACATCTTAGTCGGCAGCATATGCCAAGGAAAAAAGTAATGGCTATCCTTTAAAAAGGAAAAGCAGATGAATTATTAAAGCAAGGGTAAAATAATAATTTTAGTCTTGTAAATAGGGATTCCTTATTCTATAAAAGGAACTCTTATTATCAGGAAAAAAAGACAGAAAAATACAGAGCTCTCTACTCTGAAATACTCTAGAAAACCTCTCCAGAAAACCCAAACCCAAAAATGTTGTACTCAGTAACTATGAGCGGCTAAGTAACCCTTTCAAGGTTCTTAGTTAGCCTTAAGTTGTAATAATTATTATATCTTTAATAAAATGGAGTTCTATTACTCTTCTCCAGTAAGTCAACTATTGGACACAATATATGTATGGATGCAGAAAGCTCACCATTACCAGAAGGGTGTTGAGGTTTGAGCGAAGCTGAGGCATAACAGGTGTAACAAAAGAAGACGAACAGAAGGGAAGACCGTGGTGGACCCATTAAATTTAGGTATGATAATTATAGATTTTAAGCTAATTAAGGATCTTGATTGTTGAAATATTCGCTTATAACAAAGTATAATATCTTTAAACAGGAAAATAAGATTTAAACAATTTAAAATATGAATATCGAATCATTAGTACATAAATTAGAACTATTAGATTTAACAAATCAAAGAGTAATTTTTAATTTCAAAAGACAATTAATAGAATCAGGATTAGCATTAAGTAACCAACATAATGAAGAACATAACATACTATGCAACTGTAGTGAATACAGAAGAAAATTAGATCTATATAGAAAAATAATAAGTTTTTTAAATAATTTATTATCACCAATCAATATACAAAGACCGTCAAATAGGTCAATTCTAACTCCAGATTAAAAATCATAAATATTGTATTGATCTGATGAAAAATGGTATCAGAGCCAAGGAATAGTAAAAAAGAAAAATTCAATAAATTGAAAAATTTAATGAATAGTAAAAATTCAATGAATAGTAAAATCCAAACAGAAACAATAATACTGGATATAACACCATTAACACACAAGGGCATTTGTGATATTAAATAAACCCCAGGGGCATAATTGAAGATATAGCAAACCTCAAGGAGAGTGAATCGGTGATGTCTTAATTGATGGGACATTTTAGACAATAAATTAAATATAAATGGGTTAAGAGAATTTTAAACCATAAGTTTAAAATGTATCCATAATTTTTTAAAATAAGGGATGTTTAATTAATTTAAAAGGAAAAGCCTCCAAAATGCCCTATGGAGAATCAGTAGCAAGTTTATGAGTGTCTTAAGTTCTGGTTTTAACAATTTTATTTTTTTGCTTATTAAAAAGTTTATTTATTTATCTTTATATTTTTTACACAATTAATCCAAGCATTTATATATGAGATGTTGATATTCTTTAATTAACTCTTTAGAAACTTAAGAGGTGGCACATCTTCAAGTCGGATGGGTCTTCATTTCGGGTTAGGTGGAAATTTACAATAGGATGACACAGTGATATTGGGGTTGACTATGTTACCAATTATGGTTATAAAATTTATGTGATGATTCATACGAAATCACTTTTTTTAATCTGACTTAAAGTTGGCAAACACTGATTATTATTATTATTATTATTATTTTAAAGGTAAGGCAAATATATTAAAATTTCAACTAAAATATAATTTAAGTTTAGAAACCAAATCAGAAAGCTTCAAAGTGCTAGAACGGAACTGAATTAACCATGCAAGAATCGATCTAAATGTGACCTAATCGGACAAATATGACGTTGAATCAAATTTGAAGGATGTTTTTTCGTAAACTTGTTTACAAGCCCAAAAATTCTTTAAAATATTTTAGTACATTTGAAATTAAGCTCATGAAAACTTTTATGTTGATGATTTAGATTGATAAAGATATAACTCATGGTTAGTGAGCAAAAAGAAGAAAAAAAAATGGGTTAGGTAAAGAGATAGATGTATGATTTATATTGTTTTGGTAGGTTTATGTTATATGATTTAGATTTATTAGTTGTTTTTATAAATACCTCTCGGTAGCTATGTAATAATCTAGTTAAAGAAATCATAAACAAAAGTTTGAGAGTTTCTAAGAATTTTTGGAAAATTGTTCTAGTGTTTTTGAGTTTTGATCCATAATATTCAAACAAAGTGGTATTAGAGTTGTAGTTGGAAATATAAATATACACTATTGTATATCAAATTGAAGCTCTTGATGAGACAAATTCGATGCTAGGAGAATCATTACAATCGGAGTTCAGAAGCACCGCCACATGTCGTCGGAAGGTTTTTCAAAAAGTGAATTAATTCATTGAGTTAGAGTCGAGTCAGCCGAGTAGACCGAGTTGTGAAGCATGTTGACCGTTGACCAAAAGAGTTAACTTTTACCATTGACCAAAGGGTTGACTTTGATTATTGATTGAAATTTTTTAGATTTTTTCCAGAGTTCCTCTCAAAGTTTTTTGACGTTCTGAATTCATCTGTGCGATCAGAATTTGCAAATTCTAACTATATTGAGAGTTATGTGAAGTGGAGACATATCATCATTTTAAGTGCCGACACTCAACAACGACAACTATGATAATTGAAGTATCAAGATGAAGGCTCTTTTGGGTGCACATGATGTATGAGAAGTTGTAGAAAAAGGCTTAAGTAAGCCAGATGATGAAGTTACTCTAATGCAAGTGCAAAAAGAATCTTTGAAGGATTTGAGAAAGAGAGACAAGAGAGCCCTCTTTCTTATCTATCAAGCCTTAAATGATGATGGGTTTGAGAAGCCGAGAAAGTTAAGAAGGTTCGTCTCCAAACACTAAGAGGTGAGTTTGAATCTCTACATATGAAAGCTTCCGAATCTATTTGTGAATATTTCTCGAGAGTCGTAGTGGAATAAACCTCAAATATCTTTCAAAAGAGCCGAGAAAGTGAAGAAGGTTCATCTCCAAACACTAAGAGATGAGTTTGAATCCCTGCATATGAAAGCTTCCGAATCTATTTCTAAATATTTCTCAAGAGTCACAATTTTTTCTAATCAATTGAAAAGAAATGGTGAGATGTTGGAAGATGTCAGAATAATGGAAAAGATACTTCGTTCATTAGATTCCAAATTTGAATACATCGTCATGATGATCGAGGAGATAAAATATTTGGAAGAAATGACTATTGATGAGCTCAATGGGTCATCATAAGCATATGAAGAAAAGCATAAGAAGAAGCAAGGGATCACTGAGAAACTCTTCAAGATGCAATTCAAGGATAAGCATGAAAGCCAAGCAATGACATAAACCAACGTGGCCGAGGCAAAGGTAGAGGTCGTGGACGAGGTTGGAATTCCAACAATTTTGAGAGAGCAAAAAGTTCAACACGAAGTCGTGGAAGAAGAAATATGAACTCAAGGTATGGCAAATCTCAAGTTCAAGGCTATAATTGTCATAAATTTGGATATTATGCTTCAGAATGTAGAGCTCATAACAATAGAGTAGATGAGAAAATCAAATACATAGAAGAGAAGACCGATGAGAAAGAAACTCTTTTTCTAGCACGGAAGGAGGGTGATGGTAGTCAACCAAATGCTTGGTATCTTGACAGCGGTGCAAGCAACCATATGTGTGGAAAGAAAGACATGTTTGTGGAACTAGATGAGCCAGTAAGCGACAATGTCTCATTTGGAGATGATTCTAACGTAGCAGTGAAAGGAAGAGGTAACACTCTTATTCGCTTGGAAGATGGGCGACATCAATTTATTTCCAATATTTACTATGTCCCAAATATGAAAAGGAACATCTTAAGTGTAGGACAACTGTAAGAGAAAGGTTATGATATCCATATGAAGGATTGTAATCTTTCTATAAAAGATGATAAGAATAACCTCATTGCTAATATGCCGATGTCAACATACAAAATGACATTACAAAGTGTCTGAAAGCCTGCTACAAAGATGCATCGTGGCTAGGGCATCTTCGATTCGGGCATCTCAATTTTGGAGGATTGGAGTAGCTGTCTAAGAAGGAGATGGTGAAGGGACTATAACCATCATGATAAACTTTGTGAAGGGTGTTGACTTGGGAAGCAATTCAAAAAAAGCTTTCCAAAGAAGTCAGACTCAAGAGCCAAGAATCCACTCGAGCTAATCCATACTAATGTGTATGGACCGATCAAGCCTAGCTCTCTCGGTAACAGTAACAATATTCTTCTTAAACTTAGGTATATTTCTTGAAATAGAAATCAGAAGTTTTTGAAGTATTCAAAAGGTTCAAAGCTGTAGTGAAGAAAGAAAGCAGTAGAAAGATCAAAGCCATGAGATTTGACGGAGGTAGAGAATTTACATCCAAGTGGTTTCAAGAGTTCTGTGAAGCAAATGAAATTCATAGATCTTTAACAGTACCAAGATGCCCCAAATAGAATGGTGTAACTGGAAGAAAGAATTGAATAATCCTCACCATGGCAGGAAGTATGCTCAAAAGCAAGAAACTACCCAAAGATTTTTGGGAAGAAGTAGTAGCATGTGCAGTTTATTTGTCAAATCGATCTAAAAAAAAGTGTATGGGGAAAGACACCACAAGAGGCATGGAGTGGAAGAAAAGCATGGTATTTCCTACCTAAGAGTATTTGGAAGTATAGCCCATGTTCATGTACCAGATGAGAGAAGAACGAAGCTTGATGATAAAAGCGAGAGTTTTATCTTTATTGGCTATGATGCTAATTCAAAGGGCTATAAGTTGTACAACCCACACAATAAGAAGATTGTGATTAGTTGAGATGTGGTATTCGACGAAGAAGGAGAATGAAATTTTAACTCTCATACAGATAACTTCAATTTCTTTCCACAGTTTAAAGAAGATGAGTAGACAATGAGGGAGAAACCTATAGAAATTCAACAAGAGCCAATGACTCCACCTACTTCACCAATGCCAACCACTCATGAAGACCCGTCACCTTCATCATCTTCGAGTGGAAGTGAAAGAGCCATGACACGTATATGAAATCTCCAAGATCTTTATGAGGTAACAGAACGATAAGATAATCTTACCTTATTTTGTCTCTTTGTTGATTGTGAACCAGTGATCTTTCAAGAAGCTACACAAGAGAAGAAGTGGAGAGATGCGATGGATGAAGAAATCAATGTAATTGAGAAGAACGACACATGGGAACCTGTTCCACTTCCCAAAAGGCATAAGGCAATATATGTCAAATGAATGTACAAGACAAAGAGGAATGCTAAGGGAGAGATTGAAAGGCACAAGGCGAGGATAGTAACAAAAGGATATAGTCAAAAGGATGGAATTGACTATGATGAGGTATTTTCTCCTGTTCCTCGATTAGAAATTATAAGCCTAATCATTTCTTTGGCAGCTCAAAATATGTGAAAGATACATCAAATGGATGTAAAATATACTTTTCTAAATAGAGTCCTTGAAGAAGAAGTCTACATTAAGCAACCATCAGGCTATGAAGAAAAAGGTTACAAAGACAAGGTGTTAAAGTTGAAGAAAGCTCTTTATGGGTTAAAGTAAGCACCAAGAGCATGGAATAACCGCATCAACAAGTAATTTCTGGAGAACAACTTCACCAAGTGTCCCTATGAACATTCATTCTATGTCAAGATTGAAGATGGTGATATTCTAATCGTTTTTCTATACGTTGATGAACTCATCTTCACTGGAAGTAATCCGAAGCTGTTTGAAGATTTTAAGAAGGTATTTGTTTTAATTTTTAATTTTATTTTTCGTATAACAGTATATATAAATAACATAAAAACACTAAAATATAAATAATAATACAACAAATAATTAACAATATAAATATATTTAATGACTTAATAATTAAATTTATTACAAAATCAAATAATGCATATAAATAACTTCAATTACAAATAAAATAATATCGTCAAATTATGCCATCAAGTAAGCTTGGTTGGCTTAGAATCTTGATTGGCCTTCACAAGCATTATGGAAAAAAAAAGCTGATCCATATAACAAATATTCTCCTACATACATGAGCACGTAAAACATCCATCAAAAAAGTAGTCTAAACTTCAGACGTACGAATGAAGAAATTAAATCATTATTGAGATTAGCACGTACAACGACATTCGATGAACTCATATTAGCATTATTAATCATTTGTCTATATATGAAGTTATCTGGAATCTCTACTACTATTTTTTAATGCTATATATAATGAACTCTAAATATGAAATCAATTGCATGTAACTTCGATTTCTTGGCTAAGCTTGTGTGAGTTTTGGTGCCCTTAAAAATATGGAACACGTTCATATGCACCAAAACTCATACAAACCAAGAAACAAATCGGACCGACATACGTACACCTGATTTGTACATTTAGAACTCATTATATATCATTAAAAATACTAGCAGAGATTCCAGATAAATTCATATTTATAAACAATGCATTCCCCTAAATACATGAGCATATATATGATTAATCATCATCAACCAAGTGATTTCAGACATAAGAATAGATATAGAAGGCCAAATCATTAAAAAATTTACTGTTATGTTGTCATATGCTATTCAAGATCATCAGAATCTTCTTCTGATTCTTCTTGCGATGATATAATTTGAACCATGTGTTCTGCCCATTCCTCTCGTAAATCATCAAAAATTTGCTGGTCGTAACCCGTCTTGTTCCAACCAAAGAACTACATGTATTCAAAATCAAAATAAGAATATGATTTCATTTATTTACAAAAACAAACTCAAATATGTTAAAACTTGTATGTATATGGGTAAAATATATTACCACATCATCAATTGAAATTTTGATATTTGTGATGATTTTACTCATAAACTTCATGACATAATAACCACACATGACTCCATTATTTTGTTGTGGAACCTAAAAAAAAGTGCATGTATACATGAATTTTCATATTCGAACATCCTTATTATTTAATTGTAAAATTAATAAAATTATTAATATTGAATTGTACATACCATAACTTTTGTCCATATAAGCTTATGAGATTTTTTAAGGACAATGCCCCTAAACTTGTTCCACAACTTCCATGCCCTGTCAAGATATAAAACGATTAGTTTTTATTAAATATTACAAAAAATAATAGAAAAAACTAATATGTAACTAAATATAACTCTTACATTTCAACAACTGCTTTTGTATCTTTACTCAGTTCTATGGAAGCTGAGTCACAGTACCAAGCATGATTATTGAACATATCAATGATTACCAACATCCAATGATCTTGGCCTTTTTCAAACCTTAATGGCCAAGGGATTATCAACTTTTGATTTCTGCTAAGCGTTAATGCTCTATCACATAATTGTTTAGCTCTGATGCTAACATCCTTCTCTTGATATTGATTGACATATGAAGAATCATAGAACATTGCTAAATGTGATGAGTGATTATGTTGAAGTCGATAATAGCAAGCCCTATATATGTATATATATAATTAGATAATATAAATATAATTATATATGTTCTGCATAAATAAAAGAAAACTAACTAGATTGAGGACTCACCTTGTCCACACTTGAATTATACTTAAATCAATCATTTGATATTCAAATATTTGCAACAAGCACTCGATCGATATATAAGTTTGGCCGATGTCTACACCAGAAATTTCAATAGGAAGTGGCACAGTCCATCCATCATTTATGCTAGATGCCCTCCCAACAATAGTCATCAAACTGCCAAGATTTCTACTGAACTGTAACGCATAAGTATGACTATACTTTTTCCAAGGCTTCTTCTTGAATGACTTGGTGCACGATGATTGGCCACTAGTCATAGATTTAGCACGAGATACTTGCTTGGTATCTCTTAAATGTGCCGCATTTAAGAGTTCTGGTATAATAGACTACCAAAAAAGTATCATATATGTATTTTTAGTAACAATATAAGATCACATTAAATAATAGTAGTAAACAAGTGTTATTTTTTAAGTTAAAAAATAGTACCATGTCAAAATTTAGAACAACTTGAATCGACGGCCAAGCCACATACTATCCAACCGCCTATTGGACTGTGGTAGCATCTGAAGGCACAGGTAGTGGACAATCATGAAACAATGATTGATCAATTACTATTCGCCAATGATTAGGCAAATATTGATTATGAATCATCCGATCATCGCTCAATGGTTGTACCGTTCCAATAGCAACATAGTCCGTTGACGAAGGATGTTTCAACAAACATTTCATATTCTGTAAAAAATTTAAGTGTTATATATAAAAAATAAAACATATAATAAGAATTTAAAAATTAAAATCTTACCACATATGATTCATCAAATAGAGGAGGACTCTCATGTGGGGTAGCTATTGGATGTACATTCTCACCAATATGTTCATCTTGGCTTGATTTATGGTAAGAATGTGCAGATTGCATTGGAGAAAATGAACCACTACTTGATTGCATGTGCATTCCTGGCATATAATGAGGACCAATAGGATGGTTATATCCCATACTGGATGTAGTTTGAGCACAATGAGATTGTGTGGATGGCATGCATGGTGGCATGCTTGGCATGGATTGTGGCATGCCTGGAATGGAAGGTGGTATGCCTGGCATAGATGGTTGCATGCTTGGCCAATATGGCATGCCCTGGTTGTAGCATGATGCCATGGCTGACAATTGTTGTGATTGATGTTCTTTTAGAGTGGCAATCTCACTCATCACGGAGGCCTTAAATGAGTTGAATTCTTCTTCAATTTTAGTGTATTTCTCCTTACTTACCGTCTGAGGCTTATGTTTTGGAATTTTAAAATACTCCATGGCACCATCATATTGGCTACCTCCCCTAACACGACCAGGATGCTCGCGTCCGATTGCATGATATAAAGCATCTCTCCCAGGCTCTTAGATTATTTCACCCCTGTATAGTTTTTCTTGAACAGCTCTCTACAAATAATAAAGCACACAAACATATCATTCATTATTACATCAATTATTAAGTATCAGTCAGACTTTTTATCAAATGAAATTACTAACCAACTTATTTAATTGTTCTTCTCCTCGTTGACTCATCGGTCTTGCATTCTTCGTTCTGGGAGTCTTTGTTTCTATGTACAATTCCATTCGGGTAACAGGTCTACCCAATTCACCTTCCTACATAAAGTAGGAAAATTTTATTAACAATGACATGAAATTAAATTGAGAAAAATTAATATAAAAATATTTATAAAATTAAGACAAATTAATAATATCATTCGAAATCTAACTTCAGGATGTGAAGACCTCCCAGTACGGTTAGGAAGAATGTTATGCATTTGGACATTCTGGTGATCTTCTCTAATAATTTTAAATTCTTCTGAACGTCTATAATCCACAAAGTCTTTCCAAACTTGAGGTGTAATCCAGGGGTGTCCTTCAGGGATTTTGTATATCACATTCTCATCAAGTGTTTCCAAATATGGAAACACATAATTTTTCGCCAATCTAGAAGTCTTGTATTCCTTCCACGCCTTATTTGCAATCTTATAACACTTGCCCTGCCAATTGTCATCGACTTTGTAACGATTTTGTAAAAACACAGTACAAAAGATTAGATATAATCAATATATATAATATATATATATTGATTATAAAATATAAGAGACTTACATAAATGGTTATCCATATTTTAAACTTTTCTGCATCGGAAACCTCAGACCAATGATTTATATTGATTGGTATACTGGACTTTGCCAGTCGACCAATAGAAGATTTCAATTGTTGACCATTTTGCCCTAGTGGATTACCAGTAGCATCAAATTTAATGGGTATTCTATCATCTAGGTTAAGTGGAGCATCAGGTATATTCGCCCAACCCCTTCTTTTCAAATACCCCAATGGATCATTTGGATCTACAAGCTGAATATCCATGAAATATCTGCAAAAAGTGGAGAAATATAAATTAATTGACAATTTTAGGAACACACATATATACAAGAGTTATTACAACAATATAGAACATACATTATGTTTAATTAGGTTATTGATCGTATACATATATTCCTTCATAATCACTACGAGTCCATGTCGAAGAATCATCATCATCAATTAGATCATCACATACATTAGGCAATTTATTTGAGAAATTACTAATATTGGTTAATATATCAAGCATAGAGTCATCATCTTCTACAACATCATAATGGTAAAACTCTTTTTATGGAGGCGTTAACACAACAGACCATATTGGAACAATTTGATCGCTCACGTAAAATACTTGCTTTGCATGAAGTGCTAACGTGAAAGGATCATCTGTGTGACTTATCCTAGATAAATTTACAAGGGTAAATCCAAAATCATCTATTTTATATCCAACATTGATAACATCTTCGACCCAATCACACAAGAATACTGTCTCATGGAAGACCTCATAATCCAATTCCCAAATCTCTTGTATTATACCATAATATGTTCTATCAGAAAGGACATGATTAGCATCTTTTGAACTGGCAAATTGCATAGTTTGTGCAACCATCTTCACCCCACTATTTTGATTTACTCGGACTTTGTCCCTAGCTTGAGTCGTAAACCTCGATCCATTTATTGTGAAACTATGAAATGATTTGACATCGAATTTTGGGCCATGTGCAAGCCATTGTAAACTTTCTGATATTTTATGATTGGATTTCTTGAGTTCACCTCCAATCTATGTATACAAAAACACGAAATGTGTTTAGAGCAAAGTTTTAAAACATTGAATATATATAGGAAGATACATGCATGATTTTTTGTTTGTGACACTTACGTGGTTGCGAAACCAATTAATAAACTCTCGCTTATGTTCAACATACAACCATTTTTCTCCTTTTTTTTTATAACGAGGATCGATCTTCAATAAGTTTAAATGTGTCCTGTAATATTATTAAATATATATTAAGTTATATATCATCATTAATAGTTAAATAAAAGATGAAACAATGAACATCACTTACTCTATGTACGGTTGTGCCTCGTTATTATTTACCAAAATGATTCGGTGTGCTTTTTCCCATAGAGTGCGATCAATAAATAATTTCTTAATTCCACCAAGCATAGGGTTACCTACTTGGATCATGTGACGTTCTAAGAATAACTTATGCGTAGGATTCCCAATTTCAGTGCAACCACTAAAGTATTCAGAACAAAACTCAATGGCCTCTTCAACAATGTAGCATTCCACCATGCATCCTTCAGGTCTATATATATTATTTACATATCCTTTAAGGACTTGCATATATCTCTCAAAAGGATACATCCACCTTAAGTAAGTAGGACCATATAATTGAACGTCTCGAACTAAATGAACACATAAGTGAATCATTATATCGAAGAAAGAAGGAGGAAAATATTTTTCAATTAGACACAAAGTTTCTACAATTTCTTTCTGTAAAGAATTTAACTCGCCAATTGATATAGATTTCTTGCATATTGTATTGAAGAATGAACAAAGCCGAATTATTGATATTCGAACATGTTTTGGAAGAATTGATCTAATAGCAACTGGTAATAACTGTTGTATTAAGATATGACAGTCATGTGATTTCAATCCATATACAGTCTCTTATCAGTGATAGACACAAAATTTCTTAAGTTGGATGAGTAACCATCAGGAACTTTCACACCTTCCAAACATTTACAAAACACATCATTCTCTTTTGTTGACATTGTATATGATGCTGGTGGCAAGTATGTTCGATTCTTATCATTTTCCACCCTTGGTTCCAATTCAGGTCGTATGCCTAGTTTCTTTAAATCCAATCTTGCTTTAATGCCATCCTTTGTTTTTCCAGGCATATTAAGTAAAGTGCCAATCAAGCTTTCACATACATTCTTCTCAATGTGCATGACATCTAAGATGTGACGAATGTGTAGGTCTTTCCAATAAGGCAATTCCCAAAATATTGATTTTTTTTCCAACAACCATTCGGTTCAAAATCTTTTTCATTTTCACCAATTTCATTAGTTGACCTCCTTCGTTTCCCAGACTTGGTGAGTTTTTTTTTCATCTTTCCATATCGTTTGAATGTCATCCCATTCAATTGCCTTAATATCTCAATACCTCGCAAAGGTCGAGTTGCATGATCATGATCTTCTTTACCATCGAACGGTTTCTTTTGGTATCTAAACTTGTGTCCAGATGGCAAAAATCTCCTATGTCTTCTATAAGACATCTTTCGTCCGTGAACAAGATACTTTGCAGAAGTTCCATCACTACATATAGGACATCCCTTGTAACCTTTTGTTGCATGTCCTGATAAGTTTCCATAGGCAGGAAAATCATTAATTGTCCATAAAAGAACCCCCTTCAAGTTAAAGTATTCTTCTTTATATGCATCGTAAACATTTACACCATCATTACACAACATCTTTAAATCATCTATCAGAGGCTGCAAATATACATCAATATCAACACCAGGTTGTTTCGGTCCTGAGATCAATAATGTTAACATCATGAATTTTCTTTTCATACACAACCAGGGAGGAAGGTTGTATGTTACCATAATTACTGGCCAACAACTATATCTACTACTGAGGGAACTATGTGGATTAATTCCATCAGCAGCAATGGCAAGACGCAGATTGCGCGGATCAGATGAAAATTGAGGAGATAAATTATCTACTACTTTCCAATTTGGAGAATCACAAGGATGACGTAGCACCCCATCATCAGATCGATTATCTGAATGCCAAGTCAACATCTTTGATGTATATTTACTATTGAACAACCTTTGAAAGCGAGGGATCGGAGGAAAGTACCAAAGAACCTTTGCAGGCACACCTTTCTTATGTGTTGTACTCTCATTTGTACCATGCTTCCATCTCGATTCTTTACACATAGGACAATCATGTAATGTCTCATATTCTTTTCTATAAAGAATGCAATCATTAGGACAAGCGTGAATCTTATGATATTCCATGCCAAATCGACTAAGAGATTTCTTCACTTCATACATTGAATATGGAAATTCAATACCCTCAGGAAACATATCGACTAGTAGAGTTAGTAATTCTGTGAATCCCTTGTCAGAAAAACCATGTTTTGCTTTGACATTGTACAAATGAACCAATCCTGACATCTTAGTATATTTTTTGCATTTTGGATACAACGGTTTTTCGGTATCTTCTATAAGTTTATTAAAGGTTTCGGGATCATCCTCGCGTAATTCATCTTCAACACCACGAAACATATTTTCTGTCTGTACATTATGATATGATGTATGTAATCCACCCACATTCTTATTATACTTTTCTCCATGAGTATTATCAATATTTTCTCCATGATAATACCAACATTTATAGCTCAATAGAATACCATTACGGATAAGGTGATACTTAACCTCATCAAATTCATGAAATCGCTCATTTTTACATTTAACGCATGGGCATCGAATCATACTACTTCCAGTATTACTAGTTCTACAAGCAAATTCCATGAAACTACTCCAGAAATATAGTCTTGCTCAATTCTACACTTTGACATCCAAGATTTGTCCATTTTCTATTAATGACATTAATTAAACATATTACTTAATTATGTATTATTATATATAAATTTCCTAATTATTAGAATATATATCAAAACATACATAATGCAAAATAGTTATCATTTTAATCATTTTACAAAACCATTTATATATAAATTAAAAAATAAGCAGTTCATGTTTCATGAATATATATATAAAAACCAATCACGCGGTTGATTCTAATTTCTAAGCATGTTACTATATCATAATTACAAAGTAATATTAATTATACGTATAAATAAATTTATCCACGCAAACCCACAAAACATTTCACATATTATTGAATACATACGAGTAATAATTCAAACATTATTATTACAAGCAAACAAAAAAACATAACTAAATCAAAAATTTATACAAAAATATGCTGTTCCTAATTAACGAAATACATTTACACGCTGATAAAATTAGCACAGATAAAATTAGCATAAATTTACACGCTGTTCCTAATATACCCATAAACAAATTTTAACATTTTGCTAAAAAAAAAGAAGAACTGACAGATAATATTGTGACAAGAGAAAACTTACAAATGTCCGTTCAAATGGTGGTTGGAAGTGGCCGGAAATGTAGAACGAAGGTGGCGCACAGTTAAGATTTTGGGAGAAAATGGGAGTGAGGAAAGGAGAGGAAGAAGAAAACTGAAAATCTGCGTACAAAATGAGATGTTAGGGCATATATTAGGTGGATAGCGTCGGTTAACCACGTCAACCGACGCTACGTTACGTGGATAGCGTCGGTTAACCACGTCAACCGACGCTACGCTACGTGGATAGCGTCGGTTGTCCACGTCAACCGACGCTACGCTACGTAGCGTAGCATCGGTTGACGTGGACAACCGACTTTAAATTCATTAAAAGTCAGTTTTTGGTAAAAACCGACTTTAGACATCGACTTATATACCCCTTTTTGTAGTAGTGGTTGTTTTCTTTTGATTTGTAGAGTAAAAAATATTTCCAACATTGATGAGATCTTGGCGTCCATATGTAATAATATGAAAAGGGCTACAAAGTATGCTCGAAAGTTTGAGGTAGATATCTCATGTTATTCATATTCTTCTAGTAGATCGAATCTGAGAGTGAAATGACTTATTCCCTTTCTCAGTGCCTTGAGGGCGTTTCCTCCACGCCACCCTTGATCTTCCACACTTAACCCGACTAGAAATATTGGTGAAAATAGGCCAAACATTCATGTTTGGACAACTCCTAGGATTAAGAATAAGGCTATTAGGAAACATAGGAATAAGATTATCTCTAGAATTAGACCATGTAAGAATTAACATAACCTATAGAGTACCACTGCACACACATGTTTGTTGTGATTGATTAAAAATAATATTATGTTTGTTAGTCAAAATAGGAGGTGCTTAATTTAGGAAAAAAATTATGAAAAATGGCTTACCATATTATCAAAGATGGAGGTGCTTAACCTTGTTTAAATAAAGAATAGGAAAATTAGGTAGCCTAATTTTGTTGAATGAAGAAATGTTTGGCATATAAGAAGTTTATGAGTGAGAGAATTTTATGGGAAAATTCTGTTGAGCTTGTAATTGCTCTTGTCTTTTGGGTGTGTGAGAAAATCATTAAGAGTGTGGTTGTAACAATTTTCCACATAGTAAATTTCTTTCTCTGGTTGTCTTTTGACAACGAAAGTGGGTTTTCTCCAATTTGGAGTTTCCATTATAATTCTTGTGTTGTGTATTCTCTATTTCTCTGTTATTTGATATTCTACTAAAGAGGATCTTGGGAGGGGGAATTTGTGATTATACCATTTAATCCAAATTTCCTAACAACTAATATCAGAGCCAATTTCAAATAAAGAAGAGAAAAGTCAAGAGTCAAGATTGACATTGACAAATTTGATGGGAGAATCAGTTTTGGCTTGTGGCAAGTACAAGTCAAAGATTTGTTGATCCAATACAGGTTACACAAGGCGTTAAAGGGGAAACCAGCCCTTGTTATTGGTATTGAGTCTAGTAAAACCAACATAAGTGATGAAGATTGAGAAGATCTTGATCTAAGAGCTGCAAGTGCAATTCGACTTTGTTTGGCCAAAAATATTCTTGCAAATGTGCATGGAATATCTATGGCCAAAGAATTATGGGAAAAGCTTGAAGAACTGTATCAGGCAAAAGGCGTTTCAAATCGGGTGTATCTGAAAGAGCAGTTTCATACTTTGCGTATGAATGAAGGAACTATTATATCTGACCATCTCAGTGTTCTCAATGGTATTGTCTCTGAATTGGAAACCATTGGAGTTAAAATTGATGATGAAGATATAGCTTTAAGGCTCTTCTGGTCTCTTCCATCTTCTTATGATCACATGAAACCTATCTTGATTCATGGAAAGGAGAAAATAAATTTTTAGAAGTTACCAGGAAGCTATTTTCTGAAGAAAAAAGGCTGAGTGGTGGAAGAAATGTTTCGCCTGAAAAATCAGCATTGGTAGCTGACAACCGAAAGAAAAACAATTTCATGAAAAAGAAGATAGTGTGTTGGGGTGTGGACAATCTGAGCACCTCAAAAGAAATTGTCTGAAGGGTGGAGCTCATTCGGAAAGAAGCTCAAATACCAACGGTGACGCTAACATATGTCTGTTTTCAAAGACTATAGTGATGCTCTTTGAAAAGATCGTGTACATCCTCATGACATGTCGCTAGTTTCTAAATATTTTCATGAAAGAGAGTGTTACTGGTAGCAGGTCCACAAGTTTGCACATGTGCATTGACTTGGTATAGATGCAAGGTGTGTGATGAAAAGGATGTCGATAGTTGATGAACTCTCGAGAAAAGCAAGTATGAGAGTTGCACCATAAATTTCAACAAGTTTTTTTTTCGACATAAGCCGACGTGAAATTCTTAGAATTGGTAATTAATTCTAAGTGAGTGTACTCTTTATGGTGGAGTATGATAATTCTCGGTGTAGAGAATTATGACTGTTGGAGTAGACAGTGTTGTAGTGATTACTATGTTTATTTTTAATCAAGGTGAAGATTGTTGTGATTGATTAAAAATAATATTAGGTTTGTTAGTCAAAATAGGAAGTGCCTAATTTAGAAGAAAATTCATGAAAAGTGGCTTACCATATTGTCAAAGATGGAAGTGTCTAACCTTGTTTGAATAAAGAATAGGAAAATTAGGTAGCCTAATTTTGTTGAATGAAAAAATGTTTGGCATATGAAATGAGAACTTGAAGGCTATAAATATGATTTCATTTCTTCATTGTTAATCATCCCAAAAATAGAGAAAAACTTATATGAGAAGTTTTTGAGTGAGAGAATTTTATGGGAAAATTCTCTTGGGCTTGTAATTACTCTTGTCTTTTGCGTGTGTGAGAAAATCATTGAGAGTGTGGTTGTAACAATTTTCCACATAGTAAATTTCTTTCTCTAGTTATCTTTTGACAACGAAAATGGTTTTTCTCTAATTTAGAGTTTCCACTATAATTTTTGTGTTGTGTATTCTCTATTTCTCTGTTATTTGATATTCTACTAAAAATGATATTGAGAGAAAAAATTTATAATTATACCATTTGATCCAAATTTTCTAACAATGTTTACATTCTTGAGGCAGTTTCTATAGACTAGACTAATCCTCCTCATGATTGGTGTACCATTCATAAGGTAGCATTACACATTGGCCTTAGGTTTCCCCTAACACTAATATTTGGATCATTCCTAGAAGCTACTAGTTGAGATAAATATTACCTAATGGCTAGAATACCAGTTTAACTTTGCCTCTAACTTACGCAGAGTTTGGTCTCGACGTTGGGATTTCTAAGTTAATTGGGATATTTCTTGTTCATCCCAACCTACTTAATCCTGGCAAGATACAGATTTCGGCCAATCCAAGCTTTAAGATACATTTTGATCATTTAAAATGGGGAGAACATTGGAAGTATAATTTTTTCTTGGTAGTTAGACGTTGGAGGTCTAGTCTCCCCCATCCTACATTAATCAAAACCTGGATGGATCACAATGTGGCTTTGAAAAATTGTTTCTATGGTCAAGAAAACTTATCTTTAGCAGCCAAAGACCATCTTCATAGGTTCTATTCCCGCATTCCACAATCTATAAGCTGGAAAGACTTTTTACACTTAGTCGATTAATTAAGGCTGGCTTATGGCAGAAAGGGATGAAATTAGCACTTAGTTTTCCTGCCAACAAAAGCCTATGCAGTTCATTTCAAGAACCATCAGTTAACGAAATGCTTGTTAACTTTTTTCTCTTTTTACTTTTTACTAACACCTTGCGTTTACTTTCTTTTAATAATAGGGAGCCGCAACGTGAGGGTCCCAAATCTTGATCCTGAGGACCACTTTTTCTCATATACTTGTGAGGCCAAGGGTAAAGTCAAAGCTAAAGAATTGATTCTCATGACTTGACTTTTGAGGTGCATCCTCTTAAAATGAAGAAAAGGAAGCGAGGAAAGAAATCCAGTGAGTAGTGTTTTCAAGAACATGAACAAATGAGAGTGCAGGTGCAGGGATCAAGTAACAAAAGGTTCTGTCCCCTCCTACAAGCGAAGTATCGAGGTTCAAAACACTATGGCTACTCCTCAACACGCTGCCTTTCTTCAGCCTACTACTACTCATCCTCTAGCTGCTACTACTTCTTAGGATCAACGATAATCCTCTGTGGGTGCAGAGAATGCATTCTTTTTACGACAATCTATTATCGAAGAGATCATAGTTCACTAGCTAGAACGCACAAATGGGAGCTTGGGAGGCAGCTAGGAATATCTCTCGAGGTTCTCTACAAAGAAAGAGAGGACCAAGAGAATGTGATCAAAGGAATTCTTTCCAGGGTGAGGGCTTCGGAAGCTTCCCTTGCTGATAGAACATAAAGTACACCCGTGCAATATATCAATATGGTCATTTGTTCATACAAAATGAAGATCAGGGTAAAATTATCATTGAGTTGACATGTGAATTACAATATGATCAATTTGAACACCATAAGGTACAGGAGAAGAATCTCAAACTGCATCAGATGATGGCCAGTTCTTCTAAACAGGTAGAGTAGCACTGGTGAAATGTTTCAATTAACAGATGTATTTTGATATTTCTGAGACACTTTCTCTTTTGTGTTAAACAATGTTAAACTCTGGGCTTGGCATGGCCTTGAATATGAACTATCTTTTGTTTTCCTTCCTTTTCTTTATTAGTAATGACATCATTATTTATTGTTCATAAAGAATTTCTAAAATCACTCTTTTATGTAATGTACTTTTTTCTACTTTTCCACCCTTTTGTATGAGGTGTTTAGCCTGGTTGTTTTTTTCTTTAGAAATGTTATGAACTAAACTTTCAATTGATATTTCCAACCCTGTAAACTCATGCTGTGTAATCATTACGAACTTAGCATTTTTTGAATATAAGTCGATTGCTAGGACAGTTTATGTATATTTTTATAGCATGTGATCAACCAAAGTACACATTGACATTTAGAGAGGTCTATATTAATGCATGTAACATGTGATCAACCCTTATTCAAATTTTTTTATTGGCATTCTACATTGATGCTCGCACTATATAATTAATTCTATTTTAAAATTTTGTATGCACATCCTACATTAATTCTTACACCATTTGATCAATCCCCAATGCTACATTGATGTTTGGACCATGTGATCAACCCTAATTCAAAATTTTATACCTAATTTGTACATTGTCTATAGGAGTTGAGATAAAGTTCTCTCTCGTAGAAAATCTCTCTTTAGGTCTTCTACCTACACGTTTGTACCATATGACCAACCCAAAGAGATGGATCAATGGCTGTCTTGTTAACTCTTCTTAGGGTTGGGCTATCGAAGTGTTACCTCATTATGCCAACTTCTTTCCTATAGAAGCTAAGATAAAGCTATTACTCTCTCTAAGTAAGGTCATTCAAGAATCTTGAGCAAAAAAAAAAAAAACTGGTGCAATTCTAGTTCTAACAAGAGAACTTCTAGAGGAGATGAACCATTGTAGGATCTTGCTTTCTCCTCCTAAGGTTGGGCTATTGAAGTACTAGCTCATTATGCCATTTTATTTCCTAAGGGAGCTAAGATAAAGTTGCCTCTCTCTTTTAAGAAATGACATTTTGGAACTGTTGGAGTTCTAGTTCACACATGACAACTTCTTAGGGAGATTAACCATCATAGGGTCTTGATTCTCCTTCTAAGGCTAGCCTTTCAAGTTGTTACCTCATTACGCCTACTTGTTATCCAAGGGAAGCAGAGATAAATATGCTTATCTCTTTAAGCAAAGACAATAATTGACAATGGTGCTCTACCAAGGTGATCAATTCTTTATGCCACTTGTAATTCATTACAATTGCATCTTCCCTAAGGGGAGCTAAGATGAACCTACATCTCTCTAAGCAAGGACATCAATTGGCTCAATAGCTCTACCAAGATGTTTAAACCGAGATGTTCACCTATTTTTCCACTTTTTTTTGCCTGAGGAGAGCTAGGATAAAGTTGCATATATCTTTAAAGAAGGACATTAATTGGCTCAATAATTTTACCAAGGTGTTTAAATTGAGGTGATGAACCCATTCTACCATTAATTTGTAATTCATTACGCGAGCTTCTTTCTCGAGGAAGTTTAGATAAATTTGCCTCTTTCTCTAAATAAGAACATTAATTGGCTTGGGCGTGCTTAATCCAAGGTGATCAATCTATTCTACTACTTGAAATTCACCTTTTTCATTTTTCAAATACCATGATACTCAAACATTTCAATTTCATTAAAAGCTTCTCACATATTAGGCACAATAAACCACCCATCTTCAAACTAAAGAAAAGAAACAATTACCAATATTCATATGACAAGTTAACTAAAGTAGGTAAGGAAAAGCATAAACATAGATAACTTGAATAAGAAAAGGTTAATAACACTAGCAACAAACAACCGATGTTCAAAATTTCCTTCAAAATATGAATTAGGATGACTTTTCTTTAATTTCAACAAGCAACTAAAATCCCCCTATGAGATGTTACCGTTATAATAGAGAGTTAACAATGCCTGGCCTTAACTTAATCCCTTTTGATTTCTTGGATTCCTCTCTATGTGAGGCACTTGGTGTTGTTGCATGGAAGAAAACATGTGTAAAATAGGATGACTTAAGTTCCCTATACTCGGTTTATCTAGATTAGTAACATACTATTGAACTAAAAATTATATATATATATATATATATATATATATATATATATATATATATGTATATATGTATTACTAGACATGTTATAACATCATTAATTATACATATGGCTCATACAAAAGTAAAAAAATATATCTTAACTCTTGAACTTGCATCCAAGTGGATACTTATCACCGAGTTAGGTCCAATCTTATTGCTTAACAATCTACGATGATAGTATCAACTTAATGTTCATGCAATAGCTATATATGATTCTTCTCATTGTACTAATTGATTTAGATAATAAAAATAACAACTATTTAGGTACTTAATAAATAAATAACTAAACATATTTAGGTGTATTTTGTTTGTACATAAGTCAATATGTCACAAAAGGCAAAGGATATATTCATAACCATATAGTCTAGTAGAAAGTGTACAATATTTTGTCTAGAAAAAGAGTTGAAGTTTTGATATTGTCATCGTACATAATTTTTTCATTACAAAGAAATATATTTATATATAGGGTGGAAGGTCTAGTCATTTTATTTATACTAAGTTTGTCATTTAGTCCTCTAAATTTGAAATAAAAATGGTTCTAAAAAGAGACATTTAATAATTTTGAATTTATTTTTAAAAGTCTTTTTCTTGCACTTTTTTGTAAGTAAAAGGACTAGTGAGCATCTTTTTAAAGTTAGAGGATTAAGCAACACTTTTACTCAAAGAAAGAAGACCATCATAAAATGTTTTTCTTATATAAATTATATATTTATTGAAAGAAAAAAAGTGAAGGTCGACCACAACATTAAAGGTCAAAACCTTCAATTTTTTATTTTGGTAATAGAAATTTTCAAAAGTGGGATCCCTCGCTCCAAGGAAAATTTAGTCATTTTTTTAAGAGAAAACATTCCATTAATAATAACAAGTTTACACAATACACCCCCTCATATCAAAACCTAAAAAAAGATACACCACTATACAACTACCAATCTTATTTCACAAGAGATTGCTTCAATACCCGATCTAATTCTCCTCTTTGAGCACATTATAGAAGGTTGTAGAAGAACTAAAACCAAAACCTAACCCACTACTAAAATAATGATATTTGGTCTTGAAAATTTAGCCTTGAGCTTTGTAAAACCTAGGTCATAAGGTTTTGGCCATGATCTAATAAAAACCGAGACCATAATGTATACATATTGCTTCGGTTTTTATCAGTAACCATAGTATAAGTTAAACTAAAAAAATTACTTAAATATAAATAAACTTATATAAACACGATTATCAAATGACCGTGATCTAATTAAAATAATAGAGTTTTCAGTTTTTTTAAAATCGAAATCAATAATATATTGTGTATGTTATTCATTTACAAAAATAAAATATTATTTTATAATTTTTTCATTTCTCTATAAATTTAATTTCATGTATTTTCTCTCTTTTACACCACACCAAGTTTCTCTATCAATTTTTTTTTCTTTTTCCTCCTAATGTTTTCTTTTTCCCTTTTTTTCCCTTTCCCCCTCGTGCACTAGATGTTTTCTCCTACCTGTGCGATTTAATCTCACTATTCTTCCATTTCCCTCCCACACAACCTTCCTTTTCCTGTGTAGTTGTATCTTTTTCTTGTCGCTGGAAACCTACTTCCGATGATAACCCACCTTTGGCCATACTACTCTATCTTTTCTTCCCATCTCTAGCTGGTTTTATGTATCCAGCTCACAAATCTTGCATTTCATTATCAGGTAGCTCCTTTGCTTCTCACGTGCCTCCAAATTTTTTAGTACCTCCCTTCTTCCCGACCGTCCCTCAACCTCAGTTAGACCACTATTTTTTGGCAATTTTCAGGCAAATTAAGCTTTGAGTCTCTAGATTTTCACATTACATTGTCTATTTGGACTATAGTTTCACGACTTCTTTTACTTGATATTTTATTTGTTTATCATTATTTTTATGGTTAATAAGTGCTTAAGTTTGGTTTATTCTAATAATAGATTGACATCAGGTTATCCTCATCATGGAACCTGGCAACTAAGTTTGGAATCTCAATGTGTGATTACTTTTTGGAAAAAGTTATGCAACTGTATATTTTTTAATGGAGTTAGGCTAAAACATATTAATAGCCACAACTCGTTTCCAGAACTGTTTAATTCTTTGATATAATCATTGTTATGTTTTTGAAGTTTATTGGGACATAATGCATGTATTTACTTTTTCTATAAAACAAAGGTGGATTGCTTAAGTTGCCCAAAATCATTAACCAAAAATTTCAAAGATAAAGTGACATCTATGACTTGTGAGGCTAGTTCGTCATTCCCTTCCATTGGTTCATTTATTTTCTTCGATACTTTGTGATTTCCATACAACACTTTAGTGGTTACAAGTCTACCTTTTTTTTCTATTTGCCTCTATCTTTTCCTACTAGGCACATTTTGAGCAATTACTTGGTTGTCACTTCTGTAGCTTTTGCCTATTGAACCTAACATAAAGTTATATATAAATTCTCTAATATTGAGTTAGCACTTAGGATAAAACACTTAGGTATACTATAAAACACTTAAATTCCATTTATGACCCCTTTATTGCTATTTTTCTCCAACTGATAATCTGTTCCACTTCATGTGTGTTGTTGTAGAACACATGAATCGCCATTTCACCCTAAACATTGAGGAATATTCTTGTAAATTTATTGAACATTCTAGGCTTAATAACTGCTAAAATTACAATTTTGTGTTTGAGAAAATCAATATTTAGAGCAATATGATAGAATTGTATCATGGATCAAACAATAGAATGAGCTGGTATTAATTAATTCTAGCCTAGATTCATGTCATTGATGGCCATATATCACTAAATTATAATCTAGATCAAAGGCAAACAATCTAACATCCATTTCGATACCCACCACAAGAAATGTTTAGTTATTTGTTATTATAATATGTATTGTGTTGTGTCCTTTAGAATGGATAAGTCTTGGATACAGAAGCCAAGGTTTTCACAAGAGTATTTGGAAGGAGAAAATTTATTTTTGAATTTTTCTTGGATCAATGCCGAAGATAATGAGTCTATTTGATGTCCTTGCAATGATTGCATAAACGTAGAATTTCAAAAATATTGATGATATACGAGATCATCTTATTTGTGGAGGGGTTATTTGAACTTATACAAATTGTTAATACATGGAGAGCCCCTAATCCAAGAGGATGAAGAAACAGACACATCACTGAATCTTCGGTTCACGTCCACGAATATGGGGGATTCCCCTATTAAAATGGTAAATGTAATAGAAAATGAACCCAACATTAATCCTGATGAATTTAACAAGTTGTTAGAAGATGAAGAGAAGCCATTTTATCCCAATTGCACAAATTTCACCAAGTTGTCTGCAATGGTGAATTTATACAATTTTCAAGTGAAACATGGATTCTCTGATGCTGAGTTCACTACTATATTAAAGTTAACTCATGAAATGTTCCTAAAGATAAATGAATTTCCTATTTCTACGTATAAAGTGAATTTTTTGAGTAATTTTGGTATGGAGTATGTAAAGATTCATGCTTGTCTAAATGATTGTATCATTTATAGGAAATAATATCAAAATGCTACTCAATGTCTGGAATGTGGTACTTTAAGGTAAAAGCCTACATCAAATGGTAATGAAGTAAAAGGAGTGCCAACTAAGGTACTTTGGTACTTTCTTCCAATACCTCATTTTAAAAGAATGTTTAAAAGTAAAGAGACATCAGATATGTTGACGTAGCATGCAGAGAAAAAATCCATGAATGATATTTTTCGTAATCTACTAGATTCCCCGTGTTGGAAGGTAATAGATGAAAAGTTTCTAGATTTTAGGTCAGAGCCTAGGAACTTGCATCTTGCTATTACCATTGATGGGATCAACCCTCACATCAATCTAAGTAGTATATATAGTTGTTGGTTGGTGATTACTATCACATATAATCTTCCTTCTTGGTTATGCATGAAAATGATGTTTATAATGCTTTCCATGTTACTTTCTAGACCAAAACAGTCACATAATGACATTGATGTATACTTGGAGCCTCTTATTGATGACTTGAAGAAACTTAAGGATGAAATAATTGATGTGTATGACTAATACAAAGAAAATTCAAAATGATTGCAAAGAAGAATACAAAAATTGAAAATGGTGACAAATGTTAGAAGAAGATGTAAATCTTTTGGAATTTGACTTATTGCAATCATTAATTGTACGCCATATGTTAGATGTGATGCAAATAGAAAAAAATGTATATGATAGTCTAAATGGAACACTTCTTGATATTCCTTTTAAAACAAATGATGGTATTGTTGCCCGTTTGGATTTAAAAGAGTTGGAAATTAGAAAAAATTGGCACCAAATAACAAGGGATCACAGGTCAAGTTTCCTCCTTCTTGTTTTACACTTTCTAAGGATGAAAATATAACATTTTTCAAATGTTTATTAGGATTGAAAGTTCTTGAAGGTTACTCATCAAATGTCAAAAACTTAGTATCAATGCAATACCTAAAGCTATATGGTTTAAAATCACATGATTGACATGCTCTTATGCAAAAAATGTTGCAAAAAATGCTCTTATACTCTTATGGTTTAATTAGATCGATTCTCCCAAAACATGTTCATCGTCAAATCACTCATCTTTGATTTTTCTTCAATTCCATTTACAAGAAGACAATTGTAGAAGTCGAGTTATATAAACTATATGTTGAACTTGCTGAGACATTATGCTTAATTGAAAAGTATTTTTCACTTTAGTTTTTTGATGTCATGATTCACTTAACATTTATCTTGTTAGATAAGTACAGTTATATGGTTCTGTATACATGCGATGTATGTATCTATTTGAAAGATTCATGAAACTTTTGTAAGGTTATGTTCGTAAACACAATCGACCAAAGGGGTGCATAGTTGAGTGTTATATTACATAAGAAGCTATTGAGTTTTACTCTAAGTACCTATTTGATGTATCCACAATTGGAATTCCTTAGCCTAGGTTTTCATTGGGTGGTGTTTTAGAGGATATTGGTGAACCAATAAGTTCAGGTTCAATTGAAACCATCATACAAGTTCCATGGGAATAAAGCTATCGTTTGTGTTGGGATTTCATGTGTATGCCTATATGGTGAGAATTTAAAATTTTCCTATCACCACTTGACTCAATACACAAAAGGACCTTGTTTATATGACAATTTCAAGCAATATTTTCTCTTAAGCATTTCAACAAATACTTAATATGCACTAAATAAAATAAACAAATCTTATCTACGTTATTTCTAGAGATGACGAATATTATCTTTACCTTAAGAGATTTTCAAATCTCTTGAGTAGAGGGAAGTACATTTCCCTTCTAGATCTCTTGGAAACCATCTCTATTTTGGGAGCACCTCTTGGTTGATCTTGAACCTAAACAACAAACTACCACACCTCTTAGATAGATAGATGTAGGGTTCATGACTTAGATCTAACCACCTAGCAAGAAGAGATGAGAGAAGAGACTTTTGGCCTAGGGTTGAACCACTTAGGTTTTGGCCTTGAGCAAGCCTTTCCAAGTTTTGGCCTAGGAGAAGGAAAAAACTGGCTGCTGAAAATGGAAGATTTCGGCTAGGGTTTTAGAGGCAGCATATTAGCTTTATTTTTCTCAATTATGCCTCCTTAAATAGGCAAGGGTTAGGGAAAATCTTTGTGTAAGGTTTGAATCAATTACACAAATGCCACTAGCATTGTTTAGCCATCTTATGCTCTCTTTAATCTCAACTTGTGATTGGTTTAATAAATTAATTTATGAACAAATAATATTATTCATATTATTCTATTATACAATATCTCTATTATCCTTATAATGCATTCAAATATTATACCAAATAATATTTGCACAACTTCACAAATTTATTTATGGTCTAAGCATGTCATATTATGAAGTTTTATTTTAGCATTTCATCTCATGTATTTTATCTTATACACCATTATGAAATGTAAAATACTTGTTGTTTCTATTCAGTTGGTGTGACCGTATAGATGATCTATATCATCTTAGCAATAATATAAAACTTTATATTATTGACTATAAGAGCTTCTATCATTACATTATAGTTTTCCAAACGACATAATAATTATTTACTCGATCCACTAATTTTGTGTCTATCCTTGTCATATGATATTATGAATAATATGCAAAATAGGATTGTGTCACTTTTACATTATATTCATTTTCTTGGTCTCTCAAGTGAATTATAACTATAACTACATCAGTTATATTACATGCGATATAATTTCACTTTACCAAGGGGCCTAGTAATATCATAACTCAAAATCGTGGGCAATGATAATATTAACATATAGATTCCTTTCGCACAGGTTGTACACAACGAACTACTATTTCATTCCTATCATAAGATAGTATTTAAATAGCAATCACATTATATACTTCTCATGTAAAAAACCTACTCATTTCATTAAATGATAATCCCTTATCAACATTTATAGAACTACAATGTACTTTTAATCGACATGACAATATTTCATTGTAATTAATGTTCTTCCTTAATTACCACAATTGTGAACATATTTAGGATTACATGTTTCTCATTTTAAGAGTTCTATGGTTCAAAACCAAGTCCATCTTCTTGAACACTTCCGAAATATAACATGTTAATCTCAAGGAACAAGAATACATAATATTCAAAATCATGAAGAATACATAATATTCCAAATCATGAAGAATACATAAATCTTTATAAAAAAGAATAACTTTTAAAACACATATCCTTAAGTTTGGTACTTGCAAACAATGATGAGATTGACCTATACATAAGGTAAAAATAATGTCATTTATTATACATTTCATAACTGCTTAAATTATATTTTTTATATTTTCACTCACATTACTCTTAATTAACAGGATATATATGGATATGTTAAGGTAGATCCTCGGAACAGGAAAAAAGGGATAAATGGTTTTAGGATAAACACAATCATAATTTTATTTATTGGTTTCGAGATAAAGTTATAGACGAGTTAAGTGTTCCTAATAATTCCATCATAGAAACTATAAAGTGGTTGGAAAATGAGCTGCGGTATGATGTTATCAAGTATCCTTGATATGTTATAAATGGTTTTGATTTACAAAAAAATCAAGGGATGAAATTCGTGTTATTCAAAATAGTGGGGTTATGTTAAATGCTCAAACTTAGCAATTTGAAAGTTATAAAGATAAGAACCTGGTACTATCTGAAAGAACTTATTATGGAGTTATTTAAGAAGTTTGGGAGTTAGAATACCATATGTTTCATGTTCCAATCTTCTTGTATGACTAGATAATCAAAATGCAATTTGTAACAGCGATTTAGGATTGAATCGTGTTGATCTTGGTAAGATAGGTCATCTAGATGACTCATTCATTATGGCTTCCTATGTTAACCAAGTATTCTACATATCTGATCCTATAGACACAAAAATGTCAAATGTGTTGATACCGCCTAAGTGCGAGTTTTTTTCACAAAGATGAAGAATTAAATGAAATTTTGTTTGATCATGGATCCTTTGCAAGCAATATACCTAACTTAAATGATGCTAATATTGAAGAAGATGATAATTTATTATATATGCGTAATGATTGTGAGCCAACTTGGGTTGATCGAGAAAGTGAATATTTTTTTAATTGACAATGTTTTTGTTGGGTATGCATCTTAAAAGTTATTATATGTTTGTTTCTATTTACAACTTGCATTTATAATACAAATTTTATTATTGCTTTTTGATTATATAGTCATTTATTATTTGGGTTTTTTGTCTATAAGTATATGGATCCTAATGAGATTGTTGATGATCGTGACAAAGATGAAAGAGTTGGGAACCAACATAGCTCTTTGGATAAAGATAGTTCTACAAATGACAATAGTTCTTCGAATAAGGAAAGACCATCCGAAAGAAGGAAAGAAAAAAAAGTAAAAAAAAAAGGTATAACAAAGATGAAGAAAATTGCTAAATCAAAGTGCACAGAAAAAATTACAATTGAATTTGATAATGAATGCAACCCAATGGAAAGAAAGGATAAAAAATGATTAATTTGATATATGTGTTAAAAAACAATGATTAGGATTATTTACAATAATTGGCAGAAGGAAGTTTCCGAAGCAGAATAAGACATGATCTGGGCAACATTGATTGTAAGAACATATATTGCACTTGGATGAGAAGAAGCTATAAAAATCACCTAAGAAGTATGAATGGGTACACAATGATTGGCATGCTTTTGTGAATTACACATTATTTGAGAAATTCAAGATATTATTGAGCACAAAAGTATAAATATTTTCATTTAATATAGTCTTTTATATGCCTTAACAATTTTTTATATATGTGCTCTTATTAGGAATCAAGTTGTGAATATGTTAAGTTGAGGAAACATAATGAGTATAACCATCATGCAAGAATAATAGAATTTTCCAACCTAAAAATTCTATTGGTGAGTTATTAATAGTTTGTTAAATAATTAGTTATTTTTTTGGTATACAATGTTTTTTAAACTCATTCTCCATATCTATAAGAATAAAAAAAGTAGTGGCATACAGATTCGATGATCTCATGTATTTGTCACACCTAACACTTCTAAAGAATGAGATAAAGTTGAAAAAGTGGTACTAAAGTTTTTTTTTTCAAAAGTGGTATATAGTAACTTGTAGGCAATCAATTTTCAAACAAGTTTTCTCCTTCTTGTATGTAATTTAACTTATTGCTTATTATTTTGAGTGTGAATTGTTTTAGAGTAAAATTTAAGATAAGATTGACAGTGGTGAGATTGAAGAAGAGATCAGTGTGGATGTAATGGTGATAACATTGAATAAGAACCATTTAGGTCGTCTTAGAGGATACTCCTCACATACTACATCTAATGAATATTTTGGCATGCCTAGAAAGTGAACTAATTATCCGTCCAATGAAATGGTAAAATTCTTAAATGAGACGATGTCAATGAAGGAAAATATTGCAAGCTTTGTTATAATGAAGGTAGAGATGGATGCATTAAGAACAAAGTTATCTAATTGATACTTCAAATGATACTTCCTGTACAAAACCAATAACACCTACATCTACACCACATATCCAAAAAATTGCCACTTCTCTTGATGTGCTTTCATTTCATATGGGATTAGTTGTAAGTAATCTTCAATATTTAGAGTCATTTTCATATTTATTTTGATATGTATGTGTGGTTATTTTTAGTCATTTTCATTTTCATATTTTTAGATTGGTATAATTGTTAACTTAATTTGGAAAAAAAGTATGTAGCACTAGTTTTAAACCATCCTTATTCTAATTGTGATCTTCTTACAAAGGTTTTATACAGCTATATCTGAAGCAATAAGATAAATTAGAAGTAACTCTGTTTTGGTATTGGAGTGATAGTATATATTTTTGTTGTAATACTATATAAATTATAGGGAAGAAATTATTTGCTTGCATATGAGACACCATGACATATTGTGGCACATGGGAGAGTAGGTGATTCCTTTAGTGGTGTTTGTCATGAATAACTATTGAATGTTAGTTGGATGGTATTCGTTGTGGATGATGTTGAAAAGAATTGTCCCTTACCTATACCAACAAGGGAACATGATACAGTTATGGAAACAATTAATTCATTTGTTGCTTACCCCCACATCTCTTCATATTAGGAAAGTATTTAGTAAATATATGTCCCTTACCTATTATATATTGTTTGCATTGCTTATTAATTTAAAAATATATTATAAATTTATTAAATTCCTTCATATTGTGAATAAATAGGATTTGAGTAAGAAGAAATCAAACTTACCTATTACTAGCAGCAACAAAAAGGGGCAATGGAGAAACTAACAAACAAAATAGCTTCTAAGAAGCCTCCTTTGGTTTTGATCAAAAAACCAATCTCATTTACATATGACCAAACTAGTGGTTTTCTTATACATGTTAGATTTCTTATAGTTGCATGCTCATCTGTATCTTCAATTAATGATGTTGGTGTTAAAGTTTCAATGGAAGTTCATATCTTAGACAATGAACTGCTTATTTTTCTATCAATTGAGTGTGTAGAACAATTTTATACCAAGGTGAAAATTGGCTATTCACCTTTCAAATTGTGGATACAGTTAGTTTATTTTATTTTAATTCATTTTTAATTTTATGAATTATAAATTACTCACATTCTTTTTTATGATTGTTATTTTGCCTTAAATTATGAACTTTCTTTATAGACAATGCTATGATGAGTTGATAAAGAATCATTTAAATAATGTGATTAGATTCATTGACTCAAGTTGATTGTATGTCATTAAGAAAAAGAAGACATGTACTAAATTGCGAGACAAGCGTTTGAAAGGATGGAAAATACTCAAGAGGGAGATAAAGTGGATTATTATGTATAATAGAGGGTAAGTGGATTATTGTAACCTTTATGAAAAATTATGTTATGTGATCGTAGACAACTGATATATATATTATTATAAATTAATGTAGATACCATTAGATTTTAATTGTGTATGAGCTATTAAAAAATACCATATATTATTTGGATTCAATGTGGGGTGAAGTGTTTTTCGATTTTGAAAATATTAATTTTTAATTTGTCTTTACAAATAATTCCTATTTATTTTCCTACTTCATTATATAAGGTTCACATTATTTTAAATGGTCATCAAAATCAAAGGGCTCAAAGTTTGCCAATATGGTACAGAATGAGAGTAAATTGTCAATGCATGGTTCATTAAACTCTATAATTTCAAACTTTTTAGATTTTTCATATATATGTATATTCACTAGAAGTGTTTATACTTTTAGTGATTATCTTTATGTAATATCTTTTTAATTAGATTATATTAAATTTTTAATTGAATTTTTGTTCTAATGTGCACTGTATTACACAAAATGACTTAGTGATTTGTGGATATTATGTCCTTATGTTTATGAGAATAATTATTGTCAATTCACTTGTTTTCATGATTAACTTGGTAATAATTTAAATTATTTTTCATAATTTTTTTTCTTATTTTAATTTTTTTTATTAAAATAGGTGACTGATTAATAATAATTTAAAATTTGTATATATTATAGTTAAATCATGAAAGCATTTATAGTGAAGTCGATGAGACGTGTAATGAGTGAGTAGAGTTCACAAATTAATTCTTACAAGTATAATTAATTAATTAGATAATCTATGCGAACTGAGAGGTAGGCGTAGTTTGTAAGCATTGATACTTTCCCTCCTGGAACCTAAATTTGCCTCATTACTTAGCTCATACAGTGAAGGTATCAATTCTATCGGAACATCATTATTTGTTTTTGTATTAATTACTAATGTAAACTGATTAATTTGCCTCATTATTTGTTTTTGTATAAATTTGCCTCATCACTTACTTATGTCTCATTAAATTCTGCTCTTCCTCCCTCCTCTTTCATCCACACTGAGAAAAAACTTAATGAGAATTAAATTTCATCACATTTTCCTTCTAAATTTATCATGCAGACCATAAGACAGTTTGGCAAGTGCATCTTGGAACATGTCTCCACCGTACACATGGTCTAGCTTGCGGTTTGAAGTTTCTTTGTTCTTCTACAGATTCACTGGTTACTATTTTCTTTGGCTTGAGGCATGCTGTAAAACTATTACAATATTCTGATTATGTTTCATTTTAATCAACACTCATTTGGACTGGAAAACAACATTTTGTTTGCTTCTTCTTGTGCAACAAATGAAGGGTTTGTACTCATTTACATTTTGGTTGCTGGAAGGGTTTGTGGGCATATTTCGTATCTCTTAATTCATCATTCCTATTAATGAAATTTGGTTTCCATATAACCCGTAGAGAGAATTAAAAATGGAAGAAAATAATATATAACCAATCTTATATCAAAGAATTATATATATATTATTTTAAAAATAAGATAGTGATTAATGATTGTATAGTATTATGTATATTTTAAAGAAAATATGTGATTATTGTTGTAGTAGATATTGTTAAGGAAAAAGATTTTGAAGAAAAGCATGAAAATATGTCACATAATATATCTTTTATATTAATTTAGATTGTGAAAAACTTGATTAGTATTATTCTTGGTAAATATTTTGCATATATTTCACATTTTGAAACACTTTAATTAGCTAACTAGTAAAATTTTATTATGTTTTAATATATAAACTCTCAAATGTAATTACATTCTTAATTTTAATATAATGATTTTTAATATTCTCAATTGATGAATTTATTATAATTTATATTAAAATATTAGCTTAATCGAGAAATATATAGTCAAAGTTTAAGTTGAGATAATAGACATTATTTGTCTCAGTCCTCAATCTTTTATAAGACCGTGACCTAATGGTATGTCTATGGCTCGGTCTTATAAAAGATCGAAACCATATGATATGTTTATGAACTTGGTCTTATAAAAGACCGAGACCATATGGTATGTCTATAGCCTTGATATTTTGTAAGACTGAAATCAAATAATATGTCTATGGTCTCGATCTTTTATAAGACCGTGACTAAATGATGTCTATGGTCTCGATTTTTTATAAGATCGTGATTAAATAATATATCTATGGTCTTAATCTTTATAAGATCGTGACTAAATGATATGTTTATGGTCTTGGTTAAAACCGAGACCATATGTAACAGTTTATGATATCTTTCATTTAGGTCAGTTTTTAAAATGATTATCGTATACATACGATCACGATTAAAGTTTGAGATCATATATCAATTTTGTAGTAGTAATCTCTTAAACAATCTTACTAGTTAGCGAGACTTTGGTTAAGAGAAGAAAAATTGGTTAAAATAACAAGGAAAATAATAATACTAGAAATAAATATATCGAAGGATTTGCTCTAATGGTGGAAGAAATTTGAGGAAAAGGGACAATATATGCACTCCCGGTAGTGATGGGTGGTCAATAAGTAGCAATGCAGTGAGATTTGGACAATGATGGGGTTGAGCAATAACACATGTGGAGTTTGAGTAGTGGCATTAGTTATAGGTAGGGTTGGAAAGGTGGGTGGGAATGGAGGTTAGGGGTGGCAGCCAAAAAAGTTGAAGAAGAGCTTTAGGGTTCCTTTAAAGAAAAGTTGGACATTTTCACTTTGAAGCCAAATTTAGTCCGAATTTAGGATCCTATTAGTTTGTAACTTCTTGATATGCCATGACAAATTTTTTCAATCATATGCCATGACATTTAAGTGAAGGTATTTTAATTTTTATTTATCTTTTCAACTAATAAAAAATAATAAAGTAAAAATGCGAACTATTCAATTCACTTTTATCGAGTATATTTTCATTAATTTTCTTTTACTTTACACGTGTTCTTTTTCCAATCCTTGTTTTACTATTTCTTTTTATTTTATTTGAACCTATTAAAAATTCCTTTGAGAACAAAAAAAAATACTTTCATTTAATTGTTCGGCACATGACAAATAATGCAAAAGACAAAAAAAAAAATAATAAATAACAAGCCAAATTTTTTAAAAAATAAAACTTATTTAAAGACCTAGAATATATATTATTCAAATCTTAGTTATGAATTTATATATTTAAATTATATTAAAAAAACAACAATAGCAAGTACAAAATAAAATATAAAAAAAATCACATACACAAAAAAACAAGAATTGAAGTTGCAACGAAAAATCCATTATGTTAGTCCAAAAGAAGTAATCAATTTGCTAAGAATCTAACTATTCAATCAACTCAAAACACAAATTGTTAATTACATCCAAAATTTACTTTTCCCAAATACAATATCACACTTTAAAAGTCTGCGTAGTGAACCAAACCTAATAACCCTCTTTAATCAAAACTAATTGATTTCTTTGTATCTTGGCTTAATAACTTCTTACACCTACACTAATATTAGTATGCCAATATAAATTGTTACTATGCCTATAATGTAGTTTGAAAAAACTATGGGCCTATAATTACAAAATAGCCCATTAAGAAACTTAATTGAACGAATACTTTTTGGACATATTCCAATAAAATTATAAGCCAATCAAATGTAAATGGCTCTTAAGGTTCAAGTTCAGTCGGGCCTTAATAGTATCAGTTTCTTGTGATTTGTATTTACATTATTGTTATTGAGGGTTCTGTCCTATTGAAAACTCAGTAATTTTCTAGAGTTTGAAACACAATTTTTTTATGGTTTTTTTAAGCTCATGAAGGTCTTGTTGACTCCATTGACGTGCATCACGGGGCTTGGTCGAGGTCCTTAGCAAGGACTTAATGATGTCAACGAAGGTCAGCTAAGATATGCTCCACTAGGTACGTTGGCAACTATAAACCTCATTAGGTGGTTGGCGAGGATTCAAGAGGTTAGATTTTGTTTGTAAATTTACCTCTTTTCTTTGTCTTTCTTAGCCATAATTTTAGGGGAAAACTCTGCCTTGGCTCCAAACTTCTAAGTGTCAGATCTAGAAAACATTATATCACATATAGGACATAGGACAACAAAGATATTATCTCTCATATTTCCAAACACTTGGTTGAATATAAAAAAATGTAAGAACAAGTGAGGTGTTGTTCAGAGATAGAATGCATGATTTTTTAGTGAAGAGTCATATCATTTAAAGAGTTTCCCTAAGTGTTGTTTTGTCATTTTTTTTAATTGAATATTGTGAGGTCGTAATAGTTATAATAAGTGAGAAACCTATATAAGTGAAGAGCTTATGTGAAAGCATTCTTGGAGTTTTTGAACCATTGGTAGTTAATCATATTGAGTGGTAATAGAGCTCTGAAGACGAGTTAGGATCTAATTGAATCAGGTGATGTTTTGATAGCATTGATAACTTAAGTGTAGTTGAGCGTAGTGCTCCAAATGATATATATATATATATATTCATTGTATATTACTTTAGATTATGAATTGTCAATTCTTAATGAATTATTTGATGTTAATGGTTGTTGTGCAACATGTGGATGTTTCCACAAAGGTGTTGGATCATATGTGTTTCATCACGTTATATGTAGTGCTATGTATATATGTAGTGATAATGTAATTATCATTTATCAAATTTGTTTATACATAAGAAATCTTTAAGTAATTAAAATTATTTTATAACTTTCATTGTATACTATCAGTGAGTATTAACACGATTAAAACACCTAAATATATGTGATTAAATTGTATAAGTGATAAGTAAATTAAGAACTAAGGTTGTCATACCCACGAGGATGGGTAATGATATCTACTTTTAATTATTAGCTCATTAGTAAGTTAATTAAAATTAGTAAAAGAGATTTTTTGATTTTATAAACTTAAAATTCAACTTATACCCTAAAGATTAATAAATATAAAAACAAAATATAATGATTACAATAAATATATGAATAACAGAATATTGAAGATCATTTTCAACCACTAATATATATTACAAATCAATAAAAACATATCATAATCTCTTATTCTTTGATTATACAAATTTGGAGAAATTCACATTCACGAAAGTTTTCACATTTTATTACATATATGTTGAATTAAATAAGCTTTTAATTCGACTTTTTCTAATAAATAACCTAGAATAAGCCTTTTACATTTAATCTATTAAAATGATTTAATTTTAAGAAAGAAATTGAATCAAGGTTAAACACACAAACTCGGTTTAATTATTTTAAGTTTTAATTCACTTTGTAAGCAATTTATTGCTAATTATTTAAATTAATTAAGAGATTAAGTATTTAATCAACTAAATTGATTAAAAATAAATTAATCTGATTATTCAATTGTACACTTGAACAATAAAAAATTTATACAAAGATTAAAATTGGGAATCAATACATAATGAGGAAGAATAAATTAACATACCATTACAAATCCTATTAAATATTGTAATTTATATTTAGGATTTTAAAATCACGCCAAACAATTATAAAATTAGTTACACATAAAAAATAATAAATTAAAAATATTATTTATGATAAAAATAAAAAAAAGAAAAAAAATCTTAGAATTGTAGCCTTTAATTCTGATATTCAATTTCTTTGATTGTTTATTGAAACTTCTCGTAAATATTTATTTTTAATTTTATTCTATAAATCTTATATTATTGTTATTATTTTAATTTTTATACAATTTTGATATTGATTGTATTTTATGAGATGCTATTTTATATTTATATTAAGAAAAATTAATCATTTTTAGAGTTAAAATAGGATTATTGGATCTCAAATTATGTTAATTTGTTACGTTAGGAAGGATATATTACGTTAGGAAGGAGGCATGATTAGAATTGGATATAAGGGTGACACTTGGCAGCGTTGGAGATAGGGAGAGATGGTGATAATTTATTTTTTGACACGTGGCTATCAATGTGACACGATGGTTTCCTAACTAAATCCATCATTTTTTTAGTATATCCTGTCAATTAAAAATTATAAAAATTCATAATCATCTCAAAAAAAATCTAAAAAAATTTGAAAGATAAATATTTTTCAATAAATAATTTTAATTCGTTATAATAATAAAAAAATAAAAGAGTATGAATCATGGAGTAAAAAAGTAAAAAACCTATAAACAATATTAATATAATATCATTTATGTTAATAGAATATTGTCAAATTTTACTATTTTAGATCTAAAAAATTATTATTGATTTTTTTTCTTTTATTTTTTCTATCACTTGTTTTTTTTTTAGAAATACGATCATTTTTATAATTTTTTTAACTTGTCCTATTATATATATATAATAGTAGTTATTTTCTATATGTTGACATTTAATCAATTATAGCGTAATTTAAGGAACAAATACAAACAAGTAACTTATGTAGACTCAAACTAATTCTCTAGAAGGGTTGTTCTTAAAAGATCAACAATATTAAAGGTATGACAATTTAGCCAAAAAGTTAATCTCATTACCTTAATTATTTTTCAAGAAATATATTTAGCATTTGTCTTGATAAAATTAAAAAAAAAATTCTAACAACCAATTCTTATTCATTAAAAGTATAGCAGAGTTCCAAGAAATTAACAAAAAAATTCACAAATTTATTCTTATAAATTATTTTATCACTAATTTATCTATTATGCACCCAAGTTTCGTGCAAATATATCATAAAGTTACTTTCACTTAGGAACAAAGGTTAATACTCTATCAAAATCATCATAATTTTTGACCTAATATTATTTAGTTAATTTCATCATCAATGTTACAAAATAAATAGAGAACATGTGATTGTTTCCAAACAGCTCTATTAATCCTAATTATTCTAAGGAGTGTAATAAATAAATTCTAAAAATGAAAAATAACATGCTACCTAGAGCATACTAATCCTAAAAGGTGTATATTCTAAAAATACTCATGTGCAAAATCGGTATCGCCGATCCTGCTAATACTTTGGTTTTATATTTATAAAACTCTCGCAAGTACACGAATCATTTCATAGAAAATGATAAGTATACTCCCAAGGTTGATCTAAGGAAGGAATGTATGTGGTTTTTAATTTATTATTCAAACCTTTAAAAATGAAATTAAATCCTAAACATCCTGTCACGATATTTGGGTTTTTTTGTGTTTCTAATCTAATAACATAAAAATAAACATAGATACAGATTCAATAAATATTGATGCAAATTTTATCATTTATAATAGTGAAGTATTTATGGATATAATAACTAAATGAATTATACTTCCTCATATTATTTAGGTTATTAAAGATATAAATTGATATTTATTGATTCTCTCTTTTTTATATGAATACCACATTTGGTGAGGTTAGATATTATTTGTTAACTAAACAAATCAATTAACACCTATGGGTGGGGTTGATAACCAATTTGGTTAATTAAATTAATTCTTTTTTCTAAGAGATTGAAAATGAACTATTTAAATGTCACCTTTGGTGGGGTTAGATAGTTTAAACTTTATTCAAGGTGTCCAAATTAAACCTAAGAATTTAATTATCCGAGTACTAACTTTCAAGTTTTAAAACTACTACTGAAAACATGTTATCAATACATTTTCAGATAATAATTCTTATAAAAACATGGGCGTAGGTGCGCGCAGATGGGCGCAGGTGCACGCGAAATAGAGTAGGGATGCGCGTGGCTCGCGCGGAATGGAGAGCAGGCGTGCGCATTGTTGGGTGTGCTGCTCACGTTTTCCTCCTTTTTGGCCTTTTTGACTCATTGTGTCCAATTTTTTCATATTTGTTGACTTTTCCTCATTTATTTTATGAATATATTTGTGATGTATTGCCTCCAGTATTCCTCTTTGAGTCTTTAAGTTACGTTTTTAAGCAAAAATATCTAAAAAACAATAAAAATACCCGTGATTCCGAAAAGATAGATTTATATAAATATATATTTTTAATCAATTAATTTGCATAAAATCATGGCAATTCTAGTACTTTTTGAGCACTCATCAAACACTAAACTAATAAACCATAAAAAAAAAATATATATATATATATAAAGTTAGTGACATGTTCTCCCTATACCTCAATATAAGCACGCATGCGTAAAAGGAGTAAAAAACAAATTTGGTAGGTTGTCTCCCAGAAAGAGCTTGGTTTAACATCCTTTGCATGACTATGTCTTTTTTTTATCATCCACTGTCATTAAAAAGCTCAAAGTGTGTGATGTCGAGCTTTCGAGCTACTAGACACTTTATCCCCTACACATATCTCTATCTTATCCTTAAGCTTTTCCTTGGTAAGAAAAATTACCATAAGGTACTTTGTTTTACCAAAATTCCTCTTTAATATTTTTCATAAGAGGTATGTTGATTTGTACCTTATGGAAAGTCTCCAAATTTTATTTTGCATGATTATGCTTTGGTGAATTGCTAAACTTGTTAGAGAAAGAAAAGCAGAATCATAAGTAAAAAAAGAAAGGTTCGAATACTACCTTCGGTGTCACATTGAATTCTTGGTGAGAGTTAGTCATTTTCTCCTCATTAGTCTTTTCTTTGAATACATCATTTTTAGGGATTTTTTTTAGGCTCTTCTAATTGATTACCACTATCCATAATGGTATTGATGCTTTCTCTAGATTTAACATCTATTTGGGAGAACAAATGCTTGTACTTCTAGTCTTTCCCTTACTATGATCAATTGGATAATTTAAGGCTCAAGGTTTTTGATGGCAACATTTGTAGTCATAATAGTTATAAAGTCCACTAGACTTACCTTGATTGGATGAAGAGGGGTTTGACATTGGAAATGGAAAGTAAGATGTGATGTTGAACATTTCTACTGAATTCCTTGTTGAAATTTGGTTTACTTGTATCTTAAAATTTTTTCTTGAAATTTTCTGTTCTTTGATAACTTGATATGTTTGGTTATCTTGTTAAAATTTTAAAGTATTAGTAGTGATGGTATTCACTGAATCCTTAAAAAACTTACCTTGAGTGGTTAAAGTTGATTGTGGCATTAAGAATGAAAAATTAGATATGATGTTGAAACTTTCTGATGGATTCCTATATGAATAGTTTGGGTATTGATGATCTCACCATCTTACATTATACATGTTAGAATATAGATCATACTTAAGCTTCTGGCTTTCAAATCCACTTATAGCATTAGCATAGTCCCAGTTGTCTTTTTGATGCGTATGGTGTAGCAAATCCATTCAATGTAGGATATGATGCATCCATATGCATATTCATGTTCCCTTAATATTCAACGCTTCAAGAAAAAATAGTACTCATAGATAAATAGATAAAAAAAATAAAATAAAAATAAACTATATTAGCTCGTTAATAAGTTAATTAAATTTAATAAAAGGAGAATTTTGGTTTAATAAACTAAAAATTAAATTTATATAGTAAAGATTAATAAATATAAAAATAAAATATAAAGATTATAATAAAAATATGAATAACAGAACGGTTGCATGATCATTCTCTACCATTAGCATTTATTGTAAATCAATAAAAACATATCCTAATATCCTATTCTTTGATTATACTAACTTAGATAAATTCACAAGTGTGAAAGTCTCCACCTTTTCTTACATATTTCTTGAATTAAACAAACTCTTAATTCAAACTCTTTCTAATAGACAACATAAAATAAGCTTTCTAATTTAATCTATCAAAAATATTCAATTTTAATAAGTAAATTGAATCAAGATTAAATACATAAACTTAATTTAATTATCTTGAGTATTAATTCTCATTAGAAGTAATTTATTATTAATTATTTAAACTGATCAAGTTGTTATGTATCTAATCAACTAACTTTGTTAATAATAAATTAATCTGATTATTCATTTGTACATTTGAATAATTAAGAAAATTCATACAAATATTAAAATTGAGAATCAATACTTAATAAAGAATAGATTAATATAATATTACAAATTTTATTAAATATTGCAATCAATATCTAGGGTTTTAAAATCACTTACAATCAATTATAAAATTAGCTACTAATAAAAAATAATAAATAAATAATATTATTCATGATAAAAATAAAAGAAGGAAGAAAAAATCTTAAGATTTTTTATTTTTAATTCTTTTGATAATCTTTTGAATCTTTTTCTGAATTCTTACCTCAATCGTTATTCTATAAATTATGTATTTTTTTGATTTTTTTTTTCTTAATTTTCATATAATTTTAATATTTATTGTATTTTATGAAATATTATTGAAAAAATTGATATAATCAATTATCAAATTATGATATTTGTGGTGCGTATTTTGTTAGCATAAGCGTTTTTCTCAACATGTGTCTAGAGATTTGTTAAGTCATTATTTTTTAACTAGATTAAAGTTCATGTGTGTAATTATTATATATTTTATTAGACTCTGTGTATAAATGGTGAATTGAATACGCATGTTATTGTTAATATTTATTTAGCAATTTTATTTACTTAATTTATATTTTGAGTTCATGCTTAACTAAATTGAAATAAAGCCCCAAACAAAAAAGAAATAAAAAGGTTGCAAAAATTATGTAATTATGTAGTTAAATATTAATAATATCTTTTTTAATAGGGCAATAAATGAAGATGTTTAAATGTAACGGACACTTGATTCTTAATTTTTTTTTATTTTTTTTCAAATAAAAGTATTTGGGTGAATTACCATATAAATTCTTTAAATTAAATTATTTATATTATTTAATCATTCAGATTATAAATAATATCAAATTTAATTATTTTAATAATTTTTTATTTAAAATATTATTATTTTTTATCAAATAATTAAAACGTGATTAAAATATAAATTTTTAAAATTATATCATATTTTTACAATGTAGAGAAATATGTTATTAATATATATATTGGAGATAAAATTAAAAAGTAAATTAAGAACTGTTAACTTCTTAATTCAAGGAGTAAAACAAGAACCTTAATTTAATGAGTAAATTAATGACCTTAATTTAAGGAATAAATTAAGGAGTAAATCAAGGAATTATCATCCTTAATTTAAGGAGTAATTCAAGGAGTAAAAAAAGAAATCCTTAATTCATAGAGTAAATCAAGGAATGTTTAAATCAAGGAGTAAATCTCGTTATATATAGCTATAGAATTGAAATGAAAATAAAAAAGAAACAATACAACTTTGAAAGAGCTTGTTTTATTTGGCAAGGCCTTTGGCTTTGGCGTTTTCAACTCAAATTTTCAACATGGTATCAGAGCAAGTCGATCTTCTTGAAAAAGAATTGTTATTCCTATGCTCAAAGTGCATTTGGTACTCTATCAGAGCGATTTCTTATTCTATTTGTTTTTTTTTCAAACCAAATTTCTTGGCGATGATTGATTAAATCTCTCCTACAGTTTCTATCTGCCCGATTTGGAGGAGAAGTATTATGGTAAAAGGAAAGGTCCCACATTGAAACCAAGCTCTTGGCGATGATGGATTAAATCTCTCCTACTGTTTCTACCGACTTGATGTGGAGGAGGAGTATTGTGGTAAAAGGAAATGTCCCACATTGAAACCAAGTTCTTGGCGATGATGGATTAAATCCCTCTTACAGCTTCTACCTCCTCGATGTGGAGGAGTATTGTGGTAAAAGGAAAGGTCCCACATTGAAACCAAGCTCTTGACGATGATGGATTAAATCTCTCCTGTAGCTCCTACCTGCCCGATATGCAGGGAAAGTATTGTTGTAAAAGGAAAGGTTCCACATCGACAACAATAATTTATTTATTTTTTAATTTTTTTTTGCTATCGAAATCAGCATTTTTGTTAGTTTTACCTTTGCTGTGTTCTCATCAGTTTCAATGACTTCTGTGCAAGCTTAGATCCATAAACCTTATGGATCCAGCTTGAGGGGGAGTATTGGAGATAAAATTAAGAAGTAAATTAAGGAGTGTTAACTTCTTAATTCAAGGAGTAAAATAAGAACCTTAATTTAAGGAGTAAATTAAGGAGTATCAATAACCTTAATTTAAGGAGTAAATTAAAGAGTAAATCAAGAACCTTAATTTAAGGAATAAATCAAGGAATTATCACCCTTAATTTAAGGAGTAATTTAAGAAGTAAAATAAGGAATTCTTAATTCATAGAGTAAATCAAATAATGTTTAAATCAAGGAGTAAATCTACTTATATATAACTATAGAATTGTAATGAAAATATGAAAGAAATAATACAATTTTGATAGAGCTTGTTTTATTTGGCAAGACTTTTAGGTCTTGGCATTTGATCTTCGCGTTTTCAACTCAAATTTTCAACAATATATATATTTGATAATCAAAACTTGAAAACAAAATGCAGAATATGATAATGAATTCCATCGATAATCTAAGATGTAACTTCCCTAAACAGCAAACAATTTCATGTCATGGTTTTTGGATGCAAGAACGTTTCATTCCAACACTCTATCGTAACTGCTCCGGCTGAGAGCCTATAACACTGATGGAATTCATATTTTACGTTCCACTAATATCAATGTCACATACTCTTAATTTATGAGCAGGAGATGACTGTGTGTCAATTGATGACGACAGTAAACAGATTTTCATCACTAATGTTACTTGTGGACCTGGAGATGGCATTAGGGTTGGAAGCCTCAGAAAGTACCCAAATGAAGAACCTGTTCAATGAGTAACACTCTTGAAAGATATACCTCAATTTTATACAAATAAATTTTAAAGTATAATATTTATAAAATTATAGACATTAATATATAAAATATAATTATATCATATTTAAATTTTAAATTTTTAATACTCAATATATAAATAAAACTTAATAATTTAAATATATTTTTTACTATAATATATATATATAATATTATTATTTAATATAAATCCTAAATCACGTGATTGAGTAGAAATTACAAATACCAATTTGATATATAACGGGAATGAAGGTACTATTTCATCTCAATGTAAGAAAGTAAAGCCAGTCATACAAAATCCAATTCTGTGACCCAACCTGCAAAGTAAGACATTAGTTGCATATTTCAAAGTACTTGCTTATTTTTTTCGTACAAAACTTAATTTCTGTCCTCAAAATATCCTAGACATGAATAATTATACTAAGGAAAATATAAATGTTTTTATTTTACATAAGGTCAGAACATTTAGAAGCATCAATTTTCTTAAATGTAAAAAATAATCATTTTGAAACATGATAATAAATTAAATGAACTATGTAACGTGATATTTATATATATATATTTCTAAATTTGCTTAATGTGAAATTTCTTTATGAAAATTTTAGAAATAATAATGAAAAAATATATATAATACATTTGTTAAAAGTAGATAGTAAACAATTTTCTTAATAGCTTAGAATGAAAGAAACATCATAAAATTAAATAATTAATGCCACCCGCTTGAAATTCTTTTGTTAGAAGTATTTGACCCAATTTTGGAAGAAAGATTTATCTCTTATCATATGTTTAGAACAACCACTTTTGAAGTACAACACCAAGATGCTTGTGCTTTTAAATCAATGTGAATAACATTATAATTTAGGTTAAAAGATCAATTACAACTAACCTTTTAAAATTTGTACTCTTCTAAAAATAGAACTACCTCATTCTACAACACCAAGGCATCATAATAAGAGAAATAGATTAATTTTGACATAAAATTTTTTTTAATCATTTTTAGAAGTCCTTCTCTTAGAAGGAGCAAGAAAGAGGAATTTACAAGAATAATCATCAAAAAGAAGAGACAATGACTCACACCTAATGAGGAATAGATATGATGCATATTCAATTTAACATCCGTTACACGAACAAATTGAGAGGGAGAAAGAGAAGTTGGTAACTTGTTCATAAATGTAGTCAAGACCTCTAATGTCATTATGAGATTTTTCAATCTTTAACATCTCATCAAGTCGTTGTGCTCTAAGAGACAACTTTTGAATGATACCTCTAATTTCTTCAAATTTCATTTCAACTTATCATTAGTAAACTAAGAGGGATTCAACCATCTTAGCTTTTTTCATCTCAGTTTTAGGTCTCTCTTTGAGATTAATAATCTCAACACCCCTATCGTCCAACATGGATTCGAGAAAAGCTTTTTCATTCTCAAGAATAAATACCTTATACTCCAACTGAGTGGCCTCCATGAACTTGTTCAATGCAAAAAATGATATTTTTAATTCTTCATATTGTATAGACTTCTCAAGCTCACCGATATGAGTCTCATTATCCTGTAGCAGAATATGGAAAGACTTGATGTGATTATCCAATCTCTACCTTATGTCACTGATGGCTTTCTCTCCTTCAATGGTAACATTACACATATGATTAGAGAGATCCAACGGATCTTTGTCCTTTTCTTTTTGGATGTGGTCAATCTTTATCATCACCTTCTTTAACTTCAAGTGTTCATAGACTAATTGATCATATGTTTCTTGCATGGAGTTCTTAATCACTTTCAATATCAGCCTTATACATTGACTTGCTAAACATCATTTCAAAATGAAAAACCATTAACACAAAACACCCAGAAGTACCAACTTTAGAACCTGAGACCTATCTTCCATCACACTATAGAAAACAACTTTGTACTTGCATTCGAGGTAGGTTCATGCCTCTTAAGAACTTTTGCATTATGACAAACACTTAGCTTCACTAGTTGACACTGACCTAAGGATAGCATACGACCCTCTATAATTCTATTCACTTGAACAAAGCTCTTCTTAATTCTAATCATTGAAAGTCTTTGGCTCCACCATGCTAACGTTGAGAGTTCGATAAGGACAATTCCATCCATTTTCAATAAGGAACAAATATCATCATCATACAATCTCAGATAAGAACACATCTGAGATCTCTAATAGACATAACATATGCTATTGAACTAAGGAGGTCTACGAACAACTCCTTTTACACCAGAAGTCATTTTAGAGTTATGAGAGAGAAACACACATGAGAGAGAAGAAAAAATCAACATCAGAGCATTTAAGCCCAACAAGGTTTTCCTATTTTGATACAAATTGAAAATTTTATGGACTTGGTGCACAACCATAAAAAGGTGATACAAACACCTTGGGACTCATCCCTACCTCACAAGCAACAAAAATAGGCAAATCTATAAAATATATAGGAAGATAAAAGGAAAAAAAACAATTATTTCACAATAGTAAAAGGATATATATATATATATATATCATGACATCATAGAAACCATAAATATCATGGCATCAATAACATGTAATTAGAAACAAAGTAGTATGAAAAGAAAGCTTTTGGATTAAATCCTTATTATACTAACTTATGATGTGATCACCATGCATAACAATATAACGTGGTAAACCCACATAGGATGCATATTGATAAATTCTATTTTATACATATTTTTATGTATTAATTTCATTATATATATATATAATATAATGAGTAAAATATATATATATTTTATATTATTGGAAAATATTCTGGATTTTTATTTATTGTTTATGACTTTTATTTGATAGGTCGATTAACTTAGAAAGAAAGTTTATGTATTTAGAAAACTATCAGAACTTATCTCTCTTGTTGACCATTACAGCTTATTTCTATCATAACTTATCCCTTCTTTTGACTATCATATCGTATCCCTCATTTTTGACACGTGGTGCACACTTATTTTATCTCAACCAGAATATCAACAATCCTATTTACATTATGATTCAATTTTTCTCTCTTTTAAATAAAAAATAATACCACATAAAATAAAGAAAGTATTAGAATTAATAAAATCAACACTATAATTGCAACAAAGAATAAGATAGATCAAAGAGCACACTAGGAAAACTTTTCGAGAAGAGTTTAGAGATTTTTAAAAGCTTTTACTAATCCTCTTCTCTTTAGTTTTCATGATAATAATGTTGATTCTTATGAAATCTAGCTAGTTTAATAATGTGATTGTATGCAATTTCAAGTCCTAAATTATGGTTTAATTATTTTTAAAATCATAATAATTTTAGTTTTAATTCTTAATTTTTGATGTGTTTAGTTCTATGTTTGAATGCTAAAAATATGCATGTAATTAAAGTAATTAACTAGTTTGTTATATGAATATGTTTATATCTAGTGTAAGATGTTAGTATGTAACTGCAAATATTCTTATTCAAAGTGATACATTGTGACTATTGTCACAAGTATAGGTGAATACCTCCACTAAAAGTTAAACAATTGTTATAATTTTAACTAGTTTAGTTATCATCTTTTTATATCTTAATAGAATAAATGAATTAAATCTAGAAAAACACCTCTTGATTGTTCAGAATTTAAGTTGTTTAATAAATAGAACTTTAATTAATTAAACTATAAGAAAGGACAAAAAAATTTAAGCGGACTTATACTTCTAAAACTAAAGTTAAGAATTCAAAAAAATGATTTTTATATTATAAAAGTGATTTACAACTTAAAAAAATAATTTTCATTTATGACATATTTAATTAAATTATAGGATATTGGTGAGTATATTCCCATGATCACATGTCACTCGTAACTTTTGTACAATTTACATTTATATTTTATTCAAAAAAAAACTTTTTTTATTAATTTTAATTAACTTACTAACGAACTATCAATTAGGAGTAAATATTGTTACTAATCCTCATGTGTACAACAACCTTAGTTCTTAAAATTACTTATTACTTATACACGATCACATATACTTGCATGTTCCAAATCGTATCACACACTATGTGGTAACATCCACTGGTTGCCTAACTCGCCAAAGGAATTCACTATTCAAAGTAAATCAACAGTTCACAACCTAAAGACAATATTAACTAATATCTTTATTAGTGGCTTGAGTTGCCTCATCTACTGTCTCCATAGAAATGAAATCCAATCTATGAATTTGGCTCACCTATGGATCCTTACCACCATGTGATGTGGTACAATTAAAAATGGCTTAATATTTCATACAAACTAAGGTAAGGGCAATCCCATATATATGTACCTAATTACAACTACATCTTTATGTTAATCAATTTATAATTAACCCAACAAAACACGTTTTTAAATAATTCAACATATCACCAATAATAAACCACACTCAAATAATTGATTACACAAATTTTGAAAATAATTTTGACTTAAAATCCCAAGTTTGCAAAATGTAAGGTTTTCCACGGTTTCTAATCAATTTCAAAAACTCCAAAAGGGATGTATTTATAGAAAACCCTTAAGCAATGTCTACCCTTGTAGAGCACCTCACCAACAACTTCTATAAGAGTAATATCCATTATGACGAGGACAATGGTCCCAATTCCTTGTTAGCATCCTTGTTGATTATTTGGTTGACTAATCGACAAGCACTTTAACGAGCTCCAAAACTAGCCATTTTGTTTGAACAAAATTTCCAAAGTATTTTTCATAAATACCCACAAACAATAAAAACAACCCAATGCACACACACAAACTAAACATGCCAACTACATACTCCCAACCTCTATGGGTTTGGCCTTGTGTACTCTAGGCATTGGAAGATGCAACACGGAAATTTTCTAGGGTAAGGACTAGTCTAAAAGTTGATGGCTTTGGTAGGCACTCCAGGATGATTTGGAGCATGTTTTCCATCAAGTCTAGATAGGCGTGATGAAGCTAGTTGATTAATCTAGGACCTATCTTAAAAGTCTAGAAAGTCAAGTTGGTAACAGTAGTAGACTAGATGAATGTGAGGCTTTCTTTTTAGAAAATCTTACTACTCCTCTATCTATTTTCAAAGACCTATGTAAATTTCATACATATTGAGAACTTGAAAAAAAACTTTGAGAGTCTTACAATTGTTTGATTTTTTATCTGAGTAGAACAAATTTTTTCCCTACAAACTATGCTAGATGTTGATGTTGATTTTCATCAACATTAGGTAAGACTATCCTTCGTCAATCTACGAGATGAATAAACCATTATGACTTCAGACCACTATGTAGAGAGGTGGTCTTTGGCCTTTTGATGCCTAAGTCAGTACAAGATCATGAAAATTAGAGGAGATCTACGATCTCACTCTGTTTATGAGGAAAAATAGTGTTTGACTACGATTCTATATTATGCATGAGATATCATATGTAAGTTCTTATGATTATGTACATATATGTGTATATATAAGGGAAAGAGTTATCTTGATGGCTATTTCTTATCGAAATAGGATTGACTTGTTGTATCATCATTGAAATCTATCCTTGATTATCTCTTTAGAAAAATTTAGGGATAATTGTTGAGTTATTATCTCTTTATTGAGATTATTTTGTATTCATACTTATATGATAACTTAATGCTTATTGGGCTTGGCCAATAGGGCTTGCTATTTCTTGAATGGGACCACGCTTTATTCGTCACATGGAAAGCATGAAATTACACCCTATAGTAAATAATTAGATTACATTGTAATGCTAATCAAATTACATACTACTCATTATGCTATCAATTGTCAATCTTATGTACATGACACATACATCTCTTCCTAAAAGTACCATGCATTCTATTTAGTCATGACAATAAATCAAAAAATTATCTATCATGACAATGAATCAAAAAATTATCTCTAGATTAATTGTTACTCAAACTGTTCTAGAATGAAAATCATATTAAATAATATGAAATATAATCACAAAGGGTTTTAAATAATTTATTCATCTAGTTGAAAGTTAGGTTCATAAGACCCCTACAATGAGATCTAGCCTTTACATATGATGAGTGCTCAAAAAGCACTAAAATAACCATGATTTTATGCACATTAATTGATTAAAAATATATATATTTATATGTTTTATCATATATTTATATAAATTTGTCTTTTTCGGAATCACGGGTATTTTTATTGTTTTTCAGGTATTTTGGCTTAAAAATGCAACTTAAAGACTCAAAGAGGAATACTGGAAGCAATACATCACAAATATATAAATAAATAAATGGGGAAAGGTCAACAAATATGGAAAAATTGGACAAAATGGGTCAAAAAGGACAAAAATGTCAAAAAGGAGAAAATCGCGCCGCCGCACCCCAGTGCCCAGCTCCGCCCCAAGCTGCGCGCGCGGGTACTGTTCATCCGCGCGCGTCGACACCCGTTTCGCCCCATTTTTCACGTGCAGCCGCCCCATGACGTCATGCTGACGTCATCAATGACCTCAGCATTTCCATTACGCGTTTTTACATTTTTTTTTACTCATTTTTTCTGACCATCCTCACCTATAAATACCCCCTTTCCCTTCACTTCAAAACACACCTTCAACACCTTCAAAACCTCCAAATACATTCTTTTCTCTCTTTCTTTCTCTCTTTTTAGTTTTCTTTAGTTTTTCTTAGTTTTTAGTTAATTTCTCTTAGTTTTAGAGTTCTTCCCTTTTTGGGAAGAACTAGTTATGTTTATGTAATTTATTAGCTTTTTGATTCAATAAATGGAAGTGCAAATTCCGCTTGGAGTTTTTCCAGCAACGGGAATAGCGTCGAAGTTCTGTAAGGATTTTATTTTCTTTACAGTTATTTTTATGCTTTATTCTTACATGTTATATTTAATTTGTCTGTTGTGAAATTTAACTGTGTTGGCTGTTTAGTAAACATGATGTAATAATAACGTTGTTATGCTTGCGAAATATTAAATAGGTAAAAATCTCTAAAATGGATTGATTTTATTTTTATTCATGATTTTATATTAAGAATGTTAGAGAGAAATATATTATTTTTCATTACAAACTTAAACCTGAAAATTAGATTTTAAGGTTTAGTTATCCGGTCTGATTTAGAGTAGTGCTCTTTTATTTGATGGTACAATCGCCCGGTAGTTAGAGTGAAGCTCTATTTCAAAAGTTTTTATAAGAATTATTATCTGAAAATGTATTGACGACATGTTTTCGGTAGTGGTTTTAAAACTTGAAAGTTAGTACTCGGATAACTAAATTCTTAGGTTTAATTTGGACACCTTGAATAAAGTTTAAACTGTCTAACCCCACCAAAGGTGGCATTTAAATGGTTCATTTTCAATCTCTTAGAAAAAGGAATTAATTTAATTAAGCATATTAGTTATCAACCCCACCCATAGGTGTTAATTGATTTGTTTAGTTAACAAAGAATATCTAACCCCACCAAAGGTGGTATTCATACAAAAAAGGGAGAATCAATAAATATCAATTCATATCTTTAATAACCTAAATAATATGAGCAAGCATAATTAACTTAGTTATTATATCCATAAATACTCTGCCATTATAAATGATAAAATTTGCATGAATGTTTATTGAATCTATGTTTAATTTTATGTAAGTAGATTAAAAACACAAAACCCCAAAATATCGTGACAGGATGTTTAGGATTTAATTTCGTTTTTAAAAGTTTGAATAATAAATTAAAAACCACACACATTCCTTCCTTAGATCGACCTTGGGAGTATACTTATCATTTTCTTCGAAATGATTCGTGCACTTGCGAGAGTTTTATAAATATTAAAACCAAAGTATTGGCAAGAATCGGCGATGCCGGTTTTCGCTCATCAACATATCTTAATAAAATTCATAAATTCAATGTACAAGATAATGAAAATTGATAAAAGATGAAGAAAGAATAGAATATAATTAATCACTTGGCTTGTACTAGTTGTGTCTTCAATCTCCTCTAATCTCATTGCTCTTTTTACTTTTGATGTGTAGATCTTCTCTTTGCTAAGAGGACTATATTTCTTTCTAAATTCTGTATTGATCTTGTTAATTATGTGTTGAATTATGAATTTTATAATGTTTAAATAGGTTGAAATAGGTCCTGCTTAGTTCTGAAATCGTATTAGCTTTGATATAACAGTTGAGATTGAAAGTTGATCATGTTTTCTTTGTTTGATGTCTTTTCACCTACATTAATATAATTAACATAATATAGACCTTTTGAACAACATTTATCTCAAAACAAGACAAATAGTTAGCTTGAAGTGGCTCAATAAACCTATATGTTCCATAGATGAAGCATGTGCATATGTAATCTTTCTTTTACTAAGATCCCTAACATAGCTCATCTATCATATTAACTTGTTTACATTCTTTTAAAATTCATTAAAATTAGAGAATTCATATAATTCCTATGTACTATTTTCAAGATACTAAAATCTATTAACACATTTAAATGAGTGATTTGACTAAAAATCTTAGCTCTTCACCAAACGTTACAATAAATGTCACGACTCTTCACTAAGAATCAATACTCTTCATCAAGAGTCGTAACATTTAATCAAGTCATGATTGTGTACAAAGGGTTGCAAAATTTTATCAAATCATAACTTTTAACCAACGGTCATAACTTTTTCAACATATGTCAAAATATTTCATGATCACATGTATGTTATATACTAACTATAGAAACACCAAAAATAATTAGTCTCTACTTAACTTTAATATTCTCTCCAACCGTAAAATAACCACATTTCATGAAGACTTGCATACTAATAAGCATGCTTCACAAAAGAAAACTTAATAAATTATAATTTTCTTACTTTTAGTGAAGCCAACAACAAAATAGAAGGAATAATTGGTGTCTTAAGATTGTTGGAAAAAAATTCTTAAATTTATTATCGATCTCCATAATTTTCAAGTCAAATATCAAAGTTTTCAAATGTGATAATGTAAAATTATATTAAATAATATGATATTTGAACTTGACTTTAAGGCACGACTTTAAGATGTTATCCTTAAGATACCATTTGCCCTTTTCATTTTGGTGATTCACTAGGTTCTACAAATGTGCCTCTAGAATCCAATGAAGCCTCTTATTGTCAGTGTTGCACTCAAGAAGACAACCCAAGAACATCTTTGACTTAAATTTTAAATTGCTAGGATTAGAACCCAAAAATGCAAATGTCATTTGTGTTTCATTTAATAGAATTAGAATAAACAAAAGATTTATTTAATCATTCACATTATCGTTTATTTCATTAAATAAAAATGTAAAATCTTTGATTATTCGTATATGCTTAAACTCAGCTTATAATAGTATATGTAAGATGATTGACTTTAAATAAAATAATCTAAATTTTTGTGATGAACAATTGAAATTGGGATCTTCACATTGCATCACTAATACAACCCATATCCATTTAAAATGGAGTATAATTGATCCCGTTGTTGATGTGGAGACGTTTAGTTGGTGTGACTTTGTACAATAATAGATTGTATAAGATTGAACTAGATACGATTGAAATATTATAAAGATTCATATAACCTATAACAATTTTAACATATCAATTAATGACCTTTTGCAAGATGATCTTTAGCTTGAGTGATATAACTAGCCCTTTTTTGTAACGATGAATTCACTTTGACTCTTTAAGATAATAGATAACAATTCCTTTGTTTAACATTTTAAGTGTTTTCAATTACTCACATCTCATGATATAATTATATATAATTGTTCAATATGAATCATGGATATTCAAGGATAAAAAGCAATTAATGAGGTAAAATGGAAACGTTCACGTATTAATGGATTGTGCTTTCTTAATATCACACAATTTTAGTTGTTGTAATTACTCCTATGTTGAGAGAAAATAGGATTGCAATTGCTAAAACCATTCAACTCTTATATATATGTTTAACTTAACTTTTAAAGCGAAGAGAGAGTAAAAATTTCTACACACTCAATTAAGAGAAAACACATTTGTGAGAAATTTTATGTGACATAAATTCTACAATAACATCAAATGTAGTACCATATTGGTTTTTGAAAAAAGATAATTTTTTTTAGTTAAGTTGAAACATAAAAGCTTTCCCTTGCATATATCATTGGAGTAGGATTTAAAGATTATGATATGGATAGTACAAATTTATTATATTTAAATTATGAATTAAATTAAATTATTAATATTAAAAAATTTTATATTATATACTTATACCAATATCATGACTACAACAATAAAAATATCTACAAAAATAATTTTAAAATCAAGATGAATAGCAATCAAGATAATTATTAATATTTTAAATATTAATTTTATTTATATATAAATGATAATAGGAGAAAATAATATTATATAACATTCATTTTCCCTTGAATTTATACTCATTTAAATTTAATTATAATATTTTAATAAATTATTAGTTTTTCATTATTCTAAAAGTAATACCTTTGAAAATATGTACGATTGTTCATGATCAACCATTACTCTAGCTTATTTAAAAGTAAGATTGCAATCTTTCAATAAATCAAAGTCGCAATCTTTCAATAAAATTATATTATTTCACAAAAAAAAAAAAATTGCATCCATTCAATAAGTATTTTGGAAAACAGAAATACTTATCCAATCATTGCAACTTTTTTTTATAAAAAACTATATCATTTCATTTTTAAAAAAAAATATAAAATTCCAACGCATTAAAATTACCGTAAAGAAATCCAGCGAAAGGTTTAATTTGATGTGTCGGCAAAACTGGCCCCGCAACTAGTACTAGTAGTAATCCTATCCAGTCTCTCCCTCACCGACAAGAAAGAGCAAGTTTCGGAGACTAATTTAGAGGATCTTTTGTTCATTGTGTTGGGTCATAAAAAGAGGCCCTCTTATTACACACTAAACAAAAACAAAATTAAGCCTATATATATATATATATATCATTAAATTATTATAAAATTTATAAATATATTATTTAATTATATTAAATGATAAAAATAATATTTTAATATAAATAGTAACAAAAATATAACAAAACATTATTTTTGTAATGATTATATTATATTTTTTTGATAGATTTATACTATTAATATAGAGTTTGAAAAATTTAATATTATACTTATATAATAAATTTATCATTATAATAATAAACTTATATCATTGATAATATTTTAATATTATTTTTATTATTTAATAAAATTAAATATTATTTTATAGATTAAAATTGGTTAGTTTACCTAGTTGTTAGTATGTGACAAGATCGCACTAGTCAATGCAAGAATTAAATGTAGCAGACACAAAACTCAGAAATTCAATTTAATGAGTACGTGTATAATTGCAAAGCAAGGACACATACCAGTATTTATTTTAGTAGTAGCATTTAATGCTATTGGCGTGTAAAATTATAATACATTTATTTTAAAAAAAAAATATTAGGAGAGAGAGTCATTATTATATGGGACATGGATAGTATATTTTTTTTTCCAAATTCATCAAAAATTATTAGAATTTTATCAATTATAAGCCAAAAGGGAATTACTTCTCTTAAGATTCAAACCACGTTATTTATTGTCTAACAAATAATTATTTAAAAAAAATTAATATATACCAAAAAACTTAAAATCTTGTTTTCTCGTAATATAAATAAAAAAATTTCATTAAAAATGATAGAATATAAATAAACTATAGCTTCATTTTGTACATAATTATTAAAATCTATCTAAATAGTTTGTCTCACATATATTTTATATTTTATTTAATTAAAAATCACATTTAAGTTTATTTAATTAATTTTAAAAAATTTAAAATCAATTAAATCATATCTAAAAAGAAAATATTAAAATAATTTTTTTAAAAATAATATAACTAATTTGATCACTCACCCGAATCATTATTATGATAAATATTATTTTCTTTTAAACTATATACTATTATTATAACAAATGCTCTCTAAATTTATGTGATCCATTATTTAGTGTAATTAATATCTATGATTCACAGTTGGTGCAACCAATCAAGTTGTGATTTGGATTATTCGATTTTTCTGAACCAAATTTATGGTACACAAATTATTAAAAAAATAAAATATGGTCCACAAAATCAAAAGCTTGATTGGTCTTTCCAAATCAAACCACAATTCCTTTAGGAATTTTGAGCATGATAGTTAATAATTATTTTTAGTTTTATTGTTATAGTAATTTTTGTTAATGTTATTGTATTTAAAAAAAATTAAAAGTATAAATTTTTTAATTAATCAATTATTATTAGTATTTTATTTTATAAAAATAATGTTTTTATAATATCACGACATATAACATCAAATAGGTCAAAAAGAAAAAGAATACTTTTGAAGACAAGCCAAAGCAGAGCAGTTAATTCTTGGTTTTGCACCTCTTTTACACACCGGAAGTGTACTGTACACTACTATTAGTCTATTACTATATCCCCTGTCGGCAAGAGCTCTATTTGAATTTATATACCATTATATGTTATCTTTTTAATTTTTTATTGATTTAAAAATATATATTTTAATAATCAAACTATTATAAATGAGTAAAATTTTAAAATTTAATGAATTGAATTATAAGATTTAAATATTTAAAAACTTATGTATAAAATTTTAAAAATTTAAGAATAAAAATTAAAATAAACATATACATTTAATTAAATTTTAGAACCAAAAAAACGGTATATTTTAGCCGTTAGAAGAATTTCATTTGGTTTTCTCAATTATTGTTTCTGATTTTCCACATCGATAATATTCAACTCTTTTATTTTAAAATACTATTAAAATGAATATCATGTTTTGTTCGTGGTTAAGCACTTTCATTCATCTAATTTATTTTCAAATAATTGTATTTTCATTTGGCATTTCTGATCATGACTACTAGTCTACTGCCAAAATTATTAGAGATTTTTTTATTATTAATTAGTGTGGAAACTTATCTATAAATGTTTAAAAAATAATTTAAGTTATGCTTTAGGTGAATTGTAATATCAATGCTTTAGGTGAATTTAAGTTATGCTTTACGGTTTTAGAATTTTGGATTTAGGGTTTAGGGTTTTAGGGTTTTAAGGTTTAAGGTTTAGGGTTTAGGGTTTATGGTTTTAGGATTTGGAATTTGGGGTTTAGGGTTTTGGGTTTTGGGATTTATGTTTTAAGGTTTAGGGTTTAGGGTTTAGAGATTTGGAGATTTGGGGTTTAGGGTTTTAGGGTTTAAGGTTTAGGGTTTAGGGATTTGGGGTTTAGGGTTTTAGGATTTGGAATTTGGGGTTTAGGGTTTAGGGTTTTGGGATTTATGTTTTAGGGTTTTGGGTTTTGGGTTTTGGGATTTATGTTTTAAGGTTTAGGGTTTTAGGGTTTAGGGTTTAGGGATTTGGGATTTGGGGTTTAGGATTTAGGGTTTTAGGATTTGGAATTTGGGATTTAGGGTTTAGGGTTTAGGGATTTGGGATTTATGTTTTAGGGTTTTGGGAATTATGTTTTAAGGTTTAGGGTTTTAGGGTTTAGGGTTTAGGGATTTGAGGTTTAGAGTTTAAGGTTTTAGGATTTTAAGATTTGGATTTAAGGTTTTGAAATTTTGGGTTTAGGGTTTAGGGTTTTGGAATTTTGGGTTTGAGAATTTTGGATTTAGGGTTTTGAAATTTTGGGTTTAGGGTTTAGGGTTTTGGAATTTTTGGGTTTGAGAATTTGGGATTTAAATTTAAGGTTATATTTTAGGTGATGGTAAAATTGGAAAAAAAAAGTTTAGATGGGAATGGAATAATGATTACCAAAGGTGAGAGAAGGAATTGTGATTCCTTCTCTTTTAGTAATCAGATTCCATTCCGCCCTCCATTCCGTCCAACCAAACACACAAAATGGATGGAATCGATTCTGATTCCATTCCATTCCGTCCAACCAAACGTGGGGTAAAAGCTTTTTAAATTTACTGTTGGTCTTGAATGAATACAAAGCTTTTTATTATGGATACTTGTACTAAATGTTGAATGATATATACTACAAAAATATCAAAATTAACTAAAATCATTAATTAAAAAATTACAATATTATTAGCAAATTTTCCTACCCATAAAAATATAAGTATATTAAATATAGTGAGAGAATGATGATGATTCTTAATACTCTTCCTCAAAATTGAATCCAATTTTTTGCAGTTCACATAGTTGAGAACAAAAAAATTCAAATTTTCTTACACCAAAAACTTTAATGAATAAGCTTTCAATTTCATCATTTGTCTTGATTCATCTCATCTTGATCTCTTCTTACAAAACATTCTCTCTAATAAGGTGCCAGTATACTTACACATGCTTAGTTATTGCATGAAAAATGAGATACTTTACAATACAAAATGCTTACGAGTTGTTACAATGAAATTTCATAACAAGTAAAATTAACAATGCCATCAAATCATAGCGCGATATGTGGCACACAGAATTTACTAGGTGAATCAGAACACGTCGTGCGGCAAGAGAAACCAACCCGAGTCAACTCATGTTGAGTTAGCGCCACATGGCACAATGTGATTCATAGATGCAGATGGTGTGGCACGCTAGTGGATTGTGGGGAGCAATCACGTGATGACACGTGTTTGTGTTGTTTGATCGCGCTTCAAACTTAAATTGAATGCCATGTTAACATGTGTCATGCGTTGTGTTCCTCCTCACATGCGACAATTTATGATTTATTATCCCTACTTGTGTGGTGTCTATGTGGCTTACCCAATTAGCTTATCTACTTAAGTGGTAGGCCACATGGCAATTTATGATTGATCCTGTATTAACAATTCATAAACAATCCATAAAAATTCCAAAACATTCTAGAAATTATATTTTAATATTTTAAACCCAAAAAATACTATTTATTAAATAAAATAAGTAAATATTAAGTAAAAAAATGTACTAATGACTCTACTTTTATAGAGTCATCACCGGTAAAGTGAGTATTACAATAACCAACTAACTTGTAGTTTTTATATTTTATGTAGAAAATACCATAGTCAATTGTACTATTCACATATCTAAGTATTTGGTGAATTGATTCCAAGTGAGACTTTTTTGGATTTTGCATAACAAAGAAGTCTCATTTGGAGTTAATTTGGCAAATACCAACTACATAAGAAATCCTTCACCTTCATCGGCACATATCTTGACATTTTGTTCCACAAGTAATGCAATTAACTTGCATTAAAGCATCCTAAATTTCTTCAACAAATGTTTAGCATATTTTTGTTGACAAAGAAATACCCCTTCTTGTGTACGATTAACCTCTAGACCAAGAAAATGCTTAAGTTATCAGTCAAGTTCCTTTGTTTGAAAATGAACCAATAAATTATCCTTTGTTTCAAGAATTTTTTCCTTCTCAATAATAATTATGTTTAAATCATCCATGCATGCCAACACTGGAATATCCAAGTTTTATTAAATAATTTCTTTAAGTTTATATTCAACAATCTTAGTATAATATGCTCTTTGTGCTTGCTTCAAATCATAAAATGATTTTTGTAGCTTATATACATACTTAGGATAATTTTTGTTCTCAAAATCCCATTGGTTGAACCATATAGATTTATCGATCCAAATCTTCATCAAGAAAAAGTATTTTTTACATCTATTTATCACAAGTTCTAGTGCAAGAAAAACTCTTTCAATCATAAGCTTTACTACGAGGCTAAATATTTTATCATAATGTAGTCCATATTATTGAGATAACCCTAAAGTCGCCAATCGAGACTTGTGTCTCTCAATTGATCTATATGGATGATGCTTTATCTTATAAACCCATTTATATGATATAGGCTTCACATCTCTTGGCTTTGATACTAAACTCCAAGTCTAATTTTTCTTAAGTCTTCTTTAATAGCTTTAATCCATTCAAAACTATGATATGCTTCTTTATATCTATCGGCTTATTTTATAATTGTCTCTTCTCGTATGGTTGTATTGTCTTATTTGCAATTTAGTTTTATTTTTATAGTTAACCTTCTTAGATGTAATCAAGGTTTTTATACTTTTACTTCACTATGTATAACTTCTACTAGTTGTTGATACATCGATTTTCCAAGGATTTGGTTTACTTCTTGCTTGAGACTTTCAACATTATATGAATCTTTAGCCTCATCTTACCTTAATATAATTTGAGTAATTTTCTCCATTTTCTTCTATAGTTCATCTTTTCTTTCTTTTGAATCTAGCAACTTATCATTTTTTTGTGAAGACCACCACAAAAATGCTTCATCAAACACCACATTTCATGATATATAGCATTTTCCAATAATAGGAATATAAAATTTTTGCCTTTTTTCTACTTATCATATCCTACAACCGAACATTCAACAATATCTAAATGTGGGTTTTATGTCTCATAATTTCTCAAAAGTTGACACAAACTCCAATCTTGGTTGGAGAAGTTTGTTGATTACATGGGTTAAATTCTAATGGCTTCAGCCCAAAATTTTTATGGTACATTTTTTTTATATAGCATACTTTGACAAATTTCTTCAATTTATTGGTTTTTTCTTTCTACCACGTCATTTTGTTATGGCATATTAGCACAAGTGAACTGGTGACATTTGAATTATCTTAGATACCTTGAAAAATCATTCGAGTTATATTCTCATCATTATATGTTCGTAAACAAAGAATCTTCTTTCCTACTTATTCTTCAACTATTTATTTTTTTCCTTGTATGGTAATTGATGTGCTTTACCATACTGGCATTCCGAATAGACCGCGTCTATTCTCATATCTAGACTAGGAAGACTATTAATCATTGATCTATTTATCATACATTTAGATTGCAATAGCTAACATAACTTTATCTCATATGCCATATATTTGTTGTTTTATTCCTCCTTATTTTATCTACATATGTAGCCTCTATTAACATTACATATACTGACTTTAATCATCATCAATACATTGTTTGTATTCTAAATACCTCAAGTTTTTTACAAACCTTCACTCTTATTGACCAAAAAAATATAATAGTTTGATAATGTCCATTGTGTCAATAAAAGAATATTTTATTTTTATTTTTGGAACATGGTAAAGATCTTGAAGTGATGCATGGTTAGGATTATATATGGGCACAACTACTAGTTTATTGATATATGTTATTAGTAACATGGAATTTGTTGGCCATTTCCACCACATGATTTCTATTGTACTCGGATAGGTTCTATAACTTTTCTTTGATATATATCATATGATTCGAGTATTTGAAACCAACAATCTAGTAATTCTCATAGTTAATTAGTTCATGCATTGTTACTGTAAGAGACAACTCTTCTTCTTCCATAGAATATGATGCTTCAAAGTCCTAATAATCTTTTATTTTCTCCTTCGAAGTGAAAGTAATTGTATTATTCTAAAAAGACTCTTTGTTGGACCAATAATTCTTTGCAACAGAGTCCTTCTTCTTACAGTTATAACATTTTCCCTCAAACCTTCTATTTTTCATAGAATGGTTATGGTTGTCATGATTCTTTATAGCTCCTCTTGGAAGAGAGTATCCTTCTTCTTGGTAACCTTTAACTTCATCATTATCTCTTTTATAGATGCTAACATTATATTTGTTGCAATTACCTTTTTTTTTTAATTGTTATAAAGTGCTTCCTCTTAACCCTTTAGCTAGAGATCTCCCATTTTCTTAAGAAAAACTTCTTAATTGATAAGAAAATTTTCAAATTAAAAAAATGATGGTTGAGTTGGCCATCCTTGTATATCGGTAAGTAAACCTCAATAACTATATTTTAAACCATGGATAAATATTTTCTAGATTTTGTGACATATCGTTTTCACCTTATGAAAATACTGAACAATCATCATGTAACTAATAGTAGCTCATTCTCGAGAAGTTATAATCTCATGTCATTCTTCCTTAAAAATAATGCATCAAAGGTGTCCCACGCTTCTTTTGACGTTGTAACCTTTCTTATATGATCAAACATGTCTTTTTCAACCATAGTCTTTAAGGAAAAAATGGTTTTACCTACTTTGACCTTTTATATTTACAAAGCTTCATTTGTGTCATTTTCTTGTTTTTTAATATCTTCATTGCCAACGATCTCCCAAAGATTTTATCCTCATAAGTACGATCTCATACATGTTTCCCATGTGTTATAAATTTTGTTGTCGAGCTTCTTTAATTTCTCAAACTATTCAACATTCTCCCATCATGCCAATAATATTTTGACAATACTGAACAAAGTTTAATTACCAAAATTGCAAAGTATTGAACTCCTCATGACACAAAGAGTTATCCTTGACTATCTTACTTTGATATAATCACAACACATGCAGCACTAAAAACCCAAAATCTCCTTCACTTCTCATCCCTTTTTTTCTCATTTTCTAGTCACCTACGACCACCAATTTTAGCGCCGCTTAGTGGGTTTTCTTCCTCTCTAACTTATCTTTTAGATCCCTTATTTTTGAAGCAAAATACTCAAAAAACTTATATCCATTTCTCACTAACAAAACACAATTGTTTTTTCATTTCCTTCATTTTGTCACTTCATTTACTCTTATAAGTATTTCTATTAATACTATGTACTTATTATTCATTTTTTTTTGTATATTATGTGTTATTATTTATGTGTATAATGTTTTGTATTACATATGTAGGTTTTGTATTATAACATGAGGAGAAGAATATGATGATCTTGAATAACATAGGACAACACCATGGTAATTTTTCTACTATTAATTAATTTTTTTTAAATATTTGTATTATTTAAACTATTTGTTAAATAAATTTTGGTTTTTTCTGCTATTATGTAGTGATCGAACACATGTTTTTATTTGAATATGATAAAAAATGAGTAAATTTTGTAAAACAAAAATTAAAAAATTAAAGTTGATTCAACGCGTGAACCGACTTTAAAGGTTCATTTTGTAGTAGTGTATGTAGATTTAAGTTAAAAATATTGTATGAATTTTGTAATGAAAAAGTTGTATGGTATTAAAAATAAAAATTTATCACATTTATTAGAAATTATTGATATACATTATAAAATATTCTCCTATTTACAATAGTTTACAATATGTATACTAGAACGTATATGCAAATTCTTAAAGTGGTGTTGTTTAAATTTGTAATTTAAAGGAGAATAAAATGAACCTTTTTGCAAAATTACTATACATTACAAAATATTGATGTATTTACAACAATTTACAAGATGTTTATTACAAGGCAATTGCAAGTTTTTAGATTAAACAGTAACTAGTGTTTGTTCGAATTTATCGCTTCAAACACGAGAAAAGCAAGTTTTATCCAAATCACATAGTATATTACAAAAAGATTTTAAAACATATGAACATTACAAGATATATTCAAGTTGTAAAATTAAATTAATTTGTATGGTTTAAATTGTGACTTGAAATAAGAAAAAAATGAGTTTTATGTAGAGGTGTTCATCGGATCGAAATCATTAAACTTGAGCTCATCCAAATTACATAATTTCTATTAGATACGAGAACTTATTTTTTCTCGATCTTATTCGATTTGATTCGATAATTAAATGGATCAAATCAAATCAATCTAATTTATAATTTTTAATGTTTTTTTGGGCTTTGTTTTTACTATTTACTATAAATTTTCCATGAACAATCATTATATAAATATTTTGTATAATAAAGTCATAAATATCATAATTATAATGTAAAAATGCAATGGAATAATGTTAAAATCTTAAATTCAAACATGTAAGGTTTATAAATGTTGGAAATATTCATAAACAAAATATTTAAATGTAATTTAGTTTTTAGGTGAGTCTTTCAAGAACACTTTTCAAGCCTAAGAAACTATCGAGCTACAAACAAGCACATCTTAAGTATATCTATATTCTTATACACATAATATTTATATTAGACACATAGGAATATTTTGCACTTAAGTTACTTGATGGATTGAGACATGTCTACGATCAATCTCGATTGTGGTTAGTAGACCAATTGAGAATGATATATCTTGATTAAAAAGTCCTTAATTCAATTATTAATCGAGGTAGATCAGTCAAGGTTTAATATTGTTCAATTGATCAAGTACTAGATCAATTCTTCATTGATCTACTTGTCTGGGGATTTATTTTTAATACCTTAGATTGATTGAGGATTGGTTAGATCGATATACCTTTTTGGGCCGATCAATCGAGCTAGACCTAGATCGATTGAGCAGTCAGGGTTTTCACTTTAACCTAATTATTTACTCAAGTCAAATATTCCAATTATCATTTTGTTACTATTATTTTCTATTCTATGAATTGTTTAATGTACAAAATTGTAATTAGACTTTAACCTAGTATTAGGCCTTCAATATTTCGTATAAAAAACCTAATGCTTCATATTTTAATCAACAAAAAGAGCATTAATTTATTCATTTTAAGCTCTCTTTTTTAATTATTTTGCAAAAATAAGATCATATTTTTTTAGACTTATTTCTTTAATTAATCTGTCAAACATTAGTGGTTGTGTTTTATTAGGTAATAAGCCTAATTAGTTTATGATATTTTTAGTAAATGCTTATATATACCTTATTCTTCTTTATTTTGTTCTTGAATTATTGGATCAAATAATTATTGGATCAAAACTATCTTTATTGAACTTGTGCTTAATCTCCTTATTTTTAGGGTTGCTAGATGATTTAATATTAACTAATATATTCTTTAATATTCTAGTTAGGGTTATTCATTGTAAAATCTGCCCTAGGATAAACTTTGCACGTGTTTTTTTGTTTTAACTTTTCAAGTACTAGTTGAATGGGTTTGATTGCTTGTGTGACTCAAGTTATTGGAACGTTGGTCCAGATTGAACACCTTTCTTGTGAAGACTATGAAGGAAAGCATCAACTTGTAAGTAGATTACTTGAGGGCATTATCTTGGAGGATAGTTTAAGTCTTAACCTTGTAATTGAACCTTATTTTCATAATGAATAGTTATGTGGTCAGGTAGACTGGTGGTTTTTCTCTTATGATATTATTGTATCCTAGGTTGTTTCCACTTAAAAATATTGTGTGTCAATTTATCTTTCTACATAATTATTTATACGCGATTGCATATATGGCTGTCTATAAATTTTAATTTTGGCATATTTATTTGAATTATCTATTAAACCTCTATAGCTAATTAGATCCATAAAAACAAAATACTTTATATCAAAACGTGCCACTAGAAACACTTAGTATTTCCTAAAACCTTGTTATGGATCATTTAAGAAAGAGTTCATCTACCACTAGTACTCCATTCTTTGATGGGTTTAACTATCCTTATTGGAAGGCTCAGATGAGAGCCTTTTTAAGTTCTATACATAAGAGTGTATGGAATTCTGTTATTTATGGTTAGAAACCACCTACGTTTACCAAAGATAATAGTCACTATTAAACCTAAGAATGAATGTACTATTGAAAATAAAATTACTACTAACTAGAACTAAAAATATATTAATGTTATTTTCAGTACTGTGTTTGCTAATGAGTTTCATTGTATCTCTCATATTGATATTAGTAAGCATGCTTGGGACATTTTAAAAGTAGCCCATAAGGGCACCACACAAGTTAAATGAACTAAACTTTGCATGTTTGGTAGTCGATTTGAAAACCTTAGGATGAAAGAAGATGAGATCTTTTATGAATTCTATGCTAAATTATGTGATATTACTAATACATCTGTCGATCTTTGAGAGAAAATTGATGATTTTAGAAGAATTCGAAAGATTATTCTCTCATTACCAGATAGCTTCTATGCAAAGGTCACTACCATTGATGAAAACAAGGATGTGGACATTATCAAAAGAGAGAAACTCATTGTCTCACTTCAAATTTTTTAGATGAGCTTTCGAACACCTCTAAAGAAAAAAGATATCGTTTTCAAAACTGCCATGATTGATGATGGTGAGAATGATAATGATAAGGATGATGAAAAATTGAAACTCTTAGCTAAAATACTCAATAAATTTTTCAACCAGAATAATTTATGAAGTAACTAGCAACCAAACCGTTCAAGGGATCATAATCCAAGAGAAATCAAACCTATGGTTTTAGAAGCTAAGAAAACTAAACCCATTGACCTAAATTTTTGAATGCAATGGGATTGGTCATTTTACAATTGAGTATGATAATAGAAAGTAGAGAACTGCAAGGGCTTTTGATGCTACCCTTAGCAATTGAGAAAGTGACAACGATAATCCTAATGACTCAAAAAAATATGGCACCAACTACTTGATATTTATTGCAACTACTGGTGGACACTCTAGTAAATATGACATTGATTCAGACTTTGAGGAAAGTGATTTTGAATTCCTACTCAATCAATTCAATACAAATAATCTTGATAAATTATTTATAGACTTAATTGGCAACAAAAGACAAAAATATAAGTTACTTGTATAAGTAACTATACTAAATGCAAACTTAAATCCTTTGAAATAACTTCCTCAATTATAGAAAAAGAGAGAATTGAACTGTCTCAACGTGCTAATATTTTGAATTCACATCTTATAGATCTCAAATAAGAAAATAAGAATATTGTGAACGAGCTAAGAGAATCAAAGGAAGATGTGAATGGGTTAACTATTGGAGTTGAAAAGCTAAATAAAGTCCTTGACTATAGAATTTTTTTTAGAGATTATAGACGGTTAGGCTATGTAAATAAGCACTATATGCTATCATTTTAAAATACAATTGAGTTTGTAAAACTCTCCAACCTTCTTCAAATGCTACACATTTATCTTCAACATCAAAGATCACATTTGTAAGTGATTCTAGCTCTACTCCTACTACTATTAATTATGCAAAAAGAACTATTATTCCTATAATAAAAACACTTGTTAAGTTTATGCTTGTCTGTCATCATTGTGGTAGGAAATGTTATATAAAACCAAAATGTAGATTTTGATGAATACTTCTAAATTTAATAATTTCTTTCATGCTTCTATTTATGGGACTCATTATTATCATCCATCTATGCATAGTATGTTTAATAACTCTACTGAAAAGCATGAAGTTGTAGGTCTAAAAAGGCAAGTAAATTTCAAAACTTTTAGTTATAGGACTAATTATCATCATCCTACCATGCACATTGTATCTTCATTTAGGATGAATGTGAAATCTAAAGATAAGTCCAAGAAAATGTCTATGACAACTAAGGCCTTTGATTTCTAACCCAAAGATATAAAGAAACCAAAATTTAAAAAAGTTTGGGTTAAGAAAGATTTTTTTATCACTTGACCTTCCCTTAATATTCACTTAGATACTTTTGTTTGAGTGCTTAATTAACCCTTGGTGAGCATCTTTAGGTTTTTTATTATTTCATTTTCATTTTCATTTTTATTGTTGTTTCTTTAGTTTTAAGAAAAAATATAAAAAATGAGGAAAGTAGACTACTTTAATAGTGACTTAAACATTACATATTATCTTCATTTTTATTGACTATGCATTATGCAAATAGATATTGTAACTTGTGTATTTACTTATTTTTTATATCTAGTGATCGATGTCAACATGAACCTACTTACGTACTCACTAAACACATACATATATTATGCTTGAAGTTTTTGATTAACATTGTGAGATTTTAGGTCTTGGGAATTGTGGTTGAACTTAGTCTTTCACTTTTTAAAATATTATTATAGAAAGACACTAAATTTTATAAGTGCTAACTAATATGATATGTGAAGATACCACAGTGTGTGTAGATGACTACCTTATAATTAGTGTAAAAATTATCATACTAAGTTTTTGCTCGTGTATATTTCCTTAAAAAATATTAAAAGAAAAAAGAAAATATAAAAAGAAAGAGCCATAAATAGTTATACAAAAAAAAAATATATAACCAATCTCTCCTAAAAAATACAAGAAGAAATACCAAATAAAAGAGATTAATTAAGTTCTATTTTGATAAGTAAAATTTTATTATGTACAAGTATGAATTCAAGTATAATTTTTTATGATAAATGATACTTTTTTCTTTGAATCTTTTATAACTTAATAAATTGATATCCTATTAAAACTCTAACACATATTTTATTTTTAATTATTATCAATATGTTACTATTTAATTTCAATCATTAGAATCGCATTATAACAAATACTAAACAATACAATCCCACCAACCGATCTAATTTTAAAGTATTGAGAATTTTTACATGGATTGCAATCAATTCCAATCATCATTTCAAAATCACTTAAAATTTAACATATGGTTTTAGATTTATTGGTGAATCATAATATACGTGCAAATCATACATCAAGATATTTTTCACAAATTTTACCTCTCTTTTGAAAGAAAATGCTAATCATCATAAATTAGTGATTTATTTCACATAATTTTGCAAAATGTGAATGGATATTACAATTGATACCTTATAATAGGGGTTCGGTAATATAATTGTATTTTTAGTATCTATTTTCACCGATCTTTAAAATGTTTAAATTTAATATACAAGTTCCTTCTTTGGTACAAATTTTTTTTTTCTTCCCAAAATGCAAAAGTAACTCCATGTTTTGGTTTACAAGAAGTCATGTACACATCACATGTCTTAGCTAGGAGTATAGTTTTGGGTTTTATTTTTATTTCATTAAAAAAACTGATGATTTTTTTTATTTTTTATTCTTAACTGTCCATTGCATTTGTTTTAACAAAGTTACCCATCGAGATAAGGACGAGCTTGAAAAACACAAAAATAGACTAGGGTTGTTCCACGTGATATTGTCATGATGATTTAAAGACTATTATTAATTAAAAAGAACTAAGTTTCAATTCTCAATGGATTGAAGCAGATTAAAGTCTTTCGAAAAACGAAGTTGTAGCTAAAATTGAAGCGAAAAATCAACAAAAATGATAAAAATTCGTCGGTAAGTAGCTTTACAAGTACGGCCGGTAATTTTGTTAAAAAAAATGCGATGGGTAGTTAAAAATTTGAAAAAAATTAATTCAATAGTTTTTTTTTTTAAGAAATAAAAATAAAACCAAAACCAAAACTGCCCTTTATTACTGAAGGTCATGTGTAACTAATGACTTGTTCAACACCCTCTAATAATAAGTTAGAATGTACATCAAAATAATAATACTGGTATTTTTAAAGTAACGAACTCTCATGATAGTATCAAATAAAATTATTCGATTTCTTTATTTGTAATATTATTGATATGTATTATATACTCTTTAAAAAAAATTATAGGATTTTAATTTTTAATAAAAAAATATTTTTTAGTTTTTTATTTTTTAAAATTTCATATATAGTTCGTAATTTGGTTAATTAAAGTTTCAGAATCAATAATACATTTTAAACTGATAAATAAATTTGTGAATGTTAATGTTTGTTATGAATTTACATAGATTAGTTTAATAATAAGTTGCTGTATTATTATAATTATCACAAAATTTAAAATATATATCTATGTGTGTGTTGGGGGGTTTAGTCCTATCGTTTTCTGTGGGAATTTTTGTCTATAAAATACAATATCTATATTTTATTTGATTCTTTTGTTTGTCTTTTGTAAGGTTGGTTACAGGTGGCTTGGTATCACTTAAGATAAAAATTTGTATTTGCTTGTTAAACACGCTCACTTTCTTAGTTTGTATTGTTGCGTGTTTGTTATTGTGTTGTCACGTTGGAGACTTTGTTTGTTGTCGTGGTGTCTCTTTGGGGACGTTGTTTGTGTTGGGCTATCCCGTTGAGGGATTGGGCGCTTCTCCTTGTCAAAAATACCGCTCCTAGATGCTATTGACGTTGGATTACAGTTGCCTCATCGAATTTCTCGTTGGGAACTCGCCGACCTTAGTCGATGAGTGTGTAACGACTAGTTACCTCGCCAACCATGGTCAACGAGGGTGACCCATTAGGGTTCGAGAGGGTGTTTTTTTTCTCTATAAATTCCCTACTTCCCTTTTTTGTTTTCTTGGTTGGAATTAGGAAGAAAGTTCTGACCATTTGGCACTAGACTTTCCTAGTTTGTTTTTATCCTTTTTTCTTATAAGTATCTAGTTCAAAAAATAGTGTAACATTTATGTGATGTAGGACAATGTAGGACATTAGAGAGTAGTCTTTTTTTTTTAAACATCAAATTTAGTATAAAAAATGTGAGATTAAGAGGTAAAATATATTACTAGCTAGTAGAGAGCCACATTATTTTGAGGAGTTACTCTCAGTGTTGAGTTTCTATATGTATGCTAGTAATTGCAAAAGTATAACAATTCCTATAGAAGATGAACCTATATGGTGGTGTGTTGTGTATTTGTTGGTAGTTGTAAGAGAGCAACAAATTTCATAAGAGAGGAGCTTATGTAGTGGCGAGCCATGTGTCGACTAATAGTTTCAAGACTGTAACATTTTTGATATGTGAGGAGCTTATGTGATAATATGTTATGTGTCGAATGGGTGTTATAAGGTTGCAACGTGGTGCATATGTGAGAAGCCTACGCGTTTGTATACCGTGTGTTAGCTAGGTGTTGTAAGGTCACAACGTGTATGCATGTTAGGAGTTTTTGCCATCAGTAGTCAATGACATCACTTGGTGATGGAGCTCCCAAGACGAGCTTGGATCAGGTGCAGTGTTGACAACAAGCGAGGGTAGCATATGTGGTTAGGTCGGATGTCTCGATTGATAGAGTTATTTGCATTTATATTATCAATGAAGTTGTATATTGTTTATTCTGTTTAGTTTATTATTTACTGCCTAGTAATTGTCATAAATAACCCAATGATGTTACCTCATTGATAAGGGTTATACGTGAGTTTACTTTGTAACATTTTGTGTTATGTATGATTATATATTGTGAGAGTATAATCATCATTTATAGAATATGTTTCTACATGTAAGGTATTAAAGTGATTGGAAAACATTTATAATTTTTTTAGTATGTTTGCATAATTCACATGCTAAGGGATGTTTACTATGTATATACATGTTGCTTGTCTGAACAAAACTCTATAAGGCACACTGTTAGAGTTTAAATTAAATGTGCTGGTAGGTAGAACTAGCTTTTTTTTTTAACAATCTCAAAGGAGACTTCTGATAATTATATCGCAGATAACAGATTTTCAAGCATGGCATGCATTAAACACAAATTTGATTCTTGAAAAATTGACAGTTTGAGAATCTGACCCACAATCTGACATCTCCACATTGCCTTTGATCACTCATTTAATTGCTGAAGAGGAAAAAAAAGAATTGGTGAAAAGCATACGAATTGGGTAAATCTAACATTGTTGCTTTAATGACTTAGATGTAGCTTTCAATGAATATGAGAATTGGGAACCTCCTATGAGCCCTTTAGCAGTCTAAGTTCTTCCCTGGACTCACAATTAATCTTGACATCTCTATACACATATGACAAACGGACAAAAAAAAGGTTAAACTACATAATTGCAAATCGAACCCTGGGTTAGGTGGGTTAGATCAGCTGTTAACATCTTTATACATATAACGAATGTGTTACTAGTATAATTATATTAAAAACTATATGTCTCTATACATATATGTATATATTTTTCTAACTCAATTAACTTTTAATATACCAATTCACTTTAAAACCAAGTAAACCAATATTTCCAACTAGGTAGGGTAAAACATCTATTTTCATTTTTATTTAATTTTTTCTTCTATTCTTTCTATTACAACTTATATAAACTAAAATAATCTCTATATAATATAGTTTAAAAATTAAAAAAAATTAACATTATTATTATATTATCATTTTTAATAATAATATAATTAAATATCATAAGAAATAAATATAGGAATGAAAAGTAAATAATTTTATAAAATAAAATAAAATAAATAAAATACCACATTTAAGATGGATCCATCTACCCTCTGTTATCTCTGTTCCTTTGCTTTCCAAATTCCAACCATGCAACCTGAGCTAACAAGTTTTCTCACATTAAAGGTTGGAAAATAAAGTAAAAGTTGTCAATCATGAGAGAATACTATTGAAGTAACATTCAAGTAAAAGTATTTCCTATCTACTCAATCTAAATGAATTATAAAAAAAAAAAAAAAAGTTTTTAACTTCTGCTTTATTAATGCTAATATATATTCATTACTAAATTTAGCTTTCTTTTGTGTAAATATTAATAACCTTGCAGTTTTCTGACCCCTTCACAGATTTTTTTGTCACCCAATTAGCTTTATGGGGGAAGAAATTGGAAGGGACCCATTGATTTAATTTCTTTTTTTAATTTATTTAAAATTGTACGGCCATACTCTTTTCTCCATACTGTCTTGATGAAGCTTTCGTTGTCTCTCTTTCTTTGTCTCTTGCTGCATTTAAATACATGACAATAATTCTATTTTCTCTATGCATTCAAGTTTGCTCTCTCTCTCTCTCTCTCTCTCTCTCTTCCCCTTAGTCTTCCTAGTATAGCTAGCTCATCAATATGGCTTTAGTAGTGTTCATATTTTTCCTAATTCTTATGCTATCTTCATCAAGCAATTGCGATGCAGATTATTGGCCACCTTCTGTGGGGTATTGGCCAAGTTCTAAGTTCAAATCTATGAGCTTTTACAAAGGCTTTAAAAATCTATGGGGTCCTCAACATCAAAGACTGGACCAAAATGCATTAACTATATGGCTTGACAGAACTTCAGGTCTCATTCACTCACTCACTCACCCACTTCAATTTACATTATTATTTAATGATTTTTTAATATAGAAGGAAATTAAAGTTTCTCGAATTGGGTTTATAAATTAATTAATTTCATAACTTCAAAATATTTTTTTTATGTATAACGTCAGGAAGTGGTTTCAAATCAGTTCGTCCATTTCGATCTGGTTACTTTGGTAGCTCTATTAAGCTTCAACCTGGTTATACTGCTGGAGTTATTACATCTTTCTATGTAAGTAATGTATTTGTTTTTTATAACTTATTAATAAACTCACACCCATTTACATTTTACCGACTTTTAGTGCTAATACCATTTCTTATTAATCATTAAAACACTTTATAACACTAGTGCACAATTTTATAATATTTCCATATTATAAACCTAACAATTTTTTAAATTTTAATAAATTTTAATCAATTTTATCTAAAATCGCATAATTTTTATTATTCATAAATAAAATTTTATTTTTAATCCCTTTATTGTATTTATATTGTTTTTCGTAAACATAAAAAAACATATGTTAAAAAATGTGGACATGGATATTATTAATTAATCAACAAAGAATTTGATGAAAATGGCAGCTATCAAATAGTGAAGCTCACCCAGGTTATCATGATGAAGTGGACATTGAGTTTCTTGGGACAACATTTGGAAAACCATATACATTGCAAACAAATGTTTATATAAGAGGAAGTGGGGATGGTAAAATCATTGGTAGAGAGATGAAGTTTCATCTTTGGTTTGATCCTACCAAAGCTTTTCATCACTATGCTATCCTTTGGACTCCTAAGGAGATCATGTAAGTTCTATTTTTTTTTTTTTTCATTTTAGTTTTTAAAATTTAGGCTTAAACTTAAATATTGCTATTTTTTTTAGCACGAAGTAGATGAATAATTACCAAATGAAAAGCTTGGTAATTAGGAGGTATTATTTATTAAGCTTTTAATATTATACACTTTATTAATTTGATTATTTTTTTTCTATATCTTTTATTAGATATTTAATTTTTTTAAAATATATTCTAATCTTGAATTGAAATAACATATTATTACAAATTATTTTATTTAATTTCATTAACATATAATATTAATTACTATTCTTTTCGCCTAAGATACTCTTCTGTTTGCAGCAAAAAGAGGATGTTTTACATGATGAAAATGCTAAAAATGATCACATTAATATTTTAATCTTTATCTGAAATAAAGAATCCAAAAGTGATTTTGACATGGGCACAGATAATTAAAACCAAGGTCACGTGAGCACCTATAGACTTTACAAAAGAAAGGTAAAAATATATACAAAAGTGGATAATAATAGTATTCTGCTATAAACAATATTAAAATATTAACATATAAAAAAATATTAAAGATATTATATATATTGTGATAAAACATATAGCTAGTGAATAAAAATATTGATAGAACTGTTTTAATATTTTTTTTATATCAGTATTTTTCCTAAAAAAATATTATTGATATTATTTAATAATATAACATGTACCTCTTGTTTCTTCTGCTGGCCATGGCCACTAATATCAAGCATAATGCACTGATATTGATAATTGTGTCTATCTCTTAAAATAACTTTAAAATAAATAAAATATTTTCGTTTTCATATATACTATAACGGGTATAAATGTGTGTGCAATTTAACGTTTCTTTATATAAAAATAAATTATTGGTACAAGATCTTAATGTAATTGTTGGTTGGATATAGTTGTCCTGTTGTTAAATTATGGAGAATTAAATATGAATTTGCAGATTCTTGGTGGATGATGTCCCAATTAGGAGGTACCCAAGAAAGAGTGATGTAACATTTCCATTAAGACCAATGTGGCTTTATGGTTCAATATGGGATGCTTCATCTTGGGCTACAGAAGATGGAAAATACAAAGCTGATTATAGATACCAACCATTTATTGCTAAGTACACCAATTTTAAAGCTAGTGGTTGTACAGCTTATTCTTCTTCTCGGTGTCACCCTGTTTCTGTTTCTCCTTATAGATCTGGTGGGCTAACCACACAACAATATAAAGCCATGAGATGGGTTCAAATGTACCATTTGGTATACAATTATTGCAAAGATCGCAAAAGAGACCATTCTCTAACACCTGAGTGTTGGAAGTGAAGAAAAAATAATTGAAGCCATTGAAGAACTTCCCTTGAAATTTACTTCTTTTTGAGATTTTAGTTGGGGTGACCAATTCTTTGAGTCAATTTAGTTGTGTTATTTGGAGGACACTTTAATCATATAATTTTTATAAGAAAAACATAAATAATCTGATTTTTAAAATTATAATACTTAATCAAATAAATGCCTTATGAAAACAAACTATATGAATAAAGTGTCTAACTTAATACCAACAAAATAACTGTTATAATACTTTTTCCTTTTATTTCTTGATCCCTCTTTGTTATTTTGTGTTATTGTTATTTGAATTAAGTAGGTCTCCTGAGATGGGTCATATTGCATTAATGCAATTGGAAATTGAGCATCCAAGGCTTCTAAAAGGAGAAACAAATTGGGTGAAAGTTGTTACTTGTGAGTGTTATGTTTTTGACTTTTTATTTTATAATTTGATGTAATTAGAAGTTAAAGAGGGGGGAAATTTTTGATGAGAAAGACAGAGAGAAGAAGAGAGATGGAGACAATAATCACAAAAGTTGATGGGTTTTGAGCCAAAAAAAAAAAAAGTACCCAGATGCCCTTTTCAATTATTTTACACAAAAGTTGATGGGTTTTGAGCCAAAAAAAAAAAAAAGTACCCAGATGCCCTTTTCAATTATTTTACACAATTGTTGAAAAGCACTTGTCATTTCCAAATAAAGTGAGAATTATTTATTATTGAGTTTTTGTATTATATTATGTGTTGGTATATGGATTCCATGGATTCTGGGACAACTTTTATTTTAAATTTACAGTGTGAAACTCACAAGAGAGGTTGTTGTGAAGCCCTTCTATGATTAGCTTAAGAATTAAGGATTATACTGTATATATTTTCCTCACAAAATATAATTTTATCAAAGTGTGGGGTGTTTATATTTTTTTTTGTTAAATATTATATTTAATTTAAGCTTAAACTAAGAATAAAGAAAGTTATAAAATTGAACTTTTTAAAAACATTAAAATTATAATTATTAAGAAGTTAAAACTACTTACTTGCAATTGTGTTACGTGATTAGAAGGAAATATTCTTGAGTTTATTTATTCATTATACATTTTTTTTGTTTTAATATTAAATTAAATCTGTTAAGTCAGATATCGATCAAGAGTAAGATAACAATGTTGTTTACAAATCTGAACAATCCTCTAATTAACAAGTTAATTTTTAGGTTCAGAATTTAGTCTAAGATTTTAAGTTAATATCAACTTTTAATTTCTTATCTCTTATCGATCTTTGTGTCATAAATTCGAACTGTATCATAAATTTGAACTCTAATCGATATAAAGGAGAGATGTTAAATTATATATCAGTCAAGAATAAGACAATAGTGCAGTTTATAGGTCTAGATAACCTTATAACTTATCAACTCACTTTTGTGTTCAAAATTAATTTTGAATTTTTAAATAAATTAATTAATATAATGATTCTTTTAAAATATATATATTATTATTATGATATCATAAGAGATCTTTAATTATCCATAAATAATGTAACCCTTTTACTATTTACGTCTTAAACAATATCTGCATTAATAGTAATTTGTCTTAGATTTTGAAATAAGAGCCTTCATCGGCATCTTGATCATCTGAGCCCTCATCAAATCTTTTCATGTAGGTTTGGACCAAAAAGAGCCCACCGACAGTAGCTTTATACTTAAAGAGAATATAGACTCTCTCTCTCTCCAATATGCATGTTTTATCCGGTTATTGTTTATCATATTACTTAATATCTACCATTAAAACTGATGGGAAATTTTTCATTTATATTTAAATTATTTGATAGTTCTTAGATGACACATGCTCTTATAATTGTTTTATTACATTTAATCTCGTACGATTCAATCAATCTGTCTTGAAATAAGGATAAATGTATAAATTTAATTAAGGTGTTAATAAAATTTATGATATAATTTATTAATTTTTAAAATATATTTTATTTAATTTTATTTTATTTTGTATGAGATTAAATATTAATTAAAATATCTTATTTATTTTTAATAAATTTAAATAAAACAACGTATATTTAAAAATATATTATTAAAATTATAATTTAAATAAAATAAGATAATATTATAGTAAAAAATATTGAATAAAATATAAGATAAAATATCTTTATATGTCTAAATAGGGATGTGATACTCCCACGGCTGACCCAAGTGAGCCACCAGTATGTGAAGCCATTCTTGTCCAACATTTATCATTTTCCCTGTGAAAATAAATTCGATTTTATTGGGCTTTGATTTCAAAATAAATAAAAACACGGTACAATATCACATTCCGATCAACACATGTATAAGTCATGTTTTACAAACAAGAATAATTTGGGTTCTATAGAAGACTGTTCTCTCTATAGAATCTAGTTAAAACATTCATGGCCTTGAATATATCGTATGATTATATCATATTAATTTCTTTTAGACATATCTTCTTCATTGAACTTACTTACCTGCGTTGAATCATAATGAATCAGTGAATTATCATTGTTTAGTTTCATCAATATTTTGAATGAGTGAAAATTGATGAGAGATGAATTGTATAATCGTATACAATTATATTTTATAACGATTTTAATGCATGATTTTTAATTTTTGATTAAATAATTAATTTTGTGATTTCAAATTATTTGTAAGAATTGTTTGATATTATCTAAGTACACATATTTTGAGAGAGTGAAAATTGATGGGGGAGATGAAATACATAATCACATGCAATTATATTTTATAACGATTTAGATGCATGATTTTTTATTAAATAATTAATTTTGTGATTTCATATTATTATATGAGAATTGTTTGGTATTATTTAGATAGTAGGTACGTTATCCTAGCAATTTCAGGTACCTTGTTCATATAATGAAGATAACAATCATTTAGTAGCTTATATATGACGACCTTATGGTTAGAAACAATCGATCCAATTTTGATGACCAAGAAGTGATGAACAAGACCCGAGGATAGTGACCTGATTATGTATAAAACTACTTTTTGTAATATACTTTGGCAACTCAAATTGAATGCTTACTAATGTAACATTGACACATGTCTAATAGGTATTATATATACCTCTCTAGTGAGATGAATAAGAGGGTTTGATCATTATTGACAATACATACTTCTCTCTAGAAACCCTATAACACTAGAATCTCTCCAAATAATTAGCGCCCATTGTGGGACCTTAAATTTTTCTAGTCCTTAGTTAACATTTGAGACCTTGCATCTTATACTCTATAGAACAACTCATGTCGTGGGGACATCAATTTGCTCAATATAGCCAGCCCTTGATCTCACATCGAGCAAGCTTATAGCCTCACTCGGCCAACTCTAGAATTCAATCTAAATGACCAAATGCGTCATTCCTCGCCAATAAGAACATCGCAAGGTGATCAAGAATATGGTCACATATGAACCTTAGTTAGTGACGATGTTCGACCATTACCCCACAGTCGAACTAGCCAAAACAATTTCACGGGTTACAAGTTCGGTAAGTTGCAACTTCGAAAGTACATCTATCGAAAAGGACACTATGTTAAAAAGTCTCTAAAGACAGATAATAGAGCTGCAAAAGTGTTCACAAAGTCTTAAAGAGATAATGAGAAACTTCAGTCTATGTTGGTATATGAGGATTATTCGAAAGTTGAAAGTTCGTTCCATACTCCTAGCTTTCCCCTGGAATGGTTAGTCACCCACCTAAGATGGGGCATGCATCAAGAGATCTATACCAATAAGGACTCGTTGAAGTTGAAGAACAACACCTACCTACAGCTCCAACCCCTAATCTCATTCTAAGACCTACGTACATGAACATATTGGTTCATGAAAATTTGACACAGCATGCACCCCACCCATTCCCAGTATGTTCGGGTTTAAGTAATGCTGCTACAGTAAGACTCTTAAAACCACTTTGTTGTTCGAGTGGTACCCTTGAGGAAAAACCTAGAGGCATAGAGGAGAAAACTTTGGCAAAAATGGACGATCGATTTAAAAGACATGAAAACCTAAGCCTTGGAACGACATCGAAAATGTATGTGATCAGTTATCTATGTCACATTTTTCAGATGTCCTAGAGTTGAAAACACAACTTCTACAATTTAATGCTTCCAAGTGTCCCACTTACAAGGGAAATAAAGACCCAGTGGCTCATGTTATTCACTTCAAGATGGCCATGGTTTTTGTGAGCTTCTCGGAAAATAAAAGAGAAGCCATGTATTGTAAATTATTTGCAACAACCTCCTAAGATACTGCGCAAAAAAGGTTCATTGAATTTCCATCCAATAGTATAAAAAGCTTTGATACGTTAGTAAAAGAATTTGATACCAATTACGCATGCAATAGGCCAAGAAGGAATCACACCATTTGTTTTCAATCATCCAAAAGGACGAGGAGACCATCAAATCCTATATGAGAAGGTTCGGATAGAAAAGATGGAATTTTCACTCTATAAGAGTATTATCGGATAGAACACAATGGCATAAGGGATGAGTTAAGGTGGTGATGACTTTATGAAAATAGAGTCATTAGCATAATTTTGGTCAATTTTTGGAGCTAAAAAGAGAGAAAAATATGAAGCAATTCTAAAGATGACACAATTTTGATTGTATTTCTTCTTCTATTCTTTTTTTTATCAATTTTTATGTCTTTCTTTATGAAAAATATGAGTTTTATGAACACAATTATTTGTAGTTAATTTATTAATCTAGGGATCTTATGAACCTAATTTTCACCGTGTGATCATTTAATATTTTACCCCAATTATAATTTTAATTTGATTTTTATGCTATTAATTATTTGGCCAACAATTTATCTATTGAGGCAATTAAATAGATTTAAGAGAATTATTTAATTATTTGTCTTAATTAAATAACATGCATAGTTTCTAGGCACATATGTATGATTCTTATGTATGTCATCCATAATTGATGAACTTAATGAGTAGTATGCAATTTAATTAGTATGAGAGTGTGATTAAATTAATTACTATATGATGTGTAGTTTAATGGAGAGAGGAATACGCGTCAGGTTAGATTCAATTGACCATGTAATTAATTGATAATTATTTTAGGCATTTTTTAACGATTCACATGTTTATAAAATTGGGAGAATAAGTATTCTTAGATATTTTCTCATATATATCTTTTTAGTTACCAAATTTGATTTAATTAATTGTTACTATTTATTTTTAATTATTTTAATTTACTTACTTAAATTATAAAAACACATAAAAAAAATTGATTTTTATTTTTTTTAGTTTTAAAAATTAGTTTTTAATAAAATAATTTTCGTATGAACGATATTTTCTTATTATTATATTACTTGTTGTAATACGTATACTTGCGTATTCATTGCACACACTTCGTGTGTGGCAATCAACTGGAATGGGGAAAATTTTAAAAAATATTATGTATGAAACTTTTGATATATTGTTATGCAATGAAGTTTATTTCTAGATCATTCAAATGTTCTATATTGTCTCGTGAAAAATTAATGTGATAATTCTCAAGTACGGAGTGAGGCAGCCAAATGGACCCCCTACTTGGGATGCAGGATAACAGGTGTATCGCCTATCCTAAGAAAAGATATTGAGTCCACCCCAAGGGTACCTTCTCTTTGCTAGGAAAAAATGCATGAAAGCCTTACTTTATTATTTAATTCCATCTACATTCAGATGAAGAATAAATTCCAAGTACATTCATACAAAGAAAATTTGTTTTATTATTTAATTCCAGTACATCCAAATGAAGAAAAAATGACAATAACCAGTTCACAGTTAAGAATGTCTTTATTTATTAGCAAGGATGTGATATGGTACTTTTAAACACAATAGCCTTGCAAAAATTCTTCTCTAGTTCCTTTACTTCTAGTATTCGGCAAGTTTGCATAGTTTACCCTTTTCCTCCTTATATTTATCCCATTAGTTGATTGCCTTGGTCAATTCATTTCATGTTTCTTCTAATTCTCGTTCCATGGCCTCAGTGTGATTCTTTAAGCTGCTCAATTCTTAGTCCATAAACTTGGCAGTTTCCCGACACATATCTGCTTCTTGCTTTGAATCCTTAGAAATAGATATTCCCTACAACAAGTAAAAAAGGAGGTTAAATTACACATTACCAATATTATACATTACTAAATTCCCCAAGAGATCACTCAGGCCAAGCACGTGTCTGGCCATCAGATGCCAAATCATCCCTTTCTCATACTTACGAGTTGTATAAATGAGGGACATATCTGCAGGCATCTCAAAGTGATGATACAACTCATCTTGAGCACTTGGGTTATCGAACATCGTACTTTTGAAAAGGTTACTTAGACTTCTACTTTCACCCTGTTTGAGTTTAGCGAGAAAAATACTTTGCAATGAGTTAATGTCTTCACCTATGGGGACAATGCTTGGATGGGGATATACCTTATTGAAATCTCCCCTAAGTTAATGTCCTTGTTCAATGTGCAAGAGGACGCATAGATAGACTTGGATTTCTTGGTTTTCTACCTCGTAGGGGTAACATGGGGTATTTGATTCACCTAATCACTTATGGTAGGGGAGATGGGTGTTTCTTGGTAGCTCAGAGAAGGGTGTTTGGGGTACAAGAAAAATGTGATCTCGTTTCAACTAGATTGTCTAGGTCAACTTGGCTGTAATCTATTCGACCTCAAAAACCTAAATATACACTACTACATATTAAAATTGGTTCACTTAACCAACTTTAAATTGAATGACTTAAAATTTAAAGTCAATTCATATGTTGAACCGACTTTAATATATTGATTTTTTATTTTTGTTCTCATTTTTCACTTTACTAACTTGTATTCATTATAGCATAAAAAAACTAAAATATATTTGACAAAGTGTAAATAATAATACAAATAATTAAAAATTTAAATATAATTAATTACTTCAAAATTAATTTTATTACAAAAAATGTATATACAATACATATATATATAGTTAACTTAAATTACAAATAAAATGATGTCGTCAAAGTGTAATGGATTGTGCAAGCAAGCTTGATTGGCTTAGAATCACCAGCATAGTGACAAGGAAACTGGGCAAAAAGTAGTTGGTCCATATAACAATTCATTCCCCTACATACATGAGCACGTAAACATCCATCAAACAAGCAGTCTAAACTTCAGAGACATATGAATGGAGAAATTAAATCATTATTAATATTACCATGGTGTTGTCTTATGTTATTCAAGATTATCATATTCTTCTTCTAATGTTATAATTTTAACAAAGTGTTCTGTGCATTCTTTTTGTAAATCATCAAAAATATGCATATCATAGCCCCACTTTATTCCAACCAAAGAAATATACGTAATTAAATTCAAAATAAGAATGTAATATCATGAATTCACAAAAAATAACTTATATATGTTAAAAGATTAGTAAAAGAGATAAACACATCAATATCCGAGTGATACAATAATAACCTTATCTCTTCGAACTCATATTAGCACTTTATTAATATTTTATCTATAAATATGAAGCTATTTGGAATTAAGTTGGTATTTTTAATGTTATAATGAGCTCTAAATATGAAATCAAGTTTAACTCCGATTTGTTACTTGGCTAAGTTGAGTTTTGGTGCCCTTAAACGTATGGAACAATTGTGTAATACGTTTATGGGCACCAAAACTCAACCAAGCCAAGTAACAAAAAAGGAGTTACACCTGACTTCATATTTAGAGCTCATTATAGCATTAAATATACCAGCTTGATTCCAGATAGCTTTATATTTATAGACAAATGATTAATAAATTGCTACCATGATGTTTTCATAAGGAAAGTAGGCAAGAGAGACGAGATGAAGTTTGTGCAAAAAAGAGGTCCATAAAAAATGCATTCCCCTAAATATATGAGCACATAAACATTCATCAAATAAGGGACTTCAGACATAAGAATAGAGAAATTAAATCATTATAAAAATTACCGTTATGTTATCATATGCTATTCAAGATCATCAGAATCTTCTCCTGATTCTTCTTGTGATGATATAATTTGAACCATGTGTTCTGCTCATTCCTCTCATAAATCATCAAAAATTTGGTGGTCATAGCCCATCTTATTTCAACCAAAGAACTACATGTATTTAAAATCAAAATAAAAATGTAATTTCATGAATTGTTAAAAAATAACTCATATATGTTAAAAAAAAATTATGTATATTGGTAAAACATATTACCACATCATCAATTTGAATTTTGATATTTGTGATGATTTCACTCATAAACTTTGTAACATAATAACCACATATGACTCTATCATTTGGGTTAAGTAGAGCATTAGGTATATTCGCCCAACCCCTTCTTTTCAAATGCCCCAATAGATCATTTGGATCTACAAGCTCTGTTACCCGAAGATCCATGAAATATCTACAAATAATGAAGAAATATAAATTAATTGACAATTTTAGGAACATACATATATATAAACATCCAAGAGTTATTACAACAATATAGAACACACTTTATGTTTAATTAGGTTGTTGATCGTATACATATATTCCTTCACAATCACGTCGAGTCTATGACGATTCTATGACGAAGAATCATCATCATCAACTAGATCATCACATACATTAGACAATTTGTTTGAGAAATTACTAATATTGGTTAATGTATCAAGCATATGGTCGTTATCTTCTAAAGCATCACAATGGTAAAACTATTTTTGTTTAGGCGTTAACACAACAGACCATCTTGTGTCAATTTGATCGCTCACATAAAATACTTGTTTTACATGAAGTGCTAACGTGAAATGATCATCAGTGTGACTTATCTTGGATAAATTTACAAGGGTAAATCCAAAATAATCTATTTTATATCCAACATTGATAACATCTTCGAGCCAATCACACAAGAAAACTATTTTATGGAAGACCTCATAATCTAATTCCCAAATCTCTTGAATTATACCATAATATGTTCTATCAAAAAGTACAGGATTATCATCTTTTGAACTAGAAAATTGCATAATTTGTGCAACCATCTTCACACCACTATTCTGATTTACTCGGACTTTGTCCCTACCTTCAGTCGTAAACCTCGATCCATTTATTATGAAACTAGAAAATGATTTGATATCGAATTTTGGACCATGTGTAAGCCATTCTAAACTTTATGTTATTTTATGATTGAGTTTCTTGAGTTCATCTTGAATCTATGTATACAAAAACATGAAATGTGTTTAAAGCAAAGTTTTAAGACATTGCATAGAAGTGCTAATGAATTCTTGTATATGACACTTACATGGTTGTAAAACCAATTAATAAGCTCTCGCTTACGTTCATCATACAACCATTTTCTCCTTTTTTTAATAACGAGGATCGATCTTTAATAAGTTTAAATGCATCCTGTAATGTTATTAAAGATATATGAAGTATATATCAACATTAATAGTTAAATAAAAATAATTTTTGCATAAATAGAAAGGTTAAAGAACACTTACTCTATATACGGTTGTGCCTTATTATTATTTACGAAAATGATTCGGTATGCTTTTTCCCATCGAGCGCGATCAATAAAAAATCTCTTACTTCCACCAAGTATAGGGTTACCTACTTGGATCATGTGACGTTTTAAGAACAAATTGTGCGTAGGATTCCCAATTTTAGTGCAACCACTAAAGTATTCAGAACAAACCTCAATGGCCTCTTTAGCAATATAACGTTCCACCATGCATCGTTCATGTCAATTTTTATTATTTACATATCTTTTAAGGACTTGCATATATCTCTAAAAAGGATACATCCACCTTAAGTAAGTAGGACCACAAAATTGAATCTCCCGAACTAAATGAAAACACAAGTGAATCATTATATCGAAGAAATAAGGACGAAAATATTTTTCAATTAGACATATAGTCTCTACAACATCTTTCTATAAAGAGTTTAACTCGCCAATTGATATAGATTTCTTGAATATTGTATTGAGGAATGAACAAAGATGAATTATTGATAATCGAACATGATTTGGAAGAATTGATCTAATAGCAACTGGTAATAATTGTAGCATTAAGATATGACAATCATGTGATTTCAATCCATAAAGTCTCTTATCGGTGATTGACACAAAATTTCTTAAGTTGGATGAGTAACCATCAGGAACTTTCACACCCGCCAAACATTTACAAAACACATCCTTCTCTTTTGTTGACATTGTATATGATGTTGGTGGCAAGTATGTTCGATTCTTATCATTTTCCACCTTTGGTGCCAATTCAGGTCGTATGCCTAGTTTCTTTAAATCCAGTCTTGCTTTAATTCCATCATTCGTTTTTCCAGGTATATTAAGTAATGTACCAATTAAGCTCTCACATACATTTTTCTCAATGTGCATGAAATCTAATATGTGATGAATGTGTAGGTCTTTCAAATAAATTAATTCCCAAAATATTGATTTTTTTTCCAACAACCATGGTCTACTAATTCTCCTCCTTTTTCATTTTCACCTCTTTCATTAGTTGACCTCTTTCGTTTCTCTACCTTAGTAAGTATAATTTTTTTTCATCTTTTCATATCGTTTGAATGTCATACCATTCAATTGCCTTAATATATCAACACCTCGCAAAGATCGGGGTGCATGATCATGATCTTCTTCACCATCGAACAGTTTCTTTTGATATCTAAACTTGTGTCTAGATGGCAAAAATATTCTATGTCTTCTATAAGACATATTTCATCCATGAACAAGTTAAGTCACAGAAGTGCCATCACTACATATAGGGCATCCCATGTAACCTTTTGTTGCATGTCCTGATAAGTATCCATAGGCAGGAAAATCATTAATTGTCCATAAAAGGACCCCTCTCAAGTTAAAGTGTTTTTCTTTATGTGCATTGTAAACATTTACACCATCATTCCATAACGTATTTAAATCATCTATCAGAGGCTGCAAATACACATCAATATTAAAACTGGGTTGTTTCGGTCCTAAGATCAATAATGTGAACATCATGAATTTTCTTTTTATACACAACGAGGGAGAAAGGTTGTATGTTACCATAATTACTAGCCAACAACTATATCTACTACTAAAGGAACTATGTGGATTAATTCCATCAACAACAATGGCAAGACGAGGATTGCACGGATCAGATGCAAATTAAAGGGATAAATTATCTACTACTTTCCAATTTGGAGAATCACAAGGATGACGTAGCACCCCATCATTAGATCGATTATCTGAATGCCAAGTCAACATCTTTGATGTATCTTTACTTTTAAACAACCTTTGAAAGAGAGGAATAAGATGAATCAACCTGTGAAACCCTTGTCAGAAAAACCATGTTTTGCCTTCACATTGTACAAATGAACCAATTCCAACATTTTAGTGTATTTCTTGCATTTTGGATACAACAGTTTTTCGGTATCTTCTAGAAGTTTTTTAAAGGTTTCGGGATCATCCTCACGTAGTTCATCTTCAACACCATGAAACATATTTTTTGTCTGTACATTATAATAAGATGTATATAATCCATTCACATTCTTATTTATCTCTTCCCCATGAGTATTATCAATACTTTTTCCATGATAATACCAAAATTTATAGCTCAAAAGAATACCACTACTGATAAGGTGATACTTAACTTCGTCAACTTCATGAAATCACTCATTTTTACATTTAACACATGGGCATCGAGTCATACAAATTTCAATATTACTATTTTTACAAGAAAATTCCATGAAACTTTTAACTCCAGAGATGTAGTCTTGCTCAATTCTACACTTTGACATCCAATATTTTTTCATTTTCTATTAATGACATTAATTAAGCATATTAATTATGTATCCAATCAATATATTTCAAGTATTATTATATATGAATTCCCTAATTATTAGAATATATACCAAATATACATAATACAAAAATTTATCATTTTAATAATTTTAAAATTGTATTAATTTTACTTAATAAAATATAATTATTTATATGTAAATAAATTTATTCACGTTCGGTAAATATTATAGTGCCTCAAACCCATAACATTCAGATATTATTTTCATAGAAAATCAGCCAAACATATAATAATAAGCATAATACAAAACATACATAAATCAAAATTTTATACAAAAAGTAAAGCAAACTAAATAATAAGTGCGTATGATTAATAGAAATACTTACAAGAGTAAATGAAGTGACTAAATGAAGAAAATGAAGAAAATGAAGAAAAAAATGGTTGTTTTGTAAGTGAGAATAAGTGAGAAAATGGGTATAAAATATTTGAATATTTTTCTCAAAAATAAAATAGGGAATCTGAAAGATAATATGGAGAGGAAGATAACCCATAAAACGGCATTGGAAATGGTGGTAAGAGGTGGTTGGAAAATGAGAAAGAGTGGAGGAGGTGAGCTCGATTTTGAGTGCTATGCAAATTGAAAAATACGTTCTGATGAAGAAGAGATAAGAGAAGTGAATTAATACATGTAGATAGCATCGTTTGACGTGTTGAACTGACACTCTACACGTGGATAACGTCGGTTGACATGTAGAACCGACGCTATTCACTTGTGTAGCGTCGTTTTTACACTTCAACCGACGTTATATCCTACGTGTAATTTTTTATTTTAGAAATACAGCTTAAAATTGAAATTATATAGCATAATATTTTTTTTATTTTTTTGGTCAATTATTAATTTATTTGAACTCTTTAAAATTGATTTTGGTTATATATAGTATAAGTTTTCTTTTTTTAGTCAATTGGTTTATAAAATTATATAATTTTGTGTATTTGCATAATACAAAAAAGTTTTCAAAAAAATATATATAAAAGGTTTATAGTTAAAATCAAATAAAATAATAATTGACCAAAAAAATAAAAAAAACTTGTACTATTTAATTTCAATTTCAAACTACAATTTTAAAATAAAAAATTATACGTAGGACATAGTGTCGGTTGATGTGTAGGACATAGACTTCTCTAACTTTGGTTCTCTCAACATGACTCTCAAAGTGATGATATAAGTCCTTTAAGTTCAGGCCACCCAAAGACGTCCATATCAAAATATGTCACTAGGTGTCGAGAACCACAACATCCCTTAGAATGACTTCATTAAATTCAAAGTCATCCAGATCCATAGCCTAGAAATCAAGAGTTGGATCCTCATCGACCTTTCTCTTTTTAACGACCTTAGTTTTGGGGGGTAAGGAGAAAGATCTAGGCCTATCAAATACCGTAGGTGGAGGATGCACCTCGACATGCTCATCTAAAGGAACAGAGTTCCCAATGAGAGATGGTGAAGTCCATGCCTACAAATACAAGTAAAAAAGATTTGTAGCAATCCAAGTTACAAAAAATGGTATTTAACTCGTCACAAAATGATGACATGAGTAATCATCTGAATAGTCTCTCCAGACCCCAAAATTTTCAAACATGCTGCATTTAAAATCTCCCCTATAGCTCTCATTTGAGGTGTTCTGAAGCTCTATCCTTCTTATCTTTTCCTTACCATTTGGACCTAACTTGTTTATCAACTCACTTGCACGGGTTGAGAAGTGTTGAAGTGATGGTTCCAGGTATAGCATAATGGTAAGTCAATCTCGTCACTCTAAATGTCCTCAATAATATAAAAATACTTATCTTTCCAACTCGAGGTGTTATCGGGGAGTTTCAGATATAGCCTGTGCCCAATAACACACGATATGTACACCCTTTCTTTATCCAAACCATTTCTCTTTAAGTAGTATATACATTTGATTTCTTCACTTATTAGATCCACCTCACGTTCACCAGGGATAATGGAGAGGCATAAGATATTTTTCTATTCATTAGGATTGACTTGGATGGGTTTGATGTCAAAAGTGTTGAGGGCGTGAGTTATCATTCTAGGGAATGGGAAAATGAGTCCAAATATGAAGGGATGCAAGTCTACCACCCATCATCGCGCTGGGGATCATTGGTGTCACATAAATGATGGGGTATCGATATTAAACCTATATAGGATGAGATACCATATTTATGCCTAATTTCAATCAGGTCATTAACGGTCAGAACAATGGGCATCTTTTCTATCTGATGCTTGTCTTTAGTCCTATGGGTAGGCTCACACCAGTTATCACGTTTCTTCTTAGGACGGGGTACCTTAGCCGTTGTGGATGCATAGCTGCAAATTACCGGCACCATGCCCACTAAGATAAGGAGGAAGAAGGACTATATCCAGATGAAGTAGGGAGAGCTAGGACGCTCGCCTTGATGAGTGCCTCCCCTATGCTTCTAGGCATTCTTTCAAGACATAAATTTTTTTAGTAGGTCGGTTAGTTTGTGCGGAGCTCATTTCTATGTGAGCTAAGTCCCGAGATCCTTCTTGAGGTGTACCTATCATTAAAGGAACAATTTTGGTACGACCTAAAGAGACATTTTTTGAAAATGATGAATAGGTTGTATCTTTTCCTTTGTTAGAAGAAATGGTTAATAATAAGCAAGAGAAGAAGAAATTACCTAATGGTTGAATGTCACAGGTTTAATGATGAACGTCTTGGTGATAAAAACAGACTGATTTTCAAGAGAAGTCGCTAGCCAAACAGACTGAAATTCAAGCCAAGTATTTTTTGAACGGGTTGATGGTGAAAAAGAGTAGCATAAAAAGGTATACCAGGATGAGATCCTCTAAGGAAAAATTTGGCTAAGTTACTTGAATGAGTAAAAAGCAAAAAAAAAAAAATCTTACTATTTATAAGGGGGGATGGAAGCTGAAATGGTTACCCATTATAACCTAGATTAATAATGGGAATATTCCCTAGACTTCTGGAATCCTCATGAGTAGGAAAGTTAGTGTCAAGTATAACATGTATGAAGGGGTAGCTATCTAGATAACCTTAATGTCCTTGTCTATTAAGAGACCGTTGTATTGGATTTTGTCTTAATACCAACCTAACCACATGTAGGGGTCAAGTAACAAAGTATTCCCTTAACTTCTCAAAATCAAGAGAATAGGGAAGTTAATGTTTGATATTATCCAAGTAGCAAGTACGCGACTTGTGGTACATTGCTCAAATTGTGAATGTAACACTCGTTTAATAGCTCGTATATAGAAACCTGATCCTTGGAAGTAATCGATCTAATTTTGATGATCAAGACCTGATGACAGTGACCTAATTTTTTATAGAACTACTTTTTGTAATGTACTCTTGTAGCTCAAATAGAACACTTACCAATATAACCTTGACATCTGTGAGATGAATAAGATGATTTGATCATTATTAACATTCCACACTTCTCTCTAGAAACCCTATAACATTAGAATCTTTCCAAACAAGAACAATCACCAATATTTTTAATAATAATATTTACAAAAATAAAATAAAATATCACCTATGATTAGTTTGGTAAAACTTTACTTTTTGTTATTTTTTTCCTTTTAAAAACCTAAATAATTAAGTCTCTTCTTTTTATTTATAAATTTTATGGTTTTTTTCCAATATTTATGCACGAAAAGTTGGGAGATTCTATTTACTCTATAGAAAAAAGAATGTTTTGTGAAAATCATGAAAAAAATCTAAAATATAAAATTTGATTAAAAAATATTATATTTAAAGGCTTATGAGTTACTCCATATTTTGATAATGATTTCTTAAAATATGAAAATCTAAGTAAGAAATAATACATAATTACAAAATTACAAAAAAATCTTAAATTAAAAATCAAAATTATTATTAAACACACCCTAAGTTTCGATAGAATTTGATTATGCATTTGTTCTTCTATTGATAACTTCATTGAGAAATGCAATATGCACATAATTTCTTAAATATACACTTAAGTCAATAGATCTTTATAGTATGCTACATACTTCTAAAAGTGAGTTCGATACTTAGAGAAACTCATGTTAATGCATTGATATTCTTTATATTTTATTTTATTAAAATATTATGTTTTAATATCCTAATTAAAGTATTCTTTTTCCTTTTAATCATTTTAAATAGTGTTTCTCTTTAGATCAAAGTATGACATATGGATCTTAAGTGGCAAAATTTTCAAGAGTATTTTAGAAATTTAAGAAAGAAAAAAAATTTATTATTTCAATTATAGTTATTAGGTCATCGATTTCATCTGTGATGGGAGAGTAAGTATATATTAATAATTATAATTATAATAATTTATATTAATTTTGAATATATTTAAGTTATTAATCAATAATGATTTTTTTATAGTTTAACTACACTTTTTATTTTTTTAATAATTTTCTAAAATAGATTTGCTTAAAAAAATAAATATTAACATAATTATTATTTTATTACATAATTTAAATATTAAAAACAAATTTAATTTTTAACTATTTAGCACATGTTAACAAGTAAAATTAAAATATAAAAGTAAAAATAAATAAAATTCAATCTAATTATTTTAATATTGTGTGTTTTATTTTTAAATGTGTGTTTTTTTATATAATTATATGTATAAAAATTAAAATTAATATATATTCAGTTTCGATTAATCACAGTTTCAATATTATAATAACTATTACCGTCCCATGCCTTATCTTTTACGATTATTTAAAAAAAATTGTCTTATTTTTATATATAACTACATTTTTAATTATACACAGTTAAAATGTATATCCTATGTCTATATATAGTGAAGTTTTAATTCATATTACTTGCATGTATTGACGACTAAAAAGTGTGTTCTTTTTCTGGTTGAAATGTTTATTCAAGAGTTATTGATTACAATGAAAATTAAAATTCAGAATTTATATTAGTGAAATACACTCGATGAGCAAATAAACAATTATAACTAACTAATGCTAACTTGAGCTATATTTTGTTAGCACGCTAACATATAACAAACTGTATATAATCATAATACAAACGCTTAGTACCCCTTATCAAGTTAATAGTGATGGAACAACTATTAATTTGGTACAAAGAGAAAAACAAATCATGGCTTTAGAAGTACTTTAGTCAATGCATCACCAACTTGATATTCTTATGTTGCATACCTTACCATCACTACTAGTCAAAGCAACACCATAGGACATTAGTGTTTTAGTTGATTTAAAAGATACCAATCCACTTTTATGCAACAAGTCCATCACATATTTATATTGACTAAGGTGTAACATTTAGTCACTTCTTGTAATCTCAAGACAAAGGAAAAAATTTAGATAACCCATATCCTTGAGAGACAAATGGTTGTTGAGTAGTTGAGTGAGATGTTTGAGATAAATGTAATCATTGAAGAAATATTAAATATATAAGCTTTATAACTATGGAAACCAAATCCATTAAAGCTTTGGATAGATTATGAAACCAAGCACTTGGTGCTTGTTAAAGCCTATACAAGGCTTTGTTAAGTTTGCACACCAAATCATGTTGAGAAGTATCCTTAAAACCTTGTGGTAGATATATGTAGACTTTCTCCTCAAGATCACTATTTAGAAAAGCATTATTAACATCTAATTTATTTAAAATCTAACCAAAAGAGAGTGCTATATATAATGAGAACAATACTCATTGTTTGTGGTTTCATGATAGGAGAGAATATTTTCAAATAATCAATGACATATTTCTGTTTGTATCCACAACCATACTTGACTTATACTTATCCAAAGGGTTATCACTCTTCATTTCACTCTATACATGTAGTTAGAGGTGATAGGCTTTCATTTAGAAGGTTTGGTAACCAAAGTCCATTTTTTTCACCAAAGCACCAAAGATCATTCTCATGGAATCTTCCTATTCAGGGATGCCTTGTGCTTTCTTATAACAAGCAGGCTCAGGTAAGATAGTAATAGAGATATGATGAGACAAAACTGACATCTGGTTAGCAATACTGATTTTGTATATACTTTTGTTTTATATTTGTAAAAATCTCGCAAGTGTACAAATTATTCTATATAAAATGAAAAGTATATTCCAAAATTCGATCTAAGGAAGGAATATATGTGGTTTTTAATTTATTATTCAACTTTTTAAAACGAAATTAAATCCTAAACATTCTATCATGATATTTTTATTTTTTGTGTTTCCTAATCTAATAACATAAAAAAATAAACATTGATGTGGATTCAATAAAAAATTATGCAAATTTTTATCATTCATAATAGTAAAGTATTTATAGATATAATAATTAAGTTAATTATGCTTTCTTATATTATTTAGGTTATTAAAAATATAAATTGATATTTATTGATTTTCTCTTTTTATATAAATATCACCTTTGGTAGGGTTAGATATTCTTTGTTAATTAAATAAATCAATTAATAGCTATAAGTGTGGTCGATAATTAATTTGGTTATTTAAATTAAAATTTTTTTTCTAAGAGATTGAAAATGAACCATTTAAATGTCATCTTTGATAGGGTTAGACATTTTAAACTTTATTCAAGGTATCCAAATTAAACCTAAGAATTTAATTATCCGAGTATTAACTTTTAAGTTTTAAAACCATTATTGAAAATATGTTTTCAATACCTTTTCAAATAATAGTTCTTAAAAAAATCTTGAAATAGAGCTTCACTCTAACTATCAAATGATTGTGCTAACAAATAAAAGGAAACTATTTTAAATCAGATCGGATAATAAAAACTTTAAAATATAATTTTTAGATTTAAGTTTGTAATGAAAAATAATATATTTCTTTCTAACATCCTTAATATAAAATCTTGAATTAAAACAAAATCAATTTATTTTATAGAAATATTTTACCTATTTAATATTTCGTAAGTATAACAACGTTATTATTATAGCATATTTACAAATAGCCAATTATATTAAATTTGATCAAAGACAAGTTAAATATAACATATAAGAATAAAGTATAAAAATAACTATGAAGAATACATTTTAAAATTATACCTCAAAAGAATTCTTACAGAACTTTGATGCTAATTTTGTTTCTAGAAAACCTCCAAACATATTTGCATTTTCGTTTATTGAATTAAAAATTAGAAATTTACAAAAAAATAACTAGTTCTTCTAAAAAAAGAAATTTAAAACTAAAAAACTAAAAAAAACAAAGAAATATTTCTAGAGAAAGAAAAGAGTTGAGAAATTGTGAGATTTGAGATCAGAGGAGATGGTCCTTTTATAGGTGAGAAAAAAGCTAAAAAGTGGGAAAATATCTCAAAAATTGGTTTTGGATGCATTTGGATAGGTTGGCACGCGTATGAGGCGATATTTACTATAGACGGGCACTGGCACGAGCGGGGATTGTTGGGCACGTTCGGGCGTGTGCTAGCTATGCGCGATTTTGTCAATTTTTTCATTCGTTTTTACTTTTCCTCATTTTTTTCTCACAACATTTTTTATGTATTGCCTCTAGCATTTTTCTTCTACTTTTTAAATAAAAATAACTAAAAAATAATAAAAATAACTGTGATTCTGAAAAGAAATATATATATAAAATTATGATAAAATCATATAAATATAAATTTATGTAATCAATTAAAATATATTAAATCATGGTAATCTTTGTGCTTTCTAAGCATTCATCAAGACATAAGCCAACTATTTAGGTTTAGTAATTCTTGCCTTAGTTCTAATCACCATTGAGTAAGTGTTGACAAAAAGACAAGGAGGTGAATTTGGAGGAGTATTTGGAAAGTGCCTGAGTGAATTTAGTTCAAATGGTTTAAGAGAAGTGAGAATATCATTGGTTTTAGATGCTGGACTAGAGGGTGTAATATCTGGCAACTCAGATTGCAAGATCGAAAACTCTATTAGAGGTGAAACCAAACACTTTTTCTTAATGGATGAGAAGGAAGATAGAAGAAACTCAACAATGGTTACATCAATATTAGAGGTTAAGGATTCAGAAGGAAATAATCTTAATAAAATTGTACATGTCTAGAAGGTTAGAGTTTGTTAGTTTACAAATCAAGGCATAGATAACCATATTTTTGAGGTGCATAAGAAAGGAATGCACATTCATTGGACCTTGGTTGAGGCTTAAGTTGATTAAAGGCTCTGAGGAAAGAAAAGCACAATGAGCTAAGAATTTGAGAATAATCATAGTTAGAGATTTTTCCATATAGAAGAGAGTAAGGAGTTTGAAAGTCAAACTTTAAAAGATAGACTATTGATGGTGAAAACTGCAGTTTTAAAGGCATGTACCTACATAGACATGGGCACACTAATTCTTAATAAGAGAGCAAGGCTCTTGTCTATTACTCTTTGATTTCTAGATTTCACCATGCCATTTTTCTCAGATATGTAGGGTTATGTAACACAATACAACAATTCGTACCTAATTTGTGTGTGAGAAACTAAAACTCACCACCCACATCGATTTGAATTTTTAATGCTAAATTTTCTTTCCATCATAGAAAGAAAGAGCATGAAAATTGACTCAAACTGATTCTTAGAAGTGAGAAAGTAAATCCACATAAAGTGGCTAAAGTCATCCAGATGAGTAGAAAGTACTTTAGCCCTTACGGTGAAGATTATAGGTGATGTCCATATAAATAAAATCCAAGGCATTATTAGAAGTAAAATTCTTAGAAATAAAAGGAAGTTTATGTGATTTGGCTAAAGGATAAACATGCCAAGGAATTTTATTCAACTTTGCACAAGTCACCAATAAAGATTGTTGAGCCAATTACCTAACACAACAGTGGAAGGGTGAGCAAGTTTCAAATGAAAAACATCACTTCCTAAAGCACTAGAAAATACAATGGGTGGAGATGACAAAAAATGAGATGAATCAATTATACCATGAGTTGTTGAGGATGGCTAAGTGTCTAGTATATCTTCAATGCTATAAAGTCTAACACTAGCTTGTCCTTGGATGAGTGCTTTTTTTATTGGATCTTTCTTAACACAATAACAATCAGCATGAAATTCAACAGCCATATCATTATTAGAGCATAATTATTGGATTGAAATCAGGTTATTAAAAACTTATGGTGTGTGAAAGCACATTGTGAAGTTGCAAAGGCATACCATCAACATGGGCAACATTATCTCCATGACGATGAATAGGTAAGAAAGAGCCATTAACTACAATGATAGATTCAGAGCCAAAAAAGGATTAGTTATTCTAAAGATTATCATGATTGCCTATATGTTGATGAGTAGAACCTGAATCAATAACCACTGATGTTGCATAGGGTGAATGTTGGAGGAACCTTAAAAAGATGTTATGAAAGCTAAATTTGCTACAATTTTACTAGCTATAATGTTACATAATTTGAAATAGTGACATGTAAAATTACATATTTTGTCACATATTTGACATTGAACCTTAGGGCTAGAACCTAAAGTAGGATGCTTGCTATGATGAAAGTTCCCAGGTAAAGTAGTTGATTTTTAAGAATTTTGACGATAAAATCATGAATATTTTAGGTAAGTTTTTTAGGTGACTTGTGTGCAAGATTGGTTCTAGAAGGTCCTTTCAATGTCATTATAGTCATAAGAACCACATTGAATGCATGAAGTTGCTAGCATAAAAAAACTTGTGAATAATGAAATAGTGTTCAATCATAAGACTATAAAAGGTTCTAAATTCATCAAAACTTAGTGTATGAACTCTTAGAGAGGAAAAATAAGGAAGATGTTGTGGATCAAGACCACGTGTAGCACAGAAAATCAAGTTTTGATTAGGATCAATTTCCCCTACAGTAGCTAGGTGATCTAGAATTGACTTAATCTTGAGGAAATAGTCTTCCATTGAAGAATTATCATTCCTTACTATCTGTAACTGTAATCTTATATCCATAACATGGGCCAATGAAAAAAATTGAATAAGATGATTATAAGACACACCAGTACTGTGCTATTGTTCTAGGCTTTACCCAATGAGTTGAAGCACTTGAAGAAACAAAAGCAAGCTACCAACTCTTCACCATTCCATTCAGTCATGTCTAGTGTTCAAATTTAAGATTCGGAATTTGAGTTCCAAGCATAAAATACAAAGGCATAGCATAGGCATAATCAATTATTTCCTCAAGTCCATAGACTGAGATCAATGACAGTAATTTTTCGTTCCATAACATAAAGTTTCTTCTATCCAGCTTGATAAAAAAAAATTAACATTCACAAATGGAAGAGTGTAAGTAGAAGCATAAGCTGAAATGAAACTAAGTTCAAGATGTGAGGATTGATTATTCTAAACAACAATTGATGATTTTCCTATTGCATTTGCATTGTAAATAGTCGGAGATGTTGCAATTATAGCTCCTTTGTAAGAGTTTTGATTTAGATCTGATTACTTATGTTCATTCTCAATAGTGCAATGTGATTGTGAGGTCTAAGAGTTATACACTAGTGGGAATTGATTGAGTTATACACTAGCGTGGATTGATTGAGTTAATAATTGATTTTAGTGTAAATTTGATTATAAAATTGTATGTGTTTAGCATTACTCGTTAAAATTTCTAGTACATTGGCTCATTGGGATAGAGATTGAAATATGGATATTTACCTTAAAATAACACATTAGGAAGAAAAACATATGATTTATGAAAAAAAAATTATTAGTAAAGCTCATAATATTCATTAATTTAAACCTTAGTTAAACTATTTTGATAACAAGCTATCAAAGATTTAAACTTAGCAAAAGTACGTTTATTCATAATAAAAAATTAAAGCACTCATGATCCCCCAAAGGTTTGGCCTTCAGAAGATTCATGAATATTTGGAGAAACAATAAATGTAAAGGTAAAGCCAAAGCAAGAATAGTAGCATATAAGAATCGTGGATCAAAAATTTTCTTAATAATTATGAAGAAAAATCATGTTTTTCTTGATATGAAAAAGAAACAATTAAACACATGACCCATAATTATGTTTTAAAAGAAAAAGAAATGTATATACTGAATGTGACATGTGTGAATACGATTAGTCACACAAGAGATCGATGGATGTTTTGAGGTACAATAATTGCAGAAGTGGTAGAGAGGCCCATACTAAATGCTTAAATGAAATGGATGAGGTAGTTGGTGTGGAGTTGTACATCCTTAAAGTTGATAAGGAATTGAAAATGATAGGCTGTTTAATTTCGTAGATAGCAAACAAATATATATATATGCTTATTTGGGTCGACTCATGATTGTAGGGCTAGTCAGCTAGCTGGCATGCATTTTATGTTAATTATGTAGGTTAATCTAAGCTGTATATTGATAGAATTGTTTGTATAAATGATGCTAGCATCAAAGACATCTTGTTGATTAGTGTATGTTGATGCTGGGAGCTGGGAATGAGGCACAGCCAGGGCGGGTCCAGAATTTGTTTTTTGGGGCTAAGTTATATATTCTTTTTTTAAAATACTCAAATAATTAACATAAAATATAAAATACAAATATTATGATAGTAAAAAAATTAAAATAGAAAAAATTTATTTATAAAAGCTAAAATTATTACTAGCATAAACTTTGTTCAAACACATCAATATATGAAGTTCAAAGAAAATGAGATGAAAATATGAAAGAAAAAGATAATTATTTAAGTTTTGTCCTACAATTTTTCAAAACCTAAAACTCATCTATTATGAAATTTGAATTTATTTTTTGAACAAACTCTCTTTTAATATAAACAATCATACAACCTACAAGAAACTCCTCCATTTTATTTTGAAATGATGTTTTAATGACTTTCATGATGAAAATACATTCTCTATAGTTACAATAGAAACATAAAGTGTCAATACCAAACAAATTAATCTATCAATAAAGAAATACATGTGTGACTTTCCTAATTGAACTAGCTCTTGACATAATGCTGACAAAGTAGACAAGTTTAAAAATCTGAATGATAAATAACATCTCTCTCAAAAAATTGCAACTATCTTTTAAATCTTCATGCTCTTTTTGAGTAAAATTTTGATGATAATTTTTTTTTATCAAGATTGCAAATATGATCAGCAATGAATGAATGGAAATTATTATAGGATTCAATGATAAAATTAAAGTAGGAAGTTCTATCGATTCATCACAAAAATATGTGACCTATCTCCGTTAAATGAATATCAATTATTGCATTAAAAATGTCAACACGATAGTAATGATCGATTGTAATGTAATGTTTTTTGTTAAAATGAACAGCGAGTATCCTCCATGTAGCAATCCCTCATATTTGGTGTAACAATGTCATATTTCTCACATAATGATGGAACATATATATATATATATATATATATATATATTTAATTTAAATTACAAATAAAATGATGTCCTCTCTTTTGTCATGGATTTTGTGATATTTCCACTTTATTTCAAGGAGAGGAAGTTTGGTTTACTTAAAATCACTAGCATAGTGACTAGGAAACTAAGCAAGAGAGATGAGATGGAGTTTGGCCAAAAAATAGCTGGTCCATATAACAATTCATTCCCCTAAATACATAGGCACATAAACATCTATCAAACAAGTAACACAAACTTCAGAGACATAGGAATAGAGAAATCAAAGCATTATAAAAATTAGCATTATAAAAATTAGCATGGTGTTGTCTTATGTTATTCAAGATCATCATATTCTTCTCATGATTCTTCTTATGATGTTATAATTTGAACCATGTGTTCTGTCCATTCTTCTCGTAAATTATCATAAATTTACATATCATAGCCCGACTTATTCCAACCAAAGAACTATATGTAATTAAATTCAAAATTAGAATGTAATATCATGAATTCACAAAAAATAATTTATATATGTTAAAAGATTAGTAAAAGTGACTACCACATTGACACTGGAGTGATATAATAAGAACATCATCCTTTCAAAATCATATTAGCACTGTATTAATCTTTTGTCTATAATTATGAAGCTATCTAGAATCAAGCTGGTATTTTTAATGCTATAATGAGCTCTAAATATGAAGTCAAGTGTAACACCAATTTTTTACTTGGGTTGGTTGAGTTTTGGTGCCCACAAACTAATACTTTTGTATTTCCTTGGGGTGAAACAACAATTACTCTTAAAGATATAGGGATTCTTGGTGGTTTTCTTATACTTGCTGGCCAGTGACTACCATGATGTTGTCATACCAGGGAACTAGACAAGAGAGATGAGATGAAGTTTGGGAAAAAAATAGGTCGATATAACAATTCATTCCCCTAAATACATGAGCACATAAACATCCATCAAACAAGCTATCCAAACTTCAGACACAGGAATAGAGAAATTAAAGCATTATAAAAATTATCATGATGTTGTCATATGCTATTCAAGATCATCATAATATTCTCCCGATTCTTCTTGTAATGATATAATTTGAATAATGTGTTCTGCCCATTCTTCTCGTAAATCATCAAAAAAATTCATATCATAGCCCGACTTGTTCCAATCAAAGAACTACATCTATTTAAATTGAAAATAAGAATATAATATCATGAATTCACAAAAATAACTTATATATGTTAAAAATGTATATTGATAAAATAGATTACCACATCTTTAATTGAAATGTTGATATTTGTGATGATTTTGCTCATTAACTTCATGACATAGTAACCACACATGACTCCATCATTTTGTTAGGGAACCTAAAAAAAACAAGTGTACATGATTTTCCATTTTCGAACATCTTTATTATTCAATAATAAAATTAATAAAATTATTAATAATTGCTTGTACATACCATAACTTTGTTTCATATAAGCTTATGAGATTTTTTAAAGGCAATGCCCTTACTCTTGTTCCACAACTTCCATACCCTATCAAAGTTTAAAACGATTAGTTTTTTATTAAATATTACAAAGAACAATAGAAGAAAAATAGCTAGCTATAATTCTTACATTTCAACAACTGATTTTGTATCTTTACTCAATTATATGGAAGCCGAGTCACATTACCAAACATAATTTCCATATAGATCAAGGATTATCAACATCCAATGATCATGGCCTTGTTCAAACTTTAGTCCCAAGGGATTATCAACTTCTAATTTTTGTTAAGTGTTAATTCCCTATCATATAATTGTTTAGCTCCGATGCTAACATGTTTCTCTTGATATTGATTGACAAATGAAGAATCATAGAATATTGCTAAATGTGATGAGTGATTAGCTTAAAGTCGATAATAACATGCCCTAAATAAAAAGAAATGTATATATAAATAATTAGATAATATAAATATAATTATATATGTTCTATATAAATGAAAGTTATTTATTGATTGAGGTCTCACCTTGTCCACACTTGAATTATACTTAAATCTATAATTTGATATTCAAACAGCTACAATATGTACTCGATCAATATATATGTTTGACCAATGTCTACACCAGAAATTTCTCTAGGAAGTGGCACAATCCATCCATCATTTATGCTAGTCTTGCTCACAACAATATTCATCAAAGAGCCAAGATTTCTGTGGAAGTTTATAGTATAATCATAACTATACTTTTTCCATGGATTTTTCTTGAATGACTTAGCACGCAATGATTTTCCACTAGATATAGATTTACTATAAGATACTTTCTTTGTATCTCTTAAATTTACCGCATTTATTAATTCTGATATAATAGACTAAAGAAGAGGTATTGTATATGTTAGTAACAATAAAAGAATAATAATATAATAGAAGTAGTAAAAAAGTGTTATCTTAAGTAAAAAAATAGTACCAAATTTATCACAATTTGACTTGATGGCCAAGCCATGTATTGTCCAACCAGTTCTTGGACTATGGTATCATTAGAAGGCACATGTAGTGGAAAATCATAGAGCAATGATTGATCAATTACTATTTGCCAATAATTTGGCAAATATTGATTATGAATCATTCGATCATTACTTAATTGTTGTACCGTTCCAATAGAAACATTGTCTGCTGATGATGAATTTTTCAAAAAACATCTCATATTCTATAAAACATTTAAGCGTTATTTATAATAAATAAAATATATAATAAAAAATAAAAATAATAGAGTATCTACATAAACTTTAAATCTTATCATAAATGATTCATCAAATAGAGGAGGACTCTCATGTGAGGTAGTTATTAGAAGGACATTCTCATCAAAACATTCATCATGATATGATGGATGGTAAGAATGCATAGATTTCATTGGAGATATTAAACCACTACCTAATTGCATCTGCATTCCTGGCATAAAGGGAGGACCAATAGGATGACTATATCCCATACATGATATAGGTTGGGCACCATGAGATTGCATGTATGTCATGACTAGCATGGATGGTTGCATGCTTGGCCAATAGGGCATGCCCTGAATGTAGTATGTTGTCATTCCTGACATGTGTTGTGATTGATATTCTTTTAAAGTGACAATCTCACTTAACATTGAGGCCTTAAAGGAGCTGTATTCTTCTTCAATTTTACAATATTTCTCCTTACTAACCATCTAAGGCTTTTGTTTTGGAATGTTAAAAAATTCCATATAATCATCATATTGGCTTCCTCCCCTAACACGACCAAGATGTTTACGTTCAAGTGCATGATATATAGCATCTCTCCCTGGCTATTGTTTTTTGAACAGCTCTCTACAAATAATAAAACAAACAAACATATCATACATTATTACATCAATTAGCAAAAATCATAAGGACTTTGTACGGATCATTCTACTATAAAATATCTTATGGCTAAGAAAGATGCAAAACCTAGATTGATTAGATGGATCCTCCTACTACAAGAATTTGATTTGGAGATCAAGGATAAGAAGGGAACCGAAAATCAAGTGGTTGATCATCTATCGAGATTGGAGTATAATAATGGAGCTGTGGACAAGACAATCATTGGTGAGACTTTTCCTGATGAGCGACTATTTTCCTTAGATTATAGAAGTGTGCCATGGTATGCAGACTATGTTAATTAGATCGTAAGCAATGTGCTCCCACCTGAAATGTCTTTCCAACAAAAGAAAATATTCTTACACGATGTTAAGTACTATTTATGGGATGAGCCTTACTTGTTTAAGCATTGTGTAGATCAAATTATCAGAAGGTGTGTCCCAAGGGAAGAAATTGAAAATATACTTAAACATTGTCATTCTTCAGCATACGGAGGCCATTTTGGAAGAGAAAGAACATCAACTAAGGTTCTTCAATTTGGTTTTTACTGGCCAAATCTGTTTAAAGATGCACATTTCTTTGTCTCACAATGTGGCAAGTGCCAAAGAGTTGGTAACATTTCTAAGAAACACGAGATGCCTCTAAACAATATTCTTGAGGTAGAAATATTTGACGTCTGGGGAATTGATTTCATGGGGCCGTTTGTCTCTTCTTACAACAATCTCTACATTCTGGTTGCTATGGATTATGTTTCTAAGTGGGTAGAAGCAATTCCCTTGCCTACCAATGGTTCCAAAATGGTGTTGAATTTTCTAAAGAAAAACATTTTTACTCGTTTTGGCACCCCAAGGGCAATCATAAGCGATGGGGGAACTCATTTTTGCAACAAATCTTTTGATCCCTTCTTGCCAAATACGGTGTCACTCACAAGGTCGCAACTGCTTACCATCCTCAAACCAGTGGACAAGTTGAGATATCAAACAGAGAGGTTAAGAGGATTTTGGAGAAGACGGTAAATCCTTCAAGGAAGGATTGGTCTAAAAGGTTGAATGATGCACTCTGGGCATACCGAACAGCATATAAGACACCCATTGGGATGTCCCCATATCGATTAGTGTTTGGGAAAGCTTGTCATCTCCCGATTGAATTAGAGCACCATGCGTATTGGGCTATCAAGAATTTAAATTTTGATTTAGGAGTCGCTGGCGAAAAACGTCTCCTACAACTCAATGAGATGGACGAGATTCGTTTACACACATATGAAAATGCTGAGATTTATAAGGAAAAAACGAAGAGGTGGCATGACAACAAAATCTTGCATCGACACTTTGAACCAGGACAGAAAGAACTGCTCTTCAACTCTCGTTTGAAGTTCTTCTCAGGAAAACTGAAATCTAAGTGGTCAGGGCCTTTCATTATTACCAAAGTACACCCATATGGGGCTGTTGAGATTAAAGGTGAAGAATCGCAAAACAGTTTCCATGTGAACGGGCAAAGACTCAAACATTATTGGGGGGTGACATTAATCGTCAAAATTCCACCATTTTCTTATCTGATCCAACCTAAAGCAAGGAAAAAGGCAATCAAGCTGATGACTCTAAATCAAGCGCTTCTTAAGAGGCAACCCATATGTTTTAATTTTTATTTATTTGTTTATTGTCTTTTAGAACATGTAGTAGTTGCATATTTCTTCATGCTGTTATTTTGTTTTGATAGGTGCAAATCGAAGGAGGTAAAACGATTTTGGAATTCAATCTCACAAGTCAACTCACCATTCAGGGAAGTTTCTTTTAAAACATCTCCTTTGTTCTTTAAATTTCCACATATTGGGGACAATGTGCATATTAAGTTTGGGGTGTTGAGATTAAACTTATTGGAAATATTGCTTGATGTTGTTGCTTGTCTAGTTTTGTTTGTTTGGTTGATCGAACATTAGAAGATATTTTGCGTTTAATGGTGATCTAATTTTTGTTATGTTATTTCTTCATTTTAAGTAATACCTAACTCCTTGAAAAATTCGAATATTGTCTAAGCGATGAATAATTTTTACACATGTTTCATTTTTACAAGAATAAATATTTATGAGCACTAGTCTTGATTTTTGAGTTGCTATGATAATTTAGAGAAGGTTTATGTAAGTATGGAATTCGATTGATATTTATGGTGTCACAGTTTTTAGAATTTATTTGATTTTCTCTTGAGGCGAAATTATAGATAACATTTAATTTAGAAAATGATTTAGGCCTTCTTTGGATCGTTTGAGCCTTTCTATCTACATTCACATGTTTTATCCATAGTATACCCTTTTGAGCTTCAAAGTCTATATATATTTTTATCTCATTTCAAAAGCCTACTCAAAATATATATATATGTGTGTGTGTGTGTGTGTGTGTGTGTGTGGAGATACATCTCTTGTTCTTATCTCACTAACATGTGACAATTGTTAGTAAATATTTAATGATATATCAAAAAAAAGAATACTAAAAAAACAAAAAAAACAAAAAAAACAAAAAAAACAAAAAAAAACAAAAAAAACAAAAAAAACAAAAAAAACAAAAAAAACAAAAAAAACAAAAAAAACAAAAAAAACAAAAAAAACAAAAAAAACAAAAAAAACAAAAAAAACAAAAAAAACAAAAAAAACAAAAAAACAAAAAAAACAAAAAAAACAAAAAAAACAAAAAAAAACAAAAAAAACAAAAAAAAACAAAAAAAACAAAAAAAAAGGTTATTGTATGTGATGTTGAATCCCAAATTGGAAAGTATTTATTGTGATGATAGAAGATCTCTTGTTTCAATCCTAAAATGGTGTTTAGGAAAATTGAGCTAAATATATCTTTTATCCTACCTTTACCTAAGCCATACATTACAAACTTAATAAAGTCCTATTGATTTTTGGTTGTGTTTGTCTACATTAGTGGAGAGAGAAATGAAAAATAAACGTATGAGATTTGTGATTTCATTAAAATCTGTTTGATTTTATATTTGCATAAACTGATCCGGATTGCATGTGATGAAATATGAAAAGACTTTACACACACATTACAATTCATTGTGAGTGGAATATATTTTTAAATTGATTTTGATACTTAGATAAAATTCTTTTATTTCTTTGAGTTATGTAATTTAGAATGAGTAAAAAGAAATATTTGGTAAATCACTATTTTAAATGCAGTTATCTTTGTTTTATTTCTTTCCTTTTGCTCGAGTACTAGCAAAAACTTAAGTTTGGGGTTGTTGATAATTGTATTTTATATAGTTATTTTCATTTATTTTATTAATTATAATTGCTATATTCTTTACAGTTTTTAGTTAATTCTAGTTTAATAAATTAGTATTTACTGTTTTTTTATAAATTTTAATAAAATTAAACAATTTGTATCGAAAACGTACTTAATTGCAAATTTGTGTCCCAAAATATAATTTCAAATAAAAGAGTGTTTAATTGCAATTTATAAAAGTCGAAAATATAATTTAAATTAAAATCGGGCTTAATTTTAATTATTAAAAGTTTAAAAAAAATTAATTTAAATTAGAAAAGGGCTTAACTGCAATTAAAGAAAGTGTACAAATTAATTTGAATTAAATTTGTGGGTCCAAATGTAATTAATAAAAAATTGAATTTCTGCGTAGGAGAAGAGCCACTCGCGCTATTCACAACGCCCAACACACACTGCTCGATCATCCCATCAACGGTCAAGATTTGGCGCGTGAAATTCAGACGCAACAAAAGCGAGTGGGTTGGGAAGCCCAGAAGCGTGCAGCTCGACACACGTGGGGCCCACTGGCTGCGCAGACTGGCGTGCAGGGTGGGACCCACATGTCGGCTGCACAGAATTTCCCCGAGGCACATCGCTCACCGTTGGATCAGTTGAACGGTCCCGATTGAAGCACGTGGAACCAAGCTATAGCGCACCGAGCCGCTCGTCGACAAAATCCCATGCGACGCGCTTAATCCAAGCAGCGTGTACCCACGCATTTCAAAGACAAAGAAGCAGCCACGTGTCTCCTAAATATTACAGCCAATAACATGACGTCACGTGGCGTGTATTTGGTGAAATAAAAATGCAGAAACGGCGCCCACTTCCAACCGTTGAAACGCTTCAATGTGGGAAAATCACGTACGTTGTGGTCCATCCTTTTCCATGCGCCCGACCTATCCATCCAATGAAAAGCTTCCACGTGTCTCTGAATTTCTCACAGCCAATCACATGGTGACACGTGCAATGCGTGAAAAAAAAAATCAGAAACGCGCAGAATGGTTTTCACGCGTGGTGTTATTTTAATTCCCCATTTATTTTTGCCCCCCACTAATAAAAAAAGAATAATAATAATAAAAAAGAATAATTGGAAAGTGGGGATATATATTACGCGGAAAAAAAAATCATTTACGCGTTTTTGGGGTTGGAGAGTTCTTCTTCTTTTCATTTTTAATTTTCAGCACAGAGTTTTCTCTCGTTTTTCATTTTTTGTCTCTTGAGAATTTTCTCATTTTTCCTCTCTACGTGTCTGGTTTAACACGCAGAATGTCTTATTTTGACATTTTTGTGTGTATTATCTTAGGGAATTACAGAGAAAGAAGTTAACGAAGAAGAAGGAAAGGGAAGAAATTATTTTTCATTGAGGAATCGTGAAAGAGTTTTTGCTAACCCATTTTCTTTTAATTTTTGTTTCTCTGCAATTTTTTATTTTTGTGGTGTTGTAATTTTGATTTCTGCTATGAACTAATCTATTTGTTCTAGGATTGCAGTGTAGCGTAAATTATGAAACTAGAATTAATTATTTTTGAATGATTTGTGGAACTGTTTTAAGTTGTTTATTTTATCTGTTTTTAATGCTTTTAATTATCGGAAGATTAATTAACTGATATGTGGCACTTAAATAAACTTGAAAAAGGAATTTTTGTGTGTTGCTCGGGATAAAATAACGTATATACATAAGGGATAGAAATATACTTTTATTGTATGTGTAACTTTTTGAAAACTCAGAACTTAATAAATCTGGTTGAATTTAATTCCTATAGGAATATAGTGAATCATTTTAACTGGATGTGTCTGTATGGAGCTTGAAAGAGATATATGGATAAATTAGAAATTCTTGGTTAACAACTTAAAACATGAGAGCATAAATCAAGAGAGAATAAAATATTCAAGTGAATTAATTTGGGTAAACTGCAATCCTAGAATTTTCATAAAAATTGTTAAAAAGGAAAAAAATTATTAATTAAGTCAAACTGCATAAAATTATTGATTGTTTGAATAAAATCAGGTTTAAATAATTTTAGTAATTAACAAGAGTTGGTAACATTTCTCTGTGGGAACGATAATTTATTTATCATATTATTACTTGTGACCGTGTATACTTGCACATTTTTATGTTTTGCAAAATAGATAACAAGTTTTTGGCGCCGTTGCCGGGGAATTGTTTTACTATTTTCATTGTTGATACTAATACCAATTAATCTGATTTTAGTTCAAAAAAAAATTAAAAATAAATAAATAAATTATATTTGGTTTTATTGCTTACGGTTATTTTCTTAGATTTGTGTGTTTATTTATGTTTTTATTTTTTTTATTTTTATTGTTATTTTATTGGATTTATTTATTTCTTATTTCTTGTTAGATTTTTGGATTAAGTGAAACGTTGTATGCGACGCATAAGAAATCTTGACATAGTTCCTTTAGATCTAGAAATCCATAGAACTATTTTGAATTTAAAGAAAAATAATAAACAAGATACCTTAGAACATCTAGTTATGGATCATGAAATTCCAGAAGTAGAAGAACCAAAATCCTTAAGAGATTATGCAGTGCCTATGGTTGGCGGCATTCATTCAAGCATAAGAAGACCATCAATTCAAGCTAATAATTTTGAAATTAAGCCTGCAATAATTCATATGATTCAAACTTCGGTTAAATTTGGAGGTTTACCCCATGATGATCCAAACTCCCATATTGCAAACTTTCTAGAGATTTGTGACACTTTTAGGCATAATGGAGTCACTGATGATGCTATTCGGGTGAGACTTTTTCCTTTTTCACTTAGGAAAAAGGCTAAAAATTGGTTGAATTCATTACCATGTGGATCTATCACTACTTGGGAGGATTTGGCACAAAAATATTTGGCCAAATACTTTCCACCGGCAAAGACTGCACGGATGAGGAATGAAATCACCATTTTTATGCAGTTTGACTCAGAATCATTATATGAAGCTTGGGAGAGGTACAAGAAGCTACTTAGAAGATGTCCTCACCATGGATTACCGAAGTGGCTTCAAGTTCAAACATTTTATAATAGTTTGATGGGTCAAACCAGAAACATGATTGACGCTGCAGCAGGTGGTGCTCTAATGGGGAAATCAATTGATGAAGCTTACAACTTATTAGAGGAAATGGCTTCAAATAGTTATGAGTGGCCATCAAAGAGGATGTTGCCTAAGAAAGCAGTTGGAATTCATGAGATTGATGTTATGACCGCTTTAACTGCACAAGTATCCGCTTTAGTGAAAAAGATGGATACCATGGGTGTCCATTCTATTCAGAGTCCTTTTGTGGCATGTGAAATTTGCAATGGAAATCATGCCAGTGAGAGATGTCCTCATAATGCTGAATCTGTCAATTTTGTTTCCAATTATAATAGGAATCAAAACAATCCCTATTCCAACACTTACAATCCAGGATGGAAGAATCACCCTAATTTTTCTTGGAGTAATAATCAAGGCCAATCATCTTCTATGAAGCCCACTCATCCTCCAGATTTTCATAATCAAGTCCCACAACAAGAGAGAAAGCCTTCATTGGAAGATATGTTTGCTCAATACATGGCTAAGAATGAGACTATTCTCCAGAATCAGGCAACATCTATTAGAAATCTCAAAGTTCAATTGGGTCAACTAGCTACTGTTGTCAACAACCGCCCTCAAGGAGCTTTACCTAGTGATACCGAAGTCAATCCAAAAGGTGAAGGAAAAGAGCATTGTAAAGTAGTTACATTGAAAAGTGGAAAAGAGTTAGAAGAAATACACAAGCCCATTTCTCCGCCAACTCTTATTGTTGAAGCTATTGACCCAGAAAAACAAGAAAAAGCTAATAAAAGGGTCGAAGAGAATGAATTAACAGAGAATCCTTTAAAAAAACCATTTTCAGATAATCTCATGCCTTATAATCCACCAATTCCATTTCCTCAGCGCTTCCACAAGCAAAAGTTGGATAAACAGTTCTCCAAGTTTCTTGAAGTATTTAAGAAACTTCATATTAACATTCCTTTTGCTGATGCATTGGAGAAAATACCCAGTTATGTGAAATTTATGAAAGACATTTTGTCTAAGAAGAGAAGGTTAGGTGATTTTGAGACAGTTGCTCTCACAGAGGAGTGTAGTGCCATTCTTCAGAAGAAGCTACCACCTAAGCTGAATGATCCAGGAAGTTTTACCATTCCTTGTACTATTGGTGAGAAATTTTTGGTAGAGCTCTGTGCGATCTAGGCGCAAGCATTAATTTAATGCCACTATCCATCTATCAGAGACTTGGATTAGGAGAAGCACAACCGACCATTATGACTCTTCAACTTGTAGATAGGTCGTTGAAACACCCAATAGGCATTATAGAGGATGTGCTTGTCAAGGTTGACAAGTTTATCTTTCCTACAGATTTCATAATTCTTGACATGGAGGAAGATAAAGAGATTCCTATTATTCTCGGGAGACCATTTTTAGCAACTGGTAGGACTTTGATTGATGTTCAAAAAGGAGAGCTCACCATGAGAGTTCAAGACTAAGAGGTAACTTTCAATGTCTTTAAAGCTATGAAATTTCCAAGAGAATCTGATGATTGCTTTAGAGTTGACATGGTAAATGCTTTAGTTGAAAGCAATTTCAGGGAAAATTTGAGTACTGATGCTTTGGAACTTGCACTTGTGAATGACAATATTATTGATAACTTTGATTCTCTTGAATATCTCAAGTTACTTGAAGCATCTCCATAACTCTTTAGTCCTCAAGCTGAAGAAGAGGCATCACAAGTTGTAACACCGCCTAAGTTTACCTATGTGAAGCCATCTATGGAACAAAAACCACTATTAGAGCTTAAGCCATTGCCTAACCATTTGAGGTATGCTTATTTGGGTGAAATGTCCACCATGCCTGTGATTATTTCAGCATCTCTAGATGAAGATCAAGAAAAGAAGTTGTTAAGAGTGTTGAGAAATTACAAGCTAGCATTAGGGTTGTTTATAGCTGACATTAAAGGAATTAGCCCTTCACTATGCATGCACAAGATCTTGTTTGAGGAAGATTTCAAGCCTACTATTGAGCATCAACGTCGTCTGAATCCAATCATGAAGGAGGTAGTAAAAGATGAGATCATTAAGTGGTTAGATGCAGGTATTATCTATCCCATTTCAGATAGCTCTTGGGTCAGCCCAATTCATTGTGTTCCGAAGAAAGGAGGAATTACAGTGGAGGCTAATAGCAACAATGAGCTGATTCCCACAAGGAAAGTGACGGGTTGGCGGGTATGCATGGATTATCGGAAGCTCAACAAGGCCACTCGAAAGGATCATTTTCCTCTTCCATTTATTGACCAAATGCTAGACAGATTGGGAGGAAATTCTTTCTATTGTTTCTTGGATGGATATTCAGGATACAACCAAATTGCTATCGCGCCTGAGGATCAAGAGAAGACCACTTTCACTTGTCCATATGGAACTTTTTCTTTCTGAAGAATGCCGTTTGGACATTGCAATGCCCCAGCCACTTTTCAAAGGTGTATGATGGATATCTTCTCAAACATGGTGGAAAATTTCATTGGGATATTTATGGATGACTTCTCAGTGTTTGTAGATTCATTTGATATGTGCTTGCATAACCTTTCTTTGGTCTTACAAAAATGCGAAGAAAAAACTTGGTTTTAAATTGGGAAAAGTGCACTTCATGGTAGAAAGAGGTATTGTTCTCGGCCATCTAATTTCGTCAAAGGGAATTGAAGTGGATAAGGCAAAGATTGAAACCATAGAGAAACTACCGCCTCCAACATCGGTGAAAGGAATTAGAAGTTTTCTAGGTCATGTAGGATTCTATAGGTGATTCATAAAGGATTTCTCCAAGATATCTAAGCCTCTTTGCAACCTTTTGGAGAAAGATACAAAATTCACATTTGACGAAGATTGTTTTGAAGCTTTCCGAGTTTTGAAAGAAAAGTTGATCACGACTCCCATCATTATTGCACCAGATTGGAACCTACCTTTCGAGCTCATGTGTGATGCCAGTGATTTTGCGATAGGAGCTGTTTTAGGACAACGAAAAAAGAGAGTTTTCCATGCCATTTACTATGCCAACAAAACTTTGACCGAAGCTCAACTGAATTATGCTACCACTGAAAAAGAATTACTTGTTGTTGTATATGCTTTTGAAAAGTTCCGTTCCTACCTAATCGGCACTAAGGTGACAGTTTATACGGATCATTCTGCTATAAAATATCTTATGGCTAAGAAAGATGCAAAACCGAGATTGATTAGATGGATCCTCCTACGACAAGAATTTGATTTGGAGATCAAGGATAAGAAGGGAACTGAAAATCAAGAGGTTGATCATCTATCGAGATTGGAGAATAATAATGGAGCTGTGGACAAGACAATCATTGGTGAGACTTTTCCTGATGAGCGACTATTTTCCTTAGATCATAAAAGGGCTTAACTGTAATTAAAGAAAGTGTAGAAATTAATTTGAATTAAATTTGTGGGTCCAAATGTAATTAATAAAAAGTTGAATTTCTGGGCAGGAGAAGAGCCACTCGCGCTATTCACAACGCCCAACACACACTGCTCGATCATCCCATCAACGGTCAAGATTTGGCGCGTGAAATCCAGACGCAACAAAAGCGAGTGGGCTGGGAATCCCTTAAGCGCGCAGCTCTGCACACGTGGGGCCCACTGGACGCGCAGACTGGCATGCAGGGTGGGACCCATATGTCGGCTGCGCAGAATTTCCCCGAGGCGCATCGCTCACAGTTGGATCAGTTGAACGGTCCCGATTGAAGCACGTGGAACCAAGTTGTCGCGCACCGAGCCGCTCATCGAAAAAATCCCGTGCAACGCGCTTCATCCAAGCAGCGTGCACCCTCGCGTTTCAACGACAAAGAAGCAGCCACGTGTCTCCTACAGCCAATAACATGACGACATGTGGCGTGTATTTGGTGAAATAAAAATGCAGAAACGGTGCCCACTTCCAGCCGTTGAAACGTTTCAATGCGGGAAAATCGCGTGCATTGCGGTCCATCCTTTCTCCATGCGCCCGATCTGCCCATCCAATGAAAAGCTGCCACGTGTCTCTGAATTTCTCGCAGCCAATCACATGGCGACACGTGCAATGCACGAAAAAAGAATAAAAATCAGAAACGCGCAGAATTGTTTTCACACGTGGTGTTATTTTAATTCCCCATTTATTTTTGCCCCCCACTAATAAAAAAAGAATAATTGGAAAGTGGGGATATATTTTACGCGAAAAAAAAATCATTTACGCCTTTTTGGGGTTGGAGAGTTCTTCTTCTTTTCATTTTTATTTTTCAGCACAGAGTTTTCTCTCGTTTTTCATTTTACCTCTCTACGTGTCTGGTTTAACATGCAGAATGTCTTATTTTGACATTTTTGTGTGTATTATCTTAGGGAATTACAGAGAAAGAAGTTAACGAAGAAGAAGGAAAGGGAAAAAATTATTTTTCATTGAGGAATCGTGAAAGAGTTTTTCCTAACCCATTTTCTTTTAAATTTTGTTTCTCTGCAATGTTTTATTTTTGTGGTGTTGTAATTTTAATTTCTGCTATGAACTAATCTATTTGTTCTAGGATTGTAGTGTAGCGTAAATTATCAAAACTAGAATTAATTATCTTTGAATAATTTGTGGAACTGTTTTAAGTTGTTTATTTTATCTGTTTTTAATGCTTTTAATTATCGGAAGATGAATTAATTGATATGTGGCACTTAAATAAATTTGAAAAAATAATTTTTGTGTGTTGCTCGAGATAAAATAACGTATATACATAAGAGATAGAAATATACTTTTATTGTATGTGTAACTTTTTGAGAACTCAGAACTTAATAAATCTAGTTGAATTTAATTCTCATAGGAATATAGTGAATCATTTTAACTGGATGTGTCTGTATGGAGCTTGAAAGAGATATATGGATAAATTAGGAGTTCTTGGATAACAACTTAAAACATGAGAGCATAAATCAAGAGAGGATAAAATATTCAAGTGAATTAATTTAGGTATACTGCAATCCTAGAATTTTCATAAAAATTGTTAAAAAGGAAAAAAAATTATTAATTAAGTCAAACTGCATAAAATTATTGATTGTTTGAATAAAATAAGGTTTAAATAATTTTAGTAATTAACAAGAGTTGGTAACATTTCTCTGTGGGAACGATAATTTATTTATCATATTATTACTTGGTGGAAATAAGAAATTGTTAATTTATTGATCACAGTCGATGGGAAAAAGCACACCGAATCATTTTGGTAAATAATAATAAGGCACAACCGTACATAGAGTAAGTGATGTTCATTGTTTCATGATTGCAAAAATCATTTTTATTTAACTATTAATGATGATATATAACTTCATATATATTTAATAACATTATAGGATGCATTTAAACTTATTGAAGATCAATACTCGTTATAAAAAAAGGAGAAAAATGGTTGTATGATTAACATAAGCGAGAACTTATTAATTGGTTTCGCAATCATATAAGTGTCACAAACAAAAATTCATGCATGTATGTTCCTAGATCTATTCAATGTTTTAAAACTTTTCTCTAAACACATTTCATGTTTTTGTATACATAGATTCAAGATGAACTCAAGAAACCCAATCATAAAATTACAGAAAGTTTATAATGGCTTGCACATGGGCCAAAATTTGATGTCAAATCATTTCATAGTTTCACAATAAATGGATCGAGATTTACGATTCAAGCTAGGGACAAAGTCTAAGTAAATAAAATAGTGGTGTGAAGATGGTTGCACAAACTACGCAATTTTCCAATTCAAAAGATGTTAATCCTGTACTTTCTGATAGAACATATTATGGTATAATACAAGAGATTTGAGAATTGGATTATGAGGTCTTCTATGAAACAGTTTTCTTATGTAACTAGGTTGAAGATGCTATCAATGTTGGATATAAAATAGATGATTTTGGATTTACCCTTGTAAATTTATCGAAGATAAGTCACACTGATGATCCTTTCACGTTAGCACTTCATGCAAAACAAGTATTTTACGTGAGCGATCAAATTGATCCAAGATGGTCTTTTGTGTTAACGCCTCCACAAAAAGAGTTTTACCATTGTGATGTTGTAAAAGATGATGAACCTATGCTTGATACATTAACCAATATTAGTAATTTCTCAAATAAATTGCCTAATGTATGTGATGATCTAGTTGATGATGATGATTCTTCGTCATGGGCTCGAAGTGATTGTGAAGGAATATATGTATACAATGAACAACCTAATTAAACATAACGTATGTTCTATATTGTTGTAATAACTCATATATATATATATATATATGTATGTTCCTAAAATTGTCAATTAATTTATATTTCTTCATTGTTTGTAGATATTTCATGGATCCTCGGATAACATAGCTTGTAGATCCAAATGATCCATTGGGGTATTTGAAAAGAAGGGGTTGGGAGAATATACCTGATGCTCCACTTAACCCAAATGATAGAATACATGTTCTATTTGATGGTACTTGTAATCCAATAGAGGAAAATGGCCAACATAAATGATTTTTCTCAGGTTGACGATGTAGAAAAGTTCAAAATATGGATAACCATTTGATTAAGTCTCTTATATTTTATAATCAATATATATATTATATATTTTTTGTATTATATCTAATCTTTTGTACTGTGTTTTTACAGAATCGTTACAAAGTCGATGACAGTTGGAAACTTAAGTGTTATAAGATTGCAAATAAGGTGTGGAAGGAATACAAGACTTCTAGATTGGCAAGAATTATGTGTTTCCATATTTGGAACCACTTGATGAGGTAGATCTCTACAAAATCCCTGAAGGACAGCCCTTGATTACACCTCAAGTTTGGAAATACTTTGTGGAATATAGATGTTCAGATGAATTTCAAATTATTAGGGAAGAATATCAGAATATACAAATGCATAACATTCTTCCTAACCGTACTGGGCGGTCTTCAAATCCTGAAGTTAGATATAGAATGGTATTATTAATTTGTCTTAATTTATAAATATTTTTATATTTATTTTCCTCAATTTAATTTAATGTCATTGTTAATAAATTTTTCATAATTTATATAGAAAGCTGAATTGGGTACACTTGTTACCCGAATTCAATTGTGCATAGAAACAAAGACTCCTAAAATGAAGAATTCAAGATCGATGACTAAGCGAGGAGAAGAACAACAAAATAAGTTGGTTAGTAATTTCAGTTGATAAATAGTCTTAATGATTTTTAATAATTGATGTAATAATGAATGATATGTTTGTGTGCTTTACTATTTGTAGAGATCTGTTCAAGAAAAAATATCCATGGGTGAAATAATCGAAGAGCTTGGGAGAGATACTTTATATCATGCATTCGGACGCGAGTATCTTGGTCGTGTTAGGGGAGGTAGCCAATATGATGGTTTTATGGAGTATTTTAACATTTCAAAACAAAAGCCTCAGATGGTAAGTAAGGAGAAGTACACTAAAATTGAAGAAGAACTCTGGTCCTTTAAGACCTTAGCGTTAAGTGAGATTTCCACTATAAAAGAATATCAATCACAACACATGTCAGGCATGACATCATTCTATAACCAGGGCATGCTATATTGGCCAAACGTGCAACCATCCATGCCAGGCATGCCACCATCCATGCCAGGCATGCCACAATCCATGACATGCAGGCCACCATCCATGACATGCATGCCACAATCCATGCCAGGCATGGCACCATCCATGACATGCAGGATACCATCCATGCTAGGCATGCCACCCACACAATCTGATTGCACTCAAACTACATCCAGTAAGGGATATAGTCATCCTATTGGTCCTCCCTATATGCCAGGAATGCATATGTAATCAAGTAGTGGTTCATTTTTTCCAATGCAATCTGCGCATTCTTACCATCAATCAAACCACGATGATCGTTTTTGTGAGAATGTACATCCAATAGCTACCCCACATGGAAGTCCTCCTCTATTTGATGAATCATATGTGGTAAGATTTTAATTTCCGGTGTATATAATCTATTATTTTTAAATTCTTATTATATGTTTTATTTTTTATATATAACACTTAAATTTTTTACAGAATATGAAATGTTTGTTGAAACATCCTTCGTCAACGAACTTTGTTGCTATTGGAACGGTACATCAATTGAGCGATGATCGGATGATTCATAATCAATATTTACCTAATCATTAGCGAATAGTAATTGATCAATCATTGTTTTATGATTGTCCACTACTTGTGTCTTCTGATGCTACCACTGTCCAAGAGGCGGTTGGACAGTATGTGGCTTGGCCGTCGATTCAAGTTGTTCTAAATTTTGACGTGGTACTATTTTTTAACTTAAAAGATAACACTTGTTTACTACTATTATTTTATTATAACCTTTATTGTTACTAAAATACATAATATTGTTTTTAGTCTATTATACTAGAACTCTTAAATGCGGTACATTTAAGAGATACGAAGCAAGTATCTCGTGCTAAATCTATGTCAAGTGGCCAATCATCGCACACCAAGTCATTCAAGAAGAAGCCTTGGAAAAAGTATAGTTATGATTATGCTTTAAACTTCAGCAAAAATCTTGGCACTTTGATGACTATTGTTGGGAGGGTATCTAGCATAAATGATGGATAGACTGTGCCATTTCCTATAGAAATTTCTGGTGTAGACCTCGGCCAAACTTATATATCGATCGAGTGCATATTACAACTATTTGAATATCAAATGATCGATTTAAGTATAATTCAAGTGTGGAAAAGGTGAGCCCTCAATCTATTTATTTTTCTTTCATTTATGTAGAACATATATAATGAATTTATATTATCTAATTATATATATATACCTTTTATATAGGGCGTGCTATTATCGACTTCAACATAATCACTCATCACATTTATCAATGTTTTATGATTCTTCATATGTCAATCAATATCAAGAGAAGGATGTTAGCATCAGAGCTAAACAATTATGTGATAGGGCATTAACGCTTAACAGAAATCAAAATTTGATAATCCCTTGGCCATTAAGGTTTGAAAAGGGCCAAGATCATTGGATGTTGATAATCATTTATCTGTTCAATAATCATGCTTGGTACTATGACTCAGCTTCCATAGAACTTAGTAAAGATATAAAAGCAGTTGTTGAAATGTAAGAGTTATAGCTACATATTAGTTTCTTCTATTATTTTTTTGTAATATTTAATAAAAACTAACCGTTTCAAACCTTGATAGGGCATGGAAGTTGTGGAACAAGTTTAAAGGCATTACCCTTAAAAAATCTCATAAGCTTATATGGACAAAAGTTATGGTATCTACAAGCAAATATTAATAATTTTACAATTGAATAATAAAGATGTTCGAATATAGAAAATCATGTACAATTGTTTTTTGTAGGTTCCATAACAAAATAATGGAATCATGTGTTGTTATTATGTCATGAAGTTTATGAGCGAAATCATCACAAATATCAAAATTCCAATTGATGATGTGGTAATATTTGTTACCCATATACATAATTTTTTTAACATATTTGAGTTCTTTTTTGTAAATAAATGAAATTACATTCTTATTTTGATTTTAAATACATGTAGTTTTTTGGTTGGAACAAGACGGGCTACGACCAACAAATTTTTGATGATTTACGAGAGGAATGGGCAGAACACATGGTTCAGATTATATCATCACAAGAAGAATCAGGAGAAGATTCTAATGATCTTGAATACCATATGACAACATAACAATAATTTTTTTAATGATTTAATTTCTCAATCTATTTCTGTGTCTGAAGTCCCTTGTTTGATGGATGATTATATGCTCATGTATTTAGGGGAATGCATTGTTTTATGGACCTATTTTTGGCCCAAACTACATCTCATTTCTCTTGCCTACTTTCCTTATGACAACAATTAACACTTTATTAATCATTTGTCTATAAATATGAAGTTATATGGAATCTCTGCTAGTATTTTTGATGCTATAATGAGCTCTAAATATGAAATCAAGTGTAACTCTGATTTGTTTCTTGGTTTGTATGAGTTTTAGTGCTCATGAACGTGTTCCATACGTTTAAGGGCACCAAAAATCACACACAAGCCAAGTAAGAAATTGGAGTTATACTTGATTTCATATTTAGAGTTCATTATAGCATTAAAAATACTAGCAGAGATTCCAGATAACTTTATATCTATAGACAAATGATTAATAAAGTGATAATATGAGTTCGTCGAAGGGTTATATTACTCGGATGTCGCTGTGATAATCTTTTTTTATGGTAATATTTATAATGATTTAATTTCTCCATTCGTATGTCTCTGAAGTTTAGATTGTTTGTTTGATAGATGTTTACGTGCTCATGTATGTAAGGGAATGAATTGCTATATAAATCAACTATTTTTGTCTAGTTTCCTTGTCATAATGCTAGTGATTCTAAACCAACCAAGCTTGCTCGCACAATCCAATTACACTTTGACAACATTATTTTATTTATAATTTAACTTAACTATATGTATTATGTATACATTATTTGTTTTTGTAATAAATTTAATTATCAAGTAATTAATTATATTTAAATTTTTAATTATTTGTATTATTATTTATATTTTAGTTTTTTATGCTATATATATTGAATATTGAATACAAAAAATAAGAATAAAAATAAAAAAAATCATAAAATTTATATGTAAAGTCGATTCACGCGATGAACCGACTTTAATGCCCATTTTTGTAGTAGTGTCATGATCTTTTCACCGTCAAATGTTTTCTTTTTGTATCTAAACTTGTTTCAAGATGACAAAAATCTTCTATGTCTTCTATAAGACATCTTTCTTCAATGAACAAGATAAATTGCAGAAGTGTCATCACTACAAATAAGGCATCTCATATAACTTTTTGTTGCATGTCCTGATAAGTTCTCATAGGTAGGAAAATCATTAATTGTTCATAAAAGGACCCCCTTCAAATAAAAGTGTTCTTCTTTATGTTCATCATAAACATTTACACCATCATTCCACAACGTATTTAAATCATCTACTAGAGGTTGCAAATCTACATCAATATCAACTCCAAGTTATTTTGGTCTTGAGATCAATAATGTTAGCATCATGAATTTTCTTTTCATACACAACAAGGGAGGAAGGATATATGTTACCATAATTACTGGCCAATAACTATATCTACTACTAAGGGAACTGTGTGGATTAATTCCATGAACAACAATGGAAAGAGACTTACAAATCGGAGGATCATAAGGATGATGTAGCTCCCCATCATCAGATCAATTATTTGAATGTCAAGTCAACATCTTTGATGTCTCTTTACTTTTAAATAACTTTTGAAAACAATTAATCGGAGGAAAGTACCAAAAAAACCTTTACGGGCACGCCTTTCTTAGGTGTTGTCTCATTTGTAGCATGTTTCCATCTCAATTCTTTACACATCGGATGATCATCTAATGTCTTATATTCTTTTATATAAAGAATGCAATTATTTGGACAAGTATGAATCTAATGATATTTCATGCCAAATCGACTAAGAGATTATTTCACTTCATACATTGAAGATGGCAATAAGCATATTAAATATGTATCCAATCAATATATTTACAATATTATTATATATGAATTCCCTAATTATTAGAATATCTATCAAAATATCATATAAAAATAAATACATAAAAACCAAACATAACAAATATATACGCAAAAATATAATTATATGAGATTGATTGAAATTACTAATAATAATATGCTACATCATTTGAGTTGATTTCAAATTTAAGATATATAAAACAAAATTTATATAAATTTTTTGTGATGATTACTATTTTTTTAAATAACTATTCTACTTAAAACTTAATTTTTTAATGAGCATCATATTGTTGAATCATGTCTTTCCCATTTTATATTTAAAAACAATAAATTAAAAACTAACCTAAATCATAGTAATTCTCAACAGAATGATATAAAAAAGGTTAAATATATAAATTTATTACGAATATATCACAAAACTTTTTAATTTATTATGAAAATTTATACAAACCCTACATAATAAAAATAATAACATACATAATACAAAACCTACATAATACAAAAAATTATACACAAATAATAACAGATAATATACAAAAAATAAAGAAATATGAATAATAAGTGCGTAGGATTGATAGAAATACTTACAAGAGTAAATGAAGTGACAGAATGAATGAAATGAAGAAAAAATGGTGTTTTGCAAGTGAGAAAATTGGTATAAAAAATTTGAGTATTTTGCTCAAAAAAAATAGGGGATCTAAAAGACAAATTGAAGAAGAATAAAACCCACTAAACGGTGCTGGAATTGGTGTTCAGAGGTGGTGAAAAAATGAGACAGAGTGGAGGAGGGAGTGTCGGTCAGTTTGGTTTTAGTTTACACAGCGCTGGAAAATACATTCTAGATAGGGGAGAAAGAAGAGAAAAGGAAAATAAAAACGTGTGTAGTGCCGTTTGACACATAGAACCGACGCTACATCCTACGTGTAGCGTCGGTATTACACGTCAACCAACACTACAATCTATGCATTTTAAGTTGGTTTTTCCTAAAAACCGACTTTAAATCTCGACTTAAATACCGTTTTTTGTAATAGTATCTCCCTGAATCGAATTATAAAATCTATACCCGAAATTTCCCAAAAAAAGTTAAGGTTTAAGGATGAATTTTTACTCACGGGTAACGGTTCGAGGTAGTTATTAAAAATATCTGAAAAAAAAACTATTTTTCAAAAGTTTTAAAAAAATTCTTAATAAACCCTAATTATTAATTAATACATAAATTAAATAAATAAATATAATTAATTTTGAGTATGGACAGGTATTGTTATCAGTATAACCATACCCAAACCATACCTATTGTTTCATATTCGATTTTTGTCTAAAATTGTACCCATCCTCGAAATTTATCGGATAAAAACCTAACCAATGGTTCGGATAATCGAACCTGTAATTTTTTTGCCCATTCCTAAGATTGACTCTCAACTTTAAATAATGCGTGTAATCCATTTCACACACTATGTATGTTACTAGCACTACCTTATCCTTATCTCTCATATCCTCAATATGGAGATTTTATCTGGTAAGAGCTTTGCATATTTCAATTTTTATCTTTTTAGCAATATTTTCAACATTAATAATATTAAAAAAAATTCCTCAACAAATCCACCATTATCCCCAGATCTTAAAATGATAGCCATTTGTTCATTATGAGATTCCTCAATGCCTCATTTAGCATCTCCAATCCCCTTATGTATTCTTTTTTGGACATTATTTGCAAGAATATTTAGGATTTTCTTTTTAATCTTTACAGCTATATATTTGACATTTCTTGGAGCAAAGTCTAATACAACTTTAAAAATATTTTCATTCATTAAACTCAAAAGTTTTATCAACTCAATCAAATTACTACGTTCAGATGAAGTACTAGATTCATTATGAACATTAAATGTATATATTTGTTTTACTAGCCATTTGACAGCCACTATTGAAGTTTGAAGTCATATCCGATTCTCTAATATTTGTTTTGAAGATTGTGTATTAATCAATTTGTCAATTTGTTTGGAATGATTTTTTAAATTATTCTATTTTTGTATTGAAGTTTGATGAGATTTTCCTTCATGATTTAGAAGAGTACGTTTCTTTCCGTCATTTATTATTTTTCAATTATTATAACCTTGAAAATAAAGCATGTAAAATAAAAAACTTTGTTATTTTCTTTGGAGTACTCTAACCAATGAAATCGGATAAACCAAGAATATTGAAACCATCAACGTTGTTTAACATATTTAATAGCTGGATACTTATCCAATTTTATCCCATATTAATATATTATCTTTGTAATGTCATCTTGGTGGTTAAAATGGCAAGACCATATTGGACAACGTAAGATCAGGTCACATTTTAAAGAACAAACATTGATCTTTTCATATATGACTCTTTAAAATGTCAAAGAATGTCCATTATCACGAAAACATTGTCTTAACAATACTACAATATATGCTTTTGGTCTCAAAATTTTAACCTCAATTTTTTAAAAAATCGAGACCATAAATTTTTGACTATGATTTAATAAAAACTGAGATCATAGTGTATATATATAGTCTCAGTTTTATCAATAATCGTAACTATAGGTTAAATTATAAAAAATATTTAAATATATATAAATAAATTTATATAACAACGATTATTAAATAACTGGGATTATAATTTAAATAATAAAATTTTCAATATTTTTAAAACCGAAATGAAATAATATATTATATGTCATTCATTCAAAAAAAATTACTTTATAATTTTTTTTATTTTTCTCTATTATTAATTTAATTTAATGTATTTTATTTCTTTTATAATATATATATATATATATATCAAATTTTTCACTTTTTTTATGTCTTTCTTCTTTTTTCCTTTTTTTCTTTATAATTAAATTCCTCAGCTCTCTCCATATTTATATATATATATATATATAATATTAATTCCCCTTCACCACAATCTCACAATTGTTTTTCTTAAATCATTTCTGGCCTCCCGAGCTCGTGTTTCGTCCCTCTCAACGAGTAGCGCCGCATCATGCCGTGTCATGTCGTACCTCAAGAAATTTACGACAACCACTCCCAGCAGCTCCTCATTTCTAGCACCTCACTTGACATTTATAACAGCTCATTTCCCCTCTCTTCTTCTTTTCTCTCTATTTTTTTATGTTCATATTCCCATATTCGCACCTTGTCGACCGATCGTTTGTACTATTGTCGCTCACGACCCAGATCCAGGTAAGTATTGTTTCCAAAATCTAGTTCGATCTTAGATTTCGTGGTTAACTTGAATTGATTTTTTTCAAGATCTAGAGTTCGTTCCATTGCCCGATTTTTCTTGTGTTTTACTTTTGTTTTGTATTTTAGGATTAACTTGAGTTAGTGTGGGTTTGTAGGATCCTGGTTGTTGCTTGTTTCTATTTGGATTGAAAATTTCTATTTGAGGTAACTTATTCTATGGCTTGTTTAATTTCTTTTATTTTCTGCTGTGAATTAAGAAGTGTGGGTTTAATTTCTAGTTGGGCAAGTTTGGCCTGTGAATTAATACAACCTCTTGCTCCTATATGCAAGCTACTTAAGCAATTTGTACTTTGAATGAAGGATGATTCCCTTGAGAGTGTTTGGTCTAGAGTTTTGGTTTTTGGATTCCTTGGCTTCATATGTTCCTTCATATTTTACTTGCATTAGTTTAATGGAATATATTCTAACCTTCTCCTTATAGGTAGAGCTAGCACATGGTAGACGTGGACATTCTTCTTCTTCAGTGGTTTTACTTCTATGCTTTATTATTTTTTTCCCCTTTGAATTATTTTTTTTGTATGCTTAAGCTATTTTATGTGTTTTTTATTACAATTTTAAAGGGAGGTATGATCTAGTAAGGTTCATAAAAACAATTCAGAAAGCTAGACTCTATGCTCAACTTCGCATTGGACCTTCTAACCTTATTTTTCTATTCACTGATTTTGTAGCATATGGTTGATTGTAATTGAGATTTACTTCACTATTTTTTCTCTAAGTTTTTCCCCTTTTTAATTTGTATATGTAGGTAGTTTAAGATCAATTTGGCTGAAAATTATATTTATCTTTTCTGCTCATAAATCTTTAATTTCAGCAGTTTGTTGGTACTGGTGCTGGTGCTGGTGTTGGTGCGCTGCACTGGTGTTGATTTTGGTGCACTACGATGGTGCTGGTACTGGTTTGTAGAAGATGGAGTTAAGAAAGACTTGAAAGAAATTTTTCAATCAGTTGAAAATCCAAAATTATCATTATAATCATTTTTGTAGCATATTTATGCTTGTAATTAATAGTAAAAAAGTTAGTTTGTAATAGTAATTTTTTATTATGTTTTAGTGTATAATAAACTCTCAAATGTAATTATACTTTTAATTTTAATATAATATGATTTTTAATATATATTTTTTAATTTATATTGATTTTTAATATTGTAATTATTAATTGTATTTTTTTAATTTATGTATATCCTATGACCTCGGTTATTAGAAAATCGAGGTCATAGAGGTACCTATGGCCTCGATTTTTTAACCAAGGTCATAAGTCGTTATCTATGGTTTCTATCATTTAGACATCGGTTCTTATAACCGTGACCATAGACCTACGATAACGATTAAAAACAGAGACCATATGTATTTTTTGTAGTAATACAATGTATGAATCTTTTTGTTTAATAGAATCAATGGGTATATCTTTACCTTGACTAGACTTAATAAGTTTATCTTTTTTGTTGAAACATCAATATGTGTGTCTTTATATTAAGTAGACTTAATAATCCGTAGTTTCAATAATTGTGAAATTTGTTATTTCGTTGTGTTCTTGCTTTTCAAAAAACAAAATTAAGAGTTTTAAGTGGCTTAAAACTATGTTAACTTGATTTTGATTTTGATTTTATTATTTTAGGTAAAAGTATTTTATGTATATTAAATATAATTAATAAATTATTATAATATTTAAACTATAAATAAAAAAATACATACATAATAACTATACTAAAAAAACTAAAATAATATAATAAAAAGTAAAATATACTTTAAATTGATTTCCACGAGATTTTTTTCTACCGAATAATGGATTTTTAGTTCACAAATTAAGTTCTTAATGATTGAGTTGAAAATGTTAATGCTGGTTCAAGAGGCAATAAATAAATTTAAAAAATTAAGAGAAGAAAAAAGTAAAGAAAAGATAGATTAATTTTATTAAATTAAATAATAATTTATATTTTGTATTCCATCCAAACAATTTGTTGCTTTATTCTCTAAATTAATAATATTATTAATATGAATAAAATATTAATATTGAAAAAAGGGTTACTTATGGTACAGTTATTATACTGTTCCAGCACTAATCTGCACTGCTCTACTCTGAAAAGAACGGCTGCACAGCACTGCTACACTTGCTAGTTGCTACAATGAATGGACGGCTCAAAGTGACTGAGGGAAATTTTGATTAATTAATAAGTATAAGTTAGGGTTGTATATAAGAAGACTGGGGTGGGCTTTATTACTGTGAGGTGTGCCATTGCTGAAAAAAATTTCAAAAAGTTTTCTAGGCTAGAGCGCAGTCTAGTCTCTCATTATATCCTGCCATTGGGCCCAGCCCTGTCATTCGTTATGATACAGTGAAAAGTAGAGACGTTATCAATTATCGCTATCTGTCAAAAGGCCACATATTTTATACGACAGCAGAACAGGTCTTGGTAAGTCATAAATTACTTATTTTTCTGTCTGTTAAAATATTTTGGTTTGGTTAGATATTGAATAAGCATCCATAAATGAAAATATTAAGTGTCCAAACTGATGAATGATGGTTAAGAAAGTCAATGCGCCATTCTTGATGATGGTAAAAAAAATCTATTGGCCAATGACGCATTGCCTTCCTTGACCATCACCACATTGATGAGCCAATTTGAACACTCAACATTTTTATTAATAATGAATGTTACACATAAATGAGAATAGTATTCATTTTAGTTCTTTTGTCAAAAGATATAAGGATGATTTGCAAAATTTGGGAGTTAGATTACATACTTTACACTCCATCAAAAGAGACCTAGTGAGTCATGATACTAGTCAGTTATCTATCTAGGTCATACATTTTGATCTGACTATATCTTGAGTAAGCATCTATAAATGAGGATATCGAGTTTTCAAACTAGTTCGTCAACGTAGTGATGATCAAGAAAGTCAATGGGCAATGGCGCATGTACGTAGACTTCATTGATTTTAACAAGGCCTATCGACCCTAGATGTTGAAATTGATTTCTATTAGGTTACATTCTTTTAACAATAAACCTACAAATCACTAGAAAACCATGAAGATTCGAGGAGGCAGGGTAAGAATTTGGAAGAGGCACAACTCAAAAAGGGTCATCTTTGAATTACTGACGGAAAAGAAAATGCGATTTGTTTCTTGTTTCTTGAGATGATGTTTAGCATAGTCTCGAACTTCTTGAACATGGTAATCCTATTCATAACCTCTCAATGTCAACCTTTTTTCTATCATCAGAAGGTCCAATCCTTCCTCCCAACTGTCATCTTTTGGGCCACAGAATTAGATTTTAGGGTATCTGACGACGAGGATTTAGGTGTCATCATCAGGGTAGTGGAGAATGAAAGTTTTCTCCTTGAGTACAAGACATAGTAGTCGAATTTTCCTGAGAGTTCTCCAAGGAGATTGACCTCAAGGTCACCTACTTCATACCTCTCTCGTAACTTATGTTGCAATAATTTCTTATTCTTGTTGTGTTTGGGTTTTGTCCTCGCTCTCTTTTGAGTTTGATTTCTATTTCTCTTTCCTGAGCATTTTCAAAATAGGCTTCGTAGTCACAGTTACCCCACTAGGTGTGGCCATCTTCACCATTTCCTTGGTTTATGGGTGTACCATCCAATATAAATGATGGTGGGGAATTCCTAACTTGTAGCAAGCTTCAGTACCCCTCTCTCGAATAAAGGAGTGAGACGTGTAGGTGTATAGATGGCTTGATAAATAGGGGACCCATTGTGTTGGTAGGCAATGATTGGGAATTTAAAATCTACAGCAGGTAATAAGAATCCTTGGTCAATTTAAGGAGCTACTGATGTCATAGTAGAGTAGGTCGATCCAGTTTCATCTCTGGAGGAACTTTTTGTTTTACTTGCCTTTGCCTGACAACAGTTATCATTGCAAAATTTGGGAAATCTTCTTCGTTCTTCAATTGTGAGCAGAGCCTAGAATTAATAGGTGCAATGGGGCAGTATGGAGCGAATGCTCTCTATGGGGTGCTAATTACATCCCTGGAAGGGTTTCAAAGCTTTTGATCAATGAGGTCTTGAATCTTATGCTTAAGGTCATAACATTCAAAATTCCAATGGCTTGCTCTATGCATATGGTAATCACATATGTTAAGATTCGACCTGATTTCATAGAGAGAACTTTGAGAGAGGTTATTAAAAATGGATGAATGTGTAGATCTAATAGGAAGTTCATCTATTTATATAACATTACCTATATTGGTGTCAATTACATGATAAGTGCATATATTTACATGTTAGAGTGGTATAACTGGCATAAAGTATGACATATCAAGGGTTTAGGTCGACCATAGCTTGGGTTAATTGCTAAGCTTGGGCTGGTCATTAAGCTCGAGCTAATCTTTGGGCTCGGACTGACCTACGAGTAGGAAATTTTGGGTGTTTCACCTTTCATCTCAGGTTGATGACTTTGCTTGAGTGGCTTTACTGGATATCTAAACATCTAGTCCCCTTACTCTTTCAACTCGGGCTTTAGTCTAAGGTGGAAGAGTAATTACCGGGTATGGAATACAAACTGTTCAGCTCCCCTAATACATGTGTGTCAGTTGATTGGAGAGATAAACCAAGTGCCTCTATATAACAGGATTCTTGGGTTGGGACTTATCAGTATTACCTTCACAATTGAGAAATAGTGAATAAAAACACTTTGTCTCATCACCTTGAATTTGTAAAAGATTTTCTATTAAGTGGTAAGGATTCAACTCGAATTATAGTTTTTTTTGTTCAAGTTTTTAAAGTTCAAGTTTCGAGAACCTAACTATTTTCTACTTTCTTTTCAAGTCGGTTTTTAAAGGACAATTTTCTTTTATTTTTAAACTCAACCCTGGGTAACCTCTTCTTCTCGTACCTTACCCATCAGGTTTCATTTTATTTTTATGTTTTGTAGCTTTTATAGAATGCACAAAGAAGAGACCTCGGCCTCTAACTCAAGCTCTTGGGAAAACCCCCAATATTCTAGTGCTAGTGGTGACTCGGAATCTTCTAGCTTAGGCATTTCTAGTAAGGAGAGTCGATCTTCACCTTAGCCTTCTACATCTACCCTTCATTCTCAGATCACTCCAACCATTAGATTGAGTATGCCCCATACTCAAATCTCAGTGGCTAGGACATAGAGGAAGAAAACAAGGACTATAGGATATGAGGAACCCATAGGTTGTACCAGGGGTTGGCCAACTGTGTCTAAAACTTGTGGGCTGGTGTCCCAAGATGAAAAGAGATTAAGAAAAGCCTATAACATTTTATCCTCAATTCATATAATGATTCCTCCAGAAGGAGCCTGTGATAGTGATCAACCTCCATTTGGTTGGATTTTCTTTCATGAAAAGGCCTTATGGTTGGTGGTAAGGTTCATCCTATACCCTATAATTAGGATATTCTTGATTAGGGTAGCTCACACCATGGAAATTAATGCCTAACCAATAGAGGTATCCACTTTTCCTGACACTAATCTATCAAGAACTCAGAGTGGATTTAGAGATAACTAAGTTTAATGATGCCTATGTCCTGAGGTAGAACCCCATAGATTCCAGAAGGGTATATATGTTGGTAAAGTAGGATGAAGGGATGAACGTGTCACTTCCTAAAACAAGAAAAACTAGAAAGACTACTTTTTCTATATTTTAGGTCGGTGAGAGTCTCCTACCAATGACACGAGATTGGTAAGGAGCATCTGGATCAACACTAAGATTATGATAAAGAATATGGCTTCCTCAATCATGACATTGAGTCTTGACATGAAGAAAAGGTTGGCTGATATCCAAAACTATCTTCCTGAAAAGACCAACTGAAAGGCCTTATTGAACAGCCCATACTTTTTTATGTGTGGGTTGATAAGGCATGGTGCGACGAAGCCTCCCTTAAGGATCAACCGTAAACCCCAGGCTCCTCCTTCTACAGACATGGGTCCGTTTCGAGGTGGAGAGTGATGATGGTGAACTAGTCCTATGACTTGTCTTTCCCACCCTCTTTTTGCTGGCGCGATATAACTAACGTGACATATTCTCGTTCTTATTTTCAGATCCTATGGATTTTATTGGTGCTCAAATCTTTGCTTGTATGAAGAGTAAGGTAGCATCTTCAGGGGAGATCTTTCCAATATGTACACCTTTGGCTCTTAGAGAGTGTTCTTTTAGAGGAAAGAAAAAGGGAAAATCTTCTTATGAAGGTCGCCCTTCTTTTCTAAAGAAAAAGAAGAAGAATATGATGATCGACGAGCTTCCCTTACCCTCGAGCCTCTAAATATTTACCCTCCCTTATCACCCTTGTGAGAACAACACGTGGCTCCAAATCCTTGCATGGATTCTAAAGAATATGAGGATTCTATAAGGGATTTAAGGAATGGGAAGGTCATCCTTAATGATCTCACTACTAATACGGATGGAATAGTCTTGAATTGAGGTTTGGCGCCAGATCACCTCGATCATTGTATGAGCCACTATTTAACTAACTCGTATAAGAAGAAACTTGAGGCTATTTGCAAGGGTGTGGACTCTAGAGAGGACATTCATCGCCAGATTTGTTAGGTGGGTTATCTGGCGTTTTTTATTCGATAATTAGCGTGTTTAATGTGTGAGATCGAGACTTATTGGCTTGACCTTTGTTTGTTTTAGTTGATGTTGCTATATGACTTTGATAAGGCTCGTAGCATGGGTTTTTTGAAAGATGATCTGGTGTAAGAGTAGCAGAGCCATGCATTTATGTGCTCAAAATACATCGCACTGTGGGTGAGAGAAACTAAGTGGGAACGCGAGGAAATTGATAATAATTAGAACCTAAAAAGAACCACCTCCAAGCTGAATGAGTATGCCTAACGCCTTACTGAGGTCGAGGAGGTGAGGCTTCTACCGAGGAGGTTAATTGTAGGGAAAAGGCCGATGTGGATTCCATGGCCCAAAAGATCGAGTAGAGCGTAGAAAGGGCATATCCTAGTCACACTTCCATGTGTGTAGTTTCCTTCTGTGGAGGAGAAGGATGGAGAAGGCTCAGACTCTTATGATGGTGAGAATAGCTTTGAGGTTGCGGGGGTAGGGGTGGAGTAGCGTTGAGTTTGAGTTACTCGATCCAATTTTTTTTTCTAAGCTCCACACCACTCTTGTTTGTTTAGATGCAAGCTTATACTTGTAAGAATGTGAAGTGAAAAAATTAACTTTATTTATTAATGGAAAAATATTTTGCCTCTTTTATTGTGTATTTATGATGTTGACCTACCCACTTTTGTTTTTGGAACTTGTGTCATTGATTGTTCCTTTATTTTTTGCTTTCTTTTTTTTATCAACCTTCATTTCCTATAAAAAGGGGTTGAGAACATATGTTTAATCCATATACTTATGGATTTTTATCAATTCCTCCCACATTTTTGGTGGTATTTTATGGATTTTGATCGAAATAGTAGACATTCAGTTTGAGCTTCATGCATTGAAAATGGTAGGCTTAAGGACGAGGTTAGGGCACTTCAAGCCAAGGTGGTTAAACTTGAGGGTATTGTAAAAGAGACCAAAGTGTGAGCTCGCTTCTTGTAAGGAGCAGTTGATCCAAACTCAATCTTGAGAGAGAAGGACCTTGACTAGTATGGCCGTGCTTGTAAATGAGGAGTCATTTTGGGCGAGCTTCTATATGAAGCGATTTGAAAGAGTCTTCCTTAAGGTGATGAAGGTTACTAAATAATTGGAGCAAAGGCTGCTCGTATTGATGAAAGCTCACCCTGAGTCCATGACCTACGAACAGAAGAAAATTATTGAGATCCAGGCCAAGTTATTGCCCTTAGTTGAAGAAACTAATGATCTAGAAAATGGTCGCACATCTAAGCGTTTAAAGAGATTTTTACCTTAGTGAAAGGGTCAAGCTTTGTATTAATAATTATCAAAGATTTGTAATTTTTGAATAATGAAAACATTTTGGATGGCATATACTAGTAATGGCCTATTATTATGTGTGAACTTGTATTAATAAATATCCAAAGGGATTTTTTTTATCGAGCATTCAGATTATACCATTTTGGCAGTGGATTTGGTAAAGAAATTTTGTATTATATGTGGTACAGGGGAGATGAGTCTTGCTATAATAAAGTCTGGAAGTCACTATGATTGTAAGAACGGTTGAGGATAGAACTTTCTTGTCCTTTTATTCTTGATGTTAGGACAAGTTTAAGATGGCCCTTGAGCTTGGTTTTTCACTGATGCGACATCTTTCCTCTATCTAACCCATTACTTGGTGAGTTTTTTCTTGTCGTGAGCTACATGGATACTTTGGGCGAAGCTTATTCTTCTTCAAAACGCACTCAAACTCGAGCTCTATGAGGCATGACGAGCTACGATGAATTGAACATAAGCTTCTGGCCATTGATTGGACTACTAGATGGACCAATATTATTATTCCCATGCAAGGGAAGCAAATTCTGCATCACACTCGGCTTCTCTTCCAGTGGTTCAAACTTCAAAAGTTCTTTGTCAATAAGTTCTTGCACAAGGTATCTCAAATTGTAACATCTATCAGTCCACGTCGTGCTCCTCTGAGGCGATATTCACATCTAGCATTAGGATTATGATTCTTGGGAGGTGGATCTAATACTAGTCTCAGAGGTATAGGTGTAACCAACTTGAATATCCTATATGTCACTACCCTATCCCATCACAGGGGAAAAACTAACTAGATAAGATTAAGATCCATTGAATCTCTATGTAATTAGTAGGTATCCCTACAATGGACTCTATCTTCCCGTGATGTACAATGGTCATCATAAACTTTAGCATCTTATAAACCCGCTACTAATTCAATCTATTTAGATAGAGTGTCCAATGATATAACCCTGAAGGAAAGATGGACTTGTCTTCATATGAATGAAAGGTTCATTGGTGCAGCTCTAGCAAATTTACCAAGAGCATTGATGGATTTTTTTCCTCTACCATCTGTGCTAGATATGTCTTCTAACTCGGTGACAGTAGTTGATGCCAAGCTCTCTTAATCACTTCCTATACTATTTAAGTACTCTAATTTACTATAATATGATGACGATTAACATGCTTAATACAAATCACTACCATGATTCCTAGTGGATAGTCGTCTGATTCTTATCTCTTTCCCAAGGGGTGGTAGAAGCGAGAAAGAGTCTCTGTCCCTTATCTCAATTCCTATGTCACCATGTCTTCTTATAGCAAAAGATGATTCCAACTTCTGGTCAGAGGGCTTTTGGAACTTCAAGGTAGCTTTCCCAATTGACCCGATCTTCCTTAGATTGGATTTCGTTCTGTCAGGCTCATCGAGATTACTATTGATCTCAATTGGTTTATTATTCTGATGGTGTGGAACTTTAATAGCCTTCTGATGATCCATTTTATAAGTGACTTTAATAGCCTTTAGCTGAGAGACATCATCAAATGGGTTAGGACCCCAAGTGTCTATATCTTTTAGGGATTGTTTTCTTAGTTGAGCTATTGATGAATCAGACTTTGAAATTCTAGGTTCCCTTTGGTCATCACAATAAAGCAAAGCTAAATGAGCGGCATCACCATCCACTTGTAAGATATAAAATAGAGGTAATACTATAGCTTCAATCTATTGAAGTGATGGATTAACCAAGACATGCTTGTAAGTTGCTACAATGGAATTGTTGTAAACATTATCATAGACGTATTTTGGGAGTACTATCTTTCTTCTTGAGAAATGCCTAAATGATAGATGTTCATCTCAGATTTTCAACCTTGAATCCTCAGTAATATTTCCCTATGTGGGTCACGCAGGTACTCTTCATGTTCCCTTACTAGCTTCTGTCTCTCTGATAAGCAAGGAGGCTTAGACCAAACGGGAGTTCCGCTAGTACTCTTTTTTTGCCATAAATTAAAGTGTTAGAACAAGATCAAGGACTTTCATCCCCATAATCCACCATGATACAATGAAGCATTGAAATGGAGTTTTGACCATAGAAGGATGGCATAGATTCTTTTTCCTTGTCCTTAAAGCTAAAGAGTACACCAACATCTCACGTGTGTACCAAAAAATATTTGCAATGTATGAAATCTCGAGGCTTATACTCAATAGCCCAAGCTTTCAAGATCTTCACCTTGTTCGAATTCCTCTACTTTCAAGTAATGTGTTGACCATCAAGCCTAGCCTGTAGATAGACAGCATCATATGATGAACAAAATCGACAATGTTGATCTTGCAGACAGTTTTGTTTTATATTTGTAAAATTCTCGCAAGTGCATGAATTATTTTATAAAAAATTATAAGTATACTCCTAATTTATTATTCAAACTTTTAAAAACGAAATTAAATCATAAAAATTATATCACGATATTTTGGTTTTGTAATTCCTAATCTAATAACATAAAAAAAATAAACATAGATATGGATTCAATAAACAATAATGCAAATTTTTAGAATTTATAACAGTAGAGTATATATGGATATAATAATTAATTTAATTATGTTTGCTCATATTATTCAAGTTATTAAATATATAAATTGATATTTATTGATTCTATCTTTTTTATATGAATACCACATTTAGTTGGGTTAGATATTTTTTTTTAATTAAACAAATCAATTAACACTTATGGGTGGGTTCAATAATTAATTTGATTAATTAAATTAACTTCTTTTTTCATAAGAGATTTAAAATGAATCATTTCAATGTCATCTTTAGTAGGGTTAGACTTTATTCAAAGTGTCTAAATTAAACATAAGAATTTAATTATCTGAATACTAATTTTTAAGTTTTAAAACCATTATTGAAAATATATTTTCAATATATTTTTGAATAATAGTTCTTATAAAAAACTTTTGAAATAGAGTTTAATTCTAACTACTAGACGATTGTACCAACAAACAAAAGAACACTATTCTAAATCAGACCAAATAATTAAACCTTAAAATCTAATTTTTATATTTAAGTTTGTAATGAAAAATAATATATTTCTCTCTAACATCTTTTATATAAAATCTTGAATAAAAACAAAATCAATTTATTTTATAGAAATGTTTTACCTATTTAATATTTTGCAAGCATAACAATATTATTACTATATCATATTTACAAACAGTCAACCATGTTAAATTCAATAATACACAAATTAAACATAACATATAAGAATAAAACATAAAAAATAACTATAAAGAATTCATTTTAAAATTATACATCAAAAGAATCCTTATAAAACTTTTATGTTAATTTTGTTGTTAGAAAACCTCCAAACGGATTTGCATATATGTTTATTGAATCAAAAACTAAAAATCTATAAAAGCATAGCTAGTTCTTCTTAAAAAGAGAAGAACTTTAAAACTAAAAAATAAAAATAAAATTAGAAAGAGAAAGAGAGCTGAGAAAATTATCTTAATGTGTGTTTTTTACAATGGAGAAAGACGTTTTTTATAGATGAGAAAAGACGAAAAAAAAAGAAAAATATCTTAAAAATGATGATAGATGTGTATTGGATAGGTTGGCATGCATGTGAGGCACTGACGTGAGCGATTGGATGGGATTTGCAACCGAGAATGCATTAAAACTAGTAGGATTGACGTTGTGAGTAGGTGCTGATCCATGCACAAACTCGAGCGGGAATTCAGCATAATGCGTGCTGGATTGTAGTGTGAATGGGTGCGACTATGCATTGACTTTAATGTGAAATGGGCAATGTTGTGCGCGAGATAAGTATGATGCGTGCGTGGCTAGGCAGTGTTACATATTTTCCATTTTTTTTTACTTTTTTTCATTTTTTCTCAACATATTTGTGATGTATTTCCTACAGTATTATTCTTCGACTCTTTAAATTATTTTTTAAGCAAAAATACTTGAGAAAATAATAAAAATACATGTGATTCCGAAAAGACAAAATTTATATGAAAATATGATAAAATCATATAAATATAAATCTTTTTAATCAATTAGAGTAAATTAAGTCATGGAAATCTAGCGCTTTTTAAGCACTTATCACAACCCCCAACCAGCTTCTTCCTAGTCCTTTTGCAAGAGATGTGATAAAAACTAAAATAAAAACTAAAAATCAAACTATCCTAAATCACTTCTGTGGATTGACACTATTGCATTTAGCATATGCAACAAGTCGTTAAACACCTAGGTTTCCCTAGGAGACGAGTTTAAGTCTCATGAGGGTTTTCAGTAATGATATTCACAAACATTAACAAAAAAATGAAAACAAAATAAAACAAATAAAATAAGAAGTTAACTAAAATTTAAGATAAAGTAAAAAGACTAAAATAGAATACAAAAATATCTCATGCTTATAATCTCTTTTAAATTTAATAATTAAAATCTTAAGCATAGATTATTTCAACTACCTAAACATTCATGATTTATTATAATAATTAGTTGGAAATCATTTTTATATTTCATATCAAAAATGTATCAACTTAATTTCTCCCAAACTTAGTGTGAGGAATCCGAATTCGCTTCGACTCTATTCCTCACAAGTCAATACTCTCAAAACACTGAATCTTATGGGTTCAAATACTCATACTAATTTATATGCGAAAGAGTTGATGTATAGCAATGAACTAATATGTTCGCATATGTATAAAGAAGAAATACTCAAAATAGTATATAACATTGATCTCATGAAAGGAATCGAATGTATAAATTATAAAGATATCATATATATTATTTCCATGCATCAATCAAACTCATTAAGCAAAAATTTCAAGATATATATCTTTTAGAAATGAAGATAGTGCAATGACTTTTTAGGGATTTACTTCCTATAAATTTCTTTTGTAATTAGCATTTTCTCATAACTAGTAGGTTATTTGGATCATAGTATGTAGATTATACTATTCATTTCTCTCTCTCTCTTAAGTGATTTTTTAAAATACATTTTTAGAGAGTGGACCCATGTACATATTGTACATTTTTGTAAGATTTTGGTGAGTTATTAATTTTTTGGCTTTTCTATTTGATTTTGGTTTAGTTAACCCTAGATATGTCTCTTTTTGGTGGAAGTCATGCATGAATGAGATAAATGCATATACTATCAATTTCTACTTAAATAATTTAATCTAAGAAAATGAAAAATAAATACAAGTCACTATATTAAGATGATAAAATTCATACATTCAATGTTAAATATATTTCACTCAAAATAAAAGAAATTAGACACAAATTATACCTCACAAAGGTAGTCTCCACTATTTGATTCATAAACACTGAATATTGGGTTTAATATAATTTACACACTTTATCAAGAAATATTAGTCATGACAAAAACTAACTAATTACCATATACTCTATGATATGTTTTTAAAAATTAATCTAGCAATGGAAAAGACTTAACTACTAACTTAAATTTGACTTAAAGAAATGATAAAAAAAATTGAGATAATTTTTAAAACTAATCGTAAAAATTTTAAAAATTACTAAACCACACAAAGAAAATAAACCACTCAATAGAAACTAAAATAAAATAAAATGAAAATGTGAATATAAATGTTTTTAAATTTTTTTTGAAATTAAGTATAGTAACTTTTCACCACCCTCAACTTAGAACTTAAATTAGCCTCAATGTAACAATTGTAAATTAAAGATAAAAAGAAAAGAGAGAAAAAGTTACACATTTCCTAAGAATGCACAAATAGTGATGGAGAAATGTAGATGCATCCATCGTGTTAATCATTAAAGTTTACAGAGATAGATAGCTATGCACTTATAACATCTCAACAAATATTTTTAATTTTAACAATTCTAAAATTATTCACATGCAATTAAACTAAAATAAAAAAAAAGAAAATTATCTAAAATGATGAGTTGTCTCTCATCCAGCGCTTAGTTTAACGTTTTAGTAAGCCGTATCTTGGGTGATTTCATTTTAAGTGAACTCAATGTCCCCATATCATTGAGTCAATCAAACCTACAAGTAGAACAAGTTTGTCTACCTATACTTTTTAAGTCATGCCCTATGGATTTTCAAAATTTTATTTACTTAAAACTAGGAACATGATTGTAAGTGTTAGATAACTCATTTCTAGGTGCAAGTCAAATAATTAAGGCATCAAAACACATTTTTACCTAGTTCGCACAAAGCAACCACCTTCTTTTGTCACGGATTATGATTAAAAACTTTGAAATTTTGGAGATAGTTTCAGAATTTTTTTATCTTTTTTTATTTAATTTTATTTTAAGCTCTAAATTAAATAACATAATAAGTATTAACAAAGAGTTCTCCAAAGAAATAATATTGGGGTAAAGCCTCCTTAAAAACCATCATTTTAGATAAAACAACGTTCTTTGGAAATATTAGTGGCACAAAAACTTTCAAGAATTAGTCTTCTAGACTACTCTCTTAGATTTTTACATTTCATGTTTTTAAAATCTAAGTTAACAAATTAAGTTAAGTTAAAATCTAAGTTAATTAAGTTAATAAATTAAGTTGGTAAAAATCTAAGTTAATTAAGTTTTTTTAAAATTAAAATTCAAAGTAAAAGTTAAAAACGAAGATAAAATTAAATTAAAAAAATAAATTAAAAAATTAAAAATTAAAATTAAAAGAGAATTAAAAATTAAAAATTAAAAAAAAATAAATTAAAATTAAGACTTAAAAAAATATAAAAAAAAATAACAAATAAAATTAAAATATAAAAAAGTTAAAAGTTAAAAGTTAAAAGTTAAAAAGTTTTTTCTATAAATTGTTTTTTAAAAATTTATTTTTGAATATTTTTTAAAAAACTAAAACTCAAAATAAAAAAAGTATCACAATTATTTATGACACAATTTTTTTCAAATTTTGATAAATAATATAAAAACTTTATTTTTTTTCCGACAATGGCGCCAAAAACTTGATAAATAAAATCGGCAATGCCAATCCTACGAAATGTTTTTTTTTATATTTGTAAAACTCTCTTGAGAGTACGATTCATTTTATAGAAAATGATAAGTATACTCTTAAGGTCGATATAAGGATGAAATATATTTGATTTTTAATTTATTATTCAAACTTTTAAAAACAAAATTAATTCTTAAACATGCTCTCACGATATTTTGGTTTTGTGATTCCTCATCTAATAACATAAAAAAATAAACATAAATATGGATTCAATAAATAGTAATGTAAATTTTTATCATTTATAACTGTTGAGTATTTATAGATATAATAATTAAGTTAATTATGTTTGCTCATATTATTTAGGTTATTAAATATATAAATTCATAATTATTGATTCTCTTTTTTATATTAATAACATATTTGATGGGGTTAGATTTTATTCAAGGTTTTCAAATTAAACCTAAGAATTTATTTAAGTACTAATTTTTAAGTTTTAAAACTATTACTGAAAATATGTTGTCAATACATTTTCGAAAAATAGTTCTTATAAAACAATTTTGAAATAGTACTTCACTCTAACTACCAAGCTATTATACCAAAGAATAAAATTGAACTACTCTAAATGAGACCGTATAATTAAACCTTGTAATATAATTTTTAGATTTATGTTTGTAATGAAAAAATAATATATTTCTCTCTAACATCCTTAATATAAAATCTTTAATAAAAACAAAAATAATTTATTTTATAAAAATGTTTTATCTATTTAATATTTCGCAAGCATATCAACATTATTATTATATCATATTTACAAATAATCAGTCATATTAAATTCAATCACATACAAATTAACCATAATATATAAGAATAAAACATAAAAAAATAACTATAAATAATTCATTTTAAAATTATAACTCAAAATAATCATTATAGAACTTTGATGCTAATTTTGTTGTTGGAAGTTCTCCGAACGGATTTGTATTTCCGTTTATTGAATCAAAAATTAAAAATCTATAAAAGCATAAATAGTTCTTCTAAAAAAGATAAGAAATTTAAAACTAAAAACTAAAAAAAAAATCTAGAGAGGGAAAGGTAGAGAGAGAAAGTGTTGAGAAAATTGTGTCTTAAGGTGTGTTTTTTACAATGGGGGAGAGGGGATTTTTATAGGTGAGGAAAAGGCTAAAAAAGTGAAAAAAAAAATATCTTAAAAATGATGATAAATGCATATTGGATAGGCTTGTATGTGTGTGGAGCACTGACACACGCGGGATTCGCAACCTAAATGGGTGTTGACTTAGGCGTTGACGCACGCAGGAATTTGGAATGATGTGCATGAAAATGCACGTTGGATTATGACATAAATAGGTGTAAATTATCACGCGAATTTGGCATGAAATGGGTGTTGCTATGTCCATGACTTTGGCTTGAAATAGGCGTGGTTGTGCACGAGATAAGCATGATGCGCGCACGGTTGGGTAGTTTTGTCCATTTTTCATTTTTTTACTTTTTCTCTTTTTTTTTCTCAACATAATTATGATGTATTTCCTCCAGTATTATTCTTCAAGTTTTTAAATTATTTTTGAAGCAAAAATACCTAAAAAAATAATAAAAATACCTGTGATTTTGAAAAGACAAATTTATATAAAAATATGATAAAATTATATAAATGTAAATATTTTTAATCAATTAAAGTAAATTAAATCATGGTAATTTTATTGTTTTTTAATCACTCATCATCACACATATCTGATAGCCAATCAGGTGGTAGCTTTGTAGTTTGAACTATGGTGTTGAATAACTGAGAACATGCTCGCCACATGATGACAAGGGCTCTAAGAAACCTTTCAACATGTTGAAACTATGGGTTTTGATCTTCAATCTTAATGAACAATTTAAATGGGGGTTGGATAAGGAATAAATGAAGTTGGGATAGACATTGAAGTAACCCCTAAGATCTTTCCTAATGACGAGTGTCTATTGCACAAACCAATGCAGGTGTATTAAGATCTTTCCTAATGAGAGGTCTAATTCCTACTTGCAACATATCGAAATGGATGAAATGTAGGCCCATGCTATGAAATATCCTAATCTTATGAACATCAAATATATTAGCATTGGAATGTAGTGTCATTATTTTATGATTCCTAAGAGACACCATCTTAGATTTTTGTATTAGAAAGACTATGGAGTAAAAAAACTTGAAGATAGCCTTGACTTTAGGGATATAGACATTCGTAGATTTGATTTTAGGCATCCTTGTAGAGGGTAGCCTTTCATTGATGTTATTGGAGCACAATGCTACGACGTCAACATCACTTATATTGGAAAGAAAGGTAAAGAAAGTATTTTAAGGGAGAAAGTCTCCTTCAGTCTCCATTATCCCATCTAATCTATGACCATCCTCATCTGATGCTGAAGAAATCAACTGTATTAGGTCTACTTTTCCCTGGGCTTCCTCTATGAGATTCACAGATGCACTACTTCCTACCAATGCACTTACCAAATGTGGCGGGAGAAAGCTTTGGAAAATCTAGTTGGAACTACTAGGGATGAAGAGACCACTATTTTGCCTTGAAAAATGAGATCGGATGATATACATGAGAGAAAAGCACTAATCGATTGTATACCTCAGACCTTGATTGAATTAACAATGAGTGTTTGGGTTATGTATTGGAAGAGGATTGGGTAGTGGTTTGGGTGCTAGTAGTGTTAAGAGCCCTATTTTGAGAAAACTTTGAAAACCTACCTAGTTTGATTGGTTGTGCAATGGCATCAACTTCCTAGGAGGTCTTATAGGTCTCCTATATGGTGAGATAACTAGCTACCAAGTAGTAGGAAGAAGAACTTTTTGGGGAACCACGAGGGCATATGAGGTGGGTTTAATGACAAAAAAGTCAAGACAGTGGTTGTTACTGTGGAAGATTTGAATGTGTTAAGGCTAACCAACACTTCTTCGTTCTCAAGCTTGGCTTTTTTCAAACTTTGAGGCAATGTGGAGGACACTGGATAAGGCCAAGGTTCCAAACCTTTAGTTATTTGCTATTTTCTTTTGATGTCGGAGAGGAAACTGTTTTTTGATTGATAGAAAGTTTGCTTCCCCATGATTTGATAGGTTTCAAAATGGTTTAAATCCCTTTTCCACTGGAGATATAAGACACTTCTTCTTTCAAATGAAAATACTAAGGCCAAGAAAGCAAATTCTTAGAAAGTAAGATGGAAGGGTGGTAGTGGATCATTCCATAGGCGGTCCATGGTCCAATAACACCTATTAGTACACGTATAATACTCATACAGCGATTGAGTTCAATATTTTCACTAAATATTCTAAACAAAGAAAGAAGTATCAATGTCGAGCTTCTAGGAGAGATCTTCTATAAGAAAGTCTCTATATGTAACCCCAATCAAGCTTACACCTCTCAACTAACATCCATCTTACCATACCAATCGGATAACAACTCACCAGAAAACCTTCTAAAAAGCCTAACTAGACTGATAAAGGCATAGGTTTTTATTTCTGGAGAGAGGGCAACAAGAATGCAGTGATGATTGGTTTTAGGGTGAATGTTACAAGGATTATAGGAATACCTCATGTAACCAACCCATTTTAGTCTCATATAGGTCTAAATGTTATCACACCCTATTTGTTTACTTCATCGCCGACATTAGAGCCATAACAAACCAAGATGACCTACTGTTATCACTAAACTAGACCAAATGACATAGTAATTATTCTAGCACTACATATTATTAAGGTTCTGACTGAGTTTAACAATGGGACACCCAAGTCAGCTGATCTACGACCACCCTAATGTTACGCAATATGAGTATTGATTAATCTCTTAAAGGATATGCCCAATCGTATTTGGCTGAGGATGGGAAAGTTTGGGCACTCATAACTGTATTTTATATAGTTATTTTCATCTATTTTATTAATTATAATTGCTATGTTCTTAATGTATTTAGTTAATTTTAGTATAATAAATTAGTATTTACTGTTTTTTATATATTTTAAGAAAATTAAATAATTTGTATCGAAAATGTACTTAATTGAAAATTTGTGTCCAAAAATATAATTTCAAATAAAAGAGTGTTTAATTGCAATTTATAAAAGTCGAAAATATAATTTAAATTAAAATCGGGCTTAATTTTAATTATTAAAAGTTCAAAATTTTAATTTAAATTAGAAAAGGGTTTAACTGTAATTAAAGAAAGTTGAAAATGTAATTTAAATTAAATTTGTGGGTCAAAATGCAATTACTTAAATTTTAAATTTCTACGCAGGTGAGAAGAAACGACGCGCTCTACACCACGCACGAAACGTGGACCGTCCGATCAGCGAAGAAACGGCGACGATCCGCGCGTCTCTACCACACCCGACCAACTTGCGTGTGTGAAGGTATCTATTTTTCACGTGGCTCGGCGCCCGAGTGGGGCCCACCTACCGCGTAGGCCGGCATGCAGGTGGGACCCACGTGTCTAACGCGTCCAGTGTTGTCCCTCCACGTTATGCGCGCCTATGATCCTGTGAGTTGATCTCTGTGTGCAACCGGATCTTCAGCGAACGAAATGTTGCCATGTGTCCGCACTAAACCTTTCAGCGAATCAAAAGATGCCATATGTCCCACTTTATTTTGCAGCCAATCATGTGCTGACACGTGGCATGTTACCATGAGCATGAAAGCGCAGGATCACGCCCCCGTTGCAGCCATTTTCTCCCGTGCGACAATCTATCGTGTGCCCGTTGCCCGCATCTAATGAAATTCTACCACGTGTCCGCACTAATCCTTACACCCAATCAGACGCTGACACATGGCAGCATGAATCTAAAAAAAATTAGCAGCGACGCGTATGTTCCCCCGTTTGCGTTTTTGATATAATTTTGTCCCCCACGCGTATTAATTAATTAATTTCTCCATACCTATCTGTCCCCCGCGTGTATTAAAATAATATATTTTTAAATGTATTTTTTTATAAATTTAATGTTATAAATAGGGGATAGTATGAGAGAGTAAAAAAGGTTTTTTGGAGAGTTTAGTTTTTGTGATTTTTTGTATTGTTCGGTTTTGGACGGTAGAACACGCAGAAGCCATTTTTTTGGCTTTTGTTGTGTTCTGCATGTGCCAAATATTTGTTCTAAGTGATGTTCTAATTTTCTGTGTTCTTCATCTTATTTTTCTGAAACTGTTGTAATTTTTATTTTAAATTTATGAAGTAATTTAATTTTTCTAAGGTTGCATTTGATCTAAATTTATGATGCTTTTATTTTAATTATTTTTGAACGATTTATAAGACATTTGAGTTGTTTATTCTATTTTGTGCTTAATGCTTTTGATTATTTATGAATTTTATCAAATGATCTGTGCCACATAAATAAACTTGGAAGAGGCATTTTTGTGTATATTGTTCATAGATAGAATGACATGTATGATGAAGGATAGGAATATACCCTAATTATATGTGTGGCCATTTGAGAACTTAGAACGTAATGAATCTCGGTGAATTTAATTCTCATAAGAATATAGTGAATTAATTTAACGAGGTGTGTTTGTACGGAGCTCGGAAGAGATGTATGAATAAAATTAGAAGTTTTCGGTTGACAAATTAAATGTACTAAAAAATATAAATCAAAAGAAAATAATATGATTTGAGTTGATCAATTTAGTGAAAAATTGCAATCCTAGATTTCTTTTATTTTGTTATTAAACTCTTTTCTTAAATTTGTTACAATCAACGATCATTTTGAATAAAATCAGAGAGAGATAATTTTAGTACTCAACAAACTATAATAACAAATCTCCGTGGGAACGATAACTTACTTATCATATTATTACTTGTGACCGTGTATACTTGCACATTTTTATGTTCTGCAAAACAGACAACAGACACTAACGACGAATCATTTATGAAAATCCCCCGATCTAAATCCTTTTGTCATACGAATGGTCATAACCTAGATTAATGCAATGCTAAACTTGTTATAAAGAAAGGCAAAGAACCTTTGCAAGATGATACTATGAACCCCAAAGAAGCCAAGGAGAAACCAGTTTTGGGCGAGGGTGAGGCTTCAAAAGATGATAAGAGTGTAAAGTAAGTCACATGACCAAAATAAAAGAAAAAATCAAGAACAACATATGATTGGTAGGTTTTTTGTTGCACCTATCTTGGATGACCATGAATTGCAATGAGTTAATGCTACTATGAATGAGGAACAAGTCCATTTTCTTTATAATAATAATAATAATGGAAAAATGGTTGGTTATGTCGAATCTTTGGTATCAACAAAAGTACCCAATTCTAAGGTGAAAGCTAGTATGCCCATGCCCAATGCAAAAGTAGAGAAGAAAATACAAACGAAAGTTTGAATGAAAAACATGCTCTTAAACTTAAGAATTATGGTGCATGTGATAATAGAACGTAAGAGAATGTACATCAATTGGATCTCGACAAGGAAATTAGATATAGAGAGTTGAATAGCTTAACCATTACAAATGAGGGCAAGATTGATGACTCTATGAAAATAGAGTCATTAGTGCACTTTTTTTACTTAATATTAACTTGTTTTATTTAATAAATAGTATTTTTATGGCCAAAAAAATTAAAATATAAACTTTTTTAGTGAAAAGGGGTGAAAATATAATTTTTGGAATTTTTTAGGATTTTGATGGAATTTTTATGGATTTTTTATGAATTTTTAACGCAGGACCAATCAGAAGCTATCACGTGACATGCCACATAAGCAGAGAAGCTAACTAGGCAAGCCATGTAGACGCCAAGCAAGCATGAGAGTGAATCACATCGCACCGCGTGTTAGGAGGACAAACATGTGCCACGTATCAACACGACGTTCAATCTAAGTTTGAAATCGATCAACGTGCCATGCCATGTGTCACCACGCCATTGCTCCACGCCATCCGTTCCCAAAAATTACATCATGCCACGTGTTGCTAACTCAGTGAGCGTTGACTCTGAGCAGTCTCCCCTACCATGCGTAGTTCCCTGATTCGCCCAATGAATTTTTGGTGCCATGTGTCACGTTGTGATTGGAAAAAAATGTCAATTTTGCTTATTTTGATCGTAGCCCTTGATCTGAAGCTGATCGGACGATCCAGATCATACCTGAGCTTTATTTTAGCCCCTAATCACTCCATAAATCCTAATGAGCCTCCATTAGCATAATTTTTGTTAGTTTTTAGGGCTAAAAATAGAGAAAATACAAAAAAGTTCGAGAGAATACACAATTTTGGTGGAGATTCAAGAGGAAATTAATTCTACAATTCAAGAGATTGATTATATTATTTTTTCTACTCTTTTCTTTATCAATTTTATGTCTTTCTTTATGAAAAGTATGAGTTTTATGAACACAATTATGTGTAATTAATTTATTAATCTAGTGATCTTATGAACCCAATTTTTACAATGTAATGATCTAATATTTTTTCTCAATTATAATATTAATTTAATTATATTATTTAATCTTATTTTTATGCTATTAATTGTTTGGTTAACAATTTATCTATAGAGGTAATTAAATATATTTGAGAGAATTATTTAATTATTTGTCTTGATTAAATAACATGCATAGTTTCTAGGCAAAGATGTATGATTCTTAATTATGTAATTCATAATTGATAAACTTAATGAATAGTATGCAATTTAATTGGTATGAGAGTGTGATTAAATTAATTACTATATGGTGTGTAGTTTACTTGATAGAGGAATACATGCTAGATTACATTCAATTGATCATGTACTTAATTGATAATTATATTGGGAGATTTTAGTGATTCACATGTTTAGAAAATTGGGAGATTAAGTATTCATAGATATTTTCTAATATATCTTTTTAGTCACAAAATCTGATTTAATTAATTATTGCTATTTACTTTTAGTTATTTTAATTTTGCTTTATTAAAATATAAAAAACATAAAAAAAAATTGATTTGTATTATTTTTAGTTTTAAAAATTAGTTTCTAATAAAATAATCTCCATGGGAACGATCTTTTCTTATCATTATATTACTTGTTGCGATACGTATACTTGTGTATTCATTACACACTCTTCATGTGTGGCGATCAAAGATCACTCTAAAACTGTGATGGATATGTTTCAGTTGATGATGACTGTACCCCTCAAACGTGTAAATGACGTGAAAATACTTATAACGCTTATACAAATCAAAATAGGGGAGATATAAAAAGATGGTCTTTTGTTTGCATAGTTAGTTAAACATGGGCTAGTTTATAGATCTTTGGGCTTTGATTACTAAGGAATAGAGGCTTTGCAAATAAAGCTAGAGGATTGACATTCTATTGCTGTCATTTTGTATGTATATGGTTACAATTATCTACATTCTCAATGTGCCTATGATGTTGCACCAGGTTGATTGTTAGCCAATGTGTACCATCTTACAAGAATAGAATATGGTAAAGATCAACCAGAAGAAGTATGCATAAAAGTATTTAATCCAAGGAGCAATCTAAGAATTCCGTCCATTTTTTGGGTTTGAAAAAGTGTGGATTTTCAAGAAAGGGAATCTCATGATATGTTAGGAATATCTTATGATAATCATCCTCATATAAAACGTATCTTAATGCTTGAGAATTGGATAGGATGGCATTTACGTAAGGATTCTACTGCTCCTATTTTTTATGAAATACAAGATGCTCATTGAATAATTAGAAACTAACTACAATTCCACAGATTTAAAGAATATTTATACAATTTCTTATAGATCAGAAAGATAAAGTCTCATTCATATATTATGGATAGGCTAAAAAAACAAAATTTGAGGGGTTCATTAAGATATTCAATTTTTGAAATAGACTTTTCGTATGTCCCTAGTCAATGTTATATAAGATGAAACTAAAAGAATTAATGATGCAAAACTATGTATCGCGCACATCACTTAGATAGGTTACAGAAAGTTACATGGGATAAAATAAAGAAATAGAACATAAAAATAAATAAAAGGGTGAATGGAACCAAATTCTATTTGTATTGTATATGAGATACCTTTTGGCTATTCAAACCCTTCAACCCCATTAGACTAGTACTTTCAATCAAAAAATTGGTCGTTTTAAATATGTATGAAGTATTAACATTCTTTTTAAAAGAAAGGAAAGATGGTATGAACAAATAAAAAAGAAGAGAAAAAAACATAATTCTTTTACATATTTTCGATAGATATATTTTGACTCATCTCTAAATATTCTAGAAATCTAAAAGGTATATATCCATACCCTGAAATGGATAAATATGTATAGTGAATTATACTATTATAATTTCATACTCTTAATGAATATGTATGTCGACCCATACCAATGAATTTGTAGAATAGATACTCATACAAATTACTCATGTACTAGAACCCAATTTGAACTAGTGACATGAGGATTTTTAGTCCACTACTCTACCAACTGAGCTATCCTAACCATTCACAATGCACCATCTTTATTTTAATAGAGAGATGGGGTCTATATCAATTAAAAAGAGAAAAATGGATTCAAAAGTTTTATCCAAAGCTCATGGAATTTCTTGGATCTTCCAAAATGAAACTTTGGAAGTTTCATTCATGTGTGAGTAATGGTATGTATTGTAAATCATTCCAATTTGAAATTGGAATTTATTTTGCTCAAAGATATTCATTTTTTTGCCTATCATATGTATCACAAGGCTTATGATAAGAAAACATTTATGATCAGATCATATATTTTTGTGAATACGAAATATTTTAGTTAGAATGAATGAGAAACATAGCAACTCAACCTTCAAGGGCTACAATGCCTAACTATGATCAAAATTCCATGTTCTCTCTCTTGGTTTCCTCGAGCTCTCTTCTTAGCTCAAGGAGTTGGCATATTAAGTCTTGGTAGGGATTGACCTTTCCTCTGGGCTCATTACAAGCTAACAAGTTATGGTCATGAACCAATGATGCCTCCCTATTTTCTATTCTCAATTTCTCTTTGGCTTGTGTTCCTACCATGGTGGTTTATGATTCTAGAAAACCAAGCTTGATACAGGGTCAGAAACTAAAGCTCGACCTTCAAATCTAAGTCTCACGGTGGGTCTTAAAATGTTGAGGATGGTCTAATTTGCATAGAGAAGTCAAAGAGTTTTTATGGAATATTTATATCCCTTAAGAAGTCTATATATACATAGAACATTGCATATATATGTGTCGATTACATAAAGAGTACACTTCACAATGTGTCAAAAAGGTATAAGAGTAAAGCAAAGTACATACAAAGCTTGAGGTCGACCATCCCACAGCTCAGCTTGAGGTAGGTCTTCCAAAACTAGGGCTTCCACGCTTAGGCAAGTCCATGCTACTGGTGTCGTTGTGGCACATACACAAGTAGTTTCTCTTAAGACGACCTCACCTAAAGGATTAGGCTACCAGTTGGGTCAAACTATTAGAAGGATAGAGCTTCAAATTGATTCATATATTCAAACAATAATATTATTGTTAAATTTATTAGTTTTTTATTATTAATAATTATTTTTGTTTGTGTATTCACCAATGAAATCCATTTCAAAGTTTTCAAAGTATGATATTAGTGAATTTGAAGATGAGAAGGATATTGATTCTTCGTACGAAGATGATGGAGACGGAGACTTAGAAGATGACTCAATGACTATTGATTTTTCTTGAATAATCACTTCAAAGCTAGTTATGTATTTATTTATTTTTTGGCTAATTAGTTAATCATGTATTATATTTTGAAAATACAATCATCTCTTATATAATATTAAAAGAGTTTATTTTTATTTTCTTCAACTGTTGTTAATGAAATTGAAAACAATCTCATATTAATATCATATTTAGGCTCAATTAAAGATTACTTCAAAATGTATTGAATATATATATAGGATTATTGATATATAGAGAGTTTAAAACGCTTTATGTAAGAACTAATTTAACTTTCACCTCTAGTAAAGTAGCGTTTGTTTTCTTACTTTTAATTACCATCACTATAATAAAAAAATATAGGATTACATTTTCATTCAAAAAAAAGAGAAAATAGGTGGAAAGAAAGAAAAACAAAGGTAAAAGAGAAAAAAAGAGTTTAACAACCATGTTCATGGCTCACGGATAGTACCTAAACCTGACTTGAACCCGAAAGCCCTGTGTAAGATTCATTCATATTAACCTATAGGTCAATCCAAGTCGGGTCTAACCTATTAACATCCCTTGGTTGATATGACAAATAAAAATAATAAATTCTCCTTTTATTTATTGGGACTATTTTTCTATCAACGTGTTAAGTTTTTATTAATTATTGCTATCAAAATAAGTAAAATTTATATTAATTAATAATATGTTCTATTTTTAGAGTCGAAACTTTTTTTTACGGAGACATATAGAATTTTGAGAGAGAAAAAAATTAGATGAAAATTGAAGATCTAAAGTGTAACAATCATAGGATAAAATACACCAATCATTTTCGTATTAGTTATTCTTATGCATTTAAACCCCTATACACGAGACAAGCAAGTATAATGATCTCACTTACCTATTGGTACCAAAACATTTTTTTTAAACACTCTCTCCTAAATGAACTAGAGCCATCTTCATTAGGGGAAAACAAATTCTGAATACATGCAAGAGAGCTTGAGATGCTATCAATGGAGGGGAGAGAGCATGAAAACTCATTACACTTTTGAAATAAGGAAATATTTTGGCATTATATTCTTATTTAAGAGCTTGAAAGAACAATGGATTTTGGAATTTTAATGGCCATTTTTTTTCTTCAAATATTTGATAACTCAGGGATATAATATTTGATAAATTTTCCCTTGAAACACAAACCAAATGCAACTCACGTGGTATTCAAACTTTAAATTGTAGCTTACTTTTGTTTCAACTAATAGAATAGTGCTAATTGAACCCAATTAGATGAAAAAGTAAATACATTAACTTTGGGTTAAATTGTGTAATTTAATTATTGATTTTAAAAAAATGAATTTATTTAAACTAATAATTACTTATCATATTATGATAATAACATGATATATAAAGAAATGCTCAATTCAATAAAGATACAATAATACATGGACAATTATAGATATGAATGATTTTTTTTGTAGGAGGACTAAAGTGGATAAAAACTAATGGGTTTGATACTTTTGTATATTCATGTTTTGACAAGTTTCAATTATTGATTATGTTTTGAATAGTTCTCATTTAGTATTTATAATCTTTAAAAATATCTAATTTAATCCTTTTTAAATAATAATGGACAAAAAAACTTTTTCGTACTATTTGGGTAGGGATAAAATAGTCAATCCACCTCCTTTGTACCTAGTTCATTCCCGTTAAGTCATTCTACCATATTTCAAATTCAATAATATACTTATTTTGGTATTTATAGTTGTTTCAATTTTTATGTAAAATTAATAGTTATGTTCTATTACTATCTTATATAATTAATATATCAGTTATGTATTTCTTGATGCTTTTTTGTTTTTGATATCATTAATTCATCTATGTTTTATATTTTTTAGGATCAACTATGTCTCAAATGTGAGATTTTTTTAAATCTAATTAACAAATACCATTTTAAGGATATAGAAAGTGGTAATCCTGGTAGGCTGGTACAATGATGATGTTGTTTCCTTGAATTTTTTATTTTGTATGAGAATGGAAATCTGAACTATGATATTTTAATTTGTTTAGGTATTGGAATGATTTTTAAAATGGCGTGAAATATAACTAAAGAGGATGAAGTAGTTTTAAAGGAGGTGGATTGACCATTTAACCCTTCTACAAATAGTACAATTGACTTTTTTTTATCATTACAGTTCAAAAAGAATTAAATAAAAAAAATTAAACATTATTAATATTAAATAAGAACTTTTAAAATATTACGTTTACTGAATGATAATTCTTTTAAAATATATGAAACTTTTATTAAAACATGGGTAATACAAAATTACAATTCCCAAAAACTAATGGTAAGAAGAGTATTGTTGCATTTTATCCCACAATTAGATGAAAAAAAATATAAAATTAATGCTCATCCTGTGATATTTATTTCTTTTTCGTATATCATTTTTAGTTCTGATTATTAATTATAAAATAAAATAATAAATGTATCATTGAATTGAACGTAGATTGTTTATAGAATTTTTCTATTTAATTTTAAGTTGTGATTAATTTAGTATCAAAATATTTATTAATGGTTCAAAACTATTACCAAACATACAATAGTAATGATAAATTTGTAAAATTTACAGGAAATTCAGTGATAGATCTATTACAAAAGTAATAAATTTATAACACTAATAATAATTTAGTAATAAATTTATACAAATCCAATAAATTTAATGAATTTTTTTATGAAAAACTCCAATAAGTTTCAGGCTCATGCTTATCTTACGTTCATTTATAGTTTCTTTCTTATTGAAAAAATACAATGTTTTTATTAAAACAAGGGTTCCATAGTTATTGAAATCCGACCTTAGCTCAGTTGGCAGAGCGGAGGACTGTAGTTTGTTAGATCTGACAGATATCCTTAGGTCACTGGTTCGAATCCAGTAGGTCGGAATTTTTTTTTTTTTTTTTTCCAAAAAAGTGGGCCAAATGCCATACGCGCATGGATTAAGAGTTTGTGATATTTTTTACTCCATATTTTGGTGAAATTAGAGTATGATATTAAAATGGGATAGAAGTTGTTTTCTTAAAAAATATAGATAATATTTATAAATATGATAAAAAAATATTATTATATTGATTTTATTTTTAAGAATATTATGAAAAAATTTAATAATATCAATAATATCGAAATCAAATATCAGTTTTAATTTAAATAAAAAATTTATCTATTAATTTTTTATTACTATTAATAATTTTGATGATCCAAATACACAATCTATATACTATTTATGAGAGTGTGATACATGTATACATTATTGATATTAACACTTCCACCTCTCTAAAAATTAAGTAAATTAGATAGAGTTATTTTATTATATTTAACTTAATGTATTTAAAGTTGTGTTATAAGAATTATATTTAATTTTGTTAAATAAAAAATATATTTATATTTTTTGATATTATTATAAATATATTATAAATCTTATTTAAATGATAAATTGATCAAATTAGTGTATTATTTATTTATTTTAATATTACTTAAATATTTAAAAATCTACAATAATTTTCATAATTTTTATAAATATTTTTAAATATTTACCGATATCAATAATATTTTAAATATTTTAAATATTTTCATAAAATTAAAATATTGATATTATCTTATCATATTTTCGTGTTTGCATACACATAACGAGTTTATCTGTATTGATATAGTTTAATATTATTTATAAATATAACCTTAGTTTTATCCTTATAATTTTTTTTAACATAATTTTGGTCTCTACTCATAAAATCCATAAACATTCCAAACTCAAAAAATTAACATAATAGATAAAGATGCCCATATCCTTATAAAAGTTATCATAATATTATGATTAATTAATGTGAGAATCTATTATCCTTAATATTCCCTCAAAATATAAATATTTATCTCTTACAAAGCATATCATTTTGTAATTTTAATTTATTTTATTATATTCTATTGGAATCACTTAGTCATTTATTATTTTTACAAGACTCGTTTCATTTTTTTTTCACGAGATAAGGCTCAAGATTTTTAACCAATTGAATGAAGAATCGGATCAAACAATTTTATAAATCAAACGATCTAATTCGATTTATATTAATTAAAACCGTTTTTCAAACAATCCAATTCGATTATATTAATTTTTAAACCAATCGAATCGAACCGAACCAATTTAATAATATATTAAAATTTTCATATTATCTCATTAGAGGTGTCTAAAAACTGTATCAAACCAAAAAACTAGACTGGATCGAACGATTTTATAAATCAAAGAGTTCAATCCAATTTGTATTAATTAAAACTATTTTCAAACGGTCCAATCCGATCCGATCCAATCCAGTCCGAGTAATATAAACGGTCCGGTCCGATTAAATTTTTTTCCCAAAACTGGATCGGATCGGATCGGACCGGTAAACACCTACTTAGGACTACGAAGGACCATTTTTCCTTCACATATCTCATTCTCGACTTGGCAGCCATTTTCGAAATGTAAACAGATATACATGCAAGGGAAGAAGCATAAGGACCTTTTATTTGCTACAAAAGAATAATGAAATTAAGGCAATAACTTTATTGCATTAGGGAAAAACCTACTCATGAGTTATGAGACCTTACGGGTTAAAATTTGAACTGTATCATCACCCAAACAACCAAGTAACCCCTGATTCAAAGCCCGTGTGTACTTGATGTCCCGAACAGGAAACTTCTCAGATATGACTTTCTGATGAACTCTAAAAGACGGCAGCTCTTGCAATACCAATTCTCTATGTACTTCATCGGCAGATGCAAACAGCCTTCTATCATCATGTGGTACATCTATGATTGTAGTTCTTGGCAGTCGAATATGATCTACTTTACCATTTGCAGATCCCATCCTCTGAAGAAAGCCGCTGCCATCTTTCCTGAAGAGAACACGGGAACCCACTACTCCTTGTCCAGTTACACTGGATGGACTTAGTGAGGGTTGGGAAAAATTCATCTCATTTGGCATTTCAACTCTTGGACGGTATGAAGCAACAACATCCTCACTGCTAGAACAATAAGCAAGTGAGATGCAAACACCTAGGTTGCCTGTTTCAGGAACAAGAGTTGGCCTACCAAGAAACCAAATGAATTGTCAGAACAGTTCGTTACAAAATGAACAAATTATTACTTTCAGATTCATAGACATAGAACAAAAGAAATTTCATTATAAAAATCCCTAGAGTTTCCAGTCATGATTGATAATTATATAATGTATAGATATATGAAAGATAATAGACGGAACAAAAGTATGTAATTATTGACTACCAAATCGTGAAGTTTTTTAGTCATCATTAGTCATTAGAAATATTAAAAAAACAATTACAACAGCAAGGTCAACATAAGCTTATCGCAATACATTAAGATTAAGGACTGCATAAACCATGCTCACCCTTCATTCGTGCCACCAAAGTTCCAATGGCATAAGCCAGCAGAAGAAGCGGACAGAACAGTTGTAGTGCCCAAAGAATTATGTAGAAAAGAGTACAAGCTATGAACTGGGTTGCTAGTCAGCCCCCTAAAGTTTTTTACAGGTCCCAGAGTCTGACGCATATCAAACTCCAAAACCGAACCATTCTGCAAGAATAGAAAATGGAAGTAATTTGCCTGGAATCATTGCATAGGATTGATCAAGAAAGGGGAAAAAAGGGATAGGCCAGAAGAACACCTGTAATCCAGCATATATATATTGTGATCTGTTGATATCCCATGAAGATGTCCAAGCAGCAGCCTGGATGTGCGCATGTTGTTATGGAGAAAACGCAATCAAAAGAGTAAAAGTTCATGCATAACATGCCATATAATACACCAAAAAATTGGCCTATGCACACACAATAAACAACACAATTCGAAAAGAGGTCTCAGCCAAACCCATGACCTTAAGTGTAGGTTACAGTTATTCATAAATTTCTGCAGGAAAATAGACCGAGTAATCAGGACAGTTAACATAATCTGAAAGCGTATGGTTAATAATATTAAATGTACTGTAATTGTTTTTCTTTCAAAAATATTACCTAAGAATAAAATTCTTTATGGGCAGTAGACAGGTAATACATGAACATTAACATGGACAGAAATAGTTTACTAAGCTAAGAAACAATACCAAAGAGTGGCTGGAGCTTTACCGGTAAATCATATGCAAGAACAATAGTATTGCTTTCCATACTGTAACAAACCAACTACATCAATAAGGAAAAGTAAAAGAAATATAAATAAGGTACTAATGAGAAAAAGTTAAGAAAGTTCATACACCTTAGAAGCGACAGCTTCTTCCCCATAGAAGCAAACAGTGCAAGGCTACCATTCGAAGGAGAAATGCAAAGGTCTTTAATAATATTTGTCGTGGGAGGGAGAAAAATATCCTCCATCTCATGAGGAGGAATCAAACTCATCTGCGAAACCACATTTCACGAAGAGTACAAGTATTACCAGCTACATGGATAATATAAAGCTCAAGACTTATCGACTTCGAAAGCAAAAAGACCATTACTTTGGTGAGTATAGATTTTGCACCCATTCCATGTAGGCTTCGAGCTATTAACAAAACTTGGTTAGAAGCATCTATATCAAATATACGGGCTCCATCCACCTTCAACTCCTTCTACAAATACCAAAAAGCAATGCTGATAAATGAAAGCAAGGATGTTCAACCACTAATAAACATGGGCAGTTCAGTAAACAACAAATGCCTTCAAAACTTCAATCAGAGTTGCTGGCAGTGCCATCATTAAACATGATTATAAAACATTTCATAAATATGGGCAAAAGTGGAACTTTGGTAGAGACTACCTGTATTTTATGTTAGTGTGCATAAAAAAAACATACGAGGCCCCATAGTGCATTCTCATGTTATAGTTAAAATAAATGAAATATTTTTTATTTTCTGAGATATAATAAATGGAATAAATTAATAACAAAAGATTAAACCTTTAAAAAAGAACAACTTAGCCTTGCCAAGTCAGTTATACATCAACACAAAGATCAAAGACTTATTGCATGAATAAACAGGATGGCTTAAGATCTAATATTTGTGCATCTCACTGGGTCAGGGATGAAAAGTGTGCGCATATGACAAAGTAACTGATGTACCTGCAATATAAAACTGCAGGACCCTTGATCACACAATTGTGAGCCAAATCTGTGTCCTACAAAATGCATTTTTGAACATTAGAAGCAAATAGCAGGTGGCATAAAAAATGATATCCTGACCATCAATAATAAGTTAAATTAGCCCTCATCTTGGACGAGTAAGTCACCAAGTGTTGCAGAACTTTCAAAATGTAAAATTCTTTCACATTAGAAACTATTACCAATCATAGGTTTTTCTTGAAACTCCAACCCAGCATTGACTGATGTCTTGCTTTGTAAATCTCCTAACAACTCCTCCAAACAAGCTGTCCTCTACAATGCGAAACAGTTATTAAATCTAACTAAAAAACGGTTTTCTAAGACACGGTCATAAAATACAACATAATAAGGCCATTACTTCAAATTAATCCCACCTAAAAAATATATCAATAAGAAATTATTTTTCTACTACCAAGAGACGCAACAAGACAATTTTCAACTATAAATCTAAGAAAAAGAAAGAAAGATGGAGCAGATCTGATTCAATATTTAGAAGGAGAAGAGTGAAATCTATAGAGAAAAAATAATGAAATGTCAAAGTCAAACAAATATAAGAATTAGAATCTTAATTGAAAAAAACAATAATAGTACTACTCACAAATGGGGCAATACCCACCATAGACTCAAGTAGACAAGTAACATCCTCAATCAAATAAAAATTTTAAAATAAATATACCTTTGTAAGTTGCTCAACTTTTCGATGCAATTGAGCCTCTTTCTTTTTCCAATCAACCTCTCTCTTTTCCCATTCAGCCTCTTTCTTTGCCCAACCAATTTCCTACAAGTATGAAACGATAGACTGTATAATCACGCTAGCAATCACCACATAAAAGTAACTCCTTACTATGTAATATGCTTTTCTTCTGTAAGCATCTGATAAATGTGATATGACTGAATCATTAACCCTAACCTAATCTATAAAGCATGAATAACCTCATGAATACTAAGATTAGAGCATGTGCAGCTTGAAAGAGCATGCAAAAGCAAATTAAAATCCAACTTATATTGACTGACTCTGAAATTATTCCTACCTTCTTCTCGTGAGAAGCACATTTATCCTCAAGTGACCTGATCCTCTGCAGAGAAGAAGACCCCACTACTAATATTAAGTATAGGACTCATTGATTAGAAAATATGTCAGCGTTATTAAATATCACATAACCTTTTGTGATTCATCATCGATGGTAACAACCCGTGAGGTAAAAAGTTTTCTAACATCCTTCAACGTGCATTTCTTGTTGCAATGAGGACACTACAAAAAAGAGAAATAACTATATATATGAATTTTTTTTTTTTGGGAAATATCTGTAGAAAACATGAGTCAATAATTCCAGTACCTTTCCTTGATTTTTCCGCTGTTGTAGCCATCTCTTTATGCAAGACATACCATATATGTGTCCACATGGAAGACAACTGCAGTTGCCAAATGCAAAACATAATAACGAATATTAGTGAAAGCTTTTCCTATTGATTACTTCGATAAAAACTGTTATTGAAAGAAACTTTGAATTGCGATGGTAATGTCTAATTACTGAAATTTAAAGATCCCATCGCATAAACAACAAAGAAATGTGGGATCCTTTTCTTAAGGCACGTGATCTAATAAACAATATGCAAGTAAAAAGTACTAATTTAATCATCTGTTTCTTCCTTTGTCAATCCAGATTTAAAATTAATATTTTACGAGTAAGAAACCAAGTACTGCCACAAAGACTTCCTCCATCAAACTATATCACTGTTTGTTAATTCTATCGAGCAACTCAGCAACCAACATGGATGCAGATCTATTTCACATAAAAAGTTGAAATATTAAAGGAACAAAATTAGCGTACCAGATATGGTGGTCTCCGTCATTTGTCCAAGCCTCCATACAAATAGGGCAAAATAATCCATCAATTTCACACCGATTCCACTCACTCCCTTGGGATACCTCTGCTTCTTCAGCTCCACCAAACGAGCATGCTTCGTCTTCCTTACTTCTTCTCCTTTCATCTCTCTGCTCTCCCTCAACCCTAGGTGACCCCGCACCCGCGGAATCGCTCGTGTCCTCGTCTTCTTCGTATTCATCGCTTTCGTCGTCACCGTCATCTTCGGTTTCTTGTTGGCCATCGTTAAGTTCTTGGTCATCCTCAAGCAATAGAACGTCGGAGAGCGGAGAGTTCGGCATTGTAGTCCGCGTTAGTAAAACGCTCCTCAGTGCCGGAGCAAACTTCTGTCCCCTGTTTGGATCAATTTGGATACCGCCAAAAAAAGAAGCGCACTATGAGGGGAAATTATCGTGAAATTGCAAAAATAGTGTATAAGCTTTAATTCGTCAAACTCAAACGAGTTGACTCACTTTTATACATTTAACTCAACCCAACCCTCATTGTATTAATTATTTGTTATAGGATTGTTTGAATATTTCTTTTAAAGTTGCTTTTTAGGATCTTAAGTTGTGCTTGATTTTTATTAATTGAATATACAATTTATTTGATTTAGGATTATTTGAATTATTGTTTATTAGATTAGGTAATTTTTTATTGTTTTGGTATGGATCAAATTTATACACATTTGTACTAATAAAGTCAGATGCAAACAATACTTAAATTTTAATAAAATAATTCTTTGTGTAACTTAATTTTGGAACTTGTTTATGCTTTTTCGTTAATAGATTTCAATATTTTCTGATTCTGAGTTATACGTGTGTTCCCTCCCTTTTATTTTTCAACCTACATTTTATGTGGTATTTTTCTCCCATCTATATTTGTGTGTTATATCCTTGTTTCATTCTTGTCATGCTAAGTTTTATATATTTTCGGTCTTTTATTATTTTATTTGAAATAGAGACCATCTGCTGGATATTAATCTTTTGATTTATTATTTTGCTTATTGCCATAGTCATAATTTATGTATGCATTTCTCGATCCAATTGTCATTGTTTTTGAAACAAATGGCTACTCTATAGTAAAAAACTTACACGTAGATGTATAAATTAAAATACGATCTTAATAAAATTTATGAGACAATTTATTAATTTTTAAAGTTTATCTTATCTTATATTACTTAATTTTTAATGAAATAGGATGGTAATGAAACGATACCAACTGAAATAAATAAAAATATAAAATAATAGAAAATATAATAAATGATAATTTATAATGTAAATTTAATAAGAAAAAATGACACAAAATATGTTTAAAGTTGATCCATTAGAACTACAATATAAATAAGATGATACAATATTTAAATAAAATGAAATAATATTATACTATGAGTCAATTATAAACACTAAATGAAACATGAGATGAGATAATCCACCTTACATTTTTACTTATATGCATCAAGTGAATAAAATGTACAAACCTGCTTGGTTGGAAAGAAAATGATGCAAGCTTGTAACTAGGGTATCCATGACAATATGTGTCACTTTGGGAGGATGAAACGGTAAAAATTTCATGTGTTTGAACAAAAATTCTCACTATCGCAAGATATCCATATGGGGCCCTTAGTGCAGGAGATCTTGTCCAGCACCTCACCAGGTTATACGTGTTCATTTCGCTCTTACCCAGCTTCGAACCTGTGACTTATCCTTAAGTATACAGATTCATAGAAACTAATACCTATCGAAACATGTGAGGTGCTGGACAAGATCCCTCGCACCAAAGGTCCTACGTGGATATCTTGCAATAGTGAGAACTTTCGTTCAAACATCATGTATGAAAGATATTATTAACATGATTGATTGATTTTAACCTACTTACCTACATAATAAGCACAAAGACATTTCATCTTCCATTGTCAGTTGAAACTTAATTATTACATTGATGGTTGGTTTCTATGCCGTGAAAGCATCAAAGATCAATGGATCTGTAATAAAAATCTTTAGTATGGAAGGTATTATTAGGAAATTTGAACTATGATGAGATGAATCATGCAATTTAATCTTTTTATTGCAGTTACTACCTTATTGGAATCTTTGAGTCCTTGGTGGGGATGTATTTGATTTTTGTGTAAGAATTATGAGTATTAGTTATTTTCGTGAATAAAATATTTACTTGTAAACTTGTTTTTAGATCTGCTATCAAGTTTATCAAGAAAAATCGAATAAATGTTCGAGTTCTAGATAGTCGTACTTCAGGTATATCTTTTATAACTACGACACATAAGATTGCATTCATGCATTTAATAACACATGTTCATAAACTAAAATTATTTTTTGTACTAAAATATTTATTTAAATTTTAATCAATTTATGAAATTATTAATTAAATATTTTTAGATGTATTTTAAAAAATATATTAAGTTTTTGTTTTTAATGGATTTTAAAAAATTAAACTCAAAATATATTTAACCTTAATACTATTAGGTATTATTATTAGGTAATATAGAAAATAGAAACAGCAAGCTGCTGCGAAAGAAAAAAAAAAGGGACAACTGTGTCGAAAAGGATTGAATGAAATATTATCATGATCTGCATCATTAGAGCACAGTGCGGAAGCAAAGGACATGAGAGATTAATCACCAATACCATTCCTTCTTCTCTCTCTGCTTGTGAAGCCAAAGATAGAATCCAGTATTCACATTAGTGATTCACGCTTCACGCTTCACGCATGTAATCATATTGATAAATAGTTCTCTTGAAACATCCTTGCATAGGAATTAATGATTAGAATCCACTATTCACATTAGTGATTCACTCAGCTAATCATATTCGTATATAGTTCTCTTGAACTATCCTTGCATGGGAATTAATGATTCTGTGTACTCAGCTCCACACCCAAGTAGATATATATATTTGGCTCGGAGATTAATCTGTGAAGAGATTTATTTTTCTACACTTTCATATTTTTAAATTCATATTAGGTTTTTATACAATTATATAAAATAATTTTATACTATCATAATTATTTGATTTAATTATTAAATTTTAAATAATTTATTTTTATTGAATTTATACTTAATATTTTTTATTTAAGATTTACTAGTTGATCTAATTTAAGTGATATATGTTTTGAATCATTTAGTTATGATTATTTATTATTAAATTCGTTCTAAAACACACACGAATACTTGTGTTTATGTACTAACCCATTTTACAGTTGATTTGTGAACGTATCTGATTGGTGGAAAGCTCATTAAAACGTTGGTCTGAAAATCGCTCACGTTGATTTTAGAAACTGTGAAAACATAGGAAAGACTCGTAAGTAAAGTACATTGGGACAGTATCATAAAGAGGGTAGCATAAGATCGAGTTTGTACTTGAATATTTGATTTTTATAACGGAAAGTTAGATGGTTTAGTGGAAGGTAGTTTTTCTCTTAAGTCATGGTAGTGATTTAAGTTATTTTTACTTAAAAATATCGTGTGTTAGTTTTTTATTTTCGTATTATATTCTTACATATGAATGCATGCCTAACCGTTGTATTTAGGTTACAAAATTATAAATTCATAAAACTTAAAAAATAACTTATTCACTCCTTCAACTTTTAATAGGTTGTTAGTCTTGTAACATACAGTGTGGGATTAGTATTTTCTTATTCATCTCTTTTAATCTTGTAATGGATTTATTTGAAGTAATACAACTTTATTTTGATGAAAAAGGAAATATAATGCAGTTTATTACAATGCCCTGAGTATAAGAATATTAAAGAATAAATTAATATCATAGGAACAAAAATCAACTTCAAGGGCAATTATGTTAACTGCAATGTGGGAATAAATTAACGTTAAATTTGTGTTTGTATAGATAAAAAATGAAATGTTGTTAAATACTTAAATACTTTTGCCAATTACTATAAAGCTTTGTATTGAACGCAATATCTTGTATTTTATATGGTTAAGACTGAAATGTAATAGAGGCATTTTGAGAATAATGTCTCAAATTACATGTAATAAAATATTATACAAAAAGTTTAATTTTAATAGGCTTGAAAACTAAAGAACAATTCAATAAATTAAATTATACTTGTGCTTCCAATATATTATAAGAAAAAGTTGCATCAGAATAATATGACACATAAACTACAAGATGTTTAATATACTGCAAAGTCTTAGGCCAACCAATACACTTAACAAGATTTACTAAACAAAATCTAAGGAATAATTATTTTGCTATCATATTATACAATTTTGCACATAATTAAATAATATGGCTTCAATCAAATCAAAGTAAACTGATAACTACAAATCCTTTAAGTATATATAAAAAAAACTCAAACATAACTACAATGGGTTGTATTACGTACTAAGTTATGAAGTAAGATATAAATTATAAGTTTTAAATAATTACCTAACACACAAAAGAATTTAAATATTTGTGATTAAAATCTATTCATTTAGGGTAATTAAGCTATCATAAAAATTATTTAAATTAAGTGATTTGTGAGGTTTAGGCAAACTAATAAACAAATTTATTACTATTTTGCATGTTATTATTTGTATTCTTTTACGCGTACTTTGCTAAAAATTATATTGTTATACAAACTCAAAAATATCAAGGCAGCTATATTACTTAAATAAGGATCATTTAGCTACAAGCCACTGTAGTTAATACATGACCCTTTTGTAAAGTATAATTTTTATCTCTATCTTCAAACATTGATAAAGGATATTATTATGTCAAGCCAAGTTTTCAAATTTCGTATCGATTATAATGGATTGCACTAAAAATGGATTATAATTTATTAAACTATTATTAAGCTCAATATGAAGGAAAGAATCATACTACATAAATAACTCAATCGTAAGACTTTTTGACATCTTATAATAATATTGTAGTAAACTACAACTCTCGTTAATTTTCTTGACCATGACAACTAATGTAAGTGTTGCATATTATGGAAAATACAAATTGTATTCTTTTTAATTGCATGTAATTATATATAAGAGGATATATCAAGAATAATTGTAATTATAAATGCCTCAATTTAATTACAAAAAAATATAAATAACTTGAAAGTTTATGTTATAAATCTAATTAACTTAGAGAAGATGAAGAAATAATTTTGTTAATTATATTGAATTAAAAATTATCAAGCATTCAGGCATACAATTCTGTGTAAACAATATAATGCGAAAATAAAGATAGATCTTACACATGATATTTTAGGTGAAAATAAACTAGCTCATAACAATGACTTAAGAAAAAAACCAACAGTCCATCAAACCACTTAACTATCCACTATAAAAAATCATTTCAATTTCAAAATCAGGTCTTAGAATATCCTTTCTAGATAAAGCCCCAAAGTAATCTACTTACGATCCTTCGCTTTTTTACAGCCTCTATAAGATAGATGTATGGATCCATATCAACATTTTGATATCTTGAGTCATACAAGCAATACCTTGTTCAATAAGTACATGAAAATTGAGCACAAATAACACAAGTGTAAAATGTGTTCTAGAGCAGATTCAACAATAAAAAACCTTAACTAGAATATTCAAAATATAAAATGGATAAATCATTAAACATAAGAACCATAATTCTTTTTTTTCATGCTTCTACCAATAAAAGACAAGCTTGAAATAAGATTAGTAAGAAACATCTAACTTCAAGTGTAGTTACAACACAACAGATAGAGGTGGAGACTTATTATTATTATTATTATTATTATTATTATTATTATTTATAAGTCAAATAATGATTTAGTGGTTGAACTATAACAAGAAATTTACAAACCTTTCACCAGTGATGAGGTTAGTTGTACCTTATTTTCAATGAAATCTAATAAAGCACCAGGGTTTGATGCAATGCCAACTGTGTTACTTCAAAGCTATTAAGATATTGTTTGTTTTGAAGTAAATACTGCTTGTCTTCTTTCCTAAATGATGTTACTGATATTGGTAAAATAAATAAGATAGTCATTTCACTAATTCCAAAAGTGAAAAACCTATTCCGAATTACAGATTAGAGGCCTATCAGTTTATGCACAATTATTTACAAAATTATTTCAAAGGTATTATCCAATAGATTGATGCAGTGTGTTTGCATATGTCCCACATTGCTTAGGAAGCTAAATGGTAATGTGCTTATAAGGGATGAGTACTCCCTAAATAGCATAACGCATTTTTGGGTTTCTACCTAGAAGCAAAATTGTGAGGTCCCGTTGGACTGTCAAGTTCAGTGGGAAGTCGTGGTTGTGGGCCCACTGAACTTGTAGTTATAGACCACAATAGACAATCTCGTGTTACGTGAAATAGGTCTCATCTTGTTGTAAGTAGACGAATTAACCATTTTATATTAGTTAGTATCAAAGTCATGACCCTATTATACCAGGTGAGCTTGCATTCTTACGATGACTTAAGACTCTCTAAGTATGGGCATATGATGCAGTGTGCCTACACATGTCTCATATTGCTTAAAAAGCTAAGTAATGATGTGCTTATAAGAGATGAATACTCTCTAAATGGCATGATATGTTTTGGGGTTTCTCACTAGTAGCAAAACCTTGAGGTCCCGCTGAATTGTCAAGTCATAGCCATAGACACGCTAAACTTGCATTTATGAACCAAAGTAGATAATCTTATGTCACATGGAATGAGTGTCACCCCATTATAAGCGGACGGATTAACCATCCTGTATCATAGACTAAAACTTGTTTTTTTAATTAATTAATGAATCCCAAATTGCTTTTGTTCTTGGCCTGCAAATTATGGTTAATGTAATTTTTGCATATGATACACTACATACAATCCATAAATCGAAAAGAAAACGTGGAAGAATTTCACTAAAGCTCGCATTAGCAAAGTGTATGATTGAATTGAATGGTCACTTGTTGTGAAAGCTATAGGAAAAATAGGCTTTTTTGACCACTGGGTTCGATTAATTTGGATTACATGTCCTTTATCATTGACTATGTCAAGGTGAAAATAACATTGGGGGCAATATTGTACCACCCCGGGACTATAACTACTTGATCCTCTTTCACCTTACCTATTCTTGCTATGTGGTGAGGGGTTATCCTCAGTTTTGAGGGAAGTGGAAGCTACCTAAAGTATCCATGGGATCCAAGTTACAAGAGGATCCACTAGTATGACTCGTCTATTTTTTTGCATGTGATAGTTTTTTTGTTTTTTTATGCTTATAAGTCACAATTTGTTGTAGTTAAAAATATTCTCCATACTTATAAGAAGGCAATAGATCAACAAGGGAATTTTGATAAATTAGAAATATCTTTTAGCCCAATAACTAACAATATGTTAAAGGAGGAGTTATTAAATGTAATGGTTATTTCTGAGATATGATGTCATGAGAAATACTTGGATCTCCCAACAGAGGTGAAAAGAGACAAGTGAAACACTTTTCAGACCATTTGGGAACATCGTATGAAAAAATTGATTGGGTGGAAAGAAAAGAATCCATCTAAAGTAGAAATTTTATTTTGCTAAAATCTGTCTACCAAGCAATCCCTACATATGATATGAGTATTTATAAAATGCCTAAATCTTTATACAATGAGTTGGAATTCAGAGTTGTTCATTATTGGAAGACAAATAAAAAAGATAGTCGAGGGATGCATTGATTATCTTGGTCAGAATTGTGTAAACCCATACCAATAGGTTCTTTAGGCTTTTGTAACATGGACGTCAATAATGCATTATTAGCAAAATAGTTTTAATGATTTGTAAAAAATCCAACTTCTTTAGTGGTGCATGTTTTGACACATAAGCACACAAAATCCTCAATCTTGTTTTCCTTTTGGTGTAATACCCATGCTAGTTACTTATAGAGGGGCTTGACTTGGGGTCGTGAACTATTTAACGAAGGATTATGTTGGTGAGTTGGTGACGAGTATAGCATAAGAATTTTATTTGATAGATGTTTGTCCCATTTTACTAATTTCCAAATACACCTAACACAAGACCTTGCTACAATAATGATGGTGAGTAACTTAATCACAACCAGTGGGACATGCGACTTATTTTTTATAAATGAGCTATTTTTGAATGATGGATCATCTTTAATATGTAGCATCACCCTTCCCCCAAAGCTAATGATAGATCAACTTATATGATATTTTACTAATGATGGGGTTTATAGTATGAGTAGCGAATATAGATGAGGTTTTCCAAATGCTTATGGAAAGCTAACCAACGACATCAACCTCATATTCAAAGCACATGTATATCTTGTGGGGGAAGCTATGAGATGCAAATGTTATGAACAAAGTAAAACACTTTATCTAACGATTATTGAAAGGTATTTTATCAACAAAATTAAAGCTAACCAAGAGACATATAATGACTTACTTAATCTACCCGCTATGAAATAATGCTATGGAATTGACCTCTCATGCTTTATGGGAATGTCCAGATGTAAAATAGGTATAGTTCTCTTCTCCATTTCAATCCTTTTTATATTGAAAATAAGAGTCTATCAATAATAAAAACAATATAGGTGACAATTTAAAAATACATTCATACTCATCTGGAATTTGTGATGGTAATAGCCTATGAGATATGGAAACCACGAGATAGATGTTTATTTGAAGGAAAGCCTTGGAGTTTTACCCATATTATTCCCAATCTATTGTGTTGTTAGAATAGTTTCATTATTTAAATATTAAAGAAAATATCAATGTTAGTCATCTACTTAAACGATGGTCTTTACCACCGACAGGGCAATTGAAAGTTAATTTAGATGCTACAATTTCAATGATAGATAGTAAGTTGGATTTTGGCTGTATTATAAAGGATCCTTATGAATAATCTTTTGGTGCTATAGTTAACAATATGATAGCCTCTTTTACTCCCTTATCAACTAAGCTTCATGTAATATGATGAAGTTTGTAATTTAGCTTAGAAGATATTCTAAAAATCTGATTCTTTGTTGATTATTCACCAACTAGCAACTAGAGCTCGATAGTTTTCATGTGTTTACTACCCTCGTAGAGCGAAAAATGTTGCTCATAATTTAATTAAGTATGTTTTATCTTGTAATGGTTTTGAAACTAGGCTTAAAGAAGCTCCAAACTGGCTCTCTCCAACTTTGGTTTCTAATTTGAATTTAACATCTAATTAATGAAGCTTTTTTCTTTCTAAAAAAATATTATAATTAAAGACTTCCTATATGAAACATTTTAGATAATAAAATGATTATTAAAGAGCACTCAAGACACTTTGAAAAACTATCAATGCTAAGAAATAAATGGGACAACACAAAAATTCATTATGTGGTGAATAGATAAGTTGTGAACGGAGTAGGGCGTGACCGAAATCCTTATTACGGAAGGAAAATCCTTAAATAAGCAATGAGAATCCAATTATTATTTTTATTTTTTAGTAATTTTTATTTTTATTATCAAAGAAAAATTATATATAAAAAAACAATAATAAATATCTTATAATGGGAAAAGGAAATTTTTTAGCAAATAAATAACATTTATATGAGATAGAGAAAAATAAAATTTATATAACAATAAATACATAATTTTTTATATTAAATAATATTGATTGATAGAATCTGTTATAAATTTGTTTGAAATAATAAGAACAAATTATAAAATAATTATGAAGTAATCCACCTATCCCACTTTGGGTGTGTCGATATGTGTGCCACCAATGATTGATAAATGCATGAATAAAAAGTTACATTTTATGCAACCGAATAATTCTAACAAAAAAATGGCCTATACTTTTAGCCATTTTGTCCACATGTTTGTCGCGTAATGGTGTTACATATAGTGGCACACCGAAAGTAGGACTAGAGAATTAGACTCAAATAATTATAAGATTTTATATTTTTAAAATTTAAATAAATAGTTTAAATGATTTTTATAAAAGAAAAATTATTAATGTTTTAATAGAATAAAAACATAACTAAATATGAAATATGAAATATATAATATTTATTTACGATTAGTTTGAGTTTAATTGTAATTAAATCTATAAAAAAAATTATATATTTATTAAAGTAGAGAATATACTTTAAGGGAATGGGAAGATTGTTGTCTCTTTTAGGAGAACATAAAATCATACAAGTATACATAATCACAAGTAATAAAATTGATAAGTAAATTATCATTTCTACGGAGATTTGTTACTACAGTTGGTGGAGTACTAAAATTATTTCAATATGATTTTATCCAAATGATCGAAAAGTTGGAACAAGTTTTAACTAACTAAGAGTTTTATAACAAAATATAAAAAAAAACATTCTAGGATTGTAGTTTCACCAAATTAATCCGCTCGAATCATATTATTTTTTCTTGATTTTTTTTTGTAAATTTAATTTGTCAACCAAGAACTTCTAATTTTATCCATACATCTCTTCTAAGCTCCGTATAGACACATCTCGCTAAATTAATTCACTATATTCCTATGAGCATTAAATTCACCAAGATTCATTACGTTCTAAGTTCTCAAATGACTACACATACGATAAAGGTATATTCATATCCTTCATATATACATGTTATTATATCCATGAGCAATATACACAAAAATGCATCTTCTAAGTTTATTTAAGTGTCACGAATCAATTGATAAATTTTCCAATAATCAAAAGTATTAAGCACAAATAGAATAAACAAATTAAAAATCTAATAAATCGTTCAAAAATAATTAAATCCAAGCTTCATAAAGTTAGCAACACAGTAACCCTAGAAAAATTAAATTACTCCATGCGAAAAATTAAAATTACAATAAGCATTTAAGAAATAATAGATGAAGAACAAAGAAAATTAATTTGTTTCTACTCTTAAATTTTTGGTACACGTAGAACACAACATAAGCCAAAAATGGTTTCTGCGTGTACCACTGTCCAACACTCCAAAAAAATTTCTTTTTTTATCACAAATATCTCCTATTTATAACACTCTAAAAATCTATAAACGCGTGGGGGACATTCTTGAACGCGCAGAGAGAATAGTGTGCACGTTTCTGGAATTTTTTATTTCAAGTTATGCATGCCACGTGTCAACATATGATTGAATCCAAGAAATAACGAGACACATGGCAGAGTTTAATTGGTGGGATGGAAAGCTTGTATGTGGTTGCGCCGCACATGATTATTGCTTTTCGAAGACACGTGGTGACGTAGAAGCTGCTGGAAACGTGCACTATTTCGGTGTTTTTATTTTAACCAACATGTGCCATGTGTTAGCTCTTGATTAGCTGAAAGAATATTCGAGACACATGGCAATGTCTGATTCATTGAAATGTCAGGGCGCACAATGTTTATCTGGACCGCGTCACATGGAAATGTTTGGACCGTGGCAATGTTAGGGCCCCACACAGTGCACCGAGCAACGTGCGATCTTAAAAAAATGGGTCCACTCGATTTTGTTAATTGCAATTAAGCACTCCTTTAATTTAAATTATATTTTCAGACTTCATTATTTATAATTAAGTCCTTTTTTCGATTCATATTCTTTAATTTTTTTAAAAATATATTACTTAAAAAATAAACAGAAAATATTAATTTAATTAATTAAAATTAATTAAAAATATAAAGAACATAATAATTATAATTAATAAAATGGATAAAATAGTTGTATTATATACACTTATCAAGGATGAATGCAACCTCTGTCTTTCTCAGTCTTATATTATAAAATAAGAATACTTATTCATTTTTTTTTTTTGCATTTATCATTTTATTGTTAAAATTCTTAACTTAAATCGGATGATCTATGTAATAATTTGCTTCTCCAGAAAAGATTGACAACACTGTAAATGAAGACACCATTTATATTTATTTTTTTACTTCATTTTTTCCCTATAGTCAAATGAAATTAATTTCTTACGAAAGAACATTTCGTTTCAATTTCTCTAATAATCTTATAATAATAATAATAAATTATTAATTATTACTATTTAATAATTACATATGAACGACCTTTTACTTTAACGAGAATTATCATTCTAATCTTATAAGTTACATGTCTTAGATATATTATAAATATTTTTCACATAACAAAATCTAATTATAATTTAATTTGTTTATTTATTTTATAAATTGGAATTAATGAAAAAATAACTAATTATATGTCTTAATTATCTTTTAGTGAGAGAATTAAAAGAAAAAAAATCAAAAGACTCCTAAAATAATTGATTTTATGTGAACAAATTTAAAATTTATAAGCTTTATTAGTAAAAATTTAAAAAGGAAAATAAAAAGTCTTCTAAATATGTGTTAAATTTTAATTTATTTTTTAAAATTTATATTTAGTGTAAAAATAATTAATTATATGTATTAAGAACTATATTTTTATTGAAGAATAAAAAAAACCAACATACTCCCAAAATATTTTATTTTATGTGAAAGGATTAATAAAATTGACCATGACAAAAAAATAATAAAACAACTTTTGAATATTATAATATTGTCTATTTTTATAGAATTAAAAGTAAACATCAAAATTCTTTGAAAAATGCACTAAATTTATATAATTAAAACATTTATACTTAAGTAAAAAATGTATTTTCTTATATAACATAATTCAATAATAATTTAATTTTAATTTATTTATTTTTAAAATTAGATTAATGTAAAAAATAATGAATTATATCTATTAATTATATTTTAGTGGTGGAATTAAAAGAAAAAATCACAATAATTCTAAATAAATTTTTCTATGTGAATAAATGTAAAAATTATAAATTATCTTAGTGAAAATTTAAAAAAAATTAAGGAAACATGATTATTGTAATAATTATTTATGGAATTAAAAAACAAAAAACTTATAAATATGTGTTAAATTTTAGTTTATTTTTAAATTATATTTATTATAAAAATAATTGATTATATATATTAATAATTCTCTTTTAGTGATAGAATAAAAAATAAAACTAAAAGAATCTTAAAATACTTTATTTTTTATAAAATATTTGATTATATGCTAAAGAAATAATGAAAATGACAAGAGTAAAGAAAATAAAAAAAACTCATCAACATTATAATATTTTCTATTATTATATAATTATAAGAGAAAATACAAAATTATTCTAAATATGTACTAAATTAGTATATTTTAAAAAAATTCATAATATAAGTATTTATGTATTTATTCATATAACATAATATAATTGTAATTTATTTTATAAATTATATTTAGTGTAAAAAATAATTAATTATGTGTATTAATTATTTTTTTAGTATAAGAATTAAAAGGAAAAATAAAAATGACTCCTAAAATAATTGATTTCATTTGGATAAATTTAATATTTATAAACTCTCTCTTAATGTAAGTTTAAAAAGGTAAAATCAAAAGACATTTTACCATTATAATAATTGTCTATTATTACATAATTAAAAGAAAAAATCAAAATTCTCCTAAATATGTATTAGAATTTAATTTACTTTTAAATTATATTTAATGTAAAAGTAATTGATTATATGTATTAATATTTAACTTTTAGTGAAATAATAAAAGAGAAAATCAAAAAACTTCTAAAATAATTGATTTTTAATGGAGTGTTTAATTTTATGTGAAAGAATTAATGAAATTAACAATTACAAAGAAAATTTAAAAACCCATGAACATTATGATAATTGTATATTATTATGGAGTAAAAGGATAAAAATCAAAATTCTACTATATATATAGGTGCTAATTAATATATTTAAAAAATCTATCATAAATATCAATATATTTCCTCATGTAACATAATCCAACTATAGTTTAATTTTAGATAATTTATGTTCTAAATTATACTTAGTGTAAAAAAAGTGATTATATGTTTTAATTATTTTTTTAGTGAGAAATTAAAAGGAAAAAACTTAAAAGCTTCTAAAATAATTGATTCTAGATGAATAAATTTAAAAATTAAAAATTTTCTCTTAGTGAAAATTAAAAAACAATTAAAAGACTCATGATCATTATAATAATTATCTATTATTATAGAATTAAAAGAGAAAATAAAAATATGTAATATATGCATTAAATTTTAATTTATATCCTATATTATATTTAATGTAAAAATAATTGATCATATATATATGTTAAGATTCAATATCTTATAGAGAAAGATTATTGTAAAGGGCTAAATGTGTGGATCCTCGTGAGGGGTACATCTATTTATAGCACATCTATGGATACAATGTATCAATTATACAATATGTACATGTAATTACGTGTCAAGAGGATATAATTAACCTAAAGTATAATAAGTCAGAGATCTAGGTCGAGTTTACTCGAGTTTGAGCTGCCATTGAGCTCGGTCTTACTCAAGCTTGAGGTGTCATTAGGCTTAGTCTTACTCAGGCTTACGCTGTCATTGGGCTCGGTCTTATTTAGGACTCAAGCTGTCATTGGGATCGGTCTGTACTATGGGTGAGATGTCTAGGATACTTCATCTTCTGTATTGGGCTGGACTTGATTTTGGTAGTTTATCAGGTCTAATCTTTGGGTCGGTCCAAATATCCAAACAATATATATATTAATAACAATCTTTTAGTGGAAAAACTAAAAGAAAAATTAAAAGGCTCCTAAAATATTTAAGTTTATATGAAATATTTGATTATATGCGATAGAATTAATGAAATTAACAATTACAAGGAGGATGAAAAGATTCTTAAACATTATAATTGTTTATTATTATGGAATAAAAAGAGAAAATCAAAATTTTCTTGGATTTGTACTAAATTAGTATACTTAAAAAAATACAATCTATAAAATATGATTGAAAAATTTATAAAAAGAAACATCATCTTTTTTATTTGCTTCTATAATTTATAATAAATTCAATATTTTGAGGATTTTAACACTTTTCATATTTTCTTATCTTAATTTCGAATGCAATACGTTGAACTATTAATACATATATTGTAGATAAACAAAATGTATTGAAGTAATTATATCTTTTATATTTTAGTTTGAAATATATTGTGTAGTTATACATCCAAATATATAATCATTTTGATAAATATAAAATTTAAGTATTTCGATCAATAAATAAAGCTTTATTTAATTAATAAATTTTAAAATTATAAATATTATTAAATGTCATTATTATTATTTGTGGTTCTATATGTTTTAATATGAGATTATTTATTTTACATATATTTGTTTTATCTTATTTTTAACTCACTAATTTGATTTTGATTTAAAAAAATTTGCTTTATGTATTTTTGACTCTTCGAATTGATAATGTCACAAAATTAAAAGAAGTAAAATTTTATGAATCCAAGACAATAAAAAAACCAAATGATTATCCATTAAATTTCATGAATTTTTAAATTAAACTTTTAAATATCATTTGAATTAATTGTACTATATTATAATTGATTGTAATATTTTAAATTAAATTTTTTCACATGCTACACATGTTTTATTGACTAGTAAAGAGGTGAGAAATTATTTATTTATTTATTAGAGTATTATTGATGTGAGATTTTGTCCATCGATGGACATTTTTGAAACCAACCAACGTGAGTCCACTATATATATTTTTTGGAGGTTGGTTGGTGCAAATAGGTCCAACGATATATCAAGATTGATCTTATCAGTTCGTTTGAAAGTCCAAAAGATATGAAAATCGAATAAACCAAACCGAACCTATAATATTAATATATACTAATTTTTTAAAATATATTTATAATTACTAGTTTATATATTATAATTTTGAATTTATTTAAAATTATAAAATCTAAACCTAATTAGCAAGAAATTTCATTTTGATACTCACAGTTATTCTTATCATTCATATTTAACGTCTCATTCAAGTCACCCTTAAATTGGTTTAAAATCCCTAAATTAATAGTTTTTCCTTACAGTCACTGCTAAAATGAAGAGCTTTTAAGTTGATTATTAATTGACCTAAAAGGGATTTTATGTTAGTTGTGGCTTTAATTTTTAAGTCGGTTTACCAGTAGAACCGTCTTAAAATTTAAAGTTGATCCTACGTGTCAATTGATTTAAAATTTAAAATTGATCTTATATGTTAATCGACTTAATATTTTAAGTCGGTTCTACTGGTAAACCTAATTAAAATTTCAAGTTGGTTCTAGGGTAGAACCAGCTTAAAATGGTATAACTTCAAAACATATTTTGGTCATTTTCTAATAGTTTCCATGCATGTTTTAAATCACACAACCTTAGAAAAAACCAAAATATGTTTAAAAAAGTTTTTAAAACATTTTATTCATTTAAAAACTAGATATTAATTAATTAATTAAGAACTAAAATTATAACAAAAATAACTTATATATAATAAATTTATACAAATTTGACTTAATTACAATATCACTAAATATTATAAGTAAATATACATGTGCATGGTATATTAGATATAAAATTACATATATTCATTATTATATGAAATTTTACAATATAAGAACATAATAATAATAAGATACATATGCTATTCAATATCATCATATTCTTCTTGGGACCTTATAATTTGAAGCATGTGTTCCACTCATTCTTCTCGTAAATTTTCAAAAATTTGCCTATCATAATCCATTTTACCCAAACTAAAAAACTACATGTATTTAAATTTAAAATAACAATTTAATATCATGAATTCACAAAAAGTAACTTATATATATTAAAAGATTAATATATTAGTTATTCAACAAGTATACATGCAGTATTATCAATGTTCTCATGGCTTCAAATGAAGAGGCTTAAAAAATTGGCATAACTTGCATGCTATGTGAAATATTAAATCTAAAGTATTTGAGGCTAACAAATTTAAAGTATGATTATGAAACAAGTGAGCACATCAAATAGAATCTCACAAGTATTACGATTTCAAAAAATTAAATGAACAAAACTTATTTAATACTTAACATAATAAATTTATTAAAAATAACTTATATGTTAAAAGAGTATATTAGTAAAAGAAATTATCACATCTTTAATTGACATGTTAATATTTGAGATGATCTCGCTCATAAATTTCATAACAAAGTAATCACACATAACTCCATCATTTTGTCATGGAACCTACAAAAAAAGTGTACATAGTTTATCAATTCGAACATTTTTATTATTCAATTGTACAATTCATTAAATTAATAAAATTCATTCTTAATATTCGTTTGTACATACCATAACTTTATCCCATATAAACTTATGTGATTTTTTAAAGACAATTCCCTTACCCTTATCCCAAAACTTCCATCCCCATCAAAGTAGAAAAAATAGTTCTTTATTCAATATTACAAAGAACAATAGAAGAAAAATAGCTAGTCATAACTCTTATATTTTAACAACTATTTTTTTTGTCTTTATTCTACTCTACAGAAGCTGAGTCATAATACCAAATATGATTACCATATAGATCAAGGATTACCAACATCTAATGATCTTGACCTTGTTCAAACTTTAGTGGCTAAGAGATTATCAATTTTTGATTTCTTTGAAGTGTTAATGCCCTATCACATAATTGTTTCGCTCTTATGCTAATACCATGCTCTTAATATTGATTCACATATGATGAATCATAAAACATCGCTAAATATGACAAGTGATTAGCTTCAAGTCAATAACAACATGTCTCGTATAAAAGAAATATATATAAATAATTATATGATCTATATAAATGAAAGTTATTTATTGATTGAGGACTCACTTTGTTCACACTTGAATTATACCTAAGTAGATCATTTGAAATTCAAATAATTATAATATACACTTTATCACTATATATGATTGTCCAATGTCTACTCCAGATATTTCTTTAAGAACTGGCACAGTCCATCCATCATCCATACTATTTTTGCTCGCAATAATAGTCATCAAAGAACCAAGATTTTTATTAAAGTTTATAACATACTCATAATTATACCTTTTCATGGCTTCTTCTTGAATGACTTGTATATGATGATTATTCACTAGATATAGATTTTTCAGGATATACTTCCTTTGCATCTCTTAAATTTGTAACACTTATTAGTTTTGGTATAATAGATTGAACAAGAGTTATTATATTATTAACAATAAAAGAATAATAATAAAATATAAGTAGTAAAAAATTATTTTAAATAAATAAAAATAAATAGTACCATATCAAAATTTAGCACAACTTGATTTGATAGCCAAGCTACATATTATCCAACAACTTCTTGGACTGTGATAGTATCAGAAGGCACCGATAGTGGACAATGATGAAACAATGATTGATCAATTACTAGTCACAAATGAATTAATAAATATTGATTGTGAATTTTTCAATCATTTCTCAATTGTTGTACCATTCCAATAGCAAAATAGTTTGTAAATGATGGATCTTTCAACAGACATTTCATATTCTGTAAAACATTAAGGCATTATATACAATAAATAAAATATATAATAAATAATAAAAATAATATGTCATCTACATAAGTTTTAAATCTTACCACGAATGATTCATTAAATAAAAAATAACTCCTATATGAGATAGATATTGGAAGAACATTCTTATCAAAATATTTTTATGATTCATGGTAAGAATGCATAGATTACATTGGAGACATTGAACTACCATGTAATTGCATGGGCATTCCTAGCATATATGTGGGTCTAATAGGATAACTATATCCTATAGAGCACATAAGTTGGCCATAATATTGTATGGATGACATGCCTTGATCGTAGTATGGTGGCATGTTTGGCATGTGTTGTGATGCCTTAACTTGGTAACTTTGAAATTGATTTATACTTGCAAGTTCACTTAATAGAGTAGCCTTAAAGGATTTCAACTCTTCTTTAACTTTATTAAACTTATCCTCACTGACTATCTCTAGCTTTTGTTTTGGAATATTGAAAAACTCTATGTAACCATCATATTGGCTTCCTCTCCTAACCCGACCAGGATGATCGGGTCCAAATGCATAATATATAGCATCTTTCCCTGGTTGCTCAATTAATTCACACCTATTTATTTTTTTTGAACTCTTATATACAAATAATAAAGTAATAAAGAATGTCATACATTATTACATGAATATGCAAAAATCATAACAAAGATTTTGTATCAAGTTAAATTACTAACCAACTTATTGAGTTGTTCTTCTCCTAATTTATTCACTAGTTTTGACTTCTTCATTTTTTGTATCTTTATTTCTATATACAATTTAGCTCTAGTAACTGATCTATCCAATTCAACTTCTTATGTACATAAATTAAATAAATTTATTAACTTAAATTAAATTAAAGGAAAATAAATATAAAAATAGTTATAAATTAACAACTTAATATTACAATTCTTTGTCTAACTTCAGGATTTGATGACATCCCAATACAATGATTAAGAATATTTTGCATTTGTATATTTTAGTGTTCTTCCCTAATGATTTGAAATCCATCTGTATATTTATAATCTACGCACTCTTTTCATACTTGGGGTTCTATCCACATGCGATCTTTAGGAATTTTATACAATTCTTCTTCATTAAGTGGTTCCAAGTATGAAAACACATAATTTATAGCCAATTTAGAAGTTTTATATTCCTTCCTTGCCTTATTTTCCATTTTGTAGCACTTATGAACCCAATTATCAGGGACTTTAAAATGATTATGTAAAAAACATATTTTAGAAGAGATGTAATATAAAAGGATATAATATGTAATTAATTATAAAACAAAAGAGACTTACATGGTTTTCCATATCGTGTACTTTTCACATTCTTCAACTTTACTCCAATCATTTATATTGATTGGTATACTTGACTTGACAAGTCTATCAATAGAAGATTTCAAATGTTGGCCATTTTCTCCCAATGGGTTACCAGTTGCATCAAATTCAACATATATTTTATTATCTGGATTAAGTGGAGTGTCAAGTATATTATCTCAATCCCTTCTTTTAAAACGCTCCATTGGATTATTTGGATCAATAATATCTCGCACTTAGGATCCACGAAATATCTATAAACAATGATAAAATAAAAATTAATTCACAATCTTAACTCCAAACATATAAACAATAGTTATTAGAATAATATAGAACATATATTATATTTAATTAGGTTGTCAATTGTATATATATTACTTCATAATCACTTCAAATCCATAAAGAAGAATCATCACCATCAACTAATTCATCATATACATTATGCAATTTTTTTTAGAAATGACTAATATTTGATAACGTATCAAACATGTCATCATCTTCTAAAGCATCACAATGGTAGAACTCTTTTTGTGGAGGCATTAACACAACAAACTATCTTATGTCAATTTGATTGCTCGTATAAAATACTTGTTTTACATGAAGTGCTAACATAAAAGGATTATCAGTGTGACCTATCTTGGATAAGTTTATAAGGGTAAATCCAAAATCATCTATTTTATATCCAACATTTTATAGTGTCTTTGACCCAATCACATAAGATTACTATTTCATGGAAGACCTCATAATTGGGTTCCCAATTTTTTTGAATTATATAATAATATGTTATATTAGAAAGTATAGGATTACCATCTTTCGAACTAGTAAATTGTCAAGTTTGTGCAACCATCTTCACCCCATTATTTTGGTTTACTCAGACTTTGTCCCTTGATTATGTTGTAAACATCGAACTATTAATTGTGAAACTAGAATATGATTGGACATTGAATTTTGAACCATGTGCAAGCCATTCCAATGTTTCTGTTACTTTATGATTAGGTTTGTTGAGTTCAACTCGAATATATGCATATAAAAACATGAAATGAGTTTAAAACAAAGTTGTAAACACATTATATATAATGCAATCTTATGAATTTTGTATATGACACTTACATGGTTGGGAAACCAATTACTAAGCTCTCATTTATACTCATCATACAACCATTTATCTCCTCTTTTTTTTATAACAATGATTGGTTTTCAGTAAGTTCAAATACATTCTGTGATATTATGAAAGATATATCAATTACATGTCATTAATAGTTAAATAAATAATAATTTTATTTTATATGAAAAGGGTGAACCCGACATGCATTGTCATTACTTACTCTATATACGATTATGCCTCATTGTTATTTACCAAAATGATTCGGTGTACTTTTTCCCATCGAGTATGATCAATGAATAATTTCTTACTTCCATCAATCATAGGGTTACCTACTTTGATCATGTCATTGTCTAAGAACAACTTATGCGTAGGATTTCATATTTTATTTCAATCACTAAACTATTCAAAACAAAACTCAATAGTCTCTTTAACAATGTAACATTCTACCATGCATCCTTCAAGATGATTTATATTATTTGCATATCCTTTAGAGACATGCATATATCTCTCAAAAGGATACATCCACCTTTAGTAAATAAGACCACACAATTGAATCTCTCGAACTAAATGAACACACAGGTGAATCAATATATCAAAAAAGGAGGAAAATATTTCTCAAGTAGACACAAATTCTCCACAACATCTTTATGTGAAGAGTTTAACTTGCCAATTGATATAAATTTCTTGTATATTGTATTGAAGAATGAAAAAAGACAAATTATCGATAACCGAACATGTTTTGGAAGAATTGACCTAATAGAAACTGACAATAATTGTTGCATTAAGATATGACAATCATACGATTTCAATCAATAAAGTTTCTTATTGGTCATAGACACAAAATTTCTTAAGTTGGATGAGTAACCATCATGAATTTTCAACATTGCCAAACGTTTTAAAAAAAACCTCATCTTTTGTTGACATTGTATATGATGTTGATGGAAAGTATGTTTGATTCTTATCATTTTTAATCCTTAGTTTCAATTCAGGTTGTATGCATAGTTTCTTTAAATCCAATCTTGATTTAATTTCATCATTTGTTTTTCCAAATATATTAAATAATGTACCAATTAAGCTCTCACTTACATTTTTCTCAAGGTGTGTGACATCTAAGATGTGATGAATGTATAGGTCTTTCCAATAAGGTAATTCTTAAAATATTAATTTTTTATTCAACAATCATGTTCCACCTATTGAGTATCATTTTCATTTTTAACTCTTTTATTAGTTAACCTTTTTTGTTTCCCTACATCAGTGAGTATTCTTTTTTTATCTTTCTATGTTGTTTGAATGTCATACCATTTAATCATCTTAATATCTCAACCCCTCGCAAAAGTCTTGGTGCAAGATCATGTTCTTCTTCACCATCAAAAAGTTTCTTTTGGTATCTAAACTTGTGTCCAAATGGCAAAAATCTTTTATGTCTTCTATAAGACATCTTTAGTTCATGAATAAAATAAATTACACAAGTATCATTGCTATAAATAGGGCATCCCATATAACATTTTGTTACATGTCCTGATAAGTTTTAATAGGTAGGAAAATCATTAATTTTTGATAAAAAAGCCCCTCAATTTAAAGTATTCTTTCTTATGTACGCCATAAACATTTATATCATTATTCCACAATATTTTAAGTCATCTATCAACGTCTGCAAAAATATCAACTCTGGGATGTTTCGATCCTAAGATAAAAAATGTTAGCATCATGAATTTTCTTTTCATACACAACAAGAAAGAAGGTTGTTTGTTACCATAATTACACACCAAAAGCTATAATAGCTACTAAGGGAACTATGTGGATTAATTCTATCAACAACAATGGAAAGACGAAGATTGCACGAATCAGATGCAAATTGAGGGGATAAATTATCTATTACTTTTCAATTTGTAAAATCAAAAGGATGACATAGCATCCCATCATCAAATCGATTCTTTGATTGCCAAGTCAACATCTTTGATGTCTCTTTACTTTTGAATGACCTTTGAGAGCAAGGAATCGGAGGAAAGTACCAGAGAACCTTTGCGAGCATGTCTTTCTTAGGTGTTGTCTCATTTATAGTATGCTTCCATTTCGATTCTTTACACATCGGACAATCATCTAATGTCTCATATTTTTTCCTATAAAGAATACAATCATTTGGACAAGCATGAATTATATGATGTACCGTGCCAAATTGACTAAGAGATTTCTTCACTTCATACATTGAATATGACAACTCATTATTATCAAGAAAAATTTCTATTATTACAATTAGTAATTCTATCAATCCCTTATCAAAAACCCATTTTTTGCCTTCACATTATACGAATGAATAAATTTCGACATTTTAGTGTATTTCTTATATTCTGAATACAATGGCTTTTCTACATCTTGTGAAAGTTTTTTAAAGGTTTTGGGATCATCCACAACATGAAACATATTTTATGTATGTACATTATGTCTGGAGTGCCTATTTTCATAAGATATATATAATCCACTTACATTCTTATTTATCTATTCTTTATAAGTATCATCAATATTTTCTCCATAATAATACCATCATTTATAACTCAAAAGAATATCATTATGGATAAGGTAATACATAACCCCATTAACATAAAGAAATTTCTCATTTTTACATTTAACATATGGGTATCGAATCATATTGATTTCATTATTACTATTTCTATGGGCAAATTTCAAGAAAGTTTCAACTTTATACATATATTCATTCTCAATTCTATACTTTAACATTCAAGATTTGTCAATTTTCTATTAATGACATTAAACATATTAAAATTTACCTAATAAAGTATAAATATATTGATCATCAATATATTTTAGAATTAATTATATATAAAGTTTATAATTAAATTATTAGAATATCAATCAAAACTTCATATAAAAATAAATATATAAAGTTCAAACAATTAATAAATTCATTATAATATTATCGATATATAATATTATTTAATACATATAATAATAATTCAAAATAAATTAATATATATAAAACATGAAATACAAAAAATTAGTTAAAATAAATAAATAAAAAATACATTGTCTTCTTTTAAGCTTGAATAAAAATAAAAAACCTACATAAAGCAAAAACACATACAAATAATCAATAACACATAATATATATAAAAGTAAAAAAATAATTTTGTAAAAATTAAATAAAAATATAAAACATCGATTGACGTGTACATCCAACACTACATGTGGCACGTAGCGTCGATTGTACACATCAACCGACGCTATTTTTTTAATATTTTTTATTTTAAGTCTATTTGAAGTCAATTTTTAACTTGAATCAACTTGAAATTTTAAGTCGGTTTATAAGCATACCAACATATAATGAATTATAAGTCGATTTTTTCTTAAAATTAATTTTAAATCCTGACTTAAAAGTTTTTTTATTGTAGTAGTGATTATTATATAGACTATATGTTTATGATTGACAATATGAGATTTTATCTGGATCGATAGCTTATGATGCTCGACAAATTATTAAACATACTCTAATTTCTTTAATTTTTCTATAATTATTTTGTAGGAAATAATTAATGATTAATTTTAAAAACAACCACAACTTTATATTTACATGGTACTTACTAGAACCATTTTATCTCTTCATAGTGATAAGAAATTAAGTAAATATAATATGTGATAGTAATAACTTTCAAATTAAATTATATGATATATTTTCTATTTCAATAACATAAGGCTTTATATTATATTATAATTATAGGTCCAAACTCGTAAAATTAACTCCCTCAAGTTGAACTTATAAGTTGACTTGAAAGTTGATTTTTTGAGATAATAGGTCAGTTAAGGTTTGAGTTTTTCAAAATCGTTAAGATAATATCAACTTATAAAATAGTTAAAAAATCAACCTAATCAACTTACACCCTCCCCTACAATTAATTATAAAGTAAATGTAATGACCATTTTTTTAATAAAAACCAAATACCACTAATTTGTAGAAAAAATAATGAATGTGATTGGTACTATATACCAATTATTTAGATTTTTTCACTTGTTCAATTTTAAAAATTTCAACTAAGAAAAATACTAACATAATTCCTTTTCAAATAATAAAGTAAAATAAATAATTTATTATTTTTGTTGTAATTGATTACTTAATTACGATATATTTTCATCAATTATTTGGGTCATAATAGATTAAAAAATGTATATCACTAAGTGAAAATACAATGACATTTTAAGTATTTTCATATATTAAAAAAAATTAAATAACAAAATTATTTCCTTCCTCACTTCTTTTCTTTAGCCATAACTCAAATTCTAACTTCAATTTAAAACTCTAAAATCCATCTTTCTCTCTCCTATAACCCCATGAAATTCTTAATACTCACGTAATTCTTCTTATATGAATTTTAAAATTTTAGATGTATATTTCTATTTGATTTATGGTGCAAGAAAATAATAGAATAAGGAAAGAGTTGAAATAATTTTTGAATAAATAAAAATACTCACAATATTATTATATTTTCAAATACCTTTCATGTAATATATATATTTTATTATTTATAATATAGCTAATCAAAAGAAATTATAATTATATACATAATTGATTTAAATAAAAAATTTAAAATTTTATATAGAAAAATTAAGGATGAACAAATAATCCAATTAATCTGTTTAAATTAATAAATCTAATCTGATCCGTCGGATTTAAATCGAATTAGATTGATAAATTTTACAGTCAAATCAAATTTAGATTGAAAATTATACAATTTATTCGAATTCGAATCAGATTCAGATCGATAGATTTTATAATATCCTGTATCTCATCCAAACCTAATTACTATTAAATTGTATATAAATATATATATTATATTATTTTTAAATATTATACATATTTATATTATTTTTTAACTTAAAAATAAATAAAAATATTTATTATAATTTAATAATTATATAAGCATATTTTTTATATTTTTATTTTTTAGTTATAAATATAAATAATAATATTTATTATAAAGATATAAATTTAAATTTATATATATTATATTTTATATATAACAATAATTTATAAATAAATTTTTATATAAATATAACCGATCCTAAATTTTTTTTAATCAGATTGAAATATACAGACAATTTCAATTTACCGATTAACCTAATAAAAATAAAAGAATCGTTTGTCATGGCTACAGCTCGACAATTTTACTCCCTTGAGAGAAATCTCAAATTTCTAAAGTGTAGATTTGGGAATGGCTCGGAGTATCTCCTACATAACTGGGTCTCAGCTTGTTACACTGAAACGTCGTCCCAATATTGCAATTGTTGATGTCAGGTTAAACTATCCCACATATCTTTTCAACCCTTCTTTTCATTTTATTTCCTTTTTCTAGCCGTATTGTTTTCCCAAATCGTATTTTGTAATTGGCGAAAATAAATACTGATATAGTGTTATTGATGGAGAATACTAAAGGGATGACGAAAGGAGCTACGATGGGCATATAGCTGGATCTTTGCACTATGCGAGTCACACTTTCTATGATAAGATTCCCAATCTCGTTCATGAAGTCAAGGGCAAAGATACCCTCGTTTTCCATTGCGCTCTTAGTCAGGTTTTTATTTTTCCTCCGCTTTTAACTTTCTCCTTTTGATTCCCATTTTATGGCTTGTTTGATCTATTTTGACAAAGGGTTATCTCTAAAATAGATAAATGATACTTTTTCTTGTTTGTTTGGGTTTTTTGAAGGTTTCGTTCCGATATTATTGCATGATTGAAACTTTTCGATATTTTCTGTGTAGATCACTAAGTGATTAATGTTCTACTGTAAGATGGGTTTAGCAATAAAACTGCTACTAGGTTTAATGTTTTGAAATATTTAATTGGCATCAATGTTGAGAGTGAAATGTAAAGATGTTCCAAGCAATCATTTGAGTTAGAGATTTACAATGAATATGATGCTGCTCTGAGCATTCAATGAATGCGTGCTCATCAATCGCTTGTTCTATTATTATAGGTGTCAATTCATGAAATGAAGAATAATTTTAGTACTATTTGTTAGGTATGATTCAATTTAGAGAGATGAACTAGAGAGATGTTATGAAGTGAGAGTGGTCTAATTTGATACCAGGTTCATATATATAAAAAACATTATATGTATACGTAGATTATATAAGGGATAAATGTCACAGCATGTCAAAGGAGTAAAATAGTAAAAATATAAACTAATTTAAGGTCAAACACATTATGAGACAGAGTTGTTGGTCGACCATTGGGTGCTTTAGACTTGTGAGGATGCTTGGAACATCCATCTTCTAGGCACGAGCATGAATTAATGCTTAGGCACTACAAAGGTTGGGTAGCAGGTCGTACCTTTTGCTCAAACATAAAGTCTCCCTATTCTTTCAACTTGGTTTTTCAGCTGAATTGGAAGAGTAAAAAATTGAGTAGGCGAAACGACACATTGAATTTGAAATATTTTTGCACGCCCCAATAAAGGCTTTAGAAACCTTTCGACTTGTTAGTTGATTGGAGAGAGAAAATCTAAACCCTTATATTAAGGGGGATGTAAGGTATTCATTTTCATAATTCTTAAAAAATAGAACCAAATTCTCTCCGAAAGACTATGTTGCTTTACCTTGTGCTTTACTGTTTTCTTGCTCGGGCGGTAAGATTATCAATTTGGCATTTTAAGTATCTTTGCTCGCCTCTTCAAGAATTATCTTTGTGCGTAATCAAATCTCATTTCTTTTTAAGTCGGTTCTTAATTTCACTTATGAACTTCTTAATTTCAATCCTTGTCTCTTTGTATCTTATTTTCTTTTGTTCTGTTTTTGTTTTTTTTAAGCAAAAATGCATAGGAAAGTAGTAACTAAGACCATAGGTAGAGTAGTCCTACCTTCACCTTCTTCGGGTTCTTTTTGGGAAAGCCCAATATTCAACTTACTCAAATGAAAAAGATAGTGTGAGCTCGAGCATAGCTATAGAGGAGAGCATATCCTCTGAGGATGAAGAGATACCTGAGATTCAACATCTCGACCATAAACTACCCCGACCATTAGACTGAGTGCCCCTCACTCATAAATATCTGCTCCAAGAAAATGGAGAAAGAAATCTTGACAAAGAGGGATCAGGGAGCCAACAGGTCAATCCAAGGGTTTGAATGCCAAAGTGTCAATCGGTGGCTTAATTCCAAAGGACAAGGAGAGACTTTGAAAAACATATTATATACCTCCATCTGTCAACATACTGATCCCTAGCCTAGATGCAGTGGATAGTGAAACCCCACATGAAGGTTGGCCAAATTTTTACGAGAAGGCTCTTTGGTTCGGATTCAGGTTTCTCTTGTATCCTTTTATTAGGAAATTTTTGATAAGAACCCAGCATGCATCAGGCCAATTAATGCCAAATGAGTGGAGGTACCTTCTTTGCCTTACCTTAATAAATAGAGAGTTCAGGGTGGAGTTAGAGATGCCTGAGTTCTATGATGCATATAACAAAACCCCATTGACATAAGGAAGATTTGTCAACCAAACAAGATCGGGGTTTAAACATCATGCTTCCAAAAAATGAAATGAACTAGAAGCAATACTTCTATGTTTTTGGTTGGTGGGAGACAAATGATGGTGATGAGAGGCTCATAAGAAGTTCTCGGGCCAATGTGAAGCTCATGATTAAGAACATGGCATCCTACATAACTACATTGGGCTCAAGGCCAAGGAAAGGCTTGCCAGTTTCCAGAATTATCTGCCCAAGCCTACACCTTGGAAAGAACTTTTAACAACGCCATGTTTTGTGAAGTGTGGGTTGATGAGATCGGGACTGTATCCCCATTCTATACAAAATAATTCGTAAGCCTCTAGCACCAACTCGACATGGGACTCCACCTAGTGACTTTAGGGGGTGGATTTGAAATAGTGATAGATGATGGTGATATCTAATAGCTTGTGCTTAAGTAAATTTTTTATTTCTTGATATTCTAGCTCCCCCCAGTAATAGAGTTTGATCCCAAAATCTTGCTTGCTCGATTCGCTAATCAAAAGAGTACGGACACTCAAAAAGGCACGGCCTTTTCCAAAGGTATGGGCTCCTCGAAGGGTAAAAAAAGGAGCAAGAGCTCGTGCAAAGACAATTCTGATGCTCCAGCCCAAGCCAAAAGGAAAAAAGGCATCAGACATTGTTATTGAAGAGCCCATTCTTCATTCCTAAGGTTTGGAGGTTGTGGTTGGGCTTTCTCCAACTTCCTTGCGTCAACAAACACCCATTCTAGTCTACTCGGGCCAACAGACACCCTCTTTAGTAGCTCGAGATTTGGAGAAAGGAGTTATTGAAGACTTAACTCAGGGTGAGATTGAGGTTGTGGCCCTATATAAGGGTGTGGCTTCACACCTTATAAATCATTTTGTTCAACACCTCTTGTACATAGCTATTGAAAAAGAGCTCGATGTCATGAATGAGGATGTCGATTTTACTCTTGTAATGAGTAGGCTCCTTTTTCAGGTAAGTGCTTCTCCATACTTTTTTGTTCCACGTGCCTTTTATTCATATATCTCATTCTCATTTTTGCCTTTTTTTTTACGTTTAGTTGATGCATGAGCTTAGTAGAGTGAGAAATGTTGAAAAACTCAAGGTTGAGCTCGTGAAAGAGAAAGAGAGCCATGCCTCTGATCGAGCTAGGCTGGTCGTGCAACTTGCCAAGGCCATTAAATGGCAAGGTGTGGTCATTGACAAAGAGGAGAAGTTGACTTGGGTTGCCAATGAGCTAAATGAATATGCAAGGCACCTCGAGGCATCCAAAGAAGAAGAAAAAGGGTCTTAGTTGAGAACGATGCTTATAAGCGTGAGCTTGAAGCTACCAGGTGTGAGCTAGAAGAGACCATGCGTGAGTTTGAGAAAACAAAGCGCGATACGGGTGTTGTAACTTAGACCATTCAGATTGGCTACAACATGGCCATGGAACTGAGTGCTGTAACTGAGAAAGTGATTGGAATTGTCCAGATTGGCTACAACATAGCCATGGAATCTTTTAAAGAGGAGGCCAAGAAGAAGAAACTTGGCAAATATTATTACAAAATATTGAACATTCCAGTCACACCAATAGGTTCACTCACTCACGCTCGGATGATGAAGAATCCGTGGGAAGTGAAGATGAGGTCAAGGAAGGAGATGAAGCTAGCGATCCTGGGAATGTTTAAATTTTGTAATAGGCTCGACCTAAGTTGTTTTGTAAAGATCAACCTCCTTTTATTTGTAAGCTTGCCCTATCTTTTTTTTAGTAGTAAGTATGAGCTCCTTTTTAAGCTCGACTTTCCTCTTTGTCAACGACTTTTAAATCTTGAATATAATTTACAATTTACAACTATTGAATACTTTACTTAATTTATGCATGCATATATACATATACGTATATACATGTGTACATATGGATGTTTATTTATGACATATTTATTGATGTTGATTTATTTCATTGTATTTTGGACATTTTTCCATTTGGTCATCCCAATGCCTTGTCCTATATAAGGCAATGTGCTCACTTGTTGAAGCACATAGGTGTATAGAGCTTTAATTGTTTTTAAAGATTTAGTGCACTAACCTTATCTTTTTTCCTCGAGTGTCATGACCGTTGATCGAGCAAAGAGACATTTAGCATGCTCCTCGAAGCAAGAGAATGCTAAGCTTGCCACTAAAGTGGTCAAGTTAAGGACCGAGCTAGTTCTTATCAAGATTGAGCTTCACTTTGCGATGAGCTCAAATGTGAGCTCGAGCTTCACAAAGAGGAATTATTCCAGACGCTAACAGGCAAAAGGAAAACTATGTTGAAGATGGCTGCCCTGGTAGATAGTGAAGCTTATTGGGCTAGTTGTTGAGGAATTAGAAGGATTAGGCACGAGCTCGATCCTATCCTTAATACAGTTGGTGAAGAGATATGCAAAAAAGTGAGCAAGATTTAGGCCAAGTTTTTTTCCTTTTGGTGATGGAGGAGACAGAGGATCGTGACCCTGGTCGCGTGGCTAAACGCCTAAAGGGTTTTGAAAAGACAAACTCTGTCCCCAAGCTCATTGTCAAGTAGTAGTTGAATTTGTAGGCTCGATTTATGAAGAAATGTTTGTTTGAATGATTTGTAATTCATTTTTTCAGTGTTCAACCTGGTTTCTCATTGAGGTGATTAGCTAGTAGCTTATGCAGTGGGTTGGCTTGGTTACTAGAATTAGAGATACCAACTTCTTAGGGCGAGCTTTTTCCCGAGTGTTTTACTTGATTCTTGATCTAGGTGATTAACTTGTACTTTGATCTTTTTTGATGCTAGATCGTTTTACTTCATTTCTGACCGAGGTGATAAACTCGTGGCTTAAACATTGGGTTGGCTTGGTTTTTGGAGTTTGAGATACCAGCTTCCCACAACCAAGCTTTTGTTCAAGCATTTTATCTGGTTTCTGATCGAGATGATTAGCTCGTATTTTGATCTTTTTTGATGCTAGAACTTTCTACCTGATTTCAGACTAAGGTGATTAGCTCGTGGCTTAAGCATTCGGCTGGTTTGATTACTTGAGCGGGAGATACTAACTTCTTAGGATTAAGCTTTTTCCCGAGCATTCTACATATTTTTAACTATGGTGATCAGCTCGTATTTTGATATTTTTTGATGCTAGAGCGTTCTACCTGATTCCTGACTGAGGTGAATAGCTCGTCACTTAAACATTAGGCTAGCTTAGTTATTGAGTTGGAGATACCAACTTCCCAAGACCAAGCTTTTGCCTGAGCATTCTACCTGACTCTTGACCGAGGTGATCAGTTTGTACTTTGATCTTTTTTGATGCCAGAGCGTTCTATTTGAATCTTGACCGAGGTAATCAGCTCGTGGTTTAAACATTGGCAAGACTTCTATAGTTTTTACAAAGCCATTTAAAATAAGACAAGTATTAGTCTAATACATATTAAAAATTGTACTTTTTTTAAGTGTCGTACATTCCAATTTATGCTCTCCTATACACTTTGAATATCCTTTAATATATAGGCTCTACTTGGTGTCGTCTCTTTTACTTAGTATGGGCCTTCCTATTTTGCACATAACTTTACTGCCATCCACTCTTTCTTGTTAGGGAAAACTCTTCTAAGAATCCAATTGTCTAGAGAGAATGACTTAAATCCTATGGTTTTGTTGTAGTAATATGCCACACTTTTTTTTGCTTCATCCCTTTTTTCTTCTATCAGTACCAAATCAACTATTCTGTCTGAAGCATTCTTGTCCTCGGTTAGAACTGATCTTATAGTGGGTACTCTTATCTTTGTAGGGATTACAATTTATGTTCTGTACTACAAGGAGAAAGGTGTTTTATTAGTCGTACCTCGAGGGTTAGTCTTGATGGCCCACAGTACATCAAGTAACTCATCTACCCATTTTCCTTTTGTTCTCCCCAACTTCTTTTTTAGTAAGTTTAATATCAATTTATTCGAATATTTTGCTTGATCATTTGCCTACGATAGTATGGAATTGAATGACACATTTTGATGTTTTACTTAGAGGCAAACTCTTTGATGTTATGGCCTATAAATTGTTTTCTGTTATTAGTGACAAGTTCATTTGGCAAGCTAAAGTGACATATTATGTTTTTCCATATGAATTGGATCACCTCACATTCCCTTATTCTTCCTAAAGGCTCAACCTTTACCCATTTTGTGAAATAATATGTAGCGACTAATAAGAACTTCTTTTGACCCATCTCTTGGGGCAAAAGTCCCACCATATTAAGTCCCCATTTGTAGAACAACTATGGGGTGACTACACCAATCATCTGTGCCGAAGGTATATAGGATAGTGAATAGAATCTTTGACATTTATCACATGCTTGGCCAGTAGTAATCTTGTCACATGATCCGTTGTGATAATTTTCTCCCACTGAATGAGAACCACACTCCCCTTAATGAGCCTCATATATGACTCGTTTTGAGCATTTGGCTATGCATAGGAGTTTAAGTTGGAGGGTTGTTTTTCTATACAGCTTATCACCTTGTATCATGTATTTTCCGACCTTTGACTTTATTTTTTTTAACCTTTTTCTTATCTTTATGTACTCTTGTCTTTGAGGAAACTAAGGAAAGGTGTAAACCATGGAGTGGTGACATCGAAGATGTTCCTGATAATTTTTTCTGCTCCTTCCATACTAACCTCAGCAAGAACAGTTACAATATTTGCCCTATTGTGATTAGCTTCATGTACAGTAGCTAGGGTGGCCAAGGCAACAACAGCAAAATATGAGTATTTCTTTTTTAATTGTTCTATACCTTTGCATTTTGTTATCTTCAAATGCGCCCATGTATTTGTTGAACACCAACCATGAATCGCTATGTAGTACGATATTATTTGCTCCAATCTTCTTTGAGGTTATGACTCTAAAGATGGTTGCTTCATATTTTACAACGTTGTTACTTGGAAATCCATCCTCACTAAATATTCAAAATAATGTCTGTCGTGATCTAATATGATAACACTCAACTCGGTTCCTTTGAAATTATAAGCACCATCCGAACACCTGCCATCTTTGGGTTTCCTCCACCTCTGTATTGCTCTACTTTGCCTTCATCGTCCATGATTTCAGGTGAATTACTAAACTCTGACAAAATTCGTGAATGCCTGGGCTTTTATAGAAGACCCGAGCATAAACTTAATGTCATACTCTCCCAATTCAATTGTTATGTGTACCAACCTCCTTGTAACCTCTGGCTTCTTTACCACATTTTAAAAAAGGGTGTAAGGTGAGTATTACTATTGTGTGTGAGTTAAAGTAATGTCGTAGCTTTCGTGTTGCCATTTTCAAGGTGAAAGCTAGCTTGTTGATTGTTGGGTATCTGCCCTGAACAATGGTCAATATCTAATTGATGTAGTAGACGGGGTGTTGAACTTTGTTCGTTTTTGGAGTAGTACGGCGTTAGATGTCTGGGGAATGACAGCCAAGTATAGATATAATGTTTCTCCTAGGACGGGAATAACCAATATGGGAGGTGTGCCCAAATACTTTTTGATTCCCTCAAAAGCTATGTCAGACTTCTTTCCAGGAAATCGATGTATTCTTTCTTAACGCCTTGAAGAATGGGAGACATTTGTAGATGTACTTGGAAATAAATCTGTTGAGTACTACAATTCTTCCATTTAATTGTTGGATTCCCTTCAAGACATTAGGTGGCTTCATGTTAACTAGGACCTAGATCTCATCTGGATTTGCTTTGATCTCACAAGTAGATCTCAAGAACTTCCTTGAGGTGACACCAAAAATGCACTTTTTGGGATTAAGTCTCATGCCATACTTTCTAATGACCTCAAACACTTCTTCTAGATCTTTAACATGGTCTCTAGTCTGTATGAACTTGATCACCATATCATCTATGTATGTCTCCATATTTTTTCTCAGTTGATCTTCAAACATTTTGTTGACTTAACGTTAATAAGTAGTCCTAGCATTCTTTAAACTAAAAGGCATTTGGGTGTAACAAAAAGTACCTTCTTTGGTGATGAAAGATGTTTTATCCTCATCTTTTGGATGCATTCTGATTTGTTGATAACTGGAATAAGCATCAAGAAAACTCACCAAACTGATTCCGACAGTGTGTTAACCAACTGATCAATACTTGGTAAGGGAAAATAATCTTTTGGATAGGCATTATGCAAATCTGTGAAGGCCACATACATTCGAGGTGACTCACATGCTTTCCTTACTAACACAACGTTGGACAGCCATGTAGGATAATCTACCTCTCTAACAATCTTCGTTTCTTTTAAGTGTAGCCACCTGAGTTTTGATCATCTTATTTTTTTCCTTCGGAAACTTTCTCTTCTATATTAGACTAGTCTAGTTTTGGGGTCAACGTCTAACTTTTGTGTGATAATCCTAGGGTCAATGTCGATCATATCTCCAGGCTTTCATGCAAAAACATTTGTTTTGGAAGAAATGTAACATCTGCTCCCTAACTTTTGTTGTTAGGTTGGTGCTTATTCTCAAGTAGTCTTCTTCTTCACAACCAACTTGTATAGTCTTAACCAACTAAGTAGCCTTTGCTTGTGTGTTGATGTGATGACATGCTCTGTGGTTGCTACTTTGGGACTACCTCTTTCATAGTGATATTGTAACAATTTTTAGCTATCTCTTGGTCACCTCTTATTTTTTTTATTCCCTCCTCAGTTGGATATTTGATAACTTGGTGTCAAGTTAATAGGACGACTCTCGTTTTATGTATCCAGGGTCTCCCCAATATTGCATTATTGTGAGTAGGTACATCAATCACCACAAAGTTTGTCATAACAATGGAATCGGTTACCAGGCAGTACCATTGTTCTCACAACATATGTGATGTTGTTGTTGAATCCCACCAAAGGTAATTTTTTCATGATAATGTTGCTATCTTTTACCCCAAATGCCTGCATGATTGTGAGGAAAAAGAGGTATACTGAACACTCAATATCAATTAAGATCCTACAAACATCACACGACCTCACCCGAAGTGTGATTACCAGGGGATCTTCACGAGGAGATGATACATCATCAATACCGATGAAATTATTAGAAGCAAAGGGTGACACATCATGTAAATTATAAACATGGAGAGCCCTACGCACTTCTCGCGCATCTCTTTCATGCTTTATTGGAGGCTCTATTAAGCCCATGTCCTATATGTATGGAATGTATACTCCTCACATTGTCATCGTTGCGCGACTCTAACCTTTTAACAAGTGGTGTAGGCAATCTCAGCACCTTACGTTAAGGCTAACACTCCACCCTTCTATTGTCATTCCTTACAAGGTCACCCAGTTAACCACTGGATAACAAATCTTCAATTTCTTTTTTTAAGTGCCTGTAATCTTGCGTCTCGTGTCCTATGTCCTTATGAATGGTACACCATTTAAAAGTGTCTCTTAGAGGTACCCTCATCTTTGGGGGCCATCTGATGTTTTGTTCGTTCTCCATCCTCAAAACAACCTAAGCCAAGCTTACTCTTAGGGATGGCCTCTCTAAAAGGCAAAAATGCTCTACCCCAAGGTTTAGATTTTTTAGACCATTGACTTTCTTCTTTGTGATTTGGGGTAAAGCGTTTATTTCTGTTAGCAACCATTTTGTTCAGACTCATTATTCTTTTTCTTTTTTTGGGGTAGCTTCCATAACTGTCTTGCCCTTTCTGCCAAGTCTAAGTTCCCTCTTAAAGTTGACAAATTTACTATCCTCGTTATAAGTCTCTTCTATGTTGTGTAGCATAATCTTTGTCAATTTGACAAACAGGTTTGAACTTCTTAACAAAACCTGCCTGGATGCTTTGATCGCTATTGGTCTAGGACAATGTACGATTTCTAACTTCTCTTCTCTAAATCTCCTAATTTATTCTTTTACAGACTTGTCATTTTCTTGAGTAATTGAGAATAGATGATGAAACTCCTTTCTCATAGGCTTGTTACTTGCGTAATTAGTGATGAACAATTTGGAAAATTCTGCGAAGGAAGTAATAATACGAGGTGCCAGGTTATTAAATCACTCTTGTGCACCATCACAAAGCATAGCTGCAAAGAGTTTATACATCACAACGTCTCTTTTGTCTCGAGTGAGACTTATTAGGGCCATGGTTGTTTTGAAGTGGAGCACATGAGTTACAAAGTACTTCATTCTTTGATAAATAAGGGTATTTGGGAACATTAAACTTAGTGGGTGGCTCACTGTGCTCTATCTCATCGAAGAAGGTGACACACACAACTGCTCGCAATCTCTATAAATGTCATAGTGAGATTTGCCCTTGTCTTGTATTCTATTTATTTTCTTGAGAGCTTGAAAGCGTTCTTCCCACAACCTCTATTTTTTAAGCAATTGTTCGTTGTTATACTGAGTTGACTCTTGCTCAATCTGAATTGACTTTATCTTAGCTAGGTCATTATAATGCAAGACCTTTTCACTACATCTTCCATTCTATCAGGCTCATTTCTCCATAGTATCAACTCAACTTCCTCATTTAAGTTTATAGCTTGACTTGTTGGTAGAGCAACTTTTGTTTGAGGACGTAGTGCCTTATTTTCTCGTTTCATTTCCTCGAGTTCTCTTTTGAGATCGAGGAGTTGTGCCAATTCTATGTGGGGATAGGCCTTTTCTTGTGGGTTATCGCGAGGTTCAGCTCAACCCTCCTCACGCATAGGCACGACGTTATTCTCTAATGCTAGCTTATTAGTTAGCCTTAATTTTTCATTAGCTCGGGTACCAACCGTGGTCGTTATCATTGGTAAGAGCATGGGGTGAAATGCTTAATTTTTGGGGTTTTTTTCTTAGAACTTGGGGTTGAATCATGAGAAATATATAGTTAGAAGCAAAAAGCTTGACCTTTAAACCTTGAGCCCCTCGGTAGGCGCCCAAAATGTTGGGGATGATTCGATTTAGAGAAAGAAACTAGAGAGATGTTATGAAATGAGATCGAATGGGTTTGGTTTGATACGAGTTTCATATATATATATATATAGGATATTACATGTATACGTGTCGATTACATATTGGGTACACGTTACAACGTGTTAGAGGGGTACAGCTGTAAAAACATAAATTAATCTAAGGTCGATCACATTGTGAGACCGAGTTGGTTGTCAAATCTTAGGTGTTTCGGACTTGTGAGGATGCTTGGAACATCCTGCTTCTAATCGCGAGTATGACTCAAGGCTCAAGTATTGTATCTTAAGGCTAGAGCAATACAAAGGTTAGACAACAGGTCATACCTTATGCTCAAAAACTATCATACTATGTGCTACTTGGAAGATAGAAAGAGAATGTGAAAAATACGGGATGCCAACAACACAAGTAGGCCATGGGATATTTGACTATGTCTATTTCCTAGGATATACTCACTTTCTCACTTCTTCAATACGAGGATAGTATAGAAAAATTTGAGTCTAGGCTTTAAATAGCATGTATAAATTGTACATAATCAAATTGATTTTAAAATAACATGTTAGTTGTATATAGTGTGTATATATATTATTGGAAAAAATGTCACGGGGTTTATTTTTTTGAGTAAAAGTGTTGTTTAGTTCTCTAACTTTATAAATGTATTCATTAGTCCTTTTATTTATAAGAAAAATGCTCATTAGTCTTTTTATTTATAAAAAGTTGCTCATTAATACTTTTACTTATAAAAAAAAGAGACAAAAAAACTTGTATTGATAAAAAAAATTTAAAGAGATATTAGTGATGGTGTTTTCGTCATTTACTTCCACCTTATCAAACAAAAAAAAAATTACAAACTATACCTTGATAATTTTTTTAAAATAAATTTAAAATTATTAAATGTTTTTTTTGGTACTATTTTTCTAAGTAAATGGATTAAAATATTCATTCTCAAAATTAGTAGAATAAATAATACTTTTTGTATAAGTAAAAGGATCGATGTGACCTTTCACCTTATATTATTTATACACATTGTACATACTACTATATCTAGATATGTAGACGTTATGTACAAACTATCATACTATTTTGGAACCAATTCGATTTTGTACAATATATTTGTTCTATTTTGGGTCTTCAATACGAAAGAGTTCCTTGAATTGATGTCACCGCTTATTGTTTTTCTTTCTTTTTATTTCTTATGGTTTTAGTGCTATTGGATTGAGTTCTATGATGTCCGAGTCTTGCCCTTTATTGTTGTGCTTCATCTATTTGATCTTGCTTGTACATAAACAAATAACCGTTTATCGTATCCATTGAAGAAATTTGGATTGGTTGTTTTTTTTTTGTTGGTACCCAGCTCAGCAGGCTAATAAGTTGACAGTATGAGTGCCTTTATGCAACTAGCATATAACCAATGTTTAGAAACAATTTTAGTGACGATCAATAAACAGCAAAAAGCTCTGCTAGGGTTTTTGCTATCTCAACATTGCCATTCCATTAGCTCCTTTCTTCTTCAGATTCATCCATCAAATTTAACAGAAACCATCAGAAATGTGTAGTAGCTGCTGATCTCATCATCTTCCACCGTGGTTTCTTTCTCAATCCATATAATCTCCACCTTATTGATTTCTATCACGGATTGATTGACATGAGCTCTGTTCCTTGTGCATAAAGCACTAATTTGATGTCTTTCCTGTTGATTTGCTTCTAAAAGTACTAGATCTACTACTTATCTCTACGGTTCTTTGTTCATCATGCTCGGAATCTATTTCATGGAACCATCTACTCCAGTTTCTTCTAATTTTTTTCTTTATTCTCCTCTGATCTTGCTGGAATTCCCATGATCTTTTCATCTTCTCTACTTTTCTTTCAACTGTCCTCACCTTTTTTTTAATTTGACGAAGCCTCACCAGTTTCTCTTAGCTGCTATTTCTTCATTATTATGTTTCTTGTAATCCTTTACAATTCCTCCGATATTTCTATCTCTGGAGCAGAAATTATGGTGTTAGGACTGGCAATCTTTTCTGATTTGTCCACATTCATTTCTCTTTGGTTTGGCTTGTCTTCATGGCTGTGGATTCAGGGTGTGATGAGGATTAGGGGGAAGACTCCAATGGATATTTTCTGTGGTGATACTTTTTGAGCTGGCATTTATGCACGGTGAGGAAATGTTCTATGCTTTTCTCAGTGTTCATTGGAGTGGAAGGACTTGGATGAAACAAGGTGCTTGTCCTATGAGGACTTGGTGTTTTGCTGATCAGAGCTACATCTTTAGAAGCTTTTGGGATAATATCTTTAGATCTTCTTCCTTTTTTTTCTCCAGCTTCTACTACGTTCTGCTTTAGGTTTAGTGCTTTGTTGATTTTATCATCAGTACTAGTATTGTAGCGTTTTGCTTTTTCTGTGGAATTGTTTTGTTTGAGGGGGATTGCTTTCTTGGGTTACTTTGCGTTTCTAACTGGAATAGTTAGAATATGATGTGAAGCTAGCTATTCTTGTGCTGTCCTTATTGATCCAAAAATGTTGTAAAGTTCCCTAAGTTGTAAACTCGGGTAATTTCTATGTTTTCTCTTGGAGGGAATTGTTTGCTCTCACTTGGAGGAACTGGTTGCTCTGTATTCATGCCTGAGTTGTTTATTAATGAATTCTCTTTAGAAAAAAAAATATATATATATATATATGGTTTACTAGAAACGCACTTTTGAACAAACCTCCTAAGAAAGACTATTACTCCCTCTTGTACACCTAAGAAAGAACATTGATATATTCTTTTGGATGGCCATTCATTATCTGTGGTTTGGTTGGGTAACTCTGTTCAGCTATGGAGTTTCATTTGTTGTGAGCTGACATTTTAACTTGTTGGGATATGAAACTTAAGAACACTCAAAGGAAGACAATCAATAAGTGAGACTTTTTCCATCCGTTATCAGAGGAGATCCAAATTGAGACAGAACAATTAACTTGTTTACTATAACGTCGATTATTTTAGATATAAGAAGCATGTATGTTAGTATCATAAAAGGATAAATAAGTTTTGTTTTCTCTACATGAGGATCTTGTATCACATATAATCCCTGACAAAAAGACACCATCACATTAGAGGAAGTTAATCTGTTAATGTGGTGGATGGTATGTCTTCCGGTTGCTAATTGCTATCCTTTGAAGATTTGTCATTTTTTTTCTTCAGCTCTTGTTTTGACCATCATTTCAACAAATTTGATGCCCTGGTTAGAGTTTTGACATGTTTATTGTTGTCTTTCACTGAGATCTTCTACTGGTTGTGAAAAGGTGCGAGCAAGCTATTTCAATTGTCCTCATTCTGGGCATATTGAGTCTGCTGCAATCAATAGTCTAGTTTATTATATGTTATCCTTAATATATATATATCCAAAAGAAGATACTGTAAGCTACTTCCGGTTTTGTAGGTGCGTGGCCCTAAATGTGCAAGGAGGCTTCTGAATTATCTTAATGAGATAAAGGAGGATGCAGGTATAAAGAACATCATGGTACTGGAAAGTGGCTTCAATGGCTGGGAGGCTTCTGGTAGACCTGTTTGTCGCTGCACTGAAACTCCTTGTAAAGGGGAGAGCACTTGAAAGCTGCTCGACTGATACTTATATTTGTACCTATTTTGGCATGAATCACAATATCTAGTACTTTTTTTTTGTTTGGTTGCTGAAGAATCGCCCCAAAGTTTTACATAATCTGTATGTAAACTTAGAAAATCACTGCCTGAACTACCATAATACATGCATTCCTTACTGGTTCTGCTTTTGTTCACTGGCTGTTATTTCATGTTTTGTGGGTAATAAAGATAAATACAAAAGCCTGATCGGAAACAGATGGAATACTGATTTAATGTAAAATGCAAAGTACTCGTGCTAATGCATTTCCTGTTATGTTATAAATAAAAAAGGATCTAGTGTTAATTAAATGCAGTCTATCAGCCACTGCATCCCCTAATAATAATTTGCTAAGAAGATCAATCATTTGTATAACATGAGGGTCAATTACTCCTAACAACAAAACACAAGAATAAATTACAATTATTTTCTTTTGAGTTTGTCAGGACAACAACCAATTCACATTTGAAAATTAGTAGTCACATCTAAGTACAAAAATACATCTGTATCAAGGTATCGCAACAGGCCTATTAGCTCAGTTGGTTAGAGCGTCGTGCTAATAACGCGAAGGTCGCAGGTTCGAAACCTGCATGGGCCAACCAACTTAAGGAATTTTGTTCTTTTTATGGATGAAAATTACTATTTCACCCTTTGCCAAATCCGGCGCAGCACTAGCATTATCTCTTCGTTTAGGTTGTTTCTACGCAGAAGCTTTTGCAAGTTGCAAACATCTTCGCAAGAGCGACTCCGGTGAAAACCATATATATCTTTTCAATTCATCAGATCCAATCCCCCAAGTCATCTTCTTCATACGCAGACAGTTATAAAGATGGTAACGTACCAGCCCCTTCAGATCCTTCCTTTTGATTTTTTTGCTTCTTCGATTAAAATTATATTGACATCGTAGTTTGCTTGTTCTTCAGGTTTGTTTAGCGTGTCTCTTACCTCTATTCCTTGTTCCGATCATCAACTTGTTGCCTCGTATCTTTGATTTTATCATGGTATGTTAGGATCAAATCGTATCTTCTAAATTCCATCTGGGTTCTTTTTGTTGGCAAGAAAATCTTAATTTTTTGACATATTGATTAAATTTGTATGCTTATTATAGCTACTAAGGTTAATGGTTTTATTTTATGTTTTTAGTCAAAAGTCTATAGACTTTTCGGGTGGGATTATAGGAAGCCAGAGAGAGCTCCTCCGGCTTGTCCGTATACGCCTGCAGTTAAAAAGGAAAGCAAAGTAAGTTAATGTTTGATTATGCTGATAAATATTGCCTTTTCTGTTCCTCATTGGCTTCTCATATCTGAAGTGTTCTGGATTTGGTTGTATCTGGTAATCAATTTGTGCTTACTCAATGCATAATCATAGCCCCTAGGTTGGAGACCATTTTTATATGATTAAGGAAGACTGACTTTGAATTATAAAATACCAATGCTCTCTCCATTATGAAGCTCAAGAGCACAATTACGTGTAGAATAAAGTGAATTGTTAAGATTAACATAGGTAAGATGATGTGAATGTAAAGCACTGGTAATATGTGGTACTTAGTTCATGTGCACTGAGATTTTAGTAGTATAACAACTTCAATACCAATTGGCTTATGATTGGTCTTCTCTGATAAAGAAATGTGACTCAAATATGGACTTCCAAGTTCCAACTTTTAGCAAACTTCAATCTTCATAGTTGATTCATTTTGTTTTGCTTCTATGTCTTATTTTTCTGGGTATTATTGCAATATGCCGGAATGTTTTTATCAGGAATTTGGGATCTCAAATAACAAATACTCCTTAATACAATTGAAAAAATATATGGCAAAAGTCTAAAAGATATCCAGTGGAGCAACTGATGAGTTTTAGCTCTTGAATTTGGGATTACAAATAACAATTTTTAATACAATTGAAAAAAAAGTGGTAAAAGTCTAAAGGATATCCAGTGGAGCAACTGATGAGTTTTGGTTTTTGAAAAGTTATATCTGACTTTGGACTAAAAAGTAGGTAAAGGAGCTTTTTTTTCCCCTCCATATACGTTGAAGAAAAGTAGTCTTGAAACGCATTTATCGTTATTGTTACCATTTCTCCTAAATGTGAAAGATTTTGTTTTATTTTGTTTGCCATGTGCTTCACAATATTTCTAAAAGAGTGATTGTAAACTTTGTGTGAGATTTTTTCAGTATTTTCTTTGCTTGCATGATTTAAAAACCTTTTGAACTTCGGGGTTTACGTGCTCAGAAGAGATGTGGCATTCTTGCTTGTTAGGATGTCAAATAAGTAATTTTACATCATGTATGTTTTACATTATGGTGCCTCTGCCTAGTATCTTTTGGTTTTTCATTCATTATGAGATACTTGATATAAGTTCAACTGAAAACTTCTACCAATGTGTTGGTAGATTATTATTTCTTGTCCTAATAATGCTTTAAACTTTCAAAACTTTTTGCTATACACCTTTTGCTACCTATTCGTTGTCCTTAATCTTCTCTCTCTAGAAGCATCAATAAAGTGAAATTGAGTTATTCTTTACAGGAAAACTGAATTGCTTTAATTGCAGGGCAATCGTTACTATTGCTATGGATGATATATGAGTTCTTGTTTTCCATGTAGTCTATCAATTCTCTATGTGAATCTAAGTATGAGAAAAGCTGTGACAGAAATCAACATGTGACCTCAACATGAGGACAAGGGTGTTTCCAAAATGATATTGATAGTAGTGTCACAGATGGAAACACTGCAGTTCTGCAATTTTCTCAAGTCCATATAAAGTTGGTGAAATGCGTATTTGATTAATCAAATTAAATAATGGATTACTGCTCTCAAAAAGGGCATTAATATTGGCATCTTTTGATGGGCAATTTGATTTTAAAGAGTTATTTAACTACAGTAGTACTGTTCAAAACCCATACAAAGTTGATAGGGTTTAATATATCAAGTTAAACTAGTCCTATATGTTTATTGTTGTTACATTTATTTTTCGTGTTCAGAGCGGTCACTATAATTGATTTTCTTATCTTCATCAGACAGGGGAAGGTGCTGAACCCAGTTCACCAGAGTCTGTTCCTAAACCAGTGGGGGTGGTAGATAACAAGGAAGACTGAAGCTTAATTTCATTCTTAAAAATGGTGTCATGTATATGAGAACTACGGTCTCGCATTTTGAATGTCAAGTATCCTTCACTAGCTGGGTTGAAATGGAACTTTAAGTGTGTAGTTTGTTAATGCAAACTAAGATTACTAACTTCATTGGAAGATTTTTCAACTTAAAGTTATACAATAGCTCATATGAACTACATCAATATGATCTTGTAAACTGTTATGAATAGTTTGTCATAGATAGTTTGGCACCCCTAACATCACTCATAGGCAATTGCATTCTAGTATAACCATGGCATATTGTTACGTCTTGCTTAAATGTTCCTAAATATTCAAAATAAATGGTACTTGCCTAAAAGATCTAGGTTGAAACATTACTATCCTTGGCATAATGAAGAACATTACTCCATCTATACCAAGCGTGGAACATGAGCGTGAGAATGTTCGGAAACCACCAAAGGAGTCTCGAGCCAAGTCGAAAGTCATGCTTTCTAGCTTAAAAGCACATGTTGTGAATGCGTAGGATAGCTTAGGGGAGCTGTTCGATCGGGTGGACAACTTGGAGGAACGTTGCAACGGCTTGGAGGTCGAGGATGTGGAGATCCATGCAGCAGTCAAGATGTCCCTCAACGAGCTAGATGGTGGGTTAAGGTAAGAGATTGAAGGGTTGAAGACCGAACTTGCCAAGGTAAGGGATCTTATCCAAAGAAAAATTGCTAATGTGTTGCTTAGAATGGAGGATATGGGTGGTGACCTAGCTCTTTATAATCGGGCTATGGCCGCGAGAACTAGCACAATCACCATCATTGAGGCCGTGGATGTTCCCAAGCCAAAGACCTTTAATGGTGTTAGGAATGCTAGGGAAGGTGAGAACTTCCTATGGGGGTTGGAACAATATTTTGAGGTTACTGGCATAATGGACCATGCCAACAAGATCCGAACTGCTGCCATGTACTTGTTTGACATTGCTATGCTATGGAGACGAAGACATGGTGATGTGCAACGTAGGGTATGCACAATTAACTTCTTTTAATGACTTCAATAGGGAATTCAAAGGTCAATTCTTTCCCGTAAATGTTGAAGATGAGGCAAGGGGCCGATTGCGACGATTAAAGCAAACATGTAGCATACGGGATTATGTGAAAGAGTTCACAACCTTGCTGCTAGAAGTCCCTGACATTTTAGACAAGGACGTTTTATTCTTGTTCATGGATGACCTCCAATCATGGGCTAACCTGGAACTCAAGCGACGTGGTGTCCAAGATTTATCTTCGGCTATTGTGGTTGCGGAACGCCTTATTGATTATTCCACAAACAAAGAGAGCTCAAAGGCCACAAATAGGAAATTTGGTGGAGGAAAGAGTGGGGGAGGCCATACTAAAAGTCAAGGTCCCAAAAATCATAAAGAAGGCTCCTCATTCAAATCAAGGGATAAGGGGAAGGAAATGGAGGATTATGGTGCCTCGAAGCCCCGTGTGACGTGCTTCATATGCGACGGACCGCATTGGGAACATGAGTGTCTGAAAAGGAAGGCCTTGAGTGCCTTAGTTGCCTCCACGCATGATGGAGGTAAGACGGATGATGGTGCAAAAATGGGTTCTTTGCGCTTACTTGGTGCATTGTAGAGTGCCCTAAAGACCCCTAAAGGCTTGATGTTCGTAGATGCAACCATCAATGGGAAGGTCGCCAAAGCTTTGGTTGACACAGGTACATCTCATAACTTTGTTTCATTGGAGGAAGCAACGAGACTCGGCCTTAAAGTTGTCAATGGAGGAGGATCGTTCAAAGCAGTTAACTCAACAGCACTACCTTTGCAAGGAGTTGCTCGTGGAGTTTAGGTTAGTCTTGGTGCTTGGACTGACCAAATGGACTTATCAGTAGCGCCTATGGATGACTTCTCAGTAGTATTCAGCATGGAGTTCTTGGATCAGGTTAGAGCTTTCCTAGTGCCATGTTCAAACTCTATGTGCATTATGGATGGAACAAAGACTTGCGTGGTGCCAACGGAGAGGACCACTAGACCTATTACCCAAGCTCTCTCAGCACTTCAATTCAAGAAGGGATTGAAGAGGGATGAAGAGAGTTACTTGGTCATCTTAAAGGAATACGACGATGAGGAGGCATCACCAAAGCCAAGCTTGCCGACGAAAGTGCAAGTTGTCTTAGATAAGTTCCAGGATGTGATGTCTGAGGCGTTGCCCAAACGGTTATCTCCAAGAAGGGAGGTAGACCACGAAATTGAGTTGGAACCCGGCATAAGGCCACCAATAATGAGCCATTATCGAATGACGAACTCAGAGTTGGTAGAATTGCGGAAGCAACTTGACGAATTTTTGGATGCTGGCTTCATAAGGCCCTCCAAAGCCCCATTTGGTACCCAGTTCTCTTTCAAAAGAAGAAGGATGACTCGCTACAGATGTGCATTGATTATCGGGCTCTAAATAAGATCACGATAAAGAACAAATATCATATCCCATTTATTGTTGATTTGCTCGATCAATTAAGGAATGCAAGATATTTAACAAAATTGGACTTGGGGTTGGGATATTACTAGGTGCGCATAGCTAAAGGGGATGAGCCCAAGACCACATGTGTGATTAGGTACGATGCTTATGAGTTCCTTGTCATGCCATTTGGTCTCATTAATGCACCTGTCACCTTTTGCACCCTCATGAACAAGATTTTCCATCTCTACCTGGATCGATTCGTGGTAGTATATCTTGATGACATCGTGATATATAGTCAGACTTTGGAAGAACATCTAGAGCACTTGAAGAAGATGTTTGAGGTCTTAAGGAAAAATGAGCTATATGTCAAGAAGGAGAAATGTTCCTTTGCCCAAGATGAGGTGATGTTCTTGGGGCATAGGATAAAGGATGGGAAGCTTATGATGGATGGAACTAAGGTGAAAGCCATCCAAGAATGGGAACCTCTTGCCAAGGTCCCCGAGTTAAGGTCTTTCCTTGGACCTGTGAACTAATACATAAGGTTTATCAAGTCCTACTCAACAAGAACAGCCCCACTGACTGACCTACTAAAAAAGAACAAGTCTTGGGAATGGACAAATGAATGCCAAGCCTCATTCGAAGACTTGAAGAAGGCCATTAGTGAAGAACTGGTGCTTTACCTACCAGACCCTTCCAAGATGTATGAGTTGCACACAGATGCTCCAGACTTTGCCATTGGTGGTGTGTTGATGCAGGAAGGGCATTCGATAGCTTATGAGAGCCGTAAGCTTAATGACATTGAACGCCACTACATGGTGCAATAAAAGGAAATGACAGCTATCATTCATTGCGTAAGGGTATGTCGACACTACTTATTGGGTTCTCATTTTGTTGTCATGACGGACAATGTAGCGACTAGCTACTTCCAAACTCAAAAGAAGTTGAGTCCTAAGTAAGCTCGATGACAAGACTTCTTGGTGGAATTCGACTACAGGTTGGAGTACAAGCCTGGTAAGGCCAACGTGGTGGTTGATGTGCTAAGTCGAAAGGCGGAGTTAGCAGCCTTGAGTAGACCAAGTTGTCCCTTGTTGGAAAGAATCAAAGAAGGGTTGGAGTGTGATGCCTTAGCTCAAAACCTCCTTGCCCTCATCAAGGAAGGAAAGACAAGGCGATTTTGACTGAGTGATGGATTACTCTACGCCAAACAAAATCGTATCTATGTGCCAAAGTGGGACAACTTGAGGAAGGAGCTAATCAAGGAGTGCTACGATTCACTGTGGGCTAGACACCCAGGAATGAGGTGCACCCTTGCCTTAATCAAGTCTATTTACCCTCAACTACGGGACGATGTTGAAGCCTATGTAAGGACATGTCTTGTGTGCCAACAGGACAAGATAGAGCAGCATGCACCTGGAGGTTTGCTAGAGTCGTTGCCTATTCTAGAGAGACCATGAGAGAGTGTCTCAATGAATTTCATCACTTGCTTGCCAAAATCAGAGGGCTTTGGTAGCATCGTTGTAGTCATTGATCGCTTCAACAAGTATCTAACATTCATACCTGCTTTAGTAGATTGCACTACGGATGAGACGTCACGGTTGTTCCTCAAGCATGTTGTGAAGCATTGGGAAATTTCATCCAACATTGTGAGTGATCGAGACCCTCGATTTACTGGGAAGTTTTGGACGAAATTGTTCAAGTTGTTGGGATCAGACTTGAACTTCTCTACAAGTTTTCACCCACAAAGTGAAGGACAAACGGAACATGCCAACGCGTTGTTGGAACTCTACCTTAGGCACTTTGTTAGTGCCAACCAGCATGATTGGGCTAAGTTGCTGGATGTAGCCCAATTCTCTTATAATCTACAAAAAAGCGAGTCCATAATGAAGAGTCCTTTCGAGATCATCATGGGACAACAACCCATGACTCCTCATGCTTTGGCCACAAGCTATGAAGGGAAAAGTCCTGTTGCTTTCAAGTTTGCCAAGACATGGCATGAGCAAGTTGAGTTAACCTGAGTCTATTTAAACAAGGCATTTGAAAAGATGAAGTGGGCTGACAAGAAAAAAAAAAGGATGGTTGAATTTCAAGAAGGAGATTTGGTCCTTGTCAAACTATTGCCCCAACAGTTTAAGTCCTTGCGGAAGGTTCACAAGGGGTTGGTGCGGAAGTATGAAGGGTCATTTTCAGTCCTCAAGCAAGTTGGTAAGGTGTCCTACAAATTACAACTCCCCTCGAAGCTTAAAATCTATCCAGTTTTTCATGTAAGCATGTTGAAGCCTTATCATGGAGACAAGGAAGACATAAGTCGAGGAGAATCAAAGAGGGCACATACTGCAGTAGTAACCTCCTTTGACAAAGACTCTATCTTGGGGTCGCCTAATCTGACGCAGGGGTGTACCAAGTTATCGGGAATACTTGGTCAAGTGGAAGAATGTCTTGGATATAGAAGCAAGCTGGGAACCTGAAGACTCTTTGTGGCAATTCAAAAATTACATAGAGAGGTTCAAGCTTGAAGGCGCGACGATGGCGTCGCGAACTTGAGTGGGGGAGGGTGTTACGTCTCGCTCAAATGTCCCCAAATATCCAAAATAAATGGTACTTGCCTAAAGGATTTAGACTTTTCTACATGAAAAAGTTCTAGAGTGGCCTAGAGATGTCTAGAAAGAGCTAGAGTTAGATGGACTCCATTCAAGCCTTGAAGACTCTAGAATGCTCCAAGGTATACTAGCATGTGCTTGGGGGTGTTAGAATGGGCTAGAATATTCTAGAGCGTGTTGGAAGGTTCATGAAGGATGTGAAAGTCTCTAGAAGCTTACGAAACATCCTAGAACTTACATGAAGGAACTAGACCTAGATGACTCTAGAGTTGGCTAGAAGGTCCTAGAACCTTGTGGCATGTTGTAGATAAAACTATAACTATCTTGTACGTTGTAGACTTAGAAGAATCTAGAAAGTTATGACATAGTATTAAGCTTGGTGACACACTATAAATAGACCTATTGATCTTCATTTGTATTTATCTTGGGAAATCTTGAGAAATTGTAAGATAATCTCTCTGTAGAACAATACAAGACATTCTTTACAAACTCTCTTTCTAGTTCTTGCTTTGCTCTTAAATCTTCTCAATCTCCAAGTCTTTTTTCTAATCTATTTGGAAAGTTTTGTTAGGGTGAAAAACAGGTTTAGTGCAAAGGATCGTGCTAAGTGTCGTACGATTGCTATTTAAAATTTAAGATCGTGACAATATGTATGAGTAGAATATATTATTAAAAAAAATATTATATCACTTATACAAGATCATAAATTATGGACTTAATAAGTTAATCTCTAACCCAAAAAGGCTAATGGTTAAGTTTAAGTTTGTATTTATTTATTTATTTTATGTTTTTGATGAGACAAATGCCTAAGTTGGGAATAAATTCTAATTTAGGTTAGGAATCTGGTTAAGTGATAATTTGGAAAATTATAAAAAATAACATCTTTAAAATTTATATTAATAAAAATAACATCTAATTATATTAAACATGTTAAATTGTATTGTATTTAATATTAAATAAGTTTAAATGATTATATTTTAATTTGAATAACGTTTGATTAGATGAAGTTAAAACTAAAATGATAGTAAGGTTTTTTTAATAGTAGAAAATATATGATATAGGTACAAGGAATTTTATGTTTATAATTATAAGTAAGTTTTAAGATTTTTTTTCAATAAATTTTAATCCTAATATGACGAATATTTTTCAGTTTTTTGGTGTCACTAAATTTGCCCAAGGTTTTCTTCGGTTTTCATATCACTTGCTGACTCACCCTGATACCTAATAGTGCATGGATCAAGAACAATAACATGTGAACATTTGAGATTGTCCAAAATGGTAAATTTGACATTGAAAAAAAACTTTTAAAAAGGGCACACAAAAAGGAAAGAAAAAGAAAAAACAATACACGAGCTTTTACTGATCATGATTTCTACTTGTCATGTCAAGAAAATAAAGTCCAATACATCAAAGTTGGTTTGCTCAAAAATAGCCTAAAGACTTATAAAAATGTGTATAGCATACAAATTCACCTATATTTTATACACATTTATTTTAATATGTTATTTGGTAAAATTATTTAAAAAAAATATTTCTTTAAATTATTAACACATTATATATTATAATTAATATTTATTGTAAAAATGTATTCAAAGTAAATTTATATACTTTTAGCTGCACTAAATGATAAAGGATTATCAACAATTTCCAACATTTTCATACGAAATTAAACACTATCGACTTAATTTAAAGTCAAGCTTGCAGCTGTTATGCACCTATATATGATTTTGAAATAATAAGTAAAACAAAAAATATATTTCTAAAATAAAAATTTTATTTGAGTCAATTTTCCTGAAAAATAGACTATGATGTAATTGTGAATAAATAAATTTTATTTCTCTCATTTTTTATAAAAAATAAATATTTTCTGTAAAGATAATTTTACTCTCAAAAATGTGATCTTAATGTTCAAATTAAAATAGACTAATTCTTTTCAAATGATTATATAATAAAGGATTAACTACACAATTGATCCCTAGTTTTTATATATTATATACTTAGTCTCTTATTATTTTTTCTTATAATTTATTCCCTTTATTTTTTAATTTTTACATTTTAGTCCTCTTATTTTTCACTTACAATGTCCCTTTATTTTTTACATTTTTAGATTTGGTCTTTTATCTTTTTTTATTCTTTTGAAACTTAACTGTAAAAATTGTCCATATATTTTTCTATATTCTACAGTAAGATCCCTTCTATTTTTTTTAATTTAATCACTTTATTTTTTTAATTTTCACATTATTATTGTTACTTTTTTTTTTATAATTTGATCCATTTACTTCTTAACTTTCACACATGTAGTACAAAATTTGAGATCAATTTAAAATTAAACTTCAAAAGTATTAAAAAAATGAAGGGACCAAAGTCTAAAATTTAAAAAAATAAAGGGAATAAATTATAAAAAAAAATAACAAGATCAAAGTATAAAAACTAAAAATAAATAGACAAATCTTTTAAAAAAAAGTAAAAAAGCTTAAAGTATATAATATATAAAAATAAATATAAACATCATTTATAATTCATCCAACGAATAAATAAACTAAATTACTTCTTGTACATAATAAAGTTTGTAATTTTTCCAACAAATTTTTTTCTTTCAAAAATTATAAAAAATAACAACTTAAAACTTATAACAATAAAATAATACTATAATAATATTAAATAAGATTCAGTTAGATGACATTCAACATTAACCGCGTCAAATAGTCATAATTTTTTTTTGATAGTAAAAATATATGAGATATTATGAGTGTTATTTTTGTGATTATTAAAGGCATGTTTGTTACACATAATTAAATATCTTGATTGCATAATTTTTATATTGTCATGTGTTTGACTAAAAAGTGAGATATTATTGTACATATTAAATTTTTTATAATTATGTAGAAATTTAGTACTAGTTATAAGTGTGAGTCTAAATCGTACTAAATATTTTATTTAGTATATTTAAAAGTTTAACTCTAAAATTATGTATTTTGATTTTTTCTTTTATCTTAAATTAAAAATATTTTATTTTTATTTTTTAAATGTAAGAAAAATATAAAAATAAATTAAATTAATAAATATATTTTTATAATGAGTTTATTTTGATACGTAAAAATTAAATATTATTTTAGTAAAATAATTATCATTAATTTTTTTTACTATAAAATACAAGATGGTTACTAAACAATGTATAGAAGAATTATGATATAATTCAATATAAAATATTAAAATAATATAATTTATCTTTCACGAATCTATTATCTTAAAATAAAATATTAAATAACACTACTTATAATTTTTAAAAAATCAAATAATATAAATAATTTAATTTAATTTACACTTTTCTACCAAATTTATATTAATTCGTTTATTGGATCCTTCAAAATCCAACAAGATATTTGTTAAAATAAAATTAAAAAATTATATAAGATAACATAAAAATATATAAAGTAATATATTTAATTATAAATTTTATAATAAATAATGTTTTTAAAAAAGGAACAATATAAAAAGTGGATTTGTTGGGTAAACAAACAAGATCGGAAATCCCAATTACAGAAATACATATTAGGAAAAAACATGACGTCATACAATAGCGTCATATTAAATCACTGACTAGTAAATTAATAAAAATTATTATTAATCATAAATTTTATTATTTAATTAATTAAATCGTATTATTTTAATATATAATTATCTATGTTAGTTAGGCCTGTATGAATGGAAGGTAGTGGAAAAATAACCCAACTTCTTTTCAGATGCACTGGTTGAGACGTCTCTATCATTTTTTCCTTCTCAAAGTGGATCCACTAGACACAACCTAATAATATCTAAGACAATTACACCTTTAATAATTAAAATTATAATATTTAAAAATGAAATTTAATTAGTGTTTTCTTCCACGTTGGATATATTATTTAAAGTCACAATCAAAGTTAATATAGAATAAGTAAATTATTGTAGCATTGACCTTTTAATATTATTACTAATTGAGATGTTACGTGGGACTTAATTAGGGATGACCGTTAGTTATGTTGCTCTTATTAGAGACACATGTTTTGTCTCCTGGATTTTTGCAATTATCTCTACTTACCTTTCACTTTCACTTATGGTTTTGGTTGTTAAAAGGTTCCACTCACCTATTTTTTCCTTTTCAATCCCATTCATTTGTTTGCTTCTTAATTTGGCAATACTATATGTTACCTAATTCTTCATTTAATATATATATATATATATATATATATTTGTAATTTGTTAAAAATATAAAAGAAAATAAAAAAGGTATATTTAACATTTTTATATGAATTATATATGTAATAAAAAATAATATTAATTACGAAAGAATATATTATATGTATCGTATTTTAATAAAATATATTCAAATTATTGATTTGAGTGTTAAAAATTTAAAATTCAAATTGTAAACAGTTATAATATATATATATATATAATTTATTTATAATTTTATTAATATTATATCTAAAATTTTATTCGTAGAAAGTTAAAATAAGACATGTGTCCTTCCTCACCTATACATGTATATTTGACTAGCTAGATGCATTTTCAATAATTTATACTTGGTTGGAATTACTTAATTTAAATTATCTATTCAAAATAATTGTGTAATCTTAAAATACATGTTAAATGTACATAAATTTACATTCATACTAATATTATGATATCATTACTACAAAAAAATGTATTTAAGTCGATATGTAAAGTCAATTTTTTGATAAAACAGACTTATAATCAATTTAAAGTTTGTTCGCCGATGCTACGTCTTACGTGTAGCGTCGGTTTTACGTGTCAACCGATGTTATCCACATAATTAATTTTCTTTTTTGGTCAATTATTATTTTATTTGAACTTTTTAAAATTGAATTTGGATATATATATATAGTATAATTTTTTCTTTTTTTTGTAGTCAATTGGTTTTTAAAATTATATAATTTATAGAATTTTGTGTATTTGTTTAGATATGTACTTAATTTTATGTACATATTTTTCATATGTAGTAGTCATCGAATTTGGATAGCATGAAAAACACAATATAGAAAAGTTTAATTATATATATATATGAGTGAAAATATAAAAGGTCTATATATAGTTAATTAAAATTTTAAAAAATAATTGATCAAAAAAATAAAAAAATTTATTGTTTAATTTTAATTTTAAAAACTGTTAAAATAAAAAACACACACGTGGATACGTACTTAATTTTATGTACATGTTTTTCATACGTAGTTATCGAATTTGGATAGCATGAAAAATACAATATATAGAAAAGTTTTCAAAAAAATATAAAAAGTCTATAGTTAATTAAACACAATATACGTGTCAACCGACGCTATCCACATGTATTTTTCCATTTATTCTCTCTCTTCTCCATAAGAACATCAATTTTGTGCCCAGTGACCACCCAAAAAAACTCAAAAACCGAGCTCACCTCCTCCACTCTTTCTCATTTTTTGGCCACCTCTCGCCACCATTTCCAACGTCGTTTAGTGGGTTATCTTCCCCTCTATATTATCTTCCAGATCCCATATTTTTTGAGCAAAATACTCAAATTTTTTATACTCATTTTCTCACTTACAAAACACTCATTTTTTATTCATTTCCTTCATTTACTCTTATAAGTATTTTTATTAATCTTACGCACTTATTATTTAGTTTGTTTTATTTTTTGTATAAATTTTTGATTTATGTATGTTTTGTATTAATATGCTTGTTATTATATGTTTGACTGATTTTTTGTGAAAATAATATCTGAATGTTGTGGGTTTGAAGGACTAGAATATTTACCGTACGTGGATAAATTCATTTAAATATAAATAATTATATTTTATTAAGTAAAAGTAATACAATTTTAAAATGATAAATTTTTGCATTATGTCTGTTTTTGTATATATTCTAATAATTAGGGAATTCATATATAATAATACTTGAAATATATTGATTGGATACATAATTAATGTCATTAATAGAAAATGGACAAATTTTGGATGTGAAAGTGTAGAATTGAGAAGGACTACATTTATGGGGTTGAAAGTTTCATGGAATTTGCTTGTAAAAATAGTAATAATGAAATTAGTATGATTCGATACCCATGTGTTAAATGTAAAAATGAGCGATTTCATGAAGTTGACGAGGTTAAGTATCACCTTATCCGTAGTGGTATTCTTTTGAGCTATAAATGTTGGTATTATCATGGAGAAAATATTGATAATACTTATGAGGAGGAGATAAATAATAATATGAGTGGATTATATACATCTTATCATAATGTACAGACATAAAATATGTTTTGTGGTGTTGAAAATGAACTACTTGAGGATGATCCCGAAACCTTTAAAAAATTCTAGAAGATGCCAAAAAACCGTTGTATCCAAAATGCAAGAAATACACTAAAATGTTAGGATTGGTTCATTTGTACAATATGAAGACAAAACATGGTTTTTTTGACAAGGGATTTACAAAATTACTAAATCTACTAATAGATATGTTTCCTGAGGGTATTGGATTGCAATCTTCAATGTATGAAGTGAAGAAATCTCAGTAGATTTGGCATGGAATATCATAAGATTCATGCTTATCCAAATGATTGCACTATTTATAGAAAAGAATATGAGACATTAGATGATTGTCTAATGTGTAAAGAATCGAGATGGAATGCTACGAATGAGACACCATCTAATAAAGGCGTGCCCACAAAGGTTCTTTGGTACTTTCCTCTGACTCCTTGTTTTCAAAGGTTGTTTAAAAGTAAAGAGACATCAAAGATGTTGACTTGACATTTAGATAATTGATCTGATGATGGGGTGCTACGTCATCCTTGTGATTCTCCAAATTGGAAAGTAGTAGATAATTTATCCTCTTAATTTGCATCTGATCTGCACAATCTTCGCCTTGCCATTGCTGTTGATGGAATTAATAGACATAGTTCCCTTAGTAGTAGATATAGTTGTTGGCCAGTAATTATGGTAACATACAACCTTACTCCCTGGTTGTATATGAAAAGAAAATTCATAATGTTAACATTATTGATCTCAAGATCGAAATAACCCGGTGTTGATATTGATGTATATTTGCAGCGTATGATAGATGATTTAATGATGTTGTGGAATGATGGTGTAAATGTTTACGATTCACATAAAGAAGAACACTTTAACTTGGAGGGGGGTTATTTTATGGACAATTAATGATTTTCATGCCTATGGGAACTTATCAAGACATGCAACAAAAGGTTGCAAGGGCATATGTAGTGATGGCACTTTTGCAACTTATCTTGTGCACGGATGAAAGATGTATTATAGAAGACATAGAAGATTTTTTCCATCTAGACACAAGTTTAGATACCAAAAGAAACCGTTCGATGGTGAAGAAGATCATGATCATGCATCCCGACCTTTGCGAGGTGTTGAGATATTAAGGCAATTGAATGGTATGAAATTCAAACGATATGAAAAGATGAAAAAAAGAATACTCACTAAGGTAGGGAAACGAAATAGGTCAAGTAAAGAAATAGGTGAAAATGAAAAAGGAGGAGAATTAGTAGACCATGGTTGTTGTAATAAAAAATCAATATTTTGGGAATTACCTTATTTGAAACACCTACACATTCGTCACATCTTAGATGCCATGCACATTGAGAAAAATGTATGTGAAAGCTTGATTGGTACATTACTTAATATACCTGGAAAAATGAAGGATGAAATTAAAGCAAGACTGGATTTAAAGAAACCAAGCATATGATTTGAATTGGCACCAAGGGTGAAAAATGATAAAAATCGAACATACTTGCCACCAGCAACATATACAATGTCAATAAAAGAGAATGATGTGTTTTGTAAATTTTTGGTGAGTATAAAAGTTCTTGATGGTTACTCATCCAACTTAAGAAATTTTGTGTCTATCACTAATAAGAAACTTTATGGATTGAAATCATATGATTTTCATATCTTAATGCAACAATTATTACCAGTTGCTATTAGATCAATTCTTCCAAAACATGTTCGATTATCAATAATTCGTCTTTGTTCATTCTTCAATACAATATGCAAGAAATCTATATCAATTGGCGATTTAAAATCTTTACAAAATGATGTTGTAAAGACTTAGTGTCTAATTGAAAAATATTTTCCTCCTTATTTCTTCGATATAATGATTCACTTGTGTTTCATTTAGTTTGAGAGGTTCAATTGTGTGATCCTACTTACTTAAAACAGATGTATCATTTTGAAAGATATATTCAAGTTCTTAAAGGATATGTAAATAATAGAAATTGACCTGAATGATGCATGGTTGAACATTACATTATTGAAGAGGCCATTGAGTTTTGTTCTGAATACTTTAGTAGTTGCATTGAAATTGGGAATCCTACGTACAAGTTTTTCTTAGAACGTCATATGATCCAAGTAGGTAACCCTATGCTTGATGGAAGTAAGAAATTGATTATTGATCGTACTCGATGGGAAAAAGCACACCGAATCATTTTGGTAAATAATAATGAGGCACAACTGTACATAGAGTAAGTGATGTTTAACCTTTCCATTTATGCAAAAATTATTTTTTATTTAACTATTAATGATGATATCTACTTGATATATCTTTAATAACATTACAGGATGCATTTAAACGTATTGAAGATCGATCCTCATTTTAAAACTTTGCTTTAAACATATTTCATGTTTTTGTATACATAGATTCATGATGAACTCAAGAAACCCAATCATAAAATAATAGAAAGTTTAGAATGGCTTGCACATGGTCCAAAATTCGATTTCAAATCATTTTCTAGTTTCACAATTAATGGATCGAGGTTTACGACTCAAGCTAGGGACAAAGTCCGAGTAAATCAGAATAGTGGTATGAAGATGGTTGTACAAACTATGAAATTTGCCAATTCAAAAGATGGTAATCATGTACTTTCTAATAAAACATATTATGGTATAATTCAAGAGATTTGGGAATTGGATTATGAGGTCTTCCATGAAACAGTTTTCTTGTGTGATTGGGTCGAAGATGTTATTAATGTTGGATATAAAATAGATGATTTTGGATTTACCCTTGTAAATTTATCCAAGATAAGTCACACTGATGATCCTTTCACGTTAGCACTTCATTCAAAACAAGTATTTTACGTAAGCGATCAAATTGACACAAGATGGTCTATTGTGTTAACGCCTACACAAAAAGAGTTTTACCATTGTGATGCTTTAAAAGATGATGACTCTATGCTTGATACATTAATTAATATTAGTAATTTCTCAAACACATTGCCTAATGTATGTGATGATCTAGTTGTTGATGATGATTCTTCATCATGGATTCGAAGTGATTGTGAATGAATATATGTATACGATTAACAAACTAATTAAACATAATGTATGTTCTATATTGTTGTAATAACTCTTGGATGTTTATATATATGTATGTTCCTAAAATTTCCAATTAATTTATATTTCTTCATTGTTTGTAGATATTTCATGGATCCTCGGGTAACGGAGCTTGTAGATCCAAATGATCCATTGGGGCATTTGAAAAGAAGGGGTTGGGCGAATATACTTGATGCTCCACTTAACCCAGATGATAGAGTACCTGTACTATTTGATGCTACTGGTAATCCAATAGGGGAAAATGGTCAACAATTGAAATCCTTTATTGGTAGACTTGTGAAGTCCAGTATACCAATCAATATAAATGATTGGAATCAGGTTGACAAAGCTAAAAAGTTCAAAATATGGAAAACCATTTGTGTAACTCTCTTATATTTTATAACTAATTACATATATTATATCTTTTTTGTATTATATTTAATCTTTTGTAGTGTGTTTTTACAGAATCGTTACAAAGTCGATGAAACTTGGAAGAACAAGTGTTATAAGATTACAAATAAGGCGTGAAAGGAATACAAAACTTTTAAATTGGTAAGAAATTATGTGTTTCCATATTTGGAACCACTTGATGAAGTAGAGCTCTACAAAATCCCTGAAGGACACCCTTGGATTACACCTTAAGTTTGGAAAGACTTCATGGATTATAGACATATAGATGAATTTCAAATTATTAGGGAAGAACATCAGAATATACAAATGCATAACATTCTTCCTAACTGTACTGAGAGGTCTTCAAATCCTAAAGTTAGATATAGAATGGTATTATTAATTTATGTTAATGTATAAATATTTTTATATTTATTTAAGTCAAATTTAAGTTGATGTCATGGTTAATAATTTTTTTATAATTTATGTAGGAAGCTGAATTGGGTAGACCAGTTGCCCGATCTAAATTGTACATAGAAACAAAGACTCCTAAAAGGAAGAAGTCAAGATCGATAACTACGCAAGGAGAAGAACAACTAAATAAGTTGGTTAGTAATTTTGGTTGACACAAACTCCATATGATTTTTAATAATTGATGTAATAATGTATGATATGTTTGTTTACTTTATTATTTGTAGAGAGTTATTCAAGAACAAATATCCATGGGTGAAATAATTGAAGAGCTTGGGAGAGATGCTATATATCATGCATTCAGACGTGAGGATCCTGGTCGTGTTAGAGGAGGTAGCCAATATGATGGTTATATGAAGTATTTTAACATTTCAAAACAAAAGCCTCAGACGACCAGTAAGAAGAAGTACAGTAAAATTAAAGAAGAACTAAACTACTTTAAAGGCTCAATGTTAAGTGAGATTTTCACTTTAAAGGAATATCAAGTACAACACATGTCAGGCATGAAATCATTCTACAATCAGGGTATACCATATGGGATAGGCATGCAACCATCCATGTCAGGCATGCCACCATTCATGCCAGGCATGCCACCATGCAATCTCATGGCGCTCAATATCTAGTATGAGATATAGTCATCCCATTGGTCCTCCCTTTATGCCAGGAATGCAGGTGCAATCAAGTAGTGGTTCATTTTCTCCAATGCAATCTGCGCATTCTTACCATCAATCACGCCACGATGAACGTTTTGGTGAGAATGTACATCCAATAGCTACCCCACATGAGAGTCCTCCTCTATTTGATGAGTCATATGTAGTAAGATTTTAATTTCTGGTACAGATAATCAATTATTTTTATTTTTTATTACATATTTTATTTATTATATATAATATTTAAATTTTTTATAGAATATGAAATGTTTGTTGAAACATCCTTCATCAACAGACTTTGTTGCTATTGGAACGGTACAACAATTGAGTGATGATCAGATGATTCATAATCAATATTTTCCAAATCATTGGCGAATAGTAATTGATCAATCATTGCTCTATGATTGTCCACTACTTATGCCTTCTGATGCTACCACAGTCCAAGAGGTGGTTGGACAGTATGTGGCTTGGCTGTCGATTCAAGTTGTTCTAAATTTTAACGTGGTACTATTTTTTTACTTAAAAGATAACACTTGTTTACTACTATTATTTTATTATATATTTTATTGTTACTAATATACATAATACTTCTTCTTTAGTCTATTATACTAGAACTCTTAAATGTGGAACATTTAAGAGATACAGAGCAAATATCTCGTGGTAAAATCTAGTCTAGTGGCCAATCATCGTTCACTAAGTCATTCAAGAAGAAGCCTTGAAAAAGTATAGTTATGATTATGCTTTAAACTTCAGCAAAAATCTTGGCGCTTTGATAACTATTATTGCGAGGACATCTAGCATAAATCATGGATGAATTGTGTCACTTCTTATAGAAATTTCTGGTGTAGACCTCGGCCAAACTTATATATCGATCGAGTGTATATTGTAACTATTTGAATATCAAATTATCGATTTAAGTATAATTCAAGTGTGAACAAGGTGAGTCCTCAATGCACGTAAATTTCTTTCATTTATGTAGAACATATATACTTATATTTATATTATCTAATTACTTATATATATTTCTTTTATATATGACATGTTATTATCGACTTCAACATAATCATTCATCACATTTAGCAATACTCTATGATTCTTCATATCTCAATCAATATCAAGAGAAAAATGTTAGCATGAGAGCTAAACAATTATGTGATAGGGCATTACGCTTAACAGAAATCAAAAGTTGATAATCTCTTTGCCACTAAGGTTTGAACAAGGCCAAGATCATTGGATGTTGGTAATACTTGATCTGTTCAATAATCATTCTTGGTACTATGACTCAACTTCCATAGAATTGAGTAAAGATACAAAAGTAGTTGTTTAAATGTAAGAGTTATAGCTAGCTATTTTTCTTTTATTGTTCTTTGTAATATTTAATAAAAAACTAACCGTTTTAAACTTTGATAGGGCATGGAAGTTGTGGAACAAGTTTAGGGGCATTCCCTTAAAAAAATTCATAAGCTTATATGACATAAAGTTATGGTATGTATAAGCGAATATTAATAATTTTATTAATTTTACTATTGAATGATAAAGTGTTCAAATATAGAAAATCATGTACACTTGTTTTTTGTAGGTTCCACAACAAAATAATGGAGTCATGTGTTATTATGTCATATAGTTTATGAGTAAAATAATCACAAATATCAAAATTCCAATTAATGATGTGGTAATATCTTTTACCAATATTTAGATTTTTTTTAATATATATGAGTTATTTTTTGTGAATTCATGAAATGACATTCTTATTTTGATTTTAAATACATGTAGTTCTTTGGTTGGAACAAGACGGGTTATGACTAGCAATTTTTTGATGATTTACGAGAGGAATGGGCAGAACACGTGGTTCAACATAACGGTAATTTTTATAATGATTTAATTTCTCTATTCCTATGTCTGAAGTCCCTTGTTTGATGGATGTTTATGTGCTCATGTATTTAGCGGAATGCATTGTTTTATGAACCTGTTTTTTGTCCAAACTTCATCTAATCTCTTTTGCCTACTTTCCTTATGACAACATCATGGTAGCACTTTATTAATCATTTGTCTATAAATATGAAGCTATTTGAAATCAAGCTGATATTTTTATTGCTATAATGAGCTCTAAATATGAAGTCAAGTGTAACTCTTATTTGTTACTTGACTTGGTTGAGTTTTGGTGCCCATAAACGTATTACACAATTTTTACATACGTTTAAGGGCACCAAATCTCGACCAAACCAAGTAACAAATCAGAATTACACTTGATTTCATATTTAGAGTTTATTATATAGCATTGAAAATACCAGCTTGATTCCAGATAGTTTCATATTTATAGACAAAAGATTAATAAAGTGCTAATATGAGTTCGAAAGGATAAGGTTATTATTATATCACTAGGATGTTGATGTGGTAATATCTTTTACTAGTCTTTTAACATATATAAGTTATTTTTTTATGAATTTATGATATTACATTCTTATTTTGAATTTAATTAATTACGTATATTTCTTTGGTTGGAACAAGTGGGATTATGATATGCATATTTTTGATGATTTATGAGAAGAATGGACATAGCACTTTGTTCATTAAATTTTAACATCAGGAGAAGAATATAATCTTGAATAACATAGGACAATACCATGATAATAATTATAATGTTTTAATTTCTCCATTTATATGTCTCTAAAGTTTAGACTGCTTGTTTGATGGATGTTTACGTGCTCATGTATGTAGAGAAATAAATTGTTATATGAACCAACTGCTTTTTGCCCAGTTTCTTTGTCACTATGTGGGTGATTCTTAGCCAACCAAGCTTGCTCGCACAATCCATTATACTTTGACGACATTATTTTATTTGTAATTTAAGTTAACTATATATATATGTATTGTATATACATTATTATTTTTGTAATACATTTAATTATCAAGTAATTAATTATATTTAAATTTTTAATTATTTGTATTATTATTTACACTTTGTTAAATAGATTTTGATTTTTTTTATGCTATATTGAATACAAGTTATTATTAATAGAGTAGAATATAAGTGTAAAAATAAAAAAAATAAATCAATATTTTAAAGTCGGTTCACGTGTTGGACCGACTTTAAATTTTAAGTGAGTTAATTTAAAGTCGATTAAAACCGATTTTAATGGTCCGTTTTGTAGTTGAAGAATTATATTTTAAAATTAAATAATTACTCTATTTTTAAAGTTATTTTATCATATAATATAACATAAATCACGTTTAATGCAAATGTATGTAACTTTGTATTAAAATGTCGGACAATTTAAACAATTTTTTTGTTTTTGTTTTTTAAGGAGTCAGAACTAAGAAAATAAAATAAATGAAAGAGAAAAAATAATGAGCTAAATTTATATTATTAAGATTTGTAACAAAATTATGACAAAGAAATTTTCCTACAAAAATTATCCCATATAAACATAGCCCTTCCATTGGTTGAATTTCAGAACTAGAAGAGGTTATACCGTGATCATATAAGATTGTTTCTTATACAATATTGGATCATATTAAACATACGATTGTCTACAATTTATACTATCTTTTGTAATGTTATATTGCTTCCCAAACATGCCCTAAAGTTATTCATTAATTTTAACATTTTGAAAAGGTTCGAATCTACTTATAAATTTAAAATAAAGGTTTAATTATATAACGTTAAATTTTCCAATAATTGAAAAATACAACGTTAGAGACAATTGTTACAAAAATGCTCCTTTAATAAAAAAAAAACAATACTATTATTTGTAACATTTTCATGTATTATCTTTAAATTATTATTATTATATAATTATTTTAATCACATAAAAATTATTACACTTTTAATCTTTTACATTAAAAGTGACAATTATGTTGCTCATGCATACCTATTTAAAAAACTAATCAGATCTCTTCATTTTTTTTGTAATCAAGACTATGTCATAACAATCAAGAATGTAGCCAAGAATTGTTTTTTATTTTTGAGAGGGAAAATAATAATAGTAAAAAATAGATGATCTTTTTAATTGAACTATTGTAAAATATTATAAAAAAGTTGGTAGTTGGGGGACCATGTCTAAACTCAATACTTAAAATGATAACTTTGGTATCATATGAATGACAATAGTAAAAAATAGATGATTTTTTCAATTGAGTTATTGTAAAATATTGTGAAAAAGTTCATGATAGGTTTTGCAAAAAGGACACATGACACCATATGCCATATTATGTTTAAAAATAGTTTAATTAGTCATGAACTTTATAGTTTTTTTTTTTTTGAGAAAGAATTTTTTTTAAGAAATTTGTAGGTTATGTCTCAAATATCATAATTTATAATAAAATGCAAAATAAGTCGTATTTTTAAAATTTTGTTAAAAAATTAACAATAAATAACATGTGATCTTCTTTTCAAATAATATTTGTGAAATAAAAATATTTCTCTATTTCAATGTTTTTCAATAGATTTAGCATGTTTTGATGTAATTTGACTATAAGAATTAAATACAAAGTTAGTCGTATTTTAAAATTTCTTTAAAAAACTAACAATGAATAACATGTGATATTATTCTCAAATGATATTTGTGACATAAATTTTTTTTCTCATTCTTTTAATGTTTTTCAACAATTTTTTACTTATAATTTAACTCTAAGAATTGAAATGGATTATATTTGTTTTGTAAAAAAATTTAATTATAAATTTTATATTTCTAGTTTTCTGAAACATTATGAATATAATATTAAAATTAAAATATTCTAATACAACTAAATGATCAAAAACCCTATAATAAATGGTAGATAGATAAGTAAAATATGGTATACCATATATTTTATTTTGTTTTCTTTTTACTAATCTCATTTTGTTGATTACTAGAATTATAAAAAATTAATGTTAGGAGATAAAATACATAAAAGCCCTTTACATGTAGTGCCTAAGAAAAAAAAAGAACTCTAAGCGTATTACTAAGCACAATTTCAGGATTAATCCAATATTTCTTAGTAGCAAAAATTTATCAATGTTTTTGAATATCAAACCGTATTACATGTAATATGTATATTTTTATTCGATTTAAATAAAAATTCAAAACTTTGATCAAAGTAAAAAAAATAAAACTCAAAACTGTATAAATTAAATTATAAATAAAATTAAATAACATAGTTTATAAATTGACAAAAAAATTAAATAAACTTATTAAAAAAATTTATGTATGTTAAAAAATAAATACTATGAATATCACATGGTATAAATAATAATGAATAGTTATAAATGAATATTTAAATTGTATTGAGATAAAAATTATGATTTTTTTTAAAAAGGATAATCGTAAAAAAATTGAGCTAATAAAATTTATGAAAAAATATTAAACATTTATCACTCTACAATTAGTAAAAACTATATAAAATTAGAATAAAAATGAAAAATATATGGAGAATTTTAAATGAAAAAGTAGCGTTATATATTTTTGGAAAATAAATATGTATACTATGCAGTCATTTAAAATTCAATACATAAATTTTTTTTATCAAAAAGATGATACGGGCATGTGCCTTCTATAAGATCGGTGTGGCTCCACTCCGCATAACAACTAAAAAAAGTCAATTGATAAAGAATTTTATAATAATAAGAATTATTGTTCCAACAATATTATACTTATAAAAAATTGATATAAAAATATAAAAAGAGATAATAATTAAGTTGTTGGGTTTTTTATTGTTGTGAGGACAAAATTACCCTTATCTTTGTTTTGTTTAGGTCTTTTTAATTATCTCTTTAGCTTATTTTCTTGTAGATTAATAAAAAAATAATGTTTTAATGTTGAATAATTGTATTTGATTTTGATATTTTAATAATGTCTTTATTAATCAAAAGGTATGCATTTTAGCTTATATTATCTAATTAGTACTCCTTTCGTCCTCAGATTTAACAAAAAGTACAATGATTCAATTAAAGAAACTAATTTATAAAAAAAAATTCTATTTTTATGAACATAATTATTATTTTATATCTTTTTTACTATTGTTTTGTATATTTTGATACAAAAACAACTCTATCGATCATATCAAAAATATCCATATCTATCATCATATTTGTTTTACTTATGATATCATCCTATTATTTCACCCACTAATTATTATTCACTATTTGTTACATAATAATCCAAAAATATAATTTTTATCGAAATTGAAGTTAGAAAACCATAAACTCATCAATTTTTAAAATTCAACTAATATAGATTAATTTTAATGAAAAATTGATTATAAAAATGTTTGTTAAGTTCTATCAATATGTATAGATTTTGTTAATGTATGATTAACTTCTTAATAATAATAATAAAAATATTAATTAAAAAATATATATGTGTTGACATGTTATATTTAAGTTTTTTATTAAATAAAATTATATAAGCTTTATTAATATCATGTCAAATAACTTATATTTTTATTATTCTGAGAGTTTATTGCTCATAAAATCATTATGGTTTTATTTTTATTTTTCATTAAAATAACTATTTATTTTAAAAGTATTTTTGTATGTAACTTTACAATTGTTTTTAATATCAATTTTCATATGTTATAATAATTAAGAGCAACTTACAAATTTAAAATTAAAGAATTATTATTTTGCTTTTATTTTATAAAATAAATAATTTTAAAGCAATAACAATTATTGCTCATAAATAAACAAATTATATACTTATTAAAACTAAACTATCAACCTTGCGTATGCACAAGAACAAAAACTACTAATTTAAAATAAGTTAAAATAAGTGATCCTAATCGTCACATTATTTGTCAATTAGTTCCTTATTTTTTTGTGTTGGGTTTGGATCCTCTGTTGATCTTTGTTCTATTGATATTTACTTACATTAAAATCTTAACATTTAAAAATATATCTAATAATTCACGTCATTTTATACCATTAAATAAAAATTTTATTATAAATAAAATTAAAATAATAATAATTATTAGTTGGTAAATATCAATATAATAAAAAATCAGTACAGTATCCACTCCCTTTGATGTTAAATCATTTTATTCATGCATGTAACTTTCAATTTAGCGAATTTGATCAAAAATTCTTAAAATAATAGTTTCTGCTAGAAAATTGAATGGATAAACTACTCAGTTTTTTTAATCAAATTGACTAAAACTAATCAATGAGATGAACAATCTCTTCGTTAAAATCTTTATATAACATTATTAATTTAAAACTTTTGGAGCAAATTTGACCAAATTTTTACCACTTTAGACTAGGTACATTAAATTGAAAACATGAGTACATATTAAGTGTTAACTAATGTTCTAAAGGTAAGTAAAAAAGAAGTATAAGATTGGTCTGTGTTGGTATTTATGTATACAAAATATAAAATCTATATTTTATTTAATATATTTGTTTTTCCTTATGTATAATTGATTATTAGTATTTGGATATCTCACACATATATGATTCACTTTGTTTAAATCTTGTTGTACTATGTGCTTTTTGTTGATTTTTCATATATAAAACATGGTATCTATTATTTTCATTAATATATTAGTATTTTTCTATGTAAGATTGGTTATTATAGATCATTAATTCATACACGTATATAGTTAGATATACTTTGTATACAAACATATTTACACATATCACAGAGTTGATTTACGTAGTATGGACATTCACTAGCCAATGTTATTGCATGTGTTTTTGGTTCGTTTTTGGTTCGAATATTTATGAAAAGTACTCGATCATTTTTGGAACGAAAAAATGTGATTTTTTAGCACCTTGCCACCACCCTTGGTGAGGTGGAAAATTCAAGTTCTATAAATACCTTATGCTTCTTCTTATTTGGTATCCAAAAAAGATGTGCTGGAGCTCTGTCAAATTAATATCTTATCATTTTATTTTTGAATCACTAATACCTTGTGTATTTCTCGGTATTATTGATTCATGAATGTGTAGCAAAATTGTGGTTGTAAGTGATGAGTACTTAATATAGTGTTTGTAAATGGGTTGTATGTAAATTGTGTGTCAGTTGCTAGTTTTCTTCATGCAACTTTTTATTATATCAGGATCATGTGTGACTATGAACCATGTCGTTTAGTGGTTGCATTCGTGCAATGATTTCTTATTAAATTTACACATTATTGGTCTTTGGTTACTAATCACACCACTTTTAGTGGTATGGGCTTTGAAGGAGAGTCGAGTTCATGTGTTGAACTAGGTTGTTACGGAGGCAGCAAGTGAGAGTAGAAATAGGCAGTCAGGGCAAATGTCATGACTGATAGAGATACTTGGGTTTATACTTTTTTATTGAGTTGTATCTATTTATTATTTTTACTAGATTGTTTGTTGTTGTGTGATTGCCTTAAGTAACCCGAGGACGTTACTATATAAATAGGATTTATATGTGGGTTTATCATATTATATATGGTGTTATGCATGCTCGAATGAGTGACTAGTATAATAAGAGTTTAAATGGTGTATATACCTACATACTGAAGTTTAAACTTTGATTAAGCTTATGTTATTTATCACCTGCTTCTCATTTATTAAATTCTCTATCTGATTGTATACGATTCATGCATTAATAGCTTTATGTTAAGTGACGGGTCCTTAAAGAATTGATATGTTCTTAACTTTATTGTGTATCAGGTCTTGGACTCTTTCTTTATTGCTATGTATATTTAGATTGTTGCTTTAGTATAATTTGAGTTACTATCATATATGTGTTAACATACCCGATTTAGACTATGATTAGAAAGCTTATTATTTATATATTGTTGCCTTATTTTCTTTCTGTGTAGCATGTCTATAGTTTTCTAATCAATTCTTATGATGTATTAAATTAATCTGCATGTTTCTTAATTAATTTGTTTAACCGCATGTTATGAGAGTATAATTATTATACACCGAATATGTTCTCACATATAAAGTCTTGAAGTGATTGAGATTCTTTTATGGTTCTAGTATGCTTTCTTGCCTTTAGTTGTTTACAATGCTTATGGTTGTTACTATTTTAGACAGAAGCCTTTAAGGCATATCGTTACTAGTGTGTTTACCATAATTTGTTTCTTCTAACTATCAGTTGTGTTTTATTATGTGTTGAATTAAGTGTATTGTTTTTTCCTTCTGTTGTGTTATTTATTTAATTTGTGTCTGTGAGGCTTATTTGGCAAAAAATGGTATAAAATTTGTGAAAATATTTCATGTGTTGGCTTCTCCACCCCTCATCTAGGTCTCGATTACATATTCAAGTCAAAAAAAACAATTGACCTTTGTGCAATTATTCTTACGTATGAGAATCTTCACTTTGCATATTTTCATATTACATACATCACTTTTGCGAGATTTGTATATAATATGCATTTTTAAATTGTTGTTTGCGTTTATGTTTTGAGGTGTATTTTGTGGAAAAATACTTTAACATTTTTGAAATTAAAAATAAATTTTTAAGATGCTTGTCTAAAGCTCGTTAACCTTACTAAAGTGTGTCACGGGTTTTGTCTAGGTGCTCAGTGAGGCCAACAAGGGTTTGTTGAGTGATGTTAAAAGAGATCCTTTGGTAGCTATTGTCCTCATCGAGACATTTATGAGGTTGAATTTTTATATAAATACTCCTTTATTTTATTTGTTTTCTTAACAATTAAAAATGGGAGAAATTCTTTAAATTTCACAACTTAGTATTTAAATATTTTATGGTTTAGTCATCAGTGTATCAATTATATGTTTTAAAAGTGGCTTGGATTTGTGAAAATTTATTTTAATGGGTTTAATTAATTGAAATTAATAAAACTAAATATAGTTATTTTATCTAGGTTTATGTGCCGAAGAGATAGAGAATTTCCATAACTTAGATTTTTTTCACTATATTAAACTATTGGAGATTATACCACATAACGTGGTAGTAGAGCTTCGATCGAAGACAAGCATGATTGACTTGATCGTGTTATTGTGTTATAATATCAGGCAACATTAAGAGTAGTTAAGCATAGTTTCCAACTAATATATGTATTTATATTTATAATTTTGATTAGTTGTAAGGTATTAATTTACTTATTATTAATGAATTGTTTGTTGTTGGTGGTTGTGGTAACAACTGTGGATGTTTTCATATAGGTGTTTAATCATATGTGGCTTACCATATTAGATATTGTGTTAAGTATGATCATATATTGTGATAATACTATAAGTAATTTTATTAAATATATTTCATACATATTCTGATATTACTATAAGTAATTTTATCGAATATATTTCATACATACGTGGTCTTTAAGTTAATTTGAAAGCTTGCTTATAATTAATTATGCATTGTGTATTATACATTATGTATTATCAAAAGAGAGCTGAAACAGTCATTTAGGTGACTGTTTAACCTCTCTCTTGATCAATTGTTATCAAATGTGAACTTTCAAAAGGCTTTTTAAGTCCATTTCTTATTATAAAGGAGCACACAATATGATGGTTTACTTAACATGTATATACACATTTTTTTCTTTTCCTTAGAACTTTACATTTACAGATCTTGATATGAATCTAAATCATTAACAAATAGCATTAACAAATCATAGTATTATTTGGATAAAACTATAAAAATGTATAAATATTAATAAAAAACTTAAATTAATGAATAATTTTTAAATTCAATTAAAATATTTGATTATAACTAGAAATATATACTCATAGATTATATTTATTTAAAATCAAAATATTTATCTAAATTATTTGTATTGAGAAGAGTCGCTATATATATATATATATTTTCTTTTTTTCTTCTTATCTATTTTTTCTTTTTATTTTATTTTTATTTAATTTTTTTTACCATCTTATCCACTCAATTCAAATCCAAAAAATAATATATATATATATATATATGAGTTAATTTTTTTTAATGATATACTTACGTTGTGGTTTTCTTCACTAATAACTTCAATTTTTTTTAAAATAAGCTTTAATATTCTTAACGTTTATTGAATCTTCACAAATACCTCTTATGAGTAACATACGTTATAATAAGAATTAGTGGCCTAATTTTTCAGTAAAATATCAAAAATATTCATGAGATTCATATTTTCTTCACAAATATCCTTAATGTTTGAAATATATCTTCAATGATTCTAAGATTAGATGTATTATTAAAAACTATTCCAATTAATAATGATGTTATCTTTTTCCATTCACATATATTTTCAACTTTTTTAAATTACTAAAATTCTCTTTAAAAATTATAAAATAAAATATATTTATTTATTGTGTTTATTATAGTTAAAAATAAAATTCTATAACAAGTGAAGAAATAAATCAAATTTAAAAAATTATTTAAATTAAAGATTTCCATAAAAATAATATTATATTATTGATTTATTTTTTAAATTAGTAAATCATATTATTTACTATATTTTTTAATTTTTTTTAAAAAACATTTATTATTTTGATATTTAGTGGAATGCATAGAATAAATCAATTTTTTATTACTTATATCAAGTGATAACATGTAGTAAAGTGGTTAACTTTTAATTTTTGAAATAACATCAAAAATAATATTCTATATCATTTGTATCCAAAAAAAATAGCATCATTTGTATCTAATTTTTTACTATTACAAAAATTTAACCCGTAATTTTACATTGATTGTTATTTAATTGAATTTCGTTCAAATAAAACTATGATAATTTAGATCCTTTAAATGTTAAATTCTATTTATTGGATCTCATTCAATAAGGGTACTATTTTTGTTGTGATAATTTTTAGAGACGTTACGTTATTTAATTTTCATTATTTTTTATATTTTAAAAGGATTAAATACCAATTTTAATTAAAATTAGTCACATATAGCTTCAAATATAATGATAAAAAATGAAATTTTAAAATCAAAATTAATAATAAAAAATAAACTAATTTATAAAATTTTAAAAACATTACAAAAAAATTATATCTCATTTTATAATAAATGATCTAATTATTATAAACATGTAATATTTTTATTGAATGAGAAATAATTTTTTAATTGTATGAATGATAAGTAATTTTTAATTATGTTAAGCAATTAAAAAGTAAATTTACAATTTTTCGTGTCATTGTCAAAAAAAAAATTCTCAATCTATTTAATTGATTAATTAATTTTTTAATCAATAAATTTCAACAATAATAGAGAAAAATTATAAAAATATTTATCTAAATAATAAATATTTAAAAAAAATTAAGATAGATAATATATGATATGATTTAATGATTTAAAAAATAAATAATATATAATTATATAATTATATTTATTACTATTTTTAATTTAAATAAATTTTTAATTTCTATGTATTTATTCAATTATTATAGATTTTTATATTTAACGATAATAAACACAATAAATAAATATATTTTAGTTTGTATTTTTAAAAGGTATTTTAGTGATTTAGAAAAATTAAAGAATATGTAGAAGGAAAAGTTAATATTATTATTAACTTGATTTATCTTTGGTAATATATCCAACTTTAGTGTCATTAGAGTCATTTTTTTTCAAACGTTAGGGTCATTTGTCTAAAAATTGTATTACTAATGTTTTCTTTAAAATCCGTTATTAAGGAGGAATATTTAAGAAAATTCATTTAATATTGAAGATATTAGAGCTTATTTTTTAAAAAAAATTGAGGATATTAGTGAAAAAAACCAAAACCATCTTTGAAATTTTTCCCAAAGTCACATGATCATTGGCAAACATTTTTATATTCTACATATGATGGTTTATACATCCATTATTATTTTATCTCATACAATTATATGATGATTTATACATGATTATTATTTTATCCCATATAATTTTATGCACAAATTTATATATTAATATGCTGTAGAAAATGTAACTAAAAAATAGCTAAAGTTATACATATAATAATAATAATAATAATGTCAATAATTATAATAACAACAATAATAAATAAAATATAGAATATTTTACATGTTTAAATATTTTGATTTATATGGAGTAACATAATATAAATAAGAAGATGAATTTAGTCTACAATTTATAATTTTTAAGTTAAATTGACAATTAAATTTATCTGAAAAATCCTAGTTACTTTTGTTCTTCTCTTTATTCAAGAAGTTAAATTACTCTATAGAAAGAAATCATCTTCTACATAAGTCCTCTATTTTTCTTATATTTCTCTTATTTTTATTAATTATTTTGAATAAAAAGCATATTTATGTTCTTTTTTTGCTTAGATTTAGTTCTATGGTGATTTTTTTCTCATCTACGAATTTATTTATGATGATCTATATTATATTTATGTCCATAAAATTTGTATTTTATTATCAAATCTTTATCTAGATTTGTAATGTTGAAGATTATAAAGATTATAATTATTATAATATAATTAGTTTATTAATTAAAATAGCCAAATAATCAATTAAAGAACCTTGTAATAGAGCAAACAATAAAAGCTTAAAATTTTCTGTATTTGTTTAGGAAAGGTTTTAATTTTGGTTTAGCAATTTTAATTGTTGAAGTATTTAAATTGAAGATTTTTTATCTAGATTGTATCTTTTATCTTTAATTAAATTTTATTTTATAAAAATAAATAAATAGACAACCAAAATAAGAGTACATGCCATCAACCTTTTAAATAACATGCGTTATTTTATTTTGAGTGTATGTCTCATTCAATACTAACTCAGTTTGATGCTTACTATTTTTTTATCTTTCAATTCACTAATGTATATTTTTTATTTTAGCCAACATGTTTAAAAATAATTATCATTTCATTAACAAGGCATGAAAGCAATCATTATTATTTCAATTCCATAGCAGTAAACAAAACAATAAAAAAAATAGATTTCAGTTCTTATTTTCAATTCAAACCATTTCTAACATTACATTTTGACATTTTAAACACGTTTTTAAACTAAGGCTACTTGAAACTTTCAATTATTTTTAATAAGTTTTACTGAAGATTATTTTTGGTTATAACTAAGAAATATTATTAACACTTTCAAATTAAACAAGTGGAGATATTATAACAATTTAAATTGTTAATCCAATAATTATTTCATTATTGGCAAATTTATCTAAGATAACAACATTAAATGTAATTAATAGTAGAAATATAATATACAATATTAGAGTAAATGACAACTTATCACTCTCAGAAAAGGCTCACAAGATTAGTAAGGATTGCCAAAAACATGCTGAGGATAAAGATGTCAACACCAATGCTGAGATTGCAAAACTGCCTAACAAACTAGTACTGGGAAATGCTATGAATGAGTGACTGAAGTCTATAATTTTGTTTTTGGGTTGCTGCATCAGCACTCAAATGTGAGGTATAAATAAGACAGTTTCTTTACACTAACGTTATGTAATTTGTTTTCACTGAAATTGATATACAGTAAATGTTTCTTCTGCTTACATTTTTTTTCCCTTTTTTACAAGTTTTCTTTATTAACCTAATCATTATTATTAGCTTTCTTTAATTTTTCATGGTATCAGAGCGATAAGCATTGCATGCTAGTGTTCTTTCATCATTGGAAGTTCCTGAGGATCATCAGTTATAACACTAGCAAAACTTAAGGACTTGAATCATGAGGATAGAGCACTATTCACCTCAATGGATCACTTCCTCTGTGAGAATGAAAGCCGACCCAACACTTGATGCTAAAGTTTTGTACTTATAAAATAGCTCATAAGTGCATGAATCACTTTATAAAAAATAATAAATATATTTCTAAAGTCCGTTTAAGGAGAAATTAATTCAACAAATTCTTAAATAAAATTAAACCTAAACATCTTGTCATAAAAATTGATTTTTAAATATTTAAACTAATGACATAAAATTAAAGATAAATTCAAGAAATATTAGACAAATAAACATTTAAACTCAATAGAGAATTTATGAAATAGATTAGTTAGTGAATTATGCTTGCTCAATATTAATTAGATTGTTAAAGATATGACTTAAGATTATTGATTTTCTCTTATATATACAAATAGTGTCTTCAATCATGTCTGCTATTTGTTATTAATTAAAATCACTTAACACATTCAATCGTATCTATCATTTAATTTTAATTAAATTATGATTTTTTACTAAGAGATTAACAAACCATTTAAGTGCTACCTTCAATCGGGTCTAATAATTTAAACTTTATTCAATGTATCAAAGTTGAATTTAAAAATTTAAATATATTGGAGTTAACTTTCAGATTTTAAGTTTACTATGAAAATTCTAACATGATTATATTTTCTATAATAAACTTTGTATAATTCTTGTACAAAAAATAATATTTAATTTTATAAAAATATTTACCAACTTTAATATTTCACAAGCATAACAACATTACTAATATCTCATAGTATTTTTAGCCAAACATGCTTAATTTAACAAATGATTAGTAAATTAAACATAGTATTCAGAACAACAGATAAATTTATTTTGAAAATAAAAGAATACATTTAAATTATGCCTCAAGTGTACCCTTTCATGTATAGAAATTCAGTATCGTTCATGTATCTAGAAAATCTACAAATTGCAATATTGTTTATTGAATTGAAAGAAAACTACTACATAAAATGAACTATGTTCAATTCTCAAAATTAAGAGAAAAACTTTGCAAAACCATAAAAATTAAGAAACTAGAAAGGAAAGAAACTAAAAGTTAAGGGACCAGGAATAATTTTTGCAATGAAGTATGGGTATTTATATAGGGTATAAAACGTGGAAAAATAAAGAAAAAAAATGGATCAGAGGATAAGGTACCACAACATGCATTTCTTTTCATCAAGGAATAAGCCAATCTGTATGCATTTTTTGAATCATGATCTAAATCCCTCACGCTATAGCACACAAAAATCCTCGTTGCGGCACACGTACGATGTACTTTTAGAAACTCCTTTTATTTTACACCCATTTCATTGGTTAGAATATATGTAAGGTTTATATATGTTAGTCTTTTATGCTTCATGGTTGCAATGAAGTTCTTTCAAGTACTATTTTTCAAGTATTGATCACTTGATTCATTTTGAAACTAAAAAGACCTAAAAACAACAAAACATACATGTGATTCTAAAAAAGATAAATTCTCTAAAAAGATGGTAAAATTATGTAAATATAAATTTATTTTAACATTTAAAGTGCATCCAATCAAGTTATATTTAGTGTTTTTAAACACTTATCACAACCCCAAACAAGCTTCTTAGCTTGTCTCTAACAACGAAAATGAAAAACTAAAAACAAAAACTAAATATATTTAAATCATCCTAGATCATTTCTGTAGATTAATACAGTTACTTTTAACATATGAAACAAACCTTTAAACCCATAGGTTGTCCTAATGGATGAGTTTAATTCACGTGCAGCCTTTTAGTGATGATACACACAAACATCAAAATAAAATTTAAAAATTTAAAAACAAATAAATAACAAAGTAAAAATAAAATAGCAAAACTTCTCATGCTTTTAATCTTTTCTAAGTTCACAATTAAAATTCAAAGGATAAAGTAATTTTAACATCGTAAACATTCATAATTTATTGTAATAATTAGTTGAAAATTATATTCATATCCATATAAAAAATGCATTAATATTAATTCGTCAAATTTTAGTGTTTGGAACCCGAATTCACTTTGACTTTAATCTCACAAGTCATACTTTCAATAACACTGATCCTGTGAGTTCAAACACTCATTCAAAGATATATACGAAAAGAGTTTATGTAAAGAAATGAACTAATATATGTATAAAGAAGAAAATGCTCAAAATAATGAATAATATTAATCTCATTAAAGAAATCGAATGAAAGGATTTTGTAAAAAAGTCAAATACTATTCTCATGCATCAAATAAATTTTTTAAGTTATATGCCTTTTAGAGATGAAAAAAATGCAATGCTTCTTGGAGATTTATTTCCTATTTTTTATTATTTTAGCCAATTCTCACAACTTTGTAGGATTTTCAAGGTCATAGTATTTAATTTCTACTTGAGTCATTCAATTTAAGTAATAAAAATAAATATATGATACTTTATCATATGTAAAAATCTTAGCATCTAATACTAAAATCTATAGAGATTATTTAACAATTTGAATTGATAAGAAGAGTATTTAAAAGAGTATAAAAATATTATCACTCAAAATGGAAAGATAAAAGCTCAAAATATTCTCACAAAGTAGTCTCTATTATTTGATTCTTAAACACAAATTTTTTATTTATTATAATTTTAACATTTTATCATGAATTATAAATTGTGATAAAAACTAACTAATTATCACATTACTCTATAATATTTTCAAGAAATTCATTTAATTGTGCAAAAAATTAATCATTTATAAAATTAATAAAAAGACATGATAATTTTGCAAAAAATAAAACCTAAAATTTCTAAACTAATAAAAACAAATAAAAGTAAATCAATAAAAATAAATGAAAATGTAAACAATCTAAATTTCTTAAACCAATAAAAAAAAAATAAGAGCAAAAAAATAAAAATAAATGAAAATGTAAACAATATTTGATAAAAAAAATTAAAAAATTGCTCAAATGTATATAAGTGTAACTTTTTTCACATGTAACCTAGAACTTACATTGCTTTCAATGTAACAATTGTAAATTAAAGATAAAGAGTAAAGAGTAGAAAAGTTACCTATTTCCTGAACTTGCTCAAATTTTCATGTGAAAATGCAGGTGCATCCATCATTACAAACATTTTAATCACAGATAGAATATTGTGTACTTCTTACACATCTCAATAAACAGTTATAAATTTAATATTTCTAAATATAATAAACATTGTTAACTAGACAGGAAATAAAATAAAATAAAAAACATGAAACAAAAACAAATATAATATCTGAAAAATAATTAAACTAAAGTTCACAACAATAAATAAAACAAAATACATGAAATAAAAACTTATAAAAAATTTTGAAACAAATTTGGTGCTTAGTCCTCTATGTCATGCGGTCCATGTTCTTCATGATGTTGTTGTGATTGGTTTGGTAGTGTAAAGGTGAAATCATAATGTTGATACTCGGGTATTGCTAAATGGCTTGAATCCATCCCTAGATGGTTAAGTTGTAACCAATTCATTTCATACATTAAACGTTGTGATCCACTTGATCATGATGCTATCTATTTAAAAATGTAGCTTGTTGGGCATTGTAGACTTATTGATATTCTTCTATGTAGATCATTCGTTCACCTAAATGATGCATTTCATCTCTCATAGTCATCCTATATGAAGAAATAGCCATTATATCCCTTTAGGTAATGTTTGTACCAGAAACGAGTTCATCATAATATGTCGTATTTAATAACTCTCCAGGTTGAATTATAACTTCACCTTTTGAGTAAATTAACCCCGTATTTTTACATAAAATAGTGACGAGTTGGAGAAAAAGTAACTCAATTGGTGACTGTTATCAGATAATTTGATCTTATACCAAATTATATTTTCTACATGCATAGATATTTTAGAAGTTATAGCATACAATAATATTGCCATTTCTCTATCCACAGAGCTATAATGTCAAGCGAGTATCATTCTTGAACAAACAAAGTATTTCCACATGTAGGAAACCATATCCAAATACTTAGTTTCAAAGTCCTTAGGTTTCCTATCAACAAAACCCCATTCATCCCCTTCTATTGCTAAGCTTTTTATTATTTTAACATAATTGACATTTTTCAATTAATCCTCGTATTCACCCTCACCAGTACTCATTAACAAATAATGAATGGCCCATATGGAACTAGTACACCCAGTACTTTAGCCATATTATTGACGATGCCATAAACATTTGTATAGAATTCTCGAACAATTGATTCTATAGTAGCATCTGGTTCCTAAACGAACCTTTTCCATCCTATACTACTATCACATCAAAAATTGCCTCAAAATGGGCATTTAGCCCCAAATCAAAGTTTATTCCCCTTTTCATTATAAATCCTTTGTTTACTTCTTTGGCTTTATTAAATTTTATTTTAGTCTCATTATTAAAAAAATTGGCTCTATCATAATCCTTAGAAGTTGATACCCCTTTTCCTTTATCAATTCTACTCCCTTTGTGGTGCAATTTTAAAATTCAACAATATCTAAATCCAAGGATTTCTCACAAATAATCCAATAAAATAACACAACCATAAAATATTTTTCTTACCCCGTTCTTAGAGCTATTTACTCGATCGCAGACATTTTTGGAACACTTCTAACAGAGGGACAAATAGTCAATTTTAAAAGAACTAATTGTCAACCTCTTTCAGATATGAATCTCTCTGATTCAGAAGGGCTCATCATGCTATACTCTCGGGGAAGGAAAAATGTAGGATCTACCAAAGAATTTTTTTGGGTATAGGTTGTACCAAAGACTGAGAAAGAAATCAGGGCCCCACTTAGTCCAAATTAAGGTTTGAAACTCTTATTAATCCAAAAATAATCTCCATAATTCAAAGAATTTAATTAAAGACCTGGAAACTTCCTAAAAACTTAGAAAGTCCAAAAAATATGGAGTCTAGATCACCAGTTTTCAAAATAATTCTTAAGGCACTTAGGAAGGCTAGAAAAATTCCTAAGAACTTAGGAAGTCCAAAAAAGATAGAGTCTAGACCATCCATTTTCAAAAAATAAAAAAATTAAAGACACTTGGGAAGATCAGAAAACTTATTGAGAGTTTAGGAAGTACAGAAAAGATGGAGTCTAAACTGCCTATTTTCAAGAAAACTCCTAAAGAACTTGGAAGACTAGAAAACTTCCTCAGAACTTAAGATGTCAAGAAAAAATGGAGTATAGACCGTCCATTTTCAATAAAATTCTTAAGAAACTTTGGAAGACCAAAAAACTTATTGGGAACTTAGGAAGACCGAAAAAGTGGATTTTGAGAAAAAGTGGATATAGAGAAAAAAAAATGAATTAAGAAAAAGAAAACTTAGAGAAAATGAGTTCAGATGAAAAGATGGATTCAAAAAATAGTGGATTCAAAAAAAGTTAGAGTTAGCAAAAAAATGTTAAGACTTTGGAGATTGAGTAAATTGTGTCGAAGGAACATCACAACACTAACAAGAAGAGACCACTATCCATTGGATCCTACCCTAGGATTTACAAACAATAAGAAATCGTTTACCACGATTATAGTCGATAGGTGATGAGTACTTAAAAAACACTAAAATTACAATGATTTAATGTACTTTACTTGATTAAATAGATTTATATTTATATGATTTTATCATATTTTATATAAATTTGTATTTTTGGAATCACGGGTATTTATATTGTTTTTCAGGTATTTTTGCTTCAAAAATAATTTAAAGACTCGAAGAAAAATATTAGAAGCAATACATCATAATATTAAAAGTGTAGTATTCATTTATTATACAAATAAGTGAGAAAAAATGAGGAAAATAAAAAAAAATGAAAAAAATGGAACTGCCCAACCAACACATGCCTAACTTGTCCTACACGTATATTACCTTGAGTTTGCATGCCCACGCCTTTCTCGCATGGGCCAGCATATCTCACACCTATCTCCCACAAATCCCGCATGCTCCAAAGCATGTTACGCCCATCTAAAACCAATATTTCCGATATTTTCTCACCTTTTTAGTCTTTTTCTCACCTATAAAAGGACATTTTCTCCCAATCTCAAATCACACAATTTCTCAACTCTTCTCTCTCTCTAGAAAGCTTTCTTTGTCTTTTTAGTTTTAAAGTTTTTCTCTTTTTGAGAAGAACTAGTTATGATTTTATAGATTTCTAATTTTTGATTCAATAAATGGAAATACAAATTCGTTTAGAGATTTTCCAGCAACAGAATTAGGATCAAAGTTCTGTAAGGATTCTTTTGAGATATAATTTTAAAATGAATTCGTTACAATTATTTTTTATGTTTTATTCTTATTTGTTATGTTTAATTTATCTATGATTAAATTTAACATAATTGGTTGTTTGTAAATATGATACAATAATAACGTTGTCATGCTTGTGAAATATTAAATAGGTAAAACATCTATATAAAATAAAATTATTTTGTTTTATTCAAGATTTTATATTAAGGATGTTAGAGAGAAATATATTATTTTTCATTACAAACTTAAATCTAATTAGATTTTAAGATTGAATTATCTAGTCTGATTTAGAGTAGTGCTCTTTTATTTGTTGGCACAATTATCCGGTAGTTAGAGTGAAGCTCTATTTCAAAAAAAATTATAAGAACTATTATATAAAAATGTATTGACAACATATTTTCAATAATGGTTTTAAAACTTGAAAGTTAATACTCCGATAATTAAATTCTTAGGTTTAATTTTGACATCTTGAATAAAGTTTAAAATGTCTAATCCCACCAAATGTGGCATTTAAATGGTTCATTTTCAATCTCTTAAAAAATGAACTAATTTAATTAGCTAAATTAATTATCAATCCCACCTATAGGTGTCAATTGATTTTTTTAATTAAGAAAGAATATCTAACTCCACCAAAAGTGATATTCATATAAAAAAGAGAGAATCAGTAAATATTTATTTATATATTTAATAACCTAAATAATACGAGTAAACATAATTAACTTAATTATTATATCCGTAAATACTCCACTGTTGTGAATGATAAAAAAATTGCATAATTATTTATTGAATCATATCTATGTTTATGTTTTTGTTATTAGATTAGAAAACATAAAAATCAAAATATCATGACATGATGTTTAAGATTTAATTTCGTTTCTAAAAGTTTGATTAATAAATTAAAAACCACATATATTCATTCCTTAAATCAACCTTGTGAGTATATTTATCATTTTCTATAAAATGATTCGTATACTTACGAGAGTTTTATAAATATAAAACAAAACTATCCGCAAGATCGATATTGTTAACCTGATGTCAGTCTTGTGCTCGTCAGATGGTTATGTACGAAAATTTTCTCCCACTTAAAACCAAGTAGACAAAAAATAAGTTGTTTTATATATCTTGTCATTATTTAATTGGGAAAAAAATCATAGTAAGTTTTTTTTTATTTGCAAAAATCTACTTTAGTTATGAGGTTTATGGTTCTATATTTCAAATTTTGTTATTTGTAAAAATTTGATATTTTAATGTAAAAATTGATCATTTTAGTAGAATTATAAGTATATATGAGACTTAAAATGTTAATTTTTAAAAATTATGTAATTAAATGTACTTATTTTATACAATAACAAAATTAGTAATATTTAATTTAAAAATTATAAAACTAAAATATATTTAAAAAATAAAACCATATATCTTATTTTTAGTGTATCACTTTACGTGTCATCAATGGATAGTAATTATGTGAAAAAAAGTTTATATTTTATGTAATGAAAATTTATATTTTTAATTATTTTTATTAATGTATTTGTTGTATATTAATAATACATAAAATAATATATTCTTCTTAAAATAATGGAAACTTTTTATATACGATTCATTTATGCCAATTTATTTAATTGGAAGGAATAAATGTAATATAATTTTTTTGGTACGCATAAATGTAATATAATTAAAAATTTGAAAATTCCTTTATTTGGTTTGAGTTTTAGGAGAGAATCAAAACGAACTAGCTAGTTATACTATTTGGTGTAATACTCTACCCATTCATCTGCCTACCAATATATTACGTTGGAATAACCCATAAAATATATATAATATATTTGTTTTAACTATTGTATTTATTTTTATTTTTTCTATCATATTTCTTAATTTAAAACATAATAATTGTTATTTTTCACTTTTACACCCATATACACAATAATTTTTTTCTTTTCAAATTTACCCTCTTTTGATTTTATTATTCAAATTAAACATATTAATAATAATATTTTTAAATTAAATTAAATTTTATTACATAATATTATTCTTATATTTTGATTCCATGAACAAAAAATCACCTTAGTGTGCAATTGTATAATTGGATGTATAGAAAGTAGAATTCTTGTTAAAAGGTAGGCATCTAGGTAACATTTTACTTATTTAATAAATTCATAGTAAAAATAAAAAAATTACTGTTTGTTATCTATTTTATAATTTTATAATTAATGTTTGTTTTTTATATAGAGATAGACACTATTTAATTCAATTTAATTTTTTTTAAATATTTTACCAATCGAATAAATTTATATTTCTTAATAAATCAAATTGGATCAATTAAATCGAAATAATTTAGTCTAATTATGTTTTTAAATTGTATCGTATAAAAATTAGGTTTAAGATATTTAAACGTGTACTTATGATTTTCATCTCGACATAAGAAGAGTTTTTCTCACATCCACAGCTCAACTGTTCGAGATAATCATGGTGATTTTGATTAAACTGTTTTATTAATCCTTAAACACCGAAATTATGAGCAACTATGACCTTCAGAGTCAAACTTTTAACCTTAATTGCTTGAAAAGAAAAGTTAATCACTAGACTGCATTCGTTTTTCATTAATACGTAATTAAATATATATATATAACAATCAAAACGGTAAAATTGGTTTAATTTTTTTACAAATTAATTTCATTTTTCGATTTGATACATATTAATAGTTTATTTGTCCACTCCAACTGCCATATATATTCTTCGTTCATATCTTATCAAACTTAATAAAACGTTTGCCAAATAATCTGTTAAATATAATTTGAAAATTTCTTCTTTTTTTTCTAAAATATTTATTACATCTTCAAAATTTACCATTATAAAATTATCGCATATATATTTTCATTATTAAAAAAATATTAGTCCAAATATTTTATATTAAATATCTTTTAATTATTTAATTTAAATTTTAAATATTTAAATCTATAAATATTAAATTTAATCATTTTAATATTAATAGAGTGTTATATGTAATTTTTAAAAAGATTTAAAAATAAATGATTAGGAAATCTTATTTACATGTTTGTTCTCAAACTACTGAAAACAAGTACATTTTTTATACTTTTTTATATCACACGTTGATTTATTAATTATAAAAATATATAATTGAGTATAAGTTTATGTATTCTTGTATTTCTGCAAATTGTAGAATGGGAGTTTATAAACAAGGTGAAAGTACTAAAAGGGACATAATAATAATAATTAAGATTTTTTTGGCTAAATAATAATAGTAATAATAATTAAGATTTGGAAAAGGGGAATTGGCAAAAGGGGCTTTTTCCTTTCTTGAAAGCCTCGTTAATAAAGAATCAAACACAAATAAGCACGTGAGGGGACCATTTCTCTCAGGCAATACGACACGTGATGGCGGCTAGTAAGTATTGGTGTGACTTGTGAGGTGTAATTGTTTGTATTGGGAGTCAGCCCAGTCACGACCGTTGAAGATTTTGTCATTATTTTAGCGTAAATAATTTATTAATAATAATTGTATTTAATAATAATAATAATACAATTAGTATTAGAAGTAAAGTAAATATTTTATAGATTTTACTATAATAATAAAATGATAGTTTAGTGTTAGTGTTACGAAAAATTGATTATAAAAATAATTGATTATTTTTTATGTTTTTATTTTTATATAATTTTTTAATTTTTTTTATCATAATTTATTTAAATTAAAACAATTATCATCTAATACAGTCAAAAAAATAAAAAAAAATTATTTTATCTATGAGGGATCATTTTTTAATAATAATATGAATAAATTATTACAAAAAATTAATATAAAATTTAAATATTATTTTTATAATAAATATAAAATATTAATAATATTTATTTCTATATATATATATAAGAGTTTTTGGAGTTTTTATAAAATAAATATAATAATATTATAATTATTAAATTAGTTACATTATATTTCTAAATTTTTTAAAATGAATATTTTAATATGTATTTTATAGATTAAATATTAAAAAAAATTATTATTATAAAAAATAAATATTTATATTATTTAACTTTCATAATATTATAAGTATTTAATTTAAAAATTATGCAATAAAATACTTATTTTTTTTATAATAATAAGGTTAATGCTATTTTTATTTAAAAATTATGAAACCTGTCTTTGAATAATTACGAAGTTAATTCGATAAAATTAAATAAGTATTGGATTAACCTACTTCCAAATATATATATATATATATATATATATAGCGGTAGTTTAGTATTTTTGTCTTTGCCGTTATACGAGAAAAAGTTCCAAGTTATCCGTAAATGAGATGATGGAACATTGAAGAGTCCGTGCCAATAATTTTGATTTAACAAAGGACCAATAATGTTGAACCTTGTCACACTTCACTGGTTGTTCTGCTTCTGACTTGTTAGATAAGAATCCTAGCTAGCTACATCCTACATCTTGCAATTCTGTATTTGTGTTTTCGGTAGCATTTTTTACATTTTTGTTTTGTTTTTCTTTATTCTTAATGAGTTTTAGATTTATTTCAAATTTGTCTGCGTCTAGGTGTATTTATCAAATTTAGAGAACACACCTTATTAATTAAGGTTAATAAAAAAAACACTAACATAATAAAAATATATAAGAATTTATTAATTTTATATATAAAAAATTCAAAAGTTCAAAAAATACCAAAAATAAAATACTTGAAAAAAGAGTTAATTTGGTTTTATTCCTTATTAAAATAAGATTAATTTGTTATAACACTTTAAACATCTATACATATTTATCTATTGAAAAATTAGAGATAATTATTTGGTTTTTATCTTTTTATTAAAATTATCTTATATCATGTTTATTTAATTATTCAAAACTTATTGGGCTTGACTAAAGCTTTTATTTACAGAGATTACTCTCTATTTTATGTTAAAAAAATCAAGTATATTTTTTATATTTTATGTAGTTATTATCATAAATACTATAATTTAAATGAATAAAACTCAAACTAACTTGACAAAATAATGATAAAAGAAACTAAAATATATATTAAATAAAATATTAAAGCAAAAAAATAAGAACATTAGAAATTTAACGAGGTTTCAATATAAATGTTAAATATGTCATCAAGTGTTGTTGATCACTTCCATTATCTTCAAATTAAATGGATTCCAAAAAATTATAATTAATTGGGCAAGACTAAGCTAATCAATTACTCATACAAAATAGAAGAAGAGATACAATTTTTTTGGAAAGTTTCAAAATTGAAGAGGGGAGTTGTATTTATAGCCTAAAATATAACACCCATCATGGTTTCTAAATCATGTGAGATTTTTTTTACATTGCTCACTAAGGAGTCATACAACAAATCTCCACCTTAACAATTTATTGATTTTCAAACGAGTTCTTCAATCTCTAGATCAATGATACTAGTGTCAACTCAAATATGCAGGATCTTAATCAAGTTCAAAAAATATTTGAACTTGATCACTATCACTATCACTACCTTGGTCATCATATTTATGAGATTCTCTGTAGTGTTGATCTTCTAAACTAATACTCCATCTTCTTCAATAATCTCTCACATAAAAATGGTAACGAACGTTAATGTGTTTTGTATGTGCATGGTAGACTTGGTTCTTTACTAAATGAATAGCACTCTAACTATTAGAAAACACCTTAATATGCTTCTAACCAATTCCTAAGTCTTCAAGCAAACCTCGTAACGAAATAGCTTCCTTCACAATCTCTATAACTGTCATATACTCTGTCTCTGTAGTAGACAAAACAACTGTGGAATACAAGGTAGACTTCCAATTGATTAGTGCTTTAGTAAGAGTAAACACATAGCCAGTAGTTGACCGATGCTTATCAAAATCTCCTACATAGTCAAAATCACAATATCCAACTGCACATTGACCAAACATCTACAATATTTAGAATGTATCATATAATCTATTTCACAGCTAATCAATGTTCTTTACTAGGATCATGCATGTACTTATTTATAGCTCTAACTACACGTGAAATGTTAAGTCTCATACACACTATTGCATCCATCAAGCTACCAACCGCATTAGCATAAGGAACCTTACAAAAGACCAAGACCCATATTTTGAAAAAGAATGTTAAGAATAATGTCTCACATTAATTAAATACAAAACCAGGGTAGAATTTATAAAGATTTTGAATGTTTTCGTACCTTGAATTAATCTTTTAAAATTAAAAAAATTATATTTTTTTATGCTTTTTAACATCTAGTACTATTATTTGATCCCTCTCTCTTACTTTTTATTTATTTTTTCCTTCTAAACTTACTTTGCACTTTTCATTTCCGAAAGTATGCCAACTTTTTTTAATTTGTTTTATATTTATGATTTAAATTTTGAATATCTCATAAGCTATTGTAATTGATATATAAACTCATTATTTTATTAGTGTACAAATATTTTAGGAAATAGGAAATAAATTATATATATGTGTTATTTTTTATCATTTTATTTTCAATTTTAATAATAAAATATTATATGATTATTCAAAAAATGACTAAATTATCCTTATTTTACTATGTTAGTGACTTATATATTCATTGTGAAAATAATATGATTAAAGTGTCCTATTGACACAATTAAAGTGAAACTAAATTATTTAATCTAATAATAAAAAGTGATTAAATTATCTTTATTTTAATATGTTAGTGACTTATATATTTATTGTGAAAATAATATGATTAAAGTGTCCTATTGACACAATTAAAGTGAAACTAAATTATTTAATCTAATAATATTGAATAGAGTTCAATATTAAATGAGTTCAAGTGATTATAGTTCAACTTAAACAATGTACAACTACTAATATAAGAGTGAGTAAATAATTTAATCAATTAACTTAATTTTAAAATTTTGATTTGATTAGATTTGTTAGAATTAGACTGAATTGGATGGAAAATTTTATAATTAAAAGAGATTTGGATTGAAAAATATATAATCCATTCAAATTAACAAATTTTATAATCTATTTTATACTATTTGAATCAAATTACTATTAAATTATAAATGAATGCATATTTTATTTTATAATGTGTTATTTTTAAATATTATACATACCATAATTATATTAGATTACTATTTTAACTTAAAAATAAATATAAATATTTATAATAATATAATAATTACATTGACCTACTTCTTATTCTTTTGATTTTCTTCGTTGTAACTATAAATAATAAATTTTGTTACAAATACATAAATTTAAAATTAAAATATTATTTATGTTGCATTTTATATGTGATAATAATTCATACATAAATTTTAATATTAATTTGACTTATATATTAGTTTTGATTCTAATTAATTCATATGGGTTACTTATAATTAGAATTGAAAATCTTCAATTCTAATTCAAATTAAATCAAATACAAATGGATAAAAAATAATTAATTTTGATGATTTGTTCACACTTACCTAACATACCATGTGTAATAATGAGCTAAGTATTTTATAAGATGTCTTATTATTTTTATTATAAGTTTTAAAATGTGTTATTTTTATTTTTTTTAAATAAAAATTAATTTAAATAAAGAAATAAAGTGGGAGGGGGTTATAACGAAGATGCTTTAGGGCACTAAGAATAATATTTAAGATAGAAGCTCACCAGTTGATTTTCCCTGAGATACAATACATGATTCTCATACAATGACTCGCAAAGGCTCTTAATACTTAAAAAATGATCGAAACATAAAATACTTTATTACAAAAATATTAAAATTAAGTAGACTTCTTTGAACAACCATGTTTAGAAAAACAAAAAATATATTTAAAAAAAGAATATAAAACTAATTAAATAAAGTAATAAAATACCAATAAATGATTCTTCATCATAACAAATGACCAACACCAAGCAAATTTAGATTCTAGAGGTTCTGTTAGTATATAGCATCAATGATAACTGTATATAGATTAATATAATTTAATCTCTAAGATTGAATCAAAATTATTTGCCACTATGCACAACTATAGGGCAAATTTTTTCGAAACTTGACGTAATTTTTTGGAAATAAACAGAAATTAAAAAAAAAAAGGAAAAAAATCTTCAAAAATGTAAGGCATGAATGAATTTTTATTTTATTTTTAAGATGTATTTAATAATTAGTAAATAGAGTCAATTTGAATGAAAATGAACATGAATTAGATAGATGAGGAAATAGAGTAAAAACTCAATTATTTTCTTTGTGTTTACTAAAAAATGTAAGGAATTAGAATAAAAATATTAATTTACTTAGATGTTATTTTAAAAATAATAATAAAAATATAAAATTAAAAAATATTAAAATAATGAAAGAAACAATCAATTAGAATGACTCTAAATTTATGAGTATCTTATTCACTTTTTAACCTTATTTTTAGGAAATAAAAAAGGGTATTAGAAGCATACTGATCAATTATGTTTGAATATTAGATTTGTATAAAAGATAATAAAAAAATACGAATAATAAAAAAAAGAACAATATATTATAGTTGATTACTATATGAGGAGAAACTTTATTAAAAAAGATTAAATTTTTTTGAACATTAATTTCCTCTTAATTATATTTTGTGTCTAAAGTTTCTCTTATTTTTAACCTCTCGTGTTATCTTCGTAAATTTTTCTATGCAAATATGTAATCCAAACGTACCTTATTCACACTAGTCTAATTAATAAACATGAATTTATTTATTATGGACATGGTTGTTATAATTTGATTGTATAATTTTTATATAATTATACGTTTGATAGTAAAATAAAATAATATTATACTTAATAAAAATTATATGATTATATAGAAATTTAATACTAGTAGTTAAAGCGAGTTTAAATTATATCAATATTTTATTTAACTTGTTTAAAATTTTAATTTTAAAAGTATGTCTCTTGATTTTTTCATATTAAATTTAAATTAATTTTTTTTATTTTTTAAATGTAAGAAAAATATAAAATAAATTATCTATTGATTTAAATAAATTTTTGTAATAAAATTATTTTGATAGGTAAAAAAAATACATAAAATAAATTAAAAACTATTTTAAATATAAATTATTTTACTAAAATATTTATTATAAATTTTATTGATTATATTATACAAATTATCTATAAAATAATAATAATATAATTTATCAATATAATTATATTTAACCTATTTAATAACTTACATCAAATATGATAATATCTATAAAAATAATAAAAATAAAAATAAATTTATAAATATATTATTAAATTATTATGTTTATTTTCAAACTATCACCAAATTAAAAATTATATAATTTATGATATCAAACTAAAAAAAGTTCCAACAAGTTGGCAGTTCTCAATGTGCGTAGCTAAAAATAAAAAGAGGTAAACTTATAATACTGTTGAACTATTTGATTTTTTATGGACGTACAACTAAACTAAATTTTATTCTAAATGTACCGTCCTACCCTTCATTTTTTTAAAATTTACAATGAATCTTTAGCAAAATATTAGGATATTACTAAAAAAGATAGTATTATGATCTAATAGAATGGTACTTTTAAATTTTTTTGATAATTTGATTGGTTATATTACACTTATTATTTTATTTGTATTATACTTATATTACACTTGTTACAACCCTATAAATATGATTTTCTATATAAATTTTAAAACACATTAATATAATAAAGTCTACATAATTGATAAGATGAATGTGTGTATTCAGGAGGAGGTTTCATATAAACTTTCTCGGGTTATGTCTCCATTGATAAAAACATTTTTGACATCCAATGGAGACATAACTAAAGAAGTTTATATGAAACTTCCCCTTGGATAAACTTATTCATCTCATTAAGTATGCATATTTCGTTGTATTGATGTGCTTTAGAATGTACATAAAGAACTTTATTTATAGGATTGTAATACGTGTAGTATAAATATAGTATAAGTGAAATAGTAAACGTAATACAAGTGAAATAAAAGTATAGTACAAGTGAAATAGTAGAAGTGTATTACAAGTGAAATAATAGAAGTGTATTACAAGTGAAATAATGGAAGTGTACTACAAGTAAAATAATATAAATGTAATATAAATGAATTACAATATAAAATATAACTTAACATAATATAATAATATTTTTTTTATAAGTTTATCTCTTTTTATTATTATTTTTAATGGCACATAAAACGAAAAATTTACTGAATAATATAAATGAAATTTTAATTTAATTGTAGATTCGAAAAACAAATGAAATTTTAATTTAATTGTAGATTTGAAAAACATACAGCACGTCGGTGATATATATATAATAATAAAAAATAAAATATATTTTTTATTTTATAAAATCATTATAAAAATAATATCAAATTTTATTATTTTTATAATATTAAATTTTATAAATATTATAAAAATATGACCAAATATTTTTTCTGTATATTTTTATGTTGATATATTTTTATAAAATTTAATGATATAAAAATAATAAAAAATTTAATAATTACATAATATAATAATATAAAAATAATAAATTAACTATAATTATTTTTATCCGAATCTAAAAAATATATATTTACTATTATTATAATAATAAAGTATAGTCTCGTTATCTCATCAAAATCGTATATCGTATATCCTATATCGTATATCGTATATCCCAGACCAGGAGGATTCACACTCCATTCACAAACAGTGAAAGAAAAGGGCAAACCAAGACAAAGAAACAAGAACAGCACCTACAACAAACGAGCAGAGGCCAAACGCAGACTAGTCTGAACTATGTAACTCTTCTCAGCCTTTTTCTCTGTCTCAAAGTTTGGTTTTTTTGTATAGAGAAAATAGAGAAGCAAACTACTGAGAAAGCAAAAGAGTAACACCAAAACAGCCCAATCTTGTATACCCATAACGAGAAGAAGAAAGAAATGGGTATATTACATGATGATGTGGTGATCATCAAGGAGTCTGATAAAGAAGGAGAACCAACCGTGATTACAATTAATTGCCCCGACAAGATCGGCTTGGGTTGTGATTTGTGTCGCATCATTCTTTTCTTTGGTCTTAGCATTGTCAGAGGAGGTCAGTCAAAATTGTTTGTGTTGTTGAGGCTGAGTACGGTTATGTTCTGCTTGCTTGCTAAGAATACATGGGAAAAATTGATAAATTGTGATTTTGTGGTTTGAGTTTCTAGTTTTGTTCTTTCTTTCTTTAAAGAAGAAAACTCTATTTTTACCTTTTCATTTCAGAAAACAAATTGTGATTAGGGTCATTGGAATTTTTCTTTATCACTTTCCTTTACTTCTTAGTTCAGTGTGAGAGAGTGATGGGTATGCTAGTTTGCTTGATTTTGCTTTGAGCATGGGCATTGAAGTTTATGCACATGAATTTGAAACAAGTGATGAGTGTTCAAATTTTTCTATAATATTGTGAAATAGGTATTGGGTGATTGGGATTTCAACTGATTTTTATTAATTATGTTCTGTAGATGTATCAACTGATGGAAAATGGTGTTACATAGTGCTCTGGGTGATTGGTAATTCAGAGACCAAGTGGGATTTGTTGAAGAAAAGGCTATCTGGAGTCTGCCCTTCTTGTTCTTCAGCTGCTTTCTATTATCCATCTGAACTGCAACCACCGAAAGATCCTGATGTTTTTCTTCTGACTTTCTGTTGTTATGACAGAAGAGGGCTTTTACATGGTACCACTGTTTCCATTGATTTCATATTATCTGTGTAGATGCTTAGTTAGAGTAGAAATTTGAATGCGCAATTTTGCTTTCGAATAAACAATTCGTGGGTATTGTTACTGGTGTTCTTGATTAGCCTTTTTAACTTCTTTTCTATTACCATCTTCAAAGTTGAATATGGTAATCTGACTTGGCGTTGCCGCAATGCTCCTTTTTTTTAATTGTTCTACTTGTAAACTTATCTACTTTATCTTCGGAAAACAACATTGATAACCCTTCTTATATCCAATTAATTTATTTTATTATAAAGAGAAAGCTCAACCCAAACATTTCACATTGAACTCCAGCCAATTGAATGTTATTTAAATTGAATTTTGGCCAATTAAATCCGTTCAATGTTATTTGGGAGTTATTTTTATTGTTGTAAGTTTTAAGGTTATTAATTGAAGTATTTCCCTTTATCTCTTTTGCAACTTTCATGTGATTGTTGACCGGATGTTTGGGAGCAGAAATTTGCTCTTGTACTTAGTTGGATTGTATTTTTTACTTATAGGGGTTTTCCTTTTTTTTCTTTCTTTCTTATATGGGCAGATGTGACAAAGGTTCTTTGTGAGCTTGAACTAACTATAATGAAAGTTAAGGTCTCAACTACACCAGATGGAAAAGTGATGGATATGTTTTTCATCACAGATACCAGGTCGTACTTTTTTCATTTGTCTTGAACAATTATTTGAGTGATTTTCTAGCTTTTGCTAGTTCATTTAGTGTGATTGTGTCTGTTTTTCATTAAACATTCGCAGAAATTTTCTGGTAAAAGTGTCACAATTTGTCTTGTTCTGTTGCTTCATAATATACTGACTCTGTGTCTTTCCAGGGAGCTTCTACATACAAGCAAGAGAAGGGATGAAACATATGAGTACTTAAAAGCTGCTATGGGGGAGGCCATGATAAGTTGCAACATTGAAAAGGTGGGTCAAGAAATTACAGCTTGTTCACAGTCATCTCTATTTCTTCCATCAGCAATCACTGAGGAAACATTTGAATCAACGATTCCTGATGAACTCTCAAGTGGATCACTCAACTTCAGTAGTGTTCCCATCACGATAGATAACTTGTTGAGTCCTTCGCACACGCTTGTGCAAATTATCTGCTCTGACCACAAAGGTCTTCTTTATGACATAATGAGAACTCTCAAGGATTATAGTATTCAGGTTAGTGCATTAAGAATTCCGGAATTGAATATCATAAATATTTTGAAAAAAATAATTCGATCCTATTGTGTACTGTGCATCAAAATTAGTTACCTCATTGTTTTTTAAGAAAATTATCTGTTCTAATGGTTCTTATCTTTGACAGATTTCCTGCTTTATAAATTTGGATAATTTAGGTTCTATCATCTATGTTAGTTTACTGCTACCACCTTCTCTTTGAAAGGAACATTTCTGTTTGATGATACATTATACTAATGGATATTATATTAACAGAAGCTCCCATTAACTTTTCTACGATATTTAGTCACGCGAATATGATATTTAAACATTATCATGGTCCAGGTTTCTTATGGACGTTTCTCAACAAAACCAAGAAGAAAGTGTGAAATTGACCTCTTCATCATGCAAACCGATGGAAAGAAGATTATTGATTATAGCAAGCAGAAAGCATTGACATCTCAATTGCAACTGGAATTGCTTCGTCCACTCAGAGTAGCTGTTGTTAGCCGTGGTCCGGACACAGAACTGCTGGTTGCAAACCCTGTAGAATTATCTGGCAATGGCCGGCCTCTTGTTTTTTATGACATCACCCGTGCTTTCAAGAAACTTGAAACTGGTGTTTTTTCGGTAATTACTGTCTACTTTGAGTGGATTTCAAATTTGTGTTGCACTTGAACCTGATTAAGTTACCCTTGCTGTATAAAGAGTTAAAGACTACAGGTTTTAGGAACAATATCATTCTTTTCGGGAGAATGACATCCTATTCCCCATATCAAAAAGTCAAATAATTTGTGAAAACCGCAAGGCTCGTCATAAATTATATTTTTTAATGGATAATATTTATTTCTTTTAAACTATGTAATTGATAATAAGAATATAAGATCTAAGGTTTTTAGTAAAAGATCCTCCATCTGTAAGTAACAACTGTTGTATAATCTAGATTAGTAATGTATGACTATGATCCAATGCTAACAAAGTTTGTAGGGATTGAGCTGAGGAAACCTATTGAATGATTTTTTTTTTTGGGTTTATTTATTGTTCAATTTTTACTGATACATTCAAACATATTTTGGTTATTGATTTTACAGGCTGAGATAGGGAGGCATATCATTGGAGATCGAGAATGGGAAGTCTACAGAGTCCTGCTAGATGAAAGAGATGGTTTGTCTGTTCCAAGAAGCATAATTGAGGTACAAGTTTGGAAGATGTTGATGGGTTGGGAGTGATAATAGTTGCAAATACGAGCTGTCTTGTGCGGTCCATGTACAGTATACTTATCTCTCTTATTGTATCTGTTACGTATAAATGATCAATGCTGGTGTGATCGTAAAGGGTCAAGCTATTCTCCACACCCTACTTTTTCATGCTAAATGTGTGTAAAAATGAGGTAAAGCAGCATGATGATAAGAAAGAGCAAGTTCTCATGGTACTTTGTATAGGTAAATAGCGTTAAAGAGGTAGTTATATTGACATTTCCTTAGTGTTCTGTTTCTATTACTGTTAAAATCTTTTCTACAAATGGCTCCCTATGGGTGTTCAATAGCACGTCGTTGAACCTTTTTTTTTTGGTTATATCTCTTCTGCATGTGTGTGAAATGTGGAACAAAAATGTTTGTTAGTCACAAGAATTAAGTATGGAAATTATACTATTAGCCCTCCATTCTCTATAAAAAAAGGTTTGAAAGTAAGTTACTAAATTGCAAATCAATAGTACAAAGTTTTTAGGAATTTTTGGTTGAGTCGTTGAACTAATTTCATTGCCTGTACTTCCACCACTCTAGGTTGCCAAAATATGAATTTTTAGTGGTTTACTTGGTAGTTTGGTGGTAAAGTTTTTTTTTTTTTTTTGTGTTACAGGTTCGAATTATACTATGTATCGTTTTTGTTAATAAAAAAAAAAAAATTCATGGTGTGTACTTGTTCTTTCTATGCTCCTATATTGTTCATGATACTTCCCACCTTTTATCTTGATAACAAAACAAGGTGATTTAGTTTTAAAAACTCATAATTAGATTTTGTACTGGCTTGACATTCATAAATCAAGGTGATCCTTTTGTTTGGAAGATATTTTGCATGATATTTATAGGGCTTCTACAGATCATCATCATGATATTTTGCATTTGATGGTATAAATCAAGATATGCAATGAAACCAAAGACCCAATCACGGAAATGGAATAATAGAAATATAGAGTGAGAAAGCGAAAAAGGTATGCAACAACAACAATATAATTTTCTGATTATATCAATTGAAAGATTCCACAAACATGTGAATGTTACGAAGTGTAGGTCTAGACCATGTTTGTCGAACCGAACCTAATTAATGGGATAGGGTAGTTTTGTCCGAAAACTGTGTTAGTTACATTTTTACCTCCAGTACAGAGAATCCTGGTCCCCATTCAAATTAACCTAAATGCCTACAAATATTAACCAGATGTTGTCCCCTACAGTATACAATCATCTTCTTGTTCGAGTCTAATTTTCTCAGAAACCATTTATGGAGTCCTTTCTTTCTTTCTTTTTGTCGCAATTGTTTTCAAAATGGGTCTTTATAAAATTCTTTGTTTTCCCTTCTTCTGTCTAGAAAATTTATGCACTTCTTCTTTATGATGCCTTATCTTTCACATTCATGATATATGCTTATGTATAATTTTTCTGCAACAATATTTCAATTTAATATGTAGGTGCCTTGTGTCATTGACTTGTCATTTTGGGTTCCATTAATTTAGTTTTGTTAGGCTTCTTTTTTATTTTTGGACTAATATAATACTACACGACACGACACAGTACAATACTATCCAATTATGTTAATCCTGTCCAATATAGCATAGCAAAACCAAACGAGCCCTTTGAGTTTAAAGCTTCCAATATATATGAAATTTGTGTAAGATGCCAGCAAGTACAGCATTAAATGCAATTTCAGCAAATATCACATAAATGAGTGTTCCTATTCTTTCCGAGTGCCACGGTTATAGAGCATGTTCTTCTATGCAGTGTACCTACAATTTAAGATCAAATATAAGATATTGAACAAAATAAAAAAATTTCTAGGAGGAATATCATATATATTCTAATCTATATTCTTCCTTACGAAAGAAATATGAAACAATAAAGGAGAGAAAAAACATTATTTGCAAATGGAAGCTAATATATCAAGTGGCACTTGTTTTGATTTATATGGACCGACTAAATATTTGCAAAATGGCCAGCTTGAACCGAGCTTTTCATGCAGCTTTTCCTGTAGATTTCGTATGGCAGTCGAGTGGTAGGTGAGAGGATTGTTTTTAACAATATAGGAAAGAGAGATATTTATGCCATGCTATGATACCATGAGCAAAATAATGTAAAAAGAGAAAAAAATTTCTCTTTATGTATCTTATTCAATTACAATAGTACAAGGAATATCATATATATTTTAATCTATATTCTTACGACTGAAAGAAATATGAAACAATAAAGTAAAAAAAAAACATCATAAAGCCATGCAATATAATCAATTTACGTTAATATCACAAGAGGTTTTTCAAACCAGAGGATATCTTTTTTTACTTTAAATATTTATGACTTCTAATTTTCTTGATTTTCATCCACATTCAGATAATAAATTTCATAAACAGGTTTCTTTTGATAGCGTATGTTTTTAAAGTAAAATTCATCTTTTGTTTTTTCTTTCCCATTCACTCGGATCTCTTTGGTTTTATCGATTTTGTTCGGATCCTCTTTTTCTTCCGAAAAAAAAGGAAGGAGAAGGATCTTCTTCTTCAGACATTAACACATGTCATCAAGAATATCTCCAATTATGAGAATCAATAAAATGAGTTCTATTTTAGAGTAAGAAAATAAAGTATTTTATGACTTTAATTTACGTAATTGAAAAGGTCGAATTTCATAATATATCAGATATTGTATACCAAATCATTTCTAATGACATAAGATGCTAATTCCAAACTTACAAAAGATTTGTGAGGGGTATCATAGTACCATCCATTAAAAATGCTGCTAAGATGCCCTGTGCTCCAAGCACAAACACATTGCATTCATTCCTATCCATTCTAGGAACATGAATATCTTCCTAAACCCGCAAACATCTATCTGTTTCTAAATATTACCAACAACAATCAAATTGTTCTTAATTAGAGATATTTAACTGTTTTGTGATTCTCTTTTACTGATAAAATTACCATTAATTAGAAAGCAGAGAAGACTATTCCAGCTGCCTTTGCTGTGAAACATACATAGCTGAAGCTGTATGGTTGTTTGTTGATGGGAAAAGCTACAAGACATTAATTAAGCTAATTAATCAGAAAAATTAGAATTTTCAGAAATTATTAATTGATGTTTGTATATAAAAATCTTTAATTTTAAGCTTATTTAGCTAATCATCAGTAGAATGAAGAATGATGCTTATGATTAGTAAACCAAAACCCATTGAGACCCATTGCTTATGTCTCTCTTAGTGACCCTGTAACATATATTCATAATATCAGTCAAAACACAGCATGAACTTCAAATTAAAATTATTAACTTATAATGTAGAGTTAATTGTAATTCAAATGAAATTAAAACGCGCCCATAATGAATTCTAATGGTACCAAACAGTATAACTGAGATAGAACTGTAAATAGTAAAAACCAATAGTTAATTATCAATTTAATTCTTGGGACCCAAATTTTTTTTATTTTTTATCAATTTAATTCTTGGGACCCAGTATAAGAATGTATGAATAGGATAGTTGTTTAAAAAAAAATACTAACTGACGTTATATTAACCTGTTGATACATTAGTTAATTAAATATATATACCTCAACAGGAACATCGCTTCGAGAACTAACCCATGGTCGGAGTAAATGAAATGGAATCAGAATTGATTCTTTTCATTTTATATATTTAGTTGGACAGTAGAGGACGAAATAGAATCAAATTACTAAAAGAGAAGGAATTATAATTTCTTCTCCCCTCCTTAGTAATCATAATTCCATTCTTATCTAATCTTTTTTTTTTCAATTTTACCCTCACTTAAAATATAACTTTAAATTCAAATCTCAAATTCTAAAACCCAAAATTCCAAAACCCTAAACCCAAAATTTCAAAACCCTAAACCCTAAATCTAAATCCTAAAACCCTAAACCCTAAATCCTAAATCTCTAAACCCTAAACCCCAAATCCCTAAACTCTAAACCTTAAAACATAAATCCCAAAACCCAAAACCCAAAACCCTAAACCCAAATTCCAAATCCTAAAATCCTAAACCCCAAATCCCTAAACCCTAAACCTTAAACCCTAAACCCCAAATCCCCAAATCCCTAAATCCAAAATTCCTAAACCCTAAACCTTAAAACATAAATCCCAAAACCCAAAACCATAAAACATAAATCCCAAAACCCTAAACCCTAAACCCCAAATTCTAAATCCTAAAACCCTAAACCCTAAAACCCTAAACCCCAAATCCCTAAACCCTAAACCTTAAAACATAAATCTCAAAACCCTAAACCCCAAATTCCAAATCCTAAAACCCTAAACCCCAAATCCAAAATTCTAAAACTCTAAATCATTTTTAGAAAAAAAATAATTTAACCCTAAACCTTAACCTACAAATATAACCCTAAACCTTACCTACAAATATAACCCTAAATCCTAAATCCCTAAACCTTACATCCCACATCCCAAACCTCAAAACCCTAAACCCTATTTAGAAAAATAATAATTTCAATAATATATTTCTTTTTAATTAAGTAATAATTATTTAGAAAAATAATGATTTTAATAATATATTTTGTCTGACGAAAAAATAGTAATTAAATGACATTATTTGAACTTTACAACATGTAGGGGTATTAAGGTCATTTACAGCTTTTTTCATTCCATTCTAGTCACAAACCAAACACTGTAATCTTGATTCCGAGCTTGATTCTAGTGGTCAAACCAAACAAAATTGTTTCCTTTTCATTCCATTCTATTCCGATTCCGATTCCGATTCGATTCGATTCCACGAACCAAACGCCACCTAAAGGTGCAACCCTACACATGTCAGCATTATTTATAACTAAATATTAAGACCAATTAAACTAATCCAATATATGCAGTAATATAACAATTATACGCTAAAAAAATGAGTTATTTTTATACGAGATAAATATTTACAATTTATAATTCAACTATAGATGTTATTGGACTTTGAACATAAGACTTCTAGTTTTAATATCATGTTACAAAGTTATTGAGAAACTAATTTTTCTAAAAGTTTAAATTATTAGAAAAAAACCAATAATTATTTTGATACATCTATAATTATGTTATGTCATATTTTACTTAATTGCATTGAAACGTGAATGGTACATAATTGAATTAAAAATCACATTATGAAATATACGTAACTCAATCTATATATATATATATTTTAAAATAACTGTAATCTTGAGCCTACATGGTAATTAATTGAATTAAAAACAACATATAGTAAAATATTCATAACTCAAGCTATATATGAATTAAATCCAGAAGTAATTAGGGAATATGATTAACCTGGAGGCGTCTCCAAACAGGCTGGGATATAAAGATGATTCATACCCCAAACTTGTCTGTCAATATACCCAACTGCATTAATTGCATGCAGGTCCTAAATGTCCTCTCATCACACATTTAACCTAAAATTATTAAATCAGTTAATTAAAAGACATAAAATAACATAAATCTTTATTGATAATCATATGAATGAAAAAGAATAATATACTGTGTATTGTTTTGGTTCTCTGTTGCTGTGTAATACAAAAGTCCAATCTGGAACATACAAGGCAAATGCTGTAATATACTGTGTATTGTTTTGGTTCTCTGCTGCTAAGTAATACAAAAGTCCAATCTGGAACATATAAGGCAAATGCTGTAATCATGTATACAAGAGATGCAACGAACCCTCTAAACTTATAAAGTAAAAAAGAAGCTGAAGAAGTATCCCGGACTACAAAGTTGGTATATTTAGTTCCTTATATTCTAAAAAGTCTTTAAACAAGTGTATAAATTAAAAATAAATAATATTATTTTAATTATTTTTTATTATCAAGTAATTAAAATATGATAAGACTGATTAATAAAGATAAAATTTAGTACGAATATTTTTAAGAATACATGATTGATAAAAATATTCTAATGAAAAATTATTTAAATACATATTTTTATTTTTTAAAAAAATAAAAAAATCAATAAAATATTAAAATAAAAATAATGATAATAACAAATTTTTAAATAAATATTTTGTGAAATTTATTTCATATTAATTATCATCTTAGAGATTAAGTTTTAATCTCGTTTTAATACTTAAAACAATATTTTAATAAAAATATTATTAAAATAATATTATTTATCTAATCTTTTAAATAAAACTAAGAAACTAGAAAATACATTTTTAAATTTGAAGACTAGATGAAGGCTCCTTAATCTAATGAACTTAAATTACCCTTTTATATAAATTATATTATAAAAATGTTTCACAGTACTTTTACTTACCATTGCAAACGGTATGCAATGAAAATAGAGAAGAGTCCAGAGTCAACAGTAGTTGGTCTAAGTTTTGTGGTGAGCGTTTGTATGAGTAAGACCACAAAGTAAACCAATGCTATTCTATAAATATTTTAGATTTCAACCAAGTTTGGCGAATGATTATGCAACTCACTTACTAGTAGGGTTTTATGGTACAAATATAAGATGAACCAATTAATCTTTTCAATAAAGACTAATTGTAGGTTGAGTTATGTGTGTCAAAATTTATTATGGGAAAAACAATTCGGTGGCATATCAGAGATGGATGTTCGATGAAGATATATGATGATCCTTGGATCCCAATAAGTAGCAACACTTTTTGAGATCAATTGGAACACACCAAAATGAGGTGGATTTAGTGACAGACCTATTTAGGGGTAATGTTTATAAACTTGTTTACAAGTCCAAAGAAATCAAAAATAAATTTTAAAATATTTTAGCCCATTTGAAGTCCAGCTTATGAAAGCTTCTATGGTGATGATCTGGATTGATAAGGATATAGCTCATGGTTGGTGGGAAGAAGAAAATCAATGTGTTAGATAAGGAGATAAATATGTGGTTTAGATTTTTTTGGTAGGTTTATATTGTATGACTTAGATTTATTAGTTGTTTATATAAATACCTCTCAATAGCAATATAATAATCAAGTTAAAGAAATCAGAAACAAAAATTTGAGAGTTTCTGAGTGTTTCTGAAAAATTATTCTTGAGTTTTGAGAGTTTTATAATATTTCAACAAAGTGGTATCAGAGTTGTATTTGGAAATATAAATATACATTATTGTATATCAAATCGAAGCTCTCGACGAGACAAATTCGACGTCGCAAGAATCATCCCGATCAGAGTTCGGACGCGCTGCCATGATCCTCCGGAAGGTTCTGCTAAAAGTGAGTTAACTCATCGAGTCAGTCGAGTTGACCGAGCCATGAATCCTGTTGACCGAGCCGCTGACTGAGCCGTAAAGCCGCTTGATCGAGCCGCCGAGACAGTTGACCAAATATTTAGATTTTTCCCCGAAGTTCCTCCTAAGGTTTTTTGATGTTCTGAATCCATCTGTGCGATCAGAATTTACAAATTCTCACTATATTAAGAGTAATGTCAAGTGGAGGTATGTCATCGTTTCAAGTCCCAACACTCAACAACGACAACTATGATAATTGGAGTATCAAGATGAAGGCTCTTTTAGGTGCATTTGATATGTGGGAAGTCATAGAGAAAGGCTTAAGTGAGCCAAATGATGAAGCTACTCTAACGCAAGTGCAAAAAGAATCTTTGAAAGATTTGAGAAAGAGAGACAAGAAAGCTCCTTTTCTTATCTATAAAGCCTTAACTGATGATGGGTTTGAGAAGACTTCAGATGCAACATCTTCCAAAGTAGTGTGGAATAAGATTCAAATTTATTTCAAAGGAGCCGAGAAAGTAAAGAAGGTTCATCTCCAAACACTAAGAGCTGAGTTTGAATCTCTACATATGAAAGCTTTCGAATCTATTCCTGACTATTTTTCGAGAGTCGCAGTTGTTTCTAATCAATTAAAAAGAAATGGTGAGATGTTGGGAAATGTTAGAATAATGGAAAAGATACTTCGTTCATTAGATTCCAAATTTGAACACATCGTCGTGACGATTGAGGAAACAAAAGATTTGGAAGAAATGACCATTGATGAACTCAATGGGTCATTACAAGCATATGAAGAAAAGCATAAGAAGAAGCAAGGGATCACTGAGCAACTCTTCAAGATGCAATTCAAGGATAAGCATGAAAGCCAAGGCAATGATAGAAACTAATATGGCCGAGGTAGAGGTAGAGGTCGTGGATGAGGTGGAAGCCACAGTCGTGGATGAGGTTGAAATTACAACAGCAATTCCAACAACTTTGAGAGAGCAGAAAGCTCAACACAAAGTCGAGGAAGAGGTAATATGAACTCAAGGTATGGAAAATCTCAAGTTCAATGCTATAATTGTTAGAAATTTGGACATTAAGCTTCAGAATGTAGAGCTCCTAATAATAGAGTAGATGAGAAAATCAACTACATAGAGGAGAAGACCGATGAGAAAGAAACTCTTTTCTAGCATAGAAGGAGGGTGATAGTAGTCAACCAAATGCCTGGTATCTTGACAGCGGTGCAAGCAACCATATGTGTGGAAGGAAAGATATGTTCGTGGAACTAGATGAGTTAGTAAGTGGAAATGTCTCATTTGGAGATGATTCATACGTAGCAGTGAAAGGAAAATGTAACATTCTTATTCATTTGAAAGATGGGCAACATCAATTTATTTCCAATATTTACTATGTCCCAAATATGAAAAGTAACATCTTAAGTTTAGGACAACTGTTAGAAAAAAGGTTATGATATTCATATGAAGGATTGTAATCTTTCTATAAAAGATGATAAGAATAACCTCATTGCTAACGTGCCGATGTCAAAGAATAGAATGTTCTTGATCAACATACAAAATGACATTGCAAAGTGTCTGAAATCCTGCTATAAAGATGCATCGTGGCTATGGCATCTTCGATTCGGACATCTCAATTTTGGAGGATTGGAGTTGTTGTCTAAGAAAGAGATGGTGAAAGGACTACCTTGCATTAACCATCCTGATCAACTTTGTGAAGGGTGCCTACTCGGGAAGCAATTCAGAAAAATCTTTCCAAAGGAGTCAGACTCAAGAGCCAAGAAGCCACTCGAGCTAATCCATACTGATGTGTGCGGACCGATCAAGCCTAGTTCTCTCGGTAATAGTAACTGTTTTCTTCTTTTTATTGATGATTTTTCAAGAAAAACTTGGTTATATTTCTTGAAACAGAAATCAGAAGTTTTTGAAGTATTCAAGAGGTTCAAAGCTACAGTGGAGAGAGAAAGCGGTAGAAAAATCAAGCCATGAGATCAGACCGAGGTGGAGAATTGACATCCAAGGAGTTTCAAGAGTTCTATGAAGCAAATGGAATTCATAGATCTTTAACAGTGCCAAGATCCCCCCAACAGAATGGTGTAGCTGAAAGAAAGAACCGAACAATTCTTAATATGGCACGTAGCATGCTCAAAAGCAAGAAACTACCCAAAGAGTTTTGGGTAGAAGAGTAGCATGTGCAATTTACTTGTCAAACTGATCTCCAACAAGAAGTGTATATGGAAAGACACCGCAAGAGGCATGAAGTGGAAGAAAGCCTGGTATTTCCCACCTAAGAGTCTTTGGAAGTATAACCCATGTTCATGTACCAGATGAGAGAAGAACGAAGCTTAATGATAAAAGCGAGAGTTTTATCTTCATCGGTTATGATGCTAATTCAAAGGGCTATAAGTTGTACAACCCACACAATAAGAAGATTGTGATTAGTCGAGATGTGGTATTCGACGAAGAAGGAGAATCAGATTTTAACTCTCATGCAGATAACTTCAATTTCTTTCCTCAGTTTAAAGAAGATGAGTAGACAATGAGGGAGCAATCTATAGAAATTCAACAAGAGCCAATGACTACACCTACTTCACCAATGGCAACCATTCATGAAGATATGTCATCATCTTCGAGTGGAAGTGAAAGAGCTGTAACACGTATACGAAATCTCCAAGATCTTTATGAGGTAATAGAACAACAAGATAGTCTTACCTTATTCTATCTCTTTGCTGATTGTGAATTAGTGAGCTTTTAAGAAGCTGTACAAGAGAAGAAGTGGAAAGATGCGATGAATGAAGAAATCAATGCAATTGAGAAGAACGACACATGGGAACCTTTTTCACTTCCCAAAGGGCATAAGGAAATAGGTGTCAAATGGGTGTACAAGACAAAGAGGAATGCTAAGGGAGAGATTGAAAGGCATAAGGCAAGACTAGTAGCAAAAGGATATAGTCAAAAGGCTAGAATTGACTATGATGAGGTATTTGCTCCTGTTGCTCGATTAGAAACTATAAGACTAATCATTTCTTTAGTAGCTCAAAATAAGTGGAAGATACATCGAATGGATGTAAAATCTTCTTTTCTAAATAGAGTCCTTGAAGAAGAAGTCTACATTAAGCAACCATCAGGTTATGAAGCAAAATGTCACAAATACAAGGTGTTGAAGTTGAAGAAAGCTCTTTATGGGTTAAAGCAAGCACCAAGAGCATGGAATAAACGCATCGACAAGTACTTTCTAGAGAACAACTTCACCAAGTGTCCCTATGAACATTCACTCTATGTCAAGATTGAAGATGACGATATTCTAATCGTTTGTCTATACGTAGATGATCTCATCTTCACTAGAAGTAATCCGAAGCTATTTGAAGATTTTAAGAAGGTGATGACCAGAGAGTTCGAAATGACAGATATCGTGTTAATGGTATACTACCTTGGAATTGAAGTGAAGAAAAAGGAAGAATGCATATTCATCTCTCAAGAAATCTATGCATAAGAGATATTAAAGAAGTTCAAGATGAACGATTGCAAGCCGATCAACACACCAGTGGAATATGCAATCAAACTATCCAAGCATGAAGATGGTGAAAATATGGATCCAACATTTTTCAAAAGTTTAGTTGGAAGTCTATGTTATCTCACGTGCACAAGGCCTGACATCTTGTATGTCGTTGGATTGATTAGCCGTTATATGGAGAAACCGCTAATCACCCATTTCAAAGCTGCAAAAAGAATCCTACGCTATCTAAAATGTACAATTAATTTTAGCTTGTTCTATTCAACTTCTAATGATTATAAGCTTGTTGGATATAGTGATAGCGATTTTGGTGGAGATATAGACGATCGAAAAAGCACTTCCAGATTTGTGTTTTTCATGGGAGATACTACTTTTACATGGATATCGAAAAAGAAACTGATTGTCACCTTGTCTAGCTATGAAGCAAAATATGTAGCAGCTACCTCATGTGTTTGCCATGCAATTTGGCTGAGAAACTTGTTAAAGGAGCTAAGTATGACACAAGAAGAGCCAACCAAAATTTGTGTCGATAACAAGTCAACCATTACCTTACCCAAAAATCATGTTTTCCATGATCGAAGCAAACACATAGATACTTGATATCATTACATTAGGGAATGCATCACAAGAAAGGATGTACAACTCGAGTATGTAAAATCACAAGATCAAATTTTTGACATCTTCACTAAACCGCTCAAGCAAGAAGACTTTGTCAGATTGAGAAATTTGCTCGGCATCATAAAACAAGTTTAAAAGGGAGTGTTGGTTTGTAAACTTGTTTACAAGCCCAAAGAAATTAAAAAAACTTTGAAATATTCTAGCCCATTTGAAGTGCAGCTCATGGAAGCTTCTATGGTGATGATCTGGATTGATAAGGATACAACTCATGGTTGGTAGGAAGAAGAAAATCAATGGGTTAGGTAAGGAGATAAGTGTATGGTTTATATTGTTTTGGTAGGTTTATATTGTATGACTTAGATTTATTAGTTGTTTCTATAAATACCTCTCAGTAGCAATGTAATAATCAAGTTAAAGAAACCAAAAACAAAAAATTGAGAGTTTTTGAATGTTTCTGGAAAATTGTTCTTGATTGTTCTTGAGTTTTGAGAATTTTGATCCATAATATTTCAACAGTAATGGCTACTGAAACATGTCATTAATTACAAATATATTCAATCCAGAAGAAGCTAAAGTCGTTTGTAATATACTTGGAACCTACTAGACAACACGATAAATTAGTTTGGCACTTTATTAATCATGAAATGTATACTGTAAAAAAGGGGATATAGAGTTTCCTTCAAAACTAGTGAGGCACAACGGGATGGGGTTTCATCATCCTTACCTTCGATAATGCAGTGACTGTGGAGGAAATCTTGAGAGTTAAATATAATGGAAAAGTAAAGCATTTTGTCTAACAGGTGGTGAAGGTTGTCCTATTGAGTAATGAATTTTATTAAAACGTAAGCTGATCAAGAACTCGAACTATCCAGTTATGGGTATGGCCATAAGTATATTAATCATGCCTTATGAGAGTGCAGGGTTGCAAAAGATGCTTGATAAAGCTTGATTCTCGTTGTTTTCTATAAAGAACACAATCAAATAGAGGTTGTGGATGTTTTATGAGTAGATTTGGATAAGTTAGCTGTTAAACAATTTGGGCTATTTTTAACAATTTCATGTTGGGAGAATAATGGAATGGTGCATGCATATATTAGGTGGCGCAGTAGTGGGTCAATGAGTATTATGCATATAATCAATTATTTTCACACTTGGAAAATAGGTGGCCTACTCGTTGGGTTGCACCACTCGTAGGTTGTTACAATGTGAACTTTGATGATGCTTGTGTCACTATCTCAAAGTGGAATTGGATTGGGTTGTGTTATCTAGAATCACATTGGGGAAGTTATGTATGGTGCTATCACTAATAGAAAAACATAGATAATGTTGCCAAGAGCAACTGATCTTGGGGCTATTTGATATAGGTTAAAATTTAGCTTAAATATTGATTTTTGGAATATTATACTTGAATCTAATTGTTTGCAAGCAGTTCAAAATGGTGAAAAAGGAATCATGTCTTCTTGCTACCAACGGTGATATATATTAATTGATAAAATGTTTCCTTTTCTTGTTACTTTTTTTAGCAAAATAAATAAAAAATTATAGGCTTAGTTGTGATAATTTTGTAGTTTGGATTAAAGATGAACCTACATGGTTAGTACCGATCCTTGTAAACGATGTAGTTGTTTCATAATTAAATAAAGGGTCTCATTATTGTCAAAACATCAAGCTTAATTAATTAATTGGTGTAGCAATAAATAATTACTTTTCTTTTTTTTCTTTTTAAACATTCGATCTAAACAATAATTAAAAGGGAAAATATAAAAATAAATAACCTTGAGAGACTGCAAGTTCGACATCAAGGCACATGATCCCAAGCCTCGTACCATGCATTTTGTTGTCTAACAAGGTGATATTATTTCCTCGTATTTAACCTATTGTCAATTGGGTTGACTCAAGATAGATTACCATGCATTTTGTTGTCTAACAAGGTAAAATTGTTTTTGTTTATAAAACAATTTTATAACAATTGTGCTTATTTCACAAAAAATCTACTTTCTAAATTCGATTCCTAATAAATTTTTGCATTGAAATCTTAGCCACTTTTGTTTCTCTTTTTCACGAGTTTTTAAGTTCCATTGCAGAGAGATCTTCTACTACAAGATTTATATTCTTATTAATTATTTTGAAAAAAAATATATATTTGTATCGTTATTTACTTATTTACTTATGATAATCAATATTATGTTGATATATGTTAAGTTTGTATTTTTTTATCAATTAGATAAAAGATCTAGATTTATGTGTCAAACATAATAAAGATTATAATATGATATTAATATTTTATTTTATTTTTCTAAAAAATTATCAATATATCAATTGAACTTCGATTGAAAAACCTTATAATAGAACAAAAGATAAAAACTCCAGGTTTTCTTTGTATGTTTATTAGGATTTTTAGTTTTAGTTTAACAATTTTAATTATTGATATATTTATATTGATAATTTCTCATCTAGATTGTACATTTTAATTTTTAAAGAAATTTTATTTTCTAAAAAAATAAAGAATGAAGGGAAGTCCATATTCTAATTAATAAACAATTTTTATAAATTAATTTGTAATTGGATACGAATTTCAAAAACAATTAAACTACAAAGAAAATTACTATTTTATTTATAGCTTTTGAGGAACCATGACCTCCAAATTTTTGAATATTTTATAACTAATAGCCTCCACATTTCATTCAATGTTTTAATTTATTTATGACTTTTGAGAAAATAATGTGATTAGTGGAGAGTATATGTCAAAAGAAAAACTCTCTAAGATAATTAAATGCAACCAAATAAAATAAAAAAAAATTGTAAGAAGTGTTCATACAATAACTAGCTTTCCAATAGTACCTATTGAGTAACACATTTAAATTTTTGGTTAAATCACATAAAAATATTTTTCTTATTTCCTTGTTACTACTTTACTTTATTTATTGTTTTTTCCATGAAATCTAGTAGTTAGAATCCACATTTTTTTCAATAATTGTTATCATAGTTCAAAGTTGTGAAATCCTGGTAAGAAAAATCATGTTGTACAAAAATTACTATTCATTAGATAATATTTGTTACTATTCATAAGGGCATTATTTTGCAACATTGATTTTTTTAATGTTATTATATTTGAGTGAGAGTAATGACAATAGACAAAGAAGAAGTTAAGATTGATAAATTCAATTAGTCAAATTTTAGTTTCTAAAAGAAGTAGATTCAAGATTATCTATATTTGAAGAATATGCACAAACCCCTCACTTGAAAAAACCCAAGGAGTATGACACAAGAAGTTGAGATCTTCTTGATAGGCATGCATTAGAAACAATTTGATTAAAATTGTCTCGCAATGTTTCCTTCAACATCACAAAGGAGACAACAATAATAGTTTTGAGGAAAGCCTTATCAAATATGTACGAAAAATTAACTACCTTAAAAAAAGTAAATTTGATGAGAAGGTTATTAAATTTGAAGATTTTAAAAGGATCGCTAATTACCAATCATCTAAATGAGCTTAGTTCTACTTGAACACAATTGAATTATATAGCCATTAATTTTGATGATGAAATTCAAGTCTTCATTCTATTGTCTTCTCTACCTGAAAGGTTGAATTCTATAGCAATGATGATAAGTAATTCCTCATAGATCTTGAAGATGAATCATGACACTTCTTGTGATTTGATTCTAAGTAATGAAATTTGTCAAAAAGAATCCAATGAGGCATCATATTTTACTTTACATATAGAATCTTGAGGAAGAACATTTGAGATGAGCTATAGTAGAAGTGGAAGTCTAAGTCTAGATAAGCGAGTCCAAATTTAGCAAAGCAAACTTAAGTTGCTAGAATTATGGACAAAAAGGACATCTCAAAAGAGATTGTCAAGAATCGACAAAAAATAACAGTACATATGAAACTGTAAATACTGTTAGGGAAACAATTAATGCTCTTATTTTGAGTGTCAATAATCCAATTACACTAGTGGTGATTTCAAGAAAGTTCATCCATTAAATGATGAGCCCTTGAAGATTTTGGGAAAATGAGATCTTCGAGTGAAGTATCTAAACATGACTGTGGGAAATTTGAAGAATGTGAGACATATTCTAGGTCTAAAAAGGAATTTGATCTTAGTAGGATAGCTTGATTAGGAAGGTTATTCTACAATCTTCATGGATCGCACATGGAAGATAATAAAAGGAGAAATGGTTTTAGTTTATGGAAACAAAGTTGGTACCCTTTATATGATCCCAAATAGTGAAAGCACTATTATAGTTATAGATGAAGATGGATATTAAAATCCATGGAACCAAAGGCTTAGCCATACGAGCGATAAAAGGGATGAATGAACTCTTGTCAAAACATAAATTACTAGATGTGAAGTCAATGAACATTAGCTTATGCAAGGACTGCATCCTTGGTAAATCGAAGACAGTTAGCTTCTTAAAAGATTGAAAGACATGAAGTTTGAAAAGCTAGAGCTAGTTCAAAAATACATATGAGGACCAACTCCAATCAATTCCCCAAAAGGCTCATCGTGTTATGTCACATTCAATGAGATTAAACTAGGAACATATGAGTTTATTTTTGAAAAATAAATCATAAGTTTGTAATGTCTTCAAAAAATGGAAAATCATAATGGAAAATAAGACTAGCTTGAAAGTAAAGTGCATGAGGTATGACAATAAAGAATAGTATACAAATAGAATATTCAAAGACTTTTGTGCAAGTAATGAAATCAAAATGGAGGAAATTGTCTTAGGGATGTCACAACAAAAAGTCATCATAGAGCGTATGAATATAACATTAAATGAATGTGCCAGAAGATTTAGAATACAAGCATGCTTACCTAAATTTTTTGGAGCTGAAGCCATTAATGTAGTAACCCACCTGATCAATTATGGACCCTTTGTTTCTTTGAAAAAAACATAGCCAAAAGAAGTTTGGAGTGCCAAAGAGATAAACCTTTCAGATTTAAAGGTTTTCATTTGTGTTTCATATGTTCATATTGACTTTGCTAAAAGAAGTAAGCTAGACTCAAAGTCCAAGAAATTTATCTTTATTGGATGTAGATTCGATGAATATGGTTTTTGCTTTTGGGATTATAAAAAATGACAATTTAATAGAAGTCGAGATGTTATATTCAATGATAAGGTTGTATACAAGGATAGGTCAACTGTAAAATCTAGTGGCACTATCAGTGATACTCAAAGAAAAGAATACAGTAAGTTATAAGAGATCTCAAAATAGGATGTGCATCATAGGGTTCAAAGCAACCCAAAAAATGAAGTTCCATAATAACTAGTGAACTAAGTTCTATAAGAACTAGAGAATGATCTTTTACTAGAATAATTAGAGAACAAAATTCCATTGAAAGATGCAAAAGTAGAAGTTTCACATCAATAGGAGCTACGCAAAGCTACACTGAGATGCACCACTAGCCATACAAACTAAGACATTGCTACTCTCCATCCCAAAATTTATTATTGCTAACTGACAATGGAGAATAAGATTTTTATGATGAAGTAATGTAGATGAATGATTCAATCAATTGGAAGTCTGCCATGAAAAATGAGATGGACTCACTCATGTTAAATCAAATATAGGAACTAGTTATACTACCAAAAGGCAAAAAGATGCTTAATAACAAATTGGTTTTTAGAGTTAGAAGGGAGCATGACGGGAGAAAGTGATATGATGCTAGATTGGTTATTAAATGTTTTCAACAAAAAGCAAGGATTGACTATACTAAGATTTACTCTCTAGTTGGTGAAGTTAACAACAATCAAGTTGGTATTGAAGTTGTTAGCTGTGGAGAACTTACATCTTGAACAATTAGATATAAAGACATCATTTCTTCATGAAGGAAGAGATAAACATGGAGCAACCACAAAATTTTGAGATAGTAAGTAAAGAGTACTATTTGAAGGCAAATTGTATAGATATTGTAACTTTCAAAATGTACACTTTAGTACACAAATTATTTACTTAAGCAAACATGATACACTAATTTAATTAAAGTCCTATACATATATAAAATATCATAAAAGCTCTATAATTAAAATGTACAAGGGCATTTTTGGAATATAAATAACCCCATCAAAAAATTTTATTTTTGAAAATAATCCTATTAAAATATGTCATGCGATTAGCATATGTTAAAAAAATACAATTGTTAAGATATTTTGTAATTATAAAGAGCTTTATTATAATTAATATACTTATTATTTTTATATAAAAATTTGTATACTTAACTATACTTTTTTGAAAGTTAGAGTGCATGTTATTTTAAATTTTATCAATTTCCTTAATAGAATGACAATTGATTTGATAATGGATGCAAGTTATATATTCGAATCATACCTAATAAAACTTGATTGTTATTATGATTTTTTTAATAATATTATTTTATTAAAACAAAACCATAATTTATAGGTGTAAATGAGGTTTGCTACTTTTTTAGGAACAAAATATTAAAAATATGTAAAGGGATTTGAATGATGATTTGACTAATTTTTAGGAACAAATTATTCATATTCATATAGTTGTTGAAAATGTGAGGAAGTGGCACCCTTTCTTAGACGCATGAAAGACTATGGTCTACGGTGGACTTATGAATATTAAGTTTGATGTGAAAAAAACACTTATGACCTAATGGAGTCGAGTTTCATCTAGGTCATGAAGAATTTGTGCTTTGACAACACATTTTGTAACATCATTTATCAATGCTTTTATTTTATCTCATTTTTTTTGTTTGAATGATTTTTTATCTATTATTCTAGTTGTAAAACTCAATCATCTCTCATTCCATCTTCTACCATCCTTCATCTTCTATCTCCAACAACCATTCTTCACTATGCCATCACTCTTATCGTCTCCTCCGCTTTGTTCACCATTTACCATCATCGTCGTTCACCTTTTAGCCACAAATTTCTTTACCATTCGCCTTCTGCTATCATTTTCTCTACTTTTGTTGTTCGCCTTATACTCTATCTATTGCCGTGACCACCACTTATTCCATCACTAGATTTATAGGTTTCCAAGTTCTAAGTTTAAATATTCAGATCTAGTAGCTTGGTGACTTTTGCTATTTCTACATATATTTGTGTACTGTTTGGAAAGTTTTTTTTTCTCAACCTAATCTACTCCTTCCTTTTGTGAGGTTAGATTTGTTCTAGTTTTTTTATTGTCAAATTTACTGAGAGGTGTTTAGCTAGTTATTTTCATCAATGGAGAAAGATGAAGATGATGATCCAGATCTCTTGGTCTTCAATTCTTGAAAGGGGTTACAGTTCCCTATTTGTTTGGCTTCATTAAGTTTTTGTTTTATCTTTAGCTTTTTTTTATGTTGTTGTGTTACTGGTTTGGTTGGTAGTGTTTAGTGCTTGTTTGAGGTTTTTTGCTTTTATTTTTGATTGATTTTTGGGTTAGATGTTTGTGGGGGGATTGATCTCTTTGTTTGAATCAATTTTGATATCATTTCCTTATATGTCTTGCTAGATAGTAAGAGTAATTTGGGGGATTTATCTCTGGACTTTTGTTCTTCTGTGGCCATTTGTGATGTTACTGGCAAGAGGAATTGAGATTAGGTTTTTGAAACAATCTTATTGATTATAAATTGTTATAGTTGGGTTTTTTTAATGGATTTTTTTTGTTGGGAATTACACAAATTTTCAATAAGCCATATTTATGAAAAAGTAAAATAGATAAAATAACGCATAAATTTGATAACGAAGTTCGGTCAATCTTGCTTACGTCTTCGGACTTGCTACATATCTTTTTACTAAAAAGAAGAAAAATCATACAAGGTGTTTATAACACTCATAACCCAATTAAATCGAACAAAATTGCTCTTAATTTTCTATCACTAAAGCCTTTTTCTCTCAATTAGAATGAACATTTGATGATGAATTCATTACAATTATACATATATTTATAGGGAGATTCACTTCTTAAATTTTAAAGGGTTCCTCGAATTGCTCCTTGATTTGTTCCTTAATTTTCTCCTTGAATTAAGGCCAATTATTCAATAATCTCTCACTTGAAGATTGATTCCGATTTGTCTTCACACCTCAAGCAATGCAAAAGCTTTTCTTGTCTTGTTACTCTAGCAGACCAATTGAAGTTGAGCACAACTTCAGTTTGTCAATAGTAACCACCTTTGTCAACATATCCGTTGGATTTTTGCTTCTTAGAATATTCTCCATTAGTAACACATAATATTCCCATAGAGATATGATGAAGTGATAACGAAGTCCAATATGCTTGGTTCTAGAATGAAATTCTTAATTCTTCGCCAAATGTATTACACTTTGACTATCATTGTGCAGAACATCTGTTTACTAGCTTCAGTCACTACTACATACTCAACCTTTCTAGTGGATAAAGTGACAATCTTCTATATCTGTGACATCCAACTAATAGTTATAGTTCCAACAATAAATATATAGCCAATGGTGCTTCTTTAGTGATCAACTTCACATCCAAAGTTTGCGTCTATATAGCCTTGTACTTTTAACTCTCCTTTACGAAACTACAAACACTTCTCTGCGGTGCCTCATAGATATCTCAAAATCCACTTGACTGCTTCTTAATGAGTTTTCCCTGGATTTGACATAAAACTGCTAACAACTCCTACTGCATGGCCAATGTCTGGTCTCGTATAGACCATCGCGTACATAAAACTTCTAATAGATAAGGCATAAGAAACCTTAGCCATGAATTCTCTTTCTTCCTCTATCTGAACGGACTGATCCTTGGATAAGCGAAAGTGACTAGTCAAGGGTGTGCTAATTGGCTTGGCGTCGCCCATGTTGAATCTCTGCAAAACACGATTGATATACTCTGCCTGAGATAACTGCATCGATGCTCTCTTCTTCTTTCTTGTGATTTACATTCCAAGAATCTTATTTCCTAGACCCAAGTCTTTCTTATCAAACTCCTTTGAGAATTGCTACTTCAAACTTCTAATATCATCCATATTTGAACCTACTACTAACATATCATCAATATAAAGTAATAAAATGATATAATTGGACCTATATATCTTGAAGTAGCAACAGTGGTCGACATTGCACTGTTGGAAACCTTCCTTGTGTATGAAGCAATCAAACTTTTGGTACCATTGTCTTAGGGCTTGTTTCAGACCATACAAACTCTTCTTAAGTCTGCACACCATGTTTTTCTTCCCTCTTTTGAGAAACCTTCTGGCTGGTACATGTATATCTCCTAATCTATGTCTTCGTGAAGAAATGCAGTCTTCACATCCAACTGTTCAAGATGAAGATCTTCAATGGCTACAATATTCAACACTAATATGATAGTATTGAGCTTCACAACGGGAGCAAAAATGTCAGTGTAGTCAACTTCTTCCTTCTGCTGAAATCCTTTGACAATTAGTTGAGCTTTGTATCCCATAGAACCATCATGCTCCTCTTTTACCCTATACACCCATTTGTTGTGAAATGCCTTCTTCCCCATGGGTAGCTCAGTTAGTTCCAGTGTCTGGTTGGAGATGAGAGATTTCATTTCTTCTTTCATAACAAGCTCTTACTTACTAATAACAAATATACAACAATTAACCTTAACAATATTTTAAAAGATATTGATATTATAATAGGAGGAGAAAATCTATATATTCCTAATATATATCGATAGGAAAATGAAATAGATTTTTGATAGGAAATAAATTCTTAAACTTATATCAATTACTTGCTCAATATACAGATAGGATAAGTTTAACAACATTAGAAAGAGAAATAATATACATTTCAAATGTTAGAAATACCAAAAGTGTGTCATCAGAAAAATTTATTGAATAACATATAAAAAATAAAAAACATAGTGAGATGTATCAAAAAAAGAAACCAAATTTAGAAAAGATAACACATCAAGAAAAATTACTAGATGAAAATAATCTAGAATTTAATAATAAGAAAAATCCTTTCTTAAAAGAAATCTAGGTAGATAAGAGGTTATTGGAAATAAGAATAGTACTTAAGATAGAAAGCTCAGAAAATTCTTTAGATTCAAAAATTAATAAACTTGAATACATAACAAGTATATGGTTAAAAGACATTGATAAGGTTATAAGAGTAAAACCAATGTTCTATACTCCAAAAGATCGAGAAGAATTTGATAAAAAAAAGCAAGAACTTTTGGACATAGGAGTAATTGAACCAAGCATGAGTCCATACTCATGTCCAATATTTTTAGTAGAAAAATAAGCAGAGCAAAGACGATAAAAGAAAATAATAGTGATAAATTTTAAATCACCGGATAAAGAAACTATGGATAATAGATACTTTATCCCTAAAAAAAGAGTTGTTAGCCTTAATCAAAAGAAAAAAATATTTTTAGTTTTGATTATAAAAGCAAATTTTGGCAAAACATATTAAATGAAGAATCCAAGCTATTAAGAGCCTTTAGCTATCCATAAGGACAATTCCAATTTACTGCTATACCATTTGAATTAAAGCATATACTATGAATATTTCAAAGATATATGGACAATTTTTTTTAAAGAATACTACCATTTTTGTTGTGTCGATATTAATGATATATTAGTTTTTCTGATAATATTAACCAACATTATCTCGACATATTAAAAACTCTAATAAAATGTTAAAAAGGAACACAATTGTTTAAGAAAAAGACAGTATTAGCCCAACAAAATATAAAATATTTAGGACTTAAAATAGAAGACGAAAAACATCACCTTCAACCTCATGTGCTAAATAATATACAAGGATTTTTCAGTATTGTAAATGATAAAATCGAATTACAATTTTTAGGATATTTGATAAATTTAGAATCATATATTAAGAAATTAGTAGAAATGTGAAATTCGTTACTAGCAAAAGTTAATATTATTATGTCTAGAAATGGATTTATCAAGATACTCAATATATGAAAAAAGTAAAAACAAAATTAAAAAAATTTACTAACACTTCACCATCCAGTATCAAATGACAAAATAATAATAGAAATAGATGCTTCACATGAATATTGAGGAGACATATTAAAAGAAAGAGTAGATGATAGGAATGATTTTTTGTGTAGCTTTACTTCAAGAGCTTTTCAAGGATCTGAACTAAATTACCATAATAATGAAAATGAATATTTAACTGTAAAAAATGCAGTAAAAAAGTATGCAATATATGTAATATCCTCAATATTTATTGTTAGAATAGATAATAATTTTTTTGGATAATTCTATAGAACTAATATTTTAGGAGACTACATATGGAGATAGTGATTCAATCATTAGAAATTTGATGTTGAATATCTAGTAGAAAAAATGAATAATTTAGTAGATGTTTTAACTAGAAAATTATTCCCACTAATAATTTTTATAATTGTAGGAAAGATAGACAATCTTGTCATAGAAATCAAGATCAAAGAATATGAAAGACAAAGAAATGTAAACTCATATCAATAGCTAAATCTTTATGATTTTGCAAGAAAATTAGAAAAAGATCAATTTGAAACTATGAAATTTTTCATAACAGAAAAAGTCTATACATCATGAAGAAAACCAATTACGTGCATCATATTCAACATTACTGAGGGAGCAAATCCAAGATTGTTTACCAATTATTTTGGTTGAAAATATTTACCCTAATAATAATTTAATGGAATTAGTTTATTTTATTGAAAATTTAAAGAAAAAACCATTAAAAATATAGAAAAAATAGTAAAAGCAAATGACTATTCAATAATTTGAGGTTTTTATAGTTCCATAGTGGATTGACATAAAGGAAAACCTATCAATCTTTATTGTTTTATTAAAATAGGAATGTCAATTTTAGCAAAAATTGTAGACCAACCAAGGATTCTACTAGAGTTTGATGAAGAAGTTCTAACTATTAAAGAATAGTAATGTTAAGCCAAATGTATCATGAAATCAGAAAAATAGGAACATCATTTGAAATTAGGATAAATTATTCTGTAACAATGTATTGAGAAAATTCTCAATTATTAAGCATCATTGAACTCCAATGACTTGGACATGACTTAAGGTTCCAAACATGAATTTGGCCAACTGAAAAAAAAGTAAACTAAGAACCACATGTAACTTTACTGTATAAAGGATACAAATGGATCCACATTTCCATATTTGAGAGGAATCATGTCAACAACAAACTTTGAATAAGTAGCTGTAATAATTTTTAAAAGAAAGGAAGATATAAAATAAAATGTAATCTTTGTCCATTCACATATCTTTAAAAAAGTGGAAAGAATAAGATAAGATGTAATCCTTATCTTTACATGTGTTTTTATGTTAGTTATAAAAAATAAGTGCTCTTATATCTATAAAAGGGAACTAGTATTAAAAAGAAGGGTATTACAAGTTCTAACTATAGAACACATAGACCCCATTTTTTCTTAGAAAAATTGTGTATAAACTTATGGAATAAATTAACAAGAAATTAGATTTGTAATAATCTGACTTCTTAATGAATAAAAGTTTCATTTTTACCAACACTAAGTATCTCTCTTATATCTTCAATAGAAGTATAGATCTTGTCATTGATTGAAAGTAGGAAGCCATTGTTTTCATCACGGAGGTTGACCCATATTCATTAAAACAAGATAAGGTTGGACACAATTCTAAATTTTGTTTGTTAAGAATAATATTTATTTGTTCAAAATATTAAAATCAAAAAATTAATTAATATTTATTTGAGTAAAAAATTACTTGATATTAAAACCATAGGAAAGAGAATACATCAATAGATAGAAACTTAACGCGGTTAAGATATGTTAAAACTCTAAGGGATACTTTTCCAAGAAATAAGGAATGCAGTTTGATATGGTCCAAACTTGCTGACTTATTGAAACATACATGTTATTGTCATCAATCATATACCAAACAGATAGAAATATAACTAATTAAGTAAATCTAGAATCAACCTAAATTTCTTTTTAATATTACTTATATTTTAAAAGACACAAAGTGTAAACTGTGCTATTAAAAGCATGTGCACAGCATCATAAGGATTCAACAAAATAAGGTACATATAAAATTAGTGCTCACTAGTAAATTATATCAATAAAAAGTATGAATAAAAATCATTATACCAAATAGCTAACTAGGCAACAAGATTTTAAGTACCCTTTATCAAAACCACAGCCTAAAACATGCCATAATTAATTTCATAGATGTATAAAAATTGAATTATAACTTAAATAAGTTATAAAGATTGAAACTATAATAAACATCAAACCAAAGTCGTTAAAATCAATAAAAACTAAAAAAGCTTTCGTCCTTCACATACATATAACAACCATTCATGTAAACCATCAGTAAAACTAAGTGTTGAAGTCCCACATCGATTAAGCATTGGGTTTCTGTTGCACTTATAAGTCTATGGCAACCCTTCCTCTTTGAGAGCTCTTTTGGAGGGAGTTAGGCCATGAATTTCTTCATGGTATCAGAGCCAGGTGTCTTGGTCGGTACCCGGCCGATTGTAGGGGATGGACCCTGCGTCGGTGTGAGGGGGAGGCGCTCCATATCCCCGGTCGGAAATCGATGTGAGGGGGAGTGTTGAAGTCCCACATCGATTAAGCATTGGGTTTCTGTTGCACTTATAAGTCTATGGCAACCCTTCCTCTTTGAGAGCTCTTTTGGAGGGAGTTAGGCCATGAATTTCTTCACTAAGAAGATTATAAAGAGAACATAAAATTTTATGTTCCGAATAACTGATTGTCCAAGAAAATTGTGAAAGAATTTATCTTAAAATCAAAGAATTTTTTTTCTCGCTAACATGAATCAAAGATATTAGTTAAGCAAATAATAAAAAAGAATACAAGTTGAAAGAAGTTCCTGCATAAATTGAATATATTAAATATCATCATAAAACAATAAATAAATAATATTAGAAAACTCTATTATACCATGATTAGAGAAATGCTTGTCCTTGATTGATGAGAAAATCAGAATGAAATACATTGCAATAGCTAGAGCTACTTGTATACACAAAACAATGAACAACTAACTAACTAACCGACTTGCACTATTGACATACAAAGACATTTATACCCTTGATCTAATAACAGAATTTAACTAACTCCAATAGCCCCTCATAAAATTGGAGTACGAGATAAGACTAATAATTTGGACTTAAAATCCAAAAAGTGTAAAGCACCAAAATGGTTTGTTAACATATCAAGTAGCTGATCTTTAGGCAAGATATATTTAATTTACAACAACCGCTTTATGACATGATCACATAAAAAATGATGATCAAGTTCAATATGTTGAGTCCTCGCATGAAGAGTGGGATTTTGAGTTAAGAACTTGACTCTTAAATTGTCCCAAAGAAGAAGAGGCTTTTCTGAAATGAATACATGTAACTCATAGAGAAGAGAGAGCAACCACAAAATCTCAATGGTGAATGAGGCTAACACACGGTATTCAAACTCGATGGATGATCTAGTTGCAACCTTCTATTTTGAACATTTCAATGAGATCATGTTATCACCAAGAAAAACACAAAAGGCACTTATACTCTACCTTTCATCAGTGCAACCACTTCAATCTGCATTAGTAAGTGTCAGAAGATCCATTGTTGTAGAAGATGTCATAAGAAGACCTTACTTTAAGGTGCCATTGAGGTACCTCAAAATCCTTTTAACTGCTATCCAATAGCAATCCTTTAGCTATGACATAAATTGACATAATCTATTAATATTAAATGAAATTTCAGGTCTTATGACTGTAAGATACTGTAAAGCCCTTACATAACTATGATATTCTATATGATCTTCCAACACAATGCCATCATATTTACTAAGTAGCTTACTAAAACTCATAAGAGTGCCTACATGTTTGCTATCTTGGAAATTGCAGCAAGAGATCAAATCCCTTGCATACTTTTGTTGATAGAGGTGAATAACTTATGGTGAGTGAGACACTTCAATGGAAAGTTACTAAATTGCGAATCAATAGTCCAAGTTTTTAGGAATTTTTGGTTGTTGAGTTGTTGAACCAATTTCATTGTCTATACTTTCACCAATCTCGGTTGTCGAAATATGAATTTTTAATGGTTTACTTAATAGTTTGAGGATAAAACTCATTTTCTCTGCTTGTTATAGGGTTAAACCATTCTAAATATTGTTTAATCTATAATTTTTTTTCATGGTGTGTACTTGTTGATGATACTCGCAACCTTTTATATCGATAAAAAAACAAGGTGATCAAGTTCAAAAAGCTCTCTTCTAAAAGCTACAAAACAAGGTGATCAAGTTTTGAAAAAAAAATTACACTAATCCTAAAAGCTCAAAATAGGGACTTGTGTGTACTATTTTTAGGATTAAAAGATATTTTTTTAGAACTAAAGTATATACTTTTTAAAAAAATTAAAAAAATTAAAGTGTTCAAATCAAAAGCTATAAAATTAATGTGTTCTTTGTTTAAAGTAACCGTACTTCCGGTGCCCTTCTCCATTCAAAAAATTTAATGCACGATATATATAGGAAAAAGTTACATTTCCGAGATTTTGTAGCAGGATCGATCCTATTGTTTGGAAGATATTTTGCATGATATTTGTAGTCATGATATTTTGCATTTGATGCTATAAATCAAGATATGCAACGAAACCAAAAACCCAATCACCCAATAAATAAATAAAATAATAGAAAGAGAGAGTGAGAAAGAGATAAATGGTATACAACAACATCAATATAATTATATGATTATTTCAATTGAAAGATTACATAAACATGTGAATGTTGTAAAGTGTAGGCTTAGAGTTTAAAGCTTCCAATATATACGAAATTTGTGTAAGATGCCAGCAAGAACAGCCCAAAATGCAATTTCAGCAAATATCACATATAGGAGTGTTCCTACCCTTTCTGAGTGCCACACATTTATAAAAACATGTTCTTCTATCCAGTGTACCTACAATTTAAGAATAAATTAATATAAGATAATAACACATGTTATTGAGAATATCTCTCTACATTAGGTACGTTATGATACCTGACGATCCAAATACACGATTAAATAAATGAGTTCCATTTCAGTGTAAGAAAATAAAGTATTTTATGACTTTCACGTAATTGAAAATGTTGAAAATATCATAATATACCCGATATTGTAGACCACATCATTTCTAATGACATAAGATGCTAATTCCAAACTTACCAAAGATTTGTCAGGGGTTTCATAATACCATCCATTAAAAAATGCTGCTAAGATGCCCTGAGCTCCAAGCACAAACACTAGCATTGCATTCATTCCTATCCATTCTAGGAATATGAATATCTTTCTAAACCCCCAAACATCTATCTGTTTGAAAACATTACCAACAACAATCAAATTGTTATTAATTACAGATATATATTTAACTGTTTTCTATTTCGTTTTAACTGATAAAATTACCAGTAAGTAGAAAGCAGAGAAGACTATTCCAGCTGCCTTTGCTGTGAAACATACATAGCTGAAGCTGTATAGTTGTTTGTTGATGGGAATAGCTACAAGACATTAATTAAGCTAATTAATCAGAACAATTTGGATTTTCACAAATTATTAATTGATGTTTGTTGATAAAAATCTCTAATTTTTAAGCTTATTTAACTAACCATCAGTAAAATGAAGAATGATGCCTATTATTAGTAAACCAAAACCCATTGAGACCCATTGCTTAAGTCTCTCTGAGTGACCCTGCAACATATATTCATAATATCAGTCAAAACACACAATGAATTTCAAATCAAAATTATTAACTTGTAATTTAGAGTTAATTGTAACCTTGAAATGAATTAAAACGTGTCCATAATGAATTCCAATGGTACCAGAAAGTATAGCAGAGACAGAACTGTAACAGAAAAAACCAATAACCAATTATCAATTTAATTTCGCCAACAAGTTGTGTTTTAATGGCATGAAGTCCATGTAGTTATTAGAAAATCTGGGGTTCGAAACCCAATATACGAGTGTGTGAGCGCTCTAGTTATTTAAAAAAGAAATTATCAATTTAATTCCTATTTGTTAACTGCCGTTGTATTAACCTGTTGATATATATATTAGTTTATTAGACATATATACCTCAACAAACCTTCTGGTTCAAATGGAGCAAGACACCAACTGCATGGAAGAAAGACTAACATTATTTTTATACATATATAAATATGTTATGACATGTTTTAGTCAGTTGTATCGAGTAGTTATTGAATTAAAAATGATATTATTGAATAAATATAACTCAAATTATATATATTTTTTAAATAATTGTGATCTCAGTCTACATGGTAAGTAATTTAATTAAAAACAAGATATTATACATAACTCAAGCTGTATATTTAATAAAATGCAGAAGTAATTAGGGAATTTGATTAACCTTGAGGCGTCTCCAAACAGGTTGGGAATAAAGATGATTAATACCCCAAACTTCTCTGTCAACATACCCAACTGCATTGCATGCAGGTCCTAAATGTCCTCTCATCCCACATTTAACTTGAAATTATTAAATCAGTTAATTAAAAGACATAAAATAACATAAATCTTTAAAAATGATCACATGAATGAAAAAGAATAATATACTGTGTATTGTTTTGGTTCTCCGTTGCTGTGTAATACAAAAGACCAATCTGGAACATATAAGGCAAATGTTGTAACCATGTATACAAGAAATGCAACGAACCCTCCAAACCTAGAAAATCAAAAATAAATTAGTTTTAAGTGCTTCGATTTAGGGCACCGTAGAAGTCTCCCGGATTATATAGTTGATGTCATTTAGATTCTAAAAGATATTTTATAATTCTCAACTTAAAAAAAATGGTCAATTAAATATAAATAATATTATTTTAATTATTTTTCTATTAAAATATTATATTTTACTATGAATTGATTAAAATACAATAAAATGAAAGCCATTAATAAGGGTAAAAGAAAATTTTAGTATGAAATTATTTAAGAAAAATGATTAATAAAAATATTCTAACAAAAAATATTTAAATCCATATTTTTATTTAAAAAATAGGAAAAACATAAAATATTAAAAATAAATATTTTGTGAAATTTATTTCATATTAACTGCTATTTTTTTAGTTGTTAAAAAATCATGTTTTAACAATTGAAAAGAAAGAATAATATTTTAATAAAAATATCATTAAAATAACATTATTTATCATTAATTGGTTCTTTTTTTCAAAACTGAGTAACTAGAAAACATCTTTTTAAAACTGATGGCTAAATACATACCAATGTTTAATATGATGGAATTAACTTATACTTTTATCTAAATTATATTATAGAATGGTTTTACACTACTTTTACTTACCATTGCCAACGGTATGCAGTGAAAATAGAAAAGAATCCAGAGTCAATAGTAGTTGGTCTAAGTTTTGTGGTGAGCGTTTCTATGAGAGACACCACAAAGTAAACCAATGCTATTCTCTACATTTAAAAAAGAGAGTCATAAATTGGAATAATTAGTGAAAGAATTGAGAAGTATATTCATATTATATAGAGAAGTAAAGTAATAAAAAAGACATGAAGGATACCAAACCATCGGATTTGCTTCATGTTAACACCATAAGATAGATAATCTGGAGCATGGGAATATCCTCCTATTTGACAACATACAAACGACATAGATATCATACACATATCTCACACGATGGTACATACCAATTAACATGTAGAAAGAAGATTTTTTTTTAAGGGAAACACAATATCAACGAGTTCAATAAAGTAGTTAAAAAAATACAATACAGGAAAGGGACTTAAATACTTCATTACATACACACATAACCTATCCCCTCCGTCTATGTTTAGGTCTTCAACCATCAACATTAGGGGTGTCCAACGGTCCGGTCCAGTTTTGGGAAAAAATATCGAACCGGATCAGACCATTTATATTACTCGGACCAAATCGGACCAGACCGTTTGAAACAGTTTTTATTATTATAAATCGGACCGGACCGTTTGATTTATAAAACTGTTCGGTCCGATCCGATCCGATTTTTTTTCTCGATTTGGTTCAGTTTTTTTGACATCTTTAATGAAAAAATAATGTGAAAATTTTAATATATTTATTAAACCGGTCTGGTTCGGTTCGACCGGTTTAAACCGGACTGGACCGTTTGAAAAACGGTTTTAATAAATACAAACTGGACCGGACCGTTTGATTTGTAAAACCGTTCAATCCGGTTTTACGATTTGATCCGATCCGAGCCGGTTTTTGGACATCCCTAATCAACACCATCAACTACTCATACAGTTCCTATGTCACTTGCCAATTTGAGTTTTATAGTTTAAAGTCTCGAACATTTCCTTCTCTAACCTACTTGAGTTTCTTTATATACTTTTTATTTGGTATTATAATTTAGCTTAGTAAATTCTAAGGTTTACTACCATGTCTAAGGAATTAGACTCTTCTGTTGTTACCGAGACTAATTTGGTTAATAAAATGATCATTTATAACATCATAATATATGATAGATCTTTATTTCATATTAAATTTCATGATATTAATTATCGTGTTTGGTTTAAAATTTTAAAAATACATATTTTTAGTAGGAAAAGAAAGGATACACCACATGAAGAAAAGTTGTTCCAAGATGATCCAACTTATGATAAATTAAAAGTTGAAGATACCTTAGTCAAATCTTAGCTCTTCAATTCTATGATAGGAAAATTGGTGTCTCAATTTGTTCAATGTGGAACTACAGAAGAATTTAGGATACATACAATTAGGAAAAGCTTGATGTTTCTCAATCTTACCAAGTATATGAACTAATGAAAAAGTCATTCCAACTAAGTCAAGGTGGATTACCTCTTGTTCAATGCTATAATAAGCTAAGTTATATTTTTATGGAACTTGATTATCGAAAGCCTAATGATATGAAGCATGCTAATAATATTGAAAAATTAAGGAAACATATAATTGAGGATCAAGTTTATATATTTTTAGCTAGATTGGACCAACACTTGTAGCAATTGGGTTTTGGCTACCTCTCCTTTGCCAAGCCTAGAAGAAGCCTACTACAAGTTTATTTTTTAGTACAAAGGCAAGCTACTATAGGTACTAAGAGGCATCATGTTATTATCCAAAACAAGAATTCATAAATTTCCTCCCACTGTCGACTCTAGTTCTCAACTTTGCACCTTTTGCAATAGTACCAAACACATTGTTGGCATTCTTTGGAAAAAGCACTATTATTCAAAGTAATTCAAACTTAAGTAAGTTGAGGGAAAAAAAAGAAAAAAAATGCTAATAATGTTGTAACTAAAAACCATATATCTTCTGCTTCTCATGATTCTCATGATTCTCAGTTGACTACTGAAGAAGGTAATTATGGTTTTGCATTTATTTCTTTTACTTCTAACACTTAGCGATCATATGACTAATGTGTTTTCTATTCTTAATTCTTTAATATCTTCTTCTGTTAAATCTATCCAGGCTGCCAATAGGACACCTATGTCAATTATAGGTCGTAGAAATGTCTCACTATCACCTATATTTTCTATGTCTTATGTTTTACTTATTGTACCAAATCATTCTAATAACCTTTTGTGAATTAGTAAATTTATCAAAAATCTTGATTGTTCTATAACTTTAACTCTACACATTCTATGTTCCAGAACAATTAAATAAAGATGATGATTAACACTGGTAGAGAGAAAAGGTCTTTACTTCTTGAAAACAAGGGCAACCAATCTAAACTATGGATTTCAAGGGGTTAGAGAGAATGAAAATGAGAATATTATGTTATGGCACTATTGTTAAAGACATATATCTTTTTCATATTTAAAATGTTTACTTTATAGGTTGTTTTCTAATAATTATGCTTCTAGTTTAAGATGTGAACGATGCAATTTTGCTAAAACTCATTATGTTCCTTTTAAAGTTAGCTCAAATAAAATTTCTAATCATTTTTCTCATGTTTATATTGATGTGTGAGGTCTTTTTTCTATTCCTAATACTTCTGAGTAAAAACATATTTTCTCTTTTATTGATGAATGTACTAGAGTCACTTGGATTTATTTGACTTAATATGGGAGTGATGTTATACATGTTATTCCTCACTTATATGCTATGAAAGTGACATAATTTCATACTAAGTTTAAGGTGTTCCTTTCTAATAATGATCGTGACTTTGTGAATTAGTCTTGTAATGATTTATTCAAAACATGGCATTCTTCACCAAGCAACTTGTGCCTATATGCCACAATAGAATGGTATAGAGGAATGTAAGAACTATCATCTCTTGAGGTGGCACATATCTTATGCTTCACGAAACATGTTCCCAAATATTTTTGGGCAGATGCTATCATGATTCTTGCTTATATTATTTACTGAATACCTTCTGATATAATTGACTATTAAACTCCTTTGAGGATGTTGTTCTTTTTTCACTATATGCCTTCGGCATTGAATCTATATCCTAAAGTTTCTGGGTGTGTTTGTTATGTTCATGTTTATGCTCTCCATCGAGACAAACTTGATCCACATGCTCTTAAATGTGTCTTTCTAAGTTAATCTAATACACATAATGGGTATAAATATGTTCATCGACCTACTGATAAATATTATGTATCTATGGATGTTCAGTTCTATAAAAGAGAACCATGTTTTTATGTATACATTTCTATGGCTCCTCTTCATGGGGGAGATTAGTAGTAAGAAAGATGATAAATAGTGGTTAGAAGAAAATAAATTGTGAATTTTTGATAAGGGGGAGAATCCTTCTCTTACAGAATATGGTGGCTTTTTAGAGTCTCCCCTTGTTGTAGAAGAACCCAAACTCGATAAGGAAAAAACACCTTATTTTTTCTAACAACAATTTGGTATAAGGAAGAAATATATTTCCACTATGCCACTACCTTCTGATGATCCTGCTCCTCTTAATGATATTATCATACCATTAAATTACTATCCCATAATTGATTATGAGATAAACATTTTTTATTTACCTCTTACTCCTAATCTCTACTATTGATATACCTTATAACCTTATTTTATCACTTATTACGTTAGATCCACATGTTGGTGATCAAGGTAGAAGGTATCCTCTTCGAGTTCATAAACAATTTAATAGGTTGGGATTCTTTAAGGCCTCTTCTAATGCCATATATCTTATCTTTGACTTTATTTCTTATCATCACTTATCCAAAGCTCACTTAACTTTTCCATTCAAGTTTTTTTGTTTCTATTCATAGTCATTTTCAAGATGCCCTTGAAGATCCCAAGTGAAGAGTTGTTATACTAAAAGAAATGCCCTTTAGAAGAATTGTACTTAGGAGTTAGTTGAGTTACCTAAGGGGAAGAATATTGTTGGATGTAAGTGAGTATTCATCTAAAATTCCATTTGGATGGGAGGATAGAAAGGAATAAAGCCAAAGTAGTTACTAAAAGATATGCTCAAAATTATATGATTGACTAGCAGGTGATATTTTCTCATGTATCAAAGGTGAATACAGTGCGAGTTATACTCTCTATTGTTACCTGTCTTGATTGACCATTACTCCAGTTCGATGTAAACAATGTATTTCTCTATGAAGAGTTGAAAGATAAAGTATATATGAATCCTCCTCTTGTGTTTCTAATAGAAGAATATAAGGTATACAAGTTGAAGTAGTCTTTGTACGGGTTGAAATAGTCATATAGGGCATCGTTTGGAAGATTGATTGCTCGATGAAATACTATGAATTTAATCATGCCTAAGTAGATCGAACTACTTTTTATAAAAAGAGATTATACAAACATTATCTTTCTTCTAGTTTATGTTGACGACATTAATGTTATAGGTAGTAACACTAATGAGATAGAAACGTTATGTAACTACTTAGCTAAGGATTTTAAATGAAAGACATGAGAAATTTGAAGTACAATTAAGAATTGAAGTTTCACACTCAAAGTAGGGACTTTTTCTCTCTCAATGAAAGTATGTCTTAGATCTATTGGTTGAAATTAGTAATTCTGCTTGTTTTCCTATGCATACTACTGTTGAGATGAATCATGGTTTGGACATCGATCTAGATTAGATCTCGAATAATAAGTAGAGGTATCATATATTAGTAAAAATATTGATTTATTTAACTCATACTCTACTTGATTTATCATATACAATTAGTGCAGTAAGTTAATTCATGCATAATCCTAGTAAGAAACATATGGATACGATGAATCGAATCTTAGCTTACTTATTGTCCTACATAGGTAAAGGTATTATATTATCTAAACATGACACTTGAACATCATAAGTTACACTGACTCTGATTTTGTGGGTTCTAAAGTGGACAGGAAATCTACTTTAGGATATCTTACAATTTTTAGAGGAAATTTGATGACGTTGAGGAGTAAGAAAAAAAACTAGTAGCGTTGTCTAGTGTAGAAGTTGAGTATCGTTCTATTCATCATGCTATTATTGAACTTTCTTGGTTAAATATTATGTTGAGTGAACTTGGTTTTCGTCTTGAGAAGCCTATTGTTCTATTTTACGATGACACGCGGTTATTGCAATTGTTAATAACTTAGTACAACATGACGAAAAAAAGTATATTGAACTTGAAAAAAACTACATCAAAGATAATTTAGAGTGTGACAACATCAAAGTTTCATACATCAAGAGAGCTAAAAAGCTAGTTGACATTATAAATTATGATGTAGTTAGAAGTATTTTGCATACTACATTGCTCAAGTAGATCATATGTGACATCTATGTTACAACTTGGACGAGTGGGGAGAGAGTTAACGTGTATAAAGATAAATATTATATTTATTCTAGTTATTTTTATGAGCATACTTGTTTAATATGATTTGGATTATTTATTAGAATTATTTATCCTTATCAAAAGAGATTGCATATGTATACATAAAATACAACATTTAATTATCAATTATATTCATCATCAATATTCAAACATTATGCGAATACAGTAAGAAAGTAAACTATTTATACTCTACATTTATTACCAAGTATCATAAAATCTTTGGGTCTTACCAGGCTTAAATAACAATAAAATATAAATGAAACTAACAAATTTAAATGGATTGGATGTTACTATGTAACTATGTCGTATACTTTTATCATTTCAAGAATATATTATTAATATTTACAATAAATTAAGTTATTTTATATATAAATAAATATATTTATGTAAAATAATGAATTAAAAGATTATTCACAATATTCTTTAACTTGACTTATGTAAAAGTTATCCAAAACACAGTATAATTAACTTAAGTCTCAAAAAGAGTTTTCAATTAATTTGTACCTTGCAAAAGAATTCCCCAAAATAGAAGCTTTAATGTTCTTAAAATAATCTTTTTGACTGCATTATTGATCTTTGAAATTTTCTGCATATGGAAAAATAAAATTGTCAATTTCTAAGCAAAAATATCGAAATTTGTAAAAACTAACCTTGTAGTAATATTTTCAAACATTCAACATCATGCTTAATCATTAAGTCTACTATCCTTCTCTAAGGTTTCTTCATCCGGAGTTTCTTCTCTAGGGTTTCTTCATCTAAGGTTTCTTCTCTATGCCTTTGGTGCTAAAACTCTCTTATCTATGGTAGCTATAGCTATTGTTTGACAAGTTTATGATCAAGTTTTCGACAAGTCCTACGAAATTGTTTTCTTATCTTGTTGTTGGAATTCTTTATAGACGAAGGATATTTGTGAGAGGCTTAAAGGTATGGATGTTTAGGGGTTGGATGATTCAGATGAAGAAGTGATAGCTGAATGAGGGGATGGTGGTAGGAAGGCTGTTGTTAAGGTAGAAACTACCGGTAGAAAGTATGGAAGAGGCCATGAGATGACTATGATCTCGTTATTTCGCTCGACGATCAAGTGTTCTACAAGAAATGTGCTTCTATTTTATTTTGATGAAAAGAGAAAAGTTGATTGGGTGCTTGAGCAACAACCATGGATAATCATTGACCACTTGATGGAATTTCAGTTTGTCTATCATGGGGCAAGTGTGATGAAAGTAAAGTTTGAGATGGTACCAATATGGGTTTGATTGTCTGACATGCCTTACAACTGGATGACTAAGAAGAAAATTATAGTTATTGCTAGAATAATTATGGAAGTGCTTATTATTTCTCTTAATGATAAGAATATTGTTTTACAAGGGCTTAGGTGAGCTTTAGCATTGATAATTCTCTTTTCCCTAGGTAGTGGTATTAACAAGCAAAGTCGAAACCAGCTTGGATTGAATTCAGAAATGAGAAGCTTCATATTTTTTGTTTTCATTTTGGTCGAATTGACCATAAGGGAAGGCAATGTAAGGTGTGAAGGGTTGCATTAGATATGCAGGGGGATGTTAGCGACCAGTTTGGTTCTTGGTTGTGCATTGATCATTTTGTTATGACACTGGATACTATTAAAGAATTATTCAAAAATAATTGTCAAGTAAAAAAGGGGCGAGTAGTAGTGATGATGGTCAGGCAGAGGAAGCCAAAAGAGTTCAACCATGGGTGTTTAGAGACGAGAGGTGGCTGTGGTAACTAATCTGATATACAATTACAATACAAAAACCTTTAATATTATGGAATAGTTTGATGCTAGTATGAATGTAGGGGCTAAAGTTGAGTTGATGGAGTTTACTCCTTATATGGGTGGGGCTGATCATGTCAATCAGGTTAAATTTTTTCCATATAAGTTTGGATGTTAGTGTTGGGAAATTACACAAATTCCCGATAAGTCATATTTATGAGAAAACAAGAATAAAAATAACACACAAATTTGATAACGGAGTTCAGCCAATATTGCTTACGTCTCCGGACCTACTGCAGATATTTTTTCTGAAAGAGTAGAAATTACACAAGGTGTTTACAACACTCAACACACAACCCAATTTCACCCAAGAAAATTACTCTCAATTTTCTCTCACAAAAACTTTTCTCTCTAAGTTTTTCTCTCAATTGGAATGAACACTTTGGATGATTAATTCATTACAATTACAAATCTATTTATAGGAAAATTCACTCCTTGAATTACTTCTTAAATTAATGGTTCTTTGAATTGCTCCTTGAATTAAGCTCCATGTTTTGCTCCATGTTTTGCTCTTTAATTTACTCCTTAAATTAAGGAGCTTTACATCAATCTCCCACTTGAAAACTGATTTCAATTTGTCTTCACACCTCGATCAATGCAACAGCTTTTCTAGTCTTTGTTACTCTAGCAGACCAACTGAAGTTGAGCACAACATCAGTTTGTCAATAGTCACCACCTTTGTTAACATATATGTTGGATTTTTGCTTCCTTGAATCTTCTCCAGTATTAACACATCATCTTCCAATAGAGATCTGATGAAGTGATAACGAAGTCCAATATGCTTGGTTCTAGAATGAAATGTTGAATTCTTCGCCAAGTGTATTGCATTTTGGCTATCACTATGCAGAACATTCTTCTCCTGTTTGAATCCCATCTCAGTTAACAAACCTTGAAGCCATATCATCTCTTTACTAGATTCAGTTACTGCTACATACTCAGCCTCTGTAGTGGATAGAGTGAAAATTTTCTATATTTGTGACATCCAACTAACAGTTGTAGTTTCAACAGTAAATATATAACCGGTGCTGCTTCTTTGATGATCAACTTCACCTCCAAAGTCTGCGTCTACGTACCCTTGTATTTTTAACTCTCCTTTACTAAAGTACAAGCACTTTTCTGTGGTGCCTCGTAGATACCTCAAAATCCACTTGAATGCTTCCCAATGATTTTTCCCTAGATTTGACATAAATCTGCTAACAACTCCCATTGCATGGCCAATGTCTGGTCTTGTACAGACCATTGCGTACATCAAACTTCCAATGGCTGAGGCATAAGGAACCTAAGCCATGAATTCTCTCTCTTCCTCTGTCTGAGGGGACTGATCCTTGGATAGGCAAAAATGACTGGCCAAGGGTGTGCTAACTGGCATGGCATCGCCCATGTTGAATCTCTGCAAAACACGATTGATGTACTCTGCCTGAGATAACTGCAAGGATCTCTTCTTCTTATTTCTTGTGATTTTCATTCCAAGAATCTTCTTTGCTAGAAAAAGTCTTTCATGTCAAACTCCTTTGAAAATTGCTGCTTCAACCTTTTAATATCATCCATATCTGAACCTGCTACTAACATATCATCAACATAAAGTAGTAAAATTATATAACTGGACCTATATCTCTTGAAGTAGCAACAATGGTCAGCATTGCACTTCTGGAAACCTTCCTTGTGCATGAAGCTATCAAACTTTCTGTACCATTGTCTCGGGGCTTGTTTCAGGCCATACAAACTCTTCTTAAGTCTCCACACCATGTTCTTCTTCCCTCTTTCTGAGAAACATCTAGCTGGTACATGTATATCTCTTCATCTAAATCTCCATGAAGGAATGCAATATTCACATCCAACTGTTGAAGATGAAGATCTTCAATGGCTACAATACTCAATACTGATATGATAGTATTAAGCTTCACAACGGGAACGAAAATGTTAGTGTAGTCAACTACTTCCTTCTGTTGAAACTCTTTGACAAATAGGCGGGCTTTGTATCTCTTAGAACCATCATGCTCCTCTTTCACCCGGTACACCCATTTTTTGTGAAGTTCCTTCTTGCCCATAAGTAACTCAGCTAATTCCCATGTCTGGTTAGAGATGAGAGATTTCATTTCTTCTTTCATAGCAAGCTTCCACTTATTGGAATCTCGAGTCTGACAAGTTTCATCATAGCATTCAGGCTCCCCTCCATCTGTCAGTAACATATAGTTCATGTATCTCCTGTTAGGAACATGAGGTCGATAAGACCTTTTCAATACAGGAGCTAGAGTAAGAGGTTGTGGTGTGTCGGAATTTTTTGTACTGCTCTGTCCAACAAGTTCCTCTGGCCGAGGACTTGTTACAAATGGTTCTGTTGCAGAACTATCTGGGACATCATCTGCATCTACAAATATTGACTCATTCTGGTCTGAGTTATTAGAGTCTATTTTATGCATGTCTTTATACATCACCCTTTCGTTGAAAATCACATCTCTGCTACGGATAACTTTCTTCTTTTCGTCATCCCAAATGCGGTAGCCAAACTCATCCTTACCATAGCCTATGATGTGCATTTCTTGGATTTAGGATCAAGCTTATTCCTGCCATGATCACTAATATGCACAAATATTACACAGTCAAAAACTTTTAGATGTGATAGTTTCCCCTCTTTTCCGCTCCATACCTCCTCTGGTATTCTATGCTCCAATGGAATAGATGGGCCTCAGTTGATCAAGTAAGGTGCCGTGTTGATTGCTTCTGCCCAAAACTGCTTCGGTAGACCTGATTGTATACGAATGCTTCTAGCTTTTTCTATCAACGTTCGGTTCATACGCTTAGCTACAGCATTGTGTTTAGGCGTGCCTGGCACAGTTCTTTCCATTCTAATCCCGTGATCATAGTAGAAATTTTTGAATCTGGTATCTTCATATTCACCACCATTATAGGTTCTGAGCTTTTGGATCTTTAAACCCGTCTCATTTTCCACCATAGCTTTCCATCTTTTGAAAGCCTCAAGTACTTCAGACTTATGCTTTAGAAAGTAAATCCATACCTTCCGAGAGTGATCATCAATGAAAGTCACGAAGTAGTGTTTCCCACCAATAGATGAGACGGACGTTGGTCCCCAAACATGAGAGCGAATAAGCTCTAGCCTTTCCTTCTTTGGGGTTCTGCCACTTGTTTGAAAGCTGACTCTCTTATGCTTTCCAAGTATGCAATCTTCACACATGTCCATCTCTACAAACTGTAGACCTGGAAGTTTTCCTTTTGAGTGCATAATCTTCATCCCCTTCTCACTCATGTGGCCTAGCCTCTGGTGCCACAGATTTGGTGTTTCATTGCGTGCTGTAATTGTGATTAAACAACGTGCCTCTACTGTCATGTAAAGAGTGCCAATGTTCTTGTCTCGAGCAACTGTCATTGCACCCTTTGAAATCTTCCAATCATCACTATGGAAGATCGTAGTGTAGCCATCACTGGCCAATTTCCCTATTGAGATTAAATTCCTTTTGAGGTCGGGAATATGCCTGACATCCTTCAGCTCCCAAACAGAACAGTTCAACTTAATCTTCACTACATATTTACCAATAATAGCACATGGTTGATCATCACCAAGATATACCTTTCCAAGGTTTCCGGGGACATATTTCTCAAAGAATTCTTTCTGTGAAGTAGCATGGAACGATGCTCCAGAGTCTAACACCCAATATTCTTCCTTGCTCTCCAAAGAGCATATCAATGCATCATCCCCTCCTGAGGTGGAAGTAACATTTGCCTCTGCCTTCACTTGTTTGTCCTTCGGTGCATTCTTGCATTGGTTTTTGTAATGCTCGGTTCTTCCATAATTCCAACACTCGATAGTCTTCGAGCTATGGGAATTATTAGGATTTCTGGATTTGGACTTCCTGTCCTTTGATCTACCTCGGTAGTCTGTTCTGCCACGTCCATTCCCTTTGGTTGAATTTCTTCCTCTTAACTCTGTATGCAAAACTGAAGAAGTTGACGATTCACCTGACTTTCTACGTCGGATCTCTCCACTGAGAACCAGATCACGAACATCGTCAAATTTCAACTTATTATTTCCTAATGAGCTACTCACAGCCGTGACAGTAGCATTCCAACTTTCTGGTAGTAACCTTATAGGAATTGACAAAAATGACCATCAAAAGCTCTGATACCAGTTGTTTGGAAATTACCCAAATTCCCGATAAGCTAGATTTATGAGAAAACAAGAATAAAAATAACACACAAATTTGATAACGGAGTTCAGCCAATATTGCTTACATCTCTGGACCTACTGTAGATATTTTTACTGAAAGAGGAGAAATTACACAAGGTGTTTACAACACTCAATCCACAACCCAATTACACCCTAGAAAATTACTCTCAATTTTCTCTCACAAAAAGTTTTCTCTCTAAGTTTTTCTCTCAATTGGAATAAACATTTTGGATGATTAATTCATTACAATTACACATCTATTTATAGAAAAATTCACTCTTTGAATTACTACTTAAATTAATAGTTCCTTGAATTGCTCCTTAAATTAAGCTCCATGTTTTGCTCCATGTTTTACTCCTTGTTTTGCTCCATGTTTTTCTCCTTAAATTAAGGAGATTTATAACAATCTCAAATAGTTAGATGGAATTGTGGATGCTTATGTGGGAGGCTCTTTTCCTAAAAATGGGTAAGTGGAGACAAAAACTAAACTAGTAGTGGTGACAAAGAAGCTAAGATTGGGAGAGTGCTTGAAAGATATTCATAGGATGGAATTGATGCTACAATGGCTGATATGGGTACTATTGTTCCTTGTTCTCTTCGACATATGATGGAGCCTATTAGACAGTCCTATCATGAGAAATAAATCTAATATGTATAAGAAGGCTCATGGGCTCAAAAATAATCGAGCATTCTGAAACTTGGAGTGCCTTATACTAAATAATAATTGTAGAATTATTTTCATTTTTTAAAATCGTATGAAATAATACAATCTTGGTGGATGCAGGTTCTAGCACAAAGAGGCATATAGTTGCTTAGGTGACATAATCGAATAGGATGCGTTGGAATTTTAAAGGTTATATAGGGATTCGAATGCTATCCAAAGGATATTTTAATGGGTTTTTTTACGGTGATTACAACGATAACCCATTGTGCCATGCTTGGTTTGTAGGGACTTTAATGAAATCCTTAGCGATAACAAAAAAGAAGGTGGACAATTGCAACAACTCTATCTTATGCATAATTTTCACCAAGCTCTAAATGATTGTGACCTAACTAGATCAAGTTACATGGGGTACCCATATACTTAAGAAAAATTTAGTGTTTTAGAGTCAAAGGAAAGATCAAACTGAGGAGTGGTGAATGGTTTATGATGGGGACTATTTCCTACTAGAATAGTGGAGCATTTGGTCACTTCGTATTTTAGCCATATGTCATTGTTAGTGCATACAATAAGGCTAATTGTTGGAGATTGTTATAAAGCTCCTTAATTTAAGGAGCAAATTAAGGAGCAAAACATGGAGCAAAACAAGGAGTAAAACATGGAGCTTAATTCAAGGAACCATTAATTTAAGGAGTAATTCAAGGAGTGAATTTTCCTATAAATAGATGTGTAATTGTAATGAATTAATCATCCAAAGTGTTCATTCCAATTGAGAGAAAAGCTTAGAGAGAAAAGGTTTTGTGAGAGAAAATTGAGAGTAATTTTCTTGGGTGTAATTGGGTTGTGGGTTTTGAGTGTTGTAAACACCTTGTGTAATTTCTCCTCTTTCAGTAAAAAGATCTGCAGCAGGTCCGGAGACGTAAGCAAGATTGGCCGAACTCCGTTATCAAATTTGTGAGTTATTTTTCTATTCTTGCTTTCTCATAAATCTAGCTTATCGGGAATTTGCGTTATTTCCCAACAACTAGTATCAGAGCTTTTGGTGGTGATTTCTGTTAATTTCTTACAAGGTTACTATTCACGTGAATAGTGAATTACGTGAATAGTGAAATTTTGTTGACGATATTTGTTCGTTGACGAAGGTGTTCGAATACAAGGTGGTTTTCAGAAATACTCAGAAACGATCCGGAGAAAGTAAGATTTAAGTGGGAGCAATGGTCGTAGATGAAAGAAGGGTGAAACTCGAGAAATTCGATGGCACAGATTTCGGGTTTTGGAAAATACAGATAGAGGATTATCTGTATCAAAGAAATCTATATCAACCTCTCTCAGGGAAGAAGCCAGATGCTATGAAGGAAGAAGATTGGAATCTTCTAGACAGACAAGCCCTCGGAGTTATTCGATTGACGTTATCCCGTAATGTTTCTTTCAACATAGCAAAGGAAAAGACCACGATGGGTCTTATGTTAGCTCTCTCCAATATGTATGAGAAGCCATCAGCCTCAAACAAAGTACACTTTTGTGAGGTGTTTGTTCAATTTGCGGATGACGGAAGGCACATCGGTAGCTCAACATCTCAATGAACTCAACACAGTCACAACCCAGTTGAGTTCAGTGGAAATTGAATTCGATGAAGAAGTACAAGTATTGATACTTTTGTCTACTCTAACAGAAAGCTAGAATGCTACTATCACGGCTGTGAGTAGCTCATCGGGAAGTAATAAGTTGAAATTTGACGATGTTCGTGATTTGGTTCTCAGTGAAGAGATCCAACGTAGAGAGTCAGGTGAATCGTCAACCTCTTCAGTTTTGCATACAGAGTCAAGAGGAAGAAATTCAATAAAAGGGAATGGACGTGGTAGAATAGACTACCGAGGTAGATCAAAGGACAAGAGGTCCAAATCTAGGAATCCTAATAATTCCTATAGCTCGAAGACTATTGAGTGTTGGAATTGTGGAAGAACAAGGCACTACAAAAATCAGTGCAAGAGTGCACCGAAGGAAAAACAAGTGAAGGCAGAGGCAAATGTTACTTACACCTCAGGAGGGGATGATGCATTGATATGCTCTTTGAAGAGTAAGGAAGAATCTTGGGTGTTAGACTTTGGAGCATCATTCCATGCTACTTCACAGAAAGAATTCTTCGAGAAATATGTCCCCGGAAACCTTGGAAATGTATATCTTGGTGATGATAAACCATGTGCTATTATTGGCAAAGGTATAGTGAAGATTAAGTTGAACGGGTCTGTTTGGGAGCTGAAGGATGTCAGGCATATTTCCGACCTAAGAAGGAACTTAATCTTAGTAGGGTAGTTGGCCAGTGAAGGCTACACTACGATTTTCCATGCTGATGATTTGAAGATTTCAAAGGGTGCAATGACAGTTGCTCGAGGCAAGAAAAGTGGCACTCTTTACATGACATCAGAGGCACGTTGTTCAATCATAGTTGCAGTAGGAAATGAAACACCAAATTTGTGGCACCAGAGACTAGGCCACATGAGTGAGAAGGGGATGTAGATTATACACTCAAAGGGAAAACTTCCAGGTCTACAGTCTGCGGAGATAGACATGTGCGAAGATTGCATACTTGGAAAGAAAAAGAGAGTCAGCTTCCAGACAAGTTACAGAACCCCAAAGAAGGAAAGGCTAGAGCTTATTCACTCTGATGTTTAGGGACCAACGGCCATCTCATCTATTGGTGGGAAACACTACTTCGTGACTTTCATCGATGATCACTCTCGGAAGGTATGGGTTTACTTTCTAAAGAATAAGTCTGAAGTATTTGAGGCTTTCTGAAGATGGAAAGCTATGGTGGAAAATAAGACGGGTTTAAAAATCAAAAAGCTCAGAACCGATAATGGTGGTGAATATGAAGACACCAGATTCAAAAATTTCTGCTATGAGCATGGAATCAGAATGGAAAGAACTGTGCCAGGCACACCTCAACACAATGGTGTAGCTGAGCATATAAACCGAACGTTGATAGAAAGAGCCAGAAGTATTCGTATACATTCAGGTCTACCAAAGCAGTTCTGGGCAGAAGCAGTGAACACGACAGCTTATTTGATCAACCGAGGCCCATCTGTTCCATTGGAGCATAGTATACCAGAGGAGGTATGGAGCGGAAAAAGGTGAAACTATCACATCGAAAAGTTTTCGGTTGTGTAGCATTTGTGCATATCAGTGATCAAGGCAGGAATAAGCTTGATCCCAAATCCAAGAAATGCACATTTATCGGCTATGGTGAGGATGAGTTTGGCTACCGCATTTGGGATAACGAAAAAAAGAAATTTATCCGTAGTAGAGATGTAATTTTCAACGAAAGGGTGATGTATAAGGAGATGCAAAAAATAGACGCCAATGACTCATAGCAGAATGAGTCAGTATTTGCAGATGTAGATGATGTCCCAGATAGTTATGTAACAGACCAAATTGTAACAAGTCCTTAGCCAGAGGAACTTGTTGGACAGAGCAGTACGCAACAATCCGACACACCACAGCCTCCTACTCTAGCTCTTGTATTGAGAAGGTCTTCTCGACCTCATGTGCCTAACAGGAGATACATGAACTATATGTTACTGACTAATGGGAGGGAGCCTAAATTCTATGATGAAGTTTTCCATACTCGAGATTCTAGCAAGTGGGAGCTTGCCATGAAAGAAGAAATGAAATCTCTCATCTCCAACCAGACATGGGAACTAGCTGAGTTACCTATGGGAAAGAAGGAAATTCACAACAAATGGGTGTACCGGGTGCAAGAGGAGCATGATGGTTCCAAGAGATACAAAGCCCGCCTAGTTGTCAAAGGGTTTCAACAGAAGGAAGGAGTTGATTACACTGACATTTTCGCTCCAGTTGTGAAGCTTAATACTATCAAATCAATATTGAGTATTGTAGCCATTGAAGATCTTCATCTTGAACAGTTGGATGTGAAGATTGCATTCCTTCATGGAGATTTAGATGAAGAGATATACATGTACCAACCAAAAGGTTTCTCAGAAAGAGGGAAGAAGAACATGGTGTGCAGACTTAAGAAGAGTTTGTATGGCCTCAAACAAGCCCCGAGACAATGGTACAGAAAGTTTGACAACTTCATGCACAAGGAAGGTTTCCAGAAGTGCAATGCTGACCATTGTTGCTACTTCAAGAGATATAGGTCCAGTTATATCATTTTACTATTTTATGTTGATGATATGTTAGTAGTAGGTTCAGATATGGATGATATTAAAAGGTTGAAACAGCAATTGTCAAAGGAGTTTGACATGAAAGACTTTTTCCAGCAAAGAAGATTCTTGGAATGCAAATCACAAGAAATAAGAAGAAAGGATCCTTGCAGTTATCTCCGGCAGAGTACATCAATCATGTTTTGCAGAGATTCAACATGGGCGATGCCATGCCAGTTAGCACACCCTTGGCCAGTCATTTTCACCTATCCAAGGATCAATCCCCTCAGACAGAGGAAGAGAGAGAATTCATGGCTAAGGTTTCTTATGCCTCAGCCATTGGAAGTTTGATGTACGCAATGGTTTGTAAGAGACCAGACATTGGCCATGTAATCGAAGTTGTTAGCAGATTTATGTCAAATACAGGGAAAAATCATTGGGAAGCAGTCAAGTGGATTTTGAGGTATCTACAAGGCATCACAGAAAAGTGCTTGTACTTTAGTAAAGAAGAGTTAAAAGTAAAAGGGTACGTAGACGCAGACTTTGGAGGTGAAGTTGATCATCGAAGAAGCACCACCGGTTATATATTTACTGTTGGAACTACAACTGCTAGTTGGATGTCACAAATATAGAAAATTATCACTCTATTCACTACAGAGGCTGAGTAGGTAGCAGTAACTGAAGCTAGTAAAGAGATGATATGGCTTCAAGGTTTGTTAACTGAGCTGGGATTCAAACAGGAGAAGAATGTTCTGCATAGTGATAGTCAAAGTGAAATACACTTGGCGAAGAATTCAGCATTTCATTCTAGAACCAAGCATATTGGACTTTGTTATCACTTCATCAGATATCTATTGTAAGATGATGTGTTAATACTGGAGAAGATTCAAGGAAGCAAAAATCTAGCAGATATGTTAACAAAGGTGGTGACTATTGACAAACTGAAGTTGTGCTCAACTTCAGTTGGTCTGCTAGAGTAACAAAGACTAGAAAAGCTATTGCATTGATCGAGGTGTGAAGACAGATTGAAATCAGTCTTCAAGTGGGAGATTGTTGGAGATTGTTATAAAGCTCCTTAATTTAAGGAGCAAATTAAGGAGCAAAACATGGAGCAAAACAAAGAGTAAAACATGGAGCTTAATTCAAGGAACCATTAATTTAAGGAGTGAATTTTCCTATAAATAGATGTTTAATTGTAATGAATTAATCATCCAAAGTGTTCGTTCCAATTGAGAGAAAAGCTTAGAGAGAAAAGGTTTTGTGAGAGAAAATTGAGAGTAATTTTCTTGGGTGTAATTGGGTTGTGGGTTTTGAGTGTTGTAAACACCTTGTGTAATTTCTCCTCTTTCAGTAAAAAGATCTGCAGCAGGTCCGGAGACGTAAACAAGATTGGCCGAACTCTGTTATCAAATTTGTGTGTTATTTTTCTATTCTTGCTTTCTCATAAGTCTGGCTTATCGGGAATTTGCGTTATTTCCCAACACTAATGACTCCAAGTATGGGCATGTACTTCGACAAGGAGGTCCTTTACGTTTTAGTGTTTGGGGGTAGTAAAGCTATGATACAGTTGCATATGTTAGGTATAGTTTAAATGAGAAGTGGCACAGGCTAAAGACTATTATCAATTTTAGGTATGTGTACTGTGAGATAAAAATGATAGTATATGATAAGATTAATAAGCTACTCAATAAGGAGCAAAAAAATATTAGTGCAACAAGTGAAAGTTCAATGGTTGAAATATGGCAACCAGAATAATTCTTATTCCATGCTTATGTTAATTAGTCATGGATCCAAAATAAGGTGAAGGCCATTACATTGAGTTCGGATTGGTGTATAGTAACACAAAATGATATTGAAAAAAGCTTTTTGTAATTACTATCTAGAGTTGTTTTCCACTTTCTAGCCGGTTGATGGTTGGACTGATTCTCAATTGATAAAGTCCAAATTATGTACTCAAAAACAATAACAATTATCTATTCCATTCACGACAAAAGAGGTTCAGAAGGCTTTCTTTGTTAGGCACCCAAATAAAGTCCCTGGATTTGATGATATGTCCAATTTCATTTTTTCACAATATTGGGTTATTATTGGGATGATGTTAGTTCTATATGTTTATCTTTTTTAAATGGTGATGTTGATATTGGTCCAATTAATAGGACTATTATTTCATTAATTCCAAAAATAAATTTTCTCACAAGATTAATAGAGTTTTGGCTTATTAATTTGTGCATTGTTATTTACAAAATTATTTCTATGATCCCTTGCAGGTTAAAAAAGGGTTATTGACATTGATTGATGAAGCCTAAAGTGCTTTCATTCTAGGCCAACAAATTATGGATAATGTTATAGTGAATTTTGAGACCATTCACTCAATACCAAGTCCAAATGTCAACTGGGTTGGATATATATGAGTAAGGCATATAATCAAGTTGAATGTCGTTATATGGTTCAAGCTCTAAAGCTTATTTTTTTTTTCAAACAAATGGTTATCTTTAATTTATCGGGGCATATACTCCATAACATAATCAATTAAATTGAATGGGTCATTATAGGTGATATGTGGCTCTCTAGAAGTCTTCGAAGGGTGGCCATATTAGGCCTTATTTATTTTTCTTATGTGGTGAAGGCTTATCATTGATGTTAAGAAATTCAAAAAATATAGGGTTGATTAAAGGGGTTAAAATTGATTATTCTGGACTGAGTGTATCTCATATTTTATTTATTGATTATTCATTTATGTTTTGTGATGCTTGTATAACCCAATATTAGGAAATGAAAAGGATTATTTTATCTATAAAAGTGTTATAGGTATGTATGAAAACTTTGATAAATCAGTTGTTTCTTTTAGTCCAAGTGTTGATCAGAGGTAAAACTTCTCAACATTTTATATGTTAATGAGGTCTCTTGCCATGAGAAGTACTTGGGTCTTCCAAAAAAACTAAAACGTGATTAAAAAGTTATTTTCAACTAATTTGGGAACACTATATGAACAAATTAGAGGATTGGAAGGTACCACTCTTTTCGAAGGTTGGAAAAGAGGTATTCTTAAAGTCAGTATATCAAGTACTCTCGGTATATATCATGAGCTTATTTAAATTACCTATAAGCCTATGCAATGAGCTTTAGATGATAGATTCACAATTCTGGTGGTCTAATAAAAAAGATGGCCATGGTATTAGCTAAGTAGCATGGTCAATGAGCTTTTCAAATTTCAACCAAAAATCGATTACAAAAGAAGTTTTGAAAATGATTATGCAACCCAACTCACTCACTAGTAAGGTATTATGGTCCAAATATATGGTAAATCAATCTATCTTTTCAATAAGGGCTAATTATTACTCAAGCTATATGTGTTGAAATCTATTATACAAACGTCAATTATTGGTGAAAAGAGTTCAGTGGCATATCAAAGATGGAGGTTTTTTGAGGATATATGATGATCTCTGGCTGCCAATGAGTAGTGAAACTTTTCATGTTCAATCAAAGTAACACTAGAATGAGATGGATATATTGGTGAACCTAATGGGGGTAATAGTTGCTAGAATATGTCATTAATTACCATTGTGGTCAATCCAAAAGGAGCTAATGTAATTTGTAATATACCATTGGCACTTATTAAACAACCCAAAAAATTATTTTGTCACTTTACTAATCATGGTATGTATACTGTGAAAAGCAGGTATGGAGTGTCCTTCAAAAATAGTGAGGCATAGCGGGGTGGCATTTTATCATCCTCACCTTCGTTAATGTAGGAACTATAGAGGAAATATTAAAGTATAAGGTGATCAAGCACTCCTACTATCCAATTTCTAGGTATGGCTATAAGTATATTAATCACAACCTATCGTAATGTAGGGTTGCAAAAGATGCTTGGAAAAGCTAGATCCTCATTGATTTCTATAAAGACCATAAGCAAATGGAGATTGTGGATGTCTTATAGGTGGCTTTGGATAAACTAGTGATGAGTTCTTGAAAAACACTAATAGTTAATGATTTTATTATACTTAAATGTGAATAAATAGATTTGATTATCAATGTTTATATAATTATTTATGTAAATCCATATGTTTAGAATCATTTTTATTTTCTATTATATTTAGATTTTTTAGCTTCAAATGTAGAAATTTATCAATACATAAAGAACGACACTTGAAGCATTCTATTTTACCCTATGAGTTTAAAAGAACTTAGCATGTAAGCCTTACATGAAGAACCAATTAGTTTGTAAGATGTACAAAACACAATTGAAGAAAACGAAGAGTGCCTAAGCGAGGATTATAGTGTGCCACATTGCACATTGTTTTATAGGAAGTCACTAGGCATGCAGAGTATCATGTTCCATGGTATTAATTAAATGGTGTTATAGAGTTACTCGTTTGAGATGAAATAGGTGAAGCTAAACATAACGTGTGTCAAGGTGGTGAAAGTTTATGCCTATAAATAGTTTGTGCCTTCACTTATTCGACTCGAATCCATTTGCACTAGCCTTTGTCTATAAATAAAAAAAATTAAGCTTTAGATTGGTATGCAGAAATTATCAAAAACAACAACCGTTAGAGTTGTTTTTATATTTTAAATTTTTATAGCTTTTACACAATATGTTAGATTCATAATAATAAAAAGATAGATATTTAGAAGGTTTTCCATATAAAGAAAAATACAATAGGTATACATTTTTATATACATATTAATATTTTTATATTTTTTGAATTCTATTTTTAATCCATTGATTATGAAATTTAATATGAGCAATCTCATGATTTTAACTATGAAAATTTAGTTTTGTTGTCATGTTTGTGAAGATTAATTTAGGTGAATATATCTATAAAATAAAGAGGTTATTTCTTTGTTTAAGATCTGTTATAAAATTTATTTTTAATTAATGTATTAACAACACACTTTTATAATAGATATAAAATATGAGAATTAGGTTTGAGAAGCGTCATCTAAATCTAATTTTAACACTTTGGATAAGAGTTTAAATTGGTAACTCTATTGATTTAAATAGTTTGTTATTTTCTTAAAAAAACATAATTTAATTTCATATCTACCTTGATTTGATTGAATCAAACCTATCTTTAGTTATTTTATTATTATTTTCATTAGATTAAAATTTTCAAAAAATTCAAATATTGTGATAGAATATTTAGGTTTTAGTTCCTCTTTATACCTACCTTGAAAGTATATTTATTTCTTATTATAAGCAATCCATGTACTTCTGGGCATTTTATAAATTTACAAAATTTGACAAAAAGTTTTTCTGCATCAACTAGTTGCTAAAATATTTGGGCTATTTTAAACAATTTTATATTGGATATGGTGGGCACAGTATGTTATGCATTTTGAGGGGGAGCAGTGGTGTGGTGCATGCTTATACTAGGTGGTGCAAGAAGTAGATGGATGAGTATTATGCACATAATCAACTACTATCACACTTGGGAATCAAGTGACCTACATGTTGGATCACATCACCTATGGGTTGTTACAAGGTGAACGTTGATGTTGTTATGTTACTGCCTCAAGGTGGAATTGGATAGGTTTGTGTTACTTGGAATCATATTAGGGAGGTTATTGGTGCTATCGCTGATAGAAAAATAGAGATAACGTTGATGTTGTTATGTTATGTTATTATAATATTAGTATGTATAATATTATAAAATATACAAGGATGTATAAGCTCAATATCTTTTCAAAGAAGAAAGAAATAAGAGATAAGAGAGAAAAAATTAGCTTAAAGAAAAAGTTTAAAAGAATTTGCAATATTTGGTTACGAATATTATAATTCTTTTTTCTTTATTGAAATAATTGAAGTAAAATTTTATTTTTTATTTTATCCACAATTATTTCATATTCTCATAAATCTTGTTGCTCAAAAAATTTCCATTTTCTTAACAATTGGTATCAAAGTCTTGCTAGAATATTACTATCCAATAGAAATCATATTTGAGTGCAAACAATGGTTGCAGATGAAGAAAAAGTGAAACTTGAAGAGTTTGACAGTGTAGGTTTTATATTCTGAAAAAATGAAAATAGAAGACTATTTGTAGTAGAAAATCTATATCAACCTCTTTCGAGAGAAAATATAGGAGAAATTAAGGATAAAGAATGAGCTATTCTTGATCGAAAAGTCTTAAGATTCATCCAATTAACGTCATGCAATGTTTTTTATAGCATAACAAAGGAAAAGAAATGCACATTTATCTTTTATGGTAAGGATGAGTTTGGCTACCATATCTAGCATGACGAGATAATTTGCAAAAGAGATATGATGTCCAATGCAAGAGTGATGTATAAGAATAGAAATACTACAGTGCCGGTAACTCAGAACGGAGTGGACCAATGTATGTAGATATGGATGATGTCTCAGATAGTTTTACCATAAAAAAAACTATTAAGAGTTCTCAATAATAGGAACCAATTGGACAAAGTAGTATGCGGTAGATTGACACAACTCAACTTACAACTCTAATTCATGTACTTAAGAGGTCTTATAGGCCCTATGTACCAAACATGATATACATGAACTATATGTTGCTAATTGATAAAGAAGAACATGAATGTTATGATGAAGCATATTAGACTGGAAATTCTAACAGGTGGGAGCTTACTATGAAAGATGAGATGAATTTCATGATCTACAACCAAACATAAGAACTAACAAAGTTACCTATAGGAAAATAGGCCCTTTACAAAAAATGGATGTATTGGGTGAAAGAAGAGCATGGTGGTCCCAAAAGTTACAAATCTTGGTTAATTGTCAAAGGATTCTAGTAGAAGGAAGGAATTAACTATATCGGTATTTTTTTCTCCTATTGTGAAGGTCAATGCTATTCAAACAGTCTTGATCATTGTTTCTAGTCTCTATCTTGAGCAATTGGATGTAAAGACTATATTTATTCATAAAGACTTAGAAGAAGAGATATGCATTTACCAATTATAGGGTTTCTTAGAAAAGGGCAAGAAAAGTCTAGTGTGAAAACTGAAGAAGAGCTTGTATTGATTGAAACAAGCTCTAAGAAAGTTGTATAGGAAGTTTGTTGGCTTCATGCATAAGAAAGGCTTTTAGAAGTGTAATTTCTACCCCTATTTCTATTTTAAGAAATATATGTCCAATTATATCATCTTACTCCTTTATTGTGATGATATATTAATAAGAGGGCCAGATATGAAGAAGCTCAAAAGGTTGAAGCAATAATTGTCAAAAGAATTTGACATGAAAGACTTTAGACTGACAAAGAAGAATCTTGGGATGAAAATCACTAGAAATAAGCAAGGAAGAGACTTTGAATTTATTTTAAGAGGAATACATCAGACAGATTTTATAGAGATTTAACTTAAGCGACATTAAGGTAGTTAGCATACCCTTGGATAGTCACTTTAACCTATCCAAAGGTCAATATCCTTGAATGGAGGAAGAGAAAAGCTTCATGACTAAGGTTCCTTACACCTCTTCCATTGGAAGTTTGATGTATGCAATGGTCTGTACAAGATAAGACATTAGTCATGTAGTGAGAGTTGTTAATAGGTTTATGTCAAATCCTGGGAAGAAATGAAATGGATCTTGAGGTATATACAAGGCACCACAGAGAAGTTTTTGTAGCTTGCTAAAAGAGAGTTAAAATGGTGAGGTTATATAGAAGCAAAAATCTGATAAATTGATCATTTTTTACTTGAATATTGATTTCAATTTGTCTTCACACCTTTATTAATATAGTACTTTTTTTTAGTTCTTATCACTCTTGTAAGGCTAATGAATTTGAGAGGAAATGAGAGGAATAAAACAAAAAATGAAAATAACGTACACAGGAATGAGGAGAAGATGAGAATTTTTCTCTCCTTAATTCATGGTATATAATATAAGTACGTATAATATTATAAAAGACATAGGATTCAAAATCTTAATATCTTTTTAGAGAAGAGAGAAAGAAGAGAGAGAGAGAGAGAAAGAAAGAAAAACAAGCTTAAAGAAAAAGCTTAAAAGAGTTTGTAATATTTGTTTGTAAATATTGTAATTACTTTTCTTTATTGAAATAACTGTAGTAAAATTTTATTTGTTATTTTATTCACATTTGTTTTATATTTTCGTAAATTTGGATACTCAGAAAATTGTCACTTTCTTAATATGATAGTGATGTTGGACGTACATTTGCTAAGTATAGGTTTAGTTGTGATAATTTTATAACTCTAATTGAAGATGAAATTTATCATCCTAAACAATATAGTTGCTTCGTAATTAAATAAAATGGCTCCTCTTTTCAAAACATCATGCTTAATTAATTAATTGATTAATTTGGTCTAACAATAAATACTTAATTTTTTTTTCTTTATGAACATTCTATCTAAACAATAATTAAAAGGAAAAATATAATAATAAATAACCTTGAGAGCAAGTGCAATAACGACACCAACTATAAAAAGAAAGAAGGGCATGACAAAGTCGGCCAATGTGCAACCATTCCATGGTGAATGATCAATGCATGGATATGCTCCCCCACCACCATCCACCAGTATCATCAACTACATCAATTTATACACTCAATATTGTTAAAAATAAATATAAAATATAAATGTCCAAATAATTACAATCTCAATTTTTTTCCAAGAAACAAACCTCCCCAAGGGTTCCATTTTTTTTTTTTGGTCGATAAATAAAACACCCTAGGGTAGGACGACATTATCAAGCCATTGTCTCATTAGCTATAAGATGTATATATATATATATATCCCAAATTAGAAGAGAGGGTTTCACCCTAAGCTCGACATCAAAACGCATGATTCTAAGCTTCGTATCATGCATCTTGCTGCCTAGCAAGGAGACATTACTTTCTCGCATTCAATCTACTGACAATTGAACTGTTTGTTGCTTTTACCTCGTAACAACATTATACGTGTTATATAGTTATTGTTAAGGGCAAATTAAGGAACACAAAAATGCATGTAACTATAAAATTATACCACAATAGTAAGGCCTCTAAATGCATCCAAAGTAGCTACTCTCTTGTTCTTCTGCTTGACCTCATGATGATCCATTGCAGCTGGGTTCTTCTCCAGCTCCTTATTTTGACGATCCACAATAACATCTCCAGCAATTTTGTCATTACTATCATTACTCTTATTATTTACCTTAATGTTGTTCTGATCAGCACCCAAATTAGAATAGCTAATCACAAGTGATGAATATGTAGTACTAGTATTCTTAGGGCCAAGTCCTTCTTCCAATTGCTTAGCTTCCTCATCCATGGCTTTACTTAATCTTGAAGTACGATTAAGTTATTGAGAATAAATATAACTAATTATATATAGTAATTATAATATGGATCGATATAACTAATAATAATGATGATGATATTGGTAATTAATGGCAATGGCATGCCAGGAAATATAATAATAGAAAACAAAGGAAGAGAAAGACACTGAAGAGATCAAAACGGCCGGCAATAGTTGGCCTCTGTTTGTATTCTGTAAAGCTGGACCTCACAATTGGATTATTTCTGAAGCCGACAAATCAAAGGTCTCTGGGAATTAAAGACACCCAAAAGGTCCAGATTCCTTGGTCCAAGTAGAAAAGCCTAAGATAAAAATGAATTAAATGTTTATTTTATATGCATTTATTTATTATTTTTCTGTTGAAAAAAATAAAAATGATATTAAATGTTTATTATAACACTACAATTAATTACAATTGAATGAGATTATTGTTAAATTAAATTTTCATTAATAAATTATTGTAATATATGATGTTAGGTGCGCATGTAACCCACCTTGTTTATTTATAATTGTATAATATTAAGTAATCAATTAATCAAATTAGAAATGGGATAATCAATACTGCAAAAACTTGTTAAAATTCAACGGCAATTTAGTAACCATTGAAAAATGTTAAATGTACGTAAATATGCACACTTATTTTAATTACACTAATTATTGTGTTGTACATGTCACAATTTTTTTTGAAAAAATAAATAATTTCAAAATTAATTTAACATATATCACATTATATAATTAGTATAAGTGAACTGAAGAATCATCCATATTCTAATTAATAAGCAGTTATACACTAATTTGTAAGTTGTGATACAAATTTCATAAAAGAATTTAACTACAAACAAAATAACTGTTTTATTTATAACTTTTTAGAAACCACGAACTCCAAAATTCATAGTATAAAAGGACTAATAACTAATATATATATATAATTTTTATATGAATAATATAATTGATGAAAAATATATATATATCAAGATTCATAACAATAATTAACTAAAGGGTGGAGTTGTTTCAAATGATTTGTCACCTACCTTATAAAAACTTTTTAAGAAAATTGAATACATCCAATAAAAAAAAATTGTAAGTGATCACACAATAACTAGCTTTTCAACAGTATCTCTTTTCTCTCTATAAATAGAACAATGCTTTGTCATTGAAAATCATCCTAACAGAGATATGATATATGCTATTGAGTGAGAGAATAATAAATAAATTTCTTTTAAGTCTATTGGGATTTTTGGAGTGTATTAAATATTATAATATTTTATCAATAGTGTAAAGGAGCTATAACAGTTTTGTGAAGATGTGTCTTATTTTCTTGTTTTTACTTTACTTTATTTATTGTTTTGTTGTACTATAAATCTGGTAGTGAAAATCAATAATTTTTCCAACAATTGGTACCATAGCTCAAGGTTGTGAAGTTCTTGTACATAAATCTATTTGTATAAAAGTTATTAAAAATAGTGACTATTCACATCACTATTAACAAATACCATTTACACTGGCATTATTTTAAAGCAATAATTTTTTAAAGTTATCAAATTTGAGTGGATGTAATGGCAATAAAGAAAAGAAAAGTTAAGATATAAATTCAATGGATCATATTTTGATTTCTAAAAAAAGTATTCAAGATTATCTATATTAAAAAATATGCACGAACCCTATTAGGAACAAAACCAGAGAATATGACATAAGAAGAATAGGATTTTCTTGACATGCAAACCCTAGGAACAATTTGGTTCATGTTGTCTCGTAACATTTCCTTTGACATCTCAAAGGAAACAACAATAACAGGTCTAATAAAAGTCTTATCAAATATGTAAGAAAAATGAACTACCTCAAACAAAATAAATTTGATGAAAAGATTATTAAATTTGAAAATACCAATAGGAGCACTAGTTACTAATCACCTAAATGAGCTTAACTCTACTTTAACACAATTGAGTTAAGTAGGCATTAATTCTCATTCTTGTCCTTTCTACCTGAAAGTTGGAATACCATAGTAATGATAATAAGTAATTCATGAAAGCACAAAGATGAAGTGGGACATCAGTCTTGATTTGATTAAGTGATAAAAAAATCAAAAGGAATCTAATAAGGCATCATCTTCTGCCTTATATACATAATCCCAAGGAAAAACGTTTGAGAGGATTGATAAGTGCTCAAAAAGTACTAAAATTACCATGATTTTATGCACATTAATTGATTAAAAATATATATATTTATATGATTTTATCATATATTTATATATATTTGTCTTTTCGGAATCACAGATATTTTTATTGTTTTTTAGGTATTTTCGCTTAAAAACGTAACTTAAAGACTCAAAGAAGAATACTGAAGGCAATACATCATAAATATATTCATAAAATAAATGAGGAAAAGTCAACAAATATGGAAATATTGGACAAAATGAGTCAAAAATGTCAAAAAGGAGGAAATCGCGCCGCCCAGCCGCGCCCAGCAACCCGCGCACCAGGTCTCCCTTCCGTGCGTGCCCCTACGCCCAACCTACTGTCATCTGCGCCCATCTGCGCACGCGGTCACCCCACGTCAGCATGATGTCATCAAATGACATCATCATTTACTCTCCGCATTTCCACCATTTTTATCATTTTTTTACCCATTTTTTCTTCTCATCCTCACCTATAAATACCCGTATTCTCTTCATAAATAAACACACCTTCTCTTCTATTTCTTTCTCTCATTTCTTAGTTTTTTTAGTTTTTTTAGTTTTTTTAGTTTTTCTTAGTTTTTAGTTTTTCTTAGTTTTAGAGTTATTCTCTAAAAGAGAAGAACTAGTTATGTTTTTATAATTTATTTACTTTTCGATTCAATAAATGAGAGTGCAAATTATGTTTGGAGGTATTCCAGCAACAGGAATAGCATCAAAGTACTATAAGGATTTTATTTTCTTTATAGTTATTTTTTATGTTTTATTCTTACATGTTATATTTAATTTGTTTGTGATTAAATTTAACTTTGCTGGCTGTTTGTAAACATGATATAATAATAACGTTGTTATGTTTGCGAAATATTAAATAGGTAAAAATCTCTAAAATGAATTGATTTTATTTTTATTCAAGATTTTATACTAAGAATGTTAGAGAGAAATATATTATTTTTCATTACAAACTTAAATCTGAAAATTAGATTTTAAGGTTTAGTTATCCGGTCTGATTTAGAGTAGTACTCTTTTATTTGTTGGTACAATCGCCCGGTAGTTAGAGTGAAACTCTATTTCAAAAGTTTTTATAAGAATTATTATCTGAAAATGTATTAACAACATGTTTCAAGTAGTGGTTTTAAAAATTGAAAGTTAGAACTCGGATAACTAAATTCTTAGGTTTAATTTGGACACCTTGAATAAAGTTTAAACTGTCTAACCCCACCAAAGGTGGCATTTAAATGGTTCATTTTCAATCTCTTAGAAAAAAGAATTAATTTAATTAACCAAATTAGTTATCAACCTCACTCATAGGTATTAATTGATTTGTTTAATTAACAAAGAATATCTAACCCCACTAAAGGTGGTATTCATATAAAAAAGAGAGAATCAATAAATATCAATTTATATCTTTAATAACCTAAATAATATGAGCAAGCATAATTAACTTAGTTATTATATCCATAAATACTCCACTATTATAAATGATAAAATTTGCATAAATGTTTATTGAATCTTTATCTATATTTATTTTTATGTTATTAGATTAGAAACACAAAAACCCAAATATCATGACAGAATATTTAGGATTTAATTTCGTTTTTAAAATTTTGAATAATAACTTAAAAATCACATATATTCCTTCCTTAGATCGACCATGGGAGTATACTTATCATTTTCTACGAAATGATTCGTACACTTGCGAGAGTTTTATAAATATAAAACCAAAGTATTGGCAGGATCGGCGATGCCAGTTTTGCTCATCAAGGATCTCTAACAAAGGTAAGTCTAAGTCTAGATGAAGCAAGTCTAGATTTAGCAAATTAAACATAAGTTTCTAGAATTTTTGACAAAAAGGAAATCTTAGAAGAGATTGTCGAGCATCGATCAAAAATAACGATTCACATGAAACTGCAAATATTGTTAAAGAAACTATTGATATCTTATTTTGAGTGTTAACAGTTTGATTAAGTCTTGGATTTTGGACTAAGTACTTCTTTTCACCTTACCTTTTGTCACATAATCATGAAAAATTATACAACAATTGTGATTTTGGGAAAGTTTATTTAGTAGATGGTGAGCCGTTAAAAATTGTGGGAAAATGATATGTTCAAGTGAAATGGCCAAATAGAACTGTGTGGAAGCTGAGGAATGTGAGACATACTCTACTTATTAAAAGGAAATCAATCTCAATAGGACAGCTTGAGGAAGGTTATTCAACAACCTTCATGGATCGCACTTGGAAGAGAACAAAAAGAGATGTGGTTTTAGCTCAAGGAAACAACGTCGGTACCCTCTATGTGACCTCAATTTGAAAGCACTATTGCATTCATAGATGAAGATGAAATGTTAAATCCATTGAACCAAAGGTTAGGCATATGATAGAAATGGATGAAGGTACTCCTACCAAAAGGAAAATTATAGACGTGAAGTCAGTGACTATTGGCTTGTGCAAGGACTGTATGCTCGAAAAACATAAGAAAGTTAGTGTCTCAAAAGCTTGAAAGACACTGAAGTTTGAAAAGTTAGAACTAATTCACATAGATATGTGGTAACCCATTCTAGTTAATTCCCTTGGAGGTTTGTCATATTGCGTCACCTTCATTGATGATTCAACTAGAAAAGTGTAAGAAGTCTATGATGTTTTCATGAAATGAAAAGCCATGGTGGAAAAGATAATTCTAAGGATGCTAGAACATAATGGTAAAGAAAAGCACATGAAAAAACCTTTCAATGAATGTACTCGAAGCATAAGAATACATGTAGGCATGCCCAAAATGTTTTGAGTTGAAGCCATCAATGTAGCAACCTACTTAATCAATCATGGACCCTTTTTTTCCTTTGAATGAAAGATTTCCAACAGAAGTTTGGAGTGGCAAAGAGGTCAACCTTTAACACTTATCACACAAAATAATATGGTAAATTAGAGGGTATCTCTTAAGAGGACATGCATTATAATGTTCAAAGTAACCTAGAAAATTAAGTTCCTTATGAAATAGTGAACCAAGTTCCACAAGAAGAACTAGAGAATGTATATTTTACTAGAAGAATTAGAGAACAAATTTCTATAGCAAAAGTTCTACATTAAGAGGAGCTACAAACACCTATATTAAGATGCATCATCAACCATAAAAACCAAGAAATTACTACTCTTCCTCCCAAAATTTATTGTTGTTGATTGATAACAAAGAACTATATTGTTATGATAAAGTAATGTAGATGAAGGATTCAATCAGTTCGGAGTCTACCATGAAAGATGAGATGGACTCACTTATAGTAAATCAAACATCAAAATTCATTAAACTACCAAAAGGCAAGAAGGCTCTTCACAACAAATTGGTTTCCAAATTTAAAATGGAGCATGATGGGAGAGAGTGATATAAGGTAAAAGGGAGCATAATGGTATAAAGTGATATAGCTAGAATGGTTGTTAACAATATTTAACAAAAACAAAGTATTGATCACGTTGAAATTTTCTCTCTAGTAGTGAAGTTGACAACAATTAGACTAGTATTGAAGTTACTAGCTACGAAGAATTTACATCTTGAAAAATTAGTTGTAAAGACAATGGTCCTTCACAGTGATTTGGAGGAAAATATATACATAGAGAAACTGCAAGATTTTGAAATAATATGCAAAGATGATTTGGTGTTTAAGTAAAAAAAGAGCTTGTAAGGTCTAAAACGAGCTTTGAGATAGTGGCGTAAAATGTTTGATGTTTTTATGAGTAGTAGTGACTTCACCATATTCCAAATAGATCATTGTTACTATGTGAACAAGTTTTACAATAGCTATATGATGAGTGCTCAAAAAGTACTAAAATTACCATGATTTTATGCACATTAATTGATTAAAAATAAATAAATAACAAATGAAAGCAAGAACAACTACGACAATGAAAAGTAAATACCATATAAAAAAAGCAAAAGTTTAATGGTTGGTATTATTTTGAAATTATTGTTGTGTGCATCTTTTTATAAAGTTATGCTTTAAAAATCATGATAAGAATAAAGTACGTATATCAAAAGGAAAATGTTCAAAAATTTGTATTATTATAATATATAATTTTAATGAAAATATAAATAAAAAATAAATGACAATATGATTGGCAACAATGATGAAAAGTAAATATGAAATACCTTATAAAAAAAGGTAAAAGTATTTAGATCTATAATTTTAATATAATTATTCGTATATAAATAGATAATTAACATAAATATATACACATAATTTCGTGATAAATGTAAATTGTTTGATAATTTTTATCATTATAATACATAGTTTTAATATTATTATTGTATGTATTTTTTATTTAAAAATAATACTTAAAAAAGAACCACGGCGACAAAAAAGTAAGGAAAACCTAACTGTTACTTTTTATATATCCTATAGATAGATTACTTCTTGAATAACTTTGAGATTATAATAGTTAAAAAATCAAATTTAATATAAATTTTCATTATTCTTTGGTCTTGTTGTATACATAAACAGTATTCACGTATTTATAGTGATCAGATAGTCTCTTGTATTATGCTATAACATGTTATACTAACGTTGTAAGTTTAAGAAAAAAATACGTTTTTTTCCCAAAAAGGTCCGATTTACCAAGTCATTACTATTTTTTGGAAAATCCTTAAACATGTCTTATTCACTTAAAAAAATAATTTAATCTTTAAATTTTAAGATTTTAATAAAATTTAGAAATTAAAATAATTTTTTATACTAACATTCTAAACTTTGAAAATATAAAAATTAAATGCATTATTTAAAAGTTTAAACAATAAAATATGCCACGTGAGTTTTCACAATGTTGGATTTGCTATTCCTTTTTATTTTTATTTATTAACGACGGAGGTAAGAGTTTTTTTTATTGTAGGAGCATTCTCTTACCAATTTTTAATTTTATTTAATATTTTTCGATAAATACACGTTATATTTTGTTCATTACACTTAGATTTTGATTTATTATAATTTTTTCACCTGTATTTCAATCAATAGGTAATTTTAGTCATGTTTTGTAATGTTTCGAAATCTAGATTTTTTATTAAAATATTTATGTATTTAAAACGTGAATTTTCCAAGAAATACTAGGGAAGTTGGATAGAAAGATTTCTCATTTTAATAAGAGCCACGTATATTTGAGATTACGCATGACATATTTTTGCGGTTTTTGCGGTTTTTGCGGTTGTCTTGTAATCCTTACGTCAGCCTCGATTACAATAGGATATAGAAGCCGACACAAACTTCATACATAATTCACACACATATATATACGTATATACATAAAAAGCTAACATGAATGGCAGAAAAAAGTCATAAGTGTGTATTCTTTAATTTATCAGAAGCCATTACGAAGGAAACAAGTTTTCATTAATTTATCATGAGTGTGTTAATGTTAATAATATGTAGCATGGCTATTAGTTTGGCTACATCAAAAGCAAACAATATCAGCACAGACCAATCTGCTCTTCTTGTGCTTAAAGCTAATATACAAAATGACCCTTACAACATTTTAGCTACCAATTGGTCTTCTTCTTCTTCTATTTGCAATTGGGTTGGTGTCACCTGTGGGCTTCAACACCAAAGAGTGACTGCTTTGAATCTATCTTATATGGGTCTCAGTGGCTCTCTACCACCTCATTTGGGAAACTTATCATTCTTAGTTGAGTTGGATTTGAGAAATAATAGTTTTCAAGGTATGTTGCCAAGTGAGTTCACTAATTTAAGAAGACTAAAGATGATTGATCTTGGTTTCAACAAGGGTTTAGGTGGAAATCAAATACCTTCATGGTTTGGGTCTTTTCCACAACTTCAATACTTGGGTTTGTATGCTAATCAGTTCTCAGGTTCAATACCCAAATTCATCTTCAACTTATCTTCCATACAAGTCATTAATCTCAGCTATAACCGACTCTCTGGTAAGTACTCTAATTTATATCCTTACTTAACTCATGAAATTAATTTGGGATTTACTTTGATATGATATGAATTATATAAAGTTTCATTTATTTAATAAAAAATATATATTTTAATACCTTTAAAGATAAATTAATTTAAAAAATATTATATATATATATATATATATATAAACTTATACACATATATATTTATACTCAAATTAATTTTAATGATAATATTTTTTTTTAAATAAATATTTTCTCTATTATCAAAATTATTTTATCACCACTCTTCCTATTATTAATATAATTAAGGGTGAGGTGCATGCCGAAAGAAACCACTAGATTACATCAGTGTGTCATTTAATTCTATTTGGTACATAAATTTTGTGAAAAAATTTGATTAAAAAAAATTATATTATTTTAAGATTTTTTCTCAAAATATTTTTAAGATGAAAATGGGATCAAAATATAAATAAAATTTAATATAAAATTATTTAAAAAAAAATTCAACAACAAAAATCAAACAAAAAGTTATTTAAATATATATTTTAATTTTATTAAAAATTAAAATTAATATAATATTAAAATAAAATATTTACAATTAAAAACTATTATATAAGGTAATATTTAGTGAATTGTTTTCATATTAATTGAAATTATATTATTATTAAAGATTTATATTTTAATTAAGAAAATAAGAATATTATTTTTGATATAAGAAATTAAATGATATTAATTTTAATATAAAAAATTAAACTATATAAATAATTAAATTTAAAAGATTTTTATTATATTTTCTTCAAATACTCAAATTTATGTGCATATTTCTTAAATAAATTAATAACATGTATGTGCATATTTCTTAAATAAATTTGTAACATGTGTAATGTTTGGTAGCTAATTGATTTTCTGAGTTGATAATCGCAATAATAAATTTGCATCTGACAGGGAGCATACCAAGAGAAATTGGCAACTCAACGTCGTTGAAAAGTATCCTACTAGCCTATAACAACATCAACGGAGGTACATCTATTACTTTATTTTGGGCTATTAATTAATTTTTAATTATAATTAATATATTAATTTTTTAAATATAATTATATAATTTTATTATATATATCAATAACATTATCTTATATTATTTATAATTTATTATAAAGAAATTATTTATGTTGATTTCACTTCCTCTTAATATTTAATTTAAATTTTAAAAATTAATAAAAATATCATTTTATTTTTAATATATTTCTTCATATTAGTTAAATTATTTTAAGCATATTTTTACACTTCTATACATAAATAACATATTTATTTAACTAGTTTTATTTTGAAGTGTTTAATAAATTAATATATATTCATTTTTTTAACTAACTTATAAAATATATATTTATTTATGTTATAAAAAATAAACTTATATTTATTTATATAAAAATAATTATGTCATATAATTAAATTTTATTTTCAACAAATTTATATTAAATATAGTATAAAATCAATAAAAATATATTATACAATAACCCCACCTTTTTTATAGGAAGACTTTTTTATAGGAAGAAAATGAAGACTTTTATTTGAGTAACGGAGTACTAAGAAATTGTGAAACTAATTCCTCTTATATAAGAAATTTAATAATATCTATTAGAAATTTAAATTTTAAATAGATTATATTTAGTATTTTAAATATAAATACTATAACATTGAATAAAAAATACAAATAATTATAGATGCTAATTTATATTTAAATTATTAACTATTATTTTAAAAGTCAATAATTCTTGCTATAGTTGTCGTTTTCTTTTGTTCTTATGATATTATCTATCTTCTTAATTATTGAGGAGTTGAATTATATTGGTGGTTCCGTGGTTATCTTACTTTATTTAATAAATTATGCCTTTTAAATAAAGGAGCCAGCAGCAGATTCATTCCCACTAATTCCTTATGCTTTGCCACGTATATATTTATTTATGCTTTTTATAATGATATTGACTTAAGAATTTTAAATGATTTTAATATTATTACGGGAATTCGATTCTAAGATCTTATTACTATAAATAAGTATTAAACATCAATTTTAAAAAAAAATTAAATTTACAAGAAATAGAATTAATAATTCATTTATATTTTATAAAAGGTTAAAAAATTATGTCCAAATTAAAATGATTACAAATTTATATGTTATTAACCTTTATGATTATTTATTGCAAATTTCCCTAACTAAATAAATTTTTCAGGATCTTAATGTATAAATTTATTAAATATCTTAAAATTTTAATTTTAATTTTAATTTGCAGAACTTCCAGAAGAGATAAGCAATATACCATTGGAGAAGTTGAGTTTAGTATACAATAATATCCAAGGAGTCATTCCTTTATCTATCTTCAACATGTCCTCTATGAAGTCTTTAATTTTAAATCACAATAATCTATCTGGTAGCCTTCCTAAAAACATATGCCAAAACCTTCCTATTGTAGAGGAGCTAGGTTTGTCGTTTAACCAATTTGTGGGATCCATTCCAACTCAGCTATCACAATGTGCAAAGCTTCTTTTATTTTCACTATCATATAATCATTTTATTGGAAGCATACCAAAAGAAATTGGTAACATTACAAAGTTGCAAGAGATCTACCTTGCCTACAACAATTTGACAGGTATATTTATGTATGTTACAATTTTAATATTTTATTTTTATTAAAGAAAAAGAGAGGATGAATTTCAGGCAACCATAAATCTACAAACCCCACTAGTGGTATATTGACTAAAGTTTATCATTGAACAAAAAAAAAAATTATTGTTGGAGTCATCGTTAGAAGTGTCTAAAGTAACTCTGTTTATTTATGTGAGTTGAGTTCAATTTAGATCACATTTTAATGAGTTAAACTAGGTTGTTCACGAAATGTTTCATTTATATTTTTGAAAAAGAAACAAAACAAAATTAAATAATTTTGTATAAGAATTTTTTTTAATATATATATTATAATTATATTTTTGAAAAATAAGAAACAAATATTATTATCTTTTAAATGTGATGATTTGTAGTGATATTTTTTTATAATTATTTATTTTTTAAATATGCGCTTGAACAACTCATAAATCATGTGGTCTTTTTATGGTTTATTTGAACTATAGTAACTCATACAAGTAACATAAATTAAAAATAAAAGAAATTAATAATGTTATATATGATCTAAAACTATGGCAGGTACATTGCCCAGCCAGATTAGTGCGCTTCACAATCTAGTGGTGTTGTCTATTGGTGGTAACCAACTCACTGGCTTATTTCCTTTTAAGATTTTCAATATCACTACCATGAGAGCCATTGCAATTGGAATGAATCAATTTTCAGGAAACTTCTCATCAATCACAAGTTTTTCACAGCCAAATCTTAAGAGTTTTTTGGTTTATAGAAATAACTTCACGGGTGCAATCCTTAATTTTATAACCAATGCTTCTCAACTCATAGTTGTTGATGTTTCACGCAATTCCTTTTCTGGCTCTCTTACATCTGCAATTAGTCATCACTTAACAAATCTAAAATTTATCATCTTAGACTATAACAATTTCACCTTTGATTCTTCTACATCAGACACCTTTTTCACTTCTTTATCTAACTTGAAATATTTAAGTATTTTTTCATCAAGTGGCCTTCCCTTCAATATCACACTTCCCAATTCTATTGGAAATCTCTCTTCTTCTTTAAAGAGTTTATTACTTGTTAAGTGCATGTTGAGAGGTAACATTCCCAAAAGCATTGGCAATTTGGTTGGTTTGACAAAGTTAGTTTTAGATGAAAATCAACTATCTGGTTCTATTCCAAACACTATTGGTAGATTAAATCAGCTTCAAGGCTTGTCTTTTAAAGGCAATAATTTACAAGGTTTGATCTCTACTGAAATTTGCAAGTTGGTTAGCTTAGTACAATTGGATTTGACCAGCAATAAATTATCTGGCCAAATACCAACATGTTTGGGTAATCTTAAATCATTGATAGGTCTTGAAATGAGCTTCAATAATTTAAGTTCAACAATTCCAAACACAATATGGAAACTTGAAGGTATGTTGTATGTAAACTTGTCATCCAATTCTTTGAGCGGCTCTCTTAGTTCAGATATTAAAAAGTTGAAGAGTCCAATATCAGTTGATTTGTCCAATAATGAATTGTCAGGCAATATTACAACCAGTCTTGGAGATCTGCAAAGTTTACTTGGTCTATCTTTAGCTAGAAATAAGTTTGAGGGTTCAATTCCTGAATCATTTGGAAAATTAATAAGCTTAGAAGCGTTGGATTTATCAATGAATAATTTATCAGGCATTATACCAAAGTCACTTGAAAAACTTGACAATATAAAGTACTTCAATGTCTCATACAATAAACTTGAAGGACAAGTTCCAACTGGTGGACCTTTTGTGAACTTCTCTTCTTTGTCATTTTTGTCAAATGGTGAACTATGTGGTGTTCCTCGACTGCAATTCCCAAGTTGCAAAATTTATACTCGAAAATCAAAAAAAGTTGTTCGAAATCATGTGTTGTGGTACATTTTGCCAGTGGTTGCTTCGATAATACTCCTAGTACTAATTGCAGCTGTGTTTTGGTGGATAAGATACAAAAAGGATAAAGTTGAGTTAAGTGAGACTAAGTCATTTCCTTTACAAAGATGGATAAAGGTTTCAAAGAAAGAGATTTTAGAAGCAACAGATGGACTTAGTGAAACAAACTTGCTTGGTAAAGGAGGTTTTGGTTCAGTATATAAAGGAAACCTTAATAGTGAGACTGAAGTTGCCATTAAGGTTTTTGACTTGGAAATGGAAGGAGCTTTCAAGAGTTTTGATGTTGAATGTGAAGTATTGTGTAGCCTTCTTCATAGAAATCTTGTCAAAATTATTGGTATCCATAGTAGTCCTAATATGAAAGCTTTGGTGCTTGAGTACATGCCCCATGGGAGTCTTGAGAAGTGGTTGTATGATAGTAATTTCAACTTGAGTTTGTTGCAAAGGTTGAACATAGTGATAGATGTTGCAACAGCACTTGAATATCTTCACTACAGCTATTCACAACCGGTTGCTCATTGTGATATAAAACCTGCAAATGTACTTCTTGACAAAGATTTAGTTGCACATGTTGCTGATTTTGGAATGACAAGACTCTTGGGTGAAACAGATTTGACAGTACGAACAATGACACTAGCCACCATTGGTTACATGGCACCAGGTAATTTTCCACTCCACAACTTACCATCGAGTTTGAGGCTCAAAATAGCATGTTTTCGAAGGTATTACTCCAAAATCGTTAGTTTGGTAATGTAAAACTTGTACACTAGTCATGCACTTGTTGTACATGGTAAAAATAACAAGTGATTTTGGGGCCAATTTTATCAAATTTTTAAAAACCGGTCTATTTAGGGCCTGAACTACATACCATCATGTATTTGTTTTGTTTCCTTTTTTTTTCTATGGTAATGAATTGTATATGTTATATGCAGAATTTGGATTGGAAGGAATTGTTTCAACAAGAGGTGATGTTTATAGTTATGGAATACTACTTTTGGAGACTTTCACTAGAAAAAAGCCTACAGATGCAATGTTTGTTGGAGAAATGAGATTGAGAAAATGGGTGACAGATTCACTTTCAAATGAAGATATTGGTAGAGTTATTGATGCCAATCTGTTGAGGGATGAAAATGGAAGGGAGTATGATATAAAAGATTGTTTGTCATCTATATTGTTGTTGGCCCTAAATTGTTCTGTTGACTCACCAGAGGAGAGAAAGACTATAAAAGAAGTTCTAGTTGCACTCAACAAGATCAAAACCAAGTTTTTCAAAGATATTTAGTAAATTTTGTGCTTACTTTGTATAAAATTTGATATGTAATTCAGATTATAAATGCAAGAATTGAATATATTGAAATGTATTTACAATCACAATTACAATGAAGATTAATACATGTATAAATACAGGAAATAAGAATCTGCTTTTTGGAAAAGTGCTTTTAGGAAAAGTATATTAGTTGCATACAACTAATATACAGCTGATAAAATATATTAGTTACATACAACTAATATACCATTAATGATTTATTAACACTTCCTTTCAAGTTGGCGCATAGATATCAATCATGCCCAACTTGCTTAGTGAACCATATAATGCCTTCTTGGAGACTCCTTTGATAAGCATATCTGCAAGTTGCTCTTCTATGAGAACAAAAGGAAAACTAATAAGTTTGGCATCTAACTTCTCTTTTATAAAGTGACGATCAACCTCTACATGCTTAGTACAACAACCTCTACATGCTTAGTGCGATCATGTTGTACTGGATTTTGTGATATATCAATGGCTGTCTGATTGTCACAATACATCTGCATAGTATTTTTTGAGTTCGAAACCCAAATCCAATAACAAATTTCTTATCCACAGTAATTCACAAATGATTTATATGACTTAAATAATCTTTTAGTGGACATGTAATTGGCTACTGGGTATTTTGATTTTGCATGAATATTTGGTTCATATCTTTTGGTTGGTTGACCTCGAGTAGACCTATTTAGTAACACATATTGTCCAACATTAGACTCGATGCTATTAGTATCAGTAGATGTACATACCTCAGATAAGTGACCTTCAGTACCAGGGAGTTGTTGATTAGGGGTAGGAGTAATGCCTGAGGGTACAATTGTGTCTTCAACTTCATTTGTTGTAAGTGAATTTGGTGCTTGAATACTTGGAGCATCTGCTTCTACAATGACTGGATTAGGAGTCTCATTTGGTCTCATTGAAACATCAGTTGGTGATTCTCCTAATGCCTCCCCCTTACCATGATACAGTTCTTGGAAATATGTATTCTCCCCCTGACGAGCAGTATCAGGTGAGGAAAAATAACTCATGTCCTCAAAGAAGGTAACATCCATAGTGATATAATACTTTCTGGTCGGTGGATGGAAGCACTTGTACTCTTTCTGATAACTTCCATAACCAACAAACACATATTTAATTGCCCGAACATCTAATTTAGACCGTTGATTTTTAGGAACATGCACAAAAGCAACACAACCAAATACATGGGTAGGAAGATTATGAAAGGATGATAAGGAGACGTATGATGCGAGAATCTGGAATGAGATTTTTCCGTTAAGGACACTAGACGGGAGACGATTGATGAGATGGGTGGAAGCCTGTACAACATCACCCCCAAAGATATTTTGACATATAAGCACTAAACAAGAGTGCACAAGCCATATCAAGTAAATGACGATTTTTTCTTTCAGACACTCCATTTTGTTCCGGTGTTTGTGGATAAGTAGTTTGGTGAATAATCCCATGTGTTTTGAAAAAATCTTGAAAAACATGATTAACATATTCCCCCCACATTGTCAGAACGAAGGATCCGAATGATGCCATTGTATTGTGTTTGAACGAAGGTATGAAAAATTTGAAAAACTGAAAAAACTTCATCTTTTGTTCTAATAAGAGAAATCCACGATAACCTTGTACAGTCATCGATAAACAAAACAAAATATCTCATACCCGATATAGTGGGCTCTTTAGATGATCCCCAAACATCAGAATGAATTAATTCAAAAGGAATAGTACTTTTATTAGAAACACTAGGAGAATAAGTAATACGATGGCTCTTGGCCAAAACATAAGTCTCACAATGTAAAACAGTCTCACTAACACCAATAAATAAAGTAGGCATGGTTTTTTTTCATAAGACTAAAAGACGGATGCCCTAAGCAGTGATGCCACAACCAAATTTCACTTAGCTTATCGGAACTAGAAGTCAATGCAGTGCTTGCCTATGCTCCTAGTTTCTCCCCTCCGTAGTTCTGATCCAAATGGAACAATCTGCCCCTCAGATACCCTCGACCAATTATTTCCCTGGTAAAAAGATCCTGAAAAATCACATACATAGGATAAAAGGTTACAAAACATTTAGACTCAATATTCAACTATGGGATAGATATTAAGTGATGAGATAAGTCAGGTACATATAAAACATTATGGAGCTGTAACGATGGAGTGATATGAACTGACCCCTTTCCTAAGACAGGAAAGGCCTCACCATTAGCATTTGTAACATAAGACACTGGTGGTGAAGATAACTCATCAAAATAAGATTTATCATAAGTCATATGATCAGATGCACCAGAATCAATAATCCAAGTATTAGACCCAACAGAGTGAGAAACATTTAAGGTCATACCAATCTTACCACGACCATCTATTGAAGTTGTAGGGATACCTCCACATTCCATAGGATGATTATGTTCATAGTAGTCTGGTTCTTGGACAATTTGTACTGTAGCTGCTTTTGCTTTAGAACGATGCCCTTATTGTCGTTTTGCTCCATAATAGTATGCTTTTGGTTTCAAGTGTGGATATAGTTTCCAACAAGTCTCACGAAGATGCCCCTGTTCATTTCAATAAGAGCAGGGAGAACGAGGGCGATTGGTAAAACCTGGTGAAGGGCCCTATTGATAAAGTGGAATTGAATTTTGCTGCTAGAGGAAAGGTGTCTTTGATTTAGCTTGAATGGCTAGGCTTGATACCTCAATATGTGCCTGATGAAGACTCTCTTGCTGAGATTCATCTTTACGGATGTATGTAAAGGCGGTAGTCAAGCTCGGAAGATATGACATTTGAAGCAATTCGCCTTTAGCACTATTATGTTTTGTATCAAGGCCTCTTAAAAAAGCATGTACTCGTTCAAGCTCTTTCTTCTTCTGGTACCACAGAAGGTCTTCTGGATTCTTAATTTTGCACGGGCGTTTCTGGTCAATTTCAGCCCATACATTTTTCAGCTTGGTAAAAAAAAGGGATACTGGTTGCCCATTTTGCTACATGCCAGCAGCTTTGCATATGAGTTCATGAACTTGAATAAAGTCAGACTCATTTGTATAAAGATCGCTTAAGGTATTCCATATGCCCTCAACAATTTCACATTCCTCCACCATTTGTAATATATCATCATTGATGTCTCTAAATAGAATTGACATGACAAAGCCATCATCATCTTCCCACCGAGTATAGGCTTCTATATCATCTTGACTAAGAGCCCTAATTGTTCCAGATACATGTCCCATCTTATGCATCCTACAAAGATAAACAGACATAACTTTTTTCCATGTTCGAAAATCTGTACCATTAAGTTTAGTACCCCCGAAAGAACCAATTTTTGAACTCTTAACAGAAACTTCAAAATTTGGAACTTCATGAATTCTAGAAACTTGATGTGTCTTGAATCTTCCATTGAAATAATAAAAAAAAATATTGTGCAGCGGAAAAAGATTTTGAAATTTTTTTTAGGCCGGGTTGGGCTGATAAGTGGGTTGTCTAAATGTTTTGGGCTGATAAGTGGGCTATCTAATTGTTTGGGCTTGAATTAGGGCTGATGGGCTGATTAGGTCAAAGCTTAAAAAACTTAAAAAACTGATTAGGGTTGTCTGAATTGTTCGAGCTTCAGAAAAAAAATTAAAACTGAACAGGACAATGCAGGAGCTGTGTGGACTCACAGAACAGTGCATGGGTGAAGCTGGATGGTGCAGGGTGCACGAGCTGGATGGCACTGGGCTGGTGCGCAAGGTTGGACGGCGCAGGGATGACATAGGCTGAACGGCGCAGGGATGACACAGGCTTAACGGCGCAGGCTGGACGTCGCGGACTGGACAGCGGATCTGCAACTGCGACACAAATTGAACGTGTGTGAGAAGATTAACAGCACTGCATAAAGAACTGGCGGCGACGCTGCTGCTCAGAACCGGTAAGAAATTTTTTTTTTCTTTCCTGCTCTGATACCAAATTGAATATATTAAAATGTATTTACAATCACAATTACAATGAATATTAATACATGTATAAATACAGGAAATAATAATCTGCTTTTTAGAAAAATGTTTTTAGAAAAAGTATATTACTTGAATACAACTAATATAACAAGAGGTGATGTTTATAGTTATGGAATACTACTTTTGGAGACTTTCACTAGAAAAAAGCCTACAGATGCAGAAATGAGATTGAGAAAATGGGTGATAGATTCACTTTCAAATGAAGATATTGGTAGAGTTATTGATGCCAATCTGTTGAGGGATGAAAATGGAAGGGAGTATGATATAAAAGATTGTTTGTCATCTATATTGTTATTGGCCCTAAATTGTTCTGTTGACTCACCAGAGGAGAGAAAGACTATAAAAGAAGTTCTTGTTGCACTCAACAAGATCAAAACCAAGTTTTTCAAAGATATCTAAGTAAATTTTGTGCTTACTTTGTATATAATTTATATGTAATTCAGATTATAAATGCAAGCATAGCACAAAGCCATAAATCACTTGCATATTTAGGTATGGATATTTTGCAATGTGTTGTAAACCATATTGGGAATCTGGGATATATAGGCGAGCTCTTTTTTTTTTGGTACATGTCTTTCCTTGTATCATTGGAATTTTTTTTTATCGAGCAACAAAGTTTATACTGAATATGATAAAAATATTGCAATCCATGTTTGCCCAAAAAATCCCAAGTACATCACCAAAACAAACTAGATTCTATTGATTTGTAGGACACTGAGATTCGTTTCAACTAAGCTAATAGAATCTATATAAATAAAATAAACGCTATCACTTTCAGTGAGTTAGGAGATTCACGTGTAGATTTCGTTCATGCACACGCACAAATGAGCATGATGCAATTTGGAGGATTGTTAATTGGACAATATCGATGAATATTATGATAGATCGTAGAAAAGGTTTACTCAGGTAAGGAATAAAAAGCCTATAAGGAAGGCGTGAGACTCGATCTAGGATCAAAACATTCACATCCTTAAGACTCTCATTTAGATTCAGTCTATTACAAACTAAACAGGATAGATTAAGCGTCATTCTTACTAACAAATTTAAGAATAGGGACTTGAATCTTCATTTTAATAACACTCGTTGAGGTAAAGACGATTATATTTTCTGTCATGTTCTCAAAAGCTATGTATTTTATTTTAATAATAATTTTTGAAAGCATTGACTAAATTTTTAATTTATTTTTGATGTTATAATTCATGATAAGTTTTAATGTTTCAATTTTAGGCATGATTTAAAATATGTTATATTATAATTCTAAAGCGAATATAAACAATATATATAAGTATATATATTAAAAAAATTGAGTAGCCTCATTCTAGATAAAACTTAAAAACATGTGAAACAAATTTTTTTTTCTTTATAACTATATTTCTTAAAATGATACTTTATTTAGTACTTAAGAAAAATTTATAATGTTGGATGGAATGTTGTCATTGATAAAATCCTAATCTTCTATTTGTTATTTTATATAGTCTTTAAAATAAAAGCATTTTTATTTAATAAAATGTTGTTAATTGTTGAACGATAGTAATATTGACTTCAAAAAAATTTATTTTATAAAAAAATGATGTCTTTAAATATTAAACACTAAGTGTGAATTAACCAATTAGAGAGTTTGTTATGTCATGTCATTTGGTTTGTTATTGAATAGCCTGAATATACGATCTCGATCAATCTATTTTGGTGTTGTTATTGTGAGAGCTAATTATTCTTTATCTATAGTGAATAATGTTTCGGTATCCCAACCATCTTTGTTATTTCCTTTGAACTGAAAGTAGTTATATTACTTTCAATAGACTTTCTCCTACTCCAATAATCTTTTACCATGTGACTCATCTTCCTACAATTGTAACATTCACCATCAAATTTTCTATTGTTATCGCAATTCTTTCAAGTTCCCTGGATGAAAGCCTCAATTTCCTTAAGGAATTTTTTCTTTATTACCATCTTGGTTAGATCCACTACCATTATTCTGCTTGAAAGTGACTTTGTTTTTGCTTGTGTAGAACGTTTCTTCCTCATCCTTCAACGAGGAAATTATAAACCATGGAAATTATTCTCTTTATCCCTGTTTCCCTAATAAGAGCTTTCAAATCTAACTCTAAAATTTCACGGCATAGCGATTTCACCTTGTGAAAGTATTAAGAAATTGTCATGTCATGTTGCGCCATCGATAGCAACTCATTCTCGAGAAGTTGCAGTCTTATATCATTCTTATTTGAAAAGTGTGTAACAAAAGTATCACATGCTTCCTTCGATGTTTTGGCATTCCGAATGTGCTCCAATATTTCTTCTTCAACTATGGTCTTCAAAGCAAACATCTCTTTGTCTGCTTTAATTTTCCACTTCCGCAAGATGATGTTTGTATCTTCTGTTGCTGGTTGTGTAACTTCTCCACCATATAAATATAAAACTATGAAATAATTCTAGTCATTCAAATATAAAACTAAGAAATAATTCTAACTACTTAAATATAAAATTAAGAAATAATTCTAACAACTTAAATATAAAACTAAGAAATAATTTTAACCACACATTATTATCACATTATACACACCTCTCTTTTCTACATTCTTCTAGGATTCTCTTTGAAAAAAAAAACTTTCTTCAATATTTAGGAAGCTTTCATTATATTGAGTCGGGGTTAATCTTCAACATTACATCTTTTACCTATAGGGTATTTTTGAGTGGTTAATAAATTTTAAAATAGAAATCTTGGTTGAAATTTTATGGTTGAAATCTTTCAATTAAAAATTATTATTATTATATATATATATATATATTATTAAACAATTGAAACTGATGTTACATTAAAAACTTATATAAAAAATGAGAGTTGGTGGTATGAGCATCTAAATTTAATTTCTTTTCCATATAATTTTTTTTCCTTTCTAATTAATATATTTTTGAGAAAAAAAATACTTAACAGATGAACAAAAAGTAGGCTTGTTTGACATAAAAAAACAAAAATTCATGTAAAAATATTCGATTGAAGGGACATAAAAGTGACATATAACTTAAAACATAACATCCTAACTCAAAAATATAATGGTTCAATATATCTTACATTCTTAAGTAAATTAGAATAATTCATATCATATCTGGTTTGAATTCTTATCTCCTGCAATTATTAAAAATTAAAAATGTGTTAGTATTAACACAACTTTAATTAATATTAATACAATTTTATATTATAAATAGTAAATTTTATTCTCATAATTAATTATACTTTAATATTAATATTTTTGAATAAATGTTACATTAAGATACGTTTCCAGATATGACTAGAAGTTTCTCACCTTTTATTATTTTTCATCCGTTGGTTTTTTTATTAAGTGTTTAAAAAACATTTATGGTATTTATTTTTGCTTTTGTTTTTCTCATATAAGACAGAATACGTTTTATATATGAGAAAAAACACTTGCTAAATAAGGTAATCTTATTTAAAAACTCATTTGTAAACCAATTAAGGGTGACACTGGAAGTTTATCTAAATTTTGTATCAAAACAGGAGCCCTGAAAACTTATTACAACAAGCTGAAGGCTATCAATGTGGGTCGAAGAAAGAGAATATTCGAGGGATATTATCTTAAAAAAAGTGTATTTATAATCATTTTACTCTCATAAATTACTTTACATCAGATTAATATATTTTAGTTAATTCGGTGTTATATTTATAGATATTTTAATTATTTTAAACCAATTTTGATTCTTTTAATCACTTTATTTTCTAATTTTTTGATATATTTTTCTCTTCAAATATTTATCATCTTTTATTATAATGTTCAATTTAAATACAAAACTATCAAAATTGGTAAGAAATTATTAAAAAATTTAAAAATATAATAGTAGAGTGATTAGAGTCTATCAATTTTATTAAATATAAATAATATATTTAATTTATAAAAATAAAATTACAAATCTACCGTGCTATTCATTATCTTATTATCCTTCAATTAATTCTATTTTTTATTAAGTTTATTAAATAATTTATTTTACTACTATATAAAATTTATTAATTTACCTTCGCTACAAGAAACAATGTCTTCAGCGACAAAAAAATTATTTTTTTTTCAAAAAAACCTAGCATAATTATGGGTTAATAAGTTTTAATTTAATAAAGTTAGCATGACGTGGTTTTGTTAATTTAAAATATCAAAAATTAGAATGAAAAAACCCTTTAAAATAAAACCTCAATAGAGTGAGAGAAAAAAAGAAAAGAAGGGAAAAGTACCTATAACCATCGTGAATTCATTTTTCAAACACTTTCACTAACGGTTATATCCTTCACAAAAAAGTCACCAATATTTTTACAAAACACAAAGCCACCTTCCTTTTTCACAGCACCCAACCCAAAACCCCAAATCGTGGAAAACGTTTAGGAAGTCTATTAATTTACTAAAACGATTGCATAATAATCCATTATTTTGTAGTAATTTTCTATTAAACCCCATTTCTTTAAAAATTACACATAAGATCAATATACTCTATTAGTAAGAAAAAAAGACAAATGTCACAACAATTCACTAATTATTACGAGTATTTAAGTCAAATAGTTTATATATATATATATATATAATTTAGTCCACCAATTTTAAAAAATTGATATTATAAATTTGAATTATCAATTTTTAAGTTTTTGAAACAATTTTTTAATTTTATTGTGCTATTAGAAGAAAATATTTTGACTAATAAATTCAATTTATCTTAAAATATTTTCTACTACGGAGTTCGAAATATTGAAACAATCATTCTAACAAAAGATTTTGTCAAATAAACTCCTAAGCAAAAAAAGATTTCGTCAAATAAACTTCTTAGCGATAAAATCTAGTTTTTTTCTACCAATTGGTTTGTTGTTAAAAATATTTTTCTTATAATGGTTGAAACAAACTATCAAAACTAATAAATCAAGTGAAGAATCTATTTTAAATGATGAGAAAGTTCTTGATGATGAACTATTTGAACTATATGTCATCAATCTTATTGATAAGATTGGTCAATCTTGAGTTGAATGATTAATTGAGAGATTAAAACTAGTCAGGATAAATTATAGTTGATTCGTGTAAAAATAAAAACTTAGAAGGGAGAGACCTTCTATTTTACAAAGCGTAAATCTTTGATTACTTTATTTATTCAAAGAATATTTTTACATTCTTTTTAGATATATAAATTGCCAAAAACAATTCTATAAGGCATCACAAAAATCATTCACAATTTCTTTTGGTAGGAAAAAGTGGATAAGCTTAAAGTGGTTCGGTTGCTTGGAAGGAATGTTATCGCCCCTCGAAAAAGGAGGTTTTCGTTTGTAAGATCTTGATATTTTAAATGAGGTATTATTAAGAAAGTTTGCCTGTTAGATTATCATAGAAAACTCTAGCATGATACTCTACTTGCATCGTCAATATTTGGATATAAGAAAGCTTCACAAATTTAATATGTTTACTCTTTAGTCTGGCCCGATTTGTGAGATCATTACTTGACTCTTTTGGAGGAATCTAGGTGCTTAGTTGGCAAGAATTCCTCAATATGATTTTGGATTGATAATTGACTAGGCATTCCTCTATTTGAAAAGGCTGAATAGTCCCATGTAGATCCACACTTACAATATATAATAGGCGACTATTTGCACGCAAATGGGTGGCATCTTGTGCAATCTTTTGATGACTCCTACTCTGATATTGCCTCAGAGGTCCACATGATAATTATCAAGAAAGATACAAATATCAAGATTTGGACACATTTTATCAAATGAGGAGTTACTACTAGTGAGGCCTATGACTCCTTACACACGATCGGGGAACATAAGAGTTGGGGTAAGACGATCTAGGCCCCTTTCATACCATCCCTCAATCCATATTATTATGGCATGCTATTCAAAACAAGCTTCACATTAATTTTTTGGCAAAGAGGAATGGCCACTCCTTTCCTCCCAATATTCTTTATGTGGGTCAGCTTAGGAGATTATGGCTCACCTTTTTATAAGTTATCATTTTGCAGTTTTAAGGGATTTATTATGCTTCTTTTTTGGCAGATGTTGTGCTATGGATTCTTCCATTCTAGATGTGTAGTGTTGCTAGACGTCGGGTCACAACTCAACAATGTATGGAAAGCATGTATAATTTTAGTCATATGGGTGGATAAAGGTCCTCCAAATATCACGAGTATAAGGACTTTCATGGCAAGCTCCATAAATCGTAGAGTTAATTTAGAGATTGTTGTAAGTGTATTTTAGACATTAAGATCCTTTCTCTAAGGTTATTTCTATATTTTACTTGGGATTGCATATGCTTTTGATACAATAGCTATTCACACAGTATTGTATGTTGTCACCTTTGGGTGACAAAGGCTTTGATTAGAGTCTAACTTTGTTTATGTTGTGACTCTTTTTCACACTAAATCATTATCAGTGTCATGAAAATGATACTTTCCTTAGGTTGATTTCTTAGAAAAGATTATTCACATGGATTTTCACTTTTCACCTATTTATAGGAAGGGTAATATTATAGTTTATTGTATAGCATAGGACATTTAGTATTTATACATCAATATGGTGGTGGATACTCCATCATTCGCTAATGTTTTTATTTTTTTGGATATTAATATCATGTTTAATTATAAATTTCATTCATGATTGATTTGTATTATCTCTTTTATTATTTTGATAATATTCTTAATTGATAGGTTAAATAAATAAGTGTGCTATCAAAATCTCAATATTTGAAATATTCTAGTATACCTTTCAATTCTATCAACTATAACTTTTGATTAAAAAAATGTTTTGAATCTACAACTATAGGCATTATTTATATGTTATGATGTAATGATACACGCACTAAGAACTCTATTATCACATTTTCTTCTCTCATCATTATCTTCTTTTATAATAAAAATATTTTTTCTCAAATTATCATTCTTTGTTTGCACTTTTCAATATTCGGGTGAGAGCTAGTGTATGTTAGTTTTGGAGTCGTATAAATTTAAATTTAATAAATATATAATAATATTAAATATCAAGCAATAATTATTACCGATGCAATTATTTTATTTTAAAAAATAAAAAAATAAAGCCTTTAATAATTTTTCTTTTAAATTACTTTTCTTTTAATAATTAAAAAAGTGAAAATTTGACGTTAAATTTTGTAGAAATGTTAGAATAATGCTCTTTAAACAAATAATTAACTAATTTATTATTTTAGTGAAAAATAAATATATAATAATAATTACTTTATTAGTAATATATATTATAATTTGTAACATTGACATATGATACTAATATAAGTGATTTTTGCAAGATATTAATAATAATTGTATAACTCTATTAATAATAAGTCAAATATAAATGAATGGTTATAATTAATATTATTATTATTTTTTAAAAAATAATTTAACATGAACATGATAAATACAACTTGATCGAATTTAATAAGCATTATTTTGACTTAAAAATAATGTTTTTGACTTTTTTAATTCACATGAGATTTTGATACGATCTCATACAAAAATAATTAGTTTAACACAAATAAAATATTTATAAATAAATAGGTTGGTTTAAACACATTCACTAAGTATAAACCTCATGACTTGTAAGTATTATAGTGATAGTTTAATATTTATTATTGTATAATAAAAACAACAAAATATTTGGACATTCGAATTGACCCCGAAACCCGACCCTTGTAAATCACCCAAGCTAAGTCACCATCCCAAGATGGAAGATGAAACACTCCAAATGTCCCATCCATGAGACAACTCAAGCACAATGGCACGAGTAAAGCTCAACCTAAATCTCTCGCATATTGTACTTTAGGTCACTTATGTCCCCTCTGACATGTAAATATGTGCACATCTTGTATAATTGACACATGTACCCATAAAGGTTCTATAAATAGATGGACCCTTCATGAGGATCTATACATTCAGCTAATTATATTAACTTTTTTTTAATCTCTCTCTAAAAAATATTGAATCTCAACATTTTGGTGCCCATTATAAGGCTTAGATTCTGAGATCAATCACAAGTTTCTGACCCCGTATCCTTTTGAGATTCACCTTGCTCCTAGAGAGAAATTAGGAAGATTAATTGTGCATTATTCACAATCTACAACATGGTAAGAACTCAGTTTGAAAGATGGCTGCATTCAACCGATTGTGAAACAATGGCTACCCAAAGAAACACACCACCGACCATTAATGAGGTTACCCAAGTAAATTACACACCATACAGTAATTAATTTAATCACACTCTCATGTCAATTAAATTGCATACTACTCATTAAATTCATCAATTATGGATCATATACATAAGAATCATACATCTCTGCCTAAAAACTATGCATGTTATTTAATCAAGACAAACAATTAAATCATTCTCTCAAATCTATATAATTGCTTTTATAGATAAATTGTTGGTCAATCAATTAATAGCATTAAATAATATAATTAAATTATAATTATAATTGAGGTAAAATTTTAGATCATCACATGGTGAAAATTAGGTTCATAAGATCCCTAGATTAATAAATTAATTACACATAATTGTGTTCATAAAGCTCATATTTTTCATAAAGAAAGACATAAAATTGATAAAGAAATGAGTAGAAGAAGAAAAACAATCAATCTCTTAAATTGTAGAATTAATCTCCTCTTGAATCTTTATCCAAATTGTGTCATCTCTTGAATCTTTATATAATTTTCTCTCTTTTTAGCTCTAAAAACTGACCAAAATTATGCTAATGGAGGCTAATTAGGATTTATGGAGTGATTAAGGGCTTAAATAAAGTTCAGGTGTGATCTAAACCGTCCGATCATCTTCAAATCAAGAGCTACTATCAAAACAAGCAAAACTGATAGTTTCATCCAATCACAGTGTGACACATGGCATTAGAAATTCATTGGGCAAATCAGGGAGTGACCCGTGGCAAGGGAATCAGTAACACGTGATTCGTGAGAACGAATGGCGTGGTGCACGGGTGGAACATATGGAGCAATGGCGTGGTGACACATGGAGTAATAGTGTGGTGACACGTGGCATGACGCATTGACTGTTTTTTGAACTCGGATTGAACGTCGTGCTGACATGTGGTGCATGTTTCGTCCTCCTCACACGCGATGCGACGTGATTCTCTCTCCTTGCTTGCATCGCATCAGTGTGGCTTGCCCAGTTAGCTCCTCTACTTTGTGTGGCATGCCATGTGGTAGCTTCTGATTGGTCTTGCGTTAAAAAATCCAAAAAAATCCCAAAAATACTATTTATTAAATAAAATAAATAAATATTAAGTAAAAAAGTGCGCTAATGACTCTATTTTTATAGAGTCATCACATAACGTATCGGCTAAATTTCAACCTAGAAACTAGACCCATCCAATAATGAAAAAGAAAATTCCTCAGAGAGAAAAATGAGGCAATCAAGCATCATTTAACTGCCCTAAAAAAGGTTGGGGTTATTAGGGAGGTCAACTATCCCTTGTGGCTTTCAAATATGGTACTAGTAAAGAAGGCATGTGGAGCATCTCATATGTGTGTATCCTTTATTGATCTAAATGAGGCTTGCCCTAAAGATTACTTCCTACTCCTAAGCATTGATCAACTAATGGATGTCTCTACTGGGTTTCGGTTGATGAGTTTCCTAGATGTGTACTCCAGGTATCATCAAATCAGAATGCACCTTGAGGATGAGGAGAAAACTTATTTCATAACGAAAGAAGGAACGTTCTACTACACGAGTAAAAAGGTTGAAGGAATTGACATAAATTCTCAAATATATGAATAAAACAAGTGTTCTCAAACTCTTTTATAAGGGATGAAGGTTGATAAATATATATATATATATATATATATATATATATATATATATATATATATATGAAAATAATAATAATAACAATGAATAGATCAACATCATAAATACACAATAAAGAAGAAAATTAATTAAATTTAATAAATAAAGATGATTATCATTTTATACAAGTTACAGCTCGTAACCACAAAAAAGTGGCATCGAGCTTAAACAAAATTAGGGTCATCCTCACCATTAGAGAAATCCAATCCTTCTCCCTTCTCCTCAATAGAATGAGCTTGCGTATAAGCAGCGGGACAGAAATGTCCAAAATATGATAATAGTACTCGATCAAACACATTTGCTTAGCCTTTGTCTTAAAGGTTTTCATCGCCATCTCATATGCCCTCTCAACATTAGACTCAAGCTTCTGCACCATAGCATCTACATAGGCCTTTGCTTGATGGGGCACCTCCTCGGAAGAGACCTCAACTTGTTTTTGCACTTCCCTGGCCTCCTCTCCAACTCGCCCCAAAGCCTTCTTGAGCTTAGTAATGTGTAGGGCATACGAATTAATCTCAAACATGGCCCTCTTCATCTTCTTCTCCTTATTAATCACCTCACATTCCCACTTTGTTGACCTAGCCAGTAGACACATGACCCTCCTTTTCTTTAACCAACTCGGCTTTTAAAAAGCCCACACTATGAGCCTTGTCAAAACCATAAAGTAGCATCAAATAAAAGTAAATAAATGAGGTCAATAAAGCTCGACTACACTTGGCACATGTGACGAAGAATAACCTCACTAGAATTAGTCTTCTCAAAAAATATCTGCGAGCTACTTCTTGCATGAATCGACAAAAAAATGGCCTATGTAATGATTGAGGTACTCTGATGCCAAACCTCGATTCAGGACGACCCCATCAGCATCAACGGTAAGGTCCTCAACAACAAATTTCCCCTTTTTCAAATCCTTTAAAGGATTGCCAAACTCTTTAGAACCCATGTAAGGAGGGTGAGACATATATTTCTCCTACAAAGGTGATAGGGGAGAGCAAACATTCAAAGGCTCAAGGCCACCATTAGGCTCATCAATACCAACCCTATTTTTCTTCTTCTTAAGAGAAGAAGTGTGACCTTCATGAGAAGACTTGCTCTTTTTTCCCCACCAATAAGTCCTCTCTAGAAGTAGGTGGTGCACCCATATGGGAACTTATTCCTCCCAACGTAACCTTGCTCTTCATTTGAGTTGCATATTAAGAATGAGAAGAAACATGTTAAATCACCTTGGTTTTTTTAAAAAAATATTATGAGACAAGAACAATGTATGGGGCTAGGTCACCATCATCAGGCACCACCTAGAACTAGCCCCCAAAATCTGTAGGAGAAGTTTTGCATTTAAGAGAAGCCCGGAGTTTAGGAAGAGCTCTGGGTTTACGATTCACTCTAAGGGGAGGCTCCACAACATCGTACCTTATAAACCTTCATACAAAAAAGTGTGGGGTATTTAATATAGTCTTCTAGTTAGTCTTCTCAAGAAGATAGTTTTGGACATCAACCAACCTTTGCTTTAAATCAAGACTCAAGGTCATGATTAGAAAATCCATATTTCTAATCACGACCTTAGTGTCATTCCAGATGCTCTTTACCAACCTCATGTCATTTGTGGGAGATTCCCATCGACCTAAAATGTAGAAAAAATACTCCTAGTTTTTCTTGTTTTCAAGAAGGAAAACTTTCACCCCCCAATCCTACTTTATTAACATATAGACCCTCCTCGGATTTGTAGGATTCTTCTTAAGGATATACACCTCATAAATATTGGCCATTTCCAAATCCACCCCAAGTTCTTGACAAATAAGGGTTAGGTAGACCAGATATCTCTACCCATTAGGCATTAATTTCCCTGGTACAAGCTGCGTCCTAGCCAAAAATCTCCTAATAAGAGGATATAGGGTAAACCTTACCCCCAACCATAGAGCTTTCTAATGAAAAATAGTCCACCTAGATGAAGATTCATCACTAACACAAACGCTCTCAAGAGGAATCATGATATGAACTGAGGGAGGGATGTTGTAAGTCCTTCTTAATCTCTCCTTATCCTATGACAACAACCTATAAGGTTTAGCTACAACCGACCGACCCTTAGTGCGACCTATCGGTTCCCCAGATCCAATATTCCTTATTTTTTTCCTCCACGTCCTAGACACTGATATCTGAGTCTAAGGCATGCTCAATCTCACAGTGGGAATGATCTGGGGGAGATGGGTAGAGGTAAAGGGTTGAGTCTAAAATTGACTTACCTCATTAAAAGAGCCTGAGCTAGAAGACCTCAAGTTATCACTTGTACTAGAATATTGGGGACTCTCCCATGAGCCCGAGCCAAAAGCTTAAGTATCTTCTCTTTGCATCCTATGAAAAGCTACAAAAACATAAAGAAAAATAATAGCAGGTGGTAAGGTACGAGAATAAGAGATTACCTAGGGAAGAGTTGAAAATAAAAGAAAATGTTCCTTTAAAAATCAACCTGAAAAGAAAGTAGAAAATTGTTAGGTTCTCAACACATGAATTTTAAAAAAGCTCGAATAGAGAAAAATATAGCCCAAGCTAAATTCTTACCATTGAACTAAAATATTTTATAAGCTTGAGGTGAAATGAAAGAGCATTTTTCTTCAATATTTCTCAATTTTATAAGTAATAATGATCCCAATCCAAGCATCCCTTTATATAGAAGAGCTGCATTTCTCTCTTCAATCAACTAACACATATTTATTAGAGGATCCAAACAGTTCATATCCTATGCTTGGTATTTACTCTTCCACTTCAGATTGAAGCTCGAGTTGAAAGAGTAGAGGGACTTGATGTTTGGACATCCAAACTGACACAAAGCCCGGCCCTTATAAATACCTAAGCCAAGTCACCAACCCAAGATGGAAGATGAAGCATCTCAGAGTCCCATCCATGGGACATACCGAGCATAATGGCAACTTGATGTTAACTATAACTTAAGCACAATGATAGTACGAGCAAAGCACGACCTAGATCTTTGACATATTGTACTTTAGGTCACTTTTGCTCCCTTGATATACAAATATGTGTACACCTTGTATAACTGACACCTGTACCCATAAAAATTCTATAAATAGATGGACCTCTCATGATGATCTACACATTCAACTAATTATATTAGCTTATCTCTAATCTCTCTCTAAAAAATATTAAATCTCAACAAAAATATTAAAAAATATGTAAAGGTATCACTTCTTACTATATGATTTTTCTACTATCAAAAAATTTGACCATTATTTATGCTTGAGTATTAACTATTATAAGATTACTAAATATTCATATATTGTTTTAATAAAATATATATTTATTTCTTAACCTAAATTTTTGTTAAGTGTTTTTTGATCTGGACATTAATCTAAGATGATTGATTTTATATTTATGATCGTTTTACATGTGTTTTGTTGGGAAAGTCTAAATCTTTATTTAAATTTATTTTTTCTAAGATCTTAAAGGTTACGTTATGTTGTCAACATTTAATTTTTTCTTAAGAACATTAACTATACCAATTAAAATAATCAAATACTAAGTTGAAGAATCTTATAGTAAAAAAAAATGATGAAAACTCAAGTTTATGTCTATGTACTATGTACTAATAAATGTACTTAATTTTAGTTTATTAAAATTAATTATTAACGTATTTAGAAGAATTAATTTTATTTAGATATTATCTTAGACTTTTATTAATGAAATTTAATTTTTAATTTCTTTAAAAAATGTATAGGATTATTTATTTATTTTTTATTAAAAAGATAGAAGTAAAGCAAGAATACATATAGGAGTTCCAAGATGGTCGAGATCACGTAATTTATACGTTAAAAGTTAAAAACAGACGAAAGTCTTAACGTATGCAATTAAATCATAGTTATTACTCTTTTTCCTTGATTATCTATCTGGTTACCCTCCAATTTCGTCGCCCGGTTTTTTCGTTCTCGCTTTCGGAGTCCCTCCCTCACATCTCGAGTTGATCGTCGGAACCTTCACCGTCCGAGCAGGTTGCCGGTAATCAGTCCGGCGGTCCAACTCAGATGAATTTTTTCTTCAGATCCACCAATGGTTAAGTTTGTTTTCTATCCATTTCCAACTTGAAGTTGGGCACTTCAATTCTTTTTTCTTCAGAATCTCCATTCTCAGATCCATGACTTTTTTTTGAATTTCAATTTCAAGAGAAATTCAAAAGTCAAGTTCCTCGCATTTGATGTCAATCTAGGGCTAAGTTTTCATACGTGCCGATCTATTATTTCGCGCAATCAGCACTATATCGCAACGAGCTCGTGTTGATCTCGACCTGATTTCCAGTTCTAAATCCCAAATTCTAGGGTTTTAAGTGTTGGGTTTTGGTTTTGATAAATTTGGACAATGTTCAGGAAAATCATAAAGGGTGGTGGCAAAAAACCCTCTAAGTCCGAAACCAATGATCCACAATACGGTTATGGACAACCCGGTAATCGAAATTCTGGGTCGGTTTCAACCGCTAATGTTGTGGTGAACCACACCTCTCGAGCCAGTCCAGCGGCAACCGCTCTGAACTCTGTTGGAGCTCCTGGGATTGCTTTGACGCCTCCAACAGTTACTGTGGAGCCACTCCCATTGTTACGTGATGTGCCTGTATCTGAACGCCATAATTTGTTTCTTCGCAAGTTACAAATTTGCTGCTTTCAATTTGATTTCACGGACACTATGAAGTCTGCTAGAGAAAAGGAAATCAAAAGGCAGACTCTTATGGAGTTGGTGGATTTTATACAATCTGGGTCGGGTAAAATCAATGAAACATGTCAAGAGGAAATGATAAAGATGATTTCGGTGAATATATTTCGCTGTTTGCCACCAGCTTCTCATGAAAATACAGGCCAAGAAGGTGACCCAGACGAGGAAGAGCCTTATTTGGAGCCCTCATGGCCACACCTGCAATTGGTTTTTGAATTGCTTCTTAGATATGTTGTTTCTTCTGACACTGATACTAAAGTTGCTAAAAGGTACATTGATCACTCATTCATGTTGAAACTACTAGATTTGTTTGATTCTGAGGACCCACGAGAGCGTGAGTACTTGAAGACGATTCTTCATCGTATATACGGGAAGTTTATGGTGCACAGACCTTTCATCAGGAAGGCAATTAACAACATTTTCTATAGGTTTATATATGAGACTGAGAGACACAGTGGTATTGCCGAGCTTTTGGAGATTCTTGGGAGTATAATTAATGGGTTTGCACTGCCAATGAAAGAGGAGCATAAATTGTTTCTTGTTCGTGCGTTGATACCGCTGCATAAGCCCAAGCCTATTACAGCATATCATCAGCAGCTCTCTTACTGCATTACCCAGTTTGTAGAAAAGGATTCTAAACTGGCGGATACTGTTATAAGGGGTCTATTGAAATATTGGCCGGTGACTAATTGTCAGAAGGAGGTTCTTTTCCTTGGAGAGCTTGAAGAAGTTCTGGAGGCAACACAATCTGCAGAATTTCAACGATGCATGGTTCCCCTTTTCCGACAGATTGCTCGCTGCCTGAATAGCTCTCATTTTCAGGTTTGGAATATCTCTGAATTTTTTATGCTGTTGCATTGTTTTTGTATAGATTGTTAATTTTTTTTAATAACTTATCTGGATACTTTTACCATGCTGGTTAGTGGTTACTTAGTTTCAGAAAGTTTGCCAAACTAGTTACTTTAAACAATTGGCTTGTAATTATTGTCCAGGTGACTGAAGGAAGTACTATAAGTAAGCAAAGGTTCTCTTATTTTATTTATTTATTTTTTTCTTTGGTCATCGTAATACATTATTATTTGTCCGTTTCTGCTGTTTGAAAAGTTTTCCCTTTCCATTTTTTATTCATTACACTGCCGTCACTTTCTTTCTAGTTATGCCTATTACCTTGGTGCATTTTATGTAAATTGTAAACTGCTATAATGTGTGATAAAAGGCTTAGTAGTTCATTACTACAGATGTTATCTTGTTTGGTATGAGTATTTTTGTTAACCTTTTGGATACATGTCTTATGTAATACAAGCGAAACTGCATTTTCTAATATCATAACTATCATCCACCTTTTCCCTTTTCTCTCCTTAAATTTTATTTAAAAAGAAACAAAATTCACTTCAGCCTTTGTGATAATAGGCTGGGTTAATTAAGTTTAATAAACTGTATTGCTGTTAGATACATTGAGTTTAATGAATTATAATGATGTTAGATACATTGAGTTTAATGAATTATAGTGATGTTAGACTGCCTGCAGATGCCACATTTTGAAACTACGGCCAGGGGGAAAAAGGGCCACCGTTTTCTTTTGTTTTTTCAGTTTCTTTGGCTTTCGTATTACTCACTTTTGGGCATATTTGACATCGAGTAAACAATAACATGTGTCCCTTATGTCCTTCTTAAATCAAAGAGCTGAATAGGAAGATATGTCACGTTTATAAGTATCCTTTGTATTGTTCGTTAGTCTTAATGAGGGAAACTCTTTTTGTCTATTAGGTGTCTAGACATGGCATACTGCCCTGTGTTCTTATTTTTTAAGATACATGAGATTTTTTTTCCTCTCTAAGCAATACATTGCTTCTAAGGGTGGCAATTTGCATCACATCCCGGCGCAAACATTACACAATATGGCACAACCCACATAATTTGTTTTATTAATTAGATCAAAATTTATACGACATGAAAGCCGAATCATCACATCCCACATGACCAGAACCTGAATATTAATGCTTGAAAGAGGTTTATCCAACCCGTTTGTCAAATGGGCTGGCTCATCCTCAACTTCACCATTGCAAATAATATATGTTAAAAATATACAAAGAGTATATTAAAACATATATATATATATATGTTTTTTCATGTTAAATACACATATTTAATTAACAAAATAAGTATATTAAAAAATTTGATTGAGTGAGGGAGGGGTAAGGTGAAGTGGGGTGGGATCACTTTTAAAACCTAGGTCATTAAAAAACATGATTTTTCTTAATATTGTGGGTGGAAGATTGAACTAAAAAAACTACCAAAAAGAATATCTATATCTATATATATATATAAATTCTATTGGTAGAAAAATTATATATATGTTGATGAACCATAACCATGAAAAACATATCAATACTTGTAAAAGAAAACATGTAATTTGTGTATAATAATTGCAAGTTTTATTATAAATAAGATAATTATATTTCAGCCCATAAATTTATTTTTTTATAATTTATTCTCAATTTTTAAATTTACTTATAAGTTAATTTAATTTTTTAATTTTATTATTGATTTCAGTATAGATGATAAAGTTAAAAATATTATGTTACTTTAATTAAAATTAGAATTATTTTTAGGAAATAAAAAATAAAAATTAACCATTATATATTAGAGATAGTTAAAAGAAAAAAGTGTAAATAATTAACTCATAAAAATCGGAAAGAAAATGATACCCATCCTTTTTACAAATGAACTACTTATTCAATCTGTTTCAAAATAACTCCTCAACTTCACCATTGCAAATAATATATGTTAAAAATATACAAAGAGTATATTAAAACATATATATATATATATGTTTTTTCATGTTAAATACACATATTTAATTAACAAAATAAGTATATTAAAAAATTTGATTGAGTGAGGGAGGGGTAAGGTGAAGTGGGGTGGGATCACTTTTAAAACCTAGGTCATTAAAAAACATGATTTTTCTTAATATTGTGGGTGGAAGATTGAACTAAAAAAACTACCAAAAAGAATATCTATATCTATATATATATATAAATTCTATTGGTAGAAAAATTATATATATGTTGATGAACCATAACCATGAAAAACATATCAATACTTGTAAAAGAAAACATGTAATTTGTGTATAATAATTGCAAGTTTTATTATAAATAAGATAATTATATTTCAGCCCATAAATTTATTTTTTTATAATTTATTCTCAATTTTTAAATTTACTTATAAGTTAATTTAATTTTTTAATTTTATTATTGATTTCAGTATAGATGATAAAGTTAAAAATATTATGTTACTTTAATTAAAATTAGAATTATTTTTAGGAAATAAAAAATAAAAATTAACCATTATATCTTGGGATAAATACTAAAAACATTCATTAATTATGTGTATTTTAATTTTATTTTAATTCATTTATTTATTTTGTTTTATACCTTTATATTATAAGAAAATAAAAAGGAAACATTTTACCTTTATTTTTGTTTTATTATTTAATATTAAAAATTTAATCTTTAAATAAAAATATCTTTTAAAGTTAAACATATTTAGAAAGGGGTTTAAATGATTTCTTAAGAAGATACAAACTAAAAATATCTATGAAATAATTTTTGGAAAATAAAATCTTAAATGCACATATAAAGATGGGTGGTAGTTTGTGCAAATTGGACCAATTCGAGTTTTCTCGAGCTAATACAACTTAAATTGAACCAATTCTAACTCAATTCATATGTAATTCAAGTTAATAAATATGAGCTCAAACAAAAACGAGGTGACCAAACTGACTTGAATTATTAATAATATGTTTTTTAAATTAATTGAACATTTTTTTATAAATAAAAAAAATATAGTTAATGAGAGATAAAATGTATGGTTGGCTAGTGAAGAACTACATTATTTTAAGAAGTTACTCTCAATGTTGAGGTAGGTACCTTATTCCATTTCACAATTACTTTGAGTGTTTGTTCGGTATGTGTGAATCTCATTTGTGAGAGGAAAATTGTGTTCATGAGTTGTGTAAACTTAAGATGGTATATCCTATTATAGGATGGAGTTGTGGTGGTATGCCATGTGTCAATGGGTAGTTGCAAGGATGCAACAATTTCTATAAATAAGAATTTTATGTGGTAGTGTGCTATGTGTCAGGTGAGTGTTGCAAGGTTGCAATGTGATATATAGGTGAAGAACCTATGTGTTTGTGTATCATGCATCGGTTAAGTGTTGTGAGGTTATAACATCTATGCATGTTAGGAGTTTGTGCCATCAGTAGTCGATCACACCATATGATGATGGAGCTCCATTAATAAGCTTGGATCTATTTGGATTAGGTGTGGTATTGACATCAAACAAAAAAAGAATATGCAGTTAGGGCAGGTGTCTCGATTGATAGAGATATATATATTTATACTTGTCTATCGAGTTGTATCTATTTATTTATTTTTTAGTAGATTATTTATTTTGAGTATTTGTTGTAAACATCCCAAAGATTTTACTATATAGAAAGGGGTTTTATGTGAGTTTATCTCGTTATATGCTATGTTATGCATGATTGCATGTTATGAGGGTATGATCATCATTTATTGAATATGTTCCCACATATGAGGTTTTAAAATGATTGGAAATATTTTATATCTTTTCTAGTATGTATGCTTGATTCACATGCTATGTGATGTTTTCCATGTATATGCATGTTGGTACCTTGGATACGAGCTTATGAGTCACATCATCGTTAATGTGTTTATCATAGATTGTTTTTTCAAATCTACTGGTTATTTTGTGGTGTGTTGAATTAAATATATTATTTTCATTATAATTCTGATATGTTTTATACTTAATTGATGTTGTGAGGCTTACTTAGTCGAGGTGGAATAGAGCTCGTGCAAAGGTTCTATAGGTTAGCATTTTCACCCCTCATCTTGGTCCCAAATGCCTATTTGAATCGAAAGTTCAAATGACCTAAATGCAATTATTTCGAGATATGGAGCTCTCATGAAAATTAGTATGTATGTTAATATTAACGAATGAAGAATTAAGAAAAAAATTATGAAAAATGTGCTCTAATAGAGAAGAATATGATATGATAGTAATTAATGAAATAAATTTTGAACTAGAAAAATCTAAAATTATTATAAAAAGAAACACAATAATGCCCCTTATAATCTAGGGAGAAACTTCTAATCCTCACAAAAAAGAAAAGAATATGCAAATACTAAAGGAACCTAATCCTCCAAATAGAGGAAATGAAAGCTTGGATAAATCTACAATATCAAAGAAGAAATGAATATAATTATGATAAAAAAAATTCTAAATTATGTTATAATAACAAGAATTTTCAAATGCTAGGAAAGTATGAATGTAAAATAAAGTCTTACAAATAAAAATATAAAAAATACGAAAATATTCAAGAAATATAATTTCAAAAAATAAGACATTTTCAAATATCAGAAAAATATAATCATGAATTTTATAAGAAAATATATTTTAGAATAAAAAATTTATAAGAAAGAAAATTATTGTCCATCGGTCAAGAAAATTTGTAGGTATTGGATATGCAATAAAAGAGGTCATTATGCTAATAAATGCTCTGATAGGTTAATCTATAAAAAATAATATAAGAAAAGACTAAAGATATTAAAACAAGTCTAAAATAGAATTAGAACCCATAAAAGAATTAGATATTGATGAAACATAATCAATATACTTAATAAGTGAAATTGAAGAAGAAGAAACAAATTCAGAGGAAACATATGAAAGTGAATGATCTGTACAAGATAATTAAACCTAATAGTACTTACAAAAAGATATTATGTAAATTCAAGGGAGATCATATATACCATTTACATGCCTACATAGATATTGGAGCCAGTACGTGTGTAGTAAGTAAATATGTATTTCTACAACAATTTGGACTACAATCCCAAAGTACTTGATAGTAAGAATAGAAAATAATAGAATAATTAACCTTAATGGGATTACAAAATATATTGATATTATAATAGGAGCAGAAATATTCTATATTCCTACTATATATCGTACTATATAACATTAGAAAATAGGATTATATTTCTTGATAAGAAATAACTTCTTAAACTTATATCAACAATTTACTCAATATACAAATAGGATAAGTATAACAACATTAGAAGGAGAAACAATATATATTTCAAATATCAAAAATGTCAAAAGCATGTTATCAAAATGTTTATTAAATAATATAAAAAGCAAAAATGTGGTGAGATATATCAAATAAAAATTCACATTTAGAAAATATAACACAGAAAGAAAAATTAGTAGATGAAGATGATTTGTAATTTAATAATTAGGAAAATCCTTTCTTAAAAGAAATACACGAAGATAAGTGTTTATTGGAAATAAGAAAATTACTTAAGATAGTAAGTTGAGAAAATCATTTAGATCCAAAAATTAATAAGCTTGAATACGTAGTAAGTATAAAACTAAAAGGTCCTAATAAGGTTATAAGAGTGAAACCTATGGTCTATACTCCATAAGACCAAGAAAAATTTAGTAAACAAATTCAAGAAAATTTAGTAAACAAATTCAAGAAAATTTAGTAAACAAATTCAAGAAAATTTAGAATTAGTAGTAATTGAACTAAACATGAGTTCATACTCAAGTCCATCATAATTAGTAAGTTAAGAAAAGATGAGGAAAGAAAAGAAAGGTGATAAACTTTACATCATTATTAACGAAACAATAGATGATGGATTATTATTAAAAAAAGAAGAATTATCATTAAACTTGATCAAAGAAAAGACATTCAAATAATCCAAGACCCGGTACATAACTAGGGTAAGGAGATACTAACTTCTTAAGGACTTGCCTTAAACTCGCCAACAACGAAAAAATAAACACTTAATAGATAACAACAATAGTAGTAAACAATAATTACAGACATGCAATTTACTTTAAATAGCATGTAAATTATTCAATAAGCAATAGGCAAGCAATAAACATTAGAAGTGTTCTAATTAGTGTTTAAACCACAGTATATTGAAACATATACAATTTAAACTCCAATTGTACTGGCCAAACAGTTGAGCATTCATAGCACTAGATATAACGAGACAAACCCATATAAAACCTCTATCCATATGGTAAACACTAAGGTTGGTTATGACAACCATTTGACAATAAAAAAATCCACTGAGCAATAAAACAGATACAACATAATAAAAATATAAATGCAAATACCCTCATCAATCGAGACTTCTATCCTAAATGCCTATTGCTACCATCGCTTGTTGTCTTCATATTGACAAATATAAGACAGAAAAAGAAAAGCACATCGAGTACATATAGAAGAATTATGCATCAAAATCATCTCATCTATACTTTGACTCCAAGGAGCAGCATGTAGAGGATAAGAGGAATAAGTCCTCATATTAACTCTCACACAAGGATGAGAAGTTTATTTTCCACAATAAGGTCTCAAATGCCTGTGTTTACTACAGTGGTGACACATAAGAGGAACAATAGGTAAGGACAATAGACCACTACATGAGCGTCAAGAAGAACTAGCTTTAGCTGAAATGTTCATCTTGCTAGAGGAAAGAGGCTGGGACATACCAACTGACTTATTTCTTAGGATGGCAACAATTGATTTCAACTTTGGTTATTGAATAAAAGACTTAAAAAACTTTGGCATTTTCCTTGTTGAAATAGATAAATTTTCATCATACCCAATTCCTACCAACTATTTGGTGCTATTGATGATCTCATTTAATTTTTGAATTGGTCATCAGTTTTTTGATAGTAGAGGAAGATTGAGTGAGCTCCTTCTCAGTCATAGTAAGCTTATCCTTTAATGCTCTAATCAGATCTTCCTTTTATTTGATAAAAGATTCCATATAAGCTACATAATTATTAAGGATGCCGACTCTCTCATGTAACTGTTCCACTTCAGCTTTCCTTCCAATAAGAGAAAATGTCATATACTCCTTGGTACTTTCAAACACAATGATGTACTTCTTCAGTTGTGTAATTTCAAAATTTTGATTTGACAAGGGATCAAAGTTAACAAACACAGGAATATATCTACTATTTGCATTGAATCTTTCTTACAAATAAGAGAATATCTTCTAAATGAACTCACACTTGTTAGTGTTATTCTAGGATTTCCAAAGAATTTTTCTTTGCCTTTTCCGATTTAATATGTTCTAACAAGAGCTCAATGTAAGAATCAAGCAACTTATCTAGCTCATCTTCATCATCATTTGAAATCACCTTTTGACCATCTCAGGTAGCAGTCGGAGGATCTATGATAATACTTGAAGCCATAGAGACCAAAGAGATAGTATCATTCCCATCATCATTGTTGGTATTGTCCTAAACAGTAACCTCAGCCTTCATTTCACCCTTGTTCGTGTGTTTCTATTTAGAAAAAAAATTAGCAACAATATGACCAGACTTCTCACATTCGAAGCACTTGATTTTGTTAACATGGCTCCACTAGGTCTCTTAGCCTTATTCTTATATTCTTTACCAATCTTCACTAATTTTGTGCCTTTAGTACTCGATCTGGCTCCACCAAAAAAAGGCTTCTTTTTTTGAAAGAATCTAGTAAACTTTTTGATGAGTGATGCCATTTCTATTTTATTTGGGCTAGAATCTTTGTCATTTAACACAGTGGTGCATACTTCCTTACTAGAACTATTTCCTTTAGTGGTCTTGAATGAAATGCTTTTTCCTTTTCCAATAGCAACTTGGTTATGTCTAGATAAAATGTGATGAAGTTTGAAGACTTGTAAGTCAACAACCAGCTCGTTAAAAAAGAGTTCACCATACTTGTATGTAGATTCTATCACCATAACTTTATTATGAAAATAGTGAGGAAGATTAGCAATTATCTTTTCAATTTTCTTATCTATGCTAATCGGTCTTCTAAAATTATTATAACAATTGACAATGTTCAAAAAATGAGCATAGAACTTGTCAAAGGTCTCATCTTCTTCCATAATATGGAGTTCAAAGTCTTTGTTTAACTTCAGTAACGAGAATCTCTTAACAGTAGAGGTACCTTCATGTGTAATATCTAGGATGTCCCAAGTTATGCAGCTTTGTATTCTTCTATATTCATAGGGCGTGATAACCCTGATAAAAGCATACAATCCTCTACTATTCCACTCTAACTCCTTGCTTTCATCTTTCGTCCCTTCAATCATTGATTTGGGGATAAAATTGTTGTCAACAAGAGTCTTAGTTGGATATGTCCAACTATTTTCAACAAAAAACCAGAAACAATCTCTAAGGGACCATAAGAAGACTCGTAGTTGAGCCTATTAAAAGATAAGGTCAACCCATATTACCTCCATTTCTTGAATCCATCAGAGATAATATGTATGTGTGATAAACGTGTTTAATAGATCAATACTGGAGTGGTTAAGCCATAACAGGGTGGACCCTTTTCTAATACTAATTGAAAAAGTTTGAGACCCGATACACAAGCATGATAAGTAGATACTAACTCCTTAAAACTCATCCCAAATTGGCTAGCAGTGAAAAAATAAACACTTAAAAGATAACAAAAATAATAAACAATACTCATAAATAGGTAGTTTACTTTATAAACAATATATAAATTATTCAATAAGCAATAAGCAAGTAATAAATATTAAAACCTTTCTAACCAAAACTTAAACCACAATATGTTGAAACATACAAAATTTAAACTTATATTGTACTAGCTAAACAATTGAACATTCATAACATCATATATAATGAGGAAAACACATATAGAATCCTTATCCATATGGTAAACCCTCATGTTACTTATGGAAACCATTCGAAAACAAAAAAAATCTACTAAATAATTAAATAGATACAATTTTAATAGAAATATAAACACAAATACCTATATCAATTAGGACATTTGTCCTAACTACCTATTGCTACCCTCGCTTGTTACCTCTGAAACAGCTTGATCCAACACACATATATGATTTTCCTCTAAAGCCAACACCATATAAAGCATTTGGTAACCAAAGATCAGTAATGTGAAATAGATAGTGAACAACCAATCTTGGGAAATAAACTTAAGTACGAACAACAAACAACCAGTGATTTGGAATCTCAAACCAATACTACCCAATCGAAATTCATAGTGATAAGGTCACAATATTTGTAAAATAGTTAAGAGCTCTTAACACTTAAGTACATTATTTTACTAACAAAAGTGTAACAAATATTGAAATACACTCAAAGTAATTTGTGATACAAAAGTAATTTTCATAGTTAATTTTGATAGCATTTCGAGGTAATTTTCATGCTTGAGAAATGAGAGAAGATGGGGTATTTATAGAACATTATCCAAACCACGAGCCACCCTCACTAGAGGTCCTTGCTAACCACCTTATTGGGGGTCCAATCAAGGGTCCAGAAAGGGATCCCTTGAGGACCTCGTTAAGAGGCTAAAAATTCTCTTTTTTTTCAAAAATTATCGAATAAAATTTCATAAATACTCGTATATGCAAATAAACAAAAACTATAACCTATAACCTATTATGCATACTAAGAAACCAATCCTATGGTATATGTATAATATGCTTTTAAACACAGTGTACCTAACTATATATGTGTACGCATTACTGGTCAACAATAACCAACCTTACATAGAGCAAGACAAAAACACTGAGTAAAATAAATAGACTATGTATTTTACACATCGGAACACTAATAAAGACACAAATTACATTAAGACTTATAGAAATACTATTCTAGTTTTGTTTTTTGAAAAAGTGAATTTTAAAAAATCATATTAGATAAAGATCGAATCTGAGCTTTTAATAGCATTTGGTTATCGAGAACAATTTCAATAGACTGTTGTACCATTTGGATTAAAACAAACACTAGAAATATTTTAAAGATATATGGATGACATTTTTAAAGAATACCACCCTTTTTGTTTTGTATATATTGATGATATATTAATCTTTAGTGAAAATATCAACCAACATTATCTTGACATATTAAAATTTTGTAATAAAATATAAGAAAGAGAGAATAATATTGTCTGAAAAAAAGACAATACTAACCCTAAAAAAGATCAAGTATTCAAGACTTGAACTAAAAGATAGACAATACCATCGTCAACCTAATGTTCTAAATAATATACAAGATTTTCTCAATGTTATCACTAATAAAAACCAATTATAAAGATTTTTAGATATTTGACGTATGCGAAAGCATGTATTAGAAAATTAGTATAAATGAGAAAACATTTATAATAAAAACTTAAGAATTATTATGTTTGAAAATGATTTATCAAGATACTCAATAAATGAAAAAGGTAAAAGTATAGGTAAAAAACTTACCCATAATTTATCATCTAAGACCAAATAACAAAATGATAACAGAAACAGATGCTCCATGTGAATATTGGAGAGTCATAATAAAATCAAGGGTAAATGATAATGATGAATATTTGTGTAGATTTACTTTAAGAGTTTTTTGATGAGCTGAATTAGGCTAATTACGTTTCATACCCACAATATATGAGACAATTTATAAAAATATCCAAAACAAAATGGTGATGAATTGTGATTGGTCCAAACTTTGTTGCAATTATTCCCACAACATATGGATAATGATTAAAAATGTCAAATTTTGCACATAATTGCATCATTATTCATACTTTATAGACATAATTGCAACAAAATAAATATTTTGTATATTTTTGCAAATTGTCCTATGTGTTGTGGGCATAAAACATAATTAACCCAACTTGAATTAAACTACCATAGTAATGAAAAAGAATATTTAGGTATAAAAAATAATAAATAAAGTTTCTATATATGTAATATCCTCAAGATTTATTTTTAGAACATATAATAAATTTTTGGATATTTCTTGAGAACTAATATTATAAGAGATTACAAATAAGGAAGATTAATCATATGACAACAATAGTTCAATCATTACATTTGACATTGAACATCTACTAGAAAAAAGAATAATTTAGCTGATGCTTTAACTAGAGCATTAGCCCCATTAATAATTTTTACAATTATAGGAAAGCTGAACAATCTTGACGTAGAAATCAAGATCAAAGTAAAGGAATTAATAGTTATAAGAGATCAACTACATATTTTATACCTTGAAAAGTCACTCATATATGATGAACGAGAAAAGTTTAGTTCTCCAACAAATAAAGAGAATAAATTCTCAAAGAAAAAGGATAGAACCTCAAAACAAACAAAAAAAAAAGAAAACAATAACTCCTCGAAAGTTTTATAGTTTGAAATTGCAGATGAGAAGAGCTCAAAGAAAAAATCAAGAAGAAAAAAAGTATAATGTTTTCTACAACAAACCAGCTCTAGGAATATACAAGACATGGGTAGAAGCAAGTAGGACAATAATTGGATTCTCCAGTGTAGCATACAAAGTACTCACTAGTAAAATTGAAGCAAAATGACGTTTTTCCAATTTAAAAAAAAAACAAAGAAACATAAACCCACGTCAATGGTTAAATCTTTATAATTTAGCAAGAAAATTAGGAAAATATTAATTTGAATGTATGAAAGTTTTTACAACAGAAAATTTCCATACACTAGGAAGAAAACCCATCACATGCAACAAATTCAACATTACTAAGAGAGCAAATCCAAAACTTGTTTACCAATTATTTTATTGTGGCTTGAATGAAAATATTTAACCAAACAACAATTTAATTAAAATAGTTTATTTTCTTGAAAATTTTAACAAAGTCATTTTAACTTTTAGAAAATGAGTAAAAACAAATGACTATCTACTATTTTTTAGGTTTTTTAGTTCTATAATGGATTGACATAAAGAAAAACCTATAAATCCTTATCATTTTATTAAAATTGGAATGCCATCTTCAACAAGAATAATAGAACAACCTAAGGATCTACCAAAATAAGAGTTTGATGAAGAAGCTTTTAACCAAGAAAGAGTATTAATGCTTAACCAAATGTACCATGAATCTAGAAAAATAGAACATCCTCTGAAATCATGGTAAATTATTCTACAAGCAAAGTCATAATAACTTACACAATAACTTGAACATAACTCAAGAAGATATTGAAAAAAAATTCAAATATGTAGCACCATTTAATTGCAATGAGTTGGACTTGATTGAAGGCACCAAACAAAAATTTTAATATCTAGCAAAAAAGCAAACTAAGAACCACATGTATCTTTATTGTATAAAGGACTGAGATGGATCCACATCCCCATATTTGAGAGGAAGCATATAGGCAACTGACTTTGAATTAAAAGGTGTCAATAATAATTTTTAAAGGAATAAGGAGATAATATAAAATGTAATCTTTATCCTTTCACGTGTCTTTATTTTAAAAAAGAATGAAAAGATAAGATAAGATGTAATCATTATCCTTCCACGAGTCTTTATATTTGGTATGAAAAATAAATACATTTGTGTCTATAAAAGGGCAATTGTATGAGGGTGAAAATATAGCAAGTTCTAAATATAGAACTCAAAGACCCATTTTCTTAGAGAAAATTATGTATAAATAAACTCTTATAGAGTAAATTAGCAAGAAAATATGGTTGTGATGATCTGACTTCTTTAATGAATAAAATTTTCATTTTTACCAAAAATCATTATATCTTTAATATTTTAAATAGATGTACACATCTTATCATTAGTCGAAAGTAGGAGCCATTGTTCCTTATTCAGGCTTCTAACAAGGTAACCAAATATCATACTCAAAGTAGCTAAAGATAAATGTGGATTCATAATCATAAAACAATGTAAGATCAAACACAACTCTAAATTATGTTTGTTAATTATAATATTTATTTGTTCAAATTCTTAATTTTTCAAAAGTATATTTTAAGATATATACTTAGAGTTTTATAACTCATTAAAATATATACTATAATTATCTATCTTTTAAATTATACATATAGGGTACTCTAGTTTTAAAAGTTTCAATCAACTTCAAATATTTTTTTAAAGATAAATTTAAAATTTTGAAAATAATACCCCAAAGGTTTGAAAAAAAAATCAAAATTTTTAAAATTAATAAAAAAAATCAATTTTCAAAAAACACATATAATTTATATTTCAAATGAAAAAATTAAATTTTGGGATTTTAAAATTCTAATTTTTTGATTTTTTATATTTTTTTCTCTTTTTAGAATTTTAATTTCTTCAAACTTATGCATTTAAAAAATATAGTTTTTTATTTCAAATCTAAGTTTTTTTTACTTTTTTGGTATTTTAAAAATCAAAATTTAAATTTATATTTAAAAAATATTAATTTTTGTATTTTATGTGTCAAAATTTTTAACTCTTTTGAAAAAAAAACTATTTAAAATTGGTTAAATTTTTTTAAAAATTAGAAAATCTTTAATGTAACGTGATTTCTATCAAAAATGTTGATGAGCCTCAAAATTTTGAAATATGCATTAAAGTTGTGACAACATTGATTTTCTTAAAATCATGTATTGAAATAGCAATTGATTAAAATATAGAATAATATCTCAAATGTTCCTGACGTTTGACATATCTTCAATTATATTCTCGAGGTTTATAAAATATCAAAAATACTCTTATATTTTAATGATGTTAATTTTTCATCAATTAATATTTTGACTACTATTCCTAGGCTTTGATACCAATTGTTTTTAGATAGATACAAATTTTAATTGGGGGTTAATATTGACCTAGTTGATGATCTTTATCTATTTACTGAAGGTAAGAATTTGTCTAAAAATCTTAGTATATTTTGGTACAAATATAACTTTTTTCTATATTGATTATAATTGCATAGTATATTATGTTCTTCATTATGTTGATTACTTAATTCTAATCCTGAATTCATTAATTGAGTTTTAAAATTAAAGTTATTCTTTCGTTCGTTAAATCTAATAGTTCTAATTTATGTATTAATGATTCGATGTTCATAGAGTATTATCTTGATAAATCATATATGTTGAATGCATATAATTTTTGCATATTCATAGTATACAAGTAGATTTTTCTTGTGTACATACAATGTATTTATAATCTTTAAAGAAATAGTAACGAAACATTAATTTGTTGAATTCTTCTTCCTCTATTTTTACATATTTTTGACTAAAATAATCTTTTAATATCCTTGAAATAGGATGGTTTATAATGCTTGTGATATCTTTAATATAATCTGTATAGATATCTAATAAGGTGTTAAATCTTTTAAAATTTTCAAGACAAGTTTCATAATCCTCATCTTTAAAATATTCATTTAAATGATAGAGATAATCTTTATCAAATATTTCTAATAAACTTAGATTTTTTTCTTTGATCTTATTTGGAAATATTAGTTGTTTATTTCTAAAAATAGTTTTCATTTTTCTGTTTTAGCAGTATTATATCGTATTGTAAGAAAATATTTAAATATTCAAGATTCTTAACTGGCTTAAATTTATAATTATTATACCTAAATTTGATGAGTCCACCACAATCTTCCTTTATGTTCGTCTTCTTTTGTTACACCTCTTATGCCTTAACTTTGCTCAAACCTCCATGCCCTCTTGGCAATAGTGAGTCTTTTGCATCTATACATAAATAGTGTCTAATAGTTGACTTACTAAAAAAGAGTAACTAAACTCCATTTTATTCATAGGATAATAATTATTACAACTTAAGGCCATCTAAGAAGCTTGAAGGGATGCTTAACCGCTCATAATTACTAGGTATAACATTATTGGTTTTGAGATTTCTAGATATATGGGTTTTCTATGCTAGAGTGTTTCAAAGTAGAGAGCTTTAGATTTCTATGTATTCGTGTTTTGAAATGATAATAAGAGTTCCTTTTATAGGAAAAGGAATCCCTATTTACAAGACTAAAATTATTATTTTACCCTTGCTTTAATAATCATCTATTTTTCTACTTTAAAGGATAACAACTACTTTTTTCCTTGGCACATACTGCCAACTAAGATGTGAGGTCAACATCTTTATTTCTTTTATCGTCTTCTACCAACAGTTTCTTTTCTTATTTTTATTTGTCATTTTATACCGACGGTTCCTTTTATGATGGCGTATCTTCATCTTCTTGGTCTTTGATGTAGAGAATGCATTTTTGGTCTTTTGTGGCTTTTCTAGCATAGAAGTAGAATACATTCTTTGTTTCTTGACCAATTTCTAAGTTATTGCAATTAAAATTGGTTTCGTATTTGGTAAATTTTTCACCATCTTCTTCTAACAAAAACATGCTACTGTGGGAAATGATGATAAATTTACTAGTTGAATAATTTACTTTAATCTTAGAAGAATTGTCAATCTTTCTGAGTTCATAGTAAATTTGGTCTAGCATTTGACCTCTTAGTATACAGAGTTCTTCTATGTTGAATTCATTTTCTGGAAGTGCCTTTGGTTTGGGAACTTCTCTGTTTATGTTAGAAATCCCTATCTTGATGACGTGGTAGGGACTAATACTTCCTTCCTCATTCCAATCCATTAATAAACTGAAAAATCTAAGATAAACATGTTTATCACCTACTTTAATCTTCTTTCTAAAGTGGTTGATTGCTCTTTTAAAATTCTATAGGAAATAATTTAATTCACTTAAATTAATTCTTGGATATATATTTTCTATTAGTCCTGTATGAAATGCTTTTATACACAAACATTGGATCAGTTTCTTCCAATATATTGAATTTACTTCCCGTAGGAAATTCTTTTTCTATAGTATAGAACTTAATATCTTCAATATGTTCTTGGGTAGATTTTTTGGCCAAGTTATAGAGACTTAACCATTGTGGTTTACAGAGGTTTCTATATTGGTCATTTTCATCTTCAATGATTGGAGTAGTTCTAGGAGATGTCTCCCTAAATAGTACTGAATGCTTTACTATTTTTTATGTTTCTGGAGGAGATGTTTCTCTAAATAACACTAGAGGCTTTGCTATATTTCCATGATTTGTTAACCTACTTGGAGCTGTTGGTTGTTGTTGCAATGCTGTAGAATAATTTCTTACTATTTCCTCTGGAGTTTTAGGTTTGGTGTTTTGTAGTTGGCATAACTACCTTATGCTTTTATTCTGTTGGTAAAGGCTCTATAAATTACTCTAGTAATTCCTAAAATAGATTTTCTAGCTCTTGCCAATTCTTATCAATTCCTAGTTTTGGGCCATTATAAACCATATAAACTTTTTTATGTTCATATTTTTCTACCTCATCTACCCAATTAAGCTTTGTGGTTTCAGAGGTTTATTGAGAACTGTTAGGTTCTTCCTTTTTTAATGGAGATTCTTCGTTTGAGCTTCTAGTCTCTAGAGGTTATTTTGAACAATTAAGATCTTCCTATTTCTTTCTTGTCTCTATAAGAGATTTCACGAGATATAGCATCTCGAGTTATTCCTATAGGATTTTTATCTCCTTTTCCTTTATCTTGATTTTGATATCAAGATGTTTCATTCCTAAAAGCATAAAAATAGTTAGAGATTCTAATTCTCTGGTAAGGGCATCATCTAAACTATTTTTATTGCCTGGAAGAAGTTCAACATCAAAATTATAATGGTGGAACCATTTTTTCCATCTAACTAATCTTCCTTGTTTGTAATCATCTACAATATTAGTTCTTAAAAAATAACCAAAATTCTTGTTATCTGTTCTAATAATGAATCTTAAGCTTATAACATATATTTCAAATTTCTTAATATCTTTTTTAATAGCTAAATATTCTTTTTCACTACTATGGTAATGTAATTCTAAACCTTAGAAAGATCCTGATGTATATCTACAAAGATATTCATCTTTATCATCTACTCTTGCTTTAAGAACTGCTCCCCAATATTCTTGTGAAACATCTATTTCAATTACCATCTTATCATCTGGTCCTTGATGGTATAAAGTTAGTAATTTTTTTTACCTTTGTTTTAACTCCATCCATATATAGAGTATGCTCTTCAGTCCATTTTCAAATATGATTTTTTTCAATTTTGCTTGTAATGGTTTTCTTATTTCTGCAAGTTTCTTGATGTATGCTTCTGGATATTTTAAACATCCTAAAAATCTTTGTAATTTGTTTTTATCTTTTAATTCTCTAGAAAAACCTTGAATATTATTTAGTATATGAGGTTGTAGATTATGTTTTCCATCTTCAATTTCCAACCCTAAGTATTTAATTTTTTTTGAGCAAGTACTGCTTGCTTTTTAGAGAGTACAATGCCTTATCTTCTACATTCTTCTAGAATATTGATAATATCCAAATAATGTTTATTTAATTCATTATTGAAAACCAAAATATCATTTATGTAAACACAACAAATATCTTGTAATTTCTTGAAAATATTATCCATATATCTTTGAAAAATACCTGGAGTTTGTTTTAATTCAAATGGTATAACTGTCCATTGGAATTGTCCTTGGAGGAAACTAAATGCCGTTAATTTTTGTGATTCTTCGTCAAGTTTTATTTTCCAAAATCTGCTTTTACAATCAAAACTCGAGAAATATTTTTTTCCTTTTATTAATGATAGTAGTTCTTCCTTTTTTGGAATGAAGTATCCATCGTCAATGGTTTCTTTATCCAGTGCTTTAAATTTTATTACCATTTTCTTTTTTCCTTTTCTTTTCTCAGCTTCTTTTTTTACTAAGAATACTAGACTAGAGTGAGGTGAATTACTTGGTATTATGACTTTTAATTCCAAAATTTCTTGAATTTGTTTTTCAAATTTAATCATGTCTTTTGTAGTATAAATCATTGATTTTACTCTTATGATCTTGTTAGAATATCTTAATTTTATGTTGACTATTATTTTAGATTTATGTATTTTTGGATCCAAAGAATTTTTTGAACTGACTGTTTTTAATAGTTTTTTAATGCTTGTTAGAGCTTTATCTTCTTGTATTTCATTGAGAAATGAGTTTTGTTTCTCTTCTATATCTAATGAAATATTTTCTAAATAAGATTTTGCTAGTTTTCTATCTCACAACGTTTTTGCTTTTTATGTTATTGCATAAAAGTTGGGTTTGAGACAGTTAAAAATTTTCTTATTTTGGAGACATAGATGATATCTCCTTCTAAGGTTGTCAAACTTATTTTGTCAAAATGTTATGTGAAAGGTTGATATAAGTTTAGGAAATTATTTTCTATTAACAAGTCTACTCTTGTTTCCTATTGATATATGGTAAGAATGTGAAAGTTTTCTCCTCCTATCATTATATCAGTATCTTTTAATATGTCATTAAGTTTTATTGTAGTATTATTAGCAATTCTTACAATTAAATCTTTTCGCAGTTGTTTCCAATTGTCTTTTGGAAATGTATATCTACTGACTACACACATACTAGCTCATATATATATATATATATATATATATATATATATGATAAGTGTTATAGCCTTTAAATTTTAGTCATACTTTAATGTAAGTACTATTTGAATTTATAATACTATACAAATCATTCATCTTCTCATGAAAAATATCTATAATTTGAGTGTTCATATTCTGAGTTAGTTATTTCTTCCAATAGATAGATACTATAGGTATCATCTATATCAGATTTCTCGATTGATTCTAATTCCATTTTGAAAGCTTCTTCTAAGATTTTTGTTTTTTATGGAAATTCATTTTTATGTTGAAGTCTGCTCGGATATTCATTAGCATAATATCCTTCTTCATTACAGATCCAACATTTACATTTTTTTTCTTTCCTAAAGGGCAATAATTCCTTTTTCTCATAAGGTTTATAATTCTTTCTTCTAAAATATATTTTCTTGTAGTTATCTCTATTAAATCTCTTTTTATATTTTTCGAAATTTTGTATTCTGAATTTATATTTTTTAAATTTTTTATATTTATATTTTTATTTATAAGATTTTATATTATATCTGTATTTCCCTGATGTTCTAAAATCTCTTGTATCACAACAGATTTTATCATTTCTTCTTATCTATTTATATTCTTTCTTTCTTGGTATTTAATAATGATCCAATCTTTACGGCTTCTTATTCTTCCTCTTAAAGTATCTGGTATAGTTTCTCTATTCCTTTGTTCCCAATTTTATGTTAAGGTTTTATATAGTATTCTAGGTAATTTTTGAAAAAAACATTTCTTTATAAGTTATTTGCATAGAGAGTGGTAGTTTATGGTAATGCATTTCATATTCACAAATAGAAGAATTTATGTAACAAATGTTACAAATTTCCATATTTGTTAGATGCCATTTAGCTTCATTGATTTCATTTTCACTGGATTTAGTGATAGTCTTTCCTTTATCGTCTCCAATAAATTCTTTGTATATTTCATTTATTAATGTATCCAAGTATTCCCTTCTTGTGGAGGAATTTCCTTGAATGAACAAATTTTATTGATATGTTAAGTTTGAAAACCAAACTTTAACATTTCTTTTCATTTTATGTGCTATAAGCATTCTACAGGTTGAAGGATTTGTTTGGGTAGTTTGAGAAGTTTGTATGAGCACACTCATTCCACTACCTCATTCATCTAAGGCTTTCTTCCTATCTCTTATGTAGTCTAAATCTAGAAGTTCAAACTTATAATTATCATAGAGTTTGAGCTCTGGTGGAATACTACCTCTAGTTTTCCAATGCAATCATTCCTCCAATTTAGGTGGTTATCTTTTTCTATCTGTGATATTAGGTTGTTTTGTTCTTTGCCTATTTATTTCTCCCTATATGGGTCAGATGTTCTTTCTTGATAAGGGTCTGGTAATAAAATTGGTTTCATATGACCTTTTAAGGTCATGTTTTCTAGTTGAGAATCAATCTTACTATTTTTATCCTATTATTTCATTATTCCTATGTATGTTGTACACATCTTTTCTTAATTCTGAAAATTCCTTATGCATATCTTGTTGTAGTTTATTATAACCACATTCCTTTATTTCCTTTAATAATTCTTTTTGTATTTGTATTATTTCCTGTAAATATTTTTTGTTTAATTCTTGTACTAAATCTATTTTCTTTGTTAATAATTATACAGTTTCAAATAATGTTGCTTGATTTTTTGCTACACTTACTTGGCTTCCATTTATTTCTAAATGCATATTTTTTATTATCTCTAAACATTATTTTTCCCTAATATGTAATCATGAACTAATGCCTTTATTATTTTGACTTCATTTTCTAGTTTTTTAACTTCTTCTTGGCTAGAAGTTTCTCCTTCATGGTCTATAAAAGTAAATCTTGGCATGCTATTAGTTTTAACAATGCTATTTTTTCTTCCTGTTATCAAGGGTTTTTCTTTGATATCTAATTTCAATTCTTGTGGTATTTCAAAGTCTGTTAGTATTTTTGGTTTTATTATTTATCCAAGTTCTTTAAATTTTTTATCTATTTCTATAAATTTATTTTGTCCGTATATTGAACTATTATGACTATTTGTTAAATAATATGCTACTAGATAATGTATTGAAAATGAATAATTTTCTTCTTTCATTATTTCTCCTCTTTCAAATTCATAAGCTAGACTTAATACTTGATTTATATTTTTATCATGTATATTAATAGTAAATCTAAGATATGCTATAAATTTTAACTTTTGGTATCCTATATTACCATAGATCATTCCTAATAAGGCATTTTGCCTATTTATTATTATGTTATCTAATAATGCTCATTTTATTGGTGTATCTATTATTTCTCTAAAATGAGTTTTTATTAATATTTGAATTCCTCCTAAATGAATGTATCCAATTTTTATTAGGTCTTTATAAGGAATTTTTGATAGCTTATTTAATATAGTTTTTTTTATCAATTAATGATATTTTATACATTCTTTTTGTATCTCTAATCTTAATACTCGTTTCTTTATTACTTATACCATAATAAATTATGTTTTTCCGTTAGATTTATTTTTCGTTATGTTTTAGGGGTATTTTTGAATTTTTTTTGAAACCTTAGGGTATTTTTTATATTGAATGTTATTATTTATTTCCGTTAGATTTAACTTTCGCTATATTTTAGGGGTATTTTTGAATTTTTTGAAATTTAAAGACGTTTCTAAAGATTCTTTAAAGCTTAAGAGCATTTCTGATATTAATCTTTAAAATATCCATGGATTAATAGTTATTTTAATAATTATTTTTATCTTCGTAATGTTTACATAAAATTCTCTTCTTATGATATCAATATATATTTGATATTTTTAATATTTTTATAAAATTAAATAATGCAGATACTCATATTTTAACTTTGATGCATATTTCAACTTATATAGTAATCTATTAATATTTTTAATCGATGAATCTTTTAATACAAGATTTTTAAAATATAAAAAGTACATATTTAAGGTAAGATTTATTTTCGCTTTTATTGCTCTGATTTTCCCCATTTATATTTTTACTATTGTTAAGTAGCACTTGATACTTTATTTATCAATTAATTCAAATTTGTTAGTTGAATTTATATATTTATATTTTTTTAATTTATCGTGTTTTATTTAATTAAGATAATTTGATGATTAGGTGGATTTTAGACCAGACAAAATAAGATTATACAATGCTACATATCAACAATGAAATCAATTTGGATCAAATCATTTTATATTTTATTATATTTAAGCCTATCTTTGATATTTCAAATGAAATCTAATTAAGATTGAAGATCTATTGTGTATAAAAAAAGATTATTACGAAGGAAGCATGACCATAAATATTGAGTGAGTTTGAAGTTGGAGAAAAGATAAGAAGTTTGATGGCGAGAAGATGAAGAAAGAAAGCCATTATTTTCCTACTTCTTCTTCATGATTGATTATATTTTTTTTAATGTTAATATTATTTATGTCTAACTAAATATTGTGTACTGGGGTTAAATTATATTTTTCTTCAAACATAGTGTCTAATTATTTATTGTTGGAATGTTTATTTAGTTTGTCTTGGTTCTTTAGAGATCAACATGAATTTGTTTTCTTCATAAAATTGATTCATTGAATGTTTAAGAACACAAATGATTTAAGCAAATAAAAAATTATATATATATATTCAACTAAATTATGCTTACTTTATATTTTCTTAAGGTGACACAGATTGATTTCAATTATAGATATACTCTAAAAATTAATTTGATATTTAGATAATATCCATATATTAAATGCTCACTCTAAATTGTTTTCTATTTTCATTTTGCCATCGATTTTCATTTATTATTCTAAATTTTAATTTTATAATTCTTTTATTGTTAATTAAGTTATAATTATAAGTTTCTTAAGTTGAATTAGGCTTTCTAAATTTTAGTAATATATTTATTATTACATTTTAACTTTTTACAAGAAGTTTTTGGTATCCTTATATGTACTAGGGAGATAATTTTATCTTATTTATTTAATTCTTGTATCTTTAATTATCAAATTTTTTTCTTTTTTCTTTTTTTTGGTTTTTTATTCTTTTTCTCTTTTCTTTCTTGTCATTTCTTATTTATTTTCTTTTAGTTTGCTTTATTTCATCTTTTGTATTTGGCTTATTTTTTCATTCCAAAATTTGTTTTTTGTAATTGTGTGCTTGGTTGTAGGTCTCTAATTCACAATTTAAAACTTATAGATAATGAAATTCATGGAAAATTTCATAATAAAAAGCTGTTTTTTGTTCAAATTAAGAATCATTTGACAAGATTTGTTCGAGGATAACATTAATTTAACTACCATGGTTGAACAACCACAAGAAAACAAATTTAAGAATTATTTTTGTCCACTAGTTATTCTTACTAATTCTTGTATTCAATAACTATAAGTTATAGCTTGAAGCTTTGAATTGAAACTTAGTGTCTTTAATTGTTTCTCATCTTTTATGGTTTTATCAATGAACCGTATAATCATTTAAATGATTTGTATGTTGTGTGTGAGATTCTAAATATGACAACTTTACTTCTAATTAATGATATTGAATTTCATCTATTCCCATGTTATTTAAAAGATAGAGCTAAATCATGGCTAAATATATTACCAACAAGTATCGTTTAATCTTGAAGATAAATAGTTGAAAAGTTTCTTAATAATTTTTTTCTTAAAACTTGAAAGTTCAAGTTAAAAATATAATTAACCTAATGGGTTAAATAGATAATTTTTCAAATTAAGTTTAATTAAAAATTATCAATTTTGAAAAATTATCAAGCAGTCAGACAAACAATCGTGTGTAAATAATATAAAGCAAAAATAAATATAAATTTAACACACGATATTTTAGGTGAAAACGACCTAAGTTACAACAATAACCTAAGAAGAAAACCACTAAACCACCTAACTATCCACAGTGAAAATCAGGCCTGAAACTACCTTTTAAAGACGGGTCTTAAACTATTCTTCACAGATAAAGGCCCTTAAAGTAATCTATTTACAACCTTCGTTTTTTTTACAATCTCTATAAGGTAAGCATATGGATTCGAATCAACTTTCGATCCCTCAAACCCATTTAGAAAGTGCTTGAAATGTTAGCACAAGTGCAAAGTGTGTCATATAACAAATTTAATAATGAAAAACTCTAACTATAAGATTCAAGATTTAAATAAGTTAAATTAAATCATCTAGCAAACACTAGAACAAAGGTTTAAAAGTACAGTATCATAAAAACAAAAATGCTTATTAATCAATCAAACATAACAACACAATATTTGATATATTAAATTAAAAACAAACCTAAGGAAATATGATATAATTTTTAGAAAATATTTTGAGAGAGAAAGCACAAAAATCAAATGAATATAATAGGTGTGATTGTTGAAAACAAAGAGCAATACGTTATTTAAATAGGAAAGTTAAAACCCTAATGTCAGGTCATAGGCAATGACCATTCTATCCATAAATATGGGCAATATGGTAAACCATCAATTTAGCTTGAATATACAAAAAGGTTTTAAGTTGAAAAATTAATTCTCAATGGATCCAGACTAGAATCGAACACTCAATTGAGAAATTAATGTTGTTCAAATTTTGACTATTCATTGAAAGCATAAGTATATAGACAAGATACATAGACATACTAACACATATAATGACATATCGATAATCACCAAAAATAAGATACATGTTTGAACTTCAAAAGTATGTTATTTAATTTATTTATGATTAGTCATGAAAGATCCAAAGGAAAAAGTATCATCTCTTATGAAAAACTGGAATTGAATCATTAATTTAATGAAATAAAAAAATATTTTCCAAGAAAAAAACTTAAAATTTTTAGTCCCCCTTCTTTTATAGAGTGAATGGTTATGTATTTATTGATTGATTTTTTTGTATAACACTTTTGACTCTTTCTTTTTGTGCATGCAAATCTTTTTTTGTTTCATTTTTTTTTTGTTAAGGAAACATGCATGAGCTAGAAATTTAGTATGATGACTTTCATACTAATTATGGAGTAGCCCTCTCTACTTATTACAGTACCTATACACATCACAGTAGATAACCCTCTCAAAATTAGGTGTCTCTCTTCAGATTTGTTTAGAAAGTGAAAGATAGAGCTTAAATATAATTTTTCAATTATTGTTAGCTTAAGTCCTAAAATTTTAAAAGAAAAATTATAAACTCCATGACATATATATGTGTTTAGTGAGTGTGTGAGTAAGTTTTTGTCTACATCAATCACCATATGTGAAAATATGTAAATGTACAAATCAAAATACCCAATTACACAATGAAGAGTCAATCAGAAGAAGTAAAGTTTGTAAGTGAAAAAAATATTTAAAGTCTGTTAAATTTTTAAAACAAATCTATGCCCCTTTCTTATTTTATTAAAACTAAAGAAACAACAATCAAAATAAAAATAAAAAACAAGCAAATCTATTAAAATGCTCACCTATGATTAATTAAGCACTCAAAAAAGGTACCTAATTGAACATTAAAAAAAGGTCATGTGATAAAAAAGAGACAATCTTTACTAACCCAAATTTTCTTGAATTTTAGTTTCTTTATATTTTTGGATTGGAAATTAATTACCGTAATTATCATTTGCATGTTCTTGGACTTACTTTTAGATTTCATATTCATCATAAATAAAGATGCAACATGCATGATAGAATGATTATAATTAGTTAGAATTTACAGCATGAAAGGAATTATTAAAGTGGGTAATTTTCAAAAAGAATCTACAATTAGGCCTACTATGATCTTTCCTACCACAGTGATAATAAATAGGTACGGACTTAATAATTTTTTCTACCACAAGAGCAATGGTTCTTTATAAGTAATTACTGACAATAGGTGAAGAGTTAGAAGGTAAATGGTTTTTGATGTTGATTGTGTGGAGCTCTCATCTTTATAACCAAGGCCACATGTATCACCATGTGACTGATCATAACTCAAGACTTTGTTAAGTTTTTCAACACTAATTGTTAGACTCTTTATAGCATTTTTTGATTGATCAAATTCATGCACTCACTTCTTGTTTTCCTATTTAACGTTTGTAAGACTTGAATTCAAAATTTAAACAAGTTTAGACAACTTAATTTTTTTCTTTTTCTACAATGGAGAAATTAACTTAATAAGATTTGAATTTATTATTTAATTTGATTACTTTTCCTAGTAACCTATCATTTTATTTCTTAAAACTTGCTAAATCTATAAACAGTATATCAATACTATTAGCATTAAATTGAGTAAGTAGAAATTTAGAATCACTTTTCTCATTATCTAAACCAATGTCAAACTTGTTAGAGTATCCACCAATAGTTATAGTAAATGCCAAATAGTTTATGCCACAATTTTCTAAGTCATTTGGATTGTCATTATCACTTTCTCATTCAGCAAGGGTAACATTGAAAGCCCATTTAGTTCTATTCTTTTTGTTAGCACATTCAACTGTAAAATGACTAATCCATTGTATTCAAAATATTGTGATCCTATGGGTTTAGTTTTCTTACCTTCTAAACTCATAGAGTTCAGTTCTCTTGATTTCTAATCATTTGAATGGCTTGGTGGCTAGTTAGACTGAGTTGTTCCAATAAAATATCTACTTGAGCCTTTGGGCTATGAGTATCTATTCTTTATCACCCTTATCATTTTTATTATCACCATCATCAATAATGGCAATTTTGAAAGCAATATCTTTATTCTTTGTTGGTATTCTAAAGCTCATCTCAAAGGTTCGATCGATATAGCAATGAATAATAAAAACCCAAGAGTAGGTAGATCGATCAAAATTGTACCTCGATCGATCGAACTTAACTAATCTACCTTAATTATAATTTCAACCCAAAAGTAACTAGATTGTACACAATCAATTTTCGATTGATCTAACTCTTCGATCAATCGAGTATTGGTTCGATCGATCGAACAATATATATATATATATACACAATTCTAGCGTGTATACCTGAAGCATATCAAATCGAATCTTGAACGTTTCTTTGGCTTTGAATAACGGTGATGAAAGCATGCCTAAAAACTAGTTTACACTTGAATTTTTTGTTCGTGAATACTGCCAATTTTTTAGGAATAATAAGAAAAAAAAAAGGGATATATGATATTCAAAGTAGTGGATCTAATTTAGAAATTAAAGAAGTCAAAACAATTGTAGAAAGAAATTTTCTCATCAATTAGCTTCTTTGATCTTTAATCATGCAAATCCAGTTATTGGAATTCAATTTGACCATATATAATACCTACTCACACTAAGTTAACTCTCTCATTATGAAAGAGAAAACTTTGCCACAATCCTTATTCAAGTGCCTATAATTCAGGATGAAGGGATCATCCTAATTTTTCCTAGTCATAGGGTTCTCAATATAATAAGACTAAAACTCAAGCACCTCAACAAGCTTTCATGTCACTTGATTAGAATTTTTCACAATCTAAATCATGGAATGATGCTTTTAAAAAGTTGACAAAGTCTACAAAAATTTCCATAGAACAACAAATCAAGCTATTGTTAGGTTGTGGGATAAGATAAGAGCTAATCAAAATGCTCAAGGTCAATCTCTTTCTTTCATGGAAAAAATTATAAACCAACTTGCAACGTCATTTCAAAGTTTGGTGGAAAACTTTGGGAAGGGAAAATTTTCAAGTTAACAAGTTCCTAATTCAAAGAGAGTACATGAAGTTAATTGTTGTGTGTTTTTAAGAACATAAAAACGTGCAAGCATACACAGTCACAAGTAATAATATTTGATAAGTAAGTTATCGTTCCCACGGAGATTTGTTACTATAGTTTGTTGAGTACTAAAATTATCTCTCTCTGATTTTATTCAAAACGATCGTTGATTGTAACAAATTTAAGAAAAGAGTTTAATAACAAAATAAAAGAAATATAGGATTGTAATTTTTCACTAAATTAATCAATTTAAATCATATTATTTTCTTTTGATTTATATTTTTTTGTACATTTAATTTGTCAACCGAAAACTTCTAATTTTATTCATACATCTCTTCCGAGCTCCGTACAAACACATCTCGTTAAATTAATTCACTATATTCCTATAAGAATTAAATTCACCAAGATTCATTACGTTCTAAGTTCTCAAATGACCACACATACAATTAGGATATATTCATATCCTTCATCATACATGTCATTCTATCTATGAGCAATATACACAAAAATGTCTCTTCCAAGTTTATTTTTGTGCCACGGATCATTTGATAAAATTCGTAAATAATCAAAAGCATTAAACACAAAATAGAATAAACAACTCAAACGTCTTATAAATCGTTCAAAAATAATTAAAATAAAAGCATCATAAATTTAGATCAAATGCAACCCAAGAAAAATTAAATTACTTCATAAATTTAAAATAAAAATTACAACAGATACAAAAAAATTAGATAAAGAAGAAGAAAAATTAAAACACAAATATTTGGCACATGCAGAACACAACAAAAGCCAAAAAATGGCTTCTGCGTGTTCTATAGTCCAAAACCGAACAACACAAAATAATCTCAAAACTAAACACTCCCCAAACTCCAAAACTCAAAAAAAAAATTTTACTCTATCATACTATCTCCTATTTATAGCTAAAAAAATACATCTAAAATATTACATTTTTTATTTTATTTTTTAAATAAACGCGTAAAAATTTGTATCGAAAAATAAAAATCACGTGTATCGATTTTCGATATTTAAAATATTAATTAAAATCACGCGTAGACACAGGCGTTGTTCTGATTTTTAAATTCAAAGTGCATGTCACGTGTCAGCGTCTGATTCGCTGCAAGGATTTAATGCGGACACGTGGTAGCATTTCATTGGCAGCGGGAAACGGGCGCACGATAGATTATCGCACTGGAGACAACGGCTGCAACGCGGGCTCATCCTGCGCTTTCGCGCTCATCTTAACACGACACATGTCAACACATGATTGGCTGCAAAATAAAGTGAGACATGTGGCATCTTCAAATTCGCTGCAAGGATTAGTGCGGACAAGTGGCAATATTTCATTCGCTGAAGATTCGGTTGCACGTAGAGATCAGCGCACGGGATCAGAGGCGCGCGTAATGTGGGGGATTGCGGCTGGACCCGTCAGACATGTAGGTCCCACCTACACGCTGGCCTACGCGGTAGGTAGGCCCTACTCGGGAACCGAGCCGCGTGAAAATAGAGACCTGCACCCACGCGAGTTGGTCGGGTGTGATCAGGACGCACACATCGTAGCCGTTTCTTCTTTGATCGGACGATCCACGTTTCGCGCGTGGTGTATGACGCGTGGTTTCTTCTCACCTGCGTAGAAAAATAAACTATAATTAATTGCATTTTGACCCACAAATTTATTTCAAATTACATTTTCAACTTTCTTTAATTACCATTAAGCCATTTTTCTAATTAAAATTAAAATTTTAAACTTTTAATAATTAAAATTAAGCCTGATTTTAATTTAAATTATACTTTTGACTTTTATAAATTGTAATTAAGAACTCTATTATTTGAAATTATATTTTTAGACATAAATTTGCAATTAATTACGTTTTTCGATACAAATTATTTAATTTTCTTAAAATATATAAAAAACAGTAAATACTAATTTATTATACTAAAATTAACTAAAAACATTAAGAACATAGCAATTATAATTAATAAAATAGATGAAAATAACTATATAAAATACAGTTATCATTAATAACACGTTGACTAAACATCAAGAAGAGGCTAAAACAATCATGACTTTAAAGAGAGATAAAATAGTAGATAACAAGGTGAACAATAAAACATTGTATGAAACTTCATTGAGTCAAACTTCATCAAAAGATGCATCGTTAAAAGGTTCAAAAGAGAGAAATATATTGTTGTACATTCCTAAAGCTCCTTTCCCCAATGATTATTAAAAGCTAAGTAAGGAGTAGCAACTAACAAGGTATTGAAATTATTTAAGCATATAAGTATTAATATCCCTTTGCTAGATGATATTAAGTAAGTTTTTGCCTATGCCAAATTTTTGAAAGATTTATGTACTAAAAAGAGACAATTACATGTGCACAATTTTTTTTTTTCTAACTAAGCATGTTAGCTCCATAATTCAACGTAAAGCTTCACCAAAGTTTAAAGATCTATGTTGTTTTACAATTTCATATATCATAGGAAACCATATATTTGCTAAAGCTTTGTTGGATTTCTATGTTGTTTTACAATTTCATATATCATAGGAAACCATATATTTGCTAAAGCTTTGTTGGATTTAGGATAGTGTTAATCTTTTACCATATTCTAAATATTTGCAACTTGTATTTGGAGAATTAAAACTAATTTATGTTTTTTTATAACTTACTAATAGATCTATGAAAATATTGTGATATATTGTAGGTTGATAAGTTTTATTTTCCTGCTAAATTTATTATTCTTAATACTCAATTTGTGTAGAATTCTAAAAAGTTATTTAGTTGTCTTTTAGAAACATGAAAATTGAGCTTATTATATTCAATGTTGCAAAACAACAATATGACTATGATGATTGTGCTAAAGTAGATATGATAAAATCTTAAGTTGAAAATTCAGTTTATCCTAATCAATATGATGATCCCTTAAATATATGTTTATCTCATTTTAGTTCCTCTTTTGATAATGATAATGTTATTCTAGATACTAATTATTTACGATTTGGACTCTATAATGAATACTTAAAAATGGAAGTAAAAGATAAAGCCATGCTCACCTTCTGAGGATAAAAACATTCAATCAATTGAAAACCCACTAAAATTAGAACTAAAAACACTACTTAATACTTTAAGATATGCAATTTTAGAAAATCTTGACACTTTATGTGTTATTGTTTCTTCTTCACTTGATGTAAAACAAAAAAGAAAAATTGTTAAGGAAAAATAAAGATATAATAGAGTGGACCTTAGCTAATATCAAAGGTATAAATTAAGGAAATGTATGAATTGTACTCAACTTGATAAAAATGTTAAGCCTATTAGGAAAATGCAATGTAAATTACGTCCTAAAATGAAAGATATGGTTATATTAACCAAGGGGTTAAGACCTAGCTAATTTCAAATTATCTAGCAAAGTGTTTCTCCACAAATCAATGGATATTACTCACCATTTTTCTAAGAGGAAAGATGCCACAAGGAGGTGTTATTTCCTTGATAAGTCTAGCATAAATGACACCCTAACAAGTATGGATATTACTCACCACAAATGCTTGGATGCTAAACAATGCCACAAAGGTTGCAATCCCTTGATAAGTTACTTAAAGAGGAACAAAGAGCATGAATGAGCTCTCAAATTATCTGAAAAATCAAATTTCATTCAAATTGTAAAATTTCAGCAGCTGAGTTGCTCTTAAGTATTTATAGGATACAAATAAACCCTAAACTCTATTACATCACAACTTTTGATCTCGTCCAAGGGTTGAAAATAAAAATAGCCAAAAAACACAAAAGGTAGTAGAAAACATGGAGAAAAATGAGATAGCTCACTACAAAAGGAATCCTATGAAAATATTACATCTTAACCATTGATTTCATCCAAGGGCTGAAAAGAAAACTACTCAAAATCAGTCCCAATGGCACAGCAAAAATGGAGTAGCTGAGAACAAAGGAATCCCAATAAAATATTACATCTTAACCTTTGTTGTCATCCAAGGGCTGAAATGAAAGTTGCCCAAATTAGTCCAAATGGCACAATAATGTACCTAGTTTTCTTTTGCCAATTTCACCATAATTTTCATCCTAGGCTTGTCCCAATTCTTGCACTCCCAATTTGGGTTATTTGGTTATGAATGACCTTATTAATGAACCCATTTAAAGCCTTTTCAAGTTATGTCCTCTTAGACCTTATGATTGGTCCACTTGAGATTTGTTTGGCTCCATGATTCTCATCATATGGTAAGATCTTAAGTTCTTAAATTATTGAAAGTTGGGATTATATATCCTATTTTTAAAAGTTCTTGAGTCGTATATGTTGTCATAGAGAAATATGATATTACAATAGTTTAAAATTGTTTAAAATGTTGATAATAAAATTGTGGTCACAAAGGACACAAATAAATAAAAATATTTTTAAGAACTTAAATTCATTTTTGCAATATATTAACTTATGTAAGAACTAAATTACATATATTTGTATATTTTAAACTTTAAAAAAAAACTAATTTTTTAACATAAAATTAAAATACACGAGTATTAGTTAGCACACAATATAATTATAATAAATATGTATATCTTTCAATTAAGTATATTAAAATTGTTAAGTTCAAAGACTTTTAACACTAAATTTACTTCTAACATTTTACTTTGTTAAGGGCACGTTTGGTTTGCATAATGAAAAATAATGATTATAGTAATAAAATTGAATATAAGTAAAATAATATTATTATTACAGTGTTTAGTTGACTATTAAAATAAAAAATGAATTAATATTGTAATGTTTAGTTTATAAATCGAAATGAAATGAAAAACACTTTATATTACCTTATTACTCGTATATTTAGTGAAATTTAAATAATATTATTTAATTATTATTTTCTTCGTCATATAAAATCATTATTAAATATTATTATATAATCTTTAAAAAAATTAAAAAAAATAATTTTTAATAATTTTTTATTTCATATTATTTGCAAAATAATACACATATATTAATATAGAGTAATGAAGTTCTATCATATTAACACTGAATATCACATAATCAAAATTAGAAAAAAAATTTAAAATTTAGAGTTTAAGATTTAAGGTTTTAGAGTTTATATTTTTAAAATTTAAGAACAAAATTAGAATTATATATTTTTATGTAATGGGGAGGAAATAGAATAACAATTTCCGAAAGAGATGGTAGAATAACAATTCTATATCTTTTAAGAATTGTTTTCATTTCATTCTATATTTATAACACAATCAAATGTAGAAATATATGGAAACAATTTTATTCTCGGTTTTATTTGTTTTAACAAAATATGACCATAAAGTACAAATTAAACACTAAGTAAAGATAAAAATACATTTAGGATCCTTTATTGATGGCAAAAATGATACTTAGATTTATACTTATTTTTATAATAGATTAGTCTTATGAAAAAGTATAAATGTAATATTTATTTAATATAATTTTAAATTTTTTTAATAACATTAATTACAAATTGTTATAATTTAAATATAAAGAATTAAAAATATAATTATGAAATTATTTTATTATAACAATAAAATTAAATTATTATAAAAATAAATATTATTTTTAAAATAAATGCTGTAGCTAATACATCAAGAAAATATAATTTGAAATAAATGGAAGGATCTAGGTCCTGCAAATCGTGTAAAGAACTTGGGAACTCTATCTAAATGTAGCGATTAGTGGCAAAGCCATCCACAAAATACCAATCTGTGGTAGGCGTCGCGTCTCTGTGATCCACTTTTGAACCATAGCTAGTTCGCTACCTCTGTTTTAGCTTTAGGCCTTAACTTGACGAAAACAAATAAGAAAAAGCACCACACAAGTCCACAAGTCGTCAACAAAAAAAAAAAAAAAAAAAAAAGAACTGCAGAGCCATGTCTCGAAAAGGAGGACCCTCTGCATCACTGCAAAATAATGTTCCGTGGAGAGCGTCTAATGCAAAACCCGTCCCAAGAATTCACCAATCTCCTATTCTCTGCGTGCCCAATAATCCTACTTCCATTTATGCCTTATCTGTCATGAAGGTTTGTTTTGTTCTTAACATCTCTTTCTTTCATGTGTATTGTTTCATGTACTTACTATTTGTTTGTTGAATTTGTCTCAAATGGGACACTCCTGTAGCAACCTGACTCGATAGGAAATGGGTTAGCGACGGAAGCGATAGTGGAATCGGCAGGTCCTGATTGTATTGTTCCTGGGCAGATTACTCCCATCAGATTACTTGGTCTTAAGGTAACTTTTTTTTCCCTCTGTTCCTCTTTTTGAATTTCATTTGGTTCATTTTGTTGATTCTTGGAATTTTTATTTTTTTATTTGAGAATTTTGAATTGTTGAAATAACGTGTTGTTGGGGTTCCTTTTTTTTTGGTCCAGTTATTATGTAATTCAGTTGATTGTTGTTCTGACATCTGTGACCACTTTTTTATGATGCGGAAACAAGTTGTGGAGTTGCCCAGAGCTAGTAGTCACTTAATCAAACAATGAGCAACTAGATAACCTAATGGAAACCAATCCGTAAACAATAATATTAACGCAACCCAAACCAATTAATCCACAAGGAAAATAATGAGTAAGAAAATAATAAATGAATACACTAGATGTGATATGGTTTATCTCCAAAATTATAAAATTTACATCCACAATTCAAACACCCAAACAATATTCTACTATGATTGAAAGAGGATTATAGCTTATGCTTCTCAACAAACAACAGAATCTACTTTCTCATCATAGAAGTATCAACCAATCCCAATTTAGCCTCAATAATTTCTCCAAGCCTCACACTCAGATACACTTAAATTCTAATGCTAACAATGGATTGGAAAAGAGAGAATATATAAACTTCAAGAGTTACTCAAGAAAACCAAACGTTCTTAACTACCTCCAAAATAGAAATGCCTATTCTTCCTTGCCTCTCTTGTTCTCTCTAGTCACTCTAATTCTCTCACCAATAACTCTATGGCACAAATGAATGTTTATATACACTCCCAATGCCAATTACAAGAAAGCTCATTCATTTTTAAGCCTCTTAACCTAAAACCCGTGCGAATTTCTTTAATTTCCATGTGAAATCTGATGTCTCGATCATTCATCTCCTTTCTCCATTACTCGTGCTAGTAAATTTGGAAAAACAGAAACTATGCAAAAAGGGGAGGTCAGAGAATGCTCGGAGGGGGATCACTCCATACATATGGGGATTAGGGTGATCAATCCTTCTACTTATATAGCTCGGATCCAAACGCCCAAAAACCATCTTGTTCTTCCTCCACACATGTTATGCTTTTAGTCCAATCTCTGATGCTTAATCAACCACATTCATTCTTAAACATACCAATGAATTTGCATCACATATCACAAAATCTTTCATATTCTTTTATTCATCTTTTAATTATATTTCCTCTTTTTTCTTGGAGGGGCATAATGATGTGGAACGGAATGGGAAGAGTAATGGGAAAAAGGAAAGAGAAGGAGGAACTAGGATTATAGATAGTACAATTGGGATTCACGAAGGAGAGGAAATGATAATTTGGTTGAAATTTATATTCATTCAATAATTCAAGTTTGATTATAATAACATAAAGAGACAGTACTAGGTTAGGACTATTTTAGAGGACTACTTTGGTAACAAAATAGAATATAGTATCTAATTCATAACCTTAATTTGAAAACCAATGATAGATAGACATAAAATCTTAATAATTTAATTTTTTGTAAATATCCTAATTTATCTTGTCCTTTATTCTTGGGTCAGTACTTTTGAGATACTCAAATTCTTATTTTAGTACCTTATTTGACCCATATTTTTAATTGGGACACATAATTTAGGTTATTGGTTTACTTTTTTTGGGGGCAAATTCAACACTAGTTTGTATCTTTGAGCAACCCAAATTCATTAAGATTAATATTGAGATTTATCAAAATGTGTACCACAAGTAACCTAAATTAGGGTTTTTAGCATGCCTAAGTTGAGAATATGGGGTCAAATCACATTGACAAACCAAAAGAAAAAGAAGTTTTGTAAGATTTGACGGTATTAAGAACCTAAAGTAAGAAGAAAGGTTTTTTTTGTCGTTAACAATTAACCTTTTTAACATTTTACAAACAATATGTTGGTTGGGGGGCTCGAAGTGGCCCCTTATTTAACAAAAGGTGCTCATTTGTCTCCTTATTATCATTGTGGTATCTATTTGGTTCCTATATTTATTTAAGGTAATTTATTGGTCTAATTTTAAATAGTAAATCCAATTTGTGGGTAAAGTATGTCACGTGACATGCACTTGACATTTTGATGAGGGATGGGTGGTCGTTTTATATGGTTTCCCACCTGTGAAACAATTGATGAAGAAACCTCTAATGGTTCTCCTATTTAACAAAAGGTACCTACTTGTCCCTCTATTGTCAATGTGGCATCTATTTGGCTCCTACATTTAATTCAAGTTACTTCATTGGTCAAATTTTAAACGGTAAATCAAATTTTTTTAGGCTAAATTTGGTCATTTTGATGGGGGCAGAGATTCATTCAATACACCTACTGTCTATACACTCCCACACCCAAATTTGCCTGCCTGATTTTTGAATTCCCAGCTGCTTCATAAAAGATAATCTCTCAGCAACATACATTACATTTTTAATGGGCTACCAAATTATAATACCAGATTTCCTTGCATAATGTTCAAAGTACATTACATTGCAGCCATAGAAGTTCTATCCAAAATATAATACATATTCAGTAGCATATCAAAATGCATAACAGAGTTTCAAAATAATCCCAAAGACATCAAGCAGTTCTTTGGAATTTGGATGGGCTACCAACAACCTCTGTACCAGATTTCCTTTTTCATCTTCTCCACTTTTCCATCCACTTCAGATTGGACTTGATTTTATTGGCCTTTGTCTTGTTGTCTACATTGCTATCTTTTAAGCTTTTACCCATTTTAACTAATATTCACTTTTTTTTCTTGCAATATTCTTCTAAGCGCTCATTTAAGACTCAATTGTCATGAAAACTTAGCCCTTTTGACTGATAGAATCGAATACAAAGTTTTGTTTGGTGTGAAGAAAAGGCTCAAAGGGGGGCTAAAAAAGGCAAATGGTTCAAAGGGGCTGGCTGAAAAAACATAATTTTTTTTAATTCTAATTATAATACCGAATTAAAATGACCACCTTGTCCTCACCAAAATGTCACGTGCGCCTCACGTGACAAACTTGACCTAAAAATTAGATTTATTGTTTAAAATTGGACCAATGAGGTACCTTAAATTAAATGTATGGACCAAATAGATACCACATTAACAATATAGGGACAAGTGGGTACCTTTTGTTAAATAGATAGACCACTATATTATCGGGCCCTCATTTGAGCATGAGAGTGTGAAGGCATGCTGAAATCTTTCCTTATTCTCTTTTAGAATGGAGTTATTCTTTGTATCTATTGATTATAAGTTGTGTTAATCTTATTACCTAATTTGTATATGTTATAATGTTGGTGGTTTTATACTTTGTGTCTTAATAGCTACTAAATGCAGTAGTTTTCGTTTTCTTCTTCCTTCATATGTTAGAAAGCATATTTCATGATCTCTTTCCTATAATGTTTATAGCGTATCATATGCTCAGAATTATTTTTCCTGTGGCTACAAGATTGATACATGCATATGCTGCTTGTGTGCGCAGACGTAGGCGCACGTGGGCGCAAAGGCAGATACACTAGTGCAGAGGTGGTTACACGGGCTGTGACCGGTGGGAAGGGGTACCACTAGGCCATTAGGGGACTGTAGCACCTATTTTTGTTTTCTTCATTTTCTTTGTAAGGTTATATATATCCAAAGAGATGAAATAAAGGATATTAGAAAATATATACTTAGCTCCTTCTCTTCTCTGCTTCTTCTTCCCCACAAATTCTTCATATCAGTGGTATCAAAACCATGGATACCCGTGGCAAGTCTAATGTCGAATTTCGCAATGAGGTATTGGAAACTTTCGCTCAACATGAGTCTAGCTTCGATCAAGTGGGTGCTACCTTACAAGCAGTGCTCACTGAGTTGCAGGCGTTGCGCGCCTCTCGAACTTCCTCTGAGATTAACCCCTTTGTGAGGGAGGAAACCTCACTTCCACACCCACATACTTCTAAACCCAACTTTGACCACCAGCGCCCCAACTTTGACCACTAACGCTCACATCTGAAGCTATCGTTTCTAACATTTACTGGCGAGGACCCAATTGGCTGGATTTATAAGGCAGAATAATACTTCGAATTCACCAACATTGCACCAGAACAAGTGCAGTTGGCTTCATTCCACCTTGAAGGTATTGTCCTACAATGCCATCGGTGGCTCACTAAGTTTTGTGGACCACTTACCTGGGAAGAATTCATCAAGGCTGTACAATTGTGATTTGGTCCAATGGATTATGAGGATCCTTTTGAGGCCTTGACTCGCCTTAAGCAAACCACAAGTATAGCCATTTATAAGGAAGCCTTTGAGAAGCTCTCCCACAGAGTTGATGGCTTACTAGAAGAGTTTCTGATCGATTGATTTATTGTTGGACTAAGAGATGAAATCCGAATTGATATCAAGATCAAGCAACCCTGAACGTTGACTAATGTTATAGGGGTGGCAAGATTGATCGAAGAAAGGAGTCAACTACAGAGGAAGACAACCCAATTTCCTCGTTACCGACCAACATCAGTGACATCAAGGGCCTCGCCTAACACCATAGTTGGTGTGTTAGGACCTCCACCCTAACAATGTTTAATCCCAGCTTTAACAGCTCAACCAATGACCTTTCGGCGAATTACCAACCAAGAAACACATAAACGTCGAGACAAGGGATTATGTTACTACTGTGATGAGAAATTTGTTGCTGGCTATTGTTGTGCAGGGCCACAACTATTTATGATGGAGGATTCAACCCAGGATCACACAAATGACTTTGAAGAAACCCTATCGGAGCCAAAACATCACAAAGTGATACCTGAAATTTTCTTCCATGCCATGGTAGGCACTGAACACTCACAAATCATACGCATCATGGGGAAGTTGAAAAATAAGAAGGTATTAGTACTGATAGATGGAGGTAGTACACATAATTTTATAATCAAACCTTAACTTCTTAGTTTGGATTGACCATACTAAAGGGTAAGAAACTAGAGGTAATGATGGCTAACCGTTTAGAATGTGTTGGGCAATGTTGCAACCTCACCATTCAAGGGTATCCAGTCACTGCAAATTATTATGTTCTTCTAGTTGCAGCATGCCAATTGGTCTTAGGGGTCCAATGGCTTGAAACCTTTGATCCCATTGAGATGGATTATAAGAAACTCACCATAAGTTTCACGGTAAAAGGGATCTCTCATACGTTCCAAGGGTTAGGACGAGCCAACATTACAGCTCTGACCAGCAAAGAATTCAATGGTCTACAAGGCATCGGGTTTTTTCTCTAGATAATTCTTGCTAGCAACCCCAATGGTCAATCCAAGGCATACCCCCAAAGATAGGTAAGCTATTGGTTGAGTTTCCTTAGGTATTTGAATCTTCAACCAGCTTACTACCAAGGCGATTGCATGATCATCGAATTCCCTTGCAACCTGGCTCAGGACTGGTAAACGTGCGACCCTATCGTTACCCTTATTATCAAAAAACTGAAATAGAAAAAATGGTGCAGGAGCTCTTACAATCCAGTTTGATAAGGCCAAGTAAAAGCCCTTTTTCATCACCAGTCTTGTTGGTTAAGAAGGTAGATGAGCTCGGCGGTTTTGTGTGGACTATAGGGCTCTTAATGCAATCATTGTCAAGGATAAGTATCCTATACCTGTCATTGATGAATTATTAGATGAACTTCATGGGGCCAAGATCTACTCCAAATTGGATCTACAGTTCAAGGTACCATCAAATAAGGGTTCATAAAGATGACACTCCTAAGACAACCTTCAGGACGCATGAAGGCCATTATGAATTCTTGGTGATGCCATTTGGCCTCACCAACACCCTAAAGTCTCATGAATGATCTCTTTCGGCCTTATCTCAAGAAATTCATCTTGGTTTTCTTCGATGATATTCTAGTATACTACAGATCATGGAAAGACCATAGCCTGCATCTACAAACTGTTCTATAGATACTAGCAGCTAACAATTTGTTTGTCAAACCATCTAAGTGTCATTTTGGTGTGTTACAGGTGGAATACTTGGGTCACCTTATTTCAGAACAAGGAGTCTCGGTTGATCCAGCAAAAGTTCATGCTATCATTGAATGACCAACACCAACCACAGCAAAAAGAGTCAAACGGTTCCTTAGATTGGTAGGTTATTATAGAAAATTCATTCGCCAGTTTGGGGGAATAGTAGCAACCTTAACCAGTCTATTGAGTAAGGAGGGTTCCAATGGAATGAGGCTACAATAATGGTCTTCCAACAATTGAAAGAAGCTTTAACCTCCCTTCCTATATTACGCCTACCAGACTTCACTCAACGATTTGTGATCGAATGTGATGCCAGTGGAATTGGCCTCGGGGCCGTCCTTACCCAAGAAAATAGACCAGTGGCTTATTTCAGTATTGCACTCAAGGGTCAGCCTTAGCATTATTTACTTATGAGAAGGAAATGCTAGCCGTTGTTAAGGCCATCAAGATATGGTGTCCATACTTACTTGGAAGACCATTCACAGTATGCACTGATCAAAAAAATCTCAAGTACCTACTGGAACAATGGATCACAACACCACCGTAGGCTACCAAAACTACTTGGTTATGACTATGAAATTGAGTATAAATGTGGTTCAGAAAATCAGGGTGCAGACTTCTTATCCTGTGTGGTGGATTTTCAATTTCTATCTATCTTTCAACTCCGAGCAAATTGGTGGTCCGTGCTCAAAAAGGAAGTCCAGCAACACCTTTTTTATGAGAAACTCTTAGCCAAAATTTCCTCTTTAGATGTCCACAAGCTATGTCAACGTGATGGGGTATTTTTCAAGGGAGACAAGGTGTATTTGAGCTCATAATCTTCCTTAATTCCATAGATATTAGCTGACTGCCACTTATCACCTATTGGGGGGGCACTTTGGGTTTTACAAAACTCTCTCTCGTATCAAACAGAATTTATGTTGGTCTAACATATGCAAAAGGGTGAAGGAATTCTTGTGCTTTTGTGATGTATGTCAACAACTCAAGATTGATTGTATGAAACCAGCAGGATTGTTGCAACCCTTACCAGTTCTTACCAACATATGGGCTGAAATCTCAATGGATTTCATTGAAGGGTTACCACCCCAAAAGAAAATACCGTGATCATGGTAGTCGTAGATCGCCTGAGAAAATATGCCTATTTCATTTCCGTGAAACACCCATTTACTGTAATGATTGTGGCTAAGGAATTTGTGGCCAATGTAGTGTGTCTACACAGCATTCCAACATCCATAGTGAGCGATTGAGATAAGGTATTTGAAGTTGTTTTTATTTTATAGAAAATTATTTCATTTATTTCTTAATATCAAATCTCTATATATATACATTTGTTATGCCTAATATATTGTTAGAAGTCATTAGTATACAGCTACAAATCACCCTAAAAATCAGGAAACTAACATCCTGAAAACAAGGGTTGGTTCCACCCTGAAAATCAGGAAACTGTACTCCTAAAATCAGGGGTTGGTTCCACCCTGGAAATCAGGAAATTGACCATACTCCTAGGTTGATTTCCTACACTCCCCCTCAAGCTAGGCGATATATGTTCTCCAAACCAAGTGCTATATTTAACTCTGTGAAATTAGGTCGAAACAATGCTTTAGTTAAGATATCTGCTACTTGTTGCCTAGATGGAACATAGTTGAGGGAGATCATATTGCTTTCAATTTTCTCACTGATGAAGTGTCTATCAATTTTCACATGTTTAGTTCGATCATGTTGGACTGGATTTTTGGCAATTGCTGATTGGTTGTCACACATGATTCTAATAGATTTTGAATGTTCAACCTTGAGTTTGTATAGTAGTCGTTTTAGCCAAATTCCTTCACAGATACCCAAAGCCAATGCACGGAACTCAGTCTCGGCACTGATACGTGCTACCACTGCTTGCTTTTTGCTACGCCATGTCACCAAATATCTCCAAATAAATGAGCAATATCCAAATGTGGATTTTCGATCACTAGGAGATCCAGCCTAATCAACGTCAGTATAAATTTTCAATCTCCTATTAATTGTTTTTTTAAACATGAGCCCCTTTCTGGGATCCTTCTTCAAGTATCTTAGAATACGATTTACTGCCTCCAAGTGTTCTACTGATGGGTTGCCAAGAAACTAACTAACAACACTGACTGAAAAACTTATATCTGGACGTGTATAGGTCAAATAAATTAATTTGAAGAGGATGTTGAGTGCATAATCGAACGCCTTTTTTTGTGTAATAGGAAGATCTAACTCAGGGTCAGAACCAAGTTTTGGACTAGATTCTGCTTCATCTTGTAATCTTTCAGATTCAGTCTGGCTCAGGAGAGTTTCTTGGTTTTGCTGATTTTGTGTGGGCAAGTCAAGATTTCTCTTTCTTCCATAAACTTTTATGGCATCATTAGGAAGGAGAAGATGTCTAGGATAGACAATGGGAGATTGATCAGGTTTGGTTTTTGAAGGAGAATCTAGAATGGGTATCAAGTTGGAAGAGGACAAGGTAATGGAGGGTAAATGAGATGATAAATTCGGTTCAATGAGTGATGACCAATCCCAATTCTGCAATTCATTAGTGTGATTCTCCTCCTGAATTGCAGAATTAGAATAAAATGGAGTTTCTTCGAAGAAAGTAACGTCCATGGAATGGTAAAATTTACGAGTGATGGGAGAGAAACATTTGTAGCCTTTTTGATTGGCTGAGTAACCAACGAAGATGTATTTAATGGCACGGGCATCAAGTTTGCCACGATATTGTGAATGAATATGGACAAAAACAATGCAACCAAAAACCTTGAAAGGAATTGGTGACACAAGTTGTAAGGTGGAATATCGACTCTGAAGTACTTGTAAAGGTGAATGAAAGTTGAGAACTCAAGAAGGCATTCGGTTGATCAAGTGTGTTGCAGTAAGAATGGCTTCACCCCAAAATTTTTTAGGAACATTGGTTTGAAAAAGTAAAGTTCGGGTAACCTTAAGTATATGATGGTTTTTGCGTTCGGCTACACCGTTTTGTTATGGTGTGTCAACGCAGGAGCTTTGTTGGACAATACCATGTGATTTGAGATATCCACTAAGATCAGAATTAAAGAAATCCCTAGCATTATCAGTTTTTAGGATTTGAATATTGGCATTGAATTGAGTTTGGATCATGGCATGAAAAAGTGGAAATATGTGCTTGGTTTTAGATTTGTCTTTCATAAGAAATGTCCAACATAATCGAATATGATCATCAACTAACAGTAAGAACCATCGAGCACTAGTAATACTGGGAACGCGACATGGTCCCCAAATGTCACCGTGAATAAGGAAAAAGGGGTGACTTGGTTTATGCATGCGTGGTGAAAAAGTGTTTCGAGTATGTTTTGTCAACTGACAAACTTCACAATGAAATAAATTGGGATTTTTATAGATGAATAAGGATGGAAACAAACATTTTAAATACGAAAAATTTGAATGACCTAGACGAAAATGCCACATCATGATTTCACTTTCCCTATTAGTATGACTCTGAGACTTAAGATTATAACTCAATTGACATTGATGACTAACAGAATGGTTTGAAGGAGTGTTGATATCAAGAACATAGATGCCTGCACGTAAATCAGTACCGCCAATCATTTTCCCCGAGCTCAGGTCCTAAAAACACAAGATTTAGCCAAGAATTTAGTTTCACAGTTAAGGTCATGATTTAATCTACTAACTGATATGAGATTGCAGCAAAATCCAGGCATAAATAACACAAATTTGAGAGTGAGGTTGTTTGAGAGGCAAATGGTCCCTGTTCCGACCACTGTGGTGCGAGTGTCATTAGCGACACACACTGTTTGAAGTCTGTTGCAAGGTGAGTAGGTTGTGAAAAATGATTGATCACTTGTCATGTGATTGGAGGCACCTGAGTCTACTATCCAAAATGAGGAGGAAAATTTTCCAACATGCTTTGTTGAATTACTGGAAATATGTGTGGAGTTATTCCTGTTACTACTAAATGTGGTGTTGATATTTGCCTTTTGTATAAGTTGTTAGAGAAGTTCTAACTGTTCCTTAGTGAATGGGATAGGATTACTAGAAAATACACTTGAGTTTTGAGGCTGGGTTTGTACTGATGGTTGGAGAGACTGGAACTGAAAAGATGCAGGCCGAAGTAGCTCTCCTTGAGGACTAGTACTGTTAAAAGGAGAAGCAGAAACATTAATAGCTGCACTGTTAAATAGACCACCAAAAGGATTATGTTTAAGAGCAGGATCAAGAATGGATCCAAGCTCAAAGCTGCCTGAATTTCCCATATTGAATTCAGTTCTGTTACTTGTCTTTGGAACTTCCTCATCCATGTCATGTTCCAGTGTACTAAGAACATTTAAACTTTCAGTTTTTTCATAGCTCTCATGCCCAAAAACTGAAACTTGAGTTGGAAACTGAAAAGGTGCATTCCCTGCCTGAGTATTTGACATTATACTAAGTGAACTTACAAAACTAGTTGAACAAGAGGCTAAGAGCAGCAGTTTATGAGCCTAAGGCTCTGATACTATGAAACTGTTTTTATTTTACAGAAAATTACTTCATTTATTTCTTAATATCAAATCTCTATATATATACATTTGTTATGCTTAATATACTGTTGGAAGTCATTAGTATACAGCTACAAATCACCCTAAAAATCAGGAAATTAACATCCTGAAAACAAGTGTTGGTTCTATCCTGAAAATCAGGAAATTGCACTCCTAAAATTAGGGGTTGGTTCCACCCTGGAAATCTGGAAACTGACTATACTCTTAGGTTGATTTCCTACAGTATTCATCAGTTTATTTTGGCGAGCCTTGTTCTAACTGTAAGGAACCAAATTATGCATGAGCTCAAGCTACCATCTCCAAACAAACAGTTAGACAAAGGTTGTCAACCGCACTTTGGAGCAATATTTACGTTGCTTTATTGGGGAGCAACCAAGGCAATAGGTTGAGTGGATACCCTAGGCTGAATTCAGCTATAACACCTCAACACATTTCTCTACCAAAATGACTCCATTTGAAGCAGTTTATAGCATTCCACCACCACGTCTATTAGCTTATGTTCCAGGGACCTCCCACGTCTAAGCAATGGATGAATACCTACGTAATCGATACACCATTATATGTGACTTGCACCATAACCTTTTACAGGCTCAGAATTGAATGAAATGTTAGGTTGATGAACACCGACGAGAGATCTTTTTTGAAGTGGGAGATTATGTGTACCTAAAACTCCAACCTTATAGACAAACTTCAGTGGTTTTTCGCTCTTCCATGAAACTCGTTCCACGTTTCTATGATCCTTACAAAATAGTAGCTTGGATTGGTGCAGTAGCCTACAAGTTGGCCTTGCCCTCTTATTCCCAAATTCACAACGTTTTCCATGTCAGTCTGCTCAAAAAACACTTGAGACCCTACGCACCAACCCTACTTCAGCTTCCCCCAATCTCAAACAATTCTATGGTGCTTCCCCAACCAGAAGCCATTTTGGCTTGAAGAGTGATCCAGAAAGGGAAGTATCGGCCCAAGCTTGAAATCCTTGTGAAATGGGCAGGTGCACCGACAGAGGATACCACCTGGGAGAATGAATGGTGTTTCACCAAAACCTATCCTGATTTTATCATTGTGGACAAGGATTCTCAGGCGGGGAAGGATTGATACATGCATATGCTGCTTGTGCATGCAGACGTAGGCGCATGTGGGCGCAGAGGCAATTACACTGACGCAGAGGTACGGGCCATGACCGATGGGGAGGGGGACCACTAGGCCGTTAGGGGATATGCTTTTGTAGCACCTCCTTCTGTTTTCTTCATTTTCCTTGTAAGGCTATATATAGCCAAAGAGATTAAATAAAGGATATCAGAAAATATATACTCAGCTCCTTCTCTTCTCTGCTTCTTCTTCCTCACAAATTCTTCATATCAAAGATGCATTTTAAAAGCTTGGATCTTGCATACTTGTAAGACCTGCCGTGATGTAGTGCATGTAATTTTACAATAACTGGCTTCAGTATTGGAGTAATATACATTAATTTGAGACAGCTTGACTGCTAACAAAATGGTTTTGCAATATAATAGCCCCTGCCATACCAAAAAAACAAAAAAAAAGTGAGAAGGAAAAGAAATAAAAGAAATAAAATGCTTTGCAATAAGTAGCTTAGAATGCAATTGCCTCTCTCAAGACCCTTTTTGGATAGAAAGTACAAAGAACATTACCACCTCATATAAAGTGGTTTGTTTTCTACTGTCACTATTTTAGAGCACAAATACAAAGCCAGTTCCACCAAAAGCATGCCCAAATGGACCTTTCATGTTAATTTCCTAGATGATTTTACTATGTGTACTCTAGTTTGGCCCTTGTTTTTGCATATTTTCTGTTATTATCCTTTAGTTGATTCTTCTCTTGCATGTAGGTATGGCCTGTCGATGTTAACTTCAAATTTTTGGAACCGGTTGGACGTGAGCTTAAGATTCTTGGAAAGGTAAATGGATCCATTCCTTTTAGATTCTATTTTCCCTATTTTGGATTGTCTTATATCTCATGTTAAGTTTAGTGAAAAATCCTATAAATAAAGTTTATGGAAGTTACCTTTTTTTTTACTTATTTAAACCAATCAAAAGGATTAATTCTTGTCTACTTTGTTTCTTTTGAATTGAGACATTCACGACGAAGTAAACATGGATGTATAAGTTTGTTATTTGGAACCAAGGTTTAAATTGCTGATGTTGATCGAAATATCAAGACTTAAGTTTTACAAAAATGTCGAGAATGTTATTGTCGTCAATAATTTTTTTTGAAAAAAATCACAAAAATTATGGAATTTTTAGTAAAATTTTATGAAGTATTAAAACAATGAATTAGTTATATTTTAAATTAGTTTTACTTTAAATTAGTACATATAATATTTGTGATGATCATTTGATCAATAAATTAATTCATAAATAATAAAATTGTAGAATAAGTAGTTAAAATATTAAATAATTATTTGAACTTCAATTGTAATAGTATTATAAATGGATAAACTTGATGGTACATAATATAATTTGAATTATGAAAAATAAAAACTATAAGTAAGACTCAAAATAAATGTGATAATGATTAGAAATAAAAAATATACGAAAAGAATACAAAATATTGTATCCAAATTTAAAGAAATAATCTTTTGATTGAAGATACAAAAACTTAGAAAAGAAAAATACATAATAAAGCATTTAATAAGAAAAGATATTTTGTAGATAGACAATGTCATGATAATATCCATAGTATTCATGATATTTTGGCCAAAATAAGATTTTTCTCGACAACACGACATTCTCGACATTTTTGCAAAATGAGATTGATATTACATAAAGAGTATTCTTTCTAAAGCACGTAGTTGCAGCAACACAATTAACATTTTGAGGCATACGGATTACGCCTTGATGTCCACTTTTATCATGGATTTGATGAAGCTTTCCCCTCGAGGCTGGATGAGGTGTATGCCTCAATGCTTTCTTTATGCCTTGAGGCGCATGAGGTCTGCAGTACCTTATCTTTAGTGTTCTAAACTAGGCTGTACCATTTTTTTCTTCAATACTGAAGGCTTACCAGATTGAAGATTGTTGAAAATGAAATGAAAGGACAGCAAATAGAATAAAGTTGAATGTCACGAGAAGATGGCACTATATGTTTCTCATTTCCTTGAATTGTGTTATGGAAAATTTGCCTCTGAGATATTCCTTTATACTTTGGTGGTGTTTGTTGCTGTCAGTAAGAGAGCTTTTCATGTTTTTAAAGCTTGTGTTCTATATGTTCTATATCTATCTTTAATTTTAGTATTCCTTTGAGCTAGACTTGAGAAATGTTGTTGGGATTTTATTCTTTAGATAAATTGTTTTTCCTGTGCTTTCGAGAGTTAGTTGCTCAAAATACATGTATTAATTTTGTCATAATGATTTTATTGACTTTATATAAATTTCAGTATGATTTGAGCTGACATCATTAAGTATGATCAATTAATTATTATATTGTTATTAGTGTAAATGTTTTTTTAATAAAATTCTATAGTTTATTTAGTTTAAATTTATATTTGCTTAATGTACTAATAATACAGTGGTTGTCTCTTTGATGTCAGTTTATGGATGATGCTGTCAACCTTATGAACAAATCATTTATTGATCGTTAGGGTTTTGTCATCTTGCATTGAAAAGGATGGATAATTGCATTTTTGTGCTTATGAGATTATGTGACTTTCGCCAAGAGTGGAAGCATACCAAGAAAGAGTGGAAGAGTTAGCGTAGATAAGAACTCATATTACTCGGCTTGCTTTATTGTTTAATGATTATGGTTCCTCTGGCTCTTGAACTTTAATTAATGTTTGGTGTTTAAAAAATGAGTTTGGTAGTTTTCAAGTTTAAATAGATACTTATGTAGTGTTAAATAAAACGTTCAAGTTTAAATAGATACACATGTAGTGTTAAATAAAACGTTCATTACTTATCTGTTGTAGATTGCTACTTAACAAGGAAAATTGGATGGGCAAAGTGAAACTCTCCATCTGAAATGCATATCTCAAATTTATGAGAAAATAGTGTTATGTAAAAATGGGCACTTCTGGTCCCAAAATTATGAAATATGATTTAGGTAAAATTTAAGAGTAGAATAATTTATTTATTTTATAAAAAAAGTAGAATAATAATTTAATTAATAAAAAATATATTTTAAAAATATACTCAATAATAAGTGATATTAATTAGTACCATATGATCTCAGATTAATCTCAACCAAGAGTATTTGTCTTAAAAGTATCATCTCCTGTCAAAGAGTTCACTCAAGAACCTTGAGTAGTTATTATTATTATTATTATTTTGGTTAAGATATTATTATATATCATAATAAATTAGTTTTAAATTTTTATTAAATATAGTTATATAAATTTAACAATAGTTATTAATAACATAACACATAACGTTATATAATTTGATATATATAAGTTGTTAGTGGAACAAATCTTATTATCTTGAACTTATATATTTTTGCTTATTTTTGTTTTAAACCTTAATTTGATTCAATTGTTTTGGATTTAAAAAAAAAAACATCGGTCCTGTTTTGCTGACTTTATGGGCTGCCCTTCCCATAAAATGTAGCACGTGATTAGTATCCTCCTGGTCCTATTAGTTGAAGTCTTGTTATATCCAACCAGAAGATGATCTATTGAACGACCAAATCTTTGTCTTCCTGTTCCACCTAATACAACATTATCCTTATCCCTTTCCCTTTCCCTTTCATCTCTTCAAAGTACATGTCACTCAGATGTGGCTATTTAAATTTTATTATAACCTAAACAAAAATAACACTCAATTATTTTTCATGTTATATAAATCATTTAATTATTATATTTATTTCATTTATAACAAATATGTTAGGTAAATATTTGAATTTATGAATCCGTTAATCAATAATTAATAAAATGATATAAATAAAATAAATATAATATCTAGTGATATAAACAAGATAAAAAATAATTAAATAATATAAAAAAAAAGAAATATAATAATTTGATGATATTATATATATATATATATATATATAGAAATATCAATAATTAGAACTTTTGCTTTTCTACTATAAAAATGAATATCTGCGAGTAAATCCATCTCAAGTGATTATGGAGAAGTTCAAATATATATTACCCAATAACTAGATTTGATACCTATCCTCATTAGCATATATTTATGTTAGCTAAAAAGTAATGGTAATTCCAAAACTATAGAATAGTGTTATCCACAAAGCCATTTTGCGTCATGTATGTTTTTAAGTGCTTTTCCCCAACTCTTTCCCACCTCTATCCCTTGTATAAAAAGACTATATATGTTCTTTCAATCTACTTCAACTGTAGAAGCAACCATGCAAATAGAGATGTTACGCAAAGGGACTTGGTCTCACTACCTTTGTGAAACTTATGGGAGAACGCAGGTGGGATTCATTAGCAAAAGCTTCTGGTAATTGTGTATTAATATTATTGTTTAACAAACTAATTTCTACCTCATCATTTAGTGCCTTTTCAGGTTTAAGGAGGAGTGGAAAGAGTTGCAGACTAAGATGGTTGAACTATCTTCGTCCTAATCTTAAACGTGGTTATTTCACTATTGAAGAAGAGCATATCATACTTCAACTTCATCTACTATAGGGAAACAAGTATGCATCTTTTAATTCTTTCTGTAATAATCACTGATCACATTCTAAGTTAGAGATAAAAGAATACATTAGAGTTTTTAAGAAGCTCAAGTATAGGTATCAAATGAGCAACTTATTTCAACCATCTAAGATTGATCTAATGAATTGGTGAAATGAAAAAGTCTATCTTATCTAACTAGAACTCATTTAATAAAGTAATTTTATTTTATTTAAAAAAATAGTTAATTTAATGCAACTATCGAAAAACGAACTTAAAAGATAACATTTTGTTTTTTATTTGTGAAAATATAATCAAAAAATAATATTTATACTAATATTTTTATTCTTAAAAGTGTAAATGTACTCATGAGATGTTTAACCCAATTTATTTAAAAAATGATGTTAACTAAGTGCATGAGCACATAAACAAAGTAAGATATCAAATCTTAAAATATTAATTATAAAAAAAATAAACTTAATGTATTATTTATAAATATTAAGTTAACATCAATATTCTTAATCAATACAAGACATTTTTTTTAATACAATAACAAATTGAACCTAAACTAGCTGTATCACTTCAATTAATTTAACACTTCTAATAATAATCTTAAAAATTGGTTTTATTTCATTGATAGATGGTAGAAGATTGCTAGTAGGTTACCAAGAAAAATAGGTACAAAACTATTGGAGAACTCATTTAAAGTGAAAGTTGAAGTAGTTTAATTAGAAGGTGAATTTTATCAACTTCATTTTTTTCATCTCAATAGCTTATCGATCAATATGCTTGGTTTTAGCTTGTAATTTTTCACAAGGAACTTATCTTACTCTTATCATGGTTTAAAAGACGTCAGAGAAACTTCATTTAATCATTATCAAAACGTTGATGATATCATTGCTCAAAAAATATTAAAGTACGAAGATCAAAATTCTGATTTATTAGTTGAAAAATTATTTTACGGTCTTAATGTATATCTAGTAACATATTATATATATATATATATATATATATATATATATATATATATATATATATATATTAATATGTTACTAGATATACATTAAGTATATATATATTTGCTAATGTATATCTATTTACTTTAAACATATCTAGTTTATTTGTAATTCCTATATAAAGGCACCATGTATATTCATTTAGATCACAGAATAGAATAAAATCATTAAGTATTTCTAACATGGTATCAGAGTCACTGTTCTTATCTGTTTAGTAGTCTTGTATTTTCTGGTGTTACTCAACCCTTATAGCTTTCGTTGTCACAATAGTCGCTGCAATCACTCACCGTTGAACCTTTGACGTCTTTCAGTCGTTGTCCTTAGGTTCTGGGACTACAATCGCCGTTGTTAAGGAGTCATGCACCACACAGACCACTACAATCATCATCACCACTGTGCTTCTAGCTCTGATAATTTTTCTGCAGATACCACTATGATCGGTTCGATCAGATCTACACAACCATGGAAGTATCGCAACCATCGGACACCGTACGCTCCCTGATGCGCCTCTTAAAAGATCTACATGTCCTTTCACGTGCCGCCGCTTCAACTAACTGTTGTCGTGAATCTTAACCCGACGACCTATCTGCAGATACCACTGTGATCGCTGCGACCAGATCTACACAACCGTGGGTGCATCATAATCATACTCCTCTGCACGTGTGAATCTAACGCGCCAAGCATGTCACACTCTGGTCTCGTGACGTCATTAATAACTTGCTAAGGCTGACATCATCATCGCATTCAGCTTACGTCACAGAGACACCACTGACTGTTAACCGTGTTGACTGCTGACTATTGACTTTTGCAATTCAAGCTCTCCCTAACCAATTTTTTGCGTAGATCTCGTTTTTGCAGTCCGTTTTTGCATATTGTGTTTCCAAATGGATAAAAATGATGCTTTTGTTTCTTGCCCTATCAATACTATATTGGAAGGAACCAAGAATTACTTGTCATGGTCTCAAGTTATGTACAGTTTTCTTAAAGTTCGTATGCTCTGGCATTATTGTACTTGTGCAATTATCATTTCTGTTAAAGAAGCAAGTGAAGAAGATGTTATTTTCCTTCGTCGCATGATTGAATGGGATAGTCCCAACCACATGATCCTCACATGGATTCAGAATACTTCCATTCCCTTCATCTCCAATCTGTTGGGTAACTTTGATGATGCCAAATCAACATGGGATATGTTGGCCAAAAGGTACTCTACTACTCACGGATCCATGAAATATCAACTAATAGTTGAATTTCATCAACTTAAACAGGAACCAGAGCAATCCATCAATGACTACTTTAATCAACTTCGCTTCCTTTGGGACCAAATTGACCTTTGTGATTCAATTTGGGCATGCTCAACAGATGCTCAACAATATGCTACAATTAGGGATGAATTTCGTCTTAATGAGTTCTTGATGTCACTCCACAAGGACTTAGAGCCAATCTGAGGTTAGCTTCTTAATCACAATCCTCATCTCTCTCTTGATACTACTGTAAATGAGTTGGTTAGAGAAGAAGCTTGGCTTGCAACCCTTCAAGCCCAGAATAAGTTCAATGTTTTGGCTATTACTCCTCCTACTCCTACCATTGAGCAACCTCAGCAATTAGGTGATTCCTCTAGCTTTTACAATCATCGCAGGCAGAGCAATAAAAGGTTCTGCAATTATTGCAAGCGCCATGACCATACCATTGAGACTTGTTACCGTCACAACAAATCTACTATTGTTGTTGCTAATACTGAGCCTACTTCGCTAATGCCTTCTAGTTTAGCAGAGTACCAGTCTTCTGGATCCACTATCAACTTCTCATCCACTAAACTACAGAAGATCATAACTCAGGCTGTTCAAATGGCTAGTAATGCATTGTTTTCCACTACTTTCTCAGTTCTGCCCGGTAATTCTCAAACTTGGCTTTTTTACTCTACATGTTGCAATCACATGACACCTCACTCATCTTTATTCTCCAAACTTGACCCTACACCACATCCTCTTAATATTCATATAGCTGATGGTTCCACCATTCATGGGAATAGTCTAGGTTTTGTTTCGACCTCTACCCTCTCTGTTTCTGGGGTTTTCTACGTACCTAACCTATCCTATAATTTATGCTATGTGAGACAATTAGCTAAACTAGGATATCACCTTATTTTTGACTATTCTGGGTGTATTGTGTAGGATTCGAGGACGGGGCAAGAGCTTGGGACCGGTCCTAGGGTCGGGCGTATGTTTCCTATAAACAATCTTCATCTTCCACATGTTGCTTCTACCTCTGTTACTGTTGCAACTGCTGCAGTTTCTTCCTTACCTTCTCTCGCACTTTGGCATTCTTGTCTTGGTCATGCCCCATCCACTTGGGTACAACAGTTAGCTTCTAAAGGTCTATTGGGTTTTGTGTTCAAAGACAATTTTGATTGTACTTCGTGTCAGTTAGGAAAACATCCAGCTTTATCTTTCAATAATAGTAAATCTATCTCTAATAGTATTTTTAAGTTAATTCATTCTGATGTTTAGGGACCTTCTCCTGTTACTAGTATTGGTGGATCTCGATATTTTGTTGTTTTTATTGATGATTATTCTTGTTATAGTTGGATCCTTCCAATGAAATCTCGTTCTGAAAGCTTACCAATATATAGTAACTTTGCAAAAATGGTTGAAACACAATTCTTCAAACATATCAAAAAAATTCGATCTGATAATGCTCTTGAATATACTCAAAATGATTTTCAAGCTCTGTTACACTACTATGGCAATGTACATCATCTAACCTGTCCAGGAACTTCTCAACAAAATGGTCGAGCCGAAAGAAAACTTCGTCATATTCTTGACATTGTTCGTGCTCTTCTTCTTTCTGCCAAAGTTCCTGCCCTATTTTGTAGTGAAGCTACCCTTCATGCTGTTCATGCCATTAATCGCATTCCAAGCGCTGTCATTCATAATCAGACTCCGTATGAGCACCTTTTTGGGTCATCTCCTGACTATCATTACCTTCGCTCATTCGGATCTACCCATTTCATTCTTCTTCAGCCTCATAAACACAACAAACTTGGTTATGGTGAAACTCAAAAAGGGTATCGATGTTATGATTCTGTCTCACATTGTCTTCGTGTTTCCCAAAATGTTGTCTTTTGGGAACACTGCTTATTTGTTGAACTTTCTCACTTTTGTTCTTCCCTAACTAATTCAAATGTTTTAGAAATCTTTCCAAATGAGTCTCATGTTCCTTCTACAGATACTTTTGATCCACCTATGGACTTCACTATTCAATCTTCAGATATTTTTGATGATTATCCTAGACATGTTGTAGAAGAACAGGTTGATAACGATCTACCCCACCTTGAACATAGGTCACATGCTCTTGCTCTGCATGAAGATCCTCCACAAGACATTCCATCTCACCACTCAACCCGGGTAAGATCCATTCCTACACATTTACTTGACTATCATTGTTACACTGCCCTTGCTACACTCCATAAGCCGCACACCTATTGTGAGGCATCTACTAACCTTTTTTGGCAGATTGTAATGAAAGAAGAAATTGATGCATTAACCAAAAACCATACTTGGGATCTGGTTAATCTCCCTCCTGGTCAGTCTGTGGTTGGTAGTAAGTGGATCTATAAGATCAAGACTCACTCTGATGGGTCCATCGATCGCTATAAGGCTCGTCTTGTAGCAAAAAGGTTTTACACAAGAGTATGAGATTGATTATGAAGAGACTTTTGCTCCAGTTGCCCATATTTCCTCTGTTCGTACCCTCTTAGTTGTTGCCACTGATAGTAAATGGGACCTTTTTCAGATGGATGTCAAAAATGCATTCCTTAATGGGGATATGCATGAAGAAGTTTATATGCAACCTTCTTCTGGTCTTTCTGTTGAAACAAATAAGGTTTGTCGCCTTCGACGAGCACTTTATGGCCTTAAACAAGCTCCACGAGCATGGTTTGCCAAGTTCAGCTCCACCATCCTTTGTTTGGGTTACACTGCCAGTCCTTATGATTCTGCCTTATTTCTTTGTCACAATGATAAAGGCACCATTTTTCTTCTCCTATATGTGGATGATATGATTATAACTGGTGATGACCTCATTGGCATTCAAGAAATCAAGAATTTTCTTAGTCAGCAGTTTGAGATGAAAGACCTTGGACATCTCAGCTACTTCTTGGGTCTTGAGATCACTCGTTCCACAGATGGTCTTTATATTACTCAAGATAAGTATGCATCTGACCTCTTATCTCAAGCTAGACTCACTGACAGCAAGACTGTTGACACTTCAGTTGAACTTAATGCGCATCTCACACCATCTGAGGGGAAACCATTGTCTAATCCCTCTCTTTACAGATGATTGGTTGGCAGCCTGGTTTATCTTACAGTTACTCGTCCAGACATTTCTTATGTTGTTCATCAGGTGAGCTAGTATCTGTCTACTCCACGATCAACTCACTATCCTGCTATTCTACGTATTCTACGATACTTGAAAGACACTATCTTCCATGGCCTTTTCTACTCAGCTCAATCTCCTTTAGTATTTCGTGCATTCTCTGATGCTGATTGGGCAGGAGATCCCACTGATCTCAGGTCCACTACAAGTTATTACTTTCTTCTTGGCGAAGTAAGAAACAAACCTTCGTAGCCCGCTCCAATACTGAAGCAGAATATCGTGCTCTTGTTGATACCACATCTGAGCTTCTTTGGCTACGATGGTTTCTTAAGGATTTGGGTGTGTCTACATCCTCTACTACTCCCTTTTTATTATGATAATCAGAGTGTCATTCATATTGCTCACAACGATGTCTTCCATGAATGGACTAAATGCATCGAGATTGATTGTCACTTTATTCGCTCTCATCTTGTCCATGGTACTCTTAAGTTTTTTCCCGTATTCTCCAACGATCAACTTGCAGATATCTTCACTAAGGCACTTCCCAAAGGATGCACTCGTAATTTGGTTAACAATTTTAAACTGGTCTCACATCCACCTTCAGTTTGAGGGGGGCTGTTAATGTATATCTAGTTACTTTTAAAATATCTAGTTTACTTACAATTCTTATATAAAGGTACCATGTATATTCATTTAGATCATATAATAGAATATAATCATTAAGTATTTTTAACATATAAAACAAACGAGAAACCAGTATGTGTTGATCATCAAAGTGAAGGTAATTATAGTGATGAATGTTATAATATAGACTCAAGTTTATATAATTATATGGATTATTGGACTATAGATGATAGTGACACATGGAACTATTCAGGTTTCCTAAGGAACATGAATTGACCGAATTGATTTTTGTGTTTTTTTCAAAGTAGTAATGAGACTTGTTTTATTAACGTTGCAAATGAACCGGATCTTAATTTACTGCTCAAGAGTAATTTTTAAGTGATTAAATTAATAAATATATTATAAAATTATTATAAAATATACAAACATATTATTTAATTATGTCGAGTCATATAAATAATATTTAAATATAATTAATGGTATAAATATATTATTACGTTATATTTTTGATAATTAATTTATATAATTAATAAAAAGTTTGTTAATAAAATTTCTTTTATAAAAATTTTGGTATAGATTTGTCACAATAATTAAATTTGTACCATTAACCATATTTAACTAATAAAATTAAATTACATATTTATAAATTTTATGATAAATCTATCATTTATTTGTTGATTTACGTTTTTGGCTATTATGTCAATATATAGCACCGGTAGTTTTTACTCTAAATTCCACTTTTAAGAAAATAAAATCAATATAACAAAAGACAATGTAAAGCAATTTAAGTAAAAACTATTAAAATTTTAAAAAATAAATCATATCATGTCAATACTCTCTTTATTATAAATGTAGAGTAATCGTTCAAACACTATTAATATATATATATATTAATAAGATATATTATATGTTTATAGACTTGTTCATCTAAATTTTTATCTGGTTACACTATCAATATACAATTAAATTATTATAAATATTTAAAATTATAAGATTAATGTATACACTACCTAAAAATAAGTGACAACTGTTACATTTCATCCTTAATTTTGATAATACATAATGTATATTTTAATAAAAACGATAATTGGGTGAATTATAGAGAGAGAAAGAGAGACCAAGGATACTTGTGATTGAGAGAGAAAGAGAGAAAAAAAATGTTTCACGTAATACTGAGGGGCAAAGAGAGTAGAAGATAACATTACCCATTAATTGACCAACTTGCAAGCAACAGTAGCCTCCATGAACTGAACATATGACGTTATTATACACTTTAAAAGAAAATAATAATAATAATAACCAGACGACCAAATCTTTCTTTTGTAATCTTATAGAAACATAATTTGATATGAGAACCTACTACATTAATAACATCTTCTATCTATTTGGCAAGAAGCTTGATATTTAAGTTGTAAAAATATCAAATGGATATAAAGTTCCAAAAGCGTTCGACACAAACATGCACAATTTTATGTTTTAATTAGAAAAGTAAAGCAAACATGACGCTATAAAAGACGAAGGAACTGCATATATATATCTAAGCAGGTGCAATGCTGTAATGTAGCTTTTAACTATAATTAACTAGTACCCTAATTATAGCTTAGATGGATATATTATAATATATACATCTCGATAGAGTCCTGACTCATCAACTTGTTTATATATTCTACATTTTTAAAGTCATGTTTTTTAATTATATCGAATAATACTTTTAAAATTAAAAAAAAATTAGCACCTTAAAGTACGAGATTCAACTTATCAAAATTCAAGATTGCAAGGATTTAATTAGAATTCAAGATTGTAAAGGATTTAATAATTTAAATTCAATTTAAATAGTATGATCGATTATGTTTAATTTAAAAATTTTGAATTCAAGTTTTTTTCTTTTATAGTAAATATATATATATATATATATATATATATATATAATTACATATTTTAAGAGGTGTTATAAATGTTATTTTTTTAAATTTATTTTCCCCTTTTTTAAATATGTATGCTTATATTTTTATTTTCCTTTTTAAGATTGAAGAAAGTTTTGACATGCATGTCTTATCCACAACAAGTGAGTTTGTTATCTATCAATTTATTTTGTTTATTCCATGAGGAGAATATTACCTTCATATAATATGATATTTATTTTAATAATATTTTTTTCTAAAATAGCAAAAAATTATCCAAAAACTCTTTTCATATATATAAATATCAAAATGATCTTGTTACATAAATTCCATAAGTTCGTCGATATTTGTATGTAATATGTTATAGTTATCTGTTATTTAAAACTTGTTACGTTCACATATATGTTTGTATGTACAATATTACATTTACATTACAAGTTCGTCGATTTAACTTCACTTTACAATTTATATATCTAATACTATCTTTATATGTAACATATTATATTTATCTTTGTCTTTAGATTTAATATGTTATATTTATCTCCAATAATGTTTATATATAACATATTATATCTCACTCTACTTTCAAATGTAACATGTAACTTTCAATATCATTTTTCCCTTTTTCCGTCTACTATGTCATTTTGGAGGCAAAAAATTACAATTTTGTTCCTAGCTAATATCTAGGGTCTTATAATCATCATTTCTATATTCATTGGCTTTATCGTCATCATTATCTCTTGTTGAATTTGATATCATTCAAAACGTGGCAGTCGTGTTTCAAAAATAAAGCTAAAATTATCAATGTTGGAGACAAGTCCATTACTATTTATTGTTTCAAAAATAAAGCTAAAAATATCAATGTTGGAGACAAGTCCATTACTAATTACTCCAAGCACGCTAATAGAGTTGAAAATGGGTTTGCTAAACATGAAATTTGTAGGTTAATTTTAAGTCAAATTATCTAAATATAATTTCTTGTTTACATAATATGTTTTTGGTTAGTGATTGATTATGGGCGTAATGGCTTCATTGTGTTTTCAGTGGTATGCTTAATTAATTTATTGAAAAAATAGTAAACTTTTTGATGTGAATCTTAATAGCTAATATAGATAACTATACTAATTGATTAAGTTACATCACATCTATTATGTTACATCCATATATATCATTGTATGTAACATGTTATATTCATAATAATTTCGAAATGTTATATTCATAATAATTTCGAAAACTTATCATATGTAACCTATTATATTCATAATAATTTGAAAGACTCATCTAACATATTATATCAATATATATCTTTTATATAACTTATAACATTCATTTCCATATACAACATATTATATGTACCTATGTAAGTAACCTATTATATCGACCATAATTTGGGAGATCCATCGAATGTAATCAGTTATATCAACATATATCTCTTATATAACTTATGACATTTAAATGTGTCACTATATGCAACACGTTATATAAATCTTATGTAACATGTTATATCCACAATCAGGAGACCCATTGTATGTAACTTGTTATATAACATATATCTCTTATATAACTTATAATATTAATAATTATACATATATTTGTATGTAACCTCTTATATCCATGATTATCCATGATAATTTAAGAGACCTATCAAATATAACTAATTATATAACATATATCCCTTATATAACTTATGTCATTCACCAATATCTCTATATACAACATGTTATGGAACATGTATCATGCATATCAAAATTAATTTTTCTTTGATCTTAGTTAATTTGATTATAATACATAAACATTTAGTACTTTGGTAATAAAATATAATGTTATTTTGAAATTACAATTTTAATTTTAGTTGGACATGAGAGTTAAAAGGAAATATAATTATAGAAGAAATTTATGGTTTACAATTTCATAGAAGACACTTCAAGTTTAACATGTTATATCCACCATTGTATAGATATGTACAATATTACATTTATCTTTATTTTTAAATGTATATTACATCTAGTACAATGATCATTTCTTTTAATTTAACATAAGTTTTATCATTTTTCTATGAATGTTATCTATACCTTTGTTAAACTATATTAAATGTACTTAATATAATATATTAAGTCTACCTATAACTTTAAATATAATATGATATATCAATATTTATTTTTATATATAACATGTTACATCTAACTTTATCCTTATATATAATATGTAAAATAAACAAGATATCCAATAAGATTGATAGAAGTAAAATTAAAAAATAAAATTATTTTGGCATATTTATTAAGTATTTTAAATTAAAACTATGAATTTAAGGAGGAATCATGGTTAGTTAAGGAAATTTTATAAATTTATTACGAGGTTTAATAATCCACTTATCAATAATGTGATTAAATCCTACTATTCTAAATAGTCTTGTCCGTTATGATTTTCGTCCTCCATATCATATACGAAGTGTAATTCTTGTCCGAAAATGAATATAAGACCAGAAAAGGGAAGCATTATATTTCCTGCAACTTTCTTAGGGCAGGGGATTTTGAAAACAAAAGCAAATAATCACAACTTGTTCTTTATCATAAACTTGATGTCAGGAATAACATAAAATGATAACAAGTAAAACAAAGATAAAAATATTGAGATTAGAGTGAAAATAGTGGAAGGTGAAAGAAATTTGACTGGGCTATCAGACATATCATCTGTATAATCAGGACCAGAATCTAATGAGCCTTCATCAGGCCCATTGGCATTTGTGCTCCACATCCCCAAGTTGTTGTCCCTGATCAATAAAGTTAAATTACTTACAAGAAGATGAATGAAATTGTGGGGCTGTTGGTTCAATAATCAATGTACTTGGAGGATCCGTATATATAGCCAGCCTAGATCCAACTTAGTGTTTGAAAATTTGGTGCTGTGTCCAAAGGGTAATTAGTAGAAATGTCTGATTGGTTCAGTTGGTCAAGAAGTTGGATAATAAAGAAAAAGTGAAAAAGTTGAAGAAAAGTCTTAAAAAAGGAAAAGTGGGGGAGCAAAAAAGGAAAAAAACAAAACAAAGAGAATGACATTTCAATAATATCTTAGTAAAAATATATATATTCAAAGTTATTTTCTTTTAAAAACATATGTTTTATTTACTAATAATGATTAAAAATAAATTTTATATATAAATAAAGATTATTTTTTGTAATTATTAAATCATAAAATTACCTGCTACCAACTCCAAGAGGACCAGCATGAAATGTGATCTGATTAATGAGAACAGCGGACTTAGGTTCAACACTGTAGGCCTTCTCATACTTAACCTCAGAAGTAGTTCCAGAGGCCACAAAGTATGCTCCATTTATCAATATATCCCCCTCTGATCTCCAATCCCACCCTTTCCAAGATCCCTCTTCTGTGTCCACTCTCTTCGTTACCTGTCCATTCATACATATACAATACAGATATATCAATACATGTTTGTTGGACTGTATAAAAGATTCCAGCTGTCTATAGTTTTAGTACTGTATTGTGATAATGCAAATTTTTTAACAGTATTGTATGTATATGTTGAATAAATCAAACTGTATTATTGTATATGTTGAATAAATCAATCTGTATTATGCAAAAAATTTAACTCATGATGATGTGCATCTAACGTATTGGCATATTCATGTGAGTCCCACGTGTGGACCCATTAATGAGTCACACATGCAATAATTATGTCCGAAGAGATTCTTGAATAGTATATTTTAGCTTGTATTCGTATGAAAAGAATAGTTAATAATATAGGGCACCGCTGGTTTTTTAATATATTATTATTATAATTTTATAAAAATATATAACTTAATCTTAAAAACATTTTTTAATCTTAAAAAGAAGGTATATAAGTTTTAAATTTTTAAATTTTTAAGAATATAGTATAATTTTTTTGTTATAATTTTAAAAAAATATATACCGTAATCTTAAAAACATATTTTAATCTTAAAAAGAAGGTACATAAGTTTTAAATTTTTAAGAATATAGTATAATTTTTTTATTATAATTTTAAAAAAATATATACCTTAATCTTAAAAACATATTTTAATCTTAAAAAGAAGGTATATAAGTTTTAAATTGTTAAGTATATAAGATTAAAGTAGTATTTCTTTTGTAAAGGTGATGAGATTTCATAATCAAAAGAAACCAAAAAGAGAAGAAAAATAAGGATAAGATGACAAGTACCTCTTTGGCATTGCGATCAGAAGGAGCAACATAGCGATTACCTTGGCTATTAATAGTGGGATTACCACTACCACCAATAGCATACATTTCCCATTGTGTAAAATCGTTATTAACAACATGAATATAGCCTCTTCTACATCTGGGCATTCTCTGAATTAATTTTGGACCAAAATGATTAAAAGCTATAGTCACTTGCATTCCTGAGTCAGGCAAGTAATCATCACTATGACCCAATAACATAACCTCATTGTGATGAGAAAAGTAGTTGTTTGATATCGTTATACCGGTTGAACCCATAACAACATCTATTAAACCATCTTTGCAATGAGATAATGAACAGTGATCTATCCATATATCTTTTGAACCAAATATTGATATTCCATCTCCATCTGATTTTGTTCTATATCCATAGTGTGTTGGGCTTGAACGCACATTTACATCCCCTAATACAGTTCAAAATTAATCCTCTGTATTAGATGATGAAATGTTTCAATAATTTCGTGTTATGTGAATCCTGATAATAAATTTTGATTTTTTTTTAAATCACATTATTAGTGCAGCTTCATGTTTAACACATTTGAAGTGATGAATATATGTTTTTCTATAACATAAAAATTATAAAAGAGGTTAATAAATGACAGAAGGAACTCACATTTTCAAATTAATATTTTGTGTATTACGTGACAAAATGTTTAAATAATTTTATGTCACGTTAACTTTGGTAGTGATTTTTATTTCTAGAATGATTTTTAATTAATATATTTTACAATAATTTTTAATTTTAATTTACATTTTTTAAAAACCACTTCCGAAATGTATTTCATTTCTTTTATACAGTAAATTTATGTTTTTATAAAGTAAAAGTTAAAAAATTAGTGGAGGTCGAAAAAAACCGATAAAGCATAAAGCATATCAAACGACTTAGAGGTGAATGGTGATTTTAGATTTTTTTTAATCAAAAATATTGATAATTAATTTTACAAAAGAATAAAAAATAGCAAGTATTTAATAAAAAATGAAAAATAAAATATCAGAATGAAATTTAATAGTTGGAGACAAAGACAGAGGAAAAGGAAAAGAGAAAAGAGAAAAAAACACATTGTACCTGATTCATGACAATGGTGGATATGAATGTTGTGAATAATGACATTACTGATAAACTGCAATGTGATACAGCCACCACCAATAATATGAACATTAGCTCCCCTACCATCAAGAGTCTTGTAGCTATTAAAAATAAGTTCTTGAGAGAGTTGAATCATCATGTTACTTGGGAACACTATCCAAAGTGGTTGGTCCTGTATCACAGCATATCTTAAGGTTCCCGGCTTGGGATTCACCGCGTCGTCGTCAGAATCGTCGGAAACGATGTAGTACTCGCCGTTCTTGCCACCAACAGCATATTGGCCAAACCCAATTGCACATTCTGCTAGGCGCTGGCGGTTGTTAGGCCAGTCAGCGTCACATTTCCAGCAGTCATCTATGGGATTTCCTGTTGGGCATGTTGATTGGTCTTTTTGTGATATTTGTAGCATTTCCCTTCTTGTAAATGAAACATTAACTCTCCTTGGAAAAAAAAGTGTGGTTGAAAAATACGTTATAAAATACAGTTAATACAAAACTTTGAACAAGTCTAAAAAAAAATATGTATAAGAAATTTCTAAATAAGAAAAAAAATCTAGTGGGTAGAAAATTAAATACTCTAAAAAAACAATAATGTGGGGGGTTCATAATGAGATGGTGAGACGGTTCATGCAAGAGGACATCATAGCATTTAAGCATCTCATGCATTAAAATGGAAAAAAAAATGAATGAATAAACTATAAAGGACTAAAGAAAGAGGAAAACAAAAAAGGAGTACGTATCAATAAAAGATATGAACAAATATCAGCAAATAATTATTTAAATCTGCAATGTATATGCTTGAGTCCAAAAAAAATCCTACAAGTAAAATCAGATCTGTAAAAAGTAGAGTTTTGGGTATTACCCATTATGAAAGAAAGAAACAGAGGACTAAAGAACAGACCAAATCAACACATGAACACAAACACACATTCTTGTACAAGTTATGTACCTGTGAACTTCTTGAGCGACAAGTTCTGGGCTAGGATGCTGACCAGGAAGGGTAGTGAAGTTGAGTAGTAGTGTTGCTTTAACAAGAGAAGGAAATGAGCAAAGAAGAGAGACCAACAAGACAATGCAGCTTCTTTGAAGCATTTTTCTTCAAGAATAGCTTAGTATCTGATAGCAGAATCTTTAGTAAAAATGAAGTTAAATATCTTTATTTTTTATTATGAATTTTTTTAAGAAAGATAATTGCAGTGTTTAATTAGAGAATATGCAGTGACAATGGGGATGCAGTGACAATGGGGATGCATATTTTAGTGGGGAAGGAGATAATAGAATGGCTTTGCATCTTTTTCTTTATGACTGTATACCAATCACTACCATCTCAGTCTTTGTTTTTATTATCATTGTTTTTTTAAACTTTTTTTTTTTTAGCGTTAAAGAAATTTATGAAAGAGATTTAGAGTAGATTGGCTATATGAGAATCGACCTGATCTCGAGGAATAGTCTCCCTCCAATTAGATTTTCATGATTTCAAGGTGAGAAGATTGAATTACCATATTACCACTTGGATGGTGTGCTATCTGTCTCTCTCTAAAACTTATGTTGTGATTTGGCATTTTGGGTAAGAAGGTTTGTTATCCCAAGTGACATGGCACAAAGTTATTGGTCCGAAAAGACTATGTTTATCAAACAACGAAGAGAATAGAGGTAGGTAAAGCAGTTAGGGATAGTGAGCATACTGCGTAGCATATAACTGGCCAACTAGGCTGCTTGTTTTGAATATTTGCTCCTTTTTCAATCTGCGGTTCAACCTTTGCAGCATATAACCATGCTACTTTTAATGACTAGTACTTTAATAGAGCATTACAAATTTGGTAATTTTTTTTATTAAATATCATGATATATTTGAAACTTTTAAATATCATATTATAATGATACATTCAAAATTATGAAACATAACATCACTAAAATATATAATAATAAAATAACTTAATTGTATTATTGATCCCAAATTTAATTTAGTTAAATTGACATACATTAGTTTATCAAACTTTTAAAACATATAATTTGACTATCAAATTTTTAAAATTTCACACATATGTATCTAAACTTTTATACCATATGATTTAGTTCTCAAATTTTAAAATTTTACACCTATATTCTATACTTTTGGCTCTCAAATATGTATTTTAATAGTTAAGTTGGGGCTCATATGTGAAATTTTAAAAATTTAGAGACTAAATTGTAAAATTTAAAAATTTAAAAACTTATATGTAAAGTTTGAAAACCTATGTATAAATTTAGTTAAAGTTTTGGAATCAATGGTACACTTTATCCTAATAAAAATAACCACATAATAATATTGAATATGGTCTAATTGTATAACGTTCAACATTAAACGGATCTAAATGATTATAGTTTAATTTAAATAACGTTCAATTAGACGACATTTAAGGTTGTCAAGTTTTCCTAATGTGTCAAATCCATGCGAAGATTATCCAATTAGAGGCAAGGACGGGATAACAAAATGAAAAATGGAGAACGAAGAATGGGAATCCATATTTTATAATATGAGGGAGTGATGACGAAAATATCCATCATGTTTCCTGAAACACTATTTTAATAAATATATAAATTCTTTTTGTAGATTTAATTACATTTAAAATCAAATTAATCATAAATAATATATTTTATATTTTATATTTCATCTTTAATTTATTTTTTATTCTATTAAAATATCAATAATTTTTATTTTATAAAAATTATGTAAACCATTTTTTTTAAATTCTAAAAATCAAATCTTATAATTATTTTATAATTTATTATTATTATTTCAAACTAGTTTGTAAGAATAAGTGATTTCATGATGTTGACGAGGTTAAGTATCACCTTATTCGTAGTGGTATTCTTTTGAGTTATCAATGTTGGTATTATCATGGAGAAAATATTGATAATACTCATGGGGAAGAGATAAATAAGAATGTGGGTGGATTATATACATCTTATCATAATGTATAAACAGAAAATATGTTTCATAGTATTGAAGATGAACTACATGAGAATGATCCTAAAACCTTTAAAAAAAACTTCTAGAAGATGCCGAAAAACCATTGTATCTAGAATGCAAGAAATAAACTAAAATATCATGATTGGTTCATTTGTACAATGTGAAGGCAAAAAATGGTTTTTCTGACAAGGCATTCACAGAATTACTAAATGTACTAATAGATATGTTTCCTTAGGGTATTGAATTGTCATCTTCAATGTATGAAGTGAAGAAATCTCTTAGTCGATTTGGCATGGAATATCATAAGATTCATGCTTGTCTAAATGATTGCATTCTTTATAGAAAAGAATATGATACATTAGATGATTGTCCGATGTGTAAAGAATTGAGATGGAAACATGCTACAAATGAGACAACACCTAAGAAAGGCGTTCTCACAAAGGTTCTTTGGTACTTTCCTCGGATTCCTCATTTTCAAAGGTTGTTCAAAAGTAAAGAGACAAAAAATGTTGACTTTGTATTCAGATAATCGATGTGATAATGGAGTGCTATGTCATCCTTATGATTCTCCAAATTGAAAAGTAGTAGATAATTTATCCCCGTAATCTTTGTCTTGCCATTGATGTTGATGAAATTAATTCACACAATTCCCTTAGTAGTAGATATAGTTATTGGCTAGTAATTATGGTAACATACAACCTTCCTCCCTCGTTATGTATGAAAAAAAATTCATGATGTTAACATTATTGATCTCAGGACCGAAACAACCCGGTGTTGATATTGATGTATATTTGTAGCCTTTGATAGATGATTTAAAGACGTTGTGGAATGATGGTGTAAATGTTTATGATGCATATAAAGAAAAACACTTTAACTTGAGAGGGGTCCTGTTATGGACAAATAATGATTTTCCTGCCTATAGGAACTTATGAGGACATGTAACTAAAGGTTATATGGGATGCCCTATATGTAGTGATGACACTTATGCAACTTATCTTGTTCATGGACGAAAGATGTCTTATAGAAGACATATAATATTTTTGCCATCTGGACACAAGTTTAGATACCAAAAAGAACCATGCGATGGTGAAGAAGATCATGATCTTATACCCCAACCTTTGTGAGGTGTTGAGATATTAAGGCAATTGAATGGTATGATATTTAAACGATATGGAAAGATGAAAAAAAGAATACTCACTAATGGAGGGAAATGAAAGAGATCAACTAATAAAATGGGTAAAAATGAAAATGTTACTGAATCAATAGATCATGATTGTTGGAATAAAAAATTAATATTTTGAGAATTACCTTATTGGAAAGGCCTACACATTCGTCACATCTTAGATGTTATACACATTGATAAAAAAATGTATGTGAGAGCTTGATTTGTACATTACTTAATATACCTAGAAAAACAAAGGATGGAATTAAAGCAAGATTGGATTTAAAGAAACTAAGCATACGACCTGAATTGGCACCAAGGGTAGAAAATGATAAGAATCGAACATACTTGCCACTAGCATCATATACAATATCAACAAAAGAGAAGTATATGTTTTGTAAATGTTTGGCGGGTGTGAAAGTTCCTGATGTTTACTTATCCAACTTAAGAAATTTTGTGTCTATCACTGATAAGAAACTTTATGGATTGAAATCACATGACTGTCATATCTTAATGCAACAGTTATTACCAATTGCTATTAGATAAATTCTTCCAAAACATGTTCGATTATCAATAATTTATCTTTGTTCATTCTTCAATACAATATGTAAGAAATCTATATCAATTTTCGAGTTAAACTCTTTACAAAAAGATGTTGTAGAGAATTTGTGTCTAATTGAAAAATATTGTTCTCCCTCTTTCTTTTAGTTATCAAGGTTCAATTGCATAATCTTACTTACTTAAGATGGATGTATCCTTTTGAGAGCTACATACAAGTCCTTAAAGGATATGTAAATAATAGAAATCAACCTGAAGGATGCATGGTGTAACGTTACATTGTTGAAAAGGCCATTGAGTGTTGTTTTGAATACTTTAGTGGTTGCACTGAAATTGGGAATCCTACGCACAAGTTGTTCTTAGAACATCACATGATCCAAGTAGGTAACCCCATGCTTGGTGGAAGTAAGAAATCGTTTATTGATCGTAGTCGATGGAAAAAAGCACACCAAATCATTTTGGTAAATAATAAAGAGGCACAACCTTACATAGAGTAAATGATAACATATTCAACCTTTTCATTTAAAATAAAATTATTTTCTATTTAACTATTAATGATATCTAATTGATATATCTTTAATAACATTACAGAATGAATATAAATTTACTGAAGATCAATCTCGTTATAAAAAAAGGGAGGCAAAACATGGTTGTATGATGAACATAAGCGAGAGCTTATTAATTGGTTTTGCATCCATGTAAGTGTCACATACAAGAATTCATTAGTACTTCTATGCAATGTTTTAAACATATTTCATGTTTTTGTATACATAGATTCGAGTTGAACTTAACAAACCCAATTATAAAATAACATAAAGTTTAGAATGACTTGCACATGGTCCAAAATTTGATGTCAAATCATATTCTAGTTAATGGATCGAGGTTTATGACTCAAGCAAGGGACACAAGTTCGAGTAAATCAAAATAGTGGTGTGAAGATGGTTGCACAAATTATGCAATTTGCCAGTTCAAAAGATGGTAATCATGTACTTTCTGATAGAACATATTATGGTATAATTTAAGAAATTTGGGAACTCAATTATGAGGTCTTCCATGAAACAGTATTCTTGTGTGATTGGGTCAAATTTTTTATCAATATTGGATATAAAATAGACGATTTTGGATTTACCCTTGTAAATTTATCCAAGATAAGTCACACTGATGATATTTTCATGTTAGCACTTCATGCAAAACAAATATTTTACGTGAGTGGTCAAATTGACACAAGATGGTCTGTTGTGTTAACGCCTTTACAAAAAGAGTTCTACCATTATGATGCTTTAGAAGATGATGACATGCTTGATACATTATCCAATATTAATAATTTCTCAAACAAATTGCCTAATGTATGTGATGATCTAATTGTTGATGATGATTCTTCGTCATGGACTCAAAGTGATTGTAAAGGAATATATATATATATATATATACTATCAACAACCTAATTAAACATAATGTATGTTCTATATTGTCACTATTAACTCTTACATGTTTTATGCATTTGGACTCGAGCATCATGGTCGTGTTAGGAGTGGAAGCCAATATGATGGTTATATGGAGTATTTTAACATTCCAAAACAAAAAAAATCAAGGGGGTCAGTAAGGTGAAGTATTATAAAATTGAAGAAGAACTCAGTTCCTTTAAGACCTCAATGTTAAGTGAGATTTTCACTTTAAAAGAATATCAATCACAACACATGTCAGACAAGGCAGCATACTAGAATCAGGGCATGTCATATTGGCCAAGCATGCAAGCATCCATGTCAATCATGCCATCATCCATGCCAAGCATGCCACCCATGCAATCTCATGGTGCCCAACCTATATCCTCTATGGGATATAGTCATCCTATTGATCCTTCCTTTATGCCAGGAATGCAGATGCAATCCGGTAGTGGTTCATTTTCTCCAATGCAATTTATGCATTCTTACCATCCATCACATCATGATGAACGTTTTGATGAGAATGTACTTCCAATAGCTACCCCACATGAGATTCCTCCTCTATTTGATGAATCATATATGGTAATATTTAAAGTTTATGCAGATAGTCTATTATTTTTATTTTTATTGTATATTTTATTTATTATATGTAACGCTTATTTTTATTACAGAATATGAAATGTTTGTTGAAACATCCTTCATTAACGGACTTTGTTGCTATTGGAATGGTACAACAATTGAGTGATGATCGAATGATTCATAATCAATATTTGTCAAATTATTGACGAATAGTAATTGATCAATCATTGCTCCATGATTTTCCACTACATGTGCCTTCTAATACAACTACAGTCGAAGAAGCGGTTGGACAATATATGACTTGGCCATCGAGTCAAGTTGTGATTAGTTTTGACATTGTACTATTTTTTTTACTTAAAATAACACTTTTTACTACTATTATATTATTATTCTTTTATTGTTACTAACATATATAATACTTCTTTAGTCTATTATACCATAATTACTAAGTTTAGCACATTTAAGAGATACAAAAAAAGTATATTGTGGTAAATCTATGTATAGTGGCCAATCATCGCACACTAAGTCATTCAAGAAGAAGCCATGGAAAAGTATAGTTATGATTATGCTATAAATTTTAGCATAAATCTTGGCACTTTGATGACTATTGTTGCGAGTGCATTTGGCATAAATGATGGATGAACTGTGCCACTTTTTATAGAAATTGTTGGTGTAGACATTAGCCAAACCTATATATCGATCGAGTGTAAATTGCAACTATTTGAATATCAAATGATTGATTTAAGTATAATTCAAGTGTGGACAAGGTGAGTCCTTAATCGTTAAATAAATTTCATTTATGTAGAACATATATAATTATATTTATATTAGCTAATTATATATATATATATACATATATATATATATATATATCTTTTATATAGGGCATGTTATTATGACTTCAAGCTAATCACTCGTCACATTTAGAAATGTTCTATGATTCTTCATTTTTTAATCAATATCAAGAGAAAGATGTTAACATCAGAGTTAAACAATTATGTGATAGAGCATTAACACTTAACACAAATCAAAAGTTGATAATCCATTGGCCACTAATGTTTGAACAAGGCCAAGATCATTGAATGTTGTTAATCCTTGATCTATATGGCAATCATGTTTGGTGTTGTGACTCAGCTTCCATAAAATTAAGTAAAGATACAAAACAGTTGTTGAAATGTAAGAGTTATAACTAGTTATTTTTCTTCTACTATTCTCTGTAATATTTAATGAAAAACTAACTGTTATAAACTTTGATAGGGCATGGAAGTTGTGGAATAAGAGTAGGGGCATTGCCCTTAAAAAATCTCATAAGCTTATATGGGACAAAGTTCTGGTACGTACAAACGAATATTAATAATTTAATTAATTTTATTAGTGAATAATAAAGATGTTCAAATATGTAAAATAATGTATACTTGTTTTTTGTAGGTTCCATAACAAAATGATGGAGTCATGTGTGGTTATTATGTCATGAAGTTTATGAGCGAAATCATCACAAATATCAAATTTTCAATTAAAGATGTGGTAATCTATTTTACCAATATACCTTTTTAACATATATGAGTTATTTTTTGTGAATTCATGAAATTATATTCTTATTTTAAATTTAAATACATGTAGTTTTTTGGTTGGAACAAGTTGGTCTATGACTCACAAATATTTGATGATTTATGAGAATAATGGGCAGAACACATGGTTCAAATTATATCATCACAAGAAGAATCATGAGAAGATTCTGATGGTCTTGAATAACATATGATAACATCATGGTAATTTTTATAATGCTTTAATTTCTATATTCCTGTATCTGAAGTGTGTGCAACTTGTTTGATAAATCTTTATGTGCTTATGTATTTAGGGAAATGAATTGTTACATGGACTTATTTTTTGCCCAAACTCTATCTCATCTCTCTTGCCTAGTTCCCTTGTATGATAACATCATGCTTTAATTTCTCTTATCCTTTTGGAATCATATTAGCAATGTATTAATCTTTTGTCTATAAATATGAAACTATCTGGAATCAAACTAATATTCTTAATACTATAATGAGCTCGAAATATGAAGTCAAGTGTAACTTTGATTTGTTACATGGGTCGGTTGTGCACCAAACAAGTGTTCCAAGTAACAAATCGGAGTTACACTTATTTCATATTTAGAGCTCATTATATCATTAAGAATACCAGTTTGATTGTAGATAGTTTCATATTTATAAACAAAAGATTAATACAATGTTAATATGATTTCGAATGGATAAGATTATTATTATATCCCTCTAGTTTCGGTGTGTTAATCTATTTTACTAATTTTTTAACACATATAAGTTATTTTTAAATTTATGATATTATATTCTTAATTTGAATTTAATTACATATAGTTCTTTGGTTGAAACAAGTGTGGTTATAATATGTAAATTTTTAATAATTTACAAGAAGAATGGACAAAACAGTTAAAGACAAAAAATTTGTAACAAATAAGTTTGGACAAAATATTGTCACAATTTTGTTCCAAAATTGTCAATTTTAGACAATAAAAATTGGTCCCAAAAACTTTATTAAGAGAATAAATATGTTTAAGGGAAAAATTTATTCAAAATTAGAACAAACTTGTTTGTCTTATAAAATAATTTTCAAGGACAAGACTTTGTGACAAAATTTTAATTTTTAAAGATAAATGTTTTGTTCTTAATTTTTGAGCAAGTTATCTATTGTTTTCATGGAAAATTTTATAGAATTTAAGAACGTAAATATTTACCTTTAATTCTTTTTTTATACATAAAATTGAATTTTGTTTAGTAGACTTTCTAAGACCCCTATTATAAAACAAAAAAAATGATAAATTTTTATCCCTAATTCTCATTTGAGATAAAATCATAACTTTGGAGAAAAAAAGTCTTTGTCTAAAAAAAAAACACATTTTATTGTGGCGCAAACGAACTCAAATACCATTTGATGTTCACCGGATGATCATAAATTGAATTGTAAGATTCATTCATTTGTTATCCATATTCTTTTTTGTTGCTAAATGTATCATTTTTTACTTGTAGGAGTTTTTTTTTTTTTTTTTGGAATGATATAGGATCCATCGACATTAACGGTAAAAGTTTCTAACATTACTCCCTAATTCGCGGCCAGTGTGTAAAATATTCATATTTTTATTGTTTTCATGATTCCTCTGCCAGCAGCATGGCATGCATTGATTGAAAATATGGAAACACGAAATCCGACACTAATTTTATAATATATATATATATATATATATATATATGTCTTAATTTACTTAGCAAAAAGATATTGCAAAAGGAATTAAATATTTTGTATAAACATGCTATAAAATTAATTTATGAAATTGATCAATTTACCCTTATTTGTAATATTTTTCTTTTTATTATTTTAGTTAAATGTATTATATACTATGATTTTAGTTATTATTTTCATCCCTGCTACAGAAAACCATTATTCTTCCGTATCAATTTTTTATCAATCTTTCTTTTATATCAATTTTTATGTTTCATCACTCTATTAAAAACAAACTCATCATTATTTTCAAAATAAATAAAATAGATAGTAGTATTTTTTTATATGAAAATATAGATACAACCATACAAATATGATTTCTATTTTAAATATTAATATATTTTTCTGTGAATGGTTTGTTAGGTTTTTTTAATAAGAAATATATATTGATAGTATGATACTTTTATTCAAAAGAGAGAAAAAAAATCTAAGAAAAAAGTTGAAATAAAAGCTGAATTAATTGCAAAAACTAAAGAAAATGTTAAAAGTTGGGGGGAATTTATATTTTAAGAAGTCATACACTTTATTTTTAAAAAATGAGAAATTTAGCAAAAAGTAAATTAAAATTACATTAACAAAAGTTAATCATACTATAAGTGCTTAATTGTAAATTAATTGGTTTATGAGTTCTTTTAAATCACTCTATTATATACGTTTTACTCTTTACCAAGAATAAAGCGCATATAACTAATACACCGTGGATAATAAAGCAAAACAAACCAACGAACATCCCTAAATCAAAATTTAAAAATATCGTACAAAGTCATATAAGCCTTTTGGATTAGATATTTCTTAATTTTATTTGAATAATTATGTCTTTTAGCTTATTTCCCATTAGGTATAAAATTGCATTAAATTAAACTAAACATATCCATTACAATTTATATAAATAAGTGAAGCTAGCCATTACATACTTCGTTAAAGAGAAAGCAAGAGAGAAATAGAGAGTGAGGGAATTAATTAAAATAGGTGGCAGGAGGAAAAATGAGTGGAAATTTGGAACCAAATTTGATGTCCTAAATTTATCTAAAATAACCATTTATTACTATATCTATTTTAAAATTGGATTAATTTATTAATGTTAAGATAAAAAGGGTAAAAGTGTCAATTTAAAAAAGAAGAATATTAAATTATACTTTTTTTAGTAATTATATTTATATCCATTAAGATACATTCTTATTGAGTCAATCTTAATTAAATCCATTTTTAACCTAAATCTTAATTAAACCCATTTTTAAATTATTATATATTAAGTGATTTTTATAGACAAGAACCCAAAAATTAGTGAAAAGTTGGAACCAAATTTGATGTCCTAAATTTATCTAAAATAACCATTTATTATTATATCTATTTTTAAATTGGATTAAATTATTAATATTAAGATAAAAAAGGGTAAAAGTGTCAATTTTAAAAAAAGAATATTAAATTATATTTTTTTTAGTAATTATATTTATATCCATTAAGTGGGTCAATTTTTATTAATTATATATAAATTTTGGTATCAAATTATCTAGAATTGACATTAATTAATAAATTATTCAACTTATATCTTTTAAATGAGATATTAGGTTGAATTTTAGCGGTAATATTTAGAATTTTCAGACCGATATTCATTATTAGCAGCCTTGCCCTACGGATGCGGGAACAAACTGAGCGCTCTTTTCATTCATTTATCTCCTACTTTCATTGACATTAGGGTCCCATTCAATATTTAATAAAGTTTGTCATGCAAACAGACATATTAGGGAAAAAGTTTTTTTTTAATAAGAAATATATATTAGGGAAAAAGTTAAATTATTACTTTTTACTTATTTCTTATTTTATTATTTTTAATTTATTTTTGAAACAGTTATATTTATAGAATATATAAAAAAAATGTGGGTTATTGGTGGTTCGTTTTGTTAAATGTCGTAGTTTTTTATATTTATAAAGTTAATTTATACTATAACGTAAAAAATTAAATTTTAAAAACATCATTTTTTAATAAAAAATACATGTAATAATATCAAAATTGTATACGATGAGAATATCAATATTTGAATTTTTTTTTTTTTTATATACATAAGATATTTTATATTTATTAGGAGATTATGTGATATGATTATCATTTAAAAATAGATTTTAAAGTAATATTTTTTAATAAAAATACATACACTATTAATGTAAAAATTAAATTTTAATACACTATTTGTATATAATAATAATATCAAGTCCCTTTAATTTATACTATAAATTTATAAAATTTAATTTTTAAATATAAATTGTATAAGAACAATTCCAATATTTAAATTTATGCTTTTAAATATTGTATTCTATACATACCCCTTGATTATAAATTAAACATAAATAGTTTTTTTATTTGTTCATTATTTAAATAATTTTTTTCATTATCATTGTTTACGTCATTTTTTTAAATTTTTTTTTACATATTGTATTCTATACTTATAATGTCACTATAAAATAACAACTCTTTTTTGTCTAATTCATGTATGAATTAAATTATTTAAATAATTTTTTTTAACAATCGTGGTCCTTTTTAAAAAGTCAATTTATATTATAAATTTTAAAAATTAAAATTTTAAAGTATTATTTGTATAAAATTAGATTTTTCAAATATCAATAATATTAAGATTCTTAAATTTATATTATAAATTTAAAAAAATTAATTTTTAAATATAATGTGTATAATGATACTTAAACTTATATTTTGTAAAAAAATATTTTGTAATTATCATGTCACTATAAAATTATAATTAATAATAATATAAATAAAAAAATATTTTAATTATATAATCTTAAAAATTTGTATAAATTAATTTATAAGTTTATTTCCTGTTTTTCTTGTCATAATAAATATGTGTTTTATATTCCATTCATCCATTTTGTTGTTCGTCATGTCTTTTTTAATTATAAATTAATTTTATATTATATTTAATTTTTTTTTACTTTTCAATAAAAATTATATATAATAATAATAATAATAATAAAATTATATAATGTGAATAATAATATTTGAATTTTTAATTTTTTATAAGACATTTTATATTTACCATGAAATTATGTAATTATAACTATGTCATTTAAAAGTAGATTTTAAAGAATCAATTTTTAATAAAAAAAAATAAACACAATAATAATATTACAATTATATATTATGATAATACTAATACTTAAATTATTTTTTCTATAGGATACTTTATACTTAACACTATATTAAGTCATTTAAATTATGTATTCTACACAATAATGACATCAAGACTTTTAAATTTGATCTATAAATTTAAAAAATAAAATTTTAAATGTAATAAGTATAATGTCAATACCAAGACTCTTAAAATTATTTGTATAAAATAATAGTATGAAAACTCTTAAAATTATAATATAATTTAAAAGTTATACACTTAAATGTAATAGTTAAATAGGGTATTTATCATCCCTTTTTTTAGGTTGACAAATCTTAAAAATTAGATTTTTCAAACATCATTTATATGCAATGATAAAATTAAGATTCTTAAATTTATACTATGAATTTAAAAAACTTAATTTTTAAATATAATGTATATAATGATAATATCATACTTAAACTTATACTTTGTATAAAAAACTTTGTAATTATAAGTCATTATAAAGTTATAACTATCATATAAATATAAATTAATTTTATTAAATAATCTTAAAAAAATCATAAAAATTATGTTTAAAATATTATATTTTATTTATAAATATTAAATAATATAATAACTTTAATATATATATATATATATATATATACATGTTACATGTTCTTATTCCATCAAATATAAGTTTCAATTCGTTTCAATTCGTGCACCACCACTACCACCAATCCTAATCATACAATATAATTTAGGTTTTGAAATCTTTAAATTATATAGTATATAATCCATTCATCCATTTTGTTGTTCTTCGTGGTCTTTTTTTAATTATAAAGTTAAATTTATATTATAATTAAAAAAATTAATTTTTTTACTCTTCAATAAAAATTATATACAATAATAATATTAAAATTATATATTATGAATAGTAATACTTGAATTTTTATTTTTTTATATAAGACATTTTATATTTACCATGAAATTATGTGATTATGACCATGTCATTTAAAAGTAAATTTTAAAGCATAGATTTTTAATAAAAAAATATACACAATAATAATATTAAAATTATGTATTATGATAGTATCAATACTTAAACTTTTATTTTTTTATATAAGATACTTTATACTTAACACTATATTAAGTCATTTAAATTATGTATTGTACACAATAGATAATATCAAGACTTTTAAATTTAATCTATGAATTTAAAAATTAAATTTTTAAATGTAATAAGTATAATGTCAATTCCAAGACTAGGTCTTTTAAATGTAACACTTTATACTTGTCACTTCATTATTAAATTATGACTAAGTTTTTTTTAATAAATTTAAAAATTAAAATTTTAAAGCACTAAAAGTGTAAATAATGCACCATTTTTACACAATTTATACAATTAATTTAAAAATTAAAATTTTAAATGTATTGCATATAATAACAATACAAAGACTTTAACTTATGCTTTTAATTATGGTATTCTAAGCTTATTACTTGACTATAAATTTATATCTAAATAATTTTTTTATTTGTTCATTGCTTAAAATAAGTTTTATTTTCATTATCTTTATTGAAGTCATTTTTTTTACTTTCTTACATATAAATCTTTAATGAATAAAATATATATAATGATAATACAAAATTTTAAACTTATATTTTATCTATGACATTTTATATTTATTACGCCACTTTTTCTATTTAACTCATGTATTAATTAAATTATAATTAAATATTATTTAATTTTTTATCATCATAGTCTCTTTTTAAATTAAATTTATACTATAAATTTTAAAAAGTTAGATTTTTAAAGCACTATTTATACACAATAATAATATGAAGACTCTTAAATTCATACTATGAATTTAAAATTAGACATTTAAATGTAATGTTTGAGCTTGCCATAGTCATCCCTTTTGTTAAGTTAATAAATCTTAAAAATTGGATTTTACAAACACCATTTATACACAAATGATAATATCAAGACTCTTAAGTTTATACTATGAATTTTAAAAAATAAATTTTTAAATGTAATATGTATAATGATAATACTACACTTAAATTTACGTTTTATATAGGATACTCGACATTTATCATGTCATTATGAAGTTATGACTATGATACAAATATAAATTAATTTTATTAAATAATTATTTAAAAATAATTTGAATAAATTAACTTATAAGTTCACTTCTTGTTCTTGGCTCATATCATATATGTGCTTAAAATATTATATTTTATTTGTAAATATTAAATTTTATAACAACTTTAAAGTTTTTTTGTATTATATAATAGACAGATTCTCTATCAATTTCTCTTGTCCTTTTTCATTCACATTAATGAAGTATATATATTGAAAAATATTATTGAGAATTGATTTCCTAAAAATCCTCTTAATCACACAAATATATATACCTAAAATACAAAGATTAAATTAAGGAAAAATATTTCTCAAAAGATATGCATAATAAATTCATATTTTAATCAACTACTAAATTAAGGAAGAAGATTTCTCAAAAGCTATGCATAATAAACTCCTATTTTAGTCACAATAATATTAATATCGTAATACCCCCCTCAAGTTGGAGCGTGAAGATCTTGAACGCCCAACTTGTAAAGTAGAAACTCAAATTTCGCTTTCCCCAATGCTTTTGTAAAGATGTCTACCAATTGAACACTAGTGGAAACATATGACGGACAAATAATCAATTCAGTCACCATATCTCAAACAAAATGGCAATCAACCTCTATATGCTTTGTTCTTTCGTGAAAAACTAGATTTTGAGCAATGTACAACACCGATTGACTATCACAATACAACTTTATTGTTGGTGTCTGCTGTGGTGCATGCTACAAACAGTGGCAGACACAAATGCTCAGTGGAGTAAAACATGGAGCAGACAATAAAATTAGTGGAGCCATAAAACATGGATGTGCTGTAATTATGATTATTGTTTTTAATTCTCGTTTTTTCTTGTATACATATATCTGAACTCTTGTAAAGAAAGATTAGAACAGAGAAATACAGAAATACAGAAACTATTAACATTAACACCAATAAATTGACATGGTATCAGAGCAGAGTTATTGGTTGTCCTAATGAAAGAATAAGTTACCTACTAAGTTGATTCTGTTCTCCTTTAACTGATTTGGTGTCATATGCTCAACAGATTGTGTTAATATGTGCATATTTGGCTGATAATTGGCCAGGATTTGGGATAGCCGTTCAAGCTGCTCGTTGGAGTCATCACAGTTCCTACATTCCATTCGAGCTGCTACTGTGGGGCATTCATATTGTTCTTCAGCCCTACAATTCTGTAAAACAAAAAAAAACAAAAAAAGAAAATTTTTGCAGTGATCAGATTGATGATAAAGATGGTTCCAAGTATTGATGAAAAACTGAAAGTGATAGAAGGAAAAATCTGCACGCATTAGTTCCAGTAAAAAAAAAAAAAAACAGCTTCAGTTCCTTTTCTTTCTATGAACTTTTTTGGTTCAGATTGAGAAATCACAAGCTGTTCGTTGATCCTCCATCAAAAGAAGGAAGGCGCTGCTCTTCCAAGAGGTTGCTGTTGAGAAACGCAGTCGAAGAAACTGCTGAGGAACTCAGAGGAAGCTCCTGAGCAACGCAGTCGAAGAAGTTGCTGAGAAACGCAGTCGAAGAAGTTGCTGAGAAACGCAGTCAAAGAAGCCGCTGAGAAACGCAGTCGAAGAAGCTGCCGAGAAACGCAGTCGAAGAAGCTGCTGCAGAACTCAGAGGACGTTGCTGAGGAACGCAGAGGAAGCTGCTGAGGAAATCAGAGGAAGCTGCTGAGGAAATCAGAGGAAATTGCGTGAAGTGGGAAGAGGAAAAAATTAGGGTTACACGAAGCTGCGCGATTTGAAAAAAAAATGTTAGGGTTACGGAATGTTGTATATATAGCGGTGTGTGAAGTGTAAAAAAAAAAAAAAAGGAAAAACGGAAGAAAAAAATAATTTAGATTTCATGACGGAATCAAGAGATTTAACCACCAATTTCATTTTGGAAGATTTGACGGTGAAAATGACGGAAGTTCTAACCAGAGCTCAGATCAGCTCACAACCTCTGCTAACTGAATCGTCAACTGCTCCTATTAGTATCAAGTTGGGAGGATCCAACTATGCCTTATGGTCCCAGGTGGTGGAGATGTATATCTCTGGCAAAGACAAACTGGGATATATTAATGGAGATTTTCCTCAACCTACTGAAACCGACCCCTCATTTAGGAGATGGCGCACTGAAAATGCCATTGTCAAAGGATGGTTAATCAATTCAATGGACCCCTCCTTGATTGCAAATTTTATCCGATTCCCAACTGCGAAACAAGTTTGGGATTCTGCTGCTACCACTTACTATGATGGGACAGACACGTCTCAAGTATATGATCTTCGCCGCCGAGTTACTCGTACGAAGCAAGCGGGTGGATCAATTGAAAAATACTATAATGACCTTCAAGGGTTATGGCGTGAAATTGATTTCCGCCGTCCTAATCCAATGGAGTGTGCGAATGATATACAAAAATACAACTCCATCCTACAGGAAGATTGAGTGTATACCTTCCTTGATGGACTTGATGATAGATTGGATAAAACTCGAAGTGATGTGCTTCAGATCAAACCATTCCCTACGGTGGAACAAGCCTATGGATTCATCCGTAGGGAAGAAGTCAGGCAGACCGTAATGATCACAGGTGTAGATACTACACCCGGAGCAGTTATGGCTTACAAAGGGATCAAGGGACACCATAATCCGATGCTACCAAAACCAGGAACCTTTTTGGGTAGCAAGAAATCCACGGGAAATCCATCGTCTGCTGACATGAAATGTGGTCATTGTGGAAACTCTAAACACACCCGTGAAAACTGCTTCAAACTACATGGGTATCCAGAATGGTGGAATGATCTTCAAACAAAGAAAAAGAGGGAAGCCACTGGGAAAGCTGCTGTGGCTACCAATACTACATCATTATCCCTTATTCCTCAGACCGAATCTTCCCAAGATCCAGGTATTTCAAGTAAAGCATTTCATACTCGTAGTGATAACGAGGATTGGATTTTAGACTCTGGAGCTACGGATCATATGACATTTGACCCAAAAGATCTCTCCAATACAACTCAACCGAGACGGAGCCGTGTTGCCAATGCCAATGGGGTCACATATCCAGTTACAGGGGCTGGAACAGTGACTTTATCTCCTTCATTATCATTATCTAATACATTACTTGTACCTTCTCTTTCAAACAAATTAATGTTTGTAAGTCAAGTCACTTCAGATCTTAACTGTGTAGTATTGATGTATTCTACGTTTTGTCTCCTGCAGGATATTCTCACCAAGGAGATCATTGGGCGTGATACTAAGAGAGGAGGGTTATATTATGTGGATGATCTCAGTTCAGGAAGAGTCAATCACATGCAACACACAGTTAGTAACCAAGAACGACAAATTTGGTTATGTCATCGTCGATTTGGGCATCCATCATTTGGGTATTTAAAGCATTTACTACCGAGTCTATTTTCAAATATTCCACACTTAGATTTCAAATGTGATACTTGTATTTTAGCAAAGAGTCATAGGGCATCTTATCCTATGAGTAAGCATAAAAGTATGATTCCTTTTGCTTTAGTACATTCTGATGTTTGGGGACCTTCCCCGGTAACTACATCGTCGGGTCATCGTTGGTTTGTAATCTTTATTGATGATTGTACACGAATGACATGGTTTTACCTTCTTAAACATAAAGATGAAGTATTTTCTACATTTCACTTGTTTCATACCATGATTCAGACACAATTTTCTACAAAACTTAAGATCCTTCGATCTGATAATGGGGGAGAGTATGTTAATCAACAATTTCGAACATACTTGGACAACCATGGTATTCTCCATGAAACCTCGTGTTCACAAACCCCACAACAAAATGGGACTGCAGAGAGGAAGAATAGACATATTTTAGAAACTGCTCGAGCCTTACTAATCAGTGCACATATGCCTAGTCGATACTGGAGTGATGCTATTACTACTGCTGTGTATCTACTGAATCGCATGCCCACAAAGACCTTACAATTTCAGACTCCATTAAAGGTATTATCCGATCACGTTCCCCTACCTACTATTTTGATGCTTCAGCCCCGCATATTTGGATGTGTTGTTTTTGTCCATCTCCACAAAAATCAACGAACTAAGTTGGATCCATGTGCTGTCCGATGTGTATTCTTGGGGTATGGCATACAAAAAAAGGGTTACCGATGCTATGATCCAATTACTAAAAGAACCTATATTACCATGGATGTCACCTTCCTCAAATCAGAATGGTTTTTTCCATCACCGGCATCCAATTGCAATCTTCAGGAGGAGAGTTATGGTGAAGAACGAAATTGGCTTGATGTTGAAATATTAAACACTAGTAATGATCCAACATACTCGGATCGTGCCAATAATATGGAAGAGCCAGCATCTAGACCTGAGCTTGAACTTCAAAGAACTGAAGCTGAAGTAGTAATTGAATCTCCAGAAGATGAAGTGGTTGATGTACCCCTCCACTCTCTAGTACCCAATGATCCTTCTACTAAGAATACTCTTGAGGTAAGCTATCCTATCACACCTTTACAAACTAATACTATAGGTACATCTGTTGGTTATGTTTTACCTTTCAGACACAATCGAGGCAAACCTCCAAATCGATACTCACCAGAAAGAGAAGAACGACAATCCAAGTATCCAATAGCAAATTATGTATCTACTCAAAGGTTATCAGAACCTATCAGGGCATTTGCACAAACACTATCCTCGTGTCAAATTCCAAGTAGCATTGAAGAAGCCTTATCTGATCTAAAATGGGCTCAAGCTATAAAAGAGGAAGTTCAAGCATTACAGAAGAATAACACATGGGTATTAAGTGAGTTGCCTCAAGGGAGGAAGATGGTAGGATGCAAGTGGATTTTCTCCATTAAGTATAAAGCAGATGGGTTAGTTGATCGATACAAGGCGAGGCTTGTAGCAAAAGGATATACACAGAAACACGGGATAGATTATCAAGAAACCTTCTCACCTGTGGCTAAACTAAAAACCGTTAGAGTCTTGTTATCTCTTGCGGAAAATTTAGATTGGCCATTGCACCAACTTGACGTAAAAAATGCCTTCCTTCATGGTGATCTAGAAGAAGAGATTTACATGGATATCCCACCAGGATATACTGTTACATCAGGAAAAGAAACTGCTTGTAGATTACAACGAGCATTGTATGGACTAAAACAATCACCTCGAGCATGGTTTGGTAGGTTGAGTTCAGCAATGAAGAAATATGGGTTCCAACAAAGCAACTCTGATCATACTCTTTTCCTAAAACATCGATTAGGGAAGATAACAGCCCTTATAGTCTATGTAGACGACATGATCATTACAGGGGATGATAAAGAAGAAATCTCTAAACTTCAAGAACAACTGTCAAATGAGTTTGAAATGAAGAATTTGGGAGGGCTCAAATACTTCTTAGGCATTGAGGTAACAAGATCAAAACAAGGAATATGTCTTTCCCAAAGGAAATATACTCTGGATCTACTGGCAGAGGCAGGACTACTAGACTGTAAACCTGTCGATATTCCAATGGTTCAAAATCATAAACTTGGAGAATATGTGGACCAAGTACCATCAGATAAACAGAGATATCAACGGTTAGTAGGTAAACTCATATATTTATCTCATACTCGACCTGATATTGCTTATGCTGTGAGTGTCGTGAGTCAGTTCATGCACTGCCCAAGTGAAGACCATATGGATGCGGTCATGCGAATACTTCGTTATTTAAAATCCTCCCCTGGGAAAGGACTTATGTTTTCAAGGAATGGTCAATTGGAAGTCGTTGGATACACTGATTCAGACTAGGCAGGGAATATCAAGTATAGGAAATCAACTGCTGGGTACTTTACTTTTGTGGGGGGTAATCTTGTTACATGGAGGAGCAAGAAGCAAAAGGTAGTTGCCTTATCTAGTGCTGAAGCTGAATTTCGAGGGATGGTCAAGGGAATATGTGAGCTCTTGTGGTTGAAAAAACTTCTAACTGAGATTGGTGTTGCCCCTAACTCTGAAATGAGCTTGTTTTGCGATAACAAAGCAGCCATTGTCATCTCTCACAATCCAGTTCAACATGATCGCACGAAGCACGTTGAAGTGGATCGAAACTTCATCAAACAGAATCTTGAAGAAAAGATTATTCAACTTCCATTCGTTAGATCAGAAGATCAATTGGCTGATATACTCACAAAATCTGTGTCTGCAAAGAACTTCTACAACTCACTTGACAAGTTGGGCATAAGAGACATATATGCACCAACTTGAGGGGGAGTGTTGGTGTGTGCTGTGGTGCATGCTACAAACAGTGGCAGACACAAATGCTCAGTGGAGTAAAACATGGAGCAGACAATAAAATTAGTGGAGCCATAAAACATGGATGTGCTGTAATTATGATTATTGTTTTTAATTCTCGTTTTTTCTTGTATACATATATCTGAACTCTTGTAAAGAAAGATTAGAACAGAGAAATATAGAAATACAGAAACTATTAACATTGACATTTATATCTTTTGAATGTTGCATACCCAATTCGCCAAAAAGTTGTTTAAGCCACTTTAACTCACACACTGTTGTTGCCATTGATCTATACTCAGCCTTTGCAGACGATCTAGACACTATTTGTTGCTTCTTGGTCTTCAATGACACAAGAGAACAACCAACTAATACGAACCATCATGTCAAGGAACGCTGTCTTAGTGGACAACTAGCCCAATCTGAGTCACACCACCCTTCTATACTTAGGTCACTATCATCACAAAGCAAAATCCCTTGCCCCGAATTCTTCTTCAAATATCTCACGACCTTGAGAGTCGCCTCTCAATGATCCTCATGAAACTGTTGCATAAATTGGGACAAAATATGAACTGAATATGCTAGATCAGGTCTCGTCATAGACAAGTAAATAAATATCCCTACAAGTCGCTTATATGGCACCAGATTAGCAAAAAAATCACCCTTAGTAAGAGCCAAATTGTGATTTTGTTCCATAGGAAATGTCGTAGGCTTTGCGCTTAATAAACCTGTTTCAGAAATTATCTCGAGTGTGTATTTTCTTTGGCAAAGAAAATTCTTTTGGAATTACGAGCTACCTCTAGCCCTAAGAAATATTTCAAAACTCCCAAATCCCTCACATGAAAGCACCTACTAAGATAATCTTTAAAATTTCTCAACATAACCTTATCATTCCCTACAATAATCAAGTCATCAACATAAACTAACACGTTGATCTGAGTTCTTCCCCTACAAAACCCCAATAACGAATAATCTAAATAGGATTGCACAAATCCATAACTCTTCAACGTTTTTGACAGTTTTGTAAACCAACATCGGGGAGCTTGTTTCAGACAATACAATGACTTTTTCAACCTGTAAACCATGTTAGGATTTGTATTCTTGTAACCTAGAGGAACCTTCATATAAACCTCATTACTTAAGTCACTGTGAACGAAATCATTATACATCCATTTGATGTACCTCCTAATTTTTAACAACAACATTTGCAAGAAAAACATGAAACATCTGTGAGCCATGATCTCTCGTAGAGGTTATAATACCATAAAAAAATGTGTTTGCTCTAGGATCTCTCTAAGCTATGATATCAAGACAAATTCTCTATCAATTTATGTTGTCATTTTCATTCATAATAATGAAATATATATATATTACAAAATATTGAAGAGAGTTGATATCCTAAAAATCCTACTAAAAATATTTCTAAAAAGATATGTAAAATAAACTCCTATTTTAATCACAATAATATAAATATCATAATATTATGTATGTATATATATAGCTTATATCTATTACTCTATCAAATATTAGTTTAAGTTTGTGCATAAAAACAGTTCATTATCCTACTCATATTATATTTTTTATAGATATAATTGAACTTCCTTATATATGAATTCTCATTTTCAACCCCCCAAAAAATATATGTTTACATGTAAATGAAAATATATTTGTTAACGTTATATGAAAATTAATATATAATTTTTTAATTGTGATAGTTTAAAAGTAAAATTATATTTAATTATTATTGAACCCACAAAATGAATATTTATCATTTCAATTAAAATTATTTCAATCTTAAAACTTGTTATTAATGTGATTATGCTTATTGTTTTAACAATTTTAAGTAATTATTAAATTAAAGTTGAAAGAAAAATAATTTTTGTTGTCTTTTGCTAGTGTATCATCTTGAAACCATTATCCTTATAGCATACCTCGATATGCTGTATTTAATATTTTTATGTAATTGATATATCTTAATTTTGTGATTTTTAATTAAATTTTATTAGTTTTATAATTTAAAAATATAATTAATTAATTATTATAAATATATTTGTTTAATTTGATATATATAATATATACGATAAATTTAACCCAAGAAATAAATAAATAAATATTATTTAAAATAATTAAAAATATGCAAATACTTGACTTAAATTAATAATATAAAATATAAAAATCAAATACCTGAGCACTATTTGCTGCTGTTTTTTCGAAGTAAAAAATATAATCAAATCTCAATTCTCGCACCCTAAAGAGCATGCTTATAGGGTCTGTGTATGTGCGCTTTAATGCTATGTTATTTATGATATTTAGAATTTAGAACTACGAGGATCGGCGAGGTTGAGAAAGATACAGACAAGGAAAGTCCAACATTTTTCAAATTTTATTTATAAAAAGCAGCAGGTTTCATATTCCTTTTTCTCTCGAACTCGTAAAGCAGAAAACCTATTGACCTTTATCTGAACTTGAGCCCTTTCACTTATTTCTTTTTTAAAAAAATAATATTATACAATTTAAATACATTATAATAATATTATACTATTTAAAATAATAGAAAACCTATTTACCTTTATCTGAACTTAGTCCTTTCACTTATTTCTTTTTTTTAAATAATATTATACTATTTAAAATAATATATCACTTTCAATTTGTTTATGTTAATAAAAATACCACAATTATTTTTGTTATTATTAAAAAAAATTGTATAAATTTTAATTATATTTATACAAATAATTATACTTAATCTTAAACAAAATTATAATTAATAAATTATTTTTATAATAATAATAACATCATTCTTAAATTAATTATCAAAATAACCTCATTATCAAATTTTCATGGATAAATTAATATTCCAACCTTCCGTAAATTTCATACTTTATTTTTTTAAATTTCAGTCAGCAACTAATTTTTAAATTGCTAATTGTATTATAAATTTTACTATAACACACTTTATTAAATTTTATTGAACTCAATATTGCACCAAAAACTTTCATCCAAATTTCTATGAAATAACCAAATGAAAAAAACGTGCATATAAATTAACTACTTTTTTATCCAGAAAAATCCATATCTTATATTAATGACATCTTTAATTCTTCATTATTTAAAAAACAAAACATTCACCGTATAAATATCAAATACTTATATTTCTTTGATCACTTATAACCAACGGTGGGACCGGAAATATTTTTTATAAAAGATTAAATAGTACATATTTTAAAATATTAAATATTAGATATAATAACTATAAATTAGACATGACTTATTATAACATAATAATATAAAGTTTATTTTAATATGTTAAACGTTAAAGAGTATATTAGTTAAAAATTTAAAAATTATTATAATTATAATTCATATTTATTTAAAGTATAATTATAATTGATATTTTTAATATAAGATAAATTATTGTTATTCCTTTATTCTTAATTATATATCTTATAAAATATCTCATCTAATTAATATAATCGTAATTATTTTATGAATAAAAATATTATAATATAATAATAGTTAGCGAAAAGAATTTTTATAATAAAGAAAATTTTAAATTAAAATATAATGTGTTAAAAAATATCATTTATATTAATTAGACTTATAATATTTTTAATACTCTACTTGTGTCTATCGTTTAAAATTTAAATAGTAATATTTTATAATTTTATAATCAAAATAATTTACAAATTAAAAATAATAATTGTATATTAGAAAACTAGTTTTTACTAAAAATAAGATTAGTTATTTCTTAATATCTTCAAAAATATAAAAATAAATTATATATGTTTTTTAAATATTATGATTTTATTTTTAAATTTTATTAAAAATAAAAAAAGAAGAAAATAATTTATATATAAATTAAACATTAATACTACTTAAAGTGTTATTTAACACAATAAAAACGAGATTTTTTTTAATTTAATGTTTTATATAATTTCAAGTTATGTGCCAGAATATGACTTATCGAGACCCTACACTTTTAACGTATCATTACTCAAGGTAAACCAATAAAACTTGCTACCTTTTAATTGGAGGGAAATGGTTTAGTCTGTTAGGTACTTTTATTTTCGAAATTAATGAAAATAAATAATTATAGTCTTGTAATTATACCATTAATAAGTTGATGATTACTTCTAATCCATTGAAATGGGACTAAATTTATGCTACAGTATTATTCGAAGTTCATAAATAAATAAACTAAAAATATTTAATTTAAAAAATATTAAGAATAAAATAATCATTTAAAAAATAAAAACGTAATTACGCACCAGTAAATTGATCACAACCTAATAAGTAGGGGTGTCCATGATCCGGTTCGGTCCGATTTTTCCTAAAAAAAATTAACCGGATCGGATCGTTCATATTTCTTGGACCAGATCGGACCGTTTAAAACGGTTTTAAGAAATAAAAACCGGATCGGACTGTTTGACTTATAAAATCGTTCGGTCCGGTTTTATTCTCGATTTGGTTCGATTTTTTTATAATTTAATGAAAAATAATGTAAATTTTTTAATATATTATTAAATTGGTCCGGTCCGATTTGAACGGTTTAAAATTAATACAAACCGGATCGGATCGTTTGATTAGTAAAATCGTTCAGTTTAATTCGGTCCGGTCCGGTTTTACGATTTAGTCCGGTCTGATCCGATTTATGGACACCCCTACTAATAAGTATAATTTAGGTGGTCTGTAATAAGATAAATTATTTCTCATATATATTAAAAACTAGATGTTTAAATCACGTCAAAACTATTTCTTTAATAATTATATTCCTGTAAAAACATACACTGAAAATTAACCCAAGATCATCACGAGAATCCTATGAATACCAGCGCAGCATGCCGGCACATGCAATCACTAACGCTACTGAATTATTTTTTTGACTAATGGGGCTGGTTGGGCTCCTAGCTACTTTCTAATTTCTACTAGTAGGTCCCAACATTTTGACCGAGGAAAGACTATTTTGTCAGAAGGCTTTAATTGCTAATATATAGCCCTCTGCCATTTCACATTTGTGTGTTTTTTGATTTAAATTATTTTATAATAATTAAAATATATTAGGTTGATTTTTGTTTTTGTCAATATCAAAGAAGTGGTACGTCATCTTGTTATAATTTTGCAAACAACGTTTATTTTGAATTTGGATAACCACAGAGTGTAATTTCCTTTTTTCATCATATACTTAAATTAATTTAAATAATTATGATAAAATAGGAGATTTATATGAAGTAAAAAGATAGATATATATTATAGGAGATTTATAGGGAGTGAAAAGATAGATATATATTATAGGAGTGCTATGTTTACGGGCGTTCGTGAATGTACGAACATTGTCAATTTCTTATAATGGAAGTATATATAGGACAAAAGATATAATTGATCTTAATAATATAAAATTGGATAAATTTTTGTTATTATTATCAATTTTTTAACATAAAATTAGGCAAGTTTTGTTGCTATTACTCGGATACAATGCCAAAAATTTGAAAAATAAAAATTATTTCGTATAAATTTTATACGATTTATAAAATAACTTACAAATATACGAAACACTTATAAAAAATAATAAATATACTTTTAAAGTTGATTTAAAGAGAGATTATGTGATTTTTAAATGATTAAACAAATTATTAAAAATGAAATTAATAACCTAAATATCCTATCACGACTGTTTTGATTGAATATATAAACTATTGATATAAAAATAATGATAGATTCAATAAATATTTAAGCATTTAATATTTATCGTACATTAGAGAATTTATAGAATATATTAATTAGTTAATTACGCTCGTTTAATATTAAGTACATTATTAAAAATATGAATTAAGATTGTTGATTCTTTCTTAAAGGTATGGAAATATCCTAAGGTATGGATTTTTTTTTTGTTAATTAAACTTTAACTTGGCACGTTCAATCAGGGTAACAATTGAAATCTTAATTAAATTGTACTCATTTTTTAAGAAATTATTAAACCATTTAATTTGACACCATAGGTTAATCCAAAAATTTGAACTTTCATCGAGGTGTCTAAGTTGGGTTTATGATTTAAGTATTTTGAATTAACTCACTACTACAAAAATGGGTATTTAAGTCGATACGTAAAGTTGGTTCGATATAGAACCGACGCTATCCACGTAGCGTAGCGTCAGTTAACACCTAGAACCGACGCTATCCACGTAGGATAGCGTCGGTTGACACCTGGAACCGACGCTATCCACGTAACATAGCGTCGGTTCGACACGTCAACCGACGCTACACACGTGGATAAATATTTTCTCTTCTTTCTTCCCAGACAGAAACTATTTTCAACGTTACAGAATTCTAAAAAATCGAAAACCTCCTCCTCCACTTCTCCTCCACTCTTTCTCATTTTCCGACCACCTACGACTACCATTTCCAACATCGGTTAGTGAGTTTTCTTCCTCTCTAACTAATCTTTTAGATCCTCTATTATTCATATTTTTTTCCTGTTATTATGTGTTATTATTTATGTGTATAGATTGTTGTATTATATATGTAAGTTTGTATTATAACATAAGGAGAAGAATATGACAATCTTAAATAAAATAGAACAAAACCATGGTAATTTTTCTGTTATTAATTAATATTTTATTTTTCAAATATTTGTATTATTTGAACTGTTTGCTAAACTGATTTTGGTTTTTTTTCTGCTCGAATACAGGTTGAAAATGAATAAATTTTTTTTAAAAAAAAAGTAAAAGTCGGTTTTTAACTGACTTTAATGCTCCTTTTTGTAGTAGTGACTTTTAGATTTTTAAAACTATTATGAACGATATGCTGTTAATATATCTTCAACAATAATTCTTATAATGTTTTTTTTTGAAATAGAGTTCACTCTAATTATACAGTTAATATAGACTAAAAGATTTAAGTGTTATACTTTAAATCAGATTTAGATAATTTAAATCCTAAATCTAACTCTCTTATTTATTATGAAAAGTACTTCATCAATATATTTTTCAATTATAAACTTTGGTTTAAATCTTGATGATGAAATAAAACTTAATTCATTTTATAAAAATGGTGTGACAATATTACTAATAACTCATACTATTTATACCAAGATATGCATAGTTTAATAAATAATCAATAAATTAAACATATAGCGTATAAAATAACAATTAGAGATAATCTAAAAAGAATACATTTAAATATACTTTAACATAATTCTTTTAGAATTGTTTATGTTATGGAAAACCTCCAAAGAGAATTGTCATGCTATTTATTAAACCGAAACTAAAACTATTACATTAACTAAATTTGTTCAGTTCTCAAATGAGATAAGAACTTTAAACTACTAAAAAAAGTTAAAGAAGGTTAAGAAATGTAAGAAATCAGCTAAAAGAGAGCTGATTGGATATAATAAATTTTTTTTACAAAAGAAATAAGGTCATATTTATAGGGTGAGGAAAGGAAGATAAAATGGATTTTTCAACTTGGTGTTGAGGCACACACTTTTTTCACCTCGTGGCATACATAACATGCATACGGTTTGAGTACAATCCATTCTCTTCGTGCCACGATACACAATATTTTCACGGCGTAGCCTGTATCATATCTAGGATCATTTGACTCTTTTCTTTGACCTCGTGCCATAGCTCACAATAATTTCATGTCGTACCACACTTAAAATAGCATCACTTTGGAACCCTAAATTCCTTGTATTTCTCTTTTTTCTTTTTCTAATTTTAAAATATATGTAATATTTTATAAACGTTTTCTTTTAATCTTTCAAGTTGTAATGGGTGTTTCAAGTATAATTCTTCAAGTTGAATTATTTTGATATAAGAAATACATGAAAAATAACAAAATATAAATGTGATTATGAAAAGATAGATTTTCATAAAATGATAGTAAAATAAGCAAATACAAATATATATAATCGTCAAACATATATAAAATCACGATATATTAAGTATTTATCACAACCCAAACCAGCATCTTGTTAGTCTCTTAGTATGAATGACAAAAAGCTAAAAACAAAAACTACAAATTAAATTACCCTAAGTCATTTGCATAGGTTGACATAGTTGCATTTAGTGTATGAAGTAAGTCTTTAAACCCTAAGTTACCTTAGTGGATGAGTTTAAGCCTCATAAGGGTTTTCAGATATGATACCTACAAACATCAAAAGTAAAAAAAATTGAAAATAAATAAAAAAACAAATAACACATAAACAAATGAAAATTTAAAATAAAGTAAAAAGAATAAGAAAAACAAAACTTCTCATGCTTTAAAATTTATTTTAAGTTTATAATTACGATCTATAGCACAAGTCATTTTAATATTCTAAATATTCATAATTTATTATAATAATTAGTGTGAAAATCACTTTTCATTTTCAAATAGAAAATATATCAATATAAAATTTACCCAATCTCAGCATAAAGAATTTTAATTCGCATGGACTCTTTCTTTACAAGGCATACTTTTAGTAATACTGATCCTATTGGTTCAATCACTCCACTACTACAATATGTGCTTTTGGTATCGAGTTTTTAGCCTCGGTTCTTTTAAAAATCGAAGCCATAGGTTTTTGGCCACAATTTGATAAAAACCGAGGCTATAGTGTATACATATAGCCTCAGTTTTTCAATAACCGTGGCTATAAGTTAAATTACAAAAAATATTTAAATATATATAAACAAATTTATATAAGTATGATTATTAAATGAGTGTGATTATAATTAAAATAATAGAATTTTTAATATTAAAATACTGTATGTCATTCATTTAAAAAAAATACAAAAATTACTTTACAATTTTTTTTATATTTTCTCTATTATTAATTTAATTCAATGTATTTTTATTTCTTATAATATATATATCAAGTTTAATGTAAGTCGACTAAAGTGTTGTGGTACTTTTTGCCAATACCTCATTTTAAGAGAATGCTTAAAAGTAAAGAGATATCGAAGATAAATCCATGAATGGTATTTTGCGTTATCTAGTAGATTCCCCATGTTGGAAGGTAGTAGATGAAAAGTGGCCAAATTTTGGGTCGGAGCCTAGGAGTTTGCATCTTGCTATTATCGTTAATGGGATCAACCCTCATAGCAATCTACATAGTAGATATAGTTGTTGGCCAATGATTATTGTCACATATAACCTTCCTCTTGGGTTATGTATGAAAAGAAAGTTTATGATGCTTTCCATGTTAATTTCCAGACCAAAACAGTCGGGTAGTCACATTGATGTCTACTTGGAGCCTCTTATTGATGACTTGAAGAAACTTTGGGATGAAGGAATTGAAGTGTATGACTCATACAAAAAGGAGTACTTTAATCTTAAAGTAGTGGTATTGTGGATAATAAATGATTTTTTGGCTTATAGAAATTTATGTGAACATGTGACCAAGGGGTACAATGCATATCCAGTATGCAGTGAGAAAACTTGTGCTCAATATCTATTTCATTCAAAAAAGATTTCTTTTGCTAGACATACTCGATTCTTTCCAAAAGGGCATAAATTTTGATCTCGAAATAAAGGTGTAAGTAACAATGAAGAAGAAGATATTCAAGTGGCTTTGCAGGGAGAAGAAGTGTTACACAAATTACAAGGTATGATCTTCAAGAAGTTGGGAAAATGGGACTTAGTTCTAAAAGTAACGGCTAAATTACAATGAAAATTCAGAGGAACATGAAAAGGAAAATAAATGCAAAAATAAAAAGGTAGTCTAGGGAAAATAAAATTCAAAATGACTGCAAAGAAGAAGGTAAAACCTGACAATAGTGACAAATGTTGGAAGAAGATGTCAATTTTTTGGAAGTTGCCTTATTGGGAAACATTGCCTATACGACATATACTAGATATGATGCACATAGAAAAGAATATATGTGATATTCTAATTGGAACACTTCTTGATATTCCTTTTAAAACAAAGGATGGTATTGCTACCCGCTTGAATCTAAAAGAATTGGGAATTAGAAAAGAACTGGCTCCAATTAAACATAGAGCACGAGTTAAGTTGCCTCTTGCTTGTTTTACACTTTCTAGGGATGAAAAGATAACATTTTACAAATGTTTATTAGGATTGAAAGTTACCGAAGGTTACTCATCAAATGTTAAAAACCTAGTATCAATGCAAGACTTAAAGTTATATGCTTTAAAATAACATGATTGTCATGCTCTTATGCAACAATTATTGCCGGTGGCAATTAGATCAATTCTTCCAAATCATGTTCATCGTGAAATCACTCATCTTTGTTTTCTTCAATTCCATTTGCAAGAAACAATTGTAGAATATGAGCTTCATAAACTACAAGTTGAACTTGTTGAGACATTATGCTTACTTAAAAATTACTTTCCACCTTCATTTTTTGATATCATGGTTCACTTAACTATTCACCTTGTTAGAGAAGTGCATTTATGTGGTCCTGTATACATACGATGGATGTATCCTTTTGAAAGATTCATGAATTTTTTGAAAGGTTATGTTCATAACCGTAATCGACTAGAGGGGTGTATAGTTGAGTGTTATATTGCAGAAGAAGCTATTGAGTTTTTCTCTGAGTATCTATATGGTGTATCCATAATTGGAATCCCTCAGCCTAGGTTTTCTTTGGGTGGTGGTTTAGAGAATATTGGTGAACCAATAAGTTCAGGCTCAATTGAAACCATCGTGCAAGTTCAATGGGAACAAAGTCATCGTTTGGTGCTTGCAAACAATAAAGAGATTGAACCATACATAGGGTAAAAATGGCTTCATTTAAATCTACATTTCATAATTTCTTAAATTATCATTTCATATATTACTCACATTACTCATATGCAATAGGATGTACATGGATATGTTAAAGGCAGAACCTCGAAACAGGAGAAAAGGAGAGAAATACTTTCAAGATGAACACAATCGTAATTTTATTTATTGGTTTCGAGATAAAGTTATGGACGAGTTAAGTGTCCCCAATAATTTCATCATAGAAACTATAAGATGTCTAGCAAAAGGGTTGTAGTATGATGTTATCAAGTATCCTGGATATGTTATAAATGGTTTTCAATTTACAATAAAGTAAGGGATGAAATTAATGTTAATCAAAATAGTGGGGTTATGTTAAATGCTCAAGCTTTGCACTTTGCAAGTTCTAAGGATAATAACCTGGTACTATCTGAAAGGACTTATTATGGAGTTATTCAAGAAGTTTGGTAGTTAGAATATCATATTTTTCATGTTCCAATATTCTTGTGTGACTGGGTTGAGGATAATCAAAATGCACTTTGTAAGAGCGAATTAGGATTAACTCTTGTTAACCTTGGCAAGATAGGTCATCGAGATGACCCATTCATCATGGCCACTCATGCTAACCAAGTATTCTATGTAGAAGATCCTATAGACACAAAGTGGTCAGTTTTGTTGATACCACCTAAGCAAGAGTTTTATCACAAAGATGAAAAATTAAATGAAATTTTGTTTGAATATGGATCTTTTGCTAACAATATACCTAACTCAAATGATGCTAATGATTTAGAAGATGATAATTCAATATATATGCCCAATGATTGTGAGCCAACTTGGATTGATCGAGGAAGATAACTTTTTCTTTATTTGCATTTTTTTATTAGGTATGCATCATAAAATATATTATGTGTTTGTTTCTATTTACAACTTATGTGTATAATTATTTATTTTATTTTCGATTATAAATTGATATATATTCATTTATAATGTTTTAATTCTTTGTCTATAGGTATATGGATCCTAATGAGATTGTTGACGATTGTGACAAGGATGAAAGAGTTAGTAATGAACACAACTCCTTGATAGGGAGAGTTCTACGAATGATGATACTTCTTCAGATACGAAAAGACCATCTAAAAGAAGGAAAAAAGAAAAAAAGTTAAAAATGGTAGAGGTATAACAAAGATGAAGAAAATTACTAGATCAACGTGCATAGAAAAAATTACAATTGAATTTGATAATGAATGCAACCCAATTGGAAAGAAAGGAACAAAAATGATTAGTTGGATATGTGTGTTAGGAAAAACAATGATTAGGATTATTTATAATGATTGGTGGAAGGAAGTTTCTAAAGCAGATAAAGACATGATATTGGCAACATTGAATGTAAGTATATATATTGCACTTGTGATTTTTGATCCTTTCTTATTTAGTTTTATTGTTAAATTTTCATGTGAATTTATAGGAAAAATACAATCTTCCAAAGGCATTCAAACATAAGTGCCTTAAGACGGTTACTTCAGGATGGAAGATATTCAAAAAGAATTTGAGGAAAAAATACATTAAGCTTTATTTGGACCCATTGAATGAGAAGAAGCTATACAAACCACCTAAGAAGTATGAATGGGTACACAATGATTGGCATGCATTTGTGAATTACACACGATTTGAGAAATTCAAGGTATTATTGAATACAAAAGTATAAATATTATCATTTAATATTTTGAATTCATATGCTCTAAAAACCCTATTCATATATGTGCTCTTATTAGAAATCAAGTTTCGAACATGTTGAGTTGAGGAAGCATAATGAGTATAATCATCATACATGAAGAATGGGTTTTTCCAACCTAAGAATTCAATTGGTGAGTTATTAAAATTAAGTTTGAATGGTAATTAGTTACATATTTAGGTATACAATGTTTTTGTAACTCATTATACATATCTATATGAGTCAAGTAGTAGTGGTATACCAATTCAGCGATCTCATGTATTTATTGCAGCTAACACTCCTAAAGAAGAAGAGTTCAAAAGTAAACAAGTTCAAGATAAAGTGGAAAAAGTGATAATTATTCAACATGTTAGATAATATGTTATGATTAATCGATTATATTTATGCTTATTATTTTATGTTTGAATTGTTGTAGAGTAAAATACAAGATAAGATTAACAGTGGTGAGATTGAAGAAGAGATGGATGTAGATGCAATGGTAATGGCATTGGGGAAGGATCATCCAGGTCATCTTAAAGGATGCTCCCAATATACAACATCTACTGAATATTTTGCATGCCTAGAAAGTGTACTAATTATCCATCCAATGAAATGGTAAATATCTTAAATGAGATGGTGTTAATGAAGGAAAAGCTTGCAAGCTTTGATATCATGAAGGCATAGATAGATGCACTAAGAGCCGAGTTACTGGGAGATAGAAGTGTGGTATATTCAAGTAATTATCTAGAACATAATAATCCAATTGATAGTTTCAATGAGACTTCTTGTACAAATAATATTACACCTACATCTACACCACACATCCAAGAATTGCCACTCCTCCTCATGTGCCTACATTTCATATAGGATTAGTTGTAAGTAATCTTCAATATTCATTATTTTTCATATTTTAATTTTGATTTGTGTGGTGTTTAAGTCATAGTATATATGTTTGTTCTAATACTATATAGGGAATAAATTGTTTGCTTGCATATGAGACACCATCTCATATTGTGGCACGTGGGAGGGTAGGTGATTCCTCTAGTGGTGTTTGTCATGGACAACCTTTGAACGGGAGTTGGAAGGTTTCCATTGTGGATGATATTGAAAAGAATTGTCCCTTACCTATACCAACAAAGGGAACATAATACAGTTACGAAAGTAGTCAATTCATTTTTTGCCTGGCCTCCACATCTCGTCATATTAGGAAAGGATGTAGTAAGGATATTTTCTTTGTTGTTTATTTATTGTTTTCATTGTTGATTAATTTAAAAATATAAATATAATTTTATTAGATTTCTTCATATTGTGAATAAATAGGATTTGAGCAAGGAGAAATCAAAGTTACCCATTACCATTGGCAACAAAAAAGGAAGCTCAAAGGAAAAACCTATGGACAAAATATCTTCTAAGAAGCCTGCTTTGGTACCAATAAAAAAACCAATTTCATATACATATGACCAAACTAGTGGGTTTCCTAAGCATGTTAGATTTCTTATAGTTGCATGCTCATCTGCATCTTCGGTTAATGATCTTGTTGTTAAAGTTCCAATGGAAGTTCAAATCTTAGACAATGAACTGCCTATTTTTCTATCAGTTGAGTGTGTAGAACAATTTTACACAAAGGTAGAGATTAGCTATTCAGTTGTCAAATTGTGGATACAGTTAGTTTATTTGATTTTAATTTATTTTTAATTTTATGATAAGTTAAAAGTTATCACTTGCTATTTTATTTTGATTGTATTTTTTGTCATTAAATTTTGAAATTATTTCCTAGGCGATGCTACAATGAATTGAAAAAGAAACATTTGAATGATGTGATTAAATTTATTGATCCAAGTTGGTTGTATGTCATTAAGAATAAGAGAACACGTACTCAAATTGCGAGACAAGTTTTTGAAAGGATGCAAAATACTCAAGAGGGAGATAAGTGGATTATTCCATATAATGAAGGGTAAGTGGATTAGTTGTATAACATTTATGAAAAATTATGTTATGTAATCAAATGCATTTACCAATATATATCTTACTATAAATTGATGTAGGTACCATTGGATCTTAATTGTGTACGAGCCATTCATAAATACCATTTATTATTTGGATTCAATGTGGGGTGAAATGGTCTCTGATATTGAAAACATTATGAATGAGTAAGTTATATATTTTTTTTAAAATTTAATGTTCTTGTTAACAGTAAGTTCAATGTATCTTCCCAATTAACTCTTATTTATTTTTCCTTCATTATATAGAGTTCATATTATGTTGAATGGTCATCAAAATCGAAGGTCTCAAGGTTTATCAATATGGTCTAGAATGAGAGTAAGTTATAATTAATGCATGGTTTATTAAACTCCTTAACTTCAACCTTGTAGATTTTTCATATCTATTTATATTCACTAAAAGTAGTAACAATATTTATTGATAATATCTATGTAATGTCTTTTTGATTAGATAATGTATATTAATGTTACAACTCAATTTTCATTCTAATGAACAGTGTCCTAAGCAAGATGATTTGGTAACTTATGGGTATTATGCCCTTATGTTTATGAGGATAATTATTGGCAACCTATTTGTTTCTATTATTGACTTGGTAATAATTTCAATAATTTTATGTATTTTCATTTCTTATTTTATTCATGATTTCAATTTTTAATTAATCAAAATAGGTGGTTAATTAGCTAACAATATATATATATATATATATATATATATGTGTGTGTGTGTGTGTACATTACACCTTAATCATGAAGGAATTTACACTGACACTGAAGTTGATGAGATGCGGAATGAGTGAGCAGAATTCACATATCAATTCTTACAACTATAACTCACCATATAGTCAAATAAAATGCTAAGGTGAATGATGTGGGATGTTCATGACTGGTTTTTTAATAAAAAATCTGGATTTCCTGTGTCATTTTTAGAGCAAGAAGTAGATAGGACTCTTGTGTGTTCTTGATTTTGAATATGCATGATTATAGTAATGTAATCTGGATTTTGGTATGCATCATATATATTAGATGCTTATATTCACAGGTATTGTCCAATGCTTACAAGGACCCTTCATCTGTATCTTTGTTATGCATAATTGATATGGGTATTACTAAATAATAATGCTGCTACTCTTATTGATATGTGTAGTACTAAATAGTAATACTGTTATTGTTATTGATATGGGTATTATTGATTTTGTTGAATTGTCTCTCAATTTTTCGTTTTATATCGAGTATCATAAATTTACTTAGAGGCTAGATAAGCATTCCATGATTGTCACTCTTGAACATGTTGAATAACTACTTATTATGGACCATTTTTTGTATATGCAAGAACAAATGTAGATTGAAGAGCTTATTGTGTAAATATGAGGTATTGCTTATATTCAAGTAATCTAGACGTTGGTATGTTCATATATAGTATATGTTTATATTCATAGGTACTATCCCATTGTGTCATTTATTATAGACATTTTTATGACATTATAATCATGATGTAACCTATATATTAAGAATAAATAAGTAGAAAGGACTCTTGTGTTCTAGATGTTGTATACACAAGATTATATTCATGGAAACTGGATGTTGGTATGCTCATACTAGATGTTGTTTTTTATGAGGAAATTAATGCATGGTGCGAAGGACAAAGATTTTGAAGAATAACATTATTACAATGAGACTTACTCTTTTTCAGATTGATTTGGATTGTAGACAATATGATTAGTTAGCAACCTTAAAGTTTTTTCATGTATTTGTTTTTTATATTTTTGGAACTCTTTAATTAGTTAGTTTTTATTATAAGTGTTTTATTTTATTATTCTATTAAACTCTTAATGTAATATCTCTTTTAAATTTAATATAATTAGTCTTAATTTTTTTAATTTTCTCAATTTATATTTGAAAATTGAGTGTAACCTAAATTATTATTATTATTTTTGATTATAAGTCTATGACCTTGGTTATAGTAAAACGGTGGCCATAGGTGAGACATATGGTCTCAGTTATTGAAAAATTGAGGCCATAGATAATGACCTTTGATCTCTCTCACTTAGGCCTCGGTTCTTATAACCGTGGCCATAGATCTATGGTCACGGTTAAAAACCGATGCTATAAGTACATATTTTAGTAGTGCTCGTTAAAAGGTATATATGAAAGAGTTTATGAATACAAATGGACTAATAGTTTGCATATGTTTAAAGAAGAAATGCTCAAAAGTGGGGCATCAATATTAATCTCATGAAAGGAATCAAATGAAAGGAATCAAATGAAAGGATTTATAAAGAAATCACATTTTATTTTCATACATAAATCAAATTCATCATATAAAAATCTCAAGTAACATTCCTTTTAGGAAATGAAGAAAATGCAATGAATTCTTTGGAAACTATTTTCTATATTTTTTCTTTTGTATTTAAATAATTCTCACAACCTTGAAGGATAATGAGTCATAGTATGTAGTTTATACTATTTATTTTTCTCCTTTTCTCCTTTTCTTTTATCTCTAATTTTTTAAAGATATTGTTCTTCTTCCTTTTTCTTTTAAGAAAGGACCCATGTACAAATTGTACATATATTGTATGATAGAGTGAGCAACTAATTTGTACCCTTTTATTTTGTTGAGTTAAATAACCCTTTATATGTCTTTTTTTTAAGAAGTCATGCATGAATGAATAGAAAGACATATATTTTCAATTTCTACTTAACTTATTCAATTTAAGCAATAAAAATAAATATATGATCCTCTATTAGATGTAAAAATCTTAACATTCAATGTAAAGACCTATAGAGATCATCTAACAATTAAAATTGATAAGAAGAGTACTTATAGAGTAGAAAAATATCATCAATTAGAATGGAAAGATAATGATCAAAATATATTCTCACAAGGATAATTTCCACTATTTGATTCCTAAACACTGATTTTGGGTTCATTGTAATTTCAATACTTTATCATGAAGTACTAGTTATGACAAAAACTATCAAATTATCATATTGCTACATGAAATAGTTTTGAAATTAATCTAACAATGCAAAGACTTGATCATTCTCTTAAAATTAACTTTAAAATATATGATAATTTTGTAAGAAAAATTTAAAAATAAACCAAATTCTTAAAATTTTAATTTAGTACATAATTTTATAAATGTAACTTTTCTTAAAATTATTTAATAACCTAGATATTTAAAAAAATTAAATTTTCTCTTATTTATAAAAAAATCTAAAAAAAGGGAAAAATAAACAATAAACAAGTGAAAAACAGAAGAGGGCATCCTGAGGCATGAAATATTTGTGCGCGGCTTGAAGTTTTAAAATTACAACAGGTAGAATTCAGAACAATTTGTGTAATGGCATGAAAAAGTGTATGCCATGGGCACGTAAATTTTTTCCTATAACTCTTTTCGTACGTGAGAAATAGAGAAACACAATATTTTCTCACACGTCTTCAAATTTTTTCTCAAACTCTACATTTTTTCTCCCCCAAACATATATAATCTCTCAAAAATCTAACCTTTCTTTAAGTTTCTTTCACAAATCCTTTCTAAAAATCAATTACTAACCAATTTCCACCATTCTATAAAGAAATTTTTAAATTTTTCAAGCTCCTTCAAGATTTTTAACTTCAAAGGGGTGTTCTTCATTTTCTTCAAAACTTAAACAATAAAAAGTAAGTCTTCATAATTTTTGAAATTTAATTCTTCAATTTAATATTTTTGGAATTTGTGGAGTATTTATATTTATTAAAAGTCCAAAATACTATTTAGGATGAGGATAGGGTTAGGAATTATTTGGATTAAACTGTGTTTTTAAATTTTTGGTGAACCCCTATTTATATATTGTGATATAAATTTGAAAATAGCACCTAAGAGGTCTAGGAAAGGAAATGAGGTTTTAACTTCTAGAGATTTTGATAATTCAAAATTTTCAAGTTTTGACGCTAAAGTTTGTTTTGAAAAAACGATGGAAGTTAATAAAGATTTTATGCCAGAAATGATGATCAAATTTAATAATAGACTTGAAGATATAACCGATATAATAGTAGTCCTAGGCTGGAAGAAGTTTTTACAGAAACTAGAGGCTACTATTGAATCTCTAGTTTGGGAATTTTGCCCAAATTTCCTTCATGCTGTCGATGATAAAGTTTTTGTTAGGAATATACTAGTTCAATATGGATCAAATGATATAAATGCACTTTTGTTTAGTACATGTTGGAAAAGGTGTAGATGAGCAGTATCTTAGTAATGTAGATTTTACTATAGTATTAGAAGCCTTGGCAATACAAGATGTTGAATGGATAATTGCTGGTGGTCAACAAAAAGGCTTTGAAGCAAAGTATTTGAACAAAATTTTAAGAATTTAGTAATGCTTCGTATGTTCTTGAATGATGCCCAAAAAAACATTATAGCACTGTTGATAGAGAGATGTCTATTTATCTATATGCAATTGGATCTAAGATACCTATGGATATTGGAGTAATAATTCACCAAAGAATTAAACTATCTACAAATAGTCACCTTGTGGGTTTCTTTTCCCCCAACTAATTATGTGCCTCGACATCTAGCATTGGGTAGACCTTATACAATAAATATCCTAGCTTTACCATATATTTTGTTTCATTTCTTCTGGAATATGGATCTACTAATTGAAATTCAATGCGTAATCTTAAAATTCAATGTGTATTCTTGAATAATCTCATTTTTCAATTATTCAACCATTTCATTTTAGCAAGTTAGTCAGATTAGTCAACATTTATATGTTTCGATGTAACAAAAAGTAGTTATTTGTCACAAGTAGTTTTGTTGGTTGGTTAATTGGTCACATTTTATTCATGAAATGGGTTGGATTGGTATTAGTCTGGATATATAAAAATCATTCTATCAGATCTAATGTACTTATTAGATCTAATAAGTACCTTGGGTCAAAATTAGGAAATTCTATGGGTCAAATCTTTAGTATTATCTTATTTATTACCGATGTATACTATTTAGGAAGAATACCGTCTCCCATTATTACTAAAAAACTGAAAGAAACCTTAAAAATGGAAGAAAGAGGGGTGGGGGTATAAATTTTTTATTCTTATTTGCTATTATTTTCATGAATGGTTTGAATATTACAAAGATTTGACTCTTTGAATCGTTGGAGATGGGGTTACTATTCTAGTTTGTACAAGTATTTTTATTTTACTATTGACTACTATTATGGATAAGTCATGGTGTGAGATTATTTGAAATACAAGGTCAAACTAGATTATAAATCAAGGTTTGATAAGTAATAGTTAACAAATTGGAATTCATTTATCAACATATTGTTTTTCTTCCATTTGAATTCATTTCAATAATTCTTTTAGTTGCTTTGATGGGTGCAATAGTCGCGGCACACCAGTAAAAAATCTTTAGAATTAGAAACAACAATCCAAAAGAAACCTTACTATTTGTTATTGCATCTATTTCTCTTTAATTAGAGTAATTGAATATTTTTTATTTCTAAAAGAGAAATCTTTTATTCAATTTATTGTTAATAGATTTTTCAATTGAATCCATTGAATTTTTATTCATATTCTATTGAAATGAATCAAAATTGATAAGAAGTAAGTCAATGATGCTCAAACAAGTACTTGTTTTGAGTACTTAGTTATTTTCTATTAGTATTTATGGATTGAGCACGAGTCGAAATGTGGTTAGAACTCTTACGTGTCTTGAATACTGAATGTAGTTTATATTAATTTTGTAACATTTTGTGATTTTTTTGATAGTCTCCAGTAAAGATTTATGATACATGTATAAGGTGTACTCAATGTGTCCGAGCTTACCCTACAAATGTATTAGAAATGATACCTTGGGATGTGTGTAAAGTGAAAAAAATTGTTTCTACCTCGAGAACAAAAGTTTGCATTGGTTGTAAGAGATGTGAATATGCCTGTCCAACATATATCTTAAGTGTTTTGGTTTATTTATGGCATGAAACAACTCAAAGCATAGATCTAGCTTAGTGATACGTTCCAAAAAACTCTACTTAAATATATTTGCTTGATTTTTTTTTAATTTACCAACAAAAACTCGCACTCAAAATAATAAGAATATAGATATTTGAGCAATTAATTTAAGCATTTGTTTTTTGGTCCAAGCATATCTTGTTTTTATCACAAAATTATTTCCCTTTGTTAACTAAAATTGTAGTTTTGCTAATAGTCATGGGCTCTTTAATTTTCTTTTTCCCACATAGAATAAATAAGGTAATTTGGTGGTTTACTATATATATATATATATAATAGAACTCCTTCTAACAACCTATGCATTCAGATATCATTTTAAATTGGACGATCTATTAATCCAACCAACAGAAGATTATAAATGGATTAATATTTTTTTAAATTTTTACTGAAGATTGGGAATAGATGGAATTTTTATGGGACCCATTTTGTATATTTATCCCCACTTTAGCTACTTTACGGCTCGACCAATTACTAAAGATTCTAGTCTATTCCATTTCCTAATGTTTGTAATGTATAGCGATCAAGACATTTTACTCTTTTTTAATCATATGGAAATTATAATTAATTCCATTTTATCTACTTCTATCTATATAGGATGGAAATAAACATTTGTATATAGCTACAAAATTTAATTTGTACATTGTAGAAGGTTCTATTTTTTTTATTAATAGGAGTTCTAGGTGTTGGTTTATATGGTTCTAAGGAATTGACATTAAATTTTGAAATATCAGCTAATAAATATTATCCCTTAGTATTAGAAATACTTTTCTATATTGGAGAGCACAGTACAATGAAGAGTTATATGATGAATTTGGAAAGGATGAATCACTCTTGAAAAGGAATCTATTAATTCTCTCCTAATTGGTTGGACTGTAGGTGTGATGATTTACTTCATGGGATAGGTTTTTAGTTCAAGTCTAAGATGGCCTAGTTGTGCCAAGGAAAAGAATAGAAGAAGTATTTGACTCTTTCATACATGCCTCCATTTGGCTTGGGAGGATATAGCTCAGTTGGTAAAGTACTGTTCTTGTAATTGGGTCGTTTTGATTATGGATTAGATGTCTAATTATCCAGGCAATAATGATAGTATCTTGTACTTGAATCGAAGGCTTACTTTTTTAAGTAATGGGGAATATGACTAAAGCATGCCATTGAAAGACTCTATTGAGACAAAGATGAACTATCAATAATGTAAAGAAGGTAGGATGAGTAGATAGCCAGATCTAGTATGGATAATACATGGATGGTAATTGGAGTCGACAACTTTTATAGGGTTCCTTCATATGGGATCCTTGAGAAAAACAATCAAGTTGGCCTTTACGAATAGTTTGATGCACGATCTCCCTTTAATAATTTTAGAGAAATGTGGCAAAAGGAAGGAAAATCCATGGATCGATCCCATCGTCTCCCCCTCATAGGAACTACGAGATTACCCTAAGGATGCCTTCGACATCAAGGGTCGTAGACCAACCATGGAACCCTGTTCAATAAGTGGAATGCATTAACTGTCTACTTTTTGGTTGGGTAGTAAGGGTTGGAGAAGGACAATCACTCATTTTTAAAACCAACATTCTTAAGATCAAAGAGTTAGGAAAATGCTGACTATCGAGAATAGTTCCTACCCTCTGGTTACTTTGGATGTTTTTGGTCAAGGCTTTGTTGCTTCTAGGAGACAGTTCAAGTAGGTGTTTCCCAATCTTTTTCTCTGAGATATTATCTTTCCTAATATGGAGGAGAATACTTCTCATCACAGAGTCGTGACTTCTGATTAGGAGGATAGTATAGCCATCCAATAAGAGAGAGATTATTCTAAGAAGACTGATGATGATATAACGGCAGATATGGGCCCATCGTATGTGACACGTAGGAGTTAGAGCATATAGTTAGTTGTTTTATGTTTATGTTTTTCCTTATATTTTTGTAGTATGTTGAGATTTCAACAAATTGAATTTATGTAATAGGTTTTACGTTCAATTCAATAAATAATGCAACAATTCTATTTGGAGATTTTGCAAAGCAAAAGTAATTCTATTGAGGTATATTTAAATGTATTCTTTCTAGATTATCTCTAAGTGTTGTATTACATGCTATATGTTTAATTTATTAATTATTTATTAAACTATGCATGTCTTTCTATAAGTAATATGAGATGATAGCAATGTTGTTATGGTTGTGAACTATTAAAGTGGATTAAACATTTTTTTTCAAAAATAAATTATGTTTTATTTCTTAATCAAGATTAAAACCAAGTTTGTAAATGAAAAAACATATTGATGAAGTATTTTTTTTAATAAATAAACAAGAGATTTAGATTTATGATTTATACTATCTGATTCTGATTTATAATAGTGCTCTTAAATCTTTTGATTTATATCATATGTATAGCTAGAGTGAACTCTATTTCAAAGATTTTTATAAAAAATATTATTGTAGATATATTGATAGCATATTTTTCGTAATAGTTTTAAAATCTAAAATTTAGTTTTAGATACTTATATTATAAATTCAACTTTAAAATCTTGAATGAAAGTCTAACTTATATGCCCAATGTTAGGCATTAATAAGATAGTTTATTAATTATATAGAAATATCATTGTCTTAGGATATTTTCTTATTAAAAATAAAGAATCAATAATCGTAATTCATATCTTTAATAACCTACATAATTTTGAACAAGCATAATTAACTAAGTAATCATTGCATAAATTCTTCAATTGCTTAAATGTTTGTTGAATATATCTTTTTTTATGTAAGTAGTTTAGATACTCAATTTAAACAATCGTGACATTATGTTTAGGTTTTTAATTTTTCTTTTAAGATTTTTTTAAATAATTTAAAAATCACATGATTTCTCTTTAAATTAATCTTAAAAATATACTTATCATTTTTTATAAGTGATTTGTGTACTTGTGAGTTATTTCATAAATCATACAAAATTTGTATGCAACAAATTTTGTACATCAAGTTTTGGCACTTTTGCCGGGGATGAATATGGTTTTTAAATCGTTATTATCAAAGTCTTAAAAACATTTATGTTGTAATATTGTGATTTTTATTTAAAATTTTAAAATATCTAAGTTATTAAATCATTTTTGATATTTAAAAAAAATTAAAATTTCTCTTATTTATAAATTTTTTTTCTTTAAAATAAAAGAAATTAATTTTATTTTATTTTCTTTTAACAATTCTTTATTGTTTATTTTAAATTTTATTTTATTAATTCTTTTATTATTTTATTTCTTTTAAATTTTTGTTTAACATTTTTGTAATAAATTGTTTCATATGTAATATATTCTACTAACATGTGTATAGATCCATTATTCTATTATTTTTTTGCTATGTTCTTATCATTTTTGTGTAAAGACATTTATTGTTTGATAATTTTTTAAATTTATTTTATCTTTTTATTTTTAACTTGACACATAAAATTATATTTTGTTTTTCTAGTAAATACAAGGTAAGATGTTCTTAAGGTACCCTCTCACACCTTTGAATAATAATATAAATAGACTATCTAGACTATTAATAATTCTAGGCTTTAAAAATCCTTTTATTGAATAACTTTCTAAACCTCACCTTGGCCATTTAATAAACATGGGAGAAAACCCACCACGAAGAGAGACCACAATGAACAAGTTTGCAAGGCCAATAATTGGTAGTGCAACTACTTCTATCCACCTAGGTGAGGCTATTAGGAATTATAAATTATGAAATATTATGGACTACCTAATAATAACTCATCGTCTCTCATTAGGGACTTTTATTCTATTGTCTAGATGTTCTCCCTCAGTGTACTCATTGAGGATCAAATCAGAATAAGATTTTTCCCTTAAACCATTTAAGATAAGGCCACGGCATGGTTAATGTTACTTTCTCTAGGTTCCTTAATGACTTGGGAGGAAGTCTGCAACAAATTTATGAAAAAAAATCTATTGCTACCATAAAGCATTAGAGCTAAGAGGTAATATTGTCACTTTCTCTTAGATGGATAGAGAACCTTTCCATGAATCATAGGGTAGGTTGAAACTTTTTCTCACTCTGTTCCCCCATCATAACTACCTACTACAGCTTCAAAATAAATTTTTCTATGATGGATTGATACAATAGTGTTAGTCTTTCATTGATAACATTGCTGGTGGAGCGATGAGAGGAAAATTATCCTTAGAGACTTACAATCTCTTTGAGATATTAGGTGCTACTTTCCAACAAAAAAGCTCTAGAGTGAGGAGAGTATAAGTCCATGAAGTTGACTCTCGTATTGAAGTTTAAATGCAAATTGCTAAGCTGACCAAGCAAGTTTCACTTCTAACTATACATGCCATAAAAAATAAAGAACAATGTGGTGTTTGTAGTAATTTGGGACATGGTACTGATACCTGTTAATGACTCTATGAAAGTAGAGTCATTAGCGCACATTTTTTTACTTAATATTTACTTATTTATTAAATAAATAGTATTTTTGAGGCTAAAATTATTAACATATAAATTGTTTAGTGAAAAGGGGGAAAATATATTTTTTGGGATTTTTTTGGATTTTTAAAGCACGACTAATCAAGAGCTACCACGTGGCCTACAATGCAAGCACAAGATCTGTCTGGTCAAGTTATGTTTATGCCACGCAAGTAGGGACAACGAATCACGTTATGATGCGTGTGAGGAGGATGAATCAAGTGCCACGTCTGGGTTCGGAGATCGATCAAATTGCCGTACCATGTGTCTTCACACCATTGCTCCCTACGTTCCACCCGTGTGCCACGCCATCTGTTTATGTGAATCACATTGCTTTTCCTATCGTTGACTCAATGAGCATTGACTCTGACCGGTCTCTTCTACCACACATCGCACTCTGATTTGCTCAGTGAATTCCGTTAGCTACGCGTTGCACTGGGATTGGTTAGAGTTGTAAGTTTCGCTTGTTTCGATCTCAACCTTTGATTGGAAGTTGATCTGATGGTTCAGATGACACTTGAGCTAAAGGGAGAAAAATTCAAGAGGGATTACAATTTTGGTGGAGATTCAAGAGAAAATTAGTACTAAAATTCAAGAGATTGATTCCATTTCTTCTTATAATCTTTTTTTTTATCAATTTTTATGTCTTTCTTTATGAAAAATATGAGCTTTATGAACATAATTATGTGTAATTAATTAATTAATTAATTTAGGGATCTTTATGAACCCAATTTTCACCATGTAATGATTTAATATTTTTCCTAAATTATAATTATAATTTAATTATATTATCTAATCTGATTTTTATGCTTTTAATTATTTGGCCAACAATTTATCTATAGAGTCAATTTAATAGATTTGAGAGAATTTTTTAATTATTTGTCTTGATTAAATAACATGCATAATTTTTACGCAGAGATGTATGATTCTTATATATGTGATCCATAATTGATGAACTTAATAAGTAGTATGAAATTTAATTGACATGATAGTATGATTAAATTAATTACTATATGGTGTTTAATTTACTTGAGAGAATGGAATACATACTAGGTTAGATTCAATTGATCATGTAATTAATTGATTATTATATTAGGGGATTTTAATGATTCATATGTGTAGAAATTTGGGGGATTAAGTATTCCTAGATGTATTCTCATATATCTTCTTAGTTACCAAATATGATTTAATTAATTATTGCTATTTACTTTTACTTATTTTAATTTTGTTTCCTTAAATTATAAAAACATAAAAAATTGATTTTAAAAATTAGTTTATAATAAAATAATCTCTGTGAGAATGATATTTTCTTATCATTATATTATTTGTTATGATACATATACTTATATATTCATTACACACACAATTTGTGTGGCGATCACCTGTCCATATCAATCAGAAGTTACAACTCGACCTAAGTAGGTCAATGCACTAGGGTGATAAAAACCAAGACGTAGGTTTGATCCCAATGCTAATACATTTAATCCTGGAGGAGGAATCATCTGAATTTTTCCAAGAGGCATAATAACCTTCCATTTTCCTAAAGCTCAAATCCATCAAGCAAGTAAGTCCACCAAAAACTTCAAAGGAATCCTCCCAAAAATCCAAATCTAGATGAAAAATTGAATCATTCAATCAAGTGAGCAGAGACAATTAGTCAAGGACTAGTCAAAGGTTGGATTGTGTAGAAATTTCCATTAAGAAAATGGAAATACAGACGGAGTAGTTAATCGAGCACTTATAGAAGCAAGGTAAGGAATAACTACAAAGTCATAAAACAAAAGAACTAAATAATGAAGGGATATTGAGTTTACAAAAAATGAAATCCCTCAAGGCAACGTCTCACTAAAGATGATAAAAATATTCCTAGATTAGAGGTAACCCATTACAATTTATCACTTTAATTTTTTTGTATTTATTTATTTTGTGTGATTTTTAATTTATATGTGGTTAATATAGATTTTTATTCTTTAAAAAAAGGGGGGAAAACAAGAAATAAGTGAGAAACATAATAAGGCATGCCACATCATGAAACATTTGTGCATCGTGGCATGAACTTTTAAAATTGCAACGGGAAAAATTCAGAATGATTCGCATCGTGGCCCACATGTAAATTTTTGCCTATAACCCTTTTTCCTATGTGAGAAACCCAATGTATCCTAACATGCACCTCACTTTCACCCATCCATCATCCAATGTATCCATAAAATATTCAAAAAAAGGTTATCTCCAATCACCATCATTTAATATATCTTTAGAAATTGATTGTTTGTTCATCTAGAAATAATTGAACAAGCAATTAGTTATATATGGGAATTATGGAGCCAAACTGGCCATTAGTCCCTCTAACCCACTTAAAATAATGAAGATGGATTTTTGGGTCTTCTTGGAATGCCTCCTAAAGCCACAGTTTTTCGAGAAAATTATAATCAATAAGGACTCCTTATAGCATCTAATAAGTGTTGGAGCACATTAGCACCTGTTTGTAGCCTAACATGCACCTCATATGTTTCCTTGTCTAGACTGCTACCTAACAGGTTGCTAAGTTCTTACTGACACCTTCCAGTATAGATTGTTGCCTTACAGACCCATAATATCTACTGCTACCAACACACAAGATGCATAATCTACACTTCAAAATTTTAGTCAAAATTTGTCAAGAATGTCACCTACAAGGTCACACCGATATGAAAGTGTGCCACTAGATAGGTTGTATCATCCCACATTATAGACCATGAAGACCAATCATTGATCACCCCAAATATGGTCATCCAACCTTGTAGTCCAATCCTCATTGTTCACCATAAACCTTGAAAGATGCATCTCCAATTTCTCCAATAGGCATATTGAGTTATCCATTGGGCTAGAGATGTGTCACGTGAATCTGTTCAACTATAAGCTTCCCTAATACATGATGTCTTGAAAGAATGACTCTTTTCTTATTCAAGAAAGAAATAAGAGTTTTATAGACCTTAGAGGACCTACAGAAAGGTAATAATGGAGCGTATATATGCTAAAGATGGTACAAAAAAAACCATCCACAAACTATAAATAAATTCTTCTAAGTAAAAAAATGAAAAAGAAACATTTGCTTGGGCAACTTGATAGATGAAAACATACCAAGCATAGGATTGTTAGAAGAGTAGGCTCTGCAAGAAACATATGGTAAATTGGTCATGAACAGATTTGATGAAGAATTTCAAGTCAACCTCTTGTGGTTCTCCTTATTCATTTCTCATGTTGTGAACTTGTAAAATAAAATGAGATAACTCACGCACTCCCTCACGTATTTTCTCTCAAATAAGATTGTAATCACTCTCTAATTTTACACTAATTTTACTCTTTTTTTACCACTCAAAGTTCATGCCAACCTCATTTGTATTCTTAACAAAATCAAAGAATCCAACTAATCTTAAGAAGTAATCATTTTATTGGTGGCAATCTCAAAATTTAGAATTCTAAAAACTTAACGGAAAAATATAACAAAAAAAAGAGTCTAAAGAAAGAAAGTCGAAGGTGGACTCTAAAGAAAGGTTATTGACCAAAGTGGACTCTAAAGAAAGGCTATTGACCAAAGAGGATTCTAAAGAAAAACTCTTGACAAAAGATAGTAAAGAAAGACTCTTAATCAACTATAATTTCCCCTTTTAAATTAGTCTTCGGAAGCAAGAACAAAATAAAGGAAAATTTTCAACAAGAATAAGAAAACTTAGCAAGAAAACAAGAATTAAATTCTTATACAATCTATTACTTTGTTATCCTTTTCTTCTTCTTTTCCTTTTTTTTCTCTTTTTTTTTTTTCATTTTTTTGATTGTTGCTTCTGCTACTATGAATAGAAAACTCACAAAAAAATCGCAACCCTATTGAACGTGAATCGAAAACAACATAAGAAAGTGCGAAAAATTTCAACCCATCTATAATTGGTCTGAACGATGGAATTTGGGGTAAAAAATGGCATGAAATGTAAAAAAATATTTGTTTTGAGTTATAGGAATTGAAGCAAGCTTTGATTTGATATATTATAATCGTCATTCTGATACCCTTGCAATGAGGATTTATAATTTTTTTTGAAACTGTGAACATCAGCCCTCTTCTTTTTTTTTCTTTTTTTAAAGACAAAGATAAATTGAACACAAAAATAAAGAAAAAGATACAAAGAATTCAAAGGAAACTATGAAACGAAATCCAAAGACGAAAACAACAACAACAAAATTGAAAGAAAACAATAGACTCAAAAGGACGAAGTTTTTTTTTGTGATTTGTGACTCAAGAATGCAGAAAAAAATGAAGAACATAGAAAATAATCAAAGGATATTTTTTTAAATCTCGAATTCAAAACAAAGATAGATAATCTATTTTCAGCAAATGAATTGGACCCTCTGGGTGAATAACCTTAGGAACCCACGAACTCAAAGGAATTGGAACAATAATTGCTAAGAACGTGTTGAAGATGATCAAATTAGAACCCTAAGGAAATTTTTTTCTTAAAACCCCAATCTTGAGATGCCACAAAGGATGATCACTATCTTTGATAAGTCGAATTCAAGCATTCAATAAAAAACACAAGAAGGCAAAGCAAAATTTTTCTGAAATATACTTTTTATTAATGATATGTATTGGTTCTTCCAAATTACATAACTATTCTTTTATAATAAAGAAACCCTAATAGAAAATTCTTAGATAACATGGTCTTTGTTTAGTGGTGGATTGGGCCTAATCCAAATTTAAAATATAAAAGACTAAATGACTTAAAATAAAAAGGCCACAATTAACTAAAATAAAAATCACAAAACATAAAAGGCCCACAATTAAATAAAAGACTAAAAGACTTAAAATAAAAAGTTTACAATTAACTAAAATAAAAATTACTAAGTATAAAAAGCCCATAATTAACTAAAACAAAAAAAATTGTTTCCTAATTTATTCCTTGCATCCAATTTGATATTCCAAATCTATCCATTGTGTAGGATCTTGAGGATATTTGTAGAATATTTGTGAACATCAACTTGGTCAGCAACTCAATCTCTATTACCTAGTCAAGAGTGATGCATCAAGGATAACTCTACAAAGTAGAGTTATTTAGCCAATAATCAACCACTTATTTGTGCTAAAATATCACTAATTGACTTAATGAGTAGTATAAAATCTAAATGAGTAGTATTTTTGAGAGAGGAATGTATTATTGGTTAGATTCCATTGATCATAAAATTGATTGATGATTAGATTGAGGGAATTTTAATGATTAACATATTAGGAAATTGAGGGATAAAAGATTCATAGATTGTTTTTCTAATATATTTTGGTAGTTGTTTAGTTTTGTGATTTAAAATTAGTTGTCATTTATTTTTTCATTTTTTATAATTTTTTATCGACCAAATAGTAATCTTAATAATTATATTAATACTCTGTTATAAGTTACACAACTCCCTGTAAGATCGATATTTATAATTAGCTATATTATATTACTTGTACGACCTGTGCACTTGCAGATTGCCTCATATTTATCAAGTTTTTGGCACATTTGTTGGAAGTTTAGTACTTGTAAAAAATATCAATAATTGCTATTATTATAATACTAGCTTAGACCTTTTAATTTGTTTTAGTGTTTCTATTATATGCTCAAGTTTCTTGGTGAAAATCTTGTTCTTTTTGATCCAAAAATAGAGATAACTTTACTTTGCTAAAGAAGAAAATAGTTAGCACAAGATGAATCAGGGATTATCCCCGAACAATGGGATCAACAAGCTATTATAGTCCCTAAGCATTTTTTTTGCAGTCCTATAAGTAGATGGAGCTCAATCATCTATCAATAGACCAGACATTATAGCTAATAACTTCAAACTTGAGCCAAGAGTCATTCAAATGGTACAAGCAAATAATTTTGGAGAGTTAGTCAACAATGATCCCAATCTTCACCTGGCTTGATTCTTGGAATTATGCGACACCTTCAAAATGAATGGTGTATCACATGGGATCAATTGGCTAAAAAATTCTTGGAAAAATAGTTCCCATCTTCATAGACAACTAAGCTCAGAAATGACATTACATCTTTTTCCGTAATTTGAAGAGGAATCACTTTATAAAGCTTGGGAACACTATAAAGAGTTATTAAGAAGATGCCTATACCATGGTTTTCCTAATTGAATGAAAGTGCAAACATTTTATAATGGATTAATAGGGCAGCCAATGACCATAATTGATGCTACAAATGGAGGAGCTTTAATGAGTAAAACTAAAGAGGATGCTTTTTCATTACTCGATGAAATGGCTGGAGTAGTACATGTAGACAAAAATACAACATTGCTAGTTCAAACAAATGCTATACTGTTAGGTTTACTTTAGAAGTTAGATGGTGGTAATGTGGAGGTAAATATGGTACAAAGCCTATTTATGGTATGTGCTTATTGCAATGGATCTTATTCCACTAAGGCATATGTGAATCTTCCTAAAGTAGTAAACTACATCAATAATCAAAACCACCAAGGAAACCCATTCTCAAACACATATAACACAGGATGGAGAAACCACCCAAATTTCTCATGGAATAATAAAAAAATCTAGGTGGTACTCAATTCAATTGTCAACCCTTCCCACTAGTAGGTTTTCAATGACCATAAAAACCACAAGCCTATGAGAAGAACAACACAAGTGATTTAATGGGAATGATGAAAGACTTAATCCATTCAGTAAATACAAAAGTGGATTGCATAGAGTTCACTCATATGGCTTCTATCTATAACTTGGAGATCCAAATGGCATAATTGGTTCAAAACATAAGTCAAAGGCCTTAAGGTAATCATCCAGAAATACAGAAGTTAATCTAAAAAGAGAAGGTAAGGAGAATTAAAAAGCAATAGCCTTGAGGAGTGGTAGAAGGAGGAAGCTAAAAAGAACGAAAAAGGAAAAAAAAATGGACAAATGGAGTAATGAAAAAGAAGTGACTCACCCAAAGAAGTGCAACCTCTACAAACTCACTATTCTTTTCCCTCAAAGACTCTAGAAGCAAAAAATAGACAACTAGTTTTCAAATTTTCTGGATGTCTTCAAGAAGCTACACACACACACACACATATCATTTGCACAGGTACTTGAATAGATGCCTTCATATTCCAAATTCATGAAGCAAGTCTTATCTAAGAAAATGAGGCTTGGAATTGAAGGTTATGTGCCATCTTTGAGAGAAAAGTACCACAAAAGCTTAAAAATCTGGGTAGCTTTGACATCCCTTGAACAATTGGGACTATAAATTTTGGCAAGGCATTATGTGACTTAGGTGAAAGCATTAACCTTATGCCAATATCAATTTTCAAGAGATTGGGGTTAGTAAAGCCAAACCCACTTCAGTAATCGGACACGTGGTAGCGTGAATTTAAAAAAAATGAGCAACGACGCGCATGATTCCAGTTTGCATTTTCGATACATTTTTGTCCCCCACTCGTAATTTTAAATTAATTTCTCCATCATTAGTTGTCTCCCGCGTGTATAAAAAATATATTTTTAAATGTATTTTTTTAGAAATTTAATGTTACAAATAGGAGATAAGATGATAGAGTTAAAGAGTTTTTTTTTAGTTTTAGTTTTAGAGAGTTTTAAAAGTTTTGGAGTTTTGGGTAGAGTTTAGTTTTTTTGTGTTGCTCGGTTTTGGACGGCAGAACACGCAGAAGCCATTTTTTGGCTTTTGTTGTGTTCTGCGTGTGCCAAATATTTGTTTTAATTGATGTTTTAATTTTCCTTCTTCTTCATCTTATTTTTCTGTATCTATTATAATTTTTATTTTAATTTTATGAAGTAATTTAATTTTTCTAGGGTTCCATTTGATCTTAATTTATGAAGCTTTTATTTTAATTATTTTTGATAGATTTATAAGACGTTTGATTTGTTTGTTCTATTTTGTGCTTAATGTTTTTGATTATTTACGAATCTTATCAAAACGATCTGTGGCACATAAATAAACTTGGAAGAGGCATGTGTGTGTATATTGCTCGTAAATAGAATGACATGTATGATGAAGGATAGGAATATACCCTAATTGTATGTGTGGCCATTTGAAAACTTAAAACGTAATGAATTTCGGTGAATTTAATTCTCATAGGAATATAGTGAATTAATTTAACGAGGTGTGTTTGTACGGAGCTCGGAAGAGATGTATGAATAAAATTAGAAGTTTTCGGTTGACAAATTAAATGTACTAAAAAAATATAAATCAAAAGAAAATAATATGATTTGAGTTGATTAATTTGGTGAAAAATTGCAATCCTAGATTTCTTTTATTTTGTTTTGAAACTATTTTCTTAAATTTATTACAATCAACGAGCATTTTGAATAAAATCAGAAAGAGATAATTTTAGTACTCAACAAACTATAGTAACAAATCTCCGTGGGAACGATAACTTACTTATCAAATTTTATTACTTGTGACCGTGTATACTTGCACGTTTTTATGTGTTGTAAAACATCTCCTTTCTTTATCAATTTTATTGTCTTTATTTATGAAAAATCTAAGCTTTAAGAACATAATTATGTCTAGCTAATTTATTAATCTAGGGGTCTTATGAACCCAATTTTCTACATGCAATGATCTAATATTTTACTCTATTGTTATTTTAATTAAATTATATTATTTAATATGATTTTTATGCTATTAATTGTTTGGAAAACAAATGATTTATAGAGTTAATTAAATAGATTTTAGAGAATTTTTTAATTATTTTCTTGATTAATGAACATGCATAGTTTCATGCGAGAGATGTATGGTTCTCATGTATCTGATCTATAGTTGATGAACTTAATGAGTAGTATGCAATCTAATTGAAAAGAGAGTGTAATTTGGTTAACTATTATATGGTGTACTTGAGAGAGGAATGCATGCTAAGTTAGATTCAATTGATCTTATAATTGATTTATGACTATATTGGGGGGAATTTTAGCGATTCATATGTTAGGAAATTGGGGGATTAAAGATTCTTAGATCATTTTCTCATATATCTTCATATTTTTTGAGTTTTACAATTTAAAATTAGTTTTCATTTTTTTAGTTTTTAGAATTTTCAATTGTCCAAATAGTTATCATAATAATTATATTAGTACTCCGTTATATGTTACACAACTCCCTGTGGGATCAATATCTATACTTACATTCATTATATTACTTGTATGACCCATATACTTGCAAATTGCATTGTGTTGATCAGCTATGTATGAGTAGGAAGATACCAGGTGCGAGTTTGAGAAAACAAAACATGATATGAGCATTAAATCTGACCAACTAACAAAGAGCACCTAGATTGGTAAATACTTTTACCAAATTTTGAACAATCTAGTCACACTACCAGGTATATCTGCTCATACTTAGATAGATGATGAAGTGTCTAAGGAAAGTGAAGATGAAGAAGAGGTAGGATACATATCCAACAATAATCCTATGAATGTTTAAATTTTGCAATAGGTTCGAGCTAAGTATTTTTTAAAGCACGACCTCCTTTTATAAACTTGACCTTCTTATTTTGTAATGGGTATGCACTCTTTTTTTTTTGTAACCATAACGTTATTGTAACTAAACTCTTTATTATACTTTTAATTTATGACTTTGAATTGTGCACTTAATTTATGCATGCATTTATATACATACGAATACATATACATATTAGTTAGTGTTTATTTATGGCACACATTTGTTTATGTTGACTTGTTTATTGTATTTTGGACATTTGTCCATTTGGTCATCCCAATGTTTGCCTTATATAAGGCAATGTGCTTACTTCTTAAAGCATAAAGGAGAGCCTTAGTTGCTTTAAAGGTTTTTAGCACCAACCTTATATTTTTCCTCAAGGGTCACATGTACTAATCTGAAAAATAAAAATTTAGCATGTGCCTTAAAGTAAGAGAATGCCAAGCTTGTTACTTAGTTTTCCAAGTTAAGGACCAAGCTAGAACTTAACAAGGAGAAGGCTTTTCTTTGTGATTAGGTCAAGTATAAGGTCAAGATTTATAAAGATGAATTGTTCCTAATGCAAGCACACAAAAGGAAAATAATGTTGAAAATGGTCGCATTGGTAGATGGTGAGACATATTGGGCCAGCTTTTAGATGAAGTGAGGTGAGGATGTATTCCTCAAAGTTATAATTTTTTTCAAGGAATTGGAGAGCTTGGGAATAATTTTAGCTTATCCTCATTCCAAATGGATTAGGAGATGTGAAAATAAGTGGGCAAGATCCAGGTCGAGGTTTTCCCTTAAGTTAAGTAAGAGATCGAGGATTGTGATCTTAGTCATATGGCCTAACGTCTGAAGGGTTTTTAACAAATAAACCATGGCCTTAAGATTATTCTTTCTTTTATTTTAATAAATCACTTGTGAAACTTATAAGCTTAATCTGTGAATAAATTTTGGTTGTTTAAATTGATTACTCTAAACTTATTTGATCACTATGCCCAAGCATTCTACTTGGTCCCTGATTGAGGTGATCAACTCATATCTTAAACCTTAGAATATTTTGGTTGTTGAAGCTGGTGATATGAGCTTACTAGGACTAAGCTTTTACCAACATTTTCTATTTGGTTTCTGATTGGGGTGATCTATTTGTGTCTTAATCATTTTTATGCTAGAGATTTCTCTCAGGATCTTGATCGAGGTGATTAGCTCAAGGCTTAAATTTTTTTGTACAAGAGTATTCCACCTGGTTACTAACTGAGATGATACACCCTTGGCTTAATCATTTTTATGACAAATCAATCTAGTTCCTAACTGAAGTGATCAACTAGTGGCTTAATCATATTTATGCTATAGCTTTCTACCTGGTTACTGGACGAGGTTATCAACTTAAGGATTAATTATCTTCATGCCAGAGTATTCAATCTAGTTCTTGACCGAGGTGATCAACTCATGGCCTAATCATTTTTGGGATAAAGTCTTCTACCTGGTTCCTTACCAAGGTTATCAGCTCATGGCATAATCATATTTATGCCAGAGTGTTTGATGAGGGAAAACCAACATCACCGATTCTTGCCAATACTTTGGTTTTATATTTATAAAACTTTCGCAAGTGCACAAATCATTTCAAAGAAAATGATAAGTATACTCCCAAGGTCGATCTAAGAAAGGAATGTATGTGGTTTTTAATTTATTATTCAAACTTTTAAAAACGAAATTAAATCCTAAACATCCTGTCACGATAGTTTGGTTTTTGTGTTTCTAATCTAATAACATAAAAATAAACATAGATACAGATTCAATAAATATAATCTAATAACATAAAAATAAACAGATACATATTCAATAAATATAATCTAATAACATAAAAAATAAACATAGATACAGATTAAATAAATATTTATGCAAATTTTATCATTTATAATAGTGGAGTATTTATGGATATAATAACTAAATTAATTATGCTTGCTCATATTATCTAGGTTATTAAAGATATAAATTGATATTTTATTGATTCTCTCTTTTTTATATGAATACCACCTTTGGTGGGGTTAGATATTCTTTGTTAACTAAACAAATCAATTAACACCTATGGGTGGGGTTGATAACTAATTTGGTTAATTAAATTAATTCCTTTTTCTAAGAGATTGAAAATGAACCATTTAAATGCCAACTTTGGTGGGGTTAGACAGTTTAAACTTTATTCAAGATGTCCAAATTAAACATAAGAATTTAATTATCCGAGTACTAACTTTCAAGTTTTAAAACCACTACTGAAAACATGTTGTCAATACATTTTCACATAATAATTCTTATAAAAACTTTTGAAATAGAGTTTCACTCTAACTATCGGGCGATTGTACCAACAAATAAAAGAGCACTACTCTAAATTAGACCGGATAACTAAACCTTAAAATCTAATTTTCAGATTTAAGTTTGTAATGAAAAATAATATATTTCTCTCTAACATTCTTAATATAAAATCTTGAATAAAAATAAAATTAATTCATTTTAGATATTTTCACCTATTTAATATTTCGCAAGCATAACAACGTTATTATTATATCATGTTTACAAACAGCCAGTAGAGTTAAATTTAATCACAGATAAATTAAATATAACATGTAAGAATAAAGCATAAAAAATAACTGCAAAGAAAATAAAATACTTACAGAACTTCAATGCTATTCCCGTAGCTGGAAAACCTCCAAGCGGAAATTGCACTCCCATTTATTGAATCAAAAAGCTAATAAATTACAAAAAACATAACTAGTTCTTCTCAAAAAGAGAAGAACTCTAAAACTAAGAGAATTTAACTAATAACTAAGAAAGAAAAGCTTAAAAACTAAGAAAAGCTTAAAAACTAAGAAATGAGAGAAATAAAGAGAAGAGAAGAATGGTTTTGAGGTGTGTTTAGAAGTGAAGAGAAGGGGGTATTTATAGGTGAGGATGGAGAGAAAAAGTGAATGAAAAAATGTTAAAAAATTGTGAAAATGAGGAGTGCAATTGGTGAGGTCATTGATGACGTTCGTATGACGTCATGGGGGCGGCTGCACGCAAAAATGGGGCGAAATGGAAGCGGTACGCACGGAGGGTAGCTAGGGCTTGCACAGGCGTGCGCGGGAGTAGGGGAGACATGCGCGGGGGCCCACTGAACTGGGACTAGGCGCTCACAGTCTGGGCGTGCTGCGCGCTGGGGCGTGCGGGGCTGGGCAGCGCGATTTTCGTTTTTTGACCTTGTTGACTCATTTTGTCCAATTTTTCCATATTTGTTGACCTTTCCCCATTTATTTATTAATATATTTGTGATGTATTGCTTCCAGTAGGCTTCTTTAAGTCTTTAAGTTACGTTTTTAATCGAAAATACCTGAAAAACAATAAAAATACCCGTGATTCCGAAAAAGACAAATTTATATAAATATATGATAAAACATATAAATATATATATTTTTAATCAATTAATGTGCATAAAATCATGGTAATTTTAGTGGTTTTTGAGCACTCATCAGTGTTCTACCTAGTTTATGACCGAGGTGTTTATCATATGGCTTAAACATCTTTATGGTAGATTGTTCTTGCTGATTTTATATTGAGATGATCAACTTGTGGCTTACTCATTGGTTAGACTTCTACATCTATTATAAAAGCCTTTTAATATAAGAATAAGTATTTAAAACTATAATTTTTTAAGTGTTGAGCATTACAACTTATACCCTAATTTATACCTTGGATATTTTTTAGTATGTATGCTTTGCTTTATGTCATCTCTTTTACTTGGTATGAGCCCTCCCAGTTTGTACCTAGTTTTTTTTTATCTTATACTCTTTCATATTAGGAAAGAATCTTCTAAGAACCCATTCGTCTATAAAGAATGACTTTTATTGTAATAATCTGCCACATTTCTCTTTTGTTCCACTATTCTTCTTAAGGCTTCCTCCCTTTTTCTTCTGCTAGTACAAAATCTACTACTCTTTTTGAATATTTTTTGTGTTTGGTTAAGATTGACCTCATATTGGGCAATCTTACATCTGTAGGGATTATAGCTTCTATCCCATATACCAAAGAGAATGGTGTCTCATTAGTAGTACCTCGAGGAGTTGTCTTGATGGCCCACAGAGCGCTAGGATGCTCAACCATCCATTTCCCTTTGGCTATCTTCAACCTTTGTTTTAGAAATTTTAATACCAATTTATGTGAAGATTCTATTTAACCATTTTCTTATAGATAGTATGGAGTTCAATGATATAGTTTGATGTTGTATTTGGAGGTAAACCCTTTGATTTTGTGGCCTATAAATTATTTTTTTGTTATCAATGACAAGTTCCCTAGAAAAATTAAAGAAACATATTATGTTCTTCCATATGAATTAGATTACCACCTCTTCCTTCATTCTTCCAACAGGCTCAACCTCAATCCACTTTGTGAAATAATTTGTGGAAACTAAAAAAAAAACTTCTTTTGACCCATTGCTTTTGGTAAAAGTCCCACTATATCAAGTCCCTATTTGTAAAATCTTTGAAATTTATCACATACTTGGGTGTGCCTTACAAAATATGGTAACATCGTTGGCTAGCAATAAACTTATCTTATGATCCACTGGGATAGCTTTCTATCACCTAAATGAGAACCACACTCTTATTCATGAGCCTCAAAAATGACTTATGTCGGGTACTCTTTGGCTATATATAGGAGTCCAGGTCCTAGAGCTATTTTTTATATGTAGATTTTTACCCTGTATCATGTATTGTCTAGCCTATGACTTGATTTCTTTTACATTATTCTTATCGTCATGTAGTCTCCTATCTTTGAAGAAACCAAGAATGGTGACTTAACAAATGTTTCAAAGGTTTTTCCTACTTCTTCCATACTAGCTTTAGCAAGAACAATTATTTTGATTATCTTGTTGCCATTATCTTTACACATAATAACTAGGGTGGCCAAGGTGTCAACATTTCCATTCTCATTTCTTGGTATCTGCTTGATCTCAAAGTTAGAAAATTTGAGCATTCTTTTTACAATTGTTCTATGTACTTTCACATTTAGTGTCTTTGGCTTCAAATGAGCCCATATAATGATTTATTAGTAACTTTCAATCACTATATAGTATGATACTATATGCTCTAAGCTTAATTGAAGTCACGACTTCAAAGATGGTTACTTCATATTTTGTGATGTTATTGGTTACTTGGAAGTACATGTTTACAGAGTATTCAAAGTTGTTTTCACCATGATACAATATGCGGGCCCCTAACCCTACTCCTTTGAAATCACGAGCACCATCGTTGAACACCTTAATATTTGGGCTTTCTTTACATTCATATTTCACACCTCCACTGTGCCTTCATTATAGACAACTTTAGGTGATTTACTAAATTCAATGATAGAATCTGCCAAGGCTTGGGTTTTTACAAAATATTAGGGCATGAACTTGATATCATATTCTCCTAGATCAACTGTGACTTATGCCAACCTTTATGCAACCTTTGGATTCTTTAACGTGCTTTTCAAAGGATGAGAGGTGAGTACTACTATTGTGTGTGATTCAAAATAGTGATGTAGCTCTCGTGCTACCATTTTTAAGGTGATGGCTAGGTTGTTGAACTTTGTTTCTTTCTACGAGGAGCATGGAACTTAATGTTTAGGAAGTGATAGCAATGTACAATTATAATTTCTCTCTAGAGGTAGGGCTGACCAAGACAGGAGATGAGTCCAAATATTATTTGACTCCATGGAAATATGTATCATAGTCCTCATTCTAGAAAGTCTATGTTTTCTTCCTTAATAACTTGAAAAATGGTAGACATTTGTTGGTGTACATTACTGAAAATCCTCACGAGACTCAAACTCGTCCACTAGGGCAACGTAGGGGTTTAAAAGTTTGTTGCATAGGCTAAATGCAACCGTGTCAATCCATATAAGTGATTTAGGATAGTTTAATTTTTAGTTTTTATTGCTTCTCTTGCTAAGGGACTAGAAAAAAACTGGTTGGGGTTGTGAGGAGTGCTCAAAAAGCACTAAAATTACCATGATTTTATGCACATTAATTGATTAAAAATATATATATTTATATGATTTTATCATATATTTATATAAATCTATCTTTTCAGAATCATAGGTATTTTTATTGTTTTTAAGGTATTTTTGCTTAAAAACGTAACTTAAAGACTCAAAGAGAAATACTTGAGGCAATACATCACAAATATATTCATAAAATAAATGAGGAAAAGTAAACAAATATGAAAAAATTGGATAAAATGGATCAAAAGGGTCAAAAATGTCAAAAAGGGAGAAATTGCGCACGCAGCAGCCTAATCGCGCCGCACGCCCAGTCCACGCTAGCACAACACCCAGTCCACGCGCGCCGCACACCCAGTCTACGCGCGCCTCCTTTCCAGCTGACATCATTACCTACTACGCATTTCCTCCATTTTTAATCATTTTTCACCCACTTTTTCTTCCACTCCTCATCTATAAATACCCTCATTCTATTTATAACAAAATACACCTAAAAACACATCCTCTTCTCTCTCTCTTTCTCTTCATTTCTTAATTTTTACTTTTTCTTAGTTTTAGATTTCTTCTTTTTTGAGTAGAACTAATTATGTTTTTGTAATTTATTTTCTTTTCAATTTAATAAATGAAAGTGCAAATTCCGTTTAGAGGTTTTCCAGCAATAGAAATAACATCAAAGTACTGTAAGGATTTTATTTTTTTTGCAGTTATTTTTTATGTTTTATTCTTATATGTTATATTTAATTTGTCTGTGATTAAATTTAACATTTTTGGCTGTTTGTAAACATTATATAATAACAACGTTGTTATGCTTGCGAAATATTAAATAGGTAAAAATCTCTAAAATGAATTGATTTTGTTTTTATTCAAGATTTTATATTAAGAATGTTAGAGAGAAATATATTATTTTTCATTACAAACTTAAATCTAAAAATTAGATTTTAAGGTTTAGTTATCCGGTCTAATTTTAGTGCTATTTTATTTATTGGTACAATCACCTGGTAGTTAGAGTGAAACTCTATTTCAAAAGTTTTTATAAGAATTATTATCTGAAAATGTATTGAAAACATGTTTTCAGTAGTGGTTTTAAAACTTTAAAGTTAGTACTCGGATAATTAAATTCTTAGGTTTAATTTGGACAACTTGAATAAAGTTTAAACTATCTAACCCCACCAAAGGTGACATTTAAATGGTTCATTATCAATCTCTTAGAAAAATGAATTAATTTAATTAACCAAATTAGTTATCAACCCCACCCATAGGTGTTAATTGATTTGTTTAGTTAACAAAGAATATCTAATCCCACCAAATGTGTTATTCATATAAAAAAGAAAGAATCAATAAATATCAATTTATATATTTAATAAACTAAATAATATTAGCAACCATAATTAACTTAGTTATTATATGCATAAATACTCAACTATTATAAATAATAAAATTTGCATAAATATTTATTGAATCTCTATCTATGTTTATTTTTATGTTATTAGATTAGAAACAACAAAAACCCAAATATCATGACAAGATGTTTAGTATTTAATTTCGTTTTTAAAAGTTTGAATAATAAATTAAAAACCATATATATTCCTTCCTTAGATCGACCTTGGGAGTATACTTATCATTTTCTACGAAATGATTCATATACCTGTGAGTGTTTTATAAATATAAAACCAAAGTATTGGCAGGATTGGCGATGCCGGTTTTGCTCATCAAGTTTTTGAAATTTTTGTGAGATGTTTTTTTAATTCCAAAAATTACTAAATCACACAAAGAAAATAAAACCAAACACAATAAAAATGAAAATGTGAACATAAAAAAGAAAAAAAAGTATTATTTTTTTATGTTTTTTTTTAAATTGTTAAATCTTTTTTTTGAATTAAGCATGGTAACTTTTCACCTATCGGTCAACAGGCGTGCTACACATCATCAATTGATTTGTCCATTTTCCCCTAAAACACCACACAATATTTAACTGTGAATCACATTGCACCACGTGGTGTGCACTCTGCCACTTTGACCAAGACCAGTCTACTAATGCCATACGTGTCATGATGATTTGCCCACTGAATCTCTCATGCCACGAGTCACATTCCTTTTGGTCAACAATGTTAATTTTTCTTTTTTTCATCTCAATCCTTGATCTGAAGCTGATCTGACAATCTAGATTGCACCAAAATGTAATTTAACCTCTAATTGCCCCATAAACCCCAATAAACCAAAAAATATTATTTTTGGAACCAAGAATAGGGAAAAATACAAAAACAAATCTAAAAGGAGATACAATTTTGGTGGAGATTTAAGAGAATATTGGTGTTACAATTTAAGAAATTGATTGCATTTCTTTTTCTTCTCCTTGTTTTTATCAAATTTTATATCTTTTTTTTAATGAAATATGAGCTTTATAAACATAATTATGTCTAACTAATTTATTAATCTATGAGTCTTATGAATATAATCTTATACCTGTTATGATCTAATATTTTACCTAATTATGATTTTAATTTAATTATATTATTTAATTTATTTTTATGTTATTAATTATTTGACCAAGAATTTATCTAAAGAGACAATTAAATATATTTGAGAGAATTATTTAATTATTTTGTCATGATTAAATAACATGCATAGTTTCTAGGCAAAGATGTATTATTTTTATGCATATGATACATAATTTATGAACTTAATGAGTAGTATGAAATTTAATTGACATTAGAGTGTGATTAAGTTAATTACTATATGTTATCTAATTTACTTGAGAGAAGATTACATACTACGTTAGATTTAATTGATCATGTAATTGATTGGTAATTATATTGGGAGATTTTTGTGATTAAGATGTTTAAAAAATTGAAAGATTAAGTATACTTAAATATTTTTTCATTTATCTTCTTAGCTGTAAATTATGAGTTAACTAATTACTTTTAGGTCTTTTAACTTTGCTTTCTCAAAACGCAAAAAAAGAAAACAATTGATCTTTACATATTAGCTTTAAAAATTAGTTTTTAATAATATAAATTTCCTAGAAATGATTTTTTCTTATCATTATATTACTTGTTGTGATATATATACATTCTTATTCATTGCATACAATTCCTATTAATCAAATTTTTGGCACTATTGTTGGATTATAAATAATTGAAATTAATTTTATTTTATTTTAAATATTTTATTTATTTAGTTTTCATAATTTTAATTTTAAGTTATTTATTATTAATTTTAGCATCTCATTTAGTGTTATTCGGATTATATACATTAGAGATTAATTTTTATATCATTTTATTTTTGTTATTTTTCTTTATTTATTTTTTATAATTTTAATTTTATGTTATTTAGTTATTTATTTATTTTTACATCTTCTTTAGTCTATTAGAAATGCAGTTGACTCTATTGTATGAGCAGAGTCCGTATGGTAGAAATGTTTCTTTTAGATCTCAAAATCGAGCATATTTTGAGATCTATAAGAAAATAAAAACTTGTCACCTAAGTGAAAGAAATGGTTAATCCATTAGAAATAAAAAAAAATGACGATCCAAATTTTAACAACTAGATACCTTTAATGGATGATAAGGACTTAGTTATAAATGAATATGGATTACCTATGTTTGAAGGGTTGAATTTAAGTATTAAAAGGCGAAACATTAAAACTAATCAGTTTGAACTAAAGTCGGTTTGTTACAAACAATTAGACAATTCAACAGATTACCAATAGAGGCATTTAGGCTTAGATTGTTCCCTTAGTCTTTATGATATCATGCTTGAGATTGGTTAAAGTCTTTTCAGGTTGATTCTATTACAACTTGGAATAATTTGTAGATAAATTATTAATGAAATATTTTCCACCTACAAAAAATGCCAAGTTTAGTAATGACATAGCCAACGTTTATCCGTTTGGGTTTAAAAATTAAATTTTAACATATTTTTAATTTAAATTTGTTCAAAGACATAATATTTTTTTAAAAAAACTTGATAATAAGTAAAAATAATAATATATTATACATACTTAATATATTTGATTTTGTTTAACTTAATAAATATTAAACTATATAAGTATTTTTATCTTTGTATAAAAAATATAATATTTAATAAAATATAAATTTATAATTTCGAATACCTGAGTTAGATTATCCCATACCTAAAACCGAAACCAAACTTAAAATTTTTGTTAAAAGAATAACAGAACCTAAAAACGAACTAAATTTTATCATATAAAACCAAATTCCTTCAATTATTACTCGTGATTAATCAAATCCACTGAAAATTTTGACATCCCTATCTAAAGTTGTCAAACATATGAGTCTGGTCGACCAGTTTATAATAGGATATAATTTTTAGCTTTAACTTAAACCATTCATTTAATAAAATATCAAGACGTTCGACCTATTAATCTCAACCCAAATACATTTGAAGGCCTAAGGTTCTTGTCGATCAAGTTTACAGGTTCTAGAGAAAACTCTTTATATTCTAATGTTATTCATGCTAAAACTCTTTATATTCTGATTTTTGTCATGGTATCAGAGCAGTGTGTAATTCTTGTTATTCCTCTACCGCTGTAACTTCTGTAATAACTAGAACTGAAGCTGTTGATCTGACAATCTCGGTTGTGACAACTGTTGTTGTTTTGCATGAAGCCCGGTTGCGTGTTCATTTGTTGTAGAAACTGAGAGTGTTTTGGCAATGATGTTGATTGAATTGAATTCTTAATTGAGCAAACACTTTTCTGGGCTTGCATATTCCTGCTCAATAATTGTTGTTGTTGATGCTGGGGTATACAAGTGATTGATGCGAACTTTGATTTTCAATCTGGGTAGTAGCAACCACACCATTATTTGGTAGAGGTTGGCTTATTTGTTACTGTCTAGTATAATGTGACGAGGATCTATTCTCCTCTTATTTTATCTGCCTTCGGTATATATATTTGGTGTGCAGTAGTTGATCCTACAGATTCTGAAGTTTTAAAGTAAAAAAATGGTATCTTAAAATTCCAGAGACTAGGAAACAGACAACCAAAAGATTCTAAATTGGTTGGGGATTCAACTACATCAGTACACGATGCAAGTACTGGCGATGTTGTTTCAATTTACAAGTCTTGTTCGGATTCATGTCAGAGTGAGGATCAGATGCTGTTATTAAAGATCTGAAAAGTAGATCATTGATGATAAGCACTCCAGAAGAGATTACCCAGGATGGCACCATTTTTGCAAATGGAGAGTGTGAAATTGGAGAGTTATTAGCCAGAGCAATGGAGAAAGTTGGAAAGGAAGGAGTCATCACCATTATTGATGGCCAATGGACGCAAATTGTAAGTGCACCTTCGTTCCGGAGGTGTTCTTTTTGGATCCAAAGTGCAAAATTCACTAGGTTTCTCAGTCGGTGTACAAATGTACTGTGACTGTGAGTGATAAAGAGATACATATCATCACTGAGAGAGAGACAGAGACTGTAAGGATGTTTCTACGAGTGATCTCATGGCCATTGTTGTCTAAGGTGAAGCAGACACCGGGGATGGTTGAGTTGGATGTGATTCCCGATGCTAAGGAAGTACTGGTTGACCTATATTCCAAAACCCTAAAAGAGATCCAGAAAGTTCCGGAGGATAAAGGCTACCGCAAAGTTGTGGAGTCGTTCACGAGGCACCGTCGTCGCGAAGATGATGATTTGGAGATGATTGAGAAGCGCCTTGGCTGTAGTTAGGTTTAGGAGCTCATCGAGGAGGCTCATGATGAGCTAACTCTAATAGGCAAGATGATCGAATGGGGTTCTTGTTTCTTCGTGTATGGAAGGTTCGATACCAACGAGGCACTTTCAGAGACATGAGGCATAGAAACCGGTAATAGGTATGGTTGGGTTTCTGAGGATGCAAATATGGTATTAAATAGAGACGATGAAATTGATGGAAATGGTGTAGATTTGAAGCCGATGAAGGAGTTTATAGATCTTGAATTTTAGAGAAAGAAGAATATGGGCTTTAGGGTTATTAGCTGCTGGCCAAAGTAGTATAATTATAGGTACTTATGGTGGACTTGGAGATACCAACAATTACAATCATAGGCAAGATTGTGAAGGTTGGAATCAGAGTCTTAATTAATAGTGGTGATCAAGATTCTGTTATACCCTTAAGTGGTAGCAGAACTCTAGTTCATGGTCGTGCGAAAGAGTTGGGACTCAATTCTACTGCACCTTATGGAGCTTGGTGTGAGGGACAACATGTTGATGATAGGCATTCTATGCCTAATAAAAAAAATATAGAGTGGGAACTCTGGGAATGGTGCTTGTAATACACATATAAATGAAGGTAAATACCTCACTTGGAGCATATCTATGAAGATTGCTATTGGAGCCAAGCTAAAGTTGGGCTTTATTAATGGTAGGCATTCTATGCCTATGGTGCTTATAATAGCACATATGAATGAAGTTAAATATCTCAGTTGGAGCATATCTATGAAAACTGTTCTTGGAGCCAAGTTGAAGCTAGGTTTCGTTGATGGTAAATACCTCACTTGGTGAGGTAGGACCAATGTGATTTTGTTCATTAAATCAAAAGATAAATTGGATGATGTACTCGCAAAATTCATGTCTGTAAGGAACTTCTACAAATCACTTAACAAGTTGGACATGAGAGATATCTATGCACCAACTTGAGAGGGAGTGTTGACGTGAGTTGGAAATGGGCAGCAGAGCATGGGCTATAAAAGTATTGCAGGCAACGTGTTTTAGTGGTATAGCAATAGTAGGCATAGATCATGGGTAACAGAAGTATGGCAGATAACATGTTTAATGGAGCAGCAATAGTAGCATGCTTGGAGTAAGGTATGGGTGCATTAATAGGGTAGCAGATGCATCAGAGAGAATGGGCAGCAATGTAGTGTTGCTACTGTGGTGTAGAAGAGAGTATTTACTTTCTTGTTTTCTTAGTATAAATATATCATCAATTCTTGTACAAAAGAGACTTAAGCAAGAAAAATATGAAATACAAATTTAAGAGAAAACTCTTTATATTCTAATGTTATTCATGCTAAAACTCTTTATATTTTGATTTTTGTCATAATCTACTTCTTCACCTCTCCAATGGAGATTAGTTATTGTAAGGATTATAAATGTTGGCTATTTTCGTGGAAAAAATATTTACCTATAAACTTATTTTAAGCTCGCTATCAAGTCTATCAAACAAAGTTGAAGAAACGTTAAAATTTCAAATAACCGTACTTCAGATATATTTGTTATAACTATAACACATAGGATTGCATTCACGCATTTAATAGCACATATTTATAAATATGGAGTTATTTTTGTTGTTAAAATATAGAATAAGATATATGATAAGATATTAGATAAGATATACTATAAATTATAGCTTAAATCTTTAGCCTAAAAGATAGCATAAAATATTCTTTAAAATAACCCTTTTTTAAATAGGAATCTTCATGATTAATAGGTCTATTTTAAAGAACTCTTATTTAAATAGGAGTATACTTAATTAGTGAGTATTACTAATCATATTTGTAATAGAAAAGATATTTATCATTCATATAGGAGTCTTCTTAATTAATATGTATTACTAATTTTATTTGTAATACAAAAGATATTTATCAATTATATAGGATTAAGGGTTTTCATTTTTCCTATAAATAAAACCCATTGCTCATTGTTTTAATCACCTACACAAGAATATTATTCTATTCTTCTTAATTTCTCTCTTGTTTTACAAATATAAGATCATAATTCTTTAGGTTTCTTTATTTAGTTAATCTATCAAATATTGGTGGTTATGTTTGATGGAGTAATAAACCTAATTATTTTATGATATTTTGATAATATGTTCTTATGGATTCTTCTTTATTTTGTTCTTAAATTGTTAGATCAAATAATTATTTTTGTCATATCATAGTTATTTGATTATTAATATTTAAAGAAGTTATTTTTATTGAACTTATGCTTAATCTTTTTGCTCTAGAATTTACTAGTTGATTTGATTTAAGTGGCATATGTTTTGAATCATCTAGTTAGGATTATTCATTATCAAATCGGTTCTAGAACACACATGGGCACTTGTGTTTTTGTGCTAACCATTTTATAGTTAATTCGTGAACGTATTTGATTGGCGAGAAGCTTATTGAAACGTTGATCTGAAAACCACTCATGCTAATATTGGAAACTGTGAAAATAGAGCAAGGGTTGTAAGTAAGATACATTGGGGTAGTATCCTAAGAACGGTAGCATAAGACCGAGTTTGTACTTGTACATTTTTTTTTTCATAGTGGAAAGTTAGGTGGTCTGGTGGATTGGTGGTTTTCCTCTTAGGTCATGGTTGTGGCCAAGGTTGTTTCTAGCTAAAAATATCATGTGTTATTCTTTTATTTCTGCACTTTATTTTTACACACGATTGCATGTCTGGCTATTTTGTTAAGGTTATTAAATTATAAATTGGTTAAAATTAAAAAATAACCTATTCACTCCTCTCTAGGTTAATTAGGTTCATATCTTATAAACTTTCAATTGGTATTAGAGCCAACACTAGATACACTTAGTGTTAGTCCTACAGATTTTTATAATGGATCATTTTATTGAGGATTATAGTTTAGATGACGAGGAACTTGAATTTTATTTTCATTCTAAATATAATGTTAAAAGTTATAAAGAATTATTTTCTAAATGACTTAGAGCCATAGAAGAGAATAATAGTTTAAATAGAAAAATAGAAAAATTAAATGAAGAACTTGAGGCGCATGAAATGTTTTCTAATAAATCAAAAGAAACGAATAATATTTTGCAAGAGAAAAATAATGCTTTGAATTTGAGTCTTGTTAGTTTGAAAGAAGAAAATAATAAGCTTGTTAAAGATAATAAAAACAAGTGCAAGAGCTCAAAGAATTATGTAAAGTTGTGGAGAGACTTACCATTGGATCTCAACAATTAGATAAAATATTGAGCATTGGTAAGTCACATGCACATGAGTTTGGTTATAAGGTGAGAGTTCCAACCCTTCAACATGAAAGACCACATTTGTAACGCCATTAAACTCTACTCCTACTGTTACTACTTATGCACAAAGAACTATTACACCTATGGTAGAAAAGTTTGTTAAGTTTATGGTTGTTTATCATCATTATGGTAGGAAAGGTCATATAAGTCCAAAATGTAGATTTTTGAGGAATTCTCTTCTTTTCATGTTTCACATAGTAGGACCCATAAACATGATCCATCTATGCATGCTACATCATATTCAAGGATTAATAGAAATTATAATAATGTGTTCAAAAATTCGACTAGGAAGCATGAAGTCTTAGGTTTAAAAAGGCAAGTAAAATTTAGTACTTTTAATGTTAGGACTCATTATCATCATCCTACTATGCATACTACATCTTAATTTAAGATGAATGAGAAAAGTACAGCTAAGTCTAAGAACACGCCTATGAAACCTAATTTTTTTGAGTCCCAACCCAACGATATAGACAAACCAAAATGCAAGAAAATGTGGGTTAGGAAAGGATTTTTTTCTGGTCACCAAACCATCTTTTATTCCTTCATCTAGGTATTTTTGTTAGAGTGCTTAAATGAATCTAGGTGAACAATCTTTATTGTCTTTATTTTATTTATTAGTTAAACTTACAAAAAAAAAAAAGAACCAGAATCCTTATTTGGCCAACATGGTATTGAACTTATTCAACACTTACAAACATATAACCTTATTTTTAATGAATATTTATTGTATAAATTATTCTATAATTTTGGCTTATGCACACACGCATATTCTTGTACATGTGTTATCAATGTTGACATGAACTTATTCACACACTCACAAACACACATATATACTATGCTTAAATTTTATGAATTTTCTTGAAAGACTCTAGAACTTCAACTAATCTTGACTATAAAATTGTATTGAGTTCTATTTCTTACATTCTAAAACTTTATCGTATAAATGCACCTAGTATTGAGAGGGCTACCTACTATGATGTGTGAAGCTACCACAATGAGTGGAGAGGGCTACCTCATAACTAGTGTGAAAGTCATCATGCTAGGTTTATGGCTCGTGCAAAAAAAGAAGAAGGAAAGATTATGCAAAAAACAACTACTTATAAATCTTGTACATTGAATGCACAAAAAGAAAGAGCCAATAGAGGTTATATTGAGTATCATTTCATTTATTGTAATTTATATTTATTTTTAATATCGTAATTAATAATTATATTTTTTTTAATTCATACATACCCTATGGCCTCGGTTATTGAAGGACTGAGGCCATAAACATTTCCTATGGCCTCAATTATTAAAAACCCGAGGCCATAGGTAACAGTCTATGATCTCTTTCACTTAGACCTCGGTTCTTATAACCATGGCCATAGACCTACGATCACTACAACAAAATGTAGCATTTAAGTCGAGTTTAAAGTCGGTTTTTGGAAAAAGTTGACATATAATGAATTTAAAGTTGATTCGCTAAAAAACTGTAGGTAGTTTTTATCGTCGGATGATGTGTTGAACTGACGCTACACGTAGGACGTAGAGTCGGTTCTATGTGTCAACCGATGCTATCCATATGTATTGTTGGTTGACAAGTAGAATCGACGCTACGTACTACGTGTATCGTCAGTTCAACACGTCAACAGACGATATATACAGATATTTTCATTTTCTCCTCTTTCTTCCCTATCAAACAACATTTTTTATTTGCAACGCTATAAACCCAAAACTGAAACTCCTCCTCCTCCACCCTTTCTCATTTTCTGGCCATCTACGACCACCAATTCCAACGACGTTTAGTGGATTTTCTTCCTCTCCAAATTATCTTTCAGATCCTTTATTTTTTTAGCAAAATACTCAAAGTTTTATACTTATTTTCTCACTTACAAAACACCCTTTTTTTTCTTCATTTTCTTCATTTTGTCACTTCATTTACTCTTGTAACTATTTTTATCAATCTTACACACTTATTATTCACTTTGCGTTATTTTTTGTATATTATGTGTACAAATTTTTGCATTATGTATGTTATTATTTTTATTATGTAGATTTTGTATAAGTATTTCGTAATAAAGTAAATTTATATATCTATGACTCTGATTTAAGTTTGGTGTTTAATTAATTTATTTATGTTAATATGAAATAGGAAAGACATTATTCAACAATATGATGCTCATTAAAATATATGTGATTTGACGTAGTGTAGTTATTTTGAAAAAATCTTAATTATTACAAAATTGTTATATAAATTTTGTTTTATATATCTTAAATTTTAAATCAACTCAAATGTTGTTGCATATTATTATTAGTAATTACAATCAATCTCATATGATTATATTTATGTGTATATATTTTTTATGTTTGGTTTTTATGAATTTATTTTATATGATGTTTTGGTATATATTCTAATAATTGGGGATTTCATATATAATAATATCTGAAATATATTGATTGGATACATATTTAATATGCTTAATTTCATTAATAGAAAATGGATAAATCTTGGATGTCAAAGTGTAGAATTGAGGAGGACTACATTTCTGGAGTTGAAAGTTTCTTGTAATTTTCTTGTAGAAATAGTAATGATGAAATTACTATGATTTGATGTCCATGTGTTAAATGTATAAATGAGCGATTTCATGATGTTGATGAGTTTAAATATCACCTTATATGTAGTGGTATTCTTTTGAGTTATAAATGTTGGTATTATCATGGAGAAAATATTGATAATACTTATAGGGAAGAGATAAATAAGAATGCGAGTGAATTATATACATCTTATCATAATGTACAGACAAAAAATATGTTTCATAGTGTTCAAGATGAACTACATAAGGATGATCCCGAAACCTTTAAAAAACTTCTAGAAGATGCCAAAAAACAATTGTATCCAAAATGTAAGAAATACACTAAAATGTCGAGTTTGATTCATTTGTAAAATGTGAAGGAAAAACATGGTTTTCTGACAAGGAATTCATAGAATTACTAAATCTACTAATAGATATGTTTCCTGAGGGTATTGCATTTCCATATTCAATGTATGAAGTGAAGAAATCTTTTAGTCGATTTGGTAGGGAATATCATAAGATTCATTCTTGTCCAAATGATTGAATTTTTTATAGAAAAGAATATGAGACATTAGATGATTGTTTGATGTGTAAAGAATCGAGATGGAAGCATGCTACAAATGAGACAACACCTAAGAAAGGCGTGTGCGCAAAGGTTCTTTGGTACTTTCCTCCAATTCCTCGCTTTCAAAGATTGTTTAAAAGTAAATAGACATCAAAGATGTTGACTTGGCATTCAAATAATCAATTTGATAATGGGGTGCTACGTCATCCTTTTGATTCTTCAAATTGGAAAGTAGTAGATAATTTATCCCTTAATTTGCATATGATCCGCGCAATCTTCGTCTTGTCATTACTACTGATGGAATTAATCCACACAGTTTCCTTAGTAGTAGATATAGTTGTTGGCCAGTAATTATGGTAACATACAACCTTCCTCCCTGGTTGTGTATGAAAATAAAATATTAATAATTTTATTAATTTTTCTATTTAATATTAAAGATGTTTGAATATGGAAAATCATATACACTTGTTTTTTGTAGGTTCCCCAACAAAATGATAGTTACGTGTGTTTACTATGTCATGAAGTTTATGAGTAAAATCATCACAAATATCAAAATTCCAATTGAAGATGTGGTAATCTCTTTTACCAATATACATTTTTAACATATATGAGTTATTTTTTGTGAATTCATGAAATTACATTCTTATTTTGAATTTAAATACTTGTAGTTCTTTGGTTGTAATAAGACGGGCTATGACCTGCAAATTTTTGATGATTTACGAGAGGAATGGGAAGAACACATGGTTCAAATTATATCATCACAAGAAACATCAGGAGAAGATTATAATGATCTTGAATAGCATATGACAACATCATGGTAATTTTTATAATACTTTAGTTTCTCTATTCTTGTGTTTGAATTTTGTGCAGCTTGTTTGGTGGATGTTTTGTTTGATGTATGTTTATGTGTACTCATGTATTTAGGGGAAGGAATTGTTATATGAACCTATTTTTATAGCCCAAACTTCATTTCATCTCTCTTGCCTAGTTCCTTGGTATAACAACATCATGGTAGTCACTAGCCAGCCAAGTATTGAAAAACCACCAAGAACCATCATATCTTTAAGAGTAATAGTTGTTTCACCCCAAGAAAATACAAAAGTATTAGTTTATAGGCACCAAAACTCAACCACCCAAGCAACAAATCGGAGTTACACTTGAATTCATATTTAGAGCTCATTATAGCATTAAAAATAGCAGCTTGATTCCAGATAGCTTCATATTTATAGACAAAAGATTAATACAATGCTAATATGATTTCGAAAGGATGGGGCTTTTATTATATAAATCCGATATCAATGTGGTAATCTCTTTTACTAATATTTTAACATATATAAGTTATTTTTTGTGAATTCATGATATTACATTCTTATTTTGAATTTAATTATATATATATATATATATAGTTCTTTGGTTCAAACAAGTCAGGCAATGGAGGTTATTATTATCACTCTACTATCGATATGGTAATCCTTTTTACTAATCTTTTAACATATATAAATTATTTTTGGTGAATTCATGATATTACATTCTTATTTTGAATTTAATTACATATAGTTCTTTGGTTGGAACAAGTCGGGCAATAGGGGTTATTATTATATCACTCTGGTGTCGATGTGATAATCTATTTTACTAATCTTTTAAGATATATAAGTTATTTTTGGTGAATTCATGATATTACATTCTTATTTTAAATTTATATACATATAATTCTTTAGTTGGAACAAGTCGGATGTAGTTCTTTGGACAGAACACATGGTTCAAATTATAACATCACAAGAAGAATCAAGAGAAGAATATAATGATCTTGAATAACATAGGACAACAACATGGTAATTTTTATAATGTTTTAATTTCTCTATTCCTGTGTCCCTAAAGTTTGGGATGCTTGTTTGATGGATGTTTATGTGCTCATGTATTTAGGGGAATGAATTTTTATATGGACCAACTGTATTTTGCTCAAACTACATCTCATCTCTCTTGCCTAGTTTCATGGTTACTATGCTCGTGATTCTAAGCAAACCAAGCTTCCTCTCCTTGAAATAAAGTGAAAATATCACAAAATCCATGACAAAAGAGACATTATTTTATTTGTAATTTAAGTTAAATATATATATATATATATATATATATGTATTGTATATAAATTATTTTTTGTAATAAATTTAATTCTCAAGTAATTAATTATATTTAATATTTAATTATTTGTAATATTTAAACTTTGTTAAAAAGATTTTGGTTTTTTCTGCTATATGTGATCGAATATAGGTTCTTAGTAGAGTAGAAAATGAGTAAAATATGTATAAAAAAAGAATTTAATGTCTATTCAACTCGTGAAAGACTTTACGTTTAAAGTCAGTTCACACATTGAACTAACTTTAAACATAATGTTGGTTCAAGCGTTGAACCGACTTTAAATTTTAAGTACTATCATTTAAAGTTGGTTCAACGAACCAACTTTAAAACCAAATTTTGTAGTAGTGGATTATGGTTAAAAACTTAGATCATATGTACTTTTTGTACTAGTGTAATTACTATTGGAGTTAGTAAATAGGTTAATTGGTTTTATTATGATGTATTCACTTTAGTGGATATTTGTGATGATTTGGCTCATAAACTTTATAACAAAGTAACCACACATGATCCCATCATTTTGTTGTGTAACCTACAAAAAACAAGTGTACATGGTTTTTCATATTCAAACATCTTTATTATCCAATAGTAAAATTAATTAAATTATTAATACTCACTTATACATACCATAACTTTGTGCCATATAAGCTTATGGGATTTTTTACGGGCAATGCCCCTACTCTTGTTCCATAGCGTCCATACCCTATCAAAGTTTAAAACAATTAGTTTTTAATTAAATATTACAAAGAATAATAGAAGAAAAATATCTAGCTATAGCTCTTACATTTCAACAATTACTTTTGTATCTTTACTCAATTCTATAGAAGCTAAGTCCCAATACTAAACATAATTTCCATATAGATAAAGGATTATCAACATCCAATGCTATTGACCTTGTTCAAACTTTAATGGCCAAGGGATTATCAACTTTTGATTTCTGTTAAGTATTAATACCATATCACATAATTGTTTAACTTTGATGCTAACATCATTCTCTTGATATTGATTGACAAATGAAGAATCATAGAACATTGCAAAATTTGACGAGTGATTAACTTGAAGTCGATAATAACATGTCCTATATAAAAGATATATATATAAATAATTAGACAATATAAATATAATTATAAATGTTCTACATAAATGAAAGTTATTTACTGATTGATGACTCACCTTGTCCACACTTGAATTATACTTAAATCGATCATTTGATATTTAAATAGCGATAATAAGCACTTGATCGATATATATGTTTAGCCAATGTCTACACTAGAAATTTCTCTAGGAAGTGGCATAGTTCATCCATCATTTATGCTAGTTTTTCTCTTAACAATAGTCATCAAAGAGCCAAGATTTCTACTGAAGTTTATAGTATATTCATAACTATAATTTTTCTATTGCTTCTTCTTGAATGACTTAGTGCGTGATGATTGCCTACTAGACATATATTTACCACAAGATCCTTCCTTTCTATCTCTTAAACGTGCCATATTTACTAATTCTGGTATAATAGACTAAAGAATAGGTATTATATATGTTAGTAACAATAAAAGAATAATAATATAATAGAAGTAGTAAAAAAATGTAATCTTAAGTAAAAAAATAGTATCATGTCAAAATTTATCACAACTTGACTCGATGGCCAAGCCACATATTGTCCAACCAATTCTTGTATTGTAGTAGCATTAGAAGACACAGGTAGTGGAAATCATGGAGTAATGATTGATCAATTACTTTTCACCAATAATTTGGAAAATATTGATTATGAATCATTCGATCATCGCTCAATTGTTGTACCATTACAATAGCAACATAGTCCATAGATGATGAATGTTTCCTCAAACATTTCATATTCAGTAAAACATTTAAGCGTTATATATAATATATAAAATATATAATAAAAAATAAAAAATAATAGACTATCTACATAAACTTTAAATCTTACCACAAATGATTCATCAAATAGAGGAAGACTCCTATGTGGAGTAGCTATTGGAAGGAAATTCTCACCAAAACATTCATCATGATGTGATAGATGGTAAGATTGTATAGATTGAATCGGACATATTGAACCATTACCTAATTGCATCTTCATTCCTGGCATAAAGGGAGGACCAATAAGATGACTATATCTCATACATGATATATGTTGGGCGCTATGAGATTGCATGGGTGGTATGTCTAGCATGGATGGTGGCATCCCTGGAACATATGGTTGCATGCCTAGCCAATAGGGAATGCCCTCATTGTAGTATGCTTCCATGCCTTACATGTGTTGTAATTGATATTCCTTTAAAGTGGAAATCTCACTTAACATAGAGGCCTTAAAGAAGATGAACTCTTCTTCAATTTTATAGTACTTCTTCTTACTGATCATCTGAGGCTTTTGTTTTGGAATGTTAAAAAACTCCATATAACCATCATATTGGCTTCCTCCCTTAACACGACCAGGATGCTCATGTCCAAATGTATGATATATAGCATCACTTCCTGGTTGTTCGATTATTTCACCCCTGACTATTTATTCTGGAACAACTCTTTACAAACAATAAAGAAAACAAACATATCATAAATTATTACATCAATTAACAAAAATCATAAGGACTTTGTATCAAGTTAAATTACTAACCAACTTATTGAGTTGTTTTTCTCCTCGTTCAGTCATTGGTCATGATTTCTTCATTTTGGGATCTTTGTTTCTATATACAATTTAAATAGGGTAACCGATCTACCCAATTCAGATTCTTACATAAATTAAATAAATTTATTAACCATGATATCAACTTAAAATTAAGGAAAATAAATATAAAAATATTTATAAAATAACAACTTAATAATACCATTCTTTGTCTAACTTCAGGATTTGATGACCTCCTAGTATGGTTAGGAAGAATATTATGTATTTGTATATTTTGATGTTCTTACATAATAATTAGAAATTCATCCATACGTCTATAATCCACAAAGTCTTTCAATACTTGGGGTTCAATCCAAGGGTGTCCTTTAGGGATTTTGTATAGTTCTACTTCATCAAGTGGTTCCAAACATAGAAACACATAATTTCTGACCAATTTGGAAGTTTTGTATTCCTTCCATGCTTTATTTGAAATCTTATAATACTTGTTCTTCCAAGTATGAGGGAATTTAAAATGATTTTGTAAAAACACACATTTTAGGTGATATATAATACAAAAAAGATATAATATATGTAATTAGTTATAAAATAAAAGAGACTTACATAAATGGTTTTCCATATCTTGTACTCTTTAGCATCGTCAACCTTAGTCCAATCATTTATATTGATTGGTATACTTCACTTCACAAGTTTACCAATAGAAGATTTTAATTGTTGGTCATTTTCTCCTTATGGATTACCAGTAGTATTAAATAGAACTGGTACGCTATCATCAGGGTTAAGTGAAGGATCATGTATATTAGCCCAACCCTTTCTTTTCAAATGCCCCAATGGATCATTTAGATCTACAATAACTGGTATCCTATGATCCATGAAATATCTACAAATAATGATGAAATAGAAAATAATTGACAATTTTAAGTCCAAACATGTAAACAAGAGTTATTAGAATAATATAGAACATACATTATGTTTAATTAGGTTATTCATCATATATATATTTCTTTACAATAATTTTGAGTCTATGATGAAGAATTATCATCATCAACTAGATCATCACATACATTAGGCGATTTTTTTGAGAAATGACTAATATTGGATAGTGTATCAAGCATGTCATCATCTTATAAAGCATCACAATGGTAGAACTCTTTTTGTAGAGGCATTAAAACAACATACCATCTTGTGTCAATTTGATCGCTCATGTAAAATACTTGTTTTTCATGAAGTGCTAACGTGAAAGGACCATCAGTGTTACTTATCTTGGATAAATTTATAAGGGTAAATCCAAAATCATCTATTTTATATCCAACATTGATAAAATATTCTACCCAATCACACAATAATATTGTTTCATTGTAGACCTTATATTTGAGTTCCTAAATTTCTTAAATTATACTATAATATGTTCTATCATAAAGTACAGGATTACCATCGTTTGAAGTGGAAAATTTTATAGTTTGTGTCCCTTGCTTGAGTCGTAAACCTCAATCCATTAATTGTCAAACTAGAATATGATTTGAAATCAAATTCTGTTATTTTATGATTGGGTTTGTTGAGTTCAACTCGAATCTATGCATATAAAAACATGAAATGTGTTTAAAACAAAGTTTTAAAACATTATATAGAAGTACTAATTAATTCTTGTATGTGACTCTTACATGGTTGTGAAACCAATTAATAAGCTTTCGCTTATGTTCATTATACAACCATTTTTCTCCTTTTTTTTATAACGAGGATCGATATTTAGTAAGTTTAAATGAATTATGTAATGTTATTAAAGATATATCAATTAGATATCATTAATAGTTAAATAAAATATAATTAAATTTCAAATGAATAGGCTGAACTTGTCACCACTTACTCTATGTGCAGTTGTGCCTCACTATTATTTACCAAAATGATTCAATGTGCTTTTTCCCATCGAGTGTGTTCAATAAAATTTTTCTTATTTCCACCAAACATAAGGTTACCCACTTGGATCATGTGACATTCTAAGAACAAATTGTGCATAGGATTCCCAATTTCAGTGTAACCACTAAAGTATTAAGAACAAAACTCAATGGTCTCTTCAACAATGTAACATTCCACCATTCATCCTTGAGGATGATTTCTATTATTTACATATCCTTTAAGGACTTGCATGTATCTCTCAAAAGGATACATCCACCTTAAGTAAGTAGAACCACATATTTGAACCTCTCAAACTAAATGAACACATAAGCAAATCATTATATCGAAAAAAGAAGGAGGAAACTTTTTCAAGTAGACAAATTCTCTACAACATCTTTCTGTAAAGAGTTTAACTCACCAATTGATATAGATTTCTTGCATATTGTATTGAAGAATGAAAAAAGATGAATTATTGATAATCAAACATGTTTTGGAAGAATTGACCTAATAGCAACTGGTAACAACTGTTTCATTAAGATATGATAGTCATGTAATTTCAATCCATAAAGTTTCTTAACAATGATATACAAAACATTTCTTATGTTGGATGAGTAACTATCAGGAACTTTCACATTAACCAAACATTTAAAAAAATACATCCTTCTCTTTTGTTGACATTGTATATGATATAAGTGGCAAGTATGTTTGATTCTTATCATTTTCCACCCTTGGTGCCAATTCAGGTTGTATGCCTAGTTTTTTTTAAATCCAGTCTTACTTTAATTCCATCCTTCGTTTTTTCAAGTATATTAAGTAATGTGCCAATCAATCTCTCATATAAAATTTTCTCAATGTGCATGACATCTAATATGTGAGGAATGTGTAGGTCTTTCCAATAAGATAATTCACAAAATATTAATTTTTTATTCCAACAACTATGATCTACTGATTCAGTAACATTTTCCTTTTCAACCATTTTATTAGTTAACCTCTTTCATTTCCCTCCATTAGTGAGTATTCTTTTCTTCATCTTTCCATATTATTTGAAGGTCATACCATTCAATTGCCTTAATATCTCAACACCTTGCAAAGGTCTTAGTGTAGGATCATGATGTTCTTCACCTTTAAATGATTTCTTTTGCTATCTAAACTTGTGTCCAGATGGAAAAAATCTTCTATCTTCTATAAAACATCTTTCATCTGTGAACAATATAAGTTGCAAGAAGTACCATCACTATAAATAGGGCGTCCTATATAACCCTTTGTTGCATGTCTTGATAAGTTCCCATAGGTAAGAAAATCATTAATTGTCCATAAAAGGACCCCCCATCAAGTAAAAGTGTTCTTATTTATATGGATTGTCAACATTTACACCATCATTCCCCAACGTCTTTAAATAATCTATTAGAGGCTGCCAATATACATCAATATCAACTCCGGATTTTTTCGATCCTGAGATCAATAATGTTAACATCATGAATTTTATTTTCATACACAACCAGGGATGAAGGTTGTATGTTACCATAATTACTGGCCAACAACTATATCTACTACTAAGGGAACTGTGTGGACTAATTCCATCAACAGCTATGGCAAGATGAAGATTGCGTGGATTAGATGTAAAATTAGGGGATAAAATATCTACTACTTTCCAATTTGGAAAATCACAAGGATTATGTAGCATCTCATCATCAGATCGATTATCTGAATTCCAAGTCAACATATTTGATGTCTATTTACTTTTGAAAAATCTTTGAAAGTGAGGAATTACAGGAAAGTACCAAAGAACCTTTGCTAGAAAGCCTTTCTTAGGTGTTGTCTCATTTGTAGCATGCTTCCATCTAGATTCTTTACACATCGGATAATCATCTAATGTCATATATTTTCTTTCTATAAAGAATGAAATCATTTAGACAAGTATATATCTTATAATATTCCATGCCAAATCGACTAAAAGATTTTTTTTCACTTCGTACATTGAAGATGAAAATTCAATACCCTCAAAAAATATATCTATAAGTACATTTAGTAATTCTGTGAATCCCTTGTCAAAAAATGATTTTTTTGCCTTCATATTGTACAAATGAACCAATCTTGACATTTTAGTGTATTCCTTGCACTCGAGATACAATAGTTTTTTGGCATGTTCTAGAAGTTTTTAAAAGGTTTCGGGATCATCCTCATATAGTTCATCTTTAACAACATGAAACATATTTTCTGTCTGTACATTATGATAAGATGTAAATAATCCATTCACATTCTTATTTATCTCTTTCTTATAAGTATTATTAATATTTTCTCTATAATAACACCAACATTTATAACTCAAAAGAATACAACTAAGAATAAGGTGATACTTAACCTCGTCAACATCATGAAATCGCTCATTTTTACATTTAACACAAGGACATTAAATCATACTAATTTCATTATTACTATTTCTACAAGCAAGTTTGAAGAAACTTTCAACTCCAAAAATGTAGTCCTACTTAATTCTACACTTTTCCATCCAAGATTTGTCCATTGTCTATTAATGAAATTAAGCATATTAAATATGTATCCAATTAATATATTTTAGATATTATTATATATGAATTTCCTAATTATTAGAATATCTATCAAAATAAAATATAAAAATAAATACTTAAAAACCAAACATAAAAAATATATAATATTAATAATATACAATATATAATAATTTATATTTATAAATACATGCAATTAATAATAATACATATTTTATACATATATATAATAATAAATATTAATAAATATTAATAAACTTATTATACATTATATATATATATATATCATGTACATGTAAATAATTTTAAAAAATATTTACTTAAAATAAATAAATAAATAAATAAAAATACCTTCTTTTCTTTTAAGCTTGAATAAAAATACAAAACCTACACAACACAACAATTTATATACACATAAATATTAACACATAATATATAAAACAATTAAAGAAATCTGGATAATAAGTGTAAAATAATTCATAGAAATACTTACAAGAGTAAATGAAGTGACAAAATGAAGAAAAAAATGAGCATAAAAAATTTGAGTATTATGCTAAAAAAAAGGGATCTAGAAGAGAAATTGGAAAGGAAGAAAACCCACTAAATGGTGGTAGAATTGGTGGTTACAGGTGGCCGGAAAATGAGGAAGAGTGGAAGAGGGAATCGTCGCTTTAGGGTTACAATAGTTGGAAAATACGTTTTGTTGGAAAATATGGGAGAAAGAAGAGAAAAGGAATGTGTGTAGCTTCGGTTAAAACGTAGGACCAACACTACGTCCTACGTGTAGCATCATCTCTACGTGTCAACGGATGCTATCCATATGTATCGTTGGTTGACACGAAGAACTGATGTTACATCATACGTGTAGTCTCGATTTCACATTCAATCGATGATACATTTTTAATTTTTTAATTCAGTTTTTCAATGTATCGACTTAAAATTCATTATAAGTCGATTTTTTCCAAAAATCGACTTTAAATCTCAACTTAAATGCCCCATTTTGTAGTAGTGTAAGATATATGAAAACTTGAAAATTTTAATTGACATTAGGGTTATCACATGGATTCTATCCCATGACTTTACTATTCTCATACCATGTAAAAGTGTTAGATGCCAATCTTCCCAAAAAGTCAAGCTTGTGATAGATAAGCTTAATAAATCTTTAATAATCAACAAAAACCAAATTAGTACACTATATATATTAAAGAAACAATTAATAAAAACCCTAAAATGACGAGCAAGAACTAAAATATCAAAAAATTGAATTAAAAAAATTAAACATCCTTCAGTATTAGACTTATTGTGGGAGATAGGCCTAACAAATTATCAATACACATTAATAAGTACCAGTTAGTAACTTAATGATCCACAAAAAACAAATGAGTAAACTAGTTATAATAAAGAAACAGGTAAGAACCCTAAAACGAAAATTTTCTCAAGAACATAATTTATTGGTGCGAAAATAAAATAACGAAAAATGGAATAATTTTTCTTTTAAATTAGATTTTCTTCATCAAGCCATGGAAATAAAGAAAAAGAGTGGAGTATTTGTGGATATAATAATTAAGTTAATTATGCTAACTCATATTATTTAGGTTATTAAAGATATAAATTGATATTTATTGATTCTCTTTTTTATATATGAATACTACATTTGGTAGGGTAAAATATTATTTGTTAATTATAAAAATAAATTAACACCTATTTGTGGGGTCGATAACTAATTTCGTTTCAAAAGTTTATTTAAGGTGTCCAAATTAAACCTAAGAATATAGTTATCCAAGTACAAACTTTCAAGTTTTAAAACCATTACTAAAAATATGTTATCAATACATTTTCGAATTATAGTTCTTATAAAAACTTTTGAAATAGAGTTTCACTCTAACTACAGGGCAATTGTACCAAAAAATAAAAGAGCACTACTCTAAATCATACCAAATAATTCAAATTTAAAATCTAGTTTTCAAATTTATGTTTGTAATGAAAAATAATATATTTCTCTCTAACATCCTTAATATAAAATCTTGAATAAAAATAAAATCAATTCATTTTATAGAGATTTTTACCTACTTAATATTTTGTAAGCATAACAACGTTATAATTATATCATGTTTACAAATAGCCAGTCATGTTAAATTTAATCAATAACAAATTAAATATAACATATAAGAATAAAATATAAAAATAACTGTAAAGAATAAGAATCCTTACAGAACCTTAATGATAATTTTATTGGTGAGGAAAAGGGTAAAAAATTGGGAAAGTGATGAAAATGGGTAAAAACGTGTAATAGACAAATGCCTATGTAGAATGGAGAGGCACTTATGTAAGCGCTGATGCAGGCAATGGTGCATACAAATTTGGCATGTTGAGGCCCGCATGGGCACAGATGCACGAGAGAGTTCGACATTGTTTTGGAAATTCTCGATGTATAGTGGTGCACTACGACCTTTTCTTGGCAGGGTGTGGGTGCTGCACGTGTTGGTCGATGCGGATGGGCAATTGCACGTGCGATTTGGGCCTTTTTATATTTTTGACATTTTTGACTCTTTTATCGAATTTTTCCATCTTTTTTACTTTTTCTCATTTATTTTCTCAATATATATGTGATGTATTGCCTCCAGTATTTTTCTTTGAGTCTTTAAGTTATTTTTTTGGAGCACAAATACTTGAAAAACAATAAAAAATACCTGTGATTCTGAAAAGATAAATTTATATAAAAGTATGATAAAATCACATAAATATAAATCTTTTTAATCAATTAAAGTACATAAAATCATGATAATTTTATTGCTTTTTGCACACTCATCAATGTGTTTGATCATGTTCGAGTGAATGGGTTTGGGTTGCGGTATAAAATAAGTAGTGAGCTACTTGGGTTTGATCAAGTTATAAGGTTGAGTAACTTGATGTAGTAAATGGAAGTGATTTTTGGTTTAATGCATTGAATGTGAGATTGTTTTATCTATGTTAAATAGTATAAATAAATTGCTAGGCACACTTAGCACAAAATGGAGTCCTTAAGCTTATTTTTGGGAGAACATGCACCTAGTTGTTCTACATGGTAAGGACCTAAGATCGAGTTGATAAGTGCTAGCAAAACACTTATATTTCATGATTTTTCTATGCTTCATTGAAATAAATAGGTTTGGTTACAGCATTTTGATCGATATGAGTTGTGTGTAATGAATACGTAAATATATATCTCAACAAGTAAAATAATGATAAGAAAATATCGTTCCCATGATGATTATGTTATTAGAAACTAATTTTTAAAACTAAAAACTAAATATCAATTTTTTTCCTCTTTATGTTTTGAGAAACCCAAATTAAAATAATTAAAAGTAAATTACAGTAATTAATTAACTTAGAATTGGTAGGTAAGAATATATAGGAGAAAATATCTAGGAATACTTAATCTCCCATTTTTTTAAATATGTGAATTACTAAAATTTCCCAAATATAATTACCAATCAATTATATGATCAATTGAATCTAACTTATCATGCAATTCTCTCTGAAGTAAGCTACATACTATATAGTAATTAACTTAATCACACTCTTATTTTAATTAAATTGCATACTACTCATTAAGTTCATCAATTATGGATTACTTACACAAGAATCATACATCTCTACCTAGAACATATGCATGTTATTTAATCAAGACAAATAATTAAATGGTTATTGCAAATCTATTTAATTCTCTCTATATATGAATTTTTGGCCAAACAAATAATAACATAAAAATTATATTAAATAATATAACTAAATTAAAATCATAATCGAGTTCATAATACTCTTAGATTAATAAATTAGCTAGACATAATTTTATTCATAAAGCTCATATTTTTTGTAAACAAAATACACAAAAATTGATAAAGAAAGGAGAAGAAGAATAAATATAATCAATTTATTGAATTTATTGAATTGCGAAACCAATCTCCACCAAATTTGTATCTACTTTTGATTTTTTTTTTTGCATATTTATCTCTTCTTGGCTCCAAAAATTGATAAAAAAAAATTGATAATTTTTGGCTCATTAGGGTTTATGGGCAATTAGGAGGTTAAACTAGGTTCAAGTGGAAGCTCGATTGTTAGTGCACCATAGAAATGTGACATGTGGCATGGGAGATTCAGTGGACGAATCAACACACGATGAATGGTATGGGTGGATTGGTCGTGGTCAACATGGCTCAGTTAGTAACACATGGCATAATGTGATTTTTTGTTAAAAATTGCATGGTACCCTAGTGGGAAAAATGGATTAATGAAGTGATGATGTGTGGCACGTCTATTGACCACACAATTAAACTCTAAACTAATGTCATGCTGACACATGGCACGATATGTGTCACCGGTACATACAACATTACGCGATTGGCCCTCTTCCCTTATGTGGAATCCATATGGCGTGTTTGATCAACTCTCATACTTGTTGATATGCACGTGTCATCTTATGATTGGTCCTACATTAAAAAATTCAAAAATTTTATTTTGATACATTTTTACTAGAAAGTTCATATTTTAATATTTTTAAAATAAAAAATACTACTTACTGAATAAAATAGGAAAATATTAAGTATAAAAATTCAATAAGGACTACTTTCAATAGAGTCATCACACTCACAAACTTAGCTCTTTGCTTGTTCTCAAGTAAAGCCAAGTCTAACTAGATAAAATGGCATGGGTAATAAATCCATTAATATATATCTATCAATACATGCATATTTAGTGAAAACTATCTCCCTCAACTATTATATAATTCTAATACAAGGAGGTTCATATATCCATCAATGAACTTTCCATCAATATAAGGATATTCAAGGTTTTTGACGAATTAATTTGGGTGTGTGTTACACATGATATCATTCAATGCACTCATGATATCAACCTATATGAGCATGCTAATCTATTCAATATTAGAACAAGTCTCATAAGTTTATTTTTCAAATTTCTCTCCACTAATATAAATATGCACTTACTTAAAGATCAATAAGAGCTTTACATACTTGTAATGTAAGGCTTAGGTGGGGGTCAATAAATGAAGACATTTAGGCTCTTTTCACACCTTAGGTTTATGAATTCATCATGCACTTTTGACTACAATTGAGCTTTTACTTGATATTTCAGTGCACCTTATCTTATTATTCTTCTCATATTTTTTCATTTCACATCTTGTTTTAGTAACTTCACAACACCCCCAAACATTTTCAATTTTCTTTTCTTTTTCTTTAGAGAGATAATTGTGTTGTGAGTTTTCTTTTTTTTATTATTATTAATAGGATGCATCACATTTCACCTTACTCTATAGCATAACATATGAGTGAATTGTTTTTTCATACAAGCTAAAGGTGGAAGGTTTAAGATAATGCTAATTGGTTGGGCATAAAATATGGCTTAAAGATATGAAAGGTTCTCAATTAGATTCAAATGGGTGACTACAGATATTAAAAATGGTTAGCTTAAAAGGCTTAAATTATCCAAATAAGGCCTAAATCATTTCTCTTACTAAATACTGGTTAGAATCTTGCCTTAAGAGATGATCAAATAGATTCTAAATTATGGTAAATCTCATCAACTTATAGAACTGACTACAAATGTTTTCTCAATAAGAACACCAAAATCAATCACAAATATGTACATAAAAATTTGAATCAATCCAATCAAAACTGGCAAGCATATCACATGATTAATATAAATATCTTGACGAGCTTGGTACATCCCTTATCCTAGTCATGACAACCAATTTTTATCATTAGGTTCATACATTTCATATCAAGCAAGCATTTATTTAGTTTCCAAATATGTATCAAGTACTATCCAAATCATGATTATAAATAACCAAAAAATTAAAAATACATACTAAATACTAATGTAGAGAATGAAATTCCCTACCCTAATCTTAAATTGCACATTTTCCTTAATGTGCACATATAAATATGAAAAAGTAAAAGAAAAGAAAACTCTCTTTGCCTTAGCACACCAAATTTGTCGTTGAAACTGCTCAATCTTGTTGCACCATTTCTTTCCATATTATTCACCTACAAAACAAAAATAATAAAAATTTAAGTAAAATGACATTGGGTTGCCTCCCATCCAATGTTATGTTTAATGTCCTTGACTAGATAGTCATATCAACTTCTAAGATACATCCCTTTGTGCCTATTTACTATTGAGTTTTCTCGAAAACAGTTTGAGTCTTGAATTTTTCAATAATACTTTATATTTCAGTTTAAAAATATAGTGATAAATTCTCTTATCATTCCATATTTTAGTTTTCTTTTTGGAATTTTTGTCATTCTTACAAGCACTCAACCGTAGCTCATCTAATTTATGTCTTTCCAACATCTCTTTCACCTCTCTATTGGACACTTTCGCTTGCTCACTTGATTAGGGATGATAGGGTAAATGTGTGAGTTCTAAACTTGGTGGCCCTTTAGCATATGGTTTGGCCTTAGATCTTATCTCAAAACATTTCACAACCATATTAGGTATACACATGGGAGGTGTAGCCTTCGAAGAGTTCCACAATCAACAATATTAATCATGGATTCCATAATTTCAAAATTAAAATAGATTGAGTATTTTCTTGGATAGTTTACTTCATTATTCATAGAATCATGTGTAATAGTCTTAAGTGTGGCAACTTAATAGATTTTTTTAAGTTATCAACATGATCTATAACATATAGCCTTAAGAATTTGTTAACATTATCAATATAAGGGGGTTTAAATGCTTTAAAAAATTTAAATGTTACTTGTTCATCTTACATTCTCATTGTTAGCTCACCTTTTTATACATCTGTGAGTGCTCTTTCGGTTTCTAAGAATAGACAACTAAGTATAAGAGGAATGTTATGGTTTTCTTCCATATCTAGTATAATGAAATCCACTACACAGATGAACTTGTTTAGTTTTACAAGCACAATTTCTTCTACACCCCAAGATTGCTTAATTGATCTATCTTCCATTTATAGTGTCACAAAAGTGGATTTGGCTTTACCAACACCTAATCTCTTGAAACTCAATAATAGCATAAGGTTCATGCTTGAAACTAAGTCCTATAATTCTTTCTCAAAGTTCATATTCCCAATTGTGCAAGGAATATCAAAGCTACCCGGATATTTCAATTTTTGTGGTAGTTTTCTAGCAAGGTAGGCAGTACAACCTTCAATCAAGTTTATTGTTTCATTATCTCCAAGCCTCATTTTCTGAAATAAGATATCCTTCAAAAGTTTTCCATAAGAATACATTTGTTCAAATGCATCTACAAATGGTATATTTATGTGCAGCTTCTTGAATACATCTAAAAAATTTGAAAACTACATGTTTAACTTTTGCTTTTATGGTCTTTGAGGAAAAGGAATAGTGGGTTTGTGGTGGTTACTCTTTCTTGATTGAATTATTATCTTTTTAGTGCTCTCTTTATCCATTAGTTCTTCCTCATCCTTTTGAGTCTCATGTTCCTCCTATAGATTTTACCACTCCTCAAGTCTGTGGCATTGCAATGCTCTTTACCTTCTCTTGGGTTTTTAATTGTGTCACTTGAAAGGCTTTCATAAGGCCTTTGAATTATAGCCTAGGTAAGTTGCCTCATTTGGGTTTCTAAATTTTGAATTGAAGCCTCTTGAGTAGACACTTTTGTATTTACTAACTAGATAAAGTCTTTCATCATCCCCAATAAAAGCATTTGTATTGTCCTTAATAGGTGGTTTTTTTTCTTAGGCTTGTGATTGTTATGGTTTTTGAAAACTAGGTGGTGGAAATGATTGATGGTTGAATGGATTGCCACATTGATTGTTTTTATTACTCTAAGAGACATTTTGATGTTGTGTCCAGTTTGGGTTATATGTGTTCAACTAACTACAAGCCTGCCAATGCAATTCTCAAGAATACATGTCATGATATTGCGGTAATGTAGTTACAATTTTCTTCGTATGATAGGAAACAATTATTTTTTCATAATTATATGTATTTCGCGCTATAGTTCAAAATCAAACTATCCATGACAGGGGCGGAGTTAGAAAACATTTCTTAGGGAGATTAAAAGATTAATTTTTTATAAAACTGACACTACAAAGTATTTTTTTTAATATTTTTTAATTTTAAATTAATTTTTAATCAAGTTTTTACTAGAATCAATTTTAAATTTTAAGGGATTTTATAATCTTAGAGATTTAAAATTCTTTATAAGTTCGTTTTAACTTAAAACCAAGTTTAGACGCAGACTTAAATGTCTTTTACTGTAATACAACAAAGTTTATACATAAATATATTAAAATAACTAATTATTATTAGTTTAGTTACTTCTACAAGTAACTTATACTTTTTGCCTCTCACTACGAACTATTAAATTTATACATTATAAATTCAAAATTACTTTCCTCATAATCAAAATCAATGTTAGATTAAGTTGCAGTTGAAGATTCCCTTATATAAGAACAATTATATGAAGACCAATTATTCTTCATTTTTAAATATATAACCAGGACATAGATAACGGGTGGAAACACCAACCCATAGAATCTTTTCATGAGATCTATATGAATTCAGGAAAACAGTTCTCACAATGTGAATTAAGCAATTAACAAAGCAAAAGTACCAAACAACATACTCAATTCAACACACAACAAAAACAACTGACAGATGAAACAATAATAATCTGTAGTATACACACTAGTGACGACATGTATCACAGGCTCCTGTCCAAACTAGCAACATGCATACATAGCAAAACATACTTTTGTGATACACCCATACAGATCAAAAAGCTAAAGAGATTTTCAATCACTTCAGGACCTCGTATGTGGAAACGTATTCGGTAAGTGATGATTGTACTTTTACAGCATGTAATCAACAATAGATTACAAACCCTAATAAGGAGTCCAACACCTGGTACATATCTAGGATAAAAAGATACAGACTCCTTAACACATAATCTAAACATGCATGTCTACTAAGAAAAAGTCCAAGGCCCAATACACAATCAAGTAAAGAAGATGCTGACTTCTTAAGGACTTAACCCAACCATACAAACACCTAATAGATAATCATAGCTATAGTATAAATAAATATAGACAGGGAGTATAACAAAGCAACTGATATAAAATTTAGTATACAAAAAATAAGTGATAAATATTAAAATATTTCTAATTAGAGTTTAAACTTCAGTATGTAGAGACATACACTATTTAAACTTAGATTGTACTAGCCACACACTTGAGCATGCTTAACTCCAAATGTAACAAGGTAAACCCACATAGAAACCCTATCTATGTGATAACATCCTCAGGATGCTTAAGGCATCCACTCAACAACAAACAATCCACTAACCAATATAACAGTTACAACTCTAAAAGAAATAAACCAATATTACCTCCAACAGCCAGAACCTTTATCTTAATTGCCAATTGCTACTTTTTTTTGCTGTTTTTGCAACGACTTGGTTCTACTCACAAACCTGGCTCCCCTCTAAAGCCCATACCACCCAATATAGTGTGATCAATAACCACAAACCAATAACCAGAAGTGCAACAACTCACACTCTTAAGGACCACCCCCACACTTAAACACCATATCTCTTATTATATATAGTAAGAGATATGAAAATTCAAAGCATTTAACTTAGCTCACTCTCACAAAGAACTTCTCACAACATCGATAAAAATAGTCTTAAGCATTCATAACTTAAGAATGTTATTTTACACTAACTAGCAAACATCGTCTCTAGTACTCACAACTTACAAGCATGGTTTTACTCACACAATCATAAATCATTAATATCGAAAAAAAAATCAAGGTATTAGTGATCCAAAAATAGAAAAATAAGATTTCAATTTGATAGAGCTCTATTACATTTTTTGGATACAAAACGAGAAGAAATAGGGGTATTTATAGAGCTCAAAATTACCACCTCCCTAGCCACTTTACCATCACATGTGGCGAGGTTCTTGGCAAGCTTGGTGGTGAAGTGGTAAAAGTCACTTTTTCCCAAAATATTTTGAGTACTTTTTATAAATAATTGCACCCGAAATTAACCAAAAACATAAGTGACAATGTCGGAGAGCGAGCATGGACACTAAGAAAACTAGCCTCATAATGTTTGTAAACATGCTCACATATAAAGTGTTCCTAACTATAACCATATGTTATTACTAATCTGTAATAACCAATCTTACATAGAGGATGACATAATATTGAGTAAAACATAACAAACATCATGTTTTGCACGTGGTAAGCCAATATACAAACAAGTGTATAATGGGACTTGTATTCTCCCCCTTTGGCTTTCCATGTCAAAACACTACATAACTAAGTGAATACTCACATCAGTCATGAGACGATCATAAAGATAACCTAAGGATATTTTTTCCTTTGAACAAAAAATTGATGCATACCCAAACTCAAAAGACACACCAACATTGAATGAATCCACCTTGTGTGCTCCATCCATCTTCATATATCAACTCGTCCAACCTCTATCACTATAAAGCGTGAGTAACTCAACACCACAACACATTACACAATTGAAGCACGAAGAATTTACTTTACACTTGCAAATCATACAGAAACTATGTATTGTCTAAACACATACTATCGTGTCATCCCTACATAGGTAAACATTAATAAGTTAAGAACAATTAACATGAACACAAGTATGTACACTCCCCATTAATTTATGCAACACCCCCTTAGTGTATGCTTAAATTTAATATGCTTTAATTGATTAAACAGATTTATATTTGTATGAATTTATCATATTTTTATATAAATTTATCATTTTTGGAATCACAAATATTTTTATTATTTTTCAGGTATTTTCATTTAAAATTAAATTAAAGACTAAAAAAAATACTCGAGGCAATGCATCACAAATATGTTAAGAAAAAAATAAAGGAAAGTATAAAAATGGGTCAAAATGATCAAAATATCAAAAATGACGAGTCCCCTGCGCGTAACTAGCACATACACATATGCCGCAAATCTCACTCCCTACAAGTGTGCCAACCTGTCCAAATGCATCCAAAATCAATTTTTGAGATATTTTCCTCTCCTCTATTGTAAAAACCATCCCTCAAATCCCAAATATCACACATTTATCTCTCTAGAAGGCTTTCTTTTTTAGTTTTAAAGTTCTTCTCTTTTTTAGAAAAACTAGTTATGCTTTTATAGATTTATAGTTTTTGATTAAATAAATGGAAATGCAAATTCATTTGGAGGTTTACTAGAAGTGAAATTAGTATTAAAGTTCTATAAGGATTCTTTTGAGGTATAATTTTAAATGAATTTTTTACAGTTATTTTTATGTTTTATTCTTATATGTTCTATTTAATTTATCTTTGATTAAATTTAACATGATTGGCTATTTGTAAATATGATATAACGATAAAGTTGTTATGCTTACTGAATATTAAATAGGTAAAACATTTTTTATAAAATAAATTGATTTTGTTTTTATTCAAGATTTTATATTTAGGATTTTAAAGAGAAATATATTATTTTTCATTAAAAGCTAAAATCTAAAAATTAGATTTTAAGGTTTAATTATCCGGTTTGATTTAGAGTAGTGATCTTTTATTTGTTGATACAATACCCCAGTAGTTAAAGTGAAGCTCTATTTCAAAAAAATTATAAAAATTATTATTCGAAAATGTATTGATAACATATTTTCAATAATAGTTTTGAAATTGAAAGTTAGTATTCGAATAATTAAATTCTTAGGTTTAATTTGGACACCTTGAATAAAGTTTAAAATTTTGAACCCTACCAAAGGTGACATTTAAATGGTTCGTTTTCAATCTTTTAGAAAAAGAAATAAATTTAATTAACTAAATTATTTATTTACCTCACTCATTAGTGTTAATTGATTTGTTTAATTAACCAAAACTATCTAACCCTTCCAAAAGTGATATTTATATAAAAAAGAGACAATAAATAAATATCAATTTATATATTTAATAACCTATATAATATGTGCAATCATAATTAACTTAATTATTATATCCATAAATACTCCACTATTATGAATGATTAAAATTTGCATTATTTTTTATTAAATCTATATCTATGTTTATTTTTTATATTATTAGATTAGGAAACACAAAAAAATATCATGACAGGATGTTTAGGATTTAATTTCATTTTTAAAAGTTTTAATAATAAATTAAAACCACATATATTTCTTTCTTAGATTTACCTTGGGAGTATACTTATCATTTTCTATAAAATGATTCATTCACTTGTGAGAGTTTTACAAATATAAAACCAAAGTATCTGCAAGATCGATATTGTTAATCCGATGTCGGTCTTGTCTTCATCATATGCTTAGCAAATAACCATGATGTAGTGAAAACTACACTCACCATCTCATACAACAACTAGCATATGAATAAACAAATACAATGCATAGACAAGCAAACAAACACAATGCAAAAGCAATACAAGTTATACACACTTTTTCCCCTTTTTGAGAAGAAAAGTCAAAGTAAGCACAAACAAAATATGCAACATTCCACACCCCTATATGAAGAAGAGAAATCAAACAGAATGGTAATAATCCTAATACTTAAGCAACACACCAAAGAAGGTTAAGACAAACATAAAGAGAAGCAACACATGTAGTCATGCGAAATTGATAAAGAAACACACTGCCACAATACAAGGTAAAACCATGTAACAGATAACAACCTGAATGCACAAACAAACCAAAAGTAGTGTAGATAGAAAACTTCTTCATAATGTGATACATAGCATGAAGCCTCATATCTATATGTGCTAATGGAACACATAAAAGGCTTTATAATGTGCATATAACACACCTAAGAAGAAGTTGACTAGGATTCTAATTATCTTCCAAATTGACACACTCCTAGTGATTCAACTATCTTCCCCCAAAAACACTCAAGTATTCAATCTTATACCCTCACCCTATACAATGTGGACACATACAGAAAGACATCCTAGTCTACCAAAGAAAATATGTGTCGTGCATGTGATAAAGATGCCACAACTCACTATAATAGAAAAGCAGATAAACACATTAGAAGACATGTGAAATAGGAGAATGTAGACTATGCATGCAACAAGTCAAACTAACACTCCTATTTATGCAAGGTTCATAGTTAAGAAGAATGAGGCATCAAAATATAACAAAACAACATAAATTCATAAATAGGATAAACAACAAGAATGGAAACAATCATAACACTCTACTTACCAACATGCAATTGATAGACATCTCTCTCCCTAAATGTATGCATGTGACGTAATGAATATGTTATGCAATCTACACTCTCAAAAGTTCCCCAAAATAGAAGCATCTACACATAGTAGAAAAACAAGTAATATAGAAAGAGGGTAGCAAACTAAGCATATTGAAAGAAAGATGGGGTCATAAGAGATTAACCATTATACTCAATGTAAATATCAAGATGGCTATCAATTCATGATGCATTCATATAAGGGTATGACTAAATTTTTAATAACTTGCTCCGTGTGTTATGCCAAATTTGTTTCCTTTATATGCCATCAAGATAATCTCACGTGAACCAAGCAATTAGAAATATAGACAAAAATTGTACCAAATTTCATATCTCCAAAATTAATCTCTTTCTTCACTAATGTAAGTGCAAACTTGGTCAAAATAAATAGGTCGTTTGAAGTTTGTAATGAAAGGCCGAGGATTAGGTAGAATAGAAGAGATATTTAAGTTTAGGCACATCTTTAGACAACCAAACTTTCACATTAAGCACAAAGCTCACAAAAAGAAGAATATTTTCCTTGCACTTCTCAAATTTGAAACACATAAATTTCCCAAAAATAGGATCTTTTTACATTGTGATTTAATATTTATTTAATGAATCTCATCTTTTTCCTTTCCTTTCCTTTTTTATTTTTCTTTCTTTCTTATTTTTCTTTTTCTTTCTTTCTCCTTTTTTTGTTTTCTTTCTTTTATTTTCAGTCTCCTTCCTTTAAGCTCAAGAGTAACGCAGACAATCCCAAAGAAAATAAGTTCAACAAGTCAAAGTTGAAGCTTAACAAAAGAAGTTCCAGGTAAGTGGGATTTAATATTTAAGCTAGGAAAGTAAGTGCAAAGAAATGAAAGAATAAAATAATGGCTCAAAGAAGGGAGACTAAGGACAAGAAAAAATTTGTGGCAAGAAAGGATCAAAGAATTCAAGGATAGCCTAAATCCTCTTTCTAACCAAGTGCATCTAGGATTTCAACTCTAGATACACTAAAAGTGGATTCGAGATCTTGTTAGAGGCATACAGATCATCAGACCAAGAGATCCACACATACTTCTCAAAATAAACATACAAATTCACTAAGTTATGACATCTCTAAGAAAAAGTTCAATTCAAATAAAATACAAAAAATAGTGATACAAACATTCGATGAATACACAGGTAAAAACAATCATATTTCAATCTATGTTGAATGCATACCAACCGTATATCATTAATTATCCATAATAAGTTCATTTTACATGCAGAAAGGATAGCAGGATAGAAGAATGTGCAGAACATTCATGGGAAGAGAGAGAAAGAGAGAAAAATAGTGTCAAAGGAATAAATACAATAAACAAACGAGATGACAAGGATGGCCTCAAGAGAGATTATAGGCCAAAAAGAAAAGGATATACGTCAAGAGATATTACCAATATAAAATGTCTAGTGTTACCTATAAAGAGATAAAAGGCAACAAACCACGCACATTTGCCTTAACAGAGATCATTGGCAATACTCCCATCATCGCTAATTAAGAGATTAAAAGAAGATAACAAATGAATGAGCAACACAAGTAACACCCTTAAGAGATAGAAGAAACAAGGGATGTTATAGAAACAAGAGACATGCTTAGATAGGGTTAACACCCACAAACACTAGAATGCCAACAAACACATAAGTCTAGTCACAACAATGCATGTAAGTAAAGAGTCCTAAAAACAAGTAAATAATCTAAATGACATACAAATTCAGATGGAAAACCTAAACAATCATTGTATAGATAAACACTCATGTACTTAAACTTCTAGCATACCTTAGAATTCTCCAAACAGACATCTTAAGTATATGAGAAAGAATTGTAGGGAAAAGATGAACAATAATCACCAAGAGACAAATAGAGAACTAGCACCTAATATATTAGGTATAAGAGAAAACAACCTAGTGAAATAGAAGAGATGCATTTTATATGGCATGCCATATAAAGGACACGAATATAAGAAGAAAGATCCTAATATTTTAACACTCGTGCTAACAAGCATGTGACATGATGCTTATGAAAACAACCATAGAAGAAGTAAGTAGTAAGTTAGGCAAACATACAAAAAGAACGTGTCAAAGCAGCTAGTAGGAGATAATACTAGTAAAAGATCAAATAGTCCGGCATAACATCAAGTAAAGTAATTAGCATACTATGCAAAAAAAAGCAAAGAAAGAAAAAGACATATGCATGAACAAGTAAATAGGGAACATGTTGACAACAAAAATTCATGGAGATAAACAATCTCACAAAACAAACACATCCCACACCACTGGTGACACACGACACAAACATATAAGGTGTGTTTATGTGTAGATAGAGCTCTAGAATCAAGAACCCATGAGATTAAGCCTAACCAGGGGTGACCTTCTCTGATACGAAATGAAGATTCTCATACATAGGAACAATTACACGAAGGCTAATTGTTCTTCCGACTCAAATAGGTAACTAAGACTTAGATGAAGGGTGGAAACCCCAACCTATGGAATCTTTTTGCATGTTCTTACTACTATAATAAAGAGTATTTTAGTCAGGATTTAAAGTTGATTTTTTTTTTATTAAAATTGACTTATAATGAATTTTAAGTCGGTATTCTTATAAATCGACTTAAAAAAACTATAAAAAAAATCAAAAAGTAGCGTCAATTATACACGACAATCGATGCCAATCCATATGTAATGTCGATTGTACAAGTCAAAAGACCCATAATTTTACGTTGGTTAACATATAGGATTAACACTAGACATGGATTCACATTAGTTGACATGTACAACCGATGTTCCGTGCCCGGTGTAGCATCGAGTGATACGTCAACTAATACGTAATACCTAACGTCAATCCTATGTGTCAACTGATGCTACATGTGGCACGTAGCATCGGTTCTACGTGTCAATCAATGCTACACATGGCTCAACTCGGTTGGCTCGTAGATCTGACGCTACATGTCTTTTTTTTTGTTTTCTTCTTTTTCCCTCCATTTGTTGATAGTTTTTGCTTGTCTCCTTATTTCCTCCAAAAACTCATGTGTTACCTCAAATTTTGTCCATTTTAGGCCACTTCTGACCACCATTTTCGGCACCGTTAGTTAGGTTTTGTTCCTCTCTAATTTATGATCTAGATCTACCATTTTTAAAGCATAATACACAATTTTTTCTTACCTATTTTCCTTCACTTTTCACTTACGAAACACCATTTTCCATCATTTCCTTAATTTTCTCACATGTTTTATTATTGAATGTATTTTTATGAATTATTTTACACTTATTATTGATATTTTATATTTTTATAAAAAATTTATAAAATTATTTTCTATTTTAATGTATATTATGTGTTATTGATTATTTGTATATATTTTTATCTTATATAGGTTGTGCTTTTTTATTCAAGCTTACAAGAAAATAAGGTTTATTTATTTATTTATTTTAACTAATTTTGTTCCAGCTTAAAATTATTATTATTACATGTATTTCATGTTATTATTCAAGATTATTATTATTATTATTATTATTATTATTATTATTATTATTATTATTATTATTATTATTATTATTATTATTATTATTATTATATAACATGAAATATATATATTATATATTTCATGTTTTATAAATATTAATTTCTTTTAAATTTAAATTTTTTAAACTTATTATTATTAAATACATCATATATATTTATTATTATATTAAATGAATTATATATGTATATAAATTATTATATATTATATATTGTTAATGTTATAATAAGTTTATTAATTTTTTAGATTTTATGTATTTATTTTTATATGATATTTTGATGAATATTCTAATAATTTGTAACTTCATATATAATAATAGCTTAAATATATTGGTGATTAATACATTTATATTTTATTGAATACATATTTAATATGCTTCGATACTCATATGTTAAATGTAAAATTGAGAAATTTCATGATGTTGATGAAGTTAAGTATCACCTTATAAATGTTGGTATTATCAAAGAGAAAATATTGATAATACTCATGGGGAATAGATAGATAAAGATATGAGTAAATTATATACATCTTATTAGAATAGACACTCTAAAAATAATCTACAAATATAAAATATGTTTCATGCTATTGAAGATGAACTATATGAGGATGATCCCAAAACCTTTAAAAAACTTCTAGAAGATGGCCAAAATTCGTTATATTGAGAGTGCAAGAAATACACTAAAATGTCAGGATTGGTTCATTTGTACAATGTGAAGGAAAAAATGGTTTTTTGACAAGGAATTCATAGAATTACTAAATGCACAAATAAATATGTTTCTTAAGGGTAATGAGTTGACATCTTTAATGTATGAAGTGAATAAATCTCTTAGTCGATTTGGCATAGAATGTCATAAGATTCATGCTTGTCCAAATAATTGCATTCTTTATAGAAAAGAATATGAGACATTATATGATTTTTCTGTGTAAAGAATTGAGATGGAAGCATGCTACAAATGAGACAACACCTAAGAAAGACATGCTCATAAAGGTCTTTTACTTTCCTCCAACTCTTTGCTTTCAAAGGTTGTTCAAAAGTAAATAGACATAAAAGATGTTGACTTGGTTGTCGAATCAAGTTGTGCTAGAGTTTGATATGGTACTATTTACTTAAGATAAAACTTTTTTTACTACTGGTATTATATTATTATTCTTTATTGTTACTAACATCCTCTTGTTTAGTCTATTATAACAAAATTGGTAAGTGTGGCACATTTAAGAGATGTGAAGCAAGTATCTTATGACAAATCTATGTCTAGTGGAAAATCATCATGCACTAAGTCATTCAAGAATAAGCCATGGAAAAAAGCATAATTATGAGTATGCTATAAAATTTAGTAGAAATCTTGGCTCTTTGATGATTATTGTTGTGAGTAAAAATAACATAAATGATGGATGGACTATGCCACCTCCTAGAGAAATATCTAGCGTAGACATTGGAAAATCATATATATCGATACATCGATCTAGTGCATATTGAAATTATTTGAATTTCAAATGATCAATTTAAGTATAATTCAAGTATGGACAAGGTGAATCCTCAATCAGTAAATAACTTTCATTCAAGTAAAATATATAATTATATTTATATTATCTAATTATTTGTATATATTATATATATATGACATGTTACTATCGACTTCAAGCTAATCACCTATTACATTTAGCAATGTTCTATGGTTCATCATTTGTCAATCAATATCAAGAGCATGATGTTAGCATCCAAGCTAAATAATTATATAATAAGGTATTAACACTGAGAAATCAAAAGTTGATCATCCTTTGGCCACTAAAATTTGAACAAGGCCAAGATCATTGGATATTAGTAATCCTTGATCTATGTAGCAATCATATTTGGTACTGTAACTTAGCTTCCATAGAATTGAATAAAGATACAAAAATAGTTGTTGAAATGTAAGAGTTATAACCAACTATTTTTCTTCTATTGTTCTTTGTAATATTATATATAGAATTAACTATTTAAGATTTGATAAGGCATGGAAGTTATGGAATAAGAGTAAGGACATTGCCCTTAAAAAATCACATAATATTATATAGGATAAAGTTATGGTATGTACGGAATAAGAGTAAGGACATTGCCCTTAAAAAATCACATAATATTATATAGGATAAAGTTATGGTATGTACGGAATAAGAGTAAGGATATTGCCCTTAAAAAATCACATAATCTTAGATAGGATAAAGTTATGGTATGTACAAGTGAATATTAATAATTTAATCAATTTTACTATTGAATAATAAAAATGTTTGATTTGATAAACCATGTACACTTATTTATTGTAGGTTCCATAACAAAATAATGGAGTCATGTGTGGTTACTTTATCATGAAATTAATGAGCAAAATCATTTCAAATATTAACATGTCAACTAAAGATGTGGTAATCTCTTTTACTAATATAATCTTTTAACATATATAAGTTATTTTTGTGAATTCATGATATTACATTCTTATTTTGAATTTAAACACATATAGTTCTTTGGTTGGAGCAAGTCGGGTTAAAATATGCAAATTTTTTAGGGTTTATGAGAAAAATTGGTAGAACACATGCTAGAAATTATAAAATCAAAAGAGTAATATGATGATATTGGATAGCATAGGTATCTTATAATATTTAGTGATATTGTAATTAAGTTAAATATATGTGTGTGTGTGTGTGTGTGTGTGTGTGTCTATGTATTGTATATAAATTAATTTATGTTATAAATTCAGTTTTTAAGTAATTAATTAATATTTAGTTTTTCAATGAATAAAAATATAAAAACACTTTTAAACATATTTTGGTTTTTCTACAGTTATGTGATCGAAAACATACAGTGAGGCTAGCAAAAAATAACCAAAATATGTTGAAAAGGAATTTACCATTGAAAGACCGAATTAAAATTTAAAGTCGATTGACACATAATATCGACTTAAAATTTAAAGTCGATTCACAGGTAGCATCAACTTAAAATTTAAAGTCGGTTATAGCCTATAATCGACTTTAAATTTTAATTCACCTAGTTTATCTCTTTTAAGTCAGTTAATACAATGAAATATAAAATAATTAATATAGTGAAAGTACAAAATAATTAATACAATGAAAGTACAAAACAATATGCTCAATTCAACACACAACAAAAACAACCGCCAGATGTAACAATAATAATCTACAGTATACACACTAGCTATAACGTGCATGTCAGGATCCTGTCTAGACTAGAAACATACATATATAACAAAAAATACTTAACTTGTGATACATGCATACATATCAAAAAGCTATAAAGATTTCCAATCACTTCAGGACCTTGCATGTGGAAACATATTCGATAAATGATGATTATTCTTTCACAACATGTAATTAAACATAGATAGTAAACCCTAATAAAGAGTCCAACACTTTGTACACATCCAGGATAAAAAGATACAGCCTCCTTAAAGACTCACACTAAGCATGTATGAAATAAAAGATAGATTATACTAACACACAATCTAAACATGCATGTCTACTAAGAAGGAGTACAAACCTGATACACAATCAGGTTAAGGAGAAGCTAATTCCTTAAGAACTTAACCCAACCATACAAACACTAGAGATAAAAATGTTTGAAAGATAGTCACATATATATTATAAATAAATATAGATATGCAATATAATAAAGCAGTTGGTATAGAATTCAGTAAACGGAAAGCAGTTGGTAAATATCAAAATCTTTCTAATTAGAGTTTAAACTTCAATATATATAGATATACACCATTTAAACTCTCTATTTATACTCACCACAAATTCAAGCATGCATAAATCCAAACATAATGAGGTAAAGTCACATAGAAACCCTATCTATATGGTAGCATCCTCAAGTTACTTAAGGAAACCCCTCAACAGTAAACAATCCACTAATCAATACAACAGTTACAACTTTGAAAGAAATAAAACCAATATTACCTATATCAACTAGGACCTTTGTCCAAATTGACTGACAAACCCGACTCCCCTCCAAAGCAAACACCACCCAATATAATGTGATCAGTAACCATGGTCTAGTAACCATAAGTGTAAAAATTCACTCTTGAGGACCACCCTCAAACTCAAAAACCCTATCTCTTATTACACATAGCAAGAGATATAAGAACTCAAAAAAATTAACTTGGCTCTCTCTCATAAAGAAGTTCTCAAAACATTGATAAAAATAGTCTTAAGCACTCACAATTTAAGAATTCTATTTGCACTAACAAGAAAACACCATCTCAAGTACTCATAACTCACAAGCACAATTTTTCTCACACAATCATGAATCATTAATATTGAACAAAAATCAAGGTATTAGTGATCCGAAAATTGAAAAAAGAGAAGTCAATTTGACAAAGCTTTATTACTTTTTCTAAATACAAAATAAAAAGAAATGAGGGTATTTATAGAGCTCAAAATTTCCATCTTGCCAACCACTTTACCAAATATTGTCAAGTACTTTCCATAAATACCTATACTTGAAACAAACCAAAAATACAAGTGACTACGTAGGTGAGAAAACATATACACTATGGAAACTAGTCCCATGGTATGTACAAATATGCTCACATACAAAGTGTTTATAACTATGTATGTGTGTGTATTATTGATCCACAGTAACCAACCTTACATAAAGGATGATAGAACATTGAGTAAAATATAACATACATTGTGTTTTGCATATAAGAAGCCAAAACACAGAAAAGAGTATAACAGGACATATAGTAGTAAATTCCAAGTAATTAATCCATAATTTTATAAGTCATTAGAATTGTCGTTGTCACTTTTTGAGTTGCTAAGGGTAGCATTGAAAATCCTTCAAATTCCCTTCTTTTTGTTAGCACACCCAACACCAATATGACCAATCTCTTTTCATTCAAAATATTTATGTCCAGTGGATTTATTTTTCTTACCTTTTGAACTCATAAGTTCTAGTTCTCTTAGATTCTGATCCCTTGAAGGATTTGGTTACCAGTTACTCTATGAATTATTTTGGTCAAATAATTTCTTGTGTCTTATTACTAAGAGTTTAAATTCTTCACCATCCCCATCGTTGTCATTCTCACCATCTTCAATAATAGTAGTTTTCAAAGTTATATTTTTTTTCTTAGGAGGTGTTCGAAAGCTCATCTCAAAGGTTTGGAGTGAGCCAACGAATTCCTCTATTTTGATGATGTCCACATCAAAGTGTTAATAATATCAAATAATTTACTATAGAATTCAAAAAAGGTCACATCTTTTTTCATCCCAAGGATTTCAAATTGAGTATCAAACATGCAAAGTTTAGTTCATTTAACTTTAATGCTACCCTCATAGGAAACCTTTAAAATATCCCAATGCTTAACATTATGATCATGAGAGATATGACATAACTTATCAGTAGACAGTATAAAAAAGTATTAATACCTTTTTTGTTCCAATTACTAGCAGTTTTATCTTCAATAGTCCATTGTTTCTAGTTTTAAGAGTGACTACATCATCTTTGGAAAGTGGTTCCTAAGCATAAATAACAAAGTTCTAGACACCTTCATCTATAGACCATAGAAAGACTCACATGCGAGCCTTCCAATATGGGTAGTTAGACCCATCAAAGAAGAGAGCATAGAGTGTAGATGAACCCAGTCCCAAATAATCCATAATAAAGTCCTAGACAACACTAAGTATATCTAGTGACCTTCTCTGATACCAATTGCACGTTTATATGTTACAAATCTAATTAATAAGAGGGGGAAGAAAATGTAATTTTTTGAATTATGACTAATAAGATCGCAAGCGACTAGAAATAAAAATGTGTGCAATAAATATAAAGAGAAAATAAATAAAACTTAACATACGATATTCTAAGTGGAAACAATATAGACCACACCAATGACCTAAGAGGAAAACCATTGTTCCACCGGACCACCTAACTATCCACTATGAAAATAAGGTCCAATTACAAGGTCAGGACTTAAACTACCCTCCAAGATAATGCCTCCAAGTAATCTACTTACAAGGCGTTATTTTCCTTCAAATTCTTCATAAGAAAGGTGCTTGAATCTGGACCAATATTCTGATAATTTGAGTCACACAAGCAATCAAACAAGTTCAACCAGTGCCTGAAAAGTTAGCACAATAACACAAGTGGAAAAGTGTGTTCTAGAGAAGATTCAACAATGAATAACCCTAACTAGAAGATTCAAGAATATATCAATTAATATTAAATCATCTAGCAACCCCAAAACTAGTAGATTAAGCATAAGTTCAATAAAGTTAGCTTATTTAAAGATAAATAATTAAATCAAATAATAATGATATTACACAAATTATTTGATAATTCAAGAACAAAATAAAGAATATGTTATATAAATATTTAATCAAAATATCATAAACTAATTAGGCATATTAACCAATCAAATTCAACCACTAATGTTTGACAGATTAATTAAAAAAATATGCCTAAAATATTTGATCTTGTTTTTGCAAAGCAATTTGAAAGAGGGAGCTTAATATGAAAAGATTGATGTTCTTGTAGTTTAAGAAAACAAGAGACATCAGGTTGTTTAAATAGAAAATATTGAAACCCTGATGTTAGATTAAAGTCCATTTACAAACTTGTCCATTAAACAATTCATTGAACAATAAACAATAGAGACTATATGGTAATTGGAATATTTGACTAGAGTAAATAATTAGATTAAAGTTGAATTTTCCATTCCTTGATCGATCTAGACCAAGCTCAGTCGATTGAACCAATAATGTCGATTGAGCAAAACCATTTTCAATCAATCCGGGCAACGATTAATAAAAATTCGAGACCAAATATATAGAATACAATCAATTCTTGATCAATCCAACCCTCAATCGATGGAACCAAAATTTCAATCTATCTATCCCAATTTTAAAATTAATCTGTGAGGACTTAGATCATAATAGATTGATACTTGATTGATCTAGTCATTGCTTGATGGATCGAGCATATATATACTAAAAGTTCCTATATGTTTAGCATGAATCTAACGTACATAAGAACATATGTATACCTAAAATGTGTTCATTTGAAACTCTGTAGTTTCATAACTTGAATAGTAATCTTAAAAAATGTGTCCAAAAACTGAATTATGTTTAAATGTTTTGTTTACACCGTCAATATTCATGAACCTTACGAAATCAAAAAATTATAATTTTATATGATCACTATTGATACCACTGTATATCACAACAAGCTAATTTTGCATACTTATATAATCACGAACTCTCACAGAGTTATCATAATAATTTTGTGTTATAAAACTAATGTTAAATATGATAGAATAAAAACAAAACACTTATATATTAGGAGGAAAAAAAAGAAGAACAAACACTAATATAATATAAAAAACAAAAGTAGAGTACTGATTTTTGAATGTTGTATATAAAATACAAAGCTAAAGTTCTATTTATACAATTATGATATGGCCAAATTGGAAAAAGGGCTTTCTAATTCCTTTTTATTTTTTGGTATGGTACTATTTTAGAACTTTTGTTATACTTTGAGATTAATCGGTCCTTTTGCTTTTAAAACTTGCTATTTAGTCAATTTTAGTTAAGAAAAAGTGATCATAAAAGTTCAAATATCACTATATAACATAATTATTTTAATATTTTTTATACTGAACAATGGGTTGGATTCATTACAGTAATTGTTTGGTTATTTAATTTTTTTCTTCTAATAGAATCAACTCATTACTTAGAATAATTGCACCTTGCACCTAGGAATGAGGTTTTGGGGTTGCTATAAATATGGGGTAAAATTTCTTTATTTATTTATTTGTAATAAATTGCGATGGGGATTGAGGTATTTGGGAGTTGAATTTGTCAAGGTCACATGTATTAAAATGTTAGATCTAATTATTAAAGATTTTAGGGTGATGATATAAATATGCTACTGATTATTAGATTGATGATAGTTTTGTCATAGTTAAAAAATTGATGGTAGAAATCAACAAACAAAAAAAGGTTGGTGGGAAATTTATAACTTTGCAATTTATAACAAAGTTTAGACTTTTGGTAGATACGTACCATGCAAAATTTCTAACAATACCGAAATGTTTGAATAATGAGCACTGTTTTACATGTTTACGGGAAAATGAATTGAAAGATCTCTGTATATGTATATTAAAGGTAAATGTATAATTTTGATTTATTTAGCATTTCGGTCATGAAAAAACTCATATCTATCACATTTCAAGTCATAAATTTAATGAATAAAAATAAATTATATCCTTAGTTGCTTGTTTAGGTTTACACTTGTTGTAAACTATCAATTAAGAATAAAATTGTATTCCTAGTATGATAAGACTTATCATAATCTTCATTTTTCAAGCCAAAGACCAAAAGACACACATGAAATGTAGTACTTAGTGGTAAAGAGATATAATAAGAAGGGGTAAAATATTTAGCGGTTCATAAAAGTTACAAATTAATACTAAAATTACATAATATCCTATCATTAGTACTTTATTTTCTAAAAGTATATAATATTAGTTTTTTTTTATGTTTACATTAATAAAATTTGATAAAACTTTGCTTTTTACAATTATGTTAGACTTAATTATATTTATTTTATAACAACAAGGCTTTTGATATTTTTATAAAATATAATATTTTGTATAACTTTCTTAAAAGCTATATAAAATCTATAACACCACTCGTCATCCAACCCCTCCTAATAATACGTGCATCAGATTATATATATGCAGTTCTATTAGTTTTTATTATATATATTTAGTTTTATTAGTTATTCTTGTTGTGCATATTTATACAAGATATGTGGATGTTTGATTCTTCCCAGATCCCAATTCACATTTCAGAGATTTGACACCAACGACGAAATTATATACACGCCATTAACCTCTATTTTATTGGAGTCCAATTTGCAACGCCATTAACCTCTATTTTATTGGAATCCAATTCGCAACGCCATTGACCACTATTTTATTGGAATTCAAATTACAAATGATAGTATAAACCGTAACAAATAATAGGTTAACAAATAAATTAAAAATAAAATTATTTTATTAATATTAAAATACACAAATATAAATATATGTATTATAAACATAAAATTTAAATAAAATAGAAAATCAAGATATGTGTATCACGTAGTTTCATTAATATTTTTTTTTACTCACCATATTGTTACACGAATTTTGAAATTTTTGAAATCTATTAGAGTAAACAAATTCTATATAGTAAAAATATTCTCCTTTTTTCTTCTCAACTCTGCTCTGTTTTTCTTTTTTTTCTTTTTCCATTTGTTTTCTTCTTCTTTCTGTTTCTCTGTTTCTATCCTTTATATAGGAAAATAATACTAAAAGTGAAGAGAAGAGATAGAAACGAAAATTAAATACAGAAACTGAAAAATGAAGAGAAGATAGAAAAATTGAAGACAAATAGAAATAGAAATTAATTCAAATGAATTAAGACAGAAATGTTTTTGATTTTAAAGCAATTTTAATTCAAAAAATTTCAACAATCCCCTACATAAATAAAAATTAATATAGATTTTAAATCAAATTTTGACACGAAAATAGAGTTCAACAGATTGAAAAATGTATAGAATAAATAGGTGTTATACTTTAAACATTCATTTGTGAAAATATATTTACCTTACTAACTGACCAATAGATGCGATTCTTAAACTATTCTATCATTTATGTAAGCGATGATATACATCACACAAGAGTTTTTTCTGACACAATTCAGTTCTCACTATTATGTTCATTTTGGTCATAAACATATGTCTGGCTCTATGAGAGTCTATAAAGAATTGAGTCTTATAAAATTCTTTTTAGATGCAACTACACTCCTCCCTTACACAAATGATCTCTTATCTTTAAAAGTAATCTACAAAGAGTAACTCGCATACTCTGCTCGGTATTCTCTTCATAAGAATCATTAAAAGTCGTGGCTTACCTGTATCTTATGACTATCATTGTTTTCATCATAGTAATAGACTTGAGAGTAAACCCCCTATATTAATCTCACTAAGTCATTACAATTAGATTGTCCCTTTGAACCTAGATCTTGGGATCTCTTGTCAAATAAGTTAGGTTTTCTTTGCAAATCTTTATCCATTCATAGGCTTCAATCCTATGTATTTCAATGACTTATCAACTACATATCGATTTAACTATTTAGTTAAGGGATTCACTAAGTTATCCTTTGACTTCACATAATCAATAGAGATAACCACAATTAAGAGTATTTGTTTAATGGTCTAATGTCTACGACGTATATGTCGAGACTTACCATTATACATATTGCTCTGTGTCTTATCAATAGCAGATTGACTATCATAATAGATTCATATTGTAGGTACAAGCTTCACCCACTTGGGAATATTCTCTAAAAATTGCATAGCCATTCAACTTCTTCCCCACAATTATCCAAAGCGATGAGCTCAGATTTCTTCGTGGATCTAGCAATGCACGTCTACTTAGAGGATTTCCATGAAACAACTTCACCAACCAGTATGAATACATATCCACTAGTACACTTTGAGTCTTTCATGTCAAATATCCAATTTGCATCACCGTATCCTTCTAATATAGCTAGATATATTATATAGTGCAGTTTATAGCTACATGTATATCTTAAGTATCTAAGTAGTCTTGTAATACTTTTTCAATGATCATATCATGAACTACTAGTATACCTACTTAGTTTACTTACAGTATAAGTTATATTTGGTCTCGTACAAATCATCAAGTACATAAAACTTCATATCACTCTATAATATTCTAGTTTAAACACACTCTCACTTTATTCCAGAATCACCCTTATTGAATTTATCAAGTATTTTCTCAACATGATAACATTAACTTAGAATGAGACCAATTCATATCCTTGACATCTTAATTTCCATAATTATATCAATAGGCCCTATGTCTTTCATATCAAACCTCAAATTTAACATAGTCTTAATAGATTTGATCATTAGATCATTACTACCTATAATTAGCATGCCATCGACGTAAAGACACAAGATAACATAACCATTGTGTTTTTCCTTAGCATATACATATTTTTCACATTCATTACTACAAAATCGGGCTTTAAAGTCGGTTCATCGCGTGAACCGACTTTAAATTCTTTTTTATACATATTTTACTCATTTTCTACTCTACTTATAACATGTATTCGATCACATATAGCAGAAAAAACCAAAATAAGTTCAAAAAAGTTTAAATAATACAAATAATTGAAAAATTAAATATACTTAATTACTTGATAATGAAATTTATTACAAAAAAAATAATTTATATACAATACATATATATTTAATATGAAGGAGAGGAAGGTTGATTGGCTTAGAATCACCAGTATAGTGACCAGGAAACTAGGCACACAAAAAAAAGCTAGTCCATATAACAATTCATACACCTAAATACATGAGCACGTAAACATCTATTAAATAAGTAGTCCAAATTTCAAAGACATAGGAATGGAGAAATTAATTAAAGCATTATAAATATTACCATGATGTTGCCCAATGTTATTCAAGATCATCATATTCTTCTCTTGATGTTATAATTTGAAAAAAAGTGTTCTGTCCATTCTTTTTGTAAATCATCAAAAATATGCATATCATAGCCCTGCTTGTTCCAACCAAAGAACTATATGTAATTAAATTCAAAATAAGAATGTAATATCATCAAATCACAAAAAATAACTTATATATATTAAAAAATTAGTAAAAGAGATTACCACATCGACACCCGAGTGATATAATAATAATCTTATCCCTTTGAAATCATATTAGTACTATATTAATCTTTTTTCTATAAATATGAAGCTATTTGGAATCAAGGTGGTATTTTTAATGCTATAATGAGCTCTAAATATGAAGTCAAGTATAACTCTTATTTGTTACTTGGGTTGGTTGGGCATAAAACAACTGTTCCATAACAAATCAGAGTTAAACTTGACTTCATATTTAGAGCTCATTATAGCATTAAAAATATCAGCTTGATTCCAGATAGCTTCATATTGATAGAAAAAAGATTAATATAGTGCTAATATGATTTCGAAGGGATAAGGTTATTATTATATCACTCGGGTGTTGATGTGGTAATATTTTTTACTAATCTTTTAACATATATAAATTATTTTTTGTGAATTCGTGATATTACACTAAAATGATGATTCTTGGTGGTATTCATGTACTTGGCTAGCAAAAGACTACTATGCTGTTGTCATAGAAGGGAACTACGTAAGAGAGATGCGATGAAGTTTAGGCAAAAAATAGATCCATATAACAATCCATTCCCCTAAATACATGAGCATATAAACACCCATTAAAAAAGCTGCCCAAACTTCAGTCATAGGAATAGAGAAATTAAAGCATTATAAAAATTACCATTTTGTTGTCAGTTTCATGTAGTTCATCTTTAACACCATGAAACATATTTTTTGTCTATACATTATGATAAGATTTATATAATCCACTCACATTATTATTTATCTCTTCTCCATGAGTATTATCAATATTTTCTCCATAATAATACCAACATCGAATCATACTAATTTCATTATTACTATTTCTATAAGAAAATTCCAAGAAACTTTCAACTCCAGAATTGTAGTCCTGCTCAATTCTACACTTTGACATCCAAGATTTGTCCATTTTCTATTAATGACATTAAACATATTAAATATGTATCCAATCAATATATTTCAAGTTTTATTATATATGAATTTCCTAATTATTAGAATATATACCAAAACATACATAATACAAAAAATTATCATTTTAATCATTTTAAAATTGTATTAATTTTATTAAATAAAATATAATTATTTATATGTAAATAAATTTATCCACGTACGATAATTAATAATAAAAAAATCTTCATGACATTATTGAAATTAGCTAATATAAAAGTCTCTCTCTTCTTCCAAAAGGTAAGAAAAGCACATTATTATTTATATTGGAGCAAAACTACCTAGAAATCCACTCTTTAAAGCAGAGACAACAATTATGAAAGTTTTTGTCATTCATCGCCGAAAGTAGCTGCATAAGAAGTAGGGCATCCAGTTTTGGTAGCTCTTCCTTTATTTTCATAACGCATAATAACTATTCTAGTCCCTCAAACCCACAAGATACAGATATTATTTCCCCTCACCCACCTAGAAAATCAGCCAAACACATAATAACATAAATTATACAAAAAATTATACAAAAAATAAAGCAAAGTGAATAATAAGTGCATATGATTAATAGAAATACTTACAAGAGTAAATGAAGTGACAAAATGAAGGAAACAAAGAAAAAAATGAGTGTTTTATAAGTGAGAAAATGGGTATAAAAAATTTGAGTATTCTGCTAAAAAAAATAGGTGATCTGGAAGATAATTTGGAGAGAAATAAAACCCATTAAATGGCGTTGGATGGTGGTCATAGGTGGCCAAAAATGAGAAAAAGTGGAGGATGAGTGTAGGTTGCTTTGCGTTTTTGGGGCGCTACAAATAAAATAAGTTATGTTTGATGGGGAAGAAAGAGGAGAAAAGAAAAATATCCATGTGTGTAGCGTTGGTTGACGTGTTGAACCGATGCTACACGTAGGTCGTAGCGTCAGTTCTACGTGTAAACCAACGCTATGTAAAATTACTCTTTAATTTTTTATTTTTACAATTTAAAATTGAAATCAAATAATATAATTTTTTTATTTTTTTGGTCAATTATTTTTTAAGTTTTTATATATATAACTATAGACCTTTTATATTTTTTTGAAAACTTTTCTATATTGTGTTAGTTTTTCAATCCAAATTCAATAAGTACGTACGTACGAAAAACACAATACATAAAAGTATCCAAAAAATACACAAAAATTCTATAAAATATAAAATTTTAAAAACCAATTGACTAAAAAAAAGATGAAAAAATTATACTCGCCCAAATTCAATTTTAAATAGTTAAACTTAAAAAATAATTGACCAAAAAAATAAATAAAAAATTATATTGTTTAATTTCAATTTTAAAATGTAAAAATAAAAAAAATAAAGAGTAATTTTACGTAGCATTGGTTGACATGTAGAACAGACGCTACGTCCTACGTGTAGCGTCAGTTCAACATGTCAACCGACGTTACGTACTCCATCGATAGCGTCAGTTTTTCATCAAACTGACTTTAAATCTTGAATTAAATGCAACATTCTATAGTAGTGATTTGTTGATTTTAAAGCCTTTTTTCCTCATGACATTATCAAACTTTCTGTGCCACTATTTTGGGGCTTGTTTCAAGTCATATAAAGACTTTATCAATTTACAGACCCTTCCTTCTTGCCCTAGGCATGAAAAACCCTTAGGTTGGTCCATATAGATTTCTTCATCTAACTTTCCACTTTGAAAAGTTGTCTTTATATCCATTTGATGTATTTCAAGATTTCGTAGAACGACAATAGCAATTATCATCCTTATGGATGTCATTATCCTCATATGAGAATAAGTTTAAAAGTAATCAAGGTCATGTGGTGAATAAGGTATGATTCTTACATTCAGTAACTCTATTTTGCTGAGGTGAATAAGGCAGTATGGTTTAATAGATAACTCTGTGTTGTGCATAGAATTCACCAAACCGTGCTTCATATTCACCACCATGATCACTATGCAATACTTTGATCTTCTTGTTGAGTTGATTCTCAACTTCAGTTTTATAAAGAATAATTTTCTCTATAGCTTCATCTTTGCTTTTAAACAAATACACATAGCAACATTTCGTGTTATCATCAACAAAAGTAATAAAATACTTATTGCCACCCTTTTTGAAAACATTTCAAATCACATAGACCATTATGGATTAAGTCAAGGGGTTCATTGTTCCTTTCAATCGAATGAAACAATAACCTAATCATTTTTGCCTCAATAGAAGTCTCATACTTATTCTTTGAATCTATTTAGAATGCATGTATATGTTCCATGTTAATTAGTCTACACCATATATTGTAATTAATATGACCTACTCTACCATGCCATAAGGTTGAAAACTCAAGAAAATAAGCAGAATAATTAATCTTATTAATATTCTTAGTTTTTATAGTCATTACATTAAGCTTAAATTTCCCATAAGATACATACCCTTTTCCTACAAACATCCCATTTTTGGTCACAACAAAATTATTAGATTCAAACACTATTCAAAAGTCATGTTGGTTTAGCAATGAGCCAGAAATAAGATTCTTATGAATGTCTGGCATAAAGAGTACAATTTTTAATGTAAATTCCTTCCTAGAGGTCATCTTCAGTTTGACGTAGCCTTGCCCTTGAATGGCTGAAGTGGTAGAATTTTCCATAAAGAGCTTCTTTTTTTCTTTCACTCGTTCATAAGTAATGAATAGCTCTTTATCTGAGCATATGTGCCTTGTTACACCAATATCAATTGACCACTACTTTGGGTTTGATCCCACCAAGTTTACCTCATAAACGACTGCACATAAGTCAATATCAGAGATATCATAAGTTATGTCATCAACTGTATTTGTCTCACAGTTCCTATTTATTTTTGGAAACTTGCAGTCTGGGCTTTATGCCATGTTGTTTGATATTTAAATAAAATCCCACTAAATATTGACTTCTTAAAAGTTTCTTCTCTAGGTCCTAATTGGACCATTTACCCATCTTATCCTTGCCTTTATTCTTATTATGCTTGGCACTTTGACCATGTTCCATTACATTAGCCTTGGGAGTTGATGGGATATACCCTCTTTTAGAAGAAGCTTTGTTATCTTCTTCCTCTTTGAATCCTATTAGCAAGTCTTTCAAAGACACTTCTCATTGCTTGTGTTTAAGGTAGGCCTTGAACCCTATCCATGAAGGGGGAAAAATTTCAATAATAGTTGCAACTTGGAAGGTTTCACTAAGTATCATTCCTTCACCATACATCTCTATTAAGATATCTTGGATTTCACGTACTTGACTACATACAGATTTAGAGTCGACCATATTATAATCAAGAAATTGACCAACCAAAACTTTCTTGGCTCCAGTATTTTCAATTTCATACTTCTGGTCCAATGATTCCCACAATTCTCTAGTCGTCTTTTCTTGATTGTACTAATTTTACAAGGAATCAATTAGACTATTGAGAATATAGTTCTGATAAAGATAATCAGAATGCTTTTATGCTTCCATAGCACTAGTAGACTAAAAATCTTGTTCACCCTCATGTTGATTGAGAGCTTTTCCAGTCAAGAACCTTGCCAAATTCAAGGTGGTAAAATAGAACATCATCTTACTCCTCCATCTCTTGAAGTTCAAACCATTAAACTTCTAAAATTTCTCTTCCACTACATGGTTCATAAGAACAAAAACCGGTAACATTGGGGTTACCCCATAAGCCAGAGAAGGCCTCATCATTTGGTTCATAATAAAATCATTTATAGTAGGGTTAACAACATTCACAACTGGGTTTTCAGTTTGGGACACTAGAGTGGTCGTTTCAGATTACATAATCTTGTCTTTACTTTTTTTATTAAATACACAAATAGCAACCCAAGTTTTAAAAATATACATAATCATAAAAAATATGTATAAAACAATATATATATATATAATAAAAATGAAATACCAATATAAAGTAAAGAAAAATAAAAAATAATAAATGACAAAGAAAAAGTAAAAATAGTGACATGGATGAAGTAATAAATTATGTAGAAGGGATAAAAGCAATGTTGATAAATAATGAAGGAAATTAATAAAGAGATGTAAAAACTAAACGATAATGGTAGTAAAATATGTGTAGTCTAATAGATAAATATAAGAGATTATGAATAAACTATTTCTTCCAAAAAAAAATTTTTTTTTTTTTTTTTTTTTGTATTTCTTTGTTCAAAAAATAAGGGGAAAATAATTTTAAGATTGTAGGAAATAATACATGAAAAAACAAGTTAAATATAAAATTAAAAATACACAAATAAAAATATATATTAAAAATAAAAAATTTAAATAACATAAATTTAAATAGAGTAAAGAATCGAGCCTTGTGTATCACACATTATCCCTAAGATAATTTTTTCGCTCACTGTGGGTATTAGAGAACGACGAAAACTTATCTCGAATAATACAACAATTAAATAATAATAAACATACACTACAATTTATTATTCAACAAACTTCCAAGTGTGTGAACTCTATTGGAGGAACCAAACTCTAGATAAAAAAATATCATTTTCTCTTTTCGTACTCTGCCTTTTTTATTTTGTTTTTCTTTCCTTAAGATAATTTTTCCGCTCACTGTGTGTGTTAGAGAACGATGAAAATTTATCTCGAAAAATACAATAATTAAATAATAATAAACTTATACCAAAATTTATTATTCTATGAACTTTCAAGTGTGTGAACTCTATTAGAAGAACATAACTCTAGATATAAAAAAAATTCTTATTTCGTACTCTACCTTTTTTTCTTTAAGATTATTTTTCTGTTCACCGTGGGTGTTAAAGAACGAAGAACGACTGAAACTTACTCATAAGATTAAATAATTAAATAATATTAAATTTATACTACAATTTATTATTTTACGAATTTTTAAGTATTTAAACTCTATGTAAAAATATTTCTATTTTCTCTTTTCGTACTCTTCCTTTTCTCTTTCTTTTCACTCTCTCCCTTTTTTTCTTCTTCTCATTCTTCTAAGTTTTTTTTTTTTTTTTGTCCGTAGCTTTCCTGTTCTTTCTATTTCTCTGTTTCTATCCTTTATATAGGAAAATAATACTGAAACTAAAGAGAACAGACAGAAACTGAAACTCTAGAGAACAGAGAGAAACAGAAATTGAAGAGAACATATAGAAACAAAATTAAATACATAAATTGAAAATGAAGACGGGACAGAAAACTGAAGACAGATAGAAACGGAAATTAATTCAAATGAATTACGAAATTTTTTATTTTTATTTTAAAGCTATTTTAATTCAAAAAATATCAACATAAACAAATAAAATAAAAAAACTAAAATATATTTGAGTTATACCAATGTTAAAACCTACCTTAACTTATTCATATTTGATAATGGCTGAAACATTATTCACGAAAAAATAATGTTTTAAAAAATTTCACAATCTTTTATTCTCACATGTTATAAAATATATTACACATCCTCGTAAATTTTCCTATAACCAACTATATATATAACGGAGCGTTTACAAGTCTTTGAATTATTTCTACACATGTATATATGATTATTTTTTCACGCTTGCTTCTCAAACTTTAATTACCAAGTGAAATACACGTATCATAATATAGATTGCAAATAAGAGTCAATCTTGAGATTATTCAAGGTGGTTTTCTTAAACAAATAATAAATCCAAGGAGAATGGCCATTTTGTTTTTGGAGTCTAGATGAATGACGAATTTGATACTCAAATTTTAGTGATGATTTCAAAAAGAATACTGTCATTTATCCCAATTGGAATTATTATGTTAAGAAACCTGGGCCTAACTCATCCATTGAAAACACGCTTGTAAGGGTAAGGACTACCGAGGCTTATAACCAGCATTGTTGCTAGTTCTCTGGTCGATGTAGGACTTATTTCTTTAACACTCCTTCTCATATCGGCAAGGGTTTGTGCCCTCCGTCGTGGGGTATTTGAGTAATGCTAGGTGGCTCCTCTACCTCCTAGGGTTCTACTTTGATACCATGTTATTAACCCAGGCCTAACTCTTAACCCAAAAACCAGCTTGTAAGTTAGAGGATTGCCTATACTTATAACCGGTATTGTTGTTAGTTCCCTGGTCAATATGAGACTTATTTCCTTAACATTCCCTCCCACATCGGCAAGGTTTCGTGCCCCCGTCGTGGGGAATTTAGGTACTACTAGATGGCTTCTCCATTGCCTAGAGTCCTGCTTTGATACCAAGTTATTAACCCAGACCTAACTCTTAACTCAAAATCCAGTTTAGTTTTTGTGGTGTTGTATGCTAGTTGGGCTCCAAGGACTCGTAATTCCTTCATCTTCTCAGAAAGACATATTACTAGCCGCTCTTAAAGTAAGACTGATAGTCTCTAATGCATCTGAGAATCTTTACAAGTTGGCTAATGCTTTACACATATCAATGATAATTGATGGTTCCCTTCATCCTACAAAAGATTAGGCAGAAAAGCTTCTCCTTTAAATTGTGATGGAGGCTCATCATCAAAATCATTAGATTGCTAGAACTCTCCAGCTGCAAGTGCTTTTGCCTTTTGTTCTTCTTTCTTTTGGAGCAACCTCTTTGCTCTAGAAGTTTTTAACATATTCACATTAGGAGCGAACAGTCTGAATCCATGAAAAGATCATCAGTTTCACAATTGTCCAGTACTCTGACTCGTTCGAGCATTTCTCTTTTTGTTAGCCTCTTTTTTTCTTTAAACTTTTGTTTAGAATGTTTACAATAATATGAGTTTTGGATCAATGGAAAGATTATTGAATATTGGATCTAAAGTAACAAATTAATGGTCTAATTTAAGGCTTAAATTATGGCATAATTTATGGAGAATGAGCTTTGTTTTATCTATAAATATGGAGGAGTTCATGCATTGAAGAACGAGGCAAAAATCAGAAAAAATCAAAGAGAGCATAAGCAAACCCAAAGAGAGAAAATACTTAGTGAGTGTGAAATTTTTCTATGAGTTTGCAGAACACTTGAGAGATATTATTAGTGAGGAAATCTATATCTATATTCTGTATATTTTCTACTCAATTCAATAATATATGTTGTCTCTCGTGGACAAAGGCAAATTGTCGAACCATATGAATTCTGTGTTTCCTATTACCGATTTGATATATTCATATACCACTATTTATTGCTTCTATGCATAACAAATTGGTATCATAGCCAAAAATTGCAGTAATATATATCAAATCAAATCTCTCGAAGAGATGAATGCAACGATAAAATAATTGCTCAAATCAAAAGTTAGAATCACCGCCAGAAGTCATCAAAATGATACTGCCAACAACTAAGTCAACTCATTGGGTTAGATTGAGTCAACTTTGTCATTAATGAATTTTGGACTAAGTTGGTCCATTTTTCACTTGTTTTCAACTTAGCCAAACCTATTCCTAGCTAATTGGAAGTGCAAAATTCTATTATAAGTTGTAAGTGCAAAATTTATGTTATCCGTTTATGCTTATGGCTGATAAAAGAGAGATCGAAGAAGGTGAACAAGTTGACCGTAGAATTTCTAGCAAACCAAGTTTTTCTACTCTAAGAACTATGTCATCCAATGCAAAGTTTGAGGTGGAGAAATTCGACGGTACCAATAACTTTGGCATGTGGCAATGTGAAGTATTAGATCTATTATTCTGAGAAAGATCTCATATAGCCTTGCAAACTATGCCAGAAGATTATTCCAATGAATATTGGAAATATGTCAACCAACAAGCTTGCGGCACAATTCGACTGTGCTTAGGAAAATATTAGAAGTACTTTGTCATGAAAGAGAATGTAGCAGTAGTTCTCTAGAAGAAGCTAGAGGACAAGTATATGACAAAAAAGTATTGAGAACTGACTTTACTTGAAGAAGAGACTTTTATGTTTCTAGTACATGAAAGGTACCCCTATGATTGAGCACTTATATGATTTCAATAAAATTTTGGTTGATCTGTAAAATTTAGAAATTGAAATTATCGATAAAGATAAAACTTTGTTGTTACTAAATTCATTACCTAAGAGCTATAAGCATTTAACCACAACTCTATTATATGGTAAAGATGAGGTTAAATTCATAGATGTTTCAAATGCTTTGTTAAATAATAAGTACCGAAAGAAGGATCAACATGATCACAAAGACTCAATATCAGAAGCATTGACTGTAGCTAGAGATAGAATGAATAACGAAAAATCTGGCGGATCAAATAATAGAGGGAGATCCAGATCAAAGTCCAGAGGAGATCATCCAAAAGACATCCTACGAAGGACGAGTGTGCCTATTTTCACCAGAAAAGGCACTGGAAGAAAGATTGTCTAAACAAGGACAAGTCAAATGAAAACATTGTACAGAAGACTGATGAAGATAAAGAATCAACTTTTTCAGTTTCATCATTAGATACCTACTCAGAAAAATGGATCCTTGATTCTAGATGTTCTCACCATATGTGTCCAAACAGACATTGGTTTTCGATTTTTGAGGAGCTCGATGGAGGAGTTATGCTTATGGGAAACGATAATGCTTGTCAGAAAAAAAAGATTGGAACAGTACAACTAAAGATACACGATGGTACAATGTGCATTTGTAGCAATGAAGGGTACTCGGAAGGTGAACTTGTATTTCCTATATGGGAGTACAATTACCAATAAAGAGCAGTTGTCTCAAGTAGTTTTGAAGAAAAGATAGATGATTCTTCCCGCCTATGACACATGTGCTTAAGGCAAGTCGATGAAAAGGCTTTGCAAGGCTTAATGAAGCAAGGTCTTCTAAAAGATGCCAAGATTGGAAATTTTGATTTCTATAACCATTGTGTAATAAGAAAACAAACAAGATTCAAGTTCGGCACTCCCATTCATCATACTAAGGGAACTTTTAATTATATTCACACGAATGTCTGGGACCTTCCAAGAATACTTCACTTAGAGGTAAACACTGGTTTTTGACTTTTATTAATGATTTCTCTAGATATGTCTGGATATACACCATGAGTCATAAAGATGAAGTTCTGGATATCTTTCTTAAATGGAAGAAAATGATCGAGACTCAGACATGCAGGAAAATTAAGAGGCTCAGATCTGATAATGGTGGCGAGTATAAATCAGATCCCTTTTTCAGAGTTTGTTAAGATGAAGGGATAATTAGACATTTCTCAGCTCCTTGTACACCATAGCAGAATGGATTTACAGAATGAATTAATCGTACTTTGGTTGAGAAAGTTTGATGTATGCTATCTCAATCCAAATTGAGCAAGACATTTTGGGCTGAAGCTTTGTCATATGCAACTCATATAGTCAACAGACTTCCTACGATTGCATTGGATGGAAAACTCCTAAAGAGGTATGGTCTGGACAAATTACTTCTGATTATGATTCATTATGAATATTTGGATGTCCTGCATATTTTCATGTTAGTGAGTCCAAACTAGATCCTAAAGCAAAGAAATTTGTTTTCTTAGGCTTTAATGAAGGAGTTAAAGGGTTTCAACTTTGGTGTGGTGAATCGAAGAAGATCATCTTAAGGCGAGATGTCACATTTGACGAGTCTATTATGCTAAGACAAATAAATTCAAAGAAAAAGAATGAAAGTCCAAATACTCTTTCTATGGTGATGCTTGAGACTCCAGAAGATCCAGGAAAGATTGCACTGACTTCTGATCGTGGTGAAGATGAAATTGATGATCAAGAAGAGATCTTAGTTGAGGTAGAGGTCCTCTCACCATTACCACCGATCAATTAACAACCATAATCTATTGCCACTACTCGACCAAGAAGGGATATTAGGAAGCCTACCAAACACACAAACATGGTAGCATTTGTACTTCCAATAATTAATGATGATGTCTGGTGCACTTACAAAAAAGCCATGCAGAGATTTGATATTATGAAATGGAATATGGAAATAGACGAAGAAATGAAGTCTCTACACCAGAATCAGAATTGGGAGTTGGTTTAACTTCCCAAAGGAAAGAAAACTATTGGCTGCAAATGAGTCTATGCCATGAAGGAAGGTGTTCCTAGTAAAGACAACAAAATATACAAAGCCAGATTGGTAGAAAAAGGCTATGATCAGAAAGAAGGATTGGACTACAATGAAGTATTCTCACCTATTGTTAAGCATTCACCTATTCAGATATTGTTGGCTTTGGTAGCACAATTTTATCTTGAGTTAGCTCAAGTTGATGTCAAAATAGCTTTTCTTTATGGTACTTTTAACGAAGAGATCTACATGTCTCAACCTGATGGATTCAAAGTTCTAGGATATAAGAATTGGGCTTGCAAGCTGAGCAAGTCACTTTATGGTTTGAATCAATCACCGCAATAGTGGTACAAGTGCTTTGATAGCTTCATGAGAGAGTAGAAGTACATATGCAGCCAATTTGATCATTGTGTATACTTTCGACAACTCCAAGATGGTACCTTCATTTATTTTCTCTTATATGTTGATGATATATTGATTGAATCTAAGAGCAAGGTGGAGATCGACAAACTGAAAGCTCTATTGAGTTTAGAATTTGAAATGAAAGATCTTGGAGAAGCTAAGAAAATTCTTGGGATAGAAATCACAAGAGATAGAGTTACAAGTATAGTCTGTCTGACATAGACTCGGTATCTGAAGAAATTACTACAAAGGTTTGACATTGATGAGAAAATCAAACCAATAAGTACACCGTTTGCTCCTCATTTTCAGTTGAGTGCATTGATGTCACCTAGCACCATCGATGAGAAGAATCAAATGGAGTGTGTTCCATATGCAAATGTTGTTGGTGCCTTGATGTATGCTATGGTATGCACCAGACCTGATATTTCCCATGTTCTTAGTATGGTGAGTTGCTGCATGAACAATCCCGATAAAGGACACTCGCAAGCAATGAAGTGGATTCTACTGTACATCTATGGTACTATGGATATTGGTTTAATATTTGAAAGAGACAAGACTGAAGGTAATCACCTAGCTGCATGAACAATCCCGATAAAGGACACTGGCAAGCAATGAAGTGGATTCTACTGTACATCTATGGTACTATGGATATTGGTTTAATATTTGAAAGAGACAAGACTAAAGGTAATCACCTAGTCAGATATGTGGATTCTGACTATGTTGGATATCTTGATAAGCGTCGATCTACAACTGGTTTATGTGTTCACAATGGTAGGAGGAACAGCTTGTTGGAGATCAAAATTGTATTTAACTATATGTTTGTCTATGATGAGCAAAAACCGGCATAGCCGATCCTGCCAATACTTTGGTTTTATATTTATAAAACTCTCGCAAGTGCATGAATCATTTCATAGAAAATGATAAGTATACTCCCAAGGTCGATCTAAGGAAGGAATATATGTGGTTTTTAATTTATTATTTAAACTTTTAAAAATGAAATTAAATCCTAAACATCCTGTTACGATAGTTTGGTTTTTGTGTTTCTAATCTAATAACATAAAATAAACATAGATAACGATTCAATAAACATTTATGCAAATTTTATCATTTCTAATAGTGGAGTATTTATGGATATAATAACTAAGTTAATTATGCTTGCTTATATTATTTAGGTTATTAAAGATATAAATTGATATTTATTGATTCTCTCTTTTTTATATGAATACCACCTTTGGTGAAGTTAGATATTCTTTGTTAACTAAACAAATCAATTAACACCTATGGGTGGGGTTGATAACTAATTTGGTTAATTAAATTAATTCCTTTTTCTAAGAGATTGAAAATGAACCATTTAAATGCTACATTTGGTGGGGTTAGATAGTTTAAACTTTATTCAAGGTGTCCAAATTAAACCTAAGAATTTAATTATCCGAGTACTAACTTTCATGTTTTAAAACCACTACTGAAAACATGTTGTCAATACATTTTCACATAATAATTCTTATAAAAACTTTTGAAATAGAGCTTCATTCTAACTATCGGGTGATTGTACCAACAAATAAAAGAACACTACTCTAAATCAGACCAGATAACTAAACCTTAAAATCTAATTTTCAGATTTAAGTTTGTAATGAAAAATAATATATTTCTCTCTAACATTCTTAATATAAAATCTTGAATAAAAATAAAATCAATTCATTTTAGAGGTTTTTAGCTATTTAATATTTCGCAAGTATAATAACGTTATTATTATATCATGTTTACAAACAACCAGCAAAGTTAAATTTAATCACAGACAAATTAAATATAACATGTAAGAATAAAGCATAAAAAATAATTGTAAAGAAAATAAAATCCTTATTGTACTTCGATGTTATTCTCGTTGCTGGAAAACCTCCAATCGGAATTTGCACTCCCATTTATTGAATCAAAAAGCAAATAAATTACAAAAACATAACTAGTTCTTCTCAAAAAGAGAAGAACTCTAAAACTAAGAGATACTAACTAAGAAAAGCTTAAAAACTAAGAAATGAGAGAAATAAAGAGAAGAGAAGATGTGTTTTGAGGTGTGTTTAGTTGTGAAGAGAATAAGGGTATTTATAGGTGAGGATGGAAAGAAAAAGTGGGTGAAAAAAATGATGGAAACGCGGAGTAGTGAATGATGATGTCATGCTAACGTGGGGTGGCAGCGTGCGCAGATTGGGGCAGATGGGAGCAGCGGCACGCGTGGACTTGGCGCAGATGGGCAGCGACGCACGCAAATGGGGCGCAGGTGCGTATGGAAGGGAGCAAGGGCGCGCGCGGGACTAGGCGTTGGCGCACGCGGAAGGGAACAAGGGCACGCGTGGGACTGGGCGTTGGCACGCACAGAATGGAGCAAGGGCGCGCGCGGCGCCCATGGGACTAGGCGCTGACGGCGGCTGCTCGACGCGGTTGGGCGGCTATATGCATGATTTCCTCCTTTTTGATCCATTTTGTCTATTTTTTCCATATTTGTTGACTTTTCCTCATTTATTTTTGAATATATTTGTAATGTATTGCCTTCAGTATTCTTTTTTGAGTCTTTAAGTTAAATTTTTAAGCGAAATACCTGAAAAACAATAATAATACCTGTGATTCCGAAAAGACAAATTTATATAAATATATGATAAAATCATATAAATATATATATTTTTAATCAATTAATATGCATAAAATCATGATAATTTTAGTGTTTTTTGAGCACTCATTAGTCTACTACAGAGGTAGAGTATATGGTTGTAACAAAAGAATTCAAAGAAGCAATATGGCTTCTCGGATTGACCAAGGATTTGGGTATTGTTCAAAAGAATGTGAAGGTTGTCTGCGATAGTTAGAGTGCCATTTGTTTGGCAAAGAACCAAATTCATCATGGTCGCATCAAGCACATCAATGTTCAATTTCATTTTCTTCTGGAAATTATCGATGAAGGGAATTTTATACTCTAGAAAGTCGGAACTGTGGATAACCCTACAGATATACTTACAAAGGTGGTTACAGGCAGCGTTGTGAAATTTTTTGCTAAGGTGGAGATTGTTGAATATTATCTCTAAAGTAACAAATTAATGGCCTAATTTAGGTAAATTTGTGACCTAATTTGTGGTCTGATTTAAGGAAATTAGTGGCCTAATTTAAGGCTTAAATTATGGCATAATTTAGGGAGAAAAAGTCTTGCTTTATCTATAAATATGGAAGAGTTCATGCATTGAATAATAAGGCAAATATTAGAAAAAATTTGAGAGAGCATAAGCAAACTCAAAGAGCTAAAATACATAGTGAGTATGAGAGTTTTTTGTGAGTTTGGGGAAATACTTAAGAGATATTATAAATCAGAAAGTATGTATCTGTATTCTCTATATTTCCTACTCAGTTCAAAAATATATGCTGCCTCCCGTGGACCTAGGCAAATTGTCGAACCACATAAATTTTGTGTGTTTCCTTTTACCAATTTGATAAATTCATAACATCTGCAAATTTCTCTATCATCCCTTTAGCTCTATATATCTCACAAAGCTTTAGTATTACTTTATCATCAAGCCACCATAGTTTAGATTTACTATAATTTGGGTCAATGTAATATATGTTTCTTGGAGAAGATAGCAAGTAAATTTCCTCATCATCTTTACTTTCTCCAAGAAGTATGGCAGCCAAAGTCAATATGGTATCAATATCATCCGAAATTGTCTATAGAGCTTTATGTAAGAACTTGATGGCTTCTGATTTTTCATCTAATGATAAATAACGATTAGAAATTTTCATGTGTAAATAATCATTGTCCACATTGTTGCTTCTTTCCAACATCAAATTGTACTTCAATGCCATGTTATAATGCCCATGGTTCATCAATGAATCCGTAACTTCTGTTATCAAACTAAAATGATGATATGCATTGTCCAGCTCTAGAACATCAATAGGACAACTAATCACTTTAGCCTGGTCCATATGAAATCTCTGAAGTAATTTCTCAATGTTCTACTCTTGTGAAAACCATAATTTATTGGAGCCTTAGTATTTAATAATACTCATGCCAAGAATCTGCTTTGCTGGCCCCAAGTCTTTTATGGCAAAAGACATACTCAACTATTTTTTCAAGTAGGTAAATCTGGAAATATTCCGGCCAACAATCAACATACCATCCATATAGAGAAAAATAATAATGAAATCATCATCAGATAATTTATGGACAAAAACATAATGGTCTAAAGTACTCTTTATGTAGCCTTGCTCTCCCACAACAGACTCATACTTTTTGTACCATTGCCTCGGTGCCTGTTTTAAATTGTAGAGGTTTATCTTCAATTTGCAAACATAATATTATTTTCCCTTTTGATTGAAACCATCTAGATACTCCATATATATCTCTTCCTCCAAGTCACCATATAGAAAGGCAGTTTTTACATCAAATTTCTCAACTTCCAAGTCAAGACTTGTTGCTAACCCCAACACAGTACGGATGGATGTCATTTTCACAAATGGAGAGAAAATCTCATCAAAGCCAAATCATTTTCGTTAGTTGAATCCCTTGACAACTAGTATGGCTTTGCATCACGGACTAGAACTTTATTCTTCATGCTTCACCCTAAAGATCGATTTATTTTTCAAAGCCTTTTTCTCTTTGGACAACTTCATCAATTCAAAAGTTTTTTTCTCCACCATCAATGAAAGTTGCATACTCATATGGAGGATATGAGGTAGAGGGTCGTTTAACTCTATCACTTCTTCTCAGTGGAACAGTAGAAACCGTAGGTGTTGGTACTAGATAATGATTATCATCATTTACCTCGTCTGTAGAACCAACTTCTATGGGAGCATCATCTTCATCAGCTGGATAAACATGGTCTTCATCTCCAACTTATCTTGGCACTAATGTTGAAGGAATTAATTCCAAATCTGATGAGTTACCATTGGAATTAGGAACATCTTTCTTCATTTTGATAATATCTTCAATGGTCTCATCTTCAACAAATACAGCATCGCAGCTCCTAACAAGTCTCTTTGCAACCGGATCGTAAAATCTATCACTACTACAAAATGGGGCATTAAAGTCGGTTAAAAACCGACGCTATGCTACGTGGATAGCGTCGATTCTAGGTGTTAACCGACGCTACGCTACGTGGATAGCATCGATTCACCACGTCAACCGATGCTACGTCCATGCATAGCGTCGGTTCGATAAATCAACCGATGCTAGATCCTATGTGGATAGTGGCAGTTCTACACCAAATCGACTTTACGTATCGACTTAAATATCCATTTTTGTAGTAGTGTGTAACCAAATTGATCTTGAGCATAGCCAATAAAAATACACTGTCTTATTTTGGCATCAAGTTTGCATCTCTTATCCTTGGGGATATGAACAAATGCTTTGCAACCAAACACTAGTAGATGATCATAGGAAACATCCTTTCCTGACCATACTTTATTTGGAATATCCATCTTGAGAGGAGTACAGGGTGAAATATTCAACACATGTGCAACTGTGAGTATGGTTTCACCTCAGAAAGTTTTAGGAAACTTTACATGTAAGAGTAGACATCTAACTTTCTCCATCAAAGTTATGTTCATCCTCTCAACTAAGCCATTCAACTACGGTGTCTTTAGAGGTGTCATCTGATGCCAAATACCATGCTTTCTGCAGTAAGCATGGAAAGGTCCTATGTACTCTCCACCATTGTCTGTCTGGATGCACTTCAGCTTCTTCCCAGGCTATCTCTCAACTGAGCCATGAAATTCTTTGAAGACATCTAGCATCTAATCCTTTGTCTTTAAAAGATATACCCACATCTTCCTTGAATGATCATCAATGAAAGTCACAAAGTATTAAGCACCACCAAGTAACTTTGGCATTGGACCACACAAATATGAATGAATCAAATCTCAAATATTATTCATTCTAGAAAGAAGGGAACTCTTGAAAGAAACTTTATTTTGCTTTCTTGATAGACAATGAACACATTTCTCCAAATATACCTCATCCATTCTGGGCAGTATCTTCTTTTTGGCTAGACTTGTGATATCTTTTTCACTAATGTAACTAAGTCTCTTATGCCATAACTCAGTTGCACTAACTTTCTCTATGCCATTTACTGTGTAGGTGGAGAGCTTCACTTGCAATATATACAGAGTTGTATGCTTCTCACCTCTAGCCACTATGAAAGAGCCATTTGTAAGTTTCCATTTGTCAGAAAAGAAGGAGCTACAATACCCTTCATTTGAAATTTTGCGAACAGAGATCAAATTCAAGCGTATCTCTGGAATATTCCTAACATCCTTCAGAAATAGTCTGTTCCATTCTTTATTTCCAAACAAACATCTATGCTACCTATAACCTTTGACATGCCTTCATTTTCCATTCTAACAACACCAAAATTTCCAGGTATGTATGATGAGAAAAATTCTCTATGTGATGTAGCGTGAATTGTCGAACCATTATCAATCACCTAACTGGTCTCCTGTGATGCAAGATTGAAAAAATCTTAATCTTAAACGATATTGAACTCTTATATGGTATTTTTTTCTCATCATCACTGTGTCGTATTTCTTCACTACTTTGCCTTTGTTGGTTTCCTGTTCCTTTTTTAACACCCAGAAAAATTTCTTGATGTGACACTTCCTCTTATGGTGATAGCATTCAACATTGGAAAATTTGTTTGATATGCCTCTGCTCTTACTTCTGGGTTTTTTTCTCTGTACTGTCTCCTTCCTCTGGACTATGTGATAAGAGCTTATGCTTTTGAATCTCTCTCCATATTCTGTTTCTCATATGACAATAGGACTTCTACAACAAATTCAAACCCCATCTTGTCGTTTGCATAAGTCAAAGTTGTTGTGATATGATTATATGATAAGGGTAGTGAAGCCAGCAACATCACAACTTTCTCTTCATCGTTGAAACTCACATTAAATCTTGCTAAGTGAGAAAACTTGTTGTTGAAATTGCTAACAAACTGCATCATGCTCACATTATCTTCCTTCCTTATCTGATATAGCTCCTTCCATATATAAAATTTATTGGCAAGGTTCTTTGACATCTACATGTTTTCTAGAGTCTCCCATGTTTCTTCAGCAGGCGTGCAATTTTTTTATTCAATATTTTACAAGACACTATCTAGGAGATTTAGATAGATTGTACTAGCTGCAATCTCATCTATTTCCTCCCATTGTCCTTGTGACGGTTCTTGTCTCTTTTTTTTCCCAACAATGCCTTATGAACCTTCTATTGAATGAGAATATCATTCATCCTTCTTTTTCATAAAGAGAAATTATTATTGCCATTAAATTTCTCAATATCTACCTTCTGGCTTGACATTTTTTTACTCGCTACGTTTCTTTTTCTGCAAATAAATATGCCCTGGACCTAATAAAATCTTTTCTGATGTGGTAGATCAGTCTATGATGCAACCATAGAGCATATTAATAATTTTACTATACCAGCTCTGATACCAATTGTTGGGCACAACGGGTAAAAATAAAATAAATTCAAAATAGTAAAATAATGACACAAGCAATTTAACATGGTTCAACCTTTAATTTGGGCTAAGTCCACGTGACAAACTCCAAGAAATATTTCTTTCACTAATAAAATTAATTGGTTCAAAGTGAGAGACAATACAAAAAATTGAGATAAACCCAAAATAGTGTCGCATAAGTGTTTTCCAAACTCACTATTTTATCACTCCCCTTTTAGAAAATTATCTCAATATTTTTCCAAGATATTCACTCCCACTTCTTACACGCACAACGTTATTTTTCTCCAAAGGAAATTGTTCCTTGGGCTTTTCTTTGCTTCTTTTCTTGTTTTGTTTTTGGGTGTTGATATATCTCTAAGGCAAAGACATTGCCTATTTATAGGAAAATTTTCCTATCAATATTAGATGTATTTTTCAAATGTGGTTGCATCTAACATTTATGGTTACACCTAACATTTTTGGTTACACCTACCATTTATGATTGTGCCTAACATTTTGTATTTTCTTCCTCTTCCATGTGGGAGGGACCTATACATAATACATGGCTTTCATTAATTCATCCACATTTCCTTCCAATATATCTTCGACTCTGACCTTTTTGGCTAGTCATTGAGTACATTGACTATGAGCGAGTGCCTTTCATTTCAAGATGCTCAAATTTCTTGTAAGGTTGATCACTTAAAGCATTGTCTTCAACAAAGCTCAAAGGATTTTCTCAATCTTTGAATCCAACAGTATAACCGTCCTCATCCTTTTCTCTAGCTTCTTCCTCTTCGTTTTCTCCTCCTCTTCCTCCTCCTTTATATTCTTCGAACTCTTCTCCTTCCATTATAGGTTCTTCAAAATAGATAAAATCCTTGTTCCTGCCTTCCATCATTACAATTAATAACCTAACGATAGGGGTAGCTCGATGGGAATTTACCTTCAATGGAGTAAATCCTAAAATTTGATGGTTGTAATGCAAGTTTGAATAGGCAAGTCTTATGATGGCTGTAGCATCAACAAGGGTCAATGCCCTTCATTGTCGGGTATTTGGGTAGTGCTAAGTGGCTCATCCATCGCCTAAGGCCTAGCTCTAATACCAAGTTGTTAAGAAACCTGGGCATAACTCAATCCTTGAAAACATGCTTGCAATGTGAGGAATGCTCAGGCTTATAACCAGCATTGTTGTTGGTTTTCATGTCGATGTGGGACTTATTTCCTTAACAATCCCCCTCACATCAGCAAGGGTTTGTGCCCTCCATCGTGGGGTATTTGGGTAGTGCTAGGTGGCTTCTACACCTACTAAGGTTCTGCTTTGATACCATGTTAAGAAACCTAGGCCTAACTCATCCCTTGAAAACGTGCTTGTAAGGGTGAGGATTGCCTAGGCTTATAACCAGCATTAGTGTTGGTTCTCTGGTCGATATGGACTTATTTCCTTAACATTATCTCACACACAAATATCAATCACATTAATGAAAGAAGGGAATTGAAAATCTAATGAGTATAAATTGAATACATCAAGTCGGATTGTGTGCCATTCAAAATAATGCATAACATTCTTAAGTATTGTTTGAACCTTGGATAATAATATATATGACTTTGTGATTTTCTTGTATAATAATAAGGTTACTGCATTTATGCATTCGATCCAGACAAAGGGTAATAAGTATCGTTTTAGCCATATTTTGGCATTTGAAATCGAATAATTTCTTATACCTACCGGTGGTTTAGTAAACGACCTATTTTATTCTAAGCTGAAGAAAGTCATAAATAATATATGAAAAGATAGAACAAGAAATGCATGTTAAATTTTTCATGTATGATAACTTAGCATACTTCCATGACTTAATTTCATGCCTATAATACATGTATCTTGATAGTTAATAGTAGACAGTAATTTTAAAGATTAAGATTTTTGTTTAACATTTAAAGATATTATATTGATGATTAGTTCCTCGTCATATTTTACAAACATTTTATTTTGTTTTAAATATGTCTAAATCAAACTTTCCTATATTATCAAAATCATCATCTTCCTCTTCGAAGAACAAAAATATCATCAATAGTGATGAACTCAGTATTGAAAACTTATCAAAATCAATTGATCACAAGAAGATCCCAACAGTCAACAGAGATCAAATTTACAAAACAAAGATGATAAATCTTTTTAAAACAGATTACATCATTAAAACTAAGGAAAGGAACATCCAACTTTCTTCACCTTTTGAAACTATTCAATTATTTTCAAAAGCGTCATTATAAAAACATTTTGAAAAATGTTTCAAATATCTTCATATCGGATTAGTTCAAGTTGGGTAAGACCTTTAACTAGAGATGGTTTAAACTCAAAAATTCTAGTTGTTCTTAGGGACTGTAGACTTATAGATTTCAAGGATTCTTTATTAGGAACGGTTGAAACGAGTCTAGGATTACGACCCGTATCATTCGATTTTTTTCCTAATTTCTTAGTTTCCTTAAGTGATCCACAAATATTAAAGTCACTTACATTACAAATCCAAACCCATAATTCTAAGATACTACCACGAGCAATTCCAGTAGCCTTAATTTATAGGGTTCATTGCAAAACTATGATGTCTGCTTGGGATACCAGACACATTCATCAATCCAAAAAGGGAGAAACCATTCTCTTATAAATAGAACTTTCTAAGTTTAACATTACAATTACCAAACCAATTACTTGGGACCAAATGGTATTTCCCTATAGTGGCTACTAGAAGAAGTAACCCAACCTGAATATGAGATCCTAGAATATGCCCACGATACAGAACTTAGGGAAGTCATATCATATAAAGATGATAGTGTCGAACTTAATTTTGATAAGTCTACCAGTTTGATACACTCTTTTATCTCTACAACAAGTATCTTTAACTTTTAATCTGTGGATTTACCACTCAAAAAACCTAGGTCCTCTACCTCAAATATCCCTACGGAAAAGCTCAAAGTAGTAGACTTTAGTACACCAGTAACAAGACCAGTCTACACTATTGAAAAAACTTCTAAGATTAGTGATTCAGCTCAATTATCTCCTCTTTCATCACCAACTCTATCCCAAGCCCCAACTATACCAATTAGGACTAATGAGTTAAAGGTTTAAAAGTAGAAAAAAAAATTAGACTTAGAAATTCTACGTCTAGATATAGATGCTCCCTATAACAAAGGGATTAAAAAATGGTTTTTCAAAACATGCCTAGAGAGTACTAGAGCCAGTAGCTTTAGAAAACATGCTAGGTATGTCAAGGAACACCAACAAAATATATATTTTTTTAATGGTTAAAAATATATTGGGAAAACAAAGGACAAATTTTCCCATTCAAAATTAAATCTGATATTACTTCTATACTCATAGAAACAACATTAGATACCATAGTTAACCCTAAACCAGTTAGCTTGGTAGAACAATCATTCATCACTATAGAAAGCCCTAAAAAGGTTAGCTTAGTTGAAACATTACCAGTCTCTCTAGATAACCCTAAACCAGTTAACATGGAAGAGTCTATAGAAACTATAGCCATAGTACCTGAACCAATAACTATAGTTCTAGAAACCAAACCCACTCCTTTTTCAAAGATCAATACCTAAGAAATCACAATAGAATATTTTGATAGGTTATTGGATGATGAATATAGGAACTTAAAACTAGTTGAACCTGTTAATTCAATTAACATGGTCAACACCAAAAAGAAAACACCCATTTGGGAAACCCCAGATGGATCATTAGAGGTTGAACATCCTCCAATGAGATCTATTACCTTTCCTTATGTGGATAGTAAGGTAGAAGCCTTCCCTCTTAAGAACCCTCAAGAGAACCAGGCAACTAACCACAAAAACATAGTTACCCAAAATAAATTTACAAATATTAGCCTAAACACTATAGGTAAACAACTTACTAGGATAAAGAAGAATCAAAAGAATGATCTTCCCTCTACCTCCTACCAAGCCATAGATAGTAAAGTTCAAAACCCTATCTTCAAGCCCTTCTAGGTTTCCAAACCAGCCCAGAAAGAAATATCATCAAAATTTGAGAAACTTCAAAAATGGAGCAATATCCTAAAACCCCAATTAGAAGACAAAGCCTCAAACACAAAACTAGGTTTAGTTGTGCCTGAGTTTTCATAGACTTCATATCCAACCAATAACCCAACATAGAGTCTTCGTGTTCTTAGTAACTTAGAACCTATTACTTCTGATGAGGATAGTTCAAAGGATACCTTTACCGAACCAATTCCTCAAATCCAAAAATTAGCTTAGCAAGAACTTGGTCCAGTTAGGTACCCACACATCATAGGTACATGTCTCATTTTGGAGAACATTAAATCGTGCAAGCATACACGGTCACAAGTAATAATATTTGATAAGTAAGTTATCGTTTCCACGGAGATTTGTTACTACAGTTTGTTAAGTACTAAAATTATCTCTCTCTGATTTTATTCAAAACAATCGTTGATTGAAACAAATTTACGAAAAGAGTTTAATAACAATATAAAAGACATCTATGATTGCAATTTTTCACCAAATTAATCAACTCAAATCATGTTATTTTCTTTTGATTTATATTTTTTTAGTACATTTAATTTGTCAACCGAAAACTTCTAATTTTATTCATACAACTCTTCTGAGCTCCGTATAAACACACCTCGTTAAATTAACTCACTATATTCCTAAGAGAATTAAATTCACCGAGATTCATTACGTTCTAAGTTCTCAAATAGCCACACATACAATTAGGGTATATTCCTATCCTTCATCATACATGTCATTCTATTTATGAGCAATATACACAAAATGTCTCTTCCAAGTTTATTTATGTGCCACGGATCATTTGATAAAATTCGTAAATAATCAAAAGTATTAAGCACAAAATAGAATAAACAAATCGAACGTCTTATAAATCGTTCAAAAATAAATAAAATAAAAGCATCATAAATTTAGATCAAATACAACCCTAGAAAAATTAAATTACTTCATAAATATAAAATAAAAATTACAACAGGTACAGAAAAATTAGATGAAGAAGAAGGAAAATTAAAACATCTCTTGACGCAAATATATGGCACAAATAGAACACAACAAAAGCCAAAAATGGCTTCTGCGTGTTCCAAAGTCCAGCCCCTAACACCACAAAAATTCTAAACTCCCCAAAAAACTTTTCTACTCTCTCATCCTATCCCGTATTTATAACCTCAATTTTTTTTAAAAAAATACATTTAAAAATATATTTTTTATACATGCAGGGGATAAATAGGTGTGGACAAATTAATTAATTCGTGGGGGGACAAAATGTATCAAAAACCTATAATTGTATCGAAAATGCAAACTGTGTAACGTGCGCGTCACTGCATATTTTTTAAATTCACGCTGCCACGTGTCGGCTTCTGATTCATTACAAGGATAAGTATGGACACGTGGTAGCATTTCATTCGCTAAAGATCCAGTTGCACGCAGAGATCAGCGTACGGGAGAAGAGGCACGTGAAACATGGGGGCAGCGGTTGGACGCGTCAAACACGTGAATCCCACCTGCACACCGGCCTGCACGGTAGGTGGGCCCCACTCGGGCGGCGATCCGCGTGAAGAACAAAGACCTGCACCCACGCGAGTTGGTCGGGTGTGATACGGAAGCACGAATCATAACTGTTTCTTCTCTAATCGGACGGTCCACGGGTCGCGCGTGGTGTATGGCGCATGGATTCTTCTCACCTGCATAGACAAATAAACTTTAATTAATTGCATTTTGGATCACAAATTTAATTCAAATTACATTTTCAACTTTCTTTAATTACAGTTAAGCCCTTTCCTAATTTAAATTAAATTTTTAAACTTTTAATAATTAAAATTAAGCCCGATTTTAATTTAAATTATATTTTTGATTTTTATAAATTGAAATTAAACACTCTTTTATTTGAAATTATATTTTGGACACAAATTTGCAATTAAATACGTTTTCGATATAAATTATTTAATTTTCTTAAAATATATAAAAAAAACAGTAAATATTAATTTATTAAACTAAAATTAACTAAAAACATTAAGAACATAGCAATTATAATTAATAAAATAAATGAAAATAACTATATAAAATACTGTTATCAGTACCCAACCTAGTTAGGTTACCCAGCCTAAGTATAATGCATATTCTATCTATGTTTGGAATATAGATAGAATGACATAAAAAAAATATTAAATATCTTACAGAAAATGACGATGGCATTAAATGCTTATAAGACTCAAAATGGTACAACAGATAAAACGGTTGTCGAATTATTAATAGCTGACTTCTCACACCAACTAAAAGGATGGTGGGATCATCATCTCTCAAAACAACAACAGTCAGATATCTTCAATGTGATATTTATTAATGAGTATGGTGAACCTATACTTGATCAAAATGGAGCCCTTATTCAGGATGCAGTCTCCACATTACTCTTTACCAAATCACACCATTTTATGGGAGATTCATCCAATCTAAAGGACAAAAATATTGATCTTCTTTCAAACATAAGACGTAAGAAGATGAGTGATTTTCAAAATTATAAAACTTTATTTATGAGCATATTCGTGTTAAGAGATGATTCTACACAACCTTTCTGGAAAAAGAAGTTCTTGAGAGAACTTCCTCCACTTTTAGGCGAGAAAATCAGAAAAACAATTCGTGAATTATATGGAAATCATATTATTTCTTATGATCAGTTAACTTATGGTTAATTGATCAACTTTGCTCAAAACTAGGGTCTTCAAATCCGTCAAGACTTGAAAATCCAAAAACAAATGAAACACGAGCTTAAAGTCTCCAATAGAGAAATTGGATCATTTTATAACCAGTTTGATAGCAACTTCTCTATTGATCAAACTTGTGGTAGAAACTGCAGTAAAACTATTAACAAACCTTATAAGAAATCTCATAAAAATTATAAGACATTTTCAAAATCTAGAAAACCATTCTTCGAAAGAAAAATGATTTTTTATAAAAAAACCTTATAAATTATTTTTAATAAGGAATCAAAACATCATAAAAAACCCTTTAAAAAATTAAAAGAGCTTAAATGTTATAAATGTGGTAAAAAAAAAGGCCACACTGCTAATTATTGCAAGTTGTCTAAAAATATTCATGAATTAAAACTCGAAGATGACACCTTAAACAAAATATCTACCTTAATGGTAAATGAATCATCACTATTTGAGTTTGAAACTTGGTCAGACAACTTGGAAGAATCAAATACCTAGGAAGATGAGTTAGCATCAACTGACTCTGAAACTTCCCATAAAAATATTAATGTATTAACTAAGGAAGAAGAAAAACAACTTCAAATAAAAATCCTTGAGTTAAACGGCCCTCATATTACAAAATTATATATGGACCACTTGACCAATAATTTGGCCAAAGCCCAACCATTACCAAAACATTCTGAACTTCCAACTACCAGCACAGGCTATTCCAACCTCATTCCTGTTTTGGAACGACAAAATAAAACATTAAAACCAGAAAGTCAAATTCAAGCCTTAAAAATTGAAATCAAAATCATTAAGCTAGAACTCCACCAACTTAAGGAAAAGCATAAAGAATATGACCTCAAGTTTAAACTGCTTGATAAAAATGGAGTTAAAACCCCAAATATTATGAGTGAGTTAGACGATGAACTTGAACCAAACACCCAAAAACTTAAAAACATATAAAGAATTCCTAAAAATGTTCTTCTATTTCTTAGGGAAATCACCACCAGGAAATACAAAATATCCATTACCCAAGTATTCCCTAACCAATTAAAACTCGAGACAATTGCATTATTTGATACAAGCGATGATCTCAATTGTATAAAACCATCAACCGTTCCCAAGTGATTTTTTCAACCAACAGACGAACAACTTACCTCAGCCAATAAATCAAAAATGACTATCATTGGTAAAATGGAAGTTACAATCCTTAACGAATCATTTCTTATCAAAACTCCATTTGGGATCGTATCTGACATAGGCTATCCAGCCATATTAGGAACACCGTTCATGAATATTATTACCCCATATATTGTCAAAAGGGTTAAGAATTCTTTCAAAATCGAAGATAAGACCTTCAGTTTTCATTTCATCGAAGAACCAAAAACCAGAAACCTTAACCTTATTAAAGCAAATTCCATCCATCAAAAGGATATTTATGTTATTATTAACCATAGAAAAGAACTCTTTCTATCTCAAATCCATAATTCAATCTCATACAGTTGAGAAAGAACTTCAACTTATAGAGATTCAAGATAAAATCTCTAAACTCCAAAAATCTTTCGAAAAGGAAGTTTGTTTTGAAATACCCAATGCTTTCTAGAGTAAAAAGGAATATATAGTAGATTTACCATATGAACCATCTTTCAATGAGAAAGATATTCCAACAAAATCAAGGCCAATTCAAATAAACACTGACCTTGAACAATTCTGTAGAAAAGAGATCGCAGATCTCTTATCTAAGAAATTAATATCCAAATCTAGATCGCCATAGAGATGTGTAGCTTTCTATGTCAACAAATCAGCTGAGATTGAATGAGGAACACCTTGATTAGTCATCAACTAAAAATCTCTTAACAAGGCCTTAAAATGGATTAGATATCTTATTCATAATAAAAAGGACCTTTTCCAAAAACTCTATTCTTCATCAATATTCTCAAAATTTGATATGAAGTCAGGTTTCTAGAAAATTCAAATTGAACCAAAACATTGATATAAAAAGTAATTTACTATTCTATTTGGACAATATGATTGGAATATCATGCCCTTTGGGTTAAAAAATGCACCTTCTGAATTTTAAAGGATTATGAATGATATATTTGATCTGTATTCAAAATTCTGTATCGTGTACATCGATGATGTACTTATATTTTCTAAAGATGTCAGACAACATATTAAACATCTCAAAACCTTCCTCCATATTATCAAAAAGAGTGGTCTCGCCTTATCAGCCAAAAATATGACTCTCTTCAAAACTAATATCAGGTTTCTTGGACATAATATGTCTAATGGAACTATTATTCCAATCGAACGATCTCTTCAGTTTACTACCAAATTTCTTGATAAGATCATTGACAAAACTCAACTACAAAGATTTCTTGGTAACTTAAATTATTTTCTAAATTTTTTCGCCAACATCAATAGATTGGAAAAGCTATTACATAATAGGCTCAAGAAAACTCCTGAGTCGTGGACAGAAGAACATACCAAAATTATGCAGAAAATAAAAGCACAAGTTCAAAACATTCCCTATTTAAATCTTACCGATCCAACACTTCCCAAGATAGTAGAAACCGATGTCAGTGAACTTAACTACGGTGGGATATGAAAACAAGTCCAAGATAATAAATAATTGATTGTTCAATTTGTCTTTGGCCATTTGAAGGATTGTTAAAAGAATTATTTCACTGTCAAAAAAGAAGTATTAGAAATAGTACTTTGTATTTCAAAGTTTCAATCTGATTTATTAAATCAATTTTTTTACTAAGAATTGATTGTAAATCTATAAAAGAAATTTTATTAAAAGATGTTAAAACATTGCATCAAAACAATTTTTTGCCAGATGGCAAGCATTATTAAGTATTTTTAATTTTGATATAGAATTTACCAGAGGAGAAAATAATTCATTACTAGACTTTCTAACTAGAGAGTTTCTCCAAAATAGGTCTAATGATGAGTAAAGAGAAAAAAAAAAGGAGAAAAGGGAACCTCCTCCAAACCCTTCTATTACCAATATCTCATCAGCAAAATCAATTATCACCTGGTCCCAAGCGGCCAAAACCAAAACTACAGAAGCAGAACTTTCCTCCCAAAAATCACTAGAAGAATCATCACCATAACTATCCCCATTAGACAAAGTTCTGTAACAACGAGTCCAAGAATGGATTCGAAACTTCAAAGAATCCTAAGACTCAGATGCATTACAAGCAACCTATGCCAATATTCCAGGATTAGGTGCACCATTTATACTTTCCAAAACAGAGGCCAGAGCCTCCAAAGGTAAAGAAAAGGAAGCAACGTCTTCCAAAATAAAAATAATTTCAAAACAACCAAATGGAATAATTTCTATTTCAAAAAAAGGATAACAACCTCTACTTATTTTCCCCAAAAGGGAACAAGGGAAGTTATTCCCAAATCCATTTAAAAACCAACTTTTGAGTATATTTTAAAACAAAAAACTCATATAGTTACAATTGTTGAAAAAGGATTTTATGATCATAATCCTTATTTAGCAACTCAAAAATTATTTGCAAAAGGTTTCTTTTATATGTCTTTTGTAAATTCAAAAACTGCACAATATTAACAAAGTATTCTAGAAATCACTCGAAGTGTTGAATTTAAACACTTTATTTATCCAAAATCATCAGAAGTATAGTTTTCAACTACTAAACTTCATAATATCATATCTCTAGCAGTTTGGGATAATGATCTTTCCAAAATACTATCATTTCCGATCAGTATTACATCTCCGACAATGCACTGCTCATTTTACTCAAATAATGCCAACAATGTACTATTCATCAAATAATATTTACATGTCTTAAATGTCACAACAATTTACTATTCACAGTACAGTAAAGCATCTCTAACTGTATCAAATGGTAGATAAAGAACTATTCATTGAATAGTAATAGCATAAACTCTCTTTTTTTCTTGTAACCTACACAAATAATCTACCGTATCCTATTTTAAGTTTTACACTTGATATGGCATATAAATATTGTGTTTTTATGCTATTAATCTATTCTACTCTATTGTAACTATTCTTAAAGATGAAAAATGCATCAACTACTCTTAAAGATAAATATTATTTATTTCTCTTAAAAATAAAATAATACTTTACAAATTTTTAAAAACACTTCTAGTACAAATTATCAAATATCCATGAAATTACTTTACAACGTGCTTAAATATCATATTCTGCAGAAACTATTTGCATGCATATGCAGACTAGTCTAAGTGATATCTTAAAGCCATATTTTTTTAGTGTATTGAAATTTTGTTAGCTCTTTCTTCTTTAATGTGTGATTGTAAGTTTGTAACTTCAAGTATACTAAATATATTGTTTCAAATAATATAATATATTGAAGCTTAAGTTTAATACATATGTGGATCTCATTGAAATTAAATGAATCTCCAATATTCAGTTGATTCTGTATTTGTATGAGATTGTCTTCAAAAATTTAGCTTGTTAATATTTTCATAACATTTCAGGTTCAAAACTGAAAATTTCTACTTGGATTGTTGATTGAGAAGATGTTTGTAGAGCCATCAAATGTTGTTCTAGTCAGGTTTTTGAGTCATCAATAAACAATTGGTTGAAGTTTCTAATGTAGTCCTTCATTACATTTTATTAGTATTATTATTGGTAAATTTTTTGCATGTATTTTATATTTTGGAATATTTTAATTAACTATAACTAATAAGGTTTTATTATATTTTAGTGCATATATATAAACTCTCAAATGTAATTGCATTCCTAATTTTAATATAATATGACTTTTAATATTGTAATTGATAAATTTATTGTTATTTATATTGAAAATGAGATTAATTGAGATGTATATGATCACAGTTTAAATGTAACTGAGACAATAGACATTCCATTTGGTCACGATGTTATAAAAGACCATGATCAAATGGTATGTCTATGACCTCGATCTTTTAAAGGTCATAACAAATGGTATGTTTATGATTTCAATCTTTTATAAGACTGTAACTAAATTGTATATCTATGGTCATGATCTTATAAAAGACCAAAACTAAATGATTTGTCTATGGCTTCTGTTTTTTATAAAACTGTAATCAAATGGTATGCATATAATCTCGGTTAAAAACCGAGACTATATGTAAGAATCTATACTCTCATACTTAGATCTCAGTTTTTATAATCATGATCATAGATCTATGATCACGGTTAAAAATCGAGATCATATATCAATTTTATAGTAATATATACCCTTATTGTACATTAGCAATTAGTAATAAAATTGGATTCTTATTAGGATAAGACTTATTATCATCTTCAATTTTCAAGCCAAGGTCAAAATGCTCACATACAGGTAATAAGAAGGATGAAATGTTAACTAGCTAATATTATTATTTGTAAAGTTATAGATTAGTATTAAAATTATATGAATTCGTATCATTAGTATTTTACTTTATAAAATAATACATTATTAGTTTTTTTAGGTTTACATTAGTCAAACATTATTAAATTTAACCAAAATTATATTTTCAACCGATTTCTTGTGTGTCCTTAAAAAGTATAATATTTTTGTGTAATTTTTTTTAAAACTATGGTATCAATCGTTATTCGAACAAAAAGTGCATTAGATTATATATATATATATATATAGTTTTATTAGTTATTCATGTTTGATTCTTCTTAGATCCCAATTCACACACGCCATTACCCTCTATTTTATTGGAATCCAATTTGCAACGCCATTACCCACTGTTTTATTGGAATCCGAGTTGCAAATGATACTATAAACAAATAAAATAAAAAGCTAAAATATACCCAAGTCATATCAATATTAAAATCTACTTTAAATTATTCATTTTTGATAGTCTGATACATTATCCACAAAAAACTAATTTAAAAAAAAATTACAATCTTTTACTCTCTGACATGTTATAATTAAAATATATTTACACATTCTTGCAAATTTTTCCTATAACCAACTCCATATAGATTGGAGCTTATACAAGTCTATGAATTATTTCTACACATGTATATATTTTTTTCACCCGTCATGGTTGCTTAACAAACTTTAATTACCAAGTGAAATACACATATCATAGTATAGATTGCAAATAAGAGTCAATCTTTGAGACTATTCAAGGTGGTTTTCTTGAACAAATAATAAATCTAAGGTGAATGGCCATTTTTTTTTTTTTTTTGTAGTCAGGATGAATGACGAATTTGGTACTCAAATTTTAGTTTCTTTTTTTTTTAAGCTCTTTCAGCTAAAGCACTAATACCCTTTATATTATTTAGTAAAGCAAACTTTTGCATGCTATCACTTTAGTTTTTTGTCTGGAGAGAAGATGTCGGCATGGCTTGCTTAATTGAATATTTCCACTTATGTCCTAAAGAAAGAAAGAAAGAAAGAAAAAAAAAACACTCTTGTATTAACTATCTAACTTTGTTATTCTTATTTAATATTGATTGCTAGAATGTTTTGTAAAATAACCCATAAATTAGATTATAATAATTATAATCAATTTTACCATGAATTGTTTTTTCTTTTCTTTTTTCGTTATGTACACATATATTTATTGGATAGTTTGTTGTACTGAGCATCTTATATACGACCGATGTGTTGTAACCTACACACATAATCTATTGTAACCCTATTGTAAGTTTTACACTTGATATGGCATATAAATATTGTGTTTTATGCCATTAATCTATTCTACCTTATTGTAAATTGTATAATTAATATTGCATATAAATATTGTGTTCTTACAATATATGTTAAAATTTATTAAGGATATTTTTGATGATTTTTAAAATTAATAATAAATAAGTTACGAAAATAATAAAATAAGATGTGAATTTTAATATGAAAGTATGTATTACTTACTCTTAAAAAATAAATATTACTTATTTATCTTAAAACTATAAATAATACTTTACAAACCTTTAAAAACAATTTTCATACCAATTATCAAATTTCCATGAAATTAGTTTGATCATTTAAAAATTACTTTAAAAAAAAAAGAAAAAGTTTCTAAACAAAATTTTTGTATCATTAAGATTTTTCTTGTCCGTACAAGCAATTCGATGCTCTTTGAAAAAGAAAGTCAATATTGGTAACCTGTACATGACAAATGCATTTGTGCCATATAAATGGTATGTAGATCAAATTAACAATGGCCATAGACTTCAATCCTCTGACAGGCTAACTTTGCGCAATGCGTGACATATGTTATATACATTGTGTATATTTAAGCATTTAAGATTATTTTTCAACATTAAAGTTTTTAATTATTTTATTAAGTTGATTGTTATTATGTATCTTTAAAAATCTAATTAGAAAATATTTTTTAATCAAAGTATTTGAATAAATGATTAGAAACTAATGAATTTTTTTACAGCCATATATATTATATTTATTAGATTTATTAGGTAAACCATGACTTAATGAGAATATCTTAAAAATACAAAATGCTACATTTGAGTAAAATATCTTTTTCCCTATATCCATTGCGATTCAAGCCCTAATGGGACAATTGCATCTATTATAAACAACATAAGAATTCACAACCCGAGGTTATCGGGGTGATAAGCAAGAATAGATTCATCAGTATATAAAATATTTTGCATGCACACACTTGTAAAGTAAATGGTTTATTTCATAGTATTAAAAACATTAACGGTATAATTTGTTATACAATTATTTTTGATTGTTTATGAAATCGAACTATTATTTAGTATAATAATTAATTGTATAGTTATTTAAAAAATTTATATGATGAGGGAATGTAGGTCTAAATTGTACTAAATATTTAATGTTTATTGTATTTTTAATTATAAATTATGTATCTTAATTTTTTATTTCATACTAAATTAAAAATACATTATTTTTAAAATATAATAAAAATATAGAAAATAAATTAAATTTTGATTCAAAGAAAATTTTATAATACACAATTATTTTTAAAAAATTATTTTATAAAAATAATTATAATCATTTTATCTTATATATTATAAAGTCTGTCTCCAAACATTGTATAAACAAATTATAATATAATTTAATATGGTTCAGCCTAATAAAATTATACTTAATCTATCCAATTTGGCGTATAATAACTCCATAAAAGCATAATTATTTGGTCAATTTGAGCTACCTATTTGTCTCATTTTGAGATAAATATTGTTTAAAAGATCTATTTTGCGTTCAAATATAGCACTATAGGTGAAAATATATCAAACAAAGCAAAAATATAAAACAAATCAGGACAAATTCAATATCACAAGGGGTTGATCGATCGAGACATCAATTGATCGATGGAACATAAAAGATCAATTGAGGATCGATTGAAGTATAGGAGAGCTACACCTCGAAAAGAGTATCGATCGATCAAGTATGGTTAGATTGATCATGTTTCGATCAAGCATCGATCGTACTTTGATCTAGTTTCGATCATGCTCTGATTGACCACTCTCGGGTTAAAACGATATCATTGCTAGATCGATTGAGAAGAGTCTTAATCAATTGAACAGAGTATATTTTTACGAGTCATCCCTTGTTTTAATTCTAACTTACAAACTCAACCCTTGGATCCAAGCTAAGATGAATCTTAATCTAACTAGAGCTAATTTCAACATATTTAAAAGAGTACAAGGAGGTCATAAACAATATACAATTTACAATTCAAAAGAGTGAATATAGAGATTTTATTGCTACAAAAAATCAAATAAAGTAAATCAAGGAGGCAATTACATAACTAGCAAGAAGATTACAAGAGGAGCTAGATTCTTCAAATTGGAAAGTTTTACTAAGTATCATCCCTTCATCAGACATCTCTGTTAAGATATCTTGGATTTCACGTACTTGACTGAATATAGATTTAGAGTCCACCATATTATAATCAAGAAAGAAACCAACCAAAAATTTCTTGGCACTAGCATTTTTAGTTTCATACTTCTAGTCCAATGATTCCTATAAGTCTTTAGACATCTTTTCCTAATTATACTCATTATACAAGAAATCAGTTAGACTATAGAGAACATAGTTCTGACATAGATAATCAGAATGCTTCCATGCTTCAAATGCACTAGTAGAACTTGTTCAGTTAGACTATAGAGAACTTGTTCATCCTTAGGTTGATTGAGACCTTCTTCAGTTAAGAACCTTTACAAATTCAAGGTGGTGAGATAGAACATCATCTTACTACTCCATCTCTTGAAGTTAAAACCATTAAACTTCTATAGTTTCCCTATCACTACATGGTTCATAAGAACAGAAACCGGTAACATTGGGGTTACCCCATGAGCCACAGAAGGCCTCATCATTTGGTTCACTATAAAACTACCCAGAGTAGTGTCAGTAACATTCATAATTGGGTTTTCAGTTCGGGACACTAGAGTGGTCATTTCAGATTCCTCGATTTTTAATCATGACCGTAGGTCTATTGCCACGGTTATAAGAAAATGAGCCTAAGTGAGAGAGATCATAGATTGTTATATATGGCCTCAGTTTTTTAACCAATGTCATAGGGTATATCTATGGCCTTGGTTATTAGAAAATCGAGACAATAGGGTGTATCTATGGTCTCAATTTTTTAATAACCGAGGTCATAGACATGTAACCAAAATGATATCTATTGTCTCGGTTATACTTAAACTATGACTATATACATCTCAATTAACCTCATTTTTAAATATAAATTAAAATAAATTGAGAAAATTAAGAAAATTAAGAGTCATTATATTAAACTTAAGAGGGATATTACATTAATTAAGAGTTTAATAGATACACTAAACATAATAAAACCTTAATATAATTATCTAATTAAAGTGTTCCAAAAATATAAATATATACATGAAAAAAATTTACTAATCTAAATCAATCTGAAAATATTTTTCATGTACCATTGTAATGCTTTTCTTCAAAACCTTCTTCCTTGACAACATTTAGAATAACTCATGCTATGACTTGCCTGTTAAGGGTACTGAGCATAACCAGCATATGCATTATATGCATATAGTGATGGATTAGGAGTTGTTCTATAAGCATAGGCATCATAGCCTGCCCATAACCACAATATACAGGCCATTGACTTGGATCTACTTGCTGACCCCAGGCATCAGTTAAGTCCTACATGGTGTAAATACTAAAATCATATCACTAGGTGCAAACATGAAATATTAGCTTGAATGGAATATGGCCTAATATTAGCATCACTTTCAAAAGCTAAGAAGAAACATTAAATTTGGATTCTATCAACTATGCCTACCCCAGGACATGTGAACTATTTGTTTACCAATCATTTTTCCATACATTCTTTGGATGGCTTCTTCAGTAGATTCCCTAAATAGAAAAAAATCTGGGTAAGAGATTTGAAAAGAAGAAAATAAGGTGACCAAACAACAAGAGAATATATGACAAAAGAAAAGTAAAACGTAAGAACCACAGTGAAGTACAAACAAACTGAAGTTATGGATCCTTTTATTTCCTTGTTTCTTTTTTTTAATTTTGACATACTCATACTTTGCAACTTCAATTTGTCCCCAAAAAACTAGATGTGATCAAGAGCATAAATTCCCAAGGGTAAGTACCATAGAAGAAGATAGTGAGGTAAAGGGCATAGAGGAAAGATACAAAGCATAATCAGACAACCAAACCATATGCCTCAATCTTTACATGAATCATTATTTCAACACGTCCATTGTCAAAGATCACATTATTCAGGTTTTGTATTAAATTTTACTTGCACTTTTTTAATATGCAAACATATGTGAAATGAACATATGAAAAATTTAATTGATAAACGTAATCAATATAAATATGACCACTTAATAGTCAGAGGTTTCGGCAATAACTTAAAAGTAAACCACAAATTGCTCAAAACAATCAATTAGTTCTAAGATTGATATAACAAGCTAGCTACTTAAAGCAAATAAAAGAACGAAATAGTTATGGGATTTGAATGCGGAGGTAAAATATTTTCTATCAATTTAGCCAACATTTTAATAATCTATTAATTTAGTATTATATTATAGTAATAATATTTCATATATATGTCACAGAATCATTGAGATTAATAGATTAGTAATTATATTTAAAAGGAAATTAATTATATAAATACAAGCAGGTAAAAATTCATAGCCAGAGTTGTTGGGAGAAAATGGGGAAGAAACAGAGGCTAAGATTGAAAAGTAGAATAGGAATGTAGATGCAATTGTGATATTGGAAGGTATTCTAATAACCAAAGGCTTCAGGTGCAAGAAGGTTTGAGTTTGGGTTAATACTAGCGGTCTCGTTGCCCATAGTTTCAGTATTGATAATAGACATGACAATGATACAAGTAGAAATTTTAGAGAGATAGGGGGAAAAGAGAAGCTAAGAAAGAGAGATAATTATTATATAATTCTTGCTATTCCTACTTCAAATACTATAGCTATATATAGCCTTACATGTAACTAATTCCTGACATTCCTTAACAGAATCATAATTCTTCTACACGGCTTGATTGGGGTCCATTTTCGTGTGTTGCCTACGCTTGTTGGTGACAACGTGTGTTGCCTACGTATTGTTCCGTTTGTGGTCCCCCTCCCCCAGCGTCTCGCGCCCATGTGCTGCGTCAAGCAGTTCGAGTAAATTATGCTCGTATCATTCCATTCCCCCTTTAGAATCCCTATCCTCGAGGATAAAGCTGATATATAACGAGGTAAGGTAATCTTGAATAGACCTTAGAGAAAACCCATGAATGCAAAGAATGGGAGATCAGTTAGGTCTGGCCGTTCATAAGGACACCCATAAATACCACCATTCCCATCTAAAGTATACAGCAATGACTCAACAAATTCAGCTACAGCATATGCTATGGACAATGTAGCAGAACCCACATTTGCCTTTGCTTCAACATCTGAACCAGTCTTAGCAACATCAACAACTTCTTGTTGTTAAAGACCAAGAGGAATAACCGCCATCAGAATTGGGAAAAATTTCTTATAACCAGCCCTCTTAATCATTTTTAGAAGCTCATCATTATGTTTACTCTCAACCCTGTTTGTAATACTTTCATAAGCAGGATTACAACCACAATGAATTAGGAAAAACCCAACTAATTCGTGTGTCAAAACCTTAGTTAGGAGAGCCCATAAGACTGCCTTCCCTTGCCACTTTATCTTCTCATAAGACCCAATTGACAACAGGTTCTTAAAATGGTCTTGAAGTGACCAGATAAAAAGGATTTCCTCCTCAATCATACCCTCAGCCACTGTCTTGAGTTCATTGATAGGAACAAATACAGCTACCCTGCTAGTTGGTTGAGTTTTTACATCATTGATCTTCTTCAAATAATGTATATACCTTTGAAGATGGCAATATCTTCTCTGGTTAATCCTTCTATGTTCCTCGGGTGAGTTCCTTTATCCTTTAAGATTTCCCCAACTGCACCTGCTTTGAAACAATTAGCATTAGTTGAAACAGTGTCATAACTTCCACATAACAATATCTTTTCCTTTGCTAATCCCCTATCTAGGCACCATGACACACATTTCTCATGTTGGAACTGATCACTGCAAGTTTTTCATGAAGTATTTTTTTCGTATATTAGAGAGAAATTTGTGTCAATAAAATTGGATGAATTAATAGAGTTCTCATTTAGTGTTTTTCCCTTTCCAAGAGCAACCTTGTCAATGATCTTTCTTTCTGTACTATTAACGGCTATAGATAAAATCCAAGAAGATACACTAGCTTTGGTTAGAATCCTTTTTTCCATAGCATGAAAAACACCAATTGAAATCGGGTCTTTAACAAACTCAACTAGATGAGTTGATCCAATTGATATAGAAATAAAATCAACCCCATCAACCCTAGCATCATCAAAAGCAACAAGAATATCAGCTGCACTGCAACCTATACCAGTACTGTGGATTTTATATATAGCAATTCTTGTAGAAAGGAAACCTCTTTTGGCTATGCCTTGAGTTGTTCCATACAAACTAACATCCTTAACATGGTTCCCAACTACCCTTGAATAAGTGTGTGTTATGTTTCCCCTTAGACTCCTCGTTGACTCATTCTCTAATGTGGCTAATTCAGGCCCAATTACAGCATCAATATTACCAATTATAGGGTTTGTTTCAATTTTCTCTTAGAGATCCAAAAAATCCCCATATCTAGTGGTATGGATTAGAAGAATTTTACTAGGAAATATTGAAGCTAATACCTTCATGTCAGTAAGTATTTTTGTTCCAAGGTCAATAAGATTCACCGTCATTCCATTGAAACTCCTTTTGTAACTTGTAACCAACGTGTTATCAATGCATTCAGCTGAGTTACTGACTATCGAGGTTCTTCCCGGAACAACCTTTAGACTTCGACCACGAGCCATAACTATAGATGAAATAGCAGAGATAGCCCTAATCGATACAAGAGTGTTTCAATTTAGTCCTACAGTTCCACCGTTGCTAGCTCTTACTGGGATCGAACATACGACCTCATTGGTACTTAATTTCGGTAATTTTCCGACCATCTCTAAGAACACCTCTACCAAAAACACTAAGCCACCTGTGCAATTTTGTGCGACTGGTATCCCAACGAGATAATCGCCTCACCAGATAGGGTTTCACACAGGTGACCTTATCATCTGGAGTGGCCATTTCTTCATGGGTCGGTTCTAGAGGCTCGTCTAACGACTTGAGACTAAACCTATTACAAAGAAGCCCAGTTGAAGGTAGAAGATTATCTCTATGATATAAACGCGCCTCGTGGGTCAGTATATGGGCTGATTTTATGATTCCAACTAGTGGAAATCCACAAAGCCTCGACTTGGGTTCTGTATAAACCCTCATTCATTCTTCTTGTAACCCAGAAATGCAGCTCTTATTAGCTTTGAGTTTTATGGTTTGTAGTTTGCTCGTCGCGAAGGAATCAGTGAGTGTAGCCTCAGGGTTCTCGAAGGTCTCAGGCGATCTACTCCTCTGATTTCCAAGAGAGGTTACCGGTAGTGAAAGTGATGATTGGTGTTCGAACGTTTCTGAAGATGTAAGGGCTCTTCGAAGGTTTCTGAAGATGGAGTGAACATTTGAACTGCATTTTTGAAGTTAGAAATATCATCTTGAGCAATTGTTACTGGGTAAGGAATCAGTGAGTGTAGCCCATTTTCGTGTGTTGCCTGCATATTGTGCCGTTTGTGGTCCCCTCTCCTAGCGTCTCGCGCCCATATGTTGCACCAAGCAGCTCGAGCAAATTATGCTCGTATTAGACAAGTTAATACCAAAACACAAAAACAAAATCAAGCATATGTGAGATGATGAAAAAGGAAAATTCTTATTAACAAGGACTTGACCAATTTATTGACCGAAACAAATGGTTAGTTTCAGACATACCAAGTAACTCCCAAGAGTAAATCAGATAGAGAAATAAAAATACCAAAAGAGCTTGAGGAGCCTATGAGGGAACGAATATATTGGGTTGTGTGGTAGGCTAGTATGGAGATGTAGCACCATACCCTCTTCCATATGAAGAAGCAATATGTTGCTGATAGTTTTCATCATATGCATTGCCAGGAATATTCGACTGCAATTATGATAGTATTATTTCCTATACAAAAAGTAAATAGATAATTCATAGTGTGGATTATTTGACAACTAGGAAACAATTGAGAAGGAAAACTGTGAAAATTTAATGCAATAAGAGTATCTGATAATAAAGTTTTAAGAGTACCTAACAAACACAAGCCAGCACCAAATTGACTACTAACGCCCACTTAAAAATGAACCAATAAACTTTCAATTAGCAAAGAGTGTCTCAAAGCAAGTATATGGTACCTTCTAATAATCTACAACAAAATATATGAACATACTAAAGGCTTGGATGTGCATGCACAACTATACTGATAACAAAATGGTTTATCTCTCTGAGTAGTACCATCTTCGACCCTTTCAAATAGCAATTTATAAAGTTTTAAAAAATGAGAGCAAGCAAACTTCAACCAAAAGTTATAGGGGTTCATATCATTCTACATGTGGAGATGAAAATAGTACTACATTGAATTTAAAACCTAAAAGAGCTGGTAAACATAGCAAAACTTATCAAAATCAAATAATGTGTAATATTTATTACATAAGGGCATGAGCAAAGTATCAAACCTACCCATCTGGCAAAACAAATAGGATATACATAAGTTACATGCATTACAAGGTACAAATGACAAATATATATCGACAAGAAGGGCACATAGTGAACAACAACAAAATAAAATAGTTTTACCTCAACAAAGTTGTTCCGCATACAAATAGTGAACAATAACAAAATAAATCAGTTTTACCTCAACAAAGAGCATAAAGGAAAAAATTTAAGAATCTTTTCAGCAACTACAACATTAGCAACAAGCATAAACTCCTCAACCATTTGGTTTGCTTCTCGAATCTAATACTAGAAACAAATCATGCATTAGCAAAAAATTCAAAAACGGATAGCCAACATTGGTTTCAGAAAACCCATTAAGCATTTGTTCATCGCAACAAAATTTCAATGAATATCAAACTATCACTCATATAGTAAACAATATAAGATAGTCCAATAGTTCAATATGTATGCATATACTAGAATAAAGCAAATAAGAAGTTGAATAAAGGAGTTGAAATAGACACTAACCTTCCTTCATAGACTTTAACATAGGTTCCCTTACCAATTTTGGACCCTAAATTGACAAACCCTAAATTTGGAAGAAAGAAAGGATAAAGGTGAAAACCCCTAAATTGAACGATATGCAATATCAACATGCAATTTCAACAAGTATTTGTAAGAAAGAGTGGGGAAAAGTGAAAAACCCTAAATTGAAAATTGAGAATAGTGACAAACCTAAATTAGAATATAGTATGAGTCGAGAAACTACCTACCGAGCGAGCAGCCGACGAGGAGAGGAAGAAAATGCAGATCATGTAGCTAGCACCGGGGAAATGCTCGCGTAGCTTGCACTGGAAAAGAGGAAAGAAGAAAAGGAAAAAGAAAAAAGAAAAAAAGAGTGAAAATCTGGCCGAGAAAAGAAAAAAAATACCAATGATGCTAGCCACCGTGAACGTCAGGCGTTCAAGTCCACCAACGTGCGCAAAGTATGTCATCCCATTTGAGCCAAACCACTAACTCCGACGCCACACCCAGTGACACCACTAATAAATATATTTTTCCATAGCTTTGTTCGCAATCGCTCTTAACAAAGTTCAAATCCACCAGTCACCTTTTAGGCTTGTATGTCTATACCCCAAGAACCGAACAATATATGATGGAAATTAAAGCTAATGAATGATAGAAATTAAAGATAGCTGGGAAAATTAAAAAAAGAAAAGAGAGAGGGAGGGAGGGAAAAAAAGAGGAAAAAGTGAAAAAATTAATAGAAAATTTTGGTGTTAGGTATAAAAGATAAAAAAATTGATAAGGTATGTCTATGATCTCAATTTTCAAATTATCGAGATCATAAGGTATGTCTATGGCCTCGATCGATTTTTAAATAATCGAGGTCAAAACCCTATAAAAACTGAGGCTAAATTTTTGATATCATATGTATGTATTATAATAGTGTCTTTTTTTTACCTTTTCTATTAAATACACAAATAGCAACCCATATTTTAAAAAATCACAAAATAAAGTTTTAATTTATCAAAAAAAATATTCAATAAATAAATTATAGAAATATGTTAATTTACATTCATATTTACAATTTTATTAATTATAGTGATTAAATAATTTTAAAAATAATACAATTTATGAAATCATAAAAAATATGTACAAAGCAATATATATATATATATATATATATATATATTAAAAGTAAAATACCAATTTAAAGTAAAGAAAATTAAGAAACTATAAATAACATAGAAACATAAAAAATAGTGACATAGATGAAATGAGATGAAGTAATAAATTATGTAGAAGAGATAAAGGCATTATTAATAAATAATGAAGGGTATTAATAAAAATATGTAAAAACTAAACGGTAAGAGTGGTAGAATATGTATAATAGAACAGATAAATATAACAGATTATTCATAATCTGTTAATCTCAAAATATTTGTTTAAATTTTTATTTTTATTTTTTGTATTTCTTTGTCCAAAAATGAGAGGAGAAAATTATCTTAAGATTATAAAAAATAATATATGGATAAAAAGTTAAGAATAAAATTATTTTATTAAAATTATAAAATAAACAAAATATATATATATATATATATATATTATAAATATATATTATAAATATAAAATTTAAATAACATAAAATTTAAATTAAGTAAAGAATCAAGACAAGTATATCACACAGTATCCTTAATATAATTTTTTTGCTTACCATGGGTATTAGAAAACGACAAAAACTTATCTCTTAGGATACAACGATTAAATAATAATAAAATTATACCACAATTTATTATTACACAAACTTTCAAGTGTTTGAAATCTATTGGAGGAACCTAATTCTAGATAATTTAAAAAATTATTTCGTACTCTGCTTATTTTTTTTTTCTTTCTTTAAGATAATTTTTCTACTTATTATGGGTATTAGAGAACGACGAAAATTTATCTAATAAGATATATCTATTAAATAATAATAAATTTATCTCATAGTTTATTATTTTACGAATTTGCAAGTGTTTAAATTAGAGGAATCTATTTTTTTCTCATTTCTTTCTATTTGTTTCTTCTCTCTTTTTTTTCTTTTTCATTTCTCTTCTTCTCATCTCTATTCCATTTTTTTCTTTTTTTCCCCTCTGCTTTTTTTTTTCTTTTTGTTTGTCCGTTTTTTTCCTTTATATAGGAAAATAATACTAAAACTAAAGAGAACAAATAGAAATGGAAATTAAATATAGAAACTGAAGAGAACAGATAGAAACGAAAAATTAAATACAGAACCTGAAGAGAACAGATATAAAAGAAAATTAAATACAGAAATTGAAACTCAAGAGAACAGATATAAACAGAAATTGAAGAGAACATATAGAAACGGAATTAAATACAGAAATTGAAAACGAAGAGGAGACAGAAAATTGAAGATAGATAGAAACAAAAATTAATTCAAATGAATTAAGACATAAATATTTTTTTTATTTTAAAGTAATTTTAATTCAAAAAATTTCAACGTAAACAAATAAAATAAGAAAAACTAAAATATATTTGAGTTATACCCATATTAAAATTTACCTTAAATTATTCATATTTGGTAATGGCTGAAACATTATTCACGAAAAAATATTTTTTAAAAAATTTCACAATCTTTTTCTCTGACATGTTATAAATATATTACACATCCTTGTAAATTTTTCCTATAACCAACTCCATATATAATGGAGCGTTTACAAGTCTTTGAATTATTTCAAAACGTGTATATATGATTTTTTTTTTTCACCCGTCATGGCTGCTTTACAAACTTTAATTACCAAGTCATTTAAATACACATATCATAGTATATATCGCAAATAAGAGTCAATCTTGAGACTATTCAAGGTGGTTTATTTCTTAAACAAATAATAAATCTAAGGAGAATGGCCATTTCTAACCTATTCAAGATGATGAATGACGAATTTGGTATTCAAATTTTAGTGATTATTTCGAAAAGAATACAGCTATTTATTCCAGTTGCTTTTACATACAGAGTTATTATCTCACACGTAAATATCAATCACATTATGAAGGGAGGGAATTAAAAATCCAATGAGTATATATTGAATACATCAAGTCGGATTGTGTCCATAAACAGCATTTTTCTTGCAAAAAAAAAAAAAAAAAATGCCGCTTCACTCCTGTTAAATTTTAATATATATTTATGTTATAAAAAAAAATAGAAAAAAAAAACTCACACATTTTGAGTTTTTATTGATAGCAAAATAACCTTACTTTTGTAAGGAAACTATCTCTTTACTAATAGAATCTAAAATACTACTCTAACCTTATTTTTCTTCTTCAAACTCTTTCGTTTATTTAAAACTAAAAAAATAAAAAATAAAAAAGAAATTTTTGTACAAGTATCTAACTTTGTTATTCTTGTTTAATATTGATTGCTAAAATGTTTAGTAAAATATCTCATATGTTAGATTATAATTATTATAATCACTTGATATGATATATTAATATTGTGTTTTTATGCCATTATTCTATTCCACACTATTGTAAGTTGTATAATTAATATAGCATATAAATATTATGTTCTTAATATCTATATTTTTATAATTTTTAAAATTAATAATAAATAAGCCAAAAAAATAATAAAATAAGATGTCAATTTTAATACGAAAATATGTATAATACTCTTAAAAGATAAATATTACTTATTTATCTTAAAATTATAAATAATACTTTACAAAATTTTAAAAACAATTTTCATACCAATTATCAAATATCCATGAAATTACTTTGACCATTTAAAAATTACTTTAAAAAAAAAATTCTACACGAAAATTTTGTATCATTAAGATTTATGTTGGCCGTACAAGCAATTCGATACTCTTTGAAAAAGAAAGTCAATATTGCTAACCTGTACATGACAAATGCATTTGTGCCACATAAATGTTGTGTAAATCAAATAAACAATGGCGGTAGACTTCAATCCTCTGACAGTCTAACTTTGCCCAATGCGTGACATATTTTATATATAATTAAGAATTTAAGATTATTTTTCAACATTAAAGTTTTTAATTATTTTATTAAGTTTGTTGTTATATCTTTAAAAATCTACAATTAAATAGTTAGAAAATAATTTTTAATCAAAGTATTTGAATAAATGATTAGAAACTAATGAAATTTTTTACAGCCACATATATTATATTTATTAGGTAAACCATGACGTAATGAGAAGATCTTAAAAATACAAAATGCTGCATTTGAGTAAAATATCTTTTATCTATTTCGATTCAATCACTAATGGAACAATTGCATAACATACGAATTCCCAACCCGAGGGTATTGGGGTGATAAGCAAGAATAGATTCATTAGTATATAAAATATTTTGCATGCAAACACTTGTATAGTAATGGCATATTTATTGCATAGTATTAAAAATAAATTCTATATAATTATGTGATTGTTTATGAAATTAGAGTATATTATATAGTATAATAATTATATAGTTATTTAGAAATTTTATATGATGAGAAAATGTGACTTTAAAATATACTAGATATTTAACTTATTTTGTCTTTTTAATAATAAATTATATATCTTAATTTTTTATTTCATACTAAATTAAAATAATATTTTTTTATTTTTAAAATAAATTAAATATTAATTTAAAGAAAAATTTTATAATACAAAACTATTTTTTAAATGTAAATCATTTTATAAAAATAATTATAATCATTTTATCCGATATATTATACAATTTGTCTCCAAACATTGTACAAAAACAATTATAATATAATTCAATGTAATTCATTCCAATACCACTATACTTAATATAACCAATGTGGTATATGATAATTATATAAAAATATAATTATTTGGTCAATTTGAGCTAACTATTTGTCTTATTTTGAGATTAATATTGTTTAAAAGATATATTTTGCATTCAAATATGGCATATTGTAGGTGAAAAGATGTCAGATAGAGCAAAAATAAACAAAATTAGGACAAATTTAATAATAATATGATTTGAGATTCATGCAAGGCTTGACAAAGGAGATTTTGAATTAGTCATAAAATTATTGTCATATGAATTGAAATAATATGGAAGTATGATGTGTGAAAGAAATAGCATGAGAGTGCTATTATTTGCATATAACCCAAAATAATGCTTAACGAAAATTCTTATGTATATAAGAGCATACAATCAATCATTTAGATGGAGAAACCAATCAATTATATTTGATATTTCATGTGTAGTGATTAGGGGATTCATAAATCCCAAGTCTCTACTAGTGCATCCATACTATGATGCTCTAGTCATAACCTTGCATATTGTCAAGAATAAGATTTATTGAATGTTGGTAGATGCTATGAGCTAAATTGACATTTCATTCAAGCAAGCTTGAAAGTAGATGAGGCTACAACTTCCCTTCAAGTCAGTCAACACTCCCTCATATGGTTTCTCTAGAAAACCTCTCATCATAGATGAAAGTGTGGAACTTTAAGTCATCATTGGGGAAGGTCATGGCACCAGGACCATTATGATCAACTTTTTGGTAGTTTACTACCCCTTAGCTCACAATGGGAGGACAACAATTCCTACATGTTGGTAGGGTAGATCATCAACTTATCACCTAGCATTAAAGTTCCCAACATAAATGGGAATTGCAATCATCTAGGGAGAATACGAGTAGCACAAAATTACTACAATATGGGCATCCAACAGGGGTAGAAGATGTTATTGGGGTTCAACTGGAAGAGGCTGAACATATAATGATTTATTTCTTTACACTTGTATTTTATTATCCAATAAAATGCTAGGTAAGGTCCTATGTAGTCATATCAATACCAGCACAAAAAATAAAAAATAAAAAATAAACAACTTAGCAAACTTTGCATTTATGTAACGTCTATAACTCAGCTCTCCAAGCACCCAGCATATCCTTGGCATCCAAAAGGGCTATAACATCAAAATGAGAATTAGTCAACATCCATAGCAATCCTAACTTTGCATTAAGGTAGGAATACTACTGTGCGCTACTATGACTGGGGAGATATCACAATCTTCCCTCAAACTTAGTAGCCATACTCGGTCAAATTTAGGAGTTATACTCGTCCTTTACTTGATTAAGAAGACCACTCTTTTCCATAAAATCATGTAGCAATTATCGTCCCCCTAGAATTTAGGCAATGTCTTAATGAACAAAGTCTTATGAGGACAACAAAGCATAATTATGCCTTCTTCCATCCACAACCACTATAGTTCAGGATCTAAACAAGCTTCATAAGACCATTGTCTTAATGGATCACATCTTACAGAAAAGGAAATAAGACTTAACACCCATTCCACTTGCAATGATCACGATCCAGGATCATAATAGTGGAAACCATTTCCTTAATGGTTTACTTTCTGTGTGGGAAAGGAAATAGGGCATAGCACCATTTCCATAACTATAACAATAGTAATTCAAGGTCAAGGTAGTGACAAAAGAATGGAATACTATTGTTTTAATGGATCACATTCTATAGAAAAAGAAACACGGCTTAACACTCATTTCACACCCGTAGTGACTAGGATCCAGGATCATAGTTGACTACCATTACCTCAATGGTTTACTTTACGTGTAGAAAAGGAAATGAAACCTAATGCTTATTCCACACCCATAGTAATAGTATTCCAAGATCAAGGTAGTGACCTACTTACCATCAAACCATTGTCTCAATTGATCACTTCCTCTATAGAAATAGAAGTGGGACCAACATCCTTACAATGCCTATAAATAATGGGATCCAGAATCAAGACAGTGTATTGCATTGCCTCAATGGATCATTTTCTATGGAGAAAGAAGCGGGCTTAACACCCTTTAACTAATCAAGACAGTGTATTGCATTGCCTCAATGAGACTAACTTGTTGTCTTAATAGACTTAGTATTGTGTGGAAAACAAAACCAAGACATAATCACTCCAACACCCACAACGACGATGGTCTAGAATCTAGACATAGGGACTGGAAAGGTAAGCTAAGGTAAGGTAAGCTTGTGTTCTGCTTGCTTTATGTCTAAGTCTCAAAAATTACCTTTTAGATCTTCTCATGTGATTTGTGAAAAACATTTTGAACCATTATATGTTGACTTGTAGGCTGGCGAATTGTTAGTACCAAAGTTGCTAAATATTTCATAATTGTTGTTGATGACCATACGTATATGTGAATATATTTTATAGGAAAAAAAAACAAATTATGAGATTTAGAAATTATTTACAAGCTCTGTTCATATGGCGGACAAGAATTTTGATATTCCATTTTTCAGTCTCACTTGTAGATGCCTCTGCAAGTATACTGCGCACAAAACATGTACAATAATATTATTCAAATACAGCTTTTTTTTAAAAAAAATTATAAAAAATAATCCTTAAATATTTATAATAAAAAAAATTAACACCCTAATAATATTTAATATAATCTAATAAAATGAAATTTAATATTAAATGAATATAAATTATTGTATTTATTTTATTATATATATATATATATATAAAGGAACAACTTTTCATGTATATTTCATTTAGCTTTTTTTTACCTATATTCCACACAAATGTAACACATATATATACTAGCTGTTTTGTATAGCTGTTTTGTTTATTTATTTTAAAATGGTTATGACTTATTTTATCAAAATTAATGAAATAAATTGGTTAAAAAGTAATTAAAGAACCTAACGGACTATAATAATTAGTGAAGCCGTGATGACATTTTTTCCCTTCTAATAATATATTTTTATTTCCATTATTCATTGTATGTCGCTGGACCCGTGTTCTTAGCAAAAAAATAAAAATATATAATACTAATAATAATTAGACTTTGTAGATCTAGGATTTTAAATAATAAAAAAAATTTACTGACTGATATATACATGGAAATATATATATATATATATATATATATATATATATATAATTTAGCGAAACAAAATAATAAAAATATAATTATATTAAATTATTGATTTTTTAATAAATATTTTAGTATAAAAGCCTAAAAGTTGAGTGTTATTACCATTTGGTTAATTTTTTTGTTTCAAATAAAAAAATTCTTAACTTCCAATCAAAAGAGAAAATTCTCTAAAAAATAAAATATTTTTCGAGAAAACATTAAATATAATATTTATAATCATAAAAATAATAACTCTTATAACCGTTTCATATATTTTTAATATTAAAAAAAAATTTGTATATTGTTTTACATTAAATACCGAATAATATTAGTTAAGTATCGTTTAAATTAAACTATAATCACATAGTTCCTTTCAATGTTAAATATTTTTAATTGAATATATTTAATATTATTATGATATTATTTATTATTATAAGATTTAACTATGTTATTTTTTATAATTTTTCGATTTGGTTTTACTTTACTAACGGTAGCCAACAAACGGCTGATACAAATAATTTCAAAGAAGCTCATAAATAGGATGATATTATATTACTGGTAGCAGTGGGCTTATATCGAGGAATTAGTCAAGTTATTGAATAATAAGGTATCACTCAAGGTTTTAGGGCACATGTATTTCTTCTTAGGAATTAAGGTTGAGAGGAAGGGATAGCAGCTACACCTGAGGCAACAAAGGTACATCAAGTTTTTAGTTTCTAGAGGTGAATTGAATCAGCCCCACTAGCGGATTGTACATTATATATGAATATGTTGTGATAACTTTACAAAAAATAGAGTTATTTAATCATTTTAAACTAATTATTTGACATATTTTAGAATGAATATAGTAAAAAATACATATCTTATATATAAATGCGTTAACATTGGTGGAACTATGTCAATGGAAGTTCAAGTAAATAAATTATAGTATTTTCAAAATAAATTTTCTTATTTGATTTACAAGGGTCTTGATAAATCCAAAAGGCTCTTGGGACGATGTTATAGTTAAATCAATTTACGAAGAGAATTAATCAATCAAACAAGTTTACGATATTTAAAATATTGTTGCTTTTTAATTTTAATTTTTAATATCAATTGTTGAATTGTATGTATTAAGTTTAAGGATCAAAATTAGATTGTTTTGACTTTACTAAGAATAATTTTTTTTACTTAACATTAATAATTAAATAAATATTTATTTTATTATGGATGCGTGATCATTCTAATCTCTTTGGAGTTTTAATAGTATTATAATTTAAAAATATGATCAATTTAGATAATAATAAAACTTTTAAAATTATGATTTTTTTTAAAAATAAAATAAAAATTATATATTTTATTAATAAAAAAACTAATAGTTACTCTCCTCCTTTATTTCTCTCTCCCTCTCCCTGTTTGCTCTTTTTTCACTTTTTTCCCTCTATTATTTCTCTCTCTTACTTTTTATCATTCTTATTTTATTAATAAAAAAATTGATAAATAAAAAATGAATATGAGAGAGAATTACATATAGAAAAAAAAAAGTGGATAGGAAAGAATGGGTGAGAAAAAAAGGATGAAGATATAGAAATAGAAAAGTTAGAGAGAGAGAGTGTTAAATTTTTTATTAATAAAATATATAAGATTATAAGATTAATACACTTACTTTTTAAAAAAAATTAATTTATTAATTATACTTTTAAATTATAAGATTAATACATTTATTTAAAAAAATAAATAATTATAACGATAAATCACATTGTTACAAGATCTAAATAATTCAACATGTACTATTTAAAAGTAATTTATAATAAAATTATTTCAATGTTATAACAAGATTATAATTATTTATAAAAAGTAAATATATTTAATTGACGTAATTATTAAAATAAGAATTATTAATCTATTAAAATTATTAAAATAGAGAACTTATAGTCTTATAACAATGAATAATTTTTACATTATAATGCTTAACTTTTATAAGTAATGAAATTAGAGGTACACAATTTAACAAATTAAGAAACTAAAATACTTATTTAAGTATAATAATAAGACTAATGTAAATATATTTTTTTATTATTATCATATAAATATGTTTATTTTTCATTCATTATTACCTTTAAAATTTATTTTCCGTTTTATCATTAAAATAATAATCATTTACATAATTTTGAAGACTTTTGTCTTTATAATAAAAATAATAATCAAATACCACTTAAATTTCATTCTTTTTTGGATTTTTAATATGTTTTAACAAGAATTTTAAGCAAAAATTGAAACAAAAATTCAATAAATATGAAATCCGCCCTACCCCTGCCCGTGCCCCGTTTACAACCACCCTGCTTGGTCGGTTGAGGCAAAACTCAAAAGTCACAGATGCTTAGGGGTCTTATTTTATATTGAAATTTAAAATATAAAGCGTGTGAAATGATTCTAATTAGTAGTTGTCTCCAGTCTGAAAAGTCTATATATATTAAACACTGAAAAGAAGTCCCCATTTCATACATCAGAACATTACCCCCAAGAAACTTGCAAGAAGCTTCTTTTAACATCTGCATTTTTCTATTTATACGCACAAATCAGAAAACACTTGTATCATAGCTTCTTCTTCTTATCAGAAAACACTCGTATCATAGCTTATTATTATTATTATTATCATTTTCTCACCCATTACCTCCTCAGATTTAGACTCCAACTATTTGAACACCATGAAGCATCAAATCAAACCCATCCCCATATCCTGCCTTCTTCTGCTGATCTTTGTTGTGTTAACGTCAGTTGCAGCTCAAGAAGTTGGTAAGTATTATCAAACTTATCATCTTAATCAGTACTCTTTTTGCTTGTCATTTTATCAAAAGTGATTTCAATCCAAAGTAGTTTGATGGAAAAGCCCTTTTAATTTTTTTGCTTTTCTCGTGAAATCACATTGTGCTTTTGATTATTGAAAGAGCTGCTGGCAAACAGAGTTCTTGTGTGTTGCCTACAGAGCATTTTTTTGTCCTTATAAAAAAGTTTGGTATAACATGAGAAGGTGATAATATATATGCAGAGGATGAGAGCGAGTTTGATTATAAGAGAGGAAGTGAAAAGGGACCAGATCACTGGGGACACCTGAAGAAAGAATGGGCTGATTGTAATAATGGAGGAAGCCAATCTCCCATTGATATGTCCAATCAAAGAGTTAAAATAATCCCAAAATTGGGTGAGCTTAAGAGAAATTACAAGCCTTCTAATGCCACTGTCAAGAATAGAGGTCATGATATCACAGTAAGTACATTGTACCAAACATCATTACTTTCTTACATGCGAATACAAAAATTTAAAACACCCGCTTCATGGTTAATTACTATGTCAAATAAGATCAAACATATTGCTAGGAAGATACATAACATTTGTTGTTTGTTCATGAATAGGTTCAATGGGTGGGTGATGCAGGATCAATCAAAATCAATGGAACAGAGTATTTCCTTAAACAATTGCACTGGCACTCACCTTCTGAACATACCATCAATGGCAGGAGGTCTCTTTCTCTGAGCTAGTTTTTTTCAATTAATGAAAAATATTACTTTTTTTTTCATTTAAAAGCTAAACGTGTAACACATGTTTAAATAAATTGATAGGTATGAAATGGAGTTGCACATGGTTCACATTAGTCAAGACCCCAAAGTTAAAAACAAGATTGCAGTTGTTGGTATTCTCTATAAAACTGGAAAGCCAGATCGTTTTCTATCCAAGGTGGGTTTTTTTTTCTTTTTTATCTCTTTTCTTTCTTTCCAAAATTGAATAATACTTTCTTTATTCTAAAATTACGTATTCAAATCATTCTAAATATTATTTGTTTTAAAAAAAATGAATTAAAAAGTTTGTAGTTTTGATTTTTCAGATTATGGAAGACATAGAATCCATGAAAGATGAGAAGAAAGAGAAATTTAAGGGAGTGATTGATCCTGAAGGAATCAAGTTTAGGGGGAAGAAGTTTTACAGATACATGGGTTCTCTTACTGTTCCTCCATGTACTGAAGGTGTCCTTTGGACTATCAATAAAAAGGTTAGTCATCTTTGAATCTAAACCCTTAATTTTATTCCTTTTTAATATATATTTTATTTTAGACACTAAAATCTAATTTGGTCCTTATTTACCTAATTTCTTGGTGTCTTCAGATAGAAACAGTCTCAAGGAAACAAGTAAACCTACTTAGAGTTGCTGTTCATGATGTAAGTTACCAATCTTAATTTGTGCATATTACAGCTTTTATTCTCAATTATTTAATTTAATAAAAGGAAAAAGGAAAAAGCAATTAAGATTAATAAAGACCGCACATTAATTTAATAATAAAAGTAAAAAAGAAAAAGCAATTAAGATTGATAAAGACCGCACATTAATTTAATAAAAGTAAAAAAAAATTAAGATTCATAAATACATTAATAGTTAAAAAATCGGATTGAATCGAATTAAATTGAAAAATTAGATTTGATTACAAATGGTTTTATAAATTAAATGGTTCGTTCTAATTTCTATTAATTAAAATCATTTTTTAAACGATCTAATACGAATATTAATTTTTAAACCAGTCGAATCATATCAGTTTTAATAATATATTAAATTATTCATATCAATTCTCACAAATTATTGATTAAATTTTTCATCTTTTAATCAAAGATGTATTATTATGTGTATCATATTTATGTAATATTAACCAAATTGAATCGTTAAACATTTAATCAAATCGGATTAAAATGTTCGGTTTAATATTTTTAATAATCAAACGGTTCGATTTAATTAAAAAAAATTTACTCAAAATCGGATTGAACCAAACCATAAACACTGTTACCGCACATTGTTATTTCGTAAAAATAGTGTTTAATCTTTTAATGTTTAAAAATATATTTATTAGTAATTTTATTTATAAAAAAAATTTACAAAAAAATTTTATTGATAAAAATATATTAAAGAATGTATTTTTGACATTTATTCTCCTAAAACGAAAAAACAACAAAGATAACATGTAAGAGTATTAATGTTTTTTATTCTCATTGAAATACTCATTATAATTTTTATTAATACAAATAAAAAAACAATGTGACGTCACAATCTATTATATATCTAACATGTGAATTTATGTATTATTCTAATTTCAGTACGCGGAAGAAAATGCAAGGCCAGTTCAACCTATAAATAATAGAGAGATTCACTTGTATGGCCAAACTCCAGATGACAATAACTAGTTCTTTTTCGTTATTACTAGGAAGCTTCCATGAGATTTGTGTCCCTCGCAAATGGAGTTGAGTAAAATTAGGATATATGATTTTTTTTTTTTTTCTTTTAGCAATTATACTCTTTGGATTATATATAGCAATAAATTTCATTATTCTTTTTAATCAATGGAAAAGTTTCTTTACTTTCTATTAATTTGGTATTAGTTGAGCAGCATGCATGCCTTTCTAATATTGTTCAACGTTATATTTCCTCAATGCAAAGCCGTATAAACCCTATGTTACATGTGTTGGTTATGATAAAGATTGAATCTTTATCGATTTAGTAGAAATATGGTGTTCAAAAGTTTTTAGAATCAAGAACATTTTGATTTTATTAGCATAATTTGTTGAATTTGAAACAAATATAGGATCCAAACTATTTATCTTTGATCTTTCGAACTTTTCTTTTAGCAATTGATGAATTGAGAAACATGGACTCTCATTTAAGTATGACCAATCAAGCAGTTCTCATTCTCCACTATAGTTCCAAAGAAGAAGGGGAAGAAAAATTATTTATCTTGCTATGTGTTTTACGAATAATTGTCTCCCAAAATTGTTTGGTAAAATTATTTCACTCAAATTTTGGTGTGCAAAATTTTCTCTTTACTAGAGCCGACCAAACATGAATCTCTCCATTTTTTAGGGTTTCATGTTTGCTCTATTTATTATGTGTGCTTTCGTCTTTAATTCAATAGCATCGGATGTGAATTCAAACTCCTTAAATAAATCTAATTATGTTTAATTAAAAAATAAAATTATTTCCTTTATCCAATACATTTTAAGGGACTAAAACCGTCCAAATTTTGGACAATTAAAATTTAACTTAATAGTATGTAATACACAAATCTAATCCTATTAGGTTTTCAAAATATATTTGCACGTAATAATTAAATCCATATTTAATCATTATTATAATATTTAATTTAATCATTATTATAATATTTAATTAAATTAAATATTAAATCTTATTTAATATTATTAAAATGACCAAATTTTTTCCACAAACTTTACACCCTATTAAATATAAATGACAGTTTTATCCTTTGAACAATTAAACATTTATTATTTAATCTAATCAAATAATATGAAATATTTAATTAATTATTGATTTACAACATTTCCAAAACACCCTTACATATTTATTTTTATATTTATGTTAACGATATTAATAAATATATGTATTGATTATTAAATGATTAGTCATTATTAACCATATCATTAGAGTACAACATAGTTCGTGTTCATGTTTATGTAGCATATTTGGGTCCGATGAAACCGTGAGTTCGAGCTTAATTAATTATGAACTTTATTTAATTTCAAAGTTACTATACTATAAACTTAAAACAAAATTCTAATATCATAGCTAACGTTCACTTAAATTCAATATGAGTGAGTAATCTATTGGTGTAACCATTAGGTACAATACAATCTTATACAATGTGTTCATAATTAAAGTTTGTCAAAATATCTATTTTACCTATCTAATTATTGTTTCTCCTTAAATACCTACGATTCTGTCAAAGAAATTCACCATGACCATATCATAAGATGTGTATAGTCATTCAAGCTCTAAAATCGCTAAACAAGGGAACTAATAGTTGACATATGAGAACAGATGAAATCATATTGTGAGATAACCTCCCAACTTTCCATAAACACTAGGATATCAAGATACAAGACATCTTAACCCAACAACAATGAGACATGACGAGTAAGTCAAATACCAAGGTATTATGACAAGAGGTCAGTTAAATCACTCACGATTAAGATCGTCTTGCACATGATCATCGATGATACAAATAAATAGCTATAAGTAAATTGATGTTGATAATGTTTCTAATATATCTAGTCCAATCTTATATGATCTATATCACACATAAATACCCCCAAAAAATATCCCTATATTAGTTAACTCGAATTAGGGTCACTATATTCTCCAATGGATATAGGTTGTAAGAGTGACATCATCAAAGATCCCATACTTTAATTAATTATCGCGGACTATATATATTATTTTACTTAAACTCAATCCTCTTATATATTGAGTTTTAATAGACATAAATAATCTAAGATTTCTTAATATTTATTTAATGAATTAAATAAAACTAATGCACATAAATTAATGTACTTTTATTTATTCTAATTTCAACAATAAAATACAAACACATTTTCATTTCAAGGCTCTAGTTTTAACAATCTCTCACTAGCCTTAAAACAAATGGGACATGTCTCTTAACCTCATCCCTTCTAGGTAGCCCTCAAAGCTCTTTGCAAGTAATGCCTTTGTAAACAAGTCAGCAAGGTTATTTTTAGAAGCAATCTTCAACATAGTTACATCCCTTCAATTCACAATCTCTTGGATCAAATGATACTTGCACTCTATACACTTCCCTTTTCTTGTAGCTTCCCTTGCTTTGCTACTTCACAAGCTATAACAAACTCAATTTCCATAATGAATCGGTGATGCAACCCTAATTAAAGCTTCTCCATTATGGCTTCTCCACCAAGAGTCAACATTAACTAGAACATGAACTTCCTATAATCATTGTCAGAATGAAAGTCGGAGTTTGTGTATCCTATTGGGATCAAATCACCACCAGAATAGACCAACATATAATATCTCATTTTTTGTAGATACTTGAGAATGCACTTAATCATAACCCAAAGAGTCATGACTGGGTTTGATTATTAGCAATTGATCATACCAATAACCTAATAGATGTTGGCCTAGTACATGACATGGTGTATTTTAAACTGTCAACTATTGATGCATATGGCACTCATATTATGTCATTTATCTCTTAAGGTATCTAAGGACATTGCTCCTTGGATAGAATGATTCCATGTCTAGAAGGCAGATTTCCTTTCTTGGAATTCTACATAAAAAACATTGAAAACACCTTATCTATGTATGATGCTTAATAGAGCTAACAACTTGTTCGTATGACCATGTATGATCTATATGCCAATAATATAGATTGTTTGTCTTAGATACTTCATCTTGAACTACTTAGCCAACCAACCATAGCTTTAGATCGGATAACAATTCTACACTACTCCCAATAAGTAAAATATTATCCATGTAAAGTATTGAGGAATATCACTTTGACATCCTTGATTAACTTGCATGCACAATGTTCATCATGGTTTTCATAAAACCATAAGACTTTATGGTTTCGTTAAATCAAATGTTTCATGATCTTGATGCTTGTTTAAGTTCATAAATCGACCGCTTAAGATTGCAAACCCTTTGATCCTAGCCTTGGACCATGAACCCTTCTAATTGGACCATATACATGGTATCTTCAAGATAACCATTCAAAAATGCAATCTTGATTTTCATTTTTCAAATTTCATAATCAAGAGATGTGGTAATGGACAAGAGTGTTCGAATAGATTTAAGCATTTCTACTGAGAAGAAAACTTCCTTATAGTCAACTCCCTCCTTTATTAGGTGAAAACCACTACCACTAGTCGTGCCTTGAAATTCTTTACTTTCCCATACACTTCTCTTGTAGATCCATTTGCACCTAATAGGTCACACCTTATTGGGTTTGTCTACAATTCCCAAATGAAGTTGGACTTTATCTATATGATTTTCATACACAACCATTTATGCCTTACCAGCCACTATGTAAAGTTTTGGCATTCTATTTGCCCACCTACTATGACAAGACTGTGGCAGACTTTGATGATGAATCGTGGTATTCTTGATTTTTTGAGTATCCTCTTTAATAGTCAATGTTTATATGATCCCATCATACTACAACTCCTCAAGCAACACCTTGCTTCAAGGTTTGTGGTTTGTCATATAATTTCTCTAAAGGAATAAAGTGTTTTTTAATACACACAACTTATTCTCTTGTGCATTATAAAACATGTCACCTTTGGTTTCTTTTGAATATCCCACAAATAGAGATACTTCTAATCATGATTCCAATTTTTTTATCTTTCCTTTTAACATATATACTAGAAACCCCCATATCTAATTATGTTGCAAACTAGGTTCACAACCATTCCAAAACTCAACTAGTGGTTTAGGAACAGACTTGGAAGGAACAATGTTTAGCAAGTAAATGGTTGTTTGCAACACATATCGACCTAACAATGTAGGTAACGATGAATAATTCATTATAGACATAACCATATCAAATAAAGTCTTATTTCTCCTTTCAGCTACACTATTTTTTTAGAGTGTGCCAAGTATTGTAGGCTGTGATATAATACCATGCTTTAGTAAATGATCTTTGAACTCAATGTCAAGGTACTCACCACCTCAATCTGATCAAAATACCATTATTAACTTACCCATAATTTTATCAGTGTAAAAGTGGCTAATCTGCTTCACTTACCTATTATTCCCACTGATCCATTCACTGTATGAGTTGCTAATGGAAATCATCTACAATGTCAATGGAGATACGAGTATGTGCATGTACTTCTCCAAGGAATTCCTTTTTCTCTCACTCTTTATGCTTTTTCGCTGATTGGTTTCGATATGGTGTTGGGAATATAATGGCTGGAGTAATTGGGTTCAGTTATTTGTGATTGGAAAAGTTAACCATGAAATTCATATGGGAAAATCAAACCAAGAGGTTGGTAGGCATTGACGGGAAACACATCCAACCAGTGTTAATGGAAGAAATAACTAAAAAGACCCGTCCTAGCCATGCTCTATTTACTTTATGTCTACAAGCTGACCATAGGGAACCACAATAGTGTATTCACCCAAGCATGAGAAAGATATTGCAGGAGTTCGCATATTTGTTCATAGAACCTACCAATTTACCACCACTAAGGGAGGTTGACCACGGTATTACCCTTAAGGAAGGTACTAAACCAATTAATGCTTAGCCTTACAAGTATACACATTATCAAAAAAATTAAATTGAGAAGCGAGTGCAAGATATGCTACAATCTAGACTTGTGCGACCCAACACAAGTCATTTTCCTTCACTTGTACTACTGGTAAAGAAGAAAAATGGGAATTGGCACTTTTGCACAGATTATCACGCGCTCAACACTGTAACCATTAAAGACCAGTTTCCAATACCCATCATAGATGATATGTTGGATGAGCTCTACAGAGCAGCTTATTTTACCAAACTTGATCTTAGGGTAGGCTACCACTAGGTGCGAGTCAAACCAAGTGATATTCATAAAAATGCTTTTCCCACACACAATGGACATTACGAATACTTAGTCATGCCATTCGGCTTATGTAATATACCATCCACATTCCAAGCTGTCATGAACTCCATCTTTTGACAGCACCTTTGCAAATTCATAATGGTTTTCTTTGATGACATCTTAGTCTATAGTCTGGATTGGGATCAATATATAATGCATGTAAGACATACCTTAGATATATTGAGACGATATAGATTCTTTGTTAAGGCTAGAAAATGTGCATTTGGACAACAAGAATTGGAGTACTTGAGGCACATCATCACTAGTTAGGGCCTGAAAGTGGATCAAAATAATATTGTTGCTATAATAGCTTGGCCTCGCCCTACTACAATTTTAGAATTGCATGGGTTTTTAGGATTAATTAGCTATTATATGACATTTTTCATGGATTATGGAATTATCGCTTGGCCTTTCACCAATCTTCTCAAAAAAAGCCAATTTGGATGGCACAAAGAAGTAGAAAATTGTCTTTCTTACTCTTAAACAAGCCATGACGACTACTCCTATATTAGCCATGCCAAATTTCAATGAAGCCTTCACTATTGAAACAGATGCAACCAAGGAAGGAATTGGGGAAGCCTTGTCTCAACAAGAAGACCAGTGGCTTACATGAGTCACGCTCTTGGTGTAACTAAGCAATCTTGGTCAACGTATGTGAAAGAAATGTTGGCTATTATTGAAGCCATATGCACCTGGCGACCTTACCTACTAGGAAAAAAGTTTTGCATTTAGATCGATCGACACAACCTCAAATATTTCTTAGAACAGCGCATAGCTACACTAGAACAACAAAAATGGGTGGATAAACAATTGGACTATGAGTACGAAATCCATTACAAACTAGGCCATGAAAACTCCATAGTTGATGCTCTTTCCAGAAAACAAGGTAATCCCCTCCTTAACCATATTTTCTTTCCATAGGTTAACTTATGGGAAGATATCAAAAAGGCTATCGAAGAAGATCAATACATCCAATCTAAATCCTGGTAAATCTCAACCCAACCTAGAGGATCATATATATGGCACCAATGGCTCTTACTATACAAAGGAGAGAGTAGTTGTCCCAAAAAATACATCCTTAAGAAGCCAACTATTACACGAAATGCATGACACCAAAATAAGGGGTCACTTAGGCGTTCCACGGACATTCAAGAAGTTAGGACAACAATTTTATTGGCCTGGGATGCATAAATCAATACAAGACTGCATAAAAGGGTGTGAGGTCTGCCAAAAGGTAAAAACTGAGACATTAGCTCCAGTTGGGCTTCTTCAACCCCTGCCCATGCCATGCCAAGTATGGGATGACATCACGTTAGACTTTGTAGAAGGCTTGCCGATTTCTCAAGGAAAAGACACCATCATGGTAGTGGCCGACAGATTGAGTAAGTATGCTCATTTCCTTACTCTAAGTCATCCTTTTACTGCACGAACAGTAGTAGAAAGATTTGTGGAAGGTGTCATCAAGCTGCATAGCATACCTAAATCAATTGTCATTGATCGGGACCTGATCTTCATCAGTAATTTCTGGAAGGAATTATTCAAGCTATCAAACACCAAATTATAGTTCAGTTCTACATACCACCCACAGATGAATGGTTAGACAGAAATCATCAACCGTTGCGTTGAACAATATCTTTGATGTTTTGTTCACCAATGGCCACAACGATGGTGCAACTATTTACTGTGGGTAGAATACTAATATAATACAACCTACCACATGTCCACAAAGATGACCCCTTTTTCAAGCACTCTATGGCATGTTACCACCATCCATTCCAGCATACAAGAAGAGAAGAGACATTTCCTTCGAGGTAGGCAATATGGTACTCTTGAAACTACACCCATATCAACAGCAAACTATCTTCAAACAAGTGCATCATAAATTAGCTCACCGTTTTTTAGACCCTACCATATTTTAGACAAGCTCGACCCAATGGCATACAAATTACAATTACCAAAAGGGGCACGAATTCATCCAGTGTTCCATGTATCACTACTTAAATGATACTAGGCCAACAATGAAACTCTAGGAATGACACAAACCGAGTTACCACCATTCACCGATGAAGGGATAATTATCTTGAAACCTCAAACTATTCTAAACACTCGCTAGATCAAACATGGAACACAACTTGTTGAAGAAAGCTTGGTGAAATGGAAACACCTTCCAACCGAGGAAGCAACTTGGGAACTAATAAAAAAGCTACAAGACCAATTTCCACAAATGGACCTTGAGAACAAAGATCCAAATAATGGAAGAGGTATTGATAGGTCACCGCGTTCATAAAGAATGGACAAGCAAAACCTCAAATACATGAGTCCTTAGTAGGGTGAATGGCAGAAAGTAAGGGCTAGTACAATGGTAGTTATGTTTAGAAGTTAGTTATGTATTTTTCTTTCATGTTTTCAATAATTAGGTGTGAGTAATTTTAGTAGTTAATGTATGCATGTTTTTAGCAATCATGCTTGAATGGGGTAGCTATAGGAGAGTAGTATGTGAGTAGAATTGTATTCAATATGTAAGGCTTTTGACTATTTAAGAGCCATTAATATCAATGAAAACTAAGCAAAAAAATATTGAATATAGATTAGATACCTTTTTCAGAGAAAACATTCATTTTATCCTTTGAATATTTGATGGAATCTAACACATTACACAACTTTGAACGTGGAGCACGCATCCCAATACAAAGATCGTCATTTTTGTACATGTTTTAGACTATATCGGCGTCTAATATTGAAGGCGGCTATGGAAAAACTAGACCAACCCCAACAACCTCTTCTTGCCACGGGCACCTAAATTATCCACCATCCAACTCCTCTTTCAAAAATGAATGCCGGTCAAACCTGGAATACTGTATATCTTTGAAGAAAAACAATTGTTAAATGGATTAATTATTGCTACAAGTTTCAATATGTTATCAAATGAAATGGCAAAATTGTCTCTTCTGAGCCACTGAGAGAGAAGTTTTAGCTTATATATTTTAGTCGATCGATATGCATATCAGATTGTTATATAAGATGCTTCTTTTTGAATAATCAAAGGATATGTAGTTGATGGGAGTAAAAATAATAAAACCTACCCAAGTTGCAGATATTAGAATTCATTAATAATAGGGATGTAGACTGTTGTTTTCTACCAAAATTTCTTCTTTTTATATCAAAATATTTAATCCTATATAGGCAGCGAAATAATATCTTGTTTTAATTACATAACAAGTGAAAAAGACAGCATACATACTTGAATATTGATTCGATATACAAGTCATTGATCTTCATAATAACAATGCTTTAATTGTAAAAATTAGATTTACTGTGCTGGGTTATGAAAACAACTACACTCAATTAGTATGGATTCATTGATTGGTATATCGACTCTAGCTAGCACGTATATGTTCTATGGTTGGTTTAGGCTAGAGTGTGCGAGCCCATATATCTATTACATATTATATATACTTAGGCCATCACATGATGAACTTTTCATACAACCTTCCCACTTTCCCAAGTCCATGTGTTAAAACTAACAATTTTATTTTTCCCTTAAATCGATTTTCATTATGTTTTTACATTCCAAGAGTTTCGATCTAGTGCTAATTTTTTGTCGAATGATATTGACACAATAAAGTAAAAGTAAAGACCCCAAAATTTTGCAAAGACGTGTTACATCTGGAGACCACCTGTCACTTTCTTTCACTAGTTATATATATATATATATATGAACAAAATGGCATGCACCCTTATCCCTACTTTTTAGGAGCCTTCCTATTGCAACTTTTTTTTTAATAATATTCGTATCTTCCAACTTGATAAGAAGAAGACAACACCTCTCGCATTAAAAAATCAATTATAACAAAGGGTTGATATCTCTTTTAAGAGTTTATGTAGTACACAATGCTTGAATAAATCTATCTAATTTCATTATATATGAATAAATAGATGATTTAATCTTCCAAGAAAGGTATAATAACTAATACAAACATAATAACAGATTTTTTTTTAATTTTAATGATTTTATTAATTTCCCAAATGACAAAATAGTGATGAAAGAAAAATCGTATTCCCCTAATTTTTATTGTACTAACAACTAAGACTGATAGAGACACTTTTCTCATGTCACTTGAGCAATTTCAGTCATACTTTTTTTCTCAATTTTTTTTTTCCCAATATCTCCAAATTTGCATTGTTATTTTTGATCCTATATAAAAACTCAATTAAGAAATTTTATACAAGTATCAAATACGCTAAGAAGTTAAGACTTTATCTTCTAAATGCATATATATAAGTATTTCTTCTTTGGGCTACTATAAGTTGTGAATCATGAAGAACCAAAGAAAAGTTGGATTATTTTCATGGTTTCTTCTATTTGTTTTCTTGTACTTGCAGATGGCAAAACCCATTATGTCTCAAGAAGTTGGTAATGCTCTATCATTAATTAGAGTACATTCAAATCTTTTTTACTTTTGTCAATTTATACAAATTTTTCTATTAATTTTTATTTTGATAATTATGATTAACATAATTATAATTAATGTTGTTATATATGGATATGAAAAAGAGCAACAACATGAGTTTGATTACAACAAATGGAGTAAGAAAGGACCAGGACGTTGGGGAGAAGTGAAAAAAGAGTGGGAAACATGTAAGCTTGGAAAGTTGCAGTCTCCTATTAATATATTGACAAAGACTGTGAATGTGATACCTAAATTTGGTGCCCTAAGGCTCAACTATAAGCCAGCTAATGCAACCTTCACTAATAGAGGCCATGATATTGCGGTATGAATTTATTTTTTTTAAATAAATGATTACACATGCATATTAATATACATAATGATGAGGTTGAGTTCAATTTTTGAATTGATTATGCATATTAATATACATATTAATAACCTACCAATTTTTGAATTGATTTTTAGACATGAACCTCGCAATTAAATTAGGGTACCCACGAGAATTTATGAAGCTATGGCTTGATAGAGTTTTCCAATTTTAGATAATATGTCATGGTCATTTTTTAGTCACAGTAATCAGGGGTGATCCTATATGATGGTTTCCGACTGCAGTCTAATATGATATTTTTGGAAATAAATTAAATAGTACTATAGTATCATATAGCACACATTTATAAACCTCAACTCATAGTTCTTATACCCTTATAAAATTTATTAAATAATTTGTTTATTTTATTCTGACATATGTTGTACAGAAACATAATAATTGATGTTTTACTTCACTTTTAACTTGTTATTGTGAAATCTTAAATTTATAACTATTTTTTTTTTGGTTGTTTTTATTTATTATATAAACATGTTAATTGATTTATCAAAAATTACCTCTCCAGTTTTATTTTTAATACCCATAATTGAAAAAATATTTATTTATTTTCTTATAATATTAAAAAATATATATTTATTTATGTTGTAAAATATATATATATATATATATATATTTTCTTTCTTAAAGATGGTTAAAGCAAAAATTAAATAAATAATGAACCAACACATCAACCATTAATATACACTGTACAACTTTGTATTTAATTTAATAATTGGGTGCTTAACATATTCCAGTTGATAAGGATGTAAAAGTATTTTATCAAAAGTCTAATATTCAATTTCTAACCCTAGCTCTTCACAGTTTAAAATAAGTGTTAATCGTTTAAATTAAAAATAAAATAAAATAATTAACAATCCAATAATGGTTCTATAAGTTTACTATTTTGTGTGTTTTCCAACCAATTTTTGTCACCGATTTCATTTCTTCAATATTTTGTACTCCCCATTTGACAAAATGAAATCTAAAGTAAAATTATTAATCTAAATACACCAATAATCAATCTTTTCATTTCTCATTTATTTTAAAAGTACAAAAAGTTACTGCAATCCCGAGGCTTTATAAAATTGCATAAATTTGAAAAACAAATGCAATCATATACATTTCAGTTATTTTTTATAGCAATATCCTTATTGAATTTCAAGATTTCTGTTGCTCTTTATGCAAATACAAAAGACTAAAAAAAAAAGTAAGAGATACTATTAATATTTTCAAAATTGTGGTAATATTTTTTTGTTTTTTCAACAAACATTAAGATATATATTTATGTAATGAATATAGAATCATTAATTTGGGAGTGTGAGCTATTTGTAATAAAATTACTTAATGATAGGACTAATTATGCAATTACAAGGAAGAAAAGAACTACCAAAACTAATATTTGAAATATGTGTATATAAATAATGTTATAGGTTGAATGGGTAGATAATGCTGGTTCAATTCAAATTGATGGCATTGCTTACTTCCTTAAACAATGTCACTGGCACTCACCCTCTGAACATGCAATCAATGGAAAGAGGTCTCTTTCTCTTCTCTCTAAAATGATTGAATTTTCATTATATATTGGATTTTATTTTATCCATTCTTTCTTTGTTATTCTTCTTTGGATATCAGGTTTGACTTGGAGCTCCATATGGTTCATATGAGCCAACCCGTTAATGGAAGAAGCAAAATAGCTGTACTTGCCCTTCTATACAAATTAGGCCAACCCGATCGTTTTCTCTCTAAGGTTAATGCTTAAAAAAAATTATATTAGATGAATCTTTTTTTTTAATATATTGTGTATAGAAAGTCAACAGTTGTTTTGATATTTCAGTTAACAGAGGATATAATGCATATAGCTGATTCAAAAAGATCAAAGCCTCAAGGAGTGATTGATCCTATTCATATAAGAATGGCTGGCTTCACTTATTTTAGATATGTTGGCTCCCTTACAGTCCCTCCTTGCATTGAAGGAGTTATTTGGACCATTAATACCAAGGTTTATTTTATTTAGGCTTTTTTTTATCTTTTTGATCTCATACATTTTTAAGATATTACTATTTGATAACTAGCATTCCAATTCACACAATTTAATCATTATCATTTCAAATTGAAAAATTTTAGTCCAAAATTTTAATTTTTTTTATATTGTTTTAACAGTATTATACTTAACTATGATCAAATTTAACTTTTTATTCACAACATATTTTTAAAAAAAACATAATTTAATATCTAACAAATTTTAATTTTATAATTTGATCATTAACCTTTCAATAATATAATTGTTAGATATAACATTTGACAGATATTAAAACTTTAGACTAAATTTGTTTATCTGAAATAGAAAATTGGGGGTTAAAATTTAATATCTTATATAGTTAGGGAACAAATGGATATATAAACCCTTTCTTTTTTTATCAACCCCAACCTATCAATATATCATTTTGAGGTACCCAAAAACTAACTTTTTTTTTATGAACCATTTTCAGATCCTTACTGTTTCAAAGAGACAAGTTAGCTTATTGAAGGAAGCAGTTCATGATGTATGTGCCTAAATAAGAAAATATAACCTCTTGATCATTTTTCTTAAATAGATCTTCTGTTTAGCACCTTGAGTTCTCAAATGTACTCTTATTTTGTTCTTGCAGTTTGCAGAGATTAATTACAGACCATTGCAACCTCTCAATGGCAGAAATATAAATTATTTTGGCTCCTGGGTTCCACTTGCTAAATTGCAATACTAGTTATGGAATGTAGTTTTTCTTCTTTTTTTATCCATTTTCTTTTTGGGGTCTCAATGAGATGCATTTTCTAGCCTTACATGCCTAACCTTGTACGCTGAGAAGAGCGTCCATATCAGGACCTCTAGAGGACCTGCTAAGGCCAATGAATAAATTGATTGCTTAATTACTCATGCTTCCATTGACTTACAATTTTGCCTAATAATTAAACACTCTGCTCTTAAGCTCTATGTCTATTGTGTATCTTCTTTCAGTATCTAAAATAGCATAGTATCTAAAATAGCATGAGAGGAGTGTTGGTAGATTTCACTGTGCTCATCGCTGATGAAGCCCAATACACGGTTGCTCTAAATCTTCGATACCATTTCCTTGACCTTCTCGTCAACTCAGACCAAGTTGCACTAGCTCAGTGCTATGTATTGCCGACAAGTTACGCTACGAGATAAAAACTAGTAAAAAAATGACTTCTGAAAGATCCTGGCTTTCGAATATTCATGCAGTATTTTCTCAGATTTTGCACGTGTAATACATGTTCCTTCATTCATTTTACCATCTCTTCAATGCTTGAAGAGCATGAGGCAGGCTCTCCCTGTGTTTGTCTTGTGTTGTAGGAGTTGCATTTCAAGCACTTGTGTGCTAAGAAATGGAAATTCACCTCTGACGATTGTCCACAATCATTGCAAAGGATCCAAACCTATTCAATTTTGACAAGATTATAAATGTCCAATAAAAATTACTATGAGAAAATGAGTCGCAACTTCAATCACATATGACTTACCATTTTATTTCGATATATTGGAGGCATGGGAGTGGAAGCAACCTGAAATTTGATTAAGGATAACAACATTAGTAAACTTGCAAACAGTAAATATCTAGCAGCATTGTTTGATATAAAGGATGAGTCAGAAGATGTTTACTTCTTTGTCAAGTTTCTCCCACACCCCTGACATATCACGGTATGACTTCGAGCAAACTGGGCAAGAGAACCTTCAACATTTATACAGTTATTAAACTTTGTTATCCTTGTAGAACATTATATAAAGAAATGAACTCTTTCCACTATGTCAGTAGCAGACTGTTCTAAATCTCAAAATGGACTTACTTAAAATGTCGCTCCATCTCTCTAATACATTCCAAATGTATGGTGTGTCCACAAGGCAAGACAGTAATGTCCTTCGTTGTATCGAAAAGAAACTGCAATAATATAAATCATAAGGCTCGATGAACTATATAAAATAACTATTTGCATTTCAAGTTGATCTGAAGAAACAACCTCAAAGCAAACAGGACAATTATGATGCATTGCTTTTTCCACGCAAATATGTGAATCCTTAAATGCTGTTGAATAGCAGCATCCTTAAAAAGTATATGCATATTGGAGTTAATAAACATTGTAGTTAAAAACCCCTTTAAATAACAGAACTTGAAGGGTTTGAAATCTCACCGCATTTATTACAATGGAAAAAGTTTTCTTCTCCACCGGTTCTGTAATTGCACGAACGCGTAAACAAATGGCCATCATGTGAATACTGTTAATATAAGAACTCTAGCAGATATAATATACAAAAGGAAACAAGTGATAAAAGAGATAGTTGCACCTGCAGATACCACATTCATCGCAATGGAATTGATCTTTCGATATCTAGCAAACCAAAACAGACGCAAACTTCAATAATGTAAATGAATCAAAGCAGAGCTAGAAATTAATCTCAAAAATAGATGAGTGGCTTACATCATCATCAAAGAACTTGCATTTAGAGCAAAAGTACTTCCCCATGCAAACCCCACATTTGAAGCAATGTTGTTGAACCTTCAAAAAAGAAATTGATCTCACTTTAAGACCAATGCATAATTAATCATTTTTATCAATTTCATATCCATTAAAGCCTCTGGCATAGAAACCTACATCTTGTTCTGTGTTACACAAGGAGCAAATAACCTGAAAAACCAAAATACAAGGCAAAAAATAATTGATCAGAATTTATTCTTACCATAAAGCAAAAAACTGTTCCTATTTCTGTTTCACATGAAAAAAAAAGTAAAAAAATGAAGCTAAGTTTAATATTTTTCTCAAGATTCACTTGGTGGAAGAATCTTTTCTTCCTTTTTTTTTCTAAAGAATTTTACAGCCACCACAAATTAAAGAAAAACAAAAAACTACAAAATTACAGGTCAAATCCCTAAAGCGCATCATCCAGTATTCTGGTGGTGACCCATATCCCTCTTGGATGTAAGTTCGAGTACCCATTCATATAGTTGAGAATAATTATGGAGTGTCCCAAAGTAGATTGTATCAATTTAACTAGTGAAATCCCTAAAGTCTAAACTAAGGTAAGCATGAAAACCAAAAGAAACATACCCTTTTCAATTCATGGCGAGGAACATCGTGGCGATCCACAGGATTAACATCTATTGAATTCTGTTTCACAAGAAATTCTTATCACTCTATGATCGACCCAGTTGTTTTTACCATCAATTATCAAACTATAATAAATAAATAAAAAAACATAGAAAAGTAATTTCAACAGAGGAAAAGTTTAGCCTTAGATGTATTATGGCAGTGTCTGCAATCAAATATTTCTTCACAACAAGGGGCTCTGATCTTGCACCTCCTTCTATAATGTGAGCACCTTCAATGTTTCAAATTTTTTAAAATCAGGAAACATTTTAAAACCCATGACAGGAAAAAAAACCATAAATATTCAAAAATGGGGAAAATAGAGCAAGACCCGAAATTCCCAGATCCTAGCTCATTCAAAGAGTGGTCATTTTCTTGAGGATTCTCGTTAATGGACATCTTAGGCTCGAAACCGATATCCATTTTTCCTCAAATCCTTTGTCTTTGTAGCCTCAAAGAGAATCTGATGGTATAACCGCAACTGTGGATTAAAGTAACCCAAAAATGATAACAAAAAAGGGGAAAAAATAGAAAAAACTGGGTATAGATACTTAGATAGTACAAAAGGATAAGATCAGCTAAAAAGATGGACCCAAAAGCAAATTGATTGGTTAAGATGGTAGGAGACGAAATGGAGCCTGAATATGGCCACTCCGGCTATATGAGCCAAATCATGGACATGAGAGAAGGAGAAAATGCAGGGTGTACAGCGGGGTTGGTAAGTATCGGGTACATCAATTATTATTGTTTTGATATTATTTTTATCCTAATTTTTAACTAATATATTTAAATTATTAATATTTATTTTGATTAATTTTAATTATAATTTAACAATTATTATTAAACAATTATTAAAATTGATTAAAATGAATATCATTTTAAATCCCTTAACTTAATAATAACACAAATTTACTTTTGTTATCATTTTTACTCATATTTTTAAACTAATATTTTAACTAAATTTTATTTTAAAAATATATTAATTTAATACAACTTACTATTTAATTTGAAATTTTTTTAATGTGTAATAATATATCTATGATATTTAAAAATTATTTTCGAATAATCAATTAAAACAACAATCAAAAGGTATTTTTAAATAATCAATTAAGATATTATTAATACGTCGATAAAATTAATAAAAAATAGTTATAATAATATCATTAATCAAAACAAAAAGCATACATACAATAACAAGATATAAATAAACTAACATAAAATTTTAAATTATTATAAAAATATCATTAAATTTTATAAAAGTTAAAATTACATGAGTTGATTACCAGAATTTAACATGTGTGATGTTAAACTGTTAAAGTTAATTGTTGAATCTTACAAATAAAAGAGAACTTATTGAAGCTACATTGTCTAGTGTACCGTGATAATTTAAAAAATAATAATTATTGAATTTTTATAGGTATAAAGTGATACTTTCTCTTCAAAAAAATTAAAAATACTCTAATAGTTTCTTAGGAGAAGGCATGGTTTTAATCTCTTGATCACCTTCCCTAACATTTGTTGACATAGTATGCTAAACGAGCTAAACGTGTGTTAAAGAGTGGCTAAAGGACTAACATTCATTATCCCATAAGGGCATAACAATGTCTTTGAGACAAAAAAAATTAGAGATAATATTTATGAAATATAAGAGTTAATATTACGCATCAGTAATTTTCACAAGAGAAATTGCATGAGATGAAATGCATATGTCAATGCCAAATGGGCAGAGTTGCACAAATAATGGTGCATCATTGATTAATGCATGCTTGTAAGATAGTGTTATTTTATAGAAAACAAAATTAGGAGTGTAACAACACTCATAATGATGATGTTGATATGAATGTGTGTTGGCAACGAAAATTTTTAGAGATAATATTTATGAAATAGAAGAGTTAATATTATGCATGATTAATTTCTACAAGAGAGGTTGCATGAGATGAAATGCATATGCCAATACCAAGTGGGCAGAGTTGCACAAATAAGGGTGCATCATTGATTAATGCATGCTTGTAAGATAGTGTTGTTTTATAGAAAACAAAACTAGGAGTGTAACAACACTCATAATGATGATGCCAAGTATGGATGTGTGTTGGCAAAGGGTTTGATCAAACACAAAGGACTTGCATGCTTATAGGTACGAAAGTGAATGACACAATACTAACTAAGATGGAAGGGATCATATGTGAACTTCATATCAAAGAATGTAAACTCGAGAAAAATGCAAGTTTTTGGTGAATGAAACTTGATTACATGTAAGTCACACTTGCTTGTAAAACTGAAAGATAAATTAATATGTGTGCTAACTTAAATATAAATACATTGAGATTAATTAAGCATATATGTATAATAGGTGTACGATGAAATCAGTGTTTAGACAAGAAGTTAACCTCGACACTAATACAAAACTAGCATTTAAGAAGGCATTAAAAGTTTGTGTTAGTAGGAATCTAACTCTAGTATTGGTTACTTATATATTGTTTATAATCAATTTTATTTGAAGATAGGAATAGGTTTTTTACTTCATAAATTCATTTTTGAATTCATCTCTTTAAAAAAAATATTTTTTATTAATTTAATCAATATTTTAGAAAAATATGTTTTATTACATTTTATTTTAATTATTAGTTTTTGTTAATATTTTAATCTAAAAATAAAATGCTTAAGACTCTTCTAATCATCCATTATTATGTTATTAAAAAATTAATAGGGAATTATTGATATTTACCGTAATAACAAATTATATGAAATGCAGTGAAATAACAAGGTATAATTTACACATACATAAGTTACTATAAATTTTAGGTTGGAGTGATATAGCTTCTTATATTATGAAAGATACTATTTAGTCATTGTTTTGAAAAGGTAAGAAATGAGGAAATTTTTTGTTATTTAAGTAATATTTTAAAAATTATTTGGTAAAATAATATTTATGTAATAAAATAATTATTTTAAATCTTAACTAAATTTTGATTATTTAAGCCATCTATACTAAATTTTAGAAATTAATTTTTAAAATAACACCTAAATATTAAAATTTAAACTTTATAAATATTTATAATGAAAATACTATTTTATTATATTTTTTAATAAGTAAATACTCGATATATTAATAGGTTTTCTCCGTTAGCCCTTTTTATAATACTAAGAGGTTATTTATAATTATTAAAATAATATTTTTTGTGATCAATTCAAATATTTTTATTATAAAAATAAGCATTATTAAAAAATTCAGGTCGAATGATTTCCAACTAATTAATGACGTTCAAGTTTAATTCTAATTATTTAAATCTATTAAATATTGAACTCTAATTAATTGAATTATGTTTAATATTATTAAAATATTATTTTATTATTATAAATTTAAATATTTTATTTATGTGATTTACCTAATTAGTTGGTATATTAGAAAAAACTATATTAGATTTAAATTTGTCCAAGAAAACAATAGTTTTCATTTTAGGTGGATTGACGAGATATTTGGCCTTTAGATAAATTGATAACGGATTTGATATTTTAGTAATATTTTTATTAAATAAAAGATATAGATTTTAATTCATATTATTAAACTAGTACATTAATAGTTTTTATATTTAACAAAGGAACATCAATGGTCCAATTTTGAAAAAAAACTAATTTATGAAGGATAATTTTATAACTATGATAATATTTATTATTTTATGCATTCTCTTATTAGCTATCAATACAAAACAACATCTTATATCACTCTAGTAATTACTCTTAACCTCAGTTATCCTCTCTATGTTATCCCTCGTATCACTTTATTTCTTCATCAACCAACCAACTTTTTATCATTTATTGCATAACAATCTAAAATTTTATTTTTTTAATGAATCTATAGTTAGGCAACAATTAACTCATTTGAAGTATCTATCTTTACCTCTAACCATCACCGCTACCAGCTTACACTGTCCCCTCATCATTTATAATCACTTTATATTATATCAAACATAAGGTGAAAATGGATTTGATCGAATACAAAGTAATTAAAAAAGAATAAAAAGGTTAAGAAGATATGATGAAATGAGCTAATGGTAATTGTTGTTATTGGAAGAAATGATATTTTCAAATGAGTTAGTAATTACATAACTTCATTTTTGATAAAAAAAAATATATTTTTGAATTGTTGTACCGCAAACATTAAATGGTGGTTAATGTGCAAAAAAAAATTGATAATGTTAGGTATAAGACAAATACGAGGGTGAAGGTGGGCATGGTTGCTAAAATGCATAAGGTTTTTTCGTAATGAAATGGATAAAAATACATGCAAGAAGATATAAAATGATAAATATTTTCCTAAATATAAAATTTTCTTCCTATAAATTAAGTTTTTTTAAAAAAGAAATTTTATCATTGCTATACTTCTTGCTAAATTATATGACTACTAATATACATAGTTGCTAGATTGCATAAGATTATTTTCTTAATGAAATGGACAAAAATATATGAGAGAAGACATAAAATAAATATATATTTTTATAAAAATAAAATTATCCTTCTATAAATTAGGTTTTAGAAAAAAAATTGTTTCATTGCTATATTTTTTGCTAAATCATAGGACTACTAATGTAATAGTTTAAAAAATATGTCCAAATATGGACATTTTGTTTAATAAAAGTATCATTAAAATATTGAAACCAAGTGATAACTATGGGATGGAAAATTAGATATGTAGCAAGTAGATTAAATTTTTTTATGTATATATTTTGATATATTGTTGTATGTATCAATAATATTTAGTAGACAGGTGGATAAAAATGATATAAATGAATTATGAGTTTAATGGTTAAATACATGTATTTTTATTCACACATTTGACAAATATTAATTAATTACATACATAAAATTATAATAATATATGTTATATAAAATATTTTTTAAGTAAACACAATATAACCAAAAATATTTCATATATTTAACTTTAATTCATGATAATAAAATATTAGTGTTAAGCATTATGAAAATTAAAATAAAAAGAAGTACAATGATAAACTTAAAACTAAAGATTTTAAGATTTTGTTCATATCTTTAATGTTTTTCATATTTTAATTAACTCTAAATTTTTATTTTCTCTAATGTTATATTTTTTCACATTTTATTTTAATAATTTTTATTTTATATGAAAATTTTAATATATTTTTAATAGTTTTTTATTCATTTTTATCACTATTATCAAACTGGATCATTTTATCAATTTCAGGAAACATACGTAAGAAGCACAAACAAAAAATATTTATATTTAGTATTTTGTTTTACAATATGTATTTTTAAATATACTCTCAAATTTAAAATCTTAAATCAAATCTTATTTTTTATATTTTAATACATTTCTTTTGGTTTTAGTTTTTAAAACTTATACATGTATGATATTAATATTTACTAAATTAATATATTTTTATATTTTTATTTATGTTAGACATTTTTTGTTATAAGTTATAATATATTAATTCTATATCTCTCTTCTAATATAACATGACAATTTTGTTTTTATTTGAGAAGAGTCTACCATAACTCTTAGCCTCTTACTAAATATATATTAAGATATATTTTTATTTTTAAATATTTAAATACAATTCTCTATTTAGTATAAAAAAATTACAATTTAATATCCTTAAAATATTTTTATGACTCTACTATAGTCATTATTTTCAATAAAATTAATATTAATTAAAATATATTCTAGTAACAACAATATAAGTTTTAACAATATCCTCACTTATAAAATCATCATTAACTAAAAGTTCATTATAATAGGAATAACGTTAGTTACATTCTCATTTTTTACTCAAACTATTTTTATAATTAAATGTGTAAATTTTACTTTCTTTTTACACGTAAATTTTCCTTAAAAAATATATGAAATGAGTTTAAATAAATTGAAGTTTACAAGTGTCATTTGAAGAATAAAAAAAATCAAAAATATAAATATAGTAGAGAATATTCTTATCACTTCTCATGATAATTACAATTTAGAAAATTGGAAGCCTAAACACAGTCGGTTTGCTTCATGTATAACTCTATTGTTGGATAGTCATATATTGTTTATAATCAGTTTTCTTTAAAGACAAGAGGATGAGTTTTTTTTCACTTGATTGATTCATTTCTTTAAAAAATATTAATTTAATCAAACTTTTAGAAAAAAAATTATTTATTACATTTTATTTTAATTATTAGATTTATTAATATTTTAATATAAAAATTAATATGCTTAAGACTTTTTATCATTCATTATCAAAATTGACTTTAATAATAATATTGTCAAAATTGAAACTAGTATGCTATTAGTAAAAATATTATAAAATTATTGTTATTTTCCATAATAACAAATTATATGGAGTGGTGTAGAATAAAAAGGGATAATTTACACATACACAAAAGTTAATATAAATTGTTGAATGGGGTAATATCCTTTAGTTATTTATATTATAAAAAAGATGTTAATTAAAAATATTTTTAAAAAGATATTATTTAAGTAATTTTAATAATAAAATGTATTATTTAAAATAGTTAAAATAAGTAATAATGTTTAAATTAAGGCATTAAAATAAAAAATTTAAAACGTGTCAACTTTTAAAGAGTACATTGACTAAAATACTTATGAAGTATGAATCCCTAAAAAATACTTTAAGCAAGGCAAAAAGTGAGGTATTAAAAAAAAATGACAAAAGATGGGTGTAATTTATAAAAATAATATTTAATGTGATGATTTATTATAATTTAAGAAAAATTGTACTAAATTATATAATTAATATTATAATGTCATTCAATTATAATTTAATTACATATAAAAGCAATACACCAATTGGTTTTCAGTCTTATCCATAGTTTCACGTGCTCTGCTTCCCCCAACTTCAGGACTGAAATGAATCTCATGGGTAGGGAACTTTCACCGCCCCTTGCATTATTTTTGTCTACTTTTTTGTTTTCGTTTCACAAAAACAACAAAAGGCGTATGTCGCTCTCCTTAAAATTCAAACAGATGTCCCAATATTTTGGTTGGGCACAAATATCATTTATATATAATTTAATAATTCATTTAAATTAAAAAAACTTAATTTAAAATTTTAGATTCAAATAAAATTGTATTAATGAAATTTATAATTAAATTATATTTAGATTAAAAAATATATAATTTATTTAAATTAAATTAATAAATTTTATAATTCTATTAAATTCAATTCGAAACAAATTACTATTAAAATTTTAAATAAATAAATATTTTATTATATAATGTATTGTATTTAAATATTATAAATATCTAATTACATTAAATTAAAATTTTAATCTCCCTAACATCACTAAACAATTTGATATCATAACATTTTATCAAGCTTCTAAAATTTACGCTTAGAGTGTTTACTCTTTATTGACACTTACATGATAATAGCAATTATTCTCTCTTCGTTAGCTTCACTTATCTATTAGTATTTAATGTTAGTGGTCACTTTAATCTAGGGGAATTTGTGCATATTTTATATCATAATTTAAAAAATAATTAAACTTAATTTTAGTTTAAAAATGGGTAAATTAAAACTCATTCATCATCAATTTTTTTTTTCTTTTTCCTTCTTTTTTTTCCAACTCACCATTCCACTCTTTCTTTACTTTCCACCACTATTTTCTTTTTCTTTCTTCTTATTTTCCAAAAGAAAACCAAAAATAAAATACTCATATCCACCAATTTTTAATAAATAATAATGTTCATTTTAATTATAAATAAAAAATAATAAAAATAATTTATATTTATATAATAAAAAAATATTTTTTTATAACAAATAACTTATCAAAATATTATTATAAAATAGTTTAAAATAATAATAATATATTATAAAATTTTAAATTATTAAAAACTTTACTAAATAGTTACAATAATTTTTATACATTTTAAAAAAATAAATTATTTAAGATTAAAAAAAATAAAAATAAATTACATTTTAACACATATCTTTAATATTATTATAATTTTAATTATTACTAAGATAACAAATATTTATTAATAATAATTTTATTTAACTATTAAAATATAATTAATTAGATATAATTTATATATTTTATTATATTAATAATAAAAATAATAATATATTAGATAATATTTTCACGCAAAATTTACGATATAATATGTCATGTTTGTATTGTATCTTATATAAAGTTTGATATATATAAATATTATTTTTTATATCATAATTATTTATTAAATATAATTATAATTATATTTATTATTAATAATAATAATGTATTATATTATATTTAAAATTAATTATAAATTTATAAGATATTAATATTTTTTATGTTTATAATAATTATGTTTTGTAAAATGAGATTTTTTTTATTTTTTTTAAAAATAAGTATTCAAGTTTAAGGTTAAATTTTGCCCAAACTAAAACACAATTCAAACACTTTCTAAACTATTACATATGATATGTTTTTTATAGACAAAATCACATAAATATATAAATATTTATTGTTATACATACTATATATTTAATATTGTTATAATCTATTTTTTATATATTTATTAATTTATATTATTTAATTTTTAAATTATTTTATCAATTTATATAGATATGAAACTATATTATTCAAGTTGGTAAATAAATTTAAAAATATTAAAAGTTAAAAAACCTACACAAAAATTAATTCTCAAGTTACAAGTCAAATTTTGCCTATTTTTAAACTATAACACCAATACTCCTTTTTTTAAAGTATTATATGAGATATGTCCATTTTGGACAAAACCCCTTAATCTAGTCTCTAAAATGCAACTTTCATAAATGTAGATATTTTTAACGTGATGTCCGACTTTGATATCAAATGGTACTAACTTATCTCATACATTTTATTAAAACTACAAAAACTAAGATTTTTTGTATAGATTTATGGCTCTTGGCAACATGACCTTTCAACTTTCTAATATTTTAGGGACTAGAGCCTCGCATTTAATATTTCAAAAATATGTTTCATTCTTGTTACTTTTATTAATAATCAACGTTTATTAAATACTAAAAATATAACAAATAATGAGATATTTACTATTAAAATCTCTCCTAAATATCATCTTATATAATCATTTAGTATAAAAACAATAATATAAAAGTTAATAATTATAATTATAAGATATTTTCTACCAACATCAAAACTTGAAACTCAAATATAAAATAATAATTTGATATTGTAATATTCTACCACATTTTCAAAATCAATGTCCACGATGGTTACTCTTTATCGACACTAATCCCACAGTTGTTCTTTCCTCTTCAGTTGTTTCATTCGTCTATAGATGTAGATATTTGTGATGATGATGTTTGATACTAAATGATACAAAATCATTTTATATATTTTATTAAAACAATAAAAAATAAAATAATAATAATAGATTTATGATTGTTTGAGAGAACCATGGCTTCATTTAGTAATCAAAAGATTAGAGTCTTTCAATTAATTTTTCAAAAATATAATTATTTCTCGTTATTTTTATTGATGATCAACATTACTTAAATACTAAAAAGATAACTAATAAGATATTTGCTCCTAAACATTATCTTAAATAACCATTTGGCATAAAATTGAATAATGTAAAAAGATAATAATTATAACTATAAGATATTTTTTTTATCTAAATTAAAACTTCAAACTCAATTATAAAATACTAATTTTAATTTGATATTGCAACATATAGGGATAATTATCACTATAAGGTTAAAAAAATTAGTCATTTAGTTAATACGTTTAGCAGCAAAAAAATAAAATAATAAAAATAAAAGGCAACCTTAAAAAGAAACCAATAAAATCCACATGTTTTGTAGGTCATTGTTATATATTATTTTAATATTTTTTTAATTCTATAAAGTTTATTTTAAATACCATTCAAATGGAAATACAACCATTCAGACTCGTTTCATCTTCAGTGCCATCCAATCAGACCACATTAAATATTATTACGTGCTATTTTATTGTTATAAATTTTAGATGTATTAATTTTTGTAATTTCTTAAATCTTTTTATTTAAAGTACTTAGCTTAATTATTTCTAAAACATATAATAAAATATAGGAAAATTAAAAAATAATAACAATAACACCCATAAAATGGGAAATTATTATTGATCCCGTAACATTTAGCATATCTTCATATATTCTCTTGAATTTTATAAAAATAGCTATAATGTCCTTAACTTTTATAGTTAATATCACTAATGTTCTTGAATAGTTAACCTTATTAATTTTTTATCAAATTATGTATTTTTCTTTCCTATGACTTTGATAGTGGATTATAGCTAGCTATTTTGAAATACTAATTGTTACTTCTTATTGATTATTATTTAAAGTAAAATTTTAAGTTTCTTATTAAAACATTTATTTATCTTTATAATTTTCTTATATTTATTTTTATACGGACTTGTGACTAATTTGTTTGTCTTCATTTTCTTGTTTATTAAGGTTATAAGTGTTATAAATAAATATTTGATTATTCAAGATTTTTAATTGACTTAAAATTGTAAGTATCATACCTAAATTTAATGGGTCTACTATGATCTTCCCTTCCGTTGTTCATTTACTTTTGCTACACCTAATATGCCTCAACTTGTTCAAACCTTCGTACCCTCCAGATAATGAAAACCTCTTGCATTCACACATAGTATGATGTCCAATTTAGACTTATTAGAGAATAAAAAAGGAGTGATTGCACTTTATTTTTTTAATATAATTAATAATTATTATAATTTTAAAAGACAACTAAGAACATTGAAGAGTTTTTAGTCGCTCATAGTTTCTAGATACATAGTTCTAGATGAATAATTTTTAGAATTGAGAGTTTCCTATTGCTAAAGTTGTGTCTAACTAATGCGAATGAGAGTTCCTTTTATAGGACAAGAAATCTTTGTTTACAATAGTGAGAATTTCAACTAACTTTCTATTTTTTAGCTTTTGGATTTATGCCTTTCATTTTCTTAGCATGATTTGCCGACTAAAGATGTGGATTCTACAACTTTATTTCTCTTTGTTGTTTTCTATTTATAGTCCTTTGTATGAGATAGATGATGACGTATCTTCATCTTCTCGATATCTAATGTAGTAAATGAATTTATGATATTTAGTGGTTTTCTTGGCGTAAAAATAAAACACCTTTCTTATTTCATGATAAATTTTTATATTGTTACTATTAAAATTTGTTTCAAACTTATTGATTTTCTCACTTTTAGTGAAGGCCATATTGCTATGTGAAGTGATTATAACTTTGCTAGTCGTATAGTTTACCTTTACTTTAGAAGAATTATCAATTTCTCCAAGTTCATGATAAATTTGACTTAACATCTATCCTTTTAGAATATAGAGTTCATCCATATTGAATTCATTTTTCTAGAAGTACCCTTGGTTTTGGGACTACTACAACTTTTTTCATTCTAGTCCATGAGTGAGTTGAAAAATCTAAGATAGATAAGCTTGTCACTTGTAATGATCTTCTTCTTGAAGTTTTTGATAGCTTTCTTAAAAAAATTAGAAAATTAATATAACTCATTTAAATTAATTTCTGGATATAGATTCTCTATTAAACATACATGGAAATCTTTATAAATAAAAATTGAATTAGTTCCTTGAAGAATAATAAATTTATTGGCAGTAGGGATTTCTTTTTCATGGTGTAAAATTTCATATATTCGATTTGTTCTTGAGTAGATTTTCTAGATAAGTTATAGAAACTCAACCATTGTGGTTTACTTAAATTCCTATATTGATATTTTTCATGTTCAATGACCAATGTATTCCTAAAGGATATTTCCTTGAATAGTATTAGTGGTCGTAATATTTTTTCTTAGGTCTTCAACCTACTTAGTGGTGACAATTGTTGTTGTGATGTTACAGAATAATTTTTAACCATATCTTCTAGAATTAATAGTTTTAGTACTCTATAATTGAAATAACTGCCTTCAATTTCTATTATATTAGTGAAAGTTCTGTGAGTTATTCCACTAAATCTGATAATATATTTGCTTACTTCAGACTAGTTGTTGTAAGTTTCTAGTTTTGGACCATTATAAATCAAATAAGTATTTTTTGGTATTTTTTTTCTACTTCTTTAGCTCAATTGAGTCTTTTATTTTCCATTTTAGAGGTGTTACTCTCCTTTAAATTGTTAGGTTGTTCTTTCTCATTTCAAATATTTTCTTTATAAGTTTTACATTTTTTAGAATGAATCTCTAAGGTGAATTCCTCTTTAGAGTTTTTAGACTCTAATGTTGGTTTTGAACTGTTAAGTTTTTCTATTTAATTCCTGTCTAAAAAAAGACAACTCTAGGTATAAAATCTCGAGTTGTTCCTAAATAATTTTTATCTCATTTTCCAATGATGTACTTAGATAAACAGTTAATTTAAACGTGACTTTAAATTGTTTAAGATGTCGTAAATTAATATATAATACGTAAGGGTTTTTCCAAAAAAAGGTTTTTGAAATTTGACTCTTATTTATTAAAATGATGGTTTTGGTTTTGTGAACTGAATATTAAATCTAAAAATTAAAAATTAATAAAGATTATGATTAAGATTCGAATAAAATAATGATTGGAATATCATTCTTCACCACTAGCATGATTTGCAAAATAAACAAAAGCATATCTTAATATCCTATTATTTGATTATACCAACTTAAAGAAATTCACTAAAGTAAAAATCTCCACATAGTTTTACCTATTCTTTGAATTAAACAAGTTATTAACCCAAAAACTTTCTAATAGAAAACCTAGAATAAGCTCTCTAAATTTAATCTATCAAAAACATTCAATTTCAAAAAGAAAATTGGATCAAGGTTAAACACTGATGACTCTATGAAAATAAAGTGATTAACGCACTTTTTCACTTAATATTTACTTGTTTTATTTAATAAATAGTATTTTTATTGCTAAAAAAATTAAAATATAAACTTTTTAGTGAAAAATGGTGAAAATATAATTTTTGTGATTTTTCTGGATTTTTTATGAATTTTTAACACAGGACCAATCAGAAGTTACCACGTGGCATGTCACGTAAGCATAGGAGCTGAATGAGCAAACCACGTGGACGCCACACAAGCACAGAGAGCGAATCATGTTACGCCGCGTATGAGGAGGAGAAACACGAGCCATGCCATCTGTTCCTACGAATCACGTCGTGCCACGTGGTCCTGACTCAACGAACGTTGACACTGATCGGTCTCTCCTGCCACGCGTCGCTCTCTGATTCTCCCAATGAACTTCTGATGACACGTGTCACTCTATGATTGGTTGAAACTATAAGTTTTGCTTGTTTTGATCATAGCCCTTGATTTGAAGCTTATCGGACGTTCCAAATCACACTTGAGCTTTATTTAAGCCCCTAATCACTCTATAAACCCTAATTTGCCTCTATTAGCATAATTTTGGTCAGTTTTTAGTGCTAAAAAGAGAGAAAAATATAGAAAAATTCAAGAAATGACACAATTTTGGTGGAGATTCAAGAAGAAATTAATTATACAATTCAAGAGATTGATTGTATTTCTTTTTCTACTATTTTCTTTATTAATTTTATGTTTTCTTTTATGAAAAATATGAGTTTTATGAACACAATTATGTATAATTAATTTATTAATCTAGGGATTTTATGAATCCAATTTTTAACATGTGATGATCTAATATTTTTTTCTCAATTATAATATTAATTTAATTATATTATTTAATCTGATTTTTATGTTATTAATTGTTTGACCAACAATTTATCTATAAAGACAATTAAATAGATTTGAGAAAATTATTTAATTGTTTGTCTTGATTAAATAACATGCATAGTTTCTAGGAAAAGATGTATGATTCTTATGTATGTGATCCATAATTGATGAACTTAATGAGTAGTATGCAATTTAATTGACATGAGGGTGTGATTAAATTAATTACTATATGATGTGTAGTTTACTTCAGAGAGGAATACATGCTAGGTTAGATTCAATCTAAATTTCTTTTGAATATTCTTCTCAATTGTTACCTCTAGTTTTATTCTATAATTTCTACATTTTTCTGTTTTTTTTCTCTTAATTTTTGAGAAATTTTAGTACTCTTCTATTTTATGGAGCATTGTTTTATATTTTTATTGAGAAAAACTAATTTGTTTTATGTTGGAATAGGACTATTGGATAGCAAATCATGCATTAATGAGATTATTACTTGAGGATATATATAGTACCACGTGTCAATAAAAAAGTGTGAGAGGTAAAAGCTATATAGAGGTGGGGAATTTAGATTGCATTGCTAAGTACATCAACTTTCTTTTCTCAATACATTCACCTATCAAATAAAATCATAAAAAAATCATAAAAATCTAGAAGATTAGTATTTTTTTTCATTAAATATAAAATAAATAATTTTAGCTCGTTATAATAATAAAATATATATAAATGTAAAATAATTCATATCCAAAAATCTGTATTAAATAGCACTTATCAATCTTGATATCAAAATGTTTCATTTCTGCAAAAACAAAATAGGTAAAGATGTTGATTCTATTATAAGAGCATTCACTAAACTATTCTTGTTTTCTAAAAGATGTTAGAAATCAACATTATAGTGGTTAAACCATTGTTATTATACGACTAATCTTTCTTGTTTATAATCACTTAAAATATTAGTTCTTAAAAAATAACAAAATTTCTTGTTATCAATTCTGAAAATTAGTCTAAAACTTATTACATATATTACAAATTTCTTAAAATTTACATTATAGGTTTAATTTTAATAATTTGTGATGATAAAACATGTATAAATTTTGAATAATAGTTTGTACTTTATAATTTTTTTAAATGTAATAAATTATGGAGCATGTAGCATTATTTTTCTTTGAAAGGTATAATTGGTTACATTTATATTATTATTACTTTTTTTATAATGAGTAACCAACTACTTGAAGTTTTATAATACGATTCATTTTAAAAAGATTACATTACAGAGCAGGACTATGATCGCCCCCGATTAGTGTCTACGAGAAAAATGATGTGATATGAGCTTGATTCAATAATATTTAAGTTTTGTTGTCCTTTATAGTCACTATTTTTGTAATTCAGATTTAGCATGCATGATTATCATCATTTTTCTTATATAATATCAAGTACTTGTATGTATATATATATCATATTGTCAAATTTGCACGATTACATCGTTTTTATGCAACAGAGCTATCATGATTAGTATATGTATGTATTATTGATGAGATGTGTGTTGTAATAAGATGTAATTACATGTATTTGCTTGTGTGAAGTGTGTCCCCATGTATCATAGTTTACTTCTGAAAGTTTATAAATTATGGACATAATTAACCTAGAGGAGGGTGAATAGGTTATTTTTAATTTTTATCAATTATAATTTAATAATCTAAACAATCCAGCCAGACATGCAATCGTGTGTAAATATAAGTGTAGAAATAAAACAATAACACACGATATTTTTAGGTGGAAACAATCTAGGCCACAACTATGGCCTAAGAGGAAAACCACCGGTCCACCGGACCACCTAACTTTCCACTATGAAAATGAAATGTTCAAGTACAAACTCGGTCTTATGCTACCCTCCCTAGGATATTGCCCCAATGTACTTTACTTACGAGCCCCTGCTCTGTTTTCACAGTTTCCAATATTAGCGTGAACGGTTTCCAGACCAACGTTCCAATAAGCTCCCCGCAAATCAGATCGTTCACAAATCAACTGCAAAATAGTTAGCACAAAAAACACAAGTACCCGTGTGTGTTCTAGAACAGATTTAATAAAGAATAATCCTAACTAGATGATTTAAAACAGATGTCATTTAAATTAAATCAACTAGCAAATCCTAGAGCAAAAATATCAAATACAAGTTCAATAAAAATAGCTTCTTTAAAGATTAATAATCAAATCAAATAATTATGATATGACAAAAATAATTTTTTGATCTAACAATTTAAGAACAAAAATAAAGAAGAAGCCATAAGAACATATTATCAAAATATCATAAAATAATTAGGCTTATTAATCAATCAAACATAACCACCAATATTTAATAGATTAACTAAATAAAGAAACCTAAAGAATTATGATCTTATATTTGCAAAACAAGAGAGAGAAATTAAGAAGATTAAAATAATACTTTTGTGTGGTTAATTGAAACAATGAGCAATGAGTTTTATTTATAGGAAAAATTAAAACCCTTAATCCTATGTAATTGATAAATATATTTTCTATTACAAATAGGATTAGTAATTCTCATTAATTAAGATAACTCTCATTTAAAATAGATTTCTTTTAAAATAGATTTTATACTATCTTTTATGATAAAGATTATAAATATAATTTAAAGTATATATTATCTAATATCTTTTATCATATCTTATTTTAGAGTATATATATCTTATCTAATATCTTTTAACATATCTTATTTTAGAGTATATATTATTTAATATCTTTTAGCATATCTTATTCCATATTTTAGCACTAAAAATAATTTTAGATTTATAAGCATGTGCTATTAAATGCATAAATATAATCCTATATATCGTAGCTATCAAAGATATACATGAAGTACAATTATTTGGAACTCGAGCATTTGTTTGGCTTTTTTTGATAGACTTGATAGCATGCCTAAAAAAAATTTACAGATAAATATTTTGTCCACGAAAATAGCCAACATTCATAATTCTTACAACTTCTTTTCTTGGATTCGAGTTCGTTCAAATCAAATATTATAAAACTTAATCTCGTTCCTTAGATTTCTAAAAGAATTGTTAAATCTTATAGTTTTGTTATTATAATTCTTGTATTTGAGTTCGTTCAATTTGTTTATGAAAAAAACATTTTTTGTACTACCTAATTTTTGAAAGCTTTGAAAAAAGGATTTAAATCTTTTGGTTCATCTTCTTTGAGATTTTTTTTTTCTGTTTTATTTGTTGTTTTGATATGTTGAACGGTTGATGGTAGATGGATCTTGGTTGATGATCTTTCATCAAGGTTAGAGGTTCTCAATTGCCTTTGATTAAGAATAGGAGTTCATATGTTGATGCTATTGTTAAGGGTGATTGTAGTTGAGTGTGTTTCTGAGCTCATTATTGGAGGTAGAAGATAAGTATAAAGATATTATGGTAATTGTGTTTTTTTAGATAAGTTAAAACGTATAATTTTGATGGGTCACTTTACTAGTTTAAGAAAATTATTTAAAAAATATAATATTAATGCAATATAACCAAAATCTATAGAAAAAAAGAAGATCACTTATTTCATAAGCTCTAGGGTTATAACTCTTAATTTCTCTCGTAATTTTGTCTAAAATAAGCATATCTTATAGAATATTAAAAAAAATGCTCATTTGTGATTTAGTTTAGAAATAGTTAAATTGTAACTCTCTGAACAAGTTGTGATAAGTCTTTCTTATTTGCATTTCTTCTTCTCTCTCATTCTTTACACTCCCTCTACTTCTCTTTTATGATTTTCTCTCTCTTTCTCCACTACATCATGCGAAAGATTTTCAAAATCAAATTAGTGATATTAATTATATGAATTGAGTAAATTAATATTGGTTTTATTAGTAAATAAATATTGAATTTTTTTTCTAAATTTATAAACCTTTAGAAAGTAATCATTGGGTTGAGAAATTTTTAAATTTTTTCACCTAAATCGATTTGAGATTATTTAATGAGATTTTTGGATTTTTCTAAATAAAATCCGCTAAAATATGTACTCTTAAGTTTAAAGTTAAATTTTTTCTATTTTTATACTAAAACATAAAGTCTTTTTTTTTAAGTCATATGCACATTTTTGAATAGATCACATTTCTCTCCCCCTCCCTTCTCGGATTTGCGTTGATTTTTTTTTTTGTTCAATTCCGATTTGCGTTTATTGTTTTACTCAATACAGCCAATAAATCCCTCCGCTTAAACCTACCGCTGTCATTTCCTCAGTTTTCTTCTCATCCCTCTCTTCTTCCATGGCGACTACAGTGTTCACAAATCCCAAATTTTCATCCACTCGCATTCAACCCACAAGCTTCAACTACAGATATCCACCCAAAGCCCACTTCCTCTATCATACCTTCAACCCCAATATTATACCCACATCCCAAATTGCATCAGTAAATTTTCACAAAACCTCCCTTAAACCCCTCCGACAAGCGCAAGTTTTATGCTCCCAAGCACAAAACCCATCTCCAATTCTTCGCCCAGAATACATTCCCAATCGCATTTCGGATCCCAATTACGTTCGCATCTTCGACACTACTCTCCGCGATGGAGAGCAGTCCCCTGGCGCCTCACTCACCTCAAAAGAGAAACTCGACATTGCCCGGCAGCTTGCGAAACTCGGAGTTGATATAATCGAAGCTGGATTCCCGGCCGCGTCTAAGGACGACTTTGAGGCGGTGAAGATGATAGCTAAGGAGGTTGGAAATGCTGTTGATCAAGATGGATATGTGCCTGTTATCTGTGGGTTGTCCAGGTGTAATGAGAAGGATATTATGACTGCTTGGGAGGCTGTTAAGTATTCTAACAGGCCTAGAATTCATACTTTTATTGCCACCAGTCCAATTCACATGGAATATAAGTTGAGAAAGAGCAAGGCGGAGGTGATTGAGATTGCTAGAACCATGGTTAGGTTCGCTAGGAGTTTAGGGTGTGAAGATGTTGAGTTCAGCCCTGAAGATGCTGGAAGGTCTGTAATTTGTGAGAATCTTTTTCAAATTTTATCTTTTTGATATTCTGGGATATCTGTTAATATTATAATTATGAATGGTCAGAAATTATAAATTGGTTATAGAACATTGAAATCTCCAGTTTTTTATTTGTATTACAAATCTTCAATCACATGAAGAAGATGATGAATCACACTGAATGTAGTACTGTTTTCATTAACTTGTATATACAGGTCTTGTAGCTATTTATATTACATTTACAGTGTAATGCTTACAATATCAGCCAATCACATTCTTGGTATGGTAAACTATCTAACTGATATTATACTTGCTTATTCTATCCTCTACATGCTAGTACACTATATAGTCTTAAGTTCCCCGTCAAACTAATGGTTAGGCAAAACCATGAGTTTGATTTTAAGTGGAATCATGAGTTTGGGAGAGTGAAATTGAGTAGAAGCAAACATGGTTAATTGGTATCCTCAAGTTGTACAGAACAACAAATGGTCATTCAATTAACTTCCATTCACTCACTGGTCATGATTTTCAGCTCCATATACCTTCCAAGCATCATGAGAGTAGCTTGAGGATTTGTACCTGGTGCAATAATGGAGATTGATCCATCAACAACTCTTAGAGAATGAACACCAATTACTGGGTATTCACCGTCAACCACCTTTCCTACAACACAACCTCCATGATAATGCCATATAGTGCTTACTGTACAGCAGCCGAACTCAGCCATCAACACTTCATTAGATGGATCATGAAGCAATGCAGGCCCAACAAAGCTAAAATTTCTACTTCCATACAAACCCTTGAACTTGAATTCCTCCATAGATCTACTCTGAAGCACATCTGCAATCTTGTAGGTGCTGTTGATGCACCCTTTAAATTCACTGGATTGCTGAAATAATTGAACTTGACTATAGGATTCACTCTTACATCTGTTGAGGCTAGTCTCATATAATCAATTGATAGTGGTCCAACAATTTTCTCCATGAGTATAGTCACAGTGAGATAAATAGGTAAATGTGATGGGCTGATGAATATAGAACCAGAATGAGACACTAAAGGGCCAAAATGGAGGCTGCTTCATACACCTGAGGTCTATAATGCCCATAACTTGTATGGGTAAATCAAAATGCTCCAATTGATGAGGGGGCACAATTGAGATCCCATGTCGAGGATTATGAAATAGATGTTGCTCAACATAAGGATGACAAGAAGTAATAGGAATTCCCACAGATGATTGGTAAGGTCTATAATCTCTCTATGTTCACGTAACATAGCATGATGATACCCTCCCTTGCCATCACTAAAAACAACTCCAATACCTGTTGGCTTGATTCCTAAATTAGTTGTTGAAGACACCAAGAGAATTCTATCTACAGTGGCATGAACAACAATTATAATATGTGAAAATCTTGCATAATTCAGAAGATCAACATGTCTCCTACTTATACTATCAAATGTTGATCCTCCAATTTTAGTACCTACAAAATGATTTACACTAAACCTATTGTAAGGACTCACACCAGCTTCCGACAATCCATCTCTAATGACTTATTAACAATTCTTTAAACCTGGTGTAACTACATTCTCCTTGTCAATCCACTGATATGATTCATTCACAAAATTCAAAACCCAATTGAAATTGGATTTTTCATACCCAGGTTTGTCGAATATTTGACATATAGACCTATCAAGATTGTTTTTCTTGATATTCTTATTACCATAATTAGTAAAAGGATTATGTGGCTTGCCCAAGAAAGTGTCAACAATTTGATTCTTTAGTCAGTTAAGTCCACCATGAACCACAACCATCAATAACCTTAGCTTCTCCTCTGAAAATTTTAAAGAAGTTTTTCTATACCCAATATTGAAATCTAAGCAAGGTTTATAGCCCTCTCTATAAGCTTACTTCCAAAACTTTCTCTCGGCTTCAAAGAGGTTCCGAACTAATCGATCATAAGTTGGAAATGGAAAAATAGAGTAACTCGTCAATTTGGACTTCTTGTTATTATTATTGTTCAAAACTCTTGAAGATAGTGAAGCTACGAGTATTGAAGAGTATGAATTAGTGGATAAAGAAGTTGAGATTAATGAACAAAAAATAGAATAGTTGGAAAAGGGTATGGAGCTAAAAATGAAAATTCCCAAGAAAGTGAAGGAAAGTAGAAAAGAAAGATAAAAGGGAGGGAAAGTTGGAGAGGTAAAACATTTTGGGTTTTTCCCTTGTCAAATTCCCACAATAACATTCATAATCAAAATCAAGAAAATCAATAAGGGCTCCACAAAAGTTGTGATCTTCAACTCGATGGATTCCTTTGTTTCTTCATTTCTTAAGGAAGAAATCTCATCGATGCAAAGTATGACCATTATTTCGATGAAACACATCAAGAACGCAAGAATGGAAGTCGAAACTCATCTTTGAGACACATTCATTTCAATCTTTTTCAAGATATGAGTGTCAATTTGGAGCACAAAAGATAAAAAAGGAGAATCAACAACAATACAAGAATTACCAGATTTCTTGATTAAGGAAGATGAAATAACATCAAATTGTTTAGCACTTTGATTTTATTGAAGTGTCCTAGTGAACTCACCATTACCACACGTAGTAGATTTTGGTTTATCGGAAGGTGGAACAACTGACGAAGACGACAAAATGTCTCTAAAGAAAATTTTGGATGCCATAAGCAGAGTCCAATTAATCAAATGCAAGCCTTGAGATAGAAAATCAAGAATTGTTAATCCTAAATCAGATGTTGTAACTTCCTTTCCATTTCTTTCTGATTGACGACCAATCATTCGAGCTTCAACATGAGGAGCCAAAGCTGGAGTAAAAGGTAAGGAAGTTGAAAATGCACCTTTGGTGTACAAGGTAACGAAGGTGAAGGTGAAAATTCTGAATGCCATAACCGCAAGCTTTCCAAGATCAAGAATACTTTGATACCATACAAATCTTCAATCACATGAAGAAGATGATGAATAACAGTGAATGTAATGTTGTTTGCATTAACTTAGTTATAGTACAATTACAATGTAATGCTTACAATGTTAATCAATCACATTCTTGGTATAATGACTATCTAATTTATAATATATTAGCTCATTCTATCCTTTACATACTAGTTTATATATATTTTGGAAAATTGGAACTAAAATAGTTTTATCTAGCTTCTCATTAACAAAATTTAAAAATTGGTAATCTAATTACAATACTAATGAATTAGAAATTATAAATTGAAATTGTTATCAAACATTGCCTTGACATTTGAGTTTCTCAAATTCCCTAGAAGCTTTTACTAAAAGAAATGTGTTTATCTATGTGCATATTATAAACCCTTATATTTATAGTTTTTTGTAATCTTTTAATGGCAGTGACATTATTGTTTATGATATATTGTGGATACGTGAACAATAATTTTTTTTCTTTTTACTCTCAAATGACATTAATTTGTGTTAGCGTGTTACTCGATTGCTTATAGTTTTTGGTTCTTGAGAAGTCTTTAGGAATTTTTCTTTGAAAGGAAAAACTGGTCACAATTTGTTATCATGAGATATGTGACGTAAGAGTCTTTTAAGCACTAAAATAGAAGATAACCTAGGTTAAGGAACGAAGCTATCATGGCTTAGATAAGTATATTCATAAGCGAAGAATGAAGTTAAATTCAAAGAATTTGTTACAAGGAAAAAACGATGGCAAAAAGTGGAGTCTCTCACATATGAGAGCCTTCTTAAGTTGAAAAATAGTGACTTAAAATTGTATAGTTTGGGTAACTCGTGATACTCATGCAAGACTTAAGGAAATAAAAGGTAAAGCAATAAACAACAATTAAATGGTAAAAATGACTGTAAATAATTAAAAGACAAGGTTAGCTCTTACGTCATTCTCTCCTTGAAAATCAGGCTCTCCAGAGTCTATCAACAATACAACCCATTCATCTGGGGATAGTATTCAAAAATATCAAAAATGTTAAATGTGGAAGACACTTTGAGATCATCAAGAAGGTCCAGAATGTATGCATTGTCTCTTGCCTTATGCAACACTCAAAAAGGTCCCATTTTCTTGTCTTGGAGCTTGGAATAAGTATCAACATGTGTCCTCTCTCTCCCAAAATATGCTGTAACTAAATCCCCCTATGAAAATTCTTTAAATCATCTTTTCTTATCAGTTGTCCCTTTATACTTCAAGTTTGACACTTACAAATGCTTAGTAACATCCTTCAACGTACTTTGAATCTCCAAAGCTGTCTTAGCAACTGTTGTACTTTTGAAGTTGAGTAGGATAGTGATACAAGTGAGGAAATTGGGGGGGTTAGTATAAACTATGTCAAATGGATTTTCCCCTATTGATTTGTTAACCATCCTATTAAAGGAAAATTCAACTTGTGATGAAGCCACGTCTCATTGTTTTTGTTTGGAACCATAGAGGCACCTAATCAGGTTACCAAAAGTTCTTTTGAAGCCTCAGTTTGTTCATCAGTCTAGGGATGATAGGTAGAATTGAGTTGAAGATAAGTTTATCTCTTTCAAAGTTTTTTTCAGAAGTGACTTGTAAATTTCACATCTTGATAAAAAACAATTGACTTTGGATCCCCATGTAATCTGACCATATTTCTTAAAAATATTTGAGCTGCCAAATTAGCATCAGGTGTCTTCTTCCATGTGTGAAATGAGCAATTTTTGAGAACCTGTCTACTACCACAATGATTGAATCCATGTGAATAAGAGTCTTGGGCAATCCAAGAATGAAATCCATGCTTAAATCTTCCCAAATGTTGTAAGGAATAGGAAGTGGTGAATACAATTTACTATTGTTACTAGTCCCTTTAGTAGATTGACAAATAGGACAATGTTGCACAAATTTGGTTATATCCTTCTTGAGTTTTTGCCAAAAATGTTACCTTCTAAAGCTTTGATTGTTTTATCTCTGCTTGCATGACCGACCAAACCTCCATTGTAGTGTTCTTGAATCAACATTTCCCTTAGTGAAGTTTTGGGAATACTTAGAGAGTTTCCTTTAAATAAACAACCAAACTAAATAGTGTAATCTTTAAGGTACTCTTTGGTCAAAAGTTTTCTCCAAATGTCTCCAAAATCCAAATTATCCCCATAAAGTTCTTTAAGAATGTCAAAAATGGTGATTTCATTTCTAACCACAGTCAATAGCATATCTCTTCTACTAAGGGCATTAATTGCTATGTTGTGTTTCCCAACTTTGTGTATGAATACATAATTGAATTTCTGTAAGAACAGAGCTTACTTAGAATGCATTCTACTCATGGTCTTCTGTGAATTGATGTACTGTAAAGATTGGTGATCATAGTGTAGAATGAACTCCCTTTGGATAGATAGTGCTCCCAATGTTTTAAAGCTCATATGATTGCATCTTGTTCATAGGTTTTCCATTTTTGTTTAGCTTCATTGAGTTTCTCATTGAAGTATTCAATAGCCCTTCTTTTGTTGAAGTAGAACAACTCCTATTTCAACCCCTGAAGTATCAGTTTCTACTTCAAACACCCAATCAAAATTTGGTATAGTTAATTAGTACTTTAAGTTTTTTTATCACTTGAAAAATGTTTTCTTCTGCTTGCCCCCAATGAAAATGATGCTTCATACAAATGGTGATAGGTGTCACTAGAGTGCTGAAATGTTTGATGAATCTTCTATAGAAGGTTGCAAACCCATGGAAACTCCTAGCATCATGCACATTTTCGGGTGTTGGTCATTCAACCACAGCTTGAACCTTCTTTTGATCCATTGAAATACCTTCAGAGTTGATCACAACTCCTAGAAACACTAGCTGACAAGTAAGAAATTCACATTTCTTGAGATTAAGGAAAAAATATGTTTTCTCTTAGTATCCCAAAAAATAGACCTTAAGTGAATTAAGTGCTTCTCTTCACTCTTACTGAATATGAGGATGTCATCAAAATAGACAACATGAATTTCCTAATGAATGGTTTTAGGATTTGATTCATTAATCTCATAAACGTACTAAGGGCATTACACAACCTAAAAGATATTACTTCTCATTCATACAGACTTTCCCTTGTTTTAAAGGTCATTTTTCATTCATCTCTTGGATGTATCTAATATGATGATACTTACTCCTTAGGTCCAGTTTAGAGAAAATTTGTGATCCCACTAACTTGTAGCATGCCTTCAAGTCTTGGGATAGGAAAATGATATTCGATAGTGATCTTATTGGTAACTCTGCTGTCTATACACATCTTGTAACTTTCCATCTTCCTTTGGCACAAGCAGAGTTGGCACAACACAAGGGCTAATGCTCTCTTTAACTTGTTTCCTTCCCAGTAGACCTTCCACAATAATTTGAAGTTCATCATGATCCTTTGAACTCATCTTATTATGTGGCAAATTAGGAAGTTTTGACCCAGCCACAAAGTCTAGTGTTGTATGTTTTTTTAGGGGAGGCAACCCTATTGGTAATTCTTCTAGAGTAATATCCCTAAATTTTTGTAGTGATGAGTTCAACTAAGGGTTGTTGTTAGGAGTAATGGGATGACTTTCTTTTAGACCAACACATATACTATGGAATTTCTCTTGCAAGTTTTCTCTAACTCAGAATTGGAGATACTAGAAACCATTAAAGTTGAATGACTACCACCAATTGTTCCTTCAAATTTTACTTGTTGGGGCATTAGTACTATCTTCTTGTTTTTCTACACAAAGGAATAGGTATTCTCTTTTATTTTGTGGATTGTATCCTTGTTAAATTACCAAAGTCTTCCCAACAGAGTGTGACAAGCATCTATCTCAATAACATCACAATCCACTTCATCTTGATAGTATTTTCCAATGGAAAGAGGAATGATGCAAATCTCAATCGCTTTAGTCTTATGAATAAGAGATTAGTATCCTGAAATTCACATAGATTATGAACAAATAGCCACACAATTTTTATCACAGGTGAGTTTAGTAATTGATAAGAGATTACTATCAAGGGTTGGAACAAGGACATAATTGAGAATAAAGGAATATGAAATTTTTGCTAAGAAGAGAGACATCACCCGTCATGTGGTTTGAAGCATCTGAATCAATAATCCATGGTTTCTTAATCTGTTTTACACTAAGAGCGTTGAGGGTGTTACCTGATTGAGCCAAAGTTGCAGATGATGTTGGCAAGGATTGTCCAAATATTTTCTGGATGAGATCAATCTATTCCTTGCTAAACAGGGAAGATTCAAGTGAAGCAGTTCCATAGCGAGCCATGAATTAGTTGTGCAGAGGATGACTTTCAATTAGTTGGCTAGCTATGAATTTTCCAGTAGGTTTCTTTAGTGTGATTAGGTCTACGACAATGGTCACACCAAGGTCTTCCTCTTCGGGGACGATTGTTTGTATTTTGAGATTGTTGGTATCCTCGAACAGCCAGTATAGACCTTTCTCCAGTCACTAAAATGGCAAATTGAGGATCCTTCTTTTAGCGAACTTCGAAGAAGGCTTCACGAAGGCTCGATAAGGGCTTTGTTCCTAGAATTTTGCCTCACACATCATCAAGATCTTTGTTGAGTCCCATAAAAAATTTGAAAACTCGCTTCTTTTTAGTAATTTGTTTATACAAGGTTCTGTCTGCTTGACACTTCCATTCATGAACCTTAAAGAGGTCTAACTGTTGCTAATATCGAGTGAGAGATTTCAAGTATTGGGTAACTGATGACTCCCCTTGACGAAGATCATAGATGATGCTTTCGGTCTCAAATAGTTCAGACATATTATCAGATTTAGAATAAGTATCTTTGGTGGCGTCCCATATTCCTTTGGTAGTATTGTAGAGAAGAAAGCTTCCTCCAATCTCGTTCGTCATGGAATTTATCAACCAAGACATCACCATATTGTTTTCGGATTTCCATGTTTTGTATTTTGGATTATCCTTGCTTGGGGCTATTGCAACTCTAGTAAGGTAATTGTCTTTCATCTTTCCTCATATAAACATCATGACGGATGGGGACCACTGAAGATAATTGTGTCCATTTAATTTGTGATTGGTGATGGGCAAATTATTGTTCTTGGTAGACCCTCCATTGGAACCGCTCATGACAGGTTTTCCTGTGGCCATTGATGCTTGGACTGTTGCGATGAGTGAAAGTGGTGACTAGGCGGTCTTGTAATAATGTAGTTGGACGTTGGTAGTTAATTCAAAGATGGAGGACGGCGACGACTGGGTAAATAGAAAGTGCCGAAGTGGAGGACGATAGCGATTGGGTGCCTATAGAATGGGAAACTGGCTTGTAGACGGTTGGGTTGATGTTCGGATGTTGTGATTGTTCAAAAATAGAATTGTCCATGAAGAGCTGTGATGTTTGTGGGAGATGAACTAGGTGGTGCTTGGGTTGTGAATAGTGGCGAAAGTCGTTCACGACTGTGGTTCAAGTTGCGCGAGACTTGATGATTGAAGTCTCGTGAAACTGATGGCTAAGGTCGCACGAGATGAAGTCGACAAAGATGACAGAGAATGGAACCAGAGGCTATGGAGGACAAAAAAAAAACAAAAGATGACGGCGATGGAGGCGGTGGGTAGAGATTAGCTCTCAGGTTCACACCAATTAGCTCTCAGGTTCACTCAAATGGAACCGACACTAATGAATATCAGATTGGCTCTCAGATTCATTCAATTGGGAAATGCTCTATTTCACTCAAATGGAGAAATGCTTTAATACCATAAAGAAAATTTTGAGAGAAAATTGAATATTACTTTTATTTTCTATGATCTATATTTCAAATGTATGTATAACAATATAAATAGGATTAGGAGTTAGACAAATAGACTCCTAATTTAGGAATATAATCAACTATTACAGCTTGTACAACAACTAATCTAGGACTAATTAAAGATAATATCTCAAAAATTCTACAGAATCCTTTTTAATCCACCCCACCTTGTAATGTTTAGGATGTTTCTATGTGTTCAAACCCATTGCATTCACTAAGGCCCTTAACACTACATTTTCACTACCTTCCATCCATTATAACATCACAAGCCTTCTTGCTAATAGTGCATCTTGTCTTGAATAAGGTATGTCTCTAGGTTGTTTCTCTATTTTGGAAGACAACAACAACCTCTATATGATACAAGTGAATCTCTCCCCCTCGTCACCCTCTTTAACTTTAGCTTATTCCAATTCATCATTATCTGCATCCTCAAATCCATCCTTCAAGTCATCTACTCCATCATCAATGTTGACAGATTTCCTCAAAGGATATTCACTGGATCTAGGTTCTAGGTCCGGGTTGGTTACATTTAAACCATTTTACCATTGTAGGTCTAGAATAAGGATTGGGTTTAGGATTGGTAATAGGTTGTTTGTTGGGATTTTTTGGATAGTTGGTAGAATTAGGGTTAGGTTTATAGGATGATTGGGTTGTATTTATATTAGAAGAGTAAGGTAATTTACCTGGGTTTATTTCTGGACGCTGTTTCTTTTATGGAAACCTAGATTATCTATTGAGTTGATTTTCATAACTTGTAGCAAGTGTAATAGCTTTTAGAAAATTGAAAATGTTTTTCATATCCACCTGGCTTCTTAAAGGTTCACACAAACTACTAGTGGTATATCTCATCACCTCTTGAGATTTACTCTTATCCAAGTTGTTACAAGCTCTTAATTCTTGAAAGTCATCAATGTAGGCAGCCACACTCCTTAAGCCTTGTTGACAATAGTGATCATACATATGTCGTTTCATCCAGTTCCATGATCTGATCGGAAGTTCACCATTTCTCTTCCTGGTAGATTGTATGCGATCCCACCATGCACTAATAGCTCCTTTTAATTTGTATGTCACCATTTTAACTTACTTATCATCAAGAATCCATAAATTACAAGAAATTATCAAATACCTTAACCCAATATTAGAATTCTCCGATGTTAAGTTGACTAGTATAGGGTCGGATCTCATTTTTGGTTCTGAAATTTTGATAATCATTGGAACGAGGTCGAAAAGGTGTGGTTAACTGGGATTGAAGGTCAGATTCTTTGGATGAATGAATACCCAGGTATTAAATCAATTGTCGAATGGTTTGGGTTGGTCGAATTCAATTGGGTAAGTGTCTGGGTGGGTTGTTTTGAGCTACTAGTTGGTGAGCCTTGTAGTTCTTTCACCAACTCTACTAGAAAATGAGTGAGAGTCATGCGAATCATCGATGAAAACTCAAAAACGAGTCTTGTTATGATCTTGTTCATGTAAATAATCCATCAAAGTTTTCGCAACAGGATCTTCGTCTATGTTATGTTGACCACCATCTACCTTCTTTGCCATAGGAGTTCAGGAAAATCCAAGAACTCTGATATCAAATTGACGTAGGAGTCTTTTAAGCATTAAGGTAGAAGATAACCTAGGTTGAGGAACTAAGCTACTCTGGTTTAGACTAGTATATTCATAAGCGAAAAAAGAAGCTGAATTTAGAGAATTTGTTACAAGGAAAAAACGATGGCAAAAAGTGGAGTCTCTTACACACGAGAGCCTCCTTAAGCTGGAAAACAGTTACTAAAAAATATGTAGTTTTGGTAACTCGTGATACTCAGGCAAGACTTAGGAAATAAACAGAAATAAAAGTAATAAATGACATTTAAATGGTAAAAACGACTATGTAAATAATTAAAAGAAAAGCTTAGCTCCTGTGTAATGCATTGGTTGAAAATAGATCAGATATATGGGCCCATGGATTCATGATTCTTGAATCAAGTAGTAACTAGTTTGGGTGGTATTGGTATTAGTCACAATAGTTAGAATTTGAATGATTTAAAGTCGGGATGTTAACTGCGATGAAACTGAGAGTTTCATATTTTCTCACAATTACTAGATATGAGTGAGATATTTTGTATGATATTTTCAGTAACGTTGTAAAGGCTGGAGAATCAACTCTCAAAATGGCTGACTCGGGGGTTAATAGTGTTTGGAGAGATTTTGGGTAATTGATTGCTGACATTAAGGCAAGCGGTGGAAAGTCCAAGTTCAATTCCAGGGGTATTGACCTTTATGTTAGTAATCAATTGCCTAAATTCTTTTGGCATAGTATAACCCACAATGTCAAGGATGTTTAGGGTTGTTTCTTCAGCTTTTATAAATTCATCTCAAATTTGATACGAAATGTCAATTCAGACATAGTTTTGTTAGAAAATAGAAGGCTTTAGTTTTCTTCGTTTACATCCTGAGTTTTTCAAGCACTTATGACGTATAGCAATAATATCCATTTTGAAACTTTCTTTTTGTTTGCATTGATGCTTGTTTGGTTGTATGAGAGCTCTCTTAATTATTGTTTGCATCTTACTAGTGTGTTTGTAATATGAGTTTGAATGATAAACTTATGCTGTAAATCTTGAAGAAATGAAGTCTTTTATTTTCTCACAAATACCAGGTCTGAAAGGGAGTTTTTGTATGAGATTTTGGGAGAAGTGATAAAGGCTGGAGCAACAACTTTGAACATCCCTGACACTGTTGGCTATACTGTGCCAAGAGAGTTTGGGCAATTGATTGCTGACATAAAGGCCAATACCCCTGGAATTGAAAATGTCATCATTTCAACTCATTGCCAAAATGATCTTGGGCTTTCTACTGCAAATACTATAGCGGTATGTGATTGCTTTCTTGGTTGTGTTTGGGCCTTAGTTATTATGATGATAAGAATGCACATACCTCATATCATATACTTCCAGGGGGCATGTGAAGGTGCAAGGCAACTCGAGGTAACAATCAATGGCATTGGTGAAAGAGCAGGGAATGCATCTCTAGAAGAGGTGAGTTTTATTCTCAGGTTAAACTTCTTACAATAATTCACAAGATCCACTAATATAACATTCCAAGGTAAATCATGCAAACTTTATTATATTACTGTTGGTGTTGATTTACTTCCCATGGCATATGAGACTGTTAAAAATAAACTCTTCTTCATTGTCAACTAATAGAAACACACACTTTAAAGGATTTTCTTAGTATATGATCAGGTAGGTCATCTATAAGAGCTTTCCATCTGTTGAGTTGCTTGGGAGTGCAGTAAATTCTTGGGTCCTTGGGTGAATCAGAACATTATGCTTCAAGATCTTACATTGATTTGAGCAGTATATATTTTTTTGTACTGAAAACAACTCATAATCTTCAACTAATGCTTAGAACGTGATTAAATTCATCCATGGATCTAGTTTCTGGTGTAATTTGATGCATTTGTTTTTTGTTTTTTGTTTTTTGTTCTTAGCCAATTAGCTTGCAAAATCTTCAGGAAAATAAATGCTTCAACTATTATAGGGTTTTATGCCGTTAGTTTCTGCTATCATTATCTTTTCATGAGAGTACATGAACGGGAATAATGTCCAAGGCTTCACGCAGCATTGACTGCTATAACCTACTGTTTCTTTTTGTCTATTGTTATGCCAGCAATTCATTATGGTCTGGCCTATGGGCATAATTTTAATTTACATTAGAGGTTGGTGTTCTCTATCATTTGAATTTACTGTGCCTCACGTATATTAGGGGAACAACTTACATGTTTCTTTTATTTGTCTTTAATTTTTTTTAGTAATTGTTTAAGCATCTGTATTTGGGTGCTCCTTCATATTGTTTCTCTTCTTTGTCTTTGAATGATCTTTGGGAGCTTTTTGTTATACATATAAATATATAGGTTGTCATGGCCTTGAAATGCCGTGGGGAGCATGTACTTGGTGGGCTTCGTACTGGAATCAATACAAGGCACATCTTTCTGACAAGCAAGATGGTACTATTGAAGTTCATGTTTGTTTTCTCCTTTTAATTGTGCTTGCTATGCATGGATTTACCTACTAACTATATTGAGCCTTTAGGTGGAAGAGTACACGGGATTACAAATACAGCCACACAAGGCTATTGTTGGAGCTAATGCATTTGCTCATGAAAGTGGTATCCATCAGGTTGGTGCATCTGTATTCAGTTTAATAATCTTTTTAGCTTTCCTTCTGTTCAACTCTAACTTATAAGAGTTATAGAATGAAGATCATGTACAAGTTGATAGCAGCTTAGCAAGTTTGAACTGGTTAAGAATTCTTCTTGCTATGGTATGGACATATTGTGTTTCTTCTAGAGTTCTGTGGCCCGTGAACTTTTTTGGTGCATTTATCTAAATATATATATACCAGGAGACCTTTTTCTTTGTCCGTTTTAATTCATTAGAGTGGACCTCAGACATGTATTCTATTGAAAATAGAGTTGGTGTTAAAAAAATGAGTTGGAATTTGGAAATAAAAATAGATAAAAATTCCTTAAATAGTATAGTGCAGAAATGATCTATTGTCTCATGGGCACATTATGTTAGCTGACGTCCAGTTACATGGCCATGTGGATGGGTTAATAGCCATGTAATTGGGGAGTTAGGCAACATAATATGCACGACATTGGGGAGGAGTGCAGCTTCCACTTCTGTTGATCACTTGCAATGCCTTACAAAATATTGATGTAGGGAAACCATGCGTTCTCCTAGAAACCTCCTAACTAACAAGTAACTTTTTCACGCATGAGTCTACCCATTTCCTTTCAATACAATATTATTATGGCCATGTGACTTATGATGTTGTAAAATGGAAAGAGGGGAAGTAGAGAAATAGAAATTCAGAAACTCACAAATTTAAATTGACAAGTTAAGGATTTGAGAGAATAGTGATTTGAGGATAAGTCAATATTCAACAATAATGAATCAGGTCATTCAGATTTTTGGAGTACAATGGTATGATCATTTATTTATAAGATATATTAGATAATTTGATAAAAAGTAAGCTCTTTATAGGATAATCTGATAAGATGTAAGCTCTAATGAGGTAAAAAAATTACAATAATAATAAACTATAATAAAATACTATTCTATTATGTATGTGCAATCCCTACATATATCGAATTTGATTGGCCTAATATTGCTTGTACATGATAGATTTGATATTTTTGCATGGCATGGTTGTGTTGATTCATATAGCTTGTAATACTGTCCCCATCTATTATTGAGTTTCTTGATCTCATGCTCCTCTTTTCCATTTATTATGTTAGCTTGCATTTTTGTTCGACTAAAAAATAGACTTCTGAACTTCTTATGTTCTCTAGGATGGAATGCTTAAGCACAAAGGTACCTATGAAATCATAGCCCCTGAAGATATTGGGATTGAACGAGCCAATGAAGCTGGTATTGTCCTTGGGAAACTCAGGTGAGTTATGCTTACTATGCCAAATTTTGGTTGACTTGTTAGTTTCATATATCAATTGTTATGCATGTCTTTCCTTATGTTATTTTCTTTTATTATTTACCAAATTTTACATGTACTCATAACTGTGATAAATTAACAATAAAAAATCTTAGTTCATATCCTCTTGATTTTCCTTGAAGGAAGACTACGGGTCTATTATGTTAAATGAATTCTTTTATTTTGATATATATCAGAGTATTGGACACATCATTTGTTTTTGTAAATTTTCACTAAATTGGATTGTCAAGTACTCTCACCCATATCCATGTTGTATTACTTGTACATGGGTGCTTCGCAAAAAAATGAAGAGTCTATATAAGATAGCTGGCCTGGTCTTATGGGGCTAATATTGGTCCTCTAATATGGAACCTTTATTCTAGAGATAAGAGGGATATGCTATTTGTTTAAATTATTAATTGTGTTAATGTCCTTTTAATTCGTAGTTCCTTATCACAACATTCTTTTGTAAATGGTTGAGATTTCATGTTTATCTCCTACTTTCCATTGGCTAGATTTATTGGTTTATAATGTGGGCAGTATAACAGGGCCCTTTATTTATAACATTTTCCAGACCATGTTTAAATCAAATTATGCAATTTTAGGTTCCTACTTTCATCCCTCTTCTCGCTGTCATTTTGGTATTATTATTATTTTCATGGCCCTCCCTTTTCCCCTTATTTCTGATTTTTTATATTGTTTTCCTAAAAAATTATTTCTTGTAGACCCCCGTCATATAATTTGAGAGGTGTGTTAAACTTTTTCTTTAATAAATTATAACAGTGTTCGGTGCTCAGGAATGAATTATATTGAGCTTTTAGGTCTTAAAATATGAAAGAGCAGTTCCTGCTAGCAATTTTTCGGATATTATCTTGAAGCATAGGGTGCTTCTTCTTCTTTCTTTTCCTTTTTTCTTTTTTTGTGGGGAAAAAGCATAGGGTGCTTGTGCTAGAAGAGTAAACTGGTTTTTGATTGTGAAATTTCTTTCTTTCATTAAAATATTTCCTCTAATGATTTCTTTTGTTACATCTGTGTGTGCTAGAAAATTCTTTTCCTTATTCTTATCATTTTTTTAGTACAATGAGTATTGACTTATTTAATTGTTTCCGACTTGTGTACAGTGGACGCCATGCTCTGAGGAAGCGACTAGAAGAGGTGTGCAATAATCTCCTATTTCTATATGGCATATATGGTTGCCTTTAGACCTCTTTTTCTTGTCTTTTTTTGTGTTTCCTCAAAATGAAGCTTTTATATACATGTGCAGTGTAAATAAACGCCATTCATTGAAATAGAAATCTGTTTCCCAAATAGTATCCTAATATATGGAGATTTGAGAGGTATCAATTAAGAGAAATAAATAAATAATTTGAATGTAACTACTTGTGCAATTCAATGAAAATGAATACTTTGATTTTATATTCGAAGTATCAAAAATTGAATTTGCTCTCGAACCATTTTCATTACTAAATAATTTAAGATTAATAGTATTGAATATATACATATATAATAATATTTGACTATTTTTTGTTGTAAATAATATTTGACTTGATGATGCCAAAAGTAAAAAAATGAAATATGATATTAACGAGGACCATGGTTTTAAAAACTATCTGAGGCTATCCTCAAGGCTTTTTTCCGAGGTTGTGTGCTTTGGGGCTAGTATTTTCTGCAGATTTTGAGGCTCATGCCTAGAGCTTCCAAATGGTGGGTCTTTGTCGCACCTTTAGGCATATAACTGTGGCTATTGAGGGGTGTGCCTCCTTTATTTTCCATTGCTAGATTCAATTCATGACCTAACTCAGAAAATGTGGGCTGAATGTGATTTTAATTAAAAGCAGCATTTCCTATCAAAAAAATAATTAAAAGCACATAGTATTGTTTTAGTGTTCACTTTTCTTGCAAAACAGCTTGGTTATGGGCTTGTAGATGAACAACTTGAGAATATCTTCTGGCGTTTCAAAGCAGTAGCCGAGCAGAAAAAGGTGATCTTCAATTAGTCCTATTTTTTTTTGTCAAGAAGTAGAGCTTGAATTAGCAATCACATGTATCATTCTTGTGATTTGTTCTATTTGTGCTGTTTTATACGAGATGCAATTTCCCTTCTTATATTTGCATGGACATGCCTTTTCTCTGCCACTCTTGATGTACAGTCTATCTTTTTAGTTGTCGACGTACATAATTCTCCAACTCATTTTTTTAGATATTTTTTTCGTGGGAATATGAAACATTTCAAGGGTAATCACTAATCAGAAAGCTTTTCTTGTATATTTTTCAATTTTTTTCATGTTTAGGCTAACATGAGTTTATTTTTTATTAAAACAAAATAATCACTCACAACATATTAATTAAGAATTGCAGTATACTTGTATTTTTGTGTCAATCATAATGAAGAGGCTTGCCTTGGTTCTCCTTTTTCGTTCCAGAGAGTAACTGATGCTGACCTCAGAGCACTTGTCTCAGATGAAGTATTGCAGCCAGAAGTAGTGTGGAAGCTTCATGATCTACAGGTCAAGCCTCATCCTATGTATTATTATATTTAAATTTTTTGGTCTGTGATTAATCTGTAAAGATAATGAAATATAACCAATGAAAAGCATGAACTTCACTCAGGTTACATGTGGAACGCTTGGTCTTTCAACAGCAACTGTTAAACTCATTGATGCTGATGGGAGAGAACATGTTGCATGTTCTGTTGGAACAGGTCCAGTGGATTCAGCTTACAAAGCTGTTGATCTAATTGTGAAGGTCGGATTTTATAAGTGAACTCTTTGCATAACTTTTACCACATTTGATGACATATAAGTTTCCAAAATTGCCTCCTCAGCTTGAATCTTTCTGGGTCAAGCAGTTGATTGGTTCCTGTTATTCACAGGTTTTTGTTTTCTAAAAAGAGACAAAGAAAAACATTTATGACACCTACTGTAGTATATGACTTTTTAAGCTCTAAAGTCTAATATGTGCTAATGGGTAAAGCTATTATCAACTGCCATGGAAGTCTGCTCGAAATGTTTACTAGCTTACAAAGGCGTTGTATTTCTCTATTTTTGTGCAGGAGCCGGTAACACTCCTTGAGTACTCCATGAATGCGGTCACCGAAGGTATTGATGCAATTGGTACTACCCGGGTCCTGATCCGGAAGGATAATGGTCTCACATCTACTCATGCTTTAACTGGGGAAACAGTTCAACGAACATTTAGGTAATATACATGTTGTAGTAGTGCATCATTTGTCACACTTTATTCTATACACAATGTAGTAATAATTCTCTACTTAATTTGCCTTGTTTGGCAGTGGAATTGGGGCTGGAATGGATATTGTAGTTTCAAGTGTCAAGGCCTATGTTAGTGCGTTGAACAAGATGCTGGGTTTCCAGGAAAGAAGCCCAAGCGTGGTTACAGAAGAAAGAACCCCAATATCTGTATGACCTATCAAGTGTCTATATACAAATTTTCAGGTTGTTCTTGTCGTCCTTCAAAGTTGTCCTTTCCGTTAACAGGTGCAAAATTAGTTAGGTCCTCCCTTCCTAGGTGTTGCTTTGTAAATTTTTTGGATATACACTCTTTAAAATATTTAATATCCTGTACTTCGATTTTTAGCGTACTTTTTCCTATTTCCCATTCACTTAACGAACTGATTTGAAAGTCATAATTGTATGAGTTGGAATGAAATTGCATTTTAGAAAGAAAGAAAAAAAGAGTTGGAATAAAAGGATGTCTTGCAAGAGCAATGTTATTTGTACCAATTATCAAGTTAGACAAATCTCAACTTATATAGCAGTTTATTAGTGGTTTAGCTTTGTGGGGGCCCAATTATCAAACAATAGGTTTTTGCCGTATGAACTTGTGATTAATGACACTTCTAGCTTCTCTAAAAATTTCACTCTTGTAATATATCATTGGGCAACCTTTAGTTTATTTATTTATTTTTAAATACAATTTGAACTTACACACTCATAAATTAGATTTAATCCTCAAACATTTTATACGTTGTGGGCTTCTTTCTGTTGAACAACAGATGATTTCCAATTTATTCGTTTTCTATTTGCTGTCTTTGGTACCACAGGAGATGTGCATGTATGTTGAATTTGATTTATTATTTAGATCATTAAAAATGACACATTTGACATGACCTAGAAGGATGATCTTGCAAAATTGTGGTGGCGTTTGGTTCACGGAATTGAAATCGAAATGAGAATGTGAATGGAAAGAAAATAATGTTGTTTGTTTTGATCATTAGAATAAAAAATAGAATTAATATTATAGTATTTAGTTTACTGAAAAATATTGTAAATTATCGGAATATTACTATATTTAGTAAAAAAAAATTTTGTTACATAAATTAAATAATAATTTTTATTTTTAATTTTTTAAGTAAAAAAAATATATTTACTTTTTTATATCATAAAAAAGTAAATATAAGTCTTTTTTTGAGAATTAAAAAGACAAACTAAAAGTTCTCCGACATGTTAGAGACCAAATCTAATATAAAGCAAGCAGGATATATGTTAGAAACGAAAAATTGTGCATCATGTTAGAGACCAAATCTAATATAAGTTCTGCAACATGTTAGAAACGAAATATTCATAGACGTTAGAGACCAAACTATATGAAAAAGTAGCATTTGTGTCCAATATCAGCATTCCAGAAAAGTAAATATCACTTGAGGAGATAATATAAAGCAAGCAACAATGAGATTTTTTTTTCTAGCAGAGTTATTGTGTTTCTATCATTATTCCCACAAAAACCAAAACAAGGCTTATTAGCCTATAAATTGATATATGCCAAATCTATTTTTTTTTAATGAATTCAATATGATGCAAAATTGCTCAGAAGCAGGTTTTAATTCAACTGCTAGTTTTATATATGATATCAACAGTCAAAACAATTTATACAACTTTCTGCTGGTATATAGTCTATTAAATATTAAAATACAAGAAAAATATTCAAAACTCTATCAAAATATTGATATTAGCCTAATTAAAATAAAATCTAAAAATAAGTTTGATATCAAAACAATGCTAATATAATAATTACAATCACATATTCGTATACTAATAACACATTCATAACTTATTATAATACACCTTCACGTCTAAAAAGTCTTATAATCCAACCATTTTTGTTGTCATCAAGTACGTTGAAAAATACATTCATTCTTACGGGTTTGTCAATAAGATGAATTGTAGCAACATCAAGCTTTTCATTGCTAAGTGATGTGGTCCTTTGTAATTCATTGTACAACTTCATTTGTTTTTCTTGTTCTCTTTTTTTTGTGATGGATCGACTTAAAAAACCTTCAACATTCTTCATCTCTTTTGCAAGTATCAAAACTGTTCTCTCAATAGAATTTTCATAGTCATTAACTCTAATATTTCTCTTTCTTTTTTAGATGAAACATTTGAGTTTTGCTCATCGATAGCATCTATGTGTTGTTGTAATAGATCAATTTCATTTGTTGTTTCTTGATCCCATTCATTATCAAGTTCTTAAACATCATCTGGAGTCTCTGCATCGTTTCTTGTGGCTCTGTCTTTACCAAATACAATAGATAAGTCCTCATAACGAGGAAATGATCTATGTCTAAAATGAGAAACTTCTTTGTGACTCTAACAAAAAATAAAATATGTCAAATTGAAAATATTAAAAATCAAAGAGATTAATTTCTAAACATAAATAATGTATTTGTTAATAACAAACGAGAATAACAAAAAAAAAAACACATCTATATATGCATCCCAAACATATGCCTCAACAACTTTAAGTTTATTCACAAGATCCCACCCAAATCCACTATTATTTTAACCAGTTAGTATGTTATGTATAGTAATAAATTGAGTTTTCAATATTTTCAATCTAGACTCAATATGGAGTTTAGCTTTCATAGTGCAATCTGGTAGTTTTTGAAGTAGTAATTTCTCAATAGTAGTTAAATAACCAAGTTTGAAACCACCATCAGCTCTATATGAACCCTCATTATGTAACTCTAAAAGACACTCAAATAATTTTTCATCTAATGTTGTTGTCCAAAATGTTTTATTCTATCTAGGGCCTCAATATCTTGAGGTAAAACTTTGTGAAGATGACATCTTAAAATTAAAAAGTAAGAACAAAAAAATATACCACTTATTAACAAAATAGAAATAAAAAATATATTAAAGTTGACGAGCCTAGCAACCAATGAGAAAAACTTTAAAATTGTAAGAATACGACTAGTAGCTTAATGTTTTACAATATTACATATAATTTCAATCAAATAATCTCTTCATTACAACCATAATTAAAATAAATAAGAAAATACAACTTCCATTAACCTAAAAAATCATTATCATCTACTACACAACTAAATATTATTTGTCATTATCCCTGACTCCTTTTCCTCCATTCATTGTACATGTTTGATGTCGTATTGTCTCTAAATACACTCCATTCATGTGTAGAGTCTAAAATTCTTATTGTATCTTTATCATCCTCATCCTCTTCATCTTCTAGATTTTCCCAATTTTCCTCAAATGGATCATATGACATCTCATTTCTTATATAGTTGTGTAGCGAGCAACAAGCAATAATTATTCGGTTTTGAGTCTTAATGGGATAGAATGTTGGATTTCTTAGAATTGCCCATCAATTCTTTAACACACCAAAACATCTCTTAATCACATTCCTAGCCTGTGAGTGCTTCATGTTAAAAAATTCACTTGGATTGCAAGGTTGTGGACCATCTCTCCATTCACTCAAATGATAACGTTGACCACGATATGAAATAAGAAATCCATTGGAATTTGTATGTCCAACATCTACAAGATAATAATGCCTTGTATATTAAATATATTTTACAGTTCAATTTCATATTCCAAGACTTTAAAAAATTGATAAATTCACATATTACTTACCAAGATGGACTTTAAATTCATTCCTTCTATGTAGCTTCACGTAAGATTCTACTATTAGCTACTGAACCTTCCTAATCGGGTAAAACATAAATAAATTGCATATCAAGAAAGCAAACCCCCAAAAAATTTGTGGTAACCTCACCCTTTTGGTTTCAATACCTAGATTTATCACCTGCAAAAACTCTTACCCTAATATGAGTACTATCAAGTGCTCCTAAGCAACCCAAGTACCAATAAGTAAGGTAAAATATGAAATTATTAAAAAATATTACATGATAATAAGAAAAAATAAAGAAAGAAATTAGACATTATATCTACCTTGAAATATTTTCACCTATCGTCAAGACAATCGTCAAGAATAGGCTCAGATTTTTTCAGTAACTCCTTATGTAACCGTATGATATAATGCAAGACATTGTTGAAATACTTACTAACTGTCTTTTCAGATCTTCTAAATCGATCAGTTATAACTTTTCATATGGTGTGCAATTACATGAAGAAATATGGCTACCTACTCATCTACTAACAAATGCTTTTATTGTTTTAGCCCCTCTCTAGTTTCAAGCATTGCACACAAATTGGTAAAAACACTCATACTCATCCTAAGTTGATTAATACTAGTAATGTCTCTCTCATAGCACAATCTATGTACAATTTTCCTATTTGAAAAAAAAAATCAAACTCATACAATTGTCTCCTTAAAGATATTGTCATGTTTTTATCTACCACTATCTCAAAAAAGAATTTTACAATATATATTATATGCATTAGGTACACAACAATAGCATCCACCTCTTCCACATTCAAGCTATGTCCATTCATTTTACCTTAAATTACAAGCAAACTTAATCAGGAACAACGACATACTTATAAAATTGACAACAAATACCTACGTTTTATATTCATAGTCAGGAAAATTTGGTTTTTTTCTCTTTTCTATATAATATAATATCATAAATATGACTTATTACAATCAATGCATGTACTGGAGCTAGAAGTATAAACTGTAGTGTTAATGCATGTACTAGAGTCATGAGCACCAATGAATAGTTTATGCTAAAATTAGAATATCTTATACAATGAAACTATCAAAATTAATCCTAAACCATCAATTGATAGTTTATGTCGGTAATTCAGAAAACACTAGCAAATAAAAAATAACTTTATTGTTAGGAACAATATCAGAATCGTGTTCATGAGACGTAGAAAGAATGTTCTTATTAAATGCTATGTTTGGGTTCATGAGACCAACAAATCGATTCAAAGCAAAGAACAAAGAATATCATAACAGAAAACAAAAATAGGAATCGATTCAAAATAGAAATAAATATTATAGAACAAAGAACAATCTGAGAGGAAAAAGGCACAATATCAGGCAACAAATAATATATTCAGAAGTGAGTAGTGAAAAATAGAAAAGAAAATACCTCGTGAAGAAATTATGGTTACGAGACAAAGGAGAGAGAAGACACTAGATGAGGAAGAGAACTCACTTCGAAGATCGGAGAAACCACCAGTTGTGGAGGACTAGGCAATAGTTGAGAGCAGAGTTGGAAGAGAAATCGTGTTGCGTAGGATTCGGTTCATGGGTGACAAAAATGGGAGGCAAACGATTGTTCTTTGTGTTAGTTTATATATATCAGGGGTAAAATTGGAAAAAATAATGCTATGTGAGGGGCAAAATTGAAACAATAAAATCATATAAGAAATGAAATCATGATTCTTTAAGGGGGGAAGTAATTCTAATTTCTTCTACTTTAAGAATCGATTTCATTCCTAACACATTTTTCAACCCAACTAAACATACAAATAGAATGAATTAATTATGATTCCTTCTTGTTCCATCCAACAAAATACATTATGTTATTGTGTTAGTCGTAAATGATATCCTCATTTATGACCTTGGGATAGTAATTTGAATAAAGTTTGAAGTAGTCATATAAATTTAGCATGCCTTGCTCAAAGATTTGAGTGATCTAGTGTGACTTGATCTTGCTCGAAATTTGATTAGGTTCAAGGAAAAGTTGTGAGTCTATGCATGAAACTTCCACACTACTTCTGGGTCGTTATCTTCAATTTGCTCGAAACAGAGTGTATTAGAGTGGGCATTGGGTCGTTATCTTCAATTTGATAGTTGGAGGAAGGTGTTGTTGGTTGCAACTTCCTAAAAGTGGTTTGTTTCTTGAAAAACGTCACACACTCCACTTGCACTCACTTAGTACCAAACTTTCTTTTCTACTTGCCCTACCATTCTAAGATTAATTATTGGCTAATTTTGCACCAATTTGACATACCAATTAATACGAGAGATGAAAATGAGAGATACCAAGAAAAAGATGATGAAAAAAAAAGTCTATTTTTTACGTCTCACTATAATCGACTCTTATGTTGATTTGGCACAGTATCAACTTGGCAGATGACTAACCAATGCTTAGTCATACTTTTCTAATAACCAACATATACAATATGATTGTACACTAATCAAGCTTTGTTTCTACCCTTCTTCATAGTATTAGCTTTGGAGGAACATGTGGTACACACGATTTAGAATACTGCGTCATTTACTTGAATAAATTTTTGACAGTGAGATTAAAAAACATCAAATTAAGAGTAATATAGATTAGGAGCATAGAGTTTTCAATTGTATTATGTTGTGTATGTATTTGTTTTGTTTATTTGTGTTATTTTTGTAAGTATTTTTTGAGCTCAAATTCACATATTTTAATATATTTTGAATTAGTTATTGACCATGCAAGAAAGAAAATTGAGAAAGAGTAAAAGGAGAGAAAATTAGGAATTAGATTTAAAAATTAGGGATTTAGGATGAAAGAATTTGAATATAAAGTGAAAGAAGATAAATGGAAGAGAAAAAAAATAAAGTAAAATTAATAATAACAATAAAAAAAGTAATATAACTATATATTATTTATTTTGTTTTAACTTACTCATATTTTTGATATTAATATAACTTTAATATTTCTTACTATATCTCAAATGAAAGTATTATGATGATTAATAAATATTAAATTTAGTTTATAATATATTGCTTCTTTTAATCAATTGAGAAATACATATTCATACATACAAATATTAATAAAATAATCACATAAATTTAAATTGATAATATGTTATTTTAGTTAAAAATAAATATCCATACTATTTTTAATTTATAACATGTGATATTTTTAACAAAATGTCATATAAAAAAAGCCATAAAATGTCATATAAAAAAAGCCATAAAATGTCACATTTGTTGTAATGATATTACTGGATCATATTTATATCGAATCTTAAAGATATTTAATATTATTCATGATATATCGGGATTTTTTTAAACGTATGCTTACCATTTAATTAAAAATGAGTAGAGATATTATAGGAAAAAAATAGAGATATAAGAAGTTGACAAAAAAAAAACAAATTAATAACTTATACTCTTATGCTTCATGTAAGCCACTAAACTAGGTATAAGTTAGCTTGTCTTACAAGAAAGACAGAACACACATAAACCCAAAAAGAGAAAAGAAAGAAAAAACCTACACATTAAGTAACCCCAATCCAATTAATAGGCAATAAATAAGAATATAGGGTATTATTTTACCCAAAAAAATAATAAAAAAAAAAAAGAGAAATGTTTTGTTTTGTTTTACAAAGTCAAGTCTAGAGTTTGTTGCTGCATGAATTACAAATTCTACTTGAAAAAAAAAACAAAAAAAGCAAACAAGGTTTCTCAACAATATCAGAAATATTGTTGACATTTTTTACAAATTTTAGATATAAAATTTTCACATTTACTTTATATAACATAACTCCTTAGATAGTATGTCACTAATGTCAATCATATCATCAAGCTAAATATATTGTTTTTGAATACTTTGTTTCATTTTGCAATGTAGCTGAACTCTCTAGCTAACCAATTGGCAACTACTACTGACCATATATAGTTCACCTCTCTGTCTTTTCGCAATCATTTTAATAAAAAATACTTTCATATGAAAAGTTTAAAAAATGACTAGAGGGGCAAGCAAGCAATGTATATTGTTGTAAAAAAATAATTTATTATTTTTTAAATAATATATTATATACTCAGATATCAATTTACATGGAAATAAATTCAAAATCATGTTGCTAGTGATCTCGTAGCCAAAATGGCATAAGAAGTTTTATAATAAAATAAAAATAGTAGGTTAAAGTTTTATTTGTGAACTAAAAATCCACTTAACAAAATAAATAAATAAATTAAACTAATATTCTTTTAATGTATTTTTAAAGCATATGTTATTGTACCGATGAAGAATTGAAAAATATTGTAAATAATACAATATATTCAATCTTAAAAGATTAATTTTTTAAAAAATAAGTCTAATATAATTTATAAACACAACATTAATATCTTTTTTAATTAACATAAGACACTTTTTTTTATGCATTATTATTTAGGCATGTTCAAAGTGTGGATAGTTTAATTGAATATTTTGTATTTTTAATATATATTTTTTATATTCTAACTTCTATTTGTATCAATTTTCTTTGTTTTTATCAAAACCCATGTAAATTTATTAGTTTTTTTCATATCCTATTTATTGATTAAAATTCTAATAAGTAGCTTATGAAACATTTAATCATAAAATAAATTTTATATTAATTTATTTTTTTGTTTATTGTGAGATATTTTTTTTATCCAATAACAAATTCCAACCTCTATTAAAATGCTTACTTTTTCCGAAACCGTATGTAGAGGATGTGAGAGGACAGCGACCCATATGGCCATGTGGGCTGCAAAAAAAGTCGTCTAATTAATTAATTAATTAATTGATTAATTATTAAGTTATAAATATTGGAAGATAAATATTGATATCCTAAAAAAAATTATTTTTATTTTTTTATTAAATTAATTATTCAAACAAAAACGAGTCTTAAACATGTTGGGGCCTTTTAAGACATGCATTCCCTTTTACAGTGTGAATAATTCACTAATTGACTATTTTTTTTTTAAAAAAGTGAACCCAAAAATTAGTTTATAGTAATATTAGATGGATCTCAATAATTAGCTTTGCCGTAGTATTATCACAAAATAGATTGTATTTTTAATTTTAGTATTGCAAAATATATAATAGAAGAATCGACATGTGAACTTGTGAAGTGGGAGGGGACAATGAACCCATGAACAAATTAAACACATTCACATACTTTGCCTCCATGTCGCTTTCAAAAAATGTGTAAATATATCTCAAATTAATCATTGATATTAAAAAATTAGCTGATTTTTTAATTAATTTATAAATAAAAAAATACCCCTTAAAAATGATCATGTGTTTAATTAGCACATAACTAATTTCAGAAGAAGTAAAAATATGAATTGTTAATTTAGGATAAATGTGCATTTTTTTAAAATAATTATATTACTTTATACATCACTTGATAATATAGGATTTTTATGTATTTTTTTTAGTACTATAGGACTTCCGGTATTATTCACTCTTATTTTAACTTTTTTTTTTCTTTTTGTGAAAAAAATAACAAAAATAAAATCTTTAAGCTTTATAATTACAAAAGTAACACTCCTTGTATTAATTTCATATATTTTTATTATTAAATAAAGTCTAATCGATTATTTTATTTTAAATTTTATTTAATTTGATGTTGTTTAATTTAATCACGTTCAATATTATTGGATATTATTATTTTTATTATAAGTTTTATGGATGTTAATTTTTTTAAATATTATTTTTATTGTTATAATTTTTATAAGTATTATTTTTTTTCTTCTCGTCGGAGGAGGTGTAGAAGTGTATTAACATAATATAATTTATAATTAGAATAGATGTTGAGTTAATTAAAGATCAACAAAAAAGAAATAATGGAGAAAATCATTATGAGGTTAAATTCATAAACCAAAATCCAAATGATATCGATTATAATAAAGAATAATATATAAAATAAAGATTAATATATTGATAGCAATAGAGAGTTATTGATGCTTTACTTTAAGTCACTAACAACTGCTGATGCTGGCCTGATAACTCTTACGTGCCCCTCACAACCCTCTTCCCATATATTTCTCACGCCAAGAATATCCCCACTACTATTCTACACTTGCTTCACTCAATCTACCTCACACTCTATAGCTAAAGACCTAGAGAGGAGATCCTTGCATTTTAGTCACCGTCCAATTTTTATTTATTTAATACTTTATTATTTCTATCTTTGCTTTGACATTCATTCACGTACTAAGATGCCACTAAGCCGCAACCTAAAATATTAATTTATTTTTATAGCTATCAATTATTTTCAATTAACATGTATATATATAGATGATCAATTACACCAAATTTTTACTTAATTTTTTTAGAATTTGTCATCTTAACGGTTGAGAATTATTACAAGAATGAAGAGAAAAAATTATCTATTTAAATCTCGACTTTGATATATAAAAGTGTAAAAAATTACATAATAATATACACGAATGATCATGTCACACACATATATATATATATATATATTAGTTGTCAAATATATAAAAATAAATTCAACTTATATTATATTGTACTATTTTGTATTTTCCCACTTGTCATTTATAAATGATTATTTTATGTTAATATAAAACATAATTAAGTGGTTGGTTTAGTGTACTTCAAACATAATGATAACACCTATAATATTAACTTGTGAAGTGGATAAGACTTTTCCTCCTCATCTCAACTAACTAATAAGAGGATCGAAGTAAAAAAAGAAGTGTAAGAATCTATTAAGTGCATTCGTTTAAACATCAGTTAGATCTTGTGATCATATGGTAAATAAGATTTTCTCCCTTTTAAGTGGAAAGTTGAGGGAAAAAAAAGAAATTTTATATGGAAAAAAATCAAAAGGTAATTCACATAAATTAATTTAATGTTGTATGATCTAATTAGATATGCAATCTTATTTCCTATTTATTACATCATGGTTAAGAAACGAATTATTTTTTTGTTCTACGGTGTTATAGAACTCATCTTGCATGAGAGTTACAGAAGTGATTTATAAGTTACAGAAGTGATTTATAGAAGTGATTTTTGTATATGTGTGTATATATATATATTAAATAATTATATTGTTTATACATTTATTGATATTTGAAATATATAGTTCATAATTTTATAATTCTCGCATTGAAAAACTTACTACTGAACAACACATGCATAAAGTGCATTAGTGATTTGTATTATTAAGAAGAAGAATTAGTTTATCATTTATAGGTAAATGTATGAGCTAATCACCTTTGTTTAATAATACAAAAGAACAAAAATGAGTGACATGTATAATACATATTCCAATGCTATATGTGTGTTTGTTTTTTCATAGCTAGTAGTAATATTATGTATCATTGATTTCATAAATATAGCCAACCCTAATGATTGGGGGTGGAGTTATTAAAAAATGTCAATAAAATAATTGAATTCATATAACCGGCGTGATTTTTGGGTTGTTGTCCATACTACAAGTAATATGGATTATGAAGTGGGTGGGTCAACTCCACATGAACTGCTTCATTAAAGCCTCCCTAATTTTATAGCTAATACACTTGCAATCCATTATTACATTTTATTAAAAGATCATGAAAAAAACTCAAGGAAAAAATAAAAATAAAAATAAAATAAAAGCCCTACCTCACTAAACACTGGCTACCTCATTATACAACTCACAATTAGGGGTACAAGGGTGGAAACTTGTGCATTGTGATTGTTTGTGTTGTGTATAATTATGTTCATGTATTCGGCCAGGGATGGACATAAATATAAAAAGACCGATTGTACCGATCAAATCGGACAAGAACTAAATCTTTTGGGTCGATTTTTGGTGATCCAATAAGTTCGGTCAGTCCTATTTTAAAACCAAATAAATCAGTTTGGTTTCTATTTTTTTATAGAAAAAAACTTGCATAAACCAATCAAATAGATTTAAAAATAAATAATATATTAGTATTAGTTATATGTAAATTAAGGATTAAACTTTGTGGTAGTATTAACTAGTTAATTAAGTTTGTCTATTAAGTATGCTTAGCTTTAAACAGAATACTTTAATTTAATAATTTTATTGAAATGATAATTTTTAGATTTTACAATAATAGTATGATAATTGATATATGTTCAAACTTAACTAATCGACCAATCAAGTAGTTTGGTTGTCAATTTGGTTATGTTTTATGCATATGCCGATTTTAGTTTGTAATATTTTTTAATTGACTAGGTTGATTTAGTTAGTTTCTCGAAAAAAAAAATGACCTAACGGATCTATATCAATCCCTAATTTCGGCACAAATTTACATATTTTTTAATATTATAAAATAAAATTTATTTTTTGTTAATTTAGTATATAATGATAAGAAAGCTAAATATATTCATAAATAACAAAAAAAAATAGTTATTTTTAACTAAACAATTTATACTAGTTAGGTTCAGGTTATGAGTTGTAGCTCAAATTGCTTACCATTCTTATAATTGTTAATGTGAGTGCATGTAAGTGTCTACATATGTCAAGTGCATGTGAAGTGTATGTGTAACTGATTTTGTTATTCAACTATTGTAAAGGTTTTTAAACAATATCATTTTCTAACTAATATAAATACATTGATTCAGCAATAATACAAATCAAGAATTGAGATATATTCCATTACATCACTCTATATTCTATAACTCTCAATCTTCATTTTCTTAGTTCCATAATCTCTTTCATTTTGTCAGAGGTATGACTCAAGGGGTTCCAATGATGAATGAATCTGCAGTGCTTAGCTCCAATAGTTCTTCCTTAGGTTCATTATTTTCCTTGCAAAATATATTAATTAATCCAAACCTCTCAATCAAAATTGATGATATGAACCATCTAATATGGCACTAAAAATTGACACATGTAGTTTGAGTTTATGGCTTGCAAGGATTTCGCTGATGGTACAATAGCTCCACTTTCAAGATTTGTTAAGAAAGTAATTTAACTCACTAAAAATGATTCAACATAGGGTAAAGAAATTCTTGAATCCAATTCTGAATTCGATGTATGGGATACAAATGATAAGATAATTATGAATTAAATCTATATTCTATGACACAAAATTACTTGAAATGTCTTATCGAAAAGGATAAAGATTCAACTGAATCTTATTGGAAGACCTTGACAAAACCTTTTTCTTGCTAGAGGATAGGAAACTAATCAATTCTATAAAAAAAATATAAAATCCTCTAGTGTTTCTCTTATCATTAAGGTATAAAGCCCAATCTACATCACAAGCTTTGATGCTCAAAGAACTTTTGTGAAACACCATACCATAACTAGTTGTTCCACCAAAGTATCTCAATACTCATTTTTTTGTTGATCCATGAAGATCAATAAAGATATGTAGAAACTGACATAGCTTGTTTATTAAGTATGCAATTTTAGGCCAAGTCAATATGCAATTTTCCAAGGCATCTACAATGATTATATATTGACTAGTATCATCTAGTGTTTGACTTGAGAATTTGGATAATGTTTTAGCAAAAATCATAAGTGTAGGAATTTGCTTTGTATTTCTAAGTTGAGCTTTTTTAAGAATCTATAAGATATATTTGTGCAAAGAGAGATGAAATTCTTCATCTATTCTGGTGACTTTTACTCCTAAAAAGAAGCTTAAATCTTCCAAATCATTCAAGGAAAAAACCTCATTTAATTTTCTCACATGAGTTGGTCCTTATTACCACTATGTCATCAATATATATGAGAAAAATAATTAGATCTTTTCCCTGTATTATATAGTAGCATAGATTTTAGAACATTTGAATCTCACTGCATTAAACAATTGCTTAACTTGATAAACTAAGCTCGTGGAATTTGTTTAAACCCATAGAGAGCTTTCTTGACTTTACACACAAAGTGTGGCTTGTTTGAGTCAATGAGTCCTTCTAGTTATGTCATGTATAAATATCCTCTTTCAAATTCCTATTTAGAAAAAAAGCATTGTTGATATCAAGTTGCCTCACAATCCATCCTTTTGAAAGAGCTAAAGTTAACGCCACTCTAATGATAAAAGGATTAACCACAAGGTTAAAGGTCTCTATGTAATCAATGTCATGAGTCTTATCATATCCTTTTGCAATCACTATAATTTTATATCTTTCCAAGCTTCTATCAACTTTGATTTTAACATAGAGGCAAAATTTAAGGTTCTTGCACATGCCACTACAAAAGTGTCTTAGATTCAAAAGTTACTCAAAGAACTAAGAGTGAAGTAACTACAATCACCTATTATCTATTGTGTAGGAACTGGCTTTGTATTTCTAAGTTGAGTTTTTCAAGAAGTTATAAGATATATTTGTACTAAGAGAGATGGAACTCTTCATCTATTCTAGTGACTTTTACTCCTAAAAAGAAGCTTAAGTCTTCCAAATTATTCGAGGAAAAAACCTCATTCAATTATCTCATCATAGATTGAATAAGAGATGAGTTGGTTCTTGTTACCACTATGTCATCTATGCATATGAGAAAAATAATTAGATCATTTTCTAGTATTGTATAGTAGCATATATGTTAGAACATTTGAATCCCAATGCATTAAAAAGTTGTTTAACTTGATAAACTAAGCTCCTGGAGCTTGTTTAAGCTCACACAGAGCTTTCTTGAGTTTACACACAAAGTGTGGCTTGTTTTTGTCAATAAATCCCTCTGATTATGTCATGTATATATCTTCTTGTAAATCCCTATTTAGAAAAGTATTGTTAACATCAAGTTGCCTCACAATTCATCCTTTAGTTAACGCCACTCTAATAATAGAGGAATTATCCACAAGGCTAAAGGTCTCAATGTAATCAATGTCATAAGTATTATCATATCCTTTTGCAACCACTATACTTTTATATCTTTCTAAGTTCTATCAGCTTTAAGTTTCACATAGAGGCAAAATTTAGAGTTCTTGCGCATCCTATAACAAAAATGTCTTGAATTCAAAAGTTATTCAAAGAATTAAGGGTGAAGTAATTACAATCACCTATTCTTTATTTTGATCATATGAGTGGTACAATATGTTCAAGTAAGAAACAAGTGGGTGACATAATGACTATGGTTCTTCTAACAAAACAGTGTGAAGTGTATGTGCAACCGATTCTATTATTTGGCTATTAAAATAGGTTGTAAATAATATCAGCTCCTAATATAAATAAATTGAGTCATCAATAAGATTAATCAACGATTGAGATACATTCCTTTGCATCACTCTCTTTATATTCTATAACTTTCATTCTTCATTTTCTTAGTTATATAATCTCTTTCATTGATTTACTTACATGAATTGATACTTAAAATAAATCTTTAAAATTTTGATTTATTTTATCAAGAGGAATGCTTAGAATTCACAAATTTGTAGACACTTTTACACCATATTTTCCATGTTATGACACATATAATTGTTATCTAAAATAATAAATCATTTTTAAAAATTTTAAAATAATTTTGATTCATGACATGATATAAGTACAAAAATAATAAAATATATGTAATATTATCCTTTCTAATTTTATTAGCTAGTAAAAAAATAAAGGTTTCTTATGATGATCTAATAAACTCTACTTTAACCACCACAAAGATCGAGATTAATACTACTATATATAAAAAGTAAATTTATACACAAAGACACAAGCAAGAATTATAAAAGAAAAATAGGGAATATATTTAAACCCAAAATAAAAAAATAAAAAAAGGTAATTATAGAAGAAACGCAAATTGTGTGGTTCCAGGCTTGCAAACCAATCTTCCAGAAAAGGAATCGTTGGAAAAAAGTAATCGGTGTGGTAGTTTGCTTCAAAGCCAACCGAATCTCACTCCTTTCCTCGCCTCCTCATACTTACATTGCATCTCTCTCTCTCTCTTAAAATACACATCTGTATATATATATATATATAAATATCAAATTCAAATGTTCTATATATAACTTCCAATCATATATGGCTAGAAACGCCGACCTTGTTTAGCTAAACAAACTCACGGTTACTCTACTATTCACGAGGTCGCCTTATATTTAATTTATTTGTTTTTTTTTTAAATTTAGAAACTACTCTCTCTCTCTCTCTCTCTCTAATTTCTACTTAAAAACCCATTTGATCTTTTTCAAATTTGATTCATTACCCACCACTACTCATCTTTCTAGATATGATGATCATGGAACTTCAACAAGATGATAATAATAATAATCAACTTCTGGGTTCCAAAGATATCTCACAAATAATCAAAGGAAAGCGAACAAAACGTCAAAGACCACTATCTCCTCTTGATTTAACCATAGCTTCTGCTTCTGCAAATTTTGTTTCAACTTCTTCAACAGAATATCAAGGATTAATAACTTCAAATTCTTCATCTACTACTTCAACAAATTGTGGGTTAACAGAAATTAGTACTACTACTACTACTGCTACTACTACTACAGAGGAAGAAGAAGATATGGCGAATTGTTTGATTCTTTTGGCTCAAGGTCAGTACTCACCCAATATAAGAAAAAATCCAATTACCGAAAAGTTAGTTATTCAATCAGAAAAGTCGCATCATGAAATTTCTGTTATTGGTAATCATAACAAGAGTGGTGGTACCAGTAGTGGGTTGTTTGTTTATCAATGTAAAACGTGTGATCGTTGTTTTTCTTCTTTTCAAGCACTTGGTGGGCATAGAGCTAGTCACAAAAAACCAAAGTTTAATTCAGAAGGGAATAACAAGAAAGCTTTATTGTCGTTTATGGAACAAGATAATAATCTTCTTGGTCATCATCATAATCATCATCAATTTTATCAGAACAGTACTATTACTGACCTTTCTTTACAGATTTCAAATAGGGTTGATTTGGGCTGTACTATTAAAAACAAGCCTAAAGTTCACGAGTGTTCAATTTGTGGCGCTGAATTTACATCTGGGCAAGCTTTAGGTGGTCATATGAGAAGACATAGATCGTTTATGAATACTCAAACCTCGAGTTTGAGTTTGGTTTCTAGTAATCCTGAGTCTGATGAATTGAAGAAATCAAGAAATATGTTAGAGTTAGATCTTAATCTTCCGGCGCCGGAAGATGATCGCCGGGAAACTAAATTTCCCTTTGCAGCAAAGAAACAAGTCATAGCCTTCTCTCATGCATCTCCTTTGGTGGATTGTCACTACTGATGAAAAGACAATGTTTTTTTAATATTAATTGGGGATTTAATCTCCCAAAATCATTGTGAATTAATTGTATTGAAATCAATTTTATTTTTTCACTCAATAACTGCATGTTAATTCTTTACATTCATTCTTTTAATGTCATACTTTTTTTTTATTATTATTATACTTTTTGTTTGATTCAAATCATACCTTTCTTGCGTACATAGCTGAAACATAATTGTTTAATATGTTGTATATATTAAAGTGACTTGTACTCTACATTGTGACGTCCGTTAAAGTTAACAATTTAATCACTTCATGTTATCTATTTATTGTTGATTTGTTTAAATATTTATTTTTATAATTCTATCAATTTATCAAGTAAGAAATTAAAAGGGCTATATATATATATATACGTATAATTTTGTCAATTGATAGAAGTGAATGTTGAAGTCATACATCGACTGAATACTGAGTTTTCGTTACACTTATAAGTCTATAGTATTCCTTTCTCTTGGAGAACTCTTTTGGAATGAGTTAAGTCATAAATTTCTTCATGGTATCAAAGTCAGGTTATTCGGTCGGTATCCGACCGATTGTAAGGGATGTACCTCGCGTCGATGTGAGTGGGAAGAGTTTCATATCCCCTGTCAGAAATCGATATGAGGGGGAGTATTGAAATCGCATATCGACTGAACGTTGAGTTTCCATTGCATTTATAAGTTTATAACAATCTTTCTTCTTTAAGAATTCTTTTAGACGGAGTTAGACCATAGATTTCTTAATTGAAGTAAACCCACAAAAGAAAGAGGTGGATTAGGTTGTCTTGTTTGGTTTGCCAAAAAAAATAAAATAAATAAAAGCTAGCTGTGCTAATTGTAATCTGTCTCTTTCATGTAACTGACAAATATTAGAAACAGATGGGCAAGCAAAGCCGGCCAGTGGATACAGTACGTATCTTTCACTTTACATTTATACAGCAAAGACACTACACACGCGTTCATTACTCACAAATATAATGATAAAGGTGGAATATCGTAATTGAAACCTTAATATATATATATATATAGAAGGATTAAAAGTAAAATTGTGTGAATGCAATTTGATTACACGTGAATATTACAATGAAATGTACGTATATATATCTGTAGTGATCGAGTAGATAATTGTGTGAAATACAATACTGAATTTGGAGATACTAATTTGCATTTATTTGGGGACCAACATTTCAAAACTTTTTATCTTTTCTTTTGTTCATAATCCACAATTTCACTTTCAGGTTTCAACCTATTCATAAGTAGTAGTTACGTCAAATTTTATTAACTCATGCCAAGAACAGTCATTAGCAGAAAATAATAATAATAATAATAAATATTACCAACAACAGCTAGTGGATATATATGTATATATAGTGCAATCTATGTGGCTATAGTGTTTACTATATATGGTGTAAAATAAATGTCAAAAAGTGATATATTAATTTGGGATTTTTAATTATGTTCCATCTTTTAGTGTTAGTATTGTAAACTATTGATTTTTAATCAAACAATAGTTAATCCGAACTAAATATTAACAGACTTGAAGTTAGAAGAGGAGTAAATCCAAATTTTAATATATAGCTAACTAAGGTTTTTGATTTCGATCAGATATTGAAGTATAATTTTTATAAAAATATTAAAAATATTATCGTTATTGATCGAAATTACTTAAAAAAATCATGAAAACTAATTTTTTTTTATAAAAATTATGGATTTTTTTATAAAATATCCAAATAATCAATTATATTATTTGCATTTTAAAATAAATTTTATTTAATATATATTTTTTAAATATTTATAATATTTATATTGATCAATAAATTGACCGACTAATTAAAAAATTATATCATAAAAATTTTTTGTTGTAAAATATTGTAGAATAAATAGTTAAAATATTTGAAATAATTAAATCGATTGACTATTTATTTGTATTAACTATAATAAATAGATAAATCTATTTGTTTCAACACTATAATTAGGGATTGTTTGGAGAGAATTTAAATATGTAAGATTTTAGTGATTTGTAGTGAGAAATAAAAATTTAGATGACTGAATTAGATCATGTATTCTCCTCATTTAAGGGATATGTATATATATGTGTGTGTGTGTGTGTGTGTGTGTGTGTGTATTACATCTCACATGCGTGGCAGGGTACGTACATAGCGACCCGATTACGCGTGGTAAAATTACGCACGAACTAATTTAAACAGAAAATAGATCGCTACAAAAGTTATATTCTTAGGTCATTACATACAGATAGAGGAAGATCGTTATACATAGGTCGATCTAGGTTCCTAAGTAACTTTCTTGGGTCGCTCATGGACAAAGGTGATCACAATCACATTGGGATCTTGTACTTTCACAAGGTCTTGACATATATGACCTCACAATTGGATAACGAGGTACTATTGTCAACTGGGGTGTACATTTTACCAAGCTCGTTGGGTCTAGGCCATTGTTAAGCCAACCCTATAACCTCGCCTTACCCTGGTAGGGTACCTACACTTATTAGGTCGTATGTCTATTACATATTTAATACCAAACATTAATTCTCTTATTCTCTTGATTTTAAGAAGTCAAGGGAATATTATTTGATCGTCTTTTTTATTTTGAATAACCCAAATTAATTGATTCAATGTATCATAGCTTATAACGACCACTTAGACAATACAACTTCTGGTCGTGAGGTTGTTTTAATCACGAATAATATTCTTTTAATTAATTTTATTCTATTTTAGGACCTTTTAGCTTCTCGTTTCCCCTTTATAAATAGGGGAGAAGTTTTACTTTTATCTTCACTATTTGAACTTAGTAAAATTATCTTCAGAGAATTTCAACTCGCTAGTTAACCGGATGTCGTGTTTTTTTCTTGATAAGACCATTTTAAAGTTACTCGGTAGGGATTTTAGCTCGATCATATAGCGAAGTATATTGGAAATAAAGTCGTTTGTTATATCCTTAGTTCTCAATTTGAACGATCTTCTCGTTATTTAGGTTATTCCTTATCTTTTTAACTCCTATTTTATGTCTCTTAAGGGAAAAGAAGTGGATAGGTCTTCAAAAGGAGACTCATCAAAAATTGTATCCCCTGGATCAGGTCGTGTACCCTCGGGGTTGTTACAAACCAAACGACCTAAGATGACAGGGAGTAGTGACCACAAGCCTATTCCGAGGACCGTTAAGGAAGGAATTCTTGCTCTTCCTGCTTCCTTGGGATCTAAGGCGGTATCTGCCTCATCTTCACGGGGCTCAATTCCTGTTATCAGGATCCCCGTGTCCGTATCTACCAAAGTACCTCGCCCTAAAAAGAAAAGGGGAAATAAGGGTGAGCCTACTCATAAAACTAAGGACAAACATTAGATCGAAAAGATTCCCAACATCCTAATGGCCAAGGATTTGGAGGAGATTAGGCAGACGTATGACCTCTCAACTTGTATAGGTATAATGCTAGTACCTCCCCACCTATGTGATGTTGATGATCCTCTTTCAGAGTAGTGGGTGATTCATTTAGTGGCCTTCAAAATAGGTCTCCACTTCCCATTTCTTAAGTTAGTAGCTCGTGCCCTAAGCACATTTGACATAAATTTTTTCGAAGTAAATCCAAATGGATGGCAAACCCTCTTATGTCTCTCGGTAGTCACTAGGGAGTATGGAATTGAACTCACTGGTGACGAGTTAAGGTGTTTTTACTATTTAAAGAAGAATGGTATGGGTAAAGGGAGAACGTATATATCTTGTGTCATCGGCCATGGATTGCACCTCAAACTCCCTAATAGCAGCACCGAATGGAAGGACAAGTATTTTTATATCATCGGGGACATCTAGGGTGACAAGGTGGATTTTTCAGTTCGATACACCTGGAACCACCACTTTAACACCTTGCAACCTTAGGCTAGCGATCTCATAAGTAAATTAGATGTTGGTGGTAAAGAAAAGATAAGGTGAATCAAGCTATAGAACACCTCGCAGGAAGGTTATCGCAATATCCTAAGTGTAGATTGCATGAACAAGTTCAAGGTGTGGCGAGATTATTCGAATGAATATCAAGGTCATTTCCTATTTACAAGGTGATTTTTTAGCTCACAATTCTGGTAATGTTACTGTTGTATATATCTTTTTTGCAGGTATGGACTACTCGCACGTGGACTTAGAAGATCTGATCGATACAACATATGTTCAGGATTTGGCTCTCATGTACCCTCGCTTGGAACCCATGTCCCCTTCCCCAACTCAAGATGAAGATCTCTTCGAGAAGTTGGAGGTCGCTTCAACTATCGAGGTCACAATTCCTCAAGCGACTTTAGATATTCCTAGCTTATCCTTACCTCCATAACCTGAGGTTTCAAAAAAGAGGAAGGTCGGGGAAAAGTATACCCTCATAATAGAGGCTATGGATATGGATGACTTCAAATTTTACGAGGTCATCCTAAAGGATGCAACTGTGCTAGATATCCCTTTCATGTACTTTAGTGAGGGGATTTTAAAAGAGATATATTTCAGCATTTTGGGGCAGATGTTGAGAGGTCGTAAGTCAGAGGGGCCCATAGGAGTGAAGAGGGCACCCATGGGGAGTTATTTGCGGATCGTCTCTTTGAGGTACATGTTCATTTGCCCCCATTTTTTATTTTGTTTTCAGGCTGTGTGTTTGGTGAAAGAGGGTGAACTATCCCTCAGAGGCTACAAGCGCGAGGTTCAAGCTAGTCGCCTACAAATAGCGAATTACGAGAAGATGGAAAAAGAAAAAGATGTCTTGATGGCCGAAAAAGATACAAGGATTTTGAACCTTGAGAATAAGGTCATCGATAAGGTAGAGAAGCAACAAAAAGCTAACTCTTACTGTTACCAGATGGGGGAAACGACCAAGCATTTTGAATAAGTAGCGAAGGAGGTTGAGGAGAAAAATTGTGCTTTTCAAGAGAAGTTGGTCTCCATGTCGAGCCAAGTTAGGTCATTATCTATGATGGTGGACACCTTGAAGGTAGAGTGCACCAAAGCCTATCACAATGGTGTCAACTTCGTGGTGAAAAATCTTAGGACCCAAGGTTCCTGGAATTGCTACTCTATAAGCTTCACCTTGTAATACAGAGGTCATTCCCAGCTATCCACCCAAGGGCATGGTAGAAGAAGCCACCCTGTGAAGGATTTATCTTATTATTTTGTAAAGTCAAAGTGTAATTGAATATTTTGGGATTTGAATTTGACTTTATTGAATGTGGCTATTTACTCCTATATATTTATTTTGATTGAAAGGTTTTGTTTTCATTTATCATTCGCGTAATGCACATAACTCTGAGCATTTGAGTCCGTATTTATATAGTTTGAGTTTAAGAATAATACTAGGTGACCTGATAGAATTCATCCTCGCATCATTGGTCGTTTGAAATACGAATGGATTATAGCAAAGTAAACTTGGATTATTTGTTTGAAACGAGGTTATTGCTATCCTTAAAAGTACTCCCCATTATAGAGGAACGATTTGTTCCTTGTAGCGAGAAGGTGAATCTAACAACCTTACTCACTATGCAAGTTGCACCTGATAGGAGGAATCAAGCTATTTCTCCTACTCATAACGAAGAGGTTAACTAGGCCTTCCCCAAAATACTGAGGGGAGACAAAGATGAGAAACACCCAATGTCCTCTAAATCGTCTCAAGATGGGGTGTCCATTCTTCCACATATGAGAAGATCGTGTGTGGATAAATTACCTCTGAATGAAGGGTTGGCCTTGTTAAGGGAAGGCATTAACCCTTTGTGTAGTACATATCCTCTGAAAAAGAAGAAGGATGAGGCTAGTGGTATTAACGATCTTTTTAAAAGTGGAATGTTTAATGTTCCTCATACACAGGCGGAATTATATCATCATTTTGGGGTACCTAAAGATCACACATTTATCTATACAACCCGTAAGAGAGAGGGAGGAACGATGTGCCATATGATAGTGAGGCGTATGTTCGATGTAGCTATTTTGCTATTAGTACTTTGGATGTAAAAGTTCATGGAAATGTTTTTTTTTACTCTATGTGACATGTCTTTGATTGTAGGCTATAATCTTGGCAAAAGATTCAGAAAAAGAGGCTGAAATGTGTTGGGAAGTAGCCGAATTCGTGAATCAAGAATTATGCACGTTGAAATCTCGTTGTAAAATCTTGGAACAAGAGTTAGCGAACTCTCGTGAGTAATTGAAATTGTCACATCTGGAACAAGAAAGATATAAAGAAGAACAAGATAGACTACGCAAAGTAGTTGAATATTGGAAACATAGGGCGCTTGATAAAAAAACAACCATGAAGTTCCTATCACGAAAGAATGAAATATTTGTGTAATAATGCTAGCAATATTTTGTAATACCAGATCACATTTTTGATATGGTAATCATTATAACTCATGTTATTTGTTCTTTATTCCTATTTTTAATAATAAAGTTGTGTCTAAAGCTTATACTTGCCCTACAATATGATAAAAATTGTGGTCAGTGTCTCAAGTGTGGGGGGGGAGGGGGGTCAGAGAACCCCACCTTCAATCATGAGGCATAGGATATGTCTTGCATCTCACATGGGAGGGTCAGGGGACTCCATCTCTAATCATGAGGCATAAAACAAATCCCATATTTCAAGTAGGGGTCAGGGGACTCCATCTTCAATCATGAGGCATAGGGCGTGTCCCGCATCTCAAGCGAGAAGGTTGAATGATGTTTTCCAACTTGGGGGCATAAAATAAGATGCCCGAGATATATGGTATGGGGAGGTGAACACCCACCCCATATATGTATTCTTTTAGGTATATTTTGCATCTCAAAGGGGGGGTCAGGGGACTCCACGTCCAATCATGAGGCATGGGATGAATCCCGTATCCCAAGCAAAAAGGTCATTCAACTACTTCTAACTTGAGGGTTCATTAAAAAGTTATAGGTGTGCATCATGCAAGGGTGAGCATCCATTTCCTTGCATGTGCTCCTTGGAATGTATTTTGCATCTCAAGTGGGGGGTCAGGGGACTCCACCTCCAATCATGAGGCATGAGATATATCTTGTATCCCAAACGAGAAGGTTGTTCGACTACTTCTGACTTGGAACATAAAATAAATTCAACTGACCAAAATATATTGTACTTGTCATATATAAAACATCAAATTTACATGTAGTATTTTTTGAGGAGTTCTCCATTCCAACTCAAGGTCTCCTTTATATTGTCGCATTCTATCAAATAAGAGCCCATAAGGTTGATATCGTTTACTTGATATAGACCTTTCCATATTGTGGCAAATTTTCCTATGCTAGTTTTGACTTTGTTGCCTACTGCTTTTCGCAAAACCCATTCCCCAATACTGAAGTCTTATGCTTAACAAATTTATTATGTCTTTTAGAGTATTCTTTTTTGTGACTCAAGCCTTATCAAGGCTTCTTCCCTTCTTTCTTCAGTTAACAGTGGGTCCTCCCATCTTAAATTATCATTATCATCTTATGTGATACTAGATCAGAGGGTAGGCTCTTGTATCTGAAAAGGTATGACCATTTCAGTGCCATAAACGAGGGAGAAAAAGGTTTCTCCTGTTGACATTCCGGGAGTAGTCATTGTAGCCCAAAGAACTTCGAGTAGTTCACCAACCCATTTTCCTTTGGCTCCTTCGAAATGTTTTCGTAGTATATTTATGAGTGTCTTATTAGACGATTCCACTTGATCATTCACTTGTGGTCGGTAAGTGGTGTAATGAAATAATTTGATACCCTTATCATCAAAAAAAGATACTAGTTTTTGTCCTATGAATTGTCTACCATTATCAGCGACTAGTTCGCGAGGTAATCCGTATTTGCATATGATGTTACGCCATATGAATTTCTCCACATCCATTTCCTGGATTCGAGCTAAAGGTTCCACCTTTATTCATTTAGTAAAATAATTGGTCACCACGATAAGGAACTTCCAAACCCCATTTCTGAAACGGCCATGGGCTAACAATAGATTTCAGGTCAGCACTCGGCTGGTGTGGCACATTGGAATGTCTTTGACATTTATCACACCGTTTGACATAAGAGATGCAATCTTTGAGAAAAGTAGGCCAATAATAACCTTGCCGAATAATTCTTTGTGAAAGAGTTCTTTCTCCAAAATGAGCTCCATATTGGCCTTCATGTAAGTTGCTCAGGGCCACTTGAGCCTCAACTATGGGTAAGCATTTCAACCACAGACCACCACAATATTTTCTATATAAGACCCTCTGGATGACGACATAGTGTTTTGCTTTCGTTGTGAATTTGTGAGCTAAGTGTTTGTCTTCTGGGAGAATACCGTTGACAAAGTAGTTAGTACATGGCTTCAACCAAGACACAAGAGTTGTGGACATGATGTTTAACTGAGTTTGATCCTTTATTTCACTCGTGCCAATGCTAGGTCTCGACAAATAGGAGACCAGGATGACTCTCTTTGAATCTGAAATTATTGTAGATGCCAACATAGCTAAGGAATCAACATGGGCGTTTCCTCCCTAGGGAATTTGCTTGATCTCGAAAATTTCAAATATAGCTTTCACTTTCTTCACTTCTTGTAAATAAAGTTTCATTCTTTCTTCTTTGCTTCAAAGTTATCGTTGACTTGGTTTACCACTAGGTGCGAGTCGCTATGGATTAATACCTTCTTAGCTACAAAGGTTGTTAATTGTTGCAATGCCAACAGTAAGGTCTCATATTGAACAACATTGTTAGTTTCTTGGAAAGTAATTCGAAGGAATTATTCTATTATACCTCTCGTTGGGATGAATATCACGATTCCCACTCATACCCTTCATGAATTTCTTGCTCCATCCACATATACTGGTTGATCTTATTCCATGTATGGAATTACACTCCTAGGTATTCTCTTGCGTCCATTCCGTGACAAAATTTGCGAGGGCTTATCCCTTAATAGTGGCTAGAGGTTTATAATGTATCTCAAATTTTCTCAACTTAATGGCTATTTGAGAAAGACCCTCAAAAAGGTCTAGTTTACCCAAAATGTTTTTCAAGGAGTATAGGGTGAGGACCACTACCCTATGTGCCCTAAAGTAATTCATGAGTTTGTGTGTCATCATTCTTAGTGTGAAGGATGCCTTGTCTAGATGAGGATATTTTTGTTGAGTCCCTGTCAACGAATGACTCACATAATACATCGGGTGTTGGGTTCCCTCTGTATCGACCATCAATACGGTGCTAATGGCTTTGTCTGTGAAAGACATGTACATATATAAATCTTCTCCTACCATAGGATTAGCCAAAAGAGGCACTTTTCCTAAATAATCCTTAATGGATTGAAAATCTTGCTCACATTCATTGTCCCAAAGGTATTTTATGTTCTTTTTCAACAATCGAAAGAATGGTAGACATTTTTCGATGCACTTAGAAATGAAGCGACTTAAAGCTGTGATACATCCGTTCAACTGTTGAACTTCCTTGAGGCAACAAGGGGACTTCATGTTGACCAAGGCTGATATTTTATCTAGATTGGCTTTTATGCCTCTGGATGTCACTAAGTACCCCAAGAACTTCCCCGAGGCTACCCCAAATAAACACTTCTTTGGGTTAAGATGAATTTTATAATTTGGAATGATAGAAAACACATCTTTCAGGTCAAAGATGTGGTTTTTGGCACATTTTCTTTTGACCATCATGTGATCAACATATACTGCCATGTTTCATCCAATTTGGTTTTGGAACATTTTGTTCATCATTCTTTGATATGTGGCACTGACATTTTTCAAACTGAATGACATCTTAGTGTAGCAAAACGTCCCTTCTTCTGTAATAAACGCTTTTTTTCTTCATCTCTAAGATGCATTTGGATTTTATGGTAGCTTGAATAAGCATCCATAAAACTCATTAATTCGAACCCAGCCGTAGCATTTATCAATTGGTCAATATTTGGCAAAGGAAAAATATCTTTTGGGGTTACCCTATTCAAATTAGTGAAATCCACGCACATTATGTGCTCGCCTCCAACTTTGTTCATTAATACCATGTTTGACAGCCAGGTTGGGTACATGACCTCGCGAACCCAACCCATAATTTTCAAGGACTCGATCTTCTTTTTGATAATGTCATTCTTGTCTATGGTAAATCTCTGTTTTCTTTGTTGGACCAGCTTTTTAGTATGATCAAGGCATAACTCATGAGAGATGATATTTGGGTCAATACCAAGCATGTACTCAGGCTTCCAAGCAAATAGATCCACATTATTCTTCAAGAAATAAATAAGAGCATCTTTGAATGAAGAAGGTAGCTCAGAATTGATTTTCACATATTGGTCGTTCGTTGTTTTCCCTATATGAACCACATCATATTCACCGTGGACTTCTATAGTAATATGTTAACTTATACGTAGTTTATTAATTTCTTCGGGATGACCTTAGCTCTTTAATTTCTATTTGGAAGACTGGGGTAACACATTCTTCATTGTGGCATTGTAACAACTTCATGCCCTATCTTATTTCCCCTCAATTTGTCTCATCTCGTCAACAGTAGGGTACTTAATTAGCTAGTGGTACGTTGAAGGCACCACTTTCATTTTATGTATCCATGGGTGGCCCAAAATTGCATTATAAGGTGTGGGAGTGTTCAATATGAAAAAGTTTGTCAAGATTATAACGCCTTCTACCGACACAAGTAGACGTATAGTCCCTATTAACATTGTTACACTACCATTGAATCCAACCAATGGCATTTGTTGTTGAGTGATCTCTCTAGGATTTATACCTATATCGAGAAAAGAAAACAGGTATAAAAGGTCAGAAGAGCTACCGTTGTCGACTACCATTCGACGCACCTCATAATGAGCTATTATCACAATGATTACTAAAAGATCATCATGGGGAGGTAGGCATTATTGACCTTCAAAAGTAATTGGGTAAATTGGGCCTTCAGGCCTTAGACTGTAGACCAAACGCCTCGTATCTCAGGCCTCTCTTGCATGCCTATTCTTGGAGTTGCTGGTATGGCCATCCATGGTAGGTTCGCCGTGAATGCTGTGTATTATACGTACATCTCTAGGTGGGATGGGGTGTGCTCTATTTGGTTCGTTGCGAATTAGGTTAGATGGCACTCTGACCCTTTGATTAGGGTTGTCTCTTTGAATCTCTTACACGGGGCTCTGGTTTTATCAATGATGTCCCTTAAGTATCCTTCTGAAAGGAGGTGCTCAATCTACCACTTTAGGTGGCGGCAATCATGGGTCCAATGCTCCGTGTCCTTATGGCACGTGCAATACTTGTTAGGGTTTCTGAGTGGGGCTTTCATGGCTGGTGGCTAGTTAACATTGTTGAGACACTTCATTCGACACACTGCTTCAGCCAATGTGAAGCACAAGGGAGGTCCTCGAAAGGGAGATAAGGCACGGCCCCAAATCTTCGAGTTGCCTCTCGGCCTTAGGGTGGCTTTGAAGTTGGGGAAATTGGGACGTTTATCCCCAACTGGCCTTTTTTTCTCTTGATCCTTAATGGGATTGGTCCTACTCAGGTTTCTATTGACCAAACCTTTGCTTGATTTCATTTCCCTTTCCACATTAACAAAATTTTGAGTTTCCTCATAAATTGCCTCAAGAAAGCATGGTGTAGTTTTTATCAATTCTATAAAGAGACCATTATCACGTTTGATTCCCTTTCGAAAGGCTTCGATGGCTATGGAATCAGGGCATTGATTGATTTCCATCTTCTTCATTTTGAACCTCCACATGTAGGTTTTGATTATTTCGTCTTCCTCTTAGATTATTGAGAACAAGTGATTAGACTCTTTCTTGATTGGTTTATTATAGGCGTAGTTAGTGATGAATACTCTTAGGGGGTAACTCCATGAACCACGTTGGGCCAGGTCTTGGAAGGTAGCTGCAAATATCTAGCAATACATTGATTCCTGCTTGTCTTCGGATAGACTCACTATTGCCATGGCCATTTTGAATTGAAGGACATATGCCACCAGATCCTTGGTTCTTTTATACACTGGACACTTGGGAGCATTAAACTTTGGCGGAGGCAACGTTAAGTCAATGATATCCAAGAAAGGTGACATAGATAACTGATTGCAAACATTCTTAATATAACCCCACGACTTTGAATTTTCCTTCCCTTTGAGCCTATCATTAACTCTTACCCACATTTTTTTCCATCTCTTTTAATTTTTGGTCCAATTCGTCCCCCGAGTTATAAGGATGAATTGGCTGAATTGTAGGTGGATTTACTTAGGAGGTCCCCACAATGAAATGAGGATAAGGAACTATTAGGGGACGTTGCTCAATATCTATGTGTCGATGAGGGTCATGGACATGAGATACGCATTCCCTTCTAGAGGATTGACGTGTTACCTGAGGGCTATTGGGTGTGTAAAATGAACTCCCTATTTCTGAACATACGTTTTCTTCTAATCGGGATCTTAACTTGTTATTCTCCCTTTAGCATTCTATAAAGGCTTGTCGCAGCTCTGTTATTTGTTTTTGAAGTCATATTATCATTGCATCTCTTTCAGACGCAGGGTTGTTCGTACTACAATTCGAGGAAGTATCTAAAGGTCGCATGGCTCGTGTGGATAGGCCCACATCGCGAAGGGTCAAAACTCAGTTTTCGCTAGATGAAGCAGTTACTAAATCATAATTTGTCAACGACCTAAATGGCGAGGAATGAGGCACCCTATCATTGAGGTCGAATTCTTAAGCCAATAAAATGGGGTTGTCTATCTGTTTATCGATCATGGGTGGACTATCCATTTGATTGTGTGTAAATCAAAACAAATTAATTCTCTTAGTATATGGTTAGGTCTCAAATTTCATCTAGAGATTAGAAAGATTTGAGGCCCCACGGTGGGCGCCAATTGTTTGGAGAGAATTTAAATATGTAAGATTTTAGTGATTTGTAGTAAGAAGTAGAAATTTTGATAACTAAATGAGATCCTATATTCTCCTCATTTAAGGGGTATATATATATATATATATGTTTGTATTACATCTCACATGTGTGGTAGGGTACGTATATAGTGACCTGGTTACACGTGGTAAAATTGTGCACGAACTAATTTAAATAGGAAAACATATCGCTACAAAAGTTACATTATTAGGTCGTTACATATAGATAGAGGAAATTTGTTATACATAGGTCGTTACATACAGATAGAGGAAGGTCGTTATCAATAGGTCAATCTAGGTTCCTAAGTAACTTTCTTGGGTTGTTAATGGAAAGGGAGGATCACGATCAAATTGGGATCTTGTACTTTCACCAGGTCTTGACATCTATGACCTCGCAGTTGGATAACGAGGTACTACTATCGACTGGGGTGTACATTTTACCAAGCTCGTTGGGTCTAGGCTATTGTTAAACCAACCCTGTAATCTCGCCTTACCTTGATGGGGTACATTTACTTATTAAGTCGTATGGATGTTACATATTTAATACCAAACATGGATGAAAATAAATATTAAAAAAAACTTCTACGTCATTTTTTGGTAGTCTAGTAGTTTTGGTTTAGTTCTATTATTTTAAATTAAATAAATCTCTCTGGTTTAGGTTTTCTATAGAAAAAAAATTGTGTAAACTAAACCAATCCAACAATATATTAACATTAATTGTATGTAATTTAAGAATTAAACCTTATAATAATGATAACTTTTATCTTTTGGGTTGTAAGTTAATTAAGTTTGTTTATTATGTATGTTTAGTTTTGGATATAATACTTGAATTTGATGATTTTACATAAATGAAAGTGTTTAGATTTTACGCAGATAATAGTATGACAATTAATATAGGTTCAGATCGAACTAACTGATCAACCAAATAGGTTGGTTGTCGGTTTTGTTTTATGCATAGGTTGATTTTCATTTGTAAAATTCCCTAATTGACCTATGTTGATCCCTAACTATGACCAATTAACCTCATCTTACATGTACAATTGATATTTGTTAACTTTTATCGATATTTTAACTACATTTTAGTAATAATATTCATAATATTTAAGATATTTTTACTAAAAGAATATATTTTTATAATAATTTAGCGATCGATAATGATATTTTGATGATATCTTTAACAATTTTACAACAATTTATGTAAAATATATGAATATTACGTGACAATGTCGTAATTTTTAAAATAACAACAATATCACTATATTTTGGATGATATCGCGATTTTTCAAACATTACAACTAATTACATGTTCATATACTTGAGTTGTTAAATTTCTCCCTTCTATTTGGCAATTTAAGTATTTAATACATAAAAAAAATATTAGTTGGTCTTGGACATGCCAATCAATAACAGATAAAAAACAATTACGCATTTTATTTTCTTCTTTTTTATGCCTCTCATATAAACTCTCTTATGTTCATTGTATGTGCCAACATGTCAATTTTCAGGACCATTCAATAATTTCTCTATGCATAAATCATATATAAATAGTATTTTTGTTTTTTAATGAACATATACACATGGTTAGAAAAAGGAAATAAAATTTATCAAATTGGTACATTTGGATTAAGGTCAAGAATATTACATGATTCTCTTATTCAACACATTTTTTTGTAATGTTTAAGCTGTTTCATTTTAGTTCTTTCTTTATTAACATATAATGTTCAATTTTATTTCTATCTTGTCAAACTTTCTCACTTCTCTTTTTTATTTCTCTCTGTGCATACACAACAATGTTGTAAGCATATATATATATATAACATATCAAAATTGAAACCTCCCTCCTACCAAAAAAAGGTGCAAAAAATCAACTGTACGTTGCCTTTGATTAAATATCACACTAATTAATAGGTTACTTGCCCATGGTTGCAAAGTTGATGTTAAAGTGCTTTAAGTACTCAATGGGTTTGCAGTATTTTAATAGTTAGTTACGTAAACTAATAAAATGAAAAAACATGTGTTTGTGACGAAAAGAAGATAATAACTCCAAAGTTAGGAAGAAATTAAATGATGAGAAGGAGTGGACAGAAGAAGTTGTACGCCTTTTTTTAGTTTTTAATTCATTAGACTTTCTAAGCAATACTCATAGCGGCAGTTAGAGATAAAAAGGAAAGAAAGATATGAAAGTCACATTAAAAGCTAGATGAGGGTTCTATCTGATTTTTCTTGCGTTCTGTTATGTGTATATTCTGGGTGGCCCTTATAAAGCCACGCAAATTATCATTTTCAGTAATATATTCACTTTATTCACTTTAGTTTTGGTTAATACATTCACTTTATTTATATATATATATATATATAAAACCAATTTTTTTTAATTTTTGCATTATTATAAGGTTTTTTTAATATACTATTTGGTAACTATAGCTGATATATTGATAATCTTCTAAAAAAAATAAAATCTTGATAGATTTTGTATTCTTTTTTATATGATAGCGTAATATATTCACTTTATATATATATATATATATATATTAAAAATTGTTAAACTAAAATTAAAAAACATCTTAAACACATATATAAAACTAAATTTTTTTATCTTTTATTTTATTATAAGATTTTTTTAATGAATAATTTGATTACTATAATTAATATATTGATCAATCTTCTAAAAAAATAAAATCTTGATAGATATTGTTGTATTTTTTTTTATATATTATGGATATAGATAAATGTCTATATTAACAACAAAGCACTAACTTTATTGATATAAACATGATATATATAGATTATAATAAAAAAATCATTATAAAACCAAATTAGATAAAATAAATAATACAAATATATTTTTTTATTCAAAATAATTAATAAAAAAAATATAAATAAAACAAAAATATCGGAGATGGACTTATATATTTAGAAAAAAAAAACCTCTCTAAAAGTAAAACTAACTTCTTAAAGGTATATTAAAAAAAAGGAACAAAAAGAACAAAAGGAGGTAGGGTTTCCTATGAGGATTTACTGTACATCATATTTGCATATTTTATTTAAAATTAGAAATTTGTTTTATTTGTATCAAGTGGAAACCCATTATCCTCAATTTATGTCTCTGATCATCAGCTAATTTGACATTTGTAGCATTTCAATCATGTGATGGAAACATTATCACAATTGAGATAATTTCTAATGCTCACTTATAAAACATGTATATAGTTACCAAATGTACTTGTTATTTTAGTCAGTGACCTCTAATTAGTGTTTTTTTTTTATATATTTGGTACAAAATGTTATAAAAGCGTGATTAAGCTTGCCGTAAATTCTCTATTTAGTTGTACATGAGTGACCTAAAGTTTGATGTAATTTGTACATGAATTTAGGAAAAAGATTATAAAAATAGTGTTAGAATTATTTTTATAAAATTTTATTTTTATGATTTTAATAGTCTTACGTCACAAGTCATTCGTAGATTTAAAATAATTTATTTAGATAATTAAATAATATATTTAAAATAATAAATTATAATGTAATTTGTGAAGTTAGAGATTAATAATATAATATAAATGAGTATGGATCAAAAATAATTCATCCATTGATATTTTTGTAAATTTATCCTAATTTTTATATTCAATATTTTTTACCCGATCAAAGTGAGTCGGGTAAAATGATCATTTACTTTTGGGAAAATTCTGGCTACATCCCAAGACTCTAATTACATACCTAATCTTTAAAATGATACATATTTTAAATGTATGTATTTAGAAGATTTGGTGGGGGTGTAAGTAGAATTTTCCTTCCCTCAGTAATGTATATTGGGCTTAAGTCTGGAGTGGTGTAATGTATGTTTGTGGGCTTAGTTACACGTTGGTTACGAGAAAGTTGGAATTCTTAAAGGTAATGTACTTACTTCTACCATCTATTATTAAATACATCCCTCGTTTTTTTAACCTTTACAAAATAATAACAAGAATTTGTAATTTTTACAAATAAATTATTTTTCATATATCGTTAAAAATGATAAAATAATAAAAAATTAAAAAAAATAGAAATAATAACACAAACATCTTAGGATTCTTTTACAATAAACAATAATTAGTAAAAATAAATTTAAAGAAATACAAAAACTAAAATTAAATCTTAAGGAAAGATATATATTCAAAAATTCATTATTCTTAAGAATAAGAAAAATATTTCTAAGGAAATACATATATGGTTTACTATGAGATAAATAATAAAGAAATGGATATTACTATTATAGATGTAAAAATAAGATACAACATACTATTAATTGACAACAAAATTATTATTAATAAACTATCAAAAATTCATCAGAAGGATAAAATAAAAATGGATATATCCATTTAAGAGGAATTCAAATGTTAATAAACAAATAATTTATAGAAGAAATTTATACACTAATAAAATTAACATTGTTAGATAATAAAATAACAAATCGAAAAGATGTTTTATTAAGAATGATCTATAAAATCTAGAATATAAAAAAATTAAAATTAGCAACATATTGTAAGTTTATCACTAATATTAATGATAAGAAATTAAACCAAGTATCAAGTTTAACTTATGAGTTTGAAAGAAGAGATTTAATAAAAGAAAAAATCATCTATTTTCGGTGTACTATTTTGTAGGATATTCATTAATAAATAATCATAATAGTTCATTATATGGATAAAATAAATTCATATAATTAGATAAAAAAATCAAGATAAATAATAAACCCATAAATATTTATAGTCTTTGAAGTACTTGAAAAATGAAACTTTGATGTTAAAGAAAAATCATCGATATGAGGAAGAAAACGTAATGTATAAAGGTTTATAGACTCTCAATAAAACACCTAAAAAAGAAAGGTAACAAAATTAAAAGAAGAAATAAAAGAAATAAAAGATTTAGTCTATAAAGGTTTATAGACTCTCAATAGTAATTTTTGTTCTCAAAAATTTAACCATGGTATTTTTAAAAATCGAGGAATTAGAGTTTTGATCACGGTCTAATAAAATTTGTGACCATAGTGTGTATATATAGCCTCAGTTTTTATCACTAACCGTGCCTATAAGTTAAACGACAAAAACTACTTAAATATATATAAACAAACTTATATAGTCATGATTATTAAATGACAATAGAGTCTCAGAATTTTTAAAACTGAAATCAAATAATATATTGTGTGTTATTCATTTAAAAAATACAAAAATTACTTTACAATTTTTTATTTTCATCTTAATTAATTTAATATATTTTCTCTCTTTTATACCACATCAAATTTCTCTATCAATTTTTTTCTTGTTTTCTTCCCAATTTTTCCTTCTTCTTTTTTCTTTTTTCTCTTGTGCGTAGATTTGCTCTTTTGTTTCTTTTTTCCCTCATGCGTAACTTGCTTTTCCTTTCTTCTCTTTCCATTACAACTTCTCTTTTTTTTCCTTCTCTTTCACTTATAGCTTCTATTTCCTTTTCTCTCGCATTTTCCATTGCAACCCACCTCAGCTCCACTCACCTCTAATCGTACTTAACTCCATCGTACCTTTTTCTATTTCTTCCCCGCCCTAGTTTCATGTAACATTTCTAGCGTTTCTCCATTAGCTATCTCTATTCTTTCTCATCCCAACCATATGCCTCTATTCATGTTTCTCGCTCCTCCATTCCCAACCCAATGCCTTTAGCTCAGCCCAGTGCCTCCACCAGTTATCAACAATCCCACAACCTCAATTGGACCACCAATTTCCAATCAATAGTCTCCACTTGTAACAATTTCTTTGAACAGTTTTTGTCCATTTTTGGTAATCCTTTATTTTTTTTATTTTATAGCATCCAAATGTATACTTGATTCTAAATTTTATGGATGTTATTTCATATATTTTATGGACATAAAAGTATAACGTATTGTAACAGCAAGAAAATTAGTGAATGTATTTATAAAACTTTAAAGAAAAACCAAGCAATAATTAGAACAACAAGAAAATCAAATAATATCAATACATTCATGATAAATGGGCTGGTAAAAATAATTAAACTTACTATCTCTCCAAATCTTCTAGTCGGTCAATTATAACTCTATTTTTCACATGGTGTGCTACTTGCTCATCTACTAACAAATGCTTTGATTATTTTAGCCCCACTCTAATTTCAAACATTGCACACAAATTGGTAAAAACACTCATATTCATCCTAAGTTGATTAATACTAGTAATGTCGCTCTCATAGCACAATCTATGCACAATTTTCCTATTTGAAAAAAAAAATCAAACTCATACAATTGTCTCCTTAAATATATTATCATGTTTTTTATCCATCATCATCTCAAAAAAGAATTTTACAATATACATTATATACATCAGGTACACAACAATAGCATCTACCTCTTCCACATTCAAGTTATGTTCATCTCTTTTACCTTAAATTACAAACAAAAATAATACTTAATCAGGAACAACGGCATACTCATAAAATTGACAAGAAATACCTACTTTTTATATTTACAGTTAGGAAACTCTGGCTTTTTCTTTTTTTCTAAAGAACAGAATATCATAAATATGACTTATTACAGTCAATGCATGTAATGGAGCTAAAAGTATAGCTGTAGTGTAATGCATATACTGGAGTCATCAACACTAATGGATAGTTTATGCCAAAATTAGAATATATTCTACAATGAAATTGTCAAAATTAATCCTAAAAACACCAATTGATAGTTTATGTAATGGAGCTAAAAGTATAGTTGTAGTGTAATGCATATACTGGAGTCATCAACACCAATGGATAGTTTATGCCAAAATTAGAATATTACAATGAAATTGTCAAAATTAATCCTAAAAACACTAATTGATAGTTTATGCCAATAAGTCAGAAAACTCTAGCAAAGAACAAATAACTTTATTATTCGAAACAATATCATAATCGTGTTCATGAGACGTAGAAGGAATGTTCATATTAATGTTGTGTTTGGGTTCACGAGACCAATGAATCGATTTAAAGCAAAGAACAAAGAATATCAAATACCAACATATCAGAACAAAAAACAAAAATAAGAATCGATTCAAAATAGAAATAAATTTCGATAGAATAGAAAACAATCTCAGACGAATAAGGCACAATATCATAACAGAGAACAAAATTAGGAATCGATTCAAAATAGAAATAAATATTACAAAACAGAGAACAATCTGAGAGGAAAAAGGCACAATATCAAGAAACAAATAATATATTCAGAAGCGAGAAGTGAAAAACAGAAAAGAAAACACCTTGCAAAGAAATTAGGGTTGCGAGACAAAGGAGAGAGAAGACATGGGATGAGGACGAGAACTCACCTCGAAGATCGGAGAAACCACCAATTGTGGAGGACCAGGCGATGGCTTAGAGTAGAACTGGAGAAGAAATCACGTCGCGTAGGGTTTGGTTCGTAGGTGACAAAAATGGGAGGGAGACGATTGATTTTGCGTGTTAGTTTATATGTATCAGGGGCAAAATTGGAAATATAATGTATATGAGGGGCAAAATTGGAATAATAAAATCATATCAGGAATGAAATTATGATTCCTAAAAAGGAAGAAGGAATTCTGATTTTTTCTCTTTTAGGAATCGATTCCATTCCTGACTCATTTTTTAGCTTAACCAAACACACAAATAGAAGAAATCAATTCTAATTTCTTTCCATTCTATCCAACCAAAACACATCATAAGTTCCTTTTTAACTTTCATGAGCTTAAGCTTAGTCTATACTAAGAAATTTCACTTGAAAGAGATATCTTTTGCACAACTAATGAGATAAAAAATCCAAGATTTAGACAAGCTATTACATGTTTGGTTGTTAAGTAACTTGAAGAACAAGTCGGACTAATAGAAAAGAAATTTACATATACACAAGCATGTCATAATTTTGTATTCAAATCGATAGATGCAATTATGAACAACAACTAGTGATGGAAGGTGGTTGAGATTCCTGCTTCTGCATTAAAATGTTTCTCTTTACATTTGATCCTTCCTCCAATAGACTCAGAACCTCCATTATCTATTGAAATATCAAACAATAGTAAGAATTGTGTTAAAGAGAATGAATGAAGGATAGAGGGTATTTGAGTGTCCGAGTAACTACACCCATATTCATTTTCATTTGCTTGAACATGGCTATCTCACAAAAAAACAAGTAACATAGGGAATAGATTTGGTCATATTGTACCTTTAGTGCAAGCTCTTGAAAGCATTGCTCCACATTTTCTCTAGTTTTAGCACTACATTCAAGGAACAAGGACCCAAGTTCTTTAGCAAAAGCCATACCCTCTTCTGTACTTACAGCCCTTTCAGATTCCTGCATCACATATTTTCATTTCAATTTAGTTACTATAATCACATATAAAATTCTGAGAAGATCCAAGCATATGCAAAAAGATTGAAAGAAATGGAACACAGGGCAGAAACAATAGACCGAAGGATGAAAGGCACAGTTAGGATGTAGAAAGTCAACAAAAAATTCATTTGACTGAAACAAAGACATGAGAATATTGTTTAGAACATCAGATTTGTGATCTGTTGAACTTTTACAATGAACAGATCACTGAAATTATCATAAAGCAAGTAAAAGCAGCTATTGCAGTTTCTCAAACCTATCTAAATTACTACAGGAATGTGCAGTTAATTTTCTTTACAACAGATTGTAACTATTCATTTTTGAAAAAGCTTTTTGTATTCCTTCAAAAGAAAATGAAATGCTTCCTTCATGATTTTGTATGTTTCCAATGGTTTTCCCTAGATGCAAATGAAACTAATAAAATCATAAATACCAGTCTTCCAAATTTAAAATATTCCCAATTTGGAATTAAAATTTGGGCTATATTAATGAACTCTTTGATCATATTTTATGCTATATGAACTCTTCAATTTTCGGAAAGCATTCATGTTCAAGTGACACAACATAGACATTGGTGTGAGCACTTGATACTCCAATCTGGTAGAAATTTACAGAAAATTGGACTTGTTCAACACCTAGATATGAATCAAAAATTTAAGACATTTGGTGTTAAGTCCATGTAATTTTGTGGATCATATTTTTAGTATAAGTTTGAATCCGAAACTTACTTTATCAACTTTATTTCCAACAAGCATCTTGATACAATTCTGATTAGTAGAGTAGAGTTCCACTTCTTTAGCCCATACATCTGACAAGTTAGTAAATGTGTCTCTCCGAGTCACATCATAAACTATAAGAGAAAGCAAAGAGATATCTCTGTTAATGCAAAGTCAAGCAATTATAGGTAATAGAAATAACCAAAAAGACTTCAGATTCAACGAGATTAAACATATCTTCTAAGTGCAATGATCCTATGAATTTCATACCAACAGACTCTGTTGTAATGCATCACAATCCAATAATCTCCAAGATTTATAGTAAAGCTTGATGCTGATCCTTCTATCTTAACATCAATGAGTGTTTCCTCTTTTAAATAAAGTACATTTTTGGTAAACTCTATGTTACATGTACTCTTAATTTTTTCGTGAAGTGCACATGTCCATGTGACACAACATTGACATGGGTAGTAGTACTTGATACTTTAATTTGATAAAAATTTACAAAAAATTGATAATAATTGGCACGTCCAATACCCTTACACATAACAATATTTACAACATTTGGTATTCTAAAAGAGTCCGTGTAACATAGGATAACTTAGTACTTCATCTCTAGTGCTCTAGTGCTGTTTTGTTTTATATTATAGTGAGGAGGGGAAAAAATAGTTGAAGAAGGCGGCTACCATGTCTGGTTGACTACTCAGTTTAAGTACAATTTATATCTAATATTGTGTATACTGGCAGGCCAGCTATAAATTTTAAACCGGCGTTCTTTATGCATTTATTTGAAAATTTCAAACTTGTTGATTTGAATCCCATAAATCAAATTTGAAGACCGGATATTTCCACACATGTTTTGGACATGATCCAGTGTAGTTTTGATAGCACTTACCGAGAATGATCCCCTGAGCACCCCTGTAGTAAGAGCTTGTCAATGTTCTGAATCTTTCCTGTCCAGCTGCAGCAGAAAATATTTTTTCTCATCTTCACCAACAATTTTATAGCATGAATATAAATGATAAAGCTAGAAAACAAAAGAATGGAAATACAAATTAAATAAAAAAAATTCAGCTACCATTAGCATGTTAACAACTCAAGAAGAACTCTGACCCCAAATTTGAACTAAAAAGAACACACAAACACACATACTTCAAGCTCCTTTTAAGATTTCACAAACTATTATAAGATAATATGGGCATGCCGCTGAATTTTAAAGCAAATTATTAAATTAGTATTTAGATGAATTGAACAGAGTCCTAATATATAACTTCAAAACTAAATTTAAGATGAAATATTGGTACAGTTATAACTTATGATGAGCAATTGTTGATAAAAACAAATTAGAAAATTAGAAGCAAAGCCTAATACAATAATAAAACAATGACATCTATTACCAGTGTCCCAAATGGTCAATTTTAATCTCTTCCCTCCTACCGAGAACAGCTTGATCTTGAAATCAACACCTGCATATGTAACAATAGACGACCCCAAAAATAGGTCACAAAGCTGAACACTACTCAATATAACATCAAAATAAAACACAAGATAAAGGTCACTGAAACCATTAGATGCGAGGCATCAGAAAACCTTTCAATGGAGACCACAATTGGGATATGAGAAGTTCAAATAAATTTATGTGAAAGTGGAACTTATAAAGTCCATATGATTTTAAAGACTTGAAAATGATGATACAGTCGCTGCCCAGATGACAAAATCTAGTATAGATCCAATTGGGTAGTTCAAGAATGAAAATGAAAAGAGGAGGACGAGGAGAGGGGGGGGATAGAAATACCAAATCCAACAGTATCTCATTGATTGAGTACCCAAAATAAAGTTTTTTAAAAAAGTTGGAGCATCTTAATTCATATTTAGTGAGTAAGCAAAGAAAATGAAAATGGGCATATAAATTACCGATGGTGGGTGCGAGTTCATCAACTGAATTGGAGATGAAGCTGAGAAGAAGACTGCTTTTCCCAACAGCAGAGTCTCCGATCAACAAGATCTTGAAAGATAGATCGTAGCTATTGCTCTGGCCTGAAGAAGAACCCATTTCACAACTCTCTAATAAACTCTACGTATCTGATGATTACTTTTCTGTAATGGGTCTTTCTCTGTCTCTCTCTTGTCCCTCTATATAATGTACTATGAAGGTAATGTATTTAAGCTTCAGGTCTCAGAAAAGAGAGAGAACGAGAGGAGGAGTAAAAGCAAAGAGCATCTATCTGTTTCTAATCTTTTTGAGGGAGAGAAGCCAAAGAAAACGGCTATCTGAGAGATGAGAACTATCCAACGTATATATTCTTTTCTTTTGTTCATAAATGCGATACCGTTTTAACGGAAATCACAGAGCCTTCTTTGTCCCAAATTCCCAATACTTCTCTCTATCTTTCTCTCTCCTCCCTTTGCGGCTTTGTCGGTTTATCGAGGAAGTGCTATGGATTTAAAATAAAATAAGGTAATAATACTGATATAATAAATTTTATTATTATAATAAAAATATATAAAATATATATTTTATATATAATTATTATTAATAAAATATTATTACGTTAACAATAATTTATATTTTCGTTTCCATTAAATATTACTCACTATTTTGATATAACACATTTATATCTTTTAAATTTTATTGATATAATTTAATAATTTTTAAATAAGATTAATAAAGTGTAATTTTTAAAATAATATTTTTTTAGAATACTCATAAAAATAATATTAAAAGTCCAAGAAAAAAAATATGATTTTTCTCTTTTTTTATCAAATAAAAATAATTTATTTCTTATTTGATTCTTCGTATTGTAAGTTTTTTTATTTCTCTTCTTTTGAAAGCACAATATATTTCATAATTTGTAAATTTAATAATTTTAAAGTTAAAAAAAGAATTTGACAGAAATCAAGAGAACAAAAAGAAAGAATGAGATAAATTAAAAAGAAAAGGAAAAATGGTATTTTTCAAAAGTGAGATAAAAAAAATTTGTTTTTATTTTGAAAAGAAATTTAATTTTAACCTTAAAAATCTATTATTTAAAAAAATTACTTAATTAATTATATTTAAAAATAAAGAAAACATACCTAAATTAAAAATGTCAACGACTGACTAAAGTTACCTTACTATCTCCTCAAAAAGTAATTTAAGTTTAATACTTTTTCACTCAAATATCTTCTAGTATAATAAGTATTAAGTTTCAAGATTTCGGATTTTAATTAAAGTCAATATCATATAAATACTAAAAAAAATAGTAATATAAATTAAGCATATAAATAAAAATTCATGAGACATATTTTCATTTTTTATATATAAATTATCTAGCTATTTCATACTTGGCTCAAATATAGATATGTTTTTGATTATATAGGTGTGAGTCTAGGTGTGAGAATATATAATTGTTATTTTTATTTATTTTTGTATGCTTTATCTGTTTAAAGTATAATCAAGTGACTTGCACTAATTACGAAATGTTTTTCTGTTTGATTGCATGAAGTGCAATAATTATTTATCATCACTAGAACATATAAACTTGTTAGAAACAATAATCATGTTCATCGGGAAATATGATGTTTATTGGCAAAGGAATAAGAGAGAATAATAGACAAAATGATGATAATATTAAACTAGATAAATTATTAATCTATGAGGCTGTATACGATGAATTAATGCTGTGAGTTAATAAATATAAAATAAAATGTAAGGCCATTATAATAACTTTTTTAAAAACAAACACTAAATAGTTAATAATAAAGCAAGTATATAATTAATTAATAATATATTTTAAAAATAATAAATAGTAATTATATTGCATAAATTAGGTTTAAGAATTTGCCACTGAAAACTTGATAAAACAAAGAGAAGCTTGTGTTGATTGAATGAATATGAGAATATATATGATTTTAAGAAAAAAAAAATGGATTATGTTTTACGTTTAAATACAAGAATGGTTAACTTTTGATAGATTTAATACTTTAGATTTTTTAATTTTTTTATATTATTACATCTACTATTTTTAAAAAAATTTAACTTAGTTTAAATTTAAAAATTAAATTAAATTGTTCTATAGTAATAAGAATTAATATAATAAAAAAACTTATTTTTTATATTATTTATTTCCTTAATTTTTAAAGTTTAATATAGTACATTATATTTAAATTTAAAATAATTATTTTAAATTTAAAAAAAATATAAAAAGTAAAATAACTAAAATATTAAATAAAATACAATGGTATAATTCAACGTGAATTGAATTTTTAAAAGAATTTAAAGTTAATTACATTATATGATCAAAACTTAGAGGAAAATTTATAAAATATTTAAAATGTTTGTTTTATTACAATTATGTATACAACGTATAAAAATAACAATAAAAATATGTCTAATTTTAAATATAATTATATCATTATTTATATATTATGGGTATAATTTTAAAAGTATAAATTTATGTTATTAAGTATGTTTTTGTTCTGTATATTATGAACATAATTATAATAAAATAAATATTTTATATATTTATTTTATACATAATGAACATAAAATGTAATTAAAAGTTTTTTTTTGTTTTTTGACCAAAAGAATTTAAAGATAATAACGAATGCTGTGAGCCAACAGCATTGCAACCGTAAATATGGTGACGACTTCCCTAATTAGCATAGCATTTTTTCTTATTATATACTAATACATACAAATTAATGAAAATACTACAATTTTTTAAATAATTTTCAAATTTACAAAAAAAACTCATTCTTTTAATTTAAAAAGTATTAGATATGCAAGAATTATATTTTTTTCCATATTATAATAAATTAAAAATTTATCTCAAACAATAAACTATTATTATTATTATTATTATTATTGTAATACAATAATATATAATAAAAGTAAAGACTAATTATATTTAAATTATAATTTTTTTTAAAGTTTATTGAAATTTTTGGTTTTTCAATTCATTCAAATAAATAATAAATTTTTTATAATAATGAAATTTAAATATATAGATTAATTATTTAATAATGAATTTATTTATTAAATAATATATATTAAAAGAAAAGTGGTTAAAGATAAACTTATAAGATCAAATGACATCAAACCAGAGAACTTAATGTAATCTAAAAATTGTGACTTAAAATGAACAAGTGGGTACGTATTATTTGTGGTATCATTAGGCGGATCACACTAAAAATAATAAAATTAGTGTTAATGGTTAATTTATTTTTAATTATAAATTATTTATATTAAATGTATTGATATTTTTTAATATTATGAAAAATCAAATAATATTTTCATAATTTTATTAAAATATATACCTATTATTAATAATTTTTTTAAAATTAAATGAATCATATTTATTTTTATATTTTAACTGTGTTAGTATTTTCCGTCAATTTTTTTTTTATATTTTTATATAAAAAAATGTATTATATATATAAAATAAGCGTACCCTATTTTACTAACTATGAAGCCTTCTTAAAAAAATAAAATGATAACGGAAATGTATAGTATAAATTCAATATCAATGTTAAGAACTATTTAAAAAAAAAAGGGTAATCGAGTGTAGATTTCAATACTTAAATGAAGCACCGGAGAATGGTATATGTTCACCAAGCCAAACTACACTATATTTGATTTGGGTTATTAGGAGGTTCAGAAAAAACTTATCATTTTATAATAATTGGTTTTAAATATATATATATATATCACCACAATTTTTTCTTTCAAACTTAAAGGAATTTTTCGAAGAAACTTAAATAAACTTTTGCTTAAAAAACAAAAATATAACAGTCTTAATATTTGTAGTCACAAAAATAATATCCATAACGTTCAATTCATACATTTTGATTACTATTGAAAAAATATAACACATTATTTTACTTTTTAAGCATGGTTTAATTTGAACTATAGTAATTTTGACTTGTTTAGTGTTGATCGTCATCTAATTGAATATCGTTTAATATTATTAGGATATTAATTTTGTTGTTAAAAGTTTTAAGATGTTATTTTTTGTAATTTCTCAAAAAAAAAATTAGATAAATTCTTTTTGAGCATCAAAAAAGCAGATAATTATCAAAAATATTCTTAAGCTTTGAAGTAATATCACGAATATTTTTAAGATTTTAAAAATATCACATATATCCTAAACTTAAAAGAAGGTCAAAAATGAATAGTAATAAAAATATAAGAATTTCAATATGTTTTTCATAAAAATAGTAATTAGTAAAAAATATTTGAATAAATACAAAAGATAAAATTAAATATTAAAGAAAGAGATGGATTTAAAGACTCATCATTTTCAAGAATAAGAAAATATAATCCTAAAAAATCATATGAAACCAATTTTATTATCAAGAAGAAACATTTGATCAACATAGAAAAGAAAGAAAATAAGCAAAGGTTAGAAGAACCTAACTTTACTCACAAAAGAAAACAACAACCTAAAATAAAAGAATGATTACACCGGTAAATTAGAGGCAGTATCTCACTAAAATTCAAACTTTATAAAAATTATAAATATGATCTTTTAGATTTAGATTATATAAGGGACAAGAAAAAAAACCTTAGATGACTAGTTTGGTGGTATAAGTATAATTATACAAAATTCTACAACCACACAATCAAACCCTTCTACTTGTTAAGTCTTAAGAGCTCACAAAATGTCAAGAAATGTAAAAATTTGGTTTACAAATTTAACATAATAACAACGTTTACAAATGCTCCCACAGATTGGGAATACTTAAATACTATAGTAAATAAAATATAAAAAAAATTATTTTTAGAAAATTAACGTAGACATTTCACTAAATCCAATGAAAATGAAATTGAGGAAGTCAAATAGTATTTAAGAAATATGAAGATATGTGACATGCATTATATAGATTCAATTATTTGTGAATATGATATGTATTATCATAAGTTATCACCATTGATGTAAGAAACTTAAAAGGAAATATTTTTCATAAATTACTTGGAACAATACATAAAATCATAACAGAAGGATGGAATAAAAAGTATAGAAACTATATCAAATACCTTAACAGGGAGATTAAGAAGTCTTTAAATTAAATAATCATTAAATGTCAAGAAAGATAAGAATATAAACAAATAAGAAGAAATGATAAAATCTGTTGTAATACAAGATATTTTAGAATATTATAAAAATATAGATTTAACATAAAATCTTATAATCAAAAGTACAAAAAAATATAAAAAATGTAGAATATTTAAAATATATAAATTTAGAAAACAGGAATTTTAAGAATATAAGAGAATGTATAAAAAATAACCTTATAGATCAGGATCTTTCCATGATCTATAATTAAATTATCACAGTAATGAAAAAGGAATACTTAGTTATCAAAAAAGCTATTAGTAAATTTGTAATATATGTAATAAGTTTCATATTCATTGTCAGAACCAATAACAAGAATTTTGGTTATTTTTTAAGAACTAAAAGATTAGTTAGATGACAACAATGGTATAACCACTACCATTTTGATGTTGAGCATCTTTTAAGAAACAATAATAGTTTAGCATATGCTTTTACAAGAGAATTAACACCTTTAACTATTTTTGTTCTTATAGGAATGGAACATCTTGATATCAAGATCAAGATAAAGGAACATCCTTTAAGGATAACTTAAAGTTTTATACCTAAAGAAGTCTCTTTTGGATACAAGAATGAAATGGGAAGAACCTAATAGTTTAAAATGACCATTATAGTCCAAAAACTCTAAAGAAGAATTCACGTCAGAGATTCATTCTAAGGAAGGTAAAACTTCTGAAAAGTCAATATAAAATGAGAAGGAAGAACTTAGCAGTTCAAAAAAGAGTAACATCTTTGAAAAGAAAAAAAAAGGAAAAGTTTAGTTGGGTTAAAGAAATAGAAAACGAAGACTATAAAAAGACTTATGTGGTCTATATTGATCAAAAATCAAGAATTTACAAGAATGAGCCTAAAATAAGCAAAACTATTATCAGATTTAGTGAAATAACTCACATAGCTTTCATTAATAGAATAGAAGCTAGAGGGAGTTATGCCAACTATATAGTACCAAAACTAATAACTTTAGAAGATAGAGTTTAAAATTACTCTACTACATTACAATAACAACCATCATCACTTAGCAGGTTGAAGACCTTATAAAAGATAGTACCATCACCAGTACTATTTAGAAAAATTCCTCTCGCAAAGATAGTAAAAATAATACAACCACCAATACTATTCAGAGAAACATCCCCCAAGAATACATTGATCATTGAAAATGAAAGAGACCAATACAAGAATTTAATTAAACCATAACAATTTAGTTTATATACTTAGATAAAAAATCTACCCAAGAGCATATCGAAGATATAAAATTTTACACCACAGAAAAAGAATTCCTTATAGGAAATAATTTAATATTCTTGAAGGAATTGATCCAAATTTTGTTTATAAAGTTTTCCATGCAAGTTTAATTGAGAACCTATATCCAGGAATTAATTTAAATGAATTAAATTATTTTCCTGAAAATTCCAGAAAAGCTATCAAAAACTTTAAGAAAAAGATCAGAAAGGTGACAAGCCTATCTATCTCAGATTTTTTTTAGTTCATTTATGGACAAGAATGAAGAAGATTTTGTTAGTCCCTACCATTTTATTAAATTAGGGATTTCTAATACTAATAGAGAATTATCAAAACTAAGGTCGTCTCTAGAAAATGAATTCAATACAAATAAACTTTGTGTACTAAGATGAGAGATGTTAGGTCAAATTTATCATGAACTTATAAAAATGATAATTTTTTTTAAATCAAAGTAAATTATTTGACTAGTAAAGTCATAATCACTTCTTACAACAATATATCCCTCACTAAAGAAGTTGGTGAGTAAATTAGTAAGTTTGAGAATTTTTTTAACAATGATAACTTAAAAATTTATTAAGAAACAAGGAAAATGTGTTTTGTTTTTATACCAAGAAAATCACTACGGATTACAAATGCTTTTACTGCATTAGAGATCGAGAAGATGAAGATACATCAACATCTATGTCATCAAAAGGACTATCAATAGAAAATAACAAAGAGGAATAAAGATGTAGAACCTATATCTTCAGTTGACATGTCATGCCAAGGAAATGAAAACCTTAAATTAAAAAGTTAAAAACAAAAAGTTAAGTGAATTATTAAAATATAGGTAAAATAATGAGTTTTTACTATTGTAAATAGAGATTTTTACCCTATAAAAAGGACAATTATTTTCATTAGTTGGACACAACTTCAACAAGAGAAAACTCTCTAATTTAAAAATTATTCATCTAGTAACTATGTATTTAGAAACTATGAGTGGCTAAGAATCTCATCATGGTTCTTGATTAGCTTTTAAAATTGTAATAATTATTAATATTATGAATAAAATGAACTGCGATCACTCTTTCCATATTCTCTAGTAGGTCTAATTTGGATACCATACCATGTACAAATATAAGAGTTCTGTAATTACTAGAAGAGTATTAAAGTTTGAATAAGTTGAGACATATTAAGCATAATAAAAGAAAATGAACAACTAAATGAAAGATCATAATGAACTCATTAAATTTAGGTATGATAATTATAATTATAAGTGAGTTAAAGATCTTAAATGATTAAATATTTGTTTATAATATTTATAAAACTAATAAATAAGAAAATAAATATAGCCACAAGTATGCATGAAAATAAGTATAAGGTAAATATAATGTTAAAAAAATATTTTAATAAAAAATTTAAATGTTTTTCTTTAAATAATATGTAGTAATTAACAACTAGGTAAAATAACTAGTCATAATTTGATATCAGAGTCATATAAAAAAAATTACATTATTGAATGAAAGTTAATATAGTTAATCATTTAAATGTATTAATAGTATTAACTATAAATTTTAAGGGTATTATAACTTTTTTTATAAACCTCAATAACATAAATGAAAATATACTGAATCTCAGGAATATTAATGATAAATTTTCGAAAATAGGCTTACGCAATCACCCTCTTCCTGCTTCTTCTTTTAAAAAAAAAATTGTTTTATATTTATAAAATTAGCTAGTGATTAGTACTGTTAATTGGCGTTTGAACTATTTTGTAGGGAATTATTATTATTATTATTTTATTAAGTGGGGAAGGTTATGTCCTGAAGATTAATATTACAAAATCTACCCTGCGCAACTGGTTTGACAACTACAATTAATTAATGTTTCAAGAGAGTTTGTCATTGGGAGAATTCTCAAAACAACAAATCAATTAACATACTCCACTTTGTCCTATTTAAAATTATATAAGTCCAGTCAATTGTATTGCAACATAATCGCATATGTTTTAAGTGCATTGAAGAAATGAAATATGAGCTGAAGCCCATCAAAAATAAATAGGTAATCCTTTTTCATACAAAATTTTTAGATAAATTTTTTTAAACAAATCAACTAGAGCTAATCAATTTTTCATTGATTTTAAGATTTATAAATTAATTTTAAATTATAATTATATTTATACCACTAGTTTAAATTATTTTAGTGTTAAAAGATAATTTATCCATGTTAACAAGCAAACAAGTTTTCCTTCTTTAGAACCTCTAAAACAAACATGAAATATTCTAACATGCTCTTCTAAACACTTACTATAGATCAAAATATCATCAAAGTAGAGAACAATAAATTTTCCAATGAAAAAGCACAATACATGGCTCATTAATTTAATAAAAATGTCAATGACATTAGTTAAATTAAACGGAATAATTAACTCAAGATTTTTATACGTAAGAATAATTACACGAAGGTTAATTATTCTTCTAATTCAAATAGTTTACTCGGACCTAGATGAGTGGTGGAGATGACAACTTATAGAATCTTTTCTACAAATCTATATCAATTTGGCTAAGTCGGTCTCACAAATGTGAATTATGCAAATTACACATGAAAGCACAAAACAAGATGCTTAATTCAACACATAACTAAAACATTCAGCAGATATGAAAACAACAATCTACAGTAAACCTATTAGTGATGGTATGCATCACAAGCTCATGTTTAGACTAGCAACATGCATGCATGACAATCAACATATAGCATGTGATACATGCATACATATTGAAAAACTAAAAGAATTTCCAATCACTCTAAGACTTCATATATGGGAACATATTTGGTAAATAATGATTGTACTATCACAGTATGCAAACAAATATACATAGTAAACCATAATAAAGAGTCTAACACTTTGTACACATCCAGGTTAAGGATATATTGATTCCTTTGAGACACACTAAATTTATATGTAGATAAGTGACATATTATAATAGCACACAATCTGAACATATATGATTACAATGAAGGAGTTCAAGACCCCATACACAATCAGTTTAAGGAGATGTTGTCTCCTTAAAGACTCAACCCAACCTTGCAAACAATGTAAATAAAAACATTTAACAGATAATACAACTGCATTATAAATAAACATAGATAAGCAATATAATACAGTAGTAGATATAAAATTCAGTAAACAAAAAATAAGTGATAAATAGTAAAAACTTTCTAATCAAAATTTAAACTTTAGTAAATAGAGACATACACCATTTAGACTCTAATTGTACAAACCACACATTCGAGCATGTATAACACTAGATAAAATGAGATAAACCCACATAAAAACCCTATTTATATGGTAACATCCTCAGGTTGCTTAAGGAAACCACTCAACAGTAAATAATTCACTACATAGTAAATTAGTTACAACTTTGAAAGAACTCTATCAATCGGAACCTGTGTCTGACCTACCTATTACTGCTCTTACTTGTTAGTTCCATAATGACCTAGTTCAAAACACAAACCCAACTTACCTTCAAATCCAATATCAACTGATGTGGTGTGATTAGAAACTACAAACTAGTAATGTGAACCATAAAGACCACCTTCAATCACTAATAACCAATCACCATCATGGGACTAATAGTCCACCATAAGCCATCAAAGGACACACAATACAAGATATGCTCAAGGGACACACAGAGGCAACTACCCATTGACACACAGCTTACACAGTTACAAATAACTAATACCAAAACACACATAAGGTACTAGTGATCCAAAAACTAAAAAATGAGATATCAATTTGACAAAGCTTTGCTGCATATATTTTTTAATTGAGAAATAAGAGAAAATGAGAGTATTTATAGAAACCAACCAAACCACAACCAAACTCACCCCTACCTCACCATGGGCCTCAATAATCACCTCGCCAATGGTAGTGGAGAGGTGTGTGGCGAGATACTAAAAAATCACATTTTTTGTTTCCAAAATTGTCAAAGTAATTTTCATAAATATCCATACTCAAAACGAACCAAAAACTCAAGAAACAATGTTGTAAAAACCACAACACTCCATCTAGCATACATACTATGAAAACCAACCTCGTGGTATGTGTAAACATGTTCATATACAAAGTGTACCTAAATATATATGCATTATTGATCCGCAGAAACCAACCTTACATAGAGGAAAACAAATACACTAAGTAAAATAAACATGTACCATGTTTTGTAACTATTCATATAGCCCATTATTTGTTTTAAAGGTAGTTTTCCATTAATTTCCTTCTCTCACCCTAATTTGGTGATATCCACTTTTAAGTTTAATTTTAGTGAAAATTCAAGAATCATGCAATTCATCAAGTATGTCATCTAACCTAGGAATGACATGTCTATGCTTTACCATATTGTTGTTGATGGCTCAACAATCAATACACATTCTACTAGAGCCATCCTTCTTAGGTACAAGTAACACTAGCACGACATATAGACTCAAGGTTTCCCTAACATGCCCCTTAGCCAATTATTTTTGAACTTTCCTTTGAAGTTCCTTTGTGTCCTCTAGATTACTTCTATAGGCTGGTCTATTTGGGATTGAAGCACTAGGTATGAAATCAATTTGATGTTCTATTCCCTTAATTGGTGATAGTTCTTTGGGTGTCTCTTAAAAAAATGATCATCAAAGTCATGCAAAATATATAAAACAGTACTTGGAAAAGAAGAGTTTAGCATGTTAGTGTTAATATGCTTTCCAAGCTAATGAAGTATTCCCATAGGAATTTAGCTGACGTACCCATTCCTTTCTTGAGGATTTTCTTGAATGCTTGAGATAAATTTAGACTTCTCAGTCAAGTGGTATCATGTTGAGGCTCTTCCCTGAGCTTTTCCTGGTATGACAATCAAAGATGAAACAATAACCCATGAAATTTCAAAGGCATCCATTGGTAGTGCACTACTCAATTTTATTCGCAATTAGGAGAAGAAACACGAGACTTGATTTCATACATTTTTAAAGAAAATTTGGCAAGCTATGTCACAGTTTCGAGCAGAACTAGTTGCTGAACTAAAAGAAACACCACCCACCATTTTGACCACCACCATCATAGCTCCTTCCCGGTACAACATAGAGCCTACCCAATACCTAAATAAGTGCACTACTATCGTGACTCCCTTAAGAAACAACCTAGAAACTATATGTTTGTACCGTGCCTAGCTCAACGGAGGGCACAAGGCATCTCAGGATATCTATGTAGGGCCCAAGGGTAGGGTGTTGATGCTCAAACTAGTTTACCAGCTTGCTTCCCAAGGTCTACTTAAGGGCTAGGTCCTGGGTTCAAGATCTAGCTCAGCAGAGGGCATAAGGCATCTCGGGATATCCATGTGGGGCCCAGGGGTAGGGCATTGATGCTCAAGCTAGTTTACAAACTTGCTTCCCAAGGTCTACATAAGGGCTAGCTCCTAGGTTTAAGAGCTGGGGAGAGTGAAAAAAACACGTGTCAAGAAGGGGCCGCCTTGTCTAGTATATAAACTAGCTTTAGCATCAACGCCCCCTGGTCCCTACATGGATATCCTGAGATGCCTTGTGCCATCCGGTGAGCTAGGCGCGGTACAAACACTATCAAATTCCAAAACCAACAACCATTTTCACTTTGTAGAGGCTCTTGGTTCATCTCTAACCTTCGAACCTCCTTCACGTTTTCAAACATTCCCTACCCAATTTTCTTACCCAGCTACTACTAACTTCTCGAATCAATTTTACCCATATTTTTTGTGCCATACACTTACCCAGGTTATAACTACCCATGTTGATTCCCTATATAACTAACCAAATTATAATAATCCACCCAAAAATCGACAGAACTCACATCACCCATACCCATATACTCAATCTTACCACCATCATTTTCATTCTAATTATCACCCGTTAGAACCTGACCCCATAATAAAATACCTACTTGAAATAGAACCAGGAACTATGACAGTTCAGACTTCAGAATTAGAAATGACATATCCTAGTATGGTGGCTAGATTAATATAGCATAATTTCTGCATTGGGTGAAAGCTGTGGATAATTTCTTTTCATATATGGAAGTTTCTGAGGAGAAGCAAGTTTGAAGGATGGCCTACAAACTTGAAGGAGGCGATAGTGCTTGATGGGATAAAGTGTAATCCCCAAGAAGGAAGCATGGTGAACTTAGTATCAATTCTTGGGATTGGATGAGGAAATTGATGTTTGAGCAATTTTTGCCTTCAGATTACTAGTAAACGCTTTTTATGCAATACCACAATTGCCAACAAGGTTCCAAAATAGTGGCAGAATATAGAGATGAGTTCCAAAAGTTAAGGACACAGAATGATTTAGATGAGAGTGAGTCTCAAGAGATTTTGAGATTTATTAGTGGATTAAGGGAACCAATAAGGGGACAGTTTGATTTGAGGCATGTATTGAGTTCAAATATCAATATTCCAATTAAAGATGTAGTAATCTATTTTACTAATATACTTTTTTAACATATATATAAGTTATTTTTTTTTTCGAATTCATGATATTACATTCTTATTTTGAATATAAATACATGTAGTTTTTTAGTTAGAGCAAATCTGACTATGTTATGCAATTTTTTTGATAATTTACTAAAAGAATGGCAGAACACATGCTTCAAATTATAACATCACAAGAAAAATATGATGATATTGAATAGCATAGGACAACACTATGATAATTTTTTTAATGCTTTAATTTTTCTATTCATATGTCTCTAAAATTTAGGCTTGTTTGATGAATGTTTTATGGATGTTTAAGAGAGTGAATTGTTGTATGAACCTATTTTTCTACTCAAACTCTATCTCATCTCATTGGAAAGTTTCCTGGTTATTATGAATGAGACATTGTTGATAATTCTAAGCAACAAACCAAACTAGGTGTCTCTCCCTAAAATAAAGTGAGAATATCACAAAATCCATAACAAAAGAGGCATCATTACTTTATTTATAATTTAAGTTAAATATATATATGTATTGTATATAAATTATTATTTTTTATTAAATTTAATTTTCAAAATAATTAATTAATATTTAATTTTTCAATTATTTATAGTATTTAAAAACTCTTCTAAAAATATTTTTGTTTTTCTAGTATTATGTGATCAAAAACAGATAATGAAGATATCAAAAATAAGAAAAATTTAAAGTCGATTCAATGTGTGAATTAACTTTAAATTTTATGTTCCCTTGTTTTAAGTTGGTTCACTTAATTGACTGAAAACCTCATTTAAGTCGATTAATAACCGAATTAAATAATACTTATCATAATAGTTTAATATATTTTATAAATTTAATATTATGGCTTGATTTAAATTTATTAGTAGTTTCATTTTTGTGTGAGGTTGATATGAATATTAAATATAGAGAAGATGTATCAATTGGAACTTGGATAGATGACAAGCCAATTCAACAAAGTCAAACAGCTTAATACGAGATTATTGATGGGTCCACGACGAATCGTGTGAAGTTAATTATAGTAAGGAGGGCTACCATTTTTACTAACGCCATAGAATTATTCGCTTAATTGTAGGGCCAAGTAAATTTTTTTTTTTTAGACAATTCAAAATCAAGTCCATCAAGAAATATGGCAGGACGTGAATTACACATATTTTGTAAACAAATAGCGTGGAATGGCATTTAAAACATAATTTATTTTGATTTTAAATTGTATTATTTTACATATTTTACTTCATATTTTAAGATATCTCTCGATTATGGTAGAATCAAGAACCGATTAAGTGCTTCCTATTTGTCAAATTTTTTTCCTTTAGATTATTTTTTATTTGACTTGCACATAATCTTAAAAAGGGCGATCTTATTTCATTGTCCTTTAAATGCATCTGACACAATATATATATATATTTTTAATTAAAGAAAACATACTTAACACAAACATGAGAAGCGGGAAAATGATGGAAAATTGGGAAGGAATCAAATTTTTGGCTCAATAAAAACCCTTTTTGTTAAATTCACACAAATAATTTATTATTTAAATTAATCTGTTAAAAAATTTGTGTGAAAATTAACTAAGTGTTTTTTTTAAAGATGGATGAAAGTATAAATATTTTTGTTATATCAAAAAATAATTTAACTCATGTGATATTTTTATATAATGATTTATTTATTTTGTTTTAAAAAAGTTACAATAAAAAGATAAATGATCAATATTTTTATTTATTTATCATAATTTTTCAATTGTTATTGAGATATTAATTTTATTAATTGTATTTAACAATAGACAATGATGATTATAAAATTGATAAAAAAATAAAAAATTATAAAAATAATACTTCTAAAATTTATAACAATAAAAATAATATATCAATAATAATGAAATAGATTTAATTAGACGATATTTAAAATTGAACATATCTAAATGATTATAATTTAATTTAAATTACGTTTAAAATGAATAGATGTGTCAAAATTCTTTTAACAGTGAAAATATATAATATGAATATAATAAGTGTTATTTTGTAGCTATAAATTTTAAATGTGTTTTATTTCTCAAAAATAAAATAAAATAAAATAATTTAAAATTTGATAATTTTTTTTTGTACTATTGTTTTTTTAATAAAAAAATGATTAAATTAGTTAAAAAATAATAAAATAATTAAGCTACTTTAAGGTATATAACTAAAAAAATTGCATTTGTCTTCTCATAAAATAGACGAAAGTACATTTTCTTATTTTGTTTTTTATAAATGTTTATAATATAATAGTATAATAAATCGTTAAAAATATCCGCATAAGAAATAAAATGAATAAAATAGTAGAACCATAGAATCACAGCAGGGAAAAATAAATGGTAGAAGAAGAAGAGAAGCCAATTTTTCCTTAAACTTATGCTGCCGCCTCAAGGCATAATTCATAAACAATAAAAGGCACAGAGGATTGTGATACTCAAAACGTTAGGTCTGTTTGTCACCAAATCGAAGAGGTGAAGATTGAAGAGAAATAGCAAATATGGATAGAGAATGGGGTTCGAAGCCTGGAAGTGGCGGAGCTGCCTCTGCTCAAAATGAAGCTATCGACCGACGTGAGCGTCTCAGACGACTCGCTCTTGAGACCATTGATCTTGCCAAAGATCCCTACTTTATGCGCAACCATCTCGGAAGGTACTCTTGTTTTCCAACTTTCTCTTCCTGCCGCTTTTTCTCTGTATTTGTTTTTGGTTTCTCGTTTCAAATTTGGATTTTTTGAGGGCAGAGTTTCTGATTCGTTTAGTTTATGTTTTGTTTTGTGTAGCTATGAGTGTAAGCTTTGTTTGACTCTTCATAATAATGAGGGTAATTACTTGGCTCATACACAAGGAAAATGGCATCAGACCAATTTGGCTAAGAGAGCTGCCCGTGAGGCTAAGGATGCTCCTGCTCAACCTCAGCCCCACAAGCGTAAAGTGTCCCTTCGCAAGTCAGGCATGTTGTTAGTCCATTTTTCTTTTTTGTTTATGGGTTATGTTCAATTTACTCGTTGTAAGTGTTTTGTTAATGTGCTTTTTGAGAAGTAGTTTTGTACTCCTTTTGGGTTTGGGATGTGATTGTTGGATACTACTTCATATGCATTTTATTCAACAGGTAGTGATCAAAATTGCAAATGTTTTATTTATGGTCTTGGCGTTTTTCACTTGAGAATGAGCCATCTGAAGAAAAATCTTTTAATCTAATATCTATAAAACAAGCATGTATCTGTTTTCCGTGGATGCAGTTAAAATTGGTAGACCTGGATACCGGGTAACGAAACAATTTGATCCAGAGACAAAGCAGAGGTCTCTTCTCTTTCAGGTGCATATTCTTATTATTCTTGTTACACATTCTATATATCTCAAATTTGAGATAAATATCAAATGATGTGACGTAATGTTATTCACATAAGTATATTCAATGAGACACTGCTATATCAGTTGTAATTATGATATATTTGTGATATATATTAGTGCTCTTATTGAGAGCTTAGACACTATGTTTGATTTTTTAAGCAGATTGAATACCCTGAGATTGAAGACATGACAAAGCCAAGACACAGATTCATGTCATCTTATGAGCAGGTAAGTTGTTCTTTTTATTTGCAGCAAGCACATTTGATTTCAGTTGTTATTTGGTATCACAGTTGTATGCTAACCTTTCATTTAATGTTTCTCATTTGATTGATGTAGAGGGTCCAAATATTTGACAAAAAATTCCAGTATCTTCTATGTGCAGCTGAACCTTATGAGATCATCTCATTTAAGGTGAATCTTTTATACCATCAATTCCTCCTCCGATTTTCATTTTCTTTTTGTTATGTTTCAGACAATTTACCTTCTCTTTATGTCTACTTTTTGAACCAGGTCCCAAGCACAGAGATTGATAAATCAACTCCCAAGTTCTTTTCACATTGGGATCCCGACTCCAAAATGTTCACGGTTGGTCTTTGTTTTTTTTTTTTGGTGCTTTGCATTTTCTGTATTTCTTTATTCAAGATTTTTAGGACACATGTCATTAAAAAAAAATCTTTAGGATCCAGGTTAAGTACGACCAGTTGGAAAATAAGGCCGTTTCAACTGGTGTCTGTAGGTTGATTCTATATGTTGATTGAAAGGCCTGGTTTTAGTGACTTTTTTATACCTATTTAATTGAATTCAGTGACCTACTATCTAATCTTAAATTGGAGGGAGTCTACTTTTCTAGATGTAGTCATTTGTGCTATGGATGATGAACAACTGGTGCTAATTGTTTACCATGTTCTTTGTCTTTCATCACTATGCAGCTGCAGCTATACTTCAAAACAAAACCACCGGAGGCCAACAAGCCTCAATCTGCTCCTGTGGCCAATGACATGGATGCTCCTGGTGTGCCACCTAGGCCTTTACCTCCACTTCCTCAAGCTCCACCTCCACCACCCCCACCCCCACAGGGTCTAGGAAATCCTACTAGACCTCCTCCCCCTCTTGTACCTGGATCTTTGCCACTACCAGAACATATGGCTAATGGCCCTAGGCCTATGCCTCCTGGTGGGACTCCTCTTGTCCCACCACCTCCAATTGGCAATAACACGATGGCAAATTTCAATTCGGGTAGTCAGATGGGTAGACTTCCACCCCCTCCACAAGGTTTTCATGGCCAAAACAGTCATATTCGTCCTCCTCCCCCTCCTCCCAGCATGGGATAATGATCTGCTAGCTCTGGTATCTTGGTATACTCCAGAATCTTGTATCTTCATTTTGTCCCTGATATAAAGCTTCTTTTTAAGTTTCTTAGAAAGTTATACAATGGTGTGTGGACTTCTTGTCACAGAAACCATTTATTTACAATTTTTAGACTGATTCAAAGTTTTGCACGATATCTCATTTGCTGACCCGTCGTATGTCTGACACTAGTCATAACAACATTTTTCTTTTTTTTCTTTTGCTACTAGTGGTAAATTATAATACTCTAGTTTGTTCTTACCAAATCATTACTAATAGTCAGTGATGTTTAGTAAATATATTTTATACGTGTACTGTAATGTGACTATCCAAATATGAGATAGATTGTTGATTGCACATGGAACGTTTTTAGTAAATTTTGTGTGTTAAGTTATATACTTGTCTTAAAATTTTATGAAGTTTGTAAAGTAAGACACTAAATTTTTTGATGGAGTTATGATGTCTCATTTTTTTAAACCTAATGAACTATTGTACTACAAGTAATACATTAAAAGTTTTAGGTCTTAAAAATTTGGATAGCAGTAGTCTATTAGGTTTAAAAAATATGACACCAGGACTTAATAGATTTTTAGTGTATTTAAGTATTTAATTTACTTATTAAATTTTGAGGGTATTTTTTGCAATCTTAATCACATAATATGTGCATCGAAAAAAAAAAATACTAGAATTCTATCTTTAATTATATATGTTTGACTCACAAAGTAACCAAAAAAAAAAAAGAGATAATAATAATAATAATAATTATAATTGACTTTAATTTTTAAATTATTGGTTGCTCTCGCTCGAGTGGTTCTCTAGAAGTTCTTCCTTTTAAGTTTTTCAATACCTTCATCAAAAAACCACCTCATTAAACTTCTTGCTCCTTGTTTTAGTCACTCTTTATTGCTGAGTGAGGTAATGTATGTGTTGTCGAGCTGCTAGTAATATGATAAAGGTAGTTGTATGTGTAATCCCTAGCGTACACGTGTATGGTGGATATGTTGCTAACTGTACCGGTTTACACTGTAAAAGGTAAGTGGCAGGTATGTTTTTTCTATTGTAATTGTTTTCATAAGTTTCAATATCAGTATCGATTAGTTTCCTTTCCTTCTCTCTCGTATTCTCTTGAATGGTATTAGAGCCAAGAGTAAATAAACTCAACAACGACAAACAACAATCTTGTCAATTAAACTGTTTGAGTCAGAGTTTTCTGATCCCAGAATATCCACGTGCGGGCCCTGGGTGAGTGGGATTGCTTGCAGTGCACCAGATTACACGTGTTTCTTTTATTCTTATCCAATTTTGACCCTTAATTACACAGATTCAATAAAGCTGGTACCCATCAAGACATGAACTCTGATTCAAACATCAAAAGGCGCCCTTATTGTTAAAGAGAGGTCTACTTAGGGGTGAGCAAAATATCCGATCAATCCGAAAAATCCGATAAAATTAAGTGGTTTCTATCCGAAGTCGGATCAGATTCAGATTGGATTTTATCAATCCGCTCGGATTCAGATTTGGATTCGGATTAGAAATATTCAAATTCGTATAATCCGATCCGATTCAATATATTTAATATATATATATATATCTAACCTAACCTAAAGAGCTGTCGTATATCTAAAATTCTAAATCTTAACCAAAAACCTAATATATTTTTCTGCTGCCTCCATCTCTCCCTGCCTACCTGCCTCCATTGTTAAGTGCTTCTCTGCTTCTCTGCTTTGCAGCTGCTTCTGTTTCTCTATTTTTCTGCTTCGCAGCTGCTTCTGCTTCTCTACTTCGCAGCTGCTTGTGCTTCTCTACTTTGCAGCTGCTTGTGCTTCTATGCTAAACGTGCTTCTCTGTTTTGCAGTTGCTTCTGCTTCTCTGTTTTGCAGCTGCTTCTACTTCTCTACTTCGCAGCTGCTTCTACTTCTCTGTTTTGCTGGTGATTCTGCTTATTAGATCGCTCGCCGCCGCCGCTGCTGCTCGCCGCTGTTGCTGATGCTGCTGCTCGCTGTTTGTTGTTCTTCATCATCCTTAACAAGAAGGTTATATTTTTTGATGACATTATAAGAAAACTTTGAACGGTCATAACTTTGTGTTGTGAGGTCTGTTTTGGACGAATTTTTTTATGATTTCATATAACTTTTCGATATCTAGGCACACCAAACTGTTAAAGGCAGTTTTTCTAAAGTTTTTCCCCAAAACGCTGGTTTTCCCCAAAATGCTGTTTTTCCCCAAAACGTTGTTTTTCCCCAAAACGCTGTTTTTCATGCTTTAATTGAGTTATAACAATTTTTAAACTACTTTTAAAATATTGAGATCTATTGTGGCTTGGTGGAAAAAATTTTAGCATTGTAGTACATCATGGTTATTTACATAATTATAAAAATCAATATCATAAAACATTGTTTTATAAATGGTGCATGTTAATTGAACATTTCATTCGTATTATTAAAGTTTTAGTTATATTATATATAAATGTTCAATACATATTTTAAATCACATGAAATTAAACATGTCCAACATCACCCCACGTGTATGTGCACATTTTTACAATTATTTATTGCAAATGTCTAATATTTTTTCTACAACTATACATATGGTTTTAGATAAAGATAATGATACACTTTATGTGATTGAAGAAGTAAATAAAGATGAAAGTGCAACACGACCAACTCAAGAAGAAGATTCTGTAAGTACTCCAATTCTTGACCTATGCATTGCTTCTAAAGAAGAATGTAAAAAAGTTTCCTCTAGATCTAGTAGTGAAGCATAGGCTCATTTTACTATAGAAGGGGTAGGGCAACATCGCAAAGCTATATGCATATATTGTAAGAAACAATAAAAGTATGTGTCAAGCAAATCTGACATGTCAAATTTGCTTGCACACATTTCCATTGGATGTGATAAGTTTCTCGGTAGAGTTCTTAAGAAACAAAAAACTTTAGCTTTCCATAAGGAAGGAAGTCTTATACCTCATAGTTTTAATGCTGAAAGATGTAGAGAAAAATTGGTAAGAATGATAATAAAAGATGAATTTCCATTTATTATCGTAGAAGGTGAATGATTTAAGGAGTTTATTGAAGAGTTACAACCTTTGTTTAAAATCCCTTCTCGATGGACTATTGCAAGAGATTGCTTGAATTTGTATGTTATTGAAAGAGCAAAATTAAAAGAGTTGTTGAATAGAACTAGTAAAAGAATATGTCTTACCACTGATACATGGACATCTTGTCAGAATTTATGTTATATGTGTTTAACTGCTCATTTTGTTGATAATGGTTGGAATTTACAAAAGAGAATCTTGAACTTTTGTCAAGTTCCAAATCATAAAGGTGATACACTTGGTAGAGCGATTGAAGCATGTTTGTTAGATTGGGGCATTGATAGGATATTATGTATTACAGTTGATAATGCAAGTTCTAATGATACTGCACTTACTTATTTGAAAAAATGCGTTAATGGTTGGGGTAATGCAATTTTAGAATCAAAACATTTGCACATGCGATGTGGTGCACATATTCTGAATTTAATTGTTGAGCAGGGTTTGAAAGAGTATAACATATCAATAAATAGGATTCGTGTTGTTGTAAGATACGTGAGAGGATCACCAATTAGACTATAAAAATTTAAGAGTGCTGCTGAAATGGAAAAATTCTCTACTCAAAAACTCGTTTGTTTAGATGTTACGACAAGGTGGAATTCAACTTATTTGATGTTGGATTCTACAACTTATTTTCAAAAAGCATTTGAAAGGTTAGAGATCACTGATTTGAGATACTATCAAGAGTTTTGTCGAGGTGAAATTAAACAAGCTCCGACCATAATGGATTGGGATAATGCTAGAAAGTTTGTCCAATTTTTGAAAGTTTTTTATGAAGCTACATTAATGTTTTCTGGATCTTTATATATGACTTCTAATTTCTTTTTGGATCGTATTTGTTTTATTCATGATCAACTTGATATGTGGAGTAAATGCGAGGATTATATTATGATAAAGATGGCTAGTGATATGAAGGTAAAGTTTGAAAAATATTGGAGAGGAATATCTAAAATGAATATGATGTTATTTGTGTCTGTTTTACTTGATCCTAGGCATAAAGAGTGTTCTTTACATCTAAGTTTTCTAGAATTGTGTAATGGTGATGAGATTGAGGCTTCAATGAGTTCTAAAAGGGTAAAAAAAACTTTGGAAGATATGTACGGGGAGTATCATAAAGCGTATTTTCCCTCAAACATAGAAGAATCTTCTCAACCTTTAGAAATGGGTACAGAAGGTTTTGGTTTAGAAGCAGATGCATTCCAACTTTATGCTTCTCGTAAGAGAAAGCATTTAAAAGAAGTTCATACTATGGAAAACAAATCTAAAGTGGAAAAATACTTACAAGAAGCATTGGTTGATATGGATGATGAGAAATTTGATCTTTTAAGTTGGTGGAATGTTCATTCCTCAAGATTTAAGATTTTGTCTTTGATAGCTCGAGATGTATTGGCCATACCGGTATCTACCGTAGCATCTGAATCTACATTCTCTACTGGTGATCGTACAATTAGTCCATACATGAGTTCCTTATCTTCTAAAACTGTACAATCTTTGATTTGCACTCAAAATTGGATTCGTTCATCTCCAATCATTAATATCCAAGAGTCACTTGATGAAATTGAAGTTCTAGAATCAGGTATATTTTATAAAACTTTCAAATATATATTTCAAATATATATAGATTTATTTGTTATCAAATATATATTATTATGTTTATTAGCTCATTATTTATGTATATTTTTAACTTTTTAATTTTTCATTGTGTAGATATTCTTGATGGTATTGGTGACTTAAACCTTGAATGATTATCAAAAAGAGTTGTTGTTATTCATGTTCGTAGAGTGAAATTAATTTATGTAATTGCTATTTAATTTTTTAGAGTTAAATTATTACTATGTATATTTGGAGTTAAATTATGTAATTAATGTTTAATTTTTTCTTTTTGATTATTTTTGTTGAATTATTTTTAATCATGTTGTCACTTACTTTTTTAATTTGTATGAAAAATATTTTTATTTTAGATTTTTTTTATTATATGTAATTTTTCATTTTATATGTTGAAATTAAATCAGATTTAGATTTGTTCGGATTGACATTTATAGCGGTTCCAATCGGATTGATATTTCATAATTTTTTTATTTATGTAATTTTTTTAATAGATTTAAATTTAAATTTTAGATTTAATAATTTTCGAATTGGATCGGATTCGGATTGACTTAAAATTAGCAAATTTAGATTTGTTCGGATTGGCATGTACAATGGATTGGTTTCAGATTGAATAATTTTTGGTTTAAATAATTTTCGGATCGGATTCGGATTGACTTAAAATTGGTGGTTTCGGATTTGTTCGGATTGGTATGTGCAGCGGATCGGATTCGGATTGAATAATTCATAATTTGCTTCGGATCAGATCAGATTCGGATTGACCTAAAATTTGCGGTTTCGAACCGATACTCACCCCTAGGTCTACTTGTGGGCCCCTGGGAGTGGGATTGTTGGCACCGCATCAGGTTACACACATTGTCTCTCGCCTCCCCAACTTCGAACATGTGACCTACCCTTAAGTACATAGATTCTATGAAGTTAGTACCCATCAGGACATGTCCTGAATCAAAATCAAATCGTAGAACTTAAATTTAACTCGAATTGTAGAACCCAAATCGAATTAAATCTGAGCCAAATTTGGACTAGCTCAAATAACCTGAAAAAATTGAGCTGAGTTCGAACCAACCTGTTAGCCCAAAATAAAATAAAAAATAAATAAACTATAAAACGTTATAACTTATATACTAGGTTAAAAATTTAAAATTAGATAACTTTCTTCTAATACTACTATATTGCAATTATTATAAGGAACATATTTTCTTTCAAAATAAAACAAAGTCATTATCTCAAAACTCGTATAGGTTCTAAAGAAATCATAACTTGTTCATTCTTTCATGTTTGTATTAGTAAACTCAACCACAAATAAAAGTCTAGAAACAAAAGAAATAATGTAAAAGCAATAGATATGTAGATTATGGTTTGAAAGGGGTATATTAGTAATTATTATATATTCATAACTTATGAGGTGGTATTGTTAAATATGTATTCTCTAAGAGAGAGAGAGCTCATTGTTATACACCTAGAATTAAAGTGATCTATTATACATGGTAAATTTATATAGTGTGTTCTAGCTTTTGGTTTTCAAGTTGCAAACATGGCTCAATTTCAATCAAAGAAGCAATATTGAGTTGGATGGAGATGAAATAACTAATGTAATGGAACACAAAGCAGAGAGAGATGAAACAAGCATTGGCGTTCTTAAAAATTTAAAGAAGTAAAAGGAGATGTAAAAAAGATCATGTATATGGGCACAATTTGAGACTCTCCCTTCAGCTTATGATAATATTTCACAAGAAAAGTTAAAGTATTGTGGTCAAATCTATCAAAATAGATCTAAGAATGAAAATGTACTTTCACACACCATTATAGTAAATGTGCTATAAGGGACACACATGTTGTGGGCTTATTAATTAGTTATTATAACATAACAAATATGTGTGAAGATTTGTATTATCTCCATAAACTTTGTTGTATATGTGAGTTATTCATTCAGTGTTATTTTATTATTTGTTCAAAAGATTAATTGTTGTGACGTTATTTTCCTCATTTTTAGTGTTACATATAATGTTGATTGAGCTAAGGAGTTTTAATCACTAAACATATTTTTTATTTATAAAAAAATGTTCAATTAACTAAACAAATAGGTAGTTAACAATTTGAACTAATTTGCACCATTTTGGGACAATTCACTTATATTTGGTTTAAGTTTGGGCTCACTTTTACTACTTAAATTAAATTTGAATTGAGTTAGGGTTAGACTAATTTGGATTGGATTAGTTCGAACTAGCTCAAATTGGCCCAACTCTCATGAATTGCTACTCCTAACAAATTGCCTAGAAAAAAAATTCAGCTTGCAAATAAAAGAGTTAGAGGGAAGAATATTAATTATATGTCAATTTTGGTTCAATGGTGCTATTGACATGATTCAAAGACTTAATACACCTATTTAAGGAAAGGCTGACTCTTGGTTTTGGATCATTAAAGGAAATTCAGTGTCTAATCAATTTATTATACAATTATTCAATCAAGACTACATATGGATCCTACTCATCTATGGAAAAAAACTGTGGTCTTCTAAACTCCATTAAGGACTCAAGATTCTACTTTCTAACTTTTTGTTAACAAAAAGTAACATTAATCTCATAATTTAAATTAATTCAAACTACTACACTTAATGTGGTAATAGACTTGAGAACGTGGACCATTTATTCAATTCTTATGGACTCATTCAGGAAATCTTGAGATGATGTGATGCAATTATGGAAAGCAAGATTAATATATGTTTTCCTTTTCTTTGTAACTGAATAAACTAATTTTGGTGCCTAGTGCTTGGCGTTAGTGCCTTGTGCACATGACTGCGTGTGTTTGTGTGTGTCGTGCCTTGCGTACATAGATGGTTATTAGGCCTTAGGCTGTGTGTGTGTACCACCTTGCGCACATGGGTGGTCATTAGGCACATAGCTTGCCTAGTAGCATCTTTTGTTCACTATTTTGGATTTCCATTTGTAGAGCTTGCTCTGTGAATCATTAGAGTTCAAACCATTGAGTTGTTCTCTTTCAATCAATATAAATCCATTTCTTGTTTTTGTACTGGTTGTGCTACATCATAATTGGTATCAAAGCCAGAGTTTGTGCTATAATTCAGATAATGGCAGATTTGAACAATGAATTGAAAAGGTGTCGTGGGACCTTCAACAATCATTCCAACATAACACTAATCAAATCTAAGCTCAATTGAGTGAAATTCAAAAAATATGAAACCCCAAGGAAATGAAGTTCTTCGTGATGTTTCATCCATACCATTTGAGCACTTATCACACCTACCACCCATTCTTTAATATATACCTTCATTTTATCGCATTCATCTAGATTTTGACAATGATTTTACAACATCACAAAGACCGAATCCCAAAAAATTAGGGTTTGATGGAGAAACCTCAAAATGGGTAAATAGAAAACTCGTTAATAAGAAAGCTAATTCTACTACCTGACACCATGAAAAGTAGGACTACAAGCTCAACATTGATCTACCTGTCTTCGCTAGTCATTCTCATATAGAAGAATTTCTAGACTGGATGATTGTTCTCGAAAATTTATACCAGAAGAGAAGAAGGTTATGTTAGTGGCTTACAAACTTAAAGGAGGTGTCTCTGCCTAGTGGGAATATGTGAATAATGATAGGAGACTAAGGGGAGAGTCACTAATTAGCTCCTAGGAGAAAATGAAAAAAATTAATGGTGCAACAATTTCTACCAGTTGACTATAAGGAGTTCCTCTTCCAACAATACCGCCAATGCTAGCAAAGGAAAATAAGTGTCAATAAATACACTAAAGAATTCATGAGCCATGGCTTGCGAGCTAACATGTGGGAATGAGAACCCTAAAGAGCTTCTAGGTATGTGTAGGGTCTGAATTCCCCTATTAGGGAGAGACTAGAGCTAAGCCAAATCCTCTGGACTATAAACCAAGACAACAATATGGCTTTAAAGGTGGAAAAAAGTTAGCCAGACTCAAAAAACCCAAAAAAAAATTGTTCCTAAATAGGCAACCAACAACCTAAATAATCCACAAACCCAACCCAACCCTTATGCTAAATCACCACCTCTTAAGTGTTTAAGATGTTTCTAGTAAGGCCACAGATCCAACGAATGCCCTCAAAGGTGTGTAGTTAATTTGGTAAATGAGTTTGAGTATTCTAATGATGAGTTCGATCCACTATCTCTAGAAGACTTGGATGAAGCATAACCCACTAAGGGAGATGAAGGTGACAAGGCTATCAATTGCATAGTGTAGAAGGTGTTACTCTCCCCAAAGAAAGAAACCTCATCCAAAAGGAAAGAAAGAAACCTCATCCAAAAGGCATGCAGTTTTTAAAACCAAATGCACAATTCAACAAATGATATGTGATATCATTGTGGACAGTTGTAGCATTGAAAATATCATCTCCAAAGCCCGAGTAAAATCCTTATGACCGATAACTAGTCCCTACCCTCATTCCTACAAAATAAGGTGGATTAAGAAAGGAAATGAGGTTAAAGTCCAAGAGGTGTGTTGGTTCCATTTTCTATTGGCAAATTCTACAAAGATGTTGTGATGTGGTTGAAATGGATTCTTGTCACATCCTCTTAGGGAGGCCATGGAAATATGATGTGGATGTTATCCACAAATGCAGGCCAAATATCATTATTTTCACTTGGAAGGGCACCAAGATTGCTTTACTACTTGCAAAAGAGAGCCCCTCTAAATCTGGTTAGCATACCTAAAAATAGAATATGCTTTTTAACTATAGCCTCAATACTTTTAACAATGAGCTGGTTGCTAAGAAACATGACCTTGTTTATCATACCATCCTGATACTGTCAAAGAACCGTTAACCGCTTACAGTGATCTCATACCTGCTGACCTTCCTAACATCTTAAATTCATTAAGAGACATCCAATACCAAATAGATTTCATACTAGATATCAATTTTCCAAAATTACCACACTACATAATGAATCCTAAAGATCATGAACTCTTATAAGAAATAGTAGAAAACATTCTGGACAAACACCTAATCCAAGAAAGAAAAAGCTCTTATGTTGTATCTGTGTTGCTTGTACCCAAGAAGGATGAAACAGTGAGGATATGTGTTAATAACAGGGCTATTAACAAAATAACTATTAAGTACAGGTTTCATATTCTTATGATGGAAGATATGCTTGACAAACTACAAGGATCCAATGTATTTTCCAAGCCTGACCTTCATAGTGAGTACCATCAAATTTGAATTAGGAATGAGGATGAATGGAAGATAGCTTTTAAGACTAAAGAAAATTTGTATGAGTGGCTTGTCATGTCATTTGGTTTGTATAATGCTCCCAACACCTTTATGAGATTAATGCACCACATCTTGAAGTCTTTTAATGGTACTTGTGTGGTTATGTATTTCGATGACATACTAGTCTACTACAAAAACCACAAAGTGTATTTAAAGCATCTGCAAGCTATCTTAGAGACGCGAAGAGAACACAAGATTTTCCTCAACCTCAAGAAATGCAAGTTTATGACTACCACGCTTCTTTTCCTAGGCTACATTATCATCCTTGAAGGCATCTCATTAGATACAAAAAAAATTGATGCCATTATATCTTGGCCTACCCCTAAGTCAATACAAGAAATTTAGGACTTTCCATGGCTTAACAACGTTTTAAAAGAGATTTGTGAAGGATTTCAACTTTATTGTAGCTCCTATAATGAATTGTCTCAAAAAAGGGTAATTCACTTGGGGTAAGGAACAAGAGAGTAGTTTTTAACTCATTAAAGAAAAGCTACACACAACACCAATTCTTTCTTTCCTTGATTTTGACAAGGTATTCAGTTGAAACATATGCATGGTGTTGTGTTGTCTTAGGCTGGAAAACCTATTGAATTATTTGATGAAAAATTGAGTGAATCATGATAGAAATGGTCTACTTATGATCAAGAGTTTTATGTTGTGATCCGAGCTTTCAAACACTGGGAGTATTATCTCATTTTGAAAGAATTCATCCTCCATAATGATTACTTAACACTCATGTGGGTTAACTTCCATAATGACATCTCTAGAGCCATACTCGATGGATTATCTATCTACATAGGTTTACTTATGTGTTCAAGCATATAAAAGGGCAAATGAACAAAGTAGTAGATGCACTTAGCAAGAGGCATACTCTGCTCACTACCCTTCAAGCTGAAATTACCAATTTTGACACTCTTTCTAAGTTGTATGCCACAAATGAAGATTTTACCATTGTATGGACTCAATGCACCAACCACAAACCTGGAAATGGTTTCCACTTACAAGAAGGGTATCTTTTTAAAGACAACATGCTATGCATCCCTAAAACTAGCCTAAAAGACTACTTGATGCATAAACTTCATACTGAAGGACCCAGTGGCCACACTGGTAGAGATAAGACCATACATTTGATTAAAGATTGATACTTCTGGCCTCACTTGTGAAGAGATGTGACCATATTTGTGCAAAAATGTGCTATCTATCAACGAGCTAAGTGGGCAACCAAAACACTAGTCTTTACTTCCCTCTACAAGTTCCTACCACAATTTTGGAGGACCTTAGTATGGATTTCATCCTCGGGCTACTAGTTAACAAGAGAAGAGTAGATTCCATCCTTGTGGTAATAGATAGTTTTTCTAAGATGTCCCATATGATACCCTACAAAAATATCTACCATGCCAACAATATAACCATTATCTTTTTTAGTGATATTGTCAAGCTGTATGGTATTCCCAAGACCATCACCTTTGATCGCGATGTGAAACTTATGAGTCACTTTTGGTAAGAACTGTGGAGATGGTTTGATACTTCGTTAAACTTTTGCAACACATATCACCCACATGCTGATGGTTAAACTGAAGTCCTTAACCGAACCATAGGTAGCATGTTGAGATGCTTAACTCATGAAAGACCTCAAGAATTGGATGCATACCTTCCACAAGTCGAGTTTGTTCTAAATAGCATCACAAAAAAAACCCTAACCATTTACCATTTTCTTTTGTCTACACCAAAGTACCCAACATTAGTGTTGATTTACAAGCCATACTTAGTCCAAAAAGTCAAGCTACAAGTGTGTGGACTATTGATTATGCACAATTCCATCAAGAAATTAAGGAACACATTGAAAAAATGAATGCAATAAAAATTGCACACTGATCAGCATCATAAGCTCGCACAATTCCAAGTTGGGGAACTAGTTATGGTACACCTCAACAAGCATCGACTATCACTAAGCACTTTCTCCAAACTCTACCTCAAGAACTATGGTCCTTTTTGAGTTGTTAAGAAAATCAATGACGATGCTTATTTCATTGATCTTTTTGAAGATTGTTTCATTTCAAGCATGTTCAATGTGACAGATCTTTGCAAGTACTATCCCTCAAATGCAACTGATGTAATCAAGATGAATTCAAGCTCAAATTTTATTAAAGAAAAGGATTATGATATAGATATGAAGAGTAAGAATTACTATCTATTTTCTTTTTATTTGTAATTGAATAAACTATTTTAGCGCCTAGTACTTGGTGTTAGTGCCTTGCGCACATGGCTACTTGTGCGTGTGTGTCTATTGTGCCTTGCACACATAGGTAGCCATTAGGCCTTAGGTTAGGTGTGTGTGTGTGTGTATCTAGTGCCTTATGCGCATGGGTGGCTGTTAAGCCCATAGGTTGCATGTGTATAACACCTATAAAACTCACGCAAAGTCTCGCCTAATAGCAACTTTTGTTTCTTTATTTTGGTTTTTTATTTATAGAGCTTGCTTTGTGAATTATCAGAATTCAAATCATTGAGTTGTAATCTTTCAATAAATATAAATTCATTTCTTGTTTTTGTACTGGTTGTGCTACATCATGATGGTACAAATTATCTACTTTAACAAATTCTACTTTCCCTTCGACACATAATTTGATCTCACAAATCATCAATTGTTCTTTAAACTCTTCTATACTATCTCTTATGGAACTCATGCTGATGGTTACTCTTCTGATTAACTTTGATGATCCTAAAATGACATTATTTTTAGAGAGAGACCACCTCACTTGGACTATTTTAAATAATCCAGAAGTTTGTTTTCCAGAATTTGGCAAGCTTATTCCTTCAAAGCTGAAGAGTACTTCAATGTATTTAGATGAGTACTCCTATAGTGAATATCCCATCTACTTGGTTTTGTCCCGTATAAAATCAATTTTGACAATGTTATTGGAAAAGAATAGAAATATGGCAACATTTCTAATTAGAAATCATCACGGTGAAATAATTCATACTTGTTCAAAGTCTTTCATTGAAATTTCTCCATAAATTGGAGAGACTAGAGCTCTCATTTTGCCAATAGAAACAGCTCTTTCCCTCAGCCTTAAGTCTGTTTATCTTGAAGGTGAAAATTCTAATGTCATCAAAGCTTTATTTGAAGAAAACTTTAACATCTACCGGGAAGCATAACAATATATAGATATAGATATAGCAAAAACTTTATTCCTGTAATTTGAAGTTCCATATGTTTACCGCTAAATTGAACCTAGAAATATCAATTTAACTGCCCATAATTTAGCCAAATGGACCCGTAGTAGTCGGGCTAAAGGTACTTTTACTAGTACTTATTTACCTCAGCAAGCGACTTCTACCTTATGTACTTTGCATATTAATTAATTAATGGGAAATTATTTAGAGGGGAAAAAAAGTGAAAAACCAAAAACAATCAATTTTTCAATTCTCTCAGCCCATTTACCATAACAGTACTTACGACTAGTGATGATTCCTCCCTCGGAAACTTGTACGAGAAATTCAATAAGGTAACCAAAGAGCATAGTGTCTCCAGCATATAAGCACGTGACTCATGAAAGGACTCAACATATTCAAAACTCAGTCAGCTCGATACTGCATTTGCAGGAAAGACTTTCTGGATAAAATCTAAGAAGCGCCTGGTGTAGAAAGTAGGATCCACGGCTGAAATGGACAGGGAATCAAATTGAAGAGATTTGTATGTGTGCTCAATCTTTTTACTCATGTTGTAGTCTTGCAATATATCAATGATGCCAAGATACAGCACAACATCATAAACCCCATCCAACAACTGTTCTTCCTGCTTTCCAGGAATCTGCTCAGCCCTAGCTGGCATGTTCACACCTAGTTGTATTTGGAATCTGCTTAAAACATGTGAAGATGCTAAAAATCAAATTCTGCGTGTAAAAGTAAAATAATTGGCTTACTTTATTTCTAATGTAACATAGCTTCGAATGACTAGTTTCAAATTCCTTAAGTATCACCAAAATTTTTGTTCGGTGCCTTATTTCCTACATTATTATAATTACATTGGATGAAGAGGTCATGTTCCTCTACTACTGCACCGGATGAAGGTGTTCAAGTCAACAAACTAAACAAAGACAACTTTATTTGCATAATACATAAAGCCTATTTCAGCTACATCAAGACCGCCACTTTTCAAGAATAAAAAAGTCCATACCTTGCAGTACCAGGTAAAAGTAGATCCACTTCCTCATAACCGGCTGCTGATGCTCGCAGTCTGCTGCCTCTGATGTGAGGACCAACAGCCACACTGTTATCATCTGCTCCACGAGGAACTAAAACAAGGCCCTGTGGATAGTTGGAGACCTCATTTTCCAAAATCTCTGAAAATTGAAACATAAACAGAGAAATCTTATTATCATCGTAATACAAAGTAGATTAAAATCCAATAATCCACCATAAAGGATGAAGCAGTACAAGCAACAGGACAAAACATATATATACATAAATCATAAGCAGCAGATGTTATTGTACTAGGCCCATGAAAGAAGACATTTGTTAGCAAAGAAAAACTCATGACAGAACATAAATATACAACAAAAATAAGAATATGCCTGCACTACAAGAAACAAAGCAATATGTGAAAGGAAAAAAAAATCATTTGAGAGTTCCATCGCATATCATTTAGTGAGAGAGATCCAAAACCATTGTTAGCAAAAGCTACAAAAAGCATCCACTAGCAGAAATGAAAACCACCTTTTGCATTTCAAACATTCATCATAGATGTTAATATATATAATGGGCAAAAAAGAGAAGAAAAATAACATTGACAACACATGCCACTAAACGCCAGCCATCCTTATGACTTCCTTTTGCTGCATACATACCCTCTCTGATAAGATGAATTACAATGCCAAGCTTTTAGAGCTAGTAGAACTATAGTATTAGATTAATATCTTGAAGAAAACTTTAACCATTATCAAATAGGCATTATGTTCTGCTCATAAATTATATTTAAATTTTTTTTTTAGAAACCTTAATTTTCTTTCACTAGGAATTATGATTAAATTTTAAAACATAATGTTTAGGCATCACACAAAAACATCGTATGAAACAAATGATAAGCAATATAATAGAAAACACTAGAATATGAAACTACCATCCTCTGGAAGCATTCCCAAACCATCTGCTATCATACTACGGCTGTGGGACATCAGAGACTGCAAGTGTTGTGGAGCACGATAGTGAACACCTAGCAGCAGACTGTAATCCATTATGTGCTGGGCTTCCAAAAATCTGCTGTCAATTTCAATTTGTCTGCGTAAGAATTCATACATGAAACATTAGAATGACATCATTGTTTGTGACATAATCAGGCAAGAGCTAACATCCTAACAGGCTAGAAGTATAAACAACCTGGAATTAGGAGGGCCAAATCCTTGTGCTCTTACATTAAGAGTGGCATTTATACATTACCTATCAGAATTACGAATTTAATAATCAAAAAATCTTAATCACCATCATAGCATCTCAGATTACGTAGTTTTTTCAAAACAATGTTGGAACTAGAGGATTGCAGCACTATATTGGATGACAGAAGGTCATTATTAAATAAAAGAAAGCCATATTTTAAGAGGCTTTTACTTACTTCAATAAAGCCTCCCTCCAAGATGGTTCCAAGTAAAAGCTGTAGTTTAAATCCAAATCCTTAAGTGTTGTATTCTCATCAATTTCAATCTTGTCTGCAGAACGTCCTAAAGATGAACCTTTCAAGTCAAATCTCCGATGTATCCTTAACTCTGTGCAGAACATGTTCCCCATCACTACAAAGCGAAACTGTGGAACAGAAAGTATAGTACAAATATCAGCTTCTTGAGTATTTATAGTATATCATCATTTCAGAAAGGATGTTTATGGAAATGATAATAATTCGTAATGGAATTTGCTCCTGACATAATAAACTTATAACTGGAATCTCAGCCTCAACATAGTTATAAACTGGTGTTCATCACCTTTTGACCACTTGACGGTTTGATTCTATGAAAACCAAAGAACTTTGTAATCAGTGTGTTCTCATATGACCCTACATGATGATGATAATCTGGAAGCATCCTTAAAAGAACCTGCATGCATCATAACTTTTGGTCACTCTCCTTTCAAATGATATGGAGGGAAAGAAAAAAAGTTAAAGATTGATAGTTATTGCAAATTTAGTGATATCAAGAGCACAGTACTTAACCAATTCTTCAATTAAAGAAGGAGAACAAAATTAATATTATCCATTCAGTCTGTAAGCCAGATAACAAAAGCTAGAGGCCCTCCACATTTGAAAGTATCAACTAAAGGGAAAGTATATCTTTACTGATTGCACTAAAAAAACAACAAAGGACAATCATAGGCTACAGTGGTCCTTAGTTCTATCATTAACATATTTTATGCATCACTAAATTCTGCTTCTACTTCATGAGTTTTCATTAATACATTTGCTAATACAGAAACTACAATTTAGGGCCGCAGTGATTTGGGATGAAGCAGATATAACTTCACTAATTGCAGGGAAAATGGAAAATTACAATCATACGCAAGAGTGATGCTTTGCTCTATCATTAAAATGTTGTATGGGCTTGGGAACAAACCTTTACTTCAGATTTTCTGAGTGTCTTAATCATGAAGCGATCATCTTGAGATAAGAAAAACACACTACCACTTTTTCCAGGGGAAGAAAGTTCTCTAAGAGCATCATTTCCACAAATAGACATCATGTAGTCAGCAGCATCAATCTTGAACAACTCCCTCAAATTCCTAGAAATTTTTTATAATGGTGAAGTGCAATGCATTAACAAGGTGAAAAAGAAATGCAACCTTTTGGGGTGGATAGAGAAGAAATAATTTAAAAGAAAATGCTGAATGCAAAGTCTTTTCCATTTACATAAGTTCAATATTGTTGTAAACGTATCAAGCATAACACCTACGCTGCATACTAACCTGAAGACCATCGGGCAATAGTCTTTCCACTTGAAATCCTCTGATTGATGAGTTGGAGTCAACTGGGAGCCTTCTTTAGGGAAATTCATCCAAAAACTAGCTTTGGGGCCAAAATCTGATGCACGTACTTCTCGTCTTTGTATTGGACTAATTTTCCCCACGGTATATCTAACCAAGTTCTACTGTATGATCAGCATTAATCTCCCCAAAAACAATGAAGTGGAAAGTTGGATAGCAATCTTTTTACTTGTGGGTTTAGTTATCATACTCTTTTTCTTTACTTGACATCATAATGTACAAGCTAAAACTTAAAATGGTTTTGAGCTCTAGATTGGACAAGTTCAGAAGCACATATAAGAACAAAACATTTCTCACAAACAGATAAATGTCTTAATATTTATTCCACTAACATGAGAGCATAAGATTGTTATATTTTTTCTTTAACAAAAAAGTCGATAGGGATGAGCATGGAGGAATAACAAGCCATACAAATCTATATTGCATAGAGAAAAAAGAAGAATTCATTACTTCAGATCCTCTGAAGATTTTAAAAAGGGAATTTTTTTTTAGAATATATGATTGCTTTAAGAAAGCACATATTAAGTGATAAAAAATAAGTCAAAGTTGATTCAGTCAAATCAAAGAATAAAAAGAAAATGAGAATTCATAGAAGTAAATTTACCTAATACCAAGCTGTAAACTGAGCATTAGATCATAACTCCTGTGCCCCTTAAGAATCATTTCACCAAGTTTCTTAACCTCTCTTACCAATTTCTTATTCCGTCGTTTTGCTCGTCTAAATTGTGGTGAAAATCTATTGTTTAACACTAGCTCACTGATAAGAACACCTTGCATATATTCTCGTTCCAAGATTGGAATATTTGTGTCAGCATCTCCTTCTCTACCTTCTAGCACAGGTTCAGAAAACTCCAATGATGAATCATGTGCAATCACTTTTTCTATTGATGCCTCAAGACTCCAGCGCCTTTCCAAGGAAACGTTTTTGCTACGGGACTGCTCTAAGTTTAACAGGTTCCTCTTTGAGAGCTTATCAAATGAGCCACCACGAGATCCATGACTCTCCCCAACTTTTAAATCACCCATATCCATTGAAGTAGCATGATGGATATCTAAATGGTTATACTTTCTCATATCAGGCAATAGGCCTCTTTTCCTCAAAGCATTGAGGTAAAGTTCTTGAATAGCTGGAAATCGACTGCCTCTTGGATAAAATGATCCTTTACCATCCTTCAAACCCTGTGTCCATGTTCCAACATAACAGCCTCCATCACTCCATGTATACAATCCAAATCCATTCATCATGCCATTTAACCAGCTACCTTCATATGAGTCCCCATTTATCCAAGTAAGAGTTCCCTTTCCTGACATCTTTCCTCCTTTCATATTCCCTAGATAAACATTTCCTCTAGCCCATGTGTACTTACCAGGACCTTCTGATGTCCCCTGGATCCAGGATCCTTCAAAGACATCTCCATTAAGATAAAACTGAAGCCCTAAACCATGTTTGAGACTCAGTCGCCATCTCCCCTTATAGGTTAAACCATCAGATCCAACATATGTTCCGGTCCCATGTTTATAACCACCAGAAAATTCGCCTTCATAAAATGCACCAGAAGGCCATAAATGTTTTCCATTCCCATGTCTAATCCCCCTTCTCCATTCACCCTCATAAACACAACCATCGGACCAGACATATTTCCCCCTCCCCTCAGGGACATTGCCAAGCAGTGATCCATAATATGATTCTCCATTGGCAAGCAAGAGTTCCCCAACTCTAAATCCAATAATTTGAGAAGTACCACCATCGTCGTCATTGCTCAATAAAAGAGCACTGTTTTTGTCTGTAATGGCATCAAGAGATTTTGTTCTTTCTGCACAAGAAAGTTCTTCTTTCACGTTATCAACAGTGTCCACGAGGCCAGACATGCATAATGTACCAAAGATTATAGTTCCCTTAGACAATCATATGCATCCCGCAATTTTCAGCAAGACAACACATGATTTCACAGGAAAACTTGCTGAAAAGAAAAACAAAAATACAATGAAATCCTCATTCATTGATCCATCAACAGTAGTGACATTGAAAAAAAAAGGAAACTCTAATAAGGATTAAGGCCTTAAGACAATAAAATGGTTAGCTAAAATAAAGACAAGGCAATACTAAACCATTGATCCCAAACTTTTGCTAGACTCACACATAAATCTCCAAATTTTTAAAACGTAGGACTTAATACTCAAAGATATTAAAACTTCACACATAGATCTTTAAACTTTTAAATCGTATGATTTAGTCCCAAGCTTTTAAAACTTCACCCATAGTACTAGCTTAACTAATAAAATACGTATTTGTGATGCAAAATTTTGAGAGTTGTTAGATATATTAGGTGTCTATCACTAGTTGAATATATTAGTTGTGTATTAGGTGTCTATCACCTAATAGTGTCTCTAACTTTATATATAAATATGTAGTATCTTTGAATGGAAAATAAGAAGAGTGAATTCTGAGTTTACATGGTATCAAAGCATTTGTGTTACAAAATTGGGAATTTTTTTTCTTTTTCCGTTCAAATTAGGGTATGATTTTGAGTAAACACAAATTAGGGTTTAGTGCATTTTTGGATTCCAACTTGGAACACCCTTTTGGAGTGCAAATCTATTCTCACCTCCAGCACAGGGAGGAACACCAGCCGCCGATCGGCCAAACCCCGAAGTCCGGTCACCAGACGAGCAACGAGTGTGCCCCACGCGCCACCGTGACTTTCTGCCATCTTCCCACGTGCCTTTTAGAGTGCAAATTTATTCTCACCTCCGGCACAGGGAGGAAGCCCAACCGCCGATCGGCCAAATCCCGAAGTCTGGTCACCAGACGAGTTGCGAGTGGGCCCCACAAGCCACCGCGACTTTCTGCCATCTTCCCACGCGTCAGCGCATGATAGCGCGTCCCTGTAGCATTCTTCTCCGGTCGTCCTCGTGTTGCTCTCCTGCGTTCCCCTGCGTCATCTGTGGTGGTTTGGCACTCACCGCTTCGTGATTGTTCAGATTTGGTTTCTTCCAATTTTGTGTTCTTGTTCGTTGCGTGTTTGGTCGCTACCGTTATTGGATTTTGTTTGTTCGTTTGTTCGCTGCCTTGTCGTTTGTAGGAGTTATGGCTGAAAAGAAATCTAATGTTGTGACGAATATAGTGCCTATGATGTCTAAAATCACGGACCATAAGCTCAATGGCTCGAATTATTTGACTTGGAGCAAAACCATTCGAATTTATTTGAGAAGTATCGACAAATATACTCATTTGACTAATGATCCTCCTAAAGATGATTCAAAGTAGACATGGCTTAGAGAAGATGCCCGCTTATTTCTACAGATTCGGAATTCTATTGAGAACAATGTAATTGACTTGATCAGTCATTGTGAATTCGTTAAGGAATTGATGGATTGTTTGGATTTCTTATATTCTGGTAAAGAAAATCTTTCTCACGTGTATGAGGTATGCAAAGCATTTTACCGTGCAGACAAACAAGATCAGTACCTCACGAATTATTTTATGGAATTTAAAAGGACTTATGAGGAGCTCAATAGTTTGATGCCTTTTAACCCTGATGTGAAGATTCAGCAAAGCCAACGGGAACAAATGGAAATCATGAGTTTTCTTGCCGATCTTCCCTCTACTTTTGAGACTGCTAAGTCCCAGGTTCTTTCTGATTCTGAGATCTCCTCTTTACAAGAGATGTTTAGTCGAGTACTTCGTACAGAAGGTACTCCACCTCCACCTGCTCAATTAAATGGTGCTTTGGTTAGCCGAAATAATAATTATGAGCATAGTTGGTCATCTTATATAAATAGAAACAAAGGAGGCGGCTCGCAAGAGTTTGAAACTCGACCACAAGACCCAAGAGGTATTGTGTGTCACTATTGTCACAAACCAAGACATACCAAACATGACTGTAGAAAGCTTCAGTACAAGCATCAGAAAGGTCACTCGGCCTATATTGCATCCACTTATGATACTTCTGAAAAATCGGTTCTTATCTCTGCAGATGAATTTACTAAGTTCTCACAGTATCAATAATCACTAAGGTCTTCATCACCTTTTGTTATTGCTATGTTGATTCAGGTAAATCAAATGCGTGTCTTCTTTCCTCATCTTCCAAATGGGTTATTGATTCTGGTGCCACATATCATATGACAGGTAATTCTAGTCTCTTTTCTACTCTTTAGTCACACATTTCCACCTCTACTGTTACCTTAGCCGATGGGTCACCATCTCGTGTTCTTGGGTCTAGTACAATTACTCCCACTCTTTTGCTTCCTTTATCGTCTCTCTTAGATTTACCTAACTTATCCTTTAATTTGATCTCTGTAAGTCAACTTACTCGCAATCTTAACTGTTGCATCTCATTTTTTCCTAATCGTTGCTTATTTCAGGATCTTATGACGAAGAAGACTATTGGTAAAGGACATGAGTTTGGAGGCCTCTATATTCTTGACACACCAATACCGAAATCTGTTGCTTTCTCTGGTGTAACCTCTCCCTTCGAGGCATATTGTAGACTGGGTCATCCATTTCTTCCTTTACTTCAGAAACTTTGTCCTCAGTTTAATAAGGTGTATTAGATTATGAGTCTTATCAATTTGCAAAACATCGTCGTCTTAATTCAAATCCAAGAGTTAATAAACGTGCTAGTGTTCCTTTTGAATTAGTTCATTCTAATGTTTGGGGTCCTTGTTCTATTTTGTTAAAACCTGGATTTAAGTATTTTGTTACTTTTGTGGATGATTATTCTCGTGTAACTTGGTTATCTTTAATAAAGAGTTGTTCTGAATTATTTTCTATTTTTTGCGCATTTTGTGTTGAGATTAAAACTCAATTTAATGCTTCAATTCGTACTTTGCGAAGTGACAATGCCAAAGAATATACATCAGTTTTGTTTCAATCTTATATGGTTCAAAATGGCATGTTTCATGAAACTTCGTGTGTTGATGCTCCATCTCAAAATGGAATGACAGAACGTAAGAACAGACATCTTCTCGAAACTGCACGTGCCTTATTATTTCAAATGAATGTTTTTAAACCCTTTTGGGCCGATGCAGTTTCAACAGCATGTTTTCTTATTAATCGCATGCCCTCATCTGTTCTTCATGGTAAGATTCCTTACAAAATCTTGTTTCCTAATAAGTCACTATTTCCGATTGACCCTAGAATATTTGGTAGTACTTGTTTTGTTCGGGATGTTCGTCCGCATGTTACTAAATTAGATCCCAAGTCTTTGAGGTGTATCTTCCTTGGTTATTCTCGTCTCCAGAAAGGTTATAAATGTTATTGTCCTAGTCTTAACAAATATCTTGTCTTAATTGATGTTACCTTCATGAAAGACACACCCTATTTTTCGTCTTCTCCTCCTTCTGCAGGTCAGAGAGAGGGTGATGATTTGTTAGTCTATTCTATCACCTCATTTGAACCTGTCTTTGATCCAGTTCCTGTCAGGCCTCCTATTACTCAAGTCTACTCCAAACATAGACCTTCTGATTCATGTCCTGCACCTACTCCTTCATCATCAGATCCAGTCCTACACCTGCTCCTTCGTCATCAGATCCAGTCCTGAACGATGATCTTCCTATTGCATTACGCAAAGGTAAACGTCAATGTACTTATCCTATTTCTTCTTTTGTTTCTGATAACTACTTGTCGTCTTCATCTTGCTCTTTTATTGCATCTCTTGATTCTATTTCTATCCCTAAAACTGTTCACGAAGTCATATCTCATCCTGGTTAGCATCATGCAATGATAGAGAAAATGAATGCTTTGGATGACAATGGTACTTAAGACTTGGTTGATTTACCTTCGGGGAAACGGGCTATCGAATGCAAATGTGTGTTCACAGTTAAGCTTAATCCGAATGGGTCAATTGCTCGATTAAAGGCCCGTCTTGTTGTTAAGGGATATGCTCAAACCTATGGAGTGGACTATTCTGACACTTTCTCTCCTGTTGCTAAATTGACCTCTGTTCGGTTGCTTATTTCTATGAAAGCTACTCACCATTAGCCTTTGCATCAACTAGATATCAAGAATATTTTTCTTCATGGTGATTTTCAAGAGGAGGTGTTTATGGAGCAATCTCCTGGTTTTGTTGCTCAGGGGGAGTCTAGGCAAGTTTGTCGTCTCTACAAATCTTTGTATGATTTGAAACAGAGTCTTCGTGCTTGGTTTGGAAAATTTAGTCAAGCTATAAAAACGTTTAGTATGATGAAAAGCAAGTCTGACCAATCTGTGTTCTACAAACAATCAGAAGCTGGTATTATTCTTTTAGTTGTGTATGTAGATGACATGGTTATTACTAGAAGTGATACTACGAGAATTTCATCTCTTAAGTCTTTCCTACATACTCAGTTTCACACGAAGGATTTGGTGATACTAAAGTATTTCTTGGGTGTTGAAGTCACAAGGAGTAAAAAATGTATCTTTCTATCTTCGAGAAAATATGTCCTAGACTTACTAACTGAGACAGGAAAATTAGGAGCAAAGTCTTGTAGTGCTCCAATGACTCCGAACATCCACCTTACAGGAGATGGAAAACTCTTTAAAGATTCTGAGAGATATCGAAGGATGGTTGGAAAGCTGAATTATCTTACCGTGACTCGTTCAGATATTACATATTCGGTCAGTGTTGTTTGCCAATTTATGTCATCCCTAACAATTCATCATTGGGCAGCGTTAAAGCAAATTTCTTGTTACTTGAAAGGAGCACCTGGACGTGGTATCTTGTATGCAAATCATGGACACACTCATATTGAATGTTTTTCAGATGTAGATTGGGCAGGTTTCAAAGTGGATAGAAGATCCACATCAGGCTATTGTATTTTCATTAGAGGAAATTTGGTCTCATGGAAAAGCAAGAAGCAGAATGTTGTGTCACGATCGAGTGCAGATTCAGAATATAGGACTATAGCACAAGCTACATCTGAGATAATGTGAATATATCAACTTTTGGATGAAGTAGGTCTTAAAGCTTCAGTACCAGCGAAATTGTGGTGTGATAACCAAACTGCTCTTCATATTGCTTCTAATCCTATGGGATTCGAGTTGATTATCTTTGTAACAAGTTGGACATGATTAATATCTATGCTCCAACTTGAAGGGAAGTGTTAGATATATTAGTTGTGTATTAGGTGTCTATCACTAGTTGAATATATTAGTTGTGTATTAGGTATCTTAGTTGTGTATTAGGTGTCTATCACTAGTTGAATATATTAGTTGTGTATTAGGTATCTTAGTTGTGTATTAGGTGTCTATCACTAGTTGAATATATTAGTTGTGTATTAGGTGTCTATCACCTAATAGTGTCCCTAACTTTGTAAATAAATATGTAGTATCTTTGAATGGAAAATAAGAAGAGTGAATTCTGAGTTTACAGGAGTTATGTGTGATATTTTAAAACTAAATCAAACGATTTAAAAGTTTAGGACTAAATCAAACGATTTAAAAGTTTATGAACCTATGTATGAAATTTGAAAAATTTGGAAACTTATGTGTAAATTTAGTAAAAGTTTGGGGACCAATGACATAGTTTAGCCTAACTTTAAGACAAATAACTCTATCTTAGACCATAGATTTATTCTTCACTAGACCCTTACAAACCCATTAACACCAAAAGGACAACAGACTACTGTAAAGAAGATGGAAACAAAAAGACACAAAGTAAACAGCTTTATCCACTCACCAGAATATCCTCAAACAAAATGTGTTTATAAAGATGTTTATTAAGCATTAAACAACACAGAACATGATTTCAATAGAAAATATCATAAAAGAATTAAACCCCACTTATAATAAAATCTGAATGAATGAAAACTGTCACAGAAGAATAAAGGCAAAGACTATTAGCAAATTCCCATGAGATTCCGTACAAAACTTCCATTGAATTCATTCTGGATTACAGAAAATAATTAATGGCTCGCGCAAGACCCTAAAGATCCAATTACCAAGCATAACAAATCATTTGAAAGTTGAAAAATTAGTCAAACAAAATCCAGTTCTTATCGCACAACAAATATTATATAAATATCCTTCAGCTTCTGTAGCTCATAAAGAGTATGCATTTCTATTCACCATTTCTACAATCATAAAAAGCACAATTAAGAGCATCAAATTAACATTAACCCCTGTCTGGTCAAGTCTCAGCTACTTTTTAGTTGACTTACTAAGCTCTGAAAATAATTCCTATAATAAAAATATAACCAACCATACAAAATACTCCATAAAAAACCAAATGGAGAAACAAATTATCATAAAAACTAAATGCCTATCAAACTTGGATCTCTGCAGCTTTTCTTCACAATTTGAAACAATAAAAGTTATATATTAAAAATAAAAGAAGAAAATTACAAGTAAAAAGAAGAAAGAGAACCTGAATTAAAGAAGTTGAAATTGTGGTGATTCAGATTTCAGAGGGCGGTGATTAGTGTACTTGGAGCTTTCTCTGTTTCGCTTTTGGATCAAATCTTTTCGATGGTGACGAAATGTTCGCGAAGACATATATGACTCCAAAATTTTAAGATGAATAAATAAATACGACCGATACCAAAACTCAATTTTTAACTAAAAATATCTCTTTGTTATTCTCATATATATATATATATATATATATATAAGACCATCTTCAACGTATGACCTTGTTGGTCAATCTTGTTCAACGTATTACAGTAAGACCTTATTGGTTAATTTTTTAACTTAAGGATAATCTAAAGTTTTAATTATTGGATTTAACATATCATTATTCAAATTCCTAAACTAAAACTTTAGACTTCACAATATATATTTTTTAATAAAACATATTTTGATAATATCTTTTGATTGAAATGAAATTTAAAATGAATACACTACACCATATAAATCATTTAAAAAAAACATATTTATTACCTAATTGATCTATTACTAAAGAAAAAACTCATCCTTAAGTTAACAAAAAGAATTAGAATAATTAAAAAAATACTTTTTTTTGTTTGATAATTAAATTTAATAAAAAATATATTATTTATTCCAAATATGTTACCATTATAAATAAGATATAATATTTTATTAAATAAGATATATATAATTAGTATTAAGCTAGTGGTTAATTTTAACACTAATGTAATTATTTTTGATTGTAAGGTAACCTAGCCTATATATTTTTCTACACAAAAATACAACTTAAGCATTTACATTAAAATAATATTAATGAGAGTTTATATTAGTTTTGTGTTTTAAATCTTATCTTAATCTTTATTTTATTAATAAAATAAAAATTAAGATATAATTGAAAATAGGGATCCAAATTTGTTAATTAATTTCTCTAAAACAAATTCAATTAATTTATTAAATTAATAACTAAATGATAAAAAGTCACTTGTCAATCCTATGTGTCTACGCTGAGTCCCCACACACATGACAAAAAATTTAGAATCTCATGATTTTAACTGTGAAATAGTTTCAATTTTCTTTTAATAACTGTCAGATGTAGGGTTAGCCGCTTTGAAGTATATTGATATTTTTTTACATGTATTTTTAATTAAAATATTTTTATTTAAAGTAGTAGTATATATTTTGATTAATTTTTATAATAATAATATTTTTGAATTATCTTAATTTATTAAAATTATTAATAAAATTGATAAAAATATTTATGTATTTTAAAATAAGAATAAAAAAATATCAATAAAAGTAATTTATAAGGTATGAATTCTAGGTATATACATCACTCTTTATTATAATATGAATGAATAATTTATTTTTGTATGGGGATTGCTGATCGGTGGGCTTTAATCTTTGATTCTTTATCCATGAAAACGATGGTAGTAAAAGATCTAAACTTATTATACGGTGAGAAATGCCAATCGCACATGCACACAATATTAATTAGTGGATGAAAATAATTTATGTAATTTGAAAATTTATTCATTATATATAATTTTTTTTCTTTTTTATAAATAGGCACGTAATAATGAGTGTATATGTGTAAATTTATATACATTTAATGCTTATAAAAATGATAATTATTCCTAAATCATGTTTATTAACTAAAATCATTCCTTATTAACAATATGTAAGGTAGTAAATTACACCCAATAATTAAAAAGAAGTTTTGCTAGAGAGAACAGAAGGCTCCAATCTCTTTCCTACGTATTGTGTGCGTATAGATTAATTAAGTTTAATTAATTAATAATTACTTTAAGATATGTTGTGTTAGTATACAGTCAGTTATACATTAAAACCATTACTTTGGATATTTTAATAAAACTCACACCCATATTGTAATAACCCTATTCTCATACCCTGTATCTAATAATTTCCCCAGTTTCGATTGCTAAGTCCCTAGTGGATATGATGATGTAAGTATAACCCAATTTGGGATGAAACGCGCTTTGAGTCCCATTCACTAACAAAAAATTGTATTTTAATCATTTTTTTTCTTTAAAAAACACTTAAGTGCCCTTTTTATATTAAAAAGTAACATTTTAACCTATTAATTTAATATGAAACAGAAACAGAAACAGCACATAGTTTTCACATAATAATTTAAAATAATAAATAATTTGTCAATTTGCTAAAATGAGATTTTATAAGCTACAAGGCTTTATTCCTTCCCATATTTTTCATCATTTTCCCATTCCTTAACTTTGTATCAATTTACACAACTTTTTGAAGTAACCCAAGTCTCTCCGAGTAACCAAAAATTGATCATCCTTATCTTTTTCTATATGTGTTTTGATACAAAAATTGATTATGTATGATGAAGTGATAAACTTATGTTCTTCATTTTAGAAAACAATAAGAGTTTTTGGTGTGTTTCTTGTTGATATTGGTTCCTTGTTCTCTCTGTAAGCCACTGGAATGAGTCCTCTAGTGTGGATTGTGCTTGGTTGTGTTTTATTTGGGTTTTGCTTTTCTTAGCCTTCATCTCTCAAAATCTCGCCATGGTTCTCGATTCTTGCTTTCACATTGCATTTCTTTTGGTGCTTGTTCTGCTTGTCTCTAGTTCGATGTTTCCTTGGCTTTCACTAGAGGTTTGAATCTCTTGACACATTTCTTATTTCTTTGTGTTGTGATTTTGTTCTTAATCTTTGTTAGAAAAATCAGATATATTTTCCTTATTTTAAGTAGTTACTATTTATTTATGATTTAAATTAATAGAACTCAAACTTATCTGAAAAAATAATGCTATTGAAAATATAATGTTAGAATAAACTAAAGACTTTATTTATAGCCTAAAATACAATACCCATTTTTATTCCTAATATATGTGAGACTTTTTCAATTTGCTCACTAAGGAGCTATACAACAAATCTCCACCTTAGAGACTTAGTGATTCTTAAATGATTTCTTCAATCTATAGATCGGCGACGTCATTGCCAATTCAAATTTCTAGGATGTTAATTAAGTCCAGACAATGTTTGAACTTGATTTTCGTTACCACCTTGGTTATCATATATGCGAGAGTCTCTGTAGTATTGATCTTATGAACTAATACTCCACCTTCTTCAATAATCTCTTGCACGAAATGGTAACGAATGTTAATATGCTTTGTACGTGCATGGTATACTTGGTTCTTTGCTAAATGAATAGCACTTTGACTGTTACAAAATACCTTAATATGTTTTGACCAACTCTAAAGTTTTCAAGCAAACCTCGTAACCAAATAACTTCACCTTTGTAACTGCCATATACTTTGCCTCTATAGTAGACAAAGCAAATGTGGACTACAAGGTATACTTCCAACTGATTGGTGCTCTAACAAGAGTAAACACATAATCAATAGTTGACCAACACTTATCTAAATCTCTTGCATAGTCAAAATCACAATATCCGACTGTACATTGACCAATAGTATTATCCTGTTGAAATACTAAACCAATATCTATAATATTTAAAATATATTGTAGAATCTATTTCACAACCAACCAATGTCTTATACCAGGATCATGTATGTATCTGTTTACAACATCAATAACATGTGAAATGTTAGGTCTCGTACACACCATTGAATACATCAAGCTACCAACCACATTTGCATATGGTACCTTTGTCATGTATTCTCATTCTACATCATTCTCAAGAGATAATTGAGCACTAAGCTTGAAATGAGGAACAAACGGAGTACTTATAGGTTTTTTCTGTTTATTCATACCAAAATGTTGTAGTATCTTATTCAAATATTGACTCTAAGTCAAACTAAGCTTCCTCTTCTTCCTGTCTCTGCTTATCTACATACCAAGAATAATCTTGGCTTCTCCCAGATCTTTCATCTCGAACTCCTGACTTAGTTGAGTCTTTAACTTCTCAATTTCTACTTGGCTTTTTGATGCAATTAACATATCATCGACTTATAGTGGGAGATATATGAAAGAATCATCTTGTAGCTTGTGAAAATACACACAATGAACATGTGTACTTCTAGTATACTTCTACTACAACATAAACTGATCAAATCATTTGTACCACTGCCTCATAAATTACTTCAATCCATACAATGATTTGTTCAAGTTGCAAACCTAATTCTCTTTGCCAGCAACATTAAATCCTTCTGATTGAGACATATAGATTTCCTCTTCCAATTCACCGTGTAGAAATGTGGTTTTCACATCAAGTTGAACTAGTTCCAAATCCAAATGTGCTACTAAGGCCAAAAAAATTCTAATAGAGGAATGTTTTACACCTGGAGGAAATACCTCATTATAATCGATTCTCTCTTTCTGAGCATAGACCTTAACCATCAACCTTTCCTTGTAGCTAACATCATCTTTGTTAGAAAATCTTTCTTTCTTTGCATACACCTATGTGCAGGCAATCACCTTCTTTTCCTTAGGTAGTTGTGTCAACTTCCATATCTTATTCTTCTGAAGGGAAAGAAGTTCTTCGTCCATGGTTTTCTTCCATCTTTCAACTTCAAAGTTTTTGATCGATTCTTTATGTATGGAAGGAACATTATCATGCATAACTCAAAGTGCACATGCCACAATATTCTTAAACTAAGCAAGTAGATCTTCAATATCTTTGTATCAAGTAGGCACCTTGACATTTTGTCGTCGTGGCCTATCAATTGCAGTTTCTTCTTGTTATTGTGGAGGTTATTGGTTTAAAACCTCTTATTCATCTTCTGCCAATAGAGGATCAAATTCTATCTTATCTCAACCAACTAGATTAACAATTCTGCTTTCAAATTTCACCTGCTTCAAAGTTTGTTCCACCTATTGCAATGTACCATCAATCTTCTCAATTACCTTTCCCAGCAAGGCAGATTCATCAAAGGTAACATCTCTATTGAAGATTTTTTTTTCATTTCAAGGAACCATAGTCGATATCCCTTAGAAACCAGAAGGGATCCTAAAAATACCTTTCTTGGCTCTTGGATCCAACTTTGATTCTGTTACATAGTAGTATGCAATAGAATCAAACACATGTAAGAAATCGTAATCTCTAGCATATTTTCCAGACCATACCTCCCTAGATGTTTTTCCTTCAAGAGCAGATGATGGTAGAAGATTGACAAGATGACATGCATACTTCATAGCCTCAGCCCAATACTTTTTGCCTAACCCAACATTTGACAACATACACATAACATTCTCCAATAAAGTCTAGTACATACATTTTGTAACTCCTTTCTATTGTGGTGTTTTTCAAAGAGTTTAGTGTCACACTATCCCTTCTTCTTCACAAACTTTCATAAATGGATTGTTTATGTACTCAGTGCCATTATCATACCTCAGACGCTTGATCCTTTTACCAATCTGAATCTCAATCATCTTCTTCCACTTGAGAAAACTTCCCAATACTTCATCCTTTTTCTTTATGAGATACACTTAAACTCTTCTCAAAAATCATCGACGAAAGTGACTTAATAATGTTTTCTACTCATGGATGGAGTTCTTGTTGTCCCCCATACATTAGTATGGATGTAATCCAAAATGCCTTTTGCATTATAGAGTGTAGTGCCAAAGCTTTCTCTTTTTTGCTTCTCCAATACACATTGCTCACAAAATTTCAACTTGTCGGTTCTCACGCCTTTTAACAGGACTTGCTTTATAAAAATCTGTAAAGCTTTTTCCCAGCATGTCCCAAATTCATATGTTATAGCTTGGTAGTTTCTAAATTTTTTTCTTCCTTTGAAACTACTACTGATGTTGTCCTAATAACCGTACTACCAAGATAATAGTACAAGTTATTCTTCTGAACACCTTTCATCACCATAAGTGCTCCATAGGTAACCTTCAATGCTCCATTTTGCATGGTCAAAGTGAGACTTTTGATTCTAAGACTCTCACATCAATGAGATTTTTTTCCATATCTAGGACATAATGAACATCTTTCAAGACTCTGGTTAAACTATCTTGATTCTTCAAACAAATTGTAATGATCCCCAAAACTTTGCATGGATAATAATTACCCATGAAAAAAACTCCACCGTCTAGTTCTTCAAAGTTTAAAAAATCACTCCTTATTAGGATACATATGGAAGGTACACGTTGAATCAAAAATCCAATCACCAGGATGGGATGCTATTGACAAACCAACCAATGCAAAATCTGAATTTGAATTTCTTTAAGCTACATATGCATCAGATGGCATAACCTTTCCTTTCTTTTGCAGCTTTGGACAATTTTTCTTCCAATGACCTTTTTCATGACAAAAGGAACATTCATCTTTACCAAGCCTTTCTTTTAAGTGAGATCTCCCTCTCCTTTCTTTCTATTGAGTTTGTAGACATCCTCTTATAGACAGTGCCTCTGCTGCTTCATTCATGCTTTCTTTCTAATTTCATAACTATACAAAGCAGTGCAAACTTCCTCAAAATACACTTTATCTTTCCCAATAAATAAGCTTATAATAAGGTGATCAAAATCATTAGGAAGGGAAGCTAACAACATCAAGGTTAAATCTTCATCTTTAAAATTTTAATCTATATTTAATAAATCTGCTACTAATAGATTAAAAGTAGTCATATGGTACTTGGAAGGTATTCAAAACGGAATAACTTCTTCTTTAAATAGAGCTGCTTTTATCCGTTCTTCTTCTTGAACTTATTTTCCAACGTCTTTCATAACTTACTTGCAGATGTCTTCTTCATGAACGTGTACTTTTGTTTTCTTGAGAGACATGAACAGATTGTACCACATGTCAATCGATTGATATTTTTCACTCTACTTCATATGATTCATCTGGTTTCTCTTCTTCAATGGCGATGTCTAAACCTTGTTGAAATAGAGCATATAGAACTTTGCCTTGCCACATGCTGAAATGATTGGTTCCATCAAACTTCTCCACCTTGAACCTTGCATTCATAACCATTGTTCTGCCTGACACCAATTGTTGGAAAAATCGAGTATATTTTCCCTATTCTAAGTAGTTATTATTCAGTTATGATTTAAATGAATAGAACTCAAACTTACCCGAAAAAATAATGCTATTGGAAATATAATGCTAAAATAAACTAAAGTAGACATTGAAACAGAAATTTTAAAGTAGAAAAATAAAAAACACCAGAATTTTAACGAGTTTCGATATAAATGTTACCTATGTTCTCAATCGTCGTTAACCACTTTCACTATCTTCAAATAGATGAACTCCAAAATTCCTAGGGATGTTTTAGAAGTGGAAGAGGTGACTTTATTTATAGCATAAAATATAATACCCACCTTCATTCCTAATCAATGTAAGACTTTTTAATTTGCTCACTAAGAAGCTATACAACAATCTTCAATTCATAGTCACCATCTTTTGTGGTCATGGCCTGTAGTGTGATTTTTGAGGTTTGTGGCTTCAATAGTTTGGAATTGTTATGAGTTTGTTAGGCATGGAGAATATGCTTAATATTATGGACATTTTAACCTTGTGCCTCAGATTGAGTTTCTAAGCACGGTAGAGTAGGAGTTGCTTGCCTTAACCACTTTTGTTGAAGCTATCATTGATTGGTTTTTTAGTCATGGTGCACTGATGAAGCGAGCACATTGGAGCTTCAACAATTTTCCGCCGATTGTGAGGAAAGTTGGTCTAGTTGTGGCTCCATCTCAATAACTCAAGGGCTTAATCATGTAGGCAATGTGTTCAGCCATTTCCATTGTATTAGTAATGCATTTTCTTAATTGATTTAGTTTGGGCTCTTTTTAGTATATCTATTTGGTTTCATGTTTGATGTTTTTCAGTTTGTATTGTTTTAGTGTTTTTTTTTTTTTTGGTGTTTTTTAGTTATAACTGAATACTTTTGTGGTGTCTAGTGTAGTTGTTGCTTAGGAGGTGGTGTCTTTCGGCTTGTTGCTTAAATTTGCATTGGTTGGCTCTTTTTACACTATTTGGGAAATACTAGCTGGACAGTTTTGTTAATTGAATAACAATATTTATCTTACTGATTAAAAAAAAACTGAGTTACTATCCTAGAAACAAACTCAAAACTTAATGCTTGGGCAACCACAATCTATGTAATTTTCAGACTCACTGAAGACGAAGAAACAAAACTTAAAATTCCAAGCTTTGCCAATTTCACAAAAAACCCAACAGTGAAAAACTTCAAAGCCTTGAAAAAAGGAAAGCAATCCTCTATTTCATATCAAATTCCTGAACCCCATAATAGTACCTCTCAAATAGGGGTGAAATATACTATGAGTCCTCGTAGAGAATCATGCTTATAAAAGCCCTTTTGGTAAATTAACAAATTTTTTATTACTTAAGTTAACATGTGCAACTAATGTGATATATATGTTTCTTATTATATAATTCTATCAAAAAGTGAACAAAAGTATTACAATTTTCATAAAAAGAGGATTTGATTTTTTTTTAAGGACCAAAGTGCATGTTCCTGTTTAAAAAAGGACCCAAATTGTGTTTCACCCAAGAATTTGGGATTTAGATAAAGGAACATGTGAAACTACGTTGAATGTAGATAAAGGGGAAGACACTACACTTAGTTTAACAAGCTAGTCGATTAGTTGTATTGGAGACCTTTTGAAGTGATAGGTTCAAATCATTCAAAAAAAAAAAAATTAGTCTAAAAAAATCGTTTGCCATCGGAAACAAAGATAATGACTTTCTTTTGAGAGAAAAAAAATCTCTTTTTATCATAAGTTAGACTTCCCAAAAGATATGGGTTATTTTGGAGTGGTTTGGTGAACTTCAGCGGACTAGCGGAGACATAAGGATAGGGTTGTGAATATTAGATTTCAATAAGTCCTGAACTTTGATGGCTTGTCAAATGACAGGAAATATCTATGTTATAGGACACGAGTATGTTAAATATTTTGACACGTATTTGGGATATTAGACATACTTTTTTTTTTATCAAATTTGTATAAATTTTTATCAAATTAGTGTCTACTATTTAGACTCATGTCCATATCGTATCACTTGAACATATATAATTCACAACAACCAAAGAATCCACGTAATTAACATAGGAAAAAAATAGTAGAAATATACATGATATTAGATATGGTTTAATCAGAGCGCAAAGCAAAGCATAGGCTTCTACAGAAAAAAGAGAAAAATCTACAAAGGGGCAAATAAGGAAGTGGAAAATGGAGAAACAAATCATGAAGATGAAGAGACATATAGGATTGTGGTTTACGGTACATGATGTTTTCAAGCTAATTCAAACTGTTATACGTAACAGAAAGATATGCCCAATTTATTTCTCGATACTTACTCCAAAGAGTTTCCTGGCTACTACTATAGCTTTGTCTTTAAAGTATAACTTTTTGGAATTTTATTCTATTGAATGCAATGCCACTATTAAAGCACTTTCTATTTAGCTCTAGGGTAATCGTTATGATGTTAGAAGCTTTAAGCCCTTACACATAGTTCAAACAATACATTTTTGATGTTAACAAGTGGTAATGTTGTAAAGATTTGGAAGCCGATTACTAGTTATTGCCTATGAAGTATTGACTCTGGATATGCCCTAAGTAGTTTGTTGGGTTTTCCCTTTTATTTGGAAGAGTAAAAAAAAAAGATCAATGTGATTTCATGGCCCATGGAAAAAGAAGGGATACTTTTGTCCATTTCATTGCTTCATTAATCAATCCATTTAGGGTTGTTAAGAGACATCTGCAGCAACAAAAGGAAAAATAGAAAAACTACTCTCAATTTTTTAGTTTTTTCTTCTCTAGTAAGCCTTCATCAACTGCTTCGATAGAAGGTTTTTTTTGTTCGATTGAGCTGAAATTTTCTAGGAAGGTTCATGACTCAAGACTCTTCAATCTGAACGGTCGGATTTGGATTGGGCTCACCGGTTTGGAAAAATCTAGGCTATGAACAACGACTATGAAATTGGGTTAGATTTCTCCATTTTCTTGAAATAATTGTTAACTTCTAAGAAGTTGTATTCTTGGCGATATTGTTAATTTTTTGCCTCTAGTTTTATCTAGAGAAAACTTTTGTACAATTTTTTCTTGATGGTGGAAGTTTTGGAGATGGAGTGATGTGGTTCTTTCCTTCTTACACTGGGAAGATTTTTCCACATAAATTGGTTGTGTTGATTTTCTGCATGTTTTCATTTTGAGCTCTATTTATTTATTTCTTAAAAATATTCACACAAAGAAGAAGAATAGGTTTCATTCTACTATTTAGATCTTGATTAAGTTCGTATTGATATTGTGATTCTTCTAACAGAGTGTTATCAGAGCTGTGATTATTATTGTTGAATTTCTTGTGTTGAATAATGGAAGAAAATTTGAATAGAATGATTACTTTGAATGGTTCTAGTTATCACACTTGGAAAGCAAAAATGGAAGATCTCATTTATGTCAAACAATTTCATTTACTGGTGTTTGTCTCTGAAAAACTAGAAAAGTTGTCTGAAGAAAAATGGACTTTATTACATCGATAAGTCTGTGGGTATATAAGATAGTGGGTAGATGATAATGTTTTGAATCATATTAGTGGGAAAACACATGCATGGTCACTTTGGAAGAAACTTGAGAAGTTGTATGCTCGAAAAACAGGAAATGATAAAATATTTCTCATAAAGTAGTTGATGGCTTTAAGGTAGCCAGATGGAACTCTATTGACAGATCACTTGAATACGTTTCAAGGAATAATCAATCAATTAGCTGGAATAGGTATCAAGTTTATTGGGTATGTTGTCGGACTCTTGGGAAACATTTAGAATGTCATTAGGTAACTCAACTTCAAATGGTGTAATCAACATGGATTTGGCTAAGAGAATTGTTTTGAATGAAGAAATGAGAAGAAAATCACATGGGTCTTCTCAGTAGTTAGAGATTTTGGTTACAGAAAGAAGAGAAATGAGTAAAAACATAGGTTTCAAGAGCAAAGAAAAAGGAAAAAGCAAGTCCAACAGGTTTATTAATGTTGAGTATCATATCTGTGGCATGAAATTGCACATCAAGAAATATTGTAGACAATTGAAGCGGGATAACAAGAAGAAAGACAAAGAACAAGAGGGTGATGTTGGCAAGGAAAATGATCGAGTTCATAAGACTTTCTCGTTGTTTATTATGAAGATGTTGTCAATGTTGCATGTCATAAGATCAATTGGGTTATTGATAGTGGAACCTCTATTCATGCTACATCTTAAGAGGAATTCTCTACAACCTATACAACAGGTAACTTTGGGATAGTGAAGTTGGGTAATGATGGCTTGGTTAAAGTCATTGGTATTGGATATGTGTGTTTGGAGATGAATAATGGCACGAGTCCTAAAATTCGTTTGAACTTGATCTCTATAGGTAAACTTGATGATGAAGGATACTACAATACCTTTAGTAATGGTCAATGGAAACTTACTAAAGGTGCTATGGTTTTTGCTTGTGGGAACAAGCATTCTAGTTTGTATATATTACAGACAAGTGTTGTCTCATTTAGGAGACCATAAAAACATGCAAGTATACACGGTCACAAGTAATAAAATTTGATAAGTAAATTATCGTTCCCATGGAGATTTGTCACTACATTTTGTTAAGTACTAAAATTATTTTACTTTGATTTTATTCAAAACAAGCGAAATTTTATGAAAGTTTAGCTAAACTGATTTTTTATAACAATAAATAAGAAAATTCTAGGATTGCAGTTTTCACCAAATTAATCCACTCGAATCATATGATTTTCTCTTGATTTATATTTTTTAGTAAATTTAATTTGTCAACCAAAAACTTCTAATTTTATCCATACATCTCTTCCGAGCTCCATATAGAGACACCTCACTAAAATAATTCACTATATTCCTATGAGAATTAAATTCACCAAGATTCATTATGTTCAAAGTTCTCAAATAGCCACACGTAAAATAAAGGTATATTCCTATCCCTTATATATACATGTTATTATATCAATGAGCAATATACACAAAATATCTCTTTCAAATTTATTTAAGTGTCACAGATCAATTGATAAATTTTCCAATAATCAAAAACATTAAGAACAAATAGAATAAAAAAATTAAAAATCTAATAAATCATTCAAAAATAATTAAATCCAAGCTTCATAAATTTAGATAAAATGCAACCCTAAAAACTGAGAACAACGTGCACCGTTTCTGATTTTATTTTTAATTCAAAACACATGCCACGTGTCAACATCTGATTCGCTACAAGAAATAACGAGACATGTGGTAGCCTTTCATACATCTTAAGAGAGGGCGCACGAGGACCGCGTCGTAGGGGAGATGGACTTTTGAAGACATATGGATGATGTAGACGCGGCTAGAAACGCACGTTGTTTCCGTGGTCCTACCCTGCACGTCGGCCTACGCGGTAGGTGGGCCCTACCCAGCACCGAGCAGCGTGTAATCTAGGATAAACGAATCCAATCTCCTATGTCGCGTCTCTCTTACACACGCCTAATCCTCACTGTTGATTTCTTGATCGAATGGTGCATGTTTCACGTTGAAAGTGGGCACGCGTAGTTCTCTTCCTGCACAGAAAAAACAATTTTTCTTTAATTGCATTTTAGCCCTCCAATTTAATTTAAATTAACTTTTAAACTTTTGTTAATTGCAATTAAGCACTCCTTTTATTTGAATTATATTTTCAGACTTTATTATTTGCAATTAAGTTCTTTTTCGATTCATATTCTTTAATTTTCTTAAAAATATATTCCTTAAAAATTAAATAGTAAATATTAATTTAAATTAAAATTAACTAAAAATACCAAGAACATAGCAATTATAATTAATAAAATGGACAAAATAACTGTAAAATATACAGTTATCAACAAGACTTTTCAAAGGCCTTATTAATGCTGTGATAGATGAGCTCACAGTAGAATTATGGCATAAGAGACTTGTACACATGAGTGAGAAAGGCTTGAAAATATTGAGTAAAAAGAATCTTGTTTCTAGAATGAATTATGTTTGTTTAAGAATATGTACTCATTGTTTGGCAGGGAAGCAAAATAGAGTTTCTTTCAAGAGTTCCCTTCATTCAAGAAAACAATATATACTTGATTTGGTACATTCAGATGTATGTGGTCCTATGAAGACAAGAAATTTGGGTGGTGCTAGTTATTTTGTGACCTTCATAGATGATTGTTCAAGAAAGTTATAGGTGTACACTTTGAAAAGCGAAGATCAAGTATTAAATATGTTTAAACAGTTTCAAGCCTTAATTGAGAGACAAACTGGGAAGAAAGTGTGATGCATCAGAATAGATAATAGGGGAGAGTATTCAGGTCCTTTTGATGAGTATACTAGGTGCCAGGGAATTCGATATCAAAAGATACCTCCCAAGACTCCTCAGTTAAATAGGTTGGCTAAGAGAATGAACTAGACATTGGTTGAAAGAATAAGATGTCTTTTTTCGTAGGCTCAGTTGCCAAGATATTTCTGGGGTGAGGCTTTAAATATAGTTGTACATGTTCTTAATCTCACACCATGTGTTCCTCTTCAATTTGATGTACCAAATAGATTTTGGACTAGCAAAGGTGTTTCTTATGATCATCTCCGCATTTTTGGTTGCGAGAAATTTGTGCATATACCAAAAGATGAGATATCTAAGGTCGATGTCAAGACACGATAATGTATCTTTGTTGGTTATGAAATGGATGAATATGGTTACATATTTTATGATCCAGTTGAGATGAAACTGGTAAGAAGTTGTGATGTTGTGTTTATAGAAGATCAAACTATACAAAATGTTGAGAAAGATAGAAAAATGAGTCATTTAGTATAGTGATGATTTGATTGACCTAGATTTGGTTCCTTTATCAATAAAGATGGAATGAAATTTTCAAGATGACCAACAGGGTTCAGATGATGCAAATGCTCCTATGCAAGCTGAAACAGATCATCAAACTACTGATCAGTTGCTAGAACCATAAATTCCATTCAAGAGGTCTACCAGAGACCGACGTCCTTCCACATAGTATGATAAATATGAATATGTTTTATTAACAGATAAGGGAGAACCTCAATGTTATGCAGAAGCAATGAAAGATGGAAACATGGCATACTGGGTTGGTGCTATGGAAGATGAGATGCAGTCATTGTATAACAATCACACGTTTGAGTTGGTAAAGTTACCTAAGGGTAAGAGAGCTCTGAAGAACAAGTGGTTCTATAGGGTGAAGCAAGAAGAAAATAGTTCACAACCATGATACAAAGTTGGATTGGTCGTCAAAGGATTTAGTCAGAGAAAAGATATTTATTTTGATGATATTTTCTCTCCTATTGTAAAGATGTCTTTCATATGTGTTGTTCTAGATCTAGCAGCAAGCTTGGATTTAGAAATTGAGCAAATCGATGTGAAGACTGTCTTTCTTCATAGTGAGTTGGAGGGAGAGATTTATATGGAGCAACCAGAGTGTTTTGAGGTAAAAGGAAAAGAGGATTATGTATACCGATTAAAGAAAAGCCTTGACGGATTGAAGCAAGAACCTATTCCCAAACTGGTGAGCCAAATCCAAATCCCACCGTTTAGATTGAAGAGTCTTAAGTCATGAACCTTCCTAGAAAATTTCAGCTTAATTGGACGAAACTGAGTGGAAGGAAAAATTGAAAAACTGAGAGTAGTTTTTCTACTTTTCCTTTTGTTATTGCTTGCTGCTACATATGTCTCTCAACAACCCTAAATGGATTGATTAATGAAGCAATAAAATGGACAAAATTACCCCTTTTTTCTCCATAGGCCATGAAACCACATGAGCCTTTTTGTTTTGGACTCCTCCAAATAAGAGGAAAAATCCAACAAACTTTAAGTTTTTCCCTTAACACTACTTTTTTCAGTATGTCAGATTCATTCTCATCAATATGGATTTTCTCAAGTTCAAGTAACTTATTGTTAAGAGTATCCCTTATCCAATGATACCTCACATCAATATGCGTTGATCTTTAGTGAAACGTTGAGTTCTTTGCTAGGTGAATAGAACTCTGATTATCACAGAACACCATATATTTTTGCTACTTGAAACCAAGTTCTCTCAAGAACTGTTTCATCCACAACAACTCCTTACAAGCTTACATTGCTGCAATAAACTCGACCTTTGTTGTAGAAAGTGCAAAAAACTTTTGCAATCTTAACTACCAAGAAATTGCTCCATCAGAGAAAGTAATTAGATAACTTGAGGTGGACTTACAAGAATCTTCATCTCTTACCAAATTTGAATCAGTATTCAACTAATAATAGTTTTCCACTTCTAAAGCTAAATGTTAACTTGGAAGTACCTCGAAGATATCTCATAAACCAATTTACTGCATCTTAATGCTCTCTTCCTGGATTCAAAAGAAAATGTCTAACAACTCCAACTGCATGAGTTATGTCTAGCCTCGTATACATCATTGCATACATTAAGCTTCCTACTGTTGAGGCATATGGAACATTTTCCATATATTCCTTCTATTTATCTGTTGAAGAGCCTTGACTTAATCTCAACTTAAAGTAGCTAGATAAAAGAGAAGAAACCACTTTAGCTTTATCCATATGAAACCTTTCAAGTACCTTGTTAATGTACCGTTTTTGTGACATGTACAACTTTTTTCCTTTCTTGTCTCGACAAATTCAAATACCAAGAAATTTTTTTGCTGGCCCCAAGTTTTTCATGACAAAGGACTTACTCAACTGCTTATTCAAATTATCAATCCTTGAAGAATTTCAACCAATAATTAACATAATATCAACATAGAGCAATAAAATGATAAAATCATCATCACCCGTGAACAACGACTATGAAATAGGATTAGATTTCTTAATTTTCTTGAAATAATTGTTAGCTCCTTAGAAGTTGTATTCTTGATGATGTTGTTGATTGTTTGCCTTTACTTTTATCTAGAGAGAACTTTTGTACAATTGTTTCTTGATGGTGAAAGTTTTGGAGATACAGTGACATGGTTTTTTCCTTTCTACACTATGAAGGTTTTTCAACATAAATTGGTTGTGTTAATTTTCTACATATTTTTATTTTGAGCTTTATTTATTTGTTTCTTAAAAGATTTATACAAAGAAAGAAAATAACGTTTATTCCACTGTTTTGAGTTTGATTAAGTTTGTATTGATATTGTGATTCTACTAATATAGTTTAACCGTTGTTAAATAACAAGTGTCGATCCCATATTCTGTCAAACACAATTCGTAGACTTGTACAAGAAAATAGCTGGGCACTGGTTTACTGGCTTTCCAAAGACAATTTAATACTTAATCCAATACGAATAATTATAGAAAAGGGAGGAGAATTATGTATATCTCAATGTCTATGAAAAAATAGGAATTGAATATATATTTCTTTCCTATTTAGACAGGGTTTTAATAGCATAGTAGTTATCTATGCGTAATGATTTCTTTATATTATTTATCCCCTTAAAAGAATATCTAGAATGACACTCATGATTATTCAGTGCTCTGTGTGCTAGCCAATAGTCATCCTTGTTGACTAAGACCTAATAGATCACGATACTTGGTATCATTTATGTTACACCTAACATCAATCCCGGCCTATTAGAACCTTAATATATAGGTGAGGAGGTCTCTATCGATACTGGAGTGCTTTGGCCTTTTTACCCACATTGGCAGCACTTGACCAACTTTGGCGTGCTGTTATTATCTTTTCAGTCGACGAAATTCGGAATCCACGCGGGCGTTAAAATGTGCACGGTAGTTTCTTAATTTTAGTTAAATTTTTAAGTATCTTAATTTTAGTTGAACCTTCAATGGTCAGGTAAGATTGAAAGCAGATCATCTTCATAATATGGATGGAATTGATTGCAGTGCATGTCAAAATCAATTTTCAGATGTTGTACTCCTTTGATTTTATGTAGTAGAAAATGATGTTTTTTTCTAGAAGGTAAATAGTATTTCAAGTAAATGAAGTCTGTATTATATGTTCCACAAACTCAAACATTAAATTTGTTAGATGTATTAATAAATTCTCTATTAAAAAAATATAAATAATAAATTAAATATATAAATGAGATATGATAAATGTTGGCCCAAAAATTCAGGTCCAAATCTATTATTAAATTAACCTAATTTTTCTTTCTCCCCCTATAAAATCCGTTGGTGAAGAGCATTGCATATTGCAATATTGCTAAGCTTCATTGCCGGTATTAGGGGTGTCCAATGGTCTGGTTCGGTCTAGTTTTGGTTAAAAAAATTTAATCGGATCGGATTGGACCGTTTATATTACTCAGATCGGATCGGATCGGACCGTTTGAAACGGTTTTAAGTAATAAAAACCGGATCGGACTGTTTGATTTATAAAACGGTTCGGTCCGATTTGGTTTCCGGTTTGGTTTGATTTTTTATACATTTAATACAGAATAATGTGAAATTTATAATATATTATTAAACCGGACTGGACCGTTTGATTTGTAATACCGTTCCGTCCGGTCCGATTCGGTCCGGTTTTACAGTTTGGTCCGATCTGATCCGATTTATGGACACCCCTAGCCGGTATTCACAAAGCTAATAGTCTCGAAAGTCCTCTATCCCACTCTACTCAGTTACATTTTTTTTCAAGTCATCTCCTTCCACTGTAATATAGTAGAAGAGGAAGCTATTGACATAGAAGAAGAGGAAGCTGCTAATCTGAGGAGAAGTGGAAGCTGCCGAATTTTAATATTTATACAAATAGTAAGTTTGTTAATTTATTTTACTATATATTACTAGTAAATTAGAATGACTTATTTTTTGGGTGTATTTGGGTTTTGGTATATTTTGCGAAACTCTCTGAATATTAGTGTTTGTATCCCCATTTGATTATTAGTGGATTTTTCTCATTATGTCGTCGTTAGTTGAGTAGACTTTTCACATTAGTTTAAATTATTGTATGCCATTTTTTTCATTACTTATTATTTTACTGTTACCCATAATTATATATCTGTGCAACTAAATTAGACCCAAACTTCGCTTCCGCTAGTGTTAATTTATAAAAAATTGGTATCAGAGCATTGAATTATTCTATCATTTATTAGAACTAATCAAGTTTGCTCTTATGAATTTATTTTGAGCTTTTGATTATCTGATTGGTTTCATATTGGTTTTTTCTGTCATGGCAACAAAATACGAAATTGAGAAATTCAATGGTAGGAATGATTTCAGTCCCTAGCGAATGAAGATAAGGGTCGTATTAGTTAAATAAGAGCTCATTAAGACACTTTAAGGTAAGGATAAATTGTTAGAAAAATTGACTGATAAAGAAAAAAGATGCATTGATGGAAAATGCTTTGAGTTCAATTCAGTTATCCTTGTCTGATGAGGTGCTACGTGAGATTGGCGGTGAGAAATCTCTCACTGGGTTATGGCTTAAATTGGAGAATTTGCATATGACCAAGTCCTTAACAAGTCAATTATATTTGAAACAATGTTTGTATACATTCAGAATGTCAAAAGGTACACTTTTACACGATCATCTTGATGAATTTACTAAAATTATTCGTGATCTAAAAAATGGTGGTGTTAAGATTGATGATGAGGATCAGGCCTTTTTTTCTATTATGTTCTTCACCTCATTCATTTGAACATTTTGTTGATACCATGCTATATGGGCGAGACCTTATTTCTTTGGAGGATGTCAAAGCAGCTTTGAATTCCAAAGAATTGAAGAAAAATGTGTCTACTAGCAATAATGATAATAGCAGTGGTTTATTTGTTAGAGGTAAAAATAAAAAAAGGCATAAGAAATAATAGAGGCAAGTCTAGATCCAAATCTAGAAAAAGAAAAGAGAAATGCAACTATTGCCGTCAGGAAAGGCACTGGAAAGTAAATTTTTTGAAACTTAAAGGTAAAGGAATCTCTTCCACAATGTCTTCTAGTACTAATGATATTGCTAGTGTTGCAAATAGTTCTAGTTCTGATGGTGAAAATGTTCTATTAGTATCTATAAGTTCTGCTAGTGATGTTTGGATTCTTGATTCGAGTTGTACTTACCATATGTTCCCTAGTAGAGACTGGTTTGCTTCTTATCAGTTTATTGATGAGGATGTGGTCTTGATGGGAAATAATATGTCCTACAAGGTTGTTGGTATTGGTACTATCCGAATTAAGATGCATGATGATATTGTTAGGACTTTGAAAGATGTTCGCCATGTTTAAGATTTGAAAAAGAACTTGATATCTTTGGGTACTCTTGATTCACAAGGCTACAAGTATGTAGCTGAAGATGGAGTTTTAATAGTTAGTAAGGGTGCTCTCGTTGTTATTAACGTGCAATTTTCGCATGGCCTCTATGTGTTTTAGGATAACACTGTTATTGGTAGTGTTTCTACTCGATTATGACATATACGGCTATGGCATATGAGTGAGGTAGGGATGTCTATTTTGAGTAAACGGGATTGGCTTGGTGGTCAGAAAACTAGAAAGCTTGATTTCTGTGAGCATTGTGTCTATAGAAAGCATTGAAGGGTCAAGTTTACTACAACCATCCATAAAATGAAAGGTACTGTTGATTATATTCATTTAGATCTTTGGGGTCCTTCTTGTGTTGTGTCTAAAGCTGGTGCCTAGTATATGTTGAATTTTATTGATGACTTCTCTTGTTATGTTTGGGTGTATTTTCTAAAGAAAAAGAATGACGCGTTCTCAAAATTTGTAAAATTCAAGGATTATATAGAAAATCAAATAGACAAGAAAATCAAGCATTTGAGGATTGACAATGGTTTGGAATTTTGTGAAAGTGAGTTTAATGAATTATGTGAAAGAAATGGCATAATGAGACACCACATTGTACATCATACTCTATAGCAAAATGGATTTGTAGAACATATGAATAGGACTCTCTTAGAAAGAGCTCATTGTGTGCTCTTTCAAGCTGACTTGGATAAATCCTTTTGGGCTGAAGCTTATAACTATACCTACTATTTGGTGAATCGGTCTCCATCAACTACAATTGAGTTGAATACTCCATTTGAGGTATTCTCTGGTACTCTTGCTAATTATTCTGATTTGAAAGTTTTTGGTTGTCCTGCTTATGCTCATGTTAATGCTGGTAAACTTAAGCCTAAGACATTGAAATATATATTTTTGGGGTATCCTTCTAGGGTGAAGGGTTATAGATTATGGTGTGTTGAAGTTAAGTTATCTAAATTTTTGATTAGTAGATATGTTAAGTTTGATGATTTTTCCATGTTGGAAAAGAAAAAGGAGTATATTGTTGCTGGTAAAAACCATGGTGTTAGTGAGCAGGTGGAGATTGAGAGTGAAGCTCCTAGTCAAGTGCAAGAAGGCACTTCAAATTAGCCATTTATTGATGAGATAGATTATTCTGCTCATGATATAGCAGAAGAGAAACATGAGCAACCATATAATATTGCTAATGGTAAAGGAATAAGAGAGATTCTATGCACTTAGAGATATATATATATATATATGCAGACTTAGCTTCTTTTGCATTGTTCGTGGCAGAGTCTATTGAGGTGCATGAACTCTCTAGTTATCATGAAGTTGTCACTTGTGATGAGTCTATTTGGTGGCTAGTTGCTATGAATGAATAGATTTAATCACTTAATAAGAATCATACTTAGGAATTAGTGAAACCACCTAAGGGCTAGAATACTATTGGAAAAAAATGAGTCTTCAAGAAAAATGAAGGTGTACCTGATGTTAAAACAACTAGGTTCAAAGCACATATTATTGCAAAGGGTTATTGTTAGAAGAAGGGTATTGATTTCAATGAAGTATTTTCACATGTTGTGAAGCATAGTTCTATTCGTGTGTTACTTGCTATGGTTGCATTATTTGAAATAGAATTAGAACAACTTGATTTCAAGACAACCTTCTTACATGGTGAGCTTGAGGAACAAATATATATGCATAAACCAGAGGGATTTGTTGTTCTAGGTAAGGAAGATCATGTTTATTTATTGAAATTTTTTTTATATGGGTTGAAGCAATCCCTTAGGCAGTGGTATAAGTGGTTTGACTCTTTTATGATTGATCATGGTTACTCTAGGAGTGATTATGATAGTTGTGTTTATCATAAAAGATTTCATGATGGTTCTTCTGTCTATTTGTTGCTTTGTGTTGATGACATGCTTATTGCTTCTAAAAATAAGTCTAAGATTTAGAAATTTAAAGTCTCAACTTAGTGGTGAGTTTTTGTTGAAAGATTTGGGTGATACGAAGAAAATTTTGGGCATGGAAATTTACAGGAATAGACAAATAAGCAAGCTTTATTTGACTTAGAAAATTTATATTGAAAAAGTTCTTGAACGCTTTGGTATGAAAGAGTCTAAACTTGTGGGTACGTCGTTAGCTTCACATTTTAGGCTTTCTTTGGATTTGTCACCATAGTCAGAAGAAGTAGAGCAGTACATGTCTCAGGTTCCATATACTAGTGTCGTTAGTAGTTTGATGTACACTATGGTTTGTATTCTTCTAGACATTTCACATGCAGTCAGTATTGTCAGTAGATATATGGGTAATCTTGGTAAGGATCATTGGCAAGTAGTGAAATGGATACTTTGGTATTTGAGAGGAACATCTAATTTTTGTTTGGTATATAATGGAAGTTCTAATACCAGTTGCAATGTTATTGGTTATGTGGACTCCGATTATACTAGTGATTTGGATAGAAGCAGATATCTGACACGTTATGTCTTAAATCTTTCTCATTGTGCCATTAGTTGGAAGGCTACTTTACAATATACATTTTCTTTGTCTACGACAAAGGCATGATATATGGAAATATCAGAAGTAGTGAAAGAAGCTATCTGGCTTAGAGGTTTCATTTATGATTTGGGTTTGCAACAAGATATTTCTATTGTATTTTGTGATAGTCAAAATGCGATACACTTGACCAAGAATATTATGTATCATGAAAGAACCAAACTTATTGATGTCAGATATCACTTAGTTCGTGACATTGTGTCTCAGGGTACTATTGTTGTCAATAAGATAGTCACTACAGAAAATCCAGTTGATATGTTAACAAACCAATTTCATTTAACAAGTTCAAGAATTTCTTAAACTTGATTGGTGTTTGCAGAAGATGATTACCCTTCGAGACTTTGGATGACAATTATTTGGTAATCCGAGAAATTTAATATTTGAAGAACTTGCTTCCGTTTTGAGCCAAGGTAGAGATTTATTAAATATTGGCCCAAAACTTTAGGTCCAAATCCATTTTAAATTAACCTAATTTCCCTCTCTCCCTTATAAAAACCCGCTAGTGAAGAACACTACATATTGCAGTTTTGCTAAGCTCCATTTTCGACATTCACAAAGTTAATAATCTTGAAAGTCCTCTCTTCCACTCTATTGTAGTTCCATTTTTTTTATCAGGTCATCTCTTTCCAATGTAATATAGTAGAAGATGAAGTTGTTGATAGAGAAGAAGAGGAAGTTGCTAATCTAAGGAGAAGTGGAGGTTGTAAACCGTTATATTTGTATGTTAATATTTGATTAAATAGTAAGTTTGTTAATTTATCATACTATATATTACCAGTAAATTATAGGGAGTTATTTTCTAGGTGTAAGTGGGTTTTGGTATATTTTGTAAAGTTTTCTGAATATTGACGTTTCTATCCTCAGTTGATTATTAGTGAATTTTTCTCGTTACAGCATCGGAAGTGGAGTAAACTATTCATATTAAAAAGTAAAACCACTTAAATCATTGTGTGCTAATTATTTTTCTCATTACTTATTATTTTGTTGTTACCCATAACTATATATCTGTACAACCAAATTAGACCCAAATTTCGCTTACGCTAGTGTTAATTTATAACAAAATGAAATACTCTCCTTAATATATTAATCTTTTGAGTTAAAATTATTCGTATTAATGGTAAAATAAAAAAATTTGGGTTAAGGAGAAATGAAAGTTATTAATTTATTAATCTATATCATTAACTCCATTGTTATGGCCAGATGATTGAACCCAAAAAGTTCTTTTTTGTGTGGCTATATATACTCATGAAATAGAGTAGAATAGGTGATGGAAAAATGTAATAAATGTGGGTAATAAATATAAGTTTTCTAGGTGATGTATGAGAAGTCAAAGAGGATAGAGATACGACACCTCAAAAAGAAAGAAAAATGATGTTACGTGTAGTGATTTATAATTTAGTATATTTGAGTTTTCCTATTTATTATATGTTATTTGTATGAGTAATATTGGGTATTTGAGTGTTAATTTTTATATTTTAATATAATACTTAAATATAAAGTATATTATACTTAAATATAAAGTGTATTGAGTATATTAAAACTCTTATATCAAGTAATACTATTAGTTGATTTATTTGTGATGTTGGGTATGGACTAGACTAATTTTTTAAACTAAGTAAAAAAATTGTGTCTTATTTTCTTGTCTGCTTCTGTTGTGTCCAATAAGTGGAATCTGCTTCTGTTGTGTCCAATAAGTGGAATCAGAGCTATAAATTTGAGGTCCTTAATTGAGAAATATGGTAACAACAAAGTTTGATATAGCGAAATTTAATTAATGAAAAAATTAATTTCAACATTTAGTAGAGCAATATGATGGATACATTGGTACAACAATGTATTCTTAAGGAATTGATGGGAACAACCCTAGAAGACATGAAGTAAGATAGTATGGAAGAAATGGAACAAAGTTAGTGAATGTTATTCATTTTAGTTTGATTTCTAAAGTCAAATATAGTATGCTGAATAAGACTTTTCCATCATAGTTGCGAGAAAAATTTTAAAAAATATATATGTCAAAGTCTATTACAAATATATTTTATTTCAAGAAACAATTATTTGCTTTGAGGATGGGTGAAAGCGATGCCATTAGAAGCCATCTAAACATATTTAATAGATGTATTTTTTAACTCCAAAGTGTTGAGTGAAGATAAATGATGAAGACCAAGACCAAAATCATATGATACACTAGTGACAACATTACTCATTGGAAAGACTACATTGACTGTGGATGAAGTGTCAACATCACCTTTATAAACATGAATGTGATCCAAGTGGGAGTTCCTTCACATGGAGATGTTCTTGCTACCTGAAAAGAATCAAGGGCAACTCAAATAAAGGAAAAACAAAGTCCTAGAGGAAGTGATTATAATAGATATGAGAATCGTTTCATGTCTAGTTCAAGAAATGACATTAAGTGCTATTACTATCATAAAAAAGATCACATTAAAGAGGTTTTATGAAGATAGACTAAAAGATTAAAGAAATCTTGATAAAAAGAGAAGTAAAAATGAATAAGAAATAAATATCATTGAAATTTATGATTCTGATTATGATGTCAAATGTGTGACTAGAGGTGAAATCTCTTTGAATGATTGGCTTTTGAATTCTACATGTTATTTCCATATGTGTGCAAACAAAAAATTGTTTGATAGTTACAAGTTTTGTATTGATGGTGATGTTGTGATGGCCAATGGATCAAGGAATAATATCATTGAAAAAGACAGAAGATGAAAATGTATAATATAGCTATCCAAATAGTTAATGATGTAAGATTTGTTCTAGCATTGAGAAAGAATTTGATTTCATTGTGCATATATGCTTGATTTTCTTGGTTATGTTTTTTTTTTCTTGTAAAGAATAAATCTATAGAGATAAGTAAAGTTTTTGTTATCACAATGAAATGAACAAAAAAAGAAAATTTGTACAAGTTAATTGGATATCATATCCTAGGTGTAGACACAACTACTTATAAGTGTAAAGTGAATATTGTTGACTCAAAACTTAAATCTTATAATAATATTAATAATGTGTGATAAGAAAAGCGGATAGTAATAAAAATATGCTATTAAAAGGTTGTAATAAATTGTAATTTAAAGTTATTTTTAATTAAGTATTAAATGAAGTAGTGTACTCTACCATAAATGAGATGCAATGATGATATGTATAAATTTATTATGATGTGATACTTTAATATATATATATATATATATATATTTTATTTTTATCAAAGTAAAGATTCTTGATATTAATGATAAAAAAAACAAGAAAACTAAACGATTTATGTTTCGTTAGAGAGGAAACGAAACCCTATTCATTTATTAGGCTACGTCATCAATTCCATTGTTTTGGCCGAATGATTGAAGCCAAAAGAAAAAAAAAGTACGTGGCTATATATACTCATGAAAGAGAGTAGAATAGGTGCTGCAGAAATGAAATAAATGTGGATAATAAATGGAAGTTTTTTTTGGGTAATATATGACAAGCCAAAACGGCTGTGTGGGTGTATATATATATATAGATATGGCAAAAAGAGGATAAAGATACAGCACGATAAAAAGAGGGCGTTTGTGTGTAGGTGATTTACCCGCAAAAATTAAAATAGAAAAAAAAACTCAGTGTATTTAAATTTTTTTATTTATTATATTTTATATATGATAATAATATTGTGTATATTGTGACTTTTACTTTGACTTTGATTTTTTTTTTTTTGAGATTTTAATAATATTCTTAAAGTATATATTGTATTTGATATTGAGTTAATTTGTGACATTAATCGTGGACTACCTAATTTACCAAACCACATAAAACCTCGTGTGTCTTATTTTCTTGTTTATTTCTTGTTTGATTCCGCTGTACCCATCAAGAAATCCAAGTCTAACAAGTTGTGTTAAAGCTATCCACAATTTGTAATATGTAAGTGTGCATGATGTCACGTCCCGCTCCGAATGTCCCGAAAAATCCAAAAGAAATGGTGGTTGCCTAAGGGATCTAGACTATCCTACAAGGAAAGTTCTAGAGTTGCCTAGAGATGTCTAGAAAGAGCTAGAGTTGGATGGACTCAACTCAAGCTAGAAGACCCTAGAATGTTCCAGAGCACGCTGGATAGTGCTAGAATGGGCTGGAATGTTCTAGAACGTGCCGGATGGTTCGGGAAGGATGTAGAAGCTGCTGGAAGCTTGCGGAACATCCCGGAAGGCGCATGAAGGAACTAGACAAACCTAGAAGATTCTAGAGTTGGCTAGAAGGTCCTAGACCCTTGTGGCATATTGTACATAGTTCTAGAATTCTCTTGTACATTCTAGACTAGGAATACTCTAGAAAGTTGTGGCATACTCTTAAGTTTAGAAGCCACACTATAAATAGACCACTTGGTCTTCATTTGCATTCATCCTTGGGAAATTGTAAGATAATCTCTCTCTAGAGCAATACAAAGCATTCTTTGCAAACTCTCTCTCTATTCTCTTTGGAGATTCATTCGGTTTCAAAGGCAGGCTTAGTGCAACGGACGGTGCTAAGTGCCGCACGATCGCTACTTGAAAAATAAGGTCGTGGCAGTTGGTATCAGAGCGGGTTAAAGTATCTCTATCTTTGGCAAAAATGAAGAACACTGCCCCAGCTACACCAAACATGGACGTTCCACCAATGGAACGTGGCCGTGAGGAAGCTCGGAAAGTCCCAAAGGAATCTCGAGCCAAGTCTAAAGACTTGCTTTCTAGCTTGGAAGCACGAGTGGGAAGTGCGCAGGACAGCTTAGGGGAGCTGTTCGATCGGGTGGACAACTTAGAGGAGCGTTGCAATGGCTTGGAGGCCGAGGATGTGGAAATCCATGCAGCGGTTAAGATGTCACTCAACGAGCTAGATGGTGGACTAAGGCAAGAGATTGATGGGCTAAAGGCAGAACTTGCCAAGGTAAGGGATCTTGTCCAAAGAGAACTTACTAATGTATTGCATAGAATGGAGGATATGGGTGGTGATCTAGCTCTATGTAAGCGGGCTATGGCCGCGGGAACTAGTACAACCACTGTTATTGAGGCTAAGAGGGTGGATATTCCCAAGCCTAAGACCTTCAATGGTATTAGGAATGCTAGGGAAGTTGAGAACTTCCTATGGGGGTTAGATCAATACTTTGAGGCTACTGGCATAACGGACCATGCCAGCAAGATCCGAACTGCAGCCATGTACTTGACCGACACTGCTATGTTGTGGTGGAGACGGAGGCATGGAGATGTGCAACGTGGGGTCTGCACAATTGATACCTTTGAAGACTTCAAAAGGGAGTTTAAAATGCAGTTCTTCCCCGTTAATGCTGAGGAGGAGGCAAGAGGTCGTTTGCGACGGGTGAAGCAAACAGGTAGCATAAGGGATTATGTGAAGGAGTTCACAACCCTGCTGCTGGAAGTTCCTGACACATCGGACAAGGATGCCCTATTCTTGTTCATGGATGGTCTCCAATCATGGGCTAATTTGGAGCTCAAGCGACGTGGTGTCCAAGACTTATCTTCGGCCATCGCAACTGCGGAAAGCTTTATTGATTACTCTACAAACAAAGATAGCTCCAAAGCTACGGATAAAAAGTTTGTTGGAGTAAAGAGTGGGGGAGGCCACAACAAAAGTCAGGGTTCTAAAAACCATAAAGACAACTCCTCATTCAAGCCTCGGGACAAAGGGAAGGAGAAGGAGGATCGGAATGCCTCGAAGCCCCGGGTAATGTGCTTCATATGCGACGGACCGCATTGGGCACGAGAATGTCCGAAGAGGAAGGCCTTGAGTGCCTTAGTTGCCTCCACACATGACCAAGATGGAGGTGAGTCGGACAATGGTGCAAAGATGGGTTCTTTGCGCCTACTTGGTGCATTGCAGAGCGCCCCAAAGACCCCAAAGGGCTTGATGTATGTAGATGCAGCCATCAACGGGAAGGTCGCCAAGGCTTTGGTCGACACCGGTGCATCTCACAACTTTGTTTCAGTGGAGGAAGCAAAGCGACTTGGCCTAAAGGTTGTTAATGGAGGGGGATCTCTCAAAGCAGTTAACTCAGCAGCACTGCCATTACATGGAGTCGCTCGAGGAGTTAAGGTCAGTCTCGGTGCTTGGACTGGCCAAGTGGACTTATCAGTGGCGCCTATGGATGACTTCTCGGTTGTATTCGGCATGGAGTTTTTGGACCAGGTAAGAGCTTTCTTGGTGCCCTGCTCAAACTCTATGTGCATCATGGATGGTGCGAAGGCGTGTGTGGTACCGACGGAAAGGACCACTAAACCTACTACCCAAGCTCTCTCGGCACTTCAATTCAAGAAAGGATTGAAGAGGGATGAAGAGAGTTATTTGGCCATCCTAAAGGAATACGATGATGAAGAGGCGTCACCAAAGCCAAACTTGCCAACGGAAGTGCAAGTTGTCCTAGATAAGTTCCAAGATGTGATGTCGGAGGCATTACCCAAACGGTTACCTCCAAGAAGGGAGGTAGACCATGAAATAGAGTTGGAACCTGGCACTAGGCCACCAGCAATGAGCCCTTATCGAATGGCGAACTCAGAGTTGGCAGAACTGCGGAAGCAACTCGATGAATTGCTGGATGCTGGCTTCATAAGGCCGTCAAAAGCCCCATTTGGTGCCCCGGTGCTGTTTCAAAAGAAGAAGGATGGCTCGCTGCGGATGTGCATTGACTATAGGGCTCTAAATAAGATCACAGTCAAGAACAAGTATCCTATCCCACTTATTGCTGATTTGTTCGATCAATTGGGGAATGCTAGATACTTCACAAAATTGGACTTGCGATCGGGATACTACCAGGTACGCATAGCCAAGGGAGATGAGCCCAAGACCACATGTGTAACCAGGTATGGTGCCTATGAGTTCCTTGTCATGCCATTTGGTCTCACAAATGCACCAGCCACCTTCTGCACTTTGATGAACAAGATTTTCCATCCCTACCTCGATCGGTTCGTGGTAGTATATCTTGATGATATCGTGATATATAGCCGGACTTTGGAAGAACATCTAGAGCATTTGAAGAAGGTGTTCGAGGTCCTGAGGGAAAATGAGCTATATGTCAAGAAGGAGAAATGTTCCTTTGCCCAAGATGAGGTGATGTTCTTAGGGCACAAGATAAAGGATGGGAAACTGATGATGGATGGAGCTAAGGTGAAAGCCATCCAAGAATGGGAACCTCCTGCCAAGGTTCCCGAGTTAAGATCTTTCCTCGGACTTGTGAACTACTATCGAAGGTTCATCAAGTCCTACTCAGCGAGAGCAGCCCCATTAACCGATCTGCTTAAGAAAAACAAGTCTTGGGAATGGACAAGCGAATGCCAAACCTCATTTGAAGACTTGAAGAAGGTCATTAGTGAAGAACCGGTACTTTGTCTCCCAGACCCCTCCAAGACATACGAGCTGCACACAGATGCCTCAGACTTTGCCATTGGTGGAGTTTTGATGCAAGAAGGGCGTCCGATAGCCTATGAGAGCCGAAAACTCAATGACACTGAACGCCGCTACACTGTGCAAGAAAAGGAAATGACAGCTATTATTCATTGCCTAAGGGTGTGGCGACACTACTTGTTGGGTTCTCATTTTGTTATCATGACGGACAATGTAGCCACAAGCTACTTCCAGACTCAAAAGAAGTTGAGTCCTAAGCAAGCTCGATGGCAAGACTTCTTGGCGGAATTTGATTATAGGCTGGAGTACAAACCCGGTAAGGCTAATGTGGTGGCTGATGCGTTGAGCCGGAAGGCGGAATTAGCAGCCTTGAGTAGGCCAAACAGTCCTCTATTGGAAAGGATCAAAGAAGGGTTGGAGCATGATGCCCTTGCTCAAAACCTCCTTGCCCTCATCAAGGAAGGAAAAACGAGACGATTTTGGCTGAGTGACGGACTACTCTATGCCAAGCAGAATCGAATCTTTGTGCCAAAATGGGGGAGCTTAAGGAAAGAGCTTATTAAGGAGTGCCATGATTCGTTATGGGCTGGACACCCAGGAATGAGGCGCACCCTTGCTTTGATCAAGTCTATCTACTATTGGCCTCAACTTCGGGATGATGTCGAAGCATATGTAAGAACTTGTCTTGTGTGCCAACAGGACAAGATAGAGCAGCATGCACCCGGAGGTTTGTTAGAGCCGCTGCCTATTCCAGAGAGACCATGGGAAAGTGTCTCTATGGATTTCATCACTTGTCTGCCAAAATCAGAGGGCTTTGGCAGCATTATTGTCGTGATCGACCGCTTCAGCAAATACGCAACATTCATACCTGCCTCAACGGACTGCACGGCAGATGAAACGGCACGCTTGTTCCTCAAAAATGTTGTGAAGCATTGGGGAATTCCTTCCAATATCGTGAGTGACCGAGACCCACGATTCACGGGGAAATTTTGGACGGAACTATTCAAGCTATTGGGATCAGACTTGAATTTCTCCACAAGCTTTCACCCACAAAGTGACGGACAAACGGAGCGTGCCAACGCGTTGCTGGAGTTATATCTCAGGCACTTTGTGAGTGCTAATCAGCGGGATTGGGCGAAGCTGTTGGATGTAGCCCAATTCTCTTACAACTTACAACGGAGCGAATCTACCACTAAAAGTCCCTTCGAGATCGTCATGGGGCAGCAACCCATGACTCCCCATGCCTTGGCTACGAGTTATGAAGGGAAGAGCCCTGCTGCCTTCAAATTTGCCAAGGTGTGGCATGAACAAGCTGACTTGGCCCGAGCCTATTTGAATAAGGCATCTAAGAAGATGAAGAAGTGGGCTGACAAGAAACGGAGGTTGGTGGAATTTCAAGATGGCGATTTGGTCCTTGTCAAATTGTTGCCCCAACAATTCAAGTCCTTACGAAAGGTTCATAAGGGGTTGGTGCGGAAATATGAGGGACCATTTCCAGTCCTCAAGAAAGTTGGTAAGGTGTCGTACAAGCTGCAACTACCTCCAAAGCTCAAAATTTATCCGGTCTTCCATGTAAGCATGCTAAAACCTTATCATGGAGACAAGGAAGACATGAGTCGAGGTGAATCCAAAAGGGCGCCTACCGCAGTGGTAACCTCCTTTGACAAGGAAGTGGACTCAATCTTGGCGGATCGCGTGATCCGGCGTAGAGGTGTACCAAGTTATCGGGAATACTTGGTCAAATGGAAGGACGCTCCGGATGTAGAAGCAAGCTGGGAACCTGAGGAATCTTTGTGGCAATTCAAAGATGACATAGAAAGGTTCAAGCTTGAAGGCGCGACGAGGGCGTTGCGAACTTGAGTGGGGGAGGGTGTCACGTCCCGCTCCGAATGTCCCGAAAAATCCAAAAGAAATGGTGGTTGCCTAAGGGATCTAGACTATCCTACAAGGAAAGTTCTAGAGTTGCCTAGAGATGTCTAGAAAGAGCTAGAGTTGGATGGACTCAACTCAAGCTAGAAGACCCTAGAATGTTCCAGAGCACGCTGGATAGTGCTAGAATGGGCTGGAATGTTCTAGAATGTGCCGGATGGTTCGGGAAGGATGTAGAAGCTGCTGGAAGCTTGCGGAATATCCCGGAAGGCGCATGAAGGAACTAGACAAACCTAGAAGATTCTAGAGTTGGCTAGAAGGTCCTAGACCCTTGTGGCATATTGTACATAGTTCTAGAATTCTCTTGTACATTCTAGACTAGGAATACTCTAGAAAGTTGTGGCATACTCTTAAGTTTAGAAGCCACACTATAAATAGACCACTTGGTCTTCATTTGCATTCATCCTTGGGAAATTGTAAGATAATCTCTCTCTAGAGCAATACAAAGCATTCTTTGCAAACTCTCTCTCTATTCTCTTTGGAGATTCATTCGGTTTCAAAGGCAGGCTTAGTGCAACGGACGGTGCTAAGTGCCGCACGATCGCTACTTGAAAAATAAGGTCGTGGCAATGAGGTGGATTCTAAAATAAACTTAAGTAAGTGATGCACGTGGTCCAAGTTGGAACGAATGGTAGCCCTTCTTTTGGATCACGATGATAATTGTACGGTATTATTTTAGACTCATTTGGACTCTCAATATTTAAATAAATTGGCATGAATTCTTTGACTATTTCTTACCACATGTATCAACACGATGGAATATAGATGCTTATTTAGAGATTACAGCTAAATGAGTTGTTCTTGGTATTAGGGCATGGTTGGAGTCTAAAAAGGGTAATGTGTTCTTGTTCAATGTAAGATTATTAAGTGTGCGAACAAGTCCTAAATTGAAGAAATATGAGTAACAAATTAGATATATTATTAGGATCAACTATTCTTCCGAACATATTAACTTCTTAATTGGAACCCGGCTAACAGAATTTGATACTTTTCTAACAAATAATGACATTTCTAATGGTTAGTTTAATTCATTTCTATAATTTATATATATGTTTTACATGCCAACTTTTTAGAACCTTCTAGTAACACGACTTTCTAGTAATGTCTCTACATATATTAGATTACTTCCTATAACTTTTTAGATTTACTTGCCACTCAAGCATATAATATGTAAGTGATATCTTTAGAGAGATCGTGAGTATTCTAGAATAATGGAGAGAAAGATGTGTTTATATTCAACACTCACCCTCAATACTTACTTTTTCTTGTTCCTCCTTTGTTGATCATGCTAAGGTTATATTGTAACTTTTTAAACTTCGCAGTCACAAGCCCTTTGGTAAATATATTTGCCATTTGGTTGTCTGTCTTTATTTGTTTAAGCTCTATATCTCATTGCAGTTCATTCTCTCAAATAAAATGGTAATGCACCTCCACTTTTTTTGTTCGTACCTTGTGCTACCTTAGGTATGTCACAACGCTTGATGTGCTCCAATATTTGATTCTCCACTGAGGCCTTGATTGCGTAAATAACCTTGCATACTCCAATCTTCCACTTGCTCAAAGCACTGGCATTTTACAATGGTGTGACTTCCTTGTCATCCATGGTTTTAAAGGTAAGGATGTATATGCAATGACCATGTGTTATAATTGTTGTTATTGAGCTTTTTACCCACCCATTATAGATCTCCCGTTATTAGGACTTGAAAAAACCTTTACATTCTCCAAGCAATATTGACCTCAAATAAGTTTCATAATCCTCTACAATTATGCATGACCTTGTTAGAAGTTCCAAGAAAAATTTGACCCGTGATCGACTTGCTCTGATACTAAATTATTTAGTTGAAAGCCACAAATGTAAAAGCCAAATGCTTTAGCAAATTAATATTATGTTATTATTAAATAAAACTTGCACTTATCTCACATTTAACATTACATCACCTCATACATTATCTCATTTCAACTTACTCACTACCTACACGCAACCCATATATATATATATATATATATATATATATATATATATATATATATATAGAGAGAGAGAGAGAGAGAGAGAGAGAGAGAGAAAGAGAGATAGGTGAATAGACCAACCTACTAGTTCCTAGGATGTTCTACAATTTATTAGTTTCTAGGATTTTCTACACACCAACTTCCTAGAACCTTCTAGTAATGTCTACACTTATACTAGACTATACTTACCAACTTTCTAAAACTTTCTAGATTTACTTGCCATTCAAGCATATAATATGTACGTGATATCTTTAGAGAGATCAAAAGTATTCTAGAATAATGGAGAGAAAGATGTGTTACCATTCAACACTCTCCTTCAATAATTACTTTCTTTTATTCCTTCTTTATTGATCATGCCAAGTTGATACCGTAACTCTTCAAACTTCACAATCACAAGTCCTATGGTAAATATATCTTTCACTTGGTTGTCTGTAATTATTTGTTTAAGCTCTATATCTCTTTGTTAGTCATTCTCACGAATAAAGTGATAATGTACCTTCACGTGTTTGGTTCGTGCCTAAAACACTAGATTCTCTCTAGATGAATAGTTAATAAGTTATCACAATACATTAGTAATGGATACTCAACTGTTAGGTGTAAGTCTTGCATGCACCATATACACTCTTGAGCTGCCACTACTACAACTCTATATTTTACTTCTATGGTTGGCAATGACACAGTAGGTTGTCTTTTGCTACACTAAGAGATCTTTCCTTCAACAAGCTTAAAAATATGCCAGTGGTCGATCGATGTGTATCATGATCTCCCACATAATCCGCATTGCAATAACCAACCACCCTAAATTATTGACTTTTCTTGTAAAGGAGACCAAGATCAAGAGTTCCCTTCACGTACTTGGATTTTGGTTGTATGCCATTCTTTGCTACTTTACCAACTTGCCAAGGAATCTATAGTTCCCTGAAAATCTCAACTCTTTCTCCATTGCTTGAGTTTTGATCCTCATCCTCCTCTATCACAATAAAACTTGATGCCAACTCTACTGGCACTCATATGAGCTTATCCTCATGCTCATGGAAACTATCTACCAACTCTGCTTGGCATTCATTGAGCTTCTCATCAAGCTCGTAAGAGAAACTTTCCAACTCTACTTGGCATTCGTTGAACTTCTCCACAAGCTCATTAGAATAATGTGAAATTTCTTCTTGGTCTTCTTTGAACTTCTCATCAAGCTCATTGAAACAATTATCCAATTCTACTTGGCTTTCACAGAGCTCCTCTTCAAGCTCAGTTATTACAAAGGATGCCTCAACATCCTACTCCTCCTCAATAGGAGTAGACTCTTGATCATTTGAGGTTGCAATGTTTCCTTCCACTATTTTCTTTCTATATCGACAGTCTCTTATGTAATGACCTATTTACCACACATATAACATGGATCATTACACTTTCTTTGCCCCTTGAATTGATCTCCCTTCTTGTCATGAATGCTTTGAGCTTTTGTAACTCTTTTTTTTTAATTCATCTCTTTTATATCCTTTGTTAGGTCTCCAGTTATGTCAATTTTTTCTATAACCACTAAAGAGTGTCTCATCACTACTCTTTAGTAAGACTTTTAATCATTTATTTTGCCAATGCTTCCTGATCGACAAGTAAATTCTCTAACACTACTAGAAAAGTTGGATCGGCCAACCTTTCATGGTAGTAATAAATTCTCTTTGGCTTGGATTTAAACCATATATAATAATTCTTCTCATTCTAGATTCAAAAATATTAGCAGTAATATTTAACTATTAGATCCCATGACAAAGAGTTTTTACCTTGTTAAAATAGTCATTGATTTACATCTCTCCTTGTTTGACTTAAAAGAGTTATTTCTCTAGAAGTTGCAACCTCGTATCATTCTTTTTCAAGATGAGTGTTGCAAGAGTGTCTCATGCTGCCTTTGGTGTGTCACAATGCTTAATATGCTCTAATATTTGACCTTCCACTAAGGCCCTAATTGTGTAAATAGTTTTATCATCTTTGATCTTCTACTTCCTCAAAACACTAGCATTTTGTGGTGGTGTGACCTACTCATTACCCACTATCTCCCATAAATCACGACCTTGAAAGTAAGGTTGTATATGCAATGATTGTACTATAATTGTTGTTATTGAGCTTCTTACCTACCCTTTAGGTCTCCCTCTCAATGTTATCCAAGTAAGCTTGATCTCAAATAAGCTTCATAATCCTCTTCCATTGTGCAGGACCTTGTTAGAAGCTCTAACAAAGATTCGACTTATAATCGACTTGTTCTGATACCAAATTGTTGAGTTGAAAGCCACCTATGTAAAACCCAAATGCTTTAACAAATTAATATACACTATTATTAAATAATATTAATACTCCTAGCACATTTAACATTACATCAACTCACACATTATTTCATTCATGCTCTCAACTCACTCACTACCTACAATATATATATCTTATTTAGGTGGATATATCAACCTACTAGATTATAGAATATTTTTCAATTTATTAGTTCTTAAGATATCTAAATATCAATTTCCTACAATCTTACAGTAATATAACATTTTAATAATTTCTAAGCATATATTAGATTATATACCCCGACTTCCAGAACTTTCTAGATTTATTTGTCACTCAAGCATATAAAATGCAAGTGATTTTTTAGATAGATGAAGAATATTCTCGAATAATGAAGAGAAAGATGTGTTAATATTCAACAACACCATATAAGTGGACTTTTATAGTATCAATTGGTGTGGTATTATTTTCTGTTATACGAAATTGGACAGAGAGGGATAAGGGAATACAGAACATTTTTTCCTTTAACAACGATCATGTTTACTGCATCTCAAGAATGCAAAGATACTCTTGGTTTCAACCTTGCTGCAATGGATCATCTCAAGGTAATATCGAATTCTAAAGTCAGGAATTTTTATGAAGTTCATGTTTCTTGTAATAAATATATTAATTATTATTATTTATTTTTATTTTTTTCGTCAATGCATATCCTTTTCATACTTCAGCAACGGATGGCTTCTAGGTCAGTTGCACTCTTCAGAGATGCGTCTAAATTTTTGGAAATTCGCTCGAAGAATTCGAAAAGATTAGAAGCGATGACTGAAACTAGAGGAGACGAAGAAAAGGAACAAGAAAGGAAGTGAGATATATGACCTATGAATGAAACATGGAAGCAATGGGTAATATAGTAATTTTTGCCCGTCTGTCTTTCATTTTAATTAGCCTTTAATTAAGCGGTGATAATACAATTTTGTCATTCCCATTTGTAGTCTTTTGTACTCTTGATGCACATAATATTTCTAGAAATAAGTAGAAACATATGCCAATGCTTGGCATATATATTCTGCCAGCCACATTATATAGTACTATATATTTGATTACTGAATCTTCTTGTGTTTGAAGTTTTTGCCCTCAAAGGTTTGGCCGAACTGCCATGTAGGAGGGGCGATATGCCATGAAGTAGAGTATTTTCTATCCTTTGTACCAACTCGGAAGGTGAGTGACTCACCAACCATCTTGGCATCAGTAACCCACCTCTGACCCCACATACGCTTCAATGGTGTCCAATTCAGATTCTTATTACCTTTCACTTGTACACTGGTGACCTCCCCAGCTCCCCCAACATTCCAAACCATAACTTCATTGTAATAGGGATTCCCAGTTATGGTGAACTTTATTCCTCCTTCTTTTTGGCATGGTACCCTACAAAGTCAGACCCCCTGGTTAGCCATTTAAGTCCTCTTTGTAAAAACTTGTCGGGTTTATTACTTTTGATACTTTAAGTCATGTACACGAGACAACTGAAGTTTAACGTCATTCTTTATTATTGTAGTTTAACTTCATTCTTTAATCATGATATGTGATTATAACTTGAAGCGTGTCACATAAATAACTTAATTATTTCGATTAAATAGATTATTTTTTGGTCAAAATAATTGATTCAAAGATATTTTAATAATAAAAATAAAAAAATTAATAAATTAATTTTTTTTACATAATATTAGTAATTAAAAGGATGTTTTGGCCTCTTTAATACTTTCATAATAGCTTTATATATATATATATATATATATAAACATTTAATACTAAATGAAAATGGATTAATACTTGTGTTAACATTTAGTTGGGACATAAATTTATAATGTTGGTTTATCTCCAAACAACTTAAGAGAGAATAACGTCCATACCTTCTGTATGTGATTGGAACAATGCCAGCTGTTTCATCAGCAATTTGAGTGAAAACAGGTCTAGCAATATCGAAATGCTCGCGAGGTGGATTACACCATCCTCCATTTTCACTAGAAAGATAATAATTTGGAGGGCAGTTGTTGGTTGCTGTAACAATAAGAGATGGTTGTCCAAGCTTACACCATTGAGGAGAGTCCACACATTTGATTTCATAACATCCACCACATCCCTCACCTTTCTTGAACAATGTGTCACTTATTGCTGCTGTACGCATTCCATACCCTTGTTGTACCACATCTTGATACCCACATGCTCCACCTGCATATTGCATTAATAATTTTGTTTGAAATTGATTACCTAAAACAATATAAATGACTACACATATGTTTTCATGCATATATGCATCATCAACTTTTACGTATAACAGTTACAAAGATGATTTGAGGAACCAAAGGCATCGATAGTTCATACCAAATGAGCCGGAGCCTCCATCATAGAACGTGGCATTAGCACGCATCCAGGGGCCGGCTTTGAAATTTGGTCGGTGGCCTGTGGCATGGACCTGATTAGAGATTGCAAGAACAGCAAGTAGCAATGTCATCAAGAAGTCTTGCAAATGCAATATTGCCATGATGTTGATTGTCAACATCATGAGGTTGACATTTGCCTTTGCACTTTTACTTTGTTGTTATTATTATTATTATTATTATTGGACTTTTGGCTTTTTTGTATGTTTATATTTTCAAGTAAAATCTCTTGTGCGGTTCACTATATATATCGGAAAAGTACGTTGTGTGTGTTGTTGCGTTTGTTTTGGTTTAGTTGGGTTTCAAGGGATGTGATAGATTCATTGTTACAAGAAAAATTATATTTAGCTCTTTACCGATCTTTTGGCCTCAATGACTCGCGCCTATCACGCGATTATGTGCATATAATTATTGCCGCTACTTACCCAACCATTTTGGAAGGACCGAACAGAAAAGCTGGTAAATTGGATCAAATTAGAATATTGAATTATTTCAATCATTCCATTTTACTTGAAATCCTTTTACGAGTATGTGTGTATTTTTACATTGATCTAAGTTTAGGGTTTAAATTTTTAAATATATATAAAATATTACTCATTATTTTGTCAGTAAAAATTTGTCGAAAATTATCGTATTCTTCTCTATGCTTCACCGTTCATTCTCTATTCTCATTGGTTCATATCTAGCTCATTTATTATCTTTCTAAATTTATGGTAATTGGTGACTTTACTTGAAATCCTTTTACGAGTATGTGTGTATTTTTACATTGAATTAAGTTTAGGGTTTAAATTTTTAAATATATATAAAATATTACTCATTATTTTGTCACTCATACACACCGTAAAAATTTGTCGAAAATTATTGTATTCTTCTCTATGCTTCACCGTTCATTCTCTATTCTCATTGGTTCATATCTAGGTCATTTATTATCTTTCTAAATTTATGATAATTGGTGACTTTTGTTAGATTGACAACTACTTAGGTATATTGTATTGTTATTTATTATAAAACTCTTTCTTTTATATTTATTGGCGTCTTTTGAACTAATTTCATAATTTATTCATTATTAAAATCTATCTAGAATATATATAGTGATTTTGTTTTTGTGCTAACCCTTTTTTTCAAGTTTTTCTATGAACGTGTTTGATTGGTGTATAGCTAATCAAAACGTTGGTCAAGATCTGTTTGCATCAATCTTGAAAACTTTAAAAATAGAGTACGAGATCGTAAGTAAAGTATATTAGGGCATTATCCGTGTAAGGGTATTATAAGAATGAGTTTGTACTTAAACATAAATTTGTATAGTGGATAGGTTAGATTATTGTTGTGACATGTTATTTCTGCCAAAAAAATCTTAGGTTATTTTCAATTTTTGCACTTGTTATTGATTTGTTATTGCATTTCTAGTTTATTTGCTAAGGCTTTGAATTTAGAATTGTTAATTTTAAAAAATAACATGTTAACTCGCTCGAGGCATATTCGTTTTGAAAGTGCTACGGTTGCGGGTATTAATAGGCATGTCTAACACCCCGTGGGAAAAATCGTGTCAAACGATGGAATTTTGAGGCAATTTTTTGCACACATGTTTAGAATAATATTTTATCTCATACTGGAAAATTTCATAATTTTATGGATACGGGAAGTATTTTTAGTTATTTTTTTAAGTCAAAAAATTCAAAAAATCATGAAAAATAGAAAATTCGTCCAAAATTATTGGTTCTTGTTGGATGCAATTCCTTTCATCGTCTAAAATTTATGGATCACAAAATATCAGGTTTAGCACGGTAAAAATACGAAGATGACAAAGAATGCTCGGTTTCAAGTGGTACGATAGTGGGCGTTGGACAAATGATGAAATTTTGAGGCGATTTTTTGCACACATGTTTAGAAAAGTATGATGTTTCATACCGGAAAGTTTGATAATCGTGGAGATTTGAGAGAGAGATGAGAAAACTTTGAATGATCATAACTTTGTGCTAGGAGGTCGGTTTTGGACGTATTTTTTTTCATTCCATGTAATTTTTGGAGATCAAGGTATGGCAAACAGCCATAGATAACTTCTCAAGTTGTTTTAACTTCTTAATTTTTTAATTATAAACACTAAGATGTACACTCATTTCTTAAAATATCTCTCCATGCATCTTTCTATATCAAAAGGAGAGACACGATTCTACTCATTTCTCTCATTACTTGGGCCAATCGCTAACACACCCCATGATAATCTAAGGCCCTAATGTTGTGTTCTCTGTTCTCATGTCTTTATGAAACAAAGATGCATATAATCATAGATATTAACAAAAATCGACATCAATATTTATTATATCTTAAAAATAATTAGACTTCATATCACTATTATTATAATTATCCTATTATTATAATTATCGTGGGATTAATAATTCAAGTTAATTTAAGTTTTTTCAATATTTTCATTTTTTTAAAAATTATTTATTGAAAAATATTTATTTCATATCCGATTTTGTTATTTGCTTTTGAATATTGCAGTTTTTATTCATGGGAAAAAGCAAATCCAGAATAAGAAATGAGATTGCAAAAGATTCTCAATATAATTCGTTATTACAAAATTTACCCGTTACATGAAATATTATTGATTAGTGTTGAAAGGACCGAATGAAATAGAGGAAAAAGTATAATTAGAGGTAGAATCTTACACATGTTTAAGAATTTTTATTATAAATTTATGATATAATATTAATAATAAATAGAATTAAATTTATATAATTGTATCTCTAAAATAATACATCAACCACAATTATTTTGATATATAATGATTTTTTTATTAGACTTTGTAGTTTGTAGTTTGTATTTTTCATTATTTCTATTTTTTATGTTAATTGGTCTGTTGCAACTCCACCACCATCGCATGGAATTTGTTATTTAGCTTTACTCGAATAATCATCATGAAAATATATATTTCAAAAATAATTTCCATTAATATTTCAAATTACTTATTTTTTAAAAATTAAAAGGTAAAATTATATAAATAAAAATAAACAACTAAAAAAAACCCTTTCATATATATATAATTCTACCTCGTACACACTCATCTTATCACATTATTTCATTTATCTAATAACATTTTGTTAAAATCAGTTGTTAACATTTTGAGAACTTCCGAAAAATGGAAAAAAACTCAATATGACAAATTTGCACTATAGTATAAAGAAACAACTTATAATCAACTTATAAACAACTTATAACCATCCAACTTATAAGTTGTCATTCTCTTATTGGTCTAATGTTTTAATTTTAAATTAATTAATTAATCATAAAAGTATCTTATTGGTTGTAACAAATTAATTAATGATCTTAAATTTGCATTCACTATAAAAAATTATATATAATTATACCATTATTATTATTAAAAGATATTTATGTATATTAACAATTCATATTTGTTTTAGTTATCATATTCATAAAGAATCATAATAATAAATGTTATTTATTATATGCTACTTAATTTTTTTTTCTTTAAAATCTTTGTTTATCTTACCGTTAAACATTTATCCTTCTATATTTTATTTAACATTTAACACTAAATAAACACTAATATTTCAATTTATGATTATGTGTTTTTTGGAATAATTAGTTGTTAAAATATTATTTCTCCTATTTTTGTTATTTTATGTAATGATATTTGTATTAATGAGTTTAATATCATTAAAAATATTTTTGATTTATAAAATAAAATCCAATTAACTTAAAAGAAAAACATATAATTAACAATTCTAGTTAGTCTAGATCACTTTGGACTAATAAGTTTGTGTTTAATTTGAATTTGAAATCACTTTTATTTATTTGAATTAAATTCAATTTAAATAAAAATTAGACTAATTTAAATTGTGTTAATTTGAACAAGATACAACTCAAATAAATTATCATCTACACAACTTATTCAATATATTAAATGTGTCGTCGCGATATATAATATTGCCCCTTGAAAGTGTAAATCAAACTAAAGATAATTTTGAACAAAATCTCCTTATAATTTAAAATAAAAACATATTTTTTTTCATTTATGCTATATTTAAAATTTATAAACAATTAAACTAATCAGACTAAATAATTTTTTTCTCTAATAAATATCATATCTTTATGTCTTTTTTAATGGGAAAAAATCAAAAATACCCCCAAGGTTTAAGTAATCTTCAGAAATACTCTTAAGATGTCAAAAAATTCAAAAATATCCCTGAAAACATAACGGAGGTTAAATCTAATAGTTATCAAAAATACTCCTAAGGTTTAATAATAATAAAAATCTCAAAATGGAAGAAGAAATAATAGACAAAGAAATAGAAGACATTTCAAGATATTTTTCACAAAAAATGGTAATAAGTAAAAAGAAATTTGAAGAAATTCAAAAAACAAAGTTAAATCTTAAAGAAGGAGATGAATTTAAAGACCCATCATTTTTATTAAGAAAATTATTCCCTAGAAAAAATATAATCTGTTATGGTATAAGTAATAAAGAAATGAGTATTAAAATTATAGATGCAAAATGAAGATATAATATACCATTAATTGATAAAGAAACTATATTAAACGAGCTATCAAAAATTCCTCATAAAGATAAAAAAAATTAGATACATCCATTTAGGAGGAATTCAAATACTAATAAAAGCCCATTTTAGAGAAGGATTATACACCAATAAAAATAGCATTATTGGATAACAGAATAATAAATGAATAGGATCCCTTATTAGATTGTATAAGAGATAGGGAAAAAAACCTAGATGAATGGTCTAGTGGGATGAGTGTACTTATACAAACTTCTCAAACTACCCAAACAAATCCTTCAACTTGTAAAATGCTTATAGCACATAAAATGACAGAAAATGTAAAAGTTTGGTTTTCAAACTTAACATATCAACAAAAATTATTAATGCAAGGAAATGTTTCCACAGGAAGAGAATATTTAGATACAGTAATAAATGAAATATACAAAGAATTTATTGGAGAAGATAAAGGAAGGACTATCATTGAATCTAGTGAAAATGAAATCAATGAAGCTAAATGGAATCTAACAAATATAGAAATTTGTAACATGTGTTACATAGATTCTTTTATTTGTGAATATGAAATGTATTACCATAAATTATCACCCTCTATACAAACAACTTATAAAGAAATGTTTTTCAAAAATTATTTGGAACACTATATAAAACCTTAACAGAAAATTGGGAACAAAGGAATAAAAATTATACCAGATACTTTAGAAGGAAGAATAAGAAGTCTTAAAGATTGAATCATTATTAAATTCCAAGAAAGAAAAGAATATAAACAAATAAGAGTAAAAGATAAAACTTGTTGTGCCACAAGAGATTTTAGAATACGATGCAAATATGGATATAATATAAAATCTTATAAACAAAAATATAAATGTAAAAAATATAAATTTAGAAAACAAAATTTTCAAAAATATAAAAAGAGATTCAATAGATAAAACTACAAGAAAAGATATTTTAGAAGAAAGATTTATAAACCTTCTGAAAAAAGGAATTATTGCATTTCAGGAAAGAAAAAATGCAGATGTTGGATCTGTAACAAGGAAAGACATTATGCTAATGAATGTCCAAGCATACTTCAACATAAAAAAGAATTTAAAAAGGATTTTCCACAAAAAAAAAACAAAAATCTTAGAAGAAGCTTTCAAAATAGAATTAAAACCAATCGAGGAATTTGATATAAATGATACTTATAGTATCTATCTATTGGAAGAAATAACTGACTCAGAATATGAACACTCAAATTATGAATATTCTTCATCATAAGATGAATGATTTGTATAGTATTACAAATCCAAATAATACTTACATTAAAGTAAGACTACAATTTAAAGGCTATAAAACTTATCATTTACATGCATATATAGATACAGGAGCTAGTATGTATGTAACCAGTAGATATGTATTTCCAGAAGGCAACTAGAAACAAGCACCAAAAGATTTAATTGTAAGAGTTGCTAATAATACTGCAATAAAACTCAACCAGATATTAAAAGATACTGATATAATGATAGGAGGAGAAAACTTTCACATTCCTACCATATATCAACAAGAAACAGGAGTAGATTTGTTAATAGCAAATAATTTCTTAAATTTATATCAACCTTTCACACAACATTTTGACAAAATAAGTCTCACAACCTTAGAAGGAGATACCATATATGTTTCTAAAGTAAGAAAAGCTTTAACTGTCTCAAACCCAACTTTTATGCAACAACATAAAAAATGAAAACTTGGTGAGATAGAAGACCAACAAAAATTTTATTTAGAAAATATTTCATTAGATATAAAAGAAAAATAAAACTCCTTTCTCAATGAGATACATGAAGACAAAGCCCTAACAGGCATTAGAAGACTATTAAAAATAGTCAGTTCAGAAAATCCTTTGGATCCAAAAATAAATAAATCTAAAACAATAATCAATATAAAATTAAGAGATCCTAACAAGATCATAAGAGTAAAACCAATGATTTATACTCTAGAAGACATGATTGAATTTGGAAAACAAATTAAAGAACTTTTGGAATTAAAAGTCATAATACCAAGTAATTCACCTCACTCTAGTCCAACATTCTTAGTTGAAAAAGAAGCTGAGAAAAGAAGAGAATAAAGGGAATGATAATAAATTTTAAAGCACTGAATAAAGAAACCATTGACGATGGATACTTTATTCCAAAAAGGAAGAACTACTATCATTAATAAAAGGAAAGAAATACTTCTCGAGTTTTGATTGCAAAAGTGGATTTTAGCAAATAAGATTGGATGAAGAATCCCAAAAATTAACAGCATTTAGTTGCCCCCAAAGACAATTCCAATGAACAGTTATACCATTTGGATTAAAACAAGCTCCAGGTATTTTTCAAAGATATATGGATAACATTTTTAAGAAATTACAAGATATTTGTTGTGTTTACATATATGATATTTTGGTTTTCAGTAATGAATTAAATAAACATTATTTGAATATTATCAATATACTACAAGAATGTAAAAAATAAGGCATTGCACTCTTTGAAAAGAAAGTAGTATTTGCTCAACAAAAAATCAAATACTTAGGGTTGGAAATTGAAGATGGAAAACATAATCTACAACCCTATTTACTAAATAATATTTAAGGTTTTCCTAGTGAATTAAAAGATAGAAACCAATTACAATGATTTTTAGGATGTTTAACATATGCAGAAGCTTATATCAAGAAACTTGTAGAAATGAGAAAACCATTACAACCAAAATTGAAAAAAGATCATATTTGGAAATGGACAGAAGAAGATACTCTATATATGGATAAAGTAAAAGCAAAGGTAAAATATTTACCAACTTTATACCATCCAAGACCAGATGATAAAAAAATAATTGAAACACATGATTCACAAGAATATTGGTAAGCAAGAATTTATAACAACTGGGCAGAAGCTAGCAAATCTATTCTAGGAATTAGTGGAGTAACTCATAGAGCATTCACCAACAGAATAGAAGTTGAAGGTAGTTATGCCAACTACAAAACACTAAAATTAATAACTCCAAAGGAGATTGACAAATCTTGGAAAGATAAAAAGGTCTTCAGTGCTATTTAGAGAAACATCTCTACTAGAGACATAAAAAATAGTAAAACATTTAGTACTATTCAGGGAGACATCTCCTAGAACTACTCCAATCATTGACGATGAAAAAGACTAATATAGAAACCTCAGCAAGCTACAATGGTTAAGTTTCTATAATTTGGCCAGAAAATCTACCCAAGAACATATTGAAGATATAAAATTATATACTACAGACAAGGAATTTCCTATAGGAAGGAAATTCAATATATTGGAAGGAGCTGATCCAATTTTTATGTATAAAGTATTTCATGCAGGATTAATAGAAAATATATATTCAGGAATTAATTTAAGTGAATTAAATTATTTCCCAGAAAATTTTAAAAGAACAATCAAGAATTTTAGAATAAAAATTAAAGTAGGTGATAAACCTGTTTATCTTAGATTTTTCAGTTCATTAATGGATTGGAATGAGGAAGGAAGTACTAGTCCCTATCACTTCATCAAGATAGGGATCTCCAACACAAACAGAGAGGTTCCTAAACCAAGGGTACTTCCAGAAAAGGATTTCAACACAGAAGAACTCTATGTATTAAGAGGACAAATACTAAGCCAAATTTACTATGAGCACAGGAAGATTGACAATTCTACTGAGATTAAAGTAAATTATTTAACTAGTAAAGTCATCATCATTTCTCACAGTAGGATGGCTCTGGTAGAAGAAGATGGTAAAAAAATCACCAAATATGAAACCAATTTTAATTGCAACAACCTAGAAATTGGTCAAGAAACAAGGAAGGTATTTTTATTTTATGCCAGAAAAGCCATCAAAGACCACAAATACATTCTCTGCATCAAAGACCAAGAAGATGAAGATGCATCATCAAAGGAACTATTGGTATAAAATGACAAAGAAAAATAAGAAAAGAAATTATCGGTAGAAGACTACAAAAGAAATAAAGATGTAGACCCCACATCTTAGTCGGCAGCATGTGCCAAGAAAAAAAGTAATGGCTATCCTTTAAAGAAGAAAAACAGATGAATTATTAGAAGAAGGGTAAAATAATAATTTTAGTCTTGTAAATAGGGATTCCTTGTTCTATAAAAGGAACCCTTATTATCATTTCAACGGGCACACATGAATACATAGAAATCCAAAGCTTTCTACTCTAAAACACTCTAACATAGAAAACCTTTCTATCTAGAAATCTCAAAACCAATAATGTTATACCCAGTAGCAATAAGCAGCTAAGCACCCCTTTCAAGGTTCTTAGTTGGCCTTAAGTTGTAATCATTATTATATTTTGAATAAAATGTAGTTCAATTACTCTTCTTTAATAAGTCAACTATTGGACATCATTTATGTACGAATGTAGAAGGCTCATCATTGCCAGGAAGGCGTTGAGGTTTGAGCAAAGCTGAGGCATAACAGGCGTAACAAAAGAAGATGAACAGAAGGGAAGACCATGGTGGACCCATCAAATTCAGGTATAATAATTATAAATTTAAGCTAATTAAGAATCTTGAATGTTTAAATATCTGCTTACAACAAGACATAATATTGTTAAAATATGAAAATGGAAATTATCTTTAGAAATAAACAACTAATAAATCCCATGGAAATCAAAGATAAAAATCTAATTCTATTAGAAACATTTGATAAAGGTTATCTCTATCATTTAAATGAATATTTTAAAAATGAAGATTATCAAACTTGTCTTGAAAATTTTAAAAGATTTAACACCTTATTAGATATTTATACAGATTATATTAAAACTATTAAAAACATCATATACCATCCTATTTCAAGAACATTAAAAAGCTATTTTAGTCAAAAATATGTGAAAATAGAGGAAGAAGAATTTAACAACTTAATGTTTAGATATTACTTCTTTGAAGATTATACATACATTGTATGTACATAAGAAAAACTTGTTTGTATACTACGAATAAGACAAAATAATATACATTTAACACATATGATTTATCAAGATAATACTCTATAAACATCGAATCATTAGTACATAAATTAGAATTATTAGATTTAACAAATGAAAGAGTAATTTTTAATTTTAAAAGACAATTAATAGATTCAGGATTAGAATTAAGCAACCAACATAATGAAGAACATAATATACTATGCAATTGTAATGAATATAGAAGAAAATTAGATTTATACAACAAAATAATAAGCTTTTTAGACAAATTATTACCTTCAATAAATACACAATAATCATTAACTAGGTCAATATTAACCACAGATTAAAAATTGTATCGACCCGCAAAAATTGGTATCTAAACTTAGAAATAGTAATATAAATAGTAATAGATGAAAAATTAACATCATTAAGATATAAAAACATATTTGATATTTTATAAACATCACGGACATAATTAAATATATGTCAAATCTCATGAGTATTTAATTTAATGTTTTCTTTTTAATTATAAAAATAATTATACACATGTTACACATAATTTAAAAACTCAAATACTTTAATTAACAGTTGATGATAACGTCACAACCCAAATGATCATTTATGCAACAATAATACTCTATCTAATAAAAGTTGCATTAATGTGTCATTAATAATAAAAATAAAATAAATATTTTATATGTTTTTTTGTGAAAATAAAAAAAATCATTTTGAAAATATCATTATCTCAATTAAATATATATAACAATAAACGTGCAAGTAATTTGGGGTCGAAAATTGTTTCACGTTGACCATAATTTGTATGAATACTTTATATATCTTATTATTATATGTATTTTCTATATGCCATTAAACAATTTGGATAATTTTATCTTTGATGGTTTTTACAAAACCATTATTATTAATTTAATATATAATAACAATAAATAATGATGTAAAACTGTTTATGACAATTTATTTTATTAATTATTTCTATAATTCAATTATAAAAGTTGTCATGAAAAAAACAATTATTAAATATTAAAAAATTATCATTAATAAAAAAATTAACTAATAACAAAAAATCTTAAATAATAAAAAGTTGAATTATTCAATAAATGCATTATTTTATTCTCTTTTAAAAAACCTAGTTGTTTTGGTAGGATTTGCTTAGTATCGGGGAGAGTCTCGTATGAGAGAAAGCCTTGTATCGTAAAAGTTGTCTTCATGTATTGTTTTTACATGATATTTTAATTTAATAAACAAAGTACACTTAATTTTCGATCTAGTGGTGTCTTCTCTTCACATATATTTACATCTAAGAGTATTTTCAACGTGTTGTGCATTGATATGTCATGTTTTCTTTCTAGATTTGATATTTTTTAGGTATTATTGCAATTCTGATGATCTAAAATCATGAAAATTCAAGTTTTATTACATATTTGATATTTTATTAAGTTGGACAATCATACATGAAGGTTGGATAACTCAAATAGCTAAAAATGAATACTTAAAAAAAGTTTGCTCGTCTACTACATATGATTTTTAGGAATTCTTTTGATTGTTTGATATATTTTTAATTTATTGATTTAATTATTTTTGTAATCATCTTGATTTGTATGATTATAAATATATTTTGGGAGAATTATCCAACACAATGTTTTTTTTGAAGAGTGAATATATATTATAATCTCAAAAGAAAATATTTGGTTTTGGGTTTCATAATACCTTGTGGTTACTTATGCACTCCAATTTTTTTTATTAAGAGAACTTCATTTTAATGTTTTTGAATACATCTTAAAGGTTCTTAGTATTTATTTAAGCTTATTTCAACATTTATGGTGTTTGCCACGTGCCTATTGATCTGGATCTTAAAAAATATGAGAAAACACTCAAAAAGAATGACACTTGGGTGTCAAATCCAAATAATGACTAACTTAGTACTAAAGATTTGTAACCGAAATAGTTGTAGGCATTAGAGATTATGTACCTTATAAGTGTATGGGGAAACTATATGGGTTAAATCGATATGGATAAGTTCTAAAAAGATATATTTAAATCTTTTAATATCTAATAAAATATAATTTATTTATTAGATAATTATCTTAAGACTAAATACAATTTTAATATGATTTCTATTCAAATTCAAACCTATTTATTGACGGTACAGTCTAATCATGCACTAATTTTACCCTTTTTAACAAGTTAAAGATGATGTAGACCAAACAAAGGATATCACATATAATTGGTGAAAGTTTCCCCAACATTGGCCCTTTGACCTCTTGGACCATCTCTGGTAGGTTAAGTAGTCTAGCTACTTCACCTAGCTATGACAAACCAACATCATGATAGAGACGTCTTAATTAGCTAGGCAGTTTTTATTCCTTATAATTCTTTACAATTGCATTCTTAATACGTTAGGCTTTCCAGCAATTGTTTCTATGTGTCAAATAGAGTTAAAGTTAAAAAGTTATGATTAAACAAAGTTTTCAATGTAAAAATCAAGATAGATTGTGCAAATTATAGCTTTCAAAAATATAATTGTCATCTGATTAGATTTTTAATTATCTCTCTCAATTTGAAAGTGTAAATCACACTAAACATAATTTTGAGCAAAATCTTCTCATAATTTAAAATAAAAACATATTTTTTCATTTACACTTGATTTAAAATTTATAAAAAAATTAAGCTAAACACTCTAAATAAAAAAACCTATACAGTATTAATAAATTTATTTTTTTAATAAATATCTCATCTTTATGTCTTTTTAATTATAAAAAAAAGTCATGCACAATTTAAAAATCAAATATTTTAATTAAAAGGTGATGATAATGTCACAACCTAAATTATCATTGACGCAATAATAATTTTATGACTGAAAATATCATTATCTTAATTAAATATATATAACAATTCACGTGCAAGTAATTTTGGGTTTTAAAAATTGTTTCACGTTGACCATAATTTGTATGAATACTTTATATATCTTATTATTATATATATTTTCTTCTATGCCATTAAACAATTTGGATAATTTTATCTTTGATGATTTTTATTTGAGATAATTTTATCAAATTAACAAATAAAAACTCATTATTATCTAATATTATTAATATTTTGTGAATTTGTTGGATATCACTTTATAAAACCATTATTATTAATTTAATATATAATAACAATAAATAATGATGTAAAACCGTTTATGGAAATTTATTTTATTTAGTTATTTCTATTATTCAATTATAAAAATTATCATGAAAAAAAATTACTAAATATTATAAAAATTATTTTTCCATGTTATTTCAATTTAATAAACAAATTACACTTAATTTTCTATCCAATGTTATCTTCTCTTCACTTCTATTTACATCTAAGAGTATTTTCAAGGCATCGTGGATTGTTCTTTCTTGTTTTCTTTCTAGATCTATTATTTTTGTTTTAGTAATTGTTGTAGTTTAAATCATAATGATCTAAATTATGAAAACTCAAGTTTTATTGCAGATTTGATATTCTATTAAGTTGAACAATCATACATGGAGGTTGGATAACTCAAATAGCTAAAGATAAATAATCATAATAATCTAAATTATGAAAAATCAAGTTTTATTACAGATTTGATATTCGATTAAGTTGAACAATCATATATGAAGGTTGGATAACTCAAATAGCTAAAGATGAATATTCAATAAAAGTTTGCCTGTATATTACATATGGTTTGTAGAAATTCTCTTTGATTGTTGGATGTATTTTTAATTTATTGATTTAATTATTTTTGTAATCATCTTGATTTGAATGATTATAAATATATTTTGGGAGAATTATTCAACACAATTTTTTTTTGAAGAGTGAATATATATTACCATCTCAAAACAAAAAAATATTCATTTTGGGTTTCATAATACCTTAGGTTCCTTTTGCACTCCAATGTTTTATTTGGTAAGAATACTACATTTATCTGTTTTTTAATGCATATTAATGTTTTCTTAGTATTTATTGAAACTTATTTCTACATTTATGGTGTTTACCACGTGACTATTGTTTTGGATCCTTAAAACATGTGCATACACTAAGAAATAATGTGTCAAATCCACTATGATGACTAACTTAGTACTCTATGAGAGTTATAATGGAAATAGTTGTAGGCATTAGAGATTGTGTATCTTATAAGTATATGGAGAGACTATTTATAAGAATTAAATTGATATAAATAAGTTTTAAAGAAATATATGTAAACCACTTAATATCAATTAATATATCATTTATTTATTAAATGATTATCTTAAAGATGAAATATACTTTGAATATTTTTTTCTAGTTAAATTTAAATCTATCTATTGAGTGTGCAATCTAATCATGTACTAACTTTATCACTTTCAACAAGTTAAAGATGAGGCAGATCAATCAAAAAGTGTCATATATAATTTGTGAAAATTTCACTTAACAATCCAACATCATGGTAGTAACGTCTTAATTGTTTAGGTAGTTTTTATTCCTAATATCTCTTTATAATTGCATTCTTGACATATTAGGTTTTCTGAGGATTGTTTTTATGTGTCGAACATAGTTCAAGTTGAAAAATTATGATTAGTCAAAGTTTTCGGTCTAAAAATAACATAAATCCTATAAATTATAACTTTTAAACCTGATTGTTATCTGATTAGATTAATGGTTGAGATTGAACACTTGAATCTATATATAAGTTATGCTAATATTAGTCTCATTTACACCCAAATATATTCAATCAATTGTTAGAAATTAATTACGTGAAGAACATATTTTGAAAACAAGTTTATCTTCCGTAACCCTTTGGAAAGTAGATGAAAACCCTTTTCTTTATTGTTTTCTTCTTTGAATCTTCTTGATATCTACATGAGAACCACGAACAAGAAGAACACAATTACTTTTTTTACTTCCATGCCAAACTTATAGGACCCTAGTTGGTAGGTTATGAAATTGTCTAAAGGGTGTGATCCCCGTGGATGCAATGCATCGCTGTAATAAGTTTTGTAATTTCTCTCATCAGCACTCCAGCCTCGCAGCAGAACATGACAGAGAGATGAAAATGGTGTCTCTACCCAAATTATTCAAGTAAATATGGCAAGACTTTCTCCTCCAAACCAAGGGTTTAACCCTCAGCCATTTCAACTACATCCTATGTAAAATTAGCCTTCGAGCAACAACTACAATAACTAATAGGGCCAATCCTTTTAGAATCGAAGCCAAAATCAGAATAAAAGTAATGTAAGTGGAAAGTTTGAATCTGACTATAATCCACGTGTCAAATCTACAAGAAATAAGGGCATAGTGTAGCCATATGTTTCTTTTAATATTTTACATCTAAGAACTCATCCAACAACAACAATTATGGTAATAATTCCATGGCTAAGATGAATTTTCCCCAATTGCAAGAATCTAATTAAGATGAATTTTTTTTACAATAAATTGCCTCAACAATCTTCTATTGACTAATCACAATACTTACAGTTACAGTTTGTTAATTCTTCTTTCATAAATGATTTTCCACTTGTTACTTTCTTTGCTTTTTCTATATGTAGCAAAACTGAAATTATAGATCAAGGTTGGTATCTTGACCCTAGTGCTAGTCACCATTTGATTAGCAACATAATTGTTCTTGTCAATTTCAGATCATATACTGGTTCTGAGGCTTCCACGTTGGAAAATCGATCTAGTCACCATGTGTTGCTAGTTCCTCAATTAGCCAATAATTTAATCTCTGTTAACAAATAGTGTTTAGATAATAATGTTTTTATATAATTCTTTTCGAACTCATTTTGCATTAAAGAACTCAGTGGAGGTAAGGTGCTATTGGTTGTAAGAATTGATCGAGGGTTGTATCGATTGCCTAGCAATACTACATAAGTAACTTTTGGTATGCTAAATTCTAAGTGATCGGTACAAAAATATAAGTGCACAACATCGTAGTTTTATAATAAAGTGATAAGAAGAGTATCGTTCTCAGGGTTTTGTAACTTACTTTTGATAAATATTAAAATTATACTAATATCAATTTTATCTAGAAAATTCACTCAGGTTGTTATAATTAAAGTTTGAAATAAAATTAATTTAATGATGCATAAAAGAAAATAAAGATATTATTCAAAAATCAAATTAATTGGAAGAAATTATTAAGACTAATTATTTTTAAAACTACACAGGTTCATATAAGTCTTTTGATCTCTATATTTACCTATGCCGAAATATTCTAGATCTATCCTATAATTCTCTCTTTCGATAGTAAATTACAAGACTAAAATCATTTAATTAATGACCACTTAATTAAAAGCATTAAACTCAGAATAAATCAGACAAATATGAATAGAAATAATTCAAATTAACATAGAAAATCAAGTATAGTTTGGAATTAAATTACATCTTTTTCCTAGAATAAAGATAAATTAATTCATGCTAAAAATTAAATTAAACATAAACAAATTCACCGTAATTTTCTGAGAAGAATTGAAAGAAAATTGACTTGCAAAAAGAATATATTTTTATGTCTTTTTCAGCGTTTTCTTTCTCCTTTCTCCAGTTTCTGCGTTTATCCCTGTTACTTCGTCTGCTTCATTTTTTTTTCTTTTCGATGTTCTCCCTTATCGGCTCTACTACTCTCTTTTTTTCTTATATATATTAATTTGAATTTGATTTTTTAAAAAATCTTCATTTAAATTATAAGAGTACTTAGATGATATGTTTCTAAAATTTTGGATCTTCATTATCTTCAAATTTACAATAAAATTAAAAAAAATTAGACTAAAGTTAAACTTGAGAAGTGATAAATTATGTCAAATTATACAAGTCGTCACTAAGTTCTGTCCTATTATTATTTTTGTTTTTGAGCATAACGTTCTTGATAATATAAAATGTCATCATAAAGAAGTAGTAAATGATAGTTTATGGCATGATAGGTGATGCACAAAATTGATAATGAAAATCTTACAAATACTTTGGTTTTATATTTGTACAACTCTCGTAAGTGTACAAATCATTTTATATAAAATGACAAGTATACTTTGTAGGTCAATCTAAGCAAGGATTATATATGGTTTTTAATTTATTGTTCAATTTTTAAAAACAAAATTAAATCATAAACATCCTATCACGTTATTTTGATTTTTGTGTTTCCTAATCTAATAACAAAAAATAAACATAGATATTATTCAATAAACAATTATACAATTTTTTTATCATTTATAACAGTGTATTATTTATGAATATAATAATAAAGTTAATTATGCTTGCTTATATTATATAGGTTATTAAAGATATAAATTGTTATTTATTGATTATCTATTTTTTATATGAATATCAGCTTTGATAGGTTAGATATTCTTTGTTAATTAAACAAATCAATTAACATTAGGGTCGATAATCAATTTGCTTAATTAAATTAATTCTTTTTTTAAGAGATTGAAAATGAACCATTTAAATGCCACGTTAGGTAGGGTTAGACATTTTAAACTTTATTCAAGGTGTTCAAATTAAACATAATAATTTAATTAGCCGAGTACTAACTTTCAAATTCTAAAATCATTACTGAAAATAAGTCATCAATACATTTTCAAATTAAACCTTATAATCTAATTTTTATATTTAAGTTTATAATGAAAAATAATATATTTCTCTCTAACATCTTTATTATAAAATCATGAATAAAAATAAAATCAATTTATTTTATGGAAATGTTTTACCTATTTAATATTTTGCAAGCATAATAACATTATTATTATATCACATTTACAAATAGCTAGCTATGTTAAATTGAATCACATAAAAATTAAACATAACATATAATAATAAAATATGAAAAATAACTGTAAAAAATTAAAATTATACATTAAAAAACTTCTTAGAGAACTTTAATTCTAATTCTGTTACTAGAAAACCTCCAAATAGATTTCTGTTTCGGTTTATTAAATCAAAAAATAAAAAATCTATAAAAGCATAGCTAGTTCTTTCTCAAAAAGAGAATAAATTTAAAACTAAAAACTAAAAAAAAAAACTTTTTAGAGAGAGAAATAGTTAGAAAATTGTGTGTTTTTTACAATAGGGGAGAATGTCTTTTTATAGGTGAGGAAATGGTCAAAAAAGATGAGAAAATATTTCAAAAAATGATTTTGGACACGTTTGGACATGCTGGCATGCATGTGGGAAACAATATTTGCGACAAATGACCGTTTGGCACATGCGAGACATGGTGTAGGCTTATGCTGGTACGTGTGATACATAGTGTTGGCATGTATTGGCGTGCAAGACTTCTACATGTGTTGGGCATATGTCGTCTATGTGTGGGCATGTGATGATCGTGCATGTAGGACTCGACACAGGTATGTGTTATTGTGCGCGGAACTTTGGCATGAATTGGCTACTACATGCAAAAATTTTGCGTTTTTAACATTTTTCACCTTTTTGACCCATTTTGTGCAAATGTTTTTCATCTTTTGAAATTTTCTCATTTTTTTCTCATTTTTTTCTCAATATATTGCCTCCAATATTTTTCTTTAATTCTTTAAGTTATTTTTGAACAAAAATACTTGAAAAACAATAAAAATACCAATTATTCCGAAAAGATAAATTTATATAAAAATATGATAAAATCATTCAAATATAAATTTATTTAATCAATTAAATTACATTAAATCATGGTAATTTTAGTGCTTTTTAAGCACTCATCACAACCCTCAACTAGCTTCTTACTAGTCCCTTAATGAGAGAAATGGTAAAAACTAAAATAAAAATGAAAAAAATTAAACTATCCTAAATCACTTAGGTGGATTAACACAATTGCATGTAGCGTATGCAATAAGCCTTTAAACACTTAGGTTGCCTTAGTTGACGAGTTTAAGTCGCGTGAGTGTTTTTAGTTATTATACCCACAAACATTAACAAAAAATGAAAAAAAATAAAACAAAAAAAAAATAAGAAGTTAACTAGAATTTAAAATAAAGCAAAAAAGACTAAAATAAAATAAATAAATGAACTACAAAAATATCTCATGCTTATAATTTTTTTAAAATTTCATAATTAAAATCGTAAGCATAGATTATTTCATCTTCCTAAACATTCATGATTTATTATAATAATTAGTTGAAAATCATTTTCAAATTTTATATAAAAAATGTATCAATTTAATTTCACCCAAACTTAATGTGAGGAATTTGAAGTCGCTTCGACTCTATTCCTCACAAGTCAATACTCTCAAGAACATTGAATCCTCTGGATTCAAACACTCATACTAATTTATATGCGAAAGAGTTGATGTATAAAAATGAACTAATATGTTCGCATATGTATAAAAAATAAAGACTCAAAGTGTTATTTTAACCTTGATCTCATAAAAGGAATCAAATGTAAGAATTTATAAAATATTATACATTATTTTCATGCATTAATCAAATTTATCAAATAAAAATATCAAGTAATATACCTCTTTAAAAATGTAGGAAAATGCAATGACTTCTTAGGAAATTACTTCCTATATTTTCTTTTACATTAAACTATTTCTTACAACTATTTCGAGTGGACCTATGTACAGATTGGACATTTTTTATGTGGTAAGATAAGTGGTTATTATTTGACTTTTATGTTTGTATTTGTATAGATAATCCTAGATATAACTCTTTTTAAATAGAAGTTGTATATGAATGAAGAAAGACATATACTATCAATTTTTACTTAAATCATTTAATCTAAGCAAATTAAAAATAAATATATAACACTTTATTAAGATATAAAAATCTAGACATTCAATACTAAGCCCTATAGAGATAATCTAATAATGTTGAAAAAATAAGAAAAGTGTTTAGAGTAGAAAAAAATAATATTTATCACTCATAATAAAGGACAATGGGCTTAAAATATTTCTCCCAAAGGTAGTCTCTATTATTTGATTACTAAGCACCAATTTTGGGTTTAATATAATTTTCACACCTTATCAAGAAATACTAGTTATGATAAAAACTAATTAATTATCATATTCTCCATGATATATTTTCAAAAATTAATCTAATAGTGCAAAAAATTTAACTATTTACTTAAATTTGATTTAAAGAAATGATAAAAGTTTTTGAGAATTTTTTTAAAAATAATCCTAAAATTCTAAAAATTATTAAACCACATAAATAAAATAAAATCAAAACACAATAAAAATGAAAATGTGAACATAAAAAAATTTAAAATTGTTAATTTTTTTTAAATTAAGCATGATAACTTTTCACCACCCCGAACCTAAAAATTACATTTTAACAATTGTATATTAAGATTAAAAAAAGAGAAAAAAAGTTACCTATTTTCTAAGAATGTGCAAGTAGTGATGGATAAATACAGGTGCATCCATAATGTTCATCTTTAAAGTTCAGACAAATCTCTGTGAACTTCTAATATCTTAACAAATATTTTTAGTTTTAACAATTCTAAAATTATTTATATGAAATTAAACTATTATAAACAACATGAATTAAATAAAAAAAACAAATAAAAGAAAATTGTCTAAAATGATGAGCTATCTTCCATTCAACACTTAGTTTAACATCTTAGCAAGACGTAAATGAAGGATTTTATTTGAAGTAAACTCAATGTCTCCACAACATTGAGTCAATCAAACCTACAGGTAGAACAAGTTTGTCTACCTATACTTTTTAAGTCATGCCCTATGAATTTTCAAATTTTTAATTACTTAAAACTAAGGGACATGATTATAGGTTTTAGATAACACACTTCTAGATACAAGTCAAATAACTAAGACATATAAACATAGTTGTACCTAGATCTAACAAAGTAACTAACTCATTTGATCACAGATTATGATTAAAAAAATTGAAATTTTGGAGATAGCTTCAGCAAATTTTTTATTTTATTATAATTTCTAAGTTAAATAACATAGTTAATATTAACAAAGAGTTCTCCCCGGAAATAATGGTGGATAAAACCTCCTTAAAAACCATCCTCCTAGATAAAGCAACAATACTAAGAAAGATTAGTGTCAAAAGGCTTCCAAGAACTAGTTTCCTAGACATAACTCCCTTAAATATATATTTTTCATGCTATTAAAATCTAAGTTAATTAAGTTAATAAATTAAGTTAAGTGAAAATCTAAGTTAATAAATTAAGTTAAGTGAAAATCTAAGATAATTAAATTAATAAACTAAGTTAAGTGAAAATCTAAGTTAATTAAGTTAAGTTAAAATATAGTTTAATTAAGTTAATAAATTAAGTTAAGTAAAAATCTAAGTTAATTAAATTAATAAATTAAGTTAAGTGAAAATCTAAGTTAATTAAGTTAATAAATTAAGTTTTTTTACATCAAAATTAAAATAAAAAGTGAAAATTAAAAATTAATTATTTTTTTAGGTTTTCTAAATATTTTAATTTTTTTTTTAAAAAATTTAAAATTAAAAGAAAATTAAAATTTAAAATTTTTATTTGTTTGTTTTTTTAAAATTTTCTTTTAATTTTTATTTATTTTTTTTAAAGAAAATAATTAAATAAAATAAAGTTAAATTGTTTTTTAAATTTAAAATTTAAATTTTTTTAACACAAAATAAATGAAAAAAATCACAATTATTTAAAACATAAAATGTTTTCAAAATTTTGATAAATAATTTAAAAATGTTATTCTTTTCTCGGTAACAATGCCAAAAATTTGAAGAGCAAAATCGATAATATCGATTTTGCAAATACTTTGGTTTAATATTTATAAAACTCTCACATGTTAACGAATCATTTTATAAAAAATGACAAATATACTCCCAAAGTCGATCTAAGGAAGAAATATATGAGATTTTTAATTTATTATTTTTAAAAATGAAATTAAATCTTAAAATTCATGTTACGATATTTTAATTTTTATGTTTCCTAATCTAATAGAAAAAAAATAAACATAGATATGATTCAATAAACAATAATGCAACTTTTAATCATTTATAAGAGTGAAGTATTTATGGATATAATAATGAAGTTAATTATGTTTATTCATATTATTTAGGTTATTAAAAATATAAATTGTTATTTATTAATTATCTTTTTTATATTAATACCAGCTTTGTAACCTTTTGTGAGGGTTAGACATTTTAAAATTTATTCAAGGTATACAAATTAAACCTAAGAATTTGATTATCCGATTACTAACTTTTAAGTTTTAAAACCATTATTGAAAATATGTCGTCAATACATTTTTGAATAATAGTTCTTATAAAAAACTTTTAAAATAAAGCTTTATTATAACTACCAAGCAATTGTACCAGTAAATAAAAGAGCATTACTCTAAATTAGATTTGATAATTAAACCTTATAATCTAATTTATAGATTTAAGTTTGTAATGAAAAATAATATATTTCTGTCTAACATACTTAATAAAAATTCTTGCATAAAAAATTAATTTATTTTATGAAAATGTTTTACCTATTTAATATTTCGTAAGCATAAAAATATTATTATTATATCATATTTACAAAAAGTCAACTCTAATAAATTTGATCATATATAAATTAAACATAACATAACATATAAGAATAAAATATAAAAAAGAACTGTAAAAAATTTATTTTAAAATTATGCCTTAAAAATATCCTTATAAAACTTTGATACTAATTCTATTGCTTGAAAACCTCCAAATTGATTTTTATTTTTGTTTATTGAATTAAAAACTAAAAATTCTATAAAATCATAGCTATTTTTTTCTCAAAAAGAGAAGAACTTTAAAACTAAAAACTAAAAGAAAAGAAAACTTTCTAGAGAGAGAAAGATAGAGAGAGAAAGTGTTGAGAAGATTGTGTGCTTTTTTACAATGGGGAGAGAGTCTTTTTATAGGTTAGAAAAGGCCAAACAAGGTGGGAAAGTATTTCAAAAATTGATTTTGGATGCGTGAGATTTGCGATAGACAGGTGTTGGGCGTATGTGGGCACGCGCGGTCGTGTGCCACCTGTGTGCAGGCATATGCTAGGTGTGTACTTGCTACATGTGGGTATGTATTGGGCGTGTGTTGGGAATGCGCATGCACATTGGTCTACACTAGACTCGATGTGTGCATGTGATGGAGCACACAAGATTTCAGCGTGAATGGGCGGTTGCACGCATAATTTTGACATTTTTTACCATTTTGACTCATTTTGTCCAATTTTTTCATCTTTTTGAATTTTTCTCATTTTTTTCTCAATATATTTGTGATGTATTACCTCAAGTATTTTTTTTTCGAGTCTTTAAGTTATTTTTTAATGAAAATACCTGAAAAGGATAAAAATACTTGTAATTCGAAAAGACAATTTCATATAAAAATATGATACAATTATACAAATATAAATATATTTAATCAATTAAATTATATTAAATCATGGTAATTTTAGTTCTTTTTAAGCACTCATTAATAAGCTTGGTCATCCTATGATGATGTTGTCAAATGTGTTCTCACTGCTTTAGGTTTAGTAACAAGCTTGGCTCTCTACCAAAGGTTTGTGAAGCATGTCAAATGAGTAAATCACATATACTACCTAAATCAAATGTGCATCATAGGTCTATGCACTCTTTTGATTGCTAATTGGTGTGTGCTATTTAGAATCTACATTCTATTTGTGTAACTATTAGTTATTCCTGAGATGTCAAATTTTTTTGAGCAAGCAAAGCCAAAAACTATAGAGAAAGTTTATGAAGTAGTGAAGAAGAAATTGGCACTTTTTGATGACTCTATAGTTAATGACAAGTCAAAGTTTGATGCTTTAGGAGCTGATTCTTTGGATATGATACTCTACTATTATGTCCTTATATTTTTTATGATTTACTCAGTCAATGCAAAAGGAGTTCACTACCCCTCTTGCTAGTAACACTTGGGATTTGATATCTCCACTTAAGGATGCTAAAATCATTGGTAACAAATGGATGTTTAGAGTAAAATTGAAGGCTAATAAGAGCTTAGAAAGGTAAAAAGTAGGGTTATGGCAAAAGGATATGATTAAACATATGGTATTGATTATAGAGAAACTTACAACCTTGTAATGAAACCAACAACCATTCGTTTGTTGCTTGCTCTTACCTTGTCTAAAGATTGGGTTGTTTGAAACTTGGTGTTAACAATGCCATTCTAAATAGAGAGTTGGATGCAGATGTATACATAAGCCAAACCTCAAAGTTTTGCTAATTAGTCTAACCCACACTTTGTGTGCAAACTCAAGTAGGCTTTGTATGGCCTTAAATAGAACCCTTAAGACTTGTTCACTAAATAAAGTTGTTGCTTGGTTTAGTGGGAGTTTAAATTCTCTCAGGCAGATACTTCCATGCTAGAACATGCGGTTAGTGGAGAAATGATTATATTTTTTATTTATGTCGATGAAATTTTTATGATTGGTAGAAATCAAAAGCTTATACAAAGAATGATTAAAAATGCACATAATATCTTTATTCTCAAAGTTTTAGGGAGTTTAAACTTCTTTCTTGGCATTGAAGTGGTTGAGCAAGTGAGAGCTTTCATCTTTTTCAACAGAAATACATTCATCAACTTCTTGAAAAAGCTCAATTTCTTAAAGGAAATCCAATTATCACCTTTCTTCTTGGTGGGAAAAAAAATCTCCAAAGCAAATGGCCAACCTTCAAATGATTACACTCAACATAAATTATTGGTAGGTTCTCTTCAATACTGCACTCTTATTAGGCCCAATATCTCCTACTTAATTACCAAGATTTTCTAATTCTTCCAGGCTCATTCAGATATGCATTGGTCTTTTGTTAAGAGAGTGCTAAGGTATTTAGGTGGCACTTAAAGTTATTTTTTTTACATAAAAGTGTCACTCTTACCATGAGTGCTTAGAGTAATGTTGATTGGGAAATATATCCAGACGATAGAATAAGTACTGGTGGATATTGTGTGTTCTTAGGCCATTCACTAGTTTCATGGTCTTCTAGAAATATGTGTAGTGTCTCGATCATCCAATGAGGACAATTTTAAGCCACTAGCATGTGTCACAACCAAAGTTACTTGGCTTCTAAAGGTACTCAATGAGTTTCCTATGTTTGCCTTAAGCACTAACATTGTTTTATGACAATATCAGCGTTGGGTACTTGGCCAAAAATCTAGTGCTACACTTTAGGAAAATGCATGTGGAGATAGACTTTTACTTTGTTAGAAAAAATATTCAGGTAGCAGAAATGGTTGCAAAATATGTTCCATGTAATGTTCACAATGCAGACATTATGATTAATTCATTGCATACTTCACAATTTCATAATCTAAAGGTTAAACTTATAGTTATTGATAGAATACCAAGTTAAGAGAGGGTGTTAGAAGTTATTCATGGTGGTTAAGATGTGTTAAGTGTATGCTACTATCGTGTGCTTATAATGTAGTCAATTAGCTCCTAACTAGGTCATGGATGTGAATTCTATTACTATACTATTAGCACGAGTAATAAACTCTAGCACCAAAAGCATATAAGTAACACCTTGTGCCACAATGCATAATCAAGAAATGAAACTTACAAGTCCTCTTCTTCCTCCATTCTTCTTTTTCTCTACATTTAATTCTTTCACAACCTTTATTGAATTAATTTTTACAATGTTTTTTATTGAATAGCATTAGAAGACATTATAATAACTAGAATCAATTTTAACATATACTATATATAGGGTGTAAATTAACCCATGCCATGTAGCATGATAGAAGAGGTCCCTATCATTAGATGACTCACAATCATAGACCAATCTAGTAGGTGATGAGTTAGCAGATGAGCATCGCCATCAAATAAATATTCAAAAGGATAACCAACTACTAGTTATATTCTAAAGAGATAATTACGGTGAGATAAACTCCGATATTAAGATAAATCTATGACAATGGGTAAGGATAATCAACATGTAGCATCTTCCCTATATATATTCACTCTGTACACTTCACATAGGACCACTTGATATTAGATGAATATTGTAGATAAACAATATCTCCCTAAAACTCTCTTCACATCTCTAGATCATAAGAAGAGACACTAGTCTCCTCCTTTATTGTTAACTATCCACACTTAAGATCGAAAGATCAAAGATCACCATTCTCCATCATGGTCCAAGCTTATAATGATGTGTTATATGTTCTCAAGTTTACATCAAATAGAGGTGCAACCAATCATCGATTTTGATAAAAATCAACATCAGTACTATATTTTTCAACAAGTAATGAATAAGAAGATGAATTGATCTAACAAATTTAATATTTTACCAAATTGAGAATTTTATTTTTTTTATAGAAACAAGTGAGACTACAATAATTGGTATTAATTTTAGAATACACCATTATTTATTGGTCATGAAGTATATATCAATCACATTTTATGCATTCATATTGATTGCAAAGCCTTTGTACCACTTTTGTAAGAGCTTACAATTGACATGTTGTCAACCTTTTCAATAAGGGTTACAATAGGTAAGGCGCTCTCTAGCATGATATTTTGAAAATCAAAGCACGAAGAACAAATGTGTTGTTTTAAAAAATGGGTCAAGTTTACTTGAAAGTGGGCATGAATGAAATAATTTCAATTTTTGATGCATGTATATCCAAGACCATTATTTAAATCAAGATGCACTTCGTTTATATTATTAAAGATGGGATTTTACGTGAATATGAGACCTTAGTTTTATATATAGACATTTAATGTACATTTGTTATTTTGGGGGAATAAATGCACTATTGTAATTTGTTTGAAGTTTATGAAAATATTCTAAACAAAGAAAAGAATAAAATGGAAAAGTTATCCATACATGCAAATATTATGAAATACATTTCAATAAAAAGTGTATTATCATTTGGAAAATTTATACCATCTATCAATTCATTATAATGAAAACTAAGGGTGTGCAAAAAATCTGATCATCTAACTAATCTGATCCGTTAATTTTTTTGACGATTTCGATCTGACCATTGGATCGGATCATATGGAAATTTTTCAAATCCGTTAAGCTTGGATCGGATCAGATGGAAATTTTTCAAATTCGTTAGGTTTGGATCGGATAATAGATTTCACTATGTATCATCTGATCTCATCCAATCTGACCAAAAATACTTAAATATATATTTATATTTTATACATTAGTCATATTCTTATTGGTCATTCATATATTAGTCATATTTTAAGGTTTATTTTAATTCAAATAAGTTTATGTAATGTGAAAAATTAAATATTTTATTCAAAAATACCAAAAATAGAGTTAATTAAGTTTATTGGTCAGATTGATCGGATTCAACCAATCAAATTTGAATAGGTTACGGATTGATCGGATTCAACCGATCCAATTCGAATATATTACAGATCGGATTGCATCGTATTTGAAAGGTGATCACATTGGTTGCGGATGAGGATGTTTAAATTTGATCGGATCGGATGAGTATAAAATCCAAAGTTTCGATTTGATGCACACCCCTAATGAAAACTACTCCTTTAAATTTTTTTACTGTTTAGTACATAGAAATATAAAATCTTAATTTTTAAAAATACTAGTTAAAAACACATCCATGTAATTAGATAAAAACTTTGAAATTTTTGTGATATAATAACAATTAAATAAAAAATAAAATTAAGCATAAGTTTTTTATTATAATTAATATTTGCATACAATGTTTTCTAAAGAAAAAAATAAGAATAAAACATTTATCGAAACCCTTTTCTTTATTGTTTTCTTCTTTGAATCTTCTTGATATCTACATGAAAATTTAATTTTTTTAATATTATAAAGAAAGTAAGGGAATTTGTTTTCCAAAAACTAATTTAAGTATGATTTAGATAGTACTTTACACATGAATTGTAACAATGTTTTCAGTTTTTATCTTTATTTAAGTCTAGAATTTTTTAAATTTTATGTAATGCAATTGAAATAAATAAAAAATAAAAATTAGCCGTAAAGTTTTGAGTTAAATAAAACATGCCTATCAAAAACAAATATGATAGATATTAATTACTAATATCCTTCGATTTTATTAAATTCTAGTAAATTAAAAAAAGAAGGATTTATTGAGTAGGAAAGTAAATTTGCTAACATTACAATATTTGTTTATTTAAAATACTTAGCTTAAATATATCAGAAGTAAATTCTTTAATATCATATATAGAAGCGTTTTCATTGAAGGTATTCAAGTTAATTTTTTCTAAAATTTAAAATAATATTTTTAAGAATTTAAAATAAATATAAGCTATAATATATATCATTAGTTTAAAATATAAAAGATTTTTTTAACAAAACTAATTTAGCCATGATTATATATATATATAACTGACTTTTTTATTAAAAAAGAAGAAGATAGAGCTTAATAAAAATTTCCTTGTCATTTTTGGTTTTAAACACAAGTTTTTTATTTGTTTTATTACGTTTTTTTTTTCAAGAAAACAAGGCCAGTTTCATCTTAAGCAATATAAGTATAAAATATTTTGGGTAGGGAAAAGAAAAAGTCTAAAACATTTAAAGAAAATTCACCTAAAAAAAGGAAAAGAAAAAAAACATTTAAAGAAAATCTAGAAGAATTTACCATATTTATTTCACCTTTCATATTATTCTCAATGATACGAGAATAAGAGTGGACAACGGATTAAAATTGTTTATTTTTGACTAATGTGAATCCGATTTAATCTGAATTAAATTTGAAAATTTTCAATTCAAATCTGATCCGGTTATATAATCAATTCGATCCAATTCGAATTTGAACAGATCGAATAAGGTTAAATTGATATTGAAATTTATTTATTAATTATTTTCATATATAAAACATGATATATATATATATATATATATATATATATAATTTAAATTTTAGATTGATGCATTTATAGCAAAATTTATTATTTATAATTACAATTAAGAAAATCAAAAGAATAAAACATATATCTATATAATTATTAAATTATTATAAATATTTATTTTTTATTTTTATGCTAAAATAATAATCTAATATAATTATGGTATATATAATATATAATATGTACAAATTATAAATTATAAAATAAACTATGTATTTATTTATTATTTAATAGTAATTTGATCCGAATCGGATATAATGTATTATAAAATATAATTATTCGAATCCAATATGAGTATGATTATATAGTATTTAATTCGAATTCTATCTAATTCTAAAATTTATTAAACAGATTAATTACATTATTTGCTTACCCAAAACTATGTGATATAAATAATGTTTCTTTCTTTACTATTTGCATTTATATATTAACCTTGTGGAAATATATAACAGTTAAATTCCGGATATTGTAAATCATAAGAATTGCTATATATTTTCAACATTATATTTCAATCTCTCACATCCCTTGTGAGTTGTGACTCACAAAATAAAATACTTCTTCACTAACTAGCTGTATAGCCACACCACAATGAATAATCCATTTTCGCTAGTCTTCAGCCTTGCACTCGCCATCTGCTTCTCAGGTGAGAAAATTAACCCACAAACTATGTGATTTTCAAACAGTCTTTACTCTTGTATAACAAGTGACATATTCTCTAATTGAAGGCTTATAATAATTTTGAGGTTTGTCTCAAATCCGAGTCGATTTGTGGGTAGAATATATGTTTAGATCAAATGACACTTTTTATATCTATCGTTGTAACCTGTAATTTGAAATATAAGAAGGAAGGTCTTACCAACTAAATTACTAGGCAAACCACATAAAAATAATTCATGAACTCAATACATTTGTTTTCTTATGCTAAGAATTCTCAATACTTATTAATAGATCAGTTTGAAATTCACACAAATAAAAAGAAAACCAAAACCATAAATTAATCTTATCTAGTTATTAATGCTAATTAATAATTACATGGATTCGTTCAATCTTTAATGCAGGAGGGTACTCAAGAACATTCAAAATCACAAATAATTGCCCTTACACAATTTGGCCAGGAACCCTAACCGGTAGTGGCTTACCACAACTTTCTTCCACAGGGTTTGAGTTGGCAACTGGTCAATCATTTTCTCTTGATGTTCCATCTGGATGGTCCGGGCGATTTTGGGCTCGGACACAATGCATAACCGACGCTACAGGAAGGTTCGTGTGTGCCACCGCTGATTGCGGATCCGGTCAAGTCCAATGCAATGGTGCGGGTGCAATTCCTCCAACAACCCTAGTCGAATTATCTCTTGGAACCTCATATTCCAATAATTATGATTTTTATGACATTAGTCTTGTAGACGGTTTCAACTTGCCGGTATCACTTGCTCCAATAGGACAATGTTCAGCCACAAGTTGTGCAGCAAATGTAAATACAATTTGTCCACCAGAGTTGGCTGTGAAAGAGTCTGATGGGAGGGTGATTTCTTGTAAGAGTGCATGCTTGGAATTTAACCAACAACAATATTGTTGCACTGGCGACTATGCTACACCAGAAAAATGCCCACCAACCAAGTACTCTTTACTATTCAAGAATCAATGCCCTCAGGCTTATACCTATGCTTATGATGATAAGACAAGTACTTTTGCTTGTATGGGTGCAAATGCTAACTATGTCATCACATTTTGTCCATGAAAAGTATTTTATTATAATTGATTATTTTCTTAGTTTTATTTTTATCCAATGAATCATTAATAATAACCTATGACTTATATATAGCTCATTTTTTTTTTTACTAAGGTGTTATTGATTGTTATAAGAGTATGACGTCTATAGTTCAAACTAATCATATTTTTTATTGCTTTTACTTTTTTTTTTTATTATAAGTAACATATTTCAAAAAATACATTCACTTACATAGAATTTCTTTACTATGGTGTTATTGGTTGCTACAGGAGTGTAAGACGTATATAATCTAAACCAATCATATTCTTTGTTGTTTTTACTTTTTTTATCATTAAATAACATATTCTAGAAAATACATTCACTTATATAGAATTTCATTTGGAAGTAACAACACCCATAGCAACACAGGACAAATAAATACATGAGATACATACTCATGGCATAAGCACAAAAGCAGTAAAGAAAAGAAGATTTTTTTAATCACAATCAGATCTTCTGAGAATATATTCAAACTTTATTAATCTCAAATTTATTAAATTTTACAATTAATTAAATTTGATTTTTTGTAGTAGTTGATAAAAAAGAATAAACCATTATTTATCCACACTATTTTTTATTAAATAAAATAATAATTAAAATATTTTGAATAAAAATTAGTATTAATATATGATTGATTATTAAATGGACCTTATAAAGAGTTTCACCTAACGCCCAAAACCGGTGGGGTGAACCCTGGTACTAGATCCTTTACTCCGTTTATGTAATATTTATAGCTTTGAAGTATTTCCTTAGCAGGTTTTAGTTATTAACTTTTTTCCTTTACTTTTCTTTAATCCTTTCCTTTTTTTTTAAGAACATAACTAATGCCTTTTGTGAATATTTGAGAGAGAAAAGAGACGATGAAAATGAACACTTGAAAAATATATTTCCTTAAAATGATTTACACTTAATGATATCTATTTATACTAACATAAAGACATACAAAAATAACTGCAACTAGCCTAACAACATTCCTAACTAACCACACATGGTGTGCAAACCACTTGCACACACACTCATGGCTCAAACCGCTTGCATGCATACTCATGGCTTAATCACAACTTGTAGGAAGTGATCATATTGCATATTTTTTAGCCCAAGAAATAATGCATCACCAAGAACCTTAATAGAAAACTTGGAGTCAAGTGCAAAAATGATCATGATATGACGTAGAAACTTGGAGCTTGCTTAAGGCCATAAATATTTTTATGAATTTTGCATACTAGCTGAGATATCTTCAAAGCTAGGAGGCTGTTTTATGTGTACCTAACAATATGTGTGCATCAATTACAAATATACAATAATGGACCTTATATAGAGAAAAATATATGCACTAAGTAAAATAAACAGAATTTGTATTTTGCACATGAGAAGCCAACAATGAAACAGAGGCCTACAGGACTTCGACTGAGGAACATCTAAAAGGGTGATATTAAGATTTCCTTCAGGAAAAGATCTATGCTTGACATGATAGGTAAAAGGCTTAGTTTTTGAGATGCCTTCATTAGACCTTGTGGTCCTAGAGTGATTATTCTAGGTAGTGATGTGAACATCTAGAGTATGAAGCTCAATTAAGAAATAGGTTTGAATGATGCAAACAAGGTAAGCTTGAGGAGACATTACAATGAGAAAAAGAAGGACTAGATGACACATAGTCTGTGGAAATCCACTAAATTGGGTTAGGATGAGCTAGAAAAAAGAATATGTGCAGTTTGATTGTTATGGGAAGGAAGTAATGACTCTTGAGGCATAAGAGGTTGACTAGATGAGGACAAAACAAGTGGTGTTAATTGAAAATAAGACTCAACTAGTACATATACATAAGAAGAACCAATAGAAGATACATTTTCCTCAAAGAGAAATTTGTTCTCATGAAAGACAACATGTCTACTTGTATAAAGAAATTTGGATTGAATATCCATACTTAAGTATCCTTTTTACTATGGATTAAGTATCCTTTTTACTATGGATTGAGGTTTTAAATTTATGTTTGTTGTAATCTCTAAGGCAAGGAAAGTGCAAAGAGCCAAAAAGTTTTAGAAAGGAATAGTCAAGCACTATAGCATAAACTAGCTTATAAGGAGATTTATTCAAGATAATTTTTGAGGTCAATCTATTTATGATATATATAAAACAACTAAAATCATGAATCCAGAATCTCATGGGAAGAGTTACTTCTAAAAATAAGGCTAGGCTCTTTTTCCATTATGCACTTGTGTCTACACTCCACAACACTATTTTGTTATTAAGTATGTATACATTTAACTCTGTGATTAATGCCCATCTTAGAAAAGTCTGTGGTTAAAAAGGAAAGGCTTCTTACCTCTATCTATCTATATAGATATAATCTTGGTACTAAAATGCCTTTCTACTATTTGTCTAAAAGAATTTAAAATAAAAGCTATATCAGATTGAGCAAACAAGAAGTACACCCACTGATATTTGTTATAGTCATCAACAACAAGCAAACAATATTTACTATTAGTGGCGGCTACAATAGAAGATACCCACAAGCCCATGTACAACAACTTAAAACACTAAAACAATGTTTATGAACATGAGTAAAAGGTAGTTTTTATGCCTTAGGAAAAAGACAAATTTAACAAGTACATATATTTCGAGTACTAGTAGGTAATTATAAAATGTTATCATTTCAGTATATTGGTAATATTTTTTTTATATTGTATTTCACATACTTGTTTCAACAAAAACCATAAGAAGGACTTTGATGAATTGATCATTTATCCCTTTACCTACACTACTACAAAAACGGGCTTTAAAATCGGTTCATGCGGTTAACCGACTTTACACATAATGATTTTTATTTTTTATTTTTATTCTCATTTTTCACTCCACTAACTTGTATTCAATATAACATAAAAAACCAAAATTTAAATAATAATATAAATAATTGAAAATTTAAATATAATTAATTACTTGATAATTAAATTTATTACAAAAACAAAATAATGTATATACAATACATATATATATATATAGTTAACTTAAATTACAAATAAAATAATGTTGTCAAAGTAAATTAGATTGTGCGAGCAAACTTGGTTGGCTTACAATCACCAGCATTGTGACATGAAAACTGCGCAAAAAATAGATGATCCATATAAAAATTCATTCCCCTACATACATAAGCACGTAAAAATCCATCAAACAAACAATCTAAACTTTAGAGACATACGAATGGAGAAATTAAATCATTATAAATATTATCATAAAAAAGAGATTACCACTTCAACATCCGAGTGATATAATAATAACCTTATCCTTTTGAACTCATATTAGCACTTTATTAATCATTTTTCTATAAATATGAAGTTATCTGAAATCTTTGCTATAATGAGCTCTAAATATGAAATCAAGTGTAACTCCGAATTCTTCTTCTGATGATATAATTTGAACCATGTGTTCTGCACATTCCTCTCATAAATCATCAAAAATTTGTTGGTCATAACCTGTCTTGTTCAAACCAAAGAACTACATGTATTTAAAATCAAAATAAGAATGTAATTTCATGTATTTACAAAAATAACTCAAATATGTTAAAAACTTTTCTATATATGGGTAAAAGATATTACCATATCATCAATTGGAATTTTAATATTTGTGATGATTTCGCTCATAAACTTCATGACATAATAAACACACATGATTCCATTATTTTGTTGTGGAACCTACAAAAAACAAGTGTACATGACTTTCCATATTCAAACATCTTTATTATTCAATAGTAAAATTAATAAAATTATTAATATTCGCTTGGACATACCATAACTTTTGTCCATATAAGCTTATGAGATTTTTTAAGGGTAATGCCCCTAAACTTGTTCCACAACTTTCATGTCCTATCAAGATTTAAAATAGTTAGTTTTTCATTAAATATTACAAAAAATAATAGAAGAAACCAATAGCTAGCTATAACTCTTACATTTCAACAATGACTTTTGTATCTTTACTCAGTTCTATGGAAGCTGAGTCACAGTACCAAGCATGATTATTGAACAGATCAAGGATTATCAACATCCAATGATCTTGGCCTTTTTCAAACCTTAGTGGCCAAAGGATTATCAACTTTTGATTTCTGTTAAGCGTTAATACCCTATCACATAATTGTTTAGCTCTGATGCTAACATCCTTCTCTTGATATTGATTGACATATGAAGAATCATATAACATTGCTAAATGTGATGAGTTATTATGTTGAAGTCGATAATAACACACCCTATATAAAAGAAATATATATAAGTAATTAGATAATATAAATATAATTATATGTGTTCTACATAAATGAAAGAAAATTAAATAGATTGAGGACTCACCTTGTCTACACTTGAATTATACTTAAATTGATAATTTGATATTCAAATAGTTGCAATATGCACTCTATCGATATATAAGTTTGGCCAAGGTCTACACCAGAAATTTCTATAGAAAGTGGCACAGTTCATCCATCATTTGTGCTAGATGCCCTCGCAATAATAGTCATCAAAGCGCCAAGATTTCTGTTGAAGTTTAAAGCATAATCATAACTATACTTTTTCCAAGGCTTCTTCTTGAATGACTTGATGTGCAATGATTGGCCACTAGACATAGATTTAGCACGAGATACTTGCTTTGTATCTCTTAAATGTGCTGCATTTAAGAGTTCTAGTATAATAGAATTAAAAAAAGTATTATGTATGTTAGTAACAATAAAGGATATAATAAAATAATAGTAGTAAACAAGTGTTATCTTTTAAGTTAAAAAATAGTACCATGTCAAAATTTAGAACAACTTGAATCGACGGTCAAGCCACATACTATCCAACCGCCTCTTGGACTATGGTAGCATTAGAAGGCACAGGTAGTGGAAAATCATGAAGCAATTATTGATCAATTACTAATTACCAATGATTAGGCAGATATTCATTATGAATCATCCGATCATCGCCCAATTATTGTACCGTTCCAATAGCAACAAAGTCCGTTGATGAAAGATGTTTCAACAAACATTTCATATTCTATAAAAACAATTTAAGTGTTATATATAATAAATAAAACATATAATAAGAAATTAAAATAATAGATTATATACACTAGAAATTAAAATCTTACCACATATGATTCATCAAATAGAGGACTGTCATGTGGGGTAGCTATTGGATGTACATTCTCACCAAAACGTTCATCGTGATTTGATTGATGGTAATAATGTGTAGATTGCATTGGAGGAAATGAACCACTACTTGATTGCATATGCATTCCTGGCATATAGGGAGGACCAATAGGATGATTATATCCTATACAAAATATAGTTTAAGCTTTATGAGATTGCGTGGGTGGCATGCCTGGCATGGATGGTGGCATACCTGCCATTGATGGTTGCATGCTTGGCCAATATGACATGCCCTAGTTGTAGAATGATGTCATACGTCACATGTGTTGTGATTGATATTCTTTTATAATGGAAATCTCACTTAACATTGAGGCCTTAAAAGAGTTGAGTTCTTCTTCAATTTTAGTGTATTTTTCCTTGCTGACCGTTGATAACTGTATTTTATATAGTTATTTTCACCTATTTTATTAATTATAATTGCTATGTTCTTAATATTTTTAGTTAATTTTCGATGAAAAATTAGTATTTACTGTTTTTTATATTTTTTAATAAAAATTAAATAATTTGTATCGAAAACGAACTTAATTGCAAATTTGTGTCCAAAAATAGAATTTCAAATAAAAGAGTGTTTAATTGCAATTTATAAAAGTCGAAAATATAATTTAAATTTAAATCGGGCCTAATTTTAATTATTAAAAGTTGAAAAATTTAATTTAAATTAGAAAGGGCTAAACTGTAATTAAAGAAAGTTGAAAATGTAATTTGAAATAAATTTGTGGGTCAAAATGCAATTAAGAAAGTATATTTTTCTGTGCAGGTGAGAAGAACCATGCATCATACACCACGCACGAAATGTGGACCGTCCTATCAAAGAAGAAACGGTTGAGATTCGTGCGTCCAGATCACACCCGATAGAATCGCGTGGGCGCAGATTCTGCTTCACGCGGCTCGACGCCCGAGTGGGGCCCACTGGCCGCGCAGATTGGCGTGCAGGGTGGGACCCACATGTCGGCTGCGCATAATTTCCCCGAAGCGCATCGCTCACGGTTGGATCAGTTGAACGGTCCATATTGAAGCACGTGGATCCAGCTGTCGCGCACCGAGCCACTCTTCGAAAAAATCGTGTGCGTTACGCTCCATCGTTTCTCCATGAGCCCGACCTACCCGTCCAATGAAATGCTGACACATGTCTCTGAATTTCTCGCGGCCAATCACATGGCGACACGTGGCATGCGTAGAAAAAAAAATTAGAAACGCGCAGAATTGTTTTCACGCGTGATGTTTTTTTTATTGCCCTCCATTTATTTGTGTCCCTCACTAATATAAAAAAAATAAAAAAGGAATAATTGAAAAGTGGGGGATATATGTAACGGAAAGTTTTCATTTGGACACGTTTTGTTTTAGTTTTTTTTTTGTAGAATTCCCTCTTCTTCGTTTTTCATTATTTTGAGCAGAGAGTTCTCTCTCAAAATTTTCAAGGATTTTTCAGTTCTCTGATTTTCTTTAATTATTTCCTCTTAAGAAGTTTTCATTTTTCCTCTCTGCGTGTCTCTTTTACACGCAGAAAATTTCATTTTGACATTTTTGGTGTGTTTTATCTTAGGGAAATTACAGAGAAAGAGGTTGACGAAGAAGAAGGAAATGGAAGAAATTATTTTTCATTGAGGAATCGTGAAAGAGTTTCTCCTTACTCATTTTCTTTTAATTTTTGTTTCTCCACAATGTTTTATTTTTGTAGTGTTGTAATTTTAATTTCTGCTATGAACTAATCTATTTGTTCTAGGATTGCAATGTTACGTAAATTATGAAACTTGAAGTAATTATTTTTGAATGATTTGTGGAACTGTTTTAAGTTGTTTATTTTACCTGCTTTAAATGCTTTTAATTATCGAAAGATTAATTAACTAATATGTGGCACTTAAATAAACTTGAAAAAGGAATTTTTGTGTGTTGCTCGGGATAAAATAACGTATATACATAAGGGATAGAAATATACTTTTATTGTATGTGTAACTTTTTGAGAACTCAGAACTTAATAAATCTGGTTGAAATTAATTCTCATAGGAATATAGTGAATCATTTTAACTGGATGTGTCTGTATGGAGCTTGAAAAAGATATATTGATAAATTAGGAGTTCGTGGTTAATAACTTAAAACATGAGACCATAAATCAAGAGAGAATAAAATATTCAAGTGAATTAATTTGGGTAAACTGCAATCCTAAAATCTTCATAAAAATTGTTAAAAAGAAAAAAAATTATTGATTAAGTAAAACTGCATAAAATTATTGATTGTTTGAATAAAATTAGGTTTAAATAATTTTAGTAATTAACAAGAGTTGGTAACATTTCTATGTGGGAACGATAATTTATTTATCATATTATTACTTGTGATCGTGTATACTTACATGTTTTTTGTGTGTTGTAAAACACACAACAACCGTGCGAGGCTTTTGTTTTGGAATGTTAAAATACTCCATATAACCATCATATTGGCTACCTCCCCTAACACGACCAGGATGGTCGTGTCCGAATGCATGATATAGAGCATTTCTCCTAGGCTCTTCGATTATTTCACCCATGGATATTTGTTCTTGAACAACTCTCTACAAATAATAAAGCACACAAACATATCATGCATTATTACATCAATTATTAAAAATCATTAAGACTTTGTATCAACTGAAATTACTAACCAACTTATTTAGTTGTTCTTCTCCTCACTTAGTCATCAGTCTTGGCTTCTTCGTTTTGGGAGTCTTTGTTTCTATGTACAATTTAGTTCGAGTAACCGGTCTACCCAATTCAGCCTACTACATAAATTATGAAAAATTTATTAACCATGACATGAAATTAAATTGAGGAAAATAAATATAAAAATATTTATAAATTAACACAAATTAATAATACCATTCTACATCTAACTTCAGGATTTGAAGACCTCCTAGTACGGTTAGAAAGAATGTTATACATTTGTATATTCTGATATTCTTTCCAAACTTGAGGTGTAATCCAGGGGTGTCCTTAAGGGATTTTGTAGAGCTCTACTTCATCAAGTGGTTCCAAATATGAAAACACATAATTTCTTGGTAATCTGGAAGTCTTGTATTCCTTTCATGCCTTATTTTCAATCTTATAACACTTGCTCTTCCAATTGTCTCCGACTTTATAATGATTCTGTATAAAAAACACTACAAAAGATTCGGTATAATACAAAAAATATATAATATATGTAATTGATTATAAAATATAAGAGACTTACACAAATGGCTATCCATATTTTGAACTTTTCTGCATCACCAACCTAAGACCAATCATTTATACTGATTGGTAAACTGGACTTCACAAGTCTACCAATAGAGGATTTCAATTGTTGGTCATTTCCCCCTATTGGATTACTAGTAACATCAAATAGAATAGGTACACTATCATCTGGGTTAAGTGCAATATCAGGTATATTTGTTCAACCCCTTCTTTTCAAATACCCCAATGGATCATTTGGATCTATAAGCTCTATTACCCTAGGATCCATGAAATATCTATAAACAATGAAGAAATATAAATTATTTGACAATTTTAGGAACATATATATATATATATATATATATATATATATATAAGAGTTATTACAACAATATAGAACATACATTATGTTTAGTTAGGTTGTTGATCGTATACATATATTCCTTCACAATCATTTCGAGCCTATGACAAAGAATCATCCTCATCAACTAAATCATCACATACATTAGGCAATTTGTTTGAGAAATTAATAATATTGTACTTAAAGGCCTTTGTGTCTAGAAAATTTCATACAAATATTCAACACCTCCAAAGTGATAAAAACATTGAACTCAAAATCTTGGGAACCTATGTATTTCAAGGAAGTTATAATTGCAGGATTTCTTGCCCTTATACACCATCATAAAATAGGGTTGTAGAAAGGAAGAACAAGCATGTAGTGGAGACAAGGTTGGCCGTGTTAATTCAAGCAGGTTTAACTTTAGCCTATTGGGAGTATGCCTTCAAAATAGTAGTTCATATTATCAACTAAATGCCCTAAAATTACTCAACAATGTCAGTCCCTATGAGTTACTCTTTAACCTACCACCATTGTATGACTATCTTAGAGTCTTGGGGTGTCTCTGCTATCTATACCTTAAACCATACAATAAACACAAACTTGATCCAGGATCTTTATCATGTGTCTTCTTGGGGAATGTTGCTCATTATAAAGGTTTTTTGTACCTTGAGCCTCTCAAACAAAGAGTTTATGCCTCTACTCGTGTGGTGTTCACTAAAAATAAATTTTCATTTCTCAAACCTTTCTCACCCAATAATTATCTAACTTAAGACTTTCACTCACCTATTTTTGTGTTTATTCCCTCACTTATGAATACTAACTTTATCTTTGCAATGGTACCCTTCAACACTCCACTTACAACGACATTTATTATATCTGAACCGTCTAGTATATAGAATGACACATAAAACACTAATGTTCAGTCATCTATCCCTATCGCACCTAAGATTTCTTGTCTCTCATCTCTTCTGCATTTTTTTAGCCTTATTTTTCTCCCACCACACCATCATCTATCCCAAGTTAACCCTTTCCTTTTTCAATACCTATCAATGCTCCTATGTTACCTTCAATCCATCCTCAACCTATCACAGTATTTGATCCAACTAGCAAAGACATTACCCATATCACCTACTGTGTGTCTTACAAATACTCATCAATGACAATAAGAGAAAAGGGTGAAATTGTTAAGCCGAAGAGCTATCATACCAGTGTTATTCTCCAAGAACCAAAAAAAATGTCAAAGAGGCTCTCATAATCCCACAATGGAAGGAAGTAGTGGAAACTAACTCAAGCTCTTCTAAAAAACAATATCTGAATACTTGTTCCTCTACCAACATATGGCAACGTTTTGGAAAATAAATGGGTGTTTAAAACCAAGTTCAAGTTAGATAAAACCCTTGACTAGTTATCACCATTGAAGTCTCTAAAAATTGGACTATTCGATAGTTAGATTTCAACACAACATTTCTTAATGAGGATGTTGAAGAGAAAGTTTATATGGTACAACCAAGGGGCTTTATTGATCCATCATATCCTAAATATCTATGCAAAATAAAAAAAGGCTATCTATGGTTGAAACAAGCCCCTAGGATATGGTACATGCAATTAACAAGTTGCCTTTTGAATTGGGGGTTTCATCATTCTAATGTTAATGCATCTATGATGACTTACTCTAATAATGGTATCCTAACTGTTATTTTAATTTATCTTAATGATATTCTAACTTTTTCTTGGCATTGATGTTCAGAGAACATTTGAGGGAATTCATATGCATCAATCTCAATATATTAGTTATCTCGTTACTAAGCTCAATTAGTAGATTATAAACCAACCTTTATACCAGTTACCACCAGTAAACTGCTCTCCAGATATTATGCAAGACCACTAAATGACATAGAGGCTACACATTCTCGTTCTCTCATGGATGGGTTGTAATATTGCACACTTCCAAACCAGACATCAACTACATAATTAACAAAAATATATTAATTTCTTAATGGTCCACCCTAAATTCATATGATTTTTTCTAAGAGACTCATTTGTTATTATTTGAGAGGTACTTAGGAGCATGGAATCATGATCACCAAATTTAATAGTTTGGCTTTCATAGTGTACATTGACATATATTGGGCATCAACCATAGACGATAAACACTCCACTAATGGTCACTATATTTATATGGAAAAAAATTTAATATGATGGAACTCGAGTAACCATAAGGTTGTCTCACATTTCTCTACTTGGACAGAATATTAAGCATTAGCTTCTAGCATCATGGAACTTCTACGAATATAAAAACTATTACAAGAACTTTGGTTAACTCTTTATGATCCTCCTACATCCAACTACAATAATGTTAGTGGTGGCTATCTTGCCAAGAATGTTGTGCTTCATTCTAGAATTAAACATTGCTAGCATTAATATTTACTCCAATCATAAAAAGGTTTTTTCTAGAGTTTTTTCGGTGAAATGCACTCCTACTCAGAAACAGGTTGCTGATATCATAACAAAACTGTTGATGCAAGTTTATAAAAAACAGTGTAGGAACAATATTACCGATAACTTCAAAGTAACTGCTTGGGTTGAGTCGCGAACTAGGTCGCTCTCTTTAAGACATTTCGCGGCTCTGCCCAATTTGTGCAAGCAAACACAGCCTCATCGTCCCCAGGATAAAATAGCCCAGAATCTTAATCTCTGTCTTAGAACTTCATTGCACTGATGAAGACTGGAATGCTACACCAGAAAATTTGTTGCTCGGAAAATTAAAAAAAATACTTAGAAATTGTAGAGAGAATTGTTTTTCGTAGAGAGATGAGATTGCAGATTGATGTGTTAAAATGAGAGCTGAAGCCCTCTTTTTATAGGTTTTAGAAAATGTGTAGCAATTATGAATAAAACGGTAATGTCTGGGAATTAAAAGTGTAACGGCCATTCTGAGTAATGAAGATTAACGGCCATTTTCAGATTAAAGATGAGTAACGGATATTTTTGTGAATAAATACGAGCAACGACTCTTTTTTCTGAATAAAGAAGACAAACAGCCATTTAACGGCTATATTCTTAATAAAAGAAAATAACGGTTATTTTTCCGAAAAACAAATATATATATATAACGACCAATTTTGTAAGTGGAAATTTTTTCCTTAAAAAGAACATTTTACCAAAAAAAATAAAATACCACCTCACCTCACACACACGCACTCGGACTCGGCTCAGCTCGGCACGGCCAGTCGGACGGACGGCGGTGGCGCGCACGTGTGTGGTATCACATTTGCCTAGGTCCTCTCCCCTTCCACAAAAGTGGGTGCCCCTTGGGGCCCAATCCCAATAACAAACTCTTCACTATTTATACCTCTTTAAAATAATATAAAAAAGCAATGTGGGACAAGGCACATTTCCCAACAATCTATTTTTTAATAAATTTCATCTTTTTCCAACAATCCCCCACTTGAATTTTATATAAAAAATAATTTTCATCGAGCAACCGATCAATTAAAATTATAAGATTGTGCATAAGCGAAAAGGTGTCTATCGACTTGAACCTTTGCATAGTGTTGATGCTTTAGAATATACTAGAGTAACTCGTAGTTTTGAACTCTATCTCTAAAAATCATCACACACACAACCTTTCCAAGGTGTAGTTTGAAAAAACCCGTGCTTTACGGCCATGCACGTGTATCCCAGTATAGTGAACGCTCTAGTAAATTTTGCCCAAAAATTTTCATAGGAAGCGGCCACACTTCCACATTCACATAGGTGAGTCTATCAAGAGTACTCCTGTAGCTATGTACTTCACTCCACATAGAGTATAGAACTCATTAAGAGTTTAACAATTAACTCATCCTTTTCTATCGCTTCAGGACTTCATGCTTTTAACAATATAGAATGGGATTTGATAAATAACATGATACATCTCATATCACTTCATGACTTGTTATTACCCTTTGAACTTATTTCTTGGGATCTCCAGTCTATAAGTTGGGTTACCATCATAAGTGACTCTTCATTCTAAGGGCATTAATCCCATTCCTTTTGAGGTTTTGAAAACCTTCTCTCTTGGTAATCCTTTCGTCAAAGGATCTGCCAAATTTTCATCAGAACATACATGATCCACTCTTACAGCTCCCGTAGAGAGAAATTCTCTAACAGTGTTATGCTTACGACGTATTTGTCGTCTCTTGCCATTGTAGTAACGGATCTGAATCTTTGCAATAGCCGCGGTACTATCGTTGTGGATCAAGACAGTTGGTATCGGTCTTTCCCACAAAGGGATCTCAGCTAACAGACTTCTTAGCCAACCTGCTTCTTCACTAGCAGTGGCTAGTGCTATCATTTCTGACTCCATTGTGGATTGAGCCAATATTGTCTGTTTCTTAGACTTCCAAGAAACAGCTCCACCAGCTATGTTAAATATATAGCCACTAGTTGCTTTGGAGTCTTGTGATAAAGTGTTCCAATCTGCATCGATGTATCCTTCTAGAACAGCGTGAAACTTTTTATAATGTAATCCAAGATTCATAGTTCTCTTAAGGTATCTCATAACTCTTTCAATAGCATTCCAATGCTCTACACTAGGTCTACTGGTAAACCTACATAGTAGTCCCACAACATAAGTTATGTCTGGTCTAGTGCAATCAGTAGCGTAACGTAAGCTACCAATGATGCTCGCATACTCAGTTTGTCTAACACCGTCTCCAGTGTTCTTGAACAACTTTACACTAGGATCATAAGGAGTACATGCAGGTTTACAGTTAAAGTAATTATATTTCTTTAAGATCTTCTCAATGTAGTGAGATTGATCTAGAGAAATTCCCTTTTCAGACCTAGTTATTTTTATACCAAGGATTACACTCGCTTCTCCAAGATCTTTCATATCAAAATTAGCTCTTAACAACATTTTCACATTATTTACAACATAAATATTTGATCCAAAAATAAGCATGTCATCCACATATAAGCATATAATAGTGCAAATATTATCTTCTAATTTATAATAAATGCATTTGTCACTTTCATTTATTTTGAATCCATGTGAGATAACTAGAATATCAATTTTTTCATGCCATTGCTTAGGTGCTTGTTTTAGACCATAAAGAGATTTATCTAATTTACAAACTTTATTTTCTTGACCTGGGATAACAAAACCTTCAGGTTGATCCATATAAATTTCTTCTTCTAAATCACCATTTAAGAAAGCAGTTTTAACATCCATTTGATGTACTACTAAATCATGGATAGCAGCGAGAGAGAAAAGTACACGTATGGAAGTTATTCGTGTAACTGGTGAAAAGGTATCAAAAAAATTTATATTTTCCCTTTGCCTATATCCTTTAACTACAAGACGAGCTTTATATTTTTCAATAGTACCATCGGGTTTTAATTTCTTTTTTAGTATCCATTTACATCCAATGGTTTTGCAACCAGGAGGTAAGTCAACTAAATGCCAAGTCTTATTATACTCAAGTGAGTCCATTTCATCATTTATGGTTTCTTCCCACAAGTTGGCATCTAAAGAAGATAATGCTTCTTTAATAGTTTGGGGATCTTCCTCTAAGGTATAAGCATAAAAATCAGACCCAAAATCCTTAAGGGTTCGAGCTCGTTTACTTCTTCTAATTTCAGTGTTTAATTCTTCAGTTTGTTCACTAGTTCTAGTTATAGGTAAACTACTAGAAGATGAGCCCCCACTATTCTTAAATTTAAAGGGAAACCTATGTTCATAGAAGTCAGCATCATTTGATTCTATAACTACTTGATCTTTTAAGTCATAGAATTTATAAGCTTTACTATTCACAGTGTATCCTATGAATACACATTCATATGCTCTACTAGCAAGTTTATTTCTTTTAGGATCAGGGATCCTAACATAGGCTAAACAACCCAAAGTTTTAAAATAAGTTAAATTAGGTTTCTTATTTTTCAAAATTTCATATGGTGAAATTTTATTTGTAGATTTAGGCACTCTATTTAGCACATAGCAAACAGTTAATAAAATTTCTCCCCACCAATGGGAAGCAGCACCAGAGTTTAATAAAATTGCAACCACTGATTCAGTAAAAGTTCTATTTTTTTCTTTCAGCTTTTCCATTCATTTCAGGAGAATAAGGTGCAATTTTTTCATGAATGATTCCATGAGTTTTGTAAAAATTATTGAAGATATTGGAATCATATTCGGTGCCTCTATCACTTCGAAACCTCTTTATTTTTCTATTAAGTTGATTTTCAATCTCAGTCATAAATATTTTAAACATGTCAAATGCTTCACTTTTATTTTTCATTAGATATACATAAGTGTAATCTGAACAGTCATCTATAAAATTTATAAAATAGCGTTTTTCATTTCTTGTTAAATTTCCATCAAGTTCACATATATCAGAATGAATTAATTCTAAAGGTTTGGATTCTCTAATTATTGATTTATCTGAAGTTTTGGTTATTTTAGCTTGACTACAAAAATCACATTTTTCAAAATCATTTAAAGATAGTTTAGGAATTAGTTCTAAACTACTCATATTCTTGATTATGCGTTTATTAACATGACATAGTCTAGCATGCCAAATATTAAAAGAACTCAACATGTAAGCAGAAGAAGAAGTTTTATTGATTTCAACATTTAATTTAAACATGCCATCAGTGGCGTACCCTTTCCCAACAAATATATTATTTTTAGTTATAGTATATAAATCAGCCCCTATGGTTTGAGTAAACCCAGCTTTGTTAAGAAGATAGCCTGAAACTAAGTTCTTTCTCATCTCTGGAGTATGCAGGACATCCTTCAAGATGATAGTCTTTCCAGAGGTAAACTTCAAAACCACCTCACCAGTACCAACAACTTTAGTGGAGTGGGAGTCACCCAGCAACACTTTCTTATCCTCAGAATCAGAATAGGATTTGAACATGTCTCGATCATAGCAAACATGGCGAGAAGCACCAGTGTCTACCCACCACCCCTCGGATCCACCAACAAAATTGACTTCAGATATCATAGCAATAAGTTGATCTTCGGTAAGGTTCGCCTGTGGGGTAGGACGATTCCTTTTCTGGCAGTTCCTAGCCAAGTGGCCAGGTTTATTACAACTATAACACATGAATGTGTTATTCCTTAAGGGGGTTAAGGTCCATTCTGGGGAGGATAACTTCTATTTCTATTTTGGTGGTGGCGGTTTTGATTATTACTACGATTATGAGTTTTCATATTTCTACCTTTAGGTTTCAGAATTGTAGAGGAGGGTTTCTTATTGGTACTATTATTTGAGACTACAAGTACTTCATCTCTTTGGTCTTGTTTTCTAGCTTCTTCTTCTATTCTTAAATGGGTTATAAGACTTTCTAAAAAAAAATTCTTAGTTTTATGCCTAAGTGTATTCTTAAAATCTTTCCAAGCAGGGGGTAATTTATCTATTATAACAACTACTTGAAATTGTTCATCTAAAGTCATACCTTCAGAAATTATGTCATTAATTAATTATTAATGTAATAATAATAATTTAGATTATAACAATATCAGTACCCTTGTAAACCAAAGGGAAGAATATTATATAGGTCTCACAAATTGGATTATTTGTACAATTTGATCATTTAGATTATAAAATTATGTCATTTAATTTTTTTTAAGATTTAGAAAAATGAGTTAATTAAAATTAAAACACATCATTTTAATGATTTTTAACTAAAATATTATTTTTAAAGCAATATAAAAATATTAAATAATGAAACTCATCCTTAATTAGTCCCTTAAAAAATAATTAAAAATGTGTTTTGTTATTAATTAATTTAAAAAAAAAACTAAAAAACTAAATAACATCACTTATAATCTAAGAGATCAAATGATATAAATAAAAGATCACAGGCTTTTCTTTTAATTATTTTATAGCACAACTTATATTTTTTTAGTTTGAATAATATGTATAAAGCGTATTAACATATATGTGTTGGTTTTAAAATAGTTTTTGTGCCATAAAAATGTGTAGACAATAAATTTTATTTTTTTACCTATTGAAACTTTATGATATTAATAATTTAATTTAATATAAAAAATAAAGTTAAACATATAGTGCATTGGAGGGATCAATACCATAATCTTTTAAGTCTTATTTACAACATTGTATAAATAAAATATGTGAGCATTCATGAACCAAGGGAAATTTTATCTTTCTCCAAAGACTAAAGTTGGAGCGACCTATATATGGATAATTTTTTAGAAATTTTATCTCACAATTAGTGTTTTCTCTCAATTGAGTGTGTAGGTATTAATTCATTTCTTCATCCTCAAATGTGGCACATATAGTATATATGTAGGGGCTTGAGTGATTTTAGAAATCATAAGTTGAATATGATTACAACTCCTAATTTCATCCAACTTAATGAGCTACGTGCACGCACAACCAAATTATGTGTTGATATGAATCTATCTTATTCTCATACTCCTCTCTTTTTTATTTTGTTTTTCTCTCCATGCCACGTAGGGATTCCTAATCCATATTAGAGTATCCAATTTTAATCTAATTAATTAATTAATTAAATTCATATTTATTTCTAAATAATTTTAAATTAAGGAAATTATCCAAATATTCTTACTTGTTTAAGAAGCACATACACGTTTATTTTGTATGTTTTAGGCATTTTTTAATTTCTATCAATTAATTAAATAATGTATAAATTAATTAATTAATCATAATATATATTTGTCTAGCAAATTAGCATCTTAACTTTTATGTAAACTTTGAGATTTATGACACTCATAAATTATCAATATATATTATCATATATTTTGATCAAATAATTATTTATTTATCTATCAAAACACAATAACTTTTCTGTCTTATTAGTTCAAGTTAAACAAGGTACACATTTTATTATCTTAAGTAAACTGTAAATCCCTTAAATCTCATAATAAATAAATTTACATTTTATTTAATAAAATAGATGATAATACAAATAATTAAATAAATGTTTCGCTATATTCTAATTTCAATCATTTAAATACAAATTACATTTACATGTTTTGCCTCTAATTTTAATAATATGCAAGTATATAGAACAATAACTTCAATCTTTGCCAAAATTAATTGCTTTAATGCTTTGTAAAATAATTTTAGATGAGATTAAAATAGTTTGAAATGATTGTAGCATATACTACATTCTTAAATTAATAAACACCAAACAAAAAAATAATTACTTAAAATAACAACTATAAAATTTATAACAATAAAAATAACACGAAATTAAAAGGTATATAAAATAGTATTAATGATATCATTTTTATTATTATAAATTTTAGATGTTCATTGGATGGTTTTATCTTTTACTAAATTAAGTACTTCAATATTTTATCAAATAACTTTATTTAAAGAATATAATAATTGATATCAATTTTTACGGATAGTTAAATATTCACATATTTTTAAATAAATAAAGAGTATCAAAATTTAACTTAATTAATTACTTTGATCACATTTTATGACATTAATTCTTTTACTATTTTTTAAAATAATTTTAAGTGTGATTATAATAGTTAATATCACTTATATGAAAAACTCTTATTATTCATTGTTATTGTGACAAAAATAAAACATAAATTTTTATGTATTTATATTTATTGAACACTGTATTGTATCCTGTAATAAGGGTTGCAATAGACATGCAGGATTACATTTAACATATTATTGCCCTTACAATAAGGGTTACAACAGGTCTAGCATGATTTCACGGAAATTTGGTGGATTTTTTGAAAAATCAAGTCACGAATATAAAATGTTTTAGTTTTAATTAAAATAAGGCATTTATGTCCATAACCCAAAATTGAGAATCTTATTTGTTGACTTTAATGGCATGTTTCGTGTATCCTAGGTAAGTATAGTCTGTGTTATGGAATAATCAATGTGTGTGGTTTTAATAAAGTATTTGGTATTTTTATTGTATTTTATTAATTTGAAGTATTATAGCATTCATATATATAATAATTAATAAATAATTTTCTTTTTTTATAAAATTAAAATTCGTATATTGATAACCCAAATCTCGAGTGAACTTTTTATCTTAACGTTTAGCCATGGGCTAAATAATGAATAATTTCTAAACATTGGAAAAAGTGATTCCTATACTAAATTTTATTAAAAAATTATAAAAATAATATCTTTAAATTTTATAATAACAAAAATAATATATCAATAATATTAAATAATATTTATTTAAACAAACGCTAAATATTTAAAAAATTTAAATGATTCACGGTTTAATTTAAATGATATTTATTATAATAATATTTAATATAAAATAATGTAACATAATTTTAAAAGATTTAAATGATTCACAATTTAATTTAAATAATATTTAATATAAAATAATGTATCATAGTTTTTATAACGTATATATAAATTTTTATTTTCATGATTATTAATTTTATTTTTTTAAGTAGTATTTGGTATCCCAAACTTGAAAATCGAGAAAAGTGACTCATACTTCTCGTCTCACCAATTATGTGAACATGTTGAGATCATCATAAAATCTTATTATTCTTGGTTCTTGCAAGATTCAAGCCATCACACGGCTCTCACAAACTTTATTTGGTCTTCCCGAGCTTCGAAAATTCTTTAAAGCTCACCAATGTTAATACTAAGAAACAATGGTTACCCTTTAGATCCGTCAGTCACTGTGTATGTACACATCACATATGGCCACATATATTATGATTTTTATGAATATTAAACTATATATAATTAAATATTTATACTCATATTAATTATCATAAATTATCACGTGTTACGTATAGAAGTTATTTTATAAATAAGGTTGTGATTATTATCACACTATTTTTATTTTATTTTTACAACTAATTAATTATTAATTATCGAGTTTCTCTCTTCAACGACTATTCCTTCGTTATCATGAATGAAGTGGCCAATATACGCGTTTAACTTAACTTGTAAAAAAAAATAGAAAAAATAATAATATATTTTTAAAATTTATAATCATAATTAAAAATAATAATTATTAGATTTAATATATATTTTTATTTAAAATAAAATTTTAATTTATTATTTTATATTAAACATGATATTTAATTAAATATTATTCAAATTAAATTACAACTAATTTATCCCATTTAATATAAAATATTATCTAATTAGATTTTAAATAATAATAATATTATCAAAAATTTAAGGCATTATTGAAGAATTATTTTTTTATTGTGAATTGTAAAAAAATTATTTTTTCTAATTTTCAATAAAGTAACGATGTGATGATAAAAATTTGTATTTATATTTATATTTATATTAATTATTATTTGAGATATGATTAAATTTCTTTAAAAAATAATAATTTTTATACTTTTTAAATTCTTTAAATTATATTTGATATCATAATTAATATTATTTCAAATTTATGCTAGCTTTACTCGATAAAAACCAAACCCAAAAAAAAAAAAACATACATAGCTTCGTCTCTTTGAATGTTCTGTGATATTAATTGTTATTTAAAATTCAAGAGAAAATTAATAAGATGATCTTTGATCAAATAAAATGATACACAATTAAATATTTATACTCGTTTTATATGATAAAATAACTTTATAAATAATGATAGGGTTATTATTTATTTTTTCAACATAACATTGTTTCTACTTTTTAAAATTATCAAAACAATTTGTCTTTAATACATTACTTTTATACCAATTAAAATTTAGTAAGGAAATTTTTGATAACTATTAAAATTGATAATAAATAATATGCAGAAACAAAAAATGGGTTGTAGCAATAACCACTGCTATAATAATTTCATTTTAAAAATTATTTATGATATTTTTAAATAACAATTAATATGTGTATAAATTTATTTACATTTAACATTTATACATTAAATATGGTGAATACAAACACATCCATTTCTATTTACTATCCACACAATTAACTCATTAATTATCCACCTTCTGTCATTTTCAAATTTATTCCTACAAAAAAATGTGAAAGTGTGATTATTATTATTATTATTATTATTAGTATGATAAAAATAATTTATTAATAATAATAAAATTAATACGTAATAATATATATGGTGTGGTTATTGCTACTTTTTTATTGGTTACACATTGTATTTAATATCAATATTTTAAATTAAAAAAAAATATTTTTTATCTTTATTACATGTCTTTTATTACAAATAAATTAATTTTAAAAATATTTTTTTTTAATTTTAAAAACTTGCATTCAATATAACTTAAAATCAACAAATTAAAATATGACAATAACTTTATTTTAAATAAAATGAAACAATTGATAAATTAGGAGTGATTAAACTCATTTTACGTGATTTGATTAACGGTTTGGTGGTAAAATTTATCTTCTTTTTTTTTAATTCATAAATTTAAATCATATAAAAATATTATTTAAAAAAAACTTATTTTCCAATCAAGTACCACCTAATTTCTCCCTCCAAAAACTATTTTCATATTTACCATAAATGAAGTGGCAACATAGTGTTTAACTAGTAAATATAAATAAAACATACATAGTATATATGGCAGCTTGGAATGTTCTTTATGATATTAATTACTAGCTAAAATTCAAGTTAAAATTAATAAGATGATCTATGATTAAAAAAAAATTAATAAGATGATAGATTATTGGTTTTTACACGCAATGAGTCACACTAACTAACAATGTATAAGACCCTTCATGACTTGCCTATATATAGTAACCAAATTTTCAAGTTTCCAATAAGTTCATTCATCTATCATAACACTAAAAGCAAGATACTCAATATCATGAATACTCCAGCTCTCATCAGCCTCACCCTGGTGGCCTTCCTCTTTGCTGGTATTAATTACATTTTCTTTATGATATACACATAGCACGTTTTAGACGTACACTATCGATCTATGTTCATGATATTCATAATTTTATATAATCTTCACTATGTATTATTAATAAAATGTTTATATTTTAAAAATATTCGATGTGATTAAACAATTACATTTAATTTTTTTATGACACTTTGGTATGCTGCTATATGCACTGCTTAAAATTTATAAGAAAAAGTGATTATAATTGTAAACTTTTGTTACATAAAATATGAATTTTTTATTATCCACCACTAATGATACATAAAGTGACATACTAAAAATGAGATATCTGAATTAGATCAATAACAATTTCATATATATAAATGAAAAAAGAGGCACAAAATAGAATTAATGCAATAACAAATCCAATTAACTAAATATTAATGATGACCAAATTATGTATATAATTGCTTGAAAATATTTTTTGTTTCTTTAATTGTTTCTAATTATATAAACTACGCTTACATGGCAGGATGTAATGCTTTCAAGATCAATATAAAAAACAACTGCCGTCACACCATATGGCCAGCAACCTTAGCTGGTGGCCGAAGTCCTCAGTTAGGAACCACTGGCTTTGAGCTCCCAGCCGGAGCCATGCGTACCGTGGACGCTCCACACTCACCATGGGAAGGTCGGTTTTGGGCAAGAACTGATTGCACCAACAAAGGGGGCAAGTTTGCTTGCACCACTGGAGACTGTGGTACAGGCAAATTAACATGTAATGGGAAAAGTGGAGCTACACCAACAACCCTAGTAGAAATCTTTGTTGCAGCGAACAAAGGAAAAGACTTCTATGATGTTAGCAACGTCGACGGTTTCACAATTCCAGCCACCATTGCCCCACGTGGTCGCACCGGAGGCGAATGCAAGAGTTCAAGTTGCAAGCCGGCCAATCTACTTGGTGCTTGTCCAGCAGCACTCCATTTCAAGGGACCTGGTGGGAAGGTTATTGGTTGTAAGAGTGCTTGTGCTGCTTTTGGTGAACCTAAATATTGTTGTACTGGAGCTTTTGATAAGCCAGCGACATGTCCACCAACTGATTACTCAAAGTTCTTTTCACAACAATGTCCTCAAGCTTATAGCTATGCTTATGATGATAAGAAGGGCACTTTCACTTGCAATGGTGGTCCCGATTATGATATTACTTTCTGCTAAGTAAGATTACTAATTACTCGCTCTTTTATGAAGGTGGCCGGATACTTACTTTCATACGTACAATAATACAAGACAAGATGGAATAATGTTTATGCCAACTATTGACACATTTCGTTGTCAATAATTATATGTAATAATTCTCTCTCATTAATTTGAGAAGGAAATTAATAAATTATTATTTGGAATTTTAGTTTCCAAATTTTAAAGTCTACTTGTTTTCATCATCTATAATTGTCTTAATCATTTATATCTCTTATTTAGTGATTTCATATATTTTTCTAAAACTAAACATCTCGTTAAAACAAAAACTTAAAATTATATTAATGTTAAATATTCTCATATGTATTTAATATTAATTGGGAAATGCATGCAAATATTTTTATTCATTTTTATACATAATATTAACATGTGTTACAATATACACAAGATATATTCACAAAAGTAATTACAATTTTAATTTTATTAACTTAGTATTTCTCTATCAATGTTATTTGACATTATAGTGAGGTGATTAATTTTAATACGAAAATTAATTTAAATTGATCAATAATTTTTTATATTCTTAAAATTTTTACTGTTTTTTTATTTATAATAAATAACATGAAAAAATCAATAAATTTATCTATATTAACAACAAACATGACATAATTAATATCAAAACATAAAAAAATACAACGAATAATAATAATAACATACATTATGACTCATATTTCTAACGTTATTAAGAAAAGATGAATTGTTTCTGTCTTGTTGATTATTAGAATTCTTATCTAATGTTGAAGTTTAAATTATCTAAATTTTTAATATTTTTTATTTTTTATTAATTAATTGACTTTTTTTCACTTAGAAATAAGTATCATACACAATTTTAAACTTCTTATTTTATAAGTTATTAACTATAAAAATGACTCCATTCTTATAGGTATAAAACAAAATTGTATATATTAATTACATAATTTTCTCATCATGTACAATTTTTTATATTTTATTAATTTATCATTTATACATGATAAAAAATAAATCTATTATTTTTTTATTTATACACAAGGATTGATATTAGATTTATTTTTTGTCAAATATAAATGTTAATAAAAAATTAAAAATATATACAATCATTAAATTTTTTATCTTTTAATATTTATGTAATTTTATGTATATATGAATTTGATTTCTTTACAAAAGATACAAATAAGTCTTACTAAACAAATCTCCTTTGAATCGAACACCTTTCCTTCTCTCTAAAAGTGTAAATATGACAACACAATCTTCACATTTTAAAAATAATTTCACAATTAAATCAATTAAAGCGCATCTTCGATTCAGTGAATTGATACTACTGATTGACTATGAATGACAATTTCTGAGAATGAAAAGCTGGAAATATGAATTATAATTATTATTTCTGTGCCTACTTATCATAGAATAAGTATAATCAACGAATAAATTTTATTTTAGTTTTTTAAAATATACTTAATATTTAGCAATGAAGATAGTTATATTAATAATTGAAGGTTTATTTGGTGCAAACAATTATTTAATAATCCTTCCGTGTTGATCTAGTGGCCACTAGATCCAAACGTGACTATCTGAATTAATTATTCTTTTATGACGATAAATTCCAACTTTAATGTATATATATTATCATAAAAAAACAATTCATTGATAGAGTAAACATGGGATATATGTTACAATAAAATAAATTTTTGTTGAAAACCATAGCCTAAAATTGACTTAAGTAAATGCAATAAGCATATATCATTGTTGACAAGTAAATGTCATCAACATATAAAATCAAAAAAATATACTTGCTCATATAGTACTTACGATATATGCAATTATCAACCAAATTCATCTCAAAATCAAACGAGATAATCACTTGATGAAACTTAAAATTCCATTATCGAGATACTTGTTTAAGCCTATAGATGAATTTCTTAAGTTTGTAAACCATATTCTTAGGGTCTCCCAACACAAAGCTTTCTAGTTGCATCTTATAGATTGTCTCATCAATGTTCCCATTAAGAAATGTCTTTTTTACATCCATCTTATGTAACTTAAGATTGAAATGCCCTACTAATACCATTATAATCCTAAAAGAGTCTTTTGAAGAAACCAATGATAAAGTTTCTTTATATTCTATGTCTTCCTCTGTGTAAAACCCATATGCGACAAGACAAGCCTTATATCTCTCCACATCGACAACCAATGGGTTTCTTACCTTATGGAAATGGAAAAAAAATCATACATCTTTGTCTTTCATGGACTTAATATCCTTATTCATGGTATCAATCCAATTTTAAGAGTTATGAATTTTTATAGCTTGACAGAAATTGATCAGATCTTCTTTATCATTCTAATATCAAATCACATTCTTGGAGAAATACAATGACATTGCACTTCTCCTTTTTCTAGTGGATCTCCTTAATGGTATAAGTTTTAGAGGTGATAGATTTTTTTCTTTTGAAAAAATTTCTTTAATAGGAGGTTTTATGAGGTTGTCTTGATCTATTGTGTCTTTGAACAATGTCATTAGCACCTATTGGAATATCAACGTATTCCTTATCAAAGAAAAAATCCTTAACTGCATCTCCCCCTACAAACTCAACATCCTTAAAGAATCAAGTATTTTCTAACTCAAAAAATGACTTAGATATGGGATCATAAAATTTGTACCCCTGTATTTTTCAGAATATCCAATAAAATAGCAATTTATCATCCTTGAATCTAGTTTCTTTTCATTAGGCCTATAAGGTTTTACCTCATCCAGACATCCCCAATTATGCAAGTTCTTTGAGTTAGGTTTCATGTTTGTCCAAAGGTCATAATGGGTTTTTATGATGTTGCTTTAGTTACGATCTAAATAAATTAAAATAAGATAAATATGTTATTTTTACTACTCACATCGTAGTGTCGGATTACTTTAAAAAAGTTTATGTCGAAAGAAAAAGGCACATCCATCTATTACTTATTTGTCACCAATAAAGATCTATGCATGAAAACATAATTAATATCTTTAGAATATATAATTTATTTTTTGGGAAAATTCATGTTATTTAGTTAAATATATTTTATATTGATATAGCTAGTTATAACTTGACTTACAAAACATGAATATAACATATATATATATATATATATATGTGTGTGTGTGTGTGTGTCTGTGTGTCTGTGTTATCCTATTTGCTATATAACTTTTGTGTTTTTCTTTTATATAGAAATGAGTATCCATATCTTGTCAACTTTGGTAGAAAGAAATCTTCTAGTTGGTCAACTTGAACTTTATTTAAAAACAGTAAATAATAAATTATTGTTTCTAAAATACGTGTTTTTTGTTCTCATTCTAGAAAAAAACATCAATCTAAAATAAAAATAACTTCTATGTGGAAAAATTATATATGTCCCATAGTTAAGAATTTCTCTTAATAGATTATGACTATGATACAACCACATAAGAGCTTCTGTGGGACAATATTCATACCGTTTTTTTATTCATAGTAACATATATCTCCGTAAATATGTTTTAACTTAGGACACTAAAATCTCCACTAGAGAATATATACTCCATGTATTATTCTTAATTTTATGAAAGAAATATGAGATAGAAAAAAACAAACAGATAAATATTAAATTTTTCATAATATAAAAATTTATTATTATAATTTTATGGGAGCTTTTATAGCAAGAGAAGATATAATATGTGTAATATTTGTGTGTGTATACACATATACACATATACACATACATACATGTACATATATACATGTATATATACACATATAGATTGATCATAAATAATTTAGAGAAATAGTATTGATCAATATTACTAATCTTTGGATTAAAATATATATATAGATTGATCATAAATAATTTAGAGAAATAGTATTGATCAATATTACTAATCTTTGGATTAAAATATTTAAAGATATATATGTTAATAAAAATAGAAATTTTAAATTAACGAATGATTCATAAAATCAAGAAAAATATTTAATTATAACTAGAAATACATATATCATTATATTGTGTTTATTCAAAAGACAAAATCATTTAGTAAAATTACTTTTCTAAACCATTTGTATTAGGATATTATATATATATATATATATATATATATATATATATATGGAAAAACTCTCAATTCTAATAGGATATTGATAATAATCCAAGTTTTATTTTTTAAAGAAAACTTTATGTTTATTCTTATTTTCACGCATCTTTCATCGTTGAATTTAACACTAAAACTATACCACTTTAATTAAATTGATACTAATACAAGATAACAACAATCTATATACCTAAAGAAAAATTCTAAACACCAGTTGTGTGACGTTTGATTCCAACATCTAATGAATGGGCATGAACTGCTTCTCTCCCAAATCATTGTAGATAAAACTGGTTGGAAAATCATGACTTCTTATAATCATTATTGTGATTTGCATTTGTGTAGCGAACCTTATATATTGATCTATTGCGTGCACTTGAGGAGGAAATATTAATTCTTGAACTTCTAGTTCCTGAGAGTTATTTCTTATTATTAACACTTTAGAAACCATCATTAACTCTTATTATGAACACTTTAGAAACCATCATGTGAGGATTGAAGCTTAATTGTTGAAGTTGAAATGATGTTAGTTGCATTAGGCTCAAATCATGAAGTGGTATCAAGTATTGATGAGCAAAACTGACATCGACGATTCCGCCAATACTTTGGTTTTATATTTATAAAACTTTCGCAAATGCACGAATCATTTCATAGAAAATGATAAGTATATTCCCAAGGTTGATCTAAGAAAAAAATATACATGGTTTTTAATTATTATTCAAACTTTTAAAAACGAAATTAAATCCTAAACAACCTCTCACGATATTTTGGTTTTTGTGTTCTAATATAATTATATAATATAAATAAACATAGATGTAGATTCAATAAACATTTATACAAATTTTATTTTTTATAATAGTGAAATATTTATGGATATAATAACTAAGTTAATTATGTTTGCTCGTATTATTTAGATTATTAAAGATATATATTTATATTTATTGATTCTCTCTTTTTTATACGAATATCACCTTTGTTAGGTTAGATATTCTTTATTAATTAAACAAATCAATTAACACCTATGGGTGAGGTCAATAATCAATTCGGTTAATTAAATTACACTACTACAAAAATGGGTATTTAAGTCGATACGTAAAGTCGGTTTTTTCTAAAAACTGACTTTAAATTGGTTTAAAGTCGGTTCGGTGTAGAACCGACGCTATCCACGTAGGATGTAGCGTCGGTTGACGTGTCGAACTGATGCTATGCGTGGATGTAGCGTCGGTTGACGTGTCGAACCGATGCTATGCGTTGACGTAGCATCGATTCACCACATCAACCGATGCTACGCTACGTGGATAAATTCTTCTCTTTTTTCTTCCCAGACAGAAACTATTTTCAGCGTTGCAAAACTCTAAAAAACCGAAAACCTCTTCCACTTCTCCGCCACACTTTCTCATTTTCCGACCACCTACGACTACCATTTCCAGCACCGGTTAGTGAGTTTTCTTTCTCTTTAACTAATCTTTTAGATCCCCTATTATTCATATTTTTTTTTCTGTTATTATGTGTATAATTTTTTGTATTATATATGTAGGTTTCTATTACAACATAAGGAGAAGAATATGATGATCTTGAATAAAATATAACAAAATGATGGTAATTTTTCTGCTATTAATTAATATTTTATTTTTCAAATATTTGTATTATTTGAACTATTTGCTAAACTGTAAAAACTTAAAGTACTTTGATGCTAATTCTATTACTGGAAAACCTCCAAAACGGATTTGCATTTCCATTTATTGAATCAAAAAGCTAATAATTTACAAAAACATAACTAATTCTAATAAAAGAACATTAAAACTAAAAAAACTAAAAAATTAAGAAAGAGAGAGATAAGAAGATGTTTTTGAGGTGTGTTTTTGGTATGGAAGAGATGGGGATATTTATAGGTAAGGAGAGGAAGAAAAAGTGGGGAAAAATGATAAAAAATGAGAAAAACGTGTAATAGGTGGATTATGACATCATCGTTGACTTAAGCAGTGATGCACGCCTTGAACTGACTTTAAACGTAAAGTTGGTTCACGCCTTGAATTGACTTTAAACTTTAAGTCGTTTCATTTAAAGTCGGTTCGTTGAACTGACTTTAATGCCCTCTTTTGTAGTAGTGTTAATTCCTTTTTTATAAGAGATTGGAAATGAACTATTTAAATGCCACCTTTGGTAGGGTTAGCTAGTTTAAACTTTATTCAAAGTGTCCAAATTAAACCTAATAATTTAATTATCTGAGTACTAACTTTCAAGTTTTAAAACCATTATTGAAAATATGTTGTCAATACATTCTCAAATAATAATTCTTATAAAACTTTTGAAATAGAGCTTCACTGTAACTACCGGACGATTGTACCAATAAATAAAAGGGCACTACTTTAAATCAAACTGGATAACTAAACCTTAAAATCTAATTTTCAGATTTAAATTTGTAATGAAAAATAATATATTTTTCTCTAACATTCTTGATATAAAATCTTGAATAAAAATAAAATCTTGAATAAAAATAAAATCAATTCATTTTATAGATTTTTACCTATTTAATATTTCGCAAGCATATGTTTACAAACAGCTAGTAATGTTAAATTTAATCACAGAAAAATTAAATATAACATATATGAATAAAACATAGCAAATAACTGTAAAAACTTAAAATACTTTGATGCTAATTCTATTACTGGAAAACCTCCAAAACGGATTTGCATTTCCATTTATTGAATAAAAAAGCTAAAAATTTACAAAAACATAACTAATTCTAATAAAAGAACATTAAAACTAAAAAAACTAAAAAATTAAGAGAGAGATAAGAAGATGTTTTTGAGGTGTGTTTTTGGTATGGAAGAGATGGGGATATTTATAGGTGAGGAGAGGAAAAAAAAGTGGGGAAAATGATAAAAAATGAGAAAAACGTGTAATAGGTGGATTATGACATCATCGTTGACTTAAGCAGTGATGCACACCTTGAACTGACTTTAAACGTAAAGTTGGTTCACGCCTTGAATCGACTTTAAACTTTAAGTCGTTTCATTTAAAGTCGATTCAAGGAACCGACTTTAATGCCCTCTTTTGTAGTAGTGTTAATTCTTTTTTTATAAGAGATTGGAAATGAACCATTTAAATGCCACCTTTGGTAGGGTTAGCTAGTTTAAACTTTATTCAAAGTGTCCAAATTAAACCTAATAATTTAATTATCTGAGTACTAACTTTCAAGTTTTAAAACCATTATTGAAAATATGTTGTCAATACATTCTCAAATAATAATTCTTATAAAACTTTTGAAATAGAGCTTCACTCTAACTACCGGACGATTGTACCAATAAATAAAAGGGCACTACTTTAAATCAAACTGGATAACTAAACCTTAAAATCTAATTTTCAGATTTAAGTTTGTAATGAAAAATAATATATTTTTCTCTAACATTCTTGATATAAAATCTTGAATAAAAATAAAATCAATTCATTTTATAGATTTTTACCTATTTAATATTTCGCAAGCATAATAACGTTATTATTATATCATGTTTACAAATAGCTAGTAATGTTAAATTTAATCACAGATAAATTAAATATAACATATATGAATAAAACATAGAAATAACTGTAAAAACGTAAAGTACTTTGATGCTAATTCTATTACTGGAAAACCTCCAAAACGGATTTGCATTTCCATTTATTGAATAAAAAAGCTAATAATTTACAAAAACATAACTAATTCTAATAAAAGAACATTAAAACTAAAAAAACTAAAAAATTAAGAAAAAGAGAGATAAGAAGATGTTTTTGAGGTATATTTTTGGTATGGAAGAGATGGGGATATTTATAGGTGAGGAGAGGAAGAAAAAGTGGGGAAAAATGATAAAAAATGAGAAAAACGTGTAATAGGTGGATTATGACATCATCGTTGACTTAAGCAGTGATGCAGGCAGTGGAGCACATGAATTCGGCATGTGGGGTATGGATGGGCACAGATGGGCGTTGCGCACATATAGGTGTGCAACTTCGGCGTTATTAGCGCGTAGATTTTGACATTGTTCGGGCGATGCGTGCAAACTTCGGCATTTCTTCAGGCGATTCTCGATGCAATACGAACGTTGCTCGGCACGACTGGGCATGCTATGCGCATTTGTCGACACGGTTGAGCAACTACGTGTACTATTTTGTCTTTTTTGACATTTTGACCCATTTTGTCCAATTTCTCCATCTTTTTTTACTTTTCCTCATTTATTTTTTTTTTTTTTTTTGATGTATTGCCTCCAGCATTTTTGAGATAAAGAAGGGCGTGACTTTTTGTACGTCGTATACCGACTTTTTTAAAACATTTCCTGTTGTTTTGGTAGACGAAAATGGGATTGTTAGAGCCATTGTTCCTTTTAGAAGGGCATAATCGAAATATAGTATGGAACAAGTAGGTGTAATTGTTGAGTTCTATGGTGGTGAACTCAATGGGGTGGGTTATAGTGATCCTACTACTATGAAAAAATATGCTAGACGTGCTCAATTGGGTGAAATTTTTGAATTAAATCGTGCTACTTTGAAATCCAATGATGTTTTTCGTAGCAGCTCGAGTCTTTAAGTTATGTTTTGAGCAAAAATACATGAAAAAAATAAGAATACTCGTGATTTCAAAAAGATAAATTTATATAAAAATATAATAAAATCATATAAATATAAATCTTTTTAATCAATTAAAGTAAATAAAATCATGGTAGTTTTAGTTCTTTTTAAGCACTCACCAAGCATCTTCCACAATTACAATTAAGTTGTGGTAATAATATTCTTTCTTAAATTTCAAATTGGGAATGCTTGAATAAAAAACTTGCTAACATAGTCGTGTGATCTGATAAGCATTTTGTACATGGAAGACCCATTGGCACTTTTCATGAGGTAAGGGTTGTATTGTAGTTCCAACACTTAGATTGTTCTCTACATATTTTCATCATAATTGAAGTTAGATAAGCATTGATAATATGTGGTGTCAAAAGAGAGGAATGATATGAATACGTAAATTTCAACCACTTATGTTGTTGTTCCATATGGTAGAAATATCTAGAAAAAAAATAACTTCATTTTTTAAAATAATACTATCATATGAAATAACATAAGTTAAGAGTGTACATATTTATGTAGTATTATTATTTCTCAAAGTCACATAAGCATTTAGGATGATAATAATGTATTTCATAATTTCATATATGGAAAGAACTAAACAAAATTATAAATAATGGAGATAATTCAAATAGTTACAATGGACACAAACAACAATTTCTAAATGAAAACTAAACTTTTGAAAGAAAAAATAACAAATAAAAAGTATAATAGCATAATTAGATTTTAAATTGAGAAATAATATACCTATGAAAAAAATGTAATCCAATGTGTTTAATGAGTTTAATTGTGAACATAGATTCGTTTGTATTGAAAGATTTATATACACTTGCCTAAAAATGAAAAACAAAATCCATATTAAGAAATTGCAACATAGAAAAATAAAAAATAATTAAAAAGTATGTCTATACCAAAATTAAGAAATGTCATAGGTAAAAATTATTATAAATAAATGAGTAGAAAAAACAACAACGAAGTCTTTATATGAACTTAAAAAACATCTAACTTATCAAATGTAATGAACGATTAAGTGTATGATTCTTAAATATTCCTAATGGATCCTTGTTCTTGGTGTTAAGATGAATTACTTTATTGGTAATTAATTTCTATACATCACTACAGAACATGAATAAAAAAATATGTTTAATTTGGATTGAACAATTTAATCTTTAATCATGGATACTTTCATTTGACTTCGAAATGTCTCTAATATATGTAAATCTTTGTGAAGATTTTAAAAGTGTTAGCAAGATCAAAGTAAATTCTGAAGATACAACATGCTTTAAGTCTCAAAATTTCCCCATACATAATTAATTAAATTTAAAAAATTATGATATTAGTGTCTCTTCTATTGTTATTATTATTCGACATATGTTTGTTTCTATTAGTAAGGTTTTGGCTTAGAAAATGAGGTCTTAACCTTGAGAATTTATTTCTATATTTATTATGTACTTCCTCAGAGATAAATAGGACTTAAACAAAAGAATTAGGTTTGTAATGCATGAAAAGATTTGGTACCGTAATTATTAGATTAGATATAAGAAGTCACTTAGTTTTTCAAAATAAGTACTTTAATTTTGTCATTTTTGAGTTGGACACCTATAGTCTTATTATTTATGAAAATTAGTCACTAAATGTCATCATTTTTTATATTTTTGAAGGATTAGAAATAATCATTTTAATAAATTATAGGATTAAAATTACTTAATTTTTATAATAATAGAACAAATATTACCTAATTCATAAACTATAAGAATAAAGTGCCCAAATTTTAAAAAATTATGAAATTTTTGATAAATAACCCAATAATTATAGAATTAATATGCTTCTTTGGTAATAATAACAAAAACTCATGCCTCTTTTTCTTGTAAATTAAGTGTGTTGTTTAACTTTTTTATCTGTATATATAGATTTACTTAATTTTCATAATAATAGAACTAATATTACCTAATTCATAAACTATAAGAATAAAGTGCCCAAATTTTAAAAAATTATGAAATTTTTGATAAATAACCCAATAATTATAGAATTAATATGCTTCTTTGGTAATAATAACAAAAACTCATGCCTCTTTTTCTTGTAAATTAAGTGTTGTTTAACTTTTTTATCTGTATATATAGATTTACTTAATTTTCATAATAATAGAACTAATATTACCTAATTCATAAACTATAAGAATAAAGTGCCCAAATTTTAAAAAATTATGAAATTTTTGATAAATAACCCAATAATTATAGAATTAATATGCTTTTTGGTAATAATAACAAAAACTCATGCATCTTTTTCTGGTAAATTAAGCGTGTTGTTTAACTTTTTTATCTGTATATATAGATTTGAAAGTATGGTATTACCTTATCGAATTTTTATTTTATTTTATTTTGTATGGTGAATTAAGTGTATTGTTTACTATTATAATGGAATTTAAAAAGAATTTGAAAAAGAGTGGAAGTGGAAAGAATAATAATCAAAATTAAATTAAATTAGAAAAATAACGTTATTAACTTAAATGTGTTTTTAATAATAATTATGTATAAAAAATATTCATTTGTGAAGATAAGCTTTGCATTTTCTTTTTGGCTTGAATTTAATTCTAAATTATGAGGAATCAAATTACTAAAAAGGTCAATAACATTTTTAACAATATTTGTGCGGGATTATAATTTCTTAAATACTTTTTTTTATATAAGTAAATAATTGAAAAGAAAATAATTTAATTTTCTTTACTAATAAGCAAATACATGCTCTTAAATGTATCCGATTCTAGTTATGAGTTAATTCACCTTGTTTGAAAAAAAATTGAACTAGTACTATGAATTCATGTACCATCTATTCCAACTAAAGTTTCTTATTCTTAAATCAATTTTCTAACACATATTAAATTAAATTATTTTAAGTTACTCATTTAATATCTTTCATTTAATAAAATACTAATATCATTCACTTAATAATCTTGTAGTAAAAATCACTCTCCTCCAATTTTAAATTAAATATTTAATTAAGTATAATTTAATCTATTAAAAAGTTAATAAATATTATATAATAAATTCTTATTTATTCATGCTATCAATGCCGAAATCATATGAAAAATATTTCATGAATAATAAAGATAATAATAAACAAAAAATAATAAAGATATTTTTTAAATTTAAATTACATAAATTATATATATATATTATTAGATTTTTCTTACAATCATATTTAAATATTGTTATTTTGAAATCAATGTCAAGAGATTAAAAAATTCTCATTTAAAATTAATAATACAAATATTAATTGTTTAATTTAGAGTAAATTGATAATTTATTATACATAATTAATAAGTTTTGTTTATTAAAAAAAAGAAAAGAAAACGCAGCAATAGGCCACGTGTGGCATCACATCATCATTATTAATGAAACGAAAAAACAACACCCAGAGGCTCGCGGTTTTAAAAAAAAAATTATTTTAAAATTATAATAATAAAAATAATATCCTTATTATCACATTATATATTTTTATTATTCAAAAAAAATTAACATATCGTTTTATTTTAAAAATATAATTTTTTATTTTTTAATTTATATATACATTCATCCATATAATAATATAATTAATTCATATTATTAATTAAACTTTCAATTATTTTAACATCTTTATCTTATCAATTTATGACTATGCTATTTGATTCTCAATCGATTTGATTCACACAAATTTTGTTGAAAATATAAATAAAGAGATGAATATTAAAAAAAATACCTTATCTATTGAAATTTCTAAAAATATTAGTTAAATATTTCAAAAATATTATATTCTTCGTTAACAAAGTTAATTATTTATCAGCAATAGCACCCCCAAAGAAATATAAAATGATAAATGTAAAATCTATGTCTTATCTTACTAAGTTTAGAACAATAAGATTTAATGATAAATCACTTTATACGTACAACATTGATAAATGTAAAATCTGTCTCTTATCTTACTAAGATTAGAACGATAAGATTTAATGATAAATTACTTTATACATACAATAGTAATTTGCAATAACGTTAAATAAAAAATAAAGTATCATATATATATATAGAGTTATTAACTTTGTCACTTTGTAGTTAACATAACTACTTCATTTTTACGAGTAACTCCACTGTATCCCAGAATAACTTTATTTTTTTCGTGTCAATTGTTATAAATTCTTAATTTTGTCAATTTGATTTGATTATTAAGAAAATAAAATAATGCAAACTTAACAAAGAAGAAAAAACAAAAAATAAGAGAGAAAAATAATAATCTTTATTGATCAGTATAAAAAAGTTAAGTACAAATAAAACCTTATACATTTTACATATTTATACAACTAACTATAACTTTTGATCTACATTAAAACTATACCACGTTAATTAAATTGATATTAACACAAGATAACAACAATCTATATATCTAAAGAAAAATTATAAACACAAGTTGTATGATATTTGATTCCAACATCTAATGAATAGGAATGAACTACTTCTCTTCCAAATCATTGTAGATAAAATCGATTGGAAAATCATAGCTTCTTTTAATCGTTTGTGTGATTTGCATTTGAGTAGTGAACCTTATATGTTGATCTATTACGTGCACTTGAAGAGGAAAGATTAATTCTTGAACATCTAGTTCATAAGGGATTGAAGCTTAATTGTTGAAGTTGAAATGATGTTAGTTGCATTGGGCTCAAATCATGAACTCGTATCAAGCATCTTCAACAATTACAATTAAGGTGTAGTAATAATATTCTTTCTTGAATTTCAAATTGGGAAGGCTTGAATAAAAATCTTGCAAATATAGTTGTGTGATCTGAGAAACATTTTGTAAATGGAAGACTCATTGGCACTTTTTCATGAAACAAGTGTTGTATTATAGTTTCAACACTTAGATTGTTCTCTACGGATTTTCAACATAATTGAAGTTAAATATACATTGATAATATATGATGTCAAAAGAGGAATGATATGAACACTTAAATTTCAACCACTTATGTTGTTCCATATGGTAGAAATATCTAGAAAAATGAATAACTTATCCATTTTTTAAAATAATTCTATCATATGGAATAACATAAGTTGAGTGTGTACATATTTATGTGAGATTAGTATTTCCTAAAGTCACATAAGCATTTAAGATGATAATAATGTATTTCATATTTTCATATACGAAAAGAACTAAACAAAATTATAAATAATAGAGATAATTCAAATAGTTACAATGGATACAAACAACAATTTCTAAATGAAAACTAAACTTTTGAAAGAAAAAATAACAAATAAAAAGTATAATAGCTTAATTAGATGTTAAATTGAGAAATAATATACTGTGAAGAAAATGTAATCGAGTGTATTTGATGATTTTGGTGTCTTAGTTGTGAACATAAGTTCGTTTGTGTTGAAATATTTATATGCAGTTGCTTAAAAAAGGAGAGAAAAAATTCATATTAAGAAATTGCAACATTGAAAAAATAATAATTAAAAAGCATGTCTATAGCAAAATTTAGAAATGTCAAAGGTAAAAATTATTAAAAATAAATGAGTGGGAAAAAAACAATGAAGTCTTTATATGAACTTAAAAAGCATTTAACTTACCAAATGTAATGAATGACTAAGTGTACGATTCTTAAATATTCCTAATGTATCCGTGTTCTTGGTGTTAGGATGAATTACTTTATTGATAATGAATTTATATACGTCACTATAGAACATGAATAAAAAATATATATTTAATTTGGCTTAAATAATTTATTCTTTAATCATAGACACTCTCATTTGACTTCGAAATGCCTCTAATATATGTAAATCTTTGTGAAGATTTTAAAAGTGCTAACTTCAAGATCAAAGTAAAACCTTAAGATACCACAAGCTTTTAAGTCTCAAAATTTCCCTGTACATAATTAATTAAATTTAAAAATTTATGATATTAGTGTCTCTTCTATTGTTATTCTTATTCGACATATGTTTGTTTCTATTAGTAAGGTTTTAGCGTAGAAAATGATGTCTTAACCTTAGAAATTAATTCTATATTTTAGGATTATGTACTCGCTTAGAGAGAAATAATAAGTAAACATAAAAAATAGGTTTGTACATGGAAGACCCTAGGAACAGAGAGATTAGAGGTTGAAACAAAACCTAGACTATTCTCATGCATGGTGGAACCATCGGCTATATGAATATTAAGAGCTTGTTGTGCAGGGTCAAGTTTGTAGGATAAAGATGAGTGAGGTGTCATATGATTACAACAGGTAGAATAAAAAAGCCAAGTTTGAGACTTATTGAGAAAATTTGAGAAAGTAGTAGAAAGAGATGTATTACCAGCCATTTGAATAGCCTGAGTTGTGATCTTCTATAGTTTAGTGGGGGAGAGGTTGATAATGGATCCAGAAGACAGGGACTGAGTTTAAATGGAAGGCATCAACAGAGTAGGCTCAGTATTAGCAATAATAGTAGTAGATTTTTTGCGACGATAACAAGTCTCAATGATGTGGCCATGATGCTTGCAATAATTGCAGAACTTCTTGTTGGTCTACCTGCGACGATTGCTAGAGAAAGAGGAATCACCTGACTGTTGAGGTTGCTCAATGGCAGGAGTAGAAGTAGGAGTAATAGCCAAAACATTGAACTTATTCTGAGCTTGTAGGGTTACAAGCCGAGCTTCTTCTCTAACCAACTCATTTACGGCAGTATCAAGAAAAGGATGAGGACTACGATTAAGAAGTTGACCCCAGATGGACTTAAAGTCCTTATGAAGTGACGTCAAGAACTCATAAAGATGAAACTCATCTCTAACTACAACATATTGCTGAGCATCCTTTGAGCATGCCCAAATTGGATCACATAGATCAATTTGGTCCCAAAGAAAGTGAAGTTGATCATAATAGTCATTGATGGATTGTCCTAGTTCTTGTCGAAGTTGATGCAATTCAACTACTAACAGATATTTCATAGATCCGTGAGTAGTAGAGTACCTTTTGGCCAACATATCCCATGTTGATTTTGCATCATCAAAGCTGCCAAATAGATTGAAGATGAAGGGAACATAAGTATTCTAAATTCATGTGAGGATCATGTGGTTGTGAATATCCCACGGTTATGTAGATAGGGGCGAGCCGATCACTGTAGTACCTGTAAAAATGTTATCGAAGCAAGATGCACGGCGGAGATAGTGATTGCAGTGGTCTGTGTGTGCGTGACTCCTCAACGATGGAGACTACAGGCACGGAACCTTAGGACAACGGCTGAAAGACTTCGGAGGTTCAACGGTCAGTGGATGCAGCCGTTGTTGTGACAGCGGAAGCGATAAGGGTTGAGTAACACCAAAAGAGACAAGATTGCTAAGAGAAAGGTTAAAATAGTGGCTCTAATACTATGTTAGAAATACTTAATGATTGTATTATATTATGTATGTTAAAGAATATATATGGTACCTTTATATAGGAGTTACAAGTAAACTAGATATACATAAATAGATATGATGTATATTAGTTGATATACATTAATTTGTTAATAAATATACATTAACAATTATATTATTCAATACTATCATAAATTTAATTATTCTTTATATTTTAAAAATTAATCAACAACGAAATGCTTATCCACGTAAATGATTTTGATACATGATATATAAAATTATTTTAAAATATAGTTGGATATACCAATAAAAAAAAGATTTAAAATTAGATGATATGTATTGTAAGTGATTTTATAAAAAAATAATTTTACATTTAAAAAGAGAAAAAGAAAAAAAGATTATAGTTTTTGTGACTATTAAAAGATTCTTAGTATTAATGGGTAGACTTAATAAAAGAGATTAAAGTAAAAGTTTTATTTTTATTTTAAAAATGATATTTAGATATTATACAGTTAATTTTTCGATTAAATTATTAAAAAAAAAGACTAATTTTTACGTAAAGGATGTTAGAAATATTTTTTTTCTTAGTAAAAATGGTAAAGAATAACTAATAAAATAATTGTATCTCAATAACTTAGTGTTTTTCTCAAAAGCATAAATATGCTTCAACATTTATTGTCACACTCAGAAACAAACTGAAACCTTTTATCTCCGGAAGCGTTTTCAAATAAGAGAATGCAAATATGTACTAAATGGTTATAAAACAATAAAGCATTATTGGGGTAATAAAAAAAATTGTGGTAAATAGATAGAAATTATATTATAATTGTGTTCAATAATTGAAATAACATTGGCAGGTTTGTTAAGATTTGTGGGACAATTTCAATGATGTTTTTGCCTTTTAACATGTATTCACGTATACTTATGAATTTTATAAAAATAGCAATAATGTTCTCGATTTTTGACTTAGTATCGTTAATGTCTTTCGAAAGTTAATACCATTAACTTTCCGTACAGAAATATATTTTTATTTCTTATATTTTGATACCAATTTTTTTATTTCTTATATTTTGATACCAATTTTTTACTAGCATATTATAAAGCTAATTATTACTTTATATATATTATTATTTTCATGAATAATTTCTTTATATTCATTTTCTTATTTTATTAATTTTACAAATGTTGTAATCAAATATTTATATATTTAAGATCCTTAATTAGCTTAAAATTATAATTATCATAGAGGCAAACTACAATTTCTAAATAAAAACTAAACTTTTGAAAGAAAAAATAACAAATAAAAAGTATAATAGCATAATTAGATGTTAAATTGAGAAATAATATACCCGTGAAGAAAATGTAATCGAGTGTGTTTGATGATTTTGGTGTCTTAGTTGTGAACATAGGTTCGTTTGTGTTAAAAGATTTATATGCATTTGCCTAAAAAAGGAAAGAAAAAAAATCTATATTAAGAAAATGAAACATAAAAAAATAAAAAATAATTAAAAAGCATGTATATATATACCAAATTTAATAAAAATCAAAGATAAAAATAAATGAGTGAAATAAAAACGGTGAAGTTTTTATATGAACTTAAAAACATTTAATTTATCAAATGTAATAAATAAGTAAGTGTAGATTCTTAAATATTTCTAATGGATCCGTGTTCTTGGTGTTAGGATGAATTATTTTATTGGTAATGAATTTATATATGTCACTACTGAACATGAATGAAAAAGTATGTTTAATTTTTCTTTTTAATGTTAATAGTCAAATATGATAAAGATATAGGAGAAACAAAATTAGATACTAGCATTAGTACTAACCTTGACGGGAATGAATTGAAATCCCCACACGTTACAATAGGCATCTCTGATTACGATTAATAAAGTTAACTAATAAAATTAAAATTCAATTTTAAATTTGAAAACTTAATTAATTATCCAATAACCTTCATTTTAAAAACATTATAAAAAAACTAAAATTTAAAAACATAATTGATTACGATTATCAAATATTAAGAAGACATAATATATACTTATAACATTTTAATGCCTGGATGAACTGAATTTACATGTATGTGTGTATTTGTTTAAGATAACAGCATGATGAACAACCATGCCAATTTTTTATTCAACTTAATAATAATAATAATATTACTAGCAAACACCACAATAAAAATAGTAATAAATATCAAATCTTGTACAAAACAAACGTACTTACCACACATATTCTTTTCTTGTTCTCGTACATTTCCACGACAACAACAAGTGCAACATTGTGCCACAAAATTATTACAAATTAATATATTGAATTCAAAAGATGATATATAGGTAAAAAATACATTAATCTAAAAAAAAATTAATCTAAAATAAAAATGACCTCTTGGAGATAAATTATATCTTCCTCATACTTTAGAATTTCTCTTAAAAGATTATGACTACGATACGATCACATAAGAGCTTCGGTGGAACAATGTTCGTATGGTTTTTTTATTCATACTAACATACATGTCCGTAAGTATGTTCTAGCTTAGGAGAGTAAAACCTCTACTTGAGAATATATGCCACATGTATCCTTAATTTTATAAAAGAAATATGAGATAGAAAATAAACATATAAATATTAATTTTTTTATAATAAAAACATTTATTATTATAATGTTATGAGACTTTTTATAGCTACTAGTTATGATAATAACATATGTTGTATTAAAATATATAATATTAAATATGAATAACAATAATAGTAAATTCAATACAAGCTAATGTAATTCAAAAATAAATAGTTGGTACAGAATAATTTGAAATTAAAAAAGTTATAAAACTTGAATCTAATTAATCTTAAAAATAACAAATAATATTTTAAATCTTAATTTACTATTGATTTTTTATTCTTGAAATTTTTCACTAATAGTTTTTCATACTATAGTTCGAAAAACTTTAATTAAAAGAGACAAAAGGAGAATATGCAAATGCAATTCTTTGAAAATAGAAAAAATATATACATAATCTACTAATGCAAGATAATACTCATTCAGAAAAAAAAATTGTAGAAATTTGACACTGTAGGTTTTAATTTTTTCAGTATTTTTCAATTGTGTTTAATTATTAGTTTAATTCTCTTCTAATGTTTTCATTTTATAATACTAAAATAAGTATAAACAGCTACGGCTAAATATGTATAAATTTGAAATATGAATTATTTGATAAATCATTAATTTTAGATAAAAAAAAATTCATTATACGATTTAAAATAAATTGTTTAGCAATCCTAATTGGGATGTACACCCACAAAAGAACATACTAAATCTTATGCGTGTATTTTTAGGTGAGAAGCATGCAGCATTAGGATACCTACACTTATCTAGTTCAAAGTGGATAGAATTAACCATTAAGCTATATTAAATTTACGTTAAATGCTTATTAATATTTTTACTATCTACTACTATATCACTATAATATATAATTGGAATTTAATAAATATATTAAAGTTTGATTTCATTATACCATAGCAAACCACAATGGGTGCATATCTATAACTTGCCTAGGATGTCTACCTAGGAACATATTGAAGATATAAAGTTCTATACCATAGACAAGGAATTTTCTACAGGAAGTAAATTCAATATCTTAGAAAGAGTTGATCTAATATTTGTTTATCAAGCTTTCCATGCCTGAATAATAGAAAATATATATCCAAGGATTAATTTAAGTGAATTGAATTATTTCCCAAAATTTTTTAAAAAAGAATCAAGAATTTTAGAAGGAAGATTAAAGTAGGGGATAAACCTGTTTATCTTATATTTTTCAGTTTATTAATAGACTAAAAATGAGGAAGAATGTATTAATCCCTACTACTCATCAAGATAGGGATTTCCAACATAAATAGAGACTTTCCCAAACCATGGGCATTTTCAGAAAAGGAATTCAACACAAAAAAAACTCTGTGAACTAAGAGGTCAAATGTTAGGCCAAATTTACTATGAACTTAGGAAGATTGAAAATTCTACTGAGATCAAAGTAAATTACTCAACTAGTAAAGTCATCATTATTTCTCACAGCAGCATGGTCATGCCAGAAAAGAAACAAAGAAGATATTATGCTTCTATGTCATAAAATCCACCAAAGACCACATATGCATTCTCTACATCAAATATCAAGAAGATGAAGATGCATCATCATCAACATCATTAAAAGGATCGTCGAAAGAAAATAAAAAAAGAGAATAAAGAAAGGAACTGTCAGTACAAAATGATAAAAATAAATAAAGATGTAGACACTACATGTTAGTCGACATCATGTGCTAAGGAAAAAAAAGTGGCTATCATTTAAAGCAAAAAGCAAATGAATTATTAAAGTAAGGGTAAAATAATAATTCTAGTTTTGTTAACAAGGATTACTTGTGCTATAAAGTGAACTCTTATACTCATTTCAAAACACACAAACACATAGAAATCTAGACCTCTCTACTCTGAAAAACAAAAACTCTAGCATAGAAATCCCTTCTATCTAGAATTTTTTTATGTAAATATCTAAATATCATCTAAATAATTTTAGACAATAATACCATTATATTTTAAAGTAATGACATACATTATCCTTAATATTTTATTTTAAATTTTTAAAACAATTTAAGTAAGCTTTAAAAAAAAGAATCCTATAATATTAAATTGCTTACTTTTTTCTAATAAATACGAGTTTAGTATTTGTCTAAAGCCTACTACCTAAAACATGTTTAAAATAAAAAAGTTGGCTAATGTTTAATACATTAATTATATTTCTAATATATTAATATTGAGAAAAATATAATAGATGTCTTTTAGACTATATTATTTGTCATCTAATTTCTTACATTAGAAAAACTATCATTTAATATCTTAACTTTTTTAAAAGAACCAATTAAAAACAACTTATATTATTTTAATGACTTTTATTTTTAAAATATTATTATTTTTCTGATAAGTGACTAAATGTGATTAAAACATGAGTATTTAAGAATGATAAAATCATAATTAATATAAAATAAAATTCACAAACATTTTTTTCTTAATATTTATTAATTGGTAGTATTTTATTTATTTTTAGTTTTTCAAAAATTAAAATATATATTAAAATATTGTTTTTGAATTTTATCATTATTTAATTTTCTTAAACTATTTCATATTAAATTTCATTTTTATTCGTGTTAAAGACTCATATTTTAATCATTTTAAATTATTTGATAGAAAATAATAATGTTTTAAATAAAAAATCATTAAAATAATATAATTTATCATTAATTTGTTATTTTTACAAAATTAAGTGACTAAATGATATTTTTTTTAATTTCAGTGAATCAATAGTATAAATGAGATAATCTAAGTAACTTATATGATACCTCACCATATATTATTTAAGAGTTTAATATGTTTTACGTGTGTGTACATTGTGTTTTCTATGTGCATGTATAATTTTAGTTAAAGACCTTTTACAACTATGAATCCTTAATAGACTAAACAATATATGTTCTAGAGTTTGTTGAACATTACGAAGAAGGATGCATATATTTCCTTTTTTTTTTAATATATCCGGAAAAATCTAAAATAATCTTGCTTGGGTCTAACACAACATGGAAAAATTAAAGATGATAACGTAAATAAGTAAGTCAAGGCTTATCACTTTCGTATGTATGAATTTTAAAAGAAAATTATTAAAAATTTAAAATTGATACGAAATAAAAAAAATCTTAATTTTTAAAATTTTTGAAAAAAATCAAAAAGTAAAAAATATTACCAAACAACTCGTAGGTGATTTTTGATTTCTTTTCTTGAAAATCATTGAACATAAATTGTTATAAAACATATTGATGGTTATCATTATAAAATAAACAGAAAATACAAAATCAATTTTGTAATTATAAATCATAAATCAAAATTGTTATCAAACATTGATTAAGTTAAAATAAAAGTAGATTAATATATGATAAAAACATACTTCAAATTTGATGAAAACCTTACCTAGACTTGTTCCAAAACAAGGAGATGAAGTGCCGGAGAATATGGCAAATGACGAACAATAAATCAAACTTCAAAGCACAAAAGAAGGTCTAAGATCAGTTCTTCAAACGTGGTTTCAAAAACAAAATGCAAAGGGAGAAAAATAGAGTAGGGGCGTGGAGAACAAGTTAAGGGGTTTAACTACAAATAATAGTTAAGAGTTATTTGATAAAGTTGTTTAATTTATATATATAGAAGGAATCTATTTTTTTCTTACTCCAATTAAAAAAAAGTTAGTAAATAACATTAAAGATAATGGATGTAGTTATTTTGATTTTTTTTTATTATGATTCGCTTTTCATCTAATTTTAGATTTTCATCCCTTTTAAATAAACATGCCCTAAGTTTATTTATGCAAGAAAGTATATATATTGCCTATTCCAAGCTGGGTTTTATATATTCCAACTCATATATAATCCATTTGTTGACCTAGTTTCATTTTTAATCCTTTGAAAAACATATATTGTTTTCATTATAAAAAATACATAAATAATTAAGGATAATTTGGTAAAATTATGGGTTTTTTTTTATTTCGATTCATTTTTTCTAAATAAACTTGAAATAATTAAACTTATATATGAAAAAAAGTACATTGCCCATTTTCCAAGCTGTATTTTATTTGTTGTTATTTTTTATAATATAATTATGTAATTTGATAATTAGACGAACAAAGATAGTTTTTTGTCAACCCGTTTTGATATTGAAGACTGATTATTTAATTTTGAAATTAACAAACTCAATTACGTTTATCATAAAAACTTCCAGTTTATAAACAAATAATCGGATCAACTCTCAGTGAGTAACTTGAGAGTTTGAGAATTTAATAATGTAAAAAAAATATATAATTAAGATGAAGGATATATTATATATAAAAATAGGTTTAAGAGTTTATTTTTTTTAATAATGTAAAAAAAGAAAGAAAAATTTAATAAAGAATGTTAATTTAACAAAATTTAAACATATATAAATTATTACATTTATAAAAAATAAAGAACGTTAATTCGGCATGTTAATTTAATTTTTCTTTTCTCTTAAATAAACATATATAAATGATTATATTTATTATTTTATAAAATATAATATTTTAAATGTTTAAAGAAAAATAATTAATATTTTTATTTTTAAAACTCATTAAAATAAGTTGAACCTAAATTCGAATTAATTTTCATTTGATTTCTAAAATAATTTAATTATTCAAAAAGTGAAACATTTTTAATTTTTATTGAGAGAACGAATCATTTGTGAAAACTAAATGATAAAATATCTACTTAATTCAAACTCTTATTCTTAATCCATTCTTATCCACACCGTCCATTCACCATTCTCATTATCATACCGTGAAACATGAAAGAAAATTCTATTTACAGCTCACAAATTTGTATATAATTCCACTTTCACACTCTAGTCTTTATAATTGAACTAGGATGAAATATATCTATTCATACATCTACACCTTCATATTATGGAATTGGAATCCACATTCATGACTATATATATATATAAATCCATAATACCCATTTGTTGTCGTTTCTATAAGTCTTTTACAAAAGTGATTCGCTTGAATAGTTTTTAATTAAAAATTTACATTTTGATGAAAGAAAATTCACAAAACATTTGTTTTTAAATATTTATTAATTGGAAATATTTTATTTTAATTTTTTATTTATTTTTAATTTTTTAAAAATTAAAATATATATTTAAATACTATTTTTGAATTTTATCATTATTTAATTTTCTTAAATTATTTTATATTAAATGTCCCTTTTATTCATGTTCAAGACTCGTATTTTAATCAATTTAAATTACTTGATAGAGAATAATAATGTTTTAAATAAAAAATCATTAAAATAGTATAATTTATTATTAATTGATCCTTTTTACAAAATTAAGTAGGCATAATCTAAGAGATTTATGTAACACCTCACCATATATTATTTAGGAGTTTAATATGTTTAGCGTGTGTCCATGGTGTTTTCTATGTGTATGTATAATTTTAGTTAAAAAGTTTTTATAACTATGAATCCTTAGTAGACTCAAAAACGTATGTTTTAGAGTTTGTTGAATCCTATAAAGAGGGATGAGATTTTCTTTTTTAAAAAACAAATTATTCTGAAGAATTTAAAATATTGATAATTAAAAAAATCTAAAATAATCTTGCTTGGGTTTAACACAACATGGAAACATTAAAGATAATATTATAAAAAAGTAAAACCAAGACTTGTCACTTTTGTTTGCATGAATATTAGAAGAAAATGATTAAAAACCTAAAAAATGATACATAAAAAAAATTCTTAATTTTTAAAGCTTTTGAAAAAAAAATCAGAAATAAAAAATGTTACTTAACAACTCTGGATGACTTTTAATTTCTTTTCTTGAAAATCACAGAGCAAAAATTGTTATAAAACATATTAATAGTTATCTTTATAAAATAATCAAAAATTATAAAATCAATTTTTGAATTATAAATCATAAATCAAAATTGTTATCAAACATTAACTAAGTAAACAAAAGATTAATATATGATAAAAACACATTTTTAAATTTTTGAACAAAAATTATTAATATTTTTATTTTTAAAACTCATTAAAATAAGTTGAACCTAAATTCTAATTAATTGTGATTTGATTTCTAAAACAATTTAATTATTTAAAAAGTGAAACATTTTTAATTTTTATTGTGAGAATGAACCATTTGTGAAAACGAAATGATAAAATATTGCTTAATTCATACTCTTATACTTAATCCATTCCTATCCACACCGTCCATTCACCATTCTTATTATCAAACCGTGAAACATAAAAGAAAATTATATTTCAACCCACAAATTTGTATATAATTCCACTTTTAGACTCTAGTCTTTATAATTGAACTAAGATGAAATATATCTATTTATACATCTACGCTTAATTGGAATCCACATCCATGAATATAATCATCTTATATGTATTATATATATATATATAAATAGTGAAAAAACATATAATAAAGATTAATCTTTATTTTCTCAAATATATTAAACTATAAGGAAAATTAAAAATAATAATTGAGAACAAAAAAATCTTCATACTATCCAATCTGGCATTCATAAAGTCAGATTTAACAAAATAAAACTCTATCACAACTAATAGATTAAACAATGGTAATGAGAAAGAAAATAAAGGAAGAAGTAATAAAAGTGGAGACTCTTTATATCTTATATGTTATTTATAGTAAAGAGTATTGAAGATATTATTCTACTCCAATGTAGATTTATAAAGACTAATGTTTTGTTTTAATTATAAATATTGTACTTCAAATGCTAAACATATTAATATAAAATCAAAATTTTAAATTTAAATTTACTATTCTGGTTCTCTATCAATAGATAGCATTCATTATTTTAAAGTAATTTATTGTATGATGTATCCTTTCTATTTTGCTTAATTTTATCACAAGAAACAATATTTTTCGGTACTTTCTATAATAACATATGTTGTATTAAAATATAAAACATAAATATAAATATGAATAAAATAAAATAAATAACAATTATTTACAACACAAAAGGTTTTTAAAATTTTGATAAATAAATTAAAAACGTTATTTCTTCTCCGACAACACGGCCAAAAACTTGATGGTTAAAACCAGGATTGCCGATCCTGCTAATACTTTGGTTTTATATTTATAAAACTCTCGCAAGTGTACGAAACATTTTATAAAAAATAATAAGTATACTCCCAAGGTCGATCTAAAGAAGGAACATATGTGGTTTTTAATTTATTATTCAAACTTTTTAAAATGAAATTAAATCCTAAACATTCTATCACGATATTTTGAGTTTTGTGTTTCTAATCTAACAACATAAGAATAAACATAGATACGGATTCAATAAAAATTTATGTAAATTTTATCATTTATAATAGTGGAGTATTTATGGATATAATAACTAAATTAATTATGTTTGCTCATATTATTTAGGTTATTAAAGATATAAATTGATATTTATTGATTCTCTCTTTTTTATATGAATACCACCTTTGGTGGGGTTAGATATTCTTTGTTAACTAAACAAATCAATTAACACCTATGGGTGGGATTGATAACTAATTTGGTTAATTAAATTAATTCCTTTTTTTTCTAAGAGATTGAAAATGAACCATTTAAATGCCACATTTGGTTAGGTTAGACAGTTTAAACTTTATTTAAGGTATCCAAATCAAACCTAAGAATTTAATTATTTGAGTACTAACTTTCAAGTTTTAAAACTACTATTAAAAACATGTTGTCAATACATTTTCAGATAATAATTCTTATAAAAAATTTTGAAACAGAGCTTCACTCTAACTACCGGGCGATTGTACCAACAAATAAAAGAGCACTATTCTAAATCAAATCGGATAACTAAACCTTAAAATCTAATTTTCAGATTTAAGTTTGTAATAAAAAATAATATATTTCTCTTTAACATTCTTAATATAAAATCCTCAATAAAAACAAAATCAATTCATTTTAGAGATTTTTACCTATTTAATATTTCGCAAGCATAACAATGTTATTATTATATCGTGTTTACAAATAGCCAACAATGTTAAATTTAATCACAGACAAATTAAATATAACATATAAGAATAAAACATAAAAAATAACCCCAAAGAAAATAAAATCCTTACAGTGCTTTGATGCTAATTATGTTGCTGGAAAACCTCTAAACGGAATTGCATTTCCATTTATTGAATCAAAAGTTAATAAATCACAAAAACATAATTAGTTCTTCTCAAAAAGAGAAGAACTCTAAAACTAAGAAAAACTAGAAACTAAGAAATTGAGATAAAGAAAGAGAGAGGAAGATGATTTGAGGTGTGTTTGGTGTGGAGAGAATGAGGGTATTTATAAGTGAGGATAGGAAGAAAATGTGGGAGAAAATGATAAAAAATGTAGAAAATGCGTAGTAGGTGAATGATGACATCATTGGTAGGTGGGGTATGGCAAGGTGCGCTGATGGGGTAAACGGGCATAGTAGTGCGTGTGGAATGGAGCACAGGCGCACATGAACTAGGTGTAGATGGGCGTGCAGTACGTGCGGACCGGGCGTAGATGGGTACAGGCGCGTGCGAAATGGGTCAGATTGGCACACTGCTTTGGCATTGTGGTGCGCACTAATCGGCGGTGCTAGGCATGCTGCACATGTTGGCCTACGTTGTTGGGCGTGCTGCACGAGTTGGCCGGCGCGCTGGGTAGCTGCGTGCATGATTTCATCCTTTTTGACATTTTTGACCCATTTTTCCAATTTTTCCAACTTTTTTTTTACTTTACTCATTTATTTTATGAATATATTTGTGATGTATTGCCTCCGGTATTTTTCTGAGTCTTTAAGTTACTTTTTTAAGCGAAAATACTTTAAAAAAATAAAAATACCAATGATTCCGAAAAGATAGATTTATATAAAAATATGATAAAATCATATAAATATATATCTTTATAATCAATTAAAGTGAATAAAATCATGGAAATTTTAATGTTTTTTGAGCACTCATAAGCACTCATCATAGGGCTCAAGATTTAAGGTCGAACCTTAATTTCTAACCCCTCATTTTCAAGAATTCACCCCAAGTTCTAAGAAAGAGACCATATGAGCAAGTTGTGCTCCCTAGGAATTATGTCCATCATAGTGGGAATATGAGGGGAGGAAAGATTGAGACTAGCAAACAAAACATTAGTCTCGTTATGGGACCTTATCTTACTAGTCCATGAGAAGGCTCGAGCTCAAGTTGACCCCATCAAGATTTGGCAAGCCAACTTTTTGAGCTAGGAAGAGAACTCAAGAAAACATATACTTCGCTCGTAGTTAGGCCTGGGTGTCCTTGAGGGTCGAGCCACTAATTTGGTAAGTAAGCTTGGTCCTGCTCCTATAGCACATAAGCATGCCTAGGGCAAGAATGCAATAGGAGCAACCCTCCTTCCAATGTGATGGACCCAATAATGACTAATCGTTGCAAGAGCAAAAACGTTGGGAGGTACGATTCTAGGAATTGGAGGAAGCAAATAGAAAGCAAAACTAGACCCTCAAAAGGGCTAGTGAAATTCAGGATAAGTGCAAGGCACAATATAATGTGGATAGGGATTATGAGCAATTATATGTCCCATCTTTTGTTGATTAAATAGAGCATGATGAGCCTCCAGCCAAATTTAGCACTCCTAAATGCCCTAACTGCCAAAGGACGAAGGATCTAGTAACTCGTGTTCAACATTTCAAGATACCTATAACCCTTGTGAGCCTCACTCGAGACAAAGGAGATTCCATGTTGTGCAAACTATTTTTTGTCACTCTATGCGTTGGTGCACAAAAGTGGTTTAATAACTTGGCACCCAGTTCTATAACCTTTTTCCCTCAATTTTTCAGGTTGTTCATCACTAATTACGCCCGAAACAAACCTATGAGACCAATAAAGTTTGATTGATTATAATAAATGAAATACAAATATTGTGACTAGCCCATGATAGAATGATCCAACCTAAGATTTTTTTTTCATTAAAAAAACAAAAAAACATTAAACATCTATACTAGTATCTCATATTTATTTCATTCCCAATCAAAAATAAATTAATATTTTTATTAATTATTTTAAGTTCAACATAATTTAATAGAATACTATATTTATAACAACTAATGAAAGTGTACACATGGATGGGGATATAACCAATTGTGTACATATTAAGGAACATTATAAACATCCACATTATTATCTTATCTTATTTTATCCCACTTAATAATAAACTAATTTTTTTATTAATTATTATATGTTTCACTTGATTTAATAACAGACCCCATTTATGACGACTAATAAAAAATAAACTCATTGGTAAAGATACAATAACACTATATATATAACTAAACATATAGTACCACTCTAAAGAAGATAAGGAAAGTAAAAGACTAGATAATTAGTATGACGATTTTGTGGGACAATTTCAATGATGTCCTTGACTTTTAACATATCTTTACATATGCGTATGACTTTTATAAAAAGAGCAATAAGGTCCTAGACTTTTAACTTAATATCACTAATGTCCTTCGGATGTTAACACCATTAACTTTCCATCTAAAAATATATTTTTTTCTATGTTTCTGATACCAATTTTTGGCTAGCATATTATAACGTTAATTATTACTTTATACATATTATTATATAAAGGTAAACCTTTAAATTTTACATCAAAATATTGTTTTAATGTTTTAATTTTCTTATCTATATTTTTAAACAGACATATGAACAGTTTCTTTATATTCATTTTCTTATTTTATTAATTTTATAAATGTTGTAATCAAATATTTATATATTCAAGATCCTTAATTACCTTAAAATTATAATTATCATACCTGAATTTAATAGGTCTATCACGGTCTTTCCTTAATAACATTCTAATAATGGTGAAACTTTTGTATCCGTACATATTACGATATTTAATTTAGACTTACTGAAACAAGAAAAAAGAGTGACTGCATTCCATTTTATTCATAATATTGGTAATTTGTTACAATTCTAAAAGCTAACTAAAAACCTTAAGAAATTCTTAGCTACTCATACTTCCCGAATACATAATTGTTATATGAATAATTTCTAGGATAGAGAGATTGCTCTATTTTTTTAATGATCTTCCTAATGAAAATAATGATTCCTTTTTATAAAGTAAGGAATCCTTGTTTGCAATAATGGGAATCACTATTTTACACATACTTTAATAATTCACCTAACTTTCTCCTTTTGGCTTTTGAATTTGAGTCATTTCCTTTTCCTTAGCATGACATGTCGACTACAAATGTGGTTTCTATATATTTATTCCTACTTGTTAGTTTTTGCCGACAACCTTACATTTTTATTCTTCTTTGTTGTTTTCTACCCACAATTATTTTGATGATATAGATGATGATGCATATTTATCTTCTCATTCTCTAATGAAGTAAATGCATGTATAATCCTTGGTGGTTTTCTTGTCATTAAAAAAATAACTCTCTTATTTCTTGGAAGATTTTCATATTATTACTGCTAAAATTTGCCTCAAATTTACTGATTTTCTCACCACCTTCTTTAGTGGTGGTCACATTACTATGAGAAGTAATTGTAACTTTACTAATTGAATAATTTTCCTCGATCTCAGAATAATTATCAATTGTTCTAATTTTATGATAGATTTGGCCTCTTAATATATAGAATTCTTTTATGTTGAAATATATTTTTCTAGAAGTGCCATTAGTTTTGAAACTTCTCTATTAGTGTTAAAAATCTCTAATTTGATAAAATGATATAGACTAATACAACCTTACTCATTCTAGTCCATAAGTGAACTATAATTTTAATATAGATAGGCTTGTCACATACTATGATCTTCTTTTTGATGTTCTTGATAGATTTATTGAAGTTTTCAAGAAAATAATTTAATTCACTTAAATTAATTACTATATATAGATTTTCAATTAATTCTGCATGATAAGCTCTATAAAAAATATTTGATCAACTACTTCGAGAATATTGAATTTACTTCATGTAAGAATTTTTTTCTATAGTTTAGAACATCTTATCTTCATTGTGTTTCTGAGTAGATTTTCTAGCTAAGTTATAGATACTCAATCATTGTAGTTTACTTAAATTTATTGGTATTTTTCTTTTTCAAAGACCAATGCATTCCTAGGTAACATTTCTCTAAATAATAATGGTGATCGTACTATCTTTGATGTTTCTGTGAGGGGTGCTTCTTTGAATAGTATTAGTAGTTATACTATTTTCCCTACTTGGTGGTGTGGTTATTGTTGTAATATTGTAGAGTATTTTTTACCATTTCATCTAGAGTTATTAGCTTTGGCACTTTGTAGTTAACATAACTACCTTCGACTTCTATTATGTTAGTGAAAGCTCTGTAAGTAACTCCATTATATCCTAGAATAACTTTACTTTCTTTATGCCAATTGTTTTAAATTCCTAATTTTAGCAAACTCCATTATATCCTAGAATAACTTTACTTTCTTTATCCCAATTGTTTTAAATTCCTAATTTTAGCAATCTGATCTATTTATTAAGAAAAGAGAACAATGAAAACTTAACAAAAAATAAAAAAAATAAAGAATAAGAGAGAAAAATAATAATCTTTATTGATCAGTATAAAAAAGTTAAGTACAAGTACAACCTTGATACATTCTACATATTTATACAACTAACTATAATTTCCGATCTACACTAAAACTATACCACGTTAATTAAATCGATATTAACACAAGATAACAACAATCTATATATCTAAAAAAAATTCTAAACACAAGTTGTGTGACACTTGATTCCAACATCTAATGAATAGGAATGAACTGCTTCTCTCCCAAATCATTGTAGATAAAACTGGTTGGGAAATCATGGCTCTTATAATCGTGTGTGGGATTTGCATTTGAGTAGTGAATCTTATATGTTGATCTACTATGTGCACTTGAGGAGGAAAGATTAATTCTTGAACTTCTACTTCCTGAGAATTACTTCTTGTTATGAACACTTTAGGAACTATCATATAAGGATTAGAGTTTAATTGTTGAAGTTGAAATGTTGTTAGTTGCATTGTGCTCAAATCTTGAAGTGGTATCAATATTCATACCATTTTTTATTCATACTAACATACATGTCTACAAGTACGTTGTAGCTTAGGACACTAAAACCTCCACTAGAGAACATATACTCCACTTATTCTTCTTAATTTTATGAAAGAAATATGAGATAGAAAACAAACAGATAAATATTAAATTTTTTATAATATAAAACTTTATTATTATAATTTTATGAGAGTTTTTATAGCTAGAGAAGGTATAATATATATAAACATATATATATGAATATACACACATATATATACATATATATATATAAAATTTTATTATAATTTTATGAGAGTTTTTATAGTTAGAGAAGATATAATATATAAAAACATATATATATATATATATATATATATATATATATATATATATATATATATATATATATATCTAAATACACATATATATACATATACATATATACATACATATACACATATATATACATACATATATAAATATATATACACATACATATACATACATATATACATACATACATATATGTATGTATATGTGTATATGTATGTATGTATATATATATGTATATGTATGTGTATATATATTTATATATAGATTGATAATAAATAATTTAGACAAATAGTATTGATCAATCTTACTAATCTTTGGATTAAAATATTTAAAGATATATACGTTATTAAAAATAGAAATTTTAAATTAATGAGTGATTCATAAAATCAAGAAAATATTTAATTATAACTAGAAATACATATACCGTTATATTGTGTTTATTCAAAAGACAATATCATTTAGTAAAACTATTTATCTAAACCATTTGTCATTATATATATATGACAAAACTCCCAATTCTAATTGGATATTGATAATACTCAAAGTTCTCTTTATTAAAGAAAACTTTATGTTCATTCTTAATTTCACGCATCTTCCATGGTTGCAGTTAACATTAAAACTATATCACGTTAATTAAATTGATACTAACACAAGATAACAACAATATATATATCTAAAGAAAAATTTGAAACATAAGTTGTGTGATATTTGATTCCAACATCTAATGAATGAGGATGAACTACTTCTCTCCCAAATCATTGTAGATAAAATTGGTTGGGAAATCATGGCTTCTTATAATCATTTATGTGATTTACATTTGTGGAGGAAAGATTAATTCTTGAACTTCTAGTTCCTCAGAGTTACTTCTTATTATGAACACTTTAGAAACCATTATACAAGGATTAAAGCTTAATTGTTGAAGTGGAAATGCTATTAGTTGCATTGGGCTCATATCATGACTTTTAACATATCTTCACGTATGTCTATGACTTTTATAAAAAGAGTAATAATGTCCTCGAGTTTTAACTTAATATCATTAGTGTCCTTAGAAAGTTAACAACATTAACTTTCCATCTAAAAATATATTTTTATTTCCTATGTTTGTGATACCAATTTTTGGCATATTATAATGCTAATTATTGCTTTATACATGTTATTATTTAATGGTAAATATTTAAATTTTACATCAAAATATTATTTTAATGTTTTAATTTTCTTATCTTTATTTTTAAACAGACATATGAAGAGTTTCTTTATATTCAATTTTTTATTTTATTAATTTTATAACTATTGTAATCAAATACTTATATATTCAGGATCCTTAATTGGATTAAAATTAAAATTATCATACCTAAATTTAATAGGTCTATCAAGGACTTTCCTTCCGTTGTTTGTCTTATCTTATTACACCTGATATGTCTCAGCTTGTTCAAACCTTAATAACCTTCTGATAATGGTGAAACTTTTGCATCCATACATATTACGGTATTCAATTTAGACTTACTAAAACAAGAAAAAAGAATGAATGCATTCCATTTTATTCATAATATTGGTAATTTGTTACAATTCTAAAAGTTAACTAAAAACCTTGAAGAGATTCTTAGCTGCTCATACTTCCTGAATACATAATTATTAGATGAATAATTTCTAGGATAGAAAGATTGCTCTATTTTTTAATGATCTTCCTAATGAAAATAAGGATTCCTTTTTATAAAGTAAGGGATCCTTGTTTGCCATAGTGGGAATTACTATTTTACACATACTTTAATAATTTACCTAATTTTTGCTTTTGAATCTGAGTCATTTCTATTTCCTTGACATGTCATGTCGACTACAAATGTGGTTTCTATATCTTTATTCCTACTTGTCAGTTTTTGCCAACAGTCTTACATTTTTATTCTTCTTTGTTGTTTTCTACCCACAATTATTTTGATGACATAGATGATGATGCATATTCATCTTCTCGATCTCTAATTCAATAAATGCATGTATAATTCTTGGTGGTTTTCTTGGCATAAAAAAACAACTTTCTTATTTCTTGGAAGATTTTCATATTATTACTGCTAAAATTTACCTCAAATTTACTTATTTTCTCACCATCTTCTTCAATAAGGGTCATATTATTATGAGAAATAATTGTAACTTTACTGATTGACTAATTTTCCTCGATCTCAGAAGGATTATCAATTGTTCTGATTTCATGATAGATATGGCCTAAGATTTGGCCTTTTAATATATAGAATTATTTTATGTTGAATTCTTTTTTAGAAGTACCATTAGTTTTCAAACTTCTCTATTAGTGTTAAAAATCTCTAATTTGATAAAATGATACAGATTAATACAACCTTACTTATTCTAGTCCATAAGTGAACTGTAATTCTAATATAGACAGACTTGTCACATACTATGATCTTCTTTCTGAAATTCTTGATAGATTTATTGAAGTTTTCAAGAAAATAATTTAATTCACTTAAATTAATTACTGTATATAGGTTTTCAACACTATAAAGGATATATACTACATTCTTAAGCACTTCTCCCCAAAGTAGTTCTAGTAAGGTAGAATGATAAATCATACTCTTTACCATGGTCTTAAACATCATGTTTCATCTTTTAACAACATCACTCATTATGGGTGAACCTGACATAGTGTACTTTGGGATGATACTACATTCCTCTAGGAACTTAGAAAATGGTCCTAGACGTTGTTCACCTAAAGCATCATATCTACCATAGTACTCACCACCATGATCAAATCCAGTGCTTTTGATCCTTTTACTGAATTGGTTCTCAACTTCAACTTTATAATTTTTGAAAACATCCAATTATTGTGACTTTTGGTGAATGAGAAATAAATAGCCATATCTTAAAAAAATCATCTATGAATGTTATAAAAATATTGTTTACCATTCCAAGTAATAGTAAGGAATGACGTATAAATACATGTATGTATAAGTTCTAAGACTTCTAAAGTTTTGTTAGCTTTAAATCTCATTTTATTAGTTTGTTTTCCCTTTAAATAATTAGTACAAATATCAAAATTTGTGATATCTAAGGGTTCTAAAATCTTGTCAACCATAAGTTGTTCTATTCTTCATCTAGATATATAACCTAATCTCTTGTGCCGTAACTTAAATCAAATTTTCTCTTATTAATTTTTCTTTTATACCATATGTACTTACTTGCAGCTTTCTTATCTTTCTTTCTTTTATTTTTCTAATTCTTGTACTTGGAGATTAAGACCAGGTGAGTACTCTCAATCTTATCTTGATTTGGTCTTTCCTCTTCCTAAACACAGTGTGAGATGATCTTGTTTAGAGATCAAATCTCTTTCTGATACTTGTAGCTCATCTTAAACTAGATAAACTGTGATAGAAGGGATATTAAAACCAAATGCACCAGCAAATCCTCAGAGAGTTCTAACTTAGGTGCTGTCAACTTGGAAGGAAGATGAGACATATTTATGATGTACTCTTTAATATTGCTTTTATCTCTATAGCTTATTGAAATTAGACTTGTCAAGAGCGTACCTACTTGGTATTATTCATGTAACATGTACGCGTCCCTAGCAACCTATGCTACCTCATCATCGCAAGAATAAATCATACATCACCATTTGGTAATAATAAGCTAGTAAAGCTAAGACCTAATGATAAAGGCTTGACCCCAATAAAAATGACCTCATTTCAGAGGCCTACCCCACGAGAAAATTCACCTAACATATCAAAACTCAAGCAACTCACGCCTGACGACCTCACCGAATGACGACCTAGAAACTCTTTTATTAATGTCTTGAATGACCTTATTAGATATGTAATTAGAGACTTGTATATTAATTATCTTCTGTTAGGTCGTACCCAAAGTAACTACCTATCTAATATGTGATATATATACTTCCTTAGGAGAAGAATAAAGGATCAGGGTTTGTTATTAACATTTTATACATCTATCTAAAAATCACTATAATCCCTAACACATTAAATTCTCTCCAAACAATTGGCATTGTCTGTAGGAACTTAAATATTTTTAGTCCATAGTTAGCATTCGAGACCTTATCTTATTTCCAGCAAATCGAACAAGTTGATAATCTGACTTGTCCAACTTCAGGAATCGATCTCAATGATCATACACATCATTCATCACTTATCATATTGGTATATGACAATAATCAGAGTAGTGTGCAACCTTTAGTTGATGAAGGTGTTCGAATTCTAGTTCGTCATGAAATAAGTGGACTGACTAGGACATTTCAACACCTCGCTAGTTCATCAAACTATAGTTCTGAAACTACTTCCTTAGAGAAGGATGATGTGATTAAAAGTCTTCAAAAATAAAAATAAATGAATTACAACAAGAGTTCATCGAATCTTAAAGGGAGAACAACCAACTCAAGTCTAGATTGGAATAGGAGTAATATTAAGAGGTTGAGAGCTCATTTCATACTCTTAGCCCTCCCATTTTGGACAATCATCCTCCACGAAGGGAACGGGTCTCACGTACTTCCTACCTACTACAACATGAAAGGGTGGTATAATCATGCCCACATACAGACAAACCCAACTCCAAGCAAGGACCTACTCATGTGAATTCACCAATTCACGAGTATTTAACACAAAATAGACCTCACCAATTCCTACATAATCAGGTTTGGAAAATGCTCCTACTATGGGATTTCAAATCCCACAGTGTACCTAGAATGAAGCTTTAGATGAAAAATTAAAAGATATGGAGGATCAAATATGGACCAAAATGAATGATCAATTTAAAGGGCAAGAGAAGCTAAAACTTTGGGGTGATATCGAAATTGTGTGTGATCAACTATCAACCTTACCTGTTTTGGATGTCATAGAGTTAACACAACCACCACCAAAATTCCATGCCTCCAAATGTCACGCCTATAAAGGAACAAAGGATCCAGTGGTGCCTGTTCTCCAATTTAAGATGGCTATAGCCAATGTGAGCCTTCAAGAGAGAAAAGAGAAGCAATGTATTGCAAATTATTTTTCGTTACTTTCCAAGATACAACGCAACAATAGTTCATGGAATTGCCTCCTAAGAGCATAAAAAGATTTGATACCTTTGTAAAGTTGTTTATTACCAACTATGCGTGCAAAAAATACATAAGGAAAAAGTCTCATCATTTATTCTCGATCGTACAAAGGGATAATGAGACAATTAAAGCTTATATGAGGAGGGTCAAGATGTAAAAAATGGAACTATCATAATGCCCCAATTCCATAGCAATTGAAGCTTTTTGCAAAGTCATCAAAAGGGATACTAGTCTCCTCATTAAATTGACGAAACCCACCCTTAGATCTATGGACTTGGTCTATGAAGAAACACAAAAGTTCATAAAAGTAGAAAGGGAGATGAAGTCAGTCAAAATAGTGTACCAAGAACATTAAGGACCTATCGATGATAGGCACCCTAATCCTACCTCAATGAAAAGAGAAGGACATTGAGGACCTGTCGATGATAGATGCCCTAATCCTACTCATTTAAAACCTATGATCATGCCCCAAGGGAATTCATATATGTAAGGTTGATCTTTATCTCCTTTCAAAGGACCTCCACTACATGTCTCGTTGACAAAAGTAGTGTAGCAAATGGAACATATTAATCATATCAGTTGGCCCTTGCCCATGAAGGCTCCATTACGAAGTCCTAATAAATATTGTGTGTTCCACAAGGACAAGTCATTGGATCAGAGATTACAGACATCTAAAATGAGAGATTGAACATTTGCTCTCAAAAGGATATTTGGATGATATTATTGATAGGTTAGGGGGTCCATAAGAAGGAAACTTAAGAGGCAATAACCTCGTTCATAAAGGCAGAATGCCATCAAATCCAGCCAACATAGATACGAATAGGATCAATCAAGCCCCACCATGAGATGTCCAAATAATTTATACCATACATGGTGGACCTACTATGGCTAGCCATTCTGGTAATTCAAGAAAAAGGTATACTCGAGAAGCTAGGGACACAAACCGATTGATATATAACTTAAGGTCTGAGGGGCTAGTATATCCCATCACTTTTGATGGACGTGAGGTACTCTTACCTTATGATGATCCTTTGGTCATTAAAGTCAAAATAGTGTATTGTGAGGTGCAGAGGATATTGGTAGATAATGGTAGCTCTTCAAATTTGTTATATTTAGCGACCTTACAAGATATGGGGATAAATCTTAAAGAAATTACTTGCCAAGAAATGTCATTAGTGGGTTATAAAGGTAGTACAACCATGTCAGAAGGGACCATACATTTATTGGTCTCCATGGAATAAGCTATAATCCTTACAAATGTTATGGTATTAAACACCCATATGTCATACAATGCTATTTTGGGCCAACCGTGGATCGACAAGATGGAAGTAGTACCTTCAACGTATCACCAATTCATCAAGTACCCCACAGTCAATGGGATTAAAGAAATAAAGGGAAAATAGGACAAGGCAGTAAGTTGCTATAATGCAACCATGAAAAATGCATTACTTTCATTATCGAAATAACAATCAAAGAAGGAAAACCAATCGAAGGAAAGGATACCATGGATGTTGGGATAGACTATGGTAATAAATCCCAGCAATTATGAAATAGTTCATATTTGAGATGTAGGGGATGACAAGTTTTTGTAGATCAATGTCAAATTGACCCCTTCATGGAAAGCAACACTCAATGAATTTCTACCAAATAGTGTTGACCTATTTTCATAGAAGCCAGAAGACATTCTTGGCATCGAATCGATCATAATTTCACATGAATTATGTCAACCACACCAAAAAACCTCTCCAACAAAGAAAATAAATATTTGCTAGGGAAAAAATCAACAACATCAAGAAGAAAGTCAATTCGCTAAAGAATGTACGTTGGGTTTGTGAGGTCGTATACCCAATGTGGCTATCAAATGTGGTGTTGGATAATAAGCTAGAGGGAGAATACAGAATGTGCGTTGACTTTACAAACCTAAATAAAGTGATCCCAAAAGATTGCTTCCCATTACCTAATATTGACCAATTGGTCGATGCTACAGTAGGATTTGAAACAATGAGTTTTATGGATGCTCATTCGGGCTATCATCGTATTCAAATGCATCCAAGAGATGAAGAAAAAACATCATTCATCACGGAAGAAGGAACCTATTGTTATACAAGGATTCCCTTTGGTTTAAAAAATATAGGAGCTACTTATCAAAGAATGGTTAATAAAATGTTCGAAAACCAAATTGGTAGGAACATGGAAGTGTATGTGGATGATATGATGGTAAAAACCAAGTGTGCCAAAGATCACGTCCCTGGTCTTAAGGAGGTGTTTGTTATAATAAGGGGTTACAAGATATGGCTTAATCCCAAAAAAGTGTCTTTGGGGTTACCTCGGGAAAGTTCCTTGGTTATTTGGTATCATCTTGGGGTATACAAGTCAATCCTGATAAGATTTCTACTTTGATAAATATAAGGTCTCCAATTTTCCTCAAGGAGGTCCAACAACTAAATGGTCACATAGTTGCACTCAATCATTTTATCTCTAAATGTACTGAGAAGTTCTTACCATTCTTTCAATTTTTGAATAAAAATAAAGAGTATATGTGGGACAATGACTGTAAGTGAGCTTTCCAATCCATTAAAGATTATTTAGGAAAGGCGCCTATTTTGACCAACCCTATTGAAGAAAAGGTGTTGTACATGTACTTTTCTTCCACTGATAAGGCCATCAACATTGTATTGGTAGTCAATATGGAAGGAAAATAGCATCCTATATATTATGTAAGTCATTCCCTGATAGGAGCGCAACAACTATATCCTCTGCTAGATAAGGCGGCATTCATAGTGAGAATGATGGCTCGTAAACTTCGATACTACTTTGAAGCCCATAAAATAGTAGTCCTTACATCACACCCCTTGAAGAACATCCTTGAAATCCAGATAGCTAGTCGTCTTTCTCAAATAGCTATTAAGCTAAGTAAGTTTGAAATACACTATAAACCATTGTCGGCAATCATGGGTCAAGCTTTATATGATTTTATCACTGAATGAACTCAAGAATATATACCCAAAAAAGTAATATAGACTCAGTGTCTATGATAGTTAATTGTATTAATCAGTACACCAAATTTGTGGAAGGTATATGTTGATAGGGCAAGTAATTCAAAAGGAGCAAGAATTGGAATAGTGATATTTACTCCAGATGAGGGCTTAATAGAACAATGTCTTCGAATTACTTTCTACTCAACTAATAATGTGGCTGAATGTGAGGCATTACTATTGGATTTATAGTAATTGATAGCTTTGGGCACTAAAAAAGTGTTGATTTATAGTGACTCATGACTGGTAGTAAACCAGGTGAACGAAGAATTTAAGGCCAAGGAAGAGAAGATAAAGCTCTATATGCAATAGGTGAAAAAAGTAAGAGCTGTTTTTGACACTTTCAAAATTAGACAAATCCCACGATAGGGAAACGCACATGCCGACTCTTTGGCTACTTTGGCATTAGTAGTAAATTCATATCTAAAGCGAGTGATCCCTGTATCATATCTATCAAACCCCATTATCCAAGGAGAGAGAAAGAGGGATCTAACTTAGTCGAGCGTCAAATCTAAAAATCATACCTTATGGTTTAGCTCGTATAAAAATTCCCTACTAGAGTATAAAGATTCAGCTCGTAAGGTGGTGACAAAAGCAAAGAACTATGTAGTTTTCCAAAGGGAATTATACTGGAAAAACAATGGTGGGCCATGGCTAAAATGCTTATCCACGACGGAAGCTTAAATTGTGGTGAGTGAGTTACATGAGGGACAATATGGCATTCACTCTAGAGGAATAACACTTTCTCAATGGATCATTCGACAAGGTTATTTCTGGCCAACCCTTCTCAAAACTTGTGTGGATCATGTCAAAAGATGTGACAAGTGCCAACAACATGCTAATAGCCCACATCAGCCCACACAAGACTTGAAATCTATTATTAGTCTGTGGCCCTTTCAAAATGGGGACGGGATATTGTCGAACCCTTACCCTTTGCATCAGGCCAAAGAAAATTCCTAATTGTAGAAATTGACTATTTCTCCAAATGGATAGATGCTGAACCATTGGCAAGAATTAAAGATGTGGATGTCCAAAACTTTATTTGGAAAAATATTATATGTTGGTATGGTTTACCTCAAGAGTTGGTTACTAATAATGGATGGAAATTCATAAGTCGACAAGAAAATGGTCAAGCAGAATCATCAAACAAAATACTTATAAGTGTCTTGCAAAAACATTTGGAAGGAGCAAAGGGTAAATAGGTGGATGAATTACGCAGTGTTCTTTAAGCTACAAGAATCACCCCTAAAGTAATAACGAGGGAAAGTCTTTTTTCCCGTGTATATAGAATTGAAGCAGTCATACCATCCGAGGTTCAAGAACCTACTCTTAGATCAAGCATCACGCAAGAGGAAAATGATCACCTTAGAAAGGAAGATCTCATATTTCTAGAGGAAAAAAGGGAAGAAACCTTGGTATGCATTGAATCACAAAAGAAACTAATCCAAAAATCATATAACAGGTTAGTTAAGCACAATAATTTTAATATCGAGGAGTGGGTCTTACGAAAAACATTAGAAAACAAAGTTGAAACTACCCATGAAATTTTTTCCATAATATGGGAGGGCCCATATCGAATATATGATATTACTTCTAATTGGTCTTATTTGATAGAAAAGGATGGCATAAGGGAGGACCTAAGTTGGAATGGGGAATATCTCAAAAAAAATTGCGTATGAAACTTTGATATATATATTTGAAGGTTTTTACTGTGTTATATTATAATGGGTAACAATTGATATGTGTGTCACATATTCTTGTTCTTCCCCTTTGGGATACATATGAAGGGGTTGGCTTTCACCCTTACATATAGCCAATCTCGTGATAAATCAATGCTTTGACCTCCAAGTAGAAGGAAGGCATCAACTTGGGCTACGGGATACATCCCATGCCTCATGTTAGGAGGAAGGAGTCAAGGGACCCCTACTTGAAAAGCGGTCTAAGTCCCAAGAAAAAGCATTGAGTTCTACGGCGAACCTCCTCTTTAGGATGTATTTAGGGGTTAGATTTAATTTTACTCTTATATGTCTCCTATCTCACAATAAATCAATGCTTTGATCCCCAAATAGGAGGAAGGAGTCAACTAACCCCCTACTTGGGTTGCGGGATACGTCACATGCCTCATGTTAGGAGGAATGAGTCATTTGACCCCCCCTCCACCTGAGAAATGGGCTAAGTCCCAAGAAAGAGCATTGAGTTCCACGAAAAACCTCCTCTTTAGGAAGAATTTAGGGGTTGGATTCAATTTCACCCTTATATGTCTCCTATCTCATGATAAATCAATGTTTTGACCCCCTCACTTGAGAAGCAGGCTAAGTCCCAAGAAAGAGCATTGAGTTCCACAGTGAACCTCCTCTTTAGGACACATTTAGGAGTTGGATTCAATTTCACCCTTATATGTCTCCTATCTCACTGGGCCCTCCTCCATCCCCTAGACCCGAGGCCTTAAAGAAGAGAAAATTTATGGAGGACAATATGTCGGGCATAGAGGCTATGAATCTAGATGACTTTGAGTTTGACAAATTCATCTTGAGAAGCACCATGGTATTAGAGACCGCGGTTGATCAAATACAATGGGAGGGGTGCAACCTCAATTGGTTCCATTGGAGAACCTAAGCCCCTTGTAGGTGAGGGCAACATAGGTACCAACTGTGGATACGTGGGCATCAGATCCTAGACACTAGAGGTATTTATTAAGTCCCCCAGGCGATTTACAAATAATCTATACATGTAAAAAACAAAACAAAGTAACAATCATTTAAACAATACAAGTCACAAATTAATATATATTCACTTTGTTACTAATAAATGACCTAAATACTTGGTGGTGTAGTCACTCAACACCCTTGATTTTTTCAATGAGCTACATTTAATATTTCTCAATAACCTTCACTCGAGGTGATTTGTAGCTCGATTCTTCTAATCTTTTCCTTGCCACTTGGACCCAATTTGTTCATCAACTCACTCGCACGAAGTTGCATTGTACTAAAATGATGATTCCAAGTGTGGTATACTTGTAAATTGACCCCATTATCTCAAATGTCCCTAGTTGTGTAGAAATACTTATCCTTCCAACCCGGTGTACTATCTAAGAGTTTAAGGTGTAACCCATGCCCACTAGTGCATGATATATACACCCTTCCCTTGTCCAGACCATTCCTCTTCAACAATACATGCTTTAAAGTTCATCTTTAGTTAGTTATACTCCATATTCACCAGCAACAATGGAAGGACACATGAGAGTCTTCCACCCATTAGGATTCACTTAGGTAGGGGTGATATCAAAGGTATGAAGGGCAATGGCTATCATTATGGGAAAAAGACACTTGAGTCCAATTTTGAAAGGTGTCATATGTATAACCCACAACCTTGAAAGGGGATCATCAGTGTCACACAAAGGATAGGATATGGACATTATTCTTACACAGGATGGGATGTTATATTTATGCCTAATTTCAGTAAAATCATCACCAGAAAGGACGCTAGGCACCTTTTCTATTTGGTGTTTATCCTTGGTCATATGGGTAGGTTCACCTTGATGTTCACATTCCTTTTTATGACTAGGCACTTTAGCAGTGGCTAATATGGGGATCCTAATAATTGGAATCAAACCAGTTTCCCATTATGAGAAGGAAATGGCACGAGATCTAGATTAAGCAAGGAGAGCCATGATGAACGAAAACCGGCATCGTCGATCTTCGCAAATACTTTGGTTTTAATATTTATAAAACTCTCGCAAGTGCACGAATCATTTCGAAGAAAATGATAAGTATACTCCCAAGGTCGATCTAAGGAAGGAATGTATGTGGTTTTTAATTTATTATTCAAACTTCTAAAAATGAAATTAAATCCTAAACATCCTGTCACGATAGTTTGGTTTTTGTGTTCCTAATCTAATGACATAAAATAAACATATATACAGATTAATTAAATATAATCTAATAACATAAAAATAAACATAGATAAATAATTATCTAAAAATAAACATATATACAGATTCAATAAATATTCATGCAAATTTTTATCATTTATATTAGCGGAGTATTTATGGATGTAATAACTAAATTAATTATGCTTGCTCATATTAACTAGGTTATTAAAGATATAAATTGATATTTTATTGATTCTCTTTTTTTTTATAAATACCACCTTTGGTGGGGTTAGATATTCTTTGTTAACTAAACAAATCAATTACCACCTATGGGTGGGGTTGATAACTAATATGCTTAATTAAATTAATTCCTTTTTCTAAGAGATTGAAAATGAACCATTTAAATGCCACCTTTGGTGGGGTTAGACAATTTAAACATTATTCAAGGTGTCCAAATTAAACATGAGAATTTAATTATCCGAGTACTAACTTTCAAGTTTTAAAACCACTATTGAAAACATGTTGTCAATACATTTTCACATAATAATTCTTATAAAAACTTTCGAAATAGAGTTTCACTCTAACTACCGGGCGATTATACCAACAAATAAAAGAGTACTACTCTAAATTAGACCGGATAACTAAACCTTAAAATCTAATTTTCAGGTTTAAGTTTGTAATGAAAAATAATATATTTCTCTCTAACATTCTTAATATAAAATCTTGAATAAAAACAAAATCAATTCATTTTAGAGATTTTTACCTATTTAATATTTTGCAAGCATAACAACGTCATTATTACATCATATTTACTAAACAGCTAGCATAGTTAAATTTAACCACAGACAAGTTTAATATAACATGTAAGAATAAAGCATAAAAATAACTGTAAAGAAAATAAAATTCTTACAGAACTTCGACGCTATTCCCGTTGCTAGAAAACCTCCGAGCGGAATTTGTACTTCCATATATTGAATCAAAAATCTAAATTATTACAAAAACATTACAAGTTCCTCTCAAAAAGAGAAGAACTCTAAACCTAAGAGAATTGAACTAAAAACTAAGAGAAAAACTAAGAAAAGCTTAGAAACTAAGAAAGAAACTAAGAGAAACTAAAAACTAAGAAATGAGAGAAAGAAAGAAGAGAGAAGTGAGTTTTGAAGGTGTGATTTGAAGTGAAGGGAAGGGGGGTATTTATAGGTGAGGATGGAGAGAAAAAATGAGTAAACAAATGTTAAAAAAAATATTAAAAAATGTAAAAACGCGTATTGGAATTGCTGATGTCATCAATGACGTCAGCATGACGTCACAGGGGCTGCTGCACGTGAAAATGAGTGTCGGCGCGCGCGGATGAACAGTAACCCGCGCGCAGTGCTGCGCGCATGAACAGTAACCTCGCGCGCGCAGTGCTACGCGCATGAACAGTAACCCGCGCGCGCAGTGCTGCGCGCATGAACAGTAACCCGCGCGCGCAGTGCTGCGCGCATGAACAGTAACCCGCGCAGTGCTGCGCGCATGAACAGTAACCCGTGCGCAGTGCTGCGCGCATGAACAGTAACCTCGCGCGCGCAGTTTGGGGCGGAGCTGGGTGCTGGGGCGCGGCGGCTGGGCGGCGCGGCGGCGCGTTTTTCTCCTTTTTGATATTTTTGACTCATTTTGTCCAATTTTTCCATATTTGTCGACCTTTCCGCATTTATTTATTAATATATTTGTGATGTATTGCTTCCAGTATTCCTCTTTGAGTCTTTAAATTGCGTTTTTAAGCTAAAATTCATGAAAAACAATAAAAATACCCGTGATTCCGAAAAAGACAAATTTATATAAATATATGATAAAACATATAAATATATATATTTTTAATCAATTAATGTACATAAAATCATGGTTATTTTAGTGCTTTTTGAGCACTCATCACAACCCCCAACCAGCTTCTTGCTAGTCCCTTAGCAAGAGAAGCGATAAAAGCTAAAAATTAAACTATCCTAAATCACTTTCGTGGATTGAAACGGTTGCATTTAGCCTATGCAACAAGCCGTTAAACCCCTAGGTTGCCCTAGTGGACGAGTTTGAGTCTCGTGAGGGTTTTCAGTAATGATACCCACAAACATTGAACTAAATGTAAAAATAAAAACAATCAAAACAAAAATTAAAATTACAACACAATCAAAAATTAATTTAAGAATAAAAGAAAACAACATATCACAAAAATATGTCATACTTTTTAATCTCCTTTAAGATCATAATTAAAATCTCAAGCATAAGTTATTTTAATCTCTTTAAACAATCATGATTTTATTATAATAATTAGTCGAAAATCATTTTCATATTTCATTTCAAAAATGTATCAATTTAATTTTACCCAATTTCAGTGTCATGAATCAGAATTCGCTTCGACTCTATTCCTCACAAGTCAATACTCTCAAAGCACTGAATCCTATGGGTTCAAACACTCATACTAATTTATATGCGAAAGAGTTGATGTATAGAAATGAACTAATATGTTCGCATATGTATAAAGAATAAAGGCTCAAAGTGTTATTTTAACATTGATCTCATGAAAGGAATCGAATGTATAAATTATAAAGATATCATATATAAAAATTATTTTCATGCATAAATCAAACTCATTAAGAAAGAATTTCAAGATATATGCTTTTTACAAATGAAGAAATTGCAATGACTTTTTAGGGAATTACTTCCTATATCTTTCTTTTGTATTTAACCTTTACTCACAACTTTGTTGGCAATGTGGGTCATAGTATGTAGATGATACTATTTTTTTATCTCTCTATACATTTTTTTTAATATATGTATTTTTTAGAGAGTCAACCCATGTACAGATTGTACATTTTTTTGGATTTTGGTGAGTGGTTAATTTTGTGGCTTTTCTGTTTGATCTTGGTTTAGGTAACCCCAGATATGTCTTTTTTTTTTGTAGCAGTCATGCATGAATGAAATATAAGCATATACTATCAATTTCTACTCAAATCGTTTAATCTAAACAAAAATAATAATCAAAAATATATGATACTCTATTAAGATGAGAAAAAATTCATACATTCAATGCTAATACCTATAGAGATCATCTAAACTTTTGAATAAATAAGAAATGTGTTTGGAGTAGAAAAAATATATATTTCACTCTGAATAAAAGAAATTAGGCTCAAATTATATCTCACAAGGGTAGTCTCCACTAAAAAAAAATTCATAAACACCGATTTTGGGTTTAATATAATTTCCACATTTTATCAAGAAATACTAGTTATGACAAAAACTAACTAATTATCAAAAATAATTACAAAATATTTCATGATATGTTTTCAAAAATTAATCTAACAGTACAAAAGACTTAACTATTTACTTAAATTTGATTTAAAGAAATGATAAATTTTTGTGAAATAATTTTTTTTTTTTTATAATTTTTAAATTGTTAAATCTTTTTTTTTTCTAATTAAGCATGGTAATTTTTCACCACCCCCAACCTAGAACTTACATTGTCTTCAATGTAACAACTGTAAATTAAAGATAAAGAGAAAAGAGAAGAAAGATTACCTATTTCTTGAGAATGTGTAAGTAGTAATGGAGAAATGCAGGTGCATTCATTATATTCATCATTAAAGTGTATACAGACAGATCGCTGTGAACTTCTAACATCTCAACAAACATTTTTAGTTTTAACAATTTAAAAATTATTAAACTAAAATAAACAATAAAATTAAGTAAATAAAATAAATAACAGAAAATTACCTAAAATGATGGGTTGCCTCCCATCAAGCGCTTAGTTTAACGTCTTAGCAAGACATAACTTGGGAATTGCCTTTTAAGTAAACTCAATGTCCCCTCATCATTGAGTCAATCAAACTTACAAGTAAGACAAGGTTGTCTACCTATATTGTTTCAAACATGCCCTATTGACTTTTAAATTTTTCTGTACCAAAAACTAAGGGCATGCTTGAGGGTTTTAGATAACTCACATCTAGGTGCAAATCAAATAATTAATGCATCATAACACAATTGTACCTAGATCAAGCAAAGAAACTAACTCTTGAGATTAAAACTTTAAAATTTTTGAGATAGTTTCAATTTTTTTTTTTTTTAAGGTTAAAATAACATAATTAGTATTAACCAAGAGTGCTCCCAGGAAAGAATGGTGGGGCAAAGGCTCCTTAAATACCATCCTCCTAGACAGAGCAACGTTCCCAGGAAAGACTAGTGGCACAAAGGCTTCCAAGAACTAGTCTCCTAGACAGAACTCCCTTAGATCTTTACTTTTCATGCTATTAAAATTAAGTTAATTAAGTTCAGTTAAGTAAAAATCTAAGTTAATAAAGTTAATGAAAATCTAATTTAATTAAAAAGCTAAGTTGGTTAAGTAAAAAAAAAATATCTAAATTAATTAAAAAAAACTAAGTTAATCAAAGTTAATTAAAAAGTTCAAGTTAATTAAGTTAAGTTAATTAAAATGCTAAGTTAAAAATCTAAGTTAGTTAAGTTAAAAAAAATCTAAGTTAATTAAAAAGTTAAGTTAATTAAGTTAAGTAAACTAAAAATCTAAGTTAATGAAAAATCTAAGTTAATAAAAATTAAGAGAAAAAAAAAATAGTTAAAGAAAAAAAAATAATAATAAAATAAAAATAAATAAAATTAAAAATAAAAATAAATAAAATTAAAATTGAAATAAAATAAAATAAAATAAAATAAAGTTAAGATTTTAAATAAAAACTTAAAATTAAATGAAAATTAAAAATTAAGTTTTTTTTTATTTATTATTTTTTCTTTCAATTTTTTTTTACTATTCATGAATTGTAATTTTATTTTGCTATCTACACTATAAATTTTATTTATTTATTTCAATTTAAATTTTTGAAATTTTAATTTTTTTTTTTACTTTTTTTTTACTATTCATGAACGGTAATTTTATTTTACTATTCACGCTATATTATTTCTTATTAACTTAAATTTTTGTTTTTGTTTTTGTTTTTTTTTTACTATTCATGAACGGTAATTTTATTTGACTATTTACACTATACTATTTTTTATCTTAAAATTTTTTTATGTTTTTAAGTTTTAAAATATTTTTTTTTTACTATTCATGAACGGTAAAAATTTTTTTACTTCATATTTCAAATTTCTAAATTATTTTACAATTAAAAAAAATTATTTTTTTATTTTTTTTTATTTTTTTTTTATTTTTTTATTTCTTATGAAATTTGAAATTTGATTATTATTTTTTTTTTATTAAAAAAAAATCACAATTATTTACACCACAAAAATGTTTTTAAAATTTTGATAAATAATTTAAAAACCGCTATTCCTTCCCCGGCAACGGCGCCAAAAACTTGATAGCAAGAATCGGCACCAACGGCGCCAAAAACTTGATGAACGAAAACCGGCATCGCCGATCTTCGCAAATACTTTGGTTTAAATATTTATAAAACTCTCGCAAGTGCACGAATCATTTCGATGAAAATGATAAGTATACTCCCAAGGTCGATCTAAGGAAGGAATGTATGTGGTTTTTAATTTATTATTCAAACTTCTAAAAACGAAATTAAATCCTAAACATCCTGTCACGATAGTTTGGTTTTTATGTTCCTAATCTAATGACATAAAATAAACATATATACAGATTAATTAAATATAATCTAATAACATAAAAATAAACATAGATAAATAATTATCTAAAAATAAACATATATACAGATTCAATAAATATTCATGCAAATTTTTATCATTTATATTAGCGGAGTATTTATGGATGTAATAACTAAATTAATTATGCTTGCTCATATTAACTAGGTTATTAAAGATATAAATTGATATTTTATTGATTCTTTTTTTTTATATAAATACCACCTTTGGTGGGGTTAGATATTCTTTGTTAACTAAACAAATCAATTAACACCTATGGGTGGGGTTGATAACTAATATGCTTAATTAAATTAATTTCTTTTTCTAAGAGATTGAAAATGAACCATTTAAATGCCACCTTTGGTGGGGTTAGACAATTTAAACATTATTCAAGGTGTCCAAATTAAACATAAGAATTTAATTATCCGAGTACTAACTTTCAAGTTTTAAAACCACTATTGAAAACATGTTGTCAATACATTTTCACATAATAATTCTTATAAAAACTTTCGAAATAGAGTTTCACTCTAACTACCGGGCGATTGTACCAACAAATAAAAGAGCACTACTCTAAATTAGACCGGATAACTAAACCTTAAAATCTAATTTTCAGGTTTAAGTTTGTAATGAAAAATAATATATTTCTCTCTAACATTCTTAATATAAAATCTTGAATAAAAACAAAATCAATTCATTTTAGAGATTTTTACCTATTTAATATTTTGCAAGCATAACAACGTCATTATTACATCATATTTACTAAACAGCTAGCATAGTTAAATTTAACCACAGACAAGTTTAATATAACATGTAAGAATAAAGCATAAAAATAACTGTAAAGAAAATAAAATTCTTACAGAACTTCGACGCTATTCCCGTTGCTAGAAAACCTCCGAGCGGAATTTGTACTTCCATATATTGAATCAAAAATCTAAATTATTACAAAAACATTACAAGTTCCTCTCAAAAAGAGAAGAACTCTAAACCTAAGAGAATTGAACTAAAAACTAAGAGAAAAACTAAGAAAAGCTTAGAAACTAAGAAAGAAACTAAGAGAAACTAAAAACTAAGAAATGAGAGAAAGAAAGAAGAGAGAAGTGAGTTTTGAAGGTGTGATTTGAAGTGAAGGGAAGGGGGGTATTTATAGGTGAGGATGGAGAGAAAAAATGAGTAAAAAAATGTTAAAAAAAATATTAAAAAATGTAAAAACGCGTATTGGAATTGCTGATGTCATCAATGACGTCAGCATGACGTCACAGGGGCTGCTGCACGTGAAAATGAGTGTCGGCGCGCGCGGATGAACAGTAACCCGCGCGCAGTGCTGCGCGCATGAACAGTAACCCGCGCGCAGTGCTGCGCGCATGAACAGTAACCTCGCGTGCGCAGTGCTGCGCGCATGAACAGTACCTGCGCGCAGTGCTGCGCGCATGAACAGTACCCCGCGCACGCAGTGCTGCGCGCATGAACAGTACCCCGCGCGCAGTGCTGCGCGCATGAACAGTAACCTCGCGCGCGCAGTTTGGGGCAGAGCTGGGTGCTGGGGCGCGGCGGCGCGTTTTTCTTCTTTTTGATATTTTTGACCCATTTTGTCCAATTTTTCCATATTTGTCGACCTTTCCGCATTTATTTATTAATATATTTGTGATGTATTGCTTCCAGTATTCCTCTTTGAGTATTTAAATTGCGTTTTTAAGCTAAAATTCCTGAAAAACAATCAAAATACCCGTGATTCCGAAAAAGACAAATTTATATAAATATATGATAAAACATATAAATATATATATTTTTAATCAATTAATGTACATAAAATCATGGTTATTTTAGTGGTTTTTGAGCACTTATCAAGCCATAATGCTCTCCTTTGCACCATAAATGTGTTTTTTTCACCATTCTTAGAGGTCTCAAAAGGTCGCTTATTTTGTGAAGAGCTTATAGACAAATGACTCGAATCTCGTGATCCTTCTCTGGGAGGGTCCATCCTTGAAGGAACACTCTTGGTACAACCTAGGAGGTCTCCCTAGAAAAAAGAACTTATTTTCCTTTATAAGACATTAATAAAATAATATAAAAAAGAGATTACCTAACTTATATATTGAAGGTCGAAAGACAAACAGTCTGGTTGTCAATGGACGTCGTTATACTAACAGACTAAGATCAAAGCTAAGTATTTTTCAGACGACCTAATGAAAAAAGATGATATAAAAAGAAACTTAATGGACTGAAATCCTCTGTAAATAAAATTTTACCAAGTTATTTAGACTGGTAAAAGTAAATCTTTCTACTATTTATAAGGACTCAAAGGGAAGTTGAAAAGTCCACCAGTGAAACCCGAGCTGATAATGGGGATATTTTGTAACGGTCCAAATCACTTCTCAATCAGGGGAGTTCGTATTAAGACCTTGTCCGTATGAAGATGTCACAATATACTTTGGAACCCGTTGAATCAAATTTGCTATTTGAAATGACCTACATTAGGCCATGATTATATAAACAAAGTATTATTCCCTTGACTTCTCAAAATCAAGAGAATAAGGGAGTTAATGTTTGGTATTATTCATGTAACATGTATGCATCCCTAGCAACCTATGGTACCTCACCACGTTAAGAGTATATCATACATCACCATTTGGTAATAACAAGCCGGTAAGATCTAGGATCCAAGACTTGATGATCAAGGCTTGACCCTACGAGAAAATTCACCTCACATATTAGAACTCAAGAAACTCACGCCTAACGACCTCACCAGATGACGACCTAGAAACTCTTTTATTAATGTCTTGAACGACCTCATTAGATATATAATTAGAGACCTTTATATTAATTATGTTTTGTTAGTTCGTACCCTAAGTACCTACCTATGTAACCTCAGTACCTATATAATATGTGCTATATATACCTCTTTAGGAGAAGAATAAAGGATTTGGATTTGTTATTACAATCACTATAATCCCTAACATGTTAAATTCTCTCCGAACAATACCTATTTTAACCTTTTAGTTTTTGATAAAAAATATTTTCAATGTCTATAAGAAAATCCTTAGATGTAGTTATCTTTTCAAATATTATACCCCTAAGTGCTTCTGAAATGACCTTTTTCATTATCATCATATTCATTCAATTTGATCTCTTCCACCTTTCTTTTTTATTCTTTTCATTATAAGTACTTTTATGTATAAGAGTTGTAGAAGAATCAACTCTTATTGCAAGGTCTAAATCCATAACTCCAAGAACTATCAAGATGTTCTCTTGTCATGATTTGAAGTTAGTGTTATTTAATATAGAAATAGAGTTGATATTGACAATAATATTAGTATAATTAATCATAATTTAATACAATAAATAATAAATAATAAACAAACAAAAAAAGCTAAAATCATGTAGAATAATAAGTCTTTATTTCTATCGAATTATTATTTATATTTTAAAACAAATTTATTATGGTAACAAAAGGAACTGGTGGGATCGAATCTCTCTTTTTTTTTTATTCCAATACATTGACAAAACAAAAATCAAGTTATTCCAGCAAAATTCAGCCGCCAGCCGTACAGTTTTTTTAATAAAGAAAATTCTGGATTTGATTTTATACATTAACTATATCAAAAATAACTATTTTAAGTTCATAATTATAATTATAAAATATTATTAAATTTAAATTTATAATTTTAAAAAACAATCACAATTATTTAAAATTTGATAATATTAAAATCAAAATTATTAGATTTAAAAATATCAAAAAATATAATAGATAAAAAAATAAATTCAATTTTTTATAATATAATATAAATAGATTTTAATACCATTTATTAGAAGAAGAAAATCCTTGACGAAAATTATCACCTAAAATTAATATAAAAACATTCATATTATATCGTAAAGAATCAATTATGAATATTTAAAAATATATATGAATCTATATCCATTAATTATTTCTATAACTGAATAGTTAAGTAGTTAATTATATTTAAAAACATATAGGTTTTTTTTCAATTTTTATTGAATATTTTTTAAAATAATTATCTTAATTTTAAATTTTATTGACTAACATATGGTATCATGATCACATATTTTAAAAATAATAAATAATATATAATTTCTACATTTTTCGTAATTCATAGCATTATCAAATTAATTAAATAAATGAAACATACGACCTTAGCCAGTCTAGCGATCCTGACCTCGGAGCACAAAAAAAAGGGGGGGCGGGGGGGGGGGGGGGGGGATCTCAACATTAAAGTCATGCTTATAAAACCAGCTACTGTAGAACCAAAGGTGGATCTACGAGAACAAAAAGGAATTTACTTTGGGTACAAATTATATTTTAATTATTAAATTAATAATAAATTATAAATTATAAATTATATTTTATTTTTAACTTATAAACCTCTTTACCAAAATATTTTAAAAATTATAATAATAAAAATAATACCTTTAAAATTTATAACAATAAAATAACACTCTTTATATACATTTTATATATTTTTATTAAAACAAAATCTAACATATTATTTCATTTTGAATATCATTCGATTGAATATCTTTTAAATTAAATTATGATTATTTAAACATTTTTAATATTTAATATCGTTCAATTAAATTTTATTTAATATTATTGAAGTTTTATTTTTATTGTTATAAGTTATAAATGTGTTATTTTTTATAATTTCTTAAATATTTACTACAAACTAAATTATTTATGTATATTTATACTAAAATAAAATATACATAATATTTTTCATTAATAAAAAATAAAACACTTATATATAATTAATTTAAATATTGTAAAAACGATAAAGTAATTAATATACTTTTAAATTGTATATAGTTTTATAAGAGAAATTTATAGTTTATTTATTTAAATAAAAAATATTTAAGTATTTAAATCAATAAAATAATAAGATTGTGCAAAGGAGAGATAAAGGCTTGGCTACACAAGAAGACAACAAGGGCATGGAATAAATCGACAATCCAAACCACATAGGCGTATGTAGAAAAGAATACCTATCTAAAGAAGCAGGAGTAGGAGCTGAAAAAGTTGACTCTATACCAACCTCATTAACGTAGCCAACAATTACAGACCCAACAAAATGTCACCAAGTATAAAGCAAGAAGAAGCTACATGCCCTTAGTTCTCACAGATTTGATAAATGGGCTTCTTGAAAACACGTTTTATGATATTCTTTGAAGTCAAAGAAAAACCACTACTATTTGAAATCTAGGTTCCTAAGTAAATATTCTCCTTCAAGAACTGAAGAGAATTCCATTGCATAGGATTGAATTGAAAAGATCCATGTGACTTATGGAAATTCCACTTGCCTTGTAGCTCCATCTTTCTTGATTGAGTGGTGAGTCTAAACCTATTTTCAAGAGTTATCCATTGCTTTTGGGAAGACAACAACCCAAAAAGAATCGCATTGATCCCCTGTAAAAATGAGCTATAAATCTAGATCTTCATTAACAAATGATATTGCATCCAAGTTCTAAATAATGGAATGAGAATAAGATAATCTGAATCTAGAAAAGAAGAACGCTTGGACAAATTTTCATTTACGAACCCTCCAATTAGTAAGCCAAAAACATAGCAATTGTTCACACCAAATTAGAAAATTATTATCTAATTTGATAGATGAAGAAACATTGCTAGGTAGTTGTTGGAGATTGTTATAAAGCTCTTTAATTCAAGGAATAAATTAAGGAACAAATCAAATAATAATCATTCTTAATTTGAGGAGTAAATCAATGTTTAATTCAATGAGGAAGTCAAGAAACCCTTAATTTAAGAAGTAATTCAAAGAGTGAATTTTCATATAAATAGATGTGTAATTATAATTAATTAATAAAACAAAATATTTATTTCAATTGAGAGAAAAGGTTTTTATGAAGAAAATTGAGAGTAATTTTCTTGGGTGTAATTAGGTTGTAAGTTGTGAGTAATTTTCAGTAAAAAAATCTACAGCAAGTTCAGAGACGTAAGAAAGATTGGCCGAACTCCGTTATCAAATTTGTGTGTTATTTTGTCTATTTTTTTCTCATAAATCTAGTTTATTAGGAATTTGCGTAATTTTCAAACAACTGGCATAAGAGCTTTTGGTGGTGATTTCTGTCAATTTCCTTCAAGATTACTATTCAAGTGAATAGTGAATTACGTAAATAGTAAAATTTTGTCGATGATATTTGTTTGTTGACATAGGTGTTCTAATACACAATAGTTTGCAGAAATAGTGAGAAACAATTTGGAGGAAGTCAGATTTGAGTGAGAGTAATGGCCAGAGATGAAGGAAAGGTGAAACTCGAGAAATTCGATAGCACAGATTTTGGGTTTTGGAAAATGCAGATAGAGAATTATATGTATCAAAGAAATCTGTATCAACCTCTCTCAGTGAAGAAACCAGAGGCTATAAAGGAACGATATTGGAATCTTTTAGATAGATAAGCCCTTCGAGTTATTCGATTGACGTTATCCCGCAATGTTGCTTTCAACATAGTAAAGGAAAAGACCACGATGGGTCTTATGGCAACTCTCTCCAATATGTATGAGAAGCCATTGACCTCAAATAAAGTGTACTTGGTGAGGCATTTATTCAATTTGCGGATGACGGAAGGCGCATCGGTAGCTCAACATTTCAATGAACTCAGCACAGTCACAACCCAGTTGAGTTCAGTTGAAATTGAATTCAATGAAGAAGTATGAGCATTGATACTTTTGTCTTCTTTACCATAAAGCTAGAATATTACTATCACGATTGTGAGTAGCTCGTTAGGAAGCAATAAGTTGAAATTTGACGATGTTCATGATCTAGTTCTCAGTGAAGAGATCCGACGTAGAGAGTTGGGTGAATCGTCAACCTCTTCAGTTTTGCATACAAAGTCAAGAGGGAGAAATTCAACCAAAGAGAATGGACGTGGTAGAACAGACTACCAAGGTAGATCAAAGGACAGGAGGTCCAAATAGAGGAATCCTAATAATTCCCATAGCTCGTAGACTATCGAGTATTGGAATTGTGGGAGAACTAGACACTACAAAAATCAGTGCAAGAGTGCATCGAAGGACAAACAAGTGAAGGTAGAAGCAAATGTTACTTCCACCTCAGGAGGAGATGATGTATTGATATGCTCTTTGGAGAGCAAGGAAGAATCTTGGGTGTTAGACTCTAGAGCATCGCTCCATGCTATTTTATAGAAAGAATTTGTTGAGAAATATGTTCCTAGAAACCTTGGAAAGATATATCTTGGTGATGACCAACCATGTGCTATTATTGATAAAAGTGTATTGAAGATTAAGTTGAACGGGTTTGTTTGAGAGCTGAAGGATATTAGGCATATTCCCGACCTAAGAAGGAACTTAATCTCAGTAGGGCAGTTGGCTAGTGAATATGAATATCTACTAAGATGTTTGATCTTGTTTAAGTTGATTTATGGATATTTCCAATTATGGCTTCTATTAGTGTAAAATATATTTTTTACTAATTATGGATGACTTATCTATTTTATGTAGATCTATTTTTATCTAACAAAAGTCAAACCGAACTACATTAAATATGCTCAAAGCAATGGTAGAAAGGTAGTTTGAGGTTCACATTAAAAATGTGTAGTATTATGGTAGAAGGGAATTTCAATTTTTATCACTAAATAGAAAAAGGAAGGCACTATTCATAGAGTGACATATCCTTACTCTTCAATTGAAAATGGTGTTGTTGAAAGTGGACTAAAAAGAGTCATGGAGACTAGTATGACACCCATGCTTACTTCTAGTCTTCGTATAAAATTGTGAGCATGCTTGTAGAATAAAAATTTATTTACAAAATAGATGCCTATCAAAGTTCTAAAATACAAGCCACTTATGAAACCATATATGAAAGGCATGTTTGATATTGTTTAAGTTGATTTATGGAAATTTCCAATTATGGCTTCTATTAGTGCAAAATATTTTTTTTACTGATTATGGATGAGTTCTCTATTTTATGTGGATCTATTTTTTATCTAACAAAAGTAAAACCGAACTACATTAAATATGCTCAATGCAATGGTAGAAAGGTAGTTTGAGGTTCACATTAAAAATGTGCAGTCCGATGGTAGAATGGAGTTTTAATTTTTATCACTAAATAAGAAAAGGAAGGCATTATTCATAGAGTGACATGTCCTTACCCTTCAATTGAAAATGGTGTTGTTGAGAGTCGACTAAAAAGAGTTACGGAGACTAGTATGACACCCATGCCTGCTTCTTGTTTGCTTATAAAACAATGGGCATGTTTGTAGAATAACAATTTATTTGCAAAATAGATGCCTATCAATGTTTTAAAATACAATGCACCTTATGAAACTCTATATGAAAGGGTTGTTGACTATGATTTTCTAAGAGTATTTGGTAGTCTATGTTATCATTGTTTAAGAGCATATAACAAATACAAGTTACAAGCACGCTCTACACCTTATGTTTTTTTTATGTATGCTCATAAACATAGAGGATAATTGTGTTTTCATAGAGAATAATTCAAAATATATACAAGAAGGGATGTTGTATTCCATGAGACTCAATTTCCTTACCTTGTCTCATCACAGTACAATTTAGACAATTAGTCATCAATTGAAATTGTTCATCTCTTCCATCCTTCAGTCACATCCTTGGTTCCTTAACCTAATAATCATTTTCAACATCACACTAGTCATAGTTTGAATCATGTTCCATCCTTACATACAAGTCCAAATAATATCTCTTCCATTTCATCAAAGGCTTCTCATGTTCAAATTATCACATCTGATAATATATATGAGGTAACTTACATTGCTTCTCAAACGAAGGGTCTTCAAACCGTTAAACTTGATCATATATCAGAGGTGACTCTCATTCCTTTTCATATACAAATTCCTTCTATAGATGTCTCATTTTATAAGTTAAGTTCCACGAATGAACAAATTGCTACTATTGTTCTTTCCTAGAAATAGCTAACATTCCTACTTATAATTCTTTAAATTAAAAGTGTGAGACTATAATCCTTTATATTAGAACTATGATACAAGAAGTATTAATATTTATCCTGAAATACCTTTGGGCATTGACCTGCCCATACATTAAGTTCATAGACCACCAAGTCCATCTAATGTTCAACCAATGCTTACACATTCCAAAGTTGGTCTTCACCAGCCTAAAACTCTCATTGTCTCATATAATCTACTACCTAAAACTAAGAATAATGCTCAGGCAAGAAAAGTTAATGAATGGAGAAATGCTATGTAAGTTGAATATGATGCTTTGGTTAAGAATAACACCTAAGAACTTGTCTCTCTAACTAATGATATGGATTTTGTAGGGAATAAATGGTTATATGAAGTGAAAACAAAACCAAGTGATATCCTTGATAACTATAAGTCTCTATTTATGGCAAAAGGATATAGCCAAGTTGAGGTATTTATTATTTTGATACTTTTCTCCTAGTAGTAAGACATAGTTTAGTTAGAATTGTGTTAATATTAGTTGTCTTTAAGAATTAATGTATTCAACAATTAAATGTTAATAATGCATTTCTATATGGTGATCTTTAATAGGATGTACTCATGCATCAACTTAAGGTTTTGAATTTCAATCTTATGTACCTATTTTTTGTAAACTAAGGAAAGCTTTATATGACTTTAAATAGACATCTAGAGCCTGATATAATAAATTGAAGACATGTTTACTTCACTTGGGGTTTCTTCAATACAAAGGTGATGCTTTCATGTTCATTTTTCAATGTCATGCAATTTTATTATAATATTAGTCTATGTATATTATATATTCATCTCTGGTAGCAATGAAGGTAAAATTCAGGAATACTTTCCTTAAAAGAGGTTGGAGATCTTTCCTATTTCTTAAGAATTGAAGTTACCCATCTGAATGGTAAACTCATCTTAGTCTGAAAAAGTATATTAAATATACACTTGAGAATAATGATTTGATGCAAACCAACCAATTAATACACTAACTTGATCAGGAAGAACTTATCCAAATATGATGGAATTCCATTTGAAGATCCTACTATCTTTAGGAAACTAGTAGGTACATTTTAATATTGCACCATTACTAAGCTAGATATAGCTTTTATTATGAATTGAATGTTTCAATTTCTCATTTCATCTACTCATATTAATTGGAATGGCTTGAAAAGTATCCCTAAATATCTTTGAAAAACTACACATTATGGTCTACTACTTCAAAAATCCGCTTATGAGGATCTTACTTGTTTCATTGACACTAATTGGATAGATGCAAGAGATGATATAAGGAGTACCTATCATTGTGTGTTTATTTTGGTGATAGTCTTGTGCCATGAAAATCTAACAAGAAAAAATTAGTATCTTGTTAACAACTATAAGTGAATTTAGTGTTGCGGCTCTTGCTACCACAAATTCTATTTGGATAAAGACATTACTTACTGAACTTGGAGTTCATATTGTGATCTTTTTGATAATATGAGCACTCAAGTATGAGCTAAAAATCCTATTTTTCATGCAAAAACAAAGCATGCGAAAATAAAATTTCACATTATTAGAGAATTGGTCAAGACTAAATAACTTGAGGTAAAGTATATGCCATATGAAGATCAACTTGTTGATATTCTTACAAAGTTTATACCAATAAACAAATTTACATTCTTCATACCAAACTCATAGTTTTTCCTAAACATGAGTTTGAAAGGAACTATTAGATATTAAATAGTATAAAATAATATAATTTATATTATTGATAAAGAAAAATTCATTTTCCCTAAAATTAATCTCTTCTTTAAAGGGAACAGAAATCGTAAAATTTTATAATTTATTATCAATTCATTCAACATTTCCTTTTTATAGGACAAATTCTCACATTTAAATTACGTGTCAAATGTATTAATACCCTACCCTATTTATCCATGTTTTAGCATCCGGTGCAGCAACTCTTGGTGCAACCATTAAGGAATTAATAGAACAAATCACACTTTCACTACTAAACTATACCCGCTATAATTCAATTGTTGTATATAAATGAACTTTTTGTCGAGCAAGAAACTAGGCATAATCAAAAGATAGATTCGGAAACAAATTATGAAGACGAGAGTCTATTTTTGTTAGAGAATCCTTGCAAATAGCTTCATGCACTATGTCCCTTCAACCTTTTGAGCGAAATGCGATAAAAGGAAGGAAAATCCATGGATCGATCGTATCGTTTTCACCATGTAGGAACTATAAGATCACCTCAAGGATGCCTTCAACATCCAAGGGTCGAGATAATCTATTGTACGAGTTTTTATAACGAGGGTTTGAATCCCTCTTCTTTCGTTTTCGTCGAAAGCTTTATATTTTCTTTCTTCTTAGAATTTAATGTGAGTTTTTTCTTTCTTTTTTCAATTTTTTGAAGATGTGATTAGTATATAAAATAATATAGTTTATATAATTGATAAATATTATACTTATGTTCTGTTTGTATAGGTTAAACAATTAATTAGAGTAGTGAGCTACTTATAGTGTACTATTCTCATCAACGAAGTTATGCATATTTAGAATTCTCTAAGCATTGTTCTTCTTTCTCTTTTCTTGTAATTAGAACCATTTAAAGTTGCTTTTTGACTTATTAAGTTATTTTCATATTATTTTTATTTTTGTAAATTTAAATATAGTATTTTATATGATTTTTTAAAAGTTGAAGTTATTGTTATATTTTATTTTATTGATTTTATATTATATTTAATGTAAGTTTTAAAAATAATTTTTTTTAAGAAAATAATGAAATTAATATAAAAAAATATAATAAAAATAAAAGAGTTATTTTTATCTATTTAAAATATTTATATTAAATACAATAAAAAAATTTGATAATAAACCCACCCCCACCTTTTACCAAAGTAGTATCAATAAAGTAAGTTGAGTTTGACATATTTCGTTGCCAATCAAATCTTTAAATAAGCACGTGACTAGATGAAATCGGTTATTAAATAGTACGACTCTTCCCTTATGTCATCCCATTCCTCCATGACTTCACGTCTCATCATTTGACCATTTCTTTAAAATGTGAAGTTCGGAATCATAGAGTTATTATTTATAATAAAAATAAAATAAATAAAAATTAAAGTGAGTAATTAAAAAATATATATTAAATAAAAATATTAATTTAACAAAAACATTAATTTATTAATTATTAAAGATTTAATTGGATAATTTATAAAATTAATAGAATATTTGAATTAGATTATGTTTTTTTACTAAAATTTTATGTGCTATTACTATATTAGTGTTAAAAAAATTCACAACAGATTAATACTTTATTACGAATTTTATTATTTAGTAAAATCATTCTAAGATATGACATAATGTTATGGTAAGGTATTAACTTATCATGATAAGCATTAACACGATACTAAATATTAATGCTTTCACATATTAGAAAAATATCTTCTCGAATAATTTTGTTAAAAAATAAAATATTATCTAAAATTTAAATGATATAACTAAAAATTAAATTTAATATTATTTTATTTTTTAATATATATATATATATATATACATTAAACTATGTTTTTTAATAACTAAACATATTATTTTTATATTTTGTATTCTCACTATATTAAATTTTTTATCTTTACTTTACGTTGGCTGAGAAGAAAAATATTATATAATAGAAAGATAGAGAGATTAGTTAAGTTTTTCATATTAATTATTTTCGTTATATTAAATTATAAAAGATATTTTTTAATTTATTATATTTTATTAAAAATTAATTAAAAATAAATGATATTATTTTAATAAATTTTTATTGGATAATTATTTTGATATTAATTGATTAAAATCTATTAAAGCTTGATTCTTTAACCATAATAAAATGATAATTGATGTCAAATTTTCACAAAATATTTATTTATGATCACAATTTTTATATAAAAATAAATAAAGATAATCTATTTAAATAATTTTTATTTAAAATATTATTACTATTGATTTTTATTAAATAATTTTTTACTAAATTTTATTTTTATAATAATACGTAAAATCCCATAATTTCAATATAAATAATTGTGGTACCCAAAAAGAAATTATAAATAAATTTTACATTGTAGAAATATATAAGAAAGATTCATGTGAAAAATTGAATCGAATGAGAAAAAATTTACATAACTCGCTACCACATTGCCAACCCGTTGTTATCCCCACACTACCATTATTAGTGAGCTCCCTGGCAAGTTACCTAACAAGCTACTCATTTTGGTTATAAAAGGGGTCGAGTCCCCTCTTTTTACACATATTTTCCTCCATCTTTTTTCTCTTTCTCTAGAACTTTCTCTCACTAAGTTGTTTGGACTTTTCGACACATTTTGGAGGGCATTTTGAGGATAAATATGAGTTTATGAGTCAAGGATTCGAGGTAAGGATTTTTACTCTAATTTTTTAAATACATGCATTATTTCTATAAATAAATTGTCATGCATCATATATTATGGATAAAAGTAAAAAACCAAATGTCACTATTTTATAATTAATGTTATAATATTAGAAATGTTGTTTAAAATAAAACTCATCATAAATATTTTATTTTGCACATATTAAAAAAGTTTTGTATAAATAAACAAGTATCAAATGTTGATATGAAATGAACATTGAAATTATGATATAGCACAATTCGAGAATTTTATAAATGCATCTTGAGAATGTTTTATATGTGGTGAGTATACTTGTACATTTTCTTGTAGAGGATGGTATCCATAGGCTATTGCTTGCAACAGACAGTTCTCAACAGACTATAGGTACGCATTGCATACACATATATCTTTGGATATTTATCTGTTTATGGTGTTGATATGTGATCGAATTATTGTGGTCGATATATGTGACCGTGGATTATTGTGGTCTTATATAGACCTCAAAGTTGGACCTCTATTGTGTTTGCTGTCTATTATGGATTCATTGACTTCACATGAGCCTCAAAATTGGATCCTCATTGTATTTGGAGTTGACCTACTTGTAGACAAGGGCACACATGACGTGATTTGATAAATACATGTTCCCAATGTATTATGATCATACATGGGGTTGAGTGGACCCATATGCGTATCGAAGTTGGACCATGTATGTGTCTATGTATTTGGATGACCAATACATATGGCGTTACATTCCATGCATTGACTTTATATCATAGCATATTTTATATTGTATGAGCATACATTGGGATACATATATTGTACTTTCCTTTGGTTTCCCTTGAAACAAAGAGGTACAGGTATATCTAGGATGTTGTGATAAAAATCTTCCCACTCATATATTTATAATGATTACCATTTATGAAATTTATTAATAAACAACATACATCATAAATAATTATTTGTCAGAAAGTAGACTCCTTCTAACCTACGTATAGTTCACTTCTTTTTCTCTTACCACCATGTTAGGATTTAACAGAGTAGTGAACGACTCATAGACAAGGAAAAAGAAGAGAAATTTAGGTTATAAATTTATATTTTATTTTGTAACCTTTATTTGGAGTAAATGAGACATGTTGTAAAATAAATCATATTTCTAATATATGTATTTTATGATTTGTAATTTAAATAGTTTTGTTAAATTATGTTTTTAAATAGCGATATCTGGAATTAAATTAAAGTGTTATTAAATAAATATTTTGAATTTATTTTCATTATACTTTATAAATTTATCTCCTTCCTATCTCACCTACCCATTTTTTTGGGCATGATAATTTGGTATCAGAGCATGATTTTGATCTCTTGGGAATGATATTTCTTTAAAATATTTAAGAACTATTTTTCTCTCAATATGCCTTCAAAAAGAAAGGTGATTAAAAACCCATTCGTAAGGGAAGGTAGAAAGAAACCCACATAGGACATAGTGAAAATTGTAATTTATTGTATTTTTTGCGAAGATTGTTTACTTGAGGTGGAGAACATAAAGAAAGAGATAGAGAGTATAACCTTAAAATTTTTGACAAAACGAGGCCATCGCTTTACGATGGTACTCCCAACCTTAACATTGTAGAAGGATAGGTTTGAAAAATTAAGAAAAACATAAATGCTCTAAATTTTTTGACACATTATAGAGTTGGTTTAGCTACATACAAGCTAACTGGAGAATATGACTGGTGGGATTCTTTAGTAGAGGAAGAGATGTAGAGATAATCACATGGGAATCATTCGAGGAATTGTTTTATGAAATATTTTTTAATGAGATTGCAAAAGTTAACAAGGTAGTCAAATTTATGGATCTTAAGCAAGATGATATGACTGTCGCAAAATATGAGAATCTTTCGATCAACTGTCAAGATTTGTGAAAATTATGGTAGCAAGAGATTTTGACAAGGTTGTAAAACTTTTGATGGGTTTATGAGACAACATAAACATGCAAATAATGTATCAAGATGTACGAACCAACACTACAATGTTTACCTTAGCTTATAGAATCGAACAAGTCAATACAAAATAGTCAAAGACAACAACATCATCTCAAAAGACTAAGGATAAAGGTTTTTCCACTCACGAACAAGGAATATAAGGTCAAACCTTTATGATAGCTAGTAGAGAAGGAAGACCCAAAATTAATGACATTATGGAAGGTACAATTATGTTATATCACTCTTGGGTTCAAGTTCTTTTTAGTATTGGTGCTACTCATGCATTCATTTCATTAGCTTGTTTCTAAATGTTAAAACTTAATTATGAAGTCATTATAACCCCTTTTACTTTTAATATTCCTTTTAGAGCCTATTCGAATATCTTGTATATTTACAAAAATTATTTGATCAGCTTCAATGGTCACCAATTCCTAACTGATCTCGTTACACTTGATATGAGTTATTTCATTGTCATTTTATTAATGGACTAGTAGACCAAGTATCAAGCCATTATAAATTGCTTTGAAAAGAAGGTTATCATACAAACACTTAAAGGCATAAAAGTCCAATTTTATGACAAAAGGGAGAAAACCCTGGCAACATTTTCCTTAAGTACTACTTAGATAGAAGGAGAAACTAGACAAGCATAACTGATAACTGTATTTTATATAGTTATTTTCATCTATTTTATTAATTATAATTGCTATATTCTTGACATTTTTGATTAATTTTAGTAAAATAATTAAATATTTACCTTTTATGTTTTAAGAAATACATTTTTAATAAAATTAAATAATTTGAATTAAAACCGTACTTAATTACTAATTTATGTCCACAAATATAATTTCAAATAATAGAGTTCTTAATTGCGATTTATAAAAATCAAAAATATAATTTAAATTAAAATCGGGATTAATTTTAATTATTAAAAGTTTAAAAAAATTTAATTTAAATTAGAAAAAGGGATTAATTGTAATTAAAGAAAGTGTAGTAATTAATTTGAATTAAATTTGTGGGTCAAAATGCAATTAATAAAAAGTTGAATTTCTGCGCAAGAGAAGAGCCATTCACGACATTCACGACATTCACAACGCCCAACACACACCGCTCGATCATCCTATCAATGGTCAAGATTGGGTGCATGAAATACAGACGCAACAAAAGCGAGTGGGCCGGAATTCCTGAAGCGCGGCTCGCCGCACGTGGGGCCCACCGGCCGCGCAGATTGGCGTGCAGGGTGGGACCCATATGTCGTCTGCGCAGAATTTCCCCGAGGCGTATCGCTCACCATTGGATCAGTTAAACGGTCCAGATTGAAGCGCGTGGAACCAAGCTATCGCGCACCGAACCGTTCGTCTACAAATCCCGTGCGACGCGGTTCATCCAAGCAGTGTGCACCCTCGCGTTTCAACGACAAAGAAGCAGCCACGTGTCTCCTAAATATTCCAGCCAATAACATGACGACATGTGGCATGTATTTGGTAAAATAAAAACGCAGAAATGACGCCCACTTTCAGCCGTTAAAACGTTTCCAGCGCGAGGAAATCTCGTGCGTTGCGGTCCATCCGTTCTCCATGCGCCCGGCCTGCCCATCCAATGAAAAGCTTCCACGTGTCTCTATATTTCTCGCAGCCAATCACATGGCGACACGTGGTATGCGTAAAAAGAAAAAAATCAGAAATGCGCAGAATGGTTTTCACGCGTGTTGTTATTTTAATTCCCTCATTCATTTTTGTCCTCCAATGATAAAATAATAATAATAATAAAAAAGAATAATTGGAATAGTGGGGATATATTTTGTACGCGAAAATCATTTGGGAATTTTTTAGTTTTTCTTTTATTTTTTGAGTTCGCAGTTCTGGTTTTCTTTTCTTTCTCTCTTGACCATTTTTCATTTTTCCTCTCTACGTGTTTGGTTTAACACGCAGAACGTTTTATTTTTGACATCTTTTGTTGTATTATCTTAGCGAAATTACAGAGAAAGAAGACGACGAAGAAGAAGGAAAGGGAAGAAATTATTTTTCATTGAGGAATCGTGAAAGAGTTTCTCCTAACCTATTTTCTTTTAATTTTTGTTTCTCTGCAATGTTTTATTTTTGTGGTGTTGTAATTTTAATTTTTGCTATGAACTAATTTATTTGTTCTAGGATTGCAATGTAGTGTAAATTATGAAACTCGAATTAATTATTTTTGAATGATTTATGGAACTGTTTTAAGTTTTTTATTTTATCTGTGTTTAATGCTTTTAATTATCGGAATATTAGTTAACTGATATGTGACACTTAAATAAACTTGAAAAATGAATTTTTGTGTGTTGCTCGTGATAAAATAACGTATATACATAAGGGATAGAAATATACTTTTATTGTATATGTAACTGTTTGAGAACTCAGAACTTAATAAATATGGTTGAATTTAATTCTCATAGGAATATAATGAATCATTTTAACTAGATGTGTCTGTATGGAGCTTGAAAGAGATATATGGATAAATTGGGAGTTCTTGGTTAACAACTTAAAACATGAGAACATAAATCAAGAGAGAATAAAATATTCAAGTGAATTAATTTGGGTAAACTGCAATCCTAGAATTTTCATAAAAACTGTTAAAAAGGAAAAATTATTAGTTAAGTCAAACTGCATCAAATTATAGATTGTTTGGATAAAATTAGGTTTAAATAATTTTAGTAATTAATGAAAGTTGGTAACAATTCTCTGTGGGAACGATAATTTACTTATCATATTATTACTTGTGACCGTGTATACTTGCACGATTTAATGTTCTTAAAAGAAGACAACAAGTTTTTGGCGCCGTTGCTAGCGATCTGTTTTACTTATTTTTGTTGATATTAATACCAATTAATCTGATTTTAGTTCAAAAAAAATATTGGGATTTATTGCTTGCTGTTGTTTTCTTAGATTTGTGTGTTTATTTATGTTTTTATTTTTATTTTTATTTTTACTGTATTAGATTTATTTATTTCTTATTGTTGTTAGATTTTTGGATTAAGTGGAACGTTGTATGTGACGCATAAGAAATCTTGACATAGTTCCGTTAGATCTAGAAATCCATAGAACTATTTTGAACTTAAAGAAAAATAATAAACAAGATACCTTAAAACATCTAGTTATGGATCATGAAATTCCAGAAGTAGAAGAACCAAAATCCTTAAGAGATTATGTCGTGCCTATGGTTGGCGGCATTCATTCAAGCATAAGAAGACCATCAATTCAAGCTAATAATTTTGAAATTAAGCCTGCAATAATTCATATGATTCAAACTTCGGTTCAATTTGGAGGTTTACCCCATGATGATCCAAACTCTCATATTGCAAATTTTCTAGAGATTTGTGACACTTTTAGGCATAATGGAGTCACTGATGATGCTATTCGTTTGAGACTTTTTCCTTTTTCACTTAGGGAAAATGCTAAAAATTGGTTGAATTCATTGCCATGTGGATCTATCACTACTTGGGAGGATTTGGCACAAAAAATTTTGGCCAAATATTTTCCACCGGCAAAGACTACACGAATGAGGAATGAAATCACCACTTTCATGCAGTTCGACTCAGAGTCATTATATGAAGCTTGGGAGAGGTACAATGAGCTACTTAGAAGATGTCCTCACCACGGATTACCGAAGTGGCTTCAAGTTCAAACATTTTATAATAGTTTGATGGGTCAAACTAGAAATATGATTGACGCTGCAGCAGGTGGTGCTCTAATGGGGAAATCAATTGATGAAGCCTACAACTTATTAGAGGAAATGGCTTCAAATAGCTATGAGTGGCCATCAGAGAGGATGTTGCCTAAGAAAGCAGTTGGAATTCATGAGATTGATGCTATGACCGCTTTAACTGCACAAATATCCGCTTTGTGAAAAAGATGGATACTATGGGTGTCCATTCTATTCAGAGTCCTTTTGTTGCATGTGAAATTTGCAATGGAAATCATGCCAATGAGAGATGTCCTCACAACTCTGAATCTGTCAATTTTGTTTCCAATTATAATAGGAATCAAAACAATAACTCTCCTAAATTCTCTGGAAGAAACAAAGACAATGGAAAAGCTTAGCATGGATACTAGTGGTAAACAAATATTGCGATGTGTCATAGAATTACACCAATATCCATCACTTCTTATCACATAGAACTTGCAAAAAAAAAAAAAGAACTGAAGGATCAATTAAATGAGCTCTCGACAAAAGGATTCATTCAACCGACTTCTTCATCTTAAGGAACATATGTTCTTTTTATCAAGAAGAAGGATGAAAGTTTCAAATTTTACATTAATTATCGTTAATTGAATAGGGTAACATAAAGAACAAGTATAAGTGATCTTGGATTGATGAATTATTTGACCAACTTGGAGGAGTAAGTTTTCTTTCTACCATATTAGACCATACTATTTACTATAGTTATTTTACAAATAAGTTTTACTATATAGAGATATAGGTTAATTTGATATTGATCTCAAATCAGAATATCACCAACTGAGAGTCAGAGAGTCAAATATTGACAAAATTGCTTTCCGTACACGGTATAGGCATTTTGAGATTCATGTCATGCTATTTGGATTGAAAAATGCTTATGTTGCTTTTATGGATATAATGAACTGAGTATTTCAACCTTATTTAGATCAATTTATCATTTTTTTATTGACAATATATTGATTTATTCAAGGACCCATGAAGACCATAAACAACATCTATGGATCACCTTACAAACTCTAAGGAAACACTAATTATATGCGAAATTCGAGAAGTGTGACTTCTAACTTACTAAAGTTAAATTCCTCAAACATTTTATATCATGAAAAGGAGTTGTTGTGGATCCTTTCGAGATTGAATCCATATTAAATTGTTATCATTCAAGAAATTTGACCAAAGTACAAAGTTTCCTGGGACTGGTTGGATATTATAGACATTTTGTGCATGAATTCTCAAAGATTGATGCACCATTATCAAGACTTACTAAGAAAGGAGTCAAATTCTTGTGAGACAAAGCTTGTGAAAAGGAATTCCAATAATTGAAAATATGACTTGCGATTGTGCCAATCCTCATTATGTCGAATAGTATAGAACCCTATGTGGTCTTCATGGATCTTCATTACAAGGCCTTGGATGCATCTTAATGCAAAATGACTGAGTAGTTTCCTACGAATGACGAAAATTGAAGGTTCCCGAGAGAAACTACCCAACTCATGACTTAGAGATAGTAGTACTGGTCTTCGCCCTAAAGATGTAAAGATTCTACCTTTATGGTACTAGATTTCAAATCTTCTTGGACCACAAAAGTCTCAAATATATTTTCACTCAAAAGGATCTCAATTTGAGAAAAGAAGGTGGGTAGAGTATCTTTAAGATTATGACTTCACTTTGAAATATCATCCTGGTAAGGCTAATATTGTAAGGGATGCTTTAGGTCATAAGTCTGGCTTTTTTGCGCAAATGATGTTAGATTCTTGGTGAAACACTCAAACTGTAGAAGGTTACAAGCTCAATTTGTATGATGATAGAATACAAGAATTTCTATACAACCTTGTAACTAGTCCTACCTTACTGGAGAATGTCAAGTTAGCCCAATCGATTGATCTTGAAATTTGTGAAGTATGGTGTTGGATGAATGAATGAGAGATGGAGGAAGGATGGACTTATAATAAAGGAGTGTTTTGTTTCCATGAAAATATTACGATACCTGTCGATGATTATTTGAGACAAGAAAGTATGGGAGAAATACATATTTCAAAATTCACTTTACATCCTAGGAGAAAAAAAAAGTACTATGATTTGAAAAGAACCTTTTAGTGGAAAGGAATGAAGAAAGATGTTGCTCAATTTTTGGAAAAATGCATGATATATCAACAAGTGAAGGTAGAAAACATGAAACCTGCGGGGCTACTTTAGTCATTCCCAGTATAGGAATGAAAGTGGGATGACATAACTATGTATTTTGTGCAAGGATTATCATAAACTTCTCAAGATTATGATTCCATATAGGTAATTGTCGATTATCTTACAAAGTTTACCCATTTCATTCTAGTCAAAACTTGATACTCTATCAATTTTTAAGCAATTTTTACATATGGGAGATAGTACGATTGCATTGAATCCCAAATTCAATTATGTCAGATTGAGATCCAAAGTTTACCATATGGTTATGGAGATGTTTACAAGAGGCTTTGAGTACAGAAATACTCCATAGCATGGCTTATCATCTTGAAACGAATGGAAAATTTGAATGATTATTCAGATGTTTGAAGACATGTTATGAGCTTGTCTTATGAAATTCAAGGAAAATTAAAGTGAGCACCTACCATTGGTTGAGTTCACCTATAATAATAGTTATCATGACAACATTGGAACGGCTTCTTTTGAAGTCTTATATGGATGACCATATAGATCTCCGTTATGCTGGGTGGTGTGCATAGATTTTAGTACAATGGGAACTGATCTTATTGAAGAAATAATTGAAAAAATTTGCATTTCATAAGACAAACTTTGTACAGCTCAAAGTCGATATAAGAGTTATGTTGATCATCGACAATGACCATTGAACCTCATAATAGACAACTATGTTTTTCCCAATATTCAACATCGAAAAGGAGTAAGTTACTTCAAAATAAAAGGAAAGTTAGCACCCTACTCTATCAGACCATTCAAAATTATTAAAAGAGTTAGTGATGTAGCATATCTGTTAAAGTTACCCTAAGATTGGTACAAGTTCATGATTTTTTTTTTCCATGTCTATCTTACAGTAATGTCAATGTAATCAGAATGCAGTGGAGACTTGAGGAGAAGAGTAATATCATTAGTAAAAATGTAGTGAAGACATAACGACATTGAAGATGCAACTTGAGAGTTAGAGTCGAAAGTTTGTTCAAAGTATCCTTGTTTAAAGAATTATAAATTTTAAGGATGAAATTTTCTTTGAGAGGGTAAGAATATAAAACCCCATAATTTCAATATAAATAATTATAGTACCCAAAAAGAAATTATAAACAATGTTTTACAATGTAGGGATGTAACATAAAAGTTTTGTGCAAAAAATCAGATCGAATAGGAAATATTTTACATGCCTTGCCACCAGCACCTCACAAACCACTCACTGCCATCTTGCCACCACTATTAGCGAGTTCTTTGGTGAGCTACTCATTTTGGTTATAAAAAGAGGTCAAACCCCTTATTTTTACACACATTTTCCTCATTCTTTTCTCCCTCTCTCTAAAAGTTTCTCTCAATAAGTTATTCATGCTTTGCGGAACATTTTGGATGGCATTATGGGGATAAAAATCAAGTTTTTGAGCCAAGGGTTTGAGATAGGGGTTCTTACTCTAATTTTTTAAATTCATGCATTATTTTTATAAACAAATTTTCATGCATCATATATTATGGATAAAAGTAATAAAATTGGATGCCATTATTTTAAAATTAATGTTATAATCTTATAAATGATGTTTAAAATGAGATACTCTTCACAAATGTTTTATTATGCATATATTAAAAAAATATTTATAAATAAATGAGTATTAAATATTGATATGAAATAAACATTGAAAATATAATATGGTATCCAAGAATATTTTTACATGTATCAAGAGAATGTTTTATATGTGGGGAGTATACATATATGCTATCTTATGGAGTATGGTACCCATGGGCTATTGTTTTAGCAAATCATTTTTGATAGACTACAGATATGCATTGCATACACATGTATCTTTAGAAATTTATCTGTCTATGATGTCTATATGTGAACGAATTATTATAATCAATATATAACCGTGGATTATTATGATCACACACGAGCATCATAATTGGACCTCTCGTTATGTTTGCCATCTATTGTAGATTCGTTAACTACACATGGGCCTCAAAGTTAGGCCCTCATCATGTTAAGAGTTGAGCTACCCCTTGATGAGGATTAGCATGATATGATTTGATAGATATATGGTCCCAATGTGTTGTGATCATACATGGGGTTAGAGGTGGACTCACATACGTCTCAGAGTTGGAGCTCACATATTCCCATACATTTGGTTGACCAATACATATGGGGTTTAATTTCATGCATTGCCTTTATATCATATCATATTTTATATTATATGAGTATGCATTGGAATACATATATTGTACTTTCCCATGATTTTCCTTAAGTGAAGAGGTACACATATACCCAAAAGTTTGTGATAAAAATTTCCCCTCTCCGTATATTAACAATGGTTACAATTCATGAAATTTTATTAATAAATAACATTCATCACAAATGATTATTTGTTAGGAACATAAAATATACTAGATTCTTATGGACCTATATTTTGATTACCTTTAATTCAGAAGAGAGTTGATTCCATCTTTGTGGTGGTTGAGAGGCTTCCAAAAATGGTTGATCAAATCCCTTATAAGAAAATACATGATGCTAGTCACATAGCATTAGTATTTTTCATAGTAGTAGTAAAACTTTATGGGGTTCCTAATACTATCACCTCAAATAGGGATATGAAATTTGTGGGGCATTTTTGGAGGGAACTATGGAAGAAACTCAAAACTACTTTAAACTTTAGTAGTGCTTATCATCCTTAAAGTGATGGCCAAATCGAAGTTATGAATAGATCAGTGGGAAGTATGTTGAGATGTGTATCACATGATAAGCCAAAGATGTAGGGTCTATCGTTGTCTCAAACTGAATTTACCATCAATAGTGTGGTAAACAAAACTACAAATGAATCCCCATTTTCTATAGTATATAACAAAACACCAATCTACTCCATTAACTAACTTGATCTCCCTATGCCTAAGAACAAGAATGCTACTACTTGGGCCATTGATTATGTGAAATTTCATGTAAAGAGATCAGAGAACAAATTGAGAAAATGAATGTATAAGATAAAAGGCAAGTTGATTTGAAAAAGGAGGAAACAAGTCTTTTAAGAAGGAGATCTAGTGATGGTGCATTTGATTAAGCATAGATTATCAGCTACCACTACTCCTAAATTCCAATGTAGAAAATATAGGCCTTTTATCCTTAGGAAGATCAATAACAATAGTTACATTATTTCTTGATGAATGCTTAAAAAACACTTAATATTATGTAATTTATTTGTACTTTAATATCAAAAATATATTTATATGCATAGGTTTATCATTATTTCATCAATATATTTTTGGAATCATGGGAATGTCTTATTGTTTTTAAGGTATTTTTGGCTTCAAAATGATTCAAATAAAAAAAACTTGAATAATTATACATGAAGCACTCAAATTACAATCTAAAAGCATAACATATGTAAACCTTACATATGTACCAAAAAAATGTAAGAGGTGAAACAAAATGCAATTGGAGAAATCCAATTTAATGTGGGCCATAGTAAGGATACATGTATGCCATGGTGTAACCTTCTTGGATCATATGACAGTCAATTTAAATATTACTTTAAATTGCTAAAGATGTCAAAACTTAGTATAAAGCAAGTAAAGATCTTGGTCGCAAAGGATTTTGGAAGCTTGCTCCTATTTATTAAAAATGAGGGGTTTTGGTTTTATAAACTGAAAATTAAATCTAACAACTAAAGATCAATAATGATAAAAATAAAATATAAATATTATGATAAATATTCGAATAAAATAATGATTGTATGATCATTTTCTACCACTAGTATGTATTGTAAATCAACAAAAACATATCATATTTTCCTATTCTTTAATTATATCAACTTAGAGAAATTATCAAACGCAAAAATCTCCACCACTTTTTATAGATTCCTAAAATTAAATAGGTTTTTAATCCAAACTCTTTTCGATAAATAACCTAGAATAAGCTCTATAACTTTAATATATCAAAAGCATTAATTTTTAAAGAAGTAAATTGGATTGAAGCTAAATATATAGAAGTTAGATTTAATTATCTTGAGTACAAATTCTCATTGCAAGTAATTTATTACTAATTATTTAAATTGATTAAGTAATTATGTACCCAATCAACTAAATTGATTAACGATGAATTAATTTGATTATTTAATTATACATTTAAATAATCAAATAAATTCATAAAATAATTAAAACTGAGAATTAATACATAATAAAAAAGAATAGTTGAATAAAATATTACAGATCTTATTAAATATTATAACCATGTCTAGGGCTTTGAAATCAACCATAATCAATTATAAAATTAGCTAATCATTGTAAATAATAAATTCAAAAATTATTTATGAAAAATATAACAATAAAAGGTATTATAAGAAATCTTAGGATTGATGTTCATGAATCTGATCTTTAAATCTTTGGATTGCCTCTTGAATCTTGTTCTTAGTTCTTGCCTTTAACTTAATTCTATAATTTTTTATCTAAATCTTTCTAAATATGTATTCTCATATTCTCTTGCAAGTTTGTATGATGTTGTTTTGTATTTATTATAGATACAAATCATATCAAAATGTCACTAGGATTGTTGGTATTGATGGAGATAAGATTACTATACACCACATGTCAAAATGATAGGATGAGATGCAATAGTTAAAAAGATACGATAAGTTGTGAAATATATTCACTTCCTTTCTAAGTTAATATACCTATCAAATAAAAATCTTAAAAATCCATAAAAGTCTAGGAAAAATCCTAAAAATTAATATTCTCCCAATAAATACAAAATAAATAATTTTAACTTATTATAATAACAAAATATATATAAATCTAAAATAATTAAAATCTAAAAATGTGTATAAAATAACACTTATGAGTGCCACAACGTGTGGTGATAATCTTTGCACAGTCTAATATTTTCTCCCATTTTTTCTCTTTTTTCTCACCTATATAAATAATAACTTGTTGTCTCTTTTAGGAGAACATAAAATGTGAAAGTATACACGGTCACAAGTAATAAAATTTGATAGTGAGTATCATTCCCACTGAGATTTATCACTACAGTTTGTTGAGTACTAAAATTATTTCACTCTAATTTTATCCAAAATAATCATTGATTTGGAACAAGTTAACTAAAGAGTTTTATAACAAAATAAAAGAATTATAGGATTGTAGTTTTTCACCAAATTAATCCACTCGAATCATATTATTTTCTCTTGATTTATATTTTTTTAGTAAATTTAATTTATCAACCGAAAACTTCTAATTTTATCCATACATCTCTTCCGAGTTCCGTATAGACACACCTCGTTAAATTAATTTACTATATTCCTATGGGAATTAAATTCACCAAGATTCATTACGTTCTAAGTTCTCAAATGACCACACATAAGATAAAGGTATATTCATATCCTACATATATACATGTTATTCTATCCATGAGCAATATACACAAAAATGCCTCTTCCAAGTTTATTTGAGTGCCACAGATCAATTGATAAATTTTCCAATAATCAAAAGCATTAAGCACAAATAGAATAAACAAATTAAAAGTCTTATAAATCATTCAAAAATAATTAAACTCAAGCTTCATAAATTTAGATAAAACGCAACCCTAGAAAAATTAAATTACTTCATAAATAAAAATAAAAATTACAAAACTTAAGGAATATCAGTTACAGAACACTAAGAAATTAAAACTTCATCTGCTCTTAAATATTTGGCACACGCAAAACATAACAGAAACCAAAAATGGCTTTTGCGTGTTCCACAGTCCATGCGTACAGAAATGAGGATATCGAAATTGTTATTTTAACATACGCGTGGAAGACATAAAAACAGAGGGCGTTGTTTCTGATTTTTTTAATTCAATCCACGTGCCACATGTCACGATCTGATTGGCTGAAAGAATTGATATATACACGTGGTATCATTTCATTGGGGGAGGGAAACGGTTGCATGTGATTGCACCGCACGAAATCATGGCGTGCGAGACATGTGGCAGACGCAGGCGTGGTTGGAAACGTGTGTCGTGTCCGTGCTTTTGTTTTACCCAATATGTGCCACGTGTTCGCTTCTCATTAGCTGCAGGAATATTGGAGGCAAGTGGCATTGTATCATTTGTTGGATGGATAGGCAGACGAAGAATACGTAGACTACGTCGCACGGGATCACGCCTTTTTGGCAGACACGTGGGTCCCACCCTGCACGTCGGCCTGCGCGGTAGGTGGACCCCACACAACGTAGAAAACATACCCCTGATCATAGCCGTTCGTTGCCTGATCGTACGGTTGGTGTCGTGCGATTGTGATTGCGCGCGTGACCTCTTTTTCCTGCGCAAAAATTAAATTTCCTTAATTGCATTTTAGCCCTCCAATTTATTTCAAATTAGCTTTAAAACTTTCTTTAATTGCAATTAAGCCTTTTACTAATTTAAATTAACCTTTAAACTTTTGTTAATTACAATTAAGCCCGATTTTAATTCAAATTATATTTTAGACTTTTATTAAATGCAATTAAGCACTCTTTTATTTCAAATTATATTTTCAGGCATATATTTGCAAATATATTTCTTAACAAATAAACAGTAAATGTTAATTTATTACACTAAAATTAACTAAAAATGTCAGCAATTATAATTAATAAAATAAATGAAAATAACTATATAAAATACAGTTATCATACCTCACCTCTCTTATAATCATCCCACAACTGATTCTTCAACTTAGTTCTTAGTTTTAAATCTCTTTCAAGTTTCTCTCAATTTTAATAGTTACAAATTTATTTTTATGTTTAATTTATAAACAGTTTAAATTAGGTTATCACAAATAAGAGGCAATAAAAACGGAGGTTTTTCATATAACATATCAGTGTAGAAATTATTTGTAAGAATAAATTTGTGGTATTAATTTAATTGTATTATATTATTTACATATTTAATCTTATATGTCTTTTTGAATGCCATTTTTAATTTAGTAATCTATTTTTAATTTTTTAATTATTTATTAAATTTGAGTATATATGATAGATTGTGATAATGAGATTTTAGTTATGTTTATATGTTTATATAAATTATTTAGGCTAATATTTTTAATAATAATTAGACATAAATTATTTTCCATTTCAACATCCATACAAAATTTATTCTTGAAAAATATATTGATAATATATTTTTCGTAATAAATTTAAAATATGAATTGAGATTTCAGATAAATGAATATAGATCTAAGTTAGAATTGTATTATATTTCAAATATTTTTAAAATATTTATTATTGAAAAATATATTGACGACATATTTTTTGTAATAAACTTAAAATATAAAGGTTAGATTTTAGATACATGAATTTAAAATCAAGTTAGATGGCATGAATAGAATTCTAAAATTATTGATGTGATGAAATATGACAAGTTAAATGATTTGTTAATTTATTAGAAAATATTCATAGATTAATTGTATTAACTTATGACTAGACCAAAGGCATTAAGTGACATGCGTTATTTATATATATAAGAAATAATTAATAATCTGGGTTTATATTTTAATAACCTAATAAATTCTACCAAACATAATTAACTAGTTAAATATCTAATTAATTATTCATTGTTTATTAAATGCATATCTACGTATACTTTGTATGAACTAATCTATCTTCTATCCTTTATTATTTTATCATTTAGATAAAAAAAAATTCAAAATCTAAACAATTATAAACTCATTGAGAGCCAACTTTGATTTCAACATAACTCCCCATTTGGGAGTCTAATGGAGAATACCCAAAAATCACCATCGATAGAATGCCTTCATGCACGATTTGAACTTCAAAATCGAACAAGAAATATTTGGTATAAATCAACACACGTCATGTGACATGATATAAGGGGTCACAATCAATAAATAACTCATAGGTCAATCCAATAGCCATTGAGTTAGCAGGTAGGCATCACTATTAGATAAATATCTAATAGGATAAATAATAAACATATAATCTCTTAATTATCCAACAATGAGATCATTTTGAAAAGATAAGTCTATCGTTATTGGTAAGGATCATCAATATATAGTGTCTTCTCCTATATATTCATTATATTTTATTCTCATAACATAACTTGAACATAACTTTATCAAACACAGATTCAAGAATCTATAATCCTTCCCAAAATCTCTCTTCACCTCTCTAGATCACAAGGAGAGATATTAGTTTCCTCCTTCTTCAAATTATCTTGACCTATTTAAGCATTGGATAACTAAAGCCCCCATACCCCTATGGTGGTCCGAAGTTCTAATGGTATATTCTCTATTCTCAGGTCTCTAGGAATAAGAAGTGCAATCAATCATCAATGTTGACAAAAAATCAACATCAATCATTCATAAATGAGGAAAGTTAAACAACACAAAATTAAATTGAAAATTACATAAGACCACTAACATTTATAATAATAAAAATAATATCTCAATAATATTTAACAAGATACAATTGGTTCAAGTTCAATATTATACGCGTTCAATTAATTGAAATTCAACTTTAATGGTATCCAACTGAATAGTGTTTAATCTTAAATTAAATATATATTTTTCCTTCCTAACTAGTATGTTAATTTTCAATTGATTAATTTTGGAATTATTATTTTAATTTATGAATAGAATAAATTATTTTCAAATGGAAATATAAACACTGAATAAGTATCACAACTTTAATAGCCATGATAAATAACATTTATCAATATATTCATCACTTATAGTTTATGGGGATAATATCTCAAATGCTCGTGTGGTTTAGCATATCTTCACTTATGTCCTTTAGATTTATAAAATATCTAGAATGTCTCTAGACTTTATGGTTAATACCATTGGTGTCCTTAATCCCTAATGGTATTAATTTTCCATCCATTACTATTCATTGTACTATTACTTGGCTCTGATACCAATAAGTGTGGCCGGTACAAATATGTGTCAGTTCACGGTCACCATATTTCTCGGGGAAGCCTTATGGTACCTATCAGATAACATATACGATTTGTAAAGGTTTTCCTTAGGCATGAACATGGAATAAGTCGTAGAGCCTCCCTTCCTACCTTACTGGAGTGAGAGTTCCTTACTTCTTTTACATGCTGTGATACCAATTTTGTGGATTGAAATAAATTAAATAATTTTTTAATCAGGTGTTGATATTGACCTAGTTGATGGTCTTTGTGTATTTATGGAAGATAATAATTTGTCTAAAAAGCTTATTATATGTTAGTATAAATCTAATTTTCTTCTATATTCATTACAATTGCAGTGTATATCATGTTCTTCATTATGTTGATTACTTATTTCTAATTCTAAATCTATTAATTGTCTTTTAAAATTTAAAAGTATTCTTTTATTTGTTAAATCTAATCATTTTAATTTATGTACTAATGGTTTGATATTCATAGGATATTATCCTGTTAAGTCATATGTGTTTAATGCACATTATTTTATCATATTTGTAGTTTACAAACAAGTTTTTCTTGTATATATACAATTTACTTATAATATTCAAAGAAGTAATATCCAAACATTAAGTTGTTGAATTCTTCTTCCTCTATTCTTACATATTTTTGACTAAAATAGTCTCTTAATATCCTTGAAATAGGATGGTCTATGATCCTTGTGATAACTTTAATATAATTTGTATAGATGTCTAAAAAAGTATTAAATCTGTTAAATTTTTCAAGGTAAGTTTCACAATCCTTATCTTTAAAATATTTGTTTAAATGATAGAGATAACTTTTATCAAATTTCTTATAAAATTAGATTGTTATCTTTAATTTCATTTGGAATTAGTTTGTTTTTAAAAATAGTTTCCATTTTCCTATCTATCAGTATGACTTGATGTAAGCAAACATTTAAACATTCAAGATTCTTAACCGGCTCAAATTTATAATTACTATACCTAAATTTAATGGGTCCACCATAGTCTTCCCTTCTGTTCTTCTCCTTTTGTTACACTTGTTATGCCTCAAGTTTGCTCAAACCTCAACGCCTTCCTATGAACGGTGAGCATTGAAGGGATTCTTAGCCACTCATACTTACTGGGTATAACATTACTAGTTTTGGAATTTCTAGATAAAAGGGATATCTATGCTAGAGTTTTTGTTTTTCAGAGTAAAGAGCTCTGGATTTTTGTGTGTTTGTGTGTTTTGAAATGAGCATAAGGGATCCTTTTATAGCACAAGGAATCCCTGTTAACAAAACTATAATTATTATTTTACCCTTGCTTTAATAATTCATTTTCTTTTTGCTTTAAATGATAGCCACTTCTTTTTTCCTTAGAACATGTTGTCGACTAACATGTAGGGTCTACATCTTTATTTTCTTTATTATCTTCTACCGATAGTTCCTTTCTTTATTCTTATTTTTCATTTTCTTACGATGATCCTTTTAATGACTTTTATGATGATGCATCTTCATCTTCTTGATCTTTGATGTAGAGAATGAATATGTGGTCTTTGGTGGCTTTTCTGGCATAGAAGTAGAATACCTTCCTTATTTCTTGATCAATTTCCATGTTGTTACAGTAAAAATTGGTTTCATATTTGGTAAATTTTTTACCACCTTCTTCTGACAGAGTCATACTACTATGAGAAATGATGATGACTCTACTAGTTGAATAATTTACATTTATCTATGTAGAATTGTCAATTTTTCTAAGTTCATAGTAAATTTGGCCTAACATTTGACCTCTTAGTTCACAAAGTTCTTCTGTGTTGAATTTATTTTCTAAAACTGCCCTAGGTTTGGGAAATTCTCTATTTGCGTTGGAAATCCCTATCTTGATAAGTGGTAGAGATTGATACATCCTTCCTCATTTCAGTCCATTAATGAACTGAAAAATCTAAGATAGACAGGTTTGTCACCTACTTTAATCTTCCGTGTAAATTTCTTTATTTCTCTTTTAAACTTTTCTGAGAATTAATACAATTCACTTAAATTAATCCCTAGATATATATTTTCTATCAATCATGCATAGAAACCTTTATAAACATATATTGGATCAACTCTTTCTAAGATATTGAATATACTTCCTGTAGGAAATTCCTTGTCTATTATATAGAACTTCTATTTTCAATATGTTTCTAGGTAGACTTCCTCGGCAAGTTATAGAGATGCAACCATTGTGGTTTATTTAGGTTTCTGTATTAGTCTTTCTCATCTTCAATGATGGGAACATTTCTTGGGGATTTATCCCTAAACAGTATTGAATGCTTTACTATTTTTAGTGTTTCTTGAAGATATGCTTATCTAAATAGCACTAGAGGCCTTGCTATCTTTCCTAGATTTGTCAATCTTCTTGGAACTGTTGGTTTTGGTCGTAATGTTGTAGAATAATTTCTTACTATCTCTTCTAGTGTTATTAGTTTTGGTGTTTTGTAGTTGGCATAACTATTTTCAGCTTCTATTCTATTGGTGAAGGCTTTATGAGTTACTTCATTAATTCCTAGAATAGATTTACTAGCTTTTGCCCAATTCTTATAGATTCCTAGTTTTGGGCCATTATAGACCACATAAACTTTTTATTTGTTCTTCTTTTTCTACCTCATATGCCCAATTGAGCTTTTTGGTTTCAGTAATTTTTCTTTCGTATGAATTGTTAAGTACTTCCTTTTCATTCTGAATTATTTCTTAAGAAGTTTCACCTTCTTTGGATTGAATTTTTAATGAAGATTCCTCTTTTGAGATTTTAGACTCCAGAGGTTGTTTTGAACAATTAAGTTCTTTTTTATTCTTTCTTGTCTTCTTAAGAGATTTCTCGAGATATAGCAACTCGAGTTGTTCTTGTAATATTTTTATCTCCTTTTCCTTTACCTTGATTTCGATGTCAACATATTATGTTCGTAAAAGCATAAAAATAATTAGAAGTGTTAATTCTCTGGTAAGAGCATCGCTAAGCTATTCTTATGTCCTAGAGGATGTTCAACATCAAAATTGTAATGGTGGAAACATTGTTTCCATTTAACTAATCTTCCTTGTTTGTAATCACATGCAATATTAGTTCTTAAGAAATAACCAAAATTCTTGTTATTTGTTCTAATAATGAATTTGGAGCTTATAACATATATTGAAAATTTCTTAATGGATTTTGTAACAGCTAAATATTCTTTTTTAATACTGTGATAATTTAATTTTGGATCTTGGAAAGATCCTGATGTATATCTACAAAAATATTCATCATTTTCATCTACTCTTGCTTTCATAACCGCTCACTAATATTCTTGAGAAGCATATATTTCAATTATCATTTTATCATCTGGCCCTGAATGGTATAAAGTTGGCAAATTTTTTACATTCCCTTTTACTTTATCCTTATAAAAAGTATCTTTTTCTGTCCATTTCCATATATGATCTTTTTTCAATTTTGCTTGTAATGGTTTTCGCATTTCTACATGTTTCTTGATGTATGTTTCTGCATATGTTAAACATCCTAAAAACCTTTGTAATTGTTTTTTGTCTTTTAATTCACTAGGGAAACCTTAAATATTATTTAGTATATGGGGTTTTAGATTATTTTTCCATCTTTAATTTCCAACCCTAAATATTTATTTTTTTGCTGCGCAAGTACTGCTTTCTTTTCAGAGAGTACAATGCCTTTTTTTCTACATTCTTGTAAAATATTCATAATATCCAAATATTATTTATTTAATTCATTACTGAAAACCAAAATATCATTTATGTAAACACCACATATATCTTGTAATTTCTTGAAGATGTTATCCATATATCTTTGAAAGATACCTAGAGCTTGTTTTAATCCAAATGGTATAACTGTCCATTGGAATTGTCCTTGGGGGAAACTAAGTTCCATTAATTTTTGAGATTATTCATCCAGTCTTATTTTCCAAAATCCGTTTTTGCAATCAAAACTTGAGAAGTATTTCATTCCTTTTATTAATGATAATAGTTCTTCTTTCTTTGGGATGAAGTATCCATTTCTTTATTTAATGTTTTAAAGTTTATTATCATTATCTTTTTTCCTATTATTTTCTCAACTAGTTTTTCAACTAAGAATGTTGGACTGGAATGAGGTGAATTACTTGGTATTATGACTTTTAATTCCAAAAGATCCTAAATTTGTTTTCTAAATTCAATCTTGTCTTCTGGAGTATAAATCATTAGTTTTACTATTATGACCTTGTTATGATCTCTTAATTTTATGTTGATTATTGTCTTAGATTTATTTATTTTTGGATCCAAAGGATTTTCTGAACTGACTATTTTTAATAGTTTTCTGATGCTTGTTAGAGATTTGTCTTCCGGTATTTTATTGAGAAAAGAGTTTTGTTTCTCTTCTATATCTAATTAAATGTTTTCTAAATAAGGTTTTTTCTCATCTATCTCACTAAGTTTTTGCCTTTTATGTTGTTGCATAAAAGTGGGGTTTAAGATAGCTAAAGGTTTTCTTATTTTTGAGACATAGATGCACTACTACAAAAAGGTGTATTTAAGTCGAGATTTAAAGTCGGGTTTTGGTAAAAAACTGACTTATAATGAATTTAAAGTGAGTTTGCTAAAAAACCGACTTTAAATTAATTAAAAACACGTAAATTGTAGCATCAGTTGACTCGTAGAATCGACGCTATACGTAGGACGTATCATTGGTTTTACATGTTAACCGACACTACACATGTGGATATTTCCTTTTCTCTTATTCTTCCCCAGACAGAAACTATTCCAAGCGCATTTTATCTCTCAAAGACCCAAAACCCTCTCCACTCCTCCTCAACTCTTTCTCATTTATCGGCTACCTATAACCACCAATTTAGTGTGATTTAGTGGGTTTTCTTCCTCTCCAACTTTTCTTCTCACTTACCAAACACCATTTTTTCTTCATTTCCTTCATTTTGTTACTTTATTTACTCCTGTAAGTATTTCTATTAATCATACGCACTTATTATTCATATTTATTTATTTTTGTATATTATGCGTTATTATTTATGTGTATATTTTTTTGTATTATATATGTAGGTTTTGTATTCTATGTATGTTATTATTTTTATTATGTAGGTTTTATATAAATTTTCGTAATGAAATAAATTTATATATTTATAACCGTGATTTAAGGTTGGTTTTTAATTTATTTATTTTTATTAATATGAAATGGGAAAAACATGATTCCACAATATGATGTATATTAAAAATATAGGTTTGAGATAGTGTAGTTATTTAAAAAATATTAATCATCACAAAATTGTTATATAAATTTTGTTTTATATATCTTAAATTTAAAATCAACTCAAATAATGTGGCATATTATTACTAGTAATTACAATCAATCTTATATAATTATATTTATGTGTATATATTTGATATGTTTGGTTTTTATGTAATTTAAATATGATGTTTTGATAAATATTCTAATAATTAGGGAATTCATATATAATAATATTTGAAATATATTTGTTGGATACATATTTAATATGCTTAATGTCATTAATAGAAAATGGATAAATCTTGGATGTCAAAGTGTAGAATTGAGCAGGACTATATTTCTGGAGTTGAAAGTTTCTTGGAATTTGCTTGTAGAAATAGTAATAATGAAATTAGTATGAATCGATGCTCATGTGTTAAATGTAAAAATGAGTGATTTCATGATGTTAACGAGATTAAGTATCACTTTATCCGTAGTGGTATTCTTTTGAGTTATAGATGTTAGTATCATCATGGAGAAAATATTGATAATACTCATGAGGAAGAGATAAATAAGAATGTGAGTGGGTTGGTTGGGCACCAAACAGTTGTTCCAAGTAATAAATTGAAGTTACACTTGACTTCATATTTAGAGCTCATTATAGAATTAAAAATACCAGTTTGATTCCAGATAGCTTCATTTTTATAGACAAAAGATTAATACAATGCTAATATGATTTTGAAGGGACAAGGTTATTATTATATCACTCTGGTGTCGATGTGGTATTCTCTTTTACTAATCTTTTAACATATATAAGTTATTTTTTGTGAATTCATGATATTACATTCTTATTTTGAATTTAATTACATATAGTTCTTTGGTTGGAACAAGTGGGGTTATGATATGTAAATTTTTAATGATTTACAAGAAGAATGGACATAACATTTTGTTCAAATTATAACATCAAGAGAAGAATATGATGATCTTGAATAACATAGGACAACATTACATGATACTTTTTATAATGCTTTAATTTCTCCATTCTTATATCTCTAAGTTTGAACTACTTGTTTGATAGATGTTTATGTGCTCATGTATTTAGGGGAATGAATTGTTATATGGACAAGCTATTTTTTGCCGCTAAGCCAACCAATCTTCCTCTCCTTGAAATAAAGTGAGAATATCACAAAATCCATGACAAAAGAGATGACATCATTTTATTTATAATTTAAGTTAAATATATATGTATTGTATATAAATTATTTTTTGTAATAAATTTAACTCTCAAGTAATTAATTAATTTTTAATTTTTCAATGATTTTTATTATTTAAACTATTTGTTAAACAGATTTTGCTTTTTTTTCTGATATTATGTAGTGATCAAATACAGGTTTTAATTTGAATATAATAGAAAATTGGTAAATTTTTGTAAAATAAAAATTAAAAATTTAAAGTTGGTTCAACGTGTGAACCGACTTTACATTTTTAAGTCATCCCATTTAAAGTCGATTCACCAAACCGACTTTAAATTTAATTAATAACCAACTTTAAAATTCGTTTTTGCCGTAGTGATGGTATCTCCATCTAGGGTTGTGAGATTTATTTTGTCCAAATATTGTGTGAAAGGTTGATATAGGTTTAGAAAATTATTTCCTATTAACAAATAAACTCTTGTTTCCTATTGATATATGGTAAGAATGTGAAACTTTTTTCTTCCTATCATTATATCTGTATCTTTTAATACCTTATTAAGATTTATGCTAGTATTATTAGCAGTTATTACAATTAAATCTTTTAACGCTTGTTTCCAGTGTTCTTCTAGAAATACATATTAACTAGCTACACACATACTAGTTCATATATCTATATATGCATATAAATGATAAGTGGTATAACCATTTTAAGTGTTCATATTCTAAGTCAATTATTTCTTCCTCGGTTTTTTTTCCAATAGATAGATACTATAAATATCATCTATATCAGATTCTTCTTTTGGTTCTAATTCCATTTTGAAAGCTTCCACCAAGATTTTTGCTTTCTGCAGAAATTCATTTTTAAATTCCTTTTATGTTGAAGTCTGCTTGGACATTCATTGGCATAATGTTCTTCTTCATTACAGATCCAATATCTACATTTTTTTCTTTACTGAAAGGCAATAATTCTTGTTTTCAGAAGGTTTGTACCTCGTTCTTCTAAAACATATTTTCTTATAGGCTTATCTATTAAATCTTTTTTTATATTTTTGAAAATATTGTTTTTTGAATCTATATATTTTAAATCGTTTTTTTATATATTTTCATATTTTTTTGTAAGATTTTATATTACATCTATATTTTCTTAGTATTCTAAAATCTTTTGTATCATAGCATATTTTATCATTTCCTCTTATTTGTTTATATTCTTTCTTTTCTTGACATTTAATAATGATCCAACCCTTAAGGCTTTTTATTCTTTCTCCTAGAGTATATGATATAGTTTCTCTATTTCTTTGTTCCCAACTTTCTATTAAGATCTTATGTGGTGTTCTAGGTAATGTTTGGAAAAACATTTTTTTATCAGTTGTTTGCATAGAGTGTGGTAATTTATGGTAATACGTTTCATATTTACAAATAAAAGAATCTATTTAACACATGTTACAAATTTCTATATTTGTTAGATGCCATTTAACTTTATTGATTTCATTTTCACTGGATTTAATGATAGTTCTTCATTTATCTTCTCCAATAATTTTTTTGTATATTTCATTTATTACTATATCCAAGTATTCCCTTCCTTTGGAAGCACTTGCTTGCATTAAAATGTTTTGTTATCTATTAAGTTTGAAAACCAAACTTTAACACTTTTTGTCATTTTATGTGCTTCAAGTACCCTACAGATTGAAGGATTTGTTTGGGTAATTTGAGAGGTTTGTATGAGAACACTCATACCACTAGCTCATTTATTTAATTAAGGCTTTCTTCTTATCTTTTATACATTCTAAATCTAAAATATCAAACTTATAATTATTATGGAGTTTGAATTCTGGTGGAATACTATTTCTAGTTCTCCAATGCAACCCTTTCTCCATTTTAGGTTGTTGTCTTCTTCTATCTGTGGTATCAAAATGTTCTATCCTTTGCCTATTTCTTTCTCCCCTATGTGGGTCAAATTTTCCTTCATGGTATGAAATTAGTATTATTAGCAGCTATTACAATTAAATCTTTTAGCGCTTGTTTCCAGTGTTCTTCTAGAAATACATATTAACTGGCTACACACATACTAGTTCATATATCTATATATGCATATAAATGATAAGTGGTATAGCTATTTTAAATTTTAGTCCTACTTTAATGTAAGTATTATTTGGATTTGTAATACTATACAAATCATTCATCTTCTGATGAAAAATATCCATAATTTAAGTGTTCGTATTCTAAGTCAATTATTTCTTCCTCAGTTTCTTCCATAATCGTTGGCATAATGTTCTTCTTCATTACAAATCCAATATCTACATTTTTTTCTTTCCTGAAAGGCAATATATACCCTACAGATTGAAGGATTTGTTTGGGTAATTTGAGAGGTTTGTATGAGCACACTCATACCACTAGCTCATTCATCTAATTAAGGTTTTCTTCTTATCTTATATACAGTCTAAATCTAAAAGATCAGACTTATAATTATTATGGAGTTTGAATTCTTGTGGAATACTATTTCTAGTTCCCCAATGCAACCTTTTCTCCATTTTAGGTTGTTGTCTTCTTCTATCTGTGGTATCAGAATGTTCTATCCTTTGCCTATTTCTTTCTCCCCTATGTGGGTCAAATTTTCCTTCATGGTATGGAATTAGTAATGAAATTGGTTTCATATGACCTTTTGGGGTCATATTTTCTAGTTAAGAAACAATCTCATTGATTATTGTCATATCATTTTCTTTATTTGTACAAAGTTTTTCATTATAATATTCTCATATTTCTTCATTAGTTAGTGGCAATAAACTAACTAATTTTTCTATATCTCTATTTTTAAGATTTATGAATTTTCTTTCTAATTCTTTTCTACATTCTATTAAATTAGAATTATATCTTTTTTGCTCACTCTTTTTTCATTTTTTCTTTTTTCGTTGTTAGGAATCAAGACATTTGATCTCCTAGGTAGTTCTTCTAAGTGATCACATCTATGATTTATAATTTCATTATTTTTATTTATTATTTTATATGTATATATTTATTTGTATATAAATAACTCATTTTTATATAATAATTAATAGTATATTTTTGACCCAACCAAGATATATCGTATATTCAAGAACCTGACTCATATATATATTTTTATTTGTTAATGTCAAATGAAACAAATTTAAACATTTATAATCATATTAATTATGATTTATTATGTGCTAAAATAATTTATAAATAATAATTGTGTTATTATGATTCATTTTTATTGTTTTCGTAACATGTATAATGTTATTTTTAAAAATGATTTAAAATATTTTTATCTTTAATATAATTTTTTATACCAATTAAAAATTTTAAAATTGGCATAAATATTATATGAAAACAACAAAGTAGAGTGTTAAGAATAACCCCACTCTCATAAATAATGATGTTATTCAATTTTTTTAAAAAGATTTCTTACGCATATAATAATTACTTATTATGATATTTCCTTTCAAATACAATTAACTGATTTATTATCCAGCTTGTGCAATTTTCAAATTTATTCCTCGAAACAATACATGTGTCATGTATAAATAATGATATCATTGTGATGCATATTGTTATTATTATTATAAAAATAATTTATTAATGATAATTTTATTTAATAATAATAATATTAAAAATAAAATTAATATTTTATATATTTTTATTAAAAAAATAATAAAAATTATTTTGATAATATAATATAATTATATATATATAGGAGAAAAGTTAATGTATATCCTATAATTATACGATAATATACATATTAATATCATAATTTTAATTTTTGGGTCAAGTGTTACATAATTTAATGAAATTAATTAAATTAATTGCATAATCTAAAGTAATGTTTGAGAAGGTAACAGTTATAGTTCAACATGATAGTGGTAGAAATAATTGAGAAAATATTACTCTTGAAATCACGTTCATTTTCGTGATAATTTAACAAAGTAAATAAATTCAGATTAAATTAATTAATTTTAAAAAATTATATTACTTAATATGCTTTATTTAAAAATTGAAAAATATTAATATTAATTTTTAGAAATAATAGGGTTATTGGTGCCTCCACAACAATGATTAACCTTATTTTCCGATCAAGTACCGCCTAATTTCTCACTCCAAAGACTATTTCCATCTTTATCACAAAAGTGGGAAGAGGCGAAAACATATATGGTATATATCGCTTCTTTGAATGTTCTATGATATTAATTGCTAGCTAAAATTCAAGAGTAGAAAATTAATGAGATGATCTTTTAACAACAAAATTAACTAGATATTTTATGATATTAATTGATAGCTAAAATTCAAAATTTTAAAATCAATATTTAATTTATTTTTATATTTTTCTTACAATCAAAAATATAAAAATATTATTTTTAATTTCACATAAAAAAATTAAAAATTCAAATATATTAAGTTAAGTGTGATTTAAATTTATAATTTCATTAGATAATTTTTTTTTCATAATTATATAATTTTTATTCTATATATTGCTATTCTTATACCAAATTTTATGCAAATACAACTCTTAATGTTTGATGAACTTTTATGCAAAAACAACAAATACTATAGTTCTAAAAGATGCAAATCAAGCCTATTCTTTCATGGCTAAATTTTTATTATTGTTTGTTTTTAATTCTCGTTAAGTCTTTAACCATATCTAAATTGTGTGATTTTAATAAAATATTTGATATTTTTATTGTATTAATTTAGAGTATCATATCATTAATATATAATAATTGATAATCATATCTAAATAATAAATAATTTTTAAACATAAATAAAAGTGATTCCTATAACGAACTTTATTCAAAAATTATAAAAAATAAAATTTTAAAAATATTTTAACAATAAAAATAAAATATTAATGAGATTTAATTACACGACGTTAAATATTTAAAGAGTTTAAATAATTGAAAATTTAATTTAAAAAACATTTAATTTAATAGTGTTTAAAATAAAATAATGTACCATAATATTTTATAATAGTAAATATATATATATATATATATAATTTTTATTTTTATGATTATAAATTTTAAAAATAATAATTTTATTTTTTTAAAATAGTATATCAATTTGCATCTCACTAAATATGTGAACACGATGAGATCATAAAATCTTATCATCCTTGGCTCTTGCAAGATTCAAGCTATCACACGGCTCTCACAGATTTTATTTTGTCTTCGCACGACCTAAAGAACGTGATAACAAAGTGTTGGAGATTGTTATAAAGCTCCTTAATTTAAGAAACAAATTAAAGAGCAAAACAAGGAGTAAAACATGGAGCAAAACAAGGAGTAAAACATGGAGCTTAATTCAAGGAACCATTAATTCGAGTGAATTTTCCTATAAATAGATGTGTAATTGTAATGAATTAATCATCCAAAGTGTTCATTCCAATTTAGAGAAAAGCTTAGAGAGAAAAGCTTTTGTGAGAGAAAATTGAGAGTAATTTTCTTAGGTGTAATTGGGTTGTGAGTTGTGAGTGTTGTAAACACCTTGTTTTATTTCTCCTATTTCAGTAAAAAGATTTGTAGCAGGTTCGGAGACGTAAGCAAGATTGGCCGAACTCTGTTATCAAATTTGTGTGTTATTTTTATTCTTTCTTTCTCACAAATCTGGCTTATCGAGAATTTACGTAATTTCCCAACAACTGGTATCAAAGCTATTGGCGGTGATTTCTGTCAATTTTCTACAAGGTTACTATTTACATGAATCGTGAATTACTTGAATAGTGAAATTTTGTCGACGATATTTGTTCATTGACGGAGGTGTTCTAATACACGGTGGTTTATAGAAATAGTCAGAAATGATCCAGAGGAAGTCAGATTTGAGTGGGAGCAATGACCGTAGATGAAGGAAGGGTGAAACTCGAGAAATTTGATGACACAGATTTCAGGTTTTGGAAAATGTAGATAGAGGATTATCTGTATCAAATAAATCTATATCAACCTCTCTTAGGGAAGAAGCCAGAGGCTATGAAGAAAGAAGATTGGAATCTTCTAGACAGACAAGCCCTCAGAGTTATTTGATTGACGTTATCCCGTAATGTTGCTTTTAACATAGCAAAGGAAAAGACAACGGCGGGTCTTATGGCAGCTCTCTCCAATATGTATGAGAAGCCATCGGCCTCAAACAAAGTGCACTTGATGAAGCATTTGTTCAATTTGCAGATGAATGAAGGTGCATCGGTAGCTCAACATCTCAATGAACTCAACACAGTCACAACCCAGTTGAGTTCAGTGGAAATTGAATTCGATGAAGAAGTACGAGCATTGATACTTTTGTCTTCTCTACCAGAAAGTTGGAATGCTCATCAGGAAGCAATAAGTTGAAATTTGACGATGTTCGTGATTTGGTTCTCAGTGAAGAGATCCGATGTAGAGAGTCAGGTGAATCGTCAACTTCTTCAGTTTTGCATACAGAGTCAAGAGGAAGAAATTCAACCAAAGGGAGTGGACGTGGCAGAACAGACTACCGAGGTAGATCAAAGGACAGGAGGTCCAAATCTAGGAATCCTAATAATTCCCATAGCTCAAAGACTATCGAGTGTTGGAATTGTGGAAGAACCAGGCACTACAAAAATCAGTGCAAGTATGCACCGAAGGACAAACAAGTGAAGGCAGAGGCAAATGTTACTTCCACCTCAGGAGGGGATGATGCATTGATATGCTCTTTGGAGACCAAGGAAGAATCTTGGTTGTTAGACTCTGGAGCATCGTTCCATGCTACTTCACAGAAAAAATTCTTCGAGAGATATGTCCCCGGAAACCTTGGAAAGGTATATCTTGGTGATGATCAACCATGTGCTATTATTGGAAAAGGTGTAGTGAAGATTAAGTTGAACGGGTCTGTTTGGGAGCTGAAGGATGTCAGGCATATTCCCGACCTAAGAAGGAACTTAATCTCAGTAGGGCAGTTGGCCAGTGAAGGCTACACTACGATCTTCCATGGTGATGATTGGAAGATTTCAAAGGGTGCAATGATAGTTGCTCGAGACAAGAAAAGTGTCACTCTTTACATGACATTAGAGACATGTTGTTCAATCACAGTTACAGCAGGCAATGAAACACAAAATTTGTGGCACCAGAGACTAGGCCACATGAGTGAGAAGGGGACGAAGATTATGCAATCAAAGAAAAAACTTCCAGGTCTACAGTCTGTGGAGATAGACATATGTGAAGATTGCATACTTGGAAAGTAAAAGAGAGTCAGCTTTCAGACAAGTTGCAGAACCCCAAAGAAGGAAAGGCTAGAGCTTATTCACTCTGATGTTTGGGGACCAACGACCGTCTCATCTATTGGTGGGAAACACTACTTCGTGACTTTCATCAATGATCACTCTCGGAAGGTATGGGTTTACTTTCTAAAGCATAATTCTGAAGTATTTGAGGCTTTCAGAAGATGGAAAGCTATGGTGGAAAATGAGACGGGTTTAAAGATCAAAAAGCTCAGAACCGATAATGGTGGTGAATATGAAGACACCAGATTCAAAAATTTCTACTATAAGCACGGGATCAGAATGGAAAGAACTGTGCCAGGCACGCCTCAACACAATGGTGTAGTTGAGCGTATGAACCGAACGTTGACAGAAAGAGCCAGAAGTATTCGTATATAGTCAGGTCTACCGAAGCAGTTCTGGGCAGAAGCAATCAACACGACAGCTTACTTGATCAACTGAGGCCCATCTGTTCCATTGGAGCATAGAATACCAGAGGAGGTATGGAGCGGAAAAGAGGTGAAACTATCACATCTAAAAGTTTTCGGTTGTGTAGCATTTGTGCATATCAGTGATCAAGGAAAGAATAAGCTTGATCCCAAATCCAAGAAATGCACATTTATTAGCTATGGTGAGGATGAGTTTGGCTACCGCATTTGGGATGACGAAAATAAGAAAGTTATCCGTAGTAGAGATGTGATTTTCAACGAAAGGGTGATGTATAAGGACATGCAAAAAATAGACGCCAATGACTGAGAGCAGAATGAGTCAGTATTTGCAGATGCAGATGATGTCCCAGATAGTTCTGCAACGGACCAAATTGGAACAAGTCCTCAGCCAGAGGAACTTGTTGGACAGAGCAGTACGCATCAGTCTGACACACCACAGCCTCCTACTCCAGCTCTCTATTGAGAAGGTCTTCTCGACCTCATGTGCCTAACAAGAGATACGTGAACTATATGTTACTGATTGATGGAGGGGAGCCTGAATGCTATGATGAAGCTTTCCAGACTCGAGATTCTAGCAAGTGGGAGCTTTCCATGAAAGAAGAAATTAAATCTCTCATCTCCAACCAGACATGGGAACTAGCTGAGTTACCTATGGGAAATAAGGCACTTCACAACAAATGGGTGTACCGGGTGAAATAAGAGCATGATGGTTCCAAGAGATACAAAGCCCACCTAGTTGTCAAAGGGTTTCAACAGAAGGAAGGAGTTGACTACACTGACATTTTTGCTCCCATTGTGAAGCTTAGTACTATCAGATCAGTATTGAGTATTGTAGCCATTGAAGATCTTCATCTTGAACAGTTGGATGTGAAGACTGCATTCCTTCATGGAGATTTAGATGAAGAGATATACATGTACCAGCCAGAAGGTTTGAAAGAGGGAAGAAGAACATGGTGTGGTGACTTAAGAAGAGTTTGTATGGCCTGAAACAAGCCCCGAGACAATGGTACAGAAAGTTTGACAGCTTCATGCACAAGGAAGGTTTCCAGAAGTGCAATGCTGACCATTGTTGCTACTTCAAGAGATATAGGTCCAGTTATATCATTTTACTACTTTATGTTGATGATATGTTAGTAGCAGGTTCATATATGGATGATATTAAAAGGTTGAAGTAGCAATTTTCAAAGGAGTTTGACATGAAATACTTGGGTCCAGCAAAGAATATTCTTGGAATGCAAATCACAAGAAATAAGAAGAAAGGATCCTTGCAGTTATCTCAGGCAGAGTACATCAATCGTGTTTTGCAAAGATTCAACATGGGCGATGCCAAGCCAGTTAGCACACCCTTGGCCAGTCATTTTCGCCTATCTAAGGATCAGTCCCCTCAGATAGAGGAAGAGAGAGAATTCATGGCTAAGGTTCCTTATGCCTCAGCCATTGGAAGTTTGATGTATGCAATGGTCTGTACGAGACCAAACATTGGCCATGCAGTGAGAGTTATTAGCAGATTTATGTCAAATCCAAGGAAAACTCATTGGGAAGCAGTCAAGTGGATTTTGAGGTATCTACGAGGTACCACAGAAAAGTGCTTATACTTTAGTAAAGGAGAGTTAAAAGTACAAGGGCACGTAGACGCAAACTTTGGAGGTGAAGTTGATCACTGAAGAAACACCACCGGTTATATATTTACTGTTGGAACTACAACCGTTAGTTGGATGTCACAAATATAGAAAATTGTCACTCTATCCACTACAGAGGCTGAGTATGTAGCAGTAACTGAAGCTAGTAAAGAGATGATATGGCTTCAAGGTTTGTTAACTGAGCTGGGATTCAAACATGAGAAGAATGTTCTGCATAGTGATAGTCAAAGTGCAATACACTTGGCGAAGAATTCAGCATTTCATTCTAGAACCAAGCATATTGGACTTCGTTATCACTTCATTAGATCTCTATTGGAAGATGATATGTTAATACTGGAGAAGATTCAAGGAAGCAAAAATCCAGCAGATATGTTAACAAAGGTGGTGACTATTGACAAACTGAAGTTGTGCTCAACTTCAGTTGGTTTGCTAGAGTAACAAAGACTAAAAAAGCTGCTGCATTGATCGAGGTGTTGAAGACTTTGAAATCAGTCTTCAAGTGGAAGATTGTTATAAAACTTCTTAATTTAAGGAGCAAAACATGGAGCAAAACAAGGAGTAAAACATGGAGCTTAATTCAAGGAACCATTAATTTAAGGAGTAATTCAAGGAGTGAATTTTCCTATAAATAGATGTGTAATTGTAATGAATTAATCATCCAAAGTGTTCATTCTAATTGAGAGAAAAGCTTTTGTGAGAGAAAATTGAGAGTAATTTTCTTAGGTGCAATTGGGTTGTGAGTTGTGAGTTTTGTAAACACCTTGTGTAATTTCTCTTATTTCAGTAAAAAGATCTGTAGCAGGTCTAGAGACGTAAGCAAGATTAGTCGAACTTCGTTATTAAATTTGTGTGTTATTTTTATTCTTATTTTCTTATAAATCTGATTTATCAGAAATTTGCGTAATTTATTAAAACAAAGAACGTGTTAAGTACATTTAATATTTATTCTGCATCCACGTCTATTTCCTTTACCACCCAACTAATTGATTATTAATTATCGAGTTTCTGCAATTTTCAAATTTATTTCTAGAGACAATGCATGTTTCCTTTACCACCCAACTAATTGATTATTAAATGTTTTCTACATTTAATATTTATTCTGCATCCATATATACATAGAAGTCCACATCTATTTCCTTTACCACCCAACTAATTGATTATTAATTATCGAGTCTCTGCAATTTTCAAATTTATTTATAGAGACAATGCATTTTTTCTAATTCTTAATTTCTCTCTCTCTCCAAAGACTATTCCTTCTTTATCATAAATTAAGAGGCGAATATAAGCGTTTAACTTAACTGGTAAAAAAATAAACAATTAGGAAAAATAATAATATATTTTTAAATTTTATAACCATAAAAATAATAATTATTACATCTAATTTATATATTTTTATTTAAAATAAAATTTTGATATATTATTTTACATTAAACATGACATCTAATTTACCACCGATCAAATTAAACTGAGAATAATTTAACCTATTTAATATAAAATATTGTCCAATTATATTCTATTTAATAATATTATCAAAAATTTAAAGGTGTTATTAAATTATTGTTTTTGTTATTATAAATTTTAAAAATATTCTTTTTTTTAATTTTTCAAAAAAGTAATGATATGTTGATAAAAATTTGTACTCATTTATATTTACATTAATTATAATTTGACACGAGATAAATTTTAAAAAAAAAAATTTTATCCTTTTTTTAATTCTTTTAATAATATTTTATATCATAATTAATATTATTTTAAATTTAATTTCAAATTTATGCTTGCATTAGTCGGTAAACACAAAACCCAAAAAAATAAAAAGCATACAGAGCTTCGTCGTTTTGAATGTTCTATGATATTAATTGAAGAGAAAATTAATAAGATGATCTTTGACCAAACAAAATGACACAATTAAACATTTATACTCGCTTTATATGATAAAATAACTTTATAAATAATGATAGGGTTATTATTATATTATTATTTTTTTGTTTCAACGTCACATTTTTTCTATTTTTAAAAATTATCAAAAAAATATATCTTTAATACATTTCTTTTATACCAATTAAAATTTCGTAAGAAAATTTTGATAATTTTTAAAATTGACAATAAATATTATATAGAAACAAAAAAATGGGTTGTAACAATAACACCCTCCTATAATAAATGTTATTCATTTTTAAAAAAAATTATGCCACTTGCAAAATAATAATTAATATTTGTATAAATTTATTTACGTTTAACCTTTATATATTAAATATGATGAATACAAACACATCCACTTCTATTTCCTTTGCACACAATTAATTGATTAATTATCTTCTGACATTTTCAAAGTTATTCCTATAAAAATGAAAAAGTGTGATTATTATTACAATAAAAATAATTTATTAATAATAATAACATTAAGATATAATAATATCATATTTATATATATATATATATATATATTAGCCGGTGCTTATTTCTATTTTTTATTGCTTGCATATTGTCTTTAATATCAATATTTTAAATTAGAAAAATATCCCTTTGTCTTTCTTACATGTCTTTTATTTTAATTCAATTAATTTTAAGGATATATTTGTTCATTTTCAAAACTTGCATTCAATATAATATATAATGTAAAATCAATAAATTATGATGTGATAATAAGTACATCCTATATATAAAAGATGACAATTGACAAAATTAAGAGTGATTAACCTTATTTTACTATAAAATCTATTTTTTTTTATTTCAAGTTATAAATTTAAATAAAAAATATTATTTTTTAATGAAGTACCACCTAAATTCTCACTCCAAAGACTATTTCCATCTTTATGATAAATGAAGTGGTCAACATAATAGTTTAACTAGTAAATATTAGGGATGTATATAGTAAGTATGATACGATTTTTGATATAACTGTTCCTAAACTGAATTATAAAAGCTGTATTTGAAACTATTTAAAAATTGTTACAGTTTGGGGACGATTTTTTACTTACGGATAACAATTCAGGATAGTTATTAAAATATACACAAAAAACTGTTTTTCTGAAATTTTTTAAAAAATTATTAATAAACCCTAATTATTAATTAATATATAATTTAATTTAATAAATATATAAATTAAATAAATATATATAATTAATTTCGGGTACGAACGAGTACGGTTATCAGTATAACTATACACGTTATTTCATGTTCAGTTTTTATCCGAGATCGTACCCGATCCTGAAATCTATCGGATAAAAACCAAACTGACAGTACGAATAACCGAACCTACAATTTGATTTTGCCCCTTTCTAATAAATATAAATAAAACATACATAGTATATATCACACCTTAGATTGTTCTATATGATATTAACTACTAGTTAAAATTCAAGAGAAATTTAATACGTGATCTTAAAAGAAAAATTAATAAGATGATTGATTATTGGTTTTAACACGCAATGAGTCACACTAATAAACAATGAATAAGACCCTTCATGACTTGCCTATATATAGAAACCAAAATTTCAAGTTCCCAATAAGTTCATTCATCTATCATAACACTAAAAGCGTTAAGATACTCAATATGAATACTCCAGCTCTCATCAGCCTCACCTTGTTGGCCTTCCTCTTTGCTGGTATTAATTACTATTTCTTAATCTACTTTCATTTTTATGCTCTAGCTCTCATCTTCTACTTATAGCACGTTTTAATACAATATATATCTGTTGTCCTTCCTTATAATACCACATATATACTCCAACATATATACATGTTGTCCTTCCTTATAATACCACAAAACTAACACTTAATTATAATAACAATAAAGAGAAATTATTCTTGTTTTGGTTTTCCTAGAGTATTGCTTATCCTAATCCTCAGGCCAATGAAATATTTAGTGAATGCATATGTTTTATTGGAATAAAGAATCTAATTGGTCAGAGAGTATGCATGCATGTCGTATATTTTCATGAGCTAACCAATAATACAAAAAAATGTATTATTTTTTTGTTGTTTTAAGCTTTATAGTGTGACTATTTATATAATTTTCTCTAAATATTATTAATGTTATAACAAAACATTTAATTTTTAGAAATATTAGTCGTGATTATGTTTTTTAATTTTCCAAAGTAAGATATGTGTTTAATAAATGTTTATATTGATAATTAAATTGTGTGTATTACTGCTTCAAAATATACTAGTTTTTTTCCCCTCTCTTCTTTCCAATTATTTAAACGACTCTACATGACAGGGAGTAATGCTTTTAAGGTCAACATAAAAAACAACTGCCCTTATACCATATGGCCAGCAACCTTAGCTGGTGGCCAAAGACCTCAATTAGAAACCACCGGCTTTGTGCTCGATGCCGGCGCCATGCGAACCGTGGACGCTCCATACTCACCATGGGAAGGTCGATTTTGGGCAAGAACTGGTTGCACCAACGACGGTGGGAAGTTTGCTTGCACCACTGGAGACTGTGGTACAGGCCAAGTAACATGTGATGCGAAAAGTGGAGCTACACCAACAACCCTAGTAGAAATCTTTGTTGCAGAGAACAAAGGACAAGACTTCTATGATGTTAGCAACGTCGACGGTTTCACAATTCCGGCAACCATTGCCCCAAGTGGTGGCACCGGAGGCGAATGCAAGAGTTCAAGTTGCAAGCCAGCCGATCTACTTGGTGCTTGTCCAGCAGAACTCCAATTGAAGGGAGCTGATGGGAAAGTTATTGGTTGTAAGAGTGCTTGTGTTGCTTTTGGTGATCCTAAATATTGTTGTAGTGGAGCTAATAATATGGCAGCGACATGTTCACCAACTGATTACTCAAAGTTCTTTTCACAACAATGTCCTCAAGCTTATAGCTATGCTTTTGATGATAAGAAGGGCACTTTCACTTGCAATGGTGGTCCCGATTATGATATTACTTTCTGCTAAGTAAGAGTACTAATTACTTGTTTTTTTAGGAATGTGGCCGGATACTTACTTTCATACGTACAATAATACATGACAAGATTGAATAATGTTTATGCCAACTATTGACACATTTTGTTGTCAATAATTATATGTAATAATTCTCTCTCATTAATTTGAGAAGGAAATTAATAAATTATTATTTGGAATTTTAGTTTCCAATATTTAAAGTCTACTTGTTTTCATCATCTATAGTTGTCTTAATCTTTTATATCTCTTGTTTAGTGATTTCATATATTTTTATTTAAAAACTAAATATATCATTAAAACAAAAACTTAAAACTATATTAATTCTCATATGTATTTAATATTAATAGGAAAATGTTATCCTAATATTTTTATTCATTTTTTATTATATAATATTGACATGTGTTACCATATATACATGATATAGTCACGAAAGTAATTACGATTTAAATTTTTTGCACTTAATATTTCTCTGATCAATGGTATTTTATGTTAGAGTGAGATGATTATTTTTAATACGAAAATTAATTTAAATTGATCAATAGTTTTTTTTTTTATGTTTTTAAAGGTTTTGTTTCTTTTTACTTATAAATAAATAACATGAAAACAAATCAATAAATTTATCTATGTTTACAATAAACATGACATAATTAATATATAATAATAATAACATACGATTGTGATTCGTATTTCTCACGTTATCAAGAAAAGATGAATTGTTTCTGTCTTGTTGATTATTAGAATTCTTATCTAATATTGAAGTTTTAATTATCTGAATTTTTAATATTTATCATTTATACTTGATAAAAAATAAATCTATTATTTTTTCATTTTTACACGAGGATTGATATTAGATTTATTTTTTTGACAAATATAAATGTTAATAAAAAATTAAAAATATATACAATGATTAAATTTTTTATCTTTTAATATTTATGTAATTTTATGTATATATGAATTTAAATTCTTTACAAAAGATACAAATACGTTTTACTAAACAAATCTCCTTTGGATCGAACACCTTTCCTTCTCTCTAAAAGTGTAAATACGACAACACAATCTTCACATTTTAAAAATAATTTCACAATTAAATCAATTAAAGCGCATCTTCGATTCAGTGAATTGATACTACTGATTGACTATGAATAACAATTTCCGAGAATGAAAAACTTGAAATATGAATTAATTCTTCTTTTATGCAAATAAATTCCAACTTTAATATATATATATATATATCATAAAAAAAATTCATTGATAGTATAAACATGGGATATATGGTAGAATAAAATAACTTTTTGTCAAAAACCATCACCTAAAATTGACTTAGAGCATTCATGTTATATCATCAAAAATCAAAGGTAAATATACGAAGCATACTTGAATCCATATCCATTGATTAATTTTGTAGCTAAGTAGATCTACATGTTTTTCTTAGAGAATTTTTTAACTTTTTCTCTGCTCTCATGGGATATCAGGTTAAATTAATATAATACATGTAATCTGAGTGTATATCTATTTTAGCTCATTATTAAAATAGATATTAGGTTTCTACACATTAAAGGTTCACACCTTATTAGATACATTAAAAGAAAACTTACTTAAACCTTAACATATCACTTTTAAATAGGTTTAACCTTATATGAAGATATGCAATACAATATTATTCAAATATAAACCCTATGTTAGATTAAGGATCCAACAATCTCCTACTTGAACTATATTTATAACTTTATGATTATGCATTTTAAAAATAATGGTATGAGCTCAACTTTTCTATCATTACCAAATTGTATCTGTAACCAACATAGTCCATTAATTCTACCAACATAGGATCAAAGCGGCTTTTGTAACATTTTTCGTAACTTAACCCATCAATAGTCACGTATATTTATACAATTGAATGACATAGATCATGATGTGAATGTGTAGAATGGAAATTTTATGCAATGTGATCTTAGCATACCTATTTCTAATAAGTCCAACCTTAAACCTTAGTGAAATCAAACCATACTAAAATCAAAGTGTAAATAAATAAAAAACTTTATTTTTGTAAAAAATATCCTTAAACTAAAATAACTAAAAGTATGTCTATATCAAATAAACATTTAAAATTACAAACTCTCCCTAAAAATGAATATCTTCAAATGACATGATATCCATATGAGTAGTGTGATCATGAAACATTTTAAGTGGCAATATCCACAATCATGGGCTTTGTATTGATTTTTTCAATAAATACCTTTACACTTTGAACTCTTTCCTTAATAATAAGGAGCTTGATCTCTATGTGTTTTGACTTCATCGAGCTCCTATTGTTAGTGAAAAATTGCATTGCTAACTTATTATCACAAAATAACTTAAGTGATCTTTTAATACAATCTATTATGTGTAGTTCTATGATACAATTATGTAGCCATATTCCATGACATGCTATAAACTCTATCGTTATGGTAGAAGAAACTATAATAAGGGATTATTTAGCACTTTTTTAGGAGATAGTTCCCTCAACTAGTAAGCATATATAGCCCAACATAGGTTTTCTACTATCTTGGCATCAAGCAAAATCAGAGTCAATATACCCAACGATCTCAAGCTCATCCTATCTCCGATACATGAACATAACGTCTTTTGCTCCCTATAGTTGTTGTAGACTTGTTTGGTTTCCTTCCAATGGTCCAATCCTAGATTGCTTAAATATCTACCCTATATTCTAATAGTATACGCAATATCTGGACACATACATACCTAAACATACATCAAACTTTCTATTACAGACACATAAGGAATCTTATGCATTTTCTTTTTACATAAGATTAGTATCTTTTTGCGATGAAATAAGTGTAAAGTTGTCTCATTCCACTCCTTATCATCCACAAGAAAATGGTCAAGTGGAATCATCAAACAAAGCACTTATCATTGTCTTGCGGAAACATCTGGAAGGAGCAAAGGGTAAATGGGTAGATGAATTACCCAGTGTTCTTTAGGCTACAAGAACCATCCCTAGAGTAGCAACTAAGGACAGTCCTTTTTCCCTTGTATATGGAACTGAAGCAGTCATACCGTCCGAGGTTTAAGAACCTATTCTCAGATCAAGCATCACACAAGAGGAAAATGATCAACAATAATATTAAATTGTAAGTGATATCTTGGTATAATAATTAAACACTAACAATAAGAACATGTAGAACAATAAGTCTTTCTTTAGACTGAATTAATGTTTACATGTAAAAATTGAATAATTATCATGCATTTATTATCACGAGTGTACGTATAATTCTGTCAAATATCAACATTTCTTTGGGTTAGTTCATATTAACATAAATTACATGCATATAACTTTTTATATTTTAAAAAAATTTATTATTGTATAAAAAAGAAGCTCTAATTGTAACATATATATCTTACCTTAAATTTTTAATTATGTAATAATTAAAATCTTTATTATAATATAAAAGAAACTCTAATCACAGTACCAAACATTATAATATATAAAGGAAAAAAAAGAACTAACTAACTTAACTGGGAGCTATTAAATGTATACATATGTGGATTTTTTTGAAAATTTTATTATCCAAAAATAGAAAAATCATCCATAAATATCTCAATGAATTTTTCCATCATGTTTGAGAAGACAACATACATCTTTGAAAAGTGACAAGGGCATTGCATAACCCAAACAACATCCATATAAAAGCAAATTTCCTAAAAGGACATGTGAATGTGGTCTTCCCCTGATCCTCTAGCACAACTATTATGCTGGATTTCATGTGTACCACATGTATCGAAATAACTCACCTACTATTAACAATAGGATAAATGACTTATACTTTTAGGAGTTTTAGAAAAAAAATTCATCACCTCCTGCATGATTGAGTGTAATCTTCTTTAGGCCTCTCTAATAGGTTTAGCATTTACATAAAATAGTTACACTATGTAAAAATATTTTTCACTTATTATTTATTTTAATTAAAAAATTTGTTATATATATATATATATATATATATATATTATTTTAGTAAAAATATATTAAGACTATTGAATTTTTTTGATATATTAAATATTAAAAAATTAAAATTTAAAATTAAAGTGGGATAAAATTTCATTTTATACGTTAATTTGTCTATAATTTTATAAATATTATATCCAAAAATTTATTTATTAAAAATTAAGGTGAGCCACGTGTCCCTCCTTTCCATCGTATAAATTCGACCGTGTTTTTAATTGTAATAAATTTCTATATAATTATACCATTTTAATATTATATGATACCATTTAATTTTACAATTAAATATATAATTATATAAAATTATACGATAATAATATTTAATATTATATGATACCTCACTTTTAGCTTATTTTATTCTATTAAAGTATTATATAAGTAAGTTATATGATTAATTACTTATATTATTTTACTTTTTTTGTTTCATTATAATATATAAATATATATATATATATATAACAAATTAAATTACGCATGTTATCTAATTAACACACACTCAGAGAAAACTAGGGCAAGCTACTTTTGGAAACATGAGCGTTACGTTAAAGAACATAACAAACACGTAGATTTTATAGATTGGCTAAAAATCTATAGAACATCAAAAGAAGTAACCAATATAACCATAGATAAAATAAGATTTTCCTTTAGAACTAATACAGTAGAATCATCATCAGTAGTTAACCCTCAACCAGTTAGCTCAGTATCACCAATGGTCCAACCATTAGAAACATTACCGGATCACATTGTTACCTTTACTCAGGATAGCATAGTTGATTACTCATTATCAATAGTTAGCTCTGAACAGGTTAGCATAGTATTACCAATTGACCATAAGTCAGATAAAACAGTAGAACCTGTTGACTTAGTCAAACCATCAACGGTCTTAATAGGTAACCTACTAGTTACTATTCAGGATTCAAAACCAGAACCGATAGTTAAACCTATAGTTCAAATTGACGCTAAACCAATCAACATTACTGAAGAACCCATAGTCATAGAACCTATAGCTATAGTTCCAAAATATAAGATATTACCATCAATAAGTGCTTCGGATGTCACAGAAGATGAACCTGTAGAGTCTTTAGCTAGAGAATAAATAGCTTTAACTCCACAACTAAAAACATTTTTGGATATTAAACCTAGCGAAATCACACTAGCTGACTTCAATAGATTTTTAGAAGAAACAAATGATCTAATTAACGAAGTTAATATGATCAATACCAAAAAGAAGTTACCCATAAGGGAAACTTCAGATGGTTCAGTTGAAGCTGAACATCCTCTATTAAGACCTATTACCATCCCTTACTAGGATAGCCAGGTAGAAGCCTTCCCTCTTAAGAACCCTCAAGAGAATCAGACAGCAAACCTTAAAAACATTACTACCCAAAATAATTATACAAACACCAACCTAAATACTTTAGGTAAACAACTCATAAGGATAGAGAAAAATCTAAGAATATATATTCCCTCTACCTCGTATAAAAAATTAGATAGTTAGGTTAAGAACCCTATTTTTATACCCTTTCAAGTCTCCAAACCAGCCTAGGAAGAAATAACATCAAAATTTGAAAAACTTCAAAATTGGAATAGCACCTTTAGGTCCCAACTAGAAGACCAATTTTCAAACAAAATAGGACTAGTTGTTCCTGAGTAACTAGTGACTTCGAAATCAACCCACAAACCATTATAGGATCTTAGTATTCTTAGCAAACTAGGGTGTAACATATCAACTGAGGCTAGTTCCCAGGAAAGTCTTTCTGAACCAACTCCTCACATTCAAAAATTAGCTTGGTAAGAACCTAGTCCAGTTAGGTATCCTCACACAATAGGAACCCAACCTAGTCAGGTTATCCAAACTAGGTATAACGTGTCTTCTATCTATGTTTGGAACATTGATGGAATGACTGATCATAAGATATTAAATATCTTACAGCAGATAAATATGGCGTCGAATGCTTTTAAAACCCAAATTGGTAAACCTGATAAAACAGTTGTTGAATTATTAATAGTTGGCTTTTCAGGCCAACTAAAAGGATGGTGGGATCATCATCTTTCAAAACAACAATAGTCAGATATCTGCAATGCGATATTGATTGATGAGGGTGGTATACCCATACTTTCCCATCAATGAGCTCCTATACATGACACAGTCTCCACATTACTATACCATATCACACCATTTTATGGGGGATCCATCCCATTTGAATGATAAAAATGTTGATCTTCTTTCCAACATAAAATGTAGGAAGATGGCTAATTTTTAAAATTATAAAACTACATTCCTATCTAGAGTTATGTTAAGAGATGACTCTATTCAACCTTTCTGAAAGGAGAAATTCCTAGTAGGTCTTCCTCCCCTCTTAGGCGAGAAAACCAGAAACAAATCCGCAAAACTTATGGGAATCAAATCATCCCATATGATCAACTCACCTATGGTCAATTGATTAGTTTTACTCAAAACCAGGATCTTCAAATATGCCAGGATTTGAAATTCCAAAAAAAAAAATGAAAATGGAACTAAAAGTTTCCAAAAGAGAAATTGGATCATTCTGCAAACAGTTTGATGGCAATATCTCTATTGATAAAACCTGCGAGGGAACTTGCAGTAAAACTAAATCAAAACCTTATAGGGAATCTCATAAAACTTATAAGAAATTTTCAAAATCAAGAAAACCATTCTTTGATTTTTTATAAAAAACCTTATAAAAGAAATTTTAATAAGTAATCAAAACAGCATAAAAAACCCTTTAAAAACTTTAAAGAGTTTAAATGTTATATATGTGGCAAGAAAGGTCACACTGCCAATTTTTGCAAAATGTCTAAAAAACTTCATGAATTATAACTTGAGGAAGACATTTTTGCCAAAATATATGCCCTAATGGTAGATACATCCTCATCATCTGAGTCTAACCAATGGACAGACGAAGAATCAAATCCTCAGGATGATGAAATTGCAACTAGTAATTCAGATTCCTCTAATAAAAATATTAATGTATTAACTAAGGAAGAAAATGAACAACTTCAAAATAAAATCCTTAAGTTAAATGACCTATCCATAACCAAATTGTATGTAGATTACCAAACTACATCTTGGGCAAAATCAACAAAAAGGAATTCTGAACTTCCAAATACCAGCATAAGCTATTATAACCTCACTGTTGTTCTGGAAAGAAAGAACAAAATCATTAAACTAGAAAGTCAAATTCAAGACTTAAAACTGGAGATCAAAACTATTAAACTGAAACTCCACCAGCTTAAAGAAAACAAAAAGAACATGACATTAAGTTTCAACTACTTAATAATAGAGACAAAATATCAACTTACGTGAGTGATTATGACGATGATCTTACTCAAAACCATCAAGAAATTCAAAACTTGAAAAAAATTACCACCAGGAAGTATAAAATTAAAATAATCTTAATATTCCCTAATGATTCAAAACTTGAGACCATTGTCCTGTTTGATACATGAGCCGATTTCAATTGTATTACACCATCAATTGTTCCCAGAAGGTTTTACAAACCAACTGAAGAATGACTCAATTCAACCAATAAATCTCAAATGAGCATTATTGGAAAACTGAGGTATCTATCCTAAAGAGATCATACCTTATCAAAACTCAATTTGTCATAGTATCTAATATAAACTATTTGGTCATATTGGGTACTCCTTTTATGGATACTATTACCTCATATTTTGTACTCCTTTTATGGATACTATTACCCCATATTCTGTTAAACATGATAGAATTTCTTTCAAAATTGGAAGAGAAGCCTTTAGCTTCCCTTTCATCGAAGAACCAAAAACCAAAGATCTTAATCTCATCAAAAGTTATTCAATCTCTCCAAAAGAGATTTCTATTCTTATAAGTCATAGAGAAAAGGACATTCGCTATCTCAAAACCAGAGTTCAATCTCATAATGTTGAGAAAGAACTTCAAATTCTAGAGATCATAGATAAAATCTCTAAATTACAAACCTCAATTGAAAAAGAAGTTTGCTCTGAATTACCCAGTGCATTCTGGGAAAGAAAAGAACACATGGTAGATTTATGATATGAATCATCCTTCGATGAGAAAGATATCCCTACAAAATCAAGGCCTATTAAAATGAATGGTGACCTTGAACAATTCTGCAGAAAAGAGATCGATGATCTCTTATCAAAGAAACTAATTTCAAAATCCAAATCGCCGTGGATTTGTGAGGCCTTCTATGTCAATAAATCTGCCGAAATTGAAAGAGGGCTGGTCATCGACTATAAACCTTGGAACCAAGCTTTAAAATGGATTAGGCACCCTATCCTCAATAAAAAAGACTTGCTTCAAAAATTATATTCATCATCATATTCTCAAAGTTTGATATAAAATCAGGCTTTTGGGAAATCCAAATCAAGCCTCAATATAGGTATAAAACTGCATTCACTGTTCCATTTGGACAGTTCGAGTGGAATGTTATGTCATTTGGGCTCAAAAACGCACCATCTGAGTTTCAGAGGATTATGAATAACATATTCAATCCCTACTAAGAATTATGTATTGTGTACATCAATGATGTACTCGTATTCTCAAAAGATGTCAAACAACATATCAGACATCTCAAAACATTCTTCCATCTTATCAAGAGAAATGTATTGGCTTTATCAGCCAAGAAAATGACTCTTTTTCAAACCAATATCAGGTTTCTTGGACACAACGTATCCAATGGAACAATTATTTCAATCAATTGATCACTTTAGTTTACTACAAAGTTTCCTGATAGGATTATCGATAAAACTCAGCTACAAAGATTTCTTGGTAGCTTAAATTATGTCCTCAATTTTTGTCCAAATATTAATAGATTAGCAAAACCACTCCATAATCGGCTTAATAAAACTCTTGAGCCATGGACAGAAGAACATACAAAAATTGTGCAGAAGATAAAGGCACAAGTCCAAAACATTCCCTGTTTACATCTTGCAGATCCAACACTCCTAAGGTAATAGAAACCGATGCCAATGAGCTTGGCTATTGTGGGATATTAAAACAAGTCCAAGATAATAATGAACAAATTGTTTAATTTGTCTCTTCCCATTGGAATGATTGTCAAAAAAAGTATTCCACTGTCAAAAAGGAAGTTCTTTCCATAGTAATTTGTATTTCAAAATTTCAATCAGATTTATTAAATAAATTTTTTTTACTAAGGATTCATTGCAAATCTGCCAAAGAAATTTTATTAAAAGATGCTAAAAACATTGCATCAAAACAAATTTTTTCCATATGGCAAGCTATATAAACATTTTTTATTTTGATATTGAATTTATCAGAGGAGAGAATAATTCATTACCAGATTTTCTAACCAGAGAATTTCTTCAAAAAAAGTATCAAGATGAATAAGAAAAAGAAAGATAAGGAGAAGAAGGAACCTCTAAACCTTACCATCACCAAGCTTTCATCAGCTAAACCTATTATGACGTGGTCTTAGGCAACACAAAACCAAGCATCATCTTCTCAAACTAATTTGGAAGAAATATCACTACAGTTAACTCTTGAGGATATAGAATTAAATAACCGCATCCAGTAGTGGTTGCAAAATATGGATCTTTACCAAATCAGGAAAACCTTTAGTTGTATCCCAGAACTAGGGAGACAAATTTCTTCATCATATTTGGAATTAATACCCTCCAAACAAAAATCTATTTCTCAAAAATCATTTGGAATAATTTCTATTCCAGAAAGAAGAATAACATCTTCAACTTATTTTCCTCCAAAAGGAGAAAAGGGAATTTACTCCCAAAACAAAAATTACCTCTGAGTATTTTAAGAAACAGCCAACTCAGGTGGTTACTATTTTGGAAAAACAATTTTTCAATCAAAACCCTTACTTGGGCATTCAAAACATGTTTGGAAAAGGGATTTTTTACCGACCAACATTAAAATCAAAAACACCACAATACTATCAGAGTATTTTGGAATAACTGGTAGTGTGGAATTCAAACATTTTCATTACCCAAAACCATCATAAGTGTAGTTTTCAACTGCCAAACTACATAAAATCTTATCTCAAGTTGATTGGGGAAATGAATTATCAAAATAGTTGACTTTTCTAGTCAACTTAACTTCATCCATCCCACATTGTACGTCGTATGATTATTTAGATTATTACCAAGCATGGTTTAATGCATTTCTCATTCAAGATAAAGATAACCAACATTGTTGGTTGTTTTTCTTTGTTAATAAATCAATTAATCCATCTCGATTTTCATCTTGGTTTTCAAAATAGTGAAAATTATTCGGAAACCTTAGTGGCATTTTGATATCACCTGTGAAAGAAAGTTATGAATCTTTTCAGTCATACTATAAACCATCCACAGAGGAAGCTAGATTCTCTTCTCTTTGTATATTTTGTTTAAAATTTTATCTTCCTTACATATGTCAATGGGTATTAAACCGTATTACAACAAAGATAATAACTATCGTCAAATGGTGGCTAATATCTAAACATGCACTAGTTAATATTCATTCCACATCAAATGGTTATTAATTCCACTGTTTGGATATATTAATATCTAAATTTTACAATAATATAACTTAATATCAAAAAATTTAAATATTCAGTTTTACGATATTAAAATATTAAAACATTAAACTTTGTAATAACATGATTTAATATCTCTCATACATATATTACTATCTAAATTTTACAATAGTATGATTTAATATCAAATTTTTTTAAATATTAAATTTTATAATAACATAATTTAATATCAAAATTTTCAATGACAAATGATATTAATAAATTATTTTAACCATATAATAATCTAAATAAATGATATAAATATTATCATATTTTAAAATTTAAATTTAATAAATAATTATTAAATTAAAAAAATAAAATTAAACAAAAAATATATATTCAATATTAAACTTAAATCAATAATTAAAAATAATTTATATATATAACAGCCACCAATTATATATATATATATATATATATATCCGAAATCCCTGCCACACAAACCACATGTGGCCTGTCATTCGAGAATGCAAGTTGCATCCTTTTAATTTTAATATGTGAAATAATATCTTTACATTTAATTTATATATTTTTATTATTAAAAAATATTATATATTATTTTATATTAAATACTATTTAATTAAATATAATTTAAATATATTTAATATTGTATACCATTTAATTGAACAAATTTAATATTATTTTTTTAAAAAATCAATTTTATTTAAAAACAATATCTATTTTTAATATTTAAAATTCTTATAATTATTTAATTTAAAATTTTTAATTATTACATTAAGCATAAGAAATATTATTATTATTAATCTCGTAATTTTAAAATAGATACATATTATTTTTTTTATTTATAAAAATTAGATATTATGATATAAAAATTATGAAACTATAAGTTTTTAAATTTATTATTTTTGATAGATTAAAATTAACTATTTTAATAATTATAATATTAACAATATTTTCTTATTACAAGAATAGGTTTGATAGTATATAACATATAACATGATATTAAAATATTTAATAAAAATTATATGATTTTCGACCTTTTGCCCATCGTACCTCATTCCCAAGTTGGAATTTTCACACGCCATTAGAAACGAATGTAAACTAATCACACTATACCAACAGAAAAAATTGTGAATATCCTATATTTAAATATTTCAAAATTATAAATAATAATAAATCGCTATATTTTTTTATAGTACATTTAGAGGTATGTCAGTAAATTTTTTTTTTAAATAACAATACTAGTTATGCATTATTATTTGAGGTCTAAATTTTAGATATTCTATCAAAATTTCCCAAAAAACTCCACACGCAAAATGACGACTTTCGATCCCAATAGTCTCTCCATCTCCTTCTTGCTTTGCACTACTATCAGCTTCACATTGACCCAAGCGGCCACATTCAATATCCGAAATGACTGCAGCTTCAGACTCTGGGCCGTGGCCGATCCTGGAGGTAGTATGCAACTCGACAACGGCGAAACCTGGACCTTCAACACGAACCGAGGCAGCGTCAAAGGACCAGCTAAGATTTGGGCTCAAACTAACTGCAATTCTAATGGGAATGGAGGGTGTCAAAATTATACACTACCACCTTTTACCCTTGCCGAGTATTCAGTAAACCATCTCAACAACTCGGATTTCTTCGGTATCTCACTTGTCAAGGGCTTCAATGTTCCTATGGAATTTAGTCCCACATCGGATGGGTGCTCTAAAGAAATCATATGCGTTGGTGATATTAACGAGCAGTGTCCACAAGAGTTGTTAGACCCAGCTGGCTGTAATAATGCTTGTACTGTGTTTGAAAATGATCAGTATTGTTGTAGATCTACGAAGTGTGAGCCGACGATTTATTCCGAGTTTTTCAAGGGTTTGTGTCCAGATGCTTATAGCAATCCCTTTGATAACGCTACCAGTACTTTTACATGTCCAAATGGAACTAATTACACGGTTGTTTTTTGTCCAACTAACGACGCTTTCAGTAAGTTATATGATTAATTACTTATATTATTTTACTTTTATTTCTTAACTTTCTCTATCTGTCTACACAGAAGTAATAAATAACGGTATATGAATATATTAAAATGATAAAAGAACATACAGAATTTACATAATTTGACAATTTGCCTAGCTCAATACCAAGTAGTAGATATTATTAAACTAAATAAAAAATATACATAATACAGATACAGGTTTTTCATTAATAATATCTCTAAAATGTTTTTCTAAACTTACTAAGTATTTATTTTCTCTCTTTGAATTTATTTATGCTCTCTCTGGTTTTTGTCTTGTTCTTCAATGCATGAACTCTTTCATATTTATAGATGAAGCAAAACTTCATTTCCTTAAATTGTATCATATTTTAAGTCTTAAATTAGGCCACTAATTTTCTTAAATCATGTCATATATTAGGCCACTAATTTTTCTAAATTATGCCACTGATTTGTTACTTTTGAGCCAATATTCAACAATCTACACCTTGGCGAAAAAGTTTATAACGTTGCCTCTAAATGTGCCTTAGGCGCTCTAAGCTTGAGAGATGTTGATCAAGTTCAAGCAGTGTTAAAACTTGATCCCCATAACCACCTTTGTAAGCATATCTGCAGGGTTATTTATAGTTCTGACTTTCTAGAGTATAACATTCCCTTCATCGACAATTTCCTGAACAAAATAAAATTGAACATCGATGTGCTTGGTACGACCATGATGAACTTGGTTTTTTATCAAACAAATGGCACTCTAGTTGTCGCAAAAAACCTCCACATTTTTTTGAACAAAACCCAAGTACTTGTTCAATCCGAGAAACCATATAATTGGTTAGAGAGTATGCATGCATGTTGTATATTTTCATGAACTAACCAATAATACAAAAAATAGTATTTTTTGTTGTTGTTTTAAGCTTTATAGTGTGACTATTTATATAATTTTCTCTAAATATTATTAATGTAAAAATAAAACGTTTAATTTTTAGAAATATTAGTTGTGATTATGTTTTTTAATTTTCCTAAGTAATAGTGTTTAATAAATGTTCATATTGATAATTAAATTGTGTGTATTAGTGCTTCAAAAGTTTTTTTCCCCTCTCTTCTTTCTAATTATATAAACAACGCTACATGATAGGGAGTAATGCTTTTAAGGTCAATATAAAAAACAACTGCCCTTATACCATATGGCCAGCAACCTTAGCTGGTGGCCAAAGAACTCAATTAGAAACCGGCTTTGAGCTCCTTGCCGGAGCCATGCGAACCCTGGACGCTCCATACTCACCATGGGAAGGTCGGTTTTGGGCAAGAACTGGTTGCACCAACAACGGTGGGAAGTTTTCTTGCACCACTGGAGACTGTGGTACAGGCCAAGTAACATGTGATGGGAAAAGTGGAGCTACACCAACAACCCTTGTAGAAATATTTGTTGCAGCGAACAAAGGACAAGACTTCTATGATGTTAGCAACGTTGACGGTTTCACCATTCCAGCTACTGTTGTCCCACGAGGAGGGACCGGAGGCCCATGCAAGAGTTCAATTTGCAAGCCGACCAATCTACTTGGTGCTTGTCCAGCAGCACTCCGTTTCAAGGGACCTGGTGGGAAGATTATTGGTTGTAAGAGTGCTTGTGCTGCTTTTGGTGATGATAAGTATTGTTGTGCAGGAGCTAATAATAAGCCAGAGACATGTCCAGCAACTGAATACTCCAGGTTCTTTTCACAACAATGTCCTCAAGCTTATAGCTATGCTTATGATGATAAGAAGGCCACTTTTACTTGCAATGGTGGTCCCGATTATGATATTACTTTCTGCTAAGCAAGAGTACTAATTATTCGCTCTTTTATGGAGTGGCCGGATACTTACTTTCATACGTACAATAATACATGACAAGATTGAATAATGTCAATGCCAACTATTGACACATTTTGTTGTCAATAATTATATGTAATAATTCTCTCTCATTAATTTGAGAAGGAAATTAATAAATTATTATTTTGCAATTTTAGTTTCCAGTATTTAAAGTCTTCTTTTTTCGATCATCTACAGGTGTCTTAATCTTTTATATATCTTATTTAGTGATTTCATATATTTATTTAAAAACTAAATATATCATTAAAACAAAAACTTAAAACAGTATTAAGGTTAAATATTCTCATTATGTATTTAATATTAATAGGAAAATGCTGTCATGCTAATATTTTTTTTCATTTTTCTATATAATATCATGCCAATATTTTTATTATTAGGGAAATGCTTATTTAGTGTTAAAAAAGAATTAAATCTTCAAACAAGTTTAAATGGTCTCGGTGGTAAGGATTTTGTTATATAGCTCATTAGTGAGCAAATTAGAAAAGTCTTACATTGGTTAGGAATGAAGATGAGTGTTGGATTTGGAGTTATAAACAAAGTCATCTTTCACCATTTGTAAACATTTCAAAATTTGTAAATCTTTCTCTCTTTTATAAGGGCAATTGATTAACTCAATTTTTTCCAATTAGTTGTAATTTGGAATTCATCCATTTGGAGATAGTGGAAGTGGTCAACGACGCCCGAGGACTTAGGTAACATTTATACTGAACCTCGTTAAATTTCTGGTGTTATTATTTTTTGCTTTAATATTTCTATTTCAATATATGTTTTAGTTTATTTTAGCATTATATTTCCAATAGCATTATTTTATCGGGTTAGTTTAAGTTCTATTCATTTAAATCATAAGTGAATAGTAAGTACTTAAAATAGGGAAAATATACTCGATTTTCCCAACAATTGGTATCAAAGCCAAAGGTTTTCTACCTAGGTATTTTTTTTGTATTCCGTTTGTTTGATATTGGAATATAGTTGCTAATTGTTGTAATTTGAAGAAATGGCGAAAGAAAAATTTCTTTCAAACAAAGACCAATCATCCACGTCAGGCAGAATTATAGTGATGAATGCAAGGTTCGAGGTGGAGAAGTTTGATGGAACCGGTCATTTCGGCATGTGGCTAGGCAAAGTTCTAGATGTTCTGTTTCAACAAGGTCTAGACATAGCCATTGAAAAAGAGAAACCAGATAGAGGAGATGAAGTAGAGTGGAAAAATATCAACCGATTGGCATGTGGTACAATCCGTTCGTGTCTCTCAAGAGAACAAAAGTATATATTCATGAAAAAGACATCTACAAGTAAGTTTTGGAAGGCGTTGGAGAATAAGTTCATGAAGAAGAGTGGACATAATCGGCTCTATTTGAAGAAGAAGTTGTTCTGGTTTGAATACCTTCTCGGTACTACAATAAACGACCATAGTATTGCTTTTAATCAATTAGTAGTAGATTTGTTAAATATGGATGAAACTTTTAAAGATGAAGATTTAGCCTTGATGTTGTTAGCCTCCCTTCCTGATGAGTTTGATCATTTTATTACGAGTTTACTCATTAGGAAGGATAAAGTGTCTTTTGAGGAAGTTTGTACTGCTTTGTATAGTTATGAAATTAGAAAGAAAGATAAAAGAGAAAGCAAGAATGAAGCAGAAGAGGCATTGTCTGTAAGAGGACGTCCACAAACATAACAGAAAGGAATGAGAGGTAGATCTCTATCAAAAGGAAGACTTGGTAAAGATGAATGTGCCTTTTGTCATGAGAAAGGCCATTGGAAGAAAAACTGAAGCTACAAAAGAAAGAAAAAGCTATACAATATGATACATGTATAGCTGAAAGCAATTCAAATTTAGATTTTGCATTGGTTGGTTCGTCAACAGCATCTCATCCTAAATTTTGATTCATAATATACTTTCCATATGTCTCCTAACAAGGAATGGTTCTTTAACTTTGAAGAACTAGACGGTGGAGTTGTTTTCATGGGTAATGATTATCCATGCAAATTTTGGGAATCGGTACAATTCGTTTGAAAAATCAAGATGGTTCAACCAGGGTTTGACAGATGTTCATTATGTTCCAGATATGAAGAAGAATCTCATTGATGTAGGAGTCTTAGAATCAAAAGGTTTCACTGTGACCATACAAAATGGGGCATTGCAGGTTACTTCTGGAGCACTTGTGGCGATGAAAGGTGTTCAGAAGAATAATTTGTACTACTATCTTGGTAGTACGATTATTGGGACAATATCAGTAGCAATTTCAGAGGAAGAAAGAGATTTAGAAACTACCAAGTTGTGGCATATAGATTTGGGCCATGCTGGTGAAAAAGATTTTCAGATTCTAGTAAAGTAAGGCCTGTTAAAAGGTGCAAGAATTGGTAATTGAAATTTTGTGAGCATTGTGTATTGAGGAAGCAAAAAAGAGTAAGCTTGGGCACTGCTCTCCATAATACAAAAGGGCATTTTGGATTACATCTATACTGATGTATGGGGGCCAACAAGAACTCCATCCATGAGTGGCAAACATTATTATGTCACTTTCGTTGATGACTTCTCCAGAAGAGTTTGGGTGTATCTCATGAAGAAAAAGGATGAAGTGTTGGGGATTTTTCTCAAGTGGAAGAAGATGATCGAGACTCAAACTGGTAAAAAGATCAAGCGTTTGAGGTCTGATAATGGCACTGAGTACACAAACGATCCATTTATGAAAGTTTGTTAAGAAGAAGGGATAGTGAGACACTTCACTATTTGAAAAACACCACAACAAAATGGAGTTGCAGAACGTATGAATCAGACTTTGCTGGAGAAGGTTCGGTGTATATTTTCAAATGCTAGTTTAGGTAAGCAATATTGGGCTGAGGCTATGACATATGCATGTCATCTCGTCAACCGTCTACCATCGTCTGCTCTTGAAGGCAAAACGCCTATGGAGGTATGGTCTGGAAAACCTGCTAGAGATTACGATTTCTTACATGTGTTTGGTTCAATTGCATACTACCATGTAATGTAATGAAAGTTGGACCCAAGAACCAAGAAAGCCATTTTTTTGGGGATCCCTTCTGGTTCTAAGGAATATCGACTATGGTGTCTTAAAACGAAAAAGATAATCTTTAGTAGGAATGTTACCTTTGATGAATCTTCCTTATTGAGAAAGATAACTAAGAAGATTGATGGCACTTTAGAGCAGGTGGAGCAAACTCTGAAGCAGGTGGAATTTGAAAGCAGAATTGTTAATCCAGTTAGTGAAGATAAGACAGAAGCTGATCCTCTATTGATAGAAGATGAATCAGATGAAAAGGTTTTAACCCAAGAACCTCCACAGTAACAAGAAGAAACTATAGTTGATAGGCCACGATGATAAAATGTCAAGATGCCTCCTTGATACAAGGATTTTGAAAACCTACTTGCTCAGTTTAAGAATATGGTGGCCTGTGCACTTTCAGTTGTGCATGATGATATTCCTTCCATATATAAAGAAGCAATCAGAAGCCTTAAAGTTGAAAGATGGAAGGAAGCCATGGATGAAGAACTTATGTCCCTTCAAAAGAATAAAACATGGAAGTTGACACAATTACCTAAGGGCAAGAAGGTAATTGGCTACAAATGGGTGTATGTAAAGAAAGAGAGATTTCCTAACAAAAATGGTATTCGTTACAAGGCAACGTTGGTGGCTAAGGGCTACGCTTAGAAGGAGGGAATTGATTATAATGAGGTATTTTCTCCAATTGTAAAACATTCCTTCATTAGAATTTTGTTGGCCTTGGTAGCATAGTTTGATTTGGAACTAGTTCAACTTGATGTGAAAACCACGTTTTTACACGGTGACTTAGAAGAGGAAATCTATATGTCTCAGCTAGAAGGGTTTAATGTTGCTGGTAAAGAGAATTGGGTTTGTAAGCTGAACAAATCATTGTATGGATTGAAGCAATCTCCAAGGCAGTGGTACAAACGATTTGACCAGTTTATATTTTAGTAGAAGTACATCAGAAGCACACATGATCACTGTGTGTATTTTTGCAAGCTACAAAATGAGTCTTTTATCTACCTTCTATTATATGTCGATGATATGTTGATTGCATCGAAGAGCCAAGCAGAATTTGAGAAATTGAAGGCTCAACTAAGTCAGGAGTTCAAGATGAAAGATTTGAGAGAAGCCAAGAAGATTCTCGGTATGGAGATAAGCAGAGACAAGAAGAAAGGGAAGCTTAGTTTGACCTAGAGTCAATATTTGAAGAGGGTACTACAACGTTTTGGTATGAATGAACAAACAAAACCTGTAAGCACTCTACTAGTTCCTCAATTCAAGCTTAGTGCTCAATTATCTCCTAAGAATGATGCAGAGCGAGAATATATAGCAAATGTACCATATGCAAATGCAGTTGGTAGCTTGATGTATGCAATGGTGTGTACAAGACCTGACATTTCACATGCGGTTGGTGCTGTAAGCAGGTACATGCATGATCCTGGTAAAGGACATTGGTTGGCTATGAAATGGATTCTATAGTATATTATAAATACTGTATATGTTGGTTTAGTATTTCAGTAGGATAATACCGTTGGTTAATGTGCAGTCAGATATTATGATTCCGACTATGCAAGAGATTTAGATAAGCGTCGGTCAACTACTGGTTATGTGTTTACTCTTGCTAGAGCACCAATTAGTTGGAAGTCTACCTTGTAGTCCATTGTTGCTTTGTCTACTACAGAGGCAGAGTATATGGCAGTTACAGAGGCTGTGAAGGAAGCTATTTGGTTACGAGGTTTTCTTGAAGACTTGGGAGTTGGACAAAAACAGATTAAGGTGTTTTGTGATAGTCAGAGTGCTATTCATTTAGCAAAGAACCAAGTCTACCATACACGTACAAAGCACATTGACATTCGTTATCATTTTTGAAGAAGGTGGAGTACTAGTTCAGAAGATCAGTACTACAAAGAATCTCGTAGATATGATGACCAAGGTGGTAACATCAATCAAGTTCAAACATTGTCTGGACTTGATTAACATTCTGTAAATCTGAATTGACACTGGCATCGCTAATCTAGTGATTGAAGAAATCATTTAAGAATCACTAAGTCACTAAGGTGGAGATTTGTTATATAGCTCCTTAGTGAGCAAATTAGAAAAGTCCCACATTGGTTAGGAATGAAGATGAGTGTTGGATTTGGAGCTATAAATAAAGCCCTCCTTTAACATTTGTAAATATCCCAAAATTTGTAAATCTTTCTCTCTTTTGTAAGGGTAATTGATTAGCTCAATTTTGCCCAATTAGTTGTAATTTAGAATTCATCCATTTGGAGATAGTGGAAGTGGTCAACGACGCCCGAGGACCTAGGTAACATTTATACTGAACCTCGTTAAATTTTTGGTGTTATTATTTTTCTGCTTTAATATTTCTGTTTCAATATCTGTTTTAGTTTATTTTAGCATTATATTTCCAATAGCATTATTTTATCGGGTTAGTTTAAGTTTTATTTATTTAAATCATAAGTGAATAGTAACTACTTAGAATAGGAAAAATATACCCAATTTTTCGAACAGATTCAAATTGGTATATCAGGAAAAAAAATGACCTAATAGTGTGCAACCCAAAAACATGCATCCCAATTGAAGAACTATGGATTCAGAATTTCAAATCATGGTAGATTTGTGAGTAATTGTATTATTTAAAAAAAAAGGTGAAAAGTAAAATGTCTAGGTGTTTTAGTCCACTACAAACACACAAGTTACGTGGATTCTTTATATTTAGTGAATTATTTGTGTTTAAGAGAAAGGTTTTAAGGTATGTCCTATGAAAGTAGCTTAAACATATTTTACTTTATTAGTTCTTCAGTGGTTTTGACGTAATTGCTTCTATTTACACAAACAGCTAGAGTTAATAGTGACAGTAAAGTAGAGCCAAAAAGTATCAAATTAAAATTTACTTGTATTTGCTTTGCTACGAAATCTAGCAAACCAAGTGGGTGAATAAACAAAGCTCCCATTGTTGATTTTTGTCAATGCGTAAAAGAATGTGTACATCGTAAAATGACAATTCTCTTGAAAATATGTCGGGCTACCAACTTTAATATATATATTATCATAAAAAAAATTCATTGACAGAGTAAACATGGGATATATATATGTTAGAATAAAATAATTTTTACATTCATGTATATCACCGAAAATCAAAGATAAATATGCTGAACATACCTATATTCATATACATTGATTAATTCTATAATTAAGTAGTTAGTCTTCAATGTCAACATCTTTTTCTTAGAGAACTTTTTAGCTTTTTTTCTAATGATGATAAGATATGAGATTAAAATAATAAAATACGTGTTATCTGAGTGTATATCTATTTTAGCTCATTATTAAAATAGATATTAAGTCTCTACACATTAAAGATTCACACTTTATTAGATATATTAAAACTCAACTTACTTAAACCTTAACATATCACTTTTAAATAGACTTAACTTTATATGAAAAAATGTAATACAATATTATTCAAATATAAGCCCAATGTTGGATTATGGATCCAATAATCTCCTACTCGAGCCATATTTGTAACCTTGTGATTATGTTTTGTAAAAATAATCGTATGAGCTCAACTTTTCTTTCATTACCAAATTGTATTTGTAACCAATATTGTCCATTAATTATACCAACATATGATCAAAGCGACTTTTATAGCATTTTTTGTAACTCGACCCATCAATGGTCACGTATATTTATACAATTGAATGACATGGATCATGATGTGAATGTGTAGAATGAAAAGTTTATGCAATGTGATCTTAACATACCTATTTCTAATAAGTCCAACCTTAAACCTTAGTGAGATCAAACCATACCAAAATCAAAGTGTAAATAAAACAAAAACTTTATTTTTGCAAAAAATATCCTTAAACTGAAATAATTAAAAGTATGTCTATATCAAATAAACATTTAAAATTACAAACTTTTGCTAAAACTGAATATCTTCAAATGACATGATATCCATATGAGCAGTATGATCATGAAACATTTTGGGTGGCAATATCCATAATTATACTTTGTATTGATTTGTTCAATAGACACCTATACACTTTGAACTCTTTCCTTAATAATAAAGAGCTTGATCTCTATGTGTTTCAACTTTGTCGAGCTTCTATTGTTAGTGGAAAATAGCACTACTAACTTATTGTCACAAATAAATTAAGTGGTTTTTTAATACCATTTACTATGTGTAGTTCAGTGACAAAATTCTACAACCATATTTCATGATTGGATGCCTCATAACATGTTATAAACTCTATCATCATGGTAGAAGAAACTATAATAAAAGACTGTTTAGCACTCTTTTAGGATATATTTCCCCCAACTAGCAAGCATATATAGCCCAACATAGGTTTCATACTATCTTGGCATCAAGAAAAATCAAAGTCAGTATACCCAACGATCTCAACCTCATCCTATCTCTGATACATGAACATATAGTCTTTTGCTCTCTATAGTTATCGTAGACTTGTTTGGTTGCCTTCCAATATTCAAATCCCATATTGTTTAAATATCTACCCAACATTCTAATAGTATATGCAATATCTGGATGCATACATACCTGAACATACATCAGACTTTCTATTACTGACACATAAGGAATCTTATGCATTTCCTTTTTCTCAAAATCATTCTTAAGACACTGATTGAGACTAAATATATCTTCCTTATCAATAGAGGTATCGTCTGGTTTGTAATTCTACATGCCATATCTCTTGAGAACCTTTTTGATATAGCTCTTTTGTGATAATCCTTAAATACTCTAATAGCGATCTCAAAATATATGTATGCCAACAAGGCATCACCAAGATCTTTCATCTCAAAATTCTTAGCTAGAAATCTTTTGGCTTAATGCAATATGCCTATATCATTATTGACAAGCAAAATGTCATTAACATATAAAATAAAAAATATATATGCAATCATCAACCAAATTCATCTCAAAATCAAACGAGATGATCACTTGATGAAACTTAAAATACCATTATCAAGATACTTGCTTAAGCCCATAGATGAATTTCTTAATTTTTCAAACCATATTCTTAGGGTCTCCCAACACAAAGCTTTCTAGTTGCATCTTATAGATCGTCTTATCAATGTTCCCGTTAAGAAATGCCTCCTTTATGTCCATCTGATGTAACTTAAGATTGAAATGCGCTACTAATACCATTATAATCCTAAAAGAGTCTTTCGAAGAAACCAAAGATAAAGTTTCTTTATAGTCTATGTTTTCTTCTGTGTAAAGCCCTACGTGACAAGACAAGCCTTGTATATCTCCACATCGACTTTAGAATCCTTTTTTATCATAAATATCCATCTATAACCAATGGGTTTCTACCTTTTGAAAATGGGAAAAAATGTCATACATCATTGTCTTTCATGGACTTAATATCCTTATTCATGGTATCAATCCACTTTTGAGAGTTAGGACTTTCTATGGCTTGACAGAAATTGATGAGATCTTCTTTATCGCTTCAATATCAAACTCACATTCTTGGAGAAATACAATGGCATTGCACTTCTCTTTTCTCTAGTAGATCTCCTTAATGGTATAATTTTTATAGATGGTAGAGTTTTTCCTTCTGAAATAATTTCTTAAATAGGAGGTTCTTTGAGGTTGTCTTGATCTGTTGTGTCTTTGATCAAAGCAAGAAATTGAATCTTGAATAATGTCATTAGCACTTATTGTAATATCAACGTATTCCATATCAAAGACAAAATCCTTAACTGTATATCCCGCTATAAACTCACCATCCTTAAAGAATCAAGTATTTTTTAACTCAAAAAATATCTTACATGTGGGATCATTAAATTTGTACCCCTTGGATTTTTCAGAATATCCAATAAAATAGAAACTCACCATCCTTGAGTCTAGTTTATTTTCATTAGGCCTATAAGGTTTTACCTCATCTAGACATCCCCAATTATGCAAGTGCTTTGAGCTAGGTTTCTTGTTCGTCCAAAGATCATAAGGAGGTTTTGGCTGTTGCTTTAGTTGGAACACTTTAAAGGATATATACTTCAATCTTAAGTGCTTCTCCCCAAAGTAGTTCTAGTAAGGTAGAATGATAAATAATACTATTTACCATGGTATTAAACATCATGTTTCATCTTCCAACAACATTATTCATTATGGGTGAACCTCACATAGTGTACTTTGGGAAGCTACTGCATTCCTCTAGGAACTTAGCAAATAATCCTAGACGTTGTTCACCTAAAGCATCATATCTACCATAGTACTCACCACCATGATTAGATCTAGTGCTTTTGATCCTTTTACTAAGTTTGTTCTCAACTTCAACTTTATAATTTTTGAACACATCCAACTACTGTGACTTTTGATGAATGGGAAATAAATAGCCATATCTAAAAAACCATCCATGAACGTTATAAAAATATTGTTTACCATTCCAAGTAATAGTAAGGAATGACATATAAATATCTATATGTATAAATTTAAGACTTCTAAAGTCTTGTTAGCACTAAATCTCCTTTTATCAGTTTGTTTTCCCTTTATACTTACTTGTAGCTTTCTTATCTTTCTTTCTTTTATTTTCTAATTCTTGTACTTGGAGATTAAGACCAGGTAAGCATTCTCTATCTTATCTTCATTTAGTCTTTCTTCTTCCTAAACACAGTGTGATATGATCTTGTTTAGAGATCAAATCTCTTTCTAGTACTTGTAGCTCATCTTAAATTGGCTAAACTATGATAGAAGGGATATCAAAACCAAATGCACCAATAAATCCTCAGAGAGTTCTAAGTTAAGTGTTGTCAACTTGGAAGGAAGATGAGACATCTTCATAATGTACTCTTTGATATTGCTTTTATCCCTAGATCTCATTGAAATTAGACTTGTCAAGAGCATACATGTTTGGTATTATTCATGTAACATGTACGCGTCCCTAGCAACCTATGGTACCTCATCGCGGTAGGAGCAGATCGTACATCACCATTTGGTAATAACAGATTGGTAAGATCCATGAGCTAAGACCTGTTGATCAAGGCTTAACCTTAACAAAAATGACCACATTTCAGCTGCCTATTGATCGGGTAGAACCGACATCACCGATCCTGCTGATACTTTGGTTTTATCTATTTATAAAACTCTCGCAAGTGCACTAATCATTTCATAGAAAATGATAAGTAGACTCCCAAGGTCGATATAAGGAAGGAATGTATGTGGTTTTTAATTTATTATTCAAAATTTTAAAAATTAAATTAAATCCTAAACATCCTGTCACGATATTTTGGGGTTTTGTGTTTTTAATCTACTTACATAAAAATAAATATAGATTCAACAAACATTTATGCAAATTTTATCATTTATAATGGTGGAGTATTTATGGATATAATAATTAAGTTAATTATGCTTGCTCATATTATTTAGGTTATTAAAGATATGAATTGATATTTATTGATTCTTTTTTTTTTTATATGAATACCACCTTTGGTGGGGTTAGATATTCTTTGTTAACTAAACAAATCAATTAACACCTATGGGTGAAGTTGATAACTAATTTGATTAATTAAATTAATTCCTTTTTCTAAGAGATTGAAAATGAACCATTTAAATGCCACCTTTGGTGGGGTTAGATAGCTTAAAATTTATTCAAGGTGTCCAAATTAAACCTAAGAATTTAGTTATCCGAGTACTAACTTTCAAGTTTTAAAACCACTACTGAAAACATGTTGTCAATACATTTTCAGATAATAATTCTTATAAAAACTTTTGAAATAGAGCTTCACTCTAACTACGAGACGATTGTACCAACAAATAAAAGAGCACTACTCTAAATCAGACCGGATAACTAAACCTTAAAATCTAATTTTCAGATTTAAGTTTGTAATGAAAAATAATATTTTTCTCTCTAACATTCTTAATATAAAATCTTAAATAAAAACAAAATCAATTCATTTTAGAGATTTTTACCAATTTAATATTTCGCAAGCATAACAACGTTATTATTACATCATGTTTATAAACAACCAGCACAGTTAAATTTAATCACAGACAAATTAAATATAACATGTAAGAATAAAGCATAAAAAATAACTACAAAGAAAATAAAATCCTTACAGAACTTCGATGTTATTCCCGTTGCTGGAAAACCTCCAAGCAGAATTTGCACTCCCATTTATTGAATCAAAAAGAAAATAAATTACAAAAACATAACTAGTTCTTCTCAAAAAGAGAAGAACTTAAAAACTAAGAAAAACTAAAAACTAAGAAAAACTAAAAAAAATAAAAAATCTAAGAAAAGAGAGAAAGAAAGAGAGAAGAGAATGTGTTTTGAGGTGTGGTATGAAGTGAAGAGAATGGGGGTATTTATAGGTGAAGAAAGGAATAAAAAGTGGGTGAAAAAATGATAAATAAATGGAGGAAACACGTAGTAGGTAAAAATGACGTTAGCTGACATCAGCGGGTAGGTGGTGCACGCGAAATGGGGCACAGATGGGTAGAGACGCGCGCAGACAGCACCAGGGGCGCGTGCGCGAAGCAGTAGGAGTGCGCGCAGAAAGGAAGTGCAGTGCGCGCGGGACAAGAGCAAGGCACGCGCGATGTGGCACGGCGGCTGTGCGGCGCGGCGGCGCGATTTCCTCCGTTTTGACATTTTTGACTTTTTTGACCCTTTTTGTCCAATTTTTCCATATTTGTTGACTTTTCCTCAATTATTTTTTGAATATATTTGTGATGTATTGCCTCCAGTATTCCTTTTTGAGTATTTAAGTTACGTTTTTAAGCGAAAATACCTAAAAAACAATAAAAATATCCGTGATTCCGAAAAAGACAAATTTATATAAATATATGATAAAATCATATAAATAGATATATTTTTAATCAATTAATGTGCATAAAATCATGGTAATTTTAGTGCTTTTTGAGTCCTCATCACCTACCCCATGAGAAAATTCACCTCATATATAAGAACTCAAGCAACTTATGCCTGAAGACCTCATCGAATGACAACCTAGAAACTCTTTTATTATTTTCTTGAATGACCTCATTAGATATGTAATTAGAGACTTATATATTAATTATCTTCTGTTAGCTCGTACCCAAAGTACCTACCTATGTAACCTCAATACATATCTAATATGTGTTATATATACCTCATTAGGAGAAGAATAAAAGATATAGGTTCATTATTAACATTTTATACATCTATCTAAAAATCACTATTATCCCTAACAAATTAAATCCTCTCCAAACAATTGGTAACATCTATAAGAACTTAAATCCTTCTAGTCCATAGTTAGCATTCCAGAACTTATCTTATTTCCAAGAGAATCAACTTATGTTTTAGGAATGATTACCCCAAAAAATGGGTAGCCCTCCATTGTAAACCGAAAAAGTTGATAATCTGACTTGTCCAACTTTAGGAATCGATCTCAATGATTAAACATAACATTCATCACCTATCAGGTCAGTATACGATAATGATCAGAGTAATGTGCAGCCTTTAGTCGATGAAGGTGTTCAAACTCCAGTTCATCATGAAATAAGTTGACTGACTAAGACATTTCAATACCCTACTAGTTCATCAAACTGTAGCTCTAAAAATGTTTCCTTAGAGAAAGATGCTATGATGAAGAATCTTAAAAAAAAGAATTCATCGAATCTAAAAGGGAGAATAAAAAACTCGGGTTTAGACTAGATTATGAGTAATATTCGAAGGTTGAGAGCTCATTTCATACTCCTAGCCCTCCTTTCTTGGAAAATCATCCTCCACGAAGGGGACAGGTCTCACGTACTTCCTTCCTACTACAACATGAGAAGGTTGTATAACCACTTCCATGTATAGACAAACCCAACTCCATGCCAGGACCTACTCATATGAATCCACCAATTCATGAGTATTTAACACAAAATACACCCCATCCAATTCCTATATAATCAATTTGGAAAATGCTTCTACTATGGGATTTCAAATCCCACAGTGTAACTAGAATAAGGCTTTAGATTAAAAACTAAAAGACATGAAGGATCGAATATGGGCCAAAATGAAAGATCGATTTAAAAGGAAAGAGAAACTCAGACTTTGGGATGATATTGAAACTATGTACGATCAGCTATCAACCTCACCTGTTTTGGATGTCCTAGAGTTAACACAACCACCACCAAAATTCAATGCCCTCAAATGTCCTGCCTATAAAGGAACAAAGGATCCAGTGGTGCATGTTCTCCAATTTAAGATGGTTATGGCTACTGTGAGCCTTTAGGAGAAAAAAGAGAAGCAATGTATTGCAAATCATTTGTCGCTACTTTCCTTCCACTGATAAGGCCATCAATGTTGTATTGGTAGTCAATAGAGAAGGAAAACAACATCCTATATATTATGTAAGTCATTCCCTTGGAATCCGGATCAAAATGGTTGTCTTTCTCAAATAGATATTAAGCTAAGCAAGTTTAAAATACACTTTAAGCCATTGTCGGCAATCAAGGGCCAAGCTCTAGTTGATTTTATCGTTGAATGAAATCAAGAATATATACCCGAACAAAGTAATAGAGACTCAGTATCTATGATCACTGTATCATTCCATACACTAGATCTATGGAAGGTATATGTTGATGGGGAAAAGTAATTCAAAAGGAGCAGCAATTGGAATAGTGATATTTACTCCAGATGGGGGCTTAATAGAACAATTTCTTTGAATTACTTTCCACGCAACTAATAATGTGGCTAAATATGAGCCATTATTATTGGCTTTATAGTAATTGATAGCTTTGGGCACTAAAAAGGTATTGATTTATAGTGACTCATAACTGGTAGTAAACTAGGTGAATGAAGAATTTGAAGCCAAGGAAGAGAAGATGAAGCTCTATATGCAAGAGGTGAAAAAAGTTAGAGTTGTTTTTGATATATTCGAAATTAGAAAAATCCCACGAGGGGAAATTCATATGCCGATTCTTTGGATACTTTGGAATCAGTAAGGAAGTGAGTGATCCCTGTATCATGTCTATCAAACCATATTATCCAAGAAGAGGGAAAAAGGGATCTAACTTAGTCAGACGTCAAATCTATAAGTCATACCTCATGGTTCACTCCATACTTGGAATATGTCATCAAAAATGCCCTACTAGAGGAAAAATATTTAGCTTTTAAGGTGGTGACAAAAGAAAAGAATTATGTAGTTGTCCAAAAGGTATTATACTGAAAAAACTGTGGTGGGCCATGGCTAAAATTCTTATCCACGACGAAAGCTCATATTGTGGTGAGTGAGTTACATGACGAACAATATGGCGCTCACTCTAAAGGAATAACACTTTCTCAATGAATCATTAGACAAGGTTATTATTGGCCAACCCTTCTCAAAACCTACGTGGATCACATCAAAAGATGTGATAGGTGCTAACGACATGCTAATAGCCTACATCAACCAACTCGAGACTTGAAATCTATTATTAGTCCATGGCCTTTTCAAAATGATGATTGGATATTGTCGGACCCTTACCCCTTGCCTCAGGCCAAAGAAAATTCCTAATTGTAGTGACTCACTATTTCTCCAAATGGATAGAAGTTGAACCATTGGCAAGAATTCAAGAAATGGATGTCTAAAAATTTATTTGGAAAAATATTATATGTTGGTATGGTTTACCTTAAGAGTTGGTTACTAATAATGGATGGCAATTATCAAGTCCAAAATTAGTATCTTTCTACGATGAAATTGGTGTCAAGTTGTCTCATTTCACTCCTTATCATCCACAAGAAAATGGTCAAGCAGAATTATAAAAAAAACACATATCAATGTCTTGCGGAAACATCTAGAAGAAGTAAAGGGTAAATGGGTATATGAATTATTCAGTGTTCTTTAGGCTATAAGAACCCCCCTAGAGTAGCAATGGGGGAAAGTCCTTTTTCCCTTGTATATGGAACTGAATCAGTCATATCGTCTAGGGTTTAAGAACCTAATCTCATATCAAGCATCATGCAAGAGGAAAATGATCACCTTAGAAAGGAAAATCTCATATTTGTAGAGGAAATTGTGTAACAGGTTAGTTAAGTACAAGAACTTTAGTATCAGGGAGTGGGTCTTGCGAAAAACATTAGGAAACAAATTTGAAACAACCCATGGAAAATTTTCCGTAGTATGGGAGGGCCCATACTGAATATATGATATTAATTCTGATTGGTCTTATTTGATAGAAAAGGATGGCGTAAGGGAGGAGCTAAGTTGGAATAGGGAATATCTCAAAAATACTATGCATGAAACTTTGATATATATTCGAAGGTGTTTGTTGTGTTATATTATAATGGGCAAAAATTGATATGTGTGTCACATATTCTTGCTCTTCCCTTTTGGGATACATATGCAAGGGGTTAGTTTTCACCCTTAAATATGACATGTCCCGTGATAAATCAATACTTTGACCCCTAAGTAGGAGGAAGGCATCAACTTGGGCTGCGGGATACGTCACATGCCTCATGTTAGGAAGAAGGAGTCAACTGACCCCCTACTTGAAGTGAGCTAAGTCCCAAGAAAACACATTGAGTTCTACAGAAAACCTCATCTTTAGGATGTATTTAAGGGTTGGATTTAATTTTACCCTTACATGTCTCCTATCTCATGATAAATCAATGCATTGACCCCTGAATAGGAGGAATGAGTCAACTGACCCCTCTACTTGGGCTGCAGGATATGTCCCATATTAGGAGGAAGGAGTTAAATGACCCCCTCACTTGAGAAGCGAGCTAAGTCCCAAGAAAGAGCATTGAGTTCCATGAAAAACCTCCTATTTAGGATGAATTTAGATGTTGTATTCAATTTCACCCTTATATGTCTCCTGTCTCATGATAAATCAATATTTTGACCTCCAAGTGGAGGAAAGAGTTGATTGTCCCCCCTCACTTGGGCTGCGGGATTCGTCTCATGCCTCATGTTAGGAGGAAAGAGTCAACTAATCCCCCCACTTGAGAAGCGGGATAAGTCCTAAGAAAGAGCACTGAGTTTCATGATAAACATCATTTTTAGGATGAATTTAGGAGTTGGATTCAATTTCACCCTTATATGTCTCTTATGGAGGACTATATGCCGGGCATGGAGGGTATGAATCTGGATGACTTCGAGTTTGACAAAGTCATCTTGAGAAACATCATGGTGTTAGAGACTGCGGATGATCAGATACAATGGAAGGGGGTACAACCTCAATTGGTTCCATTAGAGGACGTGAGTCCTTTGTAGGTGAATGTGACATAGGTAATAACCGTGGATACGTGGGCATCAGATCCTAGACTCCAGAAGTATCTATTAAGTCCCCAAGGTCGATCTATAAATAATCTATACATGTAAAAAAAAACAAAGTAACAATTATTTAATCAATACAAGCCACAAATTAATATATATTCACTTCGTTACTAATAAATGACTTAAATACTTGGTGGTGTAGTCACTCAACACCCCTAATTTTGTCAAATGAGCTATAATTAATATTTCTCAATAACCTTCACTTGAGGTGTTTTGTAGCTTGATTTTCTGATCCTTTCCTTGCCATATAGACCCAATTTGTTCATCAACTCACTCGCACGAGGTTTCATGATGTTGAAATGATGATTCCAAGTGTGGCGTACTAGTAAATTGACCCCATTATTCTAAACATCTCCATTTATGTAGAAATACTTATCGTTCCAACCTGGTGTACTATCTAGGAGTTTAAGGTGTAACCCATGCCCACTAATGCATGATATATGCCCTTCCCTTGTCCAAGCCATTCCTCTTCAAGATATACATGCTTCAAAGTTCATCTTTAGTTAGTTCTACTCCGTATTCACCAGCAACAATGGAGAGACACATAAGAGTTTACCACCCATTAGGATTCACTTGGGTAGGGGTGATATCAAAGGTATGAAGGACAAGGCTATCATTATGGGAAAAGGACACTTGAGTCCAATTTTGAAAAGTGCCATATGTATAATGATAACTCCATGAAAGTAGAGTCATTAGGGAATTTTTTACTTAATATTTACTTGTTTTATTCAATAAATAGTATTTTTGGGGCTAAAAATATTAAAATATAAACATTTAGTGAAAATGGGTGAAAATATAATTTTGGAATTTTCATGGATTTTTTATGAATTTTTAACGCAGGGCCAATTAGGAGCTACCACATGGCATGTCACGCAAGAAAGAAGCTGACTGGGCAAGCCACGTAGATACCATGCAAGCAGGGATAGCGAATCACGTTACGCCGCGTGTTAGAAAGACAAAACATGCACCACGTGTCAGCAATCTGATTACTCGTCACGTTCCATCTGTGCACCACATCATCCATTTTCATGAATCACATCTCGCCGTGTGGTGCTAACTTAGCGAGCATTGACTCTAACTGGTCTCCTCTACCATGCATTGCTTTCTAATTTGCCCAATGAATTTCTCCTAACACGTGTCACACTATGATTGGCTAGCGTTGTCAGTTTTGCTTGTTTTGATTGTAGCCCTTGATCTTTGAAGCTGATCTGACGGTCTAGATCGCATAATTTTGGTCAATTTTTGGAGCTAAAAAGAGAGAAAAATACAGAAAAATTCAAGAGAGGACACAATTTTGGTGGAGATTCAAGAGGAGATTAGTACTATAATTTAAGAGATTGATTGTATTTCTTCTTCTACTCTTTTCTTTATCAATTTTTATATCTTTCTTTCTTAAAAATATAAGCTTTATAAACACAATTATGTGTAGTTAATTTATTAATTTAGAGATCTTATGAACCCAATTTTCACCATGTGATGATTTAATATTTTACCCCAATTATAATTTTAAATTAATTATATTATTTAATCTTATTTGTATGCTATTAATTGTTTGGCCAACAATTTATCTATAGAGGCAATTAAATACATTTGAAAGAATTACTTAATTGTTGTTCTTGATTAAATAATATGTATAGTTTCTAGGCACAGATGTATGATTCTTATATATATGATCCATAATTGATGAACTTAATGAGTAGTATGCAATTTAATTGGCATGAGACCGTGATTAAATTAATTACTATATGGTGTGTAGTTTACTTGAGATAGTAATACATGCTAGGTTAGATTCAATTCATCCTACAATTTAACTGATAATTATATTGAGGGATTTTAGCGATTTACATGTTTATAAAATTGGGAGATTAAGTATTCTTAGATATTTTCTCATATATCTTTTTACTTATCAAACGATCTAGTAGTTGGAAAATGTCTAGTTGTCAATGGACATCGTTATATTAATAGACTAAGATCCAAGCTAAGTATTTTTTAAACAACCTAATGAAAAAAGATGATATAAAAAGAAACTTAATGAACTGAAATCCTTTGTAAGTAAAATTTTACCAAGTTATTTGGACGGGTAAAAGTAAATCTTCCTACTATTTATAAGGGCTCAAACGGAAGTTGAAAAATCCACCAATGAAACCCGAGCTGATAATGGGGATATTCTATAACGGCCCAAATCACTTCTCGATCAGGGGAGTTTGTATCAAGACGTTCTCCGTATGAAGATGTCATAATATGCTTTAGAGCCCGTTGAATCAAATTTCCTATTTGAAATGACCTACATTATACCATAATTATATAAACGAATTATTATTCCCTTGAGTTCTCAAAATCAAGAGAATATGAGAGTTAATGTTTGGTATTATTCATGTAACGGGTATGCGTCCCTAGCGACCTATGGTACCTTACCGCATTAAGAGTATATCATACATCACCATTTGGTAATAACAAACTGGTAAGATCTAGTAGCTAAGACTTGATGATCAAGGCTTGACCCCAATAAAAATGACCTGATTTTAGCCACCTACCCTACAAGTAAATTCACCTCATATATCATAACTCAATTAACTCATGCCTGACGACCTCACCGGATGACGACCTAGAAACTCTTTTATTAATGTCTTGAATGACCTCATTAGATATGTAATTAGAGACTTGTATATTAATTTTCTTTTGTTAGCTCGTACCCAAAGTACCTACCTATGTACCTCAGTACTTATTTAATATGTGTTATATATACTTTGTCTAAAAAGCTTATTATTTTTCTGTATAAGTATAATTTTCTTCTATATTCATTACAATATCATAGTATATTATGTTCTTCATTATGGTGGTTGCTTAAATCTAATCTTGAATCTATTAATTGTCTTTTAAAATTAAAAATTATTCTTCCATTTGTTAAGTCTAAAAGTTCTAATTTATGTACTAATGATTTAATGTTCATAGAGTATTATCTTAATAAATCATATGTGTTGAATGTATATTATTTTGTCCTATTCGTAGTATACAAGTAGGTTTTTCTTATGTGCATACAATGTATTTATAATCTTCAAAGAAGTAGTATCCAAACATTAAGTTGTTGAATTTTCTTCCTCTATTCTTACATAATTTTTAACTAAAATAGTCCTTTAATGTCCTTGAAATATGATGGTCTATGATGTTTATGATAACTTTAATATAATCTGTATAAATATCTAATAAGGTGTTAAATCTTTTAAAATTTTCAAGACAAGTTTCATAATCTTCATCTTTAAAATATTCATTTAAATTATAGAAATAACCTTTATCAAATGTTTCTAATTGAACTAGATTTTTATCTTTGATTTTATTGGGAATTATTAGTTGTTTATTTCTAAAAACAATTTCCATTTTCTTGTTTTAGTAATATTATGTCTTGTTGTAAGCAAATATTTAAACATTCAAGATTCTTAACTACCTTAAATTTATAGTTATTATACCTGAATTTGATGGGTCCACCACGGTCTTCCCTTATGTTCGTCTTCTTTTGTTACACCTGTTATACCTCAGCTTTTTTCAAACCTCAACACCCTCCTGGCAATGGTGAGCCTTCTGCATCCATACATAAATGGTGACCAATAGTTGACTTACTAAAGAAGAGTAACTGAACTCCATTTTATTTATAGAACAATAATTATTACAACGTAAGGCTAACTAAGAACCTTGGAAGGGGTGCTTAGCAGCTCATAATTATTGGGTATAACATTATTGGTTTTAAGTTTTCTAGATATATGGGTTTTCTATGCTATAGTGTTTGAGAGTAGAGAGCTCGAGATTTATGTGTGTTCGTGTGTCCTCTGAAATGATAATAAGGGTTCCTTTCATAGAACAAGGAATTCATGTTTACAAGACTAAAATTATTATTTTACCCTTGCTTTAATAATTCATCTGTTTTCTACTTTAAAGGATAGCCATTACTTTTTTCCTTGGCACATGTTGCCAACTAAGATGTGGGGTCTAAATATTTATTTCTTTTGTTGTCTTCTACCGATAGTTTCTTTTCTTATTTTTCTTGGTCATTTTCTGTTGACGATTCCTTTGATGATGTTGATGATGAACCATCTTCATCTTCTCGGACTTTGATGCAGAGAATGCATTTTTAGTCTTTGGTGGCTTTTTTGGCATAGAAGCAAAATACCTTTTCTTGTTTCTTGACCAATTTCTAGGTTATTGCAATTAAAATTGGTTTCATATTTGGTATTTTTTTCACCATCTTCTTCTGACAGAGCCATGCTACTGTGGGAAATGATAATGAATTTACTAGTTGAGTAATTTACTTTAATCTCAGTAGAATTGTCAATCTTTCTGAGTTCATAGTAAATTTGTCTTAACATTTGACCTCTTAATACACAGAGTTCTTCTGTGTTGAATTCCTTTTCTAGAAGTGCCCTTAGTTTGAAAACTTCTCTTTTTGTGTTATAAATCCTTATATTGATGAAGTGGTAGGGACTAATACTTTCTTCCTCATTCCAATCCATTAATGAATTGAATAATCTAAGATAAACAAGTTTATCACCTGCTTTAATTTTTCTTCTGAAATTCTTGATTACTCTTTTAAAATTTTCTAGGAAATAATTTAACTTACTTAAATTAATTCCTGGATATATATTTTCTATTAGTCCTACATGAAATGTAAAGATACACAAATATTGGATCAACTTTTTCCAATATATTAAATTTACTTCCTACAGAAAATTCCTTATGTATATTTCCAGTATAGAACTTCATATCTTCAATAGGTTCTTGGGTAGATTTTCTGGTCAAATTATAGAGACTCAACCATTGTGGTTTGTTGAGGTTTCTATATTGGTCCTTTTTATCTTCAATGATTGGAGTAGTTCTAAGAGATGTATCCTTGAATAGCACTGAATGTCTTTCTATCTTTCTAAGATTTGTCAATATGCTTGGAGTTGTTGGTTTTTGTTGTAGTATTGTGGACTAATTTCTTACTATCTCCTCTAGAGTTATTAGTTTTGGTGTTTTATAGTTGGCATAACTACCTTTAGCTTCTATTCTGTTGGTGAAGGCTCTATAAGTTACTCCATTAATTCCTAGAATATATTTTCTATCTTCTACCCAATTGTTACAAAATCCTAGTTTTGGGCCATTATAGACCACATAAAAAATTTTCTATTCTTCTTTTTCTACCTTATCTACCTAATTGAGCTTTGTGATTTCATAAGTTTTTTGTAAACTGTTAGGTTCTTCCTTTTTTTTAATGGAGGTTCCTTGTTTGAGCTTCTGGTCTAGAGGTTGTTTTGAACAATTAAGTTCTTCATGTTTCTTTCTTGTCTCCGTAAGAGATTTCCCGAGATATAGCAACTCGAGTTGTTCCTATAGGATTTTTATCTCCTTTTTCCTTTATCTTGATTTTGATATCAAGATGTTCCATTCCTGAAAGCATAAAAATAGTTAAAGGTGCTAATTCTCTGGTAAGGGCATCAACTAAACTATTTTTATGGCCTGAAAGATGTTCAACATCAAAATTATAATGGTTGAACCACAATTGTCATCTAACTAATCTTTCATGCTTGTAATCACCTGTAATATTAGTTCTTAAGAAATAACCAAAATTCTTGTTATCTATTCTAACAATGAATCTAGAGCTTATGACATATATTGCAAATTTCTTAATATATTTTTTAGCACCTAAATATTATTTTTCATTACTATGGTAATTTAATTCTGAACCTTGGAAAGATCCTGATGTATATTTACAAAGATATTCATCTTTGTCATTTACTCTTGCTTTAAGAACTGCTCCCCAATATATTCTTGTGAAGCATTTGTTTCAATTATCATCTTATCATCTGGTCTTTAATGGTATAAAGTTGGTAGATTATGTTTTCCATCTTCAATTTCCAACACTAAATATTTAATTTTTTGTTGAGTAAGTACTACTTTCTTTCTAGAGAGTGCAATGCCTTCTTTTCTACATTCTTGTAGAATATTGATAATATTCAAATAATGTTTATTTAATTCATTACTGAAAACCAAAATATTATCTATGTAAACACAACAAATATCTTGTAATTTCTTGAAGATATTATCCATATATCTTTGAAAAATATTTGGAGCTTGTTTTAATTCAAATAGTATAATTGTCCATTGGAATTATCTTTGAGGGCAATTAATGCCATTAATTTTTGGGTGCATACACATCAGAGATGTCACCCACGTACGTATACATTCATATACACAGAAAGTTAAATAACATAGAATTAAATTGATAAATTACATAATAATCCAAAAACTTATAACAATAAAAACTTAAGTATGTATAAAAAGGTGCAATTGGTTGCAATTGATTCGATAACGGATTTTATAATATAAATATATGAAGTAAATATAAAATATTATTTTTATAATTGTAAATTTTAAAAATATTATAAATATAATTTTTCCTATTAAATTTGTATACATATTTTTACTTATCTTAACTATGATATGTTGCATGAAAAAATAACTTCAAACCTAATGAGGTTATTTAACTTTTTAAGAAATTATGTGACATAAGACACAATAATTCATGGGATTAGAAATGTGTAAATTAATTGTCATCTAGCATTTCTCATCCAGAGTACACATCCTCTACGATTTCCTTTTTAGCACACATTTAATTGATTATTAGTTATCAACCTTCTCCAATTTTCAAATTTATTCCAAGAAACAATGCATGCTATATCTAATGAGAAAATTGACAAACTAGAAGTGTACCTTACTTTCCAATCTAGTATCGCCTAATTTCAAACTCCAAAGACTAATCAATCTTTATCATAAAAAAAGGGGAGGATAAGCGTTTAACTTAACGACTAAATGAAGACTAATCCTAGGTTCATACTAATTTATGTTTATATTTATATTCATATCATAAATTACGAGACTTGAGCAATTTTTCTTGAAAAATAAATATTTTTTTTGTTTTCAAAGCTATATAACCATAATTAATATGAGTATAAATTTAAGTATAAATTTATGGTAGGATAGACCATAACCGGTTGGAACATGGCAGCACACTCATCTGCTAGCCCTTCGCTCGACAACCATCTCATGCAACCAATCTTGACCCGTGCACACTCTACTCCATGATGGCCAAGTTTGGCCCTATTCATCAATCGTTCCATCCTCCATCATTAACTTCATAGGAAAGGGTGAGTGTAAGTACCATAGAGTACAAAGTAGTTGGATAGTGGAAAAATAAAATCCTACATTTTCTATAAGTTGCTAATAAAGTAAATAAATGAAAAATGTTAGAAAAATAAGAACTTATCGAACCATGATGCCAAGCTCCTCCACTCTCTACTCTCTATTCAAATGTGAGCTTTAAAAATGGAATGAAGAAGTGAAGAGGGGAGAATCCCTTTATATAGGGAATAAGAAATGATCTTATTCATCGATCAAAGAACCCAACCAAGGGTTCCAAGCTTTTGGCTAGTTTATAGGCTCTTAGAACCATAATTTTGATCTTTCAATTTTCTTCCAAAAAAGGGAACAGTTGACTCATTAAGAGCCAACTTTGATTTCAACATAACTCCCCAGTTGGGAGTCTAATTAAGAATACACAAATATCACCTGCGATAGGATGCCTTCAAGCATGTTTTGAACTTTTAGATCGAGCAAGAAATATTTGGTGTAAATCAACACACATCATGTGACATGATATGAGGGATCACAATCAATAGATAACTCATAGGTAAATCCAATAGCCATTGAGTTAGCAGGTAGGCATCACTATTGGATAAATATCTAAAAGGATAAACAACAAACATATAATCTCTTAATTATTCAACAATGAGATAATTATGAAAAGATAAGTCTATCGTTACGGGTAAAGATCATCAATATATAGTGTCTTCTCCTATATATATTCATTATATATCTTTCTCATAATAGAATTGGAACATAACTTTATTAAATACAAATTCAAGAATCTACAATCCTTCCCTAAGTCTCTCTTCACATCTCTAAATCACAAAGAGAGATATTAGTTTCCTCCTTCTTCAAATTATCTTGACTTACTTAAGTATCATATAACTACCCCCAAATCTTGTGGTGATTCGAAGTTCTAATAGTATATTCTGTATTCTCAGGTCTATAGGAATAAGAAGTGAAATCAATCATCGATGTTGACAAAAAATCGGCATCAACCATTCATATATGAGGAAAGTTAAACAACACAAAATTAAATTGAGAAATTACATAAAACTACTAAAATTTATAATAATAAACATAATATCTCAATAATATTTAACAATATACAATTGGTTCAAGTTCAATATTATATCCGTTCAATTAATTGAAATTCAACTTTAATGGTATCCAACTTAATAGTATTTAATGTTAAATTAAATATATATTTTTTCTTTCCTAACTAGTATGTTAATTTTCAATTGATTAATTTTGGAGTTATTATTTTAATTTATGAATAGAATAAATTATTTGCAAATAGAAATACAAACACTAAATAAGTATCCTAACTTTAATAGCTATGATAAATAACATTTATCCATATATTCGTTTCCAATGGTTTATGAGGATAATATCTCAAATGCTTTTGAGGTTTAGCATATCTTCACTTATGTCCTTGATATTTATAAAACATCTAGAATGTTCTTAGACTTTATGGTTAATACCATTGGTGTCCTTAATCCCTGATGGCATTAATTTTCCATCCATTACTATTCATAGTACTATTACTTAGCTCTGATACCAATAAGTGTGGCTAGTATGAGTACGTGTTAGTTCACGGTCACCATCATTCTTGGGGTAGCCTTATGATATCTATTAGATAACACATACGACCTGTAAAGGTTTTCCTTAGGCAGAACATAGAGTAAGTCGGTGAACCTCCCTTCCTACCTTACAGGAGTGAGAGTTCCTCACTTCTTTTACATGCTCTCATACCAATTTTGTGGATTGAAATAAATTAAATAAATTTTTAATCTTGGTTGATATTAACCTAGTTGATGGTCTTTGTCTATTTGTAGAAGACAATAATTTGTCTAAAAAGCTTATTATATGTTGGTATAAATCTAATTTTCTTCTATATTCATTAAAATAGTAGTATATATCATGTTATTTATTATGTTGATTACTTATTTCTAATTCTAAATCTATTAATTGTCTTTTAAAATTTAAAATTATTCTTTCATTTGTTAAATCTAATAATTCTAATTTGTGTACTAATGATTTGATATTCATAAGATATTTTCCTGATAATTCATATGTGCTTAATGTACATTATTTTGTCATATTCATAGTATACAAACAAGTTTTTCTTGTGTATATACAATGTACTTATAATATTCAAAGAATTAATATCCAAAATTAAGTTGTTTAATTATTCTTCCTCTATTCTTACATATTTTTGACTAAAATAGTCTCTTAATATCCTTGAAATAGGATGATATATGATGCTTGTGATAGTTTTTATATAATCTGTATAGATGTCTAACATAGTATTAAATCTATTAAAATTTTCAAGACAAGTTTCATAATCTTCATCTTTAAAATATTCGTTTAAATGATACAGATAACCTTTATCAAATTTCTAAAAGAATTATATTGTTATCTTTAATTTCATTTGGAATTAGTTGTTTATTTTTAAAATAGTTTCCATTTTCCTATCTATCAGTATGACTTGATGTAAGAAAATATTTAAACATTCAAGATTCTTAACTGGCTCAAATTTATAATTATTATACCTAAATTTAATGGGTCCACTATAGTCTTTCCTTATATTCTTCTTCTTTTGTTACACCTATTATGTCTCAGCTTTACTCAAACCTCAATGCCCTCCTGAAAACGGTAAGCCTTTTGCATCCGTAAATAAATGGTTTCCAATATTTGACTTACTAGGAAAGGGTAACAAAACTCTATTTTATTCATAAGATAATAATTATTACAACTTAAGGTCAACTAAGAACATTGAAGGGATTCTTAGCCACTCATACTTATTGGGTATAACATTATTGGTTTTGATATTTATAGATAGAAGGGATTTCTATGCTAGAGTTTTTTTTTTAGAGTAGAGAGCTCTAGATTTCTATGTGTTTGTGTGTTTTGAAATGAGCATAAGGGTTCATTTTATAACACAAGAAATTCTTGTTAACAAAACTAGAATTATTATTTTACCCTTACTTTAATAATTCATCTGCTTTTTGCTTTAAATGATAGCAACTTTTTTTTTCCTTACCACATGTTGTCGACTAACATGTAAGGTCTACATCTTTATTTTCTTTATCATATTCTATCGACAGTTCCTTTCTTTATTCTTCTTTTTCATTTTCTTTTGATGATCCTTTTAATGACGTTGATGATGATGCATCTTCATCTTCTTAATATTTGATGTAGAGAATGCATCTATAGTTTTTAGTGAATTTTTTGGCATAGAAGCAAAATATCTTCCTTGTTTCTTTTCTGGCATTACCGGGCTGTTGTGAGAAATGATGTTGACTTTACTAGTTGATTAATTTACTTTGTTCTTAGTAGAATTGTCAATCTTTCTAAGTTTATAGTAAATTTGGCCTAACATTTTACCTATTAGTTCACAGAGTTCTTCTTTGTAAACTTCCTTTTCTGAAAATGCCTATGGTTTGGGAAATTCTCTATTTATGTTGGAAATCCTTATCTTAATAAGTGGAAGGGATTAATACATCCTTCCTCATTTTCAATCTATTAATGAACTGAAAAATATAAGATAAATAGGTTTGTCCCCTACTTTAATCTTCCTTCTAAAGTTCTTGATTGCTCTTTTAAAATATTTTGGGAAATAATTCAATTCACTTAAATTAATCCTTGGATATATATTTTCTATTAATCAAGCATGGAAAGATTTATAAACAAATATTGGATCAACTATTTCTAAGATATTGACTAATCTTCCTTATTTGTAATCACATACAATATTATTTCTTAAGAAATAACCAAAATTCTTGTTATCTGTTCTAATAATGAATCTGGAGCTTATAACATATATTGCAAATTTCGTAATGGCTTTTTGAACAACTAAATATTTTTTTTAATACTATGATAATTTAATTCTAGACTTTGGAAAGATCCTGATGTATATCTACAAAGATATTCATCTTTTTCATCTACTCTTGCTTTCATAACCACTCCCCAATATTCTCGTGAAACATCTATTTCAATTATTATTTTATCATTTGGCCCTTAATGGTATAAAGTTGACAAATTTTTTACCTTCCCTTTTACTTTATCCTTATACAAAGTATCTTCTTCTGTCCATTTCCATATATGACTTTATTTTTCAATTTTTCTTGTAATGGTTTTCCTATTTTTGCATGTTTCTTTATGTATGTTTCTGTATATGTTAAACATCCTAAAAACCTTTGTAATTGGATTTTGTCTTTTAATTCACTAGGAAAATCTTGAATATTATTTAGTATATGGGGTTGTAGATTATATTTTCCATCTTCAATTTCTAACCATAAATATTTATTTTTTTGCTGTGCAAGTATTGCTTTCTTTTCAAAGAGTAAAATGTCTTCTTTTATACATTCTTGTAAAATATTGATAATATCCAAATAGTATTTATTTAATTCATTACTAAAAATCAAAATATCATCTATGTAAACACAACATATATCTTGTAATTTCTTGAAGATGTTATCCATATATCTTTGAAAGATACCTAGAGCTTATTTTAATCCAAATGGTATAATTGTCCATTGGAATTGTCCTTGGGGGAAACTAAATGCCATTAATTTTTGAGATTCTTCATCCAGTCTTATTTGCCAAAATCCGTTTTTGCAATCAAAACTTGAAAAGTATTTCTTTCCTTTTATTAATGATAATAGTTCTTCTTTCTTTGGGTTGAAGTATCCATCGTCAATATTTTCTTTATTTAATGTTTTAAAGTTTATTACCATTCTCTTTTTTTCCTCTTCTTTTCTCAGCTTTTTTTCAACTAAGAATGTTGAACTAGAGTGAGGTGAATTACTTGGTATTATGACTTTTAATTCTAAATGATCCTAAATTTGTTTTCCAAATTCAATCCTATCTTTTCGAGTATAAATCATTAGTTTTATTATTATGATCTTGTTAAGATCTCTTAATTTTACGTTTGCTATTGTCTTAGATTTATTTATTTTTGGATCCAAAGTATTTTCTAAATTGACTATTTTTAATAGTTTTCTTATGTGTGTTAGGCCTTTGTCTTCTTGTATTTCATTGAGAAAAGAGTTTTCTTTATCTTCTATATCTAATTAATTTTTTTATAAATAAGGTTTTTTCTCATCTATCTCACTATATTTTCGCTTTTTATGTTATTACATAAAAGTAGGGTTGAGATAGCTAAAGATTTTCTTATTTTTGAGACATATATGGTATCTCCATCTAGGGTTTTGAGATTTATTTTGTCAAAATATTGTGTGAAAGGTTGATATAGGTTTATAAAATTATTTATGTATTTGTTAGATGCCATTTAGTTTCATTGATTTCATTTTCACTAGATTCAATGATAGTTCTTCATTTATTTTCTCCAATAAATTCGTTGTATATTTCATTTATTACTGTATCCAAGTATTCCCTTCCTTTGGAAGCATTTCCATACATTAAAATTTTTTGTTGATCTATTAAGTTTGAAAACCAAAATTTAACATTTTTTGTCATTTTATGTGCTACAAGTATCCTATAGATTGAAGGATTTGTTTGGGTAATTTGAGAGATGTGTATGAGCACACTCATACCACTAGCCCATTCATCTAAGGATTTCTTCTTATCTCTTGTACAGTCTAAATCTAAAATATCATACTTATAATTATCATAGAGTTTGAATTTTGGTGGAATATTACCTCTAGTTTCCTAATGCAACTGTTTCTCCATTTTAGGTGGTTATCTTCTTCTATCTGTGGTATCATAATGTTCTGTCCTTTACCTATTTATTTCTCCCCTATGTGGGTCAAATGTTCCTTTATGGTAAGGAACTAGTAATTAAATTGGTTTCATATGGCTTTTTAGGGTCATGTTTTCTGGTTCAGAATCAGTCTCACTGATTATTGTCATATCATCTTCTTTGTTTGTACAAAGTTTTTCATTATAATGTTCTTATATTTCTTCATTAGTTAGTGTCAATAAAATAATAATTTTTCTATATCCCTATTTTTAGGGTTCATGAATTTTCTTTCTAATTCTTTTCTACATTCCAATAAATCAAAATTATATCTTTTTTCTCAGATCTTTCTTCACTTTTTCTTTTTTCGTTTTTAGGAATCAAGGCATCTGATCTCCTAAGTGGTTCTTCTTTTAGTTCTTCTAAGGGATCATATCTATAACTTATAATTTCATTATTTCTATGTATGTTGTATACATTTTTTCTTAATTTTAAAAATTTCTTGTGTATATTTTATTGTAGTTTATTATAACCACATTCTTTTATTTCCTTTAATAATTCTTTTTTGTGTCTATTATTTCCTGTAGATATTTTATGTTTGATTCTTGGACTACATTCATTTCTTCTATTAATAGTTGCACGGTTTCAAATAATATTACTTTATTTTTTACTACACCTATTAGGCTTTCATTTATTTCTAAATGCATATTTTGTTATTTTATATTTAAACATTATTATTTTCTTAATATATAATCATGAACTAATGCCTCCATTATTTGGACTTCATCTTTTAGTTTTTTAATTTCTTCTTGGTTAGAGTTTTCTCTTTCATGGTCTATGAAAGTAAACTCTCGCATACTATTAATTTTAACAACATTACTTTTTCTTCCTATTATCAGGAGTTTTTCTTTTATATCTAATTGTCATTCTTCTTGTATTTCAAAATCTGTTAGTATTTCTAATTTTATTATTTGTCCAAGTTCCTTAAAAGTTTTATCTATTTCTATAAATTCATTTTATCCGTATATTGAACTATTATGACTATTTGTTAAAAAATATGCTACTAGATAATGTATTGAAAATAGATGATTTTCTTCTTTCATTAATTTTCCTCTTTCAAATTCATAAGCTAGACTTAATATTTAGTTTAGGTTTTTATCATGGATATTAATAGCAAATCTAAGATATGTTATAAATTTTAACTTTTGGTATTCTAAGTTACCATAGATTATTCCTAGTAAGACATCTTTCTTATTTATTATTCTGTTATCTAGTAATGCTATTTTTATTAGTGTATCTATTCATTCTCTGAAATAAGCTTTTATTAATATTTGAATTCAATATATCTAATTTTTTTCTTAATCTTTATGGGGAATTTTGGATAAATTGTTTAATATAATTTATTTATCAATTAATGGTACATTATACATTCCTTTTGCATCTGTAATCTTAATACTCATTTTTTTATTACTTATGGGTCTTTAAATTCATCTCATTCTTTAAAATTTAATTTTTCATTTTGAATTTATTTAAATTTCTTTTTACTTATTACTATTTCCTGTAAAAAAACATCCTGATATGTTTTCTGTTTCTATGTCTAATATTTTTTGGTTTATTTTTCTTCTTCTATTTTAAAAATGTTACTATTTATTTTCGTTAGATTTAACTTTCGTTATATTTTAGGGGTTTTTTAAATTTTTTAAAACCTTTAAATATTTTTTAAAATACCTCAAAACTTGGAGTTAGTTATGATATTAATCTTGGATTATGAGATAAACTTTTACATGTATCCAATTCATCGATAAAGTGTAGAAATTTTTCATTTATTATTTTATATGTATATAAATAACTCATATTTATATAATAATTAATAGTATATTCTTGATACCAAGATACACCATATATATACGAATCTGATTCATATAAATATTTTTTTATTTGTTAATGTTAAGTGATATAAAATTTAATATTTATAATCATATTAATTATGATTTATTATGTAATAAAATAATTTATATATAATAATTGTGTTATTATGATTATTTTTTATTGTTTTCGTAACATGTGTAATGTTATTTTTAAAAATTATAGAAAAACTTTTTATCTTTAATATATTTTTTATATCAATTAAAATTTTAAAATTGGCATAAATATTATATGAAAACAACAAAGTAGAGTGTTAAGAATAAGCCCACTCTCATAAACTATGATGTTATTCATTTTTTTTAAAGATTTCTTACGCATATAATAATTAGTTATGACGATATTTCCTTTCAAATACCATTAACTGATTTATTATCCAGCTTCTGAAATTTTCAAATTTATTCCTAGGAACAATACATGTGTCATGTATAAATAGTGATATAATCGTGATGCATATTATTATTATTATTATAAAAATAATTTATTAATGATAATTTTATTTAATAATAATAATATTAAAATATAATTAATATTTTATGTTAATATATATCTAGTAATATATTAATATCTGCTATTGTATATCTATTTACTTTATAGATATTTATATTTAATTACTTTAGACATATCTAGTTTACTTTTAATTCCTATATAAAGGCATCATGTATATTCATTTGATTACAGAATAAAATACAATCATTAAGTATTTCTAACATGTTATCAGAGCCACTATCCTTTTCTTTCTAGCAGTGTTTTCTTTTTTGGTGTTATTCAACCCTTATAGCTTCCGCTGTCACAATAGCCGTTGCAATTATTCACCATTTAATCTTCGACGTCTTTCAGCCGTTGTCCTTAGGTTTCGGAATTACAGTGGCCGTTGTTAAGGAGTTCCGCACCATACAAACAACTGCAATCACCGCCGCCGCCGTGCATATTGTTCCGAAATTTTTTCTGCATATACCACTGTGTTCGGCTCGACCGGATCTACACAACAGTGGAAGTATCGCAACCATCGGACACCGCACGCTCCCTCACTCGCCGCACAACCAATCTGCACGTCGTTAACGCGCCGCCGCCACCGCCGTTAATCTTAACCCGACGACCTATCTGCAAATACCACTGTGATCAACTCGACCGAATCTACACAACCGTGTAAGTATCACAGTCATCAAACTCTGTACGCGCTCTCACGCGCCTCCAACATCCACGGCGCGTGGATCTGACGCGCCAAGCCACCGCGCTCTGCTCGTGACGTCATCAGTACTTTGCGTAGGGTTGACGTCATCATCACCTCCATCTAACGTCACAGAACCAATTTGACCGTTGACCGTGCTGACCGATTTGACCGTATTGCCCGTTGACCGTTGACCGGACTGCCCGTTGACCGTTGATCGAAATTTTGCAATACAGGTTCACCCTACCCAGTTTTTCGCGTAGATCTCGTTTTTGCAGTCTGTTTTTGCATATTATATTTTCAAATGGATAAAAATGATACTTTTGTTTCTTGCCCTATTAATACTATATTGGAGGGGACTAAGAATTATTTATCATGGTCTCAAGCTATGCGCAGTTTTCTTAAGGATCGTATGCTCTAGCATTATTGTACTGGTGCAATTAGTATTCCTGATAAAGAAGCAAGTGAAGAAGATGTTATCTTTCTTCGTCGCATGATTGAATGGGATAGTCACAACCACATGATCCTCACATGGATTCGGAATACTTCCATTCCATCCATCTCCAATCTGTTAGGCAGCTTTGACGATGCCAAATCAGCATGGGATATGTTGGCCAAAAGGTACTCCACTACTCACGGATCCATGAAATATCAACTAATAGTTGAATTGCATAAACTGCAACAGGGACCAGGGCAATCCATCAATGACTACTTTGATCAACTTCGCTTCCTTTGGGACCAAATTGACCTTTGTGATCCAATTTGGGCATGCTCAACAGATGCTCAGCAATATGCTACTATTAGGGATGAATTTCATCTCTATGAGTTCTTGATGTCACTCCACAAGGACTTTGAGCCAATCCGAGGTCAGCTACTTAATCGTAGTCCTCCTCCCTCTCTTGATACTACTGTTAATGAGTTGGTTAGAGAAGAAGCTCGACTTGCAACCCTTCAAGCCCAAAATAAGCTCAATGTTTTGGCTATTACTCCTCCTGCTCCTGCCATTGAACAACCTCAGCAATCAGGTGATTCCTCTCGCTTTTACAATCGTCGCAGGCAGAGCAATAAAAGGTTCTGTAATTATTGCAAGCGTCATGGCCACACTATTGAGACCTGTTACCGTCGTAACAAATCTACTATTGTTGTTGCTAATACTGAGCCTACTTCGTTGATGCCTTCTAGTTCAGCAGAGTCCTAGTCTTCTGAATCCACTATCAACCTCTCCTTCATGGAACTACAGAAGATCATAACTCAGGCTGTTCAAATGGCTGGTAATGCATCTCTTTCCACTACCCTCTCAGTTTTGCCCGGTAAGTCACAAACTTGGCTTTTTGACTCTGCATGTTGCAATCATATGACACCTCGCTCATCTTTATTCTCCAAACTTGACCCTACACCACATCCTCTTAATATTCATATAGCTGATGGTTCCACCATTCATGGGAATAGTCTAGGTTTTGTTTCGACCTCTACCCTCTCTGTTCCTGGGGTTTTCCATGTACCTGACCTATCCTATAATTTATGCTATGTGGGCCAATTATTTTTGACTATTCTGGGTGTATTGTGCAGGATCCGAGGACGGGGCAAGAGCTTGGGACCGGTCCTAGGGTCGGGCATATGTTTCCCGTAAACAATCTTCATCTTCCACCTGTTGCTCCTGCCTCTGTTGCTGCTGCAACTGCTGCAGTTTCTTCCTTACCTTCTCTCGCACTTTGGCATTCTCGTCTTGGTCATGCCCCATCCTCTCGGGTACAACAGTTAGCTTCTAAAGTTCTATTGGGTTCTGTGTCCAAAGATAATTTTGATTGTACTTCATGTCAGTTAGGAAAACAGCCAGCTTTACCTTTCAATAATAGTAAATCTATCTCTAATAGTATTTTTGAGTTGATTCATTCTGATGTTTGGGGACCTTCTCATGTTACTAGTATTGGTGGATCTCGATATTTTGTTGTTTTTATTGATGATTATTCTCGTTATAGTTGGATCTTTCCAATGAAATCTCGTTCTGAAATCTTATCAATATATAGTAACTTTGCAAAAATGGTTGAAACACAATTCTCCAAACATATCAAAACTTTTCGATCTGATAATGTTCTCGAATATACTCAAAATGCTTTTCAAACTCTGTTACACTCCTATGGCACTGTACATCATCTAACCTGTCCAGGAACCTCTCAACAAAAGCCGAAATAAAACTTCGTCATATTCTTGACACTGTTCGTGCTCTTCTTCTCTCTGCCAAAGTTCCTGCCCCATTTTGGGGTGAAGCTGCTCTTCATGCTATTTATGCCATTAATCGCATTCCAAGCACTGTCATTCATAATCAAACTCCGTATGAGTGCCTTTTTGGATCATCTCCTAACTATCATTACCTTCGCTCATTCGGATCTGTTTGTTTTGTTCTTCTTCAGCCTCATGAACACAACAAACTTGAGCCTCGATCTAGACTTTGTTGTTTTCTTGGTTATGGTGAAACTCAAAAAGGGTATCGATGCTATGATCCTGTCTCACATCGTCTCCGTGTTTCCCGTAATGTTGTCTTTTGGGAACACCGCTTATTTGTTGAACTTTCTCACTTTCATTCTTCCCTAACTAATTCAAATGTTTTGGAAATTTTTCCAAATGAGTCTCTTGTTCCTTCTACAGATACTTCTAATCCATCTTTGGACTTCACTATTCAATCTTCAGATATTTTTGATGATTCTCCTAGACAAGTCGTAGAAGAACATGTTGTTAATGAGCTACCTCACCTTGAACATAGGTCCCTTGCTCCTGCTCCGCCTGAAGATCCTCAACAAGGCATTCCACCTCGCCACTCAACCCGGGTAAGATCCATTCCTACACATTTACTTGACTATCATTGTTACACTACCCTTGCTACACTCCATGAGCCTCACACCTATCGTGAGACATCTACTAACCCTTCTTGGCAGATTGCAATGAAAGAAGAAATTGATGCATTAACCAAAAACCATACTTGGGATCTTGTTACTCTCCCTTCTGGTCAATCTGTAGTTGGTAGTAAGTGGATCTATAAGATTAAGACTCGCTCTGATGGGTCTATTGATCGCTACAAGGCTCGTCTTGTAGCAAGAGGTTTTACACAAGAGTATGAGATTGATTATGAAGAGATCTTTTCTCCAGTTGCCTGTATTTCCTCTGTTCGTACCCTCTTAGCTGTTGCTGCTGCTAGTAAATGGGACCTTTTTCAGATGGATGTTAAAAATGCATTCCTTAATGGGGATCTGCATGAAAAAGTCTATATGCAACCTCCTTCTGGTCTTTCTGTTGAAACAAATAAGGTTTGTCGCCTTCGACGTGCAATTTATGGCCTTAAACAAGCTCCATGAGCATGGTTTGCCAAATTCAGTTCCACCATCCTTCGCTTGGGTTACACTGCCAGTCCTTATGATTCTGCCTTATTTCTTCGTCGTAATGATAAAGGCACCATCTTGCTTCTTCTATATGTGGATGATATGATCATAACCGGTGATGACCTCAATGGCATTCAAGAACTCAAGGATTTTCTTAGTCAGCAGTTTGAGATGAAAGACCTTGGACATTTAAGCTATTTCTTGGGTCTTGAGATCACTCGTTCCACAGATGGTCTTTACATTACTCAAGCAAAGTATGCATCTGACCTTATATCTCAAGCTGGACTCACTGACAGCAAGACTGTTGACACTCCAGTTGAACTTAATGTGCATCTGACACCATCAGAGGGGCAACCATTGTCTAATCCTTCTCTTTATAGACGATTGGTTGGAAGTCTAGTTTATCTTACAGTTACTCATCCAGACATCTCATATGTTGTTCATCAGGTGAGTCAGTATCTGTCTGCTCCACGATCGACTCATTATGCTGTTGTTTTGCGTATTCTACGATACTTGAAAGACACTATCTTCCATGGCCTTTTCTACTCAGCTCAGTCTCCTTTAGTACTTCGTGCATTCTCTGATGCTGATTGGGCAGGAGATCCTACTGATCGTAGGTCCACTACAGGTTATTGCTTTCTCCTTGGTACTTCTTTGATTTCTTGGCGAAGTAAGAAACAAACCTTTATGGCCCGCTCCAGTACTGAAGCAGAATATCGTGCTCTTGCTGATACCACATCCGAGCTCCTTTGGCTACGATGGCTCCTTAAGGATTTGGGTGTGTCCACATCTTCTGCAACTCCTCTTTATTGTGATAATCAGAGTGCCATTCATATTGCTCACAACGATGTCTTCCATGAACGGACTAAACACATCGAGATTGATTGTCACTTTATTCGTTCTCATCTTATCCATGGTGCTCTCAAGCTTTTCCCCGTTTCCTCCAACGATCAACTTGCAGATATTTTCACTAAGGCACTTCCCAAAGGACGCACTCGTAATTTGTTTGACAACCTCAAGTTGGTCTCACATCCACATTGAGTTTGAGGGGGGCTATTAATGTATATCTAGTAATATATTAATATCTGCTATTGTATATCTATTTACTTTAGGGATATCTATATTTAATTACTTTAGACATATCTAGTTTACTTGTAATTTCTATATAAAGGCAACATGTATATTCATTTAATTACAGAATAAAATACAATCATTAAGTATTTCTAACATTTTATATACTGGGAAAAAGGTACTGTATATCCTATAATTATCTCATAATTTTTGAATCAAGCGTCATCGTGATAGTGCTAGAAATAATTGCTCTTGAAATCAAGTTTTATTTTCGTGATGATTTAACAAAGTAAATAAAATTCAGATTAAATTAATTATTTTAAAAAATTATAATACTTAATATGCTTTATTTAAAAAATTTAAAATAATAATATTAATTTTTAAAAATAATAGGGTTATTAGTGTCTCTACAACTGGCAAGTTATGATTAACCTTATTTTCCAATCAAGTACCGCCTAAATTCTCACTCCAAAGACTATTTTCATCTTTATGATATTAATTGCTAGCTAAAATTCAAAATTTTAAAATCAATATTTAATTTATTTTTATATTTTTCTTACAATTAAAAATATAAAAATATTATTTTTAATTTCACATAAAAAATCAAAACACATAATTTTAAAATTAAAAATTAAAATATATTAAATTAAGTTTGAAGTTACTATATAAACTTATAATTTAATTAAATAATTTTCTTTACATAATTATATAATTTTTATTTTATATAATACCATATCACTACTATTTATGCAAATACAACTCTTAATGTTTGATGCCAACTTTTATGCAAATATAACAAAGACTATAGTTCTAAAAGATGCAAATCAAGCCTGTTCTTTCGTGGCTAAATTTTTATTATTGTTGTTTTTAAATCTCAGCTACGTCTTGAAACTTGCTGAAAATTTTGGTTTGGTATGAAAGACAATGGATACTATTCATTACTTATGGAATAATCAACGTGCTGATTTTAATAAAGTATTTGATATTTTTAATGTATTAATATTATATTGTATTAATTTAGAGTATTATATCATTAATATATAATAATTAATGACCATATCTAAATAATTAATAATTTTTAAACATAAGTAAAAATGATTCCAACAAGAAATTTTATTCAAAAATTATAAAAAATAACACTTTTAAAATATTATAATAATAAAAATAATATATCAATGATATTTAATGAGATTCAATTTAACAGAGTTAAATATTTGAAAATTTTAAATGATCAAAAATTTAATTTAAACAACATTTAATTTAATTTAACGGTATTTAAAATAAAATAAAATAATATAATATTTTATAATAATAAATATATATATATATATATATAATTTTTTATTTTTATGATTATAAATTTTAAAAATAATAAATGTTAACGTGTTATCATAAAATCTCATCATTCTTGGCACTTGCAAGATTCAAGCCATCACACGGCTCTCATTAAAGCATATTATATGAAATACACGAACAGCCGGCTTCGAAAATTCTTTAAAGCCCACCAATGTCAATACTAAGAAACAGTCGTTACTCTTTAGGCCCGTCAGTCACGGAGTATGTACACATCACTGATAGCCACATATATTCATATAGTATTTTATATGAATATTAAACTATACATAATTAAATATTCATATTAATTATTATAAATTATTATGTATTATGCATCAAAATTATTTTATAAATAAGATTGTGATTATTATCGCACCATTTTTTTATTTTTTATAACAAATTTATTATTAAATTTAAAAATTGTATTTATATATATTTTCTATACCAATTAAAATAAGTTAAAGTTGTTATGTATAATTTTTAAAATGACAATAAATATATGATTTAAAAATAATAAAATAGAATGTGATAATAAAGAATGTGTTAACAAATTTATTTAATATTTATTCTGCAATTTCCATATATACATAGACGTCCACATCTATTTCCTTTACCACCCAACTAATTGATTATTAATTATCGAGTTTCTGCAATTTTCAAGTTTATTTCTAGAGACAATGCATGTTTTCTAATCTAATACTAGTAATGCCTAATTTCTCTCTCCAAAGACTATTCCATCTTTATCTTAAATTAAGAGGCGAATATACGCGTTTAACTTAACTGGTAAAAAAATAAACAATTAGAAAAAATAATAATATATTTTAAAAATTTATAATTATAAAAATAATTATTATTATATTTAATTTATATATTTTTATTTAAAATAAAAATTTGATATATTATTTTATATTAAACATAACATCTAATTGTTAAATTAAATTATGATTAATTTAATCTATTTAATGTGAAATATTATTTAATTAAATTTTATTTAATAATATTATCAAAAAATTTAAAGTATTATTTAAATATTATTTTTATTATTATAAATTTAATTTTTTTTTTAATTTTTCAAAAAAGTAACGATATGTTAACAAAAGTTTGTAATTATATTTATATTCATATTAATTATGATTTGAGACAAGATTAAATTTAAAAAAAAAAATAATAATTTTTGTCTTTCTTTTTTAATTATTTTAATCATAGTTTTTAACATAATTAATATTATTTTAAATTTAATTTCAAATTTATGGTAGCATTAGTCGGCAAACACAAAAACACAAAAAATATAAAAGAATAAAAAGCATACACAGCTTCGTCGCTTTGAATGTTCTATGATATTAATTGCTAGCCAAAATTCAACAGAAAATTAATAAGATGATCTTTGACCAAACAAAATGACACAATTAAACATTTGTACTCGCTTTATATGATAAAATAACTTTATAAATAATGATAGGGTTATTTTTATATATTTTTTTGTTACAACGTCACATTATTTCTATTTTTTTTAAATTATCAAAAAACATTTATCTTTAATACATTTCTTTTATACCAATTAAAATTTGGTAAGAAAATTTTGATCATTTTTAAAATTTACAATAAATATTATATAGAAACAAAAAATATTTGTAAAATAATAATTAATATGTGTATAAATTTTTTTACATTTAACATTTAACATTTAATATTTAATATTTATACATTAAATATGATGAATACAAACACATCCACTTCTATTTCCTTTGCACACAATTAATTGATTAATTATCCAGCTTCTGCCATTTTCAAATTTATTCCTATAAAAAATACAAAAGTGTGATTCTTATTACAATAAAAATAATTTATTAATAATAATAACATTCCGATGTAATAACATCATCTATATATAACTTGTGATTATTGCTAATTTTTTATTTTTTATTTCTTGTACATTGTATTTGATATCAATATTGTTATATAACCCCTTAGTGAGCAAATTAGAAAAATCTCACATTGGTTAGGAATGAAGATGAGTGTTGGATTTTGGGTTATAAATAAAGCATTCCTTCACCATTTGTAAACATCCCAAAATTTGTAAATTTTCCTCTCTTTTATAAGGGTAATTGATTAGCTCAATTTTGCCCAATTAGTTGTAATTTTGGAATTCATCTATTTGGAGATAATGGAAGTGGTCAACGACGCACGAGGACCTAGGTAACATTTATACCGAACCTCGTTAAATTTCTGGTGTTATTATTTTTCTGCTTTAATATTTCTGTTTTAGTTTATTTTAGCATTATATTTCCAATAACATTATTTTGTCGGGTTAGTTTGAGTTCTATTCATTTAAATCATAAGTAAATAGTTACTATTTAGAATAGGGAAAATATACCCGATTTTCCCAACAATTGGTATCAGAGCCGAAGGTTTTCTACCTAGGAATTTGTTTGTATTCCGTTTGTTTTCTATTGGAATATAGTTGCTAGTTGTTGTAATTTGAAGAAATGGTGGAAGAAAAATTTCTTTCAAACAAAGGCGAGTCATCCACGTCAAGCAGAACTATGGTGATGAATGCAAGGTTCGAGGTGGAGAAGTTTGATGGAACCGGTCATTTCGGCATGTGGCAAGGCGAAGTTCTAGATGCTCTGTTTCAACAAGGTCTAGACATCGCTATTGAAAAAGAGAAACCAGATGGAGCAGATGAAATAGAGTGGAAAAATATCAACCGATTGGCATGTGGTACAATCCGTTCGTGTCTCTCAAGAGAACAAAAGTAAACGTTCATGAATGAGACATCCGCAAGTAAGTTGTGGAAGGCGTTGGAGAACAAGTTCATGAAGAAGAGTGGATAGAATCAGCTCTATTTGAAGAAGAAGTTGTTCCGGTTTGAATACCTTCCAGGTACTATAATAAACGACCATATTACTGCTTTTAATCAATTAGTAGCAGATTTGTTAAATATGGATGAAACTTTTAAAGATGAAGATTTAGCCTTGATGTTGTTAGCCTCCCTTCCTGATGAGTTTGATCATCTTATTACGAGCTTACTCATTGGGAAGGATAAAGTATCTTTTGAGGAAGTTTGTACTGCTTTGTATAGTTATGAAATTAGAAAGAAAGATAAAAGAGAAAGCAGGAATGAAGCAGCAAAGGCATTGTCTATAAGAGGACGTCTACAAACACAACAGAAAGGAAGGAGAGGTAGATCTCTATCAAAAGGAAGACTTGGTAAAGATGAATGTGCCTTTTGTCATGAGAAAGGCCATTGGAAGAAAAATTGTCTGAAGCTGCAAAAGAAAGGAAAAGCTGTGCAATCTGATGCATGTGTAGCTGAAAGCAATTCAAATTCAGATTTTGCATTGGTTGGTTCGTCAACAGCATCTCATCCTGGTGATTGGATTTTTGATTCAGCATGTACTTTCCATATGTCTCCTAACAAGGAGTGGTTCTTTAACTTTGAAGAACTAGACAATGGAGTTGTTTTCATGGGTAATGATTATCCATGCAAAGTTTTGGGAATCGGTATAATTCGTTTGAAGAATCAAGATGGCTCAACCAGGGTCTTGACAAATGTTCATTATGTTCCAGATATGAAGAAGAATCTCATTGCTGTGGGAGTCTTAGAATCAAAAGGCTTCACTATAACCATACAAAATGGGGGCATTGAAGGTTACTTCTGGAGCACTTGTGGCGATGAAAGGTGTTCGGAAGAATAACTTGCACTACTACCTTGGTAGTACGGTTATTGGGAGAGCATCAGCAGCAGTTTCAGAGGAAGAAAGAGATTTAGAAACTACCAAGATGTGGCATATGCGTTTGGGACATGCTGGTGAAAAAGCTTTGCAGATTCTAGTAAAGCAAGGCTTGTTAAAAGGTGCGAGAACCGGCAAGTTAGAATTCTGTGAGCATTGTGTATTAGGAAAGCAGAAAAGAGTAAGCTTTGGCACTGCTCTCCATAATACAAAGAGCATTTTGGATTACATCCATACTGATGTATGGGGGCCAACAAGAACTCCATCCATGAGTGGCAAACATTATTATGTCACTTTCGTTAATGATTTTTCCAGAAGAGTTTGGGTGTATCTCATGAAGAAGAAGGATGAAGTGCTGGGAATTTTTCTCAAATGGAAGAAGATGATCGAGACTCAGACTGGTAAAAAGATCAAGCGTCTGAGGCCTGATAATGGCACTGAGTACACAAACGATCCATTTATAAAAGTTTATGAAGAAGAAGGGATAATGCGACACTTCACTATTCGACAAATACCACAACAAAATGGAGTTGCAGAACGTATGAACCGGACTTTGCTGGAGAAGGTTCGATGTATGTTGTCAAATGCTGGTTTAGGCAAGCAGTATTGGGCTGAGGCTGTGACGTATGCATGTCATCTCGTCAACCTTTTACCATCGTCTGCTCTTGAAGGCAAAACGCCTATGGAGGTATAGTCTGGAAAACCTGCTAGAGATTACGATTTCTTACATGTGTTTGGTTCAATTGCATACTACCATGTAATGGAATCAAAGTTGGACCCAAGAGCCAAGAAAGCCATCTTTTTAGGGATCCCTTCTGGTTCTAAAGGATATCGACTATGGTGTCTTGAAACAAAAAAGATAATCTTTAGCAGAGATGTTACCTTGATGAATCTGCCTTGTTACAAAAGGTAACTAAGAAGATTGATGGCACTTTAGAACAGGTGGAGCAAACTCCAAAACAAGTGGAGTTTGAAAGCAAAATTGTTAATCCAGTTAGTGAAGATAAGACAGAAGCTGATCCTCCATTGATAGAAGATGAATCAGATGAAGAGGTTTTAACCCAAGAACCTCCACAGCAATAAGAAGAAATTGCAGATGATAGGCCACGATGACAAAATGTCAAGGTACCTGCTCGATACAAGGATTTTGAAGACCTACCTGCTCAGTTTAAGAATACAGTGGCCTGTGCACTTTCAGTTGTGCATGATGATGTTCCTTCCATATATAAAGAAGCAATCAGAAGCCCTGAAGTTGAAAGATGGAAGGAAGCCATGGATGAAGAACTTCTGTCTCTTCAAAAGAATAAAACATGGAAGTTGACATAACTACCTAAGGGCAAGAAGGCTATTGGATGTAAATGGGTGTATGCAAAGAAAGATGGATTTCCTAACAAATACGGTATTCGCTACAAGGCAAGGTTGGTAGCTAAGGGCTACCCTCAGAAGGAGGGAATCGATTATAATGAGGTATTTTCTCCAGTTGTAAAACATTCCTCCATTAGAATTTTGTTGGCCTTGGTAGCACAATTTGATTTGGAACTAGTTCAACTTGATGTGAAAATCGCGTTTCTACATGGTGACTTAGAAGAGGAAATCTATATGTCTCAGCCAGAAGGGTTTAATGTTGTTGGTAAAGAGAATTGGGTTTGTAAGCTGAACAAATCATTGTATGGATTGAAGCAATCTCCAAGGCAGTGGTACAAACGATTTGATCAGTTTATATTGCAACAGAAGTACACCAGAAGCACACATGATCATTGTGTGTATTTTCGCAAGCTACAAAATAAGTCTTTCATTTACCTTCTATTGTACATCGATGATATGTTGATTGCATCGAAGAGCTAAGCAGAAATTGAGAAGTTGAAGGCTCAACTAAGTCAGGAGTTCGAAATGAAAGATTTGGGAAAAGCCAAGAAGATTCTCGGTATGGAGATAAGTAGAGACAGGAAGAAGGGGAAGCTTAGTTTGACCCAGAGTCAATATTTGAAGAGGGTACTACAACGTTTTGGTATGAATGAACAGACAAAACCTGTAAGTACTCCACTAGTTCCTCAATTCAAGGTTAGTGCTCAATTATCTCCTAAAAATGATGCAGAACGAGAATATATGGGAAATGTACCATATGCAAATGCGGTTGGTAGCTTGATGTATGCAATGGTGTGTACAAGACCTGACATTTCACATGCGGTTGGTGTTGTAAGCAGGTACATGCATGATCCTGGTAAAGGACATTGGTTGGCTGTGAAATGGATTCTACGGTATATTATAAATACTGTAGATGTTGGTTTAGTATTTCAGCAGGATAATATTGTTGGTCAATGTGCAATCGGATATTGTGATTCCGACTATGCAGGAGATTTAGATAAACATCGATCAACTACTGGTTATGTGTTTACTCTTGCTAGAGCACCAGTCAGTTGGAAGTCTACCTTACAGTCCACAGTTGCTTTGTCTACTACAGAGGCAGAGTATATGGCAGTTACAGAGGCTGTGAAGGAAGCTATTTGGTTACGAGGTTTGCTTGAAGACTTGGGAGTTGGTCAAAAACATATTAAGGTATTTTGTGATAGTCAGAGTGCTATTCATTTAGCAAAGAACCAAGTCTACCATGCACGTACAAATCACATTGACGTTCGTTATCATTTCGTGCGAGAGATTATTGAAGAAGATGGAGTACTAGTTCAGAAGATTAGTACGATAGAGAATCCTGTAGATATGATGGCCAAGGTGGTAACAAAAATCAAGTTCAAACATTGTCTGGACTTGATTAACATCCTACAAATCTGAATTGGCACTGGCGTCGCTGATCTAGTAATTGAAGAAATCATTTAATATTACTAAGTCGCTAAGGTGGAGATTTGTTATATAGCTCCTTAGTGAGCAAATTAGAAAAGTCCCACATTGGTTAGGAATGAAGACGAGTGTTGGATTTGGGGTTATAAATAAAGCCTTCCTTCACCATTTGTAAACATCCCAAAATTTGTAAATCTTCCTCTCTTTTGTAAGGGTAATTGATTAGCTCAATTTTGCCCAATTAGTTATAATTTTGGAATTCATCCATTTAGAGATAATGGAAGTGGTCAACAACGCCCGAGGACCTAGGTAACATTTATACCGAACCTCATTAAATTTCTGGTGTTATTATTTTTATGCTTTAATATTTCTGTTTTAGTTTATTTTAGCATTATATTTCCAATAACATTATTTTGTCGGGTTAGTTTGAGTTCTATTCATTTAAATCATAAGTGAATAGTTACTACTTAGAATAGGGAAAATATACCCGATTTTTCCAACAAATATTTTAAATTAAAAAATATATACCTTTGTCTTTATTGTCTTTTATTTTAATTCAATTAATTTTAAGGATATTTTTGTTAATTTTCAAAACTTACATTCGTTATATATAATGTGAAATCAATAAATTATGAATCGATAATAACTACATCCAATATAAAATATAAAAAGATGACAATTGACAAATTAGGAGTGATTAACCTTAGTTTACGTGTTTCGACCAATGGACTAAAGGTAAAATCTATCTTATTTTTTCTAAATTATAAATTCGAATAAAAACAAAATATTATTTAATAAAAGAAATCTTATCTTTTTAATCAAATATGTCTAATTTCTCACTCTAAAGACTATTTTCATCTATACGATAAATGAAATGACGAACTTAATCGTTTAACTAGTAAATATTAAGAATGAACACGGGTATAGATGGAGACAATTTTTAATATAACGATTCCAAAATTGAATTATAAAACTGTACTCGAAATTGTTTGAAAATCGTTACGATTTGAAAACGATTTCTTACCTGCGTGTAATGGTTCAGAATTGTTATTAAAAAAATACTCAAATATTAATATATAATTTAATTTAATAAATATATAAATTAATTTTGGATACGAACGGATACGATAATCAATATAATTGTACTCATTGTTTTATGTTCAATATTTATCAAAAATTATACCCTATCTAAATTTTATTTTTTTTCGTTCCTAATAAATATAAATAAAACATACATAGTATATATGGCAGCTTGGATTGTTCTATATGATATTAACTACTAGCTAAAATTCAAGAGAAATTTTATAAGATATCTTTGATCAAAATCAAAATTAATAAGATGGTTTTGACACGCAATGAGTCACACTAAGAAACAATGAATAAGACCCTTCATGACTTGCCTATATATAGAAACCAAATTTTCAAGTTCCCAATAAGTTCATTCATCTATCCTAACACTAAAAGCGTTAAGATACTCAATATGAATACTCCAGTTCTCATCAGCCTCACCTTGTTGGCCTTCCTCTTTGCTGGTATTAATTACTATTTCTTTATCTACTTTCATTTTTATGCTCTAGCTCTCATCTTCTACTTATAGCACGTTTTAGTAACACTTATTATAATAACAATAAAGACATGTGGTACAAAATATACTAGTTTTTTAATTTATATAATTTTCTCTAAATATTATTATTGTTAAAATAAAAGTTTAATTTTTAGAAATATTAGTTGTGATTATGTTTTTTAATTTTCCTAAGTAATATAGTGTTTAATAAATGTTCAAATTGATAATTAAATTGTGTGTATAAGTGCTTCAAAATATACTAGTTTTTTTCAACTCTCTTCTTTCTAATTATATAAACAACGCGCGCTACATGACAGGTAGTAATGCTTTTAAGGTCAATATAAAAAACAACTGCCCTTATACCATATGGCCAGCAACCTTAGCTGGTGGCCAAAAACCTCAATTAGAAACCACCGGCTTTGAGCTCGGTGCCGGAGCCATGCGAACCGTGAACGCTCCATACTCACCATGGGAAGGTCGGTTTTGGGCAAGAACTGGTTGCACCAACAACGGTGGGAAGTTTTCTTGCACCACTGGAGACTGTGGTACAGGCCAAGTAACATGTGATGCGAAAAGTGGAGCTACACCAACAACCCTAGTAGAAATCTTTGTTGCAGCAAACAAAGGACAAGACTTCTATGATGTTAGCAACGTCGACGGTTTCACAATTCCGGCAACCATTGCCCCACGTGGTGGCACCGGAGGCGAATGCAAGAGTTCAAGTTGCAAGCCAGCCGATCTACTTGGTGCTTGTCCAGCAGCACTCCAATTCAAGGGAGCTGATGGGAAAGTTATTGGTTGTAAGAGTGCATGTGTTGCTTTTGGTGATCCTAAATATTGTTGTAGTGGAGCTAATAATACGCCAGCGACATGTCCAGCAACTGATTACTCAAGGTTCTTTTCACAACAATGTCCTCAAGCTTATAGCTATGCTTATGATGATAAGAAGGGCACTTTCACTTGCAATGGTGGTCCCGATTATGATATTACTTTCTGCTAAGTAAGAGTACTTATTACTTGCTTTTTTAGGAAGGTGGCCGGATACTTACTTTCATACGTACAATAATACATGACAAGATTGAATAATGTTTATGCCAACTATTGACACATTTTGTTGTCAATAATTATATGTAATAATTCTCTCTCATTAATTTGAGAAGGAAATTAATAAATTATTATTTGGAATTTTAGTTTCCAATATTTAAAGTCTACTAGTTTTCATCATCTATAGTTGTCTTAATCTTTTATATGTCTTATTTAGTGATTTCATATATTTTTCTAAAACTAAACATGCCATTAAAACAAAAACTTAAAACTATATTAATGTTAAATATTCTCGTATGTATTTAATATTGATAGGGAAATGCTATAATATCATGCCAATATTTTTATTCATTTTTATAGATAATATCATGCCAATATTTTTATTAATAGGGAAATGCTTATTTAGTGTTAAAAAAGAGTTAAATCTTCAAACAAGTTTAAATGGTCTCGGTGGTGGGGATTCAAATTGGTATATCGGGAAAAAAAGGACCTAATAGTGTGCAACCCAAAAACATGCATCCCAATTGAAGAACTATGGAGTCAGAATTTCAAATCATGGTAGGTTTGTGAGTAATTGTATTATTTAAAAAAAGGTGAAAATTAAAATGTCCAGGTGTTTTAGTCACACAAGTTACGTTATTTGGGTTCTTTATATTTGGTGAATTATTTGTGTTTAAAAGAAAGGTTTTATTGTGTTTAAAAGAAAGGTTTTAAGGTATGCCCCATGAAAGTAGCTTAAACATATTTTACTTTATTAGTTCTTCAGTGGATCTGATGTAATTAATTGCTTCTATTAACACAAACAGCTAGAGTTAACAGTGACAGTAAAGTAGAGCCAAAAAGTATCAAATTCAAATATACTTGTATTTGCTTTGCTACGACATCTAGCAAACCAAGTGGTTGAATAAATGATATAATATTGACATGTGTTACCATATATACATGATATAGTCACAAAAGTAATTACGATTTTAATTTTATGTACTTAGCATTTCTCTAATCATTGTCATTTAACATTAGAGCAAGGTGATCATTTTTAATGCGATACTAATACGACTTAACATGAACAAGAAAATTAGTTTAAATTGATTACTAATAATATCATACGATTGTAACTCATATTTCACACGTTATTAAGAAAAGATGAATTGCTTCTGTCTTGTCGACTTTTAGAATTCTTATGAAGTTTTAATTATCTAATTTTTTAATATTTTTTATTTTCTTATTAATTAATTGTGGTTTCTTTTATTTAGAGATAAGTATCATAGACAATTTTAAACTTCTTAATTTATAAGTTATGAAAATGGATAAATTCTTATATGTATAAAAAAAATTATATATATTAATTACATATTTTCTCATCATGAACATTTTTTTATATTTTATTAATTTTTTTATTTATCACTTATACTGATAAAAATAAATCTATTATTTTTTTCCTTTTTACACAAGGATTGATATTAAATTTATTTTTTTGACAAATATAAATGTTAATAAAAAATTAAAAATATATATAATGATTAAATTTTTTTTATCTTTTAATATCTATGTAATTTTATGTGTATATGAATTTGAATTCTTTACAAAAGATACAAATACGTCTTACTAAAAAAGTCTCCATTGGATCGAATACCTTTCCTTTTCTATAAATACGACATTTAAATCAATTAAATCAATTACTGATTGACTATGAATAACAATTTCGTAGAATGAAAAACTAGGAATATGAATTATAATTTTTATTTCTTTGTGTACTAGTTATATAGAATAAGAATAATCAATGGATAAATTTTATTTTAGTTTTTTAAAATATACTTAATATCAACCAATGAAGATATTTAAATTAATAATTGAAGGTTTATTTGGACAAAACAATTATTTTATAATCCTACCGTGTTCATCTAGTGGCCACTATAGCCAAACGTGATTATCTGAATTAATTCTTCTTTTATGCCGATAAATTTCAACTGCATCGTTGGAATATATATAATATTGTAAAAGAAATTTCTCGTAAACATGCTATATAATAGAATAAAATAATTTTTGGTAAAAAACATTACCTAAAATTAACTTAGTAACATTCATATTATATCACCAAAGATTAAAGATAAATTTATAAAAATATACTTGAATCCATATACATTGATTAATTTTGAAACTAAGTAATTATTCTTTTAAATCTATATATTTTTTAAAAAAATTCTTTAGTTTTCTTTCTATAATAATATATCATATTATAATAATATAATACGTGTGATTTGGAGACTATAACCATTATATATATAATTAATAAATATATATTTATTTTAACTTATCGTTAAAATAAATATTATTCTTAAATTTGTACAAATTAAAAACCTACATTTTATTAGAAACATTAAAGCCTAATTAACTCAAACCTTAATATATTATTTTTAAATGTAATTAACCTTATATAACAATCTATAAATACAATATTATTAAAATATAAGTCCAATGTTGAATTAATGATCTAGTATAAAGAGATTCAGTATTAAAGACCTAGCCTTATTAAATGTGCTTAACCTTAATGATTCAGTATAAAGAGATTCCGATGTTACTTGTTAGAATATAATTTTTAGTCAAAATTATCACCTAAAATTACTTTAGAAACATTAATGTTGTATCATCAAGAATAAAAGATAAATATGTATAATCATATTTGAATCTATATCTATTAATTAATTTTATAACTAAATAGTTATTCTTTCACCTCAACACATTTTCCTTAGAGAACCAATTAATTCTTTCTCTAATCTCTGTTATGATATGATATCATATAATAATAATGTATTACATGTGATTTATAGACCATAATTAGTATATATAATTAATAATTGTATATTTATTTTAACATATAATTAAAATAGATATTATTTTTAAGTTTTTACATATTAAAAATTCAGGCTCTATTACATACATAAAAAATACAAATTAATTAAATCTTAACAAATCATTTTTAAATAAAATTAAAATTATATGAAAATCCACTATACCTAACTATTTATGTATAAATTCAATATTTAATTAAGGATACAACATATATTTTGTCCTAAGTAATTATTAAAATACTGATATTAAAAGTTCTAAAAAAATAAAATAAAATGAATCAAAATGGTTATTTTATTACTAATTCTAATCCATCAATGTAACATGCTAAACATGATTCCAAATTCAAACGTTGAATAAAATTACAAAGAATCATTTAAATAAGAAACCAATATATTACTCAATAAATAAATAAAAATTAAGGAGTCCTGCAATTTTTGAACCGTCCTCGATAAATCCACGGACTTTTCACATGCAATGAATAATGCACATTATTATATATCTTAGCGAAGAAAGAAAGATACAAAGATTATAAAAATTAACAGTCTAACAGAAAAAAAAAATTATTAATATTAAACGGATTTTAATTAAATAATATTTAATAAAAAAATTTAAATAATTATAATTTAATTTAATTTTTTTTAAAAACTTATTATATTAATTACTTTCTAACCATGGGAGACAATATATGTAAGTTGATATTTTTTATGAGATACTATTTATTATTTTTAAAGTATATTTTTTTATCAATCAGATTATTTTTTTTAACTTCCTATTAAGTATTTATTTATTTTTAAATATATTAATCTTAAATTTTATTAACCAAAATATTATATAATTATATATTCTAGAAATAATATATAATTTCTTCATTTTTCGTATTACATAACATTATCAAATTAATAAATAAATGTAAGATACGACCTAAACCAGTCTAGTGATGCTGACCTTGAAGCACAAAAACCAGCTGGCAACCAACATTAAAGTCATTGCTTTTCTTTTAAAAAAAAAAAAAAAATCTCAACATTAAAATCATGCTTATAAAACCAGTTACAATAGAGCGAATTTGGATCGACGTGAACAAAGGGAATTTACTTTGGGGACAAAATATATTTTAATTACGAAATTAAAAACAAAATACTAATTATATTTTAATTTTAATTTTTAAACCTCTAATATCAAAATACTATAAATTAAAATAATAAAAATAATACCATTAAAATTTGTAAAAATAAAAATAACATATTTTATCTTTATCGTATACATTTTTATTATTAAAACAAAATCTTACACATAATTTTACTTTAAATGAATATCTTTCAAATTAAACTATAATTATTAAATACTTTTAATATAGAACTTTGTTCAATTGGATCATGTTTAATATTATTAGGATATAATTTTTATTATTATAAGTTATAAGTGTGTTATTTTTTATAATTTTTTTTATATTTATTACAAACTCAATTATTTGTATATATTTATATTAAAATGAGATACATATAATATTTTTCATTAAATAAAAAATAAAACATATATATATATATATATTAGTAATACTTTTTTTATCTTCTAGATGCTACATTCTTTCTTTATTATTAATTTGAATAATGTAAGAATAATAAAGTAATTAATAGTGCTTTTAGTGTGTATAATTTTTTAAGAGAAATTTATAGTTTATTCATTTAAATAAAAGTACATAAATATATAAATCAATAAAATAAAAATATAACAAAATATATCAAGTTATGCAAATGAGAGATAAAAGCTTGGCTACACAAAAGAAGACGACAAGAACATGGAAATATAACTCGACAACACAAGCCACATATGCATATGTAGAACAAAGTACCTATCTAAAAAAGGAGTAGGAGTTGATAAAGTTGAGTCTATATCAACCTCCTTGATAGCAAAGCCAACAATTAAAGCCTCATAATACATATGCGATACACTTGTAGGTGATATTTGGTTTACTGAATGGAATTAAAATCGGAATGAGAATGAGAATGGAATGAAAATGAAAACATTTTGTTTGGTTTGATCACTTGAATCAAAGAACAAATCAGTATTATAATGTTTGGTTTACTATTGAAATGAAATGAAAACACTGTATATTACCTTAATACCCAATATTTAGTTAAGTTTAAATAATATCATTTAATTATTATTTTTTTAGACAAAATATATTATTAAAATTATTATTTTTCTAAATAATTATTACTTAAAAATAAAATATATTATTAAAATTATTATTTTTCTAAATAAGGTTTAGGGTTTTGAGATTTGAGATTTGAGATTTGGAATTTAGGGATTTTGGGTTTTGGGTTTTGGGATTTGGAATTTGAAGTTTAGGGTTTGAGATTTAGGGTTATATTTGTGGGTTAAGGTTTATGGTTAAAATTATCATTTTTTTAAATAGGGTTTAGGGTTTTAAGATTTAGGGTTATATTTATGGGTTAAAGTTTAGGGTTAAAATTATTATTTTTCTAAATATATAGGATTTTGGATTTTAGGATTTGAGATTTGGGATTTCGGGTTTAGGGTTTAGGGTTATATTTGTGGGTTAAGATTTAGGGTTAAAATTATTATTTTTCTAAATAAGGTTTAGGTTTTTGAGATTTGGAATTTAAGATTTAGGATTTAAGGTTTAAGGTTATATTTGGGGTTGGAGTAAAATTGGAAAAAAAAATTTGAGATGAGAATGGAATCATGATTCTTTAAGGGGGAGAAAGAATTCTGATTTCTTCTCTTTTAGGAATCGATTTCATTCCATTCCTATTTTTCAACCCAACCAAACATAAAATTGAGTCTATATCAACCTCCTTCGTAGAAAAGCCAACAATTAAAGCCTCATAATACCTATGCGATACACTTGTAGGTGGCGTTTGGTTCACTAAATGGAATCATAATCGGAATGAGAATGAGAATGGAATGAAAATGAATTTTTTTTGTTTGATTTGACCACTTGAATCAAAGAAGAAATCAGTATTACAGTGTTTGGTTTACTACTGAAATGAAATAAAAAAACACTGTATATTACCTTAATACCCCCTATATTTAGTTAAGTTTAAATAATATCATTTAATTATTATTTGTTTTAAACAAAATACATTATTAAATTAATTTTTTTTAAATAATTATTACTTAAAAATAAAATATATTATTAAAATTATTATTTTTCTAAATAGGGTTTAGAGTTTTGAGATTTGAGATTTGGAATTTAGGGATTTAGGGTTTAGGGTTTTGGGATTTGAGATTTATGGTTTAGGGTTATATTTGTGGATTAAGGTTTAGGGTTAAAATTATTAATTTTCTAAATAGGGTTTAGGGTTTAGGGTTTTGGGATTTGGGATTTGGAAATTGAAGTTAAGGATTTAGGGTTATATTTGTGGGTTAAAGTTTAGGGTTAAAATTATAATTTTTCTAAATAGGGTTTAGGGTTTAGGGTTTTAGGATTTAGGGTTTAGAGTTATATTTATGGGTTAAAATTATTATTTTTATAAATAGGGTTTTGGGTTTTAGGATTTGGGATTTGGGATTTGAGATTTTGGGTTTAGGGTTATATTTATGGATTAAAATTATTATTTTTATAAATAGGGTTTTGGGTTTTAGGATTTGGGTTTAGGATTTAGCGTTATATTTATGGGTTAAGGTTTAGAGTTAAAATTATTATTTTTCTTAATAGGAATTAGGGTTTTGATATTTGGAATTTAGGATTTAGGATTTAGGGTTTAGGGTTTAAGGATTAGGGTTATATTTGGGGTTGGAGTAAAATTGGAAAAAAATAAGATGGGAATGGAATCATGATTCCTTAAGGGGGAGAAGAAATTCTGATTTCTTCTCTTTTAGGAATTGATTTCATTCCATTCTCACTTTTCAACCCAACCAAACATAAAATTGGAAGGAATCAATTCTGATTCCATTTCATTCCAATCAACCAAACATGGGGGTAACACCATTTATCGCAAAAGAACCCACATAAATGTTTCCCAACAAAATGTCACGAAGCATAAAGCAAGAACAAGTTATGTGCCCTTGCTTCTCATAGATTTGATAAATGGGCTTCTTGAAAACACATTTCTTGATATTCTTGAAAGTCAAAGAAGAACCATTACTCTTTGAGATCTGAGTTCCTAAGTAAACATTCTTCTTCAAGAACTAAAGAGAATTCCACTGCATAGGATTGAACTGAAAATATCCATATGACTTATGGAAATTCCACTTGTCTCTAGCTCCATCTTTCTTGACTGAGTGGTGAGTCTAAACCTACTTTCAAGAGTTGTCCATTGCTCTTAGGCAGACAACAACTCGAAAAGAATCGCATTCATCCTCTATAAAAATGAGCTATAAATCCAACTCTTCACTAATAAATGATATTGCATCCAAGTTCTAGATAATGGACTAAAAATTCGAACATTTGAATCAAGAAAAGGAGAAGGTTTGGATAAATTTTCATTTACAAACCCTTCCGATCGATAAGCCTCAATAAAACAAAGCAATTGCTCACCCTAAACTAAAAAATTATTATCTAATTTAACATATGAAGAAACATTTTTTGGTGGCATCAAAGATGAATGTAGAGAACAAATATCAAGAATGGTATCATTAGATTGTGAATTGGTAAGTCTTGAGGTTTCTCTTGCTAAGCACACCCTAATCAACCACCATTTGCATGAAATTGTTATGCATAATGAATTTTTGGGGAAGATGAGGGAACATCTCTATATAAATTCTTGAAACCCATAATAATAGTCCTTAAAATCTTCATTTCTCTTATACCATGTTAGAAGTTGTTGGGAAACCAACTCTCCAACTCTAAGCTTTTGGGAGAGTTGGTTTCCTATTTTTTTTAATATGGTATAAGAGTTGAAGATCCTATATTTAAGGCTTAATAATTATAATTATTAAATTGAAAGTATTTGATCGTTGGTTTTAACGTAGGAGTTTCTCCCAACAACTTAAGTTTTTGGAAGAGTTAGTTTTTAATAACTTCTAAACACAAACTTTTGAAAGAGTTTATTTTTCAACAATTTCTAACATGATATCAGAATTAGAGGTCTTGTGTTTAAACTTTGTAACCCTAACAATTGTTGAATTATAAGTATGGTTTGCAAGGTGCATAAAACTAACACTTTGTGGGAGAGTGATAGATGTATAAAAGTAATATTGATCGCTCTTCCAATAACTTAAGATTTTGAGAGAGTTTGTTTTTCAAAAACTTCTAATATAGAGTAAATAAAAATATATGTAGCATGATTTAAAATTTATTCTTTGGTTATTTTAGTTCATCAAATATGTATGACTCTTTCCATTAATAACATAACATATCTTCCATCCAACCTGACCATTCATTTTGAAATCTTCATGTTTTGAAATGTAGAAATACCTAAACAAAAAATATAAGATCTAAATCTAAATCTAAGAACAAAATAAATCGAAATATAATAAATCATTCTTAAAAAATGGTAGATGCAAATCTAGTGAAAGAAAAAACACAAGATTGAAATATATGTATAATGCACATATTGTAATATGTTGATTGAAATAAACTAAATGAAATGCAAAATCTATCGACTAGAAAGCTATCTTGTACAATAAAAGACTCTTCTTCCAATAAAAAGTTAAAATAATACATAATTAGATTTTTTTAAGAAGAAAAAAAAAGAGAAACAACCTATTTTATGTGCATATAGTTAAAATTGTGGATATGTAATTTAAAACATAAAAAATATTGATTGTTTATGAAGTATTTTTAATGTGAAACTTTAGACTAATAAAATGCAAGTTACATGCAATAATTATTCTTAAAAATATAATCGCCTAATACATACCTTACTAAAAGAATAAGAAATGAACTTTATGAAAAATACCTAACATCTTTTAAGTTTAATAAGGGGGAATATATAGGAAGGCAATATTTATCACACCTTTTAAAGAGTACGTAGAATGAAATAAGTAGAATAAGTATAATGAATGAATCAATTTTATTTTAGTTTTACTAAAATATACTTAATATCTAGCAGATATTTTTATTAATAATTAAAAGTTTATTTGGTGAAAAAAATTATGTCGACCAATTACCGCACGCATTTGATTTTACATGTCAAGAAAAAAAATTATAAACATTCACATTTTTAAAATTTATTATAATAAAAGTAATATTTTAATTACATTAAATAAGATTAAATTATATTTAATATTAAATAAATTTAAATAATCATAATTTAATTTAAATTATATTTAATGTAAAATAATGTATCATATTTTTCTAATATTAAAAATATATAAAATGAACATAAAAATTGATATTTTAAATAGATTTTTTTATATTAACTAATATTCGATCCATGATATACACAAATCAGTACATAATACTGATTGTCAAACAATAATTGATATTGTTTCACATTCTTTATTTAGAAAATATCTTTAAACCTAATTTTAAAATTTGATAAGTATATAGAAATATTTTGATATTTATTAATGAAAATAAAAAAAAACATAGGTAGACATTAAAAAAGTGAAAAATAATCAAAATGTTACACAATAAAACTAACAAAATAACTATTTATAAATAGAGTATTTATTTAAGGGACATTTAAGTATTTATTTATGTGTAAATAAAAGTAACGAATTAGGAGAGCAAGAGAATAACCAATGTACTATTTATTGATTATTTTGACCTTTTATTCATAATTATAAAAAAATATTTATTTTAGGAGCATTTTTGTATTTATTTGCATGTATAAATAAAATATTTTTATTTTAAGGATATTTTGATATTTATTTGTATGTATAAATAAAACTTTATTTACTTTAGAGATATTTGATATTTATTTGTGTGTAAAAATGTAGAGTCTCTTTTTATTTATAATTACAAAAAATTATTTATTTTAAGAATATTTTAATATTTATTTGCATCTTTGTATTTATTTTAAAGATATTTTGATATTTATTTGTATATATAAATAAAAAATATAATTATTTTAAAGATATTTTTGTATTTATTTGTGTAAAAAAGTATAAGAGTAGTGGAACCGTAGAATAACTAATATATCATTTATTAGTTATCCCCACTTTTTATATACAATAATAGATAATTAGAAAAAAAAATATTTATTTAAGATATTATTTTATTTATTTGTGTATAAGTTAAAAATTATTTTTGTATTTATTTCAAAAATATTTGTGTATAAAAAAAGTAACAAAACAATGAAGCAAAGAATAATCAATTTACTATCTATTAGTAATTTCTATTTTTTATATATAATACTAAATAATTAAAAAAATATTTATTTTATGGAGATTTTAATATTTATTTGAATGTATGAATAAAATGTATATTTATTTAAAAGTTATTTTAATATTTATTTGTGTGTAAAAAATTAATAAAATTAGAAAATAATAAATATTTATTGCTTATTTTTGTTTTATATATATAATAATAAATAATTATAGAAAGTATATTTATTTTATAGAGATTTTGATATTTATTTGTATGTATGAATACAAAATATATTTATTTTAATATTTATTTGTGTATAAAAAAGTTAATAAAATGAAGAAAAAAAATCAATGTAGAAGAGTAAAATTAAAGGTAAAAAACTAGCAAAATAAAACATATAAAATTAGTAAATAGAGAGAAAAATAATGAAAAAAAAAAACGAATGAAAAACTACCAAAAGATATGGAATTTTTATATATAAAGATTATTTTATACCAAGGAGAGATAATATCAGAATGTGGATCATTTTTCATAGTACATAACATTATCAAATTAATAAATAAATGAAACATACGACCTTAACCAGTGTAGTGATGCTGACCTTGAAGCCCAAAACCCAACCAGCCGTCAACATTAAAGTCGAAACATACGACCTTAAGCAGTGTAATGATGCTGACCTTGAAGCACAAAACCCAGCCAGCGTCAACATTAAAGCCATTGCTTTCTTTTTGAAAAAAATAAAATAAAAAATAAAATAAAATAAAAAATGTCATCAGTCATGATTAAGAGACCAGTTACGCTAGAAACGAGGGCGGATCTAGATGAACAAGAGGAATCGGCTTTCGACAAATTTTATTTTAATTATAAAATTATCAATAAATTATATATCAAATAAAATTATAATTTTTATGTTAATTTTTAAATCTTTACTTTTAAAACAATAAAAATAATATTTTTAAAAATTATAATCATAAAATTATTATTTTATTTTAAAAACCGGTCAATTACATATCATTTAAATTAAAATATTATTATTTAAATTTTTTTCAATATTAGATGTGATTTAATTAAATATTGTTTAATATTATTTTTATTATTATATATTAGAAGAGTTTTATTTTTTTTTTATAATTTTTCAAATATTTACAATAAATTTAATTATTTGTAAATATTTATACTAAAATAAGGTACATATAATACTTTTTATTAAATAAAAAATAAAAAATATAATTATAATAGTAATACTCTTAGGTTTTTTTAAATGAATCCATTTATCTAATTAAGTATTAATTAGTAATAATATTTTATTACATTTATCTTATATGTTCCTTAGAATTAAAACTCTCTTTATTATTAATTTAAATATTTTTTGTAACACTAAAATAATTAATACCACTTTTAGTGTATATATAGTTTTTTTTAGGAAAAGTTATATTTCATTCCTTCAATTACAAATACAAAAAATCTAAAATAAATAAAATAAAAATATATCAAATTATTATAGAAGTAAATAAAAATATATGTGATACCATCTTAGCTTTATTCTTTAGTCTTTTTTAATTCTATAAACATGTATGATTATTTTTATCGATAAGTTGACAAATCTTTAATCTAATTTGATCATTTATCTTCAAATCTTTACGTTTTGAACTACATAAATATGTAAACAAAAAATATAGGATCTAGGAACAAAAATGAACAAAACATGCATAAAATACCATTAAATGCAAATCTAATGAAAGAAAAATCACACAAGATCAAAATATAGGTATAAAATATAGATTATAATCTGTATTTATTGAAATAAATTAAATAAAATGGATGATCTACCAAAGAGAAAGATCTTACAATAGTAGATTTTCTTTCCAATAAGAAACAAAAACAATAGACATTTAGATTTTTCTAAAAAGAAAGAAAGTAAGATCAAGACGACTTATTTTATTACATGTTAATGTGTATATAGTGAAAATTGTGGATTGGTCACTAGATATAATGTCATTAAATGTAACTTAAAACATATTAAAAATTATTAATTGTTAAGGAAATATTATTAATGTAAAGCTTTATACTAATAAGATGCAATTTGAATTAAATGTAATAAATATTTTTAAAAATATAATTGGCTACTACCATAAGAAACAAAGTTTATGAGAAATTCCTAACATCTCATATATGAAAGCAACTTTTATAACACGTTTTAAACTTATAATAAAAAGAGTATATTTTATATTCAACGTATATATATTTACTACAAAGAAAAATCTTAATCCAAAGATTTAACATTAAACACCATCTAGTTGGACGTCGCTAAGATTGAACTTAAACCATTTAGTATTATATAGGAATACTATTAAATATTAAATATTGTTTGTAATAATTTACTTTATATTATTAGTAAATAATAATACATGTGTTCCATTTGTATAGGTTATGTTACAATAGTCTCTTAGAGTTAGTGGGCTACATATAATGTACTATATTCATGAATGTACTTGAGCTGTGCATATTTAGAATTATCACTGAGCATTGTTTCTTCTTTCTCTTTTCTAGTATGATATCATAGCTATATGTTCAGATAAATTTTTAGATTTCTCAAATGACAGACTCCACTCCAATGATTAACAATGCATTACAACAAACTTTAGGTGCAGTTAGTAGAATGTGACCACAATCTGGTCATCCTAGGTATGTTGTTTCTCTACTTAATTTGTCATAAGTAGTAACTACTTCTATCAATCTTTCATTTTCTCTTAAACTCAATAGAACCAATTATCTAAATTGGCATGAATAGATAAAGAGTATTGTTATTGCTTATGGTCTTAAAGATTACTTGTTTAGTATCAAGACTTCTCAAGTTCATCATCTTCTTTGAACTGTAGGTAACACTCAAGTTTGAATGGTCAATCCTACTTATACAAGTTGGAATAGGGTGAATAACTTGCTTAAAAGCTGGTTATTGGGTCAATAACCACATTGATGAGGTCTAGTGTCTCTGGGAAGCAAAATGTAATTGAGATTTGGCATGCTCTTGAGGCTTACTTTATTGCTAACTCTAGATCTAGAATCATAAAGTTTAGATCTTAGTTTTAGATGCAAAATGATAGAATTATTGATGATTACATAAAGTTAAAGAAGTATCTAATCATTTAAGTGATGTAGGTGAAAGAGTTGTAAAGAATGATTTGATTTATCAAATCCTTCTTGCTTTGATTTATCAAATCCTTCTTGCTTTGATTAATGGTGATTATAATGAATTTGTCACCGGTATGTTACTCAAGACTGAACCTGGCACCTTGGAAGAACTTCATAGTTACTTACTAGCTCATGAATAGAGAAATATACAATAGGTTAGTGATAATTTTTTGCATGCACATGCTGCACAAATTGGTTACTTAATACCAAAGGGGGTTTCAATGGGCTCAATCATGGTTTACAAAATAAAGAGGTGGTATGATTGGAACTAAACATACACAGAGAAAATTGGTAAACATAATACCAAATGGGGATTTAATGGGTTCAATTATGGTTAACAAAATAAGGAGGTGGTATGATTGGAACTAAACCTACGCAGAGTTGGAATTTGCATCAATTAAGGGTGCTATAATTAAAGGTAAGAAACATATAGACCACAATTTCAGATTTGCTTCAAAACAGGTCTTATAATTGTGACTCATTTTCAATTAAGGAATCTCGTGTTAAAGAATTAGGGTGGATTTTCTATGGCAACTAGTGTTGATGATGCAAAGTCATAAGAGAATCAAGAATGGCTTTTTGATAGTGATGATACAGATCACCTAACTTTTAATGCAACTAATATGAAGAATGGACAGGATTACCTTGGCAATGATGGTGTAACTATAAGTAACGATAATAAATCTAATATTAAACAATTAGGTAAATGTGATATGTTACTTGATAACCATAGAATTCCTTTGACGGAACTTTTGCTTACTCCCCAATTTTCTACCAATTTTTGTTTTAGTAAACAACTTGCATTGATAATCATGTTTATATTGAGTTTCACCCAAATTGTTTTTGTGGCAAGGGACTGGGCATTTAGAAGCTTCTTCCAAGGTAGAGTTGAGAAATGAATGTATGAAATCAAGAATTTAGAGAAGGTTTTACAAAAACCTATAGGTACCACAGGTCAAGCTTTTGTTTCTACTTCTAATGGTAAATATTTTTTACAAGTGCATATGGCACAATAGATTAGGGCATCCGTCAGACACTATAATATATAAGATTGATCAATAAGCCCATCTTCATGTGTTTAAGTCTTTTGATTATTCAATTAACTGTAATAGTTATGCTCTAGGGAAGTCTCGCAAATGATCTTATCCTCATCATCATGAATCTGCTACTAAGATGTTTGATCTTATTTATGTTGATTTATGGACATTTCCAATTGTGGCTTTTATTAGTGCAAAATATTTTTTACTAATTATGGATGACTTATCTAATTTATATGGATCTATTTTTTTCTAACAAAAGTCAATCCAAATTGTATTAAATATGTTCAAAGCAATGATAGAAAGCCATTTTAAGGTTCTCATTAAAAATGTGCAGTCTGATGGTATTTCAATTTTTATTACTAAATGGGAAAAGGAAGGCCTTATTTATAGGGAAAAAATTTCTTACTCTTAAGTTGAAAATGGTGTTATTGAGAGTCGATCGATTAAGAAGAGTTCTGGATACTAGTATGATACCTATGCTTGCTTTTGTTTTCCTATAATATTATATGCATGCTTGTAGAAAAACAATTTATTTGAAAAATATATTGCCTACCAAGGTTCTAAAATACAAGCCAGATTATAAAACTCTATACAAAAGGGTTGTTGATTATGATTTTCTAAATGTATTTGGTAGTCTATGTTATCATTGTTTTAGAGCATTTAACAAGCACAAGTTACAAGCATGCTCTGCACCTTATTTGTTTTTGAAATATGCTAGTAAACATAAAGGATATTTGTGTTTGCATAGAGAATCAATCAGAATCTATACAAAAAGGGATGTTGTATTCCATGAGACTCAATTTCCTTACCTTGTCTCATCTCATTCTAATTCAGAAAATTAGTCATCAATTGAAATTGTTCATATCTTCTAATGTGTGTTTTGGAGTATGCTAGTAAACATAAAGGATATTTTTGCTTGCATAGAGAATCAATCAGAATATATACAAGAAGAAATGATAATCATTCTCAACATTGCACTAGTCATAGTTTGAATGATTCATCCTCACATACAATTCCAAACAATATCTCTTCAATTTCAACAAGGGCTTCTCATGTTCAAACTATTACACTTGATCATATATCTAAGGTTACTTACATTCCTTCTCAAATGAACGGTCTTCATGTTCAAACTATTACACCTGATCATATATCAGAGATAATTCTTATTCCTTCTCTTATACAACTTCCTTCTCTAGATGTTTCATTTCAGAAATCAAGTTCTACAAATGAAAAAATTGCTACTATAGTTCTTTCCCAAAAATAGCTAACATTCCTACTTTCAATCCTTTAGATTAAAAGTGTGGGACTATAATTTTTTAGATTAAAATTATGATACAAGTAGTATTTATCTTTATCCTAAAATACCTTTGGTCTTTGATCTTCCCATTCATTTAGTTTATAGACGACCAAGTCCATCTAATGTTCATTCAATGCTTACACGTTCCAAAGTTGGTCTTCACCAGCCTAAAGCTTTCACTTTCTCACATAATATGCTACCTGATCCTAATAATAGTGCTCAAGCAAGAAAAGTTCATGAATAAAGAAATGTTATGCAAGTTGAACATGATACTTTGGTCAAGAATAACCTATGAGAACTTTTCCCTATGATAGATGATATGGAGGTTATAAGGAATAAATGGTTGTATAAATGAAAACAAAATCAAGTGGTATCCTTGACAAGTATATGTCTTGAGGTATGGAGAAAGGATATAACCAAGTAGAGGATATTGATTATTTTGATACTTTTTTCACCGAGAGTGAAACATAGTTTAGTAAGAATTGTGTTAACATTAGCTTTCTCTAAGAATTGGTGTATCAAACAATTGGATGTTAATAATGAGTTTCTAAATGGTGATCTCAATAGGATGGAATCATGCATCAACTTAAAGTTTTGAAGTTCAATCTTATATACCTATGGTTTGTAAATTAAGGAAAATTCTATATGGCTTTAAACAGGAATCTAGAGCCTGATATAATAAATTGAAGACATGTTTATTTCACTTGGGATTTCTTCAATACAAAGGTAATGCTTTCATGTTCATTTTTTAGTCTCATGCAATTTTTATAATATTATTAGTCTATGTAGATGATATAATCATCTCTAGTAGCAATGAAGATAAAATTCAAGAATACACTTTTTATTTACTGTCATAATTTTCCTTAAAGGAGGTTGTAGATCTTTCCTATTTCTTAGGAATTGAAGTTATCCATATAAATGATAAACTCATCTCAGTTCAAAAAAGTATATTAAAGACATACTTGAGAACAATGATTTGATGCAAGCCAAACAAATTAATATACCTACTCGATCAAGGAAGGACTTTTTCGAATATGATGGAATGCCACTTGAAGATCCTATTATCTTTAGGAAACTAGCAGGTGCATTGTAATATTGCACCATTATTAGGCTAGAGATAGCTTTTATTGTGAATTGAATGTGTCAATTTCTCATTTAATCTATTAATGTTATTTGGAATGGCTTGAAGAAGATCCCCAGATATCTTTGAGGAACTACACATTATGGTATACTACTTCATAAATCTACTTATCATGATCTTACTTGTTTCACTAACCAGATTGGATAGGTACAATAGATGATATAAGGCATACATGTGCATTCTATGTTTACTTTGGTAATAGTTTTGTGTCACATAAATCTAGCAAGAAAAAAAAGTAGTTATGGCTCTTACTAACACATAGTTGATTTGGATAAAGACATTACTTACTGAGCTTGGAGTTTAGATTGTGATTTTTGTGATAATATGTGCACTCAGTTATTATCTAAAAATCTCATTTTTTCATTCTAGAATAAAGCATGTGAAAATAGATTTTCACATTGTTAGAGAATTGGTCATGATTAAAAACTTAGGGTAAAACATATGTTATATGAAGATCAAGTTGTTCATATTCTTACAAAGTCTATACCAGTAAACAAATTTGTAGTTCTTTATACCACCGAACTCATAGTTCTTCCCAAACATGATATTGAAAGGAACTATTAGATATTAAATAGTATATGAAATAATATAGTTTATATTATTGATATATATTAGTGTGTCCCATTTGTATAGATTATGTTACAACAATTTGTTAGAGTAGTGGGCTACTTATAGTGTATTATTCTCATGAATGAACTTGAGTTATGCATATTGAGAATTTTCACTAAGCATCGTTCTTCTTTTTCTTTTCTTGTAATTAGATTCATTTAAAGTTGTACTTTGACCTATAAAGTTATTTTCACATTATTTTTACTATTATAAATTTAAATGTAATGTTTTATATAATTTTTTAAAAACTGGCGTTATTGCCATATTTTATTTTATTGGTTCCACATTATATTTATTTTAAGTTTTAAAAATAATAAAAACATACTTAAAATTAATTAAATTAACATAGAAAAATATAATAAAAATAAAAGAGATATTTTTATTAATTTAATATATTAATATTAAATATAATATAAAAAATAAATAAAAAAATATGTGATAATAAACCCATCCCACCTTTTACCAAAATACTATCAATAAATTTTGTTGAGTTTGAAATTTCGTTGCCTAGCTAGAATCTCTAAATAAGTGTGACTAGAGGAAATCAGTTATTAAATAGTGTGACTCTTCCCTTTTGTCATCCTCATTCCTCAATGACTTCAAGTCCAATCATTTGATAATTTCTATAAAACTATGGATTAGTATCAGAGATACCCCTAAGCTTTAAAGTATCTTCAAAAATACCCTTAGTGTTTCAAAAACAAATAAGAAGAAGATATAACAGTAATCAGTGAGATTGATTCTAAACTAGAAAACATGACCCCAAAAGGTTATATGAAGCCAATTTTATTACCATTTCCTTATCAAGAAGGAATATCTCACCCACATAGGGGAGAAAGAAATACGCAAAGGAAAAAACAACCTGACGCCACAAATAGAAGAAGAAAACCACCTAAAATGGAGGATGGTTTGCATTAGGGAACTAGAGATAGTATTCCACCAAAATTCAAACTACATGATAATTATAAGTTTGATATTTTAGATTTAAACAATATAAGAGATAGGAAAAATCCTTAGATAAATGGGCGAGTGGAATGAGTGTGCTTATACATGCTTATCAAACTATTCAAACAAACCCTTCAATCTGTATGATATTAGTAGCTCATAAAATGATAAAAAATGTTAAAGTTTGGTTTTCAAACTTAACAGATCAACAATATTTATTAATGCAAAGAAATGCTCCCACAGGAAGAGAATACTTGGATATAGTAATATATGAAATATACAAGGAATATATTGGAGAAGATAAAGGTAGAACTATCACCGAATCCAGTGAAAATGAAATCAATGAAGCTAAATAGCATCTAACAAATATGGAAATTTTGTAACATGTGTTACATAGATTCTTTTATTTGTGAATATGAAATGTATTATCATAAATTATCACCCTATATACAAACAACTTATAAGAAAATGTTTTTTCAAAAATTACCTAAAACACTACACAAAACCTTAACAGAAAATTAGGAACAGAGAAATAGAGAAACTATACCAGATACTCTAGGAGGAAGAATAAGAAGCCTTAAAAATTAGATAATTATTAAATTTCAAGAAAAAAAGGAATATAGACAAATAAGAGAGCATGATATAATTTGTTGTGATACAAAAGATTTTAGAATACCAAGAAAATATGGAAGTAATATAAAACCTTACAAAACAATATAAAACATATAAAACATATAAAAGATTTAAAAATATAAATTCAGAAAATAAGATTTCCAAAAATATAAAAAGAGATTTAAAAGAGAAAACTATAAGAAAAGATATTTTAGAAAAAAGGGATAACCAATACGTATGGGATTGAATTTCATATGTGTATCGAAATTGGACTGGTATGTATCTATGTATTTGGATGACCAATACGTATGAGGTTGAATTTCATGCATTGGCTTTATATCATAACATATTTTATATTGTACAAGCATATATTGAGATACCTGTATTGTAGTTTCCTTTAGTTTCCCTTGAAGTAAGGAGGTGCAAGTATATTTAGGAGTTTGTGATAAAAATATCCCTACTCTATATATTGATGAGATTACCATTCATGAATTTTATTAATAAACAAAATACATCATGAATGATTATTTGTTGGAAAGTAGACTCCTAATGAGCTATGTGTAGTTCACTTTGTTTTTCCTTACCTCCAGATTAGGATTTAACTAAGTGGTGAACGACTTAGAGATAGGAAAAATAGAAGAGAACTTTAGGTTCTAAATTTATATTTCATTTTGTAACCTTTATTTGGAGTAAATGTTGAGAGATGTTGTAAAATAAATCCTACTTCTAATATATGTATTTTATGATTTATAATTTAAATAGTTTTGTGAAATTATGTTTTTAAATAGAGATATCCCGAATTAAATTAAAGTTTTATTAAATAAATATTTTGAATTTAATTTCATTATACTTTATAAATTTACCTCATTCCTATCTCACTTACCTATTTTTCAGGGCATGATAGTTTGGTATCATATCATAGTTTTGATCTCCTTGGAATAATATTCATTCACAATCTCTAAAATGTTTTTGAACTATTTTTGTCTCAATGTGCCTCCAAAAAGAAAGGCGATTAAAAACCCACATGCAAAGGAAGCTAGAAAGAAACCCGCATATGACATAGATGAAAATTTTAATTTATTGTATGTGATACAAAGATTGATTACTCAAGGTGAAGAACATAAAGAAAGAGATATAGCTTATAACTTCAAAGAATTTGACAAAACAAGGCCATCTCTTTACGATGGTACTCCTAACCCTAACATTACAGAAGGATGGGTTTGGAAAATTAAGAGAAAGATAAATGCTCTAAACATTTCAACACATTATAGAGTTGGTTTAGCTACATACAAGCTAACTAGAGAAGCTGACTAATGTGACTCTTTAATAGAGGGAATGATGTAGAGATAGTAACATAGGAAGAATTTGAGGAGTTGTTTTATGTAAGGTTCTTTAATGAGACTGCAAAATCTAACAAAGTGGTCAAGTTTATGAATCTTAAGCAAAACGATATAACTGTCACAAAATATGAGAATATTTTAATCAATTGTCAAGATTTATGAAAATATATGGTAGCAAGAGATTTTGACAAGGCTTTAAAGTTTTTGATGGGTTTGGAAGATGACATAAGCATGCAACTAATGTATCAAGGTGTACGAACCTACACTACAATGGTTACCGTAGCTTATAGAATCGAACAAGTCAATACAAAATAGTTAAAAGAGACAACTTCATCTTAAAAGACCAAGGATAAAGGAAAGGAGAAAAATAAATTTTGGAAAAGGAGATAACATAGTGGATCATCACATAGTAATTTTTCTAGAAGTATTTGGTATCACTCTTATACCTATTACAACCTCAACCAATTGGGACACCTCAAGTACAATTGTCCTCAACTCACCATCGAATACTGTGGGGGAGGATCGTAGTCAAGTTTTAATTCTAGAGCTTCAAATAACAAGTAAAATTTTCAAAGGTTAACTCAAAAACTGGTTGACAACCTCAATATAATTTTAAACAAACAAGATGATTATTCCAAGAATAGTCCTTAAGCTCCTACCAACCTCTTAGGCAATCTTTCTAACTACCTTATAGTATGACACCAACATTTCAATGTCAACCATCTACCCGATAAAAGGAAAAAGGGTAAAGGCGTTGCCACTCAGGAATAAAGAACATAACCCCTCTTACTTTGAATACTCCTCTCGGAGCCTATTCGAATATCTTGTATATTTGTAAAAATTATTCGATCTGCTTCAATGGTCACCGATTCCCAACCAATCTTGTTACACTCAATATGAGTTATTTCGACATCATTTTAGGAATGGACTGGCTGACCAAGTATTAAGCCATTGTAAATTGCTTTGAAAAGAAGGTTACCATACAAACTCTTAAAGGCATAGAAGTCCAATTTTATGGAAAAAAAGAGTAAACCCTTGCAACCTTTTCCTTAAGTATTGCTTAGGCAGAAGGTGAAACTAGACAAGCATAACTCTCCTAAATTCTCTAGTAGAAAACACAAACAATGGAAAAAGCTTGGCATGGATACTAGTGGTAAATAAATATTGGGATGTGTTTCCAGAAGAATTAACTAGACTCTTTCCAGCTCGAGAAATCAATTTTTTGATTGATTTGTATCCTAAACTTTCACCAATATCCATCACTCCTTATCGTATGGAACATATAGAAAAAAAAGAATTGAAGAATTAGTTAGATGGGCTCTCAACAAAAGGATTCATTCAACCGATTTTGTCACCCTGGGGAACATCTGTACTTTTTTCAAGAAGAAGCATGGAAGTTTCATACTCTGCATTGATTACCGTCAATTGAATAGGGTAATATAAACAACCAATATTAGTTATCTCAAATTGATGAATTATTTGACCAACTTAGAGGAGTAAGTTTCTCTCTACCATATTGGACCATACTATCTAGTATGGTTATTATACAAATAAGGTTTACTATATGAAGATATATGTTAATTTGATATAGACCTCAAAGATTGATCTCAAATCAAAATATCACCAATTGAGAGTTAGAGAGTCAGATATACTCAAAATTTCTTTTCGTAAACGGTATGGGCATTTTGAATTTCATGTCATACTATTTGGAATGACAAATGCTATTATTTGATTTGTTTTATGGATTTAAGGAATTGGGTATTTCAATCTTATTTAGATCAATTTATCATTGTTTTTATTGAAAATATATTGATTTATTCAAAGACCTATGAAGAGTATGAACAACATCTCAAGATCGCCTTACAAACTCTAAGGAAACACTAATTGTATGCAAAGTTTGAGAAATGTGATTTCTAACTTATCAAAGTGAATTCCTCAAAAAAATTATATCAGTAAGAGGAATTGCTATAGATCCTTCCAAGATTGAACCCGTATTAAATTGGATTCAATCAAGAAATGTGAACAACATAAGAAGTTTCCTTGGAATGGCTGTATATTATCGATCTTTTGTGCATGAATTCTCAAAGATTGCTACATCATTGTCAAGAATTACTAAAAAAAGGAGTCCAATTCTTATGGGAAGAAGCTTTTGGAAAGGAATTCCAAGAATTGAAAACACGACTTCTGACTGCGCTAATCTTCACTATGATGGATAGTATAGAACCTTACTGCAAAATGATTGAGTAATTGCCTACGGATCATGAAAACTAAAGGTTCTTGAGAAAAATTACCCAACTCATGACTTAGAGCTAGTAGCAGTGGTCTTCGCCCTAAAGATGTGGACATGTTACCTTTATGGTGCCAAATTTCAAATCTTCTTGGACGATAAGAGTCTCAAATATATTTTCACTCAAAAGGATATCAATTTGAGAAAAAGAAGATGGGTAAAGTATCTTTAGGATTATGACTTCACTTTGTAATATCATCCTAGCAAGGCTAATACTATGGCAAACACTTTAGTTCATAAGTCAGGCTTTGTTGCACAAATGATGTTGGATCCCTAGCAAAACACTCAAACTATAGAAGGTTACAAGCTCAATTTGTATGATGATAGAAGATAAGCATTTCTATACAACCTCATAACTAGTCTTACCTTACTAGAAAATGTCAAGGTAGCCCAATCGAATGATCTTGAAATTTGTGAAGTATAATGTAGGATGAATGAAAGAGAGATGGTGGAAGGATGGACTTATAATAAAGGAACGTTTCATTTCCATGAAAATATTACGATACCTGTCAATGATTATTTGAGACAATAAATTATGGGAGAAACATATAGGTTAAAATTTACTTTACATCCTAGGAGCACGAAAATGTATTGTGATTTAAAAAATGACCTATTGGTGGAAAGGAATGAAGAAATATGTTGCTCTATTTGTGGAAAAATGCATGATATGTCAAAAAGTGAAGGTATAACAAACAAAACCACCATTCCTAGTATTAGAATGAAAGCAGGATGACATAACCATGTATTTTGTATAAGGATTATCATAAACTTCTCAAGGTTATGATTCCTTATGGGTAATTGTCGATTGTATTACGAAGTCCCCCCATTTCATTCTAGTTAAAACTCGATACTCTATCAATGTTTAAGCAAGTTGTACATATGGGAGATAGTACGATTGCATGGCCTCCCAAAGTAAATAATGTCAGATCAAGATCCAAAGTTTATTGCACAGTTATGGAGATGTGTACAAGAGTCTTTGAGTATAGAGTTACTACATAGCACGGCTTATCATCCTGAAATGGATGGACAATTTGAAATATTATTCACATGTTAAAAGACATGTTATGAGCTTTTGTTATGAAATTGAAGGGAAATTAAAGTGATCACCTGTCATTGGTTGATTTGGTCTACAACAATAGTTATCATGCCAACATTAGAATGGCTCTTTTGAAGTCTTGTATGGACGACTATGAAGATATTAATTATATTGGGTGGAATGCATAGATTTTAGTACAATAAGAACTAATCTTATTGAAGAAACAACTAAAAAGATTCACATTGCACAAGACAAACTTCATACACTTCAAAGTCGATATATTCATTAAAAAATTATGCAAATTTTTATCATTTATAACATTGATTATTTATGGATATAATAATTAAGTTAATTATACTTACTTATATTATTTAGGTTATTAAATATATAAATTTATATTTATTGATTCTCTCTTTTTTATACGAATAACACATTTGGTAGGGTTAGATATCATTTGTTAATTAAACAAATCAATTAACACCTATGAGTGGAGTTGATAACTAATTTGGTTAATTACATTATTTTATTTTTTCTAAGAGATTGAAAATGAACCATTTAAATGCCACATTTGGTGGGTTAGATATTTTAAACTTTATTCAAGGTGTCTAAATTAAACTTAAGAATTTAATTATCCGAGTACTAACTTTGAAGTTTTAAAACCATTACTGAAAATATGTTGTCAATACATTTTCGAATAATAGTTCTTATAAATTTTTTTTGAAATAGTATTTAACTTTAACTACTGGGCGATTATACCAACAAATAAAAGAACACTATTCTAAATCAGACTGAATAATTAAATCTTAAAATCTAATTTTCATATTTAAGTTTGTAATGAAAAATAATATATTTCTCTCTAACATCCTTAATATAAAATCTTGAATAAAAACAAAATGAATTTAATTTATAGAAATATTTTATCTATTTAATATTTCGTAAGCATAAAAACGTTATAAATATCATATTTACAAATAGCCAGTCATGTTAAATTTAATCACAGATAAATTAAATATAACATATAAAACATAAAACATAAAAAAAGAACTATAAAGAATCAAAAACTAAAAATTTATTAAAACATAGCTAGTTCTTCCCAAAAAGAGAAGAACATTGAAACTAAAAACTAAAAAAAAAAAACTTTCTAGAGAGAGAAAGAACTCAGAAAATTTTATGCTTTGGAATGAGGGAAAATTGTCCTTTTATAGGTGAGAAAAATGCCAAAAAAAGTGGGAAAATATTTCTTGAATTTGGATGCGTTTGTATAGGTTGGCACTCATATGGGGCACAAATATTGTGATAGATAGGCGTTTGGTGTGCGTGAGATACGACGTTGGCATGTGTTGGTATGCACAGAAATCGATGCGATGTGTGCTAGGTGTGTGTTGGTTGTGTGCGCTGGCAGCGTGCATGTGGATGTGTGCTAGGCATGTGCCGATTGCGTGCATGCGTGTGCAGAACTCGATGTGAATGGGTGGCTACATGTAAGATTTTGGCCTTTTTAACATTTTTGATCATTTTGACCCATTTTGTTCAATTTTTTCATATTTTTGACTTTTACTTATATCTTTTACCAACATATCTGTGATGTATTGTCTCTAATATTTTTGTTCAAGTTTTTAAGTTATTTTTGAACGATTTGAAAAACAATAAAAATACTTATGATTCCGAAAAGATAGATTTATATAAAACATGTTAATATCATATAAATATGAATCTATTTAATCAATTAAAGTATATTAAATCATAGGATTTTAAAGCACTCATTAATGCTTCTAATCAATACACAATCAAAACCAAATCTTGTGCCTTTAATTAATGAGATTTTAACACATACGATTGACGAGACATGTAGATGTTAGAATACCATCTACCCATAAATTTTGAGTAAATTTAAGGTGAACATTAAAGTTTAAACTTTTCGCAGAGGTGTTTATTCTTTCGATCAACTACCTCTTTTTTGGGAGATTGTTCACACAAGAACTTTGATACATTATCTCATGTTTTTGAAGGTAAGCTTGTAGAGTCTAAAATGTTTGTGTCGTTATTAGGGCAAAGGATTTGTATGTGTTTAAAATTGGGTTTAAATCATTGTATGAATAATAAAAAACATCATGAATCTAAGCCTTTTCTTTTAATAGATAAACTCAACAAACCTAAATATGATCATCAATAAATGTTATAAACAAATTATCGTGAGTACAATTAGAGATACAAGATGGATCCCATACATGACTATGAATTAGGGTAAAAGGTTTGAAAAGGTCTATAAAAGACTTTGGGAAAATAAGAATAGTGAAGTTTTGCAAACTCACAAATTTCAGACAAATAATTGAATGTTTTATTATTCACAAATATGGAATGAAATAATTGTTTCAAATATTGGAAGATGAAATGTTCCATTTTATAACCCCGTAATAAAATCTCACCATCCCTAGGAACAAAAACAAAGATTAACAATTTGACAACATTCACTCATTTTAGCTTTGTTAAAGTAGTACATGCCTTTATACTCTTTAACATTGTCAATCAATGTCTATGATGATAGGTTCTGAAAGATACAATAAGATGGAAAAACATTAGCCAAACAATAAAATATTTTTGTCAATTGACTAATAGAAATTAAATTCAAGACAACTTTGGGACATAAAGTATAGAATTCAAATACTCTTTTTTGGCAACGGGTATAGAGAGATTCATCTTCAATTATAATTTTAAGATTTACAGTATAATGAGAGTAAATAATAAATAAATGATAGACATTATTCATATGATCATAGTTCTTGAATCAATAATACAAGAGATTTTAGTTTGGGATAACTTAAAAAAATAAAAAAAAGGGTTTGTAAATTTAATAGAGTTGTTTTGGATTAAAAATATTACCTTCACTTGTTGGTGACAACTTTGAGATCTAATTTGTCTTGATTTTTAATTCATAGGTTTTTCGTTAATTTTTCAACTATATATTGTCTTTTACTGTTCTTCGGTTTTTGACAACGATCACAAAATATTTTTATTAATGTGAATTTGGGCCTGGCCCAACCTGATTTTCATGTGGCCCAACTGTTTTATTCAGCCCAACAAATCCTGGCCCATTAGACTAATTAGTCTTTCCAGCCAGGCCTACGAGGCCCATTGAACCCAGCCATTAGTTGGAGCGAAGAGAACCGAGAGGCGTAGTTGGAGATAACATGACTTTGCACCGATGGCCATCGCGTTGCACCTCCGAGAAGACCTCCCTGAGCTACGAAAATGGTTAACGACTGAGGACCCTCCCACGGAAATCATCGAGCTCCCTATTTAGACCATCGAGGAACTCAAAAATTGGGTCATTCTCTAATTTTTTTAGGTAACGTGTTGTGTCTCAGATGCACTTCAATCCTTCTTCATAACTGAAGTCAAGTTCATGCCACAGTGAGGATATTTTCATGTATTTAGTGACATTCTTTTTTCCCTGTTTTAATTTCTAGTCTTGTGTTTAGATAAACAAATGTGGGCAGAATCTTGGCCGTTAGATTAAGTATCTTGTACGACCTGCCGCATTTTTTTGTTGTGGGTTGTTAACATGGGTAAAAAGAGGTAGGATTTCCCAATGGATGAGCCAAGTAGTAACCATGGAATTTTATGAGCTCCAACGTTGGAGAGAACCTATGTTGGTTGTTATTGGTTTCTTTGCTTCTTCGGTGAGGTAATACAATTGTCTTTTTCTATCGATTACTAAATAAATGTTCTCTAAAATTTCTTTCATTTAGTTTCTCCACAGTGAGTTGTAAGAATAGGCTGTCATTTGAATTTAGGGTGGAAAATGATGCTGAATTTTTATTGGAATTTTCTGTGTGGGATTCTGGTGTTTGAGGGGCCATCGGATCAGCCATAGCTGACTAGTTTTAACAAAATCTGATACCGTAAAGAAGGGGATGAATATAAGAACTGGTGTGTTCTTTTGTGTTTCTGTGTATATTGAATTGTGTTTGTGAAATAGATTTACTTACAATTTATAGGACAAACTAAGACTAGAAAGAGTAAAAAACAATTCACGTAATTATAACCAGAAATAATTTCCTAATAAAGGCACAATATTCTCATAATGGGCTTAATTAATATGCAATGAAAATCATATGAAATCTCTAGCATTTATTTATTGAGATTTCAGACAATATCTCAATAGTTGTCAAGGATTTCAACATAAGTACCATTTGCTTGTGAAGACCATTGTTTTATCTCATTGCAACTGATATGGTAACTCCTTATGATCGTAGAGTGCTTTTATAATTTAGCTCCAAGTTTAGATTACAACTTTTGTTAAGAGTGGCATTCTGGTCTTAAAATATTAATAAACAGCTTTGATTTATTGCCTTAACATTTAACTGGTTTACTGTATGTTTGAACAGGTTTGGTTGAATCCTAAGATGCGAGCCAATGCGTTTGCAGCTTTTGGAGCACATAGAAACTATGTTGGGGCCACATCATGAGGCATTTATTGAGCAGGTTGGCTATTAGATCAAGATTGTACCGCATGTTGTCTAATGCATTGTAAGGTTTCTAAGAAAACAAGTCACAGTTCATGAATTTATCCATCATTTGGGAACTATGAATATAATCATATATTTGGTTGATATATTACTCTGCGTATTAATTTAGAATGTTGTTAAAGAAGATACTGGAGTATGGTTTAGGGTTAACGCCAATATTGTAAAATGCTATTTTAATCATTGAGGCGTAGTTTCTTAAATGAAGTGAGGTTTAAACCTCAAGGCTTTTTTCTTATATGAGGTGAGGCTTAAGCCTCAAGGCCGTAAGTGTTAAACTTTCTTTAAAAACCTTAAAAATATTAATAAAAACAACTGTTAATCCAATAAGCAATTAAAGCATGAAAATCAAACACAAATTAATTCAAAAATTAACTTTAAAAAACTTTTAATATTAATAAAATAAATTAGTAATCTAATAAATAGTTAAGCATGGAAATAACAATAATATATGCAAAGTTAATTTGGAGCTATAAGAGACATCAACAATGGTGGAGGAAGAGCACGGAACAACAATGTTTGAACAATATATACAAAAATGTAGTTGCTTACTTAATAGAAAAGGAAGAAGGAATATGAATAAAAAATCAAATAGGAGAAAAATGTTATTTGCAATGTTACAACTTAGTGATGGCTAAACTTTGGAGTTGTCATGGGTAAATGAAAGAAAGATGATTGGTAAGGAAGAATGAAGAATATATAGTTGCAATCCTAATAATGTCTTCATGATATTGATAGGAAAAATTACTCTATAAGTCACTAAAAATGTGTTATTTAGACACTTTGTCATTTGGTTTTTGCATGAAATATATAGGTCACTAGAAATTTTAAATTAGGACACTTTAATAAGATAACTTCGTAATTATGTGACTAAAGTGTTAATTTTCTTCATAATTATGTGACTAAAGCTTTCATTCTTTATTGTAAATTATTGACACTTTAGTTACATAACTACGAGGTTATGTGACTAAAATGTCATAATTTAAAATTTCTAGTAATTTATGTGTCCCATGCAAAAGCTACATGACAAAATTGTTTTAATGATATAGAGTAAGTGACCTCAAAATTTGATCACTCATATGTTCTTTTTTTTTCTTATCTATAACTTTATACCTTTTTTTAATTTTTAATAAAATTGGATCGAGATTTTATGATAACTCATAAAATGAACTTAAAAAATGAGTTGATTGTGGCTATCGCCTCAATCATCTTGTAGTGTAAAAGCCTTATGACGTAAAATTCAAATAAAAAAGGAGTTAGGGCCTATATACAATATGTATATCATTGAATTAATCCAAAATAGCATGCTAGTTGTACATAAAGTGTATGTAATATATGTACAAGTTGTATACAATTTACATAATATACACTCAAAGTATAAACTAACATGTTATTCAATGACCAACTTAATTATGTACAAACTAAAATTCTATTATAGTGCTCCAAATTATCAAAAAGGCACAAACCTTAATATACCACACGAGGTTATGACCTCCAAACTTTTTTAAAGCCTTATATTGAGGCAAGACTCAAAATAGCCTTTTACAACATTTGTTAAGTTTCATTTACTACTAAAACTTTCAACCTAGGTTGAATTTCTTTTCAATTATATTTATTATATGTTTCATATCATTAAATCTATATTTTTAGGGCCGAATGAAATCAAATTGAAAAACAAAGTTCTAAATCATTGGAAAACAAACAAGGGGTAAATTACAATGGTAAAACTTATTGTATTGAATCAATTTTAAAACATAAAAGTATTCAACTGACATGTGAAAACGTAATCAAGAAAATTGAATTGAAAATGTGATTTATGTTTATTTCCTTTGCTAGTTACTTAATATTTTCTGAAACATTGTTGCTTATGAATTACGTTTTTGTAGCATCGTAAAACTTAATTGTTTGCTTTAAATTTATAAGGTTAGAGGATTCCTTGAGGTTTTAATTTTATTTTTTCTTTTGAGAAAAACAAGAAGTTTTATTGATGTTGAGAGTGATGTGAAGTGACAAAAGGTATCCTAGACAGTTTGCATTGAAGAATCATGAGTTTGAGGATTAAACAATACATGCCTGTATAGACAAGAATTTATTTTTCTGTTTGTTGGTGTTTATTCTTTTATATTAAATTGCTGTGACTAAGTACTTGCTGCTATTCCACGTTTGGTCTTGCATCTTCATAATTACAATCTCATTGTTGTAATAACCATTTTGGTAGAATTCATCCTATAAAACCTGCTTGTAAAAAGAGGGTACCCAAGTGATTATTAACACATCCTTTCATATATACTTAAGCGATATGGGACTCAATTAAGTCATTACATTCTATCCCTCTTTCAAAACTTACGTCTATGGCTAATGGACAAGTAGTTAATAACCCTCCTATTCATTCATTTTTGAGCAATTTGGGACTCAATTATGTCATTATATTCCACATTTTTTTCAAAACTGATGTCTATGATTGTCCATGGGCTAAGTGACAAGTTTATTGGGTATTTTCTTGATATGCTTCCCCTTCCCCCTTTTGTAAGTTGTGTGAAGAACTTGACAGTTAATTTTTGTCTTCTCATTTACTTACAAACAGAACACTCTCAGACAAATTCCTCCTTGTTGGAAGTACATGAATTTATTGGCTTGCTTAACACCAATTCCTTCAATTCCGATCATTGTTATGTCTTGGAAATGCCAAAAATGTTGATCTAAAGAAATTCTATAGGTAATCCTCTAAAGGATGATTAAAGTGTGTAATGTTGTACTGTCTCTTTTTAGAAGTGATTATGAGGATTTTATCAAACCTTTGGAAGCTATTTGTGCAACATCTTTCCACTAGAATTGATACTTATATGACATCAACAATATAGGTTAGAATGATGAGAACCTATCATTTATTGTGAATTTTTTCATAATGTTTATGTTCTTAAGTCAAATTGGATAGATCTTCAACTTTACTAAGTGTGTCTACAATTAAAAACTTTTTTTTGTTTCAATCTGTGCTAATGGCCATAGCTCAAAACACAAAGAAAAGGGTGCTAATGGTTGTGAAGATTGCATGGAAGATAAAGCACTCAACAATGGAGCAAGAGAACTTGAACAAGGAAAAGAAGAAAAATAAACATGCTAAGATGAAGAAAAATAAAAATACCCAGAGGAAGAAGTTGAATAGTACTATTTCATTAAGTTGAGAAACTTACAATTGTAATAGATCATGCTTTTGTACAAATATATTTCCTTAATGACCAAGTAAACAAACTTGTACAAATTGTAATGTATGACTAAAGAAACAAATGAAAAAAACGAAGTGAAACCATATGGTATGTGCTTGTAATTGTAGTTGTTGATGTAGAGTAGTGCCATGTTGCTAAGAAGGGTGCAATCAATGATTTTTTTAAGCATCACATGCTATCTTACCACTAGAGTCTCGATCACATTGCATTTTATCCCTAATGTGCTCCCTCAAACTCAAAAGAGCTAAATTCACACTGAGTTTGCACTATAAATAATGAAACTAAGAGCCTAAAAATAGTTTAGTTAAAGTGTCAGCAATTTGCTCAAAACTAGGAATGTATTGAGCATGCAAATGCCAATTAAGAACTTTCTCCAAATAAAATATAATCTAACTTAACAAGTTTAATCGTAGCATGTGAAAAATTGGATTAGTTGATAACTCAAATTATCACACTAAATGATAAGAACATTGAGCAAAGAAACATGCAGTTATGTAAAAAGATATTACAGTTAACAATTTCAATAGCAGTTAAGGCTATGTTTCAATACTCAATTTCAACGCTAGATCTGTAAACAATAGATTACTTCTTAGTTGACCAAATAAAGGGGATTAGTACCAAGAAAAATACAAATATTAGAAGTGGATATGCTATCATAAGGGCATGATGTCCAGGTATCAACAAAGGCATTCACCAATAACATGTTGGAAGCTTTAAACTCAAGACCATACTCTATATTGCCCTATAAATAACAAAGAATTCTTTTGATTGCAATCAAATGTGAATCATGAGGTGCAGTCATGAATTGACACACTTTATTAACAAAAAATGCTCTATCAAGTCCTACAAGTGTAGCATATTATAGACTATCAACTATCCTTTTGTACAAGGTAGGTAGTATATTTCACTCTTATATGTAGAAAGTTTAATACTAGAGCACATAGATGTAAGAGTAGGCTTTGCATCACTCAAATCAGCCTTGTCAAGTAGTTCTAAAATATACTTCATTAAGCTAAGAAATAAGTTACTAGTAGTCATTTTTTGCATATCAATGCCCAAAAAAATAGTTTAGATTAAGTCTTTCAAAGCAAATTGATCAATCAATTGAGAAATAAGTACTTCAAGATTACTGATAGGAAAACCTATAAGAATGAATCATCAACATATACCAGAATGTAAAGAACACTTGTAGATGTAATTTTGACAAACAAAGAAGCATTAACTTTGGAAGCAATAAAAACAAGCTAATGTAAGCTAGATTTAAGCATGTCAAATCAAGCTCGTGGAGTTATGTAAGACCATAAATAGCCTTGTTTAATTTACAAATATACTTAAGAAAATCGGAGTCTTCAAAGCTAGAGTATTGTTCCATATAAACCTCTTCTTAAAGGATTCTATTAAACATGCATTATTAATGTCAATATGTTTTAGATCCTAATGAAAATTGAGAACTAGAGTAAGTATAACCTTGTCTATGGAAAATTTGATATAAAGACTTTTCTTATACTAGTCAAGCATTTATATTCTTTATGAAAGGTACTATATCCTATAAACATACAAGTAAAATATTTGAAATCAAGTTTATGAGCATTGTAAGAGGTTAAATTTGGATAGCAAAGACAACCAAATTTTTTAAGAAAATTATAATTAGGTTGAGTTGAAAAAATACACTTTAAAGGGGACTAATTGTTCAAAATAGAAGTAGGTAATATGTTAATCAAAAAGGTTGAAGTAAAAAGGCTTCATCCCAAAATTTTATAGGTAAGTGAGCCTATGCAAGCAAAATTAATCTCATTTCAACCATATGCCTGTGTGTTTTTTAATTAACCCATTCTATTGGATTGTTTGAGGTCAAGACACTCGTCTTATTATCCCAAACTTATTTAGTAAAGGTACAAGAGCTAGAAATTCACCTCTTCCATATGACTAAAGTGTTTTGATCTTACAATTAGTCCGTAGCTCAGCCCGAGCTTTGAACATAAGAAAAACATCCTTCACCTTGACTTTTATTTCAAAAAGAAGATTCATGAATATCTAGTATACCCATCTATGAAATGCACATACAATTTACAACCATTAAATGATAAAATGGGTGCAGATCCTTACACATCTGTATGGATGACTTCAAATGGTTTAGTTGTTCTAGTAATCAGTGAAAATGACAATTTATGCATCTTTCCTAACTAACATGCTTCACTACCATTGGCAAAAAAATTTATAGAAATTTCACATGAATTCCTTTGAATAATTGGATATATAGTTTTAAAGGAAGGATATCCTAATCTCATGTGCCACATTAAATTTGTTTGAGTACTATTACAAGTTAAGGCTAACTAGTTCAAATCAACATCGGGAAATACACTAGTAGCACATGTCTTATATATCACACGTGTATAACTACTTGAGGAAAGTAAATTTATCATAGTAAAAGAAGAACCACCATGAGTTTCACTAACTTTGAGTTGAAAATCAAAGGTATATAAACCTTGTTTAAGCTTGCCTTCCAACAAAGTTGCTCCTATTTTCTTATCCTTGACAAAACAAAGAAGAACCACTATGAGTTTCATCATCTTTAAGTTGAAAATCAAAGGCATTTAAACCTTGTTTAAGCTTTTCTTCCAACAAAGTTGCTTCAATTTTCTTGTCTTTGACAAAACAAACAAAATGATGAAATTCAAAGTAAACATCAATATCTCTTCTCAATTTTGTGAAACTAAGAAGGTCCTTAGTAATATCAAGTATATGTAGCAAATCTTTAAGTATACAAATTTTATTAACATATGATCCACTAGTAACAAAACAAGTACCAGTGTGAGCGATGAAAATACTAACACCATTGTAAATATGTAGTTTCTTAGTGTCATTCTAATCTATCTTTAGAGCAAGAAAACTTGGATCTAGTGTGACATAATTTATGGCTCCGGAATCCATGTACTAGGAAGGATCTAAAATAGTGTCAAGAGTTGCAACAAATTCTTATGCTAAGGTAGGAATAGAGGACTGTGTTTGTGTTTGTGCTTGTGTTTAACTCTCAGCTGCACCACATATGGAAGTATAATTATATGTTGGAGGTTGATGATAATTATCAAACCTATAACGGCAATGAGAGACCAAATGACCTTCTTTTTCACATAATTGACAAACATGGATTCAGGAGCCATAAATCATGTCACACTAGATCCAAGTTTTCTTGCTCTAAAGATAGACTAAAATGATAACCATAATCTCTACCATATCTTCTGCCTTGATAAGGTGCATTACCTTATTCTCATTCATTGTTAGTGAAATTAGGTTATGGTTTAGACTTATCAACACTTGCATTAGAAAACTATCCTAAACTAAACTGTAGAAATTGAGAAATTCCTCTATATTACTCAACTTTGTTAGCAATATTAGTTGAAGGTAATATCGAATTTCTTGCAAAATTCTTATGATTCTATTATTTTTTCACAACTGCGAAATAAAGCTTGAAGTTCCCTTATAGTAATAGGTTTTATCTTACGTTGTAATGTGGCTAATATCATATCATAGTTATAATCCAAGCCATTTAGAATTGAATGGACGTGATCCTTCTCATGCACATAATAACAAGCAAAGGCAAGATGCCTAACAATTTCTTTGATTTTGGGCCCATACTCCATAATAATCATGGAACATTTTTTGACTTAAATTGGAAATTTATAGCTTATGAAATAGTTGTAAAAGAATTCTCCAAAAACACCAAAATTCAATTGAAGTATCATAATTAGAAACTTCTTTGATTAATTCATCATTCATATAAACAATCAATAGAGATCCTATCACTTGATTTTGATGACATCAAATTTTTTTATTCTGGTACCATGTGAAGATTGTAGGGAAGCTAAAGCACTCAACAATAGAGCAAGAGAAGTTGAACATGAAAGGAGAAAAAGAAGAAGAAATTTTTTAATATGGACTTGAAAAAAAAATATCAAGAGAAAAAAGATGAATAATACTATATCATGAATTTCATTTTCTTAACCGTGTTCTAACAGTTTTTGATTTGGTATTTTGAAAATGTTTTGCTAATACTCAATGGGCTTATGATACATTCTTAGAAAGCTAAAAATTCCTAGTTTTTAAATGTTTTTAATGTTTCAAATTGGACATTTTCACTTGATGATATGTGTGTTTGAATAAATAATATCATTTTGATAATTTCAAAAGATGTTTCACCTATATTCATGACCAAAAGAACTAAGTTATGTCTTGTTATTCCAATGATATTTTTAAATGATCTTGAGCCTATTTACTTGTAAATTTAACGGATTTAACATAATTTCTTTTGATTTAGAACTATGAGTATAAGAATATCAAAGTTAATTATATAATATTGTAATATCTACCTAAGTATTAAAGAGAATATTGAGTTATTTGTAAAAAGCTCATATTTTAGCATTTCTAGAGTACCATTTAGTGTCTTAATAGACCAATTAGATATGTTGTAATTCTTGTTTCTAACACAAGTGTAATCATATAGAAAGGGATAGTTCAGCAAACCTTATAGTTAATGGACAACTTTTTCTTAAATTTCATAAGTACTTGGTTATTATTAACTTTAAAATGTTCATAATGTTTAACTTCATTATCTTAAAGTTTTCACAAACTAAATAATTTCTTATTAGAAATGAGTATCTTATGTTTAAAAAGTAGATAATTAATTTTTAATTGCGTTTAGAAGTTTTTACTCAGATTTACGATATAAATAAAGATTTCACTAGAATATAAAAGTTTATATTTAACTTTTAGTAGTAGCATACATAATATTATGCATATTATTATGTTAATTCATAAGTTTTTATTTAGTTTTATAGTATGTGTACAGATTTTGCTTAGCACATAGAAATTTATACATAGTTTTTAATATCAATATTTTAGAATATTATTATATATTATTTTTCAAATATCAAACAAACACCACGCATAAATCTAGTAATAATATAAGAAATAAAACTAATTAATGGGCCATTGGCTTTAATCAAGATTATCCTGTCTGCGTGGGCAATGAGTTTTGTACACGGATGACCATCTCTTTCTCCTAATATGAGTTTGATAAGGTTTTTATTTTTATTATAATTTATTACACGTAAGTTACTCATACCTAATTTTATCTATATGAATACATTTACAATTATTTTGTTTTTATGAATTACTAATACAATTATATGATTTGTATTAATTTTATAGTTGAATTACTAAAGGCTAAATAGATATATTTAATAATTATTATTAATTTTATATAAGTAATTTGTAATTATTATGCTTTCTACATATTTTTGTATCTGTTTCCATATCTTTATATTTCTAATAAAACTTAAGAGTATATTCATGTAAATGGTTGTGTTGGTTATATAGTTGTAAGGTTAAAATTGTAATATATATTTATAATAATTTTTTTTTTACTAAAACTTGTTTACTTAATGAGTATTTTTACTTATCCTATTTTCTTTTAAATTTTTCCTCCCAAACAACAATAACTTTTAATTGGAAACGTAACTACTACTTCTAAAGGGGACATAGATTAGATTATTGATCCCATCTTGCTTGGTTTCTTGCTCTCTTGGAGTTTGTGGAACTTTATTTCACTTTCTCAGTGAGCTAATGATATTAGAAGCATATTAATGATTCCTTAGTGGCTCTCAAACTTAATTAAGGAGTATTATATACGATCAATCCACTTACTTCTATTATTATTTTTAAGTCAGATATGGGTATTGTAGATGTCATGTAATGTTATTACAAGTTGTTTAAGAATAAAAAAACAGTAGAGATTTTGCAAAAATTGATAGTTTTCATTAGTATAGCTTAGATTTCCTAAGTTCTAAGGTGCATTAGGGTAGGTCTTGACACATTGGTTATGGTTTTCTACAGTAAATATGTTTACGAAAGTTGATCGGAGATCTCATTCGAAGTGGAGCAGTAAATGCTTTTAAGAATATGATAAATATTAGTAAAAAGTTGAATTTAAAATCTTACAAGAATGGTGGTAATATGAAGCAAGAAAAATGTGTAAATTTAATGAAAATGTAACAATTTTTAAGGGTAAAAATATGGCATAAAAGAGATGTTCTCAAAGTGAAATAAGTCTACGTATGATTTTCTTTAGTTGAAGATGAAGTAGAGAGTGCATCCTACACATAAATAAATAGAGTGCAATGAGGGCACATGAGTTGTTGTTTAATGATATGATAGCTTTTGAACTGAAATTGAGATTATTAAAATTAACGGCTAAAAAGTCAAGTTAATAAAAAATGAGAAGAAAAAAAAAAAACCAAACGTTTCAACGTTTAGGAGGTGCAGCTCAAGCATAGGTTTTTGGCTATTAATTATAATGTGGTGATGTTAATAGCTAGTCATTTATGTTTCATGCATTGGTGAGCATGATGAATTTCAAGAGTCACATCATCACATGCGATTGGTAACTATATATAAGGTTGAAATATTAATTAACTTATACATTAATATTTTTGTGCGTTTTGGGTAGTAAGAAGATGATTCAAAAAGACTCATGTGATATATAGGTACATTGAGAGAGTTATTTTTTTTTATTTTTGGTTGTGGGCATGCAACGTGTTAGAGCTATTGGAGATGCATATTTTTAACCTCAAATTTTATTCTGTAATGGTGCCACCAAACAAAAAATGTTCTTAATATTTTTATTTTTTTTAGGTTTTTTGTGTGAGAGAGATTTTAGATATAATGGGATTTTAAATTTGAGTGTTATTTTAAATTTTTAATATTATTCTTGTGATACAGGATCAATTGGATACTGGATTAAGACTTGTATGAAAGAATTAATATTAATAAAATTTTAAGATTTTAGACATGAAATAGGTAAATTATCAAACCATGTTGATTTTATTGTGATATTATTTTTTTATTAACTTTTCACTTCTTTATTCACTTTTATTAATTTGTTAGTTTACAATAGCATAGTCATAAGAAATATAATATCATGACACTAAAAATAGTTCTCTTGAAAAACCCATGTTAATATAAATACATGTTAAAATAAATATATATATATATATATATATATCATTTTTTTTATAAATAAAACTCTTATGATCTTATATTATACCTTTCATTCAAAGTTTTTTCTCTCTTAATTACCCACTTATTTTTTATGTTTTTTATTTTTTAAATGTATAATTATCATTGAAAATTTATAAGATATGGACCTGATTAACCTAGAGGGGGTGAATAGGTTATTCTTAATTTTTATCAAGTTTATAATTTAATAACCTAAACAAAGCGGCCAGACATGTAATCGTGTGTAAAATTAAGTGCGGAAATAAAATAATAACACACGATATTTTTAGGTGGAAACAACCTAGGCCACAACTATGACCTAAGAGGAAAACCACCGGTCCACCGGACCACCTAACTTTCCACTATGAAAATCAAATGTTCAAGTACAAACTCGGTCTTATGCTACCCTCCCTAGGATACTGCCCCAATGTACTTTACTTACGAGCCCCTGCTCTATTTTCACAGTTTCCAATATTAGCGTGAGCGGTTTCCAGACCAACGTTCTAATAAGCTCCCCGCCAATCAGATCGTTCACAAATGAACTGCAAAAAATGTTAGCACAAAAAACACAAGTGCCCGTGTGTGTTCTAGAATGGATTTAACAATGAATAATCCTAACTAGATGATTCAAAACATATATCACTTAAATCAAATCAACTAGAATATCTAAGCCAAAAAGATTAAGTACAGATTCAATAAAAAATAATTTCCTTAAAATTTAATACTCAAATCAAATAATCATGATTACTCATAAAATTATTTAATCTAAATATTTAAATATCTAATCCAAAGGAATTAAATTAATTAAGAAACTCAATATATGTTAATTATATAAAATTCCAAAGTCTACCGAATATATATATATATATATATTATATTACCTTTATGAAGTATTTGAAGTCTTCTGACCGAATCATATGCATATATATATATTAGCCTCCATTGTTCAACTTCATTTATATATATATATATATATATATTACTTACCTATATCTCGCAGTGAAGACAACTCTTTTCCTTTGAATTGTTTTTCTATCGGCAGCAGCACATATTTGTTTTACTCATATTATTTATATATTAATCATCTTTACTGCGCTTCAACTTCCTATATCTCGCAGCGTGAAGACAACTCTTTTCCTCTGAATTGTTTTTCTATTGTTTTCGGCAGCAGCACGTATTTGTTTTAACTTCTATTCGGCCTCCTTGTATGCACTTTCTATTTTTTTTCCCTGACTCCACTCTAACCCTAATGTATCTATATATATAGATAATGATAATACTTAATGATATTAGGGTTAGGTTAAATGTGTTTTGGTCTTACCTTTTTAAAAGCCCATTAAAAACAAAACCTTAATATTATCTTAAGATATATTATAAAAATATTTAATTAATAATTTCATAAATTAATTAAAGTTTGAATAAATATTTTAACATAAAATATAATTTCAGATTTATGAAAATATGTTATTAAATGCATAAATATAGTCCTATGTGTCGTAATTATAAAAGATATACCTGGAGTACGATTATTTGAAACTTGAGCATTTGTTTGGCTTTTCTTGATGGACTTGATAACATGCCTAAAAACAAATTTACAAGTAAATATTTTGTCCACGAAAATAGCCAACACTCATAGTCCTTACAAACTCCCCCTTTGGCATTTTCGTGTGGAAAAACCTCTCACTTACTACATGACACTTATAAAAATAAGATAAAAATACAATGATGTCCCAGACTCCATAGTGGAACTATCCTATGGTCCGGTAGATCCATCTTCGCTGCAACTTGACAAGATTGTAAGTAACTGAAACAACATTGACAAAGTATAGGACAACTTGGCATGAAAGCCTCATTGTATATTAGTTTAGTTTACATAGAAATAAGCGAAGTGTAAAGAATAATCATGTAGTATGCATTCATATCAATCAAGCTTAATTAAATATGTTCTCCCCTTATATGTATAACAAAATAAAAACATGGAAGTAAAAATTCTCTCCCCCTTTTTGACATACGAGAAGGACAAAGCATTAGACAAAGAATTAAAGTTAAACTCCTCCTAAAGATATAACAGTGTAAAATCAGAGTAATGTAAAAGTACAACGTGCTTAAAACTCCCCCTAAATTCTATGACTCTCTAACTTAGAAACCAGTTAAAAAAGTAATAAATGAATTTTTTTTTTTTGCAATTTTTCATAACTAGCCACATAAGGTATTAATCTCATTTAATTACAAACAAGCACACAAGCAATTGAGAACTCATCATTATTTAACTCCAATTTTGATTATTTATCATATAAATAAATAAGTAGAATAGAAGAAGTGCACACACACACTTCACACATATAATGACATATTGACATTTACTTAAAATAGTATACATATTTAAACTCCACCAATATGTCAATTAATTCATTTATGACCTATCAAGAAAGACTCAAAAGAAAAAATATCACCTATCATATAAAAATATAATCGAGTCTTCAATCTTACAAAATAAAATATATTTACTAAAAGAGGACTTAATTTAATTTTTTTTTCTTTTTTTTATAAATGAGGTAAATGATATATATATATATTTTAACCTCTATTAGCTCTTTCTTTTTGTGCATTCCAAGTACAAGATTTATAAGCAATCAGTTTTTGCATAATCTTTCCTTTTTTTGTTTTTTTTTTGTTTTTTTTGTTTTTTGTTTTGCACGAGCCATAAACCTAGCATGATGACTTTCACACTAGTTGTGAGGTAGCCCTCTCCGTTCATTGCGGTAGCTTCACACATCACAGTAGGTAGCCCTCTCAATACTCGGTGCCTCCATACGGTAAAATTTTAGTAAGCAAAAGTAGAACTCAACACAATTTTACAATCAAAATTAGTTAAAGTCTTAGAGTCTTTCAAGAAAATTCATAAACTTCAAGCGTAACATATATGTGTGTTTGTGAGTGTGTGAAGAAGTTTATGTCAACATCGATCATCACATGTATAAGAATATATATGTATGCACAAGCCAAAATTGTAGAATAATTTATACAATAAATATCAAAATGAGTTGAGTTACTAAAAATGAGATTATGTGTATGGAAGTATTAAATGAGTTGAATACTGTGTTGGCCAAATAAAGATGCTAATTTTTTTTTGTAAGTTTAACTAATAAATAAAATAAAGACAATAAAGATTGCTCACCTAAGTTCATTTAAGCACTCTAACAAAATACCTAGATGAAGGAATAAAAGATGGTCAGGTGACCAAGAAAAAACAACCTTTCCTAACCCACATTTTCTTGCATTTTGATTTCTCTATATCATTGGGTTGGGACTCAACTAACTTAGGTTTCATAGGCGTGTTTTTGAACTTAGCTGTTCTTTTCTCATTCATCCCAAATGAAGATGCAGTATGCATAATAGGATGATAATAATGAGTCATAGCATTAAAAGTACTAAATTTTGCTTGCCTCTTTGAACCTAAGACTTCATGCTTCCTAGTAGAATTTTTGAACAAGTTATTATAATTTCCATTCATCCTTGAGTATGATGTAGCATGCATAGATGAATAATGCTTATGGGTCCTACTATGTGAAGCATGGAAAGAATGATTAAGTTTAGGAGCATTCATCAAATATCTACATTTTGGTCTTATATGACCTTTCCTACCACAATGATGACAGATAGGCACAAACTTAATAATTTTTTCTACCATAGGTGCAATAGTTCTTTGTGCATAAGTAGTAATAGTAGGAGTAGAGTTTAAGGACCTTACAAATGTGGGTTTTGATGTTGAAGGTGTTGACTGTTCATCTATGTATCCAAGACCTCTCTTATCTCCATGTAGCTTTCCATAGTCTAGGACTTTGGTCAATTTTTCAGCACCTATGGTCAAATTCTTCACCGTATCTTTAACAATACTAAGTTCTTGCCTAAGTTTTTTGTTTTCCTCAGTGGTTTCTACAAGTCTCAAATTCATGGCATTAATATTTTCAGACAATTCCTTTTTATCTTTCTCTAGGCTAGAGGAATTTGTTTTGTGAATATTGATGATATCATTAAGTTTAGTTACTTCCACAAGTAGTTTATCTCTCTCTTCTCTAGACCCTAAACAATCCATGAATAGTTCCTCATAACTCGATACATTAAACTTAGACAATAAGAAAGAGGAGTTTACTTCCTCATTTTCTTCATCCGAGCTAGAGTCAGAGTTATTGTGGTGTGCTTTGGTAGTTGCGGTGAAGGCACAATAGTTTGTGTCATCATCTTCTGAGTTACTAGCATTATCTTGCTCACTTTCTGTGTCACTGAGTGTAGCATTAAATGCTTTTCCAAATTTATTTTTATTGTTTGCACAATCTATAGAAATATGACCAAAACCCCCACAAGTATAGCATCGAGGACTAGTGAGCTTAGTTTTCTTACCATCAGAGCTATGAGGCTTGATTTCCCTTGACTTTCGGTCCTTCGAACAACTAGATTGTCCCTTATTAGATTGATTATTTTGTTGACCCTTCATTTTTAGGAACTTCTTCAATTTTTGTGCTAGCGAGACTAATGACTCATCATTTATATCCTCATCACTATCAGAGATGTCCAGTTTGGAGCTTTTGAATGCCACATCCTTGATTTTCTTGGGACGATCAAGAGAAAGCTCATAGGTTTGGATTGACCCGACAAGTTCATCAATATTTAGTGTGTCGACATTCTTGCTTTCCTCTATCATTGTTACTTTCATCTTGTAGTAAGCTGTTAAGGAGCTTAGGAGTTTGCGCACTTGTATAGGTTGTAGAATTTTCTCACCAAGGTTAGAGCAAGCATTAGTGATATCACAAAAGCGAGCATAGAATTGACCAAAAGTTTCATTGTTGCTCATTTTAATAGAATCAAACTCAGATGTTAGCAATCTCAATTTTGTTTGTTTTACTTGGGAAGTTCCTTCATGAGCAAGAGCAAGTGCATTCCATGCATCTTTAGCAGTCTCACAGTCGGAGATGCGACGAAACTCATCCATTGAAACTGCAGCGAATATTGAGCTTAGACCTTTTTGGTTTGCCCCACTAAGGGTGCGTTCTTCAGTGGTCCAGTCTTTTCTTGGCTTTATGATTGTTACACCATCTTTCATTACAGAAGGTGGTTCCCAACCATCAAGAATAGCATCCCAGACTTTTTCATCTTGTCTGAGAAAGGCTTGCATGCGAGCCTTCCAGTAAGGGTAATTAAACCCATCAAAGAGTGGGGGTCTAACAGATGACCCACCTTCTTTCATTTGGTCCATAAGTAAGTGTGTGTGTCCCTAAAGATCAATCTCACTAAGTGTGTCTAGTGTTTGCTCTGATACCAATTGAAAGTTTATAAGATATGGACCTGATTAACCTAGAGGGGGGTGAATAGGTTATTCTTAATTTTTATCAAGTTTATAATTTAATAACCTAAACAAAGCGGCCAGACATGTAATCGTGTGTAAAAATAAGTGCGGAAATAAAATAATAACACACGATATTTTTAGGTGGAACTTTGTTATCTGATTTGGGTTTCGAAATCAAAAATACTATGCAATTGTATTGCGACAATCGGGCAGCCATTGATATATCACAAAATCTAGTACAACATGATCGCACTAAGCATGTAGAGGTTGATCGTCACTTTATAAAAGAAAAGCTAGATGCCAAACTGATTAGTTTTCCTTTTGTTCCCATTGAAGAGCAACTTGCAGATATGCTTACCAAAGGAGTTTCTAAGAAGGCATTATATGGTTCATTAAGCAAGTTGGGCATGATCGATATCTATGCGCCAACTTGATGGGGAGTGTTAATAAATTATAGGGGGAGTGTTAATAAATTATTATTAGTGGTATATTACTTGTATACAACTAATATAAGCACTTTTCCTAAAAAGCAGATTCCTATTTTCCTGTATTTATACTTATATTATCATTCATTGTAATTAAGATTAATAAACATATTTTCAGTATATTTAACTTAAGTTCCTCAGAACCCTTTCCAATGTTTCTGATTAATCAGGTGTCATTATTATAATTCTAAACATTAAACATGTTTAACATTTTTCATCTAATTCAACGAGATATGATGTGATTTGCTTACGCCATAAAACCCATTCCTCATCCCATTTTAAATCATAATATCAAATTATATAAAAATATAATTTAATTTTAAGGAAAAAAAAATGTTGGTCGTACTAATAGACATGGGTGAGGTATAACTTTGTTCGTATAAAGTGAATATGTTATTTAATTTATTTTTTTAGGAGAGATATACTTAGATGAGTTGCAATAAAAATAGAATATTTTAATCCTTTTTATTAATAAAATATTATTTTGTTAATAAAAAAATATGACATAATAATAAAATAAATTTAATGGGTAAAATTGTCATTTTATTTTAACAACTAAAAACTAAATTTAAATAGTATAATATTTTTTCAATTGTTTTTGTAAATTTTTGTAAATTTTATATTTTATGAATTGGTTTTGTATTTTTTTGAACACTTCGCCAACCTCTCTAACTAGCATACGATACAATTGCACTTCACAGCATGGCCAAAAAAAAGAAAGAGCTTCGCTCGGTGGGCCTTCCTACGCTGACGAAATGCCTCCTTTCTCTTCTCTGAAGTCTGTACAAACAAGTGGGAGAGGCAGGATTCGAACCTACGTAGAAAAACTTCAACAGATTTATAGTCTGTTGCTTTTGACCACTCGGCCACTCTCCCCTTCCCGGGCCGAGGCCCCCTTCAATGGATTCTAAGAAGGAGGGCGACACAGTGAATCAATCAAAAAGCTTATTGATTTGGTTTTTGGGGCTTGTGAAGAAGCAAGCTTATGCCCGCCCCGACTGGCAGTTGTTGGGTCTCCCCATCTCTCTTAAACTTTCCCTGGTCTTCGACCCGAGCTGTATGAAGTAGAAACTCGTCCCACGTACGGTTCAGAGGCCGAGCCCTACCCCAGCAATAATGGTGAGGCTTAGGTCAACTAACACAAAGAAGATACAGTTCACTCAACGATTGCCTTTGGTTCTGAACGATCTCTTATTAGTCATTGAATCGGGAACGGAGGAAAGATACGATCAGGGATTATGGATCTAAGTCTGTAATAGAATTTTTTATAGGTATCATATTTGGAACGAAACTATAGACTTTATAATATCATAAATAGAGGTTATACAATTTAAGAATGGTTTGACAAAGAAATTCTTGATGAAATACTTCTCACTAACAAAAAATGCAAGCTTAAGAATGAAATTACTTCCTACCAACAATACGAAGAAGAATATTTATATGAAGCATGAGAAAGATTCAAGGAATTGCTAAGGAAGTGTCATCGTCATGGTATTTCTTCTTGGATTCAAATGGAGACTTTTTACAATGGTCTTAATGCTCAAACAAGAACTATTGTTGATGCATCTGCTAATGGAGCTTTGCTTGCCAAATCTTATAATCAAGCTTATGATTTACTTCAAAAAATGGCTAGTAATAATTATCAATGGCCAATAGACAGAATGATAGCCACAAGAAGAGTAGCCAACATGTATGAGGTAAATGATATCAGAACACTTACAACTCAAGTATCATCTTTGGTTAATCTTTTGAAGGCTCAAAACTTGCTAGCGAGTATAAACTAGGTCCTAGATTCAAGAATGTCATGTGTGTTTTGTAGAGGAGCTCATTTATTTGATAATTGTCTAAATAATCCTGAATCTGTATCTTATTTGGGTAATGTGAATCAAAACAATCCATACTCGGACACATATAACCCAGGATAGAGACAACATCCAAATTTCTCTTAGAATAACAACAATTAACGTGGTAATTAATTCAACTGTCAATCATTTCCACCACCTGGTTTTTAGTAGCCATATCAATCACAAGCCCAAGAGAAGAAGTCACCTACTAAGGACAATAATGGGGATGTCCAATCATTTAATGCTAAAGTGCCAACTTAAGAGGCTTCAATTCAAAATTTGGAGAACCAAATGGGGAAACTTGCTTAGGCTATAAGTTAAAGGCCTCAAGGTAACCTTCCAAGTGACACAATTGTAAGCCCACGAAGAAAAGGTAAGGACCAATGCAACGTCATAGCCTTGAGAAGTGGTAAAACTTTAGAACGGGAACATAAGACAGAAAAGGATGAAGAGAAACAAGAAATTAACAAGGATGAGGAGGAACTAGTGGATAAAGAGAGCATTGAAAAGGAAATAATTCAGCCATAGAAAAACAACCTTTACAAACCCACTATTCATTTCCCTCAAAGACTGCAAAAACAAAAGTTAGATACACAGTTTTCAAAATTTCTTGATGTCTTCAAGAAGCTGCACATAAACATACCATTTGCAGAGGAACTTGAAAAAATGTCGTCTTATGCCAAATTCATGAAGGATATACTATCAAAGAAAATAAGGCTTAGAGATCATGAAACAATAACCTTGACTTAAGGTTGTAGTGCCATCCTTCATATAAAACTACCACAAAACTGAAAGATTCAGATAGTTTTGACATCCCTTGCACTATTGGGAACATCCGTTTTGGCAAGGCACTATGTGATATGGGTTCTAGCATTAACCTCATGCCATTATCAGTCTTCTATAGATTGGGGATTGGTAAAGCTAAAGCCACTACAATAGCATTGCAGATGGCAGACATGTCAATTAAAAGACCCCAAGGTGTGGTAGAAGATGTGCTAGTAAAAGTAGAAAAATTAAACTTAAAAGAGTTTATTGACTTGCCCACACTTACGACTTTAACACATGATGCTATGAACAAGGACATAAACTTACTAGAAAACAACTCAAACTATTCTAACTTTGAAAGTATGGAATCAAAGGTTGATATTGTGGAAAATTATGGAAAATTTTGAGATAAGATCTAAGCTCAAACCATCAATTGAAGTGCCACCAAGTTTAAACCCACACTTTTACTCTCCAATCCCCAGTCAAGTATGAAAGTGAAAAATTCCAATGGAGAGGTTAAAAATATGTTATAAATACATAAATTGGATGAGTTACGGTGGAGTGCTTATAAGAATGCCAAAAAGTTCAAAGAGAAAAAAAAATATGGTAAGAGAGACTTGAGCACTGTGTTTGCAAACCAGAACATAAAATATTATTGAACAACTCAAGACTCAAAATATTTCCAAGCAAACTCAAAAGTAAATGGACATAAAAAGATGTATCTTAGGACGTTGATATGACTCTCTAGTCAAGGATGTTAAACGTGGTACTGGTTGGGAGGTAACCCAACATTATTTTACTTATATTTTTATTGTTTTTGTTTTGTAGGTGAATAAATGTGGAGGGTAATGACACAATAAGAATGAAAATTTCAACGACAAATGTGGTGTGTCATGATTAAGGGAGTTTTCTTTTATTTTACCTTTACATATTTATATGAGCATATTGGGAATAATGTGTAATTTATGTTTGGGGGAGGGAACTTCATACTCTACATTAGTATTTACTATGCATTTTAAATTTTTTCAGGATTTTTTTTTAATTCTTAGGATGATTTTAATCATGATTTGGGTAGCAATTGATAAATATATGGAAACTAAATGCATGCATAGTTGATATGAAACATATGAACTCAATAATAAAAATTGGTTGTCATAACTAGGATAAGGAATATAACATATTTGTTAAGATACTTACATTATTCATATGATATGATTGCTAATTTTGATTGGATTGATTTAAAATTTTATACACATGTTTATGATTGATTTTGGTGTGCTTATTAAGAGAAAATTTGTAGTGAGTTATGTGAGTTGATGAGATCTATCAGGTTTTAGAATCTATTCGATCATCCCTTAAGGTGAAATTCTAAATAGTATTTAGTAAGAGAAATAATTTAGTCCTTATTTGGATTGATTGAGTCTTTCAAGCTAACCATTATTAATATTTTTAGTCACTCATTTGAGTCTAACAAAGAACCATTCATATCTTTAAGCCACATTTATGCCTAACTAATAAGCATTATCTTTATCCTTGCACATTTAGCTTGTATGGAAAAAATGCAATCATGTGTTATGCTATAGAGTAAGGTGAAATTTAAAGCACCCTATAAAAAAAGAGAAAAAAAGAAGAAAAACTCATAACACAATTATTCCTCTAAAGAAAAAGAAAATATAATTGAAAATAAGTTTAAGGGTGTTGTGAAGTGATGAAAAAAAGAGAAAAGAGATGTGGATTAAAATAATATGAAAAGAATGAAAAGAATGAAAAAAATGTGCATTGAAATATCAAGTTAAAGCTTAATTACAGTTAAAAAGTACATGATGAATAAAACGAAAGCTAAGGTGTGGAAAGAGCCAAAATGTCTTCATTTATCGACCCCTCACCTAAGACTTACATTAAAACCATGTAAAGTCCTTATTGATCTTTAGCTAAGTGCATATTTATATTAGTGTAGAAAGATATGAAAATAGACTTATGAGACTTATTCTAAGATTGAATTGATTAGCATGCTCATATGTGTTAATTGCATGAGTACATTGGATGGTATCATGTGTAACACATACACACGAATCAATTTTTGAAAAACCTTGCATATACTTGTATTTATGAAATGTTGATTGATAAATATGTGAACCTTCTTATCATAGGATTGTATGACTTTTGAGAGGGATAGTTTTCATGAAATATACATGTACTAATAGAAGTATATTTATGAATATACTACCCATGTTATTTTATTTTATAATAATTCTTCCTTCTTTGGAATAAATATCCATCATCAATGGTTTTTTTATTCAATGCTCTAAATTTTATTACCATTCTCTTTTTTCCTCTTCGTTTTTTAGCATCTTTAACTAAGAATGCTAGACTTGAGTGGGGTGAATTACTTGGTATTATGACTTTTACTTCCAAAAGTTCTTGAATTTTTTTTTCCAATTTAAATTATGTCTTTTGAAGTATAAATCATTGGTTTTTCTCTTATAACCTTATCAGGGTCTCTTAATTTTATGTTGACAAGTGTATTAGATTTATTTACTTTTGGATCCAAAGAATATTTTGAGCATACTATTTTAAATAATTTTCTGAAGCTTGTTAGGGCTTTATCCTCTTGTATTTCATTGAAAAAAGAATTTTGTGTATCTTCTATATCTAATGAAATATTTTCTCAATAAGGTTTTTGCTACTCTATCTCACCACGTTTTGACTTTTTATATTGTTGCATAAAATTTGGGTCTGATACTGTTAAAGCTTTTCTTATTTTTGATACATAAATGGTATCACCATATAATTTTGTTAGACTTATTTTTTTCTAAATATTGTGTAAAAGGTTGATATAAATTTAGGAAATTATTTTCGATTAATAAATCAACCCTTTTTTCTTTTGATATATGGTAGGAATATGAAACTTTTCTCCTCCTATCATTATATCTATATCTTTTAAAACCTTATTAAAAATTATTGTAGTATTACTATAAATTCTTACAATTAAATCTTTTGGTGCATGTTTCCAATGTTCTTCTGAAAACACATACTAGCTCATGTATCTATATATGCATGTAAATGATAGATGTCATAACCTCTAAATTTTATTCCTACTTTAATGTATGTACTATTTGGATTTGTAAAACTATACAAATCATTCATCTTCTATTGAAAAGTATTTATATTCTGAGTTGGTTATTTCCTCCTCAGTTTTCTCTAATAGATAAATACTTTAAATATCATCTATATATGATTCCTCGATTGGTTTGAATTCCATCTTAAAAGTTTTTTCTAAGGTTTTTGATTTATATGAGAATTCCTTTTTAAATTCTTTCCTATGTTGAAGCATACTTGGACATTTGTTGGCATAACATCTTTTATTACAGATCCAACACCTGCATTTTCTCTCTCTTAAAGAGCAATAATTCCTGTTTTCAGGAGGTTTATATCTATTTCTTTTAAAATATCTCTTCCTATAGGTTTCCCTGTTAAATCTTCTTTTATATTTTTGAAAATATTGTTTTTGAATTTATATTTTTTGAATCCCTTGTATTGTTTATATTTTTGTTTGTATGGTTTTATGTTACATCTATATATTCCTTGTATTCTAAAATCTCTTGTATCACAATATATTTTATTATTTCCTATTATTTGTTTATGTTCCTTTATTTCTTGGCATTTAATTATTCAGCTTTTGAGACTTCTTACTCTTCCTCTTAAGGTGTCTAGTATAGTTTCCAATTTTCTTTTATTTCAACTTTCTGTCAAGGTCTTATGTATGTTACATGTAATTTTTGAAAAAAAACATTTTCTTATAAATTGTTTGCATAGAGGGTGATAATTTATGATAATACATTTCATATTCACAAATAAAAGAATCTATGTAACCTATTTTACAAATTTTCATATTTTTTAGATGTCATTTGGCTTCATTGATTTCATTTTTACTATATTTAATGATAGTTCTTCCTTCATCTTCTCCAATAAATTCCTTGAATATTTCATTTATTACAACATCTAAATATTCTCTTCTTGTTGGAGCATTCCCTTAGATTAATAAATGTTATTGGTCTATTAAATATAAAAACCAAACTTTAACATTTCCTGTCATTATGAACTACTAATACTCTACAGATTGAAGGGTTTGTTTGTGTAGTTTGAGAGGTTTGTATGAACACAATTATACTAATAGCCCATTCATATAAGACTTTTTCCTATCTCTTATACAATCTAGATATAATATATCAGACTTGTAATTATCATGGAGTTTAAATTCTAGTAGGATACTACTTCTAGTTCCCCAATGCAACCCTTCTTCCATTTTAGGTGGTCATTTTCTTCTATCTGTTGTGTCAGGCTCTCCTGACCTTTGCCTATTTCTTTCCTCTCTATGAGGATCAGATGTTCCTTGTTGGTAAGAAATTGGTAATGCAATAATTTCATATGACCATTAGGGGTCATGATTTTTGGTTCAAAATTAGTATTTGAAATTATTGTCATATCATCTTCTTTTTTATTTTTACAAAGTTTTTCATTATATTCTTCTAATTCTTCATTAGTTAGTATTAATAAACTAACTAATTTTTCTATATCCCTATTTTTTAGGTTCATGAATTGTTTCTCTAATTCTTTTCTATATTCCATTAAAATGAAATTATATCTTTTTCATTAGATTTTTTCCATTTTTTCTTCTCTCATTTTTAGGAATCAGGGCATCTGATCTCCTAGGTAGTTCTATTTTTAGTCCTTCTAGAGGATCATATTTATGACCTACAATATCATTATTTTTATGTATGTTATATACATCTTTTCTTAGTTCTATAAATTTCATGTGTATATATTATTGAAGTTTATTATAACTACATTCCTTTATTTCTTTTAATTGTTCTTTTTATGTTTCTATTATACCTTTAGGTATTTTGTGTTTACTTCCTAGACTAAATCCATTTCCTCTGTTAAAAGTTTCAAAGCTTCGAGTAATGTTGCTTGTTATTTTGCTACGCCTACTAGGTTTCCATTTATTTCTAACTGTATAGTTTTTAATTTATCTTTAAACATTATTATTTTCCTAATATGATATCATGAACTAATGTCTTCATTACTTGAACTTCATCTTTTAGTTTTTTAACTTCTTCTTGGTTGGAGGTTTCTCCATCATGATCTATAAAAGTAAATCTTGGTATATTATTGTTTTTAACAACATTATTTTTTCTTTCTGTTATCTAGGCTTTTTCCTTGATTTCTATGTGTCATTTCTCTAGTATTTCAAAGTCTGTTAGTATTTTTGGTTTTATTATTTTTCCTAATTCCTGCAAGGTTTTCTCTATTTCTATAAATTCATTTTGTCCATATATTGAACTATTATGACTGTTGGCTAAAGAATACCCTACTAGATAGTGTATTGAAAATTGATGATTTCCTTCTTTTGTTAAATCTACTCTTTCAAATTCATAAGCTAGACTTAATACTTGGTTTAAATTTTTATCAGGGATATTAATAGCAAACCTAGGGTTTGTTGTAAATTTTAACTTTTGGTATCCTAAGTTATTATGGACCATTCCTAATAAAGCATCTTTACTATTTATTATTTTGTTATCTAGTAATAATATTTTTATTGGTGTATCTATTCATTCTCTGAAATAAACTTGTATTAATATTTGAATTCCTCCTAAATCAATGTATCTAATTTTTTCTTTATCCTTTTGGAGAGTTTTTGATAATTCATTTAATATAGTTTCTTTGTCAATTAATGATTTATTATATCTTTCTTTTGCATCTGTGATATTAATGTTAATTTTTTATTACTTATTTCATAATAAATTATATCTTTCCTTGGGAATAGTTTTCTTAAAGATGTAAATGATGGGTCTTTAAATTCATCACTTTCTTTAAGATTTAATTTTTCTTTTTGAATTTCTTCAAATTGTTTCAAATTTCTTTTTACTTATTATCATTTCTTGTTAAAAACATTATGTGATGTCTTTTATTTCTAATTATATTATTATTTTATTTTTTATTATTTATTTGTTTTCTATTATTTATTCGATTTTTATTTATAGAATATTACTATTCACTTCCGTTATGTTTGGAGGGTATTTTTGAATTTTTTGAAACCCTAGAAATATTTTTGAAGATACCTCAAAACTCGAGGATATTTTTTATGTTTATCCTAAAAAAAGAACAAAATATAAATCTTATGACAAACTTTCCTTCCATTTTAAAAGGTCTTTCTCAATATCCAAATAAAAATGAAAAGTAAAGAAATCCTGATGCATGCATGCATATATAGCCTCGAATCTAACATATATAAGCTAGAAAGCAAAGAGAAAATGCTCCAAAGTCCAAAGGGATAAACATACACTAAAAGTGCTTGCACCCAAATCGTAAAAACACAGAAGCTTATGCAACAAAAACAAATTAAGTAAAATACACTACTACAATACATACATATGATATCGGGAATTTAGCCTCAAGTTTTTTTAAAAACTAAGGCCATAGACATACCCTATGACCTCGATTATTTAAAAACTGGTGTCATAGACATACATTATCAATTTTCTCTCTTTTACATCAAATACCAAATTTTTTTATCATTGTTTTTCTTTTTCCCTCTTTCTTTTTTTCTTTTTCCCTTTTTCCCTCCCTATTTTTTTCCACTCCTAGCTAATACCATAACTCTTATCTCTCTAATATTAATTACTACTAAAAAAATTTCGACTTCTTTTCTTTGCTCATCAAATCCTATTCTCTAGACTCTTCAGAGCCATCTTAGAGAAACCCTCTCTTCACCAATCCCAGCCCAAAGTATAATGTCAGGTCTATGCCAATTCACAAGGATGATGAGGTTCAGGTGACTCGAGACACATACCAGGGTCATGACGGAAAGGTTGTTCAGGTCTATTTTCGTAAGTGGGTCATTCATATCAAGCAAATCACTCATGGTTAGAGGGAAAACTAGCAATTGTCCTCAATGTTTTTTAGAATCAGGAGGTGTTTCCTTCCCTATTTGTATTCATGGGAAATTTTAGTTATCATCCATGCAATTTATCTTTTCACTTCTTTTCCAGTCTCAGGTAAGTAAAAGATTAAAAAGATCACTCTTGTTCATATTGTACTGGGGCAATTTTTACACAGAGTTGAAACAATAACAAGGATCTTTGTTCATATTGTACTAAGGCAATTTTTACACATAGTTGAAACAATAACAAGGATCTTTGATATGCTAATCACAATTTGGAAAAGTAGGGAAAATGATTGGAACCTATTCACTGCTAAAAGGGCATAGTTAGTATCTATTTATTCTCGGCCCTCATAATGCATGTAATTTCTACATAGCAACCATCTACCTATATGTGCCTTGCCAAAATATTTAGTTGAAGAGCTTCAAAATCACATTCCAAATGCTATATTTTCAAGTAATCCTTGCAGGTTAATAACTTGTTTAATTTTGGTTATGCACACCTTCTACGTTACAACTTCTTAGTTCTTTGGTCCAAATATATTTGATCTATTTTATATCATATGTTGGGTAAATCTAAGAAAGACCTCTGAATGTAAGTGAATATATTCATCACTTATGTGGTCAATGGTTGAAGAAAACTATCCATTTTATTGCTTTACATGAATGAACTTGTTGATGTTTATTAAGATATTTTATTGCTCAAATGTCTTCTATATTTTAACAAAGTCAAATTATACACCTAGGAGATTGTATTTTTTCATCAGGATCTCCTCTATAGGATGAAGCGTTCGTGTTTGGTGCCCTCTTCTTATGAAGAGACTTATGATCCCTTTGAGCATGTTATCATTTCTTCCTTTTTCAGTTCTTTAATATTTCAAGTATCTTTTGTATTGATGTTGGTACTAATGCTTGGCCTAGTGCTTGGTGTTTGTGCTGGTGCTTGGCCTAGTACTGGTGTTGGTGCTGGTGTCGATGCCTAGTGCTAGGTGCCTGGTGTTGGTGTTGGTGCTTGGTATTGGTGCTGGTGTTTGGTGCTTGGTGCCTGATGCTAGTGTTGGTGCCTAGTGCTGGTGTTGGTGCTAGTACTGGTGTTGGTGCCTGATGTTGGTATTGGTGCTAGTGTTGTTGCTGGTGCTGGTACTGGTACAGGTGTTGGTGTGGGTACTTGCTGCGAGGGCCTGGTGCTAGTGTTGGTATTGGTGCTTTATGCTGGTGTTGGTACTGGTGCTTGGTGAGGGTGCTGGTACTGGTGCTGGTACTAGTGCTGGTACTAGTGTTGGTGCCCGGTACTGGTGTTGGTGTTGGTTATGGTGTCGGTGCTGGTACGGGTACCTGGTGCTAGTGTTAGTGCTTGGCGTGTCAAACTCTTCAAATCATCACATTCTATTACATGCAGCTTCCTGGTCCAAATTACCATTGTCGAGAGGTGAGTTTCACTTTGATTTATAGGATCTCCTTTTATATTGTGAATTGCTTTTTCATCATTATCAATTTCTTATGATTAAAAGAATCTTTTATAATCAGGTACAACTTTCTCTTTCAGGGCTCAAAACTTGCTAGGCATGATCCTCCAAAGAATGCAATTGAAGTGCTTTTGATAAACTATTAGTTATAATTAAGTCCACTTATGCAGTATTCCAATAATTTTGATGTTATTTTCTACAACTATGCTTATTTGGTTTATATAAATATGCAGTTCCTAGATGGGTTATATATGGCTGCAATGATTTGATTTTTTTCATCTCATTTGATTTTTACTTTGGTATTTTTTTGCATATACCATAGATATGGGACAAAGAGGAATGGAATCATTATTTAGTGCATCTAATCTCATATATTATAAGTTGTGTATTTTTTTCCTTTGAGGGGATTTCCTTACCTTTCTGAGATTCATGGTCTTTAATTTTCTCTCTTTTGTAAAACTGTGTGTTATCTTTGTAGGTTTATTATACAATTTTCATGGTTTGTTTCCATGGTTTAGAGCCTTCTCAGTATTGAATCTCATAAGCATTATAATGTTGTCTTCATTGTTGCATGGTAAGGGGATGTTTTGCTTTGAGAAAAAAAATTCTATAGTAAGATATTATTTTACAATTTGGATGTGACTACTACTCTTATGCACACCAGTGTACCAGTGTATCAGTAGACCAACACACCAGCGCACCAGTACCAGAGCACCAACATTAGCAGACTAGCACACCAATACACCAAGTACTGCTAACAATGCCTATGGTATTTTCCTATTCTCTACACTTTTGATGAAGTCATTGTGGATATAATTATGTTGATTTTAATAAGTACACTTATAAATTATTATAATAGTAAGAAGTTAGTTTGTAATAGTAATGTTATTCTTCATAGTCATTATAAATATTAGAATTAGCTAGTAAGGTTTTATTATATTTTAGTGTATAAACTCTCAAATATAATTATACTTTTAATTTTAATATAATAAATTTTTTAATATTTTAATTAATAAATTTATTGTAATTTATATTACCTTTTAATATTGTAATTAATAATTGTATTTATATTTATATTTACTGTCATAGGGGTATGTCTATGGCCATGATTTTATAAAAACTGAGACCATAGACATACCCTATGGCCTTGGTTTTTATAAAATTCGAGGCTATAGACATGCCTTATGGCCTTGGTTTTCATAAACATTGAGGCCATAAACATGCCCTATGACCTCGATTACTTAAAAACCAAGGCCATAGAGTATGTCTATGGCCTCAGTTAAAAAAGAGAGGTCATAGTTAATAGTCTTTGGTCTCTCTCACTTAGGCATTGGTTCTTATAACTGTGTCCATAGGTCTACAGTCACGGTTAAAATTGAGGCCATATGTATGTATTGTAGTAGTGATAGAGAAATAAGAGAAACTTACCTAGAAATCGTGCGGGGGAAGAGGATGAAATCCAAGCCTCTAGTTCATTGTGTTTATGTTGCATGAGAAATTTTTGTTGTCTCTTATCTGTTGTTGCGCGAGGAATTGTGTCTAAATGTTAATTCTGAAGGCGAGGTTGAATAAAATAACAAGGGTGTGAATTTTTTGGCTCTCTTCGCACGAGTAAAATTTTAGGGAAAAAAACTAAAACAAGAATAAAATGACACTTAAAGGGCAAAAAAGGGGAATTTAGCATTTTAGTTAAAAAAAAAAACAAACCTTTATTAATTTACTACATGTGGCATTTTCTAACAAAAGGCACATTTATTGTAGTGTGGTTTGATTTATGGCACATCTATAATCCATGCTTGTTTTGGAAGTCTAAATTGGTAAATATCTTCGCAATTAAAAGAACTCGGTTTGTATCAAATAAGCCTTATTCATTTGGGTTATAAGGGGTGGATATGAAAATGAAAAGATGGAAAATTGTCTATTGGCGAATAGATACGAGGAAAGGGTTAAAGACATAGGTATTTTAATAAAGGGTAGGGCACCATAACTGCTTATATTGTCACACCCTTCATTTGGAAGGTTCTTGACTCATTGTGGTTGGAATTCAACACTTGAAGGAATCTTTGATGGTTTTCCAATGATAACTTGGCCTTTGTGCTGAACAATTTTATAAGGAAAAGTTGTAGAAATTTTGATGATTGGAGTGAGAGTTGGAGTAGAGAAAGTTGTGCACCTTAGGGAAGAAGAGAAATATGGGGTCTGTTGTGTGTTTTTCAACACACAAAAACGTGCAAGTATACACGGTCACAAGTAATAAAATTTGTAAGTAAAGTATCGTTCCCACGGAGATTTGTAACTATAATTTGTTGATTACTAAAATTGTCTCAATCTGATTTTATTCAAAACGTTCATTGATTGTAGCAAATGTAAGAAAAGAGTTTAAAAACAAAATAAAAGAAATCTAGGATTGCAATTTTTCACCAAATTAATCAACTCAAATCATTTTATTTTCTTTTGATTTATATTTTTTTAGTACATTTAATTTGTCAACCGAAAACTGCTAATTTTATTCATACATCTCTTCCGAGCTCCGTACAAACACACCTCGTTAAATTATTTCACTATATCTCTATGAGAATTAAATTCACCGAAATTCATTACATTTTAAGTTTTCAAATGGCCACACATACAATTAGGGTATATTCCTATCCTTCATCATACATGTCATTCTATTTACGAGCAATATACACACAAATGCCTCTTCCAAGTTTATTCATGTGCCACGGATCGTTTCGATAAGATTCGTAAATAATCAAAAAGCATTAAGCACAAAATAGAACGAACAAATCGAACGTCTTATAAATCTATCAAAAATAATTAAAATAAAAGCATCATAAATTTAAATCAAATGCAACCCTAGAAAAATTAAATTACTTCATAAAATTAAAATAAAAATTACAACACATACATAAAAAATAAGATGAAGAATAAGGAAAATTAAAACATCAATTAGAACAAATTTTTGGCACACGCAGAACACAACAAAAGCCAAAAATGGCTTCTGCGTGTTTCACAGCCAACACACAAACACCCCAAAAATTACAAACTCAAAAAAAACTTCTTAACACTATCATCTTATCTCCTATTTATACCCAAAATAATACATCAAAAATATTAATATTTAATACACGTGGGGGACAGAGGAGTGTGGGAAAAATAATAAATAAAAACGCGTGGGGGACAAAATTGTATCGAAAACGCAAACTGTAATCATGCGCGTCGCTGCTCATTTTTTTTAAATTCACGCTGCCACGTGTCGCGATCTGATTTGCTGAAACAAATAGTGGGACACATGGCAGCATTCGATTCGTTGAAGGAAATGGGCGCAGCAGAAAATGTCGCACGGAATTGGGACGCGCGACGTGTGGGAGCAACGGCTGGAACGCGTGCAAGATTCGGTGCTCATCGTAACCTGACATGTGTGGCAATCTGATTGGCTTAAAAAGAGAGTGGGACACATGGCAGTTTCTTATTCGATGAACGGATTCAGAGTGAACACATGGTAGCTTATGATTCGAGGAAAAACCGGTTGCACGCAGAGATCGCCGCACGGGATCAGAGGCGCGTATGTGGGGGACAGCGGCTGGAACGCGTCAGAGAGGTGGGCCCCATCTGCACGCCGGCATGCGAGGCAGATGGGCCCCACTCAGGCGCCGAGCCGCGTAAACGAATCTGCACCCACGCGATCTGGTCGGGCGTGCATGACACGCACGAATCTCAGCCGTTTCTTCTTTGATGAGACGGTTCACGTTTAGCGCGTGAATCTTGGCGCGTGGTTCTTCGCTCCTGCGCTGAAAATTAAACTTTCATTAATTGGATTTTGGCCCACAAATTTATTTCAAATTACATTTTCAACTTTCTTTAATTACAGTTTAGCCCGAATTTAATTTAAATTATATTTTTGACTTTTATAAATTGCAATTAAATACTATTTTATTTGAAATTATATTTTTGGACCCAAATTTGCAATTAATTAAGTTTTTCGATACAAATTATTTAATTTTATTAAAATATATAAAAAACAGTAAATACTAATATATTAAACTAAAATTAACTAAAAACATTAAGAACATAGCAATTTTAATTAATAAAATAGGTGAAAATAACTATATAAAATACAGTTATCAGGGTCTTAGTAGATATAGAGATAGAGTTAAAGAGGCTATTAAAGACTTGATGAATGATGGAAAAGAAGGAAATGATAGAAGATAAAAAGTTATAGCTTGGAGAAATGAAAAAAAAAGGTTCTTCTCACCTTAATATTTTATTGTTAGTAATGTTTGGAAATTATGCAAATTCCCAATAAACCAGTTTTTTGAGAAAGCAAAAAGGAAAAATAACACAATAAATTTGATAACAGAGTTTGGCCAATTTTGCTTACATCTCTAGACCTGCTACAGATCTTTCACTAAAAGAGAGAAATTATACAAAGTGTTTACAACACTCACAACTCACAGCACCGAAGAAAATTGCTCTTAACTTTGTCTCATTAAAGCTTTTTTCTCTAATTTTTTCTCTCAATTGGAATGATTAGTTGATGATGAATTCATTACAATTATATATCAATATATAAGGAGATTAATGACTCATTGAATTACTCTTTAAATTAAGGGTTCCTTGAATTGTTTATTGAATTAATCCTTGATTTACTCCTTAAATTAAGGGTGTTCACTCATTGATTTGCTCCTTAACTTGCCCCTTAATTTTCTCCTTGAAGTAAGGTCCTTGAAAACAATCTTCCACTTTAAGACTGATTTCAATCTGCCTTCACAACTCGATCAATGCAGCAGCTTTTCTAGTCATGTTACTCTAGCAGACCAACTGAAGTTGAACACAACTTTGGTTTGTCAATAGTCACAGTTTTTTTCAATATATCAGCTGAATTTTTTCTTTCTTGAGTATTCTCCAGTATTAACACATCATCTTCCAATAGAGACTTTTCTAGTCATGTTACTCTAGCCTGACATCCTTCAGCTCTAAAAAAGACTTGTTCAACTTAATCTTCATTACACCTTTGCCAATAATAGCACACGATTTATCATCCCTAAGATATACCTTTCCAAGGTTTCCGGGGACATATTTCTCAAAGAATTATTTTTGTGAAGTAGTATGGAACGATGCTCCAAAGTCTAACACCCAAGATTCTTCCTTACTCTCCAAATAGCATACCAATGCATAATCTCCTCCTAAGGTGCAAGTAAAATTTTCCTTGCCTTGGCTTCCTAGTCCTTTGGTGCACTCTTGCATTGATTTTTGTAGTGCTAGGATCTCCCACAATTCCAACACTCGATAGTGTTTGAGCTATGTGAATTATTAGGATTTTTGGATTTGGACCTTCTATCCTTTGATATACCTTGGTAGCTTGTTCTACCATGTCCATTCCCTCTGGTTGAATTTATTCATCTTGAAACTATATGGAAAAATGAAGAGATTGACGATTCACCTAACTCTCTACGTTAGATCTCTTCATTGAGACCCAGATCATGAACATCGTCAAATTTCAACTTATTGCTTCTTGATGAGCTATTCATAGCCGTTACAATAGCATTCTATTTTTCTGGTAAAGAAGACAAAAGTATAAATGATCGTACTTATTCATCGAATTCAATTCCAATTGAACTCAACTAGATTATGACTGTGTTAAGTTCATTAAGATGTTGAGCTACCGATGCGCCTTCCGTCATCCTCAAATTGAACAAATGCCTCATCAGGTGCACTTTGTTTAAGGCTGATGGCTTCTCATACATATTGGAAAGAGCTGCCATATGATATGTCGTGGTCTTTTCCTTTGCTATATTGAAAGAAACATTGTCGGATAGTGTCAATCGAATAACTCTGAGGGCTTCAATGTCTAGAAGATTCCAATCTTCTTCCTTCATAGCCTTTGGCTTTTTCCCTAAGAGAGATTGATACAGACTGCTTTGATATAAATAATCTTTATCTACATTTTCCAAACCCAAAATCTATGCCATCGAGTTTCTCGAGTTTCTCCCACTCAAATTTGATTTCGTCCGGATCGTTTCTGATCATTCCTACGAGCCATCATGTATTAGAACACCTCCGTCGACAACTGATAGAAATCACCACAAAAGCTTTGATATGAGTTGTTGGGAAATTACATAAATTCTCGATAAGCCAGATATATTATAAAGCAAAAAAGACAAAATAACACACAAATTTGATAATGGAGTTCGGCCAACTTTGCTTACCTTTCCGAACTTGCTGTAGATCTTTTACTAAAAGTGAGAAATTATACAAAGTGTTTACAACACTCACAACTCTTAATTCATAACACTTAAGAAAATTTCTCTCAAATTTCTCTCAATAAAGCTTTTTTCTCTAAGTTTTTCTCTCAATTGGAATGATCATTTGATGATGAATTTATTACAATTATAAATCTATATATAGGGAGATTGATTCATTGAATTATTCCTTAAATTAAGGATTCCTTGAATTATGCATTGATTTACTCTTTAAGTTAAGGGTGCTACTTGATTTACTCCTCGATTTGATCCTTAATTTACTCCTTGAATTATGTTCATTGAAAAAAATTCTACAATAGTTACAAGACATTCAACAATTCATAATTGGTTAGGAAAACTATTGTTATTGACGTGCTACAAGACAATCAACAATTCATAATTGGTTAGGAAAACTATTGTTATTGACGTGCTATTGGCGTTATTTGGACTTGCGTTTAACTCTAGCTCATTCAAATTCTATTATCAAACTTTGATGTTTTACTTCAAGAAAATTGATAAATCGTGGTCGAGAGGTACTAGGGGTGTCCATAAACTAGGTCGGACCAGTTTAAATCAAAAAAACCGATTTGGACCGGACCAAACCAAACATTTTCATAATTGAAATGGTTTGATCCGATCTACATTAAGTAAAATAGATTTTCAAATGGTTTGGTCCGGTTATAAAAATTATAAACCGGTCGGACCATACCGATTTTCATAAATAATTAATTTTTTTAATTAACCATTACCACACACACACAAATATATTATGAAATCCTGTTACCGTCCCTAACCCTAATTCATTATCAGTGGCAGTCTACGTTTACGACAACGAGACTCAAAAAAACCCTAGCCTAAGCCAACTGTCATCGCCTCCAGTAGCACCCAGCCATCCTCATGTCGCCGCCACCACCAGCTAGTCACCTCTCCTCGTGTCGCTTCGCATCCTGTCATCCATGGACGAAATAGGTATTTGGTGAGCTGACCGATATATGTTTGAGTTTATGGAAAAACTGTTTCGTGTGACTTCTCCAAACATTCTCAGTACAATTTCATGTACGAGGTATTGTTTGTATTTTGGATTGGTTGTCAAGCCTTTTTTTTAGTTTATCATAGGTTTTTTGAGTTAATGATAGGGTTTGTTTGAGTTTCTAAAAGGTTTTTTTTAGTTTTTGAAATGTTTCCTCAAATGAGTTTCTAATAGGATATTTTTTATTTCTAATAGGATTTTTTTGAGTTTTTGAAATGTTTCCTCAAATGAGTTTTTGATAAGAGTTTTTTTTAGTTTATGATACAATTTTTTTGAGTTTCTGAAATGCTTCTTCAAATGAGTTTCTGATGGAATTTTTTTTAGTTTATGATACGGTTTTTTTGAGTTTTTGATAGGATTTTTTTGAGTTTCAGAAATACTTCCTCAAATGAGTTTCTGATAGGATTTTTTTTTTAGTTTATGATAGGGTTTTTGGACACCCCCAAATTCTGTTTCTCTCCTTCACTAGTTGTGTGTGCCAAAATTATCATTACATTATGTTTGTGTGTTTTTGATATTGCTTCCAATTATTAGTTTCAATCATTTTCAATTTTGATGTAAATTACATATTCTCACCATTATTAATATTTTATTCATTCTTTAAGCCTCAATCGTGATTGTGATTAAAATAACAAATACGCTTTCTATTTCAATATTGAAAAATCATGTAATTTCTATCAATATTCTTTCTTTTCATGTTTTTTCCCTTTGATTACTAATAAAAAAAATCAAGTAGAAACTATCGTGTAATTTATAATTTCAGTTAGTATTAACATACAAGTTCTTTACTAGCATAAAATATAATGTGTTATTTAAGCTACAGAATTGCATATAATTACGTTTGTTTCGATTAGTTTATAATGAAATGGGTAATGTTTTGTCCTATTTATGTCATAATTTTTCCATCTTGATCTAATTATTATGGTTGGCCTAATCTAATTAGTATAGTTTGGGAACTCACAACACCACATCCAATGTCAAATTGCTATATCTAAGCATGCAAAATATTTAGGATTTGAATTTTAGTATAAATGGACACCCCTACTTCTAGCCATATTGTTTATAACTAAGATCATTTAGTTATTTTAATTTTGAAATGATTTTTGATTAAGTACAAAAGTTAATATTTTAATATATTAGGAATATGTACTAATCTACATTCTATATATAGGTGATGATAATTTACATGAGTTTATTGGACCAAGTCAATTTCCAGACTTTACAATGTTATGATTTTTTTTATTCTCATTTTTCGTATTATTCAATATATATATATAGCATAAAAAAAATATAAATATAAATAATAATAAAAATAATTAAAAATTTAAATATATTTAATTACTTGATAATTAAATTTATTACAAAAAGAAATAATGTATATACAATACATATAGTTAACTTAAATTACAAATAAAATAATATCGTCAAAGTGTAATTGGATGCGAGTAAGCTTGGTTGGCTTATAATCTTGGTTGTGGCTTAGAATCACTAGCATTATGACAAGAAAACTAGACAAAAAATAGTTGATCCATATAAAAATTCATATTCCCCTACATACATGAGCACGTAAACATCCATCAAACAAACAGTCTAAACTTCAGAGACATATGAATGAAGAAATTAAATCATTATAAATATTACCATAAAAAAGAGATTACCACAGCGACATCTGAGTGATATAACCTTTTGACGAACTCATATTAGCACTTTATTAATCATTTGTCTATAAATATGAAGTTATCTGGAATCTCTACTAGTATTTTTAATGCTATAATGAGCTCTAAATATGAAATCAAGTGTAACTCCGATTTCTTACTTGGCTTGTGTGAGTTTTGGTGCCCTTAAATTTATGGAACACGTTAATGGGCACCAAAACTCATACAAACCAAGAAACAAATTGGAGTTACACCTGATTTCATATTTAGGCTCATTATAGCATTAAATATACTAGAAACGATTCCATATAACTTCATATTTATAAACAAATGATTAATAAAGTGCTAATTGTTGTCATAAGGAAAGTAGGCAAGAGAGATGAGATGCAGTTTGGGCCAAAGATAGGTCCATAAAACAATGCATTCCCCTAAATACATGAACATATAATCATCCATCAAACAAGTGACTTCAGACACAGGAATAGATAGAGAAATTAAATCATTACAAAATTTACTGTTATGTTGTCATATGCTATTCAAGATCATTAGAATCTTCTCCTGATTCTTCTTGTGATGATATAATTTGGACCATGTGTTCTGCCCATTCCTCTCATAAATCTTCAAAAATTTGTTGGTCGTATCCCGTCTTGTTCTAACCAAAGAACTACATGTATTTAAAATCAAAATAAGAATGTAATTTCATTTATTTACAAAAAATAACTCAAATATGTTAAAAACTTTTATGTATATGGGTGAAAGATATTACCACATCATCAATTGGAATTTTGATATTTGTGATGATTTCGCTCATAAACTTTATGACATAATAACCACACATGACTCCATTATTTTGTTGTGGAACCTACAAAAAATAAGCGTACATGATTTTTCATATTCGAACATCTTTATTATTCAATTGTAAAATTAATAAAATTATTAATATTGGCTTGTACATACCATAACTTTTGTCCATATAAGCTTATGAGATTTTTTAAGGGCAATGCCCTTAAACTTGTTCCACATCTTCCATGCCCTAACAAGGTTTAAAACGGTTAGTTTTTTATTAAATATTACAAAAAATAATAGAATAAATTAACTAATATGTAACTATAACTCTTACATTTCAACAACTGCTTTTGTATCTTTACTCAGTTCTATGGAAGCTGAGTCACAGTACCAAGCATGATTATTGAACATATCAATGATTACCAACATCCAATGATCTTGGCCTTGTTCAAACCTTAATGGCCAATGGATTATCAACTTTTGATTTCTGTTAAGCGTTAATGCCCTATCACATATTTGTTTAGCTCTAATGCTAACATCCTTCTCTTGATATTGATTGACATATGAAGAATCATAGAACATTGCTAAATGTGATGAGTGATTATGTTGAAGTAGATAATAGCATGCTCTATATAAAAGATATATATATAATTAGATAATATAAATATAATTATATATGTTCTACATAAATGAAAGAAAAAAAATAGATTGAGGACTCACCTTGTCCACACTTTAATTATACTTAAATCGATCATTTAATATTCAAATAGTTGCAATATGTACTCGATCGATATATAAATTTGGCCAAGGTCTACACCATAAATTCTATAGGAAGTGGCACAGTCCATCCATCATTTATGCTAGATGCCCTTCTAACAATAGTCATCAAAGTGCCAAGATTTCTGCTAAAGTTTAAAGCATAATTATGACTATACTTTTTCCAAGGCTTCTTCTTGAATAACTTGGTGCGCGATGATTGGCCACTAGACATAGATTTAGCACGAGATACTTGCTTCGTATCTCTTAAATGTGCCGCATTTAAGAGTTCTGGTATAATAAACTAAAAAAAAGTATTATATATGTATTTTAGTAACAATATAAGATATAATAAAATAATAGTACTAAACAAGTGTTATCTGTTAAGTTAAAAAATAGCACCACATCAAAATTTAGAACAACTTGAATCGACGGCCAAGCCATATACTGTCCAACCTTTTATTGGACTGTGGTAGCATTAGAAGGCACAGGTAGTGGAAAATCATGAAACAATGATTGATCAATTACTATTCGCCAATGATTTGGTAAATATTGATTATGAATCATCTGATCATCGCTCAATTGTTGTACCATTCCAATAGCAACAAAGTCCATTGACGAAGGATGTTTCAGCAAACATTTCATATTCTGTAAAAAATTTAAGTGTTATATATAGAAAATAAAACATATAATAAAAATTTAAAAATAATAGATTATATACACTAGAAATTAAAATTTTACCATATATGATTCATCAAATAGAAGAGGACTCCCATGTGGGGTAGATATCGGATGTACATTCTCACCAAAATGTTCATCGTGGTTTGATTGATGGTAAGAATGTGCAGATTGCATTAGAGAAAATGAACCACTACTTGATTGCATATGCATTCATGGCATATAGTGAGGACTAATAGGATGGCTATATCCCATACTGGATGTAGTTTGAGCGCAATGAGATTGCGTGGGTGGCATGCCTCACATGCATGGTTGCATGCTTGGCCAATGTGGCATGCCCTGGTTGTAGCATGATGCCATGGCTGACATTTGTTATGATTGATGTTCTTTTAGAATGACAATCTCACTTAACATTGAGGCCTTAAATGAGTTGAATTCTTCTTCAATTTTAGTGTACTTCTCCTTACTTACCGTCTGAGTCTTTAGTTTTGGAATGTTAAAATACTCCATAGAACCATCATATTGGCTACCTCCCTTAACACGACTAGGATGCTCACGTCCGAATGCATGGTATAAAGCATCTCTCCCAGGCTCTTCGATTATTTCACCCCTGGATATTTTTTCTTGAACAACTCTCTACAAATAATATAGCACACAAACATATCATTCATTATTACATCAATTATTCAAAATCATTAAGACTTTTTATCAACCGAAATTACTAACCAACTTATTTAATTGTTCTTCTCCTCGCTTAGTCATAGGTCTTGAATTCTTCGTTTTGAGAGTCTTTGTTTCTATGTATAATTCAGTTCGGGTGACAGGTCTATCCAATTCAGCTTCTTACATAAATTATAAAAAATTTATTAACAATGACATGAAATTAAATTGAGGAAAATAAATATAAAAATATTTATAAATTAAAACAAATTAATAATATCATTCTATATCTAACTTCAGGATTTGAAGTCCTCCCAGTACGGTTAGGAAGAATGTTATGCATTTGTACATTCTGATGTTCTTCCCTAATGATTTGAAATTCATCTGAACGTCTATAATCCACAAAGTCTTTCCAAACTGGAGGTGTAATTAAGGGGTGTCCTTCAGGGATTTTGTAGAGCTATAACTCATCAAGTGGTTCCAAATATGGAAACACATAATTTCTTGCCAATCTGGAAGTCTTGTATTCCTTCCACGTCTTATTTGCAATCTTATAACACTTGCTCTTTCAACTGTTATCGACTTTGTAACGATTCTATAAAAACACAGTACAAAATATTAGATATAATATACACCAAATATAATATATATATTGATTATAAAATATAAGAGACTTACACAAATGGTTATCCATATTTTGAACTTTTCTGCATCGTCAACCTCAGACCAATCATTTATATTGATTGGTATACTGGACTTCGCAAGTCGATTAATCATTTTACAAAACCATTTCTATACAAATTAAAAAATAAGCAACATGCAAGCATGAATATATAAAACCAATCACTTTAGTTGATTCTAATTTCTAAACATGTTACTATATCATAATTAAAAAATAATATTAATTATATGTATATAACATTCTATAAAAGTATATAAGGACTACTATAGTAACATATTTAACATTTTAACACATAAGTATCATATATAAATAATAATAATAATAATACTTAGTTTTTAGTTATTATTTGATTTTTATTAATATATATATATATATATTCTTTAAATTATTGAGTTTATAAATATATATTTATAATTTTTTTAACGTATAACTCTTATACCAATATAATTTCTTATAAATTTAAAAAAACATATTATTTTTCCTCTATTCACTACTTAATAAAATATAATTATTTATATATAAATAAATTTATCCACGCATAGTAAACTCACAACATTTCAGATATTATTTCCACATAAAATAAGTCAAACATAATAACAAGCAAAATAAAAAACATACCTAAATCAAAAATTTACACAAAAATAAAACAAACTAAATAATAAGCTGCAAACTTCTACTTAATAAAATATAATTATTTATAATATATAAATAAATTTATCCATGCATAGTAAATATATATAATCCATCAAACACACAACATTTAAGATAATATTTTCACATAAAATAATTCAAACATAATAACAAGCAAAATAAAAAACATACCTAAATCAAAATTTTATACAAAAAATAAAACAAACTGAATAATAAGATGCAAAATTCTATTTAATAAAATATAATTATTTATAATATATAAATAAATTTATCCACACACAGTAAATATATATAATCCATCAAACTCACAACATTTCAGATATTATTTCCACATAAAATAATTCAAACATTTTTACAAGCAAAATAAAAAACATACCTAAATCAAAAATTTATACAAAAAATAAAACAAACTGAATAATAAGCTGCAAAATTAATAGAAATACTTACAAAAATGTTATGAAGTGACTAAATGAAGGAAAAAATAAAAAAAATGGTATTTTATAAGTGAGAATAAGGGAAAAAATGGGTATAAAAGATTATTTCGCTAAAAAAATAGTAGATATGAAAGATAATGAGAAGAGGAATATAATTCACAGAACGACGTGGCAAATGGTGGTCGGAGGTGGCCGAAAATTGAGAAAGAAGGTGGGTATAGCTCGGTTTTGGGAGAAAATGGAGACGAGAAAGGAAGAAAATGAGGTTCTGCGTAAAAAATGAGCCGACGTGGATAGCGTCGGTTCTACATCGAATCGACTTTAAATTCATTATAAGTCTGTTTTTTTTTCAAAAATCGACTTTACACAGTGACTTAAATACCTCTTTTTGTAGTAGTGCTAATATGTTTTACTTTTGGATTTCAATAACAGTTTATATATTTATTTATGTATTTATGTATGATGATTGATGAGCATCACATTTGACTTTATCCTATTAGATTATATCATATTAAATTGTATCGTAGTTATGTATTATTAACCATTCTAAACCATTAATCAAACCGAATCAAACTGTTCGGTTACAACATATTGGATAGCCAACGGTTCGGTTCGGTTCGATCCGATCCAGTTTGAGCATTATGAATGATTCAGTCCAGTTTGAGCATTATGAACGATCTGATTTTGTTAAAAACAATTTACTCAAAATCGGACCGGACTGGACCGGACTGCGGACACCCCTAAGAGGTACTATATGTCTCACAAATTTTATAAATAAATATTTTAGTATTATTATTAATTTATGATTTAATTATGTGATATAATTTGATTTATTTATGAAGTTTTATTTTTAATCCATTTAAAAAAATGCATATTTATTTTTTTATGATGTAAATATACATATATTTTTAAATGATGTAAGAAAATAAACATATATTTTTTTACTAAGAATTAAAAGATAAACTAATTGAATAAATGAGTTATATATATATATATAAGTATAGTTTTTTTAATTCTATATTATAAAAGAAAAATTATAATTGAAGTAAATAATAAATAATTTATAATGAGAAAAAATAAAATTGAGTTGATAAAAAATAAAATATAAACAATATTTACGTGAATGGAAGAAAAATAAAATATATGTAACAATAAATACATAATCTTTTTATATTAAAAAATATTGATAAAATATTATTATAAATTAATTTGAAATAATAACAATAAATTATAAAATAATTATAAGATATTAAATTTTAAAAAATATAAAATATATAATATATTACTTATGGTTAGTTTGAATTTAAATATAATTAAATTTATAAAAAAAATTAATATTAATATTTTATATATTTATTAAAATAAGATATATAAATATAATTTTAAGAAATAAGACATAGAATACAATCTTCCTCCTTATCCCTGATCATTATTATAAATTATAGATCTCGTCTTATATTTTCATTCTCTATTTTATTATTCATATCCTTCCTCCTAATCTCTTAGTACAAAAAAAAAAATTAGAAGTCTAATCAATTAATTATATTAATATGCAAATAAATACATCTGTATAGTAATGTATAACTATAATCCTTATACATGAGTTCCTAGTTAGAATTTTTCCAATGTTTCTGATTAATGAGGTGTTATTATTGTAATTCTTAACATCACTATTTTCCACACTTCTCATCTAATTCAGTGGCGTGAGTTCATAATTACTCGGTGTACCATACGAATTTGTAATTTATGTAAAAGAAATTAAAGTGGAATGCTGAGGAAAAATAAATTAAAAAATTATATAAAATAATACATAACGATAACATAACAGTAATAATATTAAATAAGATTATATTGAATAAAATTTAAATATGAAAAAATTTAAATAATGAGAATATAATTTGAAGAACATCTAATTAATGGAGATTTAATACAGATATTTATTTAATGGAAATTTAATTTGAAAACAATATTTGTAACATCTATTTAAGTTTATAAACGTAAAAATAATATAAAATATTGTTAAGTTAAATTTTTTTTTATTAATTATATTTTGATAAAATTTTATTTTTGGTCATATTTTAAAATAATTTCATTGTAGTATCTAAAATATTTAAAAAGTTTTAATTTAATTATTTTAGTACATTAAATTACAAAAAAGAAAGATACTAAAAAGATAATAAATTTGATAACATGGATATTAAAATAGAACTAAAATTTTTAACATTAAATTGAAACTTTTTAATCATTTTGGATACTACATGCCAACTATGATAAATACTATTTTATTAGAGGAATTTTTTTATTATTAATTGCTATTTTATTACAAGAAGTTTTTAATTATTAAATACTATTTTATTACAATAAATTTTATATTATTATTTAAAAAAAAAATTCCAAAAACTTTGCTTAACTAGAGAAATAAACTATATATAAAAAACTACTTCCATCTTATGTATGCCATTGCGTCATTTAAGAGAGCCACAATTTATATCAATCGGTATATTGATATCTACCTTTATACTAAAATCACATCTAACTTTTTTCTTACATATTTTTAATATTATAATATATTAATATTATAATTTATCACAAAATTAAAATAAATAAACTTTTCTATAAAAATATTGTTTTGCCGCTTTTCAGAAACCAAAGAATCAAGTCTTTACAGCAACCATCAAACTATTCCGCAATGACTTCACAGCCAGAAAAACAACTTCATTTTTTCTTCCTACCTTTAATTATTCCAGGCCACTTAAATCCAATGATAGATATAGCCAGATTACTATCAAAATCCAAAGTAAGTGTCACAATAGTCACAACCCCTCTAAATGCAAACAGATTTACTTCAATCATCAATAGAGATATTGAATCTGGTTTACCAATAAATCTTTTGCAGCTTCAATTTCCATATGAACAATCTGGATGTGAAAACATTGATACTTTAACTTCCTTTGATTACATCGAGAATTTTTTGAAAGCATTCAGCTTATTACAACAACCAATAGAGAAGCTTCTAGAAGATCTAAACCCTTTTCCAAGTTGCTTAGTATCTGACAAACATGTGCTTTGGGCTTCTGATATTGCCCAAAAATTTAAACTACCCAGAATTTCATTTGATGGGACGAGTTGTTTCTCTCTTTTGATTTCTCACAATTTACACAAAACCCATGTATATGAGAGTGTTGTTGAACCAGAAGTACCCTTTGTTGTTCCTGGATTACCTGACAAAATTGAGCTCACAATAGCTCAACTTTCTGGAGATTTTAATCCAGGAAAAAATCAACATTTGAGAGCTATGCGTCAAAAAGTTAAGGAAACAGAGGAAGGAGTATATGGGTTAATAGTTAATAGTTTTGAGGAGTTAGAATCACAATATGTGAAAGAGTATAAAAAAGTAAGTGGAAAAAAAGTATGGTGTATAGGACCAGTTTCTTTATGCAACAATCAAAGCTTATTAGACAAAGCCCAAAGGGGTATGAAAGAATCATCGAAAGATGAAGAAGAGTGTATGAATTGGCTTGATTTATGGCCATCCAAATCTGTAATCTATGTTTGTTTTGGAAGTCTAAATAGATTATTAGCTTCTCAATTGGAAGAACTTGGTTTGGGCTTAGAGGGATCAAATAGGCCATTCATTTGGGTTATAAGGGGTGGATATGAAAAAGAAAAGATGGAAAATTGGTTACTAGTGAATGGATATGAGGAAAGGGTTAAAGGCAGAGGGCTTTTAATAAAGGGTTGGGCACCTCAACTACTTATATTGTCACACCCTTCAGTTGGAGGGTTCTTGACCCATTGTGGTTGGAATTCAACACTTGAAGGGATTTGTGCTGGTTTGCCAATGATAACTTGGCCTTTGTTTGCTGAACAATTTTATAATGAAAAGTTTGTTGTAGAAATTTTGAAGATTGGAGTGAGAGTTGGAGTAGAGAAAGTTGTGCACCTTGGGGAAGAAGAGAAATATGGGGTCTTAGTGAAGAGAGAGAGAATTAAAGAGGCCATTGAAGACTTGATGAAAGATGGAAAAGAAGGAGATGATAGAAGACAAAAAGCTGAAGAGCTTGGAGAAATGGCAAAAAAGGCAATACTAGATGATAGAGGCTCTTCCCAGCTTAATATTTCATTGTTGGTACAAGACATTCAACAATTCACAATTGGTTAGGAAAAGTTGACGTTATTTGTATTTGGTTATAAATTTGGTTCTGCTAGGGATTCAAATTTTAAAATCAACCTTGATGTTTTATTAATTCAAGAAACTTGCTAAATTGTGGTTGAGAGTTACAACATGTCTCATGAATTTTAAAAATGAAAATTTTAACTGCATTATTAATTTATTATTACATATGCCACTTTAATATCATAATTAAAAAAATGTACAATTTAGTCATGTTTTTATATAAGAATAAATGAGACTAAAATTTTGAGCCATGCTTTCACGCATATCTATGATTAAAATTTAATAAATAAACATTGTATTGATAATCTTATAATAATTAATATTACCTGAAATTCTTTAATTTAAAAAAAATAATATGATTTTTTATTAAATTGTATACAATGATAAATTAATGTTACAATTTATAAAAATGTATGGATGAATATATTTTTAAAAATAATTAATTAGTTTATTACATTAATAAAAAATAAATTATTATAACATTTTTGGATTGATTGAACCTTTCAAGCTAGCAATTTTGAATATTTGTAGTCATTTATTTGAATCTAATAAATAATCATTCATATATTTAAGTCATATTTTATGTCCAAATAATAAATAATACATTTACCCTTGCACCTTTAACTTGTATGAAAATAAAATAAAAATACATTCATGTGTTATATTATAGAAAAAGGTGAAACATAATGCATTCTATAAAAAAAAAAGCAAAAAAGGATACACTAAAAAAGAGAAAATAGATGTGGAATAAAATAATGACAAAAAAGAATACACTAAAATATTAAGTTAAAACTCAATTACAGTTAAAAAGTGTATGATGAACAAAAAAAAGCTAAGGTGTGGAAAGAGTCTAAATGTCTTCATTTATCGACCTCTCACTTAAGCCTTACATTACAACCATGTAAAGTCCTTATTGATCTTGAGCTAAATGCATATTTATATTAGTAGAGAGAGATCTGAAAAATATACTTATGAGACTTGTTCTAAGATTGAATTGATTAGCATGCTCATATAGATTGATTTCATGAGTGCATTGGATGATATCATGTGAAGTGTACACATACATACACACTAATAAATTTGTCAAAAATATTGCATATCCTTGTATTGGTAATGTTGATTGATGAATATGTGAACCTCTTTATTATAGGATTGTGCGACTTTTAAGAGGGATAGTTTTCGTGAAATATACTGAATATATTACCCATGTAATTTTATTTAGTTATACTTGGTTTTCTTGAGGACAAGTAAAGAGTTAAGTTTGTGTGTGTGATGACTCTATATAAAAGTAGAGTCATTAGTGCATTTTTTACTTAATATTTACTTTTTATTCAATAAATAGTATTTTTAGGGCCAAAAATATTAAAATATAAATTTTTTAGGGAAATGGATGAAAATATAATTTCTGAAATTTTTTGAGATTTTTTTTGTAATTTTTTTTTATTTTTTATGAATTTTTATCGTAGGGTCAATCAGGATCTGCCACATGGTATGCCACGCAAGTAAAGGAGCTAACTGGGCAAGCCACACAGACGCCATGCAAGCAGGGACAATGAATCACGTTATGCCACGTGTGAGGAGGATGAACTGTGTGCCATGTGTCAGCATGGTGCTCAATCCGAGTTAGGAGATCAATCAAATTGTACTACCATGTGTCGCCACACGATTGCTCCCCGTATTCTACCCTGCACCATGCCATCCATTATCATGAATCACATTGTGCCGCATGGCCCTGACTTAGCATGTATTGACTCGGATCAGTCTCCCCTACCACTCGTTGCGCTTTGATTCACCCAATGAATTTTGTGTACCATGTGTCGCACTGTGATTGGCTGGTGTTGTCAGTTTTGCTTGTTTTTATCTCAACCCTTGATTTGACGATCCAGATTACACCTGAGCTATATTTAAGTCCCTAATCACCCAATAAATCCTAAGGAGCCGGCCATCATTAGCATAATTTTGGTCAATTTTTGGACCTAAAAGAGAGAAAAATATAGAAAAAATTTAAAGGGGATACAATTCTGGTAGAGATTCAAAAGGAGATTAGTACTACAATTCAAGATATTGATTATATTTCTTGTTCTGTTCTTTTTTTTATCAATTTTTATATCTTCCTTTATGAAAAATATGAACTTTATGGACAAAATTATAGCTAATTAATTTATTAATCTAAGGATCTTATGAACCTAATTTTCATCATGTGATAATATATTATTTTACCTCAATTATAATTATAATTTAATTATATTATTTAATATAATTTTTATGTTATTAACTATTTGCCAACAATTTTTCTATAAAGACAATTAAATAGATTTGAGAGAATCATTTAATTGTTTGTATTGATTAAATAACATGCATAGTTTCTAGACAGAGATGTATGATTCTCATGTATGTGATATATAATTGATGAACTTAATAAGTAGTATGCAATTTAATTAACATGAGAGTGTGATTAAATTAATTATTATATGGTGTGTAGTTTACTTAGGAGAGGAATACATATTAGGTTAGATTCAATTGATCATATAATTAATTGATAATTATATTTTAGAAATTTTAGCAATTTGTATATTTAAAAAATTAGGGGATTAAGTATTCTTATATATTTTCTCATATATCTTCTTAGATACCAAATATAATTTAATTAATTATTTTTATTTATTTTTACTTATTTTAATTTTGCTTCCTTAACATATAAAAGATCAAAAATACCCCTAAGGTTCAAGTAATTTTTAAAAATACTCCTAAGGTTTCAAAAAATTCAAAAATACTCCTAAAAACATAATAGGGGTTAAATCTAACAGTAACATTCATTATCAAAAATACCCCTAAGATTTAAAAAAATCAAAAACATTCATAAAATGGAAAAAGAAAAAATAAATCAAAAAATAATAGACATAGAAACAGAAGACATCTCAGGATATTTTTTATAAAAAATAGTAATAAGTAAAAAGTTTTTGAAGAAATTCAAAAGGCAAAGTTAAATTTTAAAGAATGAGATGAATTTAAAAACTCATCATTTTTATTAAGAAAATTATTTCTTAGGAAAAACATAGTTTATTATGGCATAAGTAATAAAAAAATTAGTATTAAGATTACAGATGCAAAAAGAATGTATAATATACTATTAATTGATAAAGAAACTATATTAAATAAGTTATCAAAAATTCCTCATAAAGATAAAGAAAAAAATTGGATACATTCATTTAGGAAGAATTTAAATATTAATAAAAGTTCATTTTAAAGAAACAATATATACACCAATAAAAATAGCATTATTAGATAACAGAATAATAAATAGGCAAGATGCCTTATTAGGAATAATTCATGGTAATTTAGGTTACCAAAAGTTAAAATTTAGAACATATCTTAGATTTGCTATTAATATACATGATAAAAATGTAAATCAAATATTAAATCTAGCTTATGAATTTGAAAGAGGAGATTTAATAAAAGAAGAAAATCATTCATTTTCAATATATTATCTAGTAGCATATTATTTAACAAATAATCATAATAGTTCAATATATAGACAAAATGAAATTATAGAAATAGACAAAACTTTTAAGGAACTTGGACAAATAATGAAACCAAAAATACTAACAGACTTTGAAATACCAGAAGAATAGAAATTAGATATCAAATAAAAACCCTTGGTAACAGAAAGAAAAAGTAATGTTGTTAAAACTAATAGCATGCCAATGTTTACTTTTATAGATCATGAAGAAGAAATTTCTAACCAAGAAAAAGTTAAAAAACTAGAAAATGACGTCAAAATAATGAAGGTCTTAGTTCATGATTGTATATTAGGAAAAAATAATGTTTAGAGATAAAATAAAAATATGTATTTACAAGTAAATGGAAGCCTAGTAGGAGTAACAAAAAATCAAGTAATATTATTTGAAACTGTAAAATTATTAATAGAGGAAATAGATTTAGTCCAAGAATCAAACACAAAATATTTACAGGAAATAATAGATATACAAAAAGAATTACTAAAAGAAATAAAGGAATATGGTTATAATAAACTACAACAAGATATATAGAAGGAATTTTCAGAACTAAGAAAAGATGTATACAACATACATAGGAATTATGAAATAATAGGTTATAAATATGATCCCTTAGAAGCACTAAAAGAAGAACCACTTAGGAGATCAGATTCTTTGATTCCTAAAAATGAGGAACAATCTAAGAACAAAGAGATAATTAAAATTTAATGGAATATAGAAAAGAATTAGAAAGAAAATTCATAGACCTTGAAAATAGAGATATAGAAACATTGGTTAGTTTATTGACATTAACCAATGAGGAAATACAAGAACATTAGAATGAAAAAATTTGCACTAATAAAGAAGAAGATGATATGACAATAATCAGTGAAACTGATTCTGAACCAGAAAACATGACCTCAAAAGGTCATATGAAACCAATTTCATTATCAATCCCTTACCAAGAAGGAACATCTAACCCACATAGGAGAGAAAGAAATAGGCAAAGAACATAACAACCTGATACTACATATAGAAGAAGACAACCACCTAAAATGGAGGAAGGGTTGCATTAGGGAACTAGAGGTAGTATTCCACCAGAATTCAAACTCCATGATAATTATAAATCTAAACTTCTAGATTTAGATTGTATAAGAGATAGGGAAAAAGCCTTAGATGAATGAGCTAGTGGAATGAGTATGCTCATACAAACTTCTCAAACTACCCAAACAAATCCTTCAACCTGTAGAGTGCTTGTAGTACATAAAATGACAGGAAATGTTAAAGTTTGGTTTTCAAACTTAATAGATCAACAACATTTGTTAATTCAAAGAAATGCTTCCACGGGAAGAGAATACTTAGATACAGTAATAAATGAAATATACAAAGAATTTATTAGATAAGATAAAAGAAAGACTATCACTGAATCGAGTGAAAATGATATCAATGAAGCTAAATGACATCTAACAAATATGGAAATTTGTAACATGTGTTACATAAATTCTTTTATTTGTGAATATGAAATGTATTACAATAAATTACCACCATCTATGCAAACAACTTATAAAAAAATGTTTTTTCAAAAATTACCTGGAATATTATATAAAACCTTAACAAAAAATTGGAAACAAGGGAATAAAAGAAACTATACCATATACTCTAGAAGGAAGAATAAGAAGCCTTAAAGATTGGATCATTATTAAATGTCAAGAAAGAAAAGAATATAAACAAATAAGAGGAAATGATAAAATTTGCTGTGATACAAGAGATTTTAGAATACCAGGGAAATATGGATGTAATATAAATATAAACAAAAATATAAATTCATAAAACAAGATTTCTAAAAATATAAAAAGAGATTTAATATAGAAAACTACAAGAAAAGATATTTTAGAAGAAAGAATTATAAAACTTCTAAAAAAATGAATTATTCCCCTTCAGAAAAGAAAAAAACAAATGTTGGATTAGTAATGAAAAAGGACATTATGCTAACGAATATCCAAGTAGACTTCAACATAAAAAAGAATTTGAAAAGGAATTTCCACAAAAAGAAAAAAATCTTAGAAGAAGCTTTCAAAATGGAATTAGAACCAATTGACGAATCTGATATAGATGATACTTATAGTATCTATCTATTGGAAGAAACTGAGGAAGAAATAACTCTCAGAATATGAACACTCAAATTATGAATATTCTTCATTAGAAGATGAATGATTTGTATAGTATTACAAATCCAAATAGTACTTATATTAAAGTGGAACTAAAATTTAAAGGCTATAACACTTATCATTTACATGCATATATAGATACAGGAGCTAGTATGTGTGTAGCTAGTAGATATGTATTTCCAGAAGACAACTAGAAACAAGCACTAAAAGATTTAATTGTAAGAATTGCTAAAAATACTACAATAAAACTTAGTAAGGTATTAAAAGATACTGATATAATGATAGGAGAAGAAAACTTTCACATTTCTACCATATATCAATAGGAAACATGAGTAGATTTGTTAATAGAAAATAATTTCCTAAACTTATATCAACCTTTTACACAACATTTTGATAAAATAAGTCTCACAACCTTAGAAGGAGATACCATCTATGTCTCCAAAATAAGAAAAGCTTAATTGTCTCAAACTCAACTTTTATGCAACAACATAAAAAGCGAAAACGTGGTGAGATAGAAGACCAAAAAACACCTTATTTAGAAAATATTTCATTAGATATAGAAGAGAAACAAAACTCTCTTCTCAATGAAATATAAGAAGACAAAGCCCTAATAGGCATTAGAAAACTACTAAAAATAGTCAGTTATATTTAGCCGTCAAAGAATATTTAGTTGTTAAAAAAGAATATTAAGAAATTTGTTGTTAAAAATTAAATTACCATAATAATGAAACAAAATATTTAGCTGTTAAAAAAGCTATTAAGAAATTTGAAATATATGTTATAAGCTTCAGATTCATTGTTAGAACAAATAACAAGAATTTTGGTTATTTTTTAAGAACTAATATTACAGGTGATTACAAATAAGGAAGATTAGTTAGATGATAAAAATGGTTCAACTATTATAATTTTGATGTTGAACATCTTCCAGGTCATAAAAATAGCTTATTTGATGCCCTTAGTAGAGAATTAGCACCTCTAAATATTTTTATGCTTTTAGGAATTGAACATCTTGATATCAAAATCAAGAGAAAAGAAAAGGAGATAAAAATCCTATAGGAACAACTCAAGCTGCTATATCTCGAGAAATCTCTTATGGAGATAAGAAAGAAACAGAAAGAACTCAGTTGTTCAAAACAACCTCTAGAGACTAGAAGCTCAAACGAGGAATCTTTATTAAAAAAGGAAGAACCTAACAGTTTACAAAAAACTTTTGAAACCACAAAGCTCAATTGGGTAGTAGAGGCAGCAAAAGAAGAACATAAAAAAGTTTATGTGGTCTATAATGGCCCAAAACTAGAAATTTATAACAACTAGGTAGAAACTAGAAATTATATTCTAGGAATTAGTGGAGTAACTATCATAGAGCCTTCACCAACAGAATAGAAACTGAAGGTAGTTATGCCAACTATAAAACACCAAAATTAATAACTCCAAAGGAGATAGTAAGAAATTATTCTGTAGCACTACAACAACAACTAACAACTCCGAGCAGATTGACAAATCTTGGAAAGATAGTAAGGCCTATAGTGCTATTTAGAGAAACATCTCCTCTAGAGACATCAAAAGTAGTAAAACATTCAGTACTATTTAGGGAGACATCTCCTAGAACTACTCCAATCATTGAAGATGAAAAGGACCAATATAAAAACCTCAGTAAACCACAATGGTTAAGTCTCTATAACTTCGCGAGAAAATCTACCCAAGAAGATATTGAAGATATGAAATTCTATACTAGAGATAAGGAATTTCCTACATGAAGTAAATTCAATATATTGGAAGGAGCTGATCCAATATTTGTGTAGAAATCATTTCATGTAGGACTAATAGAAAATATATATCTAGGAATTCATTTAAGTGAGTTAAATTATTTCCCAAAAAATTTTAAAAGAGAAATCAAGAATTTCAGAAGAAAAATTAAAACAGGTGATAAATCTGTTTATCTTAAATTTTTCAGTTCATTAATGGACTAGAATGAGGAAGGAAGTATTAGTCCCTACCACTTCATCAAGATAGAAATTTCCAACACAAATAGAGAAGTTTCCAAACCAAGGGTACTTTCAGAAAAGGAATTCAACACAGAAGAACTCTGTGTATTAAGAGGTCAAATGCTAAGCCAAATTTACTAGGAACTCAGGAAGATTGACAATTCTACTGAGATTAAAGTAAATTATTTAACTAGTAAAGTCATCATTATTTCCCATAGTAGCATGGCTTTGTCAGAAAAAGATGGTGAAAAAATTACCAAATATGAAATTTTAATTATAATAACCTAGAAATTGGTCAAGAAACAAGGAAGGTATTCTACTTCTATGCTAGAAAAGCCACCAAATACCACAAATGCATTCTCTACATCAAAGACCGAAAAGATGAAGATGCGTCATCATCAATGTCATCAAAGGAACCGTCGGCAGAAAATGACAAAGAAAAATAAGAAAAGAAATTGTCGGCAAAAAACGACAAAAAAATAAAGATATAGACCCCATATCTTAGTCGGCAGCATGTACCAAGGAAAAAAGTAAAGGCTATCATTTAAAGTAGAAAATCAGATGAATTATTAAAGTAAAGGTAAAATAATAATTTTAGCCTTGTAAACAGGGATTCCTTTTTCTATAAAAGGAACCCTTTTATCATTTCAGGGAGGACAAATACAGAGAAATCCAAGGCTCTCTACTCTGAAACACTCTAGCATAGAAAACCTCTCTATCTAGAAATCTCAAAACCAATAATTTTATACATAGTAACTATGAGTGGCTAAGCACCCTTTTCAAGGTTCTTAGTTGGCCTTAAGTTGTAATAGTTATTATTCTATGAATAAAATGGAGTTCAGTTACTCTTTTTTAGTAAGTCAACTATTAGAAACCATTTACGTACGGTTGCAGAAGGCTCACCATTGCTAGGAGGGCGTTGAGATTTGAGCAAAGCTGAGGCATAATAGGTGTAATAAAAGAAGACGAACAAAAGGGAAAACTGTGGTAGACCTAAATATACTAATTATAAATTTAAGCTAGTTAAGAATCTTGAGTGATTAATTATTTGCTTACAACAAGACATAATATTGCTAAAACAAGAAAATGGAAATTGTTTTTAGAAATAAACAACTAATAATTCCAATGGAAATCAAAGATAAAAATCTAATTTTATTAGAAACATTTGATAAAGGTTATCTTTATCATTTAAATGAATGTTAAAAAGATGAAGATTATGAAACTTGTCTTAAAATTTTTAAAAGATTTAACATTTTATTAGATATCTATACAGATTATATTAAAGCTATCACTAGCATCATAGACCATCCTATTTCAATAACATTAAAAGATTATTTTAGTCAAAAATATGTAAGAATAGAGGAAGAAGAATTTAACAACTTAATGTTTAGATACTATTTCTTTGAAGATTATAAATACATTGTATGTACACAAGAAAAACCTGCTTGTATACTACAAATAGGACAAAATAATATACATTCAACACATATGATTTATCAAGATAATATATGAATATCGAATCATTAATACATAAATTAGAACTATTAGATTTAACAAATGAAAGAGTAATTTTTAATTTTAAAAGATAATTAATAGATTTAAGATTAGAATTAAGCAACCAATATAATGAAGAACATAATATATTATGCGATTGTAATGATTATAAAAAAAATTATATTTATACAAAAAATAATAAGTTTTTTAAACAAATTATTACCTTTAATAAATAGACAAAAATTATTAACTAGATTAATATTGATCCGATTAAAAATTATATAGAAAAGTAAAAAATAGTATCAAAACTTAAGAATAATAAATTAAATAATAATCTATGAAAAATTAACCAAACACAACTTGCATCATTAATATTATCTTGGGGGACCACTAAAATTGAACCCAAAAACTAATTTATTGAAAGCTAAAGTCGCATATAAAAACAACGTAAAAATATGAAGTTTCAAAGGAATCACTCGATTTCGCAAAAGAAGCAAATATAACCACACGTCCCAATGCAGACGAAAATAAAGGACAAACACCACATTACAAACAAAATATTATAAGCCTTACAAACCACATCCAAACACATGAACACCATAAATTGGCTGGTATCTATGAAGACAAACTCCTCAATCTATTCAAACACTATTGTCCCACATCAAATCAAATATTTATGTTTCAACACGGGCAATAATTTTTAGAGGAAAGCATCGAAGAGTGGTAAGTGATTAAGGAATTTATTATTGGTTAATAATAAAAATAGAATGAAATTGATTTTATATATTTTTATATTTAGTTATGTTGCATATTAAAAATAAATAAAATCTATTTTTAATAAAGAAGGAAAAACAAAATATTTTTTTGTTTTTAAACTTTTTATAGAATTAAATAATATTTTTAAGTAATAATAATTTAGGAAAATAATAATTTTAAAAAATAAATAATATTAAATAATATTTCTAACTAATAATTATTTAAAAAATAATAATTTTAATATTTTAATAATAATTTAGAAAAATAAATAATTTTAAATAATATTTTTAACTAATAATTTTAAATAGTATTAAATAATATTTGTAAGTAATAATTATTTAGAAAAATATAATAGTTGTAATAATATATTTTCCATTTCATTCCAATTGTAACCAAATACTACAATATTGATTCCTTCTTTGATTCTAATTATCAAACCAAACAATGTAATAGTAACATTGTTTCCTTTACATTCAATTCCATTACCATTTCTATTTCCATTCCATTTTCATTCTGTGAACCAAATGTCCTCTTAGTGTATGTGATTTTATTAGGGTATGACCTTTTGATTTCAAAATAAGATATTAAGTTTCTTCTTTCTTTTACTTAGTTTTAAATTGTAATTCTCTTTTTACCTTAAACAAAATGTAAGTTCTATTATTTTGGTGTTGGAATTCCCGTATATAAAATACGATGTCTATATTTTATTTGATATTTTTGTTTGTCCACAAAGCTTAGTTGTAAAGGTTAGTTATTGATGATTTAGTATCACTTATAATACAGTTTTGAATTTTCTTGTTACACACTCACTTTTTTAGATTGTCTATAGTTTACATTATTGAGCTTGTTTGTTATGATGTCATATTAGGGACTTTATTTGTTATTATGGTGTCCTATTTGGGACTTTGCATGTTGAATGTGTTTTCCTATGTGGTTTTCCTTTTTGGCCGACGTTTTTGTCATTGGCTTGGCACTCATCGCTACCGTGGATTAGCAAGTGTAACATTCATAACCCTTACTAGGGCATAGCTATTACCCTCGCCACCCTAGTCATCAAGTGTCTGATGAGGTGGCCAACAAGTGGTTGACGAGGGTCTAAGAGGCTTGGACTTTTTCTATAAATTCTCTTATCTTCCTACTTGTTTCTTGGCTAAAATCCATAAGGGGCTCTCTCTGTTTGGTACTAGACTTCACCAATCAATTTTTGGTCTTATTTCCTTTTAAGAGCTAAGTTTGAGGAATAGTGTGTTATTGATGAGATGTAGGACATTAGAGAGAAGTCTCTCTTATATTTCTCACATACTGGATTGAGTGTTAAAAATGTGAGATTAAGTGATTATTTATTGAGAGTCAAAATGCATGGTTGGCTAGTGAGAGCCACATTATTTTGGGAAGTTTCTATCAGGTTGTGCTGTCATATGTCGGCATATGTTGCGAGTTTGCAACGCGATCCATAGGTGAGAAGCTTATGTGTTAGGTTTTCATCTGTAAGTTGGTCGTCATGTGTAAATGGAGTGATACGAGGTCACAACTATTTCCATAGGTGAGAAGCCTATGTGATTTTGTACCGTGTATTTCCTAGTGTTGCATAGTTGCAACATATATGCATTAGGAGTTTGATCCATTGGTACTTGATCATATCATATGGTGATGAAGCTTTGGGGATGAGCTTGGATCTATTTAGATCAAATATGAGTTGACAGTGAACAAGGGCAACCTAGGCATAGTTAAGGTCAGTGTCTTAATTGGTAGATATATTTGTGTTTATATTTTTATCGAGTTATATACTGTTAATTTATTTATTATTGAATTATCTACTACATAGTGGTTTTTATAAGAAACCCGATGATGCTTCCACATAAAAGGTGGATCCTATGTGGGTTTATCTTGTTAAATATTGTGTAATGTATGATTGAATGTTGTGAGGATACATATTTGTAAATCCATTTTAGCTTTTCAGGTATGTTTTCCTTATCCACATGTTATGTTCAATTTTTCATATTAATGAATGTTTCTAGCACGTATAGGAGCCTATGAGGCACACTGTCACTATTGTGTTTACAACAAATATTTCTTTCTTATCTACTAGTTGTTTTTGTAGTATGTTGAATTATGCATAATGTTTTTATTTCCACTATGTTATATGCTTAATTCATGTTGTAAGGTTTGCTTGACCAATTGTTAGAATAAAGCTCGTAAAAATATTCAGTGAGTTGATGTTTTTATCGCTATCATATAGGTCCTAGATGCCCATTTGGGTTAGAAGTATCACATCTGTGCAATTGTTTTGAAGGTAGTGTTTAGTTTGTATTTTTGCTACAATACTAATAATATTATCTATCTTTTGATTAAAAAATATATAATAGAAAAAACTGTATATAAACAAAAAAAATTTGATTATAATGGGTTATTTACTTAAAAATGGTATAAGAAAAAATAACAATATTAAAATTTATAATTAAAAAATATCATCCCTTATGATTAGCTCGTATATTATAAATATTAAAACATAACATATAATTTTACATTAAATTTTGTCAATTTAAACATATTTCAAAGTTATTAAGGTAATATTTTTATTGTTTTTTAAGGATGTAACTTTTTATAATTTTCAAAATATTGTTGGGTTTGAAAAGGAAAATTGCAACATTTAAAAAGCCTAGTGACTTAAAAGAGATGTCAAAGGAGGTTTAAACTTCGTAATTTTATAGTTGTACAAGGTCTTCGTTAAATGTGAGGTTATTTTGATTAGCTTATTAATTAATTAAAAATATTATTTGTAGAATATTTATTTTTTTAAAATGTCATAAAATTTTCTTAGATTAGGTCATTTATGTCATATAGTTCCTTAAATTAAAAATAGTGTTAATAACTTTATGAAAATAGAGTCATCAGTATACTTTTATGCTTAATATTTATTACTTTTATTCAATAAGTGGTACTTTTTGAGTTAAAGATATTAAGAATTGAACTTTTAATATCTTTTTTAGAAATTTTTCTAGAATTTTCTGAATTTTTATGAATTTGTTTAATGCATGACCAATTAGAACAAGAGACGTAGATGTCATGCAAGAAAAGAGGAGCCAATCGAAGTATGTTGTGTATATTGACTAACCCAATCATTGCCACATGAATGCCACGAAACAGAAGAGGATCCAATCGGAACACACCGCGTGCACCAGCTAATAACATAATCTTCTCACATAATTAAGGGATTGAGTATTCTTACATATTTTTGCATATATCTTCTTAGTTTTTAATTTTGAGTTAATTAATTACAACCATTTATTTTTAGTTCTTTTAATTTTTCTTTCTCAAAACACAAAAAAATTGATCTCATTTCTTTTCATTTTTAAAATTAGTTTCTATTGCACACAATTCGAACAAGTTTTTGGCACCGTTATTGAGGATTATAATTAAAAATTAATTTTATTTTATTTTATTTTAGTTATATTTCTTTATTCATATTTCAAAATTTTAAATTTAATTTAATTTAGTTATTTATTTTTAGTTATTATTTATTTTGACATCTTCTTTAGGTATATTAGAAACATATTTAGCTTTATTGCATGAGCAGAGTCCATAAGGGAGAAATTTTGCCTTTAAATCCCAAAATCAAGCATATTTTGAGATCAATAAGAAAATAAAAATTTGTCAACCAAGTTGAAGAAATGACTAATGTATTAGAAATAAACAATAATGAGCTAAATTTGAACAACCAAATACCTTTAATGGATGATAGGGAAAAAGCTATGAATGAATGTGCATTACCTATATTGGAAGGTTGAATCCAAGTATTACAAGGCTAAACATTAAAGCTAATTAGTTTGAACTAAAGCCAATAATTTTTCAAATGTTACAAAGAGTTGGATAATTTAGTAGACTACCAATAGAGTATCCTCATTTACTTCCCAGATTGTTTACCAAAGTGGGAGATTCATTTAAGTTCAATAGTGTGACCAAGGAGGCATTTAGGCTCAGATTGTTTACTTACTCTTTGTGAGACCGTTCTGGTGCTTGGCTAAACTCATTACCACCTGATTCCATTACAACTTAGAACAATTTGGTGGAGAAATTCATGATAAAATATTTTCCACCAACAATTAATGCCAAGCTTAGAAATGACATTACCTTTTACATGAAGAATTTTTACAATGGTGTCAATGCTCAAACAACAACCATTGTTGATGCATATACTAACGAAACTTTGATAGCCAAATCTTACAATCAAGCTTATAATTTACTTAAGAAAATGGCTAGCAATATTTATCAATGGAAAATGGACATAATGGTAGCCACAAAAAGAATAGCCAGGGTGTATGAGGTAAATGATGTCATGACACTTATAGCTCAAGTATCATTTTTGGTGAATCTTTTGATGGCTCAAAACTCACTAGTGAGTATAACCAGGTCCAAGATTTAGGGGTATCCTCTATCTTTTATAGTGAAGCTCATTTGTTTGTTAATTGTCTAAATAGTCCTGAATCATCATGCTATATAGGCCATATGAACATAAATAATAATCCACACTCGAACACATATAACCCAAGATGGAGACAACATTAAAATATCTCCTGGAGTAATAACAACAATCAAAGTGGTAATCAATTCAACCATTAATCATTTCCACTACTTGGATTTCAACAACCATAGTAATCATAAGCCCAAAAGAAGAAGCCACCTATTGAGATTAATATAAATGCTCTAATAGGGATGATGAAAGACTTCATCCAGTCAATAAATATGAAAGCGTCCACTCAAGAGGCTTTAATTCAGAATATAGAGACCTAAATGAGGCAACTTGCCTAGGCCATAAGTAAAAGGCTTCAAGGTAACCTTCCAAGTGGAACACTTATAAACCCAAGAAGAAAATGTAATGAGCATTGTAACACTATCGTTTTAAGGGGTAATAAAATTTTAGATGAGACAAAAAAGGATGAGGAGAAATAAGAAACTAACAAGGATGAGAAGAAACTTATGGATAAAGAGAGCACTCAAAATAAAATAATCCAGTCAAAGAAGAGTAACGTCTACAAACCCACTATTCATTTTCCTTAAAGACTATAAAAGCAAAAGTTAGACACATTTTTTCAAAATTCCTAGAAATCTTGAAGAAGTTGCACATAAACATTCCATTTATAGATGCACTTGAATAGATATCATCTTATGCCAAATTCATAAAGGATATACTATCAAAGAAAATGATGCTTGGATATCATGAACCAATAACCTTGATTGAAGGTTGTGGTTCCATCCTTATCAGAAAACTACCACAAAAACTAAAGGATCCAGGTAGTCTTGACAACCCTTGCACTATTAGGAACATCCATTTTGGAAAGACACTGTCTGACATGGGTTCCGGCATTAACCTCGTACCATTATCAATTTTCAAGAGATTAGGAATTGGTAATGCCAAACCCACTTCAGTAACATTGTAAATAGAAGATAGGTCAATCAAAAGACCCTGAAGAGTGGTAGAAGATATGCTTATAAAAGTAGACAAATTCATCTTTCTAGTAGATTTTAGTGTGCTAAACATGAAGGAGAACTGTGGAATTTATATCATACTTGGTCGTCCATTCTTAGCAACCAACAAAACATTTATTGATATACAAAAATGTGAGCTTATAATAAGAGTGCCAGATGAAAAGTAACATTTAATGTATTCAAAACAATTGAATTTTCTTATGTTGATGCTAATAATACTAGTGATTACTTTCGAATAGATGTTACTAAGGAACTAACCATTAATGTGATTTATGACATGTTACCTAGTGATGCTTTAGAATATGTGCTTGTTAATCATATGAATACAAATGGTAATGAATACCATGACACTCACTTAAGCGCATACATTCATACTGGTAGCTTTACAAAACTTATTGAATCACCTTCATTTAAAACTTTAACACATAATGCTACGAAAACTGACATAAAATCCCTAGAAAATAACTCAACTTGTTTTAATATTGAAAGTGTGGAATCAAAGGATGATATTGTGGACTATGTGAAATTTTTGGAGGATATGCCTCTTATGTGTGTATCAAATGCATTTCGAGAATGTCTTGAGACAAGCTTAAGGCTCAAACCATCCATTAAGGAGCTACCTAAATTAGAGCTTAAACCTTTACCAAATCATCTTGGTTATACATTTTTGGATGATAATGAGACACTTTAAATCATAATCTCTACTAGTCTAAGTATGGAGCACATAAAAGCAATACTGAAGGTGCTAAGGAACTTCAAAAGATCTATAGGTTGGTCTATTTCCAATATCAAAGGCATAAGCACATCCATATTCATGCACAAAAACTTGCCAGAGGATGCAGCTAAACCTACTAGGGATACAAAATTTCGATTAAACCTCATTATGAAAGAGGTGGTGAAGAAAAAATATTTCAAGTGGCGAGACATGGGCATCATTTACACAATATCAGACAATGAATGGGTAAGCTCAGTTTAATGTGTACCAAACAAAGGATGAATTACTGTGGTGGGAAATGAGTCAAATGATTTAATACCTACTAGGAATATCATAGGATGAAGAGTATGCATGCACAAGATTGAGCAATTTCAATGACAAATGTGGTATGCCAAGACTAAGGGAGTTTTCTTTCCTTTTACTTTTTCATATTTATATATACACATTAGGGATAATGTGCAATTTAAGTTTAGGAGAGGGAAATTCATTCTCTACTTTAGCATTTAGTACACATTTCTAGATTTTAGAAATTTTATTTTATTTTTAGTGTGATTTTAATCATGATTTGGATAGAAATTTATAAATATATGGAAACCAAATGCATGCATGCTTGATATAAAGTATGAACGCAATAATAAAAAATTGATGTCATGACTAGAAATAAATGTAATATATCCATTAAAATACTTACATTAATTATGTGATATGCTTGTTAGTTTTGATTGGATTGATTCATATTTTTATGCACGTGTTCATGATTGATTATGGTGTTCTTGTTGAGAGAAATTTTTTGTTGAGTTATACGAGTTGAAGATGTCTATCATATTTTAGAATCTATATGATCATCCCTTAAGTCAAAATCTTAAATAATATTTAGCATAAGAATGATTTAGGCCTTATTTGTATCAATTAAGCCTTTGAAGATAATTATTGTTAATATCTTTAGTCACCCATTTGCACCCAACTAAGAACATTTCATATCTTTAAGCCACATATTAAACCTAACGAATAAACATTACCATTACCCATGCACCTTTAGCTTATACAAAAATAAAATGCAATAATGTGTTATACTATAGAGTGAGGTTAATTGTATTGCATCATATTTGAAAAAAAATAAGTTTGAAAATAAATTTGGGAGTGTTGAGAAATTACAAAAGGTGTGAAATAAAAGAATATGAAAAGAATGATACGATAAAAAAAAAGCAAGAAAAAGTTCAATTATAATTAAATATTACATGATGAATAAAAAGAAATAAAAGATATGAAAAAAGCCTAAATGTCTTCAATTAACTACCCATATTTAAGCCTTACATTACAAGCATGTAAAGCCCTTATTGATCCTTAGCTAAGTGTATATTTGCATTGGGGGAGAGAGATGTAAAAAATTGATTTATGAAATTTGTTCTAACATTTAATCCATTAGCATGCTCATATAGGTTGATTTCATGAATACATTGGATGATATCATGTGCAAAACACACACACGAACTAATTCATCAAAAATCTTACATATCCTTGTATTGATAGAACGTTGATGGATAGATATGTGAATCTTCTTGTAATGAAAATTGTAATACTTTTGAGGAGAATAATTTTTGCTAAATAAGCATGTATTAATAGATATATATTTATGAATATACTACCCATGTCATTTTATCTAATTAAACTTGACTTGACTTGACTTGATGACAAGTAAAAAGTTAAGTTTGAAAGTATGATAACAATATGAAGTAGAGTCATCAGTGCACTTTTCTACTTAATATTTATTTCTTTTATTCAATAAGTAGTACTTTTGGGGATAAAAATATTAAAATATGAACTTTCTAATGAAATGGGATGAAAATATAAATTTTTAGAATTTTTATCGCTTTTTATTAATTTTTTAATCTAAGATCAATCAGAACAAGACACTTGGATGCCATGTAAATGAAGAGTAGCCCACTGTAGCATGCCACATGTACTAGATGACTCAATCATTCCCACATGGATGTCATGCAAGCAATAATGAGCTAATTGGAGTGCGTTGTATGTACCAGCTGATGTAATCACTGCCACGTGTTGCCATGGAATTCACTCCAAGTTTTACCAAATAGTAAACAAGCATGCTACACGCCATCATGGAATTCACCTGTTTGTTCCCCTAAAGCACCACATAATCCAAATGAGTAAATCTTAGCGTGCCATTTTTTGTTGACTCAGCTTGCATTGACTAGCACTAATCTACCCTACCACATATCGTATGTTGATTTGTCCCTTGTTCTTCACTTACAACGTTTGGTGATGGAATTGGTCAACACTGTTTAATTTCCATTTTTCATCTCAACCTTTGATCTGAAATTGATATGATGGCCCAGATTTCATCTGACCCTAATTTAACCCCTTAATTGCAGCAGAGACCCTAGACCCAAATTTTAGATTTATATTTATCAATTTTGGGTGCCAAAAAATAGAGAGAGAGGTTCAAGAGAATGTACAATTTGGTGGGGATTCAATGGGAAATTGATACTATAATTCAAGAAATTAATTGTATTTATTTTTCTTCTCCCTTCTTTGTTAATTTGTATGTCTTCTTATTGATAATTATGACATTTATGAATACAATCATGTCTAGCTAATTTATTAATATAGGGATCTTATCAACCTAATTTTTTACATATGATGATCTAATATTTTTACCACAATTATGATTTCAATTTAATTATATTATTTTTTTGCTATTAATTGTTTAGTCACAATTGATTTATAGAGGTAATTAAATAAATTTGAGAGAATTATTCAATTTTTTATCTTGATTAAATAACATACATTTTTTAAGCAAAGATGTAGATTCTTATGTATGTGATCTATAATTGATGAATTTAATAAGTAGTATGCAATTTAATTGATATAATGGTGTAATTAGGTTAATTACTATATGGTGTGTGGTTTAATTGAGAGAAGAATACATACTACATTAGATTCAATTGATCATATAATTGATTGATAATTATATTATAGGATTTTGGTGATTCATATGCTTAGAAAATTAGGAGATTAAGTATTCTTAATTTTTTTTTCATATATCTTCTTATTTATTAATTTTGAATTAATTACTTACAGCTAGTTCTTTTTAGTACTTTTAATTTTTATTTTTAAATACATAAAGTTGATTTTTATTTTTTAGTTTTAAAATTAGTTTCTAATAACATTATCTTTATGGTAACGATATTTTCTTATAATTATATTACTTGTTTATGATACATATACTTGCATACCTATTTCACATAATTCTAGCAATCAAGTGTCATTTAGTCTCCTAATTTTTTAAAAAGAGTCAATCAAAAACAAATTATATTATTTTAATGCTTTTTTTATTAAAATATTATTATTTTTCTATCAAGTGATTAAACATTATTAAAACATGAGTCTTTAACAATTATAAAGTTATAATTAATATAAAAGAAATTCACAAAATACTTATTTTTAATATTTGTTAATTATCACTATTTTATTATATTTTTTTATTAAAAATTAAAATATATATTTAAATAACTTTTTATTTGAATTTTATTATTGTTAATTTTTCGTAAAAAATTTCATATTAAATTTCACTATTATCGTTGTTAAAGAGTCGTATTTTAAGTGTATTTTAATAACTTGACAAAAAATAATAATATTTTAATAAAAGTTATTAAAATAATATAATTTGTGCTTAATTAATCATTTTTACAAAACAAAGAGACTAAATAATATTGTTTTTAATCTAAGAGATTAAACGGTACAAATGATGTAATATAAAGGATTTCTATGATATCTCACCATTTTTACATATTTTTAGAGTTCATTATATAATTACAAATTTACCTTAAAAATTATCTGTTTATTTGACTCCAATGAGTATTTAAGAGTTCGCTAATTTACTAGTATATTAATTATATTTTTGGTATCTTTTTTGCTTTTATTTTTTATGTGATATTTTTATGTTATACACATTTAAAGAATGATATAATTTGTTGTATTTTTTTATTTTATTAGAGATTTTTCAATATTTTTTTCTCTCAATTTTTGAGTCCTTATATATATATTTTAATATTTTTTTTACTTATTTTATCGCTTTTTTAATCATTTTTTTCCTAATCATTTTATACTCTTTTTAGTCTCCATTTTTAATAACTTGTATAATTTATTATAATTTATCATTTCTTAACTTTAATTTTAATCTAATTTATTTATTTTTTATTGAATTTAAACTTTATTATTATTATTTAAATTTTATTATAAATTTAAAGAAAATAAAGGTCCAAAATTTTAAAAACATATCATCTAAGAATTCAAAATTTAAATAAAAATTTATTTAAATTAAATTAAATTAAAATTAAAATTTCTCTAAATATATAGAAATAAAAAGGTGGGAGATGCAAAGAGAAAAAAAACAATATATATAAACAAAAAGGGTAGGAGAGGCGAAGAGAAAAAAGAAAGAAACAGAAAGTAGTGTTGGTCGCAGGAGTAAAAAAAAGAGAGAAAGATGAGCAGATCAGAATAAATAATAAAGAAGAAGACGCTGGGAAGAACGCAAAAAAATGAAAATGATGGAAAAGACGCGAAAACAGATTTTTTTTTTTTTGCAATTTAATTTTCTTTCAATTCTTCTTAAAAAAACATGATGATTTTATTTATTTTAAATTTAATTTTTAGCATGAATTAAATTTTTTTAATTTTAAGAAAAAATGTAATTTAATTCTAAATTATACTTGATTTTCTATGTTAATTTAAATTATTTCTCTTCATGTTGTCTCGTTTATTGCGAATTTATTATTTCTAATTAATTAGTCATTAATTAGATGATTTTAGTCTTATGATTTATTATTAAAAGATGCAATTATAGGATAAATTTAAAATATTTTGATATAAATAAATATAAAGATCAAAAGACTTATATGAATTATTGTAGTATTAAAATAATTAGTCTTAATATTTTATTATTTTATTAAATTGTATATTCTTATGTAAGTTAATGAACAAAAATGTTTCTAATTGAACGTGGAAAGAAGTTTTTGGATGTTTTGGAGATTATTAACAAACATAGAGAATTAAATTCAATTAACTAGATAAGTAAAACATAGTGAGAGATTAAGTGAAATTGATTTTTTAGAATTTTTCTTCCTATTAATTTGATCTTTGAATAACTTTATTTTCTTTTGCGTATTTTTTTTAAATTTATTTTATTTTAAATTTTAATTACAAAAAAATTTAGTGACTTCTCTATATAAGAATTTTAATATTTATCAAAAATAAATTATTAATCCTTAATGATGATATTCTTCTTATTATTTTATTTTAAAATTACGATATTATACCTTTATAATTTTACACCGGTTAATTTCTTATAAAAAAAAACCCTAGTTCTTGTTTCAACAATGAATGAATTCATTTCCTACCATCCTCGTTATCTCCTTTAGTGACAAAATATGCTATTAATTACCCAAGCATTATAAGTAGCAAATCTACCACCAATTAATAATAGTTTAGGAAAGGAAAATGGGGAAGGTTTCTTTCCATATTCGAAAAGAAATAAAAATAAGAAAGTGAGATCGAAGAAAGTGTAAGAAAAGAACGTAAAATTAGTAAAAATAATAATATTAAAATATATATTTAAAGATTAAAACACAATGAGAAAAAGTTGTGTTAATGTTACGAACACATGAAGAGATAAAAATAATATTTTTCGTTAAAAGTACTTGTTAGTTAGTGCGAATAATTTTCAATAAAATAAAAAATTACTTTAAATTAATATTTTTTTAAATATAAATATTATTAAATTATCACCTAAAAATTAAAAGTAAAAAAAATATTAAAAATTAAATTAGATTATTATTAAAGTAACGAAACTAGTATTAAAAGTACCTTTAATTTTTTATAAACGTTAAAAGATTTTGTGGGAAAAAAAAAAACCCCTTAGAGAATACCAGTTAAATTCTCTCTAAGAAATAAGAAGGGGTTGGTATAAAAAAAATAAATAAATTTGTGGACATAATAGGCCTTATGATAATGTGCTCTACAAGTATTTGTCACCCCGCAATTAAATAACTCATATATTAACCTCTTTACTATTTTTCTTATAACCTTAACTATCTTTTTTAATAATTTACCCTTTTTTATTTTTTAAGTTTTATAATACTCTTACTTTTTTTTAATCGAATAAGTTAAAATTTCTTATCAAATTTTATACTAAATATATAAAAAGTAAAAAGTAAAAAACAAAGTATAAGAAATAAAGTAAGACGATCAAAATATACAAAAATTAAAAAATTAAAAAAATTTAAATCATAACAAAATAAAGAGGTCAAAATATTTAAAAAAAATGAAGGATGATTTTAACTCATGATATGAAAAATATTTGCAGATAAATTTAATATTTTATTAAAAATATTATATATTAATAATATTTTCAATATTCTCTTTTTATTATTTTTGCAAAATTAAATTACCGACATAATTATAACATATAATATTTTTAATCCTTGTAAATAAAGTGTTTTTTGTAATTTATGTGGTGTATATATATCTTAAAAGTGACGAGATACAAAACAAAAGTTGTTTTTGTGGAAGATAATGGAAGATAACAAAATATATCTCTTTTTGTTCCTAGAAACAAAAGCCGACAAATATCACTTTCATTTAATATTATATTTTCAAGGTATGATATTAATAAAATATTTTTAAATTTTTATAGAAAAAATTCTTTAAAACAAAAGATAACTCGATCTTACTATCCTATTTTAATAATTTTCCCTTTTAGGTTTTTATAGTTTAATGATTTTGCATTTTTTTAATAGAATAAAATTAAAACTTACTGCCAAATTTTATACTAAATGTATATAAATTAAAAAGTAAAAACCAAGTCACAAGCAATTTAGGAGATCAAAATATAAAAATTAAAAAAATAAAGAAATCTAATCATAAAATAATAACTAGATCAAAGCATAAAAAAATTGAAAGATCATTTATGTAATTTAATAAATAACAAATTATCATAGTATGATTTCTTATCTTATACTCAACTTTAAATCACATTCTATAATATTTTTTTATTTAATAAAAAATAAAAAGTTATTATTGATTTAAATACTCATAATAATTTTTACAAAAAAAATATTTATAATATCCTAAACATATCTACCATATTTTCACATTTATATATGAATTTAATATTTTACTAAAATAATACAAATTTTACAAAGTTTTTATAGATATTGATAATATTTTCAATATCTTTTTTTTTCAATATCATTGCAAAATTAAATTACCAATATGTCTATAACATAATATTTTTAATCCTTGAAAATTCCAAGCTCAATACTCAATGGTGACTATATCCCATTTCTTTGTAGGCTTATAAAAACCATTCAAAATTCTAGCAATCTTTCACCTTAAAACAAAGCTTAATCCTAGTAATCTTTGATATATGATTTCCCAAATTCCCCCACATATTCTTCTTGTTCCTCTAATGTCCCAAAGTCATCTCATACCCTTCATTGACATGGCCAAACAACTAGCCCATCATGGCCTCACTGTTTCCATTGTTATGACACCCCTCAATGCACTTAGATTCAACACAATTGTCAATTCAAACCTCAAAATTCACTTTCTTGAATTCCCATTTCCTAATAACCAACAATCTGGTTTACCTCAAGGTTGTGAAAACATAGACTCCCTACCTTCCCCAAATCTTGTGCTACAATTTTTTGAAGCTAGCAATTTGCTTCAATACCCACTTGAAAAATGGCTTCTAGGGTTGGACTCAAAATCTTTACCCAATTGCATAATTTCTGATTATTGTCTTCCTTGGACTTCAAATATTGCCCACAAGTTCAACATTCCAAGACTTGTTTTCCATGGAATCTCTTGCTTCACTTTAGTTTGTTCTCAAAACATTCAAAACTCCAAAGTTCTTGAAAGGGTTGCTTCAAATTCAGAACTATTTACAATACCTAATATGCCTGATAGAGTTGAGTTCACAAAGACTCAACTTCCTCCAATTATAACTAATAAAACCTCAGAAGAGATTAGTGAGATTAATGATCTTATGAAACATTTCAAAGAAGCAGAACATTCAGCTGAAGGAACAATTGTGAATACTTTTGAGGAGTTAGAGCCCAATTATGTGAAAGAATATCAAAAAGTGGTTAAGAAAGTTTGGTGTATTGGACCTGTTTCTTTGTCAAAGTTTGAAATGGACGGTAATAAAAAGGCATCCATTGAAAAAGAAGAGTGGTTGAATTGGCTTGACACTAAGAAGCCCAATTCTGTTATTTATGCTTGTTTTGGTAGTCTATGTCACATGTCAACTTCACAGTTGAAACAACTTGGTTTGGGCTTAGAACAATCAAATCATCCATTCATTTGGGTTATTAGAAAAAGGGATTACTCGGAAGAATTTGAAGATTGGTTTAAACAAAATAAATTTGAAGAAAAAGGTTTGATTATTAAGGGTTGGGCACCACAAGTTTTGATACTTTCACATAAAGCAATAGGAGGATTTATAACACATTGTGGGTGGAATTCAACTTTGGAAGGAGTATCTAGTGGTGTTCCCATGATAACTTGGCCTATGTTTGCCGAGCAATTTTACAATGAGAAATTGATTGTTCAAGTATTGAAGATTGGAGTTAGAATTGGTGTTGAGGTTTGTGTTAATTTGGGTGAAGAAGAAAAAGATGGGATTTTGGTGGAAAAGGAAGATATAAAGAGAGCAATTGACAAGTTAATGGATGAGGGTAGTGAAGGAAAAGAGAGAAGAAGAAGAGCTAGAGAGCTTGGTGAGATGGCTAATGGAGCAGTTGAAGAAGGAGGGTCTTCTTACTTGAATATGACAATGATAGTAAAACAAATTATGGAGCATAAGAGGGATTCTATTGAAGGCTATAGCTGAAATAATCAATTTAGGTCCGATTTGATATTTAACTTGTGCTTTTTTAACACTTTAGCTCCCAAAAAAAAATTAAGAATTTACATTTTAATCCTTTTATTTTTATTAAAATGTCCTTAGAAAATAGACAAAACTTGAAGGCATAGTTCGAAGCGCACGTATAGCACCAAAAAATCCTTGAATTTTTTAATATGTATACAAAAAATAAAACATTTTTGTACAAATATAAAACTTTTTGAACATATATTCAAAAATAATTAAAAAGCCTAAAAAAAGAGAGAATCTGTTAGAACTGTCACAATTTGTCCTTATCTTTACCAAATTGTACTGAATTTAACAAAGTATTTTTTTAATAAATAAATCACTTTACTCCTCACTCTAATTGCTTTCTTCTTTTAAAATAATCATATTTATTTTAACTTATATTATTATATTAAAATTATAAAAAAATATTCAAATAATAAGAAATATGGTTGAAAATTAATTAATTATTTTTATTTTTTATATATATATTTTTAAAAAATTCATACAAATCTACTTAGTTTTAAGAAGTTTTTTTTTTTTTTTTTAACTTACATATAATATGAGATATCTGTGAATATGAGTTTGTTGTTTTAAAAATATTGTTTAAAAGAATGACAGAATATAAAATATATTTCTAACAATTTATTTTTAATGTGAGTATTTTTTATAATTTAAATTAATTTTTTTTAAAGAAAGTAATTTGGAATGAACTAATAAAAAAAAGAGTGATTAAAACTATTCATTTATAAAAACAAATTATGATACACTTCATCCGAATATAACTGTCATATTGCCTTTTTATTTTAAAATAATTAATTTTATTGAACTTTCCATTTTCTACCATGATAAATAAATTAGACATTGAATTTGGAACAAAGAACTCAACAGGATCACATATTTTTCTTCTTTTTTTCCCAGAAAATGTATAAATGGCTGGAAACTAGAAAATAAGATCACAATTCTTTACGTTAATGGGGAAATATACATTCACCATGGAAAAATAATCTAAATTATTGTATTCTTTTTCAATAAATCAACGTAGTTTAGTGTATTAAACTGAGTTTGCTTTAGTAACCTTTGTTGAAATTTTGTGAATTAAAATTTCTTTAATATCAAAAACGTTTCAGTCTTAATTCATTTTTGAATTAATTTTTTCGTTTCTATAGTTTTTCGTTCTGCTTATGTTGTTTTCTTTTCTGTTTCTGAAATTTTTCGAATTGATTCTTTTGTTTCTTAGAGCTCTTAATTATGCTTTGCTCATGGGCATATATATAACAACAGTACTTGTCGAAGAAAAGAAGAAGAGAAACAAGGAAAAAATAGAAAAAACAGAACAGGAAAGAGGAAAGGAAAAGAAAGATAGAGAAAGAGGGAAGAGAAGAAAGGAAAAAAAAGAAAAAAGAAAAGAAAAAGAGATAATAGGAAAACGAAAGGAATTTTTTTTTATATATTTTCTATTAGTATAGAATTCATATATTAAAATTTTGTAAAATCATAAAATATGTTGTAAATTTATTATTATTTAATCGTTATATATACGAAGAAATAAGTTTTTGTCATATTCTCTAACACACACGTTAAGAGAAAACATTATCTTAAAAAAATTATATGATATATAATTTTCGATTCATTAATCTATTTAAATTTTATGTTATATAAATTATATATATATATATATATATAAGTGTGTATTTTTTTAATTTTAATAGAATATTTTTACTTTTAACTTGTTTATTCATGTATTATTTTTTACAATCTTAACATATTTTCTCCCTAATTTGAGTTAAGAACTTTAATTTTTTTTTTAAAATTTCAAACTACTTTTTCCTTTTCTTTTTCTATTACTGTTATTTTTATATTTATTTTTAATTTATTTGTTTATTGACAAATAAATTTTTTTTTGCTATTTTATTTTATAGTATTGTTACAGCTTCTTTACTTTAAAATACTTAATTAGTATTGATATTTTTTAATTTTATTGATTTGAGTACTGTTGCCCGATTTGTAGCTTTGCTTTTATCTATTCTATTTTTTTTATATGATCAATATATAACATAATTCATTTTATTTTTTCCTTACTATTTTGTTTTCTTTTAACATGTTTACAATTTTGTTTTAGTTTTTCGATTATAATTTTTTTTAATTCCTAGCTCATCTAATTTTAGTAGTGTTTCTAACTTGTTTTAATTATATCAATTTTTCAAACAATTTTGTTCTATAAACTAAAATTTTGTTTGTTGTTTTAAAATTTTGTTCTTTTTGTGTGTTTAATAGAAAAAGAAAATAAAAGATTATGACATCTGAGGTCATGACCATTGTAATGTTCAAAATTGAAAATCCTATCATGGGTGGTTCTATTGTGAATCAAATGAGTCTTCTGTGACTCATGACACTACTACATAAATAGGCATTAAAGTTGGTTAAAACTCGACTTTAAATAAATTTAAAGTCGATTCGCTGAATCGATTTTAAATTTAGCGACTTAAAATGTAAAGTTGGTTCACAAGATGAACCAACTTTACCCGTACATTTTATGATTTGTTTTTATTTTTATTTTTATATTTTGTATTATTCAATATATATATAGCATAAAAATATATATAAAATAATAATATAAATAATTAAAAATTTAAATATATTTAATTACTTGATAATTAAATTTATTACAAAAACAAATAATGTATATATAATACATATAGTTAACTTAAATTACAAATAAAATAATGTCGTCAAACTGTAATTATGCGATCGAGTAAGCTTGGTTGGCTTAGAATCTTGATTGGCTTTCACAAGCATTATGACAAAAAAAAGTTGATCCATATAACAATTCATATTCCCCTACATACATAAGCACGTAAAACATCCATAAAAAAATAGTCTAAACTTCAGACATACAAATGAAGAAATTTAATCATTATAAATATTACCATCAAAAAGAGATTACCACGTACAACGACATTCGACGAACTCATATTAGCACTTTATTAATCATTTGTCTATATATATGAAGTTATCTGGAATCTCTACTAATATTTTTTAATGTTATATATAATGAACTCTAAATATGAAATCAAGTATAACTTCGATTTCTTACTTGGCTTGTGTGAGTTTTGGTGCCCTTAAACATATGGAACACGTTCATGGGCACCAAAACTCATACAAACCAAGAAACAAATCGAAGTTACGTACACCTGATTTGTCCATTTAGAGCTCATTATAGTATTAAAAATACTAGCAGAGATTCCAGATAAATTCATATTTATAAACAAATGATTAATAAAGTGTTAATATGAGTTCGTAAGGAAAGTAGGAAAGAGAGATGAGATGTAGTTTGTGCCAAAAATAGGTCCATAAAACAAAGTATTCCCCTAAATACATGAGCATATGATTAATCATCCATCAAACAAGTGACTTCAGACACAGGAATAGATAGAGAAATTAAATCATTAAAAAATTTACTGTTATGTTGTCATATGCTATTCAAGATCATCAGAATCTTCTCCTGATTCTTCTTGTGATGATATAATTTGAAGCATGTGTTCTGCCCATTCCTCTCGTAAATCATCAAAAATTTGCTGGTCGTAGCCCATCTTGTTCCAACCAAAGAACTACATGTATTTAAAATCAAAATAAGAATATAATTTCATTTATTTACAAAAACAAACTCAAATATGTTAAAAACTTTTATGTATATGGGTAAAAGATATTACCACAACATCAATTGGAATTTTGATATTTGTGATGATTTCGCTCATAAACTTCATGACATAATAACCACACATGACTCCATTATTTTGTTGTGGAACCTACAAAAAAAAAGTGTACATGAATTTTCATGTTCGAACATCCTTATTATTCAATTATAAAATTAATAAAATTATTAATATTGACTTGTACATACCATAACTTTTGTCCATATAAGCTTATGAGATTTTTTAAGTCCAATTCCCTAAACTTGTTCCACAACTTTCATGCCCTATAAAGGTTTAAAACGATTAGTTTTTATTAAATATTACAAAAAATAATAGAAGAAACTAATATGTAACTATAACTCTTACATTTCAACAAATGCTTTTGTATCTTTACTCAGTTCTATGGAAGCTGAGTCACAGTACCAAGCATGATTATTGAACAGATCAACGATTACCAATATCCAATGATCTTCGCCTTGTTCAAACCTTAATGGGCAAGAGATTATCAACTTTTGATTTCTGTTAAGCGTTAATGCTCTATCACATAATTGTTTAGCTCTGATGCTAACATCCTTCTCTTGATATTGATTGACATATGAAGAATCATAGAACATTGCTAAATGTGATGAGTGATTATGTTGAAGTCGATAATAGCACGCCCTATATAAAAGATATATATATATATATATATAATTAGATAATATAAATATAATTATATATGTTCTGCATAAATAAAAGAAAAATAAATAGATTGAGGACTCACCTTGTCCACACTTGAATTATACTTAAATCGATCTTTTGATATTCAAATAGTTGCAATAAGCACTCGATCGATATATAAGTTTGGTTGAGGTCTACACCAGAAATTTCTATAGGAAGTGACACAGTCCATCCATCATTTATGCTAGATGCCCTCCCAACAATAGTCATCAAAGTGCCAAGATTTCTATTGAATTTTAACGCATAAATATGACTATACTTTTTCCAAGGCTTCTTATTGAATGAATTGGTGCACGATGATTGGCCACTAGTCATAGATTTAGCACAAGATACTTGCTTCATATCTCTTAAATGTGCAACATTTAAGAGTTCTGGTATAATAGACTAAAAAAAAGTATTATATATGTATTTTTTAGTAACAATATAAGATATAATAAAATAATAGTAGTAAACATGTGTTATCTTTTAAGCTCAAAAATAGTACCATGTCAGAATTTAGAACAACTTGATTCGACGACCAAGCCACATACTGTCCAACCGCTTCTTGAACTGTGGTAGCATCAGAAGGCACGGGTAGTGGACAATCATGAAACAATGATTGATCAATTACTATTTGCCAATGTTTAGGCAAATATTGATTATGAATCATCCGATCATCGCTCAATTGTTGTACCGTTCCAATAGCAACATAGTCTGTTGACGAAGGATGTTTCAACAAACATTTCATATTCTGTAAAAAATTTAAGTGTTATATATAAAAAATAAAACATATAATAAGAATTTAAAAATAATAGATTATATACACCAGAAATTAAAATCTTACCACATATGATTCATCAAATAGAAGAGGACTCTCATGTGGGGTAGCAATTAGATGTACATTCTCACCAAAATGTTCATCTTGGTTTGATTTATGGTAAGAATGTGCATATTGCATTGGAGAAAATGAACCACTACTTGATTGCATATGCATTCCTGGCATATAGTAAGGACCAATAGGATGGCTATATCCCATACTGGATGTAGTTTGAGCGCAATGAGATTGCTTGGGTGGCATGCCTGGCATGGAAGGTGGTATGCCTGGCATGGATGGTTGCATGCTTGGCCAATATGGCATGCCCTGGTTGTAGCATGATGTCATGGCTGACATTTGTTATGATTGATGTTCTTTTAGAATGTCAATCTCACTTATCATTGAGGCCTTAAAGGGGTTGAATTCTTCTTCAATTTTAGTGTACTTTTCCTTACTTACCGTCTGAGGCTTTTGTTTTGGAATGTTAAAATACTCCATAGAACCATCATATTGGCTACCTCCCCTAACATGACCAGGATGCTCGCGTCTGAATGCATGATATAAAGCATCTCTCCCACGCTCTTCGATTATTTCACCCCTAGATATTTTTGCTTGAACTCCTCTCTACAAATAATAAATCACACAAACATATCATTCATTATTACATCAATTATTAAATATCATTAAGACTTTTTATCAACCGAAATTACTAACCAACTTATTTAATTGTTCTTCTCCTCGTTGAGTCATTGATAACTGTATTTTATATAGTGATTTGCGTCTATTTTATTAATTATAATTGCTTTTCTTTACATTTTTAGTTAATTAAATTAATATTTAGTATTAGTTTTTAATAAATATATTTTAAAGTAAATTAATAAAATTTAATAAAAAAAGGGCTTAATTGCAATTATAAAAGGATTACAATTTAATTTGAAATTAAGAATGGGTTAAATTGCAAATATCAAAAGATTAGAAATTAATTTAAATTAAATTTGTGGGTCAAAATGCAATTAATAAAAATTTGAATTTCTGCACAGGAGAAGAGTCACTCACGACATTCACAACACCCAACACACACCGCTCAATCATCCCATCAATGGTCAAGATTGGGCGCGTGAAATCTAGACGCAACAAAATCGATTAAGCCGGAATTTCTAAAGCGTGCAGCTCGGCACACGTGGGGCCCACCTACCGCGCAAATTGGCGTGCAGGGTGGGACCCACATGTTGGCTGCGCAGAATTTCCCTGAGGCGCATCGCTCATCGTTGGATCAGTTGAACGGTCCAGATTGAAGCGCGTGGAACCAAGTTGTCGCACACCGAGCCGCTCGCCTACAATCCCGTGCGATGCGGTTCATACAAGCAGCATGCACCCTAGCGTTTCAACGAAAAATAAGCAGCCACATGTCTCCTAAATATTTCAGCCAATCACATGATGACATGTGGCATGTATTTGGTAAAATAAAAACGCAGAAATGGTGCCCACTTTCCAGCCGTTAACGCACTTCCCGCGTGAGGAAATCTTGTGCGACGTGGTCCAGCTGTTCTCCATGTGCCCGATCTTCCCACCCAATGAAATGCTGACACGTGGCATGCGTAAAAAGAAAAAAATCAGAAACGCGCATAACGGTTTTCACGCGTGTTGTTATTTTAATTCCCCCATGTATTTTTGTCCCCCACTAATAAAAAAAGAATAATTGGAAAGAGGGGATATATTTTGTACGCGAAAATTAATTGGGGTTGTTGTTTTTTCAGTTTTCATTTTTTCGTTTTAGCTCGTAGTTCTTTTTACATTTTTCTCTCCTCACCATTTTCTTTGTTTTTCCTCTCTGCGTGTTTTGTATAACACGCAGAATGTTTATTTAATATTTTTGTGTTGTATTTTCTTAGGAAAATTATAGAGAAAGAAGACAACGAAGAAGAAGGAAAGGAAAGAAATTTATTTTTCATCGAGGAATCGTGAAAGAGTTTCTCCTAATCTATTTTCTTTTAATTTTTATTTCTCTGCAATGCTTTATTATTGTTGTGTTGTAATTTTAATTTCTGTTATGAACTAATTTATTTGTTCTAGGATTGTAGTGTAACGTAAATTATGAAACTTGAATTAATTATTTTTGAATGATTTATGTAACTGTTTTAAGTTGTTTATTTTATCTGTGTTTAATGCTTTTAATTTTTGGAAGATTAATTAACTGATATGTGACACTTAAATAAACTTGAAAAAGGAATTTTTGTGTGTTGCTCGTGATAAAATAATGTATATACATATGGGATAGAAATATACTTTTATTGTATGTGTAACTGTTTAAGAACTCAGAACTTACTAAATCTGGTTGAATTTAATTCTCATAGGAATATAGTGAATCATTTTAACTAGATGTGTCTGTATGGAGCTTGAAAGAGATATATGGATAAATTAGGAGTTCTTTGTTAACAACTTAAAACATGAGAACATAAATCAAGAGAGAATAAAATATTCAAGTGGATTAATTTGGGTAAACTGCAATCCTAGAATTTTTGTACAAACTGTTAAAAAAATTATTAGTTAAGTCAAACTGCATGAACTTATTAACTGTTTGGATAAAATCAGGTTTAAATAATTTTAGTAATTAACGAAAGTTGGTAACAAATCAATGTGGGAACGATATTTTACTTATCATATTATTACTTGTGACCGTGTATACTTGCACGATTTTATGTTCTTAAAAAGAGACAACAATTATCGGTCTTGAATTCTTCGTTTTGGGAGTCTTTGTTTCTATGTACAATTCAATTCGGGTAACAGGTGTACCCAATTCAGCTTCTTACATAAATTATGAAAATTTTATTAACAATGACATGAAATTAAATTGAGGAAAATAAATATAAAAATATTTATAAATTAAGACAAATTAATAATACCATTCTATATCTAACTTCAGGATTTGAAGACCTCCCAGTAGGGTTAGGAAGAATGTTATGCATTTGTACATTCTGATGATCTTCTCTAATAATTTGAAATTCATCTGAACCTCTATAATCTACAAAGTCTTTCCAAACTTGAGGTGTAATCTAGGGGTGTCCTTCAGGGATTTTGTAAATCTCATTCTCATCAAGTGTTTCCATATATGGAAACACATAATTTCTTGCCAATCTGGAAGTATTGTATTCCTTCCACACCTTACTTGCAATCTTATAACACTTGCCCTTCCAACTGTCATCGACTTTGTAACGATTCTGTAAAAACACAATACAAAAGATTAGATATAATACACCTAATATAATATATATATTGATTATAAAATATAAGAGACTTACACAAATGGTTATCCATATTTTGAACTTTTTTGCATCGTCAACCTCAGACCAATCATTTATATTGATTGGTATACTGGACTTTGCCAGTCGACCAATAGAGGATTTCAATTGTTGACCAGTTTTCCCTATTGGATTACCAGTAGCATCAAATAGAACATGTAAGACCCAATCACACAAGAAAACTGTTTCATGGAAGACCTCATAATCCAACTCCCAAATCTCTTGTATTATACCATAATATGTTCTATCAGAAAGTACAGGATTATCATCTTTTGAACTAGCAAATTGCATAGTTTGTGCAACCATCTTCACCCCACTATTTTGATTTACTCGAACTTTGTCCCTAGCTTGAGTCGTAAACCTCGATCCATTTATTATGAAACTATAAAATGATTTGACATCGAATTTTGGCCCATGTGTAAGCCATTGTAAACTTTCTGATATTTTATGATTGGGTTTCTTGAGTTCATCTCGAATCTATGTTTACAAAAATACAAAATTTGTTTAGAGCAAAGTTTTAAAACATTGAATAGATCTAGGAAGATACATGCATGAATTTTTGTTTGTGACACTTACATGGTTGCAAAACCAAGTAATAAGCTCTCGCTTATGTTCATCATACAACCATTTTTATCCTTTTTTTTTATAACGAGGATCGATCTTCAATAAGTTTAAATGCATCCTGTAATGTTATTAAATATATATTAAGTTATATATCATTATTAATAGTTAAATAAAAAATGATTTTTGCAATCATGAAAAATGAACATCATTTACTCTATGTACGTTTGTGCCTCATTATTATTTACCAAAATGATTCGGTGTGCTTTTTCCCATCGAGTGCGATTAATAAATAATTTCTTACTTCCACCAAGCATAGGGTTATCTACTTGAATCATGTGACGTTCTAAGAACAAATTGTGCATAGGATTCCCAATTTCAGTGCAACCACTAAAGTATTCAGAACAAAACTCAATGGCCTCTTCAGCAATGTAGCATTCCACCATGCATCCTTCAGGTCGATATCTATTATTTACATATCCTTTAAGGACTTGTATATATCTCTCAAAAGGATACATCCACCTTAAGTAAGCTGAACCACATAATTGAACCTCTCGAACTAAATGAACACATAAGTGAATCATTATATCGAAGAAAGAAGGAGGAAAATATTTTTCAATTAGACACAAAGTCTCTACAATTTCTTTCTGTAAAGAATTTAACTCGCCAATTGATATAGATTTCTTGCATATTGTATGGAAGAATGAACAAAGTCGAATTATTGATATTCGAACATGTTTTGGAAGAATTGATCTAATAGCAACTGGTAATAACTGTTGCATTAAGATATAACAGTCATGTGATTTCAATCCATACAGTCTCTTATCAGTGATAGACACAAAATTTCTTAAGTTGGATGAGTAACCATCAGGAACTTTCACACCCTCCAAACATTTACAAAACACATCCTTCTCTTTTGTTGACATTGTATATGATGCTGGTGGTAAGTATGTTCGATTCTTATCATTTTCCACCCTTGGTTCCAATTCAGGTCGTATGCCTAGTTTCTTTAAATCCAATCTTGCTTTAATTCCATCCTTTGTTTTTCCAGATATATTAAGTAAAGTACTAATCAAGCTCTGACATACATTCTTCTCAATGTGCATGACATCGAAGATGTGATGAATGTGTAGGTCTTTCCAATAAGGTAATTCCCAAAATATTGATTTTTTTTCCAACAACCATGGTAAGTTGGTTCAAACTCTTTTTCATTTTCACCCATTTCATTAGTTGACCTCTTTCGTTTCCCTACCTTAGTGAGTTTTTTTTCATCTTTCCATATCGTTTGAATGTCATCCCATTCAATTTCCTTAATATCTCAATACCTCGTAAAGGTCGAGTTGCATGATCATGATCTTCTTCACCATCAAACGATTTCTTTTGGTATCTAAACTTGTGTCCAGATGGAAAAAATCTTTTATGTCTTCTATAAGACATCTTTCGTCCGTGAACAAGATAAGTTGCATAAGTTCCATCACTACATATAGGACATCCCTTATAACCTTTTGTTACATGTCCTGATAAGTTTCCATAGTCAGGAAAATCATTAATTGTCCATAAAAGGACCCCCTTCAAGTTAAAGTATTCTTTTTTATGTGCATCGTAAACATTTACACCATCATTCCACAACGTCTGTAAATCATCTATCAGAGGCTGCAAATATACATCAATATCAACACCGAGTTGTTTCGGTCCTGAGATCAATAATGTTAACATCATGAATTTTCTTTTCATACACAACCAGGGAGGAAGGTTGTATGTTACCATAATTACTGGCCAACAGCTATATCTACTACTGAGGGAACTATGTGGATTAATTCCATCAGCAGCAATGGCAAGACGAAGATTGCGCGGATCAGATGAAAATGGAGGAGATAAATTATCTACTACTTTCCAATTTGGAGAATCACAAGGATAACGTAGCACCCCATCATCAGATCGATTATCTGAATGCCAAGTCAACATCTTTGATGTATATTTACTATTGAACAACCTTTGAAAGCGAGGAATCGGAGGAAAGTACCAAAGAACCTTGCAGGCACGCCTTTCTTATGTGTTGTACTCTCATTTATACCATGCTTCCATCTCGATTCTTTACACATAGGACAATCATGTAATGTCTCATATTCTTTTCTATAAAAAATGCAATCATTAGGACAAGCGTGAATCTTATGATATTCCATGCCAAATCGACTAAGAGATTTCTTCACTTCATACATTGAAGATGGCAATTCAATACCCTCAGGAAACATATGGACTAGTAGATTTAGTAATTCTGTGAATCCCTTGTCAAAAAAACCATGTTTTGCCTTCACATTGTACAAATGAACCAATCCCGACATTTTAGTGTATTTTTTGCATTTTGGATATAACGGTTTTTCGGCATCTTCTATAAGTTTATTAATGGTTTCGGGATCACCCTTGCGTAATTCATCTTCAACACCATGAAACATATTTTCTTTCTGTACATTATGATAAGATGTATGTAATCCACTCAAATTCTTATTTATCTTTTCCCCATGAGTATTATCAATATTTTCTCCATGATAACACCAACATTTATAGCTCAATAGAATACCATTACGAATAAGGTGATACCTAACCTCATCAAATTCATGAAATCGCTCATTTTTACATTTAACGCATGGGCATCGAATCATACTACTTCTAGTATTACTATTTCTACGAGCAAATTCTATGAAACTTTCAACATCAGAAATATAATCTTGCTCAATTATACACTTTGACATCCAAGATTTGTCCATTTTCTATTAATGACATTAATTAAACATATTACTTAATTATGTATACAATGAATATATTTCAAGTATTATTATATATAAATTTCATAATTATTAGAATATATATCAAAACATACATAATGCAAAACAATTATCATTTTAATCATTTTACAAAACCATTTCTATACAAATTAAAAAATAAGCAACATGTTAGCATGAATATATAAAAACCAATCACGCACTTTGGTTGATTCTAATTTCTAAGCATTAAAAAGTAATATTAATTATACGTATATAAATAAATTTGTACACGCATAGTAAACTCACAACATTTTAGATATTAGTTCCACATAAAATAAGTCAAACATAATAACAAGCAAAATAAAAAACATACCTAAATAAAAAATGTATACAAAATATAAAACAAACTGAAGAATAAGCTGCAAAATTCTACTTAATAAAATATAATTATTTATAATATATAATTAAATTTATCCACGCACAGTAAATATATATAAACCATCAAACCCACAACATTTCAGATATTATTTTCACGTAAAATAAGTCAAATATAACAAACAAAATAAAAAAAAAACCTGAATCAAGAATTTATATAGAAAATGGGTATAAATTATTTTAATATTTTGCTCAAACAAATAGTAGAACTGAAAGATAATGTGAGAAGAGGAATATAACTTACAAACGACATTACAAATGGTGGTCGGAGGTGGCCTGAAATTTAGAAAGAAGGTGGCTCACAGTGTAGATTTTGGGAGAAAATGGAGAAGAGTGAGGAAGAAAATGGAGGAGAGAAAGGAAGAAAAATGGGTTCTGCATAAAAAAAAGAACCGAATTTGGATATATTAGGTTGATAGCGTCCATTGAAGTGGAGAACCGACGCTACGTCACATGGATAGCGTCGGTTCTCCACGTCAACCGACGCTATCCACGTGACATAGCGTCAGTTCTCCACATCAACCGACGTTATCCACGTGACATAGCGTCGGTTCTCCACGTCAACCGACGCTATCCAAGGCTACCATTTTTTGTGTTCTTTTAATTTAGAGTGGCAATACTTATGAGGCCTTAAATTAATTAAGGAGTTGAATTCTTCTTCAATTTTAGTGTACTTCTCCTTACTTACCGTCTGAGGCTTTTGTTTTGGAATGTTAAAATACTCCATAGAACCATCATATTGGCTACCTCCCCTAACACGACCAGGATGCTCGCTTCCGAATGCATGATATAAAGCATCTCTCCCAAGCGCTTCCATTATTTCACCCCTTGATATTTTTTCTTGAACAACTAGCTCTCTACAAATAATAAAGCACACAAACATATATATCATTCATTAATTTTTTAATCTATCAACCTGACGTAGCGTCGGTTCTCCACGTCAACCGACGCTATCCACGTGACGTAGCGTTGGTTCTCCACGTTAACCGATGCAATCCACGTCACGTAGCGTCGGTTAACATGGCGAACCGGTACTATCTACATGGATAGCGTCGGTTATCCACGTCAACCGACGCTACGTCCAACGTGGATAGCGTCGGTTCTACATCAAACCGACTTTAAATTCATTATAAGTTGGTTTTTTCCAAAAACTGACTTTACACAACAACTTAAATACCTCTTTTGTAGTAGTGTGAGGTAACCTCAATGTTACCGGTTTCTATTTCTATGATGTTCTATCTCACCACCTTCATTTTGGAAAGGTTTTTGACTGAAAAAGCTCCCGATCAACCTGAGGGTGAACAATATTTTTATTCTGCAAGTGTTATTGAAGCATGAAAGCATTCTAATTATTTATGTTGGAATTATGTTATGAATAGTCTAACTGATTTCTTGTACAATGAGTACATTAAAGAGAAGACGACTAAATATTTTTAGGAATCATTGGATTGGAAGTATTGAATTGAAAATGTCGGTGCCAAAAATATTTGATTAATCATTTTCTTAATTATAAGACGGTGAACTCTAAATTTGTATGCAATAAGTATGTGAAATCCAAGATATCATAATAGAGATGTATCGTGAAAGGATGGTACTTAGTGAAACCTTCCAAGTTGTAGCTATAATTGAAAATTTTCCCCCTTTATGGATAGGGTTTAAGGCCTACCTTAAGTACAAATGAAGGGAAGTGTCTTTGAAAGACTTTCTTATAAGATTCAAAGTGGAAGAAGACAACAAGAATTCTTCTAAAAGAGAGTATATCTCATCTGCACCTAAAGCTAATGTGATGAAATATGGACAAAGTTTCAAGCACAATAATAATAAAGGGAAGGGCAAGCTAGGTAAAGGGTCTAAATTGGGACCTAGAAAAGCAACTTTTAAGAAGTCAAGCTTGAGAAAGATTTCTAAAAAGAAACAGGAACCGTGAGGCAAATATGGTGGATGACATAACTTATGATATCTTTGATATTGACTTGTGTGTAATCATTTTTGAAGTGAACTTGGTAGGATCAAACCCAAAGGAGTGGTTGATTGATACTGGTGCAACAAGGCACATATGCTAAGATAAGGAGTTACTCATCACTTTTGCCCCAGTGAAAGATAAATAAAAGCTCTTCATCAAAAATTCTGCCATATCAGTCATTCAAGAGTAAGACCAAGTCAAACTGAAGATGATTTGTGGGAAAGAGCTTACATTAAAAAATGTACTTTTTATTTCAAAAATCCGTAAGAATCTTGTTTTTGGCTCATTTATAAACAAGCATGGCTTTCAGATCGTGTTTGAATATGATAAGGTCGTTGTGACCAAAAATGGGATGTTTGTAAGAAAAGGGTTTGTATCTGATAGGCTATTTAAGCTCAATGTAATGATTGTAAAAGCTAAGAATATTAATAAGAATAATTATTCTACTTATTTGCTTTAGTCTTCCAACTTTTGGCATGGTAAACTAGGTCATATTAATTATGACACATTTTATAGACTAATTAACATGCAACACATACCTGTATTCCAAATAGATTCAAAGCATAAGTGTGAGACTTGTGTTGAGGTAAAAATGATTAGCTCATCGTTTCATTCGATTAAAAGGAACACTAAACCCCTTGACTTAATCTATAGTGGTCTATGTGATTTGAAATTTCATCAAACAAGAGGTGGCAATAAGTATTTTATTACTTCTGTTGATTATAGCACGAAATATTGCTATATTTATTTGCTTAAAAGCAAAGATGAAGCTATAGAAAAATTTATTCTTTATAAAATAGAAGTTGAGAATTAACTTAACAAAAAGATCAAAGTACTACTCAATGATAGTGGTGGTGAATATGAAGCAATATTTGATGAATTCCGTGCATAACATAGAGTTATCCATGAAATCGCAGTGCCTTATTCACCTCAGAAAAATATAGTTACTGAACGTAAGAATTGTACCTTGAAAGAAATGATGAATGCAATGCTATTAAGTTCTAGGTTGCCACATAATTTGTGGGGGGAAGCTATTTTGTCAGCTAACTACCTTTTAAATAAGGTACCCCGAAAAAAGACACATAAGACACCATATAAATTATTTAAAGAAAGGGTACCTTTCTATAAATATTTACGAGTATGAGAATGTCTTACTAAAGTAGCTATACCTATACCTAAGAAGGTGAAGATAGGTTCAAAAAAAATTGATTGCATCTTCATTGGATATGCACATAATAGTAGTTCTTATTGGCTTCTTGTACATGAGTCAAAGATCTCAAACATACACAAGAACACGATAATGAAATCAAGAAATGTATCATTCTTTGAACATGTATTTTCAGGTAAATCTCAAGGAAATTCAAGTTCGTCTAAAAAAAAGTACGAGACTATGAATGAAGATAGTCAAAACAAAGAACATGAATAAGAGGTTGAGGTTGATCTCAGACGTAGCTAGAAGGCTAAGATAGAAATGTCCTATAGTCCATTTTCGATCTACTTGTTAGAAAGTGAACCTCAAACCTATGAAGAGGTTGTGAATTCTTCTGAAGATCCTCAATGGCAAGAAGTCATTATTGGTTTTTAAAATAACATCAACGTGTAAGTATACATGGTCATAAGTAATAATTGATAAATACAATATCGTTCCTATGGAGATTTGTTACTAATCTTTGTTAAATACTAAAATTGTTTCAACCTAATTTTATTCAAACAATCTCTATTTGGATAGAGTTAAACTAAACTAATTCTAAATAACAATATATGAGATTAACACTTAAAAAAACTCTAGGGTTGTAATTTCACCAAATTAATTCACTTGAACCATATTGTTTTATCTTGATTTATGTTCGTGCATTTAATTTATCCACATGTCTCTTCTCATAACAAATAGACACATCTCACTAAATTAATTCACTTGATTCCTATGAGAATTAAATTTACCCAAAATTCATTAAGCTCAAAGTTCTCAATAGCTATACATACAATAAAAGTATATTCTTATCCCATATATATATATATATGTGTGTGTGTGTGTGTGTGTGTTATTCTATCCAAGAGCAAAACACAAAAATTCATTTTCCAAGTTCATTAGGGTTCACAAATCAATTGATTAATCTTTCAACAATCAAAGACATTAAGCACAAATAGAATAAACAAATTAAAAACAACATATTGAAAAAATAATTAATTCAAGCTTCATAATGTAAGCTACATTGCAACCCTAGAAAAAATAATTTAGTTCATAGCAAATATTGAAATTACAATCTAACAATATTTAGACATTTAAGAAAAATTAAATTAAAAGAAAAAAATATTAGAAGAAACTCTTTGATGATTCCTCAAAATAAAATGGAGTTCCTCATTTGCTTCCTTCTTTTCTCTTTGCTTGTTTTCTTTGTGTTTTTTTCAACAACAAAAGAACCACAAAACTCTAAAAAAATGGCTTCTACGTGCTCTCTATATTTTTAGCAACATAACAACCACAAAAAACTCTCCTTATGGCTTCTGCATGTTCTCCAAAATATACACCAAAAATTCATTAAAAGAGGCGTGCAAAAAGGGTAGAGAAAACGTGCAAAAGAGCTAGAATACATGTGAAATTTTCTGAATTGTTTTTACACTACGCATGACATATGGAAATCACTGATTTGCTGGCAAGATAATCGTACATGTGGTGCATGAGGACTGGGTGGGTGACGTGAGGGCACGTCATAGGGCTAATCTGAGCGTCGGACTATGTAGATAGTTGGACCCCACTCTACGCGCCGAATTGTGTAAAAGAGTTGGGAATCCTCGTTCACTCACCCACGTAGCGTTTGAATCTCACTCTCTTAAATTGCATCATTGGTTTTCTGATCTGATAGTGAGTGACGCACATTAATCCATTCCGTGCGTGAGACTCCTTTTCTGCGCAGGAAAAAAAGAAAAAATAAATTTCAATTTTTTTTAATTTAATTTAAGTCCTCTTTTTAATTCAAATTAAATTTTTGAATTTTTGTTATTTCTATTTAAGTCCTTTTTTTTAATTTAAATTGTTTCATTTTCTCTAAAAATATAATTTCTTACAAAACTAACACCAAATAATAATTTAGAAACTTAAAATTAACTAAAAACCTCAAGAACATAGAAATTATAATTAATAAATTTGACAAAATAACTCTAAAACACAAAGTTATCACACCCATAAACTTAAGATTTTTCTAGTCCTCGAGCAAAAGAAAAGAAATAAAACAAGGATATATGCACTCAAAATAGTGATTTTCAAAACATTTCTCCTTGCTCATATTAATAACATAACTCAAAGCAATTCAAAAGTATGTTACATTTTCACATTGAATTTTCTTGTGTGTGTGTGAAGTCTTTTCATAATTAACCACATGCAATTAGGATGAGTTTATGCAAATATGAAAACAATTAATCTTAATGAAATCACAAATCTCATAAGTTTGTTTTTCAATTCTCTCTCCACTAATGTAGACAAGTACAAAACCAAAGATCAATAACACTTTATTAAGCTTGTAATGTATGGCTTAGGTAAAGGTAGGATAAAGGACAATATTTGGCTCAAATTTTCCCTAAACACATATCATTGTAGGATCATAACAAGGCACCTTCTAACATCTCAATAAACACTTTCAAAGTTGGTATTTAACTTCTCATGCAACAATCTCTTTTTTATTTTTGATCGATTTTTTTTTGTTTTTTTGTTTTTTTACTAGGCTAATATGTGGGTGACAAATAAAAGTCAACATAAAGGCTCAAACGGGGTATACTATAGATAAAACATGTAAAGTTGGATAGAAAGGCTCAAACGATCCAAAGATGGCCTAAATCATTTCCTTAGCTAAGTGTTGTCTAGGATTTTCCCTTGAGAGAAAATCAAACAAATTCTAAGACATGTGAAACCAAAGGAGATGAATAGAATTGCATATTCACATAAGAAAACATAAATCAAATGGATCAATTTATAAGTACAAGGCCAGGCTTGTAATTAAGGGATACAAGCAGTGATATGGTCTTGATTACTTTGATACTTTATTTTTATATGATGAGAATAACATTCATAAGGATGATAATTGCTATCGTCACTCTATGAAATCTTCAAATACATCAAATAGATGTAAAGACAGCCTTTCTAAATAGAGAGTTAGATGAAGAAATCTACATGGACCAACCCAAGGGTTTTTTATGCCTAGGGCAAGAAGGAAAAGGTCTGTAAATTGGTAAAGTCTTTATATGGCTTGAAACAAGCACCAAAACAATGACATGAAAAATTTGATAATATCATGAGGACAAATGGCTTTAAAATCAATGAGTGTGACAAATGTATATATGTCAAGGACAAAAAAGATAGTTATCTCTATTGACTACGTGAGGTCAAAGGATAACTTAGCGAATCCCTTAACTAAAGGGTTAAATTGAGAGTTAATTGATAATTTATCGAGAGAAATAGGATTAAAGCCCATGAATGAATAAGGATTTGCAAAGCAAACTCAATCTATTTGACTGGAGATCCCAAGATCTAAGTTCAAAGGAACAACCTAATTATAAAGACTTAGTGAGATCAGTGTGGGGGTTTTCCCTCAAGTCCATTCCTACGATGAAAACAGTTATACTCGTAAAATATATGATAACTTAAGGCTTTTAATGATTCTTATGAAGAGAATAATGAGCGAAGTATATGGGTTACTCTTTGTGAATTACTTTTAAAGATAAGAGTTCACCTAAGTGAGGGAGGGTGGGGCCGCTTCGAAAGAAAATTATTTATGGATAAATTCTTTGGAAACTCTCATAGAACCAGACGTATATTCATGGCCAAAAGAAATATAACAGTGAGAACTAAATTGTATCAAGAAATACTCTTATGTGAACTATATCATCGCTTACATAAACTGGAGAACAGTTTAAGGACATTACTTCTACTCATCAATGAGTAAGATAAATATACTTTTACAAAGGAAGGTTCAAAGGATAATACCTACCTATCTATTGCAGGTTATATCTATTGAACTCTATTTTCGTGTCAATATTTGTTTTAAAAACTGTCTATTTTATTCATGTGGGGGATTATTGAAATTTTGTGAACTAAAATTGCTTTAAAATCAAAAACATTTTTGCCTTAATTCATTTATGAATTAATTTTTCTGTTTATGAAGTTTTTGGTTCTTTTTTGTTCTTTTCATTTCTGTTTCTCAAATTTTCCATTTTTGAATTGATTCTTTCATTTCTTATAGCTCTTAATTATGCTTTTCTCATGGGTATATATATATATATATATATCCATTCCTTGTTAAAGAAAAGAAGAAGAAACATAGAAGAAGAAAAAAAGAAAAAATAGAGTCGTGGAAAAGAAAAAAAGGAAAGAGAATAGGAAAGGAAAGGAAAAAATATTTTTTATATATTTTTTATCTGAAGTTAGGTTCCTCCAATAAAGTTCAGACACTTGAAAGTTCGTGGAATAACAAATTTTCATATAAATTTATTATTATTTAATCGTTGTATCTTGGAAGATAAGTTTTCATTGTTCTCTAACACCCACGGTGAGCAGGAAAATTATCTTAAGAACATTGTATGATATACAAACCTCGATTCTTTACTTTATTTAAATTTATGTTATTTAAATTGTGTTTATAATATATATATATATATATATATATATATATATATATATATATATATATATATGTATGTATGTATGTATGTATGTATGTATTTGTTAACTTTAATAAAATAATTTTATTCTTAACTTGTTTGTTCATATATTATTTCCTATAACGTTTTTCAAGTCCTTCAGTGATACATATTGTTGAGACTCTGAGTCCTATAGAGAGGGATTAGAGAGATATTAATGTAAAAGGCTTCATGTGTGAATCCTCATAAGGGGTCAATCTATTTATAACACATTTAGGGATGCAAGTGTCAACTTTACAATGTGTACACGTAATTACGTGTCAGAAGGGTATGATTATCTCAAAGTACAATATGTCAGAAATCTAGGTTGAGTTTTACTCATGTTGTCCACGAGCTTATGATATACTCGAGCTCGAGCTATTCTTGGGCTTGGTCTGTCTAAGGCTCGAGCTGTAATTGGGCTTGGTCTCTCTAAGGCTTGAGTTGACATTAGGCTTGGTCTATTTAAGGCTTGATTTGTTATTGGACTTGGTCTGTCTAAGGCTCGAGCTGTCATTGAGCTTGGTCTGGGTGTCCAAACATCATCCAGATGGTACCAGCTTGCTTCCCAAGGTTTACTTAAGGGTTAGGTCCTATGTTCGAGAATTGGGGAGAGCGAAAGAAACACGTGTCAGGCTATAGCCACCCCACTCGAGATACCTTGTGCCCTCCGCTGAGTTAGGCGGAATACAAACACATATATTTAACAAAATGTACATATTTAAAGTAATTTTTTATTTTATTGAAAAAAATTCAAACATATATATTTAATGAAAGATATTTGTGGTATTTTTTATTACAATATTCTTAATTTTTTTATTATTTTAAATCTTTATTAAATATAAGTTTTGTAATAAGTGAAAAATATACTATAACTTTCGTGCATAAAAGCAAGAGAGCTATAAGAAGAAAAGAGACAGTGACCAAGGAAAGGTGATATTGAAAACTGATGTAACTCTGTTACATGGCTAAAGCAACATAAACAAAGCTAGACAGAGTGCAAGGTCTATACCTGTTAGTAGGCTATATAATAAACTACTTAAAAGGAATCTTTGTTCGCATAACAACCCACTAAGTCACATATAATGCAAGAGCTGCACTCTTTTATTTACTTTCCAACGATATATATGTAAAACAATACTTAAAATAAAATTATGGAATGACTAAAATAAAAAAAAATCCTATTAAACGAGCTATATAAAACTATAAAATTGCCTTTTTTTTAGTTGCAATAATTTATTGACTTTGCCAGCAGTGAGACTGAGAGTTTAGAAGAAAATGGAAGGTAAAGTCTATATTATTTAGGTGGTTTTAAAATATTTTAATATAATTAGTATTTTATTCCTATTAGAATTAGGATATGGGGTGTTTGACATGTATATTGTTTTCCAAATTCTTGTTATAATTCTAATTGAATTAGAAGTGATATTTCAGATAATCCTTTATCAAGTTGGATTAGAAATACATGTAAATGTGCTAATACTTTCCATACTCGATGTAAAATGAGATAGATTCTTATTTAACTTATCATATAACTCATTATATTTAAAAATTTATCTTATTTTGAATATTTATATTTGTAATGGGTTGGGATGATATCAAAGAATGTGATACATCTCAATAATTTCCAAATAGATAATTTTTCCTTCTTTTAAAAATGAAAGTAAATCAATAAAAATAATAAATGAAACATGAAATTTTATAGTAATTAGTGTTAAAAATATAATTTAACTTATTTTTATGTTTTTATTTTTTAAGAAACATGCATAGTTAAATATATTGACAAATAAAAACATGTTTAATTAAGAAGTTGAAAGATATTATAATTTATTTCATATATCATTAGAAAATATTTAAAATCTAGTTTCTAAAACTTTTTATAGAATATAATTTCGAATTTTCTATATGCTCATTTTATTAATGATCATTCAGATTTTATTGAATATTTCTAACTTATTTTTGAAATATAAATTATATTAACTCACATAATATTATAAATTATTTAATATACTATTAAAAAGATCTTAAAATTTTGTTTGTAATAAATTTCACGATTTATGATTTCAAGTTTTTAATAAATTATTCTCATTTTATAAATAATATTCAAATTTTATTGAATATCTTTGAATCATTTTTGAAATATATTTAATATTAATTTATTAAAAAAATTATTGATTTCATATACTAGTAGAAAACTCTATACATCAAAACTCTCGGAATTTTATAGCTTGTGATTTCTAATTTATAGAGAAAACTATGCTTATTTCATTAGAAATTATTCCTACTTTACTGCATATTTTAATACTTTAAACATAGTTTTTTCAATATTTCTTTTATATTTAATGGTTTCTATTTTCTTTTGTTTTCAAATGTTATTTAAGATTATCTTATTAGGCAGATAATTTAAAAAAAAATCAATGTCATTTTATTAATAGAAGTTATATATTGTTTGGAAAAAAAAAAGAATGAGTTTATTAAAAAAACATATTATGTTACTAAAAAGGAATATTAATTTTTTTAATAAACTTACTCATTTCATGTTATTAAATAAGTATGTATATATTATTTTCAAAAAAAATAATCAACTTATCATAAAAGAAATTAATAGCTAAATAAAATAAGTAAAAAATAAATAAATTTTAAGTTAAATTGAATTTTAATTATGGTAAATGATAATCCGTATCCCGGGTTGGGTCTAAAATCATTAAAGATAAATTAAATGGGATTGGTATAGAATGGATAGGTAATTTTACATCTCTACTATATATTGTGTATCATACAATATCAGATTCGTTGGAGCAATCATTTGAATTAGAGTCATCAGCTACCAACCTGTGGGATTCCATCTTTGGTTCGTGGAGTTTTTCGGTCCTTGATTCTTGACTACATCATGCATCCCTGAAGATGTGCTTTCATCGTTGTGCGGTAATAATTGTTTACTTGCAAGTTTGTACTTTTAATATTGCTTTTGTATTACCACATAATCTTTGAAAGCAATTAGATGTATGTGAGAATTTGGTTTTTTTTTTTTTTTGGTGTGTTTATACTCTCTTTTTAATTAGGTTGATATTTTTAGATATGTTATTATTAGAGTAGATTTTTCATATAAAAAATCAAATTATATAAATTTTTATGTATCATATATCATATTATTATTATTTAATCATAAATTATTATTATTTATTTTAATAATTCAAATTAATTCCTGAGTTGAATATATAAACGGTCTATATATTCTTAGTCCATTTCCATGCCAATCTTAAGTACTTGGAAGGAAGTTGAGAACAATCTACTCTTACCATTAGAAGTTGAGAACAATCTACTCTTACCATTAGAAGTTGAGAACAATCTACTGTTATCATTAGAAATTTCAGAGAGGTAAAGGGAAGAAGAGAAGGTGAGAAAGAAAGGTAATTGTTATATATTTCTCCTCTTTCTCACTTCAAATACTTTGGCTATATATAGCCTTACATGTAACTAATTCTTGACATCCCTTAACATAATCATAGTTCCTCTGCACGGCTTGATTGGGGTCCCTTTTTGTGTGTTGTTTGCGCTTATTGGTGGCAACATGTGTTTCTTACGTATTATGCCGTTTGTGGTCCCCTCCCCCAGTGTCTCGTGCCCATGTGTTGCGCCAAGCAGCTCGAGCACATTATGCTCATAGCATTCTATCCCCCTCTTTCGAATCCTTGTCCTCAAGGATGAAGCTGAAGTATGATTTGGTAAGATTACAGCATGTACTTTGAGACAGAAGCAAAAGGTAGCCCTAAATTGACCTTGGAGCAAGCCCATAGTTCCAAGGAAAGTTGCTTCGATGCTAAGGCCACACCCACTTGTTATTATTTTCCATTCAACCGACTGCTCTGTAATTGAAACAGGCCTTCTGGAAACACCAGCTGGTATGACTATTATATTTACACCTTTTAATGAGTAAGCTAAATAAGCATTTCCTGTGAAATCCATAACTTGAGAGGGACGGTTACAGTGACTAAAATCAGCAACAACTCTATTGACATTTGCTATATCATAAAGATTTAGTGCAGAAACCATTAGAGACCTCTTGATAAGGAGTGATAGGGGCTGGCCTATCCCTCTGGCAGTTCCAAGAATGGCTACTTTATAAGATGCATGTGATTGCAAGTGGTATCAAAACCCCTAATCCATTTTTTGGTTTTTTTTGCATAAAAGATCTTCGGATAGCTACATTGCTTTCCTTGTTGAGAAAAAATGATTCTGACTCGCAACTCAAGGAACTTACTGCCTTGAGACTAATGAAGCTATTGACATAGATTATGGAGTTAAACCTAAATGTACATGGGTTTACCTTTGAAAGTGAGCTCACTTTGGGGCTAAGAGAGGAAGTTGTTCCAATTGAGAGGATAATTGTTGATGTTGTTGCCTTCAATTGTGTGTGGGTTATTAATTTACTGTCGTAACTCCACAGGTGCTTATGACTTGTAACAAGGATGAACCCCTTAATCAGAGTATCGTAATAGTAAGTATCTGGAACCAAACCACTCTTGATCATCTCACCAAACAAAGTATTATAAGTACTTACATCTGGCCAATAATCGAACCTTAACATCCTCTTATACACAGCTAATGCTAACATGATAATCTCATTTTGAACCAAAATTGTCAGTATGCAATTGTAAGTAAAGAGACTAGGCTTACATTTAAAACCTCCCTTCCGGTCAAACACTTCAATAGCCTTTTCAGCCAAACCAAATTCAATATTCCTATTGATGAATACGGTCAATGCATAAGAATCAATTGAAACCCCACATTCCCTTCCTACAGTTCTTACCTCAGTTGTTGATGCTATTGAACCACGTATTTTTAAGAGCTTCAGGGTAGTATTTCATCTAAGTCTAAGAACCACATTTTGGATTCCAGGTACACCATCAGCCTCATCAAGCTGTAAATCTTCCTGGGTAGCTAAAACAAGTTTCTTGCCTTCAAATTCCTTAAGCTGGCCAATATCATACTCATCAATAGCATCAACCATGTAGAGAACTTCAAAACCTGTCTTTTTAAGCTTCTCCAGGAAAGAAGAGTTCTTAACAGCCTTCTTGCTTCCACTAGTGATGTAATAAATGTCATTTTGGCCATCCTTTATTCTAGTGACATAATCCTTCAGACTAGTCATCTTATTACCACTTTTGGTTGAGTGGTAACACAACAATTCAACAAGCTTTGTCATGTTTTGGGAGTCCTCATGGATACCTAATTTAAGGTTCTTTGAAAAAGATTCATAGAACTTGTTGTAATTTTTTTTTCTGTAATCTAAAAGAAAAGCTCAATGCACTTTTTGACGAAGTTCTTACGACTAACCTTCAGTATCTTGTCCTGGTGAAGCATCTCTCTTGATCAAAGTTAACAATATCCTTCATAAAACTAAGATATTCAGGCATTAGCTCCTCATAGTTATCCATAATGAAGACACACTGAACATACAACTTGATGCTATTGGGTTTCTTCTTTGAGTCAAAGAGAGCCCTCTTTGGAACAAAAAAGACAGCCTTAAACTCTAGTTGTCCCTCAACTGAGAAGTGCTTCACAATAAGATGCTCTTCCCTGTCATTGGTAAGAATCCTATAGAAAGTAGAATACTCTTCCTTGGTAATCTCCTCTGGCTTCCTCATCCAGCTAGGCTTTTGCTTGTTACGGTTGAATTTCAAAGGGAGGTTGAAGAAGAGCACAGAAAAGAAGGAGCTAGGTTTAATAATTTTCTCCACATCCTCTTTATTTCTCTCAACCAATCGTCCTCTCAAATGTTCTAGTGCATCTCTAAGTTTCTTTAGAATAACATGCCATTCTAAAGAAGCCATTTCTCTTAACTCGGCCTCTTTAGGTATCTTAGCAGTAGCAGAAAAATTCTTGTCAAATTTACAGGCAAGATCTCCAACTAAGAGACATTTGTGCTAATCTGAGAGCTTGGTATTTTCCCTTTCAACAACCTTCTTTAAAGATGGCCCGATTTGATCCTTCTTTGGCTCTTCTAGAATCTGATTATCAGCTCTTAATTTATACTTGGGGAACCAAATAGAAGTAAAACTCATATCAGTAGAGATAGGAAAAATTTCCTTCATATGCATCACTTCTTCAATTGTTGATGAAATGGAGTGACTTTTCTTCGCGTTCTCAACTTTAGCAAAAACTTTGATATACTTCAGAACCTTAATCGTCGTGGAAGTCTTCTCAACAACTTCAGCTGAGTCACTGAATACAAGGGCCATTTTAGGAGCAGACTCAATACTTTGACCACGAGTCATAACCAGAGATGGGATAATAGAGGTAGTCATAGCCAATACAAGATCGTATCATTTCTGGTTAGTCTTACAGTGCCATCGATGCCAGATCTTACCTGGATCGAATATACAACCTCATCGGCCCTTGTTTCCGACAGTTCTCTAACCACCTCCACCATAAACCCTGAGCCACTTACCAAAATACATGTGTCTGGTATCCCAACGAGGTAAGCGTCTCACCCGATAGGGTTTCTCACGGGTAGCCTTAACATACAGATCGACCATTTCTTCGTGGGTCGGGTCTAGAGATTCATATAAAGGCTTGAGACGAAGCCCATTATGAGGGAGCCTAGTGGAAGGCAGGAGGCTATCTTTACGATATAGGCTTGCTTCCTAGGCAGGTATATGGGCTGATTTTGGGAGCCCAACTGGTGGTGATCCACAGAACCTCGGCTTAGGTTCTGTATAACCCATCATTACCTGTTCTTGTAACACATAAATACAACTCTTACTGGTCCTGAGTTCTGAGGTTTGTAATTGGCTCATCGCGAAGGAATCAGTGTGTGGAGCTTTAGGTTTCTCGAAGGTCTCTAGTGGTGTACGAAGGTGTGGTTGTAAGCTAATGTGCTTCAAAGGAAGTTGGTGTGGTTTCGATGAGTTGTGGAAGGTGTGAAGAGCTCTCAACTCAAAGGTTTCAAACGATTTACTCCTCTGATTGTCAAGATAGGGAGCCGGTGATGAGTTATGGGTGGTGCGAAGAGCTCACAGCTCGATCAACACCAGTTGTAAGATGGCGTTTATTCGTTCAAGGGTATCAGATTCCTCATCAGAGGTCTCTATGTTGGATCGGTTCCGGTTGTCCATGATTGGAACCGGATTTGATACCATTGTTAGGAGTAGAAATTTCAGAGAGGTAGGGGAAGAAGAGAAGGTGAGAAAGAGAGGTAATTGTTATATATTTCTCTTCTTTCCTACTTCAAATACTTTGGCTATATATAGCCTTACATGTAACTAATTCTTGACATCCCTTAATAGAATCACAGTTCCTCTCCACGACTTTATTGGGTCTCTTTTCGTGTATAGCCTGCGCTTGTTGGTGGCAACGTGTGTTTCCTGCATATTGTGCAGTTTTTGGTCCCTTCTCCCAACGTCTTACGCCCATGTGCTACGCCAAACAACTCGATAAAATTATGCTAGTATCATCTTCAACTTGAATACAAATGATTAAACACATCTCCTAAAACCTTGAGCATGAATACAAAGTAAAACATAATTTTCTCCTCTACTCTCTACAGCACCTTACTCTGAGTTGGTTAACTGTAGAGTTCTTTCTTGTGCACGTCTATTTTCATCCAAGTTATTTGATCTATTTTCCATCGAAGACCTTTCCATTCATCTCCAATTTTTAACAGGTTTGAGAAGCTCCTTCTCTCTAACTCAAATTAATTCTTTAAAAAAGATAAAGGAAATTTTTTTTCATCTTATTGATTTCTCTCATCTAAAAGCAAAGTCTTCATCTTATTACAAGTTTTTAAAACTACTCATCAATCTCAAAGAATTATTTTGTCTTATAAAGGTGGTTTCAGGTAATATAGAAGAAGATGATCCAAATTTGTTCTCCTATTTTAATATGAGTTAAAATTATTATGTTAATATTTTAGGGTGAGATGTATAAAAATAAAATGAATGTTAATTTAATATTTTTGTTTCTGTAAATTAACTTTTTGGTTTTACCCATAATAAGGTTGAGTACTTTTATTCTACAATTTTGGTATGTTTTGATCTTAAGTGAAATTGATCTTATTTGACATATGTATGTACTTGGTATGTTCTTTGACTTTCTTCTTGAATGTTAATGAATGGAACTTGTGAGGATATTTTACAATGTACTCAAAACTTCATCAATTTTAAAATATTTAAGCGGGTAGAATTATGTTTTCTTAAAATTCATACTTGTGAAAATTTTATTAGGTAGAGAAATAGATCTCCCGAGACAATTATCAAGCACTTGAAGAGACTTTTAAACTTGTTTTCGCTAGTTATCTAATTAGATTTTGGAGTGATGGATCCATCAAAACTTTTGAGTAAATTATTAAACTGTTTGTTTTTATAGCTAGTAATAACTTTTTTTTATATTGTTTTAGGTAGATAGAATTTATATAATCAAATTGAGATATTTATTATGTGTTTTATCTCAACAAGTAATTATTAATAATGTAATTTTTTTAATTAATGTATTAATATTTTAAGAGTAAAACATGAAATGAAAAACTAGTGAGCTTGCTATAATTCCTTCGAAATTGTACGGACAAACTTTATTCACCATTTGGAAGCAAATCCTTCTACAGTTGTTAAGCTGCAAAATATTTAATATACATGACCATTATATCAGGTTGGTCAAATACAACATGAAGTTCTATTAAATAACACCACACTTTCAATTACTGTTCATATGTATTGAAAAGCTGCTTGCATTTTAAACATGACTTACTCTCTCGGCTGGTGAAGACCCCGAATCAATATGAGTAGATAAATTGGGTTTTATAAAGATTAAACCTCTACTAGGTTTTCTATAATTATATCTAAACCGATTTATATATATGTAACGTGACAAATAAAGAGAAATTTTTGTTGGAATTGGTTCGATTTGCAAAGAGAGAAACTAGAGAGAAGTAAGAATAATTGATAGAATGAGTGGATCTCTTAGAGAGTTAATGTATATATAAAATTTTACATATACAAGTGTCGATTACATAGGGCATACATGTCACAGCTTGTCAAATGGGTGTAAGAGTAAAGAAAATACATTGAAAGCTTGAGGTCGATCACCCCATGGCTTAGGCTGACGTCTCAAGACTCGGGTTGACCTCTCAAGGCTCAGACTGACGTCTCAAAGCTCGAGCTTAACAAAGGTTAGGCGTCAGGTTATTCCTTATGCCCAAACATTAGTCCCTCTACTCTTTTAACTCAATTTTTCAACTAAGCTGGAAGAGTAAAAGGCTCAACAGGCGAATAAGATTAACGTCCTTACGCATGATTTCGAACTCTTTCTCAACATACATATATGGGAGATGCTAGACACAATGGTCCATACCGTGTAGAGCCCTATCTTTTTTGATCTTGAGATGATCAACTCTCTGAGGGAGAGTAATCTACCTTTTTCTAAAGATGAGGTTATCAACTCTCTTTGAGGGAGAGCGCTCTACCTGGTCTGATGACAAGGTGCTCAACTCTCTTTTAGAGAGAGCATTAAAACCTAATTTGAGAACAATGTGATCAACTCTTTTTGAGGGAGTGTTCTACCTGATTTGACCTCGAGGTGATCAACTCTATAAGGGAGAGCGTTCTACCTAGTTTGAGAACGAGGTGGTCAACTCTCGTTGAGAGAGAGCATTCTACCTTTTCTGAAGACGAGGTGATCAACTCTCTAAGGAAGAATGCTCTACCTAGTCTGAGGACGAGGTGATCAACTCTTTTGGAGGGAAACTGCTCTATTTGGTCTGAGGCCAAGGTGATCAACTCTCTTTGAGGCAGAGCACTGTACCTATCCCTAAGTTCGAGGGGATCAACTCTTTGAGGGAGAGTGCTCTACCTTGTTTGAGGACAAGGTGATCAACTCTCTTTAAGGGAGAGTGCTCTACTTGGTCTAAACTTGTGGTAATCAACTCTCATAGGAAGAGTGCTCTACCTAGTCTGAGTACGAGGTGGTCAACTCTCTTTGAGGGAGAGTGCTTTACCTAGTCTGAGCTTGAGGTAATCAACTCTCTTTGAGGAGAGCGTTCTACCTTTTCTAAAGACAAAGTGATCAATTATTTTTTAGGGAGAACACTCTACTTGGTCTGAGCTCAAGGTGATCAACTCTTTGAGAGAGAGCGCTCTACTTGGTTTGAGGATGAGGTGATCAACTCTCTTTAAAGGAGACAATTCTACATTTTTTGAGGATGAGCAAGTAATATTGGGGGAGAGCGATTACTTGCAAGAAATCACCTAATATATACATGGATGGTACTTGAAGATGGTAAAATAAGGTACTTTAAAAGTGTAAGGTCCTCATTGTCTCCAATTGGTAGAGCTCGTATCTCATTTGAATTGATAAAATTTCCTGGGCCTTTTTTTTAAGAGGCTCGTGTTGTGGTTGCTACTTTGAAGTGCCTATTTCACAGTGGTATTATAACAACTTCTGGCCTTTTCTTGGTCTCCCCTTATCTCCTTTATGCCCTTTGTAGTCGGGAATTTGATGACTTAGTATAAGGTGGATAGAACTGCGTTCATCTTGTTTTTTCAATGCCTGTCCAGGATGGCACTGTAGTGAGCTGGGACATCAATTATCACAAAATTATTCATCACTATAGATATCTTAGCCATGACTGGTAGCACCATGGTTCCAATTTCATAGGTGGTGTTATTGTTGAATCCCACTAAAGGTAGCTCTCTTATTACAATATCACATTCTTTTATACCTAGGGATTTTTTTGTCGACAGAAAAAGAAAGTCGATTGAGCTCCCAGTGTCAATCATGATTCGAAAAACATCGTAGGATCATATTCTTAAAGTGATTACCAAGGGGTCCTTGTGGGGAGATGAGGCCTCGTCCATCTTAATGAAGGTGATTTCAACAGAAGACTTTCTTTTTCAAGATTATAAACATACGATGAGCTACATAAGTCTCTAGTGTACCTTTTATATGAGTTATTGGAGGTCCCATTGAGCCTGGGTCCTCCATGTATAGTATAGATAATCCTTATATTAGGCTCCTTGTAGGGGTTTATCTCGCTACTTAACGGAGCAGGTAGCTTCAAAGTTTCATATCCAGGTCGTCGCTCTCTTCCTCCGTTATTGCTTCCTACGAGGTCTTCTAAATATCCTCTGTCCAATAGATCCTCTATTTATTTTTTAAAAAGCCTACAATCACTCATCTTATGGCCCCTTATGAAAGACATACCACTTAGATGTGTTCCTAAGGGAAGACCTCACTTTTTTTTGCCATCTAACATTAGGCTCTTCCTTCATTCTCAACACTGCTAGAGCCAGACTTACTCTTAAGGGTGGACCTCTGAAGAGAGATAATGACCTCCCCATGAGGCCTAGACCATTGGCTACTCCCCCTATGGTTTGGTGTGAAACGCTTGTTTTTGTTGATCGTGTTGTCTTGGTTTGCCCTATCTAGGCTCATTCTTATTTTCTCTTATTCTAGCACAACCTTCATAACTTCCTTACTGTTCTTAAATAGACCTATCTCTCTTTTTAAATTGACAAATTTTCTCGCTTTTCTACAAGCTTCCTCCAAAGTCACCGTCTTGGTCAACTCTACAAACAAATCAAAATCCCTTAAGAGACCTCGCCTAAAGGCCTTTATCAAAATAGAGCTCATGCAGTCTGATATATATAGCCTTTCTTCTCTGAACCTTCTCATATATTCTTCAGTGGACTCACCACTTCCTTGGGTGATTGAGAAAAGGTTGTGTGACTCCTTCCTCAATGGCTTGTTGCAAGCATAATTGGTGATAAAACACCTAGCAAATTGTGAGAATGAGGTATGGTATGTGTTTCTAGGTTATTGAACCCCTTCTGTGCATCGTCACACAGGGTGATAAAAAACAGCTTACACATCACAACATCTCTCTTGCCCTTAGTGAGGCTTAAAAGGGTCATAACCATCTTGAAGTGTTACATGTGAGTTATCGGATCTTTGGTATCTTTATAGTCTGGGAACTTGGGAGCAATGAACTTGGGTAGTGGATCATCGTTCTCTATTTCATCATAAAAGGGGGAGATACACAGTTGTTTGAGTCTGTATCCACATCATAAAGGGCCTTGCCTTTTTCATGCCTTTAACTGGCCAATTTCAAGGCTTATTCTTGCTTTTTGTTAGCTTCTTCCAATGCCAGAAATTGCACCTCCTAGATTTTTCTTTCCTATAAACACTGCTCATTGCTAAGTCTCGTGGAACCAAAAAAAGGGTCTTTCGCAACTTCCTATTTTCCATGGTTAAGCTTGAGCATGATGCACCCTAGTCTGTTTCTACCAATAGGGTTGGTGGCTCAATTAGTGGAGGTTCCCCCACCTGATTGGGACAACATCAAAGGCCAAAGGCCACTATCCCTCACGGTAGTTTGAGGTTCTAATGAGTTGCTTTGTCTCACAAATCCATGGAGAATGGTCCTACCTAATGTTGACAAAAATCAACATCAACATTTAGCATTGTCTATGATAAATGATTATGTTCTATTAGGATTAAAAATCAAATATATTAGGTATATGTTAGTATTTGTGATATTCATGAACAAAATATATAATTGCAATTTTTGTTTCTAGGTGTATCTTAAAAGAATATTTTCAAGTCGAAGAAACTATCGAGCCTCAACTATCACATATCAAATATATTTTTGTTTCTATACATATTAGATACATTAGGACCAATGTGAAAATAGGCTACTTGATCGATCGAGCAATAATACCTCATTAAATTGATTTTAATACATTACTAGATCGATTAAAGGACTTACTCAATCGATCGAGAGGATGTTCGATCAATTGACCAATGTATTTGACAATCGAGTAGCTAGTTATATGATTTTAAAATGTATTTCTAATACGAATTGGATTGAATTTTTACTATATTTTTCTTATTTCTTAAATATATTTTAACTGATTTTATGGAAAATATGGTAACTCCACTTTAATATAATGTGTTTCAAAATATTCGATAAATACAAACCTAAGCACACATTTGAAATTAACCACACAATAAATTAATTGTGCTTGTTCTCTTCATGTTTTGTTCTCTCTCATGTTTTTCTAAAAGTTTTCAAGTAGGTTTTTTCATTAAGTTAATTTATCAAACATTTGTGATTGTATTTGATGGATTAACAAGCTTACAAAATTGTGTTATTGTTCTATTAACTGATTATTCTAAAGTTGCTACTTGTTTTTTATTTATTCGATATATTATTTAAATCAACTAGTTAGAATTGCTTATTATTGAATCTACTTTAGGACATACACTTGCAATTGTGTTTATGTTTTAATCTTTCAGGTGACAGCGGTATGGGTTCGATTAACTCGAACAACTCGAGTTTTTTGGAACGCTATACCAGATCTCAACATCTATCTCGTAGAGATTAGGATCAATGCAACGACTTGTAAGTAGGTTACTTATAAGCATTACCTGGGTAGGTAGTTTGAGTCCTAGCCTTGTAATTGGACACTTATTTTTCTAGTGGATAGTTAGGTGATCCGATAGACTGGTAAATATCCTCTTAGGTTATTGGTGTGACCTAAATTATTTCCACGAAAATATGTATTTTACTACTTCTTTATGAAAATGTGTCACTTTATGGATCAATATAACTTTCTTCATTGTATCAATTAGTACGAAGGTATATAATGAAGCCGTTTCATACATAAAATATTACCTATACTATAATATTAAGACGACCAAATATAGAGCTTCTGTAAAAGGTGTAGTTTTACTTTTGTTACATAGTTGTATAAATTATTGTTTTTTTATTTTTATTTTTTTTAGAATTCACCATATTTAATATTAATAATTGTATGATGAATGAGTGTTATTATTTTAATGGACAAAATATTTATCTATAAACTAGTTCTAAAGTCTACTAGCAATGTAGAAGAAATACATGTGTTCTAGATGGATGCAATTCAGGTATAAAATTCTTATCTAACATGTTTAGAATTTCATACATTCATGAATGCACTATACAAACACTTAGAATTATTTATGTGTTCTAAATTGTGTTTCTCGATCGAATGAGGTTCTGGATCAACCAAAGATCAATAAATATCAATCTAGGTTCTATTAGGTTACACATTTTGATGACTTGATCGATATCAATCTTGGTGCTCTCGGGTTGCAAATAATGGGGACTTGATCGATAGAGTGTTTGGTTGATCAATCGACCTATGGTGGATCGAACGAGTGCCTTCGGATTTAAAAAAATAACTAGCTCACCATTACTTGATCAATCAAGTAGGTTCTCGATTGATCGACTTGAGGTTAGATTGATCAAGAAGTGCTTTGATTAATCAAATGCTTAATTCTTCAGTTTTAAAGTATGTTTTTTTAACTCGAGCCAATTTGTACAATTATCAAAATTTTGCTTTTTAAATATGTTTTACAAATCCTTTTATTATTGAAATTTTCATTTAACATTGATATAGGGTTAGTGATGCGGACCCTCTAGGCGAATAACCCTAGAAATCCACAAACTTAAAGGAATATGAATGATTGAATTTTTAAGAATGTGTTGAAGATGATTATATTAGAACCCTAAGGAATCAAAATCCTTAAAACCCTAATCTTGAGACGCCACAAAGGATTATTACTTTCTTTGATAAGTCAAATTCAAACATTCAATCAAGAATACAAGAAAACAAAGCAAAAACTTTCTGAAATATACTTTCATTAATGATATTTGTTCTTGCCTCCAAATTACATAGGTGCTCTTTTATAAACAATAAACCTTAATAGAAAAATCCTAGATAACATGAGCTTTGTTTAGGGTGGATTAAGCCTAATCTGACCTTAAAAAATAAAAGACTAAAAGATTTAAAATAAAAATCACATAGTTAACTAAAATAAAAAATTTCTAAACATAAAAGGTCCACAATTAATTAAAACAAAAATTAATAAAAAGCCTACAATTAACTAAAATAAAAATTGTTAAATATAAAAGACTTACAATTAATTAAAACAAAAATTGCTTCCTAAAGTAACCCTTACACCCAACATGATCTTCCAAATCTATCCATGGTCATTAGACCTCCAATTCCTTGCAAAAGATCTTGAGAATATTTGGAAACATCAACTTGATCAGCACTTTGGAAAATCAACTTGATCAACACCTCGATCTCCATTAGTTAGGATTTTAACTTTCATAATTACACAACTCATTGCTTATTGTTAAAACAAACCGTATACATTCTATTCATCTTTTGTTCAATGCTCTCTCCTCTCTCAAAAGGATTTTAAAGAAAAAGAATTTATTTTCTCTACAGGATATAGGTTTTAGGCTTGTTCTTAATTTAATCAATCAAATATATTATATGGTTTTGTTTGATTGATTTATATGGCTATTTGATTTATTCATATGGTGTTAAGCTTTTCAGGTTTGTTCTAGTCCATCTATTTAGCTTCTAGGTTTAATTGATTATATTCATGAAGAAATAGATTAGGATGGTTCATTATTGAATCCTGCTAGGACACACAATGCACGGTGTTATTGTGCAAATAATTTTTAGGTACTCATTAAATGGGTTTGATTGCTCGTGAGACTCAAGAGATCAAAATTTTGATATAGATCCGTATACCTACCTTGTGGAGACTATGGAAGGAGCGATAGCTCGTAAGTAGATTATATTAGGGGCTTTATATTTAAAGGTTAGTCTAAGACGCGACATTGTAATTGAATATTGATTTTCATAATGAATTATTAGATGATCCTATAGGTTGATAATTTTTCTTTTCGATCATTATTGCGACCTAGGTTGTTTCCATCTATAGTGTCGTGTATCATATTTATATTTATATTTATATTTTATTTCTATTATTTATCCATGATTACATGTCCTTGATAATTTTTAATTATTTATAATCAGCAAAATTACCAATTCACCCCTAAGATAATTAAATCCATGACTTAAACTTTCAATAATTGATTTCTACAAAGTTTATGATACAAATAGCAAAAGGAATATCATACAAATTAAAAATACCTTCCATATTTTTATGTAAGGTCCTAGCAAACTGTGTGCAAATTAGTTACAAGTTCGTGGGATCCAATTGGCATTGAAGTAGGAAAATTATGGTACAAGCAGTCAGGTTTCCTTAAGGAATTGTTTGGTCTCCCATGTGGCCTGACACGTCTGTTCTATAAGATAATCAATAATAACATTAATCACCTTCGACTACGACTATATCTAATTTCATTGCTACAGCTCTTTCCTCAACTTCCTCTGCATTGTTAGCTTGTAAAGTTTTCCACAACTGTCAATCACATTACCAAAGCAATCCCTACTACTTGTTGCCACTGCAGATTGACCATTCATATAAGAAGAGTCAAACTTAAACTTAATACATCCGAAAGGTGACTTAGTCCATTGTGGATATATATATATGAGTTAAAAGTTATATTAGATTAATCCATTAAATCTCCATCCTTCACTATCTTATTAAACTTATGAAAAGCTCCTCGCAGATAATGGACCTCTCTTTTAAAATCTGAGTTTATATCTTTGAATATTTTATCATTCTTCATTCTCCAAATTGCCACCATTGTCAAGATAATTGCCTGAGTAAATTCCTCTCTTTTTAGGACATGATGCTATTAGTGTTGGGTTTTCCTCTTGGTTTGGAGGAGCCCAAGTGAAGCTCATGTGGTTTAAAAACCCATGGAATAAGAAGGGTAATTATGTCATTTCATTGCTTTAATTAATAAATCCATTTAGGGTTTGTTGTGTATGTATTCTATAGAAAAAATCAAGAGGGCAGCAACTAGAGAAATCTGCATAAAAGAAAAGCAAAAAAACTCTCAGTTTTTCCTCTCCAGCAAGCCTTCATCAAGTGCTCTGATGGAAGGTCGTTTGTGGTCTGATTAAGCTAAAACTTTGCAGACAGTTTCACGACTCAAGACACTTTAATCTGTACGTGAGATTTGGATTTGGCTCACCGGTTTGGGAAATTCTGAGTCGTGAACAGTGACTACGAATTGGATTAGATTTTTCCATTCTCTTGAAATAATTGTTAGTTTCCAAGAAGTGTATTCTTGATGATGTTGTTGATTTTTTGCCTCAAGTTTTACCTAGAGAGAACTGTTGTACAATTGTTTCTTGATAGTGGAAGTTTTAGAGAGGAGTACCGTGGTTGTTTCCTTCCCTCACTGGGAAGGTTTTTCCACGTAAATTGCTTGTGTTGATTTTGTGCATGTTTATCATTTTGAGCTCTATTTATTTGTTTCCTAAAAGATTCACACAAAGAAGGAGAATATGTTTAATTCCGCTGTTTAGAACTTGATTAAGTTCGTATTGAAATTGTGATTCTCCTAACAAAGTGGTATCAAAGTTGTGGTTATTATTGTGGAATTTCTTGTGTTGAATAATGGAAGAAAACTTGAGTAGAATGATTACTTTGAATGGTTCTAATTATCACACTTGGAAAGGAAAACTGGAAGATTATTTTGTGTCTTTTATTGATTACTTTGAATGGTTCTAGACTTGATTCATTCTGATGCATGGGAGTCATCATAAATGTCCCTAGGAGGAGCAAAGTATTTTGTGTCTTTTATTGATGATTATTTGAGGAGATGTTGAGTGTATCCAATCAAGAAGAAGTCAGATGTATTTCCGGTATTCAAAGAGTTCAAAGCACGGATGGAACTTGAATCTAGGAAAAATATCAAGTGCTTAAGGACAGATAACAGACGGCGAGTTTTATGCTCTTTGTAAGCGGGAAGGTATTGAACGAAATTTATAGTCACATACATGCCTCAAAAAAATGGAGTGGCAGAGTGGATGAATATAACTCTTATAGAAAGGATGAGAGCTATTTTGAGGATTGTAGGTCAATCCAACTCTTTTTGGGCAGAAACAGCCAAAACCACTTGTTATGTGATAAATTGGTCGCCATCAACAACAATTGATTTAAAGACACCGATGGAGATGTGGACTGGTAAGCCAGCAGACTACTCTTCTTTAAATTCTTTTGGATGTCCTGCGTATGTGATGTATAATGCCCAAGAAAGAACGAAGTTGAATCCTAAATCTAGGAGGTGTATGTTCTTGGGATATGCTGATGGAATGAAGGGGTATCGCCTGTGGGATCCCACTACCCGTAAGGTTATTGTCATCAGGGATGTGATCTTTGCAGAAGATCAACTATTACAAATAGATAGAGACGATATCATATCGAAAACGTTTCAGAGACTACAACAATACAAGTGCACAATAATCTGATACAAGAAACTCTAGTTTCTACTGAAGTAACACCAGAGCACGAGGTACAAGAACCAGTCGAGTCCGAGGCTTCAGAAGCTCACCTGTCAAATCGTGAGAGAAGCCTTGGCATTCAGAGTATGTTATGAAGAGCAATGTTGCATACTATCTTTTAATGGAGGATGAAGAGCCCTTAACTTTCAAAGAAGCTACAAGTAACTCAAATGTGTCTTTATGGATGGCAGAAATGTAGGAAGAAATTGAAGCTCTACACAAGAAAAAAACTTGGGAACTAGTACCATTGCCACATGGGAGGAAATTCATAGGTAAAAAATGGGTCTACAAGATCAAACGGGATAGCAATGATCAAGTGGAACGGTTTTGTGCGAGATTGGTGGTAAAAGGATTCACTCAGAAAGAAGGTATTGATTTCAACAAGATATTTTCCTCGGTAGTTCGTCTTACAAAAATCAAAATAGTCTTGGCTATGTGTGCTATTTTTGACTTACATTTGGAGCATTTGGATGTGAAAACTGCATTTCTTCATGGAGAACTTAAAGAAGAAATCTATATGTTTCAACCAGAAGGTTTTGTTGAAACAGGAAAGGAGAACTTGGTTTACAGGTTGAAAAAATCTATATTTGGTCTCAAACAGGTGCCAAGGTGTTGGTACAAGAGATTTGATTCCTTCATTATTAGCCTTGGATACAACAGACTCAGTTCAAACCATGTACGTACTTCAAAAGATTTGAGGGTGATAATAGTTTTATTATCTTGTTGTTGTATGTGGATGACATGTTGGTAGCAGGCCCCAACAGATATCAAATCCAAGAATTGAAGGCATTGGCTAGAGAGTTTGATATGAAGAATTAGGACCAGTAAAAAAATTCTAGGGATACAAATTCACTAAGATAGCAATAACAGGAAGGTTTGCCTTTCTTAGAAGAGCTATTTCAATAAGATCTTGCGACGCTTCAATATGCAAGATAGTAAGCCAATTTATGCCCCACTTCCTATTAATTTCAAGTTATCCTCAAGTATGTGTCCTAGCAATAAAGTAGAGAAGAGAGAGATGTCTCGAGTACCGTATGCATCAGTAGTAGGAAGTTTAATATTTGTCATGATATGTACAAGACCATACATTGCACAAGCAGTGGGAGTAGTTAGTCGGTTTATGGAAAATCCTAGAGGAGAGCATTGGAATACTGTGAAGAGGGTTCTAAGATACATCAGAGGAACCTCAAATACTGCATTATGTTATAGAGGATCAGATCTTATTTTCAGAGGCTATGTTGATTCAGATTTTGCAGGGGATCTCAAAAAAAGAAAGTCTACTATAGGTTATGTGTTTACACTTATAGAAGGAGCTGTAAGTTGGGTATCTAAACTGAAATCAATTGTAGCTCTATCTATAACGGAAGTAGAATACATGACAACTACATAAGCTTACAAGGAAGCAGTCTGGATACAGAGGTTATTGGAGGAGCTTAGGTACAAGCAAGATAGGATTGTTCTGTTTTGTGACAATCAGAGTGCTTTGCACATTGCAAGGAATCTAGCTTTTCATTCACAAACAAAGCACATAAGGGTTCAGTATCACTTTTTCAAGAAGTAGTGGAAGAAGGTAGTGTGGATATGCAGAAGATTCACACTGACGAGAACCTAGCAGATGTTATGACCAAGCCAATCAACACTAACAAGTTTAAATGGTGTATATCCTCATGTGGTCTAGCGGAAACATAAACAAGCATGGATTTGGTAAGTGAGGAAGGATGAAAGGATTACGTAAGTGATTTTAAGTGGGAGAATGTGATAATTGATAGCCTTATTTAGTGGTAAAGCCACTTTCTTGGTTTAATGTTATATTTTGCTAATAGATGAAGTAGGAAACATGGAAGACATTTAATTAAGGTTGTTATTGAAGCACTAATTTCTTGTTTATTAAATGTGGAGCACTAATTTCTTGTCCATTAAATGTGGACATGAACATGGAGTCTTTGCTACCACAAGTTTTTCAAGGATGTTGCCTATAAATAGCTTGTTTCACTTGTGTAAAATATAAGAGCAAATAAACTAGAGAGCATCCATAAGAAAGATAGAAAAAATCTTTGTGAGAATTATCTTATGAGTTACTACTTAGAGAAGAAAATTTGTTCCTTCTTTGTAAGTAATATTTTCCCTATTTTGTGAAAGAGTTATTTTTCCTATTACAATAGATATTAGAATTGTTATCTCATTGTAACTAGAGAGAAGGTATTGTAATTTTTATTTTACAATAGTAAAATCTTCCTACACTTGTCCGTGATTTTTTTACCCCAATTTGTTCGGGAATTTTTCCACGTAAAATATTTGTGTCCATTTTATTTTCATTATTCTCAATTTCACTTTAATTGTATATTACTTCAACCCGATAATTTTTCCAAACAAGTTTTGTTTTTGAAATTAATTGTCAAACATTATCCACTTCACAAACAGTCTTAGCTGTTAGTCTATAAGTGGATTTCATCGAAAAACTTCCCAACTTGTAAGGAATTCAAATGATCTTATTAGTTAAAGAAGCATTTGGACTCCAAAGTCTATTAATGAGATTAACAGAAGTCTCATCAAAAAGTAAATGAGATTAACTAGCCTTATTACTTAAATCTCTTACTTCCAACCCATTGGCATAATCAAGATATTCCTCCTTGGCTTTTAGGTTAAAAGTAGCTGAATTTGGTAACCAAGGTTCTTTCATTACATTTACCCCAATCCCTATTCCAATCTGAATACAAAGTCTCTTTTTAAGTATATATATTACAAATACATTTTCGTACAAAAGAATTACCACTGTTGGTCATAACCATCCAAAAAATGTATTCTCTTGTTAAGGATATTTCTCATATTACAAATAAATATCCATACAAAAGAATTACCATTTTTGGCCTTAACCATCCAAAAACTACTTGAGTGGCAGTACATTTGGTTAAGGATCTGAACCTAGAATTTGTTTAAGTTTGTTACTATTTGTCAACTCAATTTTGACAAGAGTGCTTGATTTAATTATGTGAACCTCCTAAAACCCAATCCCCCTAATATCTTTTGGTTTGCTGATGTCTTTCTAGCTTTTGAAGCACAAATTGGTTTTGGTCCCTTGGCCAATTCCACCAAAACTTAACAATTAAAGAGTCTGCGTTTTTACAGATTGACCTTGGGATCTTGAATGAACTCATTGCATATAATGGGGTAGAGTGTGACACCAAACTTATTAAAATGGCTTTACTAGAAGCAGAGGAAAGGAATTTTCCTCACCAAGTCTTTTTTTTGCAATTTTTCAATTATCTTATTGATTTGGCTTGTTTTATTTTTGTGAATAAACATAGGGTAATACATGTATTTCTTTAATTAATTTCAACGATTGCCCTAATTCTCTTTCTTAATGACCTCCCAACATTAGTAGAAAAGAAGACTCCATGTTTAGAAAGATTAGAAGAATGACCTAAAATCATGCCATATTTGTACAAGAGCTCCATTAATTTCATGGCTTCATTTTCGTTGGCCTTATTGAAGGGTAATACACCATCCACACAAAACAAGTGGTTAATATTAATGTTACTGAGTAATTATTTTTATGTGGGATCAAATCAAAACTGACAAAAAATTTAAGGGCTCCAAACCAAAATTGATACGTGCTTCACTTTTAACTCCTACGATGAAAATGCAAATAATTAAAAATTCTTCCTTAATTGGAGAAATGGTTAATTCTTAGTTTACACGAAATCTTTTAAGAAACCAATAACTACAAATTTTTATATATATGCATATAAGTGTTGAAATAACTAATTTTTTTGTTTATTTGTAAATGTACACTAAATTAAAGTGTTCGATTATCACCCATATTCATGTTATGTTAATTGGATTCATGAAAAATGAATAATCTAAGTAACTAGATTGTTCATGGAGTATTTTATTGGTCTAACTGCATGGCATAAATCTCTTTATATATAAGGGTTCATTTTTAATTCTTAAAGTAAAAAAAACATTTATTTTTTAAAAAACTTAAATGAACATATTTTTTTAACTGTGTACAAAAATAAACATACAATTTTTATTAAGATAGTTAAAAGTAAAAGTATATTAAATAAATGATTCATCATTTATGCATTGAATGACATTTTATTTATGTGATATGTTGGTAATTTTTTTTAACATAAATGCAATAATTTTTCTTGAACAATCAAAGGAGTTCACGAATAGTGTTATGGGGCAATGTATATGCTCATTATAGACATGGAGAGTGTGTAGAGTTCATCAATTGTATTATAATACAATAATATATGCTTACTATAAACACGAAGAGTGTGGGTTTGAAACTATGTATATGAGTGTCTGAGTTATTAAAAAAAGTACTTACTTAAATGAAAAAAAAATCTAGATGTGAATAGAGTAGATAATAGAATTGTTAGTTGCATAAGAAGCTCTACTTAAAGGACGTTATTGCATGTATAACGCTCAATGAAATCAGTTTTCATAAATTCCTAAAATCTTCTCTTATGTGTTCTTGATCTCTTCTTGAGTTCTTGAATGGTATCAAAGCAATTTTCTTGGAAATAATCTATGGGCTATCCATGGCTAACACAAATTATAGAAACCAAGTAGCAATAAGTGATGTTGATCTTCTTTCTTGACAACTATCACAGCTTGCTGGGACAATTCCACCAACCTATGTTTCCATTGGAGTGAAGCTTGATCGAAGCAACTTTCTAATTTGAAAAGAAAAAATGATAAGTCTTATATATCTATATGGTGTTGAAGAATATATATATGGAAAAAGGGTGATCCGAACAAGATTTTGAAGAAAAAAACCAATCCTAAATATGTTTTATAGAGTTACATAAATAGTGTTTATCAAAAGTTAGATTTACACTTCAATTTCTCGATTGATGTTTGGTAGTGTATGGTAAAACCAATACATTCGATATGTTGAGAAGTCTTGAAAGTAATTTCATTTCTTCTTCTAAAACTTGTGTTATAGAAATCAAACTCTAATTGCAAACTACAAGAAAGACAACCTGTCTATTCTTGATTGCTTTGACAAAATGAAGGCTCTAGTAAATGAGCTAACTACAATTGGTAGAACTATTGATGAGCAAGATCTAATTATATTGATTCTTGGATGAATAAATCCTCATTTTAATCCATGTATTTTTTCAATCAATTATGGAGATATGTCTATTGATGAGACTAAGAGACAAATCTTAGCCTATGAGAATTGACTGATTCAAAAAAATAAAAATGAGGATAATTATGTTTACCAAGAAAACCACATATAATCAGGTATTGGAGAACAATTATCTTTACCAGGAAAACTACATATAATCCGGTATTAGAACAAAACATTCTCAATCAAACACCTCTTTGTCTTCTAGATCTATATCCAATTCAAGTAATACTAATAGAGTGAGAGGAAAAGGTCGTAATAGTGGTAAAGTTAGGGGAGATAAACCCAATGTTCAGTGCCAAATTTTTTCGAAAAAAAGTCATATAGCTTCTGTATGTTATTCTTTAAAGAATTTTCTCTCTAATAAACCAAATAAGGGAAGTAGTAACATTAATTGTGATGGTCATTCAACATTTATGGCTTCTTCTAATAACAATGCAATCAATAGGGTTCTTGATAGTGGTGTGGGTCATCACATAACTAATGAATCTAATGTCATCTCAAATGTTACTCCCTACATAGGATCTGATGGGGTAGTAATAGGAAATGGAGGTAAAATTCCAATTACTTGAACCGAAAATTCAATCATTTTTGGTTATGATCATTCACAATTAAAATTAAATCATGAATTGCATGTTCCTTCCATATCTATAAATTGATATCACTTAGTAAATTGTGTAAAGACAATCAAGTATTTATTGAAATTCATAATGGTTTCTTTTTTGTCAAGGACACAATTATGAAAAGGTACTTCTTTAGGGGGTTGTTGTACATGGATTGTACAAATTTTGGAATAAATCCCTGACTACCTCAAAATTGCGGGGCTAAGATCATTCTGTCATGCTTTTTCTTACAAAGAGTTCTCTATGGCATGATCGACTTGCTTAAGTTTTTGAACATGTTCTTCAAAAATTTCTTAGATGTCACAAAATAAAACTAAGTTTTGGTACCCATACCACTACTTCTTGCACACATTGTGTACTTGCTAAAACACATACATTGTATTTTGTTTCTACTTATGTTAATGCTACTAAACCTTTTGATCTTATGTATATTGATATTTGGGGTCTTCCCTTCAAACTAGTGTAAATGGAGACAAATATTTTTTGTTGATTGTTAATGATTGCACTAGATTTTGTTGGATTTATTTTTTGCAAACTAGGGATCAATCTGTCTCTATTTTTCTCAAGCTTAAAACAATGGTTGAATGTCAATATAATGCAAAGATTAAAAGAGTTCAAAGTAATGGTGCTTGTGAACTCAAACCTTTGGCTAAGACTTAAAACTTCTTGTGTCATATATTGATTAACATGTCCCCATATCTCTCAACAAAATGGTATGGTTGAATCTCATCATAGACGAGTTGTTGATGTTAGGATAACAATATTGTTTATATCACATATGCCTATGCCCTATTAGCCATTTTCTTGTAGGTTAGCTATTTACACTTTGAATAGAGTTCCTAGTAAAATTCTGAACTATACTTCACCTTATTTCTACCTCTATGGTACTTCTCCTGATTGGAATTTTCTAAAAAAAAATTGGTTGTCCAAGTTTTCCTTGTCTCAGACCTTCTAACAATAACAAGTTGCAAGCTCGTTCTTCCATTTTTGTGTTTCTTGGTTATGACCCTAATCACAAGGGCTATTTGTGTATGGATATGACTACTAAGAATATAATTACTAGTAGGCATGTCTTATTCTCTAAGGATGAATTTCCTTTTCAAACTTCTATTTTTTTTTCTTTTGAGCCTGTTTCTTCTAAACTTGCACTATTCATGTACCTTTTTGGTTGTCTCCTTCTGCTTCATGTCTTGGCATGCCAGTAACTCATGCTAAGAAGACTACTAATGTTGTGTCTAATCATGTCCCAGTGCTTAGTCCTATGAAAGAGTCTAGTTCTTAGTCTGTTCTTTTCCATTCCCAGACTGTGTCTCAATCTAGTTCTTTGGCTAGTTCTAGGTCTTTATCCTTTAGTGGTCAATCTTTGTCTACATCTCCTTTTACAATATTTGTCATCTAGCTTAGTTCTCGTTGGAATAGATTATATAGGGATTCATTTAGAAGTTTGTCTTCCTAGCATACCTTTAAGTAATGTACCTACTTCACATCTTATGCTTACTCATTCTAAAACTAGTAATTCAAAGCCTAAAGCATTTATTACTTTAGCTCCTTAGTCTACTCTTCTTCCTATTCCAAAATATTTGGACATTGGTTGATCCTCTACCTCATGTTAAGGTTATTGGTAATCTATGGGTTTATAGAACCAAGGAAAAGGTAGATGGAACATTAGATAAATACAAGGCTCAATTGATAACACATGGGTGTTTACAAATACATGGATTGGATTTTATAGAAACATTTAGCCTAGACATAAAATTCACCATTATCAATATTGTTATGTCCATCGTCTTGCATTTTAATTGGGAAATCAAGAAGCTTACATGCGTCAACTACCAGGTTTTGTCAATGCCTCACATCCAACAAAAAGTTCATAAACTTTACAATGAAATCGTTGGGCTTAAGCAAACTCCAAAAGCATAGTTCCATAAATTACAACTATTCCTTTTGTCTTGGATTTTTGTTGGTACTAAGAGTGATATTTGCTTATTTTCCAAGAGATCTTCTTAGAAAGTCATGTTTGTTCTTGTCTATATCGGTGACATTGTTTTTCAAAATTTCTAATCCTCCTTCCTTGTAAGCATTTGTCACATTTCTTCATGACAAATTTTCCTTAAAAGATATGGGATCACTTAAATTCTCTTTAGGCATTCAAGTTACTAGAACATCTCAAGATCTGCATTTAGGATAGGCCAAGTATCTTACTGATCTACTACAAAGAGCTGGTTTGATGCCCACCAAACTTACTTCTACTCCCATGGATTAGGGAGAGCACTTGGCAAAAAGGATGGCAATGTGTAGTCTCAAGACTTGATATTGCCTTTTTAATGAATAAATTGTGCCATTTTTTGAGTGAACCTATTAATATGCATATTAAGGCAACCAAGAAGGTGCTAAGGCATCCCAAAGGTACAATTAATGATGGTTTGATGCTAATGAAACCAAGGGAATTGGACCTTATAGCTACACTGATTTTACATGGTGTTTGGTGGCAACATAGCCAATTAGTCCTCTACAAAACATAATGTAGTATCTCGATCTTCAACAGAAGCTAAGTATAAAGCATTATCAAATGGCTCAGTTGAGGTGGTATGGATTCAATCATTGCTCAAAGAGATAAGGTCTCCTTTGGTAGGAAAATCAAAGTTGCTGGTATGGATTCAATCATTGCTCAATGAGATAAGGTCTCCTTTGGTAGGAAAATCAAAGTTGCTATGTGACAACATCACTGCACAATATTTAGTTAGGAATCCTATGTAACATTCTTGAACAAAGCACATAAAATGGCCATCACTTTGTGAGAGATGTGGTATTACAAAAACGGCTTGACATTGAGTTTTATAACTCTTCTAAACATTTGGCAGATGTGTTCACTAAGTCTTTTTTAAAGTCTGATTTTGTTGTAATAAGAAGCAAACTCATGGTATTAAGTAAACCATGAGTTTAAGGGTGAGTATTAACCCTTCTTGTTATATGATTGGCTTGTACACTTATAGTTTAATGATTGGTTTGTATTACTTATAGTTTAATGATTGGTTTGTATTATAATTATGTGAAATAGAGGTAAATAGAGTAGATAAACAATTTTGTTATAACAGAATAGTTAGCTACATAAGCATCTCTATTTAAAGGACATTATAGCATGTATAATACTCAATGAAATCAGTTTTCAAAAATTATTAAAATCCTTTCTTACGTGTTCTTGATCTCTTCTCGAGTTCTTGAAATATCAAATCTTCTAATTAAAAAGGCAAAAGAAGATAGACCAATAAAGACTTCTTCGGAGTACAATGGGCTTTCTTTTACAAATCACCAATATGCCAACGTAAATATGATCTCCAAACATGATTACTGCATTTAAAATCAAGAACATAAAAAATATAAGAGAGAAGTTGTACATGTTATCTCAGTCCCCTTATTTTAACAACTTGAGTAGATCAGAGAAGAGAAGCAGTATATAGAAATCACTTCCGGAATTCTAAGACAGTATAAAAATAGTCGATGTAGAAAGCTTGAAAATGGGGAAAGCCAGCAGAAACACCTAGCTGCTGGTATTCATCTTCAGTCCTGTGCTTACCTTTGGTTCTATAAATTGTCATAACAAATATGTCACCTTCCAATAAGGCTCGAGTTCTATGACTGTCATCTGTTTCTTTTGGTAACACTGGTTCACATGCTATCAATTTCCCTCCTTCTGGTAATGCCTTGAAACAGTTTTCCATTATCATCTTGCATTCCTTGTCCGTCCATGTTGTTAGAATCCACTGTTCATTAATTATAAACAGGAGAACAAATTACAAGTCTTAATTCAATAATTTGTTTATTATATGTTATGTTTACAGTAAATATATGGAGTGAGTTGATCAGCAGGTTGTGCCATGAATATAAGATTTTTCACTATGCCAAGATTTGAAATATTTGATTTGGAAAAGAAATAAAATGGTGTATGGATACAGAACTTTCAATTTATTTTTTTTTAATGATACAATCTTCTATGATAAAGTGCATACCCATCATTAAATAAATAATGATTTTATCATAACTTGATCAATGCAACAATAATATATATATCATAATTTAATTTATCCCTTGTTATTAAGTGGTCACACAATTTATTTATCTTCTTACATCTTCAACTTTACATCCAATCAATAATTATTGACAAATCATTTAATGCATATTATAAATTAATGCATCTATCACTGTTCTAAATTAATACCCTTTCATAGTAACTCAGTGAATGTCCGTTTTAAGCCAAAAAGTAATTTTACAATAAAACGCTTTCAGTAAGAAACACATGTATTTTCTGTTGCCTAAAATCACTTACAATTAATTTTTTGCTATTTGGTCCTGAAGCTTTTTGTTTTCAGAGATGTTTATAAATATTCTACGCATTGAAAAAAAATCCTAAATTTCAGATAAAAACCTTAATATTGATCCAATCAACATTGATAATGGAAGGTCAATTTCTATCAATTACCAATCAACCCTGGTATTATGCCAAACTTCGTGAGTCAACCTTGTCCTTAGTCAACAGACATTCAATATGTTAATGTTGGGAAGAAAAAGATAACAAAATAATTTCACTTAACATTTTGTGATATTTTATAGAAATAAAGCTTTTAACTTATAAATTTTTAAGAAAAATGAAAATTCATGCAATTTTAATTTTATTAACTAATACAAGGAATTTTGCTAACCCTTTTCTTTATTTTATATAAAATCTTGTAACCATTCATATTGGCTTAAACACTATAAAGTTAACCATCCAACATCCAGCGTACAAAATGGATTCATTATATAATCTGAAATAGCCTAATTCTGTCAAATCTCAAATGGCGGTACGAACATGAACCATGGGTCCGTAGACATCCCCTCTAACTAATGAGACAAATAATACAGTCGATGCATGGTCAGAGCTAGGGAATCAAATAGAACATAAAGATAAATATAAATTATCAAAGGATTTGGTTCTTGTCTGTTTGTTCAATCAAAGCTATATAGCATTAAAATATTTAACATTACCATTTTTTATTTAACTTTCAGATTCTTTTGATAGTCTTGCAATAATTCCCTTTCTCGTCCTTCTGATCGATTTTCAACTTATTTGAATAATAACTAGAAAGATAGTTACATTTATAATGAACTCAATTTAATCCAAACAAATATTATTATTGTATTTGATAAACATACCTTCATAAAAATAGCATCAGCGGTCGGGATGTACTTGAACATATCACCACCAACATGCGTCACACCTGTTTTTTTTTTTTTTTTTTTAAAAACCTCCTAATAATGAAAACTCTTGGAAGCATCATTAAATACCACATGTGTTATAAATTTAAAGATAATGTCTATTTAATAAAATCTAACTAAATGGTTTTAATTGACTGGTACTATATATAGAATTAGTCCCTAATAAACTTTTTTTTTCATTGTATTAAATAAAAAATTATTATATTAATTATGATTATAATATATTTATAATATATAATAGTATTTTTTTTATTACTGTATAAGCATCGACCTTGGAAAGATGATCCTCAAAATAAGTAAATTATATAATCGGTTCAAGTTAAAAAAAAAAGTCACAGAGAACCTTTGTCAGTATTTGTTTTTTTATTGAAGGTATTTTTTTTTGGCACCAACAATACTTTTGTGTTTATCGATTGTATTCACTTGCTGGTACATGGCCAATTTTAGTTAGAGGATAGAGGATAGTGGCCGTATACAACTAATACTTATATAAAAGTGACATTTAGTTTTCGTTGTTATTTTTGTTGTGGGTAAATATAGTTACAATCCTTAGATTTGTTAAAATACCAAGTGTACCCTAACTTGAAAATAATATAAACAGCATCCACTCTTGCACTAATTTGCTAAATAATTTCTTTGAGTGTCAAAAAGAATACCACTCAATTTTAGAGTAAGTTTGATAATTATTATAATATTAAGTGATATATTTGTTATTCAAGTAAAAATCTTTATATAATTAATATATTTGTCGGTGAAATATAGATTTTTAGTAAAATATGTAGGAAATCAATCTAACCGTATGATTGATTCCTAAGTAATCACTGATTTTCAGGAAATAGTTTTCTGATTTTCAAAGTAGAATCAGTCCATGTTTTCAGGTGGTTAGTTTCCTGATTTTTAGAATGATTTTCAACTCAATTTCCAACTTTATTTTCCACTTTATATTATTGTATCTCACTTGTATTTTAGTGTATTACAGTTGTGTATTTTAGTTATAACATTAGTATATATATATGAATGAGGGAAGAAAAAAAGGAAGAGAATAAGAATAATACAACTTTAAGAGAGCTTGTTTTCTTTGAGAAGGCCTTTAACCCTTGGCATTTTCAACCCCAATTTACAACATGGTATCAGAGTATTAGGTTAAGAAACCGTTGCTCTTATTCCTCATTAATAACCTTCCTTTCTTGCCATTATTCATTAACTCATGTGAATCTGTCTCACAATTTCAAAGTTGTTATCACTTCCTCTATTACTCCATGAAAATCAACATTCTCGGGAGGTCCTCACTTCGAGTATATCCACCACAAGGTCATAGACAAATTCAAGAAGTATGAAAAATCCATCCCTAATCTGGGAAGGCTTATCACATCAGCTTATAATGCTGAAAGAAAAACTGAAGTCATTTCCTTCTCTTTGTCATGTCTATCCATAGCCATGGAAACCAGACGCTTAATGAAGTGAGGAAGGTCCTGTTTTTATATCCAACACCCTCAGAAATAATTCAGTTGTACTGAGGTTACATATAACTCTCTTTGCATCAGCATTTCATGCTTTAATGCCTATAAGAACAAGTTGGATCCACACCCATTCAGTTTAGTTCCACTTCATCTTCACCATCGTTTGAGGTGACAGGAAATACAATTTTCTCAACTGGCAGTGGATCTTGATGAGTGCTCAAAAAGCACTAAAATAACCATGATTTTATACACATTAATTGATTAAAAATATATATATTTATATGTTTTATCATATATTTATATATATTTTCTTTTTCGGAATCACGGGTATTTTTATTGTTTTTCAGGTATTTTGGCTTAAAAACGTAACTTAAAGACTCAAACAGGAATACTGGAATCAATACATCACAAATATATTAATAAATAAATGAGAAAAGGTCAACACATATGAAAAAATTGAACAAAATAGGTCAAAAATGTCAAAAATGTCAAAAAAAAGAAAATCGCGCCGCCGAGCCGCGCGAGCGCCAGCGCCCAACCGCGCGCGCCCCTGTGCACCCAACTGCCCTCCGCGCGCGCCGATGCCCATTTCGCCCCATTTTTCACGTGCAGCCTCCCCATGACGTCATGCTGACGTCATCAATGACCTTAGCATTTGCACTCCACGTTTTTACATTTTTTTAACATTTTTTCACTCATTTTTTCTCTCCATCCTCACCTATAAATACCTCCCTTCCCTTCACTTCTAAACACACCTCAAAACATATTTTTTTCTCTCTTTTTTTCTCTCTTTTCTTAGATTTTTAGTTTTTTTAGCTTTTCTTAGTTAATTTCTCTTAGTTTTAGAGTTCTTCCCTTTTTGGGAAGAACTAGTTATGTTTTTGTAATTTTTTTTAGTTTTTTGATTCAATAAATGGAAGTGCAAATTCCGCTTGAATGTTTTCCAACAACAGGAATAGCGTCGAAGTTTTGAAAGGATTTTATTTTCTTTACAGTTATTTTTTATGTTTTATTCTTACATATTATATTTAATTTGTCTGTGATTAAATTTAACTGTGCTGGCTGTTTATAAACATGATGTAATAATAACGTTGTTATGCTTGCGAAATATTAAATAGGTGAAAATCTCTAAAATGAATTGATTTTATTTTTATTCATGATTTTATATTAAGAATGTTAGAGAGAAATATATTATTTTTCATTACAAACTTATACTTGAAAATTAGATTTTAAGGTTTAGTTATCCGGTCTGATTTAGAGTAGTGCTTTTTTATTTGATGGTACAATCGCCCGGTAGTTAGAGTGAAGCTCTATTTCAAAAGTTTTTATAAGAATTATTATCTGAAAATGTATTGACGACATGTTTTCAGTAGTGGTTTTAAAACTTGAAAGTTAGTACTCATATAACTAAATTCTTAGGTTTAATTTGGACACCTTGAATAAAGTTTAAACTGTCTAACCACACCAAAGGTGGCATTTAAATGGTTCATTTTCAATCTCTTAGAAAAAGGAATTAATTTAATTAAGCATATTAGTTATCAACCCCACCCATAGGTGTTAATTGATTTGTTTAGTTAACAAAGAATATCTAACCCAACCAAAGGTGGTATTCATACAAAAAAAAGAGAATCAATAAATATCAATTCATATCTTTAATAACCTAAATAATATAAGCAAGCATAATTAACTTAGTTATTATATCCATAAATACTCCGCCATTATAAATGATAAATTTTGCATGAATGTTTATTGAATCTATGTTTAATTTTATGTAATTAGATTAAAAACACAAAACCTCAAAATATCGTGACAGAATGTTTAGGATTTAATTTCGTTTTTAAAAGTTTGAATAATAAATTAAAAACCACATACATTCCTTCCTTAAATCGACCTTGGAAGTATACTTATCATTTTCTACGAAATGATTCGTGTACTTGCGAGAGTTTTATAAATATTAAAACCAAAGTATTGGCAAGAATCGACGATGTCGGTTTTCGCTCATCAAGTTTTTGGCGCCGTTACCGGGGAAAGAATAGCGGTTTTTAAATTATTTATCAAAATTTCAAAAACATTTTTGTGCTGTAAATAATTGTGATTTTTTTTTGTTTTAATAAAAATAATAATAATAATCAAATCTCACATTTCATAAGAAATAAAAAAAAATTTAAATGTAAAATAATTTAGAAATTTGAAATTTGAAGTAAAAAATTACCGTTCATGAATAGTAAAAAAAACAAAAAAACAAAAATTTTAAGTTAAAAATAAATAAATAAAATTTATAGCGTAGATAGTAAAATAAAATTACCGTTCATGAATAGTAAAAAAAACAAAAATTTTAAGTTAAAAATAAATAAATAAAATTTATAGTGTAAATAGTAAAATAAAATTACCGTTCATTAATAGTAAAAAAAGAATTAAATAAATTTTAAATAAAAAATAAAAACTTAATTTTTAATTTTCGTTTAATGTTATGTTTTTATTTAAAATCTTAATTTTATTTTTTTTAATAAAAATGATTAAAAACAAAATAAAAAAAAATATCAATTTTTATTCTTATTTTATTTTCCTTTACCTTTTTCAATTTTATTTTATTTTTATTTTTTTTATTTTAGTTTATTTTATTTTAGTTTATTTTATTTTAGTTTATTTTATTTTATTTTATTTTACTTTATTTTATTTTATTTTATTTTATTTTATTTTATTTTATTTCAATTTTAATTTAATTTATTTTTATTTATTTTTATTTATTTTTATTTTTATTATTTTCTTTTCTTTAACTATTTTTTTTTCTCTCTTAATTTTTATTTAACTTAATTAACTTAGATTTTTCATTAACTTAATTAACTTAGATTTTTAGTTTACTTAACTTAATTAACTTAACTTTTTAATTAACTTAGATTTTTTTAACTTAACTAACTTAGATTTTTAACTTAGCTTTTTAATTAACTTAACTTAATTAACTTTGATTAACTTACCTTTTTAATTAATTAAGATTATTTTTTTAACATAACCAACTTAGCTTTTTAATTAACTTAACTTAATTAACTTAGATTTTCTTTTCCTTAATTAACTTAAATTTTTACTTAATATAACTTAATTAACTTAACTTTAATAACATGAAAAGTAAAGATGTAAGGGAGTTCTGTCTAGGAGACTAGTTCCTGGATACCTTTGTGCCACTAGTCTTTCCTGAGAACGTTGTTCTGTCTAGGATGATGATTTTTAAGGAGCCTTTACCCCACCATTCTTTCCTGAGAGCACTCTTGGTTAATACTGATTATATTATTTTAACTTTAAAAAAAATCTGAAACTATCTCCAAAATTTTAAAGTTTTAATTACAATCTCAAGAGTCAGTTTCTTTGCTTGATCTAGGTACAATTATGTTATGATGCCTTAATTATTTGATTTGCACCTAGATGTAGGTTATCTAAAACCCTCAAGCATGCTCTTAGTTTTTGGTACAGAAAAATTTAAAAATCAATAGTGCATGTTTGAAACAGTATAAGTAGACAACCTTGTCTTACTTGTAAGTATGATTGACTCAATGATGAGGGGACATTGAGTTTACTTAAAATACAATCCCCAAGTTACGTCTTACTAAGACGTTAAACTAAGCGCTGGATGGGAGGCAACCCATCATTTTAGGTAATTTTCTGTTATTTATTTTATTTACTTAATTTTATTGTTTATTTTAGTTTAATAATTTTTAAATTGTTAAAACTAAAAATATTTGTTGAGATGTTAGAAGTTTACAGCGATCTGTCTGTATACACTTTAATAATGAATATGATAGATGCACCTGCATTTCTCCATTACTACTTACACATTCTCAAGAAATAGGTAATTTTTCTTTTCTTTTCTCTTTAATTTACAGTTGTTACATTGAGGACAATGTAAGTTCTAGGTTGAGGGTGGTGAAAAGTTACCATGCTTAATTAGAAATATATATATATATATATTCTCACAAAAATTTATCATTTCTTTAAATCAAATTTAAGTAAATAGTTCAGTCTTTTGTACTGTTAGATTAATTTTTGAAAATATATCATGAAATATTTTGTAATTATTTTTGATAATTAGTTAGTTTTTGTCATAACTAGTATTTCTTGATAAAATGTGGAAATTATATTAAACCCAAAATCGGTGTTTATGAATTTTTTTTAGTGGAGACTACCCTTGTGAGATATAATTTGAGCCTAATTTCTTTTATTCAGAGTGAAATATATATTTTTTCTACTCCAAACACATTTCTTATTTATTCAAAATTTTAGATGATCTCTATAGGTATTAGCATTGAATGTATAAAAAATTTCTCATCTTAATAGAGTATCATATATATTTTTTATTATTATTTTTGTTTAGATTAAATGATTTGAGTAGAAATTGATAGTATATGTTTATATCCCATTTATGCATGACTGCTACAAAAACAAAAAGACATATCTGGGGTACCTAAACCAAGATCAAACAAAAAAGCCACAAAATTAATCACTCACCAAAATCCAAAAAAATGTACAATTTGTACATGGGTTGACTCTCTAAAAAATACATATATTGAAAAATATCTACAGAAAAAAATAGAGAGATAAAAAATATATAGTATCATCTACATACTATGACCCACGTTGCCTACAAAGTTGTGAGTACAGGCTAATTACAAAAAAAAGATATAGGAAGTAATTCCCTAAAAAGTCATTGCAAATTCTTCATTTGTAAAAAACATATATCTTGAAATTCTTTCTTAATGAGTTTGATTTATGCATGAAAATAATTTTTATATATGATATCTTTATAATTTATACATTCGATTCCTTTCATGAGATCAATATTAAAATAACACTTTGAGCCTTTATTCTTTATACATATGCGAACATATTAGTTCATTTCTATACATCAACTCTTTCGCATATAAATTAGTATGAGTGTTTGAACCCATAGGATTCAGTGTTTTGAGAGTATTGACTTGTGAGGAATAGAGTCGAAGCGAATTCTGATTCATGACACTGAAATTGGGTGAAATTAAATTGATACATTTTTGACATGAAATATGAAAATGATTTTCGACTAATTATTACAATAAATCATGATTGTTTAAAGAGATTAAAATAACTTATGCTTGAGATTTTAATTATGATCTTAAAAGTGATTAAAAAGTATGAGACATTTTTGTGATATGTTGTTTTCTTTTATTCTTAAATTAATTTTTGATTTTGTTGTAATTTTAGTTTTTGATTTGATTATTTTTATTGTTTCTTTTGATTTTTACATTTAGTGCAATGTTTGTGGGTATCATTACTGAAAACCCTCACGAGACTCAAACTCGTCCACTAGGGCAACCTAGGGGTTTAAAAACTTGTTGCATAGGTTAAATGCAACTGTTTCAATCCACGAAAGTGATTTAGGATAGTTTAATTTTTAGTTTTTATCGCTTCTCTTGCTAAGGGACTAGCAAGAAACTGGTTGGGGGTTGTGATGAGTGCTCAAAAAGCACTAAAATAACCATAATTTTATGCACATTAATTGATTAAAAATATATATATTTATATAAATTTGTCTTTTTCGGAATCACAGGTATTTTTATTGTTTTTCAGGTATTTTTGGCTTAAAAACGCAACTTAAAGACTCAAAAAGGAATACTGGAAGCAATACATCACAAATATATTAATAAATAAATGGGAAAAGGTCAACAAATATGAAAAAATTGGACAAAATAAGTCAAAAATGTCAAAAAAGCGAAAATCGCGCCGCCGCACCGCCCAGCCGCGCACACTGGTACTGTTCATCCGCCCCAAGCTACGTGCGCTGGTACTGTTCATCTACGCCAAGCTGCGCGCGGCTACTGTTCATCCGCACGCACCCAGCTGCCTCCGCGCGCGTCGACGCCCGTTTCGCCCCATTTTTCACGTACTGCCGCCCCATGACGTCATGCTGACGTCATCAATGACCTCAGCATTTCCATTACGCGCTTTTACATTTTTTTACTCATTTTTTCTCTCCATCCTCACCTATAAATACCCCACTTCCCTTCACTTCAAAACACACCGAAAACACCTTCAAAACACACTTCTCTCTTCTTTCTTTCTCTCTTTTCTTAGATTTTTAGTTTTCTTTAGTTTTTCTTAGTTTTTAATTAATTTCTCTTAGTTTTAGAGTTCTTTCTTTTTTGCAAACAACTAGTTATGTTTATGTAATTTATTAGCTTTTTGATTCAATAAATGGAAGTGCAAATTCCGCTTGGAGGTTTTCCAACAACGGGAATAGCGTCGAAGTTCTGTAAGGATTTTATTTTCTTTACAGTTATTTTTATGTTTTATTCTTACATGTTATATTTAATTTGTCTGTGATTAAATTTAACCGTGCTGGCTGTTTAATAAACATGATGTAATAATAACATTGTTATGCTTGCGAAATATTAAATAGGTGAAAATCTCTAAAATGAATTGATTTTATTTTTATTCATGATTTTATATTAAGAATGTTAGAGAGAAATATATTATTTTTCATTACAAACTAAACCTTAAAATCTAATTTTCAAGTTTAAGTTTGTAATTAAAAATAATATATTTCTCTCTAACATTCTTAATATAAAATCATGAATAAAAATAAAATAAATTCATTTTAGAGATTTTCACCTATTTAATATTTCGCAAACATAACAACGTTATTATTACATCATGTTTATTAAACAGTCAGCACAGTTAAATTTAATCACAGACAAATTAAATATAACATGTAAGAATAAAGCATAAAAATAACTGTAAAGAAAATAAAATCCTTACAGAATTTCGACGCTATTCCCATTACTGAAAAACCTCCAAGCTGAATTTGCACTTCCATTTATTGAATCAAAAAGCTAATAAATTACATAAACATAATTAGTTCTTCCCAAAAAGGGAAGAACTCTAAAACTAAGAGAAATTAATTAAAAACTAAGAAAAACTAAAGAAAACTAAAAATCTAAGAAAAGAGATAAAGAAAGAAGAGAAAAGTGTGTTTTGAAGGTGTTTTTGGTGTGTTTTGAAGTGAAGGGAAGGGAGGTATTTATAGGTGAGGATGGAGAGAAAAAATGAGTAAAATAATGTTTAAAAAATGTAAAAACGCGTAATGGAAATGATGAGGTTGTTGATGACGTCAGCATGACGTCATGGGGGCAGCTACACGTGAAAATGAGGCGAAACGGGCGTCGGCGCGCGCGGATGCAACTGGGCGCGTGCGGATGAACAGTAGTCGCGCACAGCTTGGCGCAGATGAACAGTACCAGCGCGCGCAACTTGGGGCGGATGAACAGTACCAGCCCGCGCGGCGGCGCGATTTTCTCCTTTTTGTCCAATTTTTTCATATTTGTTGACCTTTCCACATTTATTTATTAATATATTTGTGGTGTATTGCTTCCAGTATTCCTCTTTGAGTCTTTAAGTTGCGTTTTTAAGCCAAAAATACCTGAAAAATAATAAAAATACTCGTGATTCCAAAAAAGACAAATTTATATAAATATATGATAAAACATATAAATATATATATTTTTAATCAATTAATGTGCATAAAATCATGGTTATTTTAATGCTTTTTGAGCACTCATCAGTCCTATGATGTATGCCTGATCATGATTGACATGGGAAGCTCAGTGGTTCTTATTGCATCCATTGCAAGAGCCTTAGGGGTGGAGATTGATATTATAAGGACAGAACTACCCTTGGTAGGATTCAAAAACACCACATATGTTCTAGCGTCATAGCAAGAGGGTCAATTGTGATGACTAATTTTGTGATTATTGATGTCCTAGCTCATTATAATGTCATCTTAGCCAAGCTATGGATTCACAAAATGAAGACGATCCTATCCATTTTCCACCAAGTGATCAAATTCCCTACTGACGAGGGCACGGAGGAGATAAGGGGAGATCGGGAGATCGAGAGAAGGCCAAAAGATGTTACAATGCCACTATGAAAAAGCTTACCCCCAAGTAGTAATCACCATAAAGCCTCTGTCAAAGAAGGTCGGAGGGTAAGGTTCTAGCGAGGACTGTCAATTTAAATGAGGTGTAAGACTTGCTAATAGAGGGTAAGGGTGAGAACCATCCTTTGAAGCTAAGTATAGACTTAATAGCAGAGATGGAGGAGCAACTTTCACATTTGCTCATAGAAAATTCTAACGTCTTCACATGGACCTCAACAGACATGCCTGGGATTAACCTAGAGATCATAACTCATAGGTTAAATGTCAATCCAAAAGCTAGACCTATACAACAAAGGAAGAGAAAATTCACGAGGGATAAGAACGAGGTGATTAAAAATCAAGTCGCCATCGTCTAAGGAACAGGAGTTATAAGGGAAGTCGGTTACCCTACTTGGTTGTCAAACGTGGTGTTAGTAAAGAAGGTGTATGGTTCACCCCGCATGTGTGTGGCCTTAACAAACTTAAATAAGGCTTGACCTAAAAATTGCTTTCCCCTCCCAAGCATTAATCAGCTAGTTAATGTTAATGCTGGCTTTGGATTGATAAGTTTCTTGGATGCATATTCGGGATACCATCAAATCAGAATGCACCCTGAGGAAGAGGAAAAACGTCATTCGTCACCGAGGAAGGGACCTTCTGCTATACCAGAATGTCATTTGGGTTGAAGAATACGGGTGCCACATATCAACACCTCGTCAACAAAATGTTTATAGATCAGATGGGGAGAAACCTAGAGGCATACATGGACAACATGATAGTGAAATCAGCACAACCCCTGAGCCATGTCAAAGACTTAGAAAAGGTGTTCTCAATAATCCGTAGGTATGATATGAGACTTAACCCCAACCCAGACAAGATACAGGCCTTGGTCAACATAAGGTCACCCACCAACTTAAAGGAAATCCAACAACTCAATGGAACAATAGTGGCACTAAATAGGTTCATCTCCAAATGCACAAATAAGTGTTTACCATTCTTCAAAATGTTGAGGAAAAACACGTCAATTTTTTGTCACGAGGATTGTGACAGGACATTTGGGGAAATCAAGTGATACCTGAGCAACCCCTCTGTCTTGGTCAACCCTCTCCCTGGTGAGACACTTTACTCATATTTGGTAGTGGCTCCTCAGACTTGTAACGCTATGCTTCTAGCTGAAAGAGATAAGGTTCAGCACCCCATTTACTATATCAATCAAATCCTCACAGATGCTTAAAGCAGATACCCAACCCTAGACAAGTTGGCCTTTACCCTCAAAGTCAGTGCACGGAAGCTTAAACATTACTTTGTCTCACACACAATGGTAGTACTTACCTCCTACCACTGAAAAGCATACTGACAAGACCAAAAGTAGCAGGAAGATTGGCATAGATCGCCATAGAATTGGGAGAGTATGACATTGAATACACGGCTGAAACAACCATCAAAGGACAAGTGGTGGCTGAGTTTGTGGTTGAATTCAATGAGACACTAGAAGTCGTCAACAAAAAAAGGCATAAGAAAATGAGTAGGGTGGATCAAAAGGAGAGGCCAACATGACAAGTATTCGTTGATAGAGCACATAACTTCAATGGCATCGAGCTAGGGGTGGACATAATTGATCACGACAACAATTGTTTTGAGCATGCTATCATATTTAATTTCTAGGCAACTAATAATGTTACAGAGTACGAGGCAACTATATTTGGGGCCATGACATCGAAGAGGCTCGAGGCAAATAAGATCAACTTGTATAGTGATTCTAGACTAGTGGTTAACCAATTCTTGGGGACATTTGAAGCTAGGGATGGAAAGATGAAGGAGTATCTGGAGAGGTAAAAGCAAGAGTGCTTAAAATTTCGAGTTCGAGATCAAGAAAATTGCTCGAGAGGCCAACCACAACCGAGTAGTGTCGGTAATGATCCTAACAGAAGCAAGCTTGGAGGAAGTCGAAAGAGTAGTCAGGTGTGTGGATGCTCATACCAACCCATGGTTCATCCCGATCTATAACTTCCTGGAAAGGGAAAACCTACCCAAGGACCGCAAGCTTGCAAAAGGAATCAAGGCCAAGGCAAGTCGATACATGATCGAAACAGGTAAGTTATATAGGAGAACAACACTTGGACCTAGGCTCCTATGCATAGCAAACCTATTTTATTTTGTCTAACTTAATTTTTGATAAAATAAAATAATACAATTAGAATAACTCATTTGTTGAGACAAATAAAAATATAAAACACGATTATTTATAACTTCAAATTCTAATAAAAAAAAATGTTGTCATTATTTTTAAATTGAAACACATTAGAACAATAATTTAAATGTGATGAAATGATATTTAAATAGGAAACATGAACCATAAGTCTATTAGAGACAACAAATAAAATATAAAATGAGATATTATAGTTAACTTTATATATCTAAATATGAAAAACTAAATAAATCTCTTAAAAGAAGATGAAAGTCTTTTTATTAAAAAAAAAAAGATAAGTGCGCCCGTTGGACCCTTAACTCTGAAGAGTTTGACTCGATTAATGTTTTCTCGCAACTTTACAGTACTCCGATCGAATAATAACATGCCAGTAAAATTTAGAAATTAATAATTATCTATTAGTGTTAAAGCAAAGAGCATGACCTGCGTTTGAAAATAATAATTATCTATTAGTGTTAAAATTTATATATGTTAAAAATAAGATTTAAGTAGGGATAGTAATTCGTCTTTGCTCGATATTTTTATAATAACAACAAAATTTAATATTTTTATAAGTATAAAAAATATTAATAATTAATTTTAATTAAATCATATTTAGATGGTAAGCATGCTTTTTGGAACCTCAATTAACAATTATTATTGCAAAAACTCACCGTCAATATGGGGTGCTTTGGCCACGACCTCAGGCAAATCAAAGTTAATCCCATGCTTGATATTGGGATATTTATTTAAGATCATCCGCAGACAATCCCCCGCACTCCCTCCCACATCAACCAATTTCTCCACCCCCTTAAACCCATCGTAGCCGTTCAAAATAGCTTTCATGAACGGCACAGATACTCCAGACATTGCTTTTTGCATCAAGCCGTTCATATCTGGATTCTTCCCGTAGTATTCGTAAGCCGCCTCCCCGTTCGCTTTCACGAACGGCTCTGATGTTGGGTCCAACACAGCCTCGTGCACCAACGGCCACGCTCTCATCAAAGCCTCCTATTAATAAAAATAGTATAATAGATTTTCAGTGAAAACCGAACATGTAAAGAAAATTATATTATATCTTTTAATAACCAGAAAATTAAATATTAGTTTCCAAGCTTTTATATTCAAGAGTCTTGGCCTTTACATCTTAACTTTTTACTCTTTAAAACACAATCTAACCATCTATATTATATGTTGTCTAAGAATTTCAATTTAAATTTAAATAAAGTAGAGACATTCAAGTATAAAAACTTGCCGAGTAAAAAATGTAAATCTTGTTTGACATATAAAGCTGTAGAAATTTACAAAAAGTTTGTTGTTTTCTTGATGAAGATCTCAAATCAAAATTTATCACATAATTTAATAATCTAGCCACAGTTTTGATCTGAACCATTTTTTGAGAAAACTGAAATACCTGATGGTGTTGAAGAACGTAAGGGCCATAGGAGAGGCCATTAGAGTCAGTGACGAGTGTTTTTCCGACCTCAGTGAGAGAATACTTTCTATCAGAATCATCGTCCGCGTTTAGGTGTTCGGAAAAGACACCGTAGCTAGTGAGCATACGGAGGATGCGTTGGAGATTATTGGAATCACTGATGGCACTGGAGGGGAGGACACGCGCCAGAATCTGAGAGGCAGAGAGGGGAATGTTGGAACCGTCTTGCCAAATGGCGTCAGGGACGTTGAGGCGAACGATGGCATTGAGAGACATTGGAACACTGATCATGTTGGCTAGTTCGATTATGGCTAGCCTTGCTTTGTTACGAGACTCCGTGCTTTCATCCTCCATTTCTATCTAACTACTGTGATGTTGTTTTCTGGACTTCAAGCGTGAAAGGACAGAGAGAGTCTTTAGGAGATTATAAGATTGGGAATTAGGGATAAGAGAGGTGATATATGTATAATTGTAATAATTGTATTGGATTGGGTAATGTGAGAACAGAGGATGATGTACGGGCCAATGGGAGATTTACCATTTTTTTTTTTTTTGGTTTTAATGTATAATTCATTTTTAAATACACAACAAAACACCTATTACCTAATTTTTTATTTTTTTTTAAAAAGCAGAGAAAATCACGAATTTTATCGCAGGCATTTTATTAAATATATTCAAATTTACATATCATTAAAATATATATAAAATTACAAAACTATCCCTACCATTCCTCATCCTATTCTACACAAATTTCTTAAAGTAGACCCTAATACGTGAACTCCCTCCTCCTATACAACAGACCGAAAGTAACGATGGGCAAAAAAACCGTAGGTTTGGTTGTCCGCGGTTATTCGAACCGATGGTTTAGTTTTTAATCGATAAATTTCGAAGACGGCAACGGTTTTGAATAAAAACCAAACATGAAACAACAGATACGGTTCGGTTACGGTTATACTAAAAATCGTATCCGTTCATATCCGAAATTATTTATATTTAATTAATTTATTTATATATTTAATAAATTAAATTATATATCGAAAATTAATTATATATATTTAATAAATTAAATTATATTTTTTTTAGGTTTTTTCGGTTTTTTTTTCATAACCGTCCCGAACCGTTACCTGCTGGTAAAACACCGTTTCCAAACTGTAACGATTTTCGGGCGGTTTCGAGTATAGGTTTTATAATTCAGTTCGGGGATGATTATATCAAAAATCGTCCCCATCCATCCTCGTGTCCATTCCTAACTGAGAGACATCTCAACAAATACTGTACCACAACAAGCCACCATGTGCGACCATTTCTTGACACACCGACAATGGAGTTGGGACTATTGAATGGTTCAACCAAAAACCAATTTCAACATTTTCTCGTTTAAAATTTAAATATATTTTGAAAATTTTATTTAAATCTACCACTAATTGATATTGTGATATAATTGAAATTTTGATTGTTTGAAAGATTTAGATTGTTAAAATTGATTTTGGTTATAGAAAAAAATATTATAAAGAGATAGATTTTAGGTGTTTGGTCTGTAAAAATAACGAGTGGATAAAGAACATGACATTGTGCATATTTGATAAGGATAACTAAACTTAATTGAAAGATTCGGTCAGAGATACATAACCTAACTCTTAGGTTTGGTTGAGAGATAACAAATCTCCCTGTTAGGTTCAGTTTATGCTATTGAACCTCCACTTTTTTTATCATGAATAAATTTATTAAATGTAATTTTAGCTTTATAATTTAAAATATTTGTTTAATTGAATTGTTCCAACTTTAAATATGAATAAATAATCACCAACTATTGACAAACAAAACAAATCAATAAATGTACTCATTTATATGAGGGAAGAAAAAAAACAAATAGAAGAGCCTTCAAATTTTTCCATAAATATGACAATAATCAATTAAGCCATATAAAGAAATGCCAAATGCATATTTTGATATTCACGTAGAGATAAAACATGAAAAAGGGGTTCGACATCGTGATGATGAGATATGACCTAATAATCATATAGATGCAATAACAGAAACATTGTTCTCATTTTTTTTATTCCAATGAATTTGTTTATGTTGAGTTTTGAAACTCAACATAATAAATAAAATTTGGGTAAATAATGTAATATGATTAAATTTTTTATATTAATTGTCAATTATAATTGAATAAGAATTTTGTTATTATTTTTAATTTTTATTATTTATATAGTAAGATTATCTAGATATATTGAAAACTATAACTCATTCAAAATGACAAAATGAGTGTGATATTAATCAACCTCAAATGTATGCATGAATTTTAAGACTCCAAATTAGAAAAAAGGTCTCACTAATACATCATATGTGATACTTGTAAAATGTTAATTAGTCAATTTGGTTATGAAATGAAAAAAATTAAAAATAGGTAATGTATATGGAATCGATTATAAAGAGATTCTAAATAAAAACTTTAAGCCCTAAAAACTCCATCCCTATCAACTTGTAACCATACCTGTTATTTGGTGAATCGATCTCCATCAATTGCAATTGAGTTGAAGACTCCATTTGAGGTATTCTTTGGTACTCTTGCTAATTATTCTGATTTGAAAGTTTTTGGTTGTCCTGCTTATGCTCATGTTAATGATGGTAAACTTGAGCCTAGGGCATTGAAATACATATTTTTGGGGTATCCTTCTGGGGTGAAGGGTTATAGATTATGGTGTGTTGAACCCAAGTCACCTAAATTTGTGATTAGTAGAGATGTTAAGTTTGATGAGTTTTCCATGTTGCAAAAGAAAAAAGAGTTTATTGTTGCAGATAAAGACCATGGTGTTAGTGAGTAGGTGGAGCTTGAAAGTGTAGCTCCTAGTCAAGTGCAAGAGGGCACTTCAGATCATCCATCTATGGATGAGATAGATGATTCTGCTCATGATGTAGTAGAAGAGCAACATGAGCAACCATATAGTATTGCTAAGGGTAAAGGAATAAGAGAGATTCAACGCCCTCAGAGGTACGTAGATGCAGACTTAGTTTCTTTTGCATTATCTGTGGTAGAGTCTAATAAGGTGCATGAACCTTCTAGTTATCATGAAGTTGTCACTTGTGATGAGTCTGTTCAGTGGTTGGTTGCTATGAATGAAGAGATTGAATCACTTCATAAGAATCATACTTGGGAATTGGTGAAACCACCTAAGGGCCAGAAGATCATTGGAAACAAATGGGTCTTCAAGAAAAAGGAAGGTATACCTGAGGTTGAAACAGCTAGGTTCAAGGCACGTGTTGTTGCAAAGGGCTATTGTTAGAAGAAAGGTATTGACTTCAATGAAGTATTTTCTCCTGTTGTGAAACATAGCTCTATTCGTGTGTTGTTTGCTATGGTTGCATTGTTTGACATGGAATTAGAATAACTTGATGTCAAGACAACCTTCTTACATGGTGAGCTTGAAGAACAAATATATATGCATCAATCAGAAGGGTTTGTTGTTCCATGTAAGGAAGATCATGTTTGTTTATTGAAAAAGTCTTTATATGGGTTGAAGCAATCCCCAAGGCAATGGTATAAGTGGTATGATTCTTTTATGATTGATCATGGTTATTCTAGGAGTGATTATGATAGTTGTGTTTATCATAAAAGATTTCATGATTGTTCATCCATTTATTTATTGCTTTATGTTGATGACATGCTTATTGCTTCTAAGAATAAGTCTGAGATTCAGAAATTAAAGTCTCAACTTAATGGTGAGTTTGAGATGAAAGATTTGGGTGCAGCAAAGAAAATTTTGGGCATGGAAATTTACAAGGATAGATAAGCGGGAAAGCTTTATTTGACTCAGAAAAGTTATATTGAAAAAGTTCTTGAACGTTTTGGTATGAAAGATTCTAAACCTGTGAGTACTCCGTTAGCTACGTATTTCAGGCTTTCTTTGGATTTGTCACCACATTAAGAAGAAGAAGAGTGGTACATGTCTCAAGTTCCATATGTTAGTGTCGTTGACAGTTTGATGTACGCTATGATTTGTATTCGTCCAGACATTTCATATGCAGTTAGTGTTGTCAGCATATATATGGGTAATCCTGGTAAGGGTCATTGGCAAGCAGTGAAATGGATACTTCGGTATTTGAGAGGTACATCTAATTTTGGTTTGGTATATGATGAGAGTTCTAATACTAGTTGTAGTGTTATTGGTTATGTGAACTCTGATTATGCTGGTGATCTGGATAGAAGAAGATCTCTGACAGGTTATGTATTCACTCTTTCTCATTGTGCCATTAGTTGGAAGGCTACTTTACAGTCTATAGTTGCTTTGTCTACGACAGAGGTAGAATATATGGCAGCAGTAGAAGCAGTGAAAGAAGCCATTTGGCTTAGAGGTTTGGTTTGTGATTTAGGTTTACAACATGATACTTCTATTGTATTTTGTGATAGTCAGAGTGTTATACACTTGACCAAGAATACTATGTATCATGAAAGAACCAAACACATTGATGTCAGATATCATGTCGTTCGTGACATTGTATCTCAGGGTGCTATTGTTGTCAATAAGATAGTTACTACAGAGAATCCAGCTGATAGTCACCCTTCGGGGCCAAGGTGGAGATTTGTTATTTATTATTGGCCCAAAATAGATTTTCTAGCCCAAAGCCCACATTCTACATAAACCCTTGGCTCTTATATATATATTCATATGTTTCCCTTGCTGCGTAAGTTGGTACAACAACCAAAAAAAGGAAAAAATGCAGAACAGTGGTGAGAAGTTGTCGACAAAGCAAAGCAAAAAAATTAGTATCTGCGTGAGAAAAATATACAGCCGCTGGAGATAAAAAAGGAGAGAAGTTGCATGTGGCATTTTGCTAAGCCATAAGAGTTGAAAACAAAATAGAAGAACATCAACAGCTGCGTGTGTAAGGGAAATCAATCCCTAAAAGACAAGTTGTCCATTATTGTTCCCATTGATGGAGTTTCTCTCATTTGTACGGTAATATTTAATTTAATAGCAAGTTTGTTAATTTATTTTGCTATATATATTACCAGTAAATTAGAGGGGATATTTTGTGGGTTAATTTTGGATTTTGGTATAATTTGTGAAGCTCTCTGGAAATTGGTATTTGTATCTCCGTTTGATTATTAGTGGATGTTCTTGGTGTGCTGTCGTCAGTGGAGTAGACTTTTCACATTGAAAAGTTGAACCACTTAAATCACTGTGTGTCATTTATTTTCTTACTGCTTATTATTTTGCTGTTGACTATTATTATTAATTTGTGCAACCAAAATTGGACTTGATCTTCGCTTCCATAAATACTAATTTACAACAATAACCTAACTCTTAGGTTTGGCTGAGAGATAACAAATCTCCCTCTAAGGCCACTTTTTTATGACGAATAAATTTATTAAATGTAATTTTAGCTTTATAATTTGAAATATTTGTTTAATTGAATTGTTCAAACTTTATATATGAATAAATAATTACTGACTATTACCCAAACAAAACAAATCAATAAATGTATTAAGTAGAAGAACTCATTTATAGAAGAGAAGAAAAAAACAAACAGAGGAGCCTTCAAATTTTTCCATAAATATGACAATAATCAATTAAGTCATATAAAGAAATGCCAAATGCATATTTGATATTCACACAGAGATATAACATGAAAAAGGGGTTCGACATCGTGATGATGAGATATGACATAATAATGATACATATGCAATAAGAGAAACATCATTCTCATTTTTTTTGTTCCAATGAATTTGTTTGTGTTGGGTTTTGAAACTAGCATAATAAATAAAATTTGGGTAAATGATGTAAATAAGATTAAACTTTTAGTATGATTAAATTTTTTTATATTAATTATCAATTACAATTAAATAAGAATTTTGTTATTGTTTTAAATTTTTATTATTTATATATTAAAATTATCGAGATATATTGAGATTTATAACTTATTAAGAAAAGACAAAGTGCTTAAATTTAACAATTTTCCCACCACATACATGCAGATAGGGTTTTAGTATTATAATTATTGAAAGATAGTATCCAAAAACTAATATTTTTTATATGATTCTGGTGAGATTATAATTATTTTGTATGATAGTGCATGAATTTTAAGACTCTAAATTAGAAAAAAAAGTCTCACTAATACATCATATGTGATACTTGTAAAATGTTAATTAGTCAATTTGATTATGAAATGAAAAAAATTAAAAATCGATAAGATATATGTACTCGATTATAAAGAGATTCCAAATAAAAATTTTAAGCCCTAAAATCTCTATCCCTATCAACTAATCCATCAAACATTAAACACAGTTATTCAATCAAATATATTTGATTGAAATATTTAAATTTTGTATTAATATTAATCATAAAAAATAAAAATAAAATTATTATACCACTACTACAATACTGTAGTAATTCATCCGTTTTTAACCTACTAAAAATGACAAAACTATTGTATGTTATATCTATAATGTTAAAAATAAGTAGATAAATGCAGACATTAGTTTCCTCATTGACAGTTAACTATACCAACTCTCTTGCACAAGTAACTATTGCTTTTGTCAAGTCGGCTTAGAAAAGTATAAAATGGATCTTGTCTCTGTTACCTTGTTGCAGCTGCAACTCTTTAATTTCATTTTCACCTAATGGCCTAGTAGTTTGTAAAATGGAGAAAAGCTGTATATTTAAACCTGCATTAAATAAAATAAACCTAATGCAACCATTAACGAAACCAATTTGATATAACCATGCTCTACATAAAATGACAATGTTTGAACCGAGGAGAAATTCAATAATCTAAGTGCACAAAGAGACCAAATGAGGAAAAAAAAAACAGAGAAGTTATGATAATACTTATACTAAAAAGGATAGTTTGAGAAACCAGTTATAACATAACCTTGCCAAAAGGACTTGGGCCAATGTATTTCATCTTAAGTTTCTGTTTTACTGAGAAAACTACACAACCTTGCATATAACAAATAGGAGAGTTAAAATAAATAAATTCAGAATAGCTTCTAAGTAGACTCAAGAAATTAGACTCTAATTATAATTTCAAAAGGGAAATTATCATAATTAATCCAATACATGGCTTAAGACAGTTAAATCTCACTGAATATGCAACATCTATTTAGTGATCACGTAAACTAGTAAGACGTAAGTAGAATAGAGAAAGAAAAAGAATTACCTCTCAAAAGCCAATACATGAATGTGCAGTTATTCTTATGTGATTTCCTATACAAGTATAAAATATATGCAAGGTATTGCAGAATGAGAGAATACTATATTAATTTCAAATAATAGGCAAAAAAATAAGATAGTAAAGAAAATGAAACAAAAATGGATTTACTACAAAGGAAAACCACTCTATAGAAATTGACAACAGCGCTACAAACATCTCTAGTGTTAATAGAGCTAATAAGAACCGGAAGAACTACATTAATTCTTATTTTTTGGTCAAATCACTAATTCTTAAATGCTTCATTAATTTAGTGTTTAACAATCATGCCAAATTAAAGCTTTGGGTCCATTTTCTAAGAAACGAAACTAAGAAATACCATTCCCATCAAATAAAATAAAGTGTACCCTGATATTATGTAAATTATTGAACTCACAAGTAAACATAGAAGAGATTTCTATTCAATATCACAAAGAAAAATAATAAGTAAGAGAATGGTACCAAACAAACTGCCAAATATAAAATTCTAAGTTAAATATGGACATCAAACACCATATTTGTGGTTCTCACTTCAACTGCAAAAGCTGAATAATTATGAATCAATTGAGAACGATATTAGGGTTTTGAATTACCTTCCATTAATCCAACTCATTCAAAAACTCCATTTATGTTGATGATGCTTGTGCCTGATATAGGTGGTTCGGTAATAGTTATTGAAAGACTAACAATGAAAGGAGTTGATTGGGTGTAGGTGATGACTCTATGAAAATAACATCATTAGCGTACTTTTTTACTTAATATTTACTTTTTTATTTAATAAATAGTATTTTTATGGCAAAAAAACTTTTTAGTCAAAATGGGTGAACGTGACATGCCATGTGTCACCACGCCATTACTCTACGTGTTCCACCTATGTGCCACGCCATCCATTCCCTCGAATCACGTCGTGCCACGTGTTGTTGACTCGACGAGCGTTAACTCTGACCGGTCTCCTCTGTCATGCATCGCTCCCCGATTTGCCAATGAATTTATGATACCACGTGATGCGCTGTGATTGGCTAAAACTGTTAGTTTTGCTTGTTTTGATCGTAACCCTTGATCTAAAGTTGATTGGACAGTCCAGATCGCACCTGAGCTTTATTTAAACCCCTAATCACTCCATAAACCCTAATTGGCCTCCATTAGCATAATTTTGATCAATTGTTGGAGCTAAAAAAAAAGAAAAATATAGAAAAATTCAAGAGAAGACATAATTTCTATGGAGATTCAAGAGGAAATTAATATTAAAATTCAAGATATAAATTATATTTATTTTTCTACTATTTTCTTTATCAATTTTTATGTCTTTCTTTATGAACAATATGAGTTTTATGAACACAATTATGGTTAATTAATTTATTAATATAGGGATCTTATGAACACAATTTTCACCATGTGATGATTTAATATTTTTTCCTAAATTATAAAATTAATTTAATTATATTATTTAATCTAATTTTTATGTTTTAATTATTTGGCCAACAATTTATCTATACATGCAATTAAATAGACTTGAGAGAATTATTTAATTGTTTGTCTTGATTAAATAACATGCATAGTTTCTAGATAGAGATGTATGATTCTTATGTATGTAATCCATAATTGATGAACTTAATGAGTAGTATGCAATTTAATTGGCATGAGAATGTGATTAAATTAATTACTATATGATGTATAGTTTACTTGAGAGAGGAATACATGTTAGGTTAGATTCAATTGATCATGTAATTAATTGATATTATATTAGAGGATTTTAGCGATTCGCATGTTTAGAAAATTAGGGGATTAAGTATTCTTCGATATTTTCTCATATATATTTTTAGTTACCAAATTTGATTTAATTAATTATTGTTATTTACAATTAGTTATTTTAATTTTGTTTTCTTAAAATATAAAAACACAAAAAAATTGATTTTTATTTTATTTTTAGTTTTAAAAATTAGTTTCTAATAAAATAATCTTCGTGGAAACGATCTTTCCTTACCATTATATTACTTGTTGCGATACTTATACTTACACATTCATGCACACACTCGTGTGTGGCAATCAATAGGTGTGTGGTGACTTGTTGGTTATCAAGGCATTGATGAAGTCAAAACTTGAAAAGAATAAGGAGTCTCTTTTTCCAGCATAAATGTGGTTTCATTAGGAGGAATCATTCATTATTTTTAGAATATGTGATAACATAGTACTCAAGGCTAATGAAATTTAAGATCAGTGCAGCTTTTTATTTAAAACAATACCTAATAAAAGGTGGAGAGAGAAAGCAAAAATAGGAAACCAAAATTTAGGATAGTGGATTGGAATTCAAGGAGGGTTTGGGGCTTGGTGTTTCTCTCAAAGAGGCAAGGAAATCAAGTATTCAAAGAAATTGTGGTAATTGTTTATTGGCTTAAAGAGTATTAATAAAATAATTATTAAAATTAATTTATATTGTGTGTAAAATAGTTCACGTCATGTGATACGATATAAGAGATCTTAGTCAATAAATAACTCGCGGGTCAGCCTAGTCAGTGTTAAGTTAGTAGATGAACATCAATATCACATAAATATCCAAAAGGATAAGCAACCATAATTCATTATCTTAATTATTCGAAAACAAGATAATTAAGCAAGTAAAGCTCCAACATTAAAGATAAATCTATCACTATGGGTAAGGGTCATAAATGGATATATTTTCTCTTGTAAATATTCACTACTGCCCATCATTAAACATAAGTTCATAACTTTAGATCAGTGGAAATAACTATGAACATTAAGATCTATACTATCTGGCTAAATATCACTTTAAATCTCTCTGCATCACAAATAGAGGCATTAGCCTCCTCATTCTTTTCTCTATCTAGACTTACTTAAGCATTAGAAGGCTAGAGGCCACCACACCCCATAGTGGTCCAAGGTACTAATGCTGTGTTTTATGTTCTCAAGTTCATAGAAGGTATAGGTGCATCCAACCATTGTTATTAACAAAAATTGATATCAATATTTGGCACCATTTGTGGAAATGATTATGCTCTAGTTTAATCACAACTAGAGAGAAAAAGATTTACAATGTTCTTTAGTATTTGATGAGAAAAACCAACATCGCCGATACTACCAATACTTTGGTTTTATATTTATAAAACTTTCGCAAGTGCACGAATCATTTCGTAGAAAATGATAAGTATACTCCTAAGGTGGATCTAAGGAAGAAATATACGTAATTTTTAATTTATTATTCAAACTTTTAAAAACGAAATTAAATCCTAAACATCCTGTCACAATATTTTGGGTTTTGGGTTTTTAATCTACTGACATAAAAATAAACATAGATAGAGATTCAATAAACATTTATGAAAATTTTATCTGTTAAAATAGTAGAGTATTTATGGATATAATAACTAAGTTAATTATGCTTCCTCATATTATTTAGGTTATTAAAGATATAAATTGATATTTATTGATTCTCTCTTTTTATATGAATAACACATTTGGTGGGGTTAGACATTCTTTGTTAATTAAGTAAATCAATTAACACCTATGGGTGTGGTTGATAACTAATTTGGTTAATTAAATTAATTCCTTTTTCTAAGAGATTGAAAATGAACCATTTAAATGTCACATTTGGTGGGGTTAGACGGTTTAAACTTTATTCAAGGTGTCCAAATTAAACCTAAGAATTTAATTATCTGAGTACTAACTTTCAAGTTTTAAAACTACTATTGAAAACATGTTGTCAATACATTTTCAGATAATAATTCTTATAAAAACTTTTGAAATAGAGCTTCACTCTAATTACCGGGCGATTGTACCAACAAATAAAAGAACACTACTCTAAATCAGATCGAATAACTAAACCTTAAAATCTAATTTTTAGATTTAAGTTTGTAATGAAAAATAATATATTTCTCTCTAACATTCTTAATATAAAATCTTGAATAAAAACAAAATCAATTCATTTTAGAGATTTTTACCTATTTAATATTTCGCAAGCATAACAACGTTATTATTATATCATGTTTACAAACAACTAGCAAAGTTACAGATAAATTAAATATAACATGTAAGAATAAAACATAAAAAATAACTCTAAAAAAATCCTTATAGTACTTTGATGTTATTCCTGTTGTTGGAAAACCTCCAAACGGAATTTACACTTCGATTTATTGAATCAAAAAGCAAATAAATTACAAAAACATAATTAGTTCTTCTCAAAAAGAGAAGAACTCTAAAACTAAGAAAAACTAAAAACTAAGAAATAGAGAGAAAGAAAGAGAGAAGAAGATGTGTTTTGAGGTGTTTTTAGGTGTCTTTTGTTATTAAGAGAATTGGGTATTTATAGGTGACGAGAGGAAGAAAAAGTGGGTGAAAAAATGGAGGAAACACAGAGTAGTGAATGATGATGTCATGGTAGGTGGGGTGCGGAGGCGCGTGCGAAATGGGGAGCAAATGAGTAGCGGTGCGCAGGGATAGGGCAATGTAGCGTACGGGACTTGGCGCGTGTTGAATGGGTGATGCGCGCAGTTGGGCGGCTGCTTGCGCGATTCTCTTTTTTGATATTTTTGACCTTTTTGACCCATTTTGTCCAATTTTTCCATCTTTTTTTTATTTTTCCTTATTTAATTTATGAATATATTTGTGATATATTGCCTCTAGTATTTTTCTTTGAGTCTTTAAGTTACCTTTTTAAGCGAAAATACCTGAAAATAATAAAAATACCCATGATTCCGAAAAGATAGATTTATATAGAAATATGATAAAATCATATAAATATATATATTTTTAATCAATTAAAGTGAATAAAATTATGGTAAATTTAGTGTTTTTTGAGCACTTATCAGTATTCTAAATTAGGTGGTCTTTAAAGAAAATATCCAAAAAGTTTAGAATAAAATTGCTCCATAAGAAGTTTATTTTGCATAGTGATCAACATGAATTGTGTGCAATGAATACGCAAGTATACGTATCGTAACAAGTAATATAATGATGAAAAAATATTGTTCCCACAGAAATTTTCATATTTTTCTTGTATTTTTTAAAACATAGCCAATTATGTTATAGATTGCATGGCACCCCAGTGGGAAGAATAAAAGAATCAGGTGATGACGAGTGGCAAGCACATTGACCATGTCATGGAACTCGAACTTAACGCCATATAGACATGTGGCACGATCTGCATCACCTGGTAGATGCATCATTGCATGATTGACCCTCTTTACTTGCATGGTATCCACATGATGTGCCCAGTCAGCTTCCGTGCTTTCTTGGAATCCACATGTATTTTCTAATTGGTTCTACATTAAAAAGTTCATAAAAAATCCAAAAAAATCAAATAATTCCCAAAAAACATATTTTCACTAAAAAATTAATATTTTAATATTTTCAATCCCAAAAGTACCACTTATTGAATAAAATAAGAAAATATTAAGTAGAAAAGTGAACTAATAGCTCTATTTTCATAGAGTTATCACACCCCAAACTTAACTCGTTTCTTGTCCTCAAGTAAAGTCAAGTCTAACTAAATAAACTAACATGGGCAATTATTCATAAATATATGTCTATTAATACATGCATATTTAGTAAAAACTATCTCCTTAAAAATTCATGCAATTCAATGACAAAAAGGTTCAAATATTCATCAATTAATATTCTATTAATACAAGAAGATGTAAGGTTTTGATGAATTCATTTGTGTGTGTTGCACATGATATCATCCAATACATTCATGAAATCAACCTATATGAGCATGCTAATCAATTCAAACTTATAACAAGTCTCACAAGTCTATTTTTCACATCATTTTCCACTAATATAAATACGCACTTAGCTAAAGGTCAATAAGGGTTTTTCATGTTTGTAATATAATGCTTAGGTGGGATTCGATAAATAAAGAGATTTAGGCTCTTTTCATACCTTAGCTTTCATTTTATTCATCATGCATTTTTTAACTGCAATTGAACTTTAACTCGATATTTTAGTGCACACTTTCTTACCATTATTTTCATATTATTTTATTCCATATCTTTTTTTTTGTACCTTCACAATATCCCAAAACTTATTTTCAATTTTATTTCCTTTTTCTTAAAAGGGATAATTGTGTTGTGAGGTTTTTTTATAAGGTGCATTACATTTCACCTTATTCTTTAGCATAAAGCATTATTGATTTTTTTTTATTTTCATACAAGCTAGAGGTGCAAGAGTAAAGGTAATGTTTATTGGTTAGGCACAAAATGTGACTTAAAGATACGAAAGGTTCTTTGTTAGGCTTAAATGGGTAACTACGAATATTAACAATAGTTAACTTGAAATGTTCAATCGATCCAAATAAGACATAAATAATTTCTCTTGCTAAATACTATTTAGAATTTCGCCTCAAGGGGTGATTAATAAGACAACATCAAGTCCCTGACAATGACCCAAAAAACTTGATGAGTCACAAGCTCGGCATTACAAATACTGATCTTGTAAAATACTTTGGGTTTTATAATTTGTTAAACTCTTACACGTGCACGAATCATTTTATAGAAAATGATAAGTATACTTCTAAGGTCGAACTAAAGATGAAATATATGTGGTTTTAATTTATTATTCAAAATTCTAAAAACAAAATTAAATTCTAAACATCTTTCACGATATTTTGATTTGTTTGTTTCATAATCTAATAAAAAAATAAATATAGATATAGATTCAATAAACAATAATGTAAATTTTTATCATTTATAACAGTAAAGTATTTAAGGATATAATAATTAAGTTAATTATGTTTGCTCATATTATTTAGGTTAGTAAATATATAAATTGATATTTATTGATTTTTTCTTTTTTTATATGAATACCACCTTTGATGGGGTTAGATATTTTTTGTTAATTAAACAAATCAATTAACATTTATAGGTGTAGTCGATAATTATTAGGTTAATTCAATTAATTTCTTTTTCTAATGGATTGAAAATGAACCATTTAAATGCCACATTTGGTAGGGTTAGACATTTTAAACTTTATTTAAGGTGTCTAAATTAAACTTAAGAATTTAATTATCTGAGTATTAACTTTCAAGTTTTAAAACCATTACTGAAAATATGTTGTCAATACATTTTTAAACAATAGTTCTTATAAAAATACTTTTGAAATAGAGCTTCATTCTAACTACCGGGGGATTATACCAACAAATAAAAAAAAACTACTCTAAATTAGACCGGATAATTAAACCTTAAAATCTAATTTTTAGATTTAATTTTGTAATGAAAAATAATACATTTCTCTCTAACATCCTTAATATAAAACATTGAATAAAAACAAAATAATTTATTTTATAGAAATGTTTTACCTATTTAATATTTTGCAAGCATAACAACATTATTATTATATCATATTTACAAAGAGTCAGTCGTGTTAAATTTAATCACATACAAATTAAATATAAGATATAAGAATAAAACATAAAAAGATAATAGTAAAGAATCCATTAAAATAATACCTTAATAAAAATCCTTACAATAGTTTGATGTTAATTCTGTTGTTGGAAAACCTCAAAATGGATTTGTAGTTTTGCTTATTGAATCAAAAACTAAAAATCAATAAAAACATAGTTAGTTCTTCTAAAAAAAGAACTTAAAAACTAAAAACTAAAAAAAATGAAAACTTTCTTGAGAGAGAAAAATATAGAGAGAAATAGCTCATAATGTTGTGTGTTTTACAATGGGAGAAGAGAGTCCTTTTATAGTTGAGGAAAAGGCCAAAAAATAGGGAAAAATATTTCAAAATTTGAATTTGGACACGCTTGGACAGGTTGGCATGTGTATGGGGTGCAAATATTTTGGGAGATAGGCGTTGGGCGCCCGCGGGACACGTTGAGGTATGTGCTGGCGCGTGCGGAAGTTGGTGTTGCATGCACTAGATAGGTGTGTGCCGACCGTGTGTTGGAGTGTGTTGGGCATGCGTGCGAGCTTCTGCGTGTAGGACTCAGTGCTAATGGGTGGTTGTGTGCGCTATTTCGACCTTTTTGACCCATTTTTCCATTTTTTGACTTTTTCTCATATCTTTTCTCAACATATTTGTGATGTATTATCTCCAATAGATTTCTTTAAGAGTTTTTTAAAGTTATTTTTGAACAAAAATACATGAAAAATAATAAAAATACCGATGATTATGAAAAAAATAGATTTATATAAAAAATGATAAAATCATACAAATATAAATTTATTTAATTAATTAAAGTACATTAAATCATGGTAATTTTAATGATTTTTAAGCACTCATTAGTGATTAAATAGATTCCAAAATATGATAGATCTCATCAACTCGCATCACTCACTACAAATTTTCCCTTAATAAGAACACCAAAAATCAAACGTGAATATGTGCATAAAAAATTGAATCAATCCAATCAAAACTAACAAACATATCATATAATTAATGTGGGTATCTTAACTAGCATGTTACATCCTTATCCTAGTCATGACAAAAAATATTTATCATTTAGTTGATAATTTACATATCAAGGATGCATGCATTCGATTTTCATATATTTATCAGTATTTATCCAAATTATTATTAAAACATCATAAAAACAAAAAACAAAAAATTCCTAAAAATTGAAAATACATACTAAATACTAAAGTATAGAATGAAGTTCCTTCCCTCAAACTTAAATTGTAAATTTTTCCTAACGTGCACATATAAATATGAAAGAGTTAAAAGGAAAGAAAAATTTATTAGCTTTGGCACACCACATATGTCATTGAAATTTGTTAATCTTGTTTCACCATTGCTTTCTACACTTATTCACCTACATAATAAAAAATAAATAAATATTAATAAAATAACATTGGTTTGGCCCCTAACTAGCATCACATTTAACGTCCTTAACTAGATGGGCTTATCATGTCTTAAGGTGCATCCACCAAGGTTATCACACATGTTTCATTTGATAATTGATCTCCATGATAGTGCTTCACTCTATGTCCATTAACCATAAACTGCTCTTTATAAGAACTATTATTCGAAAATGTATTGACAACATATTTTCAATAATGGTTTTAAACTTGAAAGTTAGTACTCAGATAATTAAATTCTTAGGTTTAATTTGGATACCTTGAATAAAGTTTAAAATATCTAACCCCCTAAAGATGACATTTAAATGGTTTATTTTCAATCTCTTAGAAAAAGTAACTCATTTAATTAACCAAGTTAATTATCAACCCTACCCATATGTGTTAATTGATTTGTTTAATTAAAAAAGAATATCTAACCCTACCAAAGATGGTATTAATATAAAAAAGAGAAAATCAATTTATATCTTTAATAACCTAAATAGTATGAGCAAGCATAATTAACTTAATTATTATATCCATAAATAATCTATTGTTATGAATGATAAAAGTTTACATATTTTTTTATTGAATCCATATCTATGTTTGTTTTTATGTTACTAGATTAGAAAACACAAAAATCAAAATATCGTAAAAGGATGTTTAAGATTTAATTTCGTTTTTAAAAATTTGAATAATAAATTAAAACCATATATATTCCTTCCTTAGATCGACCTTGGCAATATACTTGTTATTTTCTATAAAATGATTCGTACACTTACGAGATTTTTACAAATATAAAACCAAAGTATTTGCAAGATTGATATTGCTAACTCGATGTTGGTCTTGTCTCATCAAGTTTTTGGAACCAAAAATTTGTCATTTTTTGGGAGTGTGTTGGCTATGTGCGGGTATGTAGGTGTGTGTTGGCTACGTGTGCGTGCAAGCGTGTGTTGGATGTGAGCAGGACTCGGCATTTTTGACCATTCTAACCCATTATTTTCCAAATTTTCATTATTTTTGACTTTTTTTCTTTTGTTTCTCAAAATATTTGTGATGTATTGTCTCTAGTACTTTTTTCGAGTCTTTGAGTTATTTTTAAAAAAAAATACCAGAAAAATAAAAAAATACATTTAATTCCAAAAATATAAATTTATATAAAAATATGATAAAATTATACAAATATAAATCTATATAATCAATTAAAGTACATTAAATCATGATAATTTTAGTGTTTTTTATGCACTCATCGCTATCTCAATCACTAATAATGATCCTAAGAGTTCCAAATCTAGTGAAAATATTTTTCTTCAGAAATTCCATGACAACTTTATCATTACATTTGTTGTTGGCTTTGGCTTCAACCCATTTTGACATGTAATTTACTCCTATAAATGTATATTGATTACCAAAGGACGAAGGGAATGGTCCTATAAAGTCAATTCCTTAAACATCAAATAGTTCCACTAGAAGTATACTATATAGATGCAACTCATTTCTTTTTGAAATATTACCTATCCTTTGAAAATTGTCACACGTCTTTACATAAATGTAAACATCTTTAAACAATATAGGCCAAAAATAACTTGATTAAAGTACCTTGGTTGTTATTTTTTCTCTCCCAAAGTGACCTCTATAGTTTGAGTTGTGGCAATGGCAAAGAATACTTCTAACTTCATCATAAGGGACACACCTTCTCAAAATAGTATCATTGCATTCTTTATAGAAGTAAGAGATATCCTAAAAATATTGTTTAAGATTTCATGGAAGAATTTCTTCTTTTGTTGCCATGTGAGGTTTGATGGAAGAATGTTGGAAACTAGGAAATTTACAATGTTTATTTACTATGTGGTTTCTATTTGATCTACTAAAAAGAGTTGCTCATCGGGAAAGGATTCCCCGATTACCATATTATCATCTAGTTTTTCTTCCCTTTCCAGACTAGATGGATGGTCTACTACTTGATTTTATACTCCTTTTTTTATCATGAATTTCCAAGTCAAAATCTTATAGAAAGAGAACCCATCTTATCAATCTTGGTTTGGTATCCTTCTTTGTTATGAGTTACGTTATTGCAGAATGATCTATGTAGGTAGTCACTTTGATTCTAACCAAATAAGATCTAAATTTCTCAAAGGCATATACAATGACAAGGTGCTCTTTCTTTGTAAAAGCATTCATTTGAGCCTCAGTCAAAGCCTTACTTGCATAATATATGACACAAAACATTTTCTCTTCTTTGTCCAAGAACAACTCCAATAGCAAAATCACTTATGTCACACATCAAGTCAAAAGGCTTGCTCCAATATGGTGTGACTATAACTAGTACTGAAATTAGTTTCTCTTTAAGCACTTAGTATTTCATTAAATATTTATCATAAAATTTGAAAGATTTCTTTTTTCAAAAGATTGCATAGGGTTTAGAGATTTGGGAAAAATCTTTTATGAATCTACAATAAAAGCTCGCATGCCTAAGAAAACTCCTTACTCCTCATACATTGGTAGATGGTGGTAGTTTTTCAATCACTTCTATCTTAGCTCTATCCATCTCAATACTATTAATTGAGATTTTATGACCTAAGATTATACCTTCATGTACCATGAAATGACACTTCTCACACATTAAAACCAAATTCATTTCTTCACATCTTTGCAGCACTAAAGAGAAATAGTGTAGACATTCATCAAATGTGTTTTCAAATACCACAAAATCATCCATGAAGATTTCTAGATGCTTCTCCACTATGTTTGAGAAAATAACCATCATACAGCGTTGAAATATCGTAGGTACATTACATAATCCAAATGGTATTTTTCTAAAAGAAAAAGTTTCATAAGGACATGTGAAGGTAGTCTTTTCTTGGTTTTTAGATGCCATGATAATTTGGTTATAACCAAAGTATCCATCTAGAAGGTGAAAGAAAGAATGCCCAACTAATCTTTCAAGCATTTGATCCATGGGAGAGAAAAATGGTCCTTTCTTGTATCTTTATTCATTTTGTGAAAATCCATATATACTATTTATCCAATTACAGTCCTAATAGGTATTAACTCATTTGACTCATTTTCCACCACAATTATTCCTCCTTTATTTGGTACATATTGAATTGGGCTTACCCATTCATTATCTAATATTGGGTAAATCATGCCTATGTCTAGCCACTTGACAATTTCCTTCTTCGCCACCTCTTTCATAATGGGATTTAAGTAGCGTTGTGCATCCTTGGTGGGTTTAGCTCCATCCTCTAGTAAGATTTTATGCATGCATATAGATGGTCTTATGCCTTTGATGTTAGTAGTAGATCAACCTAAAGCTCTTTTGAAGTTCCTTAGCACCTTCAGTACTGCTTCTAATTGCTCCATACTTAGATTAGTAGAGATTATGATTGGAAGTGTCTCATTATAACTCAAAAGTGCATAACGAAGATGAGATCGTAAATGTTTAAGCTCTAATTTGGATGGCTCATTAATGGATGGTTTTAGCCTTGAGCTTGTCTCAAGATATTTCACAAACGCATTTGATACATATATGAGAGGTGTGTCCCCCAAAAATTTCACACAATTCATAATATCAATCTTTGATTCCATAATTTCAATGTTAAAATTGGTTAAGTTATTTTTTGGAGAGTTTATGTCCTTGTTCATAGCATCATGTGTTAAAATTTTAAGTGAGGGCGGTTCAACAAGTTTTGTTAAGCTACCTATATGAATGTGTGCATCTATGTGAATGGCATGGTATATATTAGCATGTGTTCATAAAATTAATAAGCACATACTCTAAAGTATCATTAGGGCACATGCCATAAAGCACATCAATGGTTAGCTCATCATTACCATCTATTCGAAAGCAATTACTAGCATTATCGACATCAAAAACTTTAATTTCTTTGTATACATTAAATGTTACTTTTCATCTTGCACTTTTATTGTAAGCTCACTTTTTTTGTAATCAATGAGTGTTCTTCCAGTTGTTAAGAATGGATGACCAAGTATAATAGGAATTTTACGGTCTTGTACAATGAAATCTGCCTGAAAGATGAACTTGTCTATTTTTACTAGCACATCTTTTATCACACTCCGAGGTCTCTTAATTAACCAATCTATCATTTATAATGTTACTAAAATGTGTTTGGCTTTACTAACCCCCAATCTCTTGAAGATCAATAATGGCATAAGGTTAATGTGTGAACCTAAGTCATATAGTACTTTCTCAAAGTTCATGTTCCCAATTGTGTAAGGAATGTCAAAGCTATTTGGATCTTTCAATTTTTGGGGTAGTTTCTAACAAGGATGGCACTACAATCTTTAGTCATATTTATTATTTCATTATCTCCAAGCCTTATTTTCTTAGACAGTATGTCTGAAGGCATATGTTCAAATATATCTACAAATGATGTATTTATATGGAGCTTCTCGAAGACATCTAAAAATTTTAAAAACTGTGTATCTAACTTTTTCTTTTGCAATCTTTAAGGGAAATAAATAGTGAGTTTATAGAGGTTACTCTTTTTTGGCTGAATTATTTCCTTTACAGTGTTTTGTTTATCCATTTATTCTTTTTCATCCTTTTTAATTTCCTATTTCTCCTCATCCTTTTTAGCTTCGTGTTCCTCCTCATTCTTTTGAGTCTCATGTTCCTCCTCTAAAATTTTACCACTTCTCAAAGCTTTAGTGTTGCAATACTCCTTAGGTACAAATTATATGTAATGAATATGCAAGATCTCACAATAAATAATATAATGATAAGAAAAAAATCGTTCTCATGGAGATTATGTTATTAGAAATTAAATTTTAAAACTAAAAACTAAAAATGAATTTTTATTTTTATTTTTATGTTTTAAGAAAGTAAAATTAAAATAACTAAACATAAATAACATTAATTTATTAACTCATAATTAACAGCTAAGAAGATATACGAGAAAATATCTAAGAATATTTAATTTTCTAATTTTTTAAACATGTAAATCACTAAAATACCTTTAATATAATTATCAATTAATTACGTTATCAATATAGATCTTCTTCTTTATAAGCAAGAAACCCTAACAAAAAAAGCACTATAGGAAATGGAACTAATGGGCCTATTTAGTTGTGACATGGGCCTAATCCAACCTTAAAAAAATAAGACTTAAAAGAAAAAACCCACAATTCACTAAAACAAAAAATTGATAAACATAAAAGGCCCATAATTAACTAAAACAAAAAAAAAATTGTTTTCTAAATTAATCCTTGCATCCAATTTAATATTTCAAATCTATCCATTGTGTAGAATCTTGAGAATCTTTAGAATATTTATAACCATCAACTTGGTTAGTACCTTAATCTCCATTAGTATGTTAGAGTATGTATGATAGAAACTCAAAAGATACTATTATACATACAAATCATGCATAACAACATTGAAGGAGTCCAAGACCTCATACATAATTAGGTTAAGGAGGTACTAACTTCTTAAACACATAACTCAAACATGAAAATCATAAAGATATAAACACATGATAGATAAACACCTCTGCAGTACATAAATTGAACACAAGCAATATAATAAAGCAATAGATATAGATTTCAATAAATGAAAAATAGGTGATAAAGAAAAAAATATAAACTTTCCAAGTAGAGTTTAAACTTCAACATGTAATAACATGCACTTTTTAACTAGCCATATAGTTGAGCAAGCCTAACACCAAATATAATGAGGTAAACCCATATAGAAACCTTATCTATATGGTAACATCCTTAAATTACTTAAGGCAACAACTCAACAACAAAAAATCCATTAAACAGTAAAACAATTAAACTTTGAGAGAAATAGAATGATCATTACCTTTATCAGCCATAAACTTTGTCCTAACTACTTATTTCTACTTCTGCAACGACTTGATTTGACATATCGCTCTTCTTCAAAGCCTATACCACCCATAGTGGTGTGATCAGTAACCAAAGAACAATAACGTATAAAGTGAATAAGAAAATGTTGCATGAAGGTAACCACCAGCCGACACAAGACTCAACACATAAAACCCACTTGTAAACACCATATGGAGTACTCACCACTTACAAGTATGGTTTTACTTATAGTGTCACGAATCACTAATACTGAGCAACATACAAAGTATTAATGATCCAAAAATAGAAAGACAAGATGTCAATTTGATAGAACTTTGTTGCCTCTTTTCTGGATACCAAATAAGAAGAAATAAGATAGCATTTATAGAACTCAAAATTGCCACCTCGCCACCACCTAGGGAAAACTTGTTGACGAGGTGGTAAAAAGTATCATTTTTTTGTTCCAAAAATTGTCAAGTATTTTTCATAAATACCCTTACTCGAAATGAATCAAAAACACAAGTGACAAAGTCGGCTCATTTTCACGCTCACTCGTCAAAAATCAACACTCCACTTAGCATGCACACTATGAAAACCAACATCACGATATGTGTAAATATGATTTCATACAAAGTGTTCCAAACTGTGTGTGTGTGTGCATTATTGATCTACAGTAACCAATGTTACACAAAAGAGAACAAATACACTAAGTAAGAATAAAATAGACACCTTGTTTTACACACAAGAAGCCAACAAGTAGACACAAGAATAACGAGACTTACATTCTGCTCCTTTGGCTTTCCATGTCAAAACACTACAACACTAAATACAAAAGCTCATCAAACATGAGTTGATCATGAAGATTTCCCAAAGTTGTTTGTTCCTATAAATAACACAACAACACACACCAAAATTCAAAATATATACCAACTCCAAGTGTATCCATCTAGCTTCATGAATCAACACATCCAATCCTTCGTCACAAGGAGCTGAGCACACTTAAAGCATAAAAACATTGCTATCACCTATAAACTACACATATGATACAAACACATACGACATGAACGTTTCATGCAAAAACAACATGTAGTCTATCCAAATACTATTGTATTACCCCTACACAGGTATACATTAATAGTCTATCCAATTACTATTATGTTACCATTACATAGGTACACGTAATAGGCTAAGTATAGTTAACATGTAGCACAAACAAACATAATCTACATGCAATACAAATACCCAAACTACCTAATCCACATGCAACACACATATGCAAACTCCCCTTGAACATATGCAACAGCCTGCCTAAGTGTATGCACATAAGATAAACATAATGCAATGCAAACTACACTTACCATCCTATGCAACAAATATCATGTTAACAAGCACACACAATGCCTAAACAAACATAAGCTGCATAGTTATTTTCTCCCCCTTTTTGATATAGAAAGTTAAATCAAGTACACACAGGTATGCAACATACCACACCTCTATATGAAGGAGAGAAGTCAAATAAAAATGCAATAATCCTAATAATTATGCAACATAACAAAGTTTTTAAAGCAAACACAACAAGGAGCAACACATGTTGGCAATCAAGAAATGCAAAGAATAACATAGAGACAATAGCAAGGTAAAAACATGTAACAAACAACAACTTAGATGCAAAAACAAAACAAGAGTAATACAGACAAAAAACATCACCCTAATGTGGTACATATCACAAAACTCATATCTATACATGATGTGGGAGGGCATAAGGGGCTTTGCAATGTACATACAACACATCGATAGGACGGGTAGTCAAACAACAATGACATATAAATGTGCCAATGAATCAAAAAGAAGATATGACTAGGAGTCCAACTATTCTCCAAGTTGGCACACTATTAACGACTCAACAATCTTCCCCTAAACATCAACGTCACTTAAATGTGTCAGCAAATTCCTAGGAAGGAGTTGACTAAGAGTCCAACTATCTTCTAAGTTGACACACTCCTAGCGATTCAACTATCTTCCCCCAACAACACTTAGGTGCATTCAATTATGTAACCTCACCCCATACTATACATACACACATAGGAAGACATGTGAAATAAGAGATTGTAAATAATGCATATAATAAGTCATGATAACAATCATATATATGCATGATTCGTATAAAATAATGTAAAGAAGAGGGCATTATAAGAACACAACAACATAAAATAACTCATAAATAGAACAGACAAAGGACTTCTCTGACACGATGAAAATGACATACATCTCTCCCTTTAAAAGTATGCATGTGAGGAAATAAACATGTTATACATCCTTCTCTCCAAACTTCCTTGAAACAGAAGCATATGCACAAAGTAAAAAACAAGTAATATAGAAAGAAGGGAAGGAAATTAAGAAAGTTCAAAGAACTAGAGGGTCCTTAGATAATAAACATAGCATTCTACACAAATTTCCACATGTCTATCAATCCAAAATGCATTCATGTAAGGGTATAACTAAAGTTTTGAAGACATTCTCAGTGTGTGATATGATAAACTTGTTTACATTATATGCCATCATAATATGCTTATGAAAACCAAACAAATAGAAATATAGACTCAAGTAGGACCAAACTTCATATGTCCAATATTAGCTCCTCACTCTCTCCAATAAGGTAAGTGTAAGCTTAGGAGAAATCAATAGGTCTTTCAAAGCTTATAATGATCGAAAAAGGTCCTAGTAGAAGAGAATACATTTAGGCACATACATACCTTTCACTATGCCAAAAATGACTTTTAAATTCAGTTTGGTGAACCAATTTTAAATATGATGACTTAAAAATGTAAAGTCGGTTCAACGCTTGAACCGACTTTAAATTTTTTATTTTTTTTACAAAATTTACTAATTTTATACTATACTCAAATTAAAAAATGTATTCGATTACTACATAATAGCATAAAAAACCAAAATAAGTTTAACAAATAGTTTAAATAATACAAATAATTGAAAAATCAAATATTAATTAATTATAATAAAATTACCATGGTGTTGTCCTATGTAATTCAAGATCATCATATTCTTCCCCTGATGTTATAATACAAAACCTACATATATAATACAAAACTTTATACACATAAATAATAACACATAATATACAAAAACAATATGAATAATAAGTGCGTAGAATTAATAGAAATACTTACAAGAGTAAATGAAGTGATAAAATGAAGGAAATGAAGAAAAATAGTGTTTTATAAGTGAGAAATGGGTATAAATGTTTTGAGTATTTTGTTCAAAAAATAAAGGATCTAAAAGATAAGTTAGAGTGGAAGAAAACCCACTAACCGACATTAGAATTGGTGGTCGTAGGTGGCCGGAAAATGAGAAAGAGTGGAGGAGAAATGGATGAGGTTTTGGGGTTTTGAGAGTTATGCAACACTTGGAATAGTTTTTGTTTGGGGAAGAAAGATGAGAAAAGGAAATATCCACATAGTTCATAGCGTGGGTTCTACATCGAATTGACTTTAAATATTGACTTAAATGCCATATTTTGTAGTAGTGTTTGTTGATCCAACGATAGATAAGTTCACGTCCATAACACCAATAAACTCAAACATGGGTTCTATTCTCTTTACTTCTCAAATTTCAACCAGTGAAATTATGAGAATAGTACATAGAATCAAAAGATTGAGAGACACTTCCTTAACATGCTTATTATCTTTATCATTTTTTTTTCTTTTTTCCTCCTTTTTTTTAAATGAATCTCAACACTTCATTTTTTATTTTTCTTTTCTCCATCTTCCACCCAAACCCTTTTTTTTTATAAAATTTCATTCCCAACCTTCATTTTCTTTACTTTTTTCTTTAAAATTGAAACCAGGAGGGTAACAAGGACATTCTCAGAGCAAACAAACTCAACAAAGGATGCAAAAGGTAAGAGTGAATACTTATTTTTTCTAAGCTAGTGTTTAGAAGAAAATAAAAGAAAGCATGACATGATGGCTCAAAGAAGGGAAACTAAGGATAAGAAATCATTGGTGGCAAGAAAAATTCAAATGAATCAAAGATGTCCTAAATTCTCTTTCTATCCAAGTAGCACCTAGGATTTCACATCGATAGACAATAAAAATGGATTCTAGAGCTTGTTAGAGTCATATAAATAATCAAAGTATAAATCCACACTAACCTTTCAAAATATCCATATAAATTCATAGAGTTATGGCATGTGCATAAGAAAAAGTTCTTTTCAAATTCAACACAAGAATTCAGCCATATAAATGCTCAATGAAAACACATGTTATAAAATCCACATTTCAAATCAAGTCAAATTTCATTTCTCATTTCTCATGAAAACGTTAGGAGGACAGAAAAACATGAAGAATAATCTTAGGAATTGAGAGAAATGAGAAAAGGAGAATGAAAAATGACCAAAGAAAAATATCCATTCTTTTATTATTATTTATAAAATAAAGAAAGAAAGATAAGTATAGTTTATAAACACATATAAGAAACACAAGAACGAAGTGATGAGATGACATAGATGGCCTTAAAGGGTATTATAGGCCAAAAGGATGTGTGTCAAGAGATTTCAATAGCAAAAAACTCTTATTCCATAGCTTTCATGCCCTATCAAATTTTAAAACATTTAGTTCTTTATTAAATATTACAAAGAACAATAGAAGAAAAATAGCTAGCTATAACTCTTATATTTCAACAACTGCTTTTGTATCTTTACTCAATTCTATAGAAGTTGAGTCATAGTACTAAATATAATTTCCATATAGATTAAGGATTATCAACATCCAATGATCTTGGCCTTGTTCAAACTTTAGTGGCCATGAGATTATCAACTTCTAATTTCTATTAAGTGTTAATGCCCTATCACATAATCTTTTAGCTGTGATGCTAACATCCTTCTCTTGATATTGATTAACAAATGATGAATCATAGAACATTGCTAAATATGATAAGTGATTAGCTTGAAGTCGATAATAACATGCTCTATATAAAAGAAATATATATAATATAAATATAATTATATGTTCTACATAAATGAAATTTATTTACTGATTGAGGACTCACCTTATCTACACTTGAATTATACTTAAATCAATCATTTGAAATTCAAACAACTATAATATGCACTCGATTGATATATATGTTTTCCCAAAGTTTACACCAGGAATTTCTCTAAGAAGTAGCACAGTCCATCCATCATTTATGTTAGTCTTACTCACAACAATAGTCATCAAAGAGCCAATATTTCTACTGAAGTTTATAGCATATTCATAACTATACTTTTCCATGGCATCTTCTTGAATGACTTAGTGCACGATCATTGCCCACTAGACATAAATTTATCACGAGATACTTGATTTGTATCTCTTATATGTGTCGCACTTACTAATTCTAGTATAATAGACTAAAAAAGAGGTACTATATATGTTAGTAATAATAAAATAATAATAATATAATAGAAGTAGTTAAAAAAGTGTTATCTTAAGTAAAACAAATAGTACCATGTTATCACAACTTGACTCGATGGCCAAGCCACATATTGTCCAACCGCTTCTTGGATTGTGGTAGCATCAAAAGGCACAAAACAATCATGGATTAATGATTGATAAGTTACTATTCACATATAATTTGGTAAATATTGATTATGAATCATTCGATCATTACTCAATTGTTGTACCATTTCAATAGTAACATAGTTCATAGATAATGGATGTTTCAACAAACATTTCATCTTGTATAAAAAAATTAAGCATTATATATAATAAGTAAAATATATAATAAAAGATAAAAATAATAGACTATTTACATAAGTTTTAAATCTTACCATAAATAATTCATCAAATGGAGGAAGACTACCATATGGGGTAGCTATTGGAAGAACATTCTTATCAAAACATTCATCTTGTGATGGATGGTAAGATTGTATAGATTTCATTGGAGATATAGAACCACTACTTGATTGCATCTACATTCCTGGTATAAAGGGAGGACCAATAGAATGACTATATCCCATTGAGGATATAAATTAGGCGCCATGAAATTGCATGGGAAGCATGCCTAGTATGGATGTTGGCATGATTAGCATGGATGGTTGCATACCTTGCCAATAGGGCATGCCCGGATTGTAGTATAGTGACATGCCTGACATGTGTTGTGATTGATATTCTTTTAAAGTGGTAATCTCACTTAACATTGAGGCCTTAAAGAAGCTGAATTCTTCTTCAATTTTATAGTACTGCTCCTTACTAACTATTTGAGGATTTTGTTTTTTAATATTAAAAAACTCCATATAACCATCATATTGGCTTCCTTTCTTAACACGACTAGGATGTTCACGTCCAACTGCATGATATACCGCATCTCTCTCTGATTATTCGATTATTTCACCCCTGATTATTTGTTCTTGAACAACACTCTATAAATAATAAAGCAAAAAAAATATATCATACATTATTACATTAATATGCAAAAATCATAAGGACTTTGCATCAAGTTAAATTACTAACCAACTTATTGAGTTGTTCTTCTCTTCGTTTAGTCATTTGTCTTGACTTCTTCATTTTGGGGGACTTTGTTTCTATATATAATTTAGATCGGGTAACCAATCTACCCAATTTAGCTTCATACATAAATGAAATAAATTTATTAACTATGAAATCAACTTAAATTTTGAGGAAAATAAATATAAAAATATTTATAAATTAACAACTTGATAATACCATTTTTTTTGTCTAACTTTAGGATTTGATGACCTCTCATTACGGTTAGGAAGAATATTCTTCATTTATATATTCTGATGTTCTTTTCTAATGATTTGAAATTCATTGATACGTCTATAATCGACGAAGTCTTTCCATGCTTGGGGTTCAATCCAGTGGTGCTCTTAAAGGTTTTTGTATAGTTATTCTTCATAAGTGGCTCAAGTATGGAAACACATAATTTATGGCCAATTTGGAAGTTTTGTATTCCTTCCATTTCTTATTTACAATCTTATAACACTTTTTCTTCTAAGTATTAAGGACTTTAAAATGATTCTGTAAAAACACACATTTTAGATGAGATATAATACAAAAAAGATATAATATATGTAATTAGTTATAAAACAAAAAGAGACTTACATAAATAGTTTTCTATATCTTAAACTTTTCAAATTCTTTAACCTTAGTCCAATAATTTATATTTATTGGTATACTTGACTTCATAAGTCTACCAATAGAAGATTTCAATTGTTGGCCATTTTCTCCTAATAGATTACCAGTAGTATCAAATTGAATGAGTACTCTATCATCTGGGTTATGTGGAGCATCAGGTATATTAACCCAACCCCTTATTTTCAAATGCCCCAATGGATCATTTGGATCTACAATCTCTAGTACCCTAGGTTCTATGAAATATCTGCAAACAATAACGAAATAGAAATTAAGTGACAATTTTTTTAAGTCTAAACATATAAACAAGAGCTATTAGAATAATATAGAACATACATTATGTTAAATTAGGTTTTTGATTATATATATATATATATATATATATATATATATTCCTTCACAATCACTTTGAGTCCAAGATGAAGAATCATCGCATCAACTAGATCATCACATACATTAGGCAATTTGTTTGAAAAATAACTAATATTGGATAATGTATCAAGCAAGTCATCATATTCTAAAGCATCACAATGGTAGAACTCTTTTTGTGGAGACATTAAAACAATAGACCATCAGTGTGACTTATCTTGTTTAAATTTACAAAGGTAAATCCAAAATCATCTATTTTATATCCAAAAATGATAACATCTTCCACCCAATCACACAAGGATACTGTTTCATGGAAGACCTCATAATCTAGTTCCCAAATTTCTTGAATTATACCATAATATGTTCTATTAGAAAGTACATGATTACCATTTTTTGAAGTAGCATATCGCCTAGTTTGTGCAACCATCTCTATACCACTATTTTGATTTACTTGTACTTTGTCCCTTTCTTGAGTCATAAACCTCGATTCATTAATTGTGAAAATTGAATATTATTTGACATCAAATTTTAGACCATGTGCAAGCCATTTTAAAAGTTCTGTTGTTTTATAATTAGCTTTGTTAAGTTCAACTCAAATCTATGCATATAACAACATGAAATGTGTTTAAAACAAAGTTTTAAAACATTATATATAAGTAATAATTAATTCTTGAATGTGACACTGACATGGTTGTGAAACCAATTAATAAGCTCTCGTTTATGTTCATCATACAACCATTCTTCTCTTCCTTTTTTTTATAACGAGGATCGATCTTCAGTAAGTTTAAATGCATTATATAATGTTATTCAAGATATATCAATTATGTATCATTAATAGTTAAATAAAAAATAATTTTATTTTAAATGAAAAGGTTGAACCTGTCATCACTTACTCTATATACGGTTGTGCCTCATTATTATTTATCAAAATGATTCAGTGTGCTTTTTCTCATTGAGTGCAATCAATAAACAATTTCTTACTTCCACCAAGCATAGGGTCACCTAATTGGATCATGTGACATTCTAAGAACAACTTATACGTAGGATTCCCAATTTCAGTGCAACCACTAAAGTATTCAGAACAAAACTCGATGGCCTCTTCAACAATGTAATGTTCCACCATGCATCCTTCAAGTCGATTTCTATTATTTACATATCCTTTAAGGAATTACATGTATCTCTTAAAAGGATACATCCACCTTAAGTAAATAGGACCACACAATTGAACCTCTCAAACTAAATGAACACACAAGTGAATCATTATATCGAAGAGAGGAGGAAATGCTTTTTCAATTAGGCAAAAATTATCTACAACATCTTTATGTAAAGAGTTTAGCTCACCAATTGATATATATTTCTTGCATATTGTATTGAAGAATGAACAAAGATGAATTATTGATAATCGAACATGTTTTGGAAGAATTGATCTAATAGCAACTGGTAATAACTGTTGCATTAAGATATGACAGTGATGTGATTTCAATCCATAAAGTTTCTTATCAATGATAGACACAAAATTTCTTAAGTTGGATGAGTAACCATCATGAATTTTTACACCCACCAAACATTTACAAAACATATCCTTCTCTTTTTTTGACATTGTATATGATACTGGTGGCAAGTATGTTTGATTCTTATCATTTTCCACCATTGGTGCCAATTCAGGTTGTATGCCTAGTTTCTTTAAATCCAGTCTTACTTTAATTCTATCCTTTGTTTTTCCAAGTATATTAAGTAATGTACCATTCAAACTCTCACATACATTTTTCTCAATGTGCATGACATCTAAGATATAATGAAGGTGTCGGTATTTCTAATAAGGTAATTCCCAAAATATTGATTTTTTATTCCAACAACCATGATCTACTAATTCAGTAACATTTCCCTTTTCACCCCTTTTATTAGTTAACTTCTTTCGTTTCTCTCCATCAATGAGTATTATTTTTTTCATCTTTCCATATCGTTTGAATGTCATACCATTCAATTTCCTTAATATCTCAACACCTAACAAAGGTCTCGGTGCAGGATCATGATTTTCTTCATTATCGAATGGTTTCTTTTGGTATCTAAACTTGTGTTGATATAGCAAAAATGTTCTATGTCTTCTATAAGACATATTTCATCCATGAACAAGATAAGTTGTAGAAGTTCCATCGCTACAAATAGGGCATCCCATATAACCTTTTGTTGCATGTCTTGATAAGTTCCGATAGAGAGGAAAATCATTAATTGTCCATAAAAGAACCCATCTCAAGTTAAAGTATTCTTATTTATGTGCATCGTAAAAATTTACACCATCATTTCACAACGTCTTTAAATTATATATTAAAGGCTACAAATAAACATCACTATCAACTCCGGTTTATTTCTATCCTCAGATCAATAATGATAACATCAGGAATTTTCTTTTTATACAAAACGAGAGAGGAAGGTTGTATGTTACCAGAATTACTAGCCAACAATTATATCTACTAATAAGGGGACTGTGTGGATTAATTCCATCAACAACAATGGCAAGACGAAGATTGCACGGATCAGGTGAAAATTGAGGGGATAAATTATCTACTACTTTCCAATTTGGAGAATCATAAGGATGACTTAGCATCCCTTCATAAGATCGATTATCTAAATGCCAAGTAAACATCTTTGATGCCTCTTTACTTTTGAACAACCTTTGAAAGTAAGGTATCATAGGAAAGTACCAAAGAACCTTTGCGGGCACACCTTTCATAGGTTTTGTCTCATTTGTAGCATGCTTCCATTTTGATTCTTTACACATCGGACAATCATCTAATGTCTTATAATCTTTTCTATAAAGAATGCATTCATTTGGACAAGCATAAATCTTATGATATTCCATGCCAAATCGACTAAGAGATTTATTCACATCATACATTGAAGATGAAAATTCAATACCCTTAGGAAATATATCTATTAGTACATTTAGTAATTCAGTGAATCTCTTGTCATAAAAACTATCTTTTTCCTTCCCATTGTACAAATGAACCAATCCCGACATTTTAGTGTATTTCTTGCACTCTAAATACAACGGTTTTTCAACATATTCTAGAATTTTTTTAAAGGTTGCAGGATTATCCTTATATAGTTCATCTTCAACAACATAGAACATATTTTTTGTTTGTACATTATGATAATATGTATATAATTCACTCATATTTTTATTTATCTCTTTCCTATGAGTATTATCAATATTTTTTTTATGATAATACCAATATTTATAACTCAAAAGAATACCATTATGGGTAAGGTGATACTTAACCTCATCAATATCATGAAATTTCTTATTATTACACTTAACACATGGGCATTGATTGTCACAGACTAAGTATGTGTAATGAATACGCAAGTATACATATCGTAACATGTAATTAATTAAATCAGATTTGGTGACTAAAGAGATATATGAAAAAATATCTAGGAATACTTAATCCCCCAATTTTTTAAACATGTGAATCGCTAAAATCCTCCCAATATAATTATCAATTAATTACATAATAAATCAAATCTAATCTAACATGTATTCCTCTCTCCAGTAAACTACACACCATATAGTAATTAATTTAATCACACTCTCATGCCAATTAAATTACATACTACTCATTAAGTTCATCAATTATGGATCACATACATATGAATCATACATCTATACCTAGAAACTATTCATGTTATTTAATCAAGATAAACAACTAGATAATTTTCTCAAATCTATTTAATTATCTTTATAGATAAATTTTTTGGTCAAACAATTAATAGCATACAAATAAGATTAAATAATATAATTAAATTATAATTATAATTGAGGTAAAATATTATATCATAACATGGTGAAAATTGGGTTCATAAGATTCCTAGATTAATAAATTAATTACACATAATTGTGTTCATAAAACTCATGTTTTTCATAAAGAAAGACATAAAATTGATAAAGAAAAGAGAAAAAAAAAGAAATACAATCAATCTCTTGAATTGTAGTGTTAATCTACTCTTGAATCTCCACCAAAATTGTGTCATCTCTTGAATTTTTTTGTAAATATCTTAAAAAATATGTTACATTCTAATCCTAGTCATAACAATCAATTTTTATCATTGAGTTCATATGTTTCATATCAATTATGCATGCATTTAGTTTTCCATATATTTATCATTTTTTAAAAATATCCTAAAAATTAAAAAAAATCCCTAAAAAATTAAAATGCATGGTAAATGTTAAAGTAGAGAATGAAGTTCCCTCCCCTAAACTTAAATTACACATTGTCCCCAATGTGCACATATAAATATGAAAAGGTAAAAGAAAAGAAAACTCTTTTAATCATAGCATACCACATCTATTGGTGAAATGCTCATTCTTGTTGTGCCACTACTCTCCATATTTATTCACCTACAAAACAAAAACAATGAAAATATAAGTAAAATAATGTTGGATTGCCTCCCAAAAAGCATCACGTTAATGTCCTTGACTAGACCATCTTATCAATTCCTAAGGCACATCCCTTTATATCAATTTACTTTTGAGTTTGCTTGGAAATAGTTTGAGTCTTGATTTGTTCAATAATATCTTATGTTCTATCTTACAAACACGGTGCTCCATTCTCTTCTCATGCCATATCTTTTTTTTCTTTTTGAAATTTTTGGCATTCTTATAAGCACTCCACCGTAACTCATCCAATTCATGTATTTCTAATAGCTTTATCACCTCTGCATTGGACATTTTCACTCTTATACTTGATTGGGGATAAAAGGGTAAAAATGTAGGGTCTAAACTTGGTGGCTCTTCAATTGATGGTTTGATCTTAGATCCTATCTCAAAATTTTCCATAATCGCCTTTGATACACACATGGGAGGTGTGTCTTCCAAAAAATTCACACAATTTATAATATCAACCTTCAATGCCATACTTTCAAAGTTAAAACAAAATGATTTCTTTTCTGGTGAGTTTATGTCCTTATTCATAGCATCACATGTAACATTATTAAGTGTAGTTGAATCAATAGATTCTTTTAAGTTTTCCCCACATTCAATAACATTTACCCTTAAGCAATCATTAACACTATCAATTTCAGGGGGTTTAGATGTTTTCAAAACTTTAAACATTACTTGTTCATCTTGCACTCTCATTGTAATTTCACCAATTTGAACATTAATGAGCGTCCTTCCAATTACTAATAATAAACGACCAAGTATGATATTAGTGTCACAGTCCTCTTCTATGTCTAGCATAATGAAGTCCACCGGAAAGATCAATTTGTTTACTTTTACTAGTAAATCTTCTACCATACCCTGAGGTCTCTTAATTGATCTATCTACCATTTGTAATGTTACTGAAGTGATTTTTTCTTTATCAACCCCCAATCTATTGAAGACCAATAATGGCATTAGGTTAATGCTAGAACCCAAGTCAGATAGTGCCTTGCTAAAACGAATATTTCCAATAGTGCAAGTGATGTCAAAACTTCCTGGATCTTTCAGTTTTTGTGGTAGTTTTCTATCAAGGGTGGCACTACAACCTTCAGTCAAGGTTATTATTTCATGATCTCTAAGCCTCCTTTACTTTGATAGTATATACTTCATGAATTTTCCATAAGATGACATTTGTTAAAGTGTCTCTACAAATGGTATGTTTATGTACAGCTTTTTGAAGATTTCCATAAATTTTGAAAGCTGCATATCTGACTTTTGCTTTTGCAGTCTTTGAGGGAAAGGAATAGTGGGTTTGTAAAGGTTTCTCTTTTTTGGCTAAATTATTTCTTTTTCAGTGCTCTCTTTATCCATTAGTTCCTCATCATCCTTGTTAATTTCATGTTTCTCCTCATCCTTTTCTGTCTTATGTTCTTGCTATAAAATTTTACCACTTCTCAAGGCTATAGCATTGCACTGATCCTTACCTTCTCTTCTTGGGTTTACAATTGTGTCACTTGGAAGGTTAACTTGAGGCCTTTGACTTATGGCTTGAGAAATTTTCCTCATTTGGTTTTCCAAATTTCGAATTGAAGCCTCTTGAGTGGACACTTTGGTATTTATTGATTTGATGGAGTCTTTCATCATCCCCATTAAAGCATTTGTATTGTCCTCAGTAAATGGTTTCTTCTCTTGGGCTTATGACTGTTGTGATTGTTGAAATGTAGATGGTGGAAATGATTGATGGTTGAATTGATTACCACCTTGACTCTTGTTATTACTCCAAGAGAAATTTGGATGTTGTCTCTATTCTGGGTTATATGTGTTCGAGTATGGATTGTTGTTTCGATTCATATTAACCACATAGAAAATGGATTCAGGATTATTTGGACAATAATCAAACAAATGAGCTCCTTCATAAAACACACATGACACTTCTAAGTCTTGGACCTGGTTTATACTTGATGGCGAGTTTTGAGCCTTCAAAAGATTAACTATAGATGAAACTTGAGCTGTAAGTGTTGTGATATCATTTACCCCATACAATCTGGCTACTCTTCTTGCGGCTGTCATTCTATCCATTGGTCATTGATTATTATTGCTAGCCACTTTCTCAAGTAAATCATAAGCTTGATTGTAAGATTTAGCTAGCAAAGCTCCATTCGTAGATGCATCAACAATAGTTCTTGTGTGAGCATTGAGACTATTATAAAAAGTCTCCATTTGGATCCAAGAAGGAATACCATGATGCGGACACTTCCTTAGCAATTCCTTGAATCTTTCCCATGCTTCATATAGAGATTCTCCTTCGTGTTATTAGTAGGAAGTAATGTCATTCCTAAGCTTGACATTCTTTATTGGTGGAAAGTATTTCATCAAGAATTTTTCTACCAAACCATTCCAAGTTGTAATGGAATCAGATGGCAAGGAGTTTAGCCAAGCTTGAGCAACGTCTCGCAAAGAGTAAGGGAATAATCTAAGCGTAAATGCCTCCTCTGTCACACCATTGAACTTAAATGAATCTACAACTTTAATAAACAATCTGAGATGAAGATAAGGATGAGGATGAGGATCCTCTTTTGGTAATTCGCTGAATTGTCCAACTGTTTGTAACATTTGAAACATCACTGACTTTAATTCAAACTGATTAGCTTGAATTTTTGGTCTTGTAATACTTGGATTCAGCCCTACCAATGTAGGTATTGCATATTCATTCATAGCTCTATCTCTATCATCCATCAACATCATTTGATTATTCAAGTTTCGCTCATTATTGTTTATTTATAATGGATTAGTCATTTCTTCCTCTTGAGTGACTTGTTTTCTAATTGATCTCAAAGTACACTTAATTTCAAGATGTAAAGGTAAGATTTCCCCCTCACGAACTTTGCTCATGCAATAGACTTAACTATGTTTCTAAAATACTAAAAAAGATGTCTAAACAAAAAATAAATAAAATTTAAAAAACATAAACAACTAAATAGTGACATGTGGAACGCGTGGAGCAATGGTGTAGCGACACGTGACACCATGGTTTGACCAAACCCAAACTCGGATTGAACGTCATTCTAACATATGGCATGCATTTTGTCCTCCTCACGCGCGGTGTAACATGATTTTGTCTTCGTGATTGTGTGGCTTGCCCAGTCAGCCCCTTGCTTGTGTGATAAGACAAGTGGAAGCTCCTAATTGGTAATACGTTAAAAATTCATAAAATAAATCCCTAAAAAATTCCAAAAAAAATATAATTTTACCCATTTTCACTAAACAAATTATATTTTAATATTTTTTACCCCAAAAATACTATTTATTGAATAAAAAAAGTAAATATTAAGTAAAAAAAGTGCACTAATAACTCTACTTTTATAGAGTCATTAGACATCGAATCATACTAATTTTATGAAAAAATTCTAATTATTAGAATATATATCTATCAAAACATCATATGAAAATAAATACATAAAAACCAAACAATTAATAATAAACTCATAATAACATTAACAAATATATAATATTAACAATATATAATAATTTATATATATATATATATAAATACATGTAATTATTAATAATAAATACTAATAAATCCATCATAAATTATATACACATAAAAATATATTTTATATTATATATATATTTCATGTACATGTAAATAATTTTCAAAACTTTTAAGTTTAAAATAAATTAATATATATTAAAAACTTAAATACATAAAATTATTAAATAAATAAATGAATAAAAATACCTTCTTATCTTCTAAACTTGAATAAAAATGCACAATCTATATAACACAAAAATTTATACACATAAATAATAACATATAATATATATAAAAAATATGAATAATAAGTGTAAAATAATTCATAGAAATACTTTCAAGAGTAAATGAAGTGACAAAATGAAGGAAATTAAGAAAAAATTATATTTTGTAAGTGAGAAAGTGAAGAAAAATGGGTATAAAAAATTATGCTAAAAAAATAAAGGGATCTAGAAGAGAAATTGGAAAGGAAGAAAACCCATTAAACGAGACCAGAATTGGTGGTCGGAGGTAGCCCAAAAATAAGAAAGTGTAGGAGGAGGTGGTCGGTTTTTGGGTAGTAATTGGGAAAAATGTATGATTTTATGTGAAAATGGGGGAGAAAAGAGAGAAAATAAAAAAAACATGGTTAGCGTTGGTTGACATGTAGAACCGATGCTATTTTTAACAAAATTTAAGTCGTTTTTTCAACGTACTGACTTAAAATTCATTATAAGTCGATTTTCCCCAAAAACCGACTTTAAATCTCAACTTAAATTCTTTGTATTGTAGTAGTGATGTGGAATGGCATGTATCACCCGATACATTTAGCGTTGCACAATTAGCCTCTTTGCTTGCATGACATCTATGTGGCATGCCTGGTCAGCTATTTTTCTTATGTGGCGTCCATATGGCATCTTCTAATTGGTCATATATTAAAAGTTTCATAAAAATTTCAAAAAATTCCCAAAAAATATGTTTTCACTCATTTTTACTAAAAAGTTCATATTTTAATATTTTTAACCCTAAAAGTATTACTTATTAAATAAAATGAGTAAATATTAAGTAGAAAAATGCAGTGATGACTCTAGTTTTATAGAGTCATCACATTGTTTCTAAAGGATATATTTTTCTATCTTTTCAAGATGAATCAACCTCTTGACTCAAACAACCAAGCCTTTGTAAGAGACAATGAGGTCTCACCTCATGTATTACAAGTTATGCTTCCACCTATATAGGTAGCCAACTTGCACCGCCATGACCATAGTGGACCGGAGTGGAACGTTGAATAAAGGCACATATGAAAGTTCACCTAAACATAATAGTGAATGTGCTCCAGATTATCCTGGAATGTCTAACATGGTCACAAGCCCTTGAACTAGAAATGTCTCTATGGCATCTTCCAATGCCACTAGTGTACTAAATTTGATCCACAACCACATAGGCTTAGAACATAGATGTGACCCACCCCGAAAAGGTCTAAGCCCATGAGTCGAACATAGAGGTTTGGCTCATATGGTCTATGATCTAACATGCGTGCACCACAACCATCTTCAAATAGTGGCTAAGTTTACAACATCTCTAAAGAGTGAGGTATCCTTGGATGCCAGACATGAAATCCTAGTCAATGAGCCACTATGGCTCAACCTAAAAGAGACCCACCTTCCACTTTTTTGTCTGATCGAGTGTCTTCTATTCGTATCTAAATTTTTTTGCATCACTTTATTTTAAATTATAATACATTATTTTATTTTGAATATTACTTAATTAAATATCGTTAAAATTAAATTATAATTATTTAAATTTGTTAAATATTATTTAAATGTTATTTTTAGTTTTAAATTTTACATTTTAATTTCGAAACAAAAGTTTCTTATATTAATCAAACAATTCATAAATACAATCAACTACAGATTCTTAAAAATATATATTTAATTGAACGGGTGAGAGAATTGAGGTTTTTGACTCTTACCATTAATGTCTCCTCGATTGAAACAAAAAAGGGATGGAAAGAAAAATCAATCGACAATCTAATTAATGCTACATAATTGACATACTAATAATAACGAATCTATAAATGTCAACGTAGACTAACTTTGTTTTCTTATTTAATTATATATATATATATATATATATATATATATATTTGTAATTAATTCGACTGGACTACTTATTTGATTGAAGGTAATTTTCTAGACTGAAGAAAATTCTTTCTTTTAGGTTCCCGAGATGATATATAATCCAAGAAGCTATCAAAATCAGTGTCTTTGTAACGCCTTGGATTTGATTCATTGATGAGCTTAGGCGATGGTGAAACTGTGTACAGGAATGGAAAGCTATGTAAACTAGCCACTGATATCCGACCTTTCTTCGAGTTCACTAAAACCCTATGTAGTACACTCTTGTACTTGCCATTGCTAAATATCTGTAAATTCCAAAACATACATAATTAGTATTATTACAAGCGTGCGCATAACACATATTTGAGCAAATTATGTTTTCTTCGATCCTGTGTGTAAGTTTTTCATTTTCACTACATTTTTACTAATTTCAAAGCAAAATTTATATTTTTAAAAATATTAAATTATTAAATTATTAAGAAAATTTAAAATTTTTATGTTGTTAATGTTTTCTATAAATAGCATCTCTACTTTGATTTGTTAAAAACTAAGGCCTCCAAGTTAATGGCTACTTTGTGTTTTATTTAAGGACTTTCGTGTATTGTAGGGGGGGATGTATAGAGACATCAAGAAGTTCACGTGTCTCATCTCATTTTTTAATAAAGAAAAATTTAAATGTAATATTTATAAAATTATAAGTAAATTTATATATATAATAAAATTATGTGTATAGTGGATTTTAAAGTTTAGAATTTTTCTATTCAAAAATTCATTACATATTTAATGATTTAAATATATTTATACTTAATTAAGACTCATATAATATATTTATTCAATGACAAGTAGTAATCTAAAAATAAGTTGTATTATATTTTAATTATTTTTACAATACTCTCCTAACTTCTAAATCTGATGTTGATCCATTCTGTAAATAAATTTAATAAAAAAACTGATTACATGAGATTTAATTTCATGCAACAAATGTCATTTTTTATTAAGTTAATTTGTGAAGGAAATGAATAAAAATTTGAAAAAAAATCCTCAAATTAACATAACTGTTAGTTTAGAACTTTTATTTTTTTTAACAAATCCAAAGTTTGTGTAAATTTACAATCATTCTAAAAGATTTGTACACAAAATTAACATAGTTTACCCATCATTTGTTTATATGTTTGTTAACACACTATAAGATCTAAAAAACCATCATTTTTTTTTGTTGGGTAATATTTGTTACTTGTTCAAGTAATAACACTATATTTGAACGTACAAAAAACAATTAATGAACAATTTTAGAGTTTTTTTTTTTTAAAAAAAAGAATGGTAGTGAACACACGTAAATTAACATACCTCAAGGTGATCACCTACATTGACAACAAAAGAATTGGGTCTTGGTTCAACAGTGACCCAATTGTGTTGATACTGAATTTGAAGCCCTTCAATTTCATCTTGAAGAAGTAGTGTGAGTAAACCATAGTCAGAGTGTGGAGGCATCCCTAAGGTTAGATCTGGTTCTGGGCATGGTGGGTAGCAATTCACAACCATTAGCTGGCTTCCATCTTCAAAAATTTTCATTGTTTCTTCTTTTTCTTCTGTCTTATTATTCTCTGTGGTTCCCACAACTCCTAAGCTCTCTAACAAAGCCTTCATTACCATTAGGAATAAGTAGTTCGTCTCTTTTGCATAAGTAGCCGCCAGTTGTCTATTTGAGCCAAAAAAATATTTTATTGAATTAATTAACTCTTATTTCTAACTACTCAATAAATTAATTAGATATCCCCAAATTCTAGGACAGCCATGAATTAAATGTTACTCAAACATTTATTAATTAAAGAATTAAAAGTCTACTACAATTACAAAAAATGATAGTAAAAATCTATTTCATAAAGATAATGTATTGTTTTATTTTTAAAAAAATAATGGACTTTTTTTTACCTTATCTAATAATTATAAAATTAAAATAAGTTTTATTAAATATTTATATATATATATATATATATAATAAGTAAAAAAAAATTAATAAGCTATAAAAAAAATAAAAAAATATTAAGCTTTTTAATTAAGTCAAACCTGAAGTCAATAGGAAAAGAAGGCCAATGAGAAAGTACATCTGATAAAGGGTGGCACACTAACTTCAAGAAGTCTCTCCAACAAAACACTTTGTCCATGTTTTGATTAAAGCTAGTTCCATATCTAACAAGGGCTCTCATATCTGAAGTCATGTACTTTGATCTTTCATCAAATGGAAGCTCAAACAATCTCTTACTCACATCACTCATATTGCTAATAACATCACTTGGAATTCCATGGTTAACTACCTTCATTAATTTAATTAAAACCCAAATGAGATTTAATTATTAATAAAACAAATTTTACAATGATAATAACCCAATCAATATACCTGAAAGAAACCAAAGTGTTCACATGCATTTGCAAGGGACTTAAGGACTTGGGGCCTATTGGGACCTTGTAGTTGAGCAAAATCAATAATGGGCAACTTCAGACTGTTGTAGTTTATAATGGTACCAATTGGGTCTTTGAGTACAGTAGTGTTGTTGTTGTTGTTGTTGTTCAAATTGGGTCTCTCTGAAAGTGGCAAAATATACTTTTCAGGTAGTTTACTAATGCCACTTTCTAAGAGATGTTGTACTCCTTTCTGGAATAAAACTTGGCTTTCATTGACCGTGTCATTCCCATTCTTTATCTTCCTCTCATCAGTAGTTATATTTGTGATAGTTATTGTAGGAGACATCCCAATAATAAAGGAGATAAGGATATATCGTGGGAAATAAATAAAAAGAAAAATAATGATATTGAAATGAACTAGTCGAGGAGTTTGATGATATGGAGAAAGTTTTGATGATTATATATAGAAATAATAGAGGAGAATGAAAGCAGGGGACATATATAGTAACCAGTTTTTGAGAAACCAGCTTTGGTTTTCTGAATACTTGTTAATTTCTATTTACAAAACCGTCGAAAAAAAATTTGGTTTAAAATTTATAATTTTTTTATATTTAATTTCTATATTTTTATTATTAAAATAAAATTTAACATATTATTTTTTTTTTAAATTAATAATTAAATAGTGTTTAATATTATTAAAATATTATTTTTTATAATATTTTAAAAAACATAAGTTAGATCAGACCAAAAACGAAATGGCTGGTAGGAACAACAATGTCAAAAGGAAATGGCTGGTAGGGACATGATAACCATGTAAATTTCAGCCGTAACATCTTGTTCTATTTCCTACGACCTACATTTGATGTCGGGATAAATTAAGTCATCTTTTATAATTTCAAGCAATATAAGATAGTATAATTATTATGCTATAATTTAGAATACTATTACAACTAATATATTAAATAATTATAAATTAAAATAATAAAATTTATTTTTTAATTTATAATTAATTATAAGTTATGATAATATAATAATTTATAATAAATAACTATTTTTAATAACATATTTACATGCGTATTAAGATTAGTTAACTTCCAACCTTAAATCATTTAATTTAAATATAATTAACAGAATTAGGATGTATGGTTTGATTTTTGTTTAATTTAAAAAAAAGTGCAGACTTGGGTTTTATACGTACAATAAAATTCCATTAAATAAAATATAAAAAGATAGATAATGTTCGTATTTAATAGGATTTACGTTAAATATTGACTTTAAAAATAACAAATTTGTGATATAATTTAAATAAATTAGTGACATAATTTAAGAAAATTATTAGTCTAATTTAAGGTTTAAATTATGACATAATTTAGGAAAAAAGAGTTTTACTTCATCTATAAATATAGAAAAATTCATGCTTTGAAGAACAAGACAAAATAAGAAAAATTAAAGAGAACATAAGCAAACTTAAAGAGAGAAAATACTTAGTGAGTGTAAAAGTTTTTTTTCTATGAGTTTGAGGAAACACTTGAGAGATATTAATAGTGAGAAAATCTGTATCTGTATTCTATATATTTCCTACTCAGTTCAATAATATTTTTTTGTCTCCCGTGGACCTAAGAAAATTACCAAACTATGTAAATTATGTGTGTCACTTTTTACCGATTCGATATATTCATATACCGCTATTTATTGCTTTTGTGCACAAAAAATTAGTATTGGAGAAAAATATAGCAATATTATATATCAAATCGAAGCTTTCGATGAGACGAACACAAAGGTGAAAGAATGACTTAAATCGAAAGTTAGAATCACCGCTAAAAGCCATGAGAGTGTTGCTGCCAACAATTGAGCCACCTCACTGAGTTGGACCGAGTCAACTCGATCATTAGTGATATTTGGACCAAGTTGGACCTATTTTTATCTAATTGGATCATTCCTGATTCAACCACGGACTCCGTTTTTTTCAAATAATGTATAAAATTTGGAAAAACATTGTTTTAAGTTGTAAGTGCAAAAAAATTATTATATGTTTGTACTTAAGGCTGAGAAAAGAGAGATCAAAGAAGGTGAACAAGGTGACCTTAGAATTTCTGGTACACCAAGTTGTTCTACTCGAAGAATTATGTTGTCCAACGCAAAGTTTGAGATGGAGAAATTCGACGGCACCAATAATTTTGGCATATAGCAATGTGAAGTATTAGATCTATTGTTCTGAGAAGGATCTAATATAGCCTTGGAGACCAGGCCAGAAGATTATTCCAATGAAGATTGGAATTATGTCAACCGATAAGCTTGTGGCACAATTCGATTGCGCTTAGGAAAAGATCAGAAGTACTTTTTCATGAAAGAGAATGTAGCCATAGTTCTTTGGAAGAAGCAAAAGGACAAGTACATGACGAAAAATATAGAGAAATCATTCTATCTAAAGAAGAAACTTTTTCATTTATAGTACATGAAAGGTACCCCTATGATTGAACACTTAGATAATTTGAATAAAATTTTGGCCGATCTGCAAAATTTAGATGTTGAAATTATAGATGAAGATAAAGCTTTGTTGTTTCTAAATTCCTTACTTGAGAGCTATGAGAATTTAACCACAACCCTGTTATATGGAAAAGATGAGGTTAAGTTCATAGATGTTTCAATGCTTTGGTAAATAATAAGTACGAGAAGAAAGATCAACATGATGACATAAATTCAATATCAGAAGCATTGATGGCAGCCAGAGGTAAGATGAGCAACAAAAAATCTAGAAAATCAAATAATAGAGGGCGATCCTGATCAAAGTCTAGATGAGAGTCATCCAAAAGACATCATATGAAGGACGAGTATGCCTATTTTCACCATAAAAAGGGCACTGGAAGAAAGATTGTCCAAACAAGGATAAGTCAAATGAAAATGTTGCACAGAAGACCGATGAAGATGAAGAATCATCATTTTCAATTTCATTATTTGATACCTACTCAGATAAGTGGATCCTTGATTCTGGATGTTCTTATCATATATGTCCAAACAGACAATAGTTTTTGAGTTTTGGAGAGCTTGATGGAGGAGTTGTGCTTATGGGCAACAACAATGCCTACTAGACAAAAGGGATAGGAACAGTACGTCTAAAGATGCACGATGGTACAATCAGATGACTTATAAATGTAAGATACATTCCTGACCTAAAGAAAAACCTTATTTCTTTAGGTTTTCTAGATTATAATGGTTACAAGGTAACATTGGAAAATGGAGTCTTGAAATTTGTATGAGGTGCATTTATAGCGATGAAGGGTACTCGAAAGGCAAACTTGTATTTCCTAGATGGGAGTACAGTTATAGGAAGAGTAGCTATCTCAAGCAGTTCTGAAGAAAAGATAGATGATTCTTCCCGCCTATGGCACATGCGCTTAGGGAAAGGTCTTTTGAAAGGTGCCAAAATTGTAAAGTTTTATTTCTACGAGCATTGTGTAATGGGAAAACAAACAAGAGTCAAATTCGGCACAACCATTCATCGTACTAAGGGATCTATTGATTATATTCACACGAATGTCTAGGGACATTATAATGATGCTTCACTTGGTGATAAATGCTAGTTTGTGACTTTTATTGATGATTTCTCTATATATGTCTAGATATACACCATGAGTCACAAAGTTTTTCAAGGTGAAGAAAATTAAGAGGCTCGTATCTGATAATGGTGATGAGTACAAAACAGATCCCTTCTTCAAAGTTTGTCAAGATGAAGGGATAATCATACATTTTTCAGTTCCTCGTACACCATAGTAGAATGGAGTTACAGAACAAATGAATCGTACTTTGGTTGAGAAAGTTTGATGTATGCTATCTCAATCCAAATCAAGCAAGAAATTTTGGGTTAAGACTTTGTCATATACAACTCATATAGTCAACAGACTTCCTATGACTGCATTAGATGGGAAACTCTAAAAGAGGTATGGCCTGGACAACCTGATTATGATTATGATTCATTACGAATATTTGGATGTCCTACATATTTTCATGTTAGTGAATCCAAACTGGATCCTAGAGCAAAAAAATTTATTTTCTTAGGATTTAAAGAAGGAGTTAAAAGATTTTGACTTTGGTGCAATGAATCCAAAAAAATCATCTTAAGCTGAGATGTCGCATCCGATGAGCCTGTTATGTTGAGACAGATAAATTCAGAGAAAGATAATGAAAGTTCAAATACTCTTTCTAAGGTGGTTCTTGAGACTCTAGAAGATTCAAAAAAAAAATTGCACCGACTACCGATCGTGGTGAAGATGAAATTGATGATTAAAAAAGATCTCAATTGAGGTGGAAGTTCTCTCATAATCACCACCAAACAATAAGTAGCAAGAATCTATTGCCACTACTTGACAAAGAAAGGGAGATTAGAAATCCTACCAAATACACAGATATGGTAGCATTCGCACTTCCAATAATTAATGATGATGTCTCATGCACTTACAGAGAGTTGATAGTATGAAGTAGAAGATGACAATGGATGAAGATATGAAGTCTCTACACCAGAATCAAACTTGGGAGTTGGTTCAACTTCCCAAAGGAGCACTACTACAAAATGGTCATTAAAATCGGTTAAAAACTGACTTTAAATCAATTTAAAGTTGGTTCACTGAACCGACTTTAAATTGAAAGACTTAAAATTTAAATTTGGTTCATGCGTATATATTGATTTTTTACATATTGTACTCATTTTCTACTCTACTAATAACCTATATTCGATCACATATAGCATAAAAAAACCAAAATTTATTTAACAAAATTTAAATAATAATAAAAATAATAGAAAAATTAAATATAATTAATTACTTGATAATTAAATTTATTACAAAAAAAATAATGTATATACAATACATATACATTTAAATTAAATTATAAATAAAATGATGTCGTCAAAGAAATTGGGCAAAAAACAGTTGGTCCATATAACAATTCATTCCTCTACATATATGAGCACATAAACATCCATCAAACAAGTAGTATAAATTTCAGAGACATATGAATGGAGAAATTAAAATATATTTAAATTAAATTACAAATAAAATGATGTCATCAAAAAAATTGGGCAAAAAGTAGCTGGTTGATAACTATATTTTATATAGTTATTTTCATCTATTTTATTAATTATAATTGCTATGTTCTTGGCATTTTTAGTTAATTTTAAATGGAATAAATTAATATTTACTGTTTATTTTTAAGGAATATATTTTTAAGAAAATTAAAGAATTTGAATCGAAAAAGTACTTAATTGCAAATATATGTCTGAAAATATAATTTAAAATAAAAGAGTGCTTAATTGCAATTAATAAATGTCTAAAATATAATTTGAATTAAAATCGGACTCAATTGTAATTAACAAAAGTTTAAAAGTTAATTTAAATTAGTAGTGGGCTTAACTGAAATTAAAGAAAGTTTCAAAGTTAATTTGTATTAAATTGTAGGGCTAAAATGTAATTAAGGAAATTTATTTTTTGCATAGGAAAAGAGGCAAGTCGCGCAATCACCAACGCACGACACCAACCGTTCGATCAGGCAACGAACAGCTACGATGAGACGCGTGAGACTAGACGCGAAAAAAGAGAGTGGACACGGGAATTTAGGTGCACGTTGCTCGGCGCTGGAAGGGCCCACCTGCCGCACAGGTTGGCGTGAAAGGTGGGACCCATGTGTCTGCCCAAAAAAAATTTCCCGTGCTACACGGTCCAGATGGATATCGTGCGCTCGAATATTATTTCAGCAAATCAGGATCTGACACGTGGCATGTGTTGATTAAAATTAAAACACGGAAACGACCCACGTTTCCAGCCGTGCCTGCATCCGCCACATGTCTTGCGTGCCATTATCCCCTACGCCGCGTTCCTCGTGAGCCCATTCCTCATAGCCTATGAAAATCAGCAAGGACGCACTTTCCCCGCTTTGCGTGTTTGCATGTCTCAATATTCTTGTCCCCCACTCAGTTTTATTTTTTTATTTTTGACATACGTTTTTGTCCCCCCGCATGTATAAAAATATATTTAAAAATGTATTTGTTTTTTAGAAATTTGATGTTATAAATAGGGGATTATTATGATAGTTGAGAAGGTATTTTTTTTAGATTCGTTTTGGGGTTGGACTGTGGAACACACAGAAGCCAAAAATGGCTTCTGTTGTGTTCTGTGTGTGCCAAAATTTTGTGCTCAGAAATGTTTTAATTTTCTTTTATTCTTCATCTAATAGTCCTTAATTATTGTAATTTTTATTTTTATTTTTATTTATGAAGTAATTTAATTTTTCTAGGGTTACGTTTTATCTAAATTTATGAAACTTGAATTTAATTATTTTTGAAAGATTTATAAGACTTTTAATTTGTTTATTCTATTTGTGCTTAATGCTTTTGATTATTGGAAAATTTATCAAATGATCTGTGTCACTTAAATAAACTTTGAAGAGACATTTTTGTGTATATTGCTCATGGATAGAATAACATGTATATATGAAGGATGGGAATATATCTTTATCATATGTGTGGCCATTTGAGAACTTAGAACGTAATTAATCTTGGTGAATTTAATTCTCATAGGAATATAGTGAATTTAATTCTCATAGGAATATAGTGAATTAATTTAGCGATATGTGTCTATACGGAGCTCGAAAGAGATGTATGGATAAAATTAGAAGCTCTCGGTTGACAAATTAAATTTACTATAAAAATATAAATCAAGAGAAAATAATATGATTCGAATGGATTAATTTGGTGAAAAACTGCAATCCTAGAATTCTTTTATTTTGTTATAAAACTCTTTAGTTAACTTGTTCCAATTAACGATTGTTTTGGATAAAATCAGAGTGAGATAATTTTGTACTCAACAAACTATAGTAACAAATCTTCGTGGGAACGATAACTCACTTATCAAATTTTATTACTTGTGACCGTGTATACTTGCACGTTTTATGTTCTTCCAAACGAGACAACACTGGTCCATATAAAAATTTATTCCCCTACATACATGAGCACGTAAACATCCATCAAACAAACACTCTAAACTTCAGAGACATATGAATGGAGAAATTAAAACATTATAAATATTACCATGGTATTGTCCTATGTTATTCAAGATCATTATATTCTTCTCATCATGTTATAATTTGAACAAAGTGTTCTGTCTATTCTTCTTGTAAATCATCAAAAATATGCATATCATAGCCCTACTTGTTCTAACCAAAGAAATATACGTAATTAAATTCAAAATAAGAATTTAATATCATTAATTCAAAAAAAATAATTTATATATATTAAAAGATTAGTAAAAGAGATTACCACATCGACACCTGAGTGATATAATAATAACCTTATCCATTCGAAATCACATTAACATTAACATTTTATTAATCTTTTGTCTATAAATATGAAGCTATCTAAAATCAAGTTGATATTTTTAATGCTATAATGAGCTTTAAATATGAAGTCAAGTGTAACTTCGATTTGTTACTTGGCTTGGTTGAGTTTTGGTGCCCATAAACGTATGGAACAACTGTGTAATACGTTTATGGGCACCAAACTCAACCAACCCAAGTAACAAATCAGAATTACACTTTACTTCATATTTAGAGTTCATTATAGCATTAAAAATACCAACTTGATTCCAGATAGCTTCATATTTATAGACAAAAGAATAATAAAGTGCTAATATGATTTCAAATGGATAAGGTTAATATTATATCACTCGGGTGTCGATGTGGTAATCTTTTCTAATAATCTTTTAACATATATAAGTTTTTTTTTTGAATTCGTGATATTACACTAGAATGATGATTCTTGGTGGTTTTCCTTTACTTGGTTGGCCAGTAACTACCATGATCTTGTCATAAGGAAAGTAGGCAAGAGAGATGAGATGAAGTTTAGGAAAAAAAACAGATCCATAAAACAATACATTCTCATAAATACATGAGCACATAAACATCCATAAAAAAAAACATCCATCAAACAAGGGACTTCAGACACAGGAATAGAGAAAGTAAAACATTATAAAAATTACCATTATATTGTCACATGCTATTCAAGATTATTAGAATCTTCTCCTGATTATTCTTGTGATGATACCATATGTTCTGCCCATTTCTCTCATAAATCATCAAAAATGTGTGGATCATAGTCCGTCTTTTTCCAACCAAAGAACTACATGTATTTAAAATCAAAATAAGAATGTAATTTCATGAATTCACAAAAATTAACTCATATATGTTAAAATGTATATTGGTAAAAGATATTATCACATCTTCAATTGGAATTTTGATATTTGTGATGATTTCGCTCATAAACTTCATGACATAATAACCACACATAACTCTATGATTTTGTTGTGGAACCTACAAAAAACAAGTGTACATGAATTTTCATATTCGAACATCTTTATTATTCAATAGTAATATTAATAAAATTATTAGTATTCGTTTGTACATACCATAACTTTATGTCATATAATCTTATGAGAGTTTTTAAGGGTAATGCCCCTAAACTTGTTCCATAGCTTCCATGCTCTATCAAATTTAAAATCGGTTAGTTTTTTTATTAAACATTACAAAGAACAATAGAAGAAAAATAGCTAGCTATAACTCTTACATTTCAACAACTATTTTTGTATCTATACTCAATTCTATGGAAGCTGAGTCACCGTACCAAGCATGATTATTGAACAGATCAAGGAAATTCCATGAAACTTTCACCTCTAGAAATGTAGTCATGTTCAATTATACACTTTGACATCTAAGATTTGTCCATTTTCTATTAATGACATTAAACATATTAAATATGTATCCAATCAATATATTTATGGTATTATTATATATGAATTCCCTAATTATTAGAATATATACCAAAACATACATAATACAAAAAAATTATCATTTTAATCATTATAAATTGTATTACTTTTACTTAATAAAATATAATCATTTATATGAAAATTAATTTATCTACACACGGTAAATATTCTAGTCCCTCAAACCCACAACATACAAATATTATTTCCATAGAAAATCAGTCAAACAAATAATAACATGCATTATATAAAACATACATAAATAAAAACTTTATACAAAAAATAAAGCAAAATGAATAAGAAATGCGTATGATTAATAGAAATACTTACAAGTGTAAATGAAAGAAATAAAGAACAAAAATGGTGTTTTGTAAGTGAAATAATGGGTATAAATTTTTTGAATATTTTTCTCAAAAAAATAGATGATCTAGAAGATAATTTGGAGAGGAAGAAAACCCATTAAACGACGTTAAAAATGGTGGTCGGAGGTGGCCGGAAAATGCAAAATATTGGTGGAGGTGAAGCTCGATTTTGAGTTTTTTTGGGTTTTGCAAATTAAAAATGATGTTCTGATGGAAAAGATAGAAGAGAAATGAAAAAATACACGTGGATAACGTCGGTTGACGTGTTGAACTGATGCTATCTACATGAATTTTTTTATTTTAACAATTTTTAAAAGTGAAATTAAATAGTACAATTTTTTTATTTTTTTGGTCAATTATTTCGTAAGATTTTAATTAACTATAGACCTTTTATATTTTTTTGAAAACTTTTATGTATTGTGGTTTTCATACTATCCAAATTCGATGATTACATATGAAAAACATGTACATAAAATTAATTACGTATCCAAACAAATACAAAAAAATTTAAAATTATATCATTTTAAAAACAAATTGACTATTAAAAATAAGAAAAAATTATACTATATATATATATACAAATTCAATTTTAAATAGTTCAAATAAAATAATAATTGACCAAAAAACAATTGTATATAATAAAAAAATTAATACATGTAGATAGCGTCGGTTCTATGTGTCAACCGACGCTATCCACATGTGTAGTGTCAATTCAATACATCAACCAATACTACATGTAGCATCAGTTTTTCACCGAACTAACTTTAAATTGATTATAAGTCAGTTTTATCCAAAAACCAACTTTACATATCAACTTAAATGCCACATTTTGTAGTAGTAGAAAGAAAACTGTTGGCTACAAATGGGTCTATACTAAGAAGGAAGGTGTTCCTAGTAAATACAACATCAGAAACAAAGCCAGTCTGGTAGCAAAATGCTATGCTCAGAAAGAAGGAATAAACTATAATGAGGTATTCTCGACTGTTGTTAAGCGTTCATCTATTCAGATATTTTTGGCTTTGGTAGCACAATTTGATCTTGATTTAGCTCAACTTGATGTCAAAAAAAATTGTATCTATGGTACTTTGAATGAAGAGGTCTACATGTCTCAACCGAATGACTTCAAAGTTCCAGGACGTGAGAATTGGGCATGCAAGCTAAGAAAATCACTTTATGATTTGAAGCAATCATCATGATAGTGGTACAAGCGCTTTGATAGCTTCATCAGAGAGCAGAAATACACATGTAACCAATTTGATCAGTGTGTATACTTTTGGAAAATCCAAGACAATACCTTAATTTATTTGCTCTTATATGTTGAAGGCTCTGTTGAGTTCATAATTTCAAATGAAAGACCTTAGAGAAGCTAAGAAAATTCTTGGGATGAAACTCATAAGAGATAGAGTTGCAAGCACAGTCCATCTAAAACAAACTAGTAAGTCCACCGCTTGCTCCTCATTTTCAATTGAGTACATTGATGTCACCTAGCACCAGCGATGATAAGAAGCAAATGGAGCGTGTTCCATATGCATATGCCATTGGTGCCTTGATGTATGCAATGGTATGCACAAGACTTGATATTTCATATGTTGTTAGTATGGTGAGTCACTACATGCACAATCTCGGTAAAGGACATTGATAGGCAATGAAGTGGATTCTACGATACATCTATGGTACTATGGATATTGGTTTGAAGTTTGAGAGAGACAAGACTGAAGGCAAACATCTAATCGGATATGTGGATTCTAACTATGTTGGTTATGTGTTCACAATGGCAGGAGGACCAGTTTGTTTGAGATCAACATTGCAGTCAACTATAGTTTTGTCAACTATAGAGGTAGAGTATATGGTTGTAAGAGAAGCATTCAAAGAAGCTATCTAGCTTCTCGAGTTGACCAAGCATTTGGGTATTATTTAGAAGAATGTGGATATTTTTTACGACAACCAAAGTGCCATTTTTTTTGGTAAATAACCAAGATCATCATGATCGCACCAAGCACATTGATATTCCTTTTCATTTTTTCGGGAAATCGTTGATGAAGGGAATGTTATACTCCATAAAGTTGGGACTGTAGATAACCCTGCAAATATGCTTACAAAGGTAGTTACAGGAATCAAGTTTCAACACTACTTGAACTTGATCAACATCTCTCAAGCTTAGAGTGCCTGATGCGTATTTTCGTAAGTGTACGAATTGTTCAAGTAATAAAGTGTACAAAAGTACGGATATTGAACCCACAAGGAATGACGTTACTAAGTACCGAAATTGACTAATCCTAATTTTATTTGAAAAACAAATTGTTGAATTTTTTTAAGAAGCAAATTAACTTAAAACTAAACGCAAATAACACAATTTAATGTTGTTCACAAATGATTAAAAACGCTAAGGCATTTGATTTCGCTAAATCAATTCAATCCGATTTCAAGTCATGTTATATGAGAATCAAAGCTAAAAGTGATGGTTGAAAAACCCAAATTTACCTAATACTCTCTCTCTCGAGTTATATTAGAATTACTTATCTATGAAAACCAACTATATTTCTATGAAGATTTAATCACGAACAAGCACATTACGATTTATGGAATTTCTAGAATAACCACAAACATCATGCATTAGTTCTCACACTCGCATTCAACATACAGTATTTATCACAAGAAGCATTCATTACACATCTCCTCTCGGTCTCAATATAATGCAACAAATCATCTAAATCTTGGCCAGAAATTTAAAAGCATTAAGCATGAAATAAATACTCAACTTGAAAACAATGAACTAATATAACAATAACAAAATAAATCAGATTTTCTTGATTCAACTACATCATAGCCTTAGCAAAAACGAATTAGTTCATAATAGAAACAAGAACAAACATTATCTCAATTGAATCCATGAATAACAAATCTGAATAAAATGCAGAAGATAAAATCTAAGGAGAAGAGATGAGAAACTCTTGAAGATAAAGACTTGGTAGCAACAATGGTGATGATCCTTCAAGCTTCCCAAAATTTCTCTCCAAAATTTCCTTTTCTTCTCCAAAAATGACTCAGACCTGCTATCTCTGCCATCTGGTCTCTTTCTCCATCATATTGTATATATAGATCTAGGGTTTTGGGGGAAATTTTGGAACAAAACAACATAAAAAATGTGTTTTCAGACGAACCTCGCTGGAGGCGACATTATTCTCGTCGCGGCGAGATTTCTGGAAAAGTTACGATTTTGGTTCCGTTGATTCTCACCGGCAGCAAGATTGCTTTGGCCGGCGGCGAGATCAATTTGCCAAAATCCGTGCTCCTTGCATGATTTTCGTTGTATTCTCTGTAAGATTTTCACAGGCAGCGAGAATATTTTCGCCGACGGTGGAATTCCAAATTTTGAAACTTTGTTTTCTTTTTATTTGCACTCGATCCCGATCATTGAAATTTGTCCCAAACTTCTCCAAAATCATGATTTTACTTGGAATTGCACTTTGAACACAAAATACCCGTGAAATGACATTTGTGGATTAAATAATCAAATAAACGTAATTTTTACACAAATATCAACATTTAAATCATAACAAAAATGAAATAATTTGACTTTTATCAACAACCCCCAACCAGCTTCTTGCTAGTCTCTAGCAAGAAAAGCGATCTATGAATAAATTCAAAGGAGAAATTAAAAGAAAAATTCAAAGAAAATTTATTCTATATACAACATTACATTAAGCATATGCAATAAGCCTTTAAACCCCTAGGTGGACGAGTTGTAGTCTCGTGAGGGCTTGCAGTGATGATACCCACAAACATCTTACCTATAACTATCCTAACTCAAAACAATAAAATCACACAACAATTAATTTGTACAAATGTCTCAAAAATTGTAAATAACACACAACACATAGAATAATTAAATATCACCTAAGTTTTAAGAAATCTCAAATGCCAATTTCACTTTTATTATTGATTCTTAAACATCCATCAAACCACAAACCAATAGACATAATTCCCGGATAATGTTATGCATAACATTCACAAACAAAAAGGTGAAATCTCAAACTCCATTGGCTCACTTTTCAATCCTCTCTCCACTAATGAAGGAAAATACACCACTTTGGATCAATAGGACTTTATGAGGCTTGTAATGTTAGGCTTAGGTATTTGGTTAATAAAGAATGGGAAGTGTCAAAATACAAATAAGAGCACTTATTACAATAAACACAACCAATTAACTAAAAGAGTAACACCATTTCACCCAAATTGTTTCTTTCGATCATAACCCATTTTTCCAAAGATAAACAAAGGTCTTCCTCAATCTTTCACCTCAATACATCCATAACTAACACTCTTTTATTTACTAGAATGTGAAGGCTTTTTTTTTCATCCTTACTCCAATTTCTCTTGAAAAACCAACCACTTTCTTCCCATATATGTGGAATTTATTTTTTGTGTTTTTTGTTTTTTTATCCTTACTACAATTGCTCTTGAAAAGACATAACCCCCAACCAATTTCTTCCAATATATGTGGAAGATTTCTCCAATTTCTCTTGAAGATAAAGACTTGGTAGCAACAATGGTGATGATCCTTCAAGCTTCCCAAACTTTCTCTCCAAAATTTCCTTTTCTTCTCCAAAAATGACTTAGATCTGCTCTCTCTACCGTCTGGTCTCTTTCTCCATCATATTGTATATATATATATCTAGGGTTTTGGGGGCAATTTTGGAACAAAACAACATAAAAAATGTGTTTTCGGACGAAACTCGTCGGCGGCGACATTATTCTCGTCGCGGCGAGATTTCTGGAAAAGTTATGATTTTGGTTCCGCTGATTCTCGCCGGTGGCAAGATTGCTTTGGCCGGCGATGATATTTCTTTGGCCGGCAGCGAGATCAATTTGCCAAAATCCGTGCTCCCTGCATGATTTTCGCCGTATTCTCTGTAAGATTTTCGTCGGCGGGGAGAATATTTTCGCCAGCGGCGTAATTCCAAATTTTGAAACTTTGTTTTCTTTTTATTTGCACTCGATCCCGATCATTGAAATTTGTCCCAAACTTTTCCAAAATCATGATTTTACCTGGAATTGCACTTTAAACTCGAAATACCCGTCAAATGACACCTGTGGATTAAATAATCAAATAAACACAATTTTCACATAAATATCAAAATTTAAATCATAACAAAAATGCAATAATTTGACTCTTATCAGTGCCTAGGGTGCATTTGGAGGCATCATAATGAACTTTTTTGCCAAGGTGGAAATTGTTGAATATTGGCTCTAAAGTAACAAATTAGTGGCCTAATTTGTGACATAATTTAAGGAAAATAAGTCTTGTTTCATCTATAAATATAGATGAGTTCATGCATTGAAGAACAAGGAAAAAAATCAGAAAAATTAGAGAGAACATAAGCAAACTCAAATAGAGAAAATATTTAGTGAGTATGAGAGTTTTTTCTGTGAATTTGAGGAAACACTTAAGAGATATTATGAGTGAGAAAATCTGTATATATATTCTGTATATTTGCTACTCAGTTCAATAATATCTTGTGTCTCCCGTGGACTTAGGAAAATTGGCAAACCACGTAAATTTTGTGTGTATATTTTTACTGATTCGATACGTTCATATATCGCTATTTATTGCTTCCGTGGACAATAATTTTTTTTTAATTACATATAAGTTATGTTATTAAATACTTAATTACATCATTATTATTTAAATTAATAACTTAAAAAAGAAAAAAAAAACTTATCATCTGATCCAAATAGTTTAGAATGGATTAATTTAATTCTTAACACTTTAGTAATTTAATTTCACTCTAGTTTAAAACTAAATTAACCACGTGATAACATGCACATATTTAATTACTATGGGCATCCATACATAGAATATGTATATAAATAGTAGGTTATTACATGGTTGACTTTTAAATTCAGCCCGTCCTTACAAAATGTAGATTATAGAGTATTATATATTTTATAACTTTGGGCAAGAATAGTTTACTTATTATAACAAATTAATTCATTGAATTTTAATTTATTCCAATCATATTATTGTATATTTGGAAAAATATACATTTTACTAAATATTATTGTATATTTAGTTATTGACATTTATAGTTCTTTATATTGATTTGATCAATTGGTCTTTCAGTTAGGTATTGGTATTAAAAAAATAAGTTTATGTCACTAGTAGACACAGAAGTAAGTATCAGATACAGACATGATTATCCACACAAAAAAAAGTTAGTAATTTGATACAGAAAAAATTAGATAAATTATATAAAATAATATTTAAATTTGGGTAATAATCTCATTCATAGATAAAAAATTTAATTATAATTGATTAATAATTTTTATATATCTTCAAAATTATTATTATTTCTTACTGTTATAAATAAATAATACCAAAAAAATTAAATAAATATTTTCATATGTCATGTAACAAATAATATGAAATGTTTAATGCTAAAATATGACACCAATGATTAACATGATATGATTTCTATCTAAATTTTATAACAATAAAATAGTATAAGTGTGATAATTGATTACTTTGTTTAGTGGTAAAGTCACTTACTTGGTTTAATGTTATATTTTGTTAATGGATGAAGTAGTAAACATGTAAGACATTTAATTAAGGATGTTATTGGATCACTAATTTTTTGTGCATTCAATGTATAGCACTAATTTCTTGTTCATTGAATATGGATCACTAATTTCTTGTTCATTGAATATGGATCACTAATTTCTTGTCCATTCAATATGGAGATAAACATCGAGTCTTTGCTACCACAAGTTCTTCAAGGATGTTGCCTATAAATAGCTTGTTTTATTTGTGCAAAATATAAGAGCAAATGAATTAGAGGGTATCTATAAGAAAGATAGTAAAAGTCTTTGTGAGAGTTATCTTGTGAGTTGCTACTTAGAAAGAAAAATTTGTTCATTCTTTGTAAGTAATATTTTCCCTATTTTATAAGAGAGTTATTTCTCCTATTACAATAGAGATTATAATTGTTATCTCCTTCTAAATAGAGAGGTATTGCAATACCTATTTTACAATAGTGAAATCTTCCTACACTTGTCCGTGGTTTTTTACCCCAATTTGTTCGTGGGGTTTTCCACGTAAAATATTTGTGCCCATTTTATTTTCATTATTCTCAATTTCACTTTAGTTGTGTGCCACTACTACAAAAAAAAAGGTATTAAAGTCGGTTAAAAACCGACTTAAAATGAAATGACTTAAAATTTAAAGTCGATTCATGCGGTAAACTGACTTTAATTTTTTTTTTACAAAATTTACTCATTTTATATTATATTCAAATTAAAATCTGTATTCGATCATAACATAATAGCAAAAAAACACCAAAATCAGTTTAATTAGCAAATAGTTTAAATAATACAAATATTTAAAAATAAAATATTAATTAAAAGCATAAAAATTACCATGGTGTTATTTTATGTTATTCAAGATCATCATATTCTTCTCCTGATGTTATAATACAAACTACATATATAATAAAAAATTACATAAATAATAACACATAATAACAAAAAACAATATGAATAATAAGTGAGTAAAATTAATAGAAATACTTACAAAAGTAAATGAAGTGACAAAATGAAGGAAATGAAGAAAAAATTATGTTTTGTAAGTGAGAAATGGGTATAAGAAATTTGAGTATTTTGTTCAAAAAAATAAGGGATCTAAAAGATTAGTTAGAGAGAAAGAAAACCCACTAATCGGTCTAGAATTAGTAGTAGTAGGTGGCCGGAAAATGAGAAAGAGTGGAGGAGGTTTTGGGTTTTTAAAAGTTATGCAGCGCTTAGAATAGTTTCTGTTTGGGTTTTTAAAAGTTATCCACTTGTGTAGCGTCGGTTTCACGTGTCAACCGATGCTATCCACGTAGCGTAGCATCGGTTGACAACTAGAACCGATGCTATCCATGCATAGCATCGGTTCTACATGTCAATCAATGCTACGTCTTACGTGGATAACGTCGGTTCTACACTGAACCGACTTTAAATCCATTATAAGTCAGTTTATTTTCCAAAAATTGACTTTACATATCGACTTAAATACCCATTTTTGTAGTAATGGTGTTAACTTCGACCCGGTAATTTTTCCTAACAATGGTATCAGAGCAATTGGTTTATGGGTGTGAAACAAATCGTTGTGAATGAGATGTCAACGACAACAAAGTTCGATGTTGAGAAGTTCAACGAGAGTAATTTCACATTGTAGAAAAGGAAAATTAAGATAATTTTAAGGAAAAACAATTGTTTGGCATCAATTGGAGAAAGGCCCACAGAGATCACTGATGACAGCAAGTGGAACGAGATGGACGACAATGCAATTTCCAATCTATACTTAACACTAGCCGATGGAGTGTTATCTAGTGTGGCAAAAAAGAAGACAGGAGATTTGGGATACTCTAACAAGACTATACGAGGCTAAGTTACTACACAATAAGATCTTCTTAAAGAGGAGATTGTACACTCTTCGAATGACAGAATCCACATTGGTGACCGACCATATCAACATTTTGAATACTTTATTTTCGCAACTTACATCAACGGGTTACACAATAAAGAAATCTGGACGTGCATAGTCTCTATTACAAAGTATACCTGACTCGTATGAACAACATTCTCACAGACTATCTAATCTTCAACAAAATTACTGGCACTATTTTGGAAGAAGAAACTAGGCGTAAAAACAAGGAAGATAGATAGGCAGGTTCGCAGCAAGCGGAAGCTTTGACGATGATGAGAGAAAGACCAATGGAACGTGACCCCAATGGGAGTCAAAATCATGGTAGATCAAAATCAAGAAATAAGAAGAATTTCAAGTGCTACAACTATGGAAAGAAAGTCCATGTCAAGAAGGATTGTTGGTTCAAAAAGAAGAGTGGAGTCCCTGAGTCATCAAATGCTCAAGGGAATGTGGAAAATGCCTCAAATGATGGTGACGTTCTATACAACAAGGCAACAACGACTGTTAGAGATAGAAAGTTGTTCTTTGATATTTGGTTATTAGACTCAAAAGCAACATGGCACATGACATCTCGAAGAGAATGGTTTCACAAATATGTACCAATCTTAGGAGGTTCTGTACACATGGGCGATGATCATGCTTTGGAAATCACTGGTATTGGTACTATCAAGATAAAGATATTTGATGGTACAATTCGCACTATTCAAGTGGTACGACATGTAAAAGGCCTAAGGAAGAATCTATTATCTTTGGGTCAAATGGATAGTCTTGGATGCAAGACCCGTATTGAAAATGGGCTCATGAAAATTGTCAAAGGCACACTTGTGGTTATGAAGGCAGAAAAGATCGAGACGAATCTATTCATGCTAAAAGGAGAAACACTGGAGGAAGTTGATGTATGTGTTGCATCAATCAACAAGGGAGAAGAGTCAAAGAAGATGTGGCATCTCAAACTAGGTCACATGTCAGAACAAGGTTTGAAGACTCTCTTCAACAAAAAGCTACTTCCAGGGCTCAAATTGGTAAATCTACCTTTCTATGAGCATTGTGTTACAAGTAAGCAACATAGATTTAAGTTTAAGAGATTTGATGCCAAGAGTAAATGTATTATAGACTTGATTCATTCTAATGCATAGAAGTCACCAGAAATTTCCCTAGGAGGAGCAAAGTATTTTGTGTCTTTTATTGATGATTATTCCAAGAGATGTTGGGTGTATCCAATCAAGAAGAAGTCAGATGTATTTACGGTATTCAAAGACTTCAAAGCACGGGTGAAACTTGAATCTGGGACAAAAGATCAAGTTCTTGAGGATTGATAATGGAAGAGAGTACACAAACAATGAGTTTCTTTTCTTTTTTTGCAAGCAGGAAGGTATTAAACAATAATTCATAGTCACATATACGCCTCAACAAAATGGAGTGGTAGAGCATATGAATAGAACTCTTACAGAAAGGATGAGAGCTATGTGGAGGACTGTAGGTCAATCCAACTCTTTTTGGACAGAAGCATCCAAAACCGCTTATTATGTGATAAAATGGTCGCCATCAACAACAATTGATTTAAAGACACCAATGGAGATGTGGACTGGTAAGCCAGAAAACTACTCTACTTTACATTCTTTTTGATGTCCTGCGTATGTGATGTACAATGCCCAAGAAAGAACAAAATTGAATCTGAAATCTATAAGGTGTATATTCTTAGGCTATGCTGATGGAGTGAAGGGGTATTGCCTGTGGGATCCCACTACCTGCAAGGTTATTATCAGCAGGGATGTGATCTTTGTAGAAGATAAACTACTACAAACAAATGGACACGATAGCACATCGAAATAGGTTTTAGAGACTACAATAATACAAGTGGAAAATAATCCGGTACAAGAAACTCCAATTTCTATTGAAGCAACACCAAAGCACGAGGTACAAGTATCAGTCGAGTCTGAGTCTTCAAAAGTTCATCGGTTAACTCGTGAGAAAAGGCCACCATCTTGGCATTCAGAGTATGTTACAGAGAACAATGTTGCATACTGTCTTTTAACGGAGGACGGAGAGCCCTCAACTTTCCAAGAAGCTACAAGTAGCTCAGATGTGTCTTTATGGATGACAATAATGTAGAAATAAATTGAAGCTCTACACAAGAACAAGACTTGGGAACTGGTACCATTGCCACATGAGAGAAAAGCCATAGGTAAAAAATGGGTCTACAAGATTAAACGAGATAACAATGGTCAAGTGGAACGGCTTCGTGCAAGATTGCTGGTAAAAGGATTCGCTAATAAAGAAGGTATTGATTTTAACGAGATATTTTCCCAAGTAGTTCGGCTTACAACAATCAAAATAGTCTTGGCTATGTGTGCTACGTTTAACTTACATGTAGAGCAATTGGATGTAAAAACTGCATTTCTTCATGGAGAACTTGAAGAAGAAATCTATATGTTCCAACCAGAAGATTTTTCTGAAACAAGAAAGGAGAACTTGGTTTGAAGGTTGAAGAAATATCTATACGGTCTCAAACTGGTACCGAGGTGTTGGTACAAGAGATTTGATTCCTTCATTATTAGCCTTGGATACAACAGACTCAGTTCAGACCATTGTACCTACATCAAAAGGTTTGATGGAAATAATAATTTTATTATCTTGTTATTGTATGTGGATGACATGTTGGTAGCATGCCCCAACAGAGATCAAATCCAAGAATTGAAGGCACAGTTAGCTAGGGAGTTTGATGTGAAGGACTTAGGACCATCAAACAAGATTCTAGGGATGCAGATTCACCGAGATAGAAATAACAGGAAGATTTGGCTTTCTCAAAAGAACTATTTCAACAAGATCTTTCGACGTTTCAACATGCAAGATAGTAAGCCAATTTCTACCCCACTTCCTATTAATTTCAAGTTATCATCAAGTATGTGTCCTAATAATGAAGTAAAGAGGAGATAGATGTCTTGAGTACCATATGCATCAGCAATGAGAAGTTTAATGTTTTCCATGATATGTACAAGACCAGACATTGCACAAGTAGTGGGAGTAGTTAGTCGGTTTATGACAAATCCTGGAAGAGAGCATTGTAATACTGTGAAAAGGGTTCTGAGATACATCAAAGGAACCTCAAATGCTGCATTATGTTACGGAGGATCAGATTTTATTGTCAGAGGCTATGCTGATTCAGATTTTGCAGGGGATCTCAATAAAAGAAGTCTACTACAAGTTATGTGTTTACACTTGCAGAAGGAGCTGTAAGCTGGGTATCTAAACTGCAATCAGTGGTAGCTCTATCTACAACGGAATTAGAATACATGGTGGCTACACAAGCTTGTAAGGAAGCAGTTTGGATACAGAGATTATTGGAGGAGCTCGAGCACAAGTAGGAGAAGATTGTTCTGTTTTGTGACAGTCAGAGTGCTTTACACATTGCAAGGAATCCAAATTTTCATTCATGAACAAAGCACATAAGGGTTAAGTATCACTTTGTTCGAGATGTAGTGGAAAAAGGTAGTGGAAGAAGGTAGTGTGGATATGCAAATTCACATCGACGAGAACCTAGCAGATGTTATGACCAAGCCAATTAACGCTGATAAGTTTAAATGGTGTACATCCTCATGTGGTCTAGTGGAAACATAAGCAAGCATGGATTTGGCAAGTGAGGAAGGATGGAAGAATTACACAAGTGACTTTAAGTGGGAGAATGTGATAATTGATGGCCTTGTTTAGTGGTAAAGTAACTTACTTGGTTTAATGTTATATTTTGCTAATTGATGAAGTAGGAAACATGGAAGACATTTAATTAAGGATGTACTAATTTCTTGTGCATTCAATGTGGAGTACTAATTTCTTGTTCATTGAATATGAATCACTAATTTCTTGTTCATTGAATATGGATCACTAATTTCTTGTTCATTGAATATGGATCACTAATTTCTTGTCCATTCAATGTGGAGATAAACATCGAGTTTTTGCTACCACAAGTTCTTTAAGGATGTTGCCTATAAATAGCTTGTTTCATTTGTGTAAAATATAAGAGCAAATGAATTAGAGAGCATCCATAAGAAATATAGTAAAAGTGTTTGTGAGAGTTATCTTGTGAGTTATTACTTAGAAAGGAAAATTTGTTCATTTTTTGTAAGTAATATTTTCTCTATTTTGTAAAAGAGTTATTTCTTCTATTACAATAGATATTATAATTGTTATCTCATTATAACTAGAGAGATGTTGCAATCCTTATTTTACAATTGTGAAATCCTCCTACACTTAACTGTGGTTTTTTATCCCAATTTATTCGGAGGTTTTTCCACGTAACATATTTATGTTCATTTTATTTTGATTATTCTTAATTTCACTTTAATTGTGTGTTAGTTTCGACCCGATAATTCTTCCTAACAATAAGTAATATTAAATCAAGTCTAAGCTATGAGTTAGACTAAATTGAAGTGAATAGTATTTGCTTTAAATAAAAAGTTTGTATAAAAGATTTTTAGAAAAAGTATATAAATCTAATATAAATAATAATATTTTTATAATTATATTACAAGTTTTAATAATTGTGATTATTTTTATTTTAATTAAAAAATTGTTCATGTTTAGTATTGTTAATATGATAATTTAGGCAAATAAAACACAAATGTAATAATCTTTATTCAAAAACACAACCATATATTATATTCTTAAAAAAAACTAATTAAATAAATTAATATGAGGTAACATAACATCAATTACTATCACAATTATTACGTCATTTAATATTAAGATCATCATATTCTAAACAAAATAATAACATATCACCTTATTCATAATGCATTAATTTAGTATTAGAATGAAGTCACGCAGGTTGCGTTTATTAATGGATTGGGTGGGCTAATGTCATTTCACACTTGGATTTAGTGATTTACTCCAGCTGTCAAGCATTTTTATAATTAGAAAAAAAGTTTGAAAATTGTAGAATAAAAAATTAAAATTTATAATAATAAAAATAATATATTATTAATATTAAATAGTATTAATTTAAATATTATTTAATATTAAATAATTATATTTTAATTTCAACGCTATTTAATTAGACGAAGTAAATATAAATTAGATATCATATATATTTTTAATTGTAAAAATATTATTTTATATTTATAAAAATATTATTTTTATTTTTTTACTAAGTTTCTCTGTATATTTTTGACCCTTCAAATAAAAACTACCATATGTATTATTATATTTTACGTCAATAATCATGTTTCTCATCCATTAATGCTACACCTTCCCTTTGACGTCAAACATGTAAATTTGATTTTTTTTTTTTTTTTACATTTTTAGTTAATAGGCATTCATATTAAAAGGAATGAATAATGAGTTGATTAATAATAAATATTTGTTTGAGGTAAAAAAAATTAATACATGTAAAACCTTTTAATTTAAGAGAAAAAAAGACATAAAATTTGAAACAAACTATCTAAATTGATTATCTAATCCTCTTTAAAGGTAGGTTGACTTAAAAGTGTGAATATTGGTAACAGAATTAACTTTTTATTGTGTACTGTTTGATATAATTTTAACAAAAGTTTAAATAAATTATTTAAAAAAATATTTTATTTAAAATTATAAAATTACAAATTCAGTCACTTTTCTTTTAAAATTAAATATATTAATAACCTTATTTTAAATTTATAAATTTTAATCATCTTATTATTATATTTATAAACATTTTAATCATTTCAAATTAATCATTAATAAATTTATTTTTTACATTTGTTTTTTAACTTTTAAAATATATTTTTTTCCAACATCTACTAGTTCATAGTAATAAGGTTCAATAAGATCAATATTAAGTTTGTTTAATAAAAAAATTCTAAAAAATCAAAATTGATAAAAAATAATTAAATTTAGTCTCCAAAAATATATCAATAAATTAACTAACGTAAATCAATTTTAAAAAAAGTAATTAATATATCTAATTTTTAAAACATAATAATTAAATTCTTATTTTCTCGAAAGTAAAAATTTAAAGGTTTCATTTTTATAATTCGACTTAAGTAATAAAAGCTCAAATCACTTATATAAACACTTTTATATGAAATAAATTAAAGTGTATTATGAAATAATTATTTTATTTTCATTATTATTATTATATATGGTCTCAATGATAGTAGTAATTTAAGAAAATTTCAAACCGAATTATTATGATTTCAATATTCAATTATACATATAATCAATGCTTATATAGGAAACATTAAATATTCGTGTAATGCATGCACGGCACGACGTACAATCATATAGAGTGTACTATAATAAACAATTAACAAACTAACTCAACTAACTAATCATATCTCATATAAGAACATATTAAAGCTCTATAGCCTTTATTAAATTAATGGTTTTAAGAAAACCATAAATTTGATTTTAAGATAGTGAAATTGAGGAGAAATTAGAGGTTTTACAAGGATATCAATCAATTGCTCGTGAGATGGATCATAGCCAAGGCTGAGCTGGTGACGAGGGACTGGATCTAAAATGAAATAATGGTATAGGTCAATGTGTTTAGTCCTAGTCCACTGGACTTTTTGCCAAGTTGTGGGCATTCATATTATCACAAAGGAACGGAAGAGCTGAAGAGCTGCAATATGGAGAAGCAATTCTGAGAATAGTGATTTAAACCAAATAAGTTTAGCAACTTATTAACAATGGCTTTATACTTAGATTCTATGTTTGAACGAGCCACCACTTTTTGCTTTGTTGTTTTCTAAGAAACCAGGTTTGATCCAAGAAAAACATAGTATGCCCCAATTTATTTTTTTATCATCTAAGCACGAGACCCAATTTGTATTACAATAAACACTCAAATGTAAGGACGAAGTTTTAAAAAATGCAAGGTTGTGTAGCAATGTTCCTTTCAAATAAAAGAAGACTTTTTTTAAGGGAAATCCAATACACATAAGAGGTTTATGTCATGAGTTGGAACATCTTGTTAAAAGAAAAGGAAACATTTAGTCAAGTAAAGGTATAGTATAGAAGACCACCTACTAGAATTTTGTGTTGAACAATATCACTTAAAAGAGTGTCATCAACCTCACTAAGTCCCTTACCAAATGTCATAAAAGTATCAACATCCTTAGTGTCTATAAGACCACATCTATCAAGTATCTCCTTAATATACTTCTATTGATTAAGATACATATCATTAGCCATTGTTACCTCAAGTCTCAAGAAATAGCTCAAAAGGCAAAGGTCCTTGTGTGGAAAAAATAACATTGAGTTTGGCAATCAAATAATCAATAGTAGAAGAAAAAATGCATGTGATGATTATATCATCAATATAAACTAAGATAACAATATAAGCTTGATTAGGTTATGTACAAATAACGATGTATCTGATTTTGCAGACACAAAATCAAATTGAATTAAAAAGATGTTCAACTTAGGAAACCATGTTTGTGTTGCTTGCCTAAGCCCATATAGAGCTTTCCTTAACCTGGAGACTAGATTTGATCTTTGTTCAAACCTACGAGGTTGTATCATGTACATATCCTCATCTAAATCCCTATTAATAAAGGTATTGTTCACATCAATTTGCCTCAAAACCCACCTTTTAGACATGGCAAGTGTAATGACAACCCGAATGGTAAGGAAACCTAACTACAAGAGAAAAAGTTTCAAAGAAATCAATATCTTCTCTTTACAAGAATCCCTTTGCAATAAATTAAGCCTTGTACTTATCAAGAGTCTTATCTACCTTGAGTTTTACTCAAAATATCCATTAATAGCTAATGAAATCCTTGCATTTAGGTAGCACAACCAATTCTCATATTACATTGTTTAATAAAACCTCAAGTTCCAATTCCATAGAACATTTTCATTCAATAATTTTAAGGGCCTCATTGTATGACTTAAGTTCAGATAACACATGTGTGCCATGAATGGTGAAGGCATAAAGCTTAGACTTAGTGACCACAAATTTAGCTCTTGTAATCGTGCCATGATATTTAGAAGGTAACTGAGGAAGGGAACAAGTGTTTGTAGTAGGAATGGAACCAAGATTAATATATAGATAAAGATTTTTGGAATGTGAAGGTAAAATGTTGGTTTGAACATCATTTGTATAATTAATAGGTATAATAGCTAGAGTACGCTCAGAATGATGAAAAGGGAAGAAGTGCCATATGACTCTAGTATATTGGAAGAAGTATTCAATGGCTCATTTTCAGGAATAACAAATAGGGCATTGACTAAAAAAGATACATGTACAATATGAGATAAAGAGATAAGATTTGAAATAAGAGATTGAGATGATGATGACTTAACATAGGTATCAATGGAACCTGATATAAGAAGAGAAGAAGAGACAAAAAATACAAATTAGAGCCAAAAGAAAGCCAACTAGGTGCCTGCAACATAGAAGCAATAGACTAACTTATATGGTTGCTCTCTAAATTGGTAGTGGAATATGCAAAGGAAATTTCAATTCATTTAACACAACATTCCCACTGATAAAAAAAATTCATCATCTTTAACACAACAAACATAGCCTTTCTATTTAGAATTATAACTAAGAAATAGTAAAACGAGGCTCCAATTTATTACTAGTGTACACCCTTAGACAAGGAAATAATTTTTCCCCCAAAACCATGAACTAAGAAATGTCACATTTCTTTTTATACAACAACTCAAAGGGTGAAAAGCCATTGAGAACTATCAAGGGAGTTCTATTGAGCAAATAGACTGCTATTTTGAATGAAAAGACTCAAAATTGAAGAGAAATAAATGCTTGAAACAACAATGTCAAGTCACGTTCTACAATTATTCTATGTTGAGACTTTACCATTTTTTTTTGAAATGTATGGAAATGCTCATCTATGCCCACACACCTTCCTTCTAAAGAATTGAAATTAAAGGTTTAAATTTTCCACCACCAATGGTTTGCAAAGATTTTAAAGGAGTATAAAACTGAGTATTAACCATTACTTTGAACATGATAAACATTAGGCAATTGCTCAAGGTTGGGAGTTAGATGATGACTATCTTCTGAATCTAAAATCCAAATGATAGCATTCATTATAAAAATACCTTATATCCTGATGTAATAGAAATAACATTCATAGTTGTGGAAAAATTACCAATAAATTCTTGATTCTTTCAAAGAAAAGCATCATAAATCAAGAAAAAAAGGAAGCAACATGAGCAGTCTTATCACAGATTTTGCAAATAGGTTTATGACCATCTTTCTTGAAATTCTTGACACCATAATTATTAACAACATTACTTTTTTTAGATACACTAAAATTGGTACTTTGCTATTATTTTAAGAAATTGTGAAAGTTTCATTGGGGTATGTTATTAACCTAAGAACCAGAATTTCCATTAGACCTTTTGTTATTATTCTCAAAAACATGATTACCATGATTAATGTGTGCAATATTTGCTTGCACAACATATTATCGATGCACTATTTTAGATACTAGGAGCATTCTTTCAAAGTTGTCAAGTTGACTGTGAAGAATTCCAATAGAAGGACGAATTTGAGTCATGTTAAAAATAGTCAAGAATGTGAGATATCGAGGACATAAATCATTTAAGATGTAAATAAATAGATCACGTTTTAGGATTATTTCTCCTATGGAAGCTAGGTGATCAGATAGAGTCTTAACCTTCAACATATAATCAATCACACTCAAGCCATTCTTGGAAAGTATTTGCAAATTTCCTTTCAACTCCATAACCTTAGAATTAGTGGTGTTGCTAAACCTCTCTTTGAGTGCAAGTCATTGTTCTCGAGCAGACAAATTATCAATAAGCACATCATTCATGTCGTGTGTTACTAAGCTAGAAATCTATGTTTTCACTGAGAAATCATAATGGATCCAAATAGTGAATTGAGGGTTAAAAATCAAAAACTCATTGTCAAGAAAAGGTTAAGGTTTGAGTAGGGTTCCATTAATAAAACCCTTCATTCGATATGCCATGATGAAACACATTAGTTGTTCATGACACACTAAGTAATTATGATCATCTAATTTTATCAAAATTGTAATACTATTTGAAGACATAATGAAAAAAGATAGAATGAAAATCAAGAACTTCATTATTACTAATTCTTCTTGGTGTATGAGGTGTAAGATCATTCTCAAGATGATTATCACTTTGATTTCTTTGTAGTGTTATAGGGATATTATCAATAGTTGAATGTGTGTTGGTTGTTGGTCTGGTGTTAGAGGAATTCATCGATGAAGATGATAAAACCTCTCGAAAGTTAGCTAGCTTTGGAACCCATTGTCAAGGTTCTTAAGATCAAAAGACAAGTTTTGATATCATATAACCTCTTAAGGAAAGTAACAATTGAAGGAAATCTAAAATTGAATTATTATGATTTCAATACTCAATTACACATACATGTAATGTTTATATAGATAATGTTAAAGATGTGTGTAGTGTATACAATGCATCACAACATATACAATCATATGAAATTCACTATAACAACCTATAACAATATATATATATATATATATATATATATATATATATATATATATATATATATATATATATATATATATTTCAAAAATGGAGCAAACTTAATTATAGTTCCTCTTACTAACTACAAAAATAGATGTATATATATCAAAAGATCTCCATTTCCTAGCGAGAAAAAAAAGTTCAGCTTAAATTTGTTTTGGATAAAAGGATGTTTAGTATTGTTTTCAACTTTTGATTGAAAAAATAAATTAATGTTCATATTATTAGGTGATCACTAGTTGCGCTTAAATTAAAAAAAATAATAGTGCATATATTAAAACACAATGCATACCCATATCTATTTATTTATCACATATAATTAAAAAAAATTCAAAATTAATTTGAAGTTTTGAAGTTATGAAATGTGAATAAGATGAAGGGTTTTTGGAGTCTATTTATTTTTACAAAAGAGTACTTGACTTTGCTTTTAAATGGTATATTGGTAGTTTTAACAAGAAACATTTTAGATTAAGTGGTTCATTAGAAGTAATTTAACTTTTTAAAAAGAGCACTACTTTACTCATTTTGACTTTAAATAGATCGATGTAATTCACTTTGTTTTTTAAAACTAAATGGACCAAAGTGATCATTATAAAAAATTAAGTGATTTATAGTGTTTTTTTTTTCTAAAAAAAAGTGACTTTTAGTGTACTACTTAAAAGCAAGTCGAAATAGAAATGCAATTTAACCCGACCATATCAAATAACGAATAACATAGCCTAATCTAACTTGGATCAAAGCTTGATTAACCTCGAATAAGTCCAGTCTGATTATACTCAAACAATTTTAAGACCATGCTTAGGACCCATTTATGTTATCAATTCAATCCAATCTCGAATTAAAATATGAGTTAAATCTAATTTTTATGAAATATATGTACATTTAAATATTGTACATCATTATTTTATAATTTCTTACATCATTTAAACTCCAACAATGGCTTAAGCTATTTCAAAGTTTAAAAAAGTTAAGCCCAAATCCACTCAAATGTTTAGGGTATGTCTTGTATTTAATTTAGAAAATTCAATTTGTTTCAACCGAAAAATATAATAGTCCGATAATATCTTATCTAAGTTTGATCATAATCCAAAATTTTGGATATGAGGTGGCCCTGCTAGCCCAAATTTACATTCCTAATTAGAATAAAGTTCTTCTTTAAAAAGGACTAAGTGATATTTAATATACTATTTAAAGATAGATGAATTTAAATTAATATTTGGAAAAAATATGGTGTAGGAAAGCTATTTTAATTTCTTTATATTTTCCAAAAGTTTCTTCCCCATTTATTTTAAAGTGTTTAATTTAATACTATCTTTATCGTTATTATTATTTTTGAATTCTATTTTTAATATGATTTTTATCTTATTTTTTTATTAACTATTTGACATCTTCCTCAAAATATAATGGGAGAAGGATTTAGAATGGGAGAAGGATTTAGAGAGAAAAAAAAAACTAGATATCTATGGATCAAGCACAAACATATTCCGTTTTATTTATTTATTTTGTTTAAAACAAAAAAAAAACTCTCTAAGTGGGATGCACATTCAAGTTGGTTAAAATTGAAGAAGTATCTAATTTTGAAGTCACAATCTCGTGCATGCAGCACCAACTGATAAATATATTCTGTTTTAATATTTAAAAAGTTTATTTATCAAAACATTATGATAAATTATAACATATTATTATTAATAAATATAATCAAATTCATATAACTGTATCTAAAGTACAAATCTGATAATTATATGACGTAGTTATGATATATAAAATTATTCTTAATATTTGCATATTGTTAATTTGAGAAGGATTTTAATTGGTTCAAATTATAAAATTATTCTTAATATTTGCATATTGTTAATTTGAGAAGGATTTTAATTGGTTCAAATTTGGAATATATCTCGACTTCATGAAAAATTATCACTTATGAATTATTCATTATTTCATCCAAAGAGAATTACGAGGGAGATGAACAACTTTCTCTACGCTTTTGCGTTTGATGAACTTTCTTTTAAGTGAAATTCTAATTTTTGTGTTTAAAAAAATTCTAATAAAATTTTATTGTTTGAGTTTACATAAAACTTTTAAATAATATACTTTTTTATATATTAATTTATGAAAATTCATATTTTTATTCATTAATTTAAAACACTATAAATATTTTTTTAACTATTACCAAAATAATTAAGATTTACCAAAAAGAAAAATGATTAATAATTAAGACTCATTATACTTGGTACATTAATTGTCTCTCAGCTACTTGTTAATTTATATTTATAGATACATATTTTGTAAACATGACATAATATAATAATATTCGCAGCTGACCATATAAAACAAGAAATTAAGAAAGAATATGGTATTATTGCTTATGCTCGCGTAGGAAATTAAGAGTAGTAGATTGTTGGCTTGAGTGAAATCCCACATTTTCCAAACACAAAAATTAAAAGTAATATTATGAAAATCAAAACATAGCATATGTTGATATGCCATTTCGAAACTTCATATACGTAGGTTCAAAGAAATTATCAAAATGTATTAAAATAAATAATATAATTCATAAGATTGAAAAAATGGAAAAAATGAAAAATCATGATGACACTTTTTAGTCACATGTGATGGAAGTAATTCTTATCTTTAATGGGAAAACAATATTATGTTTAATTAATTATCTTTGGGTTACAACTGTTTGCCTCAAAGTTGTTATTTTACTAATTTGGTACTGTAATTATAGGTTTATTGACCTCAAATTTATTATTTTACTAATTTTGTAACTATAGATTTATTATTATATGCACTAGAAGCTAAAATGCTTAGGCAAAACGTGAGTCTGCGATTTTTTTAAAAAACTAAAAAGAAAATTATTCCAATTCACGGACCCAAACTTCTTTCTTTGTACTTAGTCGTCCTTTCTTGTTGGATTTATTATATGTAAATATGTAATTATGTATGATTAGGTAGGCTCTGTCCAAACATATTATTGGAATAATCTTATTACTTCTCCGTAAATATCAATAGCATTACAGAATTTTTTTCAGATAGTATAGTAAGTATGTAGCTAAATTATGATAATATTTATTGTTTAGATTAAGGCATTTAAAAAACTTTAATTATTAAAAAAAATTATAGATAAAAAATTAATTAATTCTTAAAATATAAAATGAATTAAATGAAATGAAAATGAATCTAAGAAGTCAAAAAAACTTTAGAGGCTTATATTTTATTGGTTCGTCCTAGTCATCTTTACGCACTAAAATACTTTGTTCTCAATACTATTGTCCAAAAAATGATTTTTAAAGTCCGTTCGATGAACTCATTTTAAATGAGATGAATTAAAAATATAAAATTAGTTCACGTGTTTAATTAATATTAAACGTATAAATTTTTTTTTACAAAATTTACTCATTTTTTATTATATATTCGAATTAAAACTTGTATTCGATTAGCAGAAAAAAACCAAAATTTGTTTAACAAATATTTTAAATAATACAAATCATTGAAAAATTAAAAATTAATTAATTACTTGAGAATTAAATTTATTACAAAAAATAATTTATACACAATACATATATATTTAACTTAAATTACAAATAAAATGATGTCATCACTTTTGTCATGGATTTTATGATATTTCTACTTTATTTCAAGGAGAGGAAGTTTGGTTGGCTTAGCGGCAAAAAAATAGCTCGTCTATATAACAATTCATTTCCCTACATACATGAATACATAAACATTCATCAAAGAAGCAATCCACACTTAGAGACATAAGAATGGAGAAATTAAAGCATTATAAAAATTACCATACAATGTTGTCCTATGTTATTCAAGATCATCAGAATTTTCTTTTGATGTTATAATTTGAACAAAGTATTCTGTCCATTCTTCTCATAAATCATTAAAATTTTACATATCATAACCCCATTTGTTCTAACCAAAGAACTATATGTAATTAAATTCAAAATAAGAATTTCAATATCATAAATTCATAAAAAATAACTTATATATTTTAAAAGATTAGTAAAAGAGATTACCACATCAACACCGAAGTGATATAATAAACCTTATCCATTCGAAATCATATTAGCACTGTATTAATCTTTTGTCTATAAATATGAAGATATCTGGAATGAAGCTTATATTTTTAATACTATAATGAGCTCTAAATATGAAGTCAAGTGTAACTCCGATTTGTTACTTGGAACAGCTGTTTGGTGCCCAACCAACCCATGTAACAAATCAGAGTTACACTTGAATTCATATTTAGAGCTCATTATAGTAGTAAAAATATCATCTTCATTCCAGATAACTTCATATTTATAGACAAAAGATTAATATAGTGCTAATATGATTTCAAAAGGATAAGAGAAATTAAAGCATGATGTTTTCATACAAGGGAATTAGGCAAGAGAGATGAGACGAAGTTTGGGCAAAAAATAGGTCTATGTAACAATTCATTCCCTTAAATACATGAGCACATAACAATCCATCTCAATTCTTTACACATCGGATAATCATCTCATGTATCATAATCTTTTCTATAAAGAATGCAATCATTTGAACAAGCATGAATCTTATGATATTCCATGCAAAATTGACTAAGAGATTTCTTAACTTTATACACTGAATATGATAATTCAATACCCTCAGGAAACATACCTATTAGTACATTTAGTAATTTTGTGAATCCCTTGTCAGAAAAACCATTTTTTGCCTTCATATTGTACAAATGAACAAATCCCGACATTTTAGTGTCTTTCTTACAATTTGGATACAACGGTTTTTCGGCATCCTCTAGAATTTTTTTAAAGGTTTCAGGATCATTCTCATGTAGTTCATCTTCAACACCATGAAACATATTTTATGTCTGTATATTATGATAAGATGTATATAATCCACTCACAGTCTTATTTATCTCTTCCCTATGAGTATTATCAATATTTTCTCCATAATAATACCAACATTTATAACTCTAAAAAATACCACTACGGATAAGGTGATACTTAACTTCGTCAACATCATGAAATCGCTCATTTTTACCTTTAACACATGGGCATCGGATCATACTAATTTTTTTTATTTCTACAAACAAACTCCAAGAAACTTTCAACTCTAGAAATGTAGTCCTACTCAATTTTACACTTTGACATCCAAGATTTGTCCATTTTCTATTAATGACATTAAGCATATTAAATATGTATCCAACCAATATATTTAAGATATTATTATATATGAATTCCCTAATTATTAGAATATCTATCAAAACATCATATAAAAATAAATTACATAAAAACCAAACATAACAAATATATACACGTAAATATAATTATATGGGATTGATTGTAATTACTAATAATAATATGTCACGTCATTTGAGTTGATTTTAAATTTAAGATATATAAAACAAAATTTATATAACAATTTTGTGATGTTTAATATTTTTTTAAATAACTACACTATCTCAAATCTAAATTTTTAATGAACATCATATTGTTGAATCATGTTTTTCCCATTTCATATTAACAAAAATAAATAAATTAAAAACCAATCTTAAATCACAGTCATAAATATATAAATTTATTTCATTACGAAAATTTATACAAAACCTACATATATAATATAAAATTTATACACATAAATAATAACACCTAATACACAAAATAAATAAATATGAATAATAAATGCGAAGGATTAATAGAAATACTTACAAGAGTAAATGAAGTGACAAAATGAAGAAAATGAAGAAAAAATGGTGTTTGGTAAGTTAGAAAATGGATATAAAAAATTTGATTTTTTTGCTCAAAAAATAGGGAATCTAGAAGATAAGTTGGAGAGGAAGAAAACCCACTAAACGACGTTGAAATTGGTGGTCGTGGGTGGTTAGAAAATGAGAAAGAATGGAAGGGGTTTTGGGTTTTTGAGAAATAAAATACGCTTGGATATTGTTTCTGTTTGGGAAGAAGAAGAGAAAATGAAATATCTACGTGTGTAGCAGTTGACATGTAGAACCGATGTTACGTCCTACGTGTAACGTTGGTTCTACATAACGTAGCATCGGTTCTACGTGTCAACCGACGCTACAATCTACGTGTTTTTAATTCATTTAAAGTTGGTTTTTAGCGAACCGATTATAAATTTATTATAAGTCAGTTTTTATCAAAATTCGACTTTAAATCTTGAATTAAATACACCTTTTTGAAGTAGTGTACGCTACTTCTTTCAATTTTTTTTAAATTAACACATTTTACACCTACAATGTATAAGGTAAGTTATCAAAATATCCAAAACTTTAAGTAATTACAATTACACCCAAAACATTATGTACAATGATAAAAATATACATAATCAATAAGTGTCATTTTATTTCTTAACAGTAGTCTTTTAACAAAATTGTATCGGGTAACTTCTACATGCATTTTCTTGTGGGTATAATTACAACTATTTAAATGTTTTGAGTATTTTTGTAACTCATTCCATATGTTATGGCCATAAAACATAGTTAATTCACTTAAGATTTTACAAAAATATCATCAAGAAAATACACGTAAAATTTACTTAAAATAATTATGTTAATTAAATTGTAGTTTCGATTAATCATATTTTTATCGTTACACATAACGTTGTGAGAATAATTGTAATTAATTAAATGTTTTTGATATTTTTGTAACTCATTTCATACACATTGTAGACAAAAAAATGTAATTAACTTAATATTTTTTAAAATTTAAAATTTATTTTATATTTATTTTTGAAATTTCTAATTTGTTTGCATTTCGTTATTATTACATTGTAGTATTTGTATTTTTTTAAGAAATTTTTTATATAGATATTGTAACATTTTGTTGAAAATGGAATTTCTTTAATATTAAATCATATCTTAATACCTCGATGTTTACGAAATTATTGAAAAATTTGAGTAAATTCTAAGGAAATTAATGATACGTATCCTTACTTTTTCCTTGACTTGCAATAAAACTACGTGTGTCTTTCATGACGTACAAGTTAATATTGGATTTGTTAATAAATGATTTAATGGTATATTAGTTGTATACAACTAATATACTTTATAAGCTGTATATTAGTTGTATGCAACTAATATACTTTTCCTAAAAGCATTTTTAGGAAAAGTAGATTCTCTTTTTTCTATATTTATACATGTATTAATCTTCAGTGTAACATACCTTGTAAATACATTAATTGAACTTCTTCTTGGTATCAGAGTAGGAAAGAAAGAAAAAAAAATAAAAAAATTTACCGGTTTCTGAATAGAAGCGCCGCCTATCGCCGTCATCTTCTCGGATTGTTTAGCTCGGTTTGCAGTTGCAGATCCGTCGTCCACCCGCGTTGTCCAGTCCGCGCTGTTCAGCCCGTGTCATCCACTGCGCAGCCCTGCGCCGTTCAGCCCCGCGGAGCCCAGCGCGTCATTCAGCCCCGCGCAGCCCAGCGCGCCGTTCATTCCTACGCAGCCTAGCGCGCCGTTCATCCCTGTGCCCCTGTGCGCCGTTCAGCTCCGCGCCCCTACGCACCGTTCAGTCAGCCCGCGCCCCTGCGTGCCGTTCAGCCCTGCGCAGGGTCCAGCTTCGCACCACCTGCAACCCCTACGTCGTCGCCGACCAGCCGAAACCTGGTGTGCAGTTTCTTTATGTTTCTTAAGTTTTTCAGATTAAAAAAAAACCCTAATTATCAACTCTAGCCCATCAGCTCCTAATTCAATCCCATCAGCCCAACCTAGCCCATCAGCTCCTAATTCAAGCCCATCAGCCCAAACCCGCCAAAAAAAAATTCAAAATTTTTATTCCGCTGCACAATATAATTTTTATTATTATTTCAATGGAAGATTCAAGACAACATCAAGTTTCCAGAATTCATGAAGTTCCAAATTTTGAAGTTTCTGTTAAGAGTTCAGAAATTGGTTCTTTCGGGGGTACTAAACTTAATGGTACAAATTTTCAAACATGGAAAAAAGTTATGTCTATTTATCTTCGTGGGATGCATAAGATGGGACATGTATCTGGATCAATTAGGGCTCCTAGCCAAGATGATATAGACGCCTATACTAGGTGGGAAGATGATGATGGCTTTGTCATGTCCATTCTATTTAGAGCAATCACTGATGATATATTACAAATGGTGGAGGAATGTGAAACTGCTGAGTCTATATGGAATACCTTAAGCGATCTTTATACAAATGAGTCTGACTTTATTCAAGTTTATGAACTCATGTGTAAAGCTGCTGGCATGCAACAAAATGGGCAACCAGTATCTCTTTTTTTTACCAAGCTGAAAAATGTATGGGCTGAAATTGACCAAAAACGCCCGTGTAAAATTAAGAATTCAGAAGACCTTTTGTGGTACCAGAAGGAGAAGGAGCTTGAACGAGTACATGCCTTTTTAAGAGGTCTTGATACAAAACATAATAGTGCTAAAAGCGAACTGCTTCGAATGTTCGACCCTTCGAACTTGACTACTGCCTTTACATACATCCGTAAAGACGAATCTCAGCAAGAGAGTCTTCATCAGGCACATGTTGAGGTATCAAGCCTAGCCATTCAAGCCAAATCAAAGGCACCCTTCCTCCAGCAGCAAAATTCAATTCCACTTCATCAGTAGGGACCTTCACCGGGTTTTACCAATCGCCCTTGTTCTCCCTACTCTTATTGCAATGAACATGGGCATCTTTGTGAGACTTGTTGGAAACTATATCCACACTTGAAACCAAAAGTAGACTATTATGCAGCAAAACGAAAAAATAGGTATCGCTCTAAAGCAAAAGCAGCTGCCGTGCAAATTGTCCAAGAACCAGACTACTATGGACAGAATCATCCTATGGAATGTGGAGGTATCCCTACAGCTTCAATAGCTGGTCGTGGTAAGATTGGTATGACCTTAAATGTTTCTCACTCTGTTAGGTCTAATACTTGGATTATTGATTCTGGTGCATCTGATCATATGACTTATCATAAATCTTATTTTAATGAGTTATTTCCCTACTAGTGTCTTATGTTACGAATGCTAATGGTGAGGCCTTTCCTGTCTTAGGAAAGGGGTAAGTTTATATCACTCCATCTTTACAGCTCCATAATGTTTTATATGTACCTGACTTATCTCATCACTTAATCTCTGTCCCACAGTTGAACCTTGAGTCTAAATGCTTTGTAACCTTTTATCCTATGTATGTGATTTTTCAGGATCTTCTTACCAGGGCAATAATTGGTCGGGGGTATCTGAGAGGCAGATTGTTCCGTTTAGATCAGAACTACCGATGGGAGAAACCAGGAGCAAGGGAAAGCACTGCATTGACTTCTAGTTCCGATAAGCTAAGTGAAATTTGGTTGTGGCATCGCCGCTTAGGGCATCCGTCTTTTAGTCTTATGAAAAAAATATGCCCACTTTATTTATTGGTGTTAGTGAGACTTTTTTACATTGTGAGACTTGTGTTTTGGCCAAGAGCCATCGTATTACTTATTATCCTAGTATTTCTAATAAAAGTACTATTCCTTTTGAATTAATTCATTCTGATGTTTGGGGACCATCTAAAGAGCCAACTATATCGGGTATGAGATATTTCGTTTCATTTATCGATAACTGTACAAGGTTATCGTGGATTTCTCTTCTTAGAACAAAAGATGAAGTTTTTTCAGTTTTTCAAAATTTTCATACCTTCGTTCAAACACAATATAATGCCATCATTCAGATCCTCCGTTCTAACAATGGTGGGGAATATGTTAATCACGTCTTTCAAAAAATTTTCAAAACACATGGGATTATTCACCAAACTACTTGTCCACAAACACCGGAACAAAATGGAGTGCCTGAAAGAAAAAATCGTCATTTACTTGATATGGCTCGTGCACTCTTATTTAGTGCTTATATGCCAAAATATCTTTGGGGTGATGCTGTACAGGCTTCTGCTCATCTCATCAATCGTCTCCCGTCTAGTGTCCTTAACGGAAACATCCCATTTCAGATTCTCGCATCTTACGTCTCCTTATCATCCTTTCATAATCTTCCTACCCGTGTATTTGGTTGTGTTGCTTTTGTGCATATTCCTAAAAATCAAAGGTCTAAATTAGATGCCCGGGTAATTAAATGTGTGTTTGTTGGTTATGGAAGTTATCAGAAAGGGTACAAGTGCTTCCATCCACCAACCAGAAAGTATTATGTTACTATGGATGTCACCTTCTTTGAGGACATGAGTTATTTTTCCTCACCTGATACTGCTCGTCAGGGGGAGAATACATATTTCGAAGAACTGTATCATGGTGAGGGGGAGGCATTAGGTGAATCACCAACTGATGTTTCAAAGAGACAAGTCATTGCAGAAGCAGATGCTTCAAGTATTCAAGCACCAAATTCACTTACAACAAATGACATTGAAGACACAACTGTACCCTCAGATACCCTTGATCAACAACTCCCTAGTACTGAAGGTCACTCATCTGAGGTATGTACACCTACTGATACTAATAGCATCGAGTCTAATGTTGGACAATATGTGTTACCAAATAGGTCTACTCGAGGTCAACCAGCCAAAAGGTATGAACCAAATATTCATGCAAAATTAAAATACCCAGTAGCCAATTACATGTCCACTAAAAGATTATCTAAGTCATATAAATCATTTGTGAATCAAATATCTGGTGTATGAGTACCTAATAAAGTGCAGGATGCGTTGGGAGATCCAATATGGAGGAAGGCAATGGCTGAAGAGATGGATGCGTTAAAGAAAAATGATACTTGGCAACTTGTGTCACCACCACAAGGAAAAAGGTAGTTGGTTGTCGATGAGTGTTTACTATAAAAAATAATGGTGATGGATCCGTAAATCGATATAAAGCTCGTCTTGTAGCAAAAGGGTTTACTCAAACGTATGGTGTAGACTATGATGAGACTTTTGGTCCTGTTGCCAAAATGAACACGATTTGGGTTCTGCTCTCACTTGCGGTTAACCTAAATTGGCCACTTCGACAGTTTGATGTCAAGAATGCGTTTCTTTATAGAGAATTAGCCGAGGAGGTGTACATGAGTCTTCCACCTGGGTATGTAGTTGATTCTCCTGGTAATTTTGTATGCAAATTGAGGAAGTCTTTGTATGGCCTCAAGCAATCCCCTCGAGCCTGGTTTGGAAGGTTTTCACAGTTCATGCAAAAGGTTGGTTACAGACAGAGTAATTCAGACCACACTCTATTTCTCAAACATCAATGAGGGAAGGTAACAACCCTAATCATTTATGTTGATGATATGGTAATCACTAGTGATGATACTATTGAGATGGATAAATTACAAAGACAGCTAGCCTTTGAATTCGAAATGAAGGACTTAGGTGAACTAAAGTACTTCTTAGGAATTGAGGTAACCAGGGGAAGAGAAGGAATATATCTGTGTCAGAGGAAGTACGTTATTGATCTGCTAACAGAGACAGGTATGTTGGATTGCAAACCTATTGAGCAAAACCATTGTTTAGCAGAGTATCCAGATCAGATACCAACTGATCGAGCTCGCTATCAGAGATTGGTTGGACGTTTGATTTACTTAGCTCATACTAGACCAGATGTTGCATATGCAGTAAGTGTGGTGAGTCAATTCATGCACAATCCAAGTGAGAACCATATGAATGCTGTTTTGAGAATTTTAAGGTATTTGAAATAGGCTCCAGGAAGGGGAGTAATGTTCTCTAAACACAACAATCCTCTTGAAGTTTATGGATTCACAGATGCAGATTGGGCATGAAGTATTACAGATAGAAAGTCAACATCGGGTTATTTCACCTTTGTGGGAGGAAATTTGGTTACATGGAAAAGTAAGAAGCAGAAAGTGGTGGCACGATCTAGTGCTGAGGCCGAGTATAGAGGTATGGCTCATGGGGTTTGTGAATTGCTGTAGATAAGAACTTTGTTATTAGATTTGGGTTTTGAACTCAAAAATACTATGCAGATGTATTGTGACAATCGAGCAGCCATTGATATATCACAAAATCCAGTACAACATGATCGCACTAAGCATGTAGAGGTTGATCGTCACTTTATAAAAGAGAAGTTAGATGCCAAACTTATTAGTTTTCCTTTTGTTCCCACAGAAGAGCAACTTGCAGATATGCTTACCAAAAGAGTCTCCAAGAAGTCATTATATGGCTCACTAAGCAAGTTGGGCATGATTGATATCTACGCGCCAACTTGAGGGGGAGTGTTAATAAATGATTTAATGGTATATCAGTTGTATACAACTAATATACTTTATAAGCTGTATATTAGTTGTATGCAACTAATATACTTTTCCTAAAAGCACTTTTAGGAAAAGCAGATTCTCTTTTTTCTATATTTATACATGTATTAATCTTCAGTGTAACATACCTTGTAAATACATTAATTGAATTTCTTCTGGATTGGTAAGAGAGTTACATTATGTAAAATACTCCAAATTAATAAAAAGGAAAGTTTTATATCACATTATATTTAAAGCTGTGTTTCGTGTCGCTATTTTATCATTACCTGATTTTTTTATTTTCATAATTTAGATAAAATAGTAGTAATGAGTATAACTTCAAAATTATGCTATCTATCATTATTCTTATCAAAATCTATCACATAACGTGAGCCATTTATGTTTGTGGACGGGGGACGTTTAGATTGTGAAATGGAATAAAAATCTTTTCTTTCAACTAGACCAAAAATAAATATGTGATTATTATGGGTTGAAAGAAGAAAGAAAAAGAATAAGTAAAGCAAGTAAATATAAAGATAGTAAACCTTTTCATTGCAAAAAAAATCTAACATCTGAAAATAATATTTAAATGTTTTTTTTAGTTTAGTTTTCTTCCTTGTATATATGTTTTTTTTTCTCTTATTGTATTCTCTTTCTATTTCATATACATGATCATCTTCGCTAATATCATGAACAAGTCAAATAAAAACATAAATTGCATTTTTTTTATCTTTTTCCTTTTTCTATTTCTAATATTACAACAAATCATTACGATTTAATGTGCTAGTATAATTTAATATAACATTCATTATGTTCTATGCATTATTGATATATCGAGAGTTCTGCCACCTACAAGAATAATGAAAATTCATATGTTTGTATATACGAAGGTATACTAATTGTAAGGTATTACGAATATTGATAGTTTTTATAAACAAAATATTTACTTGTAAACAAGTTTTTAGACTTATTATTAAGTCATTTAATTACAAATAAAGAAACACTCTGGTTATGCATAGAAGCATTTCATGTATAATTTTAATCTTATAACAATTAGAGTTACATTCATATATTCACGAGCACAATACACAACACTTATATTTTCATTTTTGCATTGCTTGATCGACTGGAGCATTGAGTCGATCAATCATACTTCAATCAAGTTCGATCAAATTTCTTCGAGTTAAATTTCAAATCTAGCTTATCGTTGTTAGATCGATCGAACAAAGTTATCAATCTATCTAACTTCGATTGAGTTTGATTGAGCACTCTTAAGTTATAATTTTCAAATTGGTTTATTGTTACTAGACCAATTGAACAAGGCTCTCGATCGATCAAGCTTGTATTTATCAGTTTGAAATTCATTTTTAAACTCGAGGCATGTTATAAAAATACCAAATTCTCAACTTTTAAGAGTTGCTAATTCTATTTAATATAAAAAATATATTTATCAATTACATAGGATTAGTAAGTTTATTTTTATAAATAAAACCCATTGTTTATAGATTCAATTACTACATAACACATAATTCTTAATAGCACAAAACAATAGTTTCAATTTATATTTTCTCTTAAATACTTCAGGATCCTATAGCTTATTCTCCTTAGGATTCTCTATTTCTTACATCAATTCTTCACATGTGTTTTATTGAATTGATTATGTAGGTTAATAGAAGCTATGTTTATTGATCTTGTTATTAAATCATTATTCTAGGGTTATAATAGATTTTCTTTAAATCGAATTTAATTCATTAATCTATTTGCTTATAAGGGTTTATTCATTATTAAAAATCTATCTTGGACACATACTAGCACTTATGTTTCTATGCTAACTCTTTTGTATGTTGTTAAACGTGTCTAATTAGTGAGTAGCTAATTGGAACGTTGGGTTGGATATATCTCATATTAGTCTTGAAAACTATGAGAACTAAATAGGTGCTTATAAGTAAAGTATATTGAATTAGTATCATAGTGTGCGTAGCATAAGATCGAGTTTATACTTATATATTTGATTTCCATATTAAAAAGTTAGATGGTCTAATAGACCAATAATTTTTCTCTTAGGTCATGGTTGTAACATAAGTTGTTTTCACCTTAGAAATATATTGTGCTATTTTTATTTTTACACTTTATTATTTATACATGATTGTATATATGGTTGCTTTATTTAGGTTACTTTTTTAAAAGTCGTTAATTTTTAAAATAATCTATTCACCTCCTTTAGGATTATTTGGTCTTATTGTGAACTTTCAATAATGATAAACACATTTCAAAAGTCTTGCTAATAAATTTTACAAAATTGTTGACGTTTTGATAAGTTTTTTACCAACATTGGATTTGCTTCCATTTATGAAAATTTCTTGCTACTTATTTTTTTACAATTGAAAAACAAGGACTACGTCAATTTATAGATGTCATATTTTTCCTATTTAGGGATTAGATTAAAAAAATCAAATAGGTGTTTTTTCTCTTGAATATGTTGTTATTTGGTTTCAAATATAAGATAATGTTTGGAATGAAATTATTAGCACATAGTTTTTTGGTTGACACAATTATAAGCAATTATATTGATAAAGTGATAGCCCAATTAGTTGGTACATATGGTGTACATTGTTTTCTTTTGAACAAAATTTCATAGCTTTAAATCTTAATAGCCTCTAGCCTTTATGTCGGACTAAATTGTTGTCACACCACTAACATTCGATCAATAGCTTCATAATTTTCAATGATCTAAGATGTGTGGTATTATCCCTTAATCTTTATGAGGTTTTTTTGGTAGCCAAAAAATATTGCAAGCAATTATGAAGGAAAAAATGTCATGGTAAGCATATTGGGTTTTAGATGAAAATAACGTTTGATTTTTATTTTTAACTAAAAGGGAGAATGGGGAGTAGCTATGAGAATAAGACACTAAAAGGGGTGAAATTGAATGTAAAGTAAGATATTTTTATTAAAATAACATGTTTAGTTTATGTTTCTATTAATATTTAAATAATAAATATTCACATGAAAAATGTATTTCATATTTAAATGCTATTTATTTGAAAGTGTCTGGCATAGCATAGATGTTAAAAGAAAGTATTAAAAAGTTGAAAACAAGATCAAACCTATGCTATCTATTGGATATTATTCTTTTAAATACCAACCTAAAGGAGTAATGTTTTATAATGCTTAAGTGAAGAAGGAGTTTGTATCAAAAATTTCACCTTCCTTGATAACAATTATGATAAATTTCAATTATTGAGGTAGCAAAATTATGATAAATTTCAATTATTAAAGCAAAGTCCTGCTCGAGAAATTGTAGTGTGATGGTATCAAACAAATACCATCACATTGGAATTTTGTTTGTGATGGATTCCAAGTCCTTCCAAGCTAGGGCCTGAAAATGCTTACCTAATTAGTTTTTTTTTACTTAAAGTTTTAATAATTTTCATTATTGAAATACTTAGTATAATAAATAGCTTTAGTCGAAAATATTTCAATTTATATTCTTAGGATAATTTCAATAATCTTATAATTTAAATTAGTTGTTAATAATAAAGGAAGCACTTAGGATACTTATCTCTATCAATAATGAAAGTTATACACTTGGGAGATTTGATAAAATAAAAAGTCCAACATCATATCAATAAGCGTATCTGAGTCACCTCAGCTTTTAAGAGTCCAGGGTCATCAATGCTACACCATTAGGGGTTGAGTGCACTAAAAACCTCATTACTAGATAGGGCATGTACCCTTACTAAGGTAGTGATTAAGAAGTATTTCGACATATGATTCATGTACCTTAGAGCTTAGGTTACTAAACAATTCGCAGAAGCTGGACTGGTTAAGTTAATAGAAAGGATGCACCCTAGTCATAGGCTCTGTATTCCAAAACATAACTAATGAAAATAACATCTTAAGTTGGTATGATTTCTTCTTAATTAACCATTAACCTTTAAAGGGGGCTATAGCTCAAGAGCTCTACCACCTTGGGACTCAGCGCAATAATATCCTTAGTGCTTCACCAAGGCATACACCTTACTATGGTAGTGAATAAGAAGTATCCAGATATGAGAACTTTGCACCTCAGGACCTAGATCATTGGAAAGTCCACAGAAGCTCAATGCATTAAGTTACAATAAGAATGTACCCTAATCATAGGCTATGCAATCTAAAATAAAACTAACTCAGAAAATAGCTTAAATTGGTATAATTGACTCTTAATTATCCATAGATCTTGAAAATAGGCCATGGTTTGGAAGCAATACCACCCTAGGATAGAGTGCAATAAAATCCTTAGTACCATACTAGGACATTCATCCTTGCAATGACAATGAATAAGAAGCATTCTATTAGATGAGCTCTATGCTCTCAAGGCTAGACCATCAAATTATCTACATAAGCTAAGCATGTTAAATTACAAACTAAACACACCCTAACCATAGGCTATATAGTTTAGGCCATAACTAAAGTGAAGAATAGACAAATAGGTTCTGTATTGCCCTATATTTGGCCATAAACTTTGAAAAAGAGTTATGGTCAAAAGTTATAACACCCCAAGTCTAGGAACTATATTAAGTTCTTGTACCAAAGTTAAATTTACAAGATTTTGGTAATGAGACTATAAATCTACAACAAAATGATAACCAACATTTTCTTATGTTGAGAGTTATCTCATGCTTCGAACACTTGAACAAATTGAAGTACACCAAGTAGGGGCTGATAGATCGAAAGGCTTAGTCAAGCAAAACTTGGACTAATAAGTCACCCTTACCTTAGAAAAATTTCAAGCAAATATGGCAATGCCTAATCAATAAAATAAGGCCATGTGTACACAAGTTGAAAGTCACCTAAACTTCAAGCCACTAACTGCAACCAAATGAACACGCTCAAACTATAATCTTGCCAGATAGGCTAGGACTGGGAAGCAAAACTAACGAGCAATGTTCTTGGCTAGCCGAGAGTATTATCGACTAGGAATATGGTCAATTGACCAGGAAAAAAACATGATGTACGTGTGGTCAATCAAACTGACCCAAGCAATAGGTCAAGAAATTGAGCCATATATCGGCATACCATAGGTCCAAAATCCACACTCTATTTTATGCCAATTCCTACACTCACACGTCAACTCAAAAGTCCATGGTCTCTCAAATAGATGGGACCACGATCAGGTTTAGGAACAATGTTAAAAGTACAAACAAAAGAATAACATACAAGTATAAACAAGGTGTGATAAGTGATTTAAGAGCCAATGTAATGATATGGAAATAGTCATACCTAGAAAGGCTATACAAAAAGATAAGACTAAGGGCTAAAATAAAATATATTGAGTATATGCACTTTAATGGAGAGATACATGAAGTCCAGACTAGCCTAAGATCAAAATGAGTAAAAGGCTAAATATTGCTAGTGTCTACACTTAGAAGAATACTAACATGTACCACTACCCACCACATTATCATCTTCTGTCTTCTCAAAATCCCTATCACAAGAACTACATAACTAATATCTCACAATAATATTCTACCAAATATACTCAGATTTAATGAATGATCAGTAAATTAAAAATAACATTAAAAAAGATACATAAAATAAAATCTATAAATAATAGAATATAATTAAAATTAATACCTCAAATGTATTCTTACAGATAACTATAACAAAATCTCAGATAGAAATTCTTTTGATATAAGATATTATTATCTTATTCATATGTTATTTTATAGAGAAGAGAATAGATGTATTTATAGTTGACAAAGAGAAAAGAAAAAGGAATCATAAGGGAGATATCAAAACGCACCATGACCCACTTTTTCCACCGTCATAGCCTGCATCATTTTTGGTGCATATGAAATAAAATCCCGAGAAGGTTGCGTCGCAACACAACTATTTCTTCACTACGGCCCCGCATTGAATTTCTTTTCTTCACTTTCCATATTGTTTCACCCATTACAACTGATTAGATTTACATGTAAGCTTTACATGTTTTATTCTTTTATTCTTCTAAGTTAAAAATGAGTACTTCAAGTACGATTCTTCATATCTTGATCATTTTATCAATTTTGAAGTAAAACATAACTGAAAATAACAAAAATATCAGTGATTTTGAAAATATATATTTATTAAAATAATGATAAATTATAAAAATTTAAATCTATTTGTTTTATTTAAGTGTATATAAATGACGTAATATTAGTGTTTTTTAAGTACTCATTATCCATATAATTTACTAGTATTGGTAAATTCAAACTATCTATATTCTTGTGTTGGTATCATTTTTGATTCATATTCTCAACTTGAACACATAAAATACCCCTATTTAATTTCCTTGTACATATTTTGATTAATTTTAATAGTAATGGTAACTTTGAGCTACCACAACTCATTAAGATTATTATTAAAATTGACCAAAATATGTACTAGTAACTTAAATAGAGTATTCATGTGTTTCAGTTGAACGTAAGTGTCAAGGAAGGTACAAAATAAAATTATGGGTACTACAACGGTACAATTTTCCAATTTTTGATTTTAATACATTTAAAAATTAAAAGAAAAGGAAGGAAAAAAAATTTAATTTTTAACTAGAAAAAGAAAGAAATCAATCATCAATTAATTAGCCTCATTTTAATTATTCTCACTTCCATATTTCATATAATAACTTAATTCACCTAGCATTGATACTCATCAATCATCACTATCTTATTTCAAGTCACAACATTCAAATAATATAAAAAATTATTTAATTTAAAAAATATAATAATTAGATATTATAAATTGATGCATACAGTAAGAGAAGTGACATAGTTTTTTTTTGTTCAAACAATAACTACATATTCTTGGTATACGCTGAGTAGTTGAGATCTTAATTTTAGACTTTTTGTCCACCACAACCTTAACCTTATTAATTGAAATATAAATAAAAAACATATTAACGAATGATTATTAATTACTATAGGAGTAAGTGATGTGTATTCTATGGGCTAATCAAATTGGTAATAGTTTTAATTTGTATATAACACATTTCAAAAGATACTTGTATTAAAAAAGAATACAATTGGTTTAAAGTATCACATCATTTATGTTTTAGGAGTAATGAATATTTTTTCCGAATTGATGTACACTTGCTATAAAAGAAAATTGGAATATGAGTTCTAGATAAATTATTCATTAATTCAAAAAGTATGTATGATATGATATTCTACATCAATCACATATTTTTATTGCACATATTATCTTGGAAAGTGTTTAATATACATAAAGTAAAAATTAAACGATTGATCATGATTATACACACCAATTACACTAGAGTAATGAATAATTTCTATTCCAATAAGATACACCATTGATACCTAGCCATTACCACATGGAATATATATGAAAAGACATATGAAAAAAACACTAATATGTATCAAAACTTTAATTTATGTGTTAGTTTTTCATTAGATACAATTATGTGTCTTATTGTACTTACCATTGTAACATATCATTTGATATGGATAAAATTTGAGATATATAGATGTTGATGCCATTCTTTTCAAAATTTGAGAGAAATGTTAGGACCTCACACCACTAGGGGTGGCCATTGATCCTTTGATGTTAAAGTTAATATAAGTCCTATAGTCTTTTTTATCTATGTTGGTTTTCCATGTATAAAACACGGAGTTTATTTATTTTACTTAGTGTACTTATCTTCTTTTGTGTAAGGTTGGTTACTAATGATTAGTAATGTACACACGTACATAGTTAGATACACTTTATATGTGAGCATGTTTATACACACCACATGGTTTCTTTTTATAGTATACATGCTAGGTTAGGTATGCTCGCTTGCCAATGTTGTCGCTTGTATTTTTGTTTCATTTTGGGTACGGAATTTATGAAAATTACTTGGTAATTGTGTGTTAATATAATTTGAGTTTATATATTATATTTACCAACATACTAGATTTAGACTTTGATTAGAAAACTTATTTGTTATATGTTGTTATACGCTTTATTTCTTTTCTGTGTAGCATGCCTATAACTTTCTATTTATTACTTTTGTTATATTAAATTAATATACTTACTCCTTGATTAATTTATATTACTTTTGTTTTTTATTTGCATGCGAGTTTGGAGTGAGTCACTATGGAATTAGTTTTCCCTTACCTTGGTTGTGTATAGGTGTTGGAATTTTTAATTAGTTTGTTATGTTTTATATGATTGCATGTTGTGAGAGTATAATCATCTTTTATCGAATATATTCTCATATATGAGGTTTTAAAGTGATTGGAAATACTTTATAGTTTTTTTAGTATGTTTACCTATTTCATATGTTGTATGATACTTGCATTGTATGCATGTTGCTAGTTTGGCAGGAGCCACCATCACTAGTGTGTTTACCGTAGATTGATTTACCTATCTCACATTATGTATGATGTTTGCTAGTCCAGACATGAGCCTATGAGATAAACCGTCACTAGTGTATTTACAACAATTTGTTCTTTTTTACTGTTGGTTGTTTATGTTGTGTGTTAAATTGAGTATGTTGTCTCGTACTTTTACTATGTTATTTGCTTGATTCACGTTTGTGAGGCTTGCTTAACTGAGTTGGAATAAAGCTTATGAAAAGATTTCATAGATTGGTATTCCCACCCCTCATCTAGGACCCGATTGTCTATTTGGGTGAGAAGAACAAATGACCTTGGTTCAATTGTTCCTACTTATTGAATTTTTATTAAGGAATGGGATTTATAGAATATAGAAGACATCAAGGTTTCACTTTTGTGATGAACCGAAAAAACAGTATTTGTGGTTTCTCTTTATGATATATTAGTTATTATGAGATTATAAGATGAGGTGTTAATGTGTACAATAGTTAATATATAGAGAGATTATAAGTAATATGATATATATCCCTTATCCATATAGATAAAATTGCTATAATATCATGATTATCTCTACGCGATTATCTTTTTTAGATAATTATATGATAATTATTGATTATTAATTTATCTTTTTGTAGAAATTATCTAACATATTTACTCATCTAATAACTTAGTATTTATTAGACTTGCATACGAGACATTCTACTAATTGAGACCACTTATTATATATAACATATATTAAATTACATCCAAAAATAGATTTTTAAAAATAAAAAAAGAATCAATTTTTTATCTACATATTTATACTTATTTTAAATATCAAATGTCTATTTAGCATCAATATTTAGCATCTAATGTACGTAGGCATTTAAAATTATTAATAAAAAATAATATTTTATACATACGATGATTTAAAATTATTATTAAAAAAATAATATTATAACCCTTAAAATTAAAAATATATAACTTAGATTTAACAACTAAGTAAGCATACTATTCCTAGGAGGAGAGGGTTAATGTGGGTAATTGCGTAGCAAGTGGGCGACTTGGGAGCCTACGTTGAGACGCAAAGAAGATCCAAAGTAGCGTAAGCGCCAAACCCACCTATCCTTGTGTACACATCCAACGGGTTTTCTCATATTTATGCCACCTGTTTTCATCTTATCCGTTGATTACAACTTTCTTCCATCATTATTTTTTGTTTCTGAGTCTTGTCGAGTCCTAAACTCGTTGTTTTGTTGTTGAATTTTAAGTTTCAGGTCGTTTACTTCACCCCTCTCTCTCAGAGTCTCTTTCCTAAGACAGCCATTGTTGTTGCAAATAGAGCTTTTTTAATGGTAATGTTGCTCATTCTATCTTTCCTTTTTTTTTTCTTCTATTTATTTATAAAATATGTCTGTCTCAATTTCAATTTCAATCTCAATCTCAGGACAAAATGTTGGTGCCACCATGGTTAGAGCCATTGTTAACAACTTCATTCTTCTCTGTTTGCCGTACACATGGAGACTCTGCTAGAAGTGAATGTAATATGTTTTGCCTCGATTGTACAACTCAGGGTCATGCCTTTTGCTTCTATTGCCGTTCTTCCAAACACAAAGACCATCAAGTCATTCAGGTCCAAATTTCAATTCTTTATTATTATTTTTTTTAATTTTTGGGGGAAATTTCGTGAACCCATTATATGAAATTTATTTTAATTTAAAAATAATAAATCAATAGATAAGGAGATCTTCGTATCACGATGTGGTAAGAGTAGCAGAGATTCAGAAAATGTTGGACATAAGTGGGGTTCAAACTTATGTAATAAACAGTGCTAGAGTTTTGTTTTTGAATGAGAGACCACAACCCAAATCTGGGAAAGGAACTGCTCATGTTTGTGAAATCTGTGCCAGAAGTCTCTTAGATCCTTTTCGTTTTTGTTCTCTTGGTTGTAAGGTTAGCTTTTTCATTTCTCTCTCTCTCATTCTCTTCAATTCAATGTCACATCATCAACATTGTTCATTCACTGCAAGCGATATGAACATGGCTTCTTTTAGTTATAATTATTAATTTTTATTTGTTTTATTATATGCCATTGGTATTATTCATACAGACACACGCATCATAAGTTCATAACTCACCTACATAGTAGATTAGTTAGTTAGAATATATCCATCATCTCCATCAAAATCATTAATGATAACCCACAAACCAATTCCTATCATTCATCATTGATCATTCACCCTTGAGCTCATTGTAACAACATAATCATCATTTTAAAATATTTATTTTTAAATAATGGGTAATTTTTAAAATAATAATATATTTAGATAATATTAATTCTTAATAATTGATTTTAAAGGTTAATATATAAGTACATATTAGTAACCTTTATCTTAAAATATACTTTGATACCTAATATTTTATTTTTCAATATATTTTATCCGCAATGTTTTAAAATTTTACAATTTTAATCCAATTTAATGGTTTTCGTCAAAAAGTTAGGAACTAAATTAATTTTATTTTCGTGAAATGATAGGGAACAAATTATGTTAAATTTGACATAAATTGTTAAATTTTAAAAGGTTTGGAACTAAAATGTATTGAAAAAAAAATTAAGAATCAAAATGTATTTTAAGGTAAATGTTAGGGAAGAACATGTTTGTTAACTCATTACTTAATTAACATTGTTAATAAATTATTAAAAGTAACATTTAATTATTATATATATATAATATAGCTGGTGAGAATAAAGAGGAATATGGATGCAAGTTTTATCTTAGAGGCAAATAATAATGAAGTAGTAATGGGAAGAAGAGAAGGAATATCAACAACAATAAGAGATGAGAAAGAAGAGTTGCGTGAAGGCTCACAACAACACATTTATTCTCCCACTCCTTCTCCATCTGCTAATTCTAATACCAGGAGAAGAAAAGGCATTCCTCATAGGGCTCCTTTTGGCTCCTAATATCTATACAACTTTTAGCTTATTTTTTATTTTATTTTATTTTATTATGGTGCTCTTATTATTTATTTATTTCTTTTTTATTTTATTTTATTTTTTCTTTCCCCCACAAAGCCAAAATGTAGATGTTATTATTACTCAGAAAAACAACCATTTCGGTGTCATTGTTTAAAAAAGCATCCAAAAGAAAAACATAAGTGGTATAGAAGAAAAAGGTTGTTCCTTTTAAGACTTGGGGACCCAATTCCTTATGTAAACAAGAAAATTCTCTCCTGTTAGTTGTGAATAAGGTCTAGCCAAATCAATAATGCATAATTGTTATTTATAGTTGGAAGGTATACATCTCATTAAATTAAAGAAAATCAAAAGCCAGTCTTTGAGGATTCCAATTTTCTAATTTTTACTGGGCCCTCTATTCACATGGGCCGTTTGCCAAAAGAAACTACATCTTCTTTTACTTCTTTTCTTTAATCTTATTATTTTAGTAACAGGGGCAAAGGAACTTTCTATGCTCCTTGAAGAGTTTGGGAGCTAGCTATACTCTATAGAACAACGTTTTTAATATATATTACTATTTATATTCCTATTATACTAAATACTACTTAAGATCTATTAATTATGTCATTTATATGTCTAGTATATATCATATCAGATTAGATTGAATTATATTGAATTTAATAATAATTTATATAATAGAATGGGATAAAATTGATGATACAGAAATTTTTATTATAAAATTTTATATAAATTAATATTTTTTTATATTTTTTTTACATTTTAAAAATAAAAATAATATTATTTTTGATAAGAGGTGAAAAAAGAAGTAAAACACATAATTTTATATTTAAAAATTCAGATATATTAAGTTGAATTTTTGTTATAATTTAGACTCAAATCTACAAGTAGAATAATTTTATACATAACTATACTATTTTTATTGTTTAAAATAATGTTTTACTTTTTTCATTCAAATGCATAATTTAATAAAAATTATAAAATTAATACCTTTAATATAATAGAATAAATATATGATTAAAGTAGTTTACTTTCTTTGTTATTTAGTGATAATACAATGAAAAATGATCATAATTGATATATACTTGATTGTGTTGAAAAAAGAAAGAATAAAAAAACAACATTTATAACACCCCTTAAAGTTTTTAATTAGAAAAAATAACAATCTTATGTTAAGTTTATGTATTTTTACTAAAAAAAATCATCAATAAAAAAAGTTCACATAAAATATCATTTAAGTTAAACTCCGATTATTAAATTCATTTAATATTAAAATCTAATCAATTAAACTTTGTTTAATTTTAAATTATAATTAATTAGATTTCATTCAATATTATTGGTAAGTTGTTTTTATTATTATTAAGTTTTAGTGACGTTATATATTTTATGTAATTTTTCAAATAATTTTGTAAATGCAAAGTTTTATTTTTGTTGTTCAAAATTAAGTAATAAGATTTGAAAGGGTTAAAAAAATAAAAATTTGAAGAAATAGAAGACACTCAGATGAAATTATATTATTTTTAATTATACTAAGTAAATATTATATTAGAACCCAAGTTATAATGGTATTTTTCTGAGTAATTAAATTGGTTATTTTACGCGGCGAAAATTGTTGCTATAGTAAAATGCATTATTAACAAAATAATGTGGCTTTCCTTTCAGTCGTAATTTACCAAATCTTTTTTAACCGATATGTACTATTTTATTACAGTACAACACACTCACGGTCTCGCAAGTACTTTTACAATACTTTAACATTTTATATTTTTAACTTCAACACTATATTTTATTTAAATAACCTCCCAATAAAAATAGATTGTGGTGGATGTAATTTGTAAGTTAAATTTTTGAATACATATATACAAAATCTAATTGTAAAATATAAATATTTAACTATATTAGATGAGCTAAATCATTGAGTTTCATTTGTACATATTGTGGTTATTTAAATAAAATATTAAATTTTTAAAATAAAATTTAATGGTTGATGTTTGTTTACATAGAAATAAGAAAAGTGTAAAGAATAGTTATGTAGCATGTATTCATACCAATCAAGCTTAACATAAGTTTAACTAAAGATGTTCTCCCTTTATATGCATAACAAAATAAAAGCATGGAAGTAAAACATATTATTTTCTCCCTCTTTTTGACATACGAGGAGGACAAAACATTAGACAAAGCAAGGAAACGAAACTCCTCTTAAAGATATAGCAATGTAAAATTAGAGTAATGCAAAAGTTTAATATACTTTAAAATCTTCCTAAGTTCTATGACTCATCTAAATTAGAAACCAATTAAAAAGGTAATAAATGAAAAGAAGATGTAAATGAAAAAAATCAAATTTTTTTAAATTTGCATAAATAGCCATATAAGGTATTAAACTCATTTAATCACAAATGAGTACACAATCAATTGAGAACTCATCATTTTTAACTCAAATTTTGATTATTTATTATATAAACAAGAAAGTAGAGTAGAAGAGACACACAAGCATACAAGCACGTATAATGACATATTGAAATTTACTTAAAAGCAGTGCATATGTTTCAACTCTACAAATATACCAGTGAATTCATTTATGACCAATCAAGAAAGACTCAAAATAAAAAAATATCACCTATCATGTAAAATTATAATCAAGTCTTCAATCATACAAAATAAAATATATCTACCAAAAGAGTACTGGAATTTTTCTTCATTTTATAAATGAGCCATATGATTTTTTTTAAACCTCTATTGGCTCTTTCTTTTTATGCATTCCAAGTACAAGTTTTATAAGCAGTAGATTTTTGCACAATCTTTCCTTTTTTTACACGAGCCATAAATTTAGCATGATGACTTTCACACTAGTTGCAAGGTATCACTCTCCGCTCACTACGGTAGCTTCACAAATCACAATAGGTAGCCCTCTCAAGACTAGGTGCCTCCATACGGTAAAGTTTTAGAAAGTAAGAAATAGAACTTAATACAATTTTATAGTCAAAATTAGTTAAAGTACTAGAGCTTTTCAAGAAAATTTGTAAACTTCAAGCATATCATATATGTGTGTTCATGAGTATGTGAATAAGTTTATGTCAAAATTGTAGAATAATTTATACAATAAATATCAAAATGAGTTGATTCACTAAAAATGAGGTTATGTATATGTAAGTATTAAATAATTCCAATACTGTGTTGGCTATATAAGGATTCTACTTCTATTTCTCTCTCTCTCTCTCTCTCTCTCTCTCTTTTGAAATTCAATTTGAGGGAGAAATTCCCAAGGCAATCGTGAGATACTAAAACCTTTGAGTATCTATGGCTTTGGTGAATATATCAGCTAGTTGTCTCTTAATAGGTACAAACTCAAGTGTCACTACTTTCTTTTCAACTAATTCTCAAATAAAGTGATACCTAATGTCAATGTGCTTAGTTCTAGAATGTTGAACTGGGTTCTTAGAAATACATATAACACTAGAGTTATCACAATATAATGGCATCATACCTTATGGTTGACCTTACTCCTTGAGCATATTTTTCATCCAAAGCATTTGTGTGCAAGAGCTTCCTACATAAATGTATTATGCCTCAACTGTAGAGAGTGAGATAGAGTTCTACTTTTTATTATGCCAGGATACTAAGTTGTCCCCAACATAGAAGTAACCATATGATGTACTCTTCCTATCATCCTGACTGCCAGCTCAATTGACATTTGTAAAACCACTTACTTTATAAGTAATAGCAGTAGTAAATATTATACCACAATTACTTGTTCCTTAGATATACCTGATGATTCTTTTTACATTCTATAAGTGTGATTCCTTAGGGTCAGCTTGATAACAAGCACACACACCCATATTAAAACATATGCCAGGCCTACTAGTAGTGAGGTAGAGTAAACTGCCTATCATACTCCTATAAAGGGTTTGATCAACACTTTTACCTCGAGTGTCCTTTGTAATTTTTGTGTTGGTACCTTAAAGAGTCCTTAATGACTTGCTAGTTTCAAGACCAAACCTTTTAATAAGGTTATAAGCGTACTTGGTTTGAGAAATAAATATATTATCATGAGATTGTTTGATTGGCAAACCAAGAAAGAAAGTCATTTCACCTACCATGAACATTTCAAATTCATTTTTCATAACATGTACAAAATCATCCACTAGTGTACTAGATATGGATAAAAAAATATGTTATCCATATAAATTTGAGTGATAAAGATCTCATCACTACTCCTTTTAATGAATAAAGTCTTATCAACTCCCCCTCAAATAAATCCCTTGTTCAAGGGATAGTTGGTAAGTCTCTCATACCATGCTCGTGGAGCTTGTTTCAAATCATAAAGAGCTTTAATAAGTTTGTAAACATGATTTGGAAATTTTGGATTAACAAATTATTTTGGTTGTTCCACGTATACCTCCTCATTCAGAAATCCATTCAAAAATGCAAACTTAACATTCATTTGATATAATTTGAATTTCATATGACAAGCAATGGTAATTAAAATCCTAATTGACTCTAATTTAGCTATAGTGCAAATGTTTCATCAAAGTCAACTCCTTCTACTTATGTGTAGCCCTGAGCTACCAACCTAACCTTATTTCTAACAATAATGTCATGCTCATCAGATTTATTTTTGAACACCCATTTTTTTCCAATAACATTTTTGTTTTTAGGATTAGGTACTAATATCCACACATGATTTCTTTCAAATTGAGATAACTCATCCTTCATGGAATTTATCCAAAATTCATCCCAAAGGGCTTCATTTACATTTTTTGGTTCAAATTGAGAATATAGCATAAATGGATTACCTCACTTATTTATCTTTTTTCTTGTTACCATGCTTGTATCATCATCTCCAATTATATTCTTAATGGGATGATTTATTGAAGTTCGGGTTAGATTTATCATCGATGAGGTTGATGCTTCTTCCTTCTTTTCTTTTCTCTAAATCCTCTTCTTTTGTTCCAATTGTGTCATTGGTGATTGCTACTTGTGGTGTTCTGAAATTTTCTTCATCACCAACTTCTTCACTTGTAATTTTCTTACCTACATCATCTATAACGACATTTATAGATTCCATAACAACATTAGTTCTATAGTTGAAAACTCTATAGGCTTTACTTTTTAGGGAATAATTGAGAAATATACCTTCATCACTTCTTGAATCAAACTTACCCAACTATTCTTGATCTCTAACTATGTATAATTTACTTCCAAAAACATGCACAAATTTCAGATTGGGCTTTTTACATCTCCATATCTCATAGGGAGTTTGGTATGTACCTGAACGAAGATATACACAATTTATAATGTGACATGCGGTGTTTATAGCTTCATCCCAAAACCTTTTGGAGACTCCCTTGGAATGCATCATTATTCTTTCCATCTCTTAAAGTATCCTATTTTTCCTTTCAACTACTCCATTTTGTTAAGGTGTGATGGGAGCAGAGAATTCATGAAAGATACCATGCTCTTTGCAGAAGTCAACATACTTGGTATTTTCAAACTCTTTTCCATGGTTTGTTCTTAGTCTCTTGATGGTTACTATTTTTTCACGTTCTTTAACTTGCATTCTTGTACAATATGAGATGAAGAACTAAAAAGCATCTGACTTATCTTTAAGAAAGTCTACCCAAGTGTAGCGAGAAGAGTCATACACTACAACTATGATATATTTCTTACCTCAAATACTTTCTGTTCTCATAGGACCCATGAGGTCAATATGTATCAATTCCAATAATTTGTTTGTATTGATACTCTTGATCTTTTTATGAGCTATCCTAGTTTGTTTACCAAATTGACATGGTCCACATATATGTGTTTCAATTTTTGGGAGAATAGGTAAACCATGCATAATCTCAGTTTTACTTAATCTAACTAGATATTTAAAATTCATATGACCTAGCTTTTCATACCACAAGGTAGTTGAGTCATTTATAGCTAAGTTACATGTTACTGTGGGTGATGTATCAATACAATAACAATTGTCATGTGATCTGATTCCCTTAGTCATACGTTCACCCTTTATCTGTTACAACACAATGATTATTTGTAAATTTCACACTAAAATCACCGTCACATATTTGACTTATGCTAATCAAGTTTGCCTTGCGCCCTTCCACATATAAAACTTCATCAAGTTTAGGGATACCTTCTATTTGAACAGATCTTTTTCAATAATTTTAGATGTTTTACTATCACCAAAGGTAATTGTCCCTTCATTGTATTCCTTAAAGGTTTTAAATGAAGAACTGTTCCTAGTCATATGTCTAGAGCATCCACTATCAAAATACCAAGCGGTATTTGATTTAGCTTTGAATGCTATGTGGGCCACAAAATAGTGCAACTTGGATTTCTTAACCCATCCTCTTTTAATTTTAGACCTTTGAGTTACTGATTTCTTAGGTTTATCTTTTTGTGTAGTTCTTACAGTAAAAAATTTACATTTTGAAATTTTTTGAGGTATCTTAGAAGCATTTGTACTCATGATAGAATCATAAGCATAAAGAAATCTACACTTAGATCTAATGTGTCCTTTCTTACCACAATGATGATAGATAGGAATAAACTAAATTTGTTTAGAATGATAAGGTGCATAAATTATCTTCCCTGTATGAGCAACAATGGGTTTTGCAAATTGAGTTTTGGATGATGATGGTGTTAACTGGTCATCTATGTATCCAAGAAATCTCTTATCTCCATGTGGCTTCCACAGTTTAGGACTTTGGTCAACTTTTCAACACATATGGTCAAATTCCTCACCGTTTCTTTAACAATACTCAAATTCAGGGCATTAATATGTTTATATAATTCCTTTTTATATTTCTTTGGCTAGAGGAATTTGTTTTGTGAACATTGATAATATCACTAAGTTTAGTTACTTCAACAAGTAGTTTATCTCTCTCTTTTCTGTAACCTAGACAATCTATGAATAGTTCATCATAATTTGATACATTAAACTTAGATAGTAAGAGAGAAGATTCTACTTCCTCATTTTCTTCATTTGAGTTAGATTCGGAGTCATTGTGGTGTGCTTTGGTAGTTGCAGTGAAGGCATAATAGTTAGTGTCATCATCCTCTGAGTTACTAGTATTATTATGCTCACTTTTTGTGTCACTGAGTGTAGCATTAAAGGCTTTTCCAACTTTATTTTTATTGTTAGCACATTCTGTAGAAATATGATCAAAGCCCCCATAAGTAAAGCATTGAGGACTAGTGGGCTTACTTTTCTTACCATCAAGGCTCTAAGGCTTGATTTCCCTTAATTTTATGTCATTCAAATGATTGAATTGCCCCTTGTTGGATTGATTATTCTGTTGACCCTTCTTCTTCTTCTTCAGGAGCTTTTTAATTTTTTGTGCTAACAAGACTAGTGACTTATCATTCATAACCTCATCACTATCAAAAATGTCATTTTGGAGCTTTTGAATGCCACATCTTTTTTTTGTGGATCAAGAGTAAGCTCATAGGTTTGGATTGACCTGATAAGTTCATCATTGTTTTAGTGTGTCCATATTATAGCTTTTCTAGACCCTTATAAGTTTGCATACTTGCATAGGTTGTGGAATTTTCTCACCAAGGTTCTAGCAAGCATTAGTGATATCACAAAAGTGAGCATATAATTGACCAGAAATTTTAGCGTTTCTCATTTTAATGCAATCAAAGTGAGATGTTAGCAATCTCAATTTTTTTGTTTCACTTGGGAATTTCCCTCATAAGCAAGAGCTAGTGCATTTCATGCATATTTATCAGTCTCACAGTCGGAGATACGATATAATTTATCCATTGACACAACAACAAAGATTGAGCTTAGACCTTTTTGGTTTGCCCCATTAAGGGTGCGCTCTTTGGTGGTCCAGTCTCTTCTTGGCTTTATGATTGTTACATTATCTTTCGTTACCGAAGGTGGTTTCCAACCATCAAGGATCCCAGGCTTTTTCATCTTTTCTGAGAAAGGCTTACATTTGAGTCTTCCAGTAAAGGTCAATCTCACTAAGTGTGTCTAGTGTCGGCTCTGATACTAATTGAAAGTTTATAAGATACATACCTAAATAACCTAGAAGGGGGTGAATGGGTTTTTTTTTAATTTTTTATGAATTTATAATTTGATAACCTAAACAAAGCGATCATGTATGTAATCATGTGTAATAATAATGTGCGGAAATAAAGGATTAACACACGATATTTTTAGGTGGAAACAACCTAGGCCACAATCATGATCTAAAAGGAAAACCACTAGTCCACCGGATCACCTAACTTTCCACTATGAAAATAAAATGTTCAAGTACAAACTCGATTTTATGCTACCCTTCTTAGGATACTACCTAATGTACCTTACTTACAAGCCACTGCTCTGTTTTCACAGTTTCCAATATTAGCGTGAATGGTTTCCAAACCAAAGCTCCAATAACCTTCTTACCAATTAGATCGTTCACAAATTAACTGCAAAATGGTTAACACAAAAACACAAGTGTCTATGTGTATTCTAGAATGGATTTAATAATGAATAATCCTAACTAGTTGGTTCAAAACATATGTAATTTAAATCAAATCAACTAGTAAATTCTAGATTAAAAAGATTAAGCACAATTTCAATAAAAATAGATTCTTTAAAGATTAATAATCAAATAAAATAATCATGATCACACATAAACAAAAGCCAACTTGGCTATAAATTATGAAAATATAGATAATCAAATATCAAAAAATAATTTCTTTACCTTTTGCCTACCTTTGATAAATTGCACCCAAAATTAATCCTCAACTAAAACTTGAATTCCTTATATAAGATTAATCATTGTTAAGAAAGAATCAATAATAAAGTGTTTGGTTTACAAATAAAATGAAATGAAAAACACTATATATTACCTTAAATAACTCTATATTCAGTCAAATTTAAATAATATCATTTAGGGAACAAGTGACGACAAGGTGAAAAGGAAGAAAGGAGAATATTTTGGTTAGAAATTTTCATTGATGGATTTGTTCAAGAATTGGTGAGGAAGACAATAAATAACGATTTTTATAATTTTTTTTATTTTTTATTTATTTTTAACGGCCTAATGGATGAAAATTTGATAGAATAGTATGAATGAAATATTTTATAATTTGATGGTAGAAATGAAATTAAATTTATCTTGTATAAGCATATAAACGTAATAATTTGATGATATATTTATAGATTTATCTTAAAAAATTATTTTTTAATTTCCTAATTTATAAAATAAATTTTGAGTCACCTAATTTTATTACAAAAATGTTCTATTAGGGATGAATAATATTATTTTAATTATTTTCTGTTAAGTAATCAAAACTTAATAATTTAACAATAATAAAGTGACTATTAATATAAGTTTAAAGATAATAAGTAATTAATAAATAACATATACTACTATTTTTTGAATAGTAATATATTATTATATTTGAAATCTTAAATTGAATTTTTTGTTTTAAATATTAGATGTGTCTGAATAATATATTTCAAATAAAATTACATAAATAGTAGGTCATAGTTTTAAACATTTAAAATGTGATATATATGTTAATATGAAATGTGTTATTTTTCTTCTTTTAAATTTCAAAAGTATTCTATTTTTTTAATTTATTTAACATTTAGAAATATGGTGTAAACCTAGTATTTATTATATATTAATTTCAAAAGTAAATTAAACTTATTTAGGATGATAGTGCAAGCTTAGTATTTATTGTATACTAACAAATATGTACATTCTTTTTTGAAGTTTTCATGTTATTTTATTATGAAATTTGTGTTGAAAATTTTAAAAGATTTAACACTGTATTAGATATCTATACAGATTATATTAAAATTATTACAAACATCATAAACCATTCTGTTTTAAGGACATTAAAAGACTATTTTAGTCAAAAATATGTGAGAATAGAGGAAGAAAAATTCAACAACTTAATGTTTAGATATTACTTCTTTGAAGATTATAAATACACTGTATGTACACAAGAAAAACATGCTTCTATACTACAAAATAATATATATTCAACACATATGATTTATCAAGATAATACTCTATGAATATCGAATCATTAGTACATAAATTAGAACTATTAGATTTAACAAATGAAAAAGTAATTTTTAATTTTTAAAGATAATTAATAGATTCATGATTAGAATTAAGCAACCAACGTAATAAAGAACATAATATACTATGCAATTGTAATGAATATAGAAGAAAATTAGACTTATATAGTAAAATAATAAGCTTGTTAGAAAAATTATTACCTTCAATAAATAGACAAACACCATCAACTAGGTCAATATTAACTCCCGATTAAAAATTATATCGATCCGTAAAAATTGGTATCATAGCATAGGAATAGTAATTTAAATATTAATTTCACAAATATATAATAATATGTAACAATAAAATAATAAACAGGGAGAAAATAGATAACCTATAATGATTTAAGTGGTTCAACTTGTCAATGTTAAAAGCCTACTCCACTGATGACAACACACCGAGGAAAATTCACTAATAATCAAATGGAGATACAAACATCAATATTCAAAGAGTTTCACTAAATATACCAAAAATCTAAATACACCCATAAAATATCTCCCTCTAATTTTCTGGTAATAGCTAGATAAATTAATAAACTTGCTATTAAATCAAATATTACCATAAACTCCACCAATGTCACCAAAATATGCTTTCATCTAGAGATAGCTTCTGCAATCTGTATTCAAAGGAGGCTGAAATCTGGAGAGGCTCATGGAACCAAGTGTCGTTGCTATCACTATTTGTGTAGTTACAATTGCGCAAAGGAATAATAAGTTGGAGGTTAGACGAGAATGAAGTTGGAAGTGACTGGTCATGAAAAATGGCTGGCTAGTGATCGATAAGGCTACACTGTTCTGGATATAGTGTATGCATACAGTAAGATTAAGAAAAGTGAGGGATATGGTTGGGCAGAAGTTTCTTTGTTTTCAGCTTCAAATTCACCGACGCAGTTTCTGGTGGCTTCGTTATCTGTATTCTCAACTTCAATACAAACAACAGAGTGAGTTACAAAACTCCCTAGAACAACATTTAAGCTTAAGCTTATTATTATTATTATTATTATTATTATTATTATTATTATTATTATTATTATTATATATAATAAAAGGGGGTAAGGGTTTTATTTATTAAATATATGGGTTTTGAGCCTCAATGTTTTGGGCCATAATTTTAACAAATCTCCACCTTCATTCAAAACAGAAAACAAATTCTTCAAATATGAAATTCCTCAAATTATCAAATAAATGTCGTGCAAAACCCCGAAGGGTGATCATCTACTGCGAACACCAATCAAGTTCAAACAATGCTTGAACTTGTTAAATGGAACTGGTTTGATTAACATATTAGCTGGATTCTTTGTAGTAACTATCTTATTGATAACAATAGCACCTTGAGAGAAAATGTCATGAATGAAGTGATATCTGACATCAATATGTTTGGTTCTTTCATTATACATAGTATTCTTGGTCAATTGTATCGTACTCTAACTATCACAAAATACAACAGAAATATCCTACTATAAACCCAAATCACAAACCAAACTTCTAAGCCAAATGGCTTCTTTCACTGCTTCTGCTACTACCATATATTCTACCTATATCATAGACAAAGTAACTATAGACTGTGAAGTAGCCTGCTAACTAATGGCACAATGAGAAAGAGTGAAGACATAACTTGTCAGAGATATTCTTCTATCTAAATCACCAGCATAATCGAAGTCCATATAACAAACAACACTACAACTGATATTAGAACTTCCATCATATACCAAACCAAAATTAGATGTGCCTATCAAATATCGAAGTATCTATTTCACTACTTGCCAATGACCCTTGCCAAGATTACCTATATATCTGCTGAGAATAATAACTACATGTGAAATGTCTGACTGAATACAAACCATAACATACATCAAACTCTCAATGACACTAGCATATGAAACCTGAGACATGTACTGCTCTTCTTCTTTTGACTGTGGTGACAAATCAAAAGAAAACTTGAAATGTGCAGTTAACGATGTACTCATAAGTTTAGACTCTTTCATACCAAAGCGTTCAAGAAATTTTTCAATATAACTTTTCTGAGTCAAATAAAGATTGTCTGCTTGTTTATTCCTGTAAATTTCCATGCCCAAAATTTTATTTGATGCACCTAAATATTTCATCTCCAACTCACCACTAAGTTGAGACTTTAATTTTTGAATCTCAAACTTATTTTTAGAAGCAATAAGCATGTCATCAGCATAAAGCAACAAATAGATAGATGAATCATTATGGAATCTTTTATGATAAACACAACTATCACAATCACTCCTAGAGTAACTATGATCAATCATAAAAGAATCAAACCACTTATACCACTTCTTAAGAGATTGCTTCAACCTATATAAAGACTTTTTCAATAAACAAACATGATCTTCCTCACTTGGAACAACAAACCCCTCTAATTGATGCATATATATTCGTTCCTCAAGCTCACCATATAAAAAGGTTGTCATGACATCAAGCTATTCTAATTCCATGTTAAACAACGCAACAATAACAAGCAACACACGAATAGAGCTATATTTTACAACAGGTGAAAATACTTCATTGAAGTCAATACCTTTCTTTTGATAATAACCCTTTACAACAACACGTGCCTTGAACCTAGCTACTTCAACTTCAAGTATATCTTCATTTTTTCTTGAAGACCCATTTGTTTCCAAAAATCTTCTAGCCTTTAGAAAGTTTCACCAATTCTCAAGTATGATTCTTATGAAGTGATTCAATCTCTTCATTCATAGCTACCAACCACTAAACAGACTCATCACAAGTGAAAGCTTCATGATAACTAGAAGGTTTATGCATCTTAATAGATTGTCACATATAATGCAAAAGAAACTAAGTCTGTATTTGCATACCTCTGAGGGATAATGTTTCTCTTCTTTTACATCATGAATAGAATCATCTATCTCATCCATAAATGGCTTATCTAAAGTGCCATTTTACACTTGACTAGGAGCTTAACTCTTAAGCTCCACCTGTTCACTAACACTATGGTCTTTACCTACAACAATAGACTATTTTTTCTTTTCCAACATGGAAAACTCGTCAAACTTAACATCTCTACTAATCAAAAATTTAGGTGACTTAGGTTCTACACCTTATAATCTATAACCATTCACCCCAGAAGGATACCCCAAAAATATGCATTTCAATGCTTTAGGTTCAAGTTTATCATCATTAACATGAGCATAAGTAGGACAACCAAAAACTTCTAAATCAAAATAATTAGTAGGAGTACCAAAGAATACTTCAAATAGAGTCTTTAACTCAATTGCAATTGATGAAGACCGATTCACCAAATAGTAGGCATGGTTACAAGCTTCAGCCTAAAAGGATTTATCCAAGTCAGATTGAAAGAGCATACAATGAGCTCTTTCTAAAAAAAGTCTTATTTATACGTTCTACTACTCGATTTTGTAGTGGTGTATGACGCACAATATGGTGTCTCACTATGCCATTTCATTTACATAATTCATTAAACTAACTTTCACAAAATTCCAAACCATTATAAATTCTCAAATGCTTGATTTTCTTGCCTATTTGATTTTCTATACAAGCCTTGACTTTTAGAAATTTTGAGAACACATCATTCTTATTTTTCAAAAAATACACCCAAACATGATGGGAGAATTCATCAATAAAAGTCAACATATATTGGGCACCACCCTTAGACACAACACGAGAAGGACCTCAAAGATTTGAATGAATATAATCAACAATACATTTTGTTTTATAGATGGTTGTACTGAACTTGACCCTGCAATATTTTTCATAGACACAATGCTCACATAAACCAAGCTTCCAAGTTTTCTAACCACCAAGAAAATCTCATTTGCTCAAAATATACATCCTTGCCTCACTCATATGCCATATCTGCATATGCTATAATCGAGTAGTAGCTGAATCATGATATGACTAGGAAAAAACTGACACACTTCCAATAACAATGCTACTCTGAAGCATATAGAGGCTAAGCGACAAATTTTTAACAAATTTCATCAAGTGCATTCAATGTGCATTTTTTTAGAATAAAATGGTAAAATATGGAGTAGGATAACTATGTTTTATATCCGCAACATATGGAGTGAGTTATAAAAAGTACAAATCATTTTAGTAGTTACAATTATATATACAAGAAAATGCATGTGATACAATTTTGTCAAAAACTTAAACGATTGTTATCGATTGAACATATTTTTATCGTTATATATAACGTTGTAGGCATAACTAAAACTATTTAAATGTTTTAGACATTTTTACGACTCACCCTATATGGGCATAAAATGTAATTAACTCTAACATATAACATAAGTAATAAAGTTGATTACAAAATTTCAACATAAAAAATAGAGTAGTGCAATATAATACTAATGGGAATGCTTATACATTTAGGTGTATGGTACGGTCAAGATATAAAGTGAAATTAATATTATAATTATATAAAGTTTATAAGATTTTGATAATTAAGTAGCATTTATTAGTATAATTGGGACAAAAAGGTAATAAGAGCTAAATATGCTTTAATAGTATCAATTACGTCAGAGTTGAAGCCATATGTTAATGACATGGAGACATCAAGTGAAATATATCAAACTTCTGCAAAACTCTTTTCAAGAAGCAACAAGATCTGACTCCAATTCTTAGAGAGAATTAATGACCATGTTATAAGAAACTTGTCTATCAGTGTATTCATCTTCAAGGTATGTACTCTTTATCGAGAGATATATAGCAGAGTTTGATCCTAAAGAAAAAATTGATGTTGATGAAATTAGAAGAATCATAATCAATGGATGTAATTTCAAATATGATCCATATACTAATGTGATACAAAGATGGTTCACTCCACCACCTTTAATAGAATTGTAAAATATGTTGCTTAATTTATAAGAAAACTTTATTTAAACGAATGGGTGAACTATCCTTAAAATCATCACAAGAGGAAACACTATTTAATAAAATGAGTTAGGTAAAAGGAAAAAAAATCAAAAATGGAGAAAAAAATATTGAAAAATCAAGCCATGAAATAGAGGGATCACAAAGCATTCATGATAAGAAGAAAGGCCAATTGAAGGGGTAAATAAAGTGCAATGGCCCATGTTATGTGTACAACAAAGTGGGCCATTATACGAGAGATTGTCAATATAGGAAGAATATGATGAAAGGTCATGATGCAACCTCAAATGATCAAAACTCTACTCCTAATGAGGAGGAGTAGGATGTTAAGACATCTTTTGCAATAACTGAACTAGAGGAGGATCCCAGTGAAATCCAAGCGAAGTTGGAAAATTATCTCAATGAGCTTGATGAAAAGCTCCAAGAAGGTCAAGACGAATTAGTGAGTTGTTCCAATGAGCTTGGGGAGAATCTCAATGAAAGAATAGTTTTCACGAGTGTAAGGAAAAGCTCATATGAGTTCCAATGGAGTTGGCATAAAGTTTTGTTGTGATAGAGGAGGATGAGAATCAAAACTCGAGCAATAGAGAAGGAGTTGAAATTTTTAAAGAACTATAGAGTCTTTGGCAAGCTAGTGTACACCATAAAGCACCAAAAAGTGTCATACAAGTAAAACTCAATTACATCAATAATGCAGTACTACAAGAAGATTATATAAAAGACCAAAAACATATGATAATGCATCTCAAATTCTTAATAAGAGCCATAGAAGAAAAAAAATTAGCTCTAGAACAAAATCAAACTTAGGAATTGGTGCCAAAGCTAAAGGATATAAAACCTATTTTGTGTAAATGGGTTTACAATATAAAGACTTTCTTAATATATCTATAGAGAGATGTCATATTAATACTAGCAATGTGTAAAGGTTAGAGGCTAGGATAAATAGATAGGAAGAATGTATTCTTGCATGGAGAGATAGATCGAGAGATCCATGGAACAACTGAAAGGTTTTGAGAGAAAAAAGCATCAAAATTAAGTGTGCAAGTTAAGAAACTTTATGGGTTAAAGTAGAAATTGCAAGCATAGTATGGAAAAATTTCAGAGTTCTTAACCAAGATTGGTTGCATGGTAGAACCTACTTATTCAAGCTTGCTCGTCAAGAGGGACAAAACATGGACAAACATTATTCTGGTGTATTTTGATGACTTAATCATCACAAGAGATGAGAAAAGTGAAATTCACAGAGCTTAAAAGAATGTATCAATTTGTTTCCAAATGAAAGAACTTGGGGAATTAATACATTTCCTTAGGCTAGAGGTGGATTACATACAAGATGCGTTTTTCTTGTGCCATCATAAATACCCAAAGGGTTTACTACTAAAATTTAGGATGATAGAATGCAAGCCAATATCCACACCAGTGTAAGACAACGTAAAGTGCTATGCATATGAAGGAAAAGACTTGGAAGATGCAACCATATACTCACAATTAGTGGGAAGTCTTATCTATCTAATGTTTACGTGTTAAAAATTTCTTATGTAGTAGAAGTTGTAAGCCGTTATATGCAAAACCCAAAGAAGACCCACTTAGAGATGGTCTAATATATATTAAGGTATATGAAAGGAACTCTTGATCTTGGACTCGTTTAGAAGAAAAATAAAGAATGTAGGATGGATGGTTATTGCAATGCAGATTATGTGATAGATCATGATATGTAGCACTTGTAATATTTTGGGGCAAATATTTAATCTATCCACTTCTCTCAAATTCAACACCATACTTGTATCTCATCACTGATAAGGATTCATGGACTATTTTTGTTTATATCCAAATCTTTGAACAATAGTCTTACAAACCACTTCTGAAGTATCTTTGTATGCACTTACGAGTTTGGTTTGTGACACTTTCCACCCCATCATCACAAATTTAAGTTTGAATCTTAATCATATAATATTTATTTTATTTAAATAAAAAAAATACTTAACTACACTTTTATAAAAAGAAAGAAAGTTGAAACTAGTTTTTGAGTTTGTATCAAGAGTTTTAGAAATTGAAAGATGGTATATTTATTATTGATGGAATATAATTATTTGGGGTACTATGTACTAGGGGTACCTTATATATCTGGGGTATAGACAAGGTGTACGGTATATATAAGGGTTGATTTCAGTATATGAGGTATATAGTGTACAAGATTCCTACTACACAAGGAGGTTGTAGGAATCGAGGTACTTTAGAGGTATGATCCTAATAAGGTAACTTAGTTGTATGACCTTCCAAGGGGACAAAGACGTGAAGTGATGAAAACAAACATGACTTTATCGTATGATAGGATATGACAATAAGTTAGACGTGGTTGTTCCATTAAGATGCCTGACACTTGGGGGTAGTAATGTCTATATATATGGACCTATGTGACCCATTATAGGGATCATACTCTCTCTCTCTCTATAATCTCTCTAATCTTGTAGCACTTGTAATTCTCTCTAGACAATTAGCGCCAACCATGAGGCCTTGAGTTTTTTCAGTCCATATTGAGGATTCAAGACCTTTCATTTTGAAAATAAATAGAATCACCTTGTGTACTAGGAAATTCACTTTTCATCATGTCCAATCACTGTACTACATTTGTTTCAAGAAGAAGTAATCCTTAGAGCCACATCTGACACCCTATGCCCCAAGGTCCTAGGATTGATTCTATAGAGCATATACCTCATTAAGAAACCCACCTCACACCTCATCAAGGATTGGGGTATCAATCTAGCAATCCATCCAACCCAATAAATAGTGTTGAAGTTATTAAAAAGTGCCTCTTACTACTAGTTTTGTAAGTGTTAGCTTTGAAGACGTATTTGTAGAAAAAAATGCTCAAATGGAAAAAATTCAATAAGAAGTGGTGAAGTTGCAACAAGCATTTATACAGTCCAAAATAATAACAAGAAACCTCCATGCTCTTTTGTTACAATAAAGCTATTTGGAAGAAGTTGAAAGTTCTTTCCAAACTATAACAACTACTCCACCTCTGTAACCATCACACCCAATAAGAATATGCCAAATTTCTAGAATAAGAAAACATCACTGTCAACCCTCCAATCCATCACAAGCTCAAGAATATGGTTGTTCTATCAAACCCACTAATGATAACCCTGAAACACACACATAAATTCCTCATATAGGGATACATGGTAATATCCAATCGAAGCATCACAATAATGAATGGGATGGGAATTGAAAAAAAAAGGGAAAAAATATGGAATAAAAAATGTATGATTAATTCAAAACAATAGGCAAAGGGACATCCTATGAATGATATTTAGGCCATGTGTATCCAATTATCAACATCCCTATTTTCTAATGAAATAGAATTGATGGTACCCCTACCTAAATTTTCAACCCCAAAATGTCCACCCTATAAATGGATAGACAACCTAGTAGCCAATATTATACACTTCAAAATGGCTATGGATCTAGTGTCCACCCCGAAAGAAAAAAAAGTGCCCCATGTTTTGTAAAATATTTGCTTCAACTTTTCAAGATATGACACAAATTTGTCAAATTTCCACCTAAAAGCATTATTAATTTCAATCAATTGGTGAAGGCATTCATCATAAATTACACTTGTAACAAACCTATTTGGAAAGAATCACATCATCTTTTCTCCATAGTCAAATAAAATGAAGAAATGATAAAGAACATGAAAATATTCAAGAAGGAGAAAATGGAGATTTTACAATGCTCTAATTATATTGCTATCGAGGACTTTAGGAAAATAATAAGAAGGGAAACAAGGTTGTTTGTAGAACTAACTAAAGCTACCTCACATTCATTGAAATTTCTTTATAAGGAGGCACACAAAAAAATTTAATGTTGAAAGAGAGATGAAACCTACCAAAGTCACCACATCCATATCGTCAGCCATGCCTACTACAATCAAGAGATGTGGAAGGAAACCTTTTATGGATGGGCATCTCAACCCATTTCATTTTAAGCCAACAATAACATCTAGAGGAAAGGTGGGTACATGGGGTAGAGCTTTGTCATATTTGAGGGGGCCATTGTTGCGTGTGTTCTTTACGCATGATGTCTAGAAGATGGAGATATTTGAACAAGTGAGGTGGCCTTGGCCTATGTGAGCACCCCAAAGGGACCCCAATAAATATTGTGCATTCCATAAAGATGCCGGTAACTAACCAAAGATTATAGATATCTAAAATGGGAGATCGACCAAATCTTATTGAAAGGACATCTGATAGATATAGTAGATAGAAACAAGAACATAGCTCCTAGACAAGAAAATAGGGGAGGTAATCTAAGGAGGGATGTAGTTCCTCTTAGTCCTCCATAGATAAAAGATAGAGAAATTCAACCATCGTAAGGCAATACTTACATAATTCATACCATATATGTTGGTTCAACCATGTCGATAAATACACAAAATTATCATAATAGATATTCTAGAGGAGCTGTGATACACATCATCCAATTTACATCTCAATGTGTGAGGCACCAATATTTTCAATAATATTTAAAGGAATAAAAACTCTTCCATCTCATGATGATCCCTTAGTGAACACAATCAAAGGTGCACACTATGATATGCGAACAAAATTGGAAGACAATAGTATCTCCTCAGACTTATTATATTTATCAACACTCCTTAATAAAGGGATAGACCCCAGAAAGGTCACTTAACAAAAATGCCTTTGATCGGATTCAATAGAAATGTTACCATATTTGTGGAAATAATACACTTTTTTTCTCAGTGGAAGGAGCTATTATACTTACCACTTTTGTTGTCTTGAATACTCTCATGTCATACAATGCAATATTGGGAAGACTATGGATTCGTAAAATGAAATCTGTTCCATCAATGTACCATAAATTACTTAAATACCCCACAATAGATGGGTGAAAGAAATCAAGGGAGTTCGTGAAAAGCGAGGAGTTATTATAACACCACCATGAAAAATACAAAGTCCACCTCTAGCTATAAATAGTAGTTAAAGACTTCCTACCAAAAAATATTGACTTCAACATGCCATTTGCATCACTAAATATTGACTATGGGACATGATTCCAATCAAAGATGAGAGAGATTTGAATCAATTCCATATTACCTTTAAACATCAAGGAAAACCTACAATGTGGACATGTCTGGTATTGACCTGGACATAATCGTCCACAAGTTGAATGTAGATAATATAAAAAATCAATCCAATCATAAAAATGAAGGTTTATAAGAAAAAAAAAGCAATATCATCGAAAATAAGGTTAATCAGTGCATATGTGTGGACTTCACTGACGTTTATTTTGCTACACCCAAAGATTGTTATCCTCTACTACACATTGATCAATTGGTTAATGTCATAGTTGGTTTTGAAGTAATGAGTTTTATGGATGTATATTTGGATTCTCATCAAACCCATATGCATCAAACGGATGAAGAGAAGATGACATTTATTATTGAGGAAGGGAAGCTTTACTGCACAAGGATGTCTTTCGGGTTAAAAAAACACAAGCACAACATATCAATGATTAGTGAACATAATATTTCAACACCAGGTATGGAGAAATATGGAGGTGTATGTTGGTGACATGATGGTCAAAACTATGTCCACGAAGGATCATGTTTTAGATCTCAAAGAGATTTTTTCCATTATCAGACATTATAAGATGCATCTCAATCCTAAAAAAATGTATCTTTGGCGTAACATTAGGAAATTTTTTGGGTTACCTAGTGTAATCATGAGGAATCGAAGCTAACCCTAATAAGATCGATACCCTTTCCAATATGAGATCTTCTTGATGCCTCAAGGAAGTGCAATAGTTAAATGGATGAATAGCTTTAAGTCTTTTTGTATCAAAGTGTACAGATAAGTGTTCATCTTTTTTTTCAACTCTTGAGAAAGAAAAAGGATTATCTATGGGGCGATGAATGTAAGAATGCTTTTTAATCTATTAATGAGTCCTTAGGGAAAGCACCACTCTCAACAAATCCCAAACTAGGCTAAATCCTATATTTATACCTAAGTTTTACAAAGCACCGTTCTCGTGGTAGATAACAAAGGAAAATAACAACATATATACTATGTTAGCCACTCTTTGATCGGGGTACAAAAAACATATCCACCTATAGAGAAGGTGGTATTCACCACTTTGGCGCTCACAAAATAACCATCTTTACATCTTATCCTTTTAAGAATATTCTAGGTAAGTTAGAATAATCCAGTCATTTATCTCATATTACTATCGAATCGAGTGACTTTGATATACAGTATAAGCCATAATCGTTTATTAAAGGATAAGAACTAGCCAAATTTATTGCTAAATGGATAGAAGATGAATTAGTAATTGACCCCAAAAACCCATCTAAGGATGTCATACCCATTGCAATGGTTACCACAAACTTATAGGTAGTATATGTGGATGGAGCTTGTAATTCCAAAGGCTCAGGGGTAGGGATAGCTAGATTTATCTTTAAAGGACGATTGATTGAAAAGTGCATCTGATATGCTTTCCCAACCACCAACAATATGGCTGAGTATGAAGCCCTCTTATTAGAACTTTACCAACTTCACTCTCTAGAAGCCACTACTATAATAATGATCTTTGGTCTAAAAAATTTAGCCATAATATTTTTAAAACCGAGGCTTTAGAATTTTGGTCATGGTCTAATAAAATCTTTGACCATATTGTGTACATATAACCTTGATTTTCATTAGTAACTATGACTATAAGTTGAACTACAAAATTACTTAAATATGAACAAACTTATATAGTTATTATATTAAATGATCGTAATTTAATTAAAATAATAGAGGCCCACTCTCTTTAAAACTGAAATCAAATAATATATTGTGTGTTATTCTTTAAGAAAATCACTTTACAATTTTTTTTTTCATTTTTCTCTAAATTAATTTCATTATTTTTCTCTCTTCCTCACCACACCAAATTTCCCTATCAGATTTTTTTCCCACCCAATTCCTTTTTGCTTTTTTTCCAGCTATTTTTTCCTCCTCGTTTTTTCCTCTTTTGTCTCGAATTTTTCCACTGTGACACCCCAACTCCAATCAGCTGCACCCCACCTCCACCTTTACCTAGCTCCATCGTACCCCTCTTGGTGTCTTCTCGATCATCTCCACCCCTATCTATTTATCCATTTTTAGAGCGACGAACACTCATGGAATTTAATATAGATCTCTTATTATCCTAAATTTTTAATCCTATATTGATGGTAAAACTTAAGAGTATGATTGTGGGAAAAGTTTATTTGATTTCTTCTCTGATTAACTATTGGTCACTAGATAATAGAATATTTAAGTTTGTCGATACTTGGAAGTGAGTTGGATATCTAATGTGGTGGATTTTTTTCCTAATTTGTGTGTGTTTGTTTGAGAGTGTTAAGTTTCCTTCAGCCCTACATCAGCCAGAAGTTCAATAGCTTTGCTGCTTTACTTCTAGCTGATGTGGGATAAGGATACTTAATAGCCCCCTCCACATGGTGGAAAAAAGTGGACATAAGTGCCATGGTGAGACTATGGTAGAGCCCAAGGTCCAAGCACATAGATACCAAGAGTAGAGCTTTGATACCATGTTAGAAACTCAGGCCTAACTCAACCTAATAAGATCACATTGAGTCAAAGGTTGCCTGTGCTTATAAGCAGTAATGTTGCCTTACTCCTGACCGATGTGGGACAAGGATACTTAATAGCCCCCTTCCACATGGTGGATAGAGGTGGACATAAGCGTCATAGTGAGACTGTAGTAGAGCCTAGGATCTAAGCATGTAGAGACTAAGAGCAGAGCTTTGATACCAAGTTAGAAACCCAGTCTTCTGGATCCACTATCAAACTATCCCCCATTGAACTATAGAAGATCATAACTCAGGCTGTTTAAATGGCTAGTAATGCATCTCTTTCCACTACTCTCTCAGTTCTACCCGATAAGTCTTAAACTTGGCTTTTTTATTCTGCATGTTGTAATAACATGACACCTCACTCATATTTACTCTCCAAACTTGACCCTGCACCACATCCTTTTAATATTCATATATTTTATGGTTCCACCATGCTTGGAAATAGTCTAGGTTTTGTTTCGACCTCTAACCTCTTTGTTCCTAGGGTCTTCTATGTACCTGACCTATCCTATAATTTATGCTCTGTGGGACAATTAGCTAAACTAGGATATCGCCTTATTTTTGACTATTTTAGGTGTATTGTGTAGGATTTTAGGACAGGAAAAGAGCTTGGGACCGGTCCTAGGGTCGAGCATATGTATCCCATAAACAATCTTCACCTTCCACCTATTGCTTATGTCTCTATTACTGATGCAGTTTCTTCCTTACCTTCTCTCGCATTTTGGAATTCTCGTCTTGTTCATGCCCCATACACTCGGGTACAAAAATAACTTCTAAAGTTCTGTTGGGTTCTGTGTCTAAAAACAATTTTAATTGCACTTCATGCCAGTTAGGAAAACAATGAGCTTTACATTTCAATAATAGTGAATCTATCTCTAATAGTATTTTTGAGTTAATTCATTCTAATATTTAGGGGCCTTCTCCTATTACTAGTATTAGTAGATCTTGTTATTTTGTTGTTTTTATTGATGAATATTCTCATTATAGTTGGATCTTTTCTACGAAATCTCATTCTGAAATCCTACCAATATACAGTAACTTTGCAAAAATGATTGAAACACAATTCTCCAAACATATCAAACCTTTTTGATCTGATAATGATCTTGAATATACTCAATATGTTTTTCAAGATCTGTTACATTCCTATGGCATTGTACATCATCTAACCTGTCTAAGCATCTCTCAACAAAATGGTCGAGCCGAAAGAAAACTTCATCATATTTTTAACATTGTATGTGCTCTTCTTCTTTATGCTAAAGTTCCTGCCCCATTTTGGGGTGAAGTTCCTCTTCATGTTATTCATGCCATTAATCGCATTCCAAGCGTTTTCATTCATAATCAGACTCTATATGAGCACCTTTTTGGGTTATCCCTTAACTATCATTACCTTCACTCATTTGGATCTACCTGTTTCGTTCTTCTTCACCCTCATGAACACAAAAACTTAAGCCTCAATCTAGACTTTGTTATTTTCTTGGTTATGGTGAAACTCAAAAAGGGTATCGATGCTATGATCCTATCTTGCATCATCTTTGTGTTTCCCGTAATGTTATCTTTTGGGATCACCATTTATTTGTTGAACTCTCTCACTTTTGTTCTTCTCTTACTAACTCAAATATTTTAGAAATCTTTCCAGTCTCATGTTCCTTCTATAGATACTCGTGATCCTCCTTTGAACTTCTCTATTCAATCTTCAGATATTTTTTATGATTCTCTTAGACATGTTATAGAATAAAAAGTTGATGACGAGCTACCCCACCTTGAGCATAAGTCCCCTACTCCTACTCCGCTTAGAGATCTTATTGGGTTGAGTTAGGCATGAGTTTCTAACTGAGAGAATTGGGATTTAAGTTCGTATTTTGAGTTCTAATTCTTGCATGTTCGTGAAATATAGATCATTTCATTATTATGATTACCAAAAGGCTACATTGATAGTAGAGTTATTGAAATTAGTAACTATGGAAAGGCCAAAAGGCTATGTTTCTAGTAGCAAAATGACATTAATGATATACTGCTTGATAGGTAAAGATGAAACTTAATAGATGGGATCCAATTAGAGCTTAGTAATACTTGTCATTTGTTAGCTTGCTTCATTTGGCATATTTATTGTCTGTTAATGATGCACTTCTTACTTGTACTTCTATAGAATATAAACTTGATTTATTTAATTTTTTGTTTATGACCGTGTGTTTGGTGTAGCTTCATTTTTATGCACTGAGAGTTCTATAAGAATATGACATGATCTGGAAATTAATGTTTAGGGAGTCGTTATCCCTATTTCATTTATGAGAAAATGGAGGTGAATGGGGATTGCAAAGGGTGCAAGGGTAATAATAAACACTATTGCCACAGTGAAATGTCTATTTTCAGAAATATTTGAGTGTGTTCTAATAGTAGAGTTTTTAATTATTCTGGAAATGGTGTCTGTTGTTCTTAAAATAGAAATTCCCATTGTAAATTAATTATAAGTTTATAACTTGTAGGAATGGCTATTACTATTGGTGTCTGTATATTTAAATACCTCTAGAAAAGTTGTTATTTTTTCAAGTGGAACAGATAATGATAACAACATGAATTGTTATATAAGTATTTGAAATTCAACAGATATGTTAGGTGATGAAATGAATTTTTCAATATATATCTTATTATAAAGCTCATCCTAAGTAAGAGTTATGAGTCCACCATAGTGAACCTCCTCTTAAAAATCTCCACATATAGAAGAAATCCAAAAGGAAAAGAAACAAATGCCAACAATAACACATTCAATATTCTTATGATGAAAATTAGTAATATATTTATTACAAAGTCTATTACATGATTGAAATGGTACACCTATTTCTAGGGACAACACGAGGAACTTTGTGTCTCGAAATAGCTTCTCTTCCTATGGTCAACTTCTAGAATAACAAGTTTTGTTCCTCATTTTCTTCATCAAATATATTATACAAGGACTCCACCTCCTCCTGTAGTTCACCATGCTTAAATTTTAGGTTTTGATTTTCTTAAAGAATTGCACTATGACCCTCTTTAATCAAACGAAACTCGTCCTGAAGATTCTGGAGCTCTTAAGAAGCTTCTGTATAGTTGGTGTGCTAAAATTCTATATTTCTTTCCAATCTCAACCTACTTTAGACATTTTTGAGAAAATTTCTCAAAATCATAAACCAAAGACACCGTCTACAAAAAACAATTATGGAGATTTGGGATTCAAGGTGAATATAAGTGAACGTTCATTTTTTACCTTAAATAGACGATGCTCAGCCATGTGCCAAAGAGAATCTTACTCTTTCCTAGCACGAGATATGGCTAACCAAACTATAGGGGTACTAAAACGATGATATAAGTCATTATGAGCTACAGTGTTACCAAATATGCCATTTTCAAACAAAGCTAGGAGGTTTTTATCATGACATACCACATAGGAGACATCACCCACTCAATGTGTACCCTGTATAGATACTTTGGATACAACACGGGGTGGGCTTTCACTAGGAATCCTAATAATCACATGAGATTATTGCACATCCCGAATAGGAGAAAGTACATCATATATTGGTATAGGGTGATCTCTACTCTCTCTAATAAATGCAAATTCTTCTTCGTTAATAGGGCTTACCATAATTGATGCCACGTTATGTTTTGAATCAATCTCATTCCCATTAGAAGCCTGTATCCCAGCCCATAAGAACAAATTCTCTCACTCACACATAGGTTCATTTGGTGCCACATTACTCATCTGTATGAGAAATGTACTCATTAGATCGTCAACATTGATATTCCTAAATTCTATATTTTAGATGCCTATGAGGCACTTGGAGTGGAAGTATGGATGCAAAAACTAAAATTATAAGCAACAATGACAAAACTGAACTAGATTTCTCTTAATAGAAGGATTTTTTGCATTCAAAAAACCAAATGAGTTACATTCAAGAGGCTACATATTTATAGACTTTCCAAGGCATTTAATGCATAAAAAAAGAGAAAATTAAATTATAGTGGATAACCAAAAAATGTTCCAAGTCTTCACAGGGTTTTCACCTCATCATCACAAGGTGGCTCACTCGGGGAAGGACCTTTAAAAGCATGAGGTATAGTGGGTGGTGTACTTTGAGGAAGTGGAGGCACAATTGGTGATATGCCTTGGGGTATTCTCGAAGTATTCTAAATACTTTTTAGACCCCATATGTAGCTTGTGAACATGGAAACCATTCTAGACATAACATCTTGGGCTTTGATATTGATCACCATAAAGGCCATTCCCTCACAATAACCATAGGCACAATCCTCCCTAAGCTTAGCAACTAGTTTGTTTAAGGAAGCATTTTGTTCCTCGACTTGGCTTTCCCATCACGAGCAAGCTCATTTGTTTCTTTTGCCAACTTGTTTCTTTCAATATAAAATGTTGAAGCAACCTTCATTTTTTTAGTACAATCTACTAAATCATTGTTCACATCAATGATTTTGGTTTTGGGCACCCGAGTACCTTCTCATGCTCTTCCAAAACCTTACCTTTTTTCTTGAGTGCTCCTTGAAATTGGGAAACAAAGGCTTCCACTTCATATACACAAGCACAATAGGCATTGTTAGAAATATCTCCCTCCCTTAATAGTGAAACGGCTTCAAAAAGCGAGGTGATTGCTCCACATAAGGTGTTCAAATTTTTAATCAAGATGAGGTAACTGTTAAAATATGAGAAATTAAATCTCCAATATATAGCTTGTAGCAATCTCCCCATGTGTAAGTCCATGTTCTTTCATGGCCTCTTGTATTCTAGCCCATTCCCATTCACACTCAAAATGGTTGTACGTATTCAGTAATACTTGGGTTTTCCAAATACCCATTCTTCAAAGATAGTTACTAGGTTATCTTTAATTTGGATTTTTTTTAACTTCACATCATCCATACGACATGTTTATAGATTTAGCACACGCACAGCTTCAATGTCTACTTCGTGGCTCTCATGGGAAGTGTCTAGCATCCTTTTCTTTTGGGGAGATTTCATTGAAGGTTATACTATCTTTGTTCCTTTCCCTTTGGAAGTTGGAACATATAGAGTACTTTTTGAAATGCTTGAGGCTTCCACCTTGTGAGAAAGGTGCTTGTGTTAATTAGGGAACTTGGTCTCAATTAGTTCATCTAACCTGAGACTAGAAACTGGGTCTTCTATACTTATTGAGGTGAAGTCCATTCATGCATTATAAAAAATAAAAAGATTAGTACTAAAATAAGATGTTTCAAAGAAAGCAGAATACTCCATGAAAAACCTAAGGGTGGAGTACGATATTCCCTTCGTACCCTGGTGGCCCTAAAGTGAGACTCGTTAAATATGTCTTTATATGTCACGTGGTAGGTATTCTGAAGCTCCAGGTAATAAATATTTTCCCTTTCCTCATAACCAAGATGGAGTAGCACTTCTTGGCCTCGTGGTTGCAATGTATCAAAGTTGTGATTCCATGTTTAACGTATTGGACCATATGCTCACCATTTCAAATATCACTCCTAATATAGAAATACTTTTCCTTTCACTTGGGTTTGACAAATAGAAAAAAAATTAAATAATACTTTATCATTTTACTAAAAATTGAAGATCAAATACAATGACACAAATTATCTATTAATGAAGAAAGGATGGTTTCAATTTTAGTACAATGAGACACATTAGACTTGATTACACCACTTCAAAGCACACATTTCAATGTAACAAAATTTATAACAACCTTTTGAAAGGATCAGATGTAATATTGACCATCATAGTTATTGTGCAAATGCATATTGTTTTATAATATCTACATATGTGCACTTGCTATCTACACTACTTTTATGCACTGTGTGCATATTGAGCCTATCATATGTATGCATATTTGTGGGAATTTCAGGCACAATGTATGTAGCATTTTCATGTATTTTAGTGCCATCACATGTAGCATCTATGCATGTTCCAGTGTCATCATATGAAATATCTACATGTGTTCTAATGTCATCATGTGTAGCATTTGTGCAAGTTCCAATGTCATGATGTGCAACATCTATGCGCGTTCCAGTGTCAACATGTGTAGCATTTATGCATTCCAGTGCCATCCTTGGGCATAGTATTCCCATCACATGTGTTCATTTTTGTGTCATTTTCAGGCATAACATATGACACACGTTACCTATCACTCACTTAAGCATTATCACTAACACTCCTAACACTTTCTTAGGCATGATCCCTTACACTCGTAACAACCTCATTGAATTAAGTGGCATAAGTATGACACTTAATTTTCTACACAAAGAGAGAAAATGGGTCATTGGGAGAGCCTTAGTTAATAAGTTTGTTGGTTGCTCCACAGAAAGAATATGATGCATAACAAGTGTCTTTGGCCAACACCTTTTTGCACACAAAATGAAAGTCTAACTCAAAATGTTTCATGCATGAATGAAGAATAGGATTAGAAAAAAATGAATTTTACTCAAATTATCACACTTGATCAAAGGTACATTTTTTAAGGAAATGTGCAACTCTTGAAGCTAAATCCATATGATTTTAGAGACTATATTGGCAAGAGATATGTACTTAACCTCAGTGCTTAATTGAGACCCTGAAGCTTGGTAGAAGACCAGAAAATGGGATTGGAACCCAAATAAATAATGATATTAGACGTGGATCTTCTATCATTAGGATAAGAACCCTAATCATCATGACAACTAGTGCCCTAAAGGTATCTCAGAATTCTTTAAACAGCCAACCAATGTGGCTCTCGAAGAGCTTCCATGAATTGGAACACCTTTTTGATTGTAAAGGAAAGATCTAGACGAGTAATGGTGATATACTAAAGAGCTCTAACAATGCTTCTATACAGCTAGATATTATGAAAGACTTCTGCAACATGAGCACTAAAAGTATGGCTAGTAAGCATGGGAGTGGAGATGGGTTTACAATGATCCATCTTGGATATAAGCAGAATCCCCTTGATATAATTTTTTTATATGAGAAAAAGATCACCATTGTCCAACTTATTCATCTCAATACCATTGAAGTAACTCAGTTGGTCCATATATTTTAAGATAAATTGAGTGTGCAAAGTTGAAATTAAGGACTGAATGATCTCCTCATTATTGCTTGTAATGATTATATCATTAATATACTCTAAAATATAAATAGTGGTACTAGAAGAGGATTTAAAGAATAAGGAAAAACTAGCTTTGGATCATACAAATCCTATTACAGATAAGACATTACTAAGAGAATCAAATAGGCTCGATGAACTTTCTTCAAGCTATAAATGGCCTTTTTACAACTTGTAAACATGATAAGGATATTATGGGTGCTCAAACCCCTTTGGTTGTTGCATATACACCTCTTCATGCAATGTACCATTAAAAAAAGAATTATTGATTTGTAGTTGATGGAACTACCAACCATGAGACCAAGCTAGAGTAAGAACAATGTGAATAGTTACCTACTTAACCACGGGACTAAAGGTGTCTAAAAAATAAAAACCAAGGACCTATTTATACCTTTTTGCTACCATTCAAGATTTTCTTTTATCAAGGAGAATTGATGGAAGCCTCTTGACTCAAAAAATCCATTTACCACCAATAATAGTTCTATGAAAAGCTGAAGGCACCAACATCTAAGTATTATTAAAAATAAGGGCATCAAATTCAGTTTTCATATACTTAAGACACTTAGCACTAGCTAAAGCTTACTTGACTAAGAAAGATTTTATCTCATACATATCATTAGTATTACTCATGTATGCCTTAGGTTAGAAAACACTTGCTTTGGATAGTGTGAGCATTGGGTGAGTAATGGGATACACTATCTTGATAGTAGATGACTAAATAATAGACTGAGCTTGAGAAAAATATGAGAGAGGAATAGATACTGGTTCTAAAATAAGCAATGAACCTAAAGTTGGAACAAAGGGTATGGAAAATAAAAGATTCAAAACTAAGTGATGGAGAATCACAACAATTTAAAATAGGCGATGAAGGAGTACATAACATAGGAATATGACATGAAGGTTCATCAAGAGATCTTTGTGTTACTGGCTTATTGACAACACAAGTAACAATAGGTAAAACAATTTTAAGCTATTGAAAACTGGCTGGAGAAGACACAGGTTGAGAACCAATTAATCTTTATAGATTCATGAAAGATAACATCATGACTCAAGTAAATTTTTTCATCACTTGAAAGACACTTATAGCCTTTTTGCCTTGGACTATATCAAGAAAAAGTACAAGCAAGAGATCTGTTGTGCAATTTATGAGACATATATGGTCTTAAGAAGGGAAAGTAAAGACATTGAAAAACTTTAAGAAATTTATAAACAGATTTGACACCAAAGAGGATATCTAAAGGAGAAGAGTAATCAATAACTAAGCTAGGTAAACGATTAATCAGAAATACATTTTAAAAGAATGTTTCATCCCAAAAGATAAGAGGCAAAGAAGCTTGGTTTGACATTGGTAGTCCTAAATCTACCATGTGTCTATATTTTCTATCAACATCTCCAATCTATTCATGTGTATAAGGATAAACTTTAATTTTGCAGTTTGTTTGTAGTACCAGTTTGTGCCTTAAACTGTAAAAAGTCTTGATAAGTAATAGATTTTATCTTTAAAAATAGATCCAGGTAAAATGTGAATAGGCATCTAAAAAATGAATGTAATGCTGATGGCCATTTGTGGAAGTGACAGAAGACACCCAAATATCCGAATTAACTAGTTCAAGTGGTTTAGTAGCTTTGTACAAGGAAGGAGAAAAAGAAAATTTGTAAGTTTTGTTATTATGACAAGCAACACGTATAGATTCATAATCTCTATAACTAGAAGATAAAGGAATCTTGTATTGATTTAAAACTTTCTTTACAATAGCAAATGCAATGGGCTTAATCTTTGATGCCACAAAGAAAGGCCAACCATATTAGCAATGAGAGCAATAGTTTTATTTACATAACTAGTATGCTTTTTATTAACATATAAAAATGGACTAGTGTTTTGACCTTCCTTGCACAATGTGATATCAAATTTTTATAATCTATCACTGAGTAAACAGAATCATCTTTTGCAAGTTGTGACCCACTAAGTAAATTTTTAGCAATATTAGGAACAAGAAGCATGTTACTCATTTTAAGAGATCTATCCTGAGAAAATGTTGATTGAAGTTGATTATGATCTATCTTAGATATAGGAAAACCATCACCAATTCATATTATGAGAGATTGATTACCTATATAGGACTGAAATGAAGACAAATTACTTGGATATGCACTCACATGGTAACTTGCAAAGAATTTGGAAACCAAGCAAGATCCTGATGAAAATGAGCTAATACTTATGGCTAAAAAGAAGTTTTATATCATACCTAAACCAACAATTGAAGGCCATATGCCCTAATTTTTCACACAATTGACACTAAGGTCTATTTCCTATGTGACCTTTTCCATATCCATAACCTCTACCACTAGGTTGAAAGTTATTACTTCCATTGTAGTTCTGTGAACTATAAGCTTCTTACTGATAAGGTTTTCCACTTTATTCATTATGATCTGCAACATTGAGTTACTACAATTGTGATATTGTATCATCATAGTTGAAGAGCTTTTAGTCATAAGTGCATTTCTTGCTACAACATTTACATTAGTTAGAGGTGAGTTAATTATTGATCTCTTCCTCTCGAGCATATTTTAATGACTAAGTAGCATTGCTTTTGCATAATCAATTGTTATTTTCATGTTTATCATTTTTCTATGAATGTGAAGATTACACTGTCAAAACTTTGATCAAAGCCACTTAACACATACATAAGTTTTTCCCCATAAGTGACTACACAACTAGCTGCTTCCAATTCATGACAAAGCATTTTGATTTTGAGAATGTAGTCATTGACTTTCAGATCTCTTTTCTTGAAATTCTAAATCTCTTCCTTTAACTAAAGCATGTGAGCTCATGACTTGAAGGTAAAATTCTTTTGTAGCATACATCAAGCCTCTCTTGATGTTTTGAATCTAGTTACCTATTTCATAAGCTCATCTATCATGCAATTCATTAATCAGTAATCGAGCATATCATCTTGCCTTTTCTAATTTTTGTACTCATCTTTGACAGTTCCATTCTCGTGAAATTTATGTGCTAGATCTTTACAAACAAAACTATCAAGCTTTACACCTGTCAAAATCTTTAAGATATGACATCTTCATATTGTGAAATTATTATTATCAAGCTTGATTGTAAGTAAAACATTATGAAAAGAATATATTTCACTCTATTTAGAAATTGTTGGCACTAATTGAGGATTTAGTAGTTGAACTACTTCAGACAGTTTAACCATTGATGCTTTATCCAAAAATCTAAAAGCTAATGTAGCTTCTAAGCTTTGATACCATGACAAATAGCAAGAAAAATGAATATTTAGCTAAAAATTGATGATCAAATATAATGACACATCCTATCCATTTATAGAGAAATGACGGCGGCAAGTTTGGTACAAAGAGACATATTACACTTGATTACACCACTTAAAATTTTACATTTCAATGTGATAAACTTTATATCAACCTTTTGAAAGGATCAACTTTACTATTGACCACCATAGTTATTGTGCACATGTAGATTTTTTTTTACAATATCTATATATGTGCACTTGTTGTTTGCACTACTTGTGCACTATGTGTGCAGTGAACGTAGCACATGTGCATATATTTGTGGCAATTTCAGGCATAAAGTCTAGAATTTGTGCACATTATAGTTTCATTATGTGCAACATCAGCACACATTCTAGTGTTATCGTGTGCAACATCTGCGCATATTCTAGTGTCATCGTGTGTAACATCTGCACATGTTCTAGTTTCATCATATGTAGCATCTGTATGCATTCCAGTGTCATTATGTACATCATCTACACGTGTTCTAGTGTCATTGTGTGCAACATCTATGTGCATTCCAATGTCATCATGTGCAACATCTGTGCACATTTTAGTGTCATCATGTGTAGCATCTACTTGCGTTCCAATGTCATCCTTAGACGTAGTATACACAACACATGTATACATTTTTGTGTCATCATCAGGCGTAGCATATGACGCACATTATCTATCACCCATTTGGGTATTATCACTAACACTTCTAATATTTTTTATGCATGATCACTAATACTCTTAATAGGGTTGGCTGCCAGGTAGTTTTATAATATGACCACAGAGTATGATGGCCAAGATGTAAGCTCTAACTTTATCCACCTTGTTTCTTTTTATACAATATATGGTTCGTAGCTCATTTTCTACCAAATCAAATCCTTACTCCCCTCTAACCATGGACAAACTTAGAAGCATTCTCTAACCATTAGGGTTTATTTAGGCCAATGTTAGGTTGTAAGTGTTTAAGAAATAGACTACCACTTGAGGTGTTGAAAACCTTAAACCAACACATAGAGCCTTCTAGTGCAAAACATACCAACCTTGAGGTGGGTTATCCACTTCTAAGATATGTTAGGGGATTGGAATGAGGCCCATATGGGTAGGGATAGAGTATTCCCTTCTTAAATAATACATTTCATTTGTAGTCAATTTGGAAGGTAATTTCTAAATTTTCTTCACCTAAAATTTTTCCATGGGCTCTCTTACTATTTCACGTCATGGATTTTTTTTTCTATTTGTACCTTTTGGGGCACAGTGAAATGGATGAGAGGTAAACCCGATTGTGGCTCCTAGTGTATTTTAAACTAGGGTGTTAAATGAAGGAACTTAGGGGCAATCGAGGCATTTGACTTAGTCACTAGAGCATCACTTATTTTAGTATGACTTGAAGTGGTCTCGCAAGGTGTTTGACCCACTTAAAATTTCTTAAAGTGCTTTATTCTAAAACGTGTGGTTCATCGCACACTAACCCTGTTGGTTAGATCGAGGTAGAAATGAGGAGTGCTAGAAACCTAGCTTGAATCTTTGGCTCCCTTACCCGTATTTCTCTATCTTGTGAGTTATATATATATATATTATAAGGGTAGCAGGTCTTCGGTCCTTATGGTGGACCTATATGGGACACTATTTCATTGGATTTCTTCTTATACGAGTTAAAATTCTCTAAAGTGAAATTTTGAATATTTGAGATAGAATGGAAGAATGAAGGGCTACAGCCACTAATATGGTGGCTGAGGAAGCTAAGTTTCCCAATAGAAGCTGAAAGGTTGACAATTGTAAAAGAATTTGAAAGGATTTATTCTAATTATTTTAATATGGTTTAAATACATGAAAGGTGAAAACATTTTCCAATAGTACACGTTATTGTGTTTAAGTGAGATTGATTCTTTCATCTTGCTTCAAAATAAAAGAATAGAAGACTTAATGTTTGGAATGTTGTGTATTAAAGGGTAGCCCATGTATCCGCGGTACACATGGGGTATGTAATATTTATAAGGGATAGTTTCAGTATATTAGGTATATAATGTGCTTGATGCCTATTAGATGAGGTGGTCGTAGAAACCATAGTGCTTTAACGGTATGACCCTAACGGGGTAATTGAGATGTACAACTTGCTGAGAGGAGAAAGACATGAAGTGTAGGAAAGCAGACATGAGCTCATTGTATGACATGATTTGAAAGCAAGCTAGACGTGATCATTCCATTGAGATGCCAACACCTAGGAGTATTAGTGTCTATATATATAGACCTATGTGACCCATTATAGAGATTAGAATCTCTCTACAATTTCTCTAATCTTGTAGCGCTTGTAATTCTCTCCAAAAAATAATGATTTGATATGATTTTCAATAATGGTTTAATAAAAATGGTCTTATATTTGAATATAATTCTTTAATAGTAAGAATAAAGAAGAGGGATGATTGGTTAGAACATGAGATACGAGGCATCATAAGCTATGGAAGCTAATCGGGCTTCACTTTTGTGGCATAATAAGTAGAACATCGCATGGAAAAAAGAAGCAAAATTTATTATTTTGGTCGGGGATGCATCCTTTATTAATGTTTTTCCTATTAATCTTTATGAAAGAATGACTATTTTATTTTTAGTTTTTTTAATTTATTTGCAATAAATTATTTATTTATTTATATAGACGAATATGAATTATTAGTATATAATGATGGGATTATCAAGATCATTAATATATAATGACATGGATAATTTAAAGGTTGAGATTTAAAATTCAATAAAAATTAATAGAAAAAAAATAGTAAAAGATCCATATGTTTATTTTGACTTTGTATATTTATTAAGATTATTTTTTAAGAGTAATGGTATGGTTAAATAATTTTCTATTAATATTAATTATAGTTATGTTTATATAATTTTGAAAATTTTAAAAATATTTATTTTTTAAAATAATTTAACTACATGTCATACTATAAATATAAATGCAAATTTCAATCTAAATTTTGGTGACTCATCAATGGGTATACTTTTGGTGATATAATCTTTTATTTGTGCAAAAATTTAATATAGTGATGTTTAGTGGCAAGAAATTAATTTTGGTAAGAGGAGCCACATGTGAATTAGACTATAATTTTTTAATAAATTTGTGATTATTTAATATAAACTTTATGAATAAACATGAATGGTAAAACTCCCTAAACAATAATAATTTGGTGGTGATTTACTTAACAAACACAAAATATATCTCTTTCAATCTATTTTACACAACAACTCACTTGCAATATCTTTAGCAAGTACTTGTACTATTTTTGTTCAACGTATAAATAAGAAGTGTTAAATATATTTATTATTGATATATATATATATATATATATATATATAAGTCTTAATAAGAACAAATTGTTTATAAAAAGTTAATTATTTGACCTTTGTCTTAAATAATCAATCTCTATTGTACACAATTACCTTAAAAGTTGGGTACGATAACTTCCATGCACCAACGCTAAAATTAACTTACGAAACAACCTTAATAACAAAAACATTTAATGTAGACGCATGCTTCCAAGATGATATGGCATCACTTATTGTAATAACCATGAATTCATATAGTGTTAATAATAATATAAACAAAAAAAATTATTTTATTTTTTTAACAATTTATTTAGATATATACAGCATATACTAAACCAATAATCAGTATATCTTTCTTCATATCACTAACTGAATATTTTTCTCAAACATGCAATACAAATAACCACAAATATACATTTTAGCCAAGTATAAAAAAAAAGTAATAAGGAGTACATAAACTTAATATACAAATTAAAAATTAAATCTATACTACCTGTATATAAAAATCTAATGATTTATATTTCTCTTTACATTTTATTTAAATTTAAGAAAGATTTAAGTTAAGTACTTAAGAAAAAAAGACTTCTATCAAAGAAATTACTTTCTACTCTGTATACTTAAGCTAAATATCTTAAATAAAAATACTTCAATTTACTTTTTCAATTAATATCTTTTTTTAATTTATTATATTTTTTTAAAAACTCAAGGAAATTAATTATTAATATTTATCATATTCAATTTCCATATAGATATTCTATTTAAACAAAAAAATTTATGGTTATTTTTATTATTTATTTAATAAAGTATTACATAAATTTCAAATATTTTGTAGAATTAAACAAAGATAAAAATTTAAAATTCATATGCAAGGACGTTAATACAAGTTAAGTCTAGTATATAGATAAGACAAACTTTTAAAGTAAACTTGATTTGAGACAAAAATGATAATAATCTCATAATAATGGGTGTAAATTTATTTTTAATTTATTCATCCAAGTTAATTAAAGGTTACTCTAGGAACAAAATGAAAGATAAACTACTTTTTAAATACAAAGGGAGAACAAAGACATCCTTCTCTTCTAATGGGATAACATAATTGATTTTCTTTTAAGTGGGAGTAAATTTCTTTTTGTGAGCTCCTCAATTTTGGGATTTTAATTAGGTTTGATTATATAAAAAGAGTGTATTTCTATTTATAAAGAACTTTAGAGCCCAACTATTTATATAAAGGTGTGTTAAAAGACTTTATTTTAAATATGAGTAGACAATTATTATTTTTAAATTATAGTTTGAATTAGCGCGTTAATTTTAAAATATTATTGTACTGGATCATTTTATCAGACTTTTAATCGCATGAAAATAGCTTCGACACTTTTATTCTCCATTCATTCTCTCCAACGCCAACGCAGTTCGGTAAGCTCCGTTCGCTGTTTCGCATCGGTACATCTTCTCTTCTGTAATATGTAAGATGTCTATCAGTCTCGGTTACTTATTCTCGAATTTGAGTTGTTTAAATGATTTCTTTGTCGGATCTGAAGATAGTTTTCTTGATTCTTGCTAATCAAAGAAAAATTCTCTCAGTTTCGTTTCGATTAAGATTAGGTCATTGGCTTGTCCGTTTTTATATTCTGCTTACTTGTTTTTTAGTAATAGGTAACTTATGCAACTGGGATTGGTCGTATCCTGAAGGTTTGGAGTTAGTGGTTTAAGCAATCCTTTGTGCTTAGATTTTAGGATTGATTGGTAACTTGGAAGAGGAGTACAAAAAATGAAGAAATAATCCCATTTCTGGGAATCCCTCTATGAAATCTTATTAAAATATTCCAAATTCTTCTCTGATTAGAATTAGAAAACAAATGCTCTTTGTATAGAGCAAACTTCCTAAAATGACTCCCCTAATTTATTCTCACTAATCCTAATTTACTCGCTAGCAATAGAAGCAATTAAAATGATACTTGACTCAAAATAAGTTGACAAACAATTATCTAAATCATAGCATACTCATGGATTGACTCAAGGAGTCAGTTTCTGTTTACTTCTTTACTAAGCCAACGTTCCTAACCATTTGTAGAAAACCTTCGAAAACTCTTCTACTTCACTAAAAAGGTAAACATTAACCCTTTGTTTTATGATAGTACTCTATTAGTCTCCCATTTCTTTAAAGGTACATATAAATTCAATTTTACTTCGTTAGGGAAAATAAATAAATAAATAACGCATCTGGAGCGAACTAAGGGGGTAAAATGGTCATTTTCTTTGCCTACCAAAAAATAAACCCTACAATTGCAATAAATTTGCATCCATTTTTGTACTTGTACCACTGCAGAATTATCTTGAAAAATAAATCACTTCACCATTTTTCAAGATAATTCTACTATGTGTCACGATATATATGACGTGGTTGCAAAACTATGTGTAAATTTGTGTGTTTTTGACATTTATTAATTTATTAAATAACAACACATATCCTTCATTGAGCACACATGTGACAAGCTTGTGCAAAAAATTAAATTTACGTGTACCTTTTTCATAGAATAAGATATTTAGAACGTACGACCTAAAAACAAAGGGATTAAAATGTACATTTTTTATGAACAAAGGGACCTAGGCATCCTTCACCCCCTAACATTCCCCCTCCTCTAAATCAGTCTTGTCGTCAAAGCTGAAAAGAAAGAAAGTGCTATTTCTAAATTCTCTTTGAATACTTGAATCATTGTTTCATTTTGTCTTAATTTCTTGGGTTCTTCCACTCCAATGCTACATAATTGAGCATCAACTTCCTTGATTGGATTTTTCATTTCTGTTGAAGAATGCGCGGAACATGTCACCTCTCATTGAGGGTGAACTCCATATGAAGTTGTGAAAAGTCCCAAAGTATTGGTCCCAATGATGACAACCATTGAACTCCTAACATCGTATCATATCCTTCTAAAGGAAGAACTCTCGTATTGGTTTGGAAGGTAGTCCTATGCATGATCCATTGAAAATTGAGACTTTGTGCTGTACTAACTAATTTTGAACCATTAGCTACAGAGACTTGCAATGTCGGTGTTGTACTATACAACTTGTCTCGTTGGCAATCTTTAGGTCTTAAAAGTTGTGTGCTTACAGAACCAATGAGGATCGATATTGATTTCTTTTTAATATGTCCCACCACTTCCATTGTCCATGTAGAGTTTGAGTCAAATGGAGCATGGACAGAAATCTTAACTTCATTGTTTTGTTCTTTTAATTTATAATCTTCATTTTGCCCCTTCTTCTTCCTCATGTACACAGATTCTTGTAAGACACTGAAAGTCATAAGCTTTTTATACGTATTTGGGTGTCAAACACATCCAATTTTTTCATTTTTTTATAAATTTTCATTAAATTAGATTTTTCAAATATTCAAAACTTAGGGTTGGACAGTAGCTGAAACCACATTTTTTCCACTAATCTAAATTCGATCTGATCCAAATTGAAGTTGAAGATTATCAATCCTAAACCAATTTGATGATTTAATTAATCCTAACCATTTTGAATCCGAGCAGATTGGATTGAGTTTTTAACTCATACATGAATTATTATCATAGATAAAATACAATATATTCAACATCTTAATTTAAATTGGTGTATTTCTATTAAAATTTATTATTTATATTCACTATTAAGAGAACCACAAGAATAAGAAATATGTTTGAAGACTTATTAAACTATTATAGAGATTTATTGTTTAAATTAAAATAGTAATCTATGTGATTGTATTATGTATAATTTATAAATATGATCTATTATAAAATAAAATATGTATTTATTTATAATTTTAATATTAATTCAGTTTGGATTAGTTTGTAACGGATTATAAAATTTGATAATTTGAATCAGATTTGACTTTTAACTTTGAAACCTCCAATTCAATTTAGGTGGATTAATCATATTTTTTTCTCACCTATGTCACACGCATGCCCATATCATGTTATTTGAACATAGGTACTTCACAAAAAATAAAGAGTCCAAGAACATAACGTCTACCTCATCTTCAACTATCATAACGAGTTCCATTTTTAGGCTGTTGTGTTTTCCTCTTATTTGGAAGAGCTCAAGTAAACTAAGCAAATGCATCATTTCATTGTTTTATTAATAAACTCATTTAGGGTTTGTTGAGAGTGTATTCTGCAGAGAGAAAACAAGAGTTGCAGCAGCAGAAAACTGAGCAGTTTTTCAGTTTTTTTCCTCTATAGTAAGTCTTCATCAAGTGCTCCAATGGAAGGTCGTTTATGGTTCGATTGAGTTGAAATTTTGCAGGCAGGTTCACGACTCAAGACTCTTTAATCTGTACGGTGGGATTTGGATTTGGCTCACCGGTTTGAGAAATTCTGGGCCGTGAACAGTGACTACGAAATTGGGTTAGATCTCTCCATTTTTCTTGAAATAAGTGTTTGTTTCCAAGAAGTTGTATTCTTGATGATGTTGTTGATTGTTTGCCTCTAGTTTTACCTAGAGAGAACCTTTGTACAATTATTTCTTGATAGTGGAAGTTTTGGAGAGAAGTGTCGTGGTTGTTTTCTTTTTACATTAGTAAAGTTTTTTCACGTAAATTGGTTGCGTTAATTTTGTGCATGTTTTTTTTTCATTTTGAGGTCTATTTATTTGTTTTTTAAAGATTCACACAAAGAAGGAGAATATGTTTAATTTCGTAGAACTTGATTAAGTTTGAATTGTTATTGTGATTTTCTTAACACAGTCATTTGTGAATAGGTTGCTCATCACAAATGTAACATTTTTTTCTTCTTGTTTCTCATTGATTTTGTGGTGCAAGGGCTTAATTTATCCTTGTTCTTTTTTACTTAATATGTCATTTTACTCATTTTATTGTCGTTTCTTTAATTGGTTATTTTAAGTTGAGGTATTCTTTTTTTGCGTGAATTAACAAACTAGCACTCAAAACTTTACGTTCTGAGTAATAGAATTTATTTATTAGTATAGGCATAGCACTCGAGGGAATCAGTGGATGATTGAGCCAATTTTGTAGTTCTTTTATTTTCTTGTTCAACAAGTTTATGAAGTTTACGGGAATTGAATTGTAGAATTCATTCCTTTTCTAAAGTTCTTCGATCTTTAGTATTAATTCTTAAGCTTCTACGCTATATTTGGTATCAGAGCTAAGGTATTTTCTTGAGTTCAATGGCCAATTATGATGAGAAATTTCATTAAGAGATTCAAGAGGAAGCTTTCGCAAAGACATTATTGGTGTGTTTGGATAAGCAGGAATAGAAAAACGAGGCTAGACTCCAAGTTTTCCTTCAGGAATATTGACAATCTTTGTCGTAATTTCGAGAAAAACTGATGATTGAGATGAAACCTTCAAACCCATTGATTTAAAAATCAATTTAACATCATCGTGACCTGCAACGACCCATAATAATCATTGAATTATTTCATCTTCCCAACTTGAAGTTCATATGCCTTCCTCTTCTTCTTCTTCGTGATTTCCACCATTAACAAATCCAACCTAGTTTCGTTCATATAATCAAAGTGAGAATTCGAAACCACCTTTTTAGCAATTTCACCTCCCTTAACATTATACCCAATTCATAGATTGCCACCCTACTCCGAACAAAACCTCAAACTCTTTCACTCTTATCCATCGAAATCATAATTCCTATGAATTTGAACCACAAGGTTTTCAGAATATGCTTTAGAGAAATAGATGCTATGAAGATATCAAAATAAAAAATGATATTCTTGTCTATTTTGGGCAGATAAATATCCTCGAGTTTCTAGATTGGGTGAAGGTTGTTGATAACTTCTTTGAATATATGGAGGTACCATAGGACAAAAAAGTGAAAATGATGGTTACAAGTTGAAAGGAAGAGCAAATGTATGGTGGGAAATAATCCAAATCACAGGAAGGACACATGGAGAGATGGACATTAACTCTTGGGGATGGATGAGGAAAGCAATGTATGATTAGATTTTATCATCGGATTATCAGCACGTATTGTTTACACAATATCATCATTGTCAACAGGAGAATAGGACTGTTGCTATTTATGTTGAAGAATTCCAAGAACTGAGGGCTAGATATGGATTGAATGAGACTGAATCTCAGGAAGTTCTCAGGTTCATCATATGATTGAGAGAGCCTATAAGAAATCAAGTTAAAGTTAGAAATGTGGAAAATTACCCCTTTCATGAAGAAACTCTTTACTAAACTCACCCTTGACAAATCCCTTTTTTCCAACTCTACAAATTTAGCACCCAATAACCAACCTCAATAGAATGTTGCTTATCAGTAACTGAACCCGAAATCTAATCCTATACCACCCATTACCAATCAAAGAACCAACCCATATGCTAGGCTTGGTATACCCAAGTGTATTAAGTGTGACCAAATAGGATAAAAATCCCATGAGTATCCCTTGAGGAAATCAGTCAATCTAGTTGAGGGAATTTGAAGAGGTAATTGATGAAGTTGAAGTTGCTGAAGGGGATGTAGGAGAAAGATTTATAAGAATTCTTTAAAGGATTCTAATGCTTAGGGGATCTAAACATTTACAAAGACATGTGATATTTAGAACAAGGTGTACTATCAAAAAAAGGGTCTGTGATGTGATTATGGATAGTGAAAGCAGTAAAAATGTTGTGTCGAAGGGTGTGGTGAAAGTTATGAGGTTGCCTATTGAAAAACATCTCAGCTCTTATAAAGTGAGGTGGATTAAAAAAGGAGATGAATCACAGGTGACTAAAACATGTAGGGTTTCTTTGTCTATTCGTAAATTATACCAAGATGTAGTAGTAGCTTGTGATGTATTAGAGATGAATGTTTGTCATGTTCTCTTGAGAAGGCCTTGGTAGTTTGACAAGGACACATTGCATAAAGGAAAAGATAATACCTATTTGTTTGTTTGGAAAAACAAGAAGATCGTACTGGTTTCTCAAGGAGAGTCTAAACATTCAAGAGAGGTTACACCTAACAAGCCAATGTTATTAAACATTTCAGGGTCTGGCATCCTTCAAGAAATAAAATCCAGTGAAATTGTTTTGGCCTTGATGGTGAAAGAAGTCATTCCATGTCTTGCTGTTTTATCTTTTGAACTAGAAACATTACTGCAAGAGTTTTAAGATCTTACTCCCGAAGATTCACCTGATGAACTACCTCACTCAGAAACATTCAGCACCAAATTGATATCATTCCTGGTGCTAGGTTGCCCAACTTGCCTCCTAATCGGATGAGCCCTAAAGAACATGAAATTCTCCGAGAGATGGTTGAATAACTGCTTGGAAAAGGACTTATCATACAAAGCCTCGGTCCTTGTGCACCAGATACAAATTAAAAAAACAATAAAAAAAAACCGATTGCATATAAAATATGGGTTGTGTTAGATACAAATTAAAAATTCATATGGGTGAGGTGGGATAAAAAATTAGAAAATTCATATAGGTTGGGTCGGATATAAATTAAAAAATTATTTATTTTGATTTTATATGTTTTCTTAAAATTTCGTCTACAGGCTTAAGCCTCAAACTGCCTTGAGTTTTATATTTTATTTTATTTTAAGTAAAATGTCTCAAGGCTAGTTTATGCTTTAAAATCTTGGTGAGATCTCATCTATATTGGATTTCATGGGTGTGTTGACAACCGATAATTGCAGGACAACATTACAAAAGTCTAATATTATTGCATGGTAGGGAGAGGATTTTAAACAATCATAACATGATATGTGTATTTGGTTGGGGGTATATTTGAAATTCGGAAGGGGAAGGGGGTAATAGGTGTACCTATCTCTAAATACTCCCGAATGATTTCCTTAGAAAATTAGTAATGATGATGAGTTAATAATTGATTACTAAAAGTATTATTGCTATTTACCAAATATATTCAAAAATAGGGCTATTATAGCATTTCCATCGTCATGTGATCATAGTGGGATTAGTACTTAGTGTTTATTATTAATTTAGATTTAGATAGATTTATTTTAAAATAAATTTATCTCTTATTTATAATAAAATTTAAAGATAATAATATTGTCACAACTCATTTTGTTATTGCTACAACAAAAGTGTTTGAATTATCAATTTTATCCCTACGATTAATTACAATTTATTATCATTTTTGTTGGATAAAATTTTCATTAATTAAAAGTAATTGTGACAATATCGCTTATTGCCACCCAAATTTAATATCATTTTTAATATTATTTAATAATAATTTAATTATTGTCGAGTGTGTTTATGATACAAGTTTGATTTTGAGTCTCTACAACTTACATTCTGTTGGGAGACAATTTGGTTGCTTCTTTAGAACTTGTACTAAGATCATTGATTGAATACAACGTGGATTCTTTTGTTTATATGTGTCTGTAAGCTGGAGTCCTGGTGCTATATAGTCCCCTCCTTTATTTTCGTGACTCGTCTGTGTTAGGTCCTAGGTTGGTAGCTCGCATGTTGATTTTGCAGTGTCATTCTTCATAATATGGCTTTTAACAAGGACACAAGATAAATAGTTTATTATTATTATAGCATGCTTTCTTATTTTTTGGATTTTCTTTATTGAATCTTACTTTTTGGACATGTTAAAGATATAATAGTAAAGATTGAAAAAAAAGAAACAAATAGTTTTTTTCTTTAATGTTGACATGATAGTTTTGTTTTTGCTTTTGTCCTCTCTCTAGGGGATCACAGGATCAACGATATCGGCCTAATCAACAGGGTACTTCACAATCATGGTATCCTCCATCAGTTGTTTTCTCCCCAAGCTCATCTCGTCCTGCAACCCCCAGCAGCATCTCTTCTAGCGCCTTTAGTTTTCAAAGGCCTAGTGAAAGGGCACAGTTTCCCTCACATGTTTCACCTACTGAAGCAGCAGGCATAATCGCTGTCCTTGAGGACAAAAGGTGAGACTTGTTATCCACAATACTTCACTTTACTATTTGACTGATAAGATATCTTTCTTTTTTGCAGTCAAAGTTTTCTGATATAATTGTTGGCAGTCATTATAGTGTCCCATATGTTAATGTTTAACTTTTTGTTTTTTTTTTTTTTTTTGAGAAAAAAATCTATTTATTAATGTTAATGTTTATTCTGAAGCTTGTTTTGTATTTATTGGTTTCCTAATTCTTTTATTTTAATTGGACGTATGATATTATATGAATGTTTAACTTAATAAAACTTTTATACTGAGTGCTTAATATATCGTATATATTTTGTTGGGTTTAACAAACTTAATTAGGAAATGCCTTTATTCATACATACTTTTTTAGGCGACTCTTACTAAATTTATATATAAGTACCCAAACTTTTAAATTTTATGATTTAGTCTCAAATTTTTAAAACTTCACACGTAGGTTCCTATAATTTTAAATCGTATGATTTAATCCCAAAACTTTTAAATCTTTACACGTCCTAGAATTTTGAATCACAAATATGTTTTATTAATAAAGCTAGGACTTATAAGTGAAGTTTTAAAAAATTTGGGACTAAATCATAGATTTAAGAGTTTATAAACTTATATGTAAAGTTTTAAAAGTTTGAAGATTAAACTATATGTTTTAAAAGTTTAGGGACGATTGGTGTAATTTAGCCTAAATTTTTTGGCTTTTTGGAAATTTACGGTGCAAATCTAGAATCTGGTCTGCAGTTGGCAGAAAAGTGTTTATGAAATATTGATCGAGTATCTCTTCTATTATTAAATTCTATTGTGTATGTATAGGTTATTTATGGCAATGTGACAACATTATGGTTGTATTATTGAATTTGTTTGGCTATCATCAAATTGATGTTAATCTGTAGTAGTGCACCTTTTTTTTCTTCCCCCTCCCCCAAACTTTTTCCCAGGCATATTAAATTCTGTATGGTTAGAAATGAATGCAATATTCACACAAATTTGTTCTGTTGTTTTGACATTTATGTTTTGGACCTTCTGCAGTATATGAATTAAATGCATGGTAATAACCAATATTTCTCATCCCCTTGTTTCTGTATGAACCTGTTCAGTGTTGATGAATTGCGGAGGCTTTTGTCTCATAAAGACACGTACAACGAATTTTTATTCTCGCTTGATCAAATCAAAATTAAAAACAATGTAAGTTGCAATATTTGCTTTATCATTATAACTAACATTTAATTGTTTATTTCTTTTTATTACGCTTATCATTTTGTTCAAAGTGCATATTATTTTGGGTTCAAGTCCAAAGGCACGAATTTACTACTGAATAGTGAATTCTATTAGTAGAAGGAATTAAACTAGAAAAGGATATGCATTCATAGCTGGCCATTTCTTGCAGCTGTTAGGTGAACCCTTTACTTATAGGGATCAATATCAATTGCAAAGCTTATGTACACATTTTGTTCTATTTTGTGTTTAAAAGAAATCAATTACACGGCCGTATGAAGCGTACATGGCCTGCCTGGGTTAGAAGTAAACAAGCGAGAGCATGCCCATGTTATTTGGACTCTCATTTTTTGTGAAATATCTATGCCCAAGTGACATGGCATAAATATGATTGTAGATACTAAAACACTCTAATTTGGTAGATATTCATGTAAAATTGAGAAAAATTGGTGTGCCCAACACTCGAATACTTATCCAAAAATTTATGACACTGTTTAACAAAATGGCACACATTATACTGAAAAAAGTAACCACTCGATATACTTAAGATGATTATAAGCTTGATTTCCTATGGCTTTTAGTATGGGTCGTTATGCTTTAAAATTATGTAATTGCTTTCAAATCTTGAGTTCTGATATACTTCGACTTTCTTTTTTGTGGTCATTACCTGTGTCTTAACAGCTTAAAGATGAATTACATAGAGAAACTCTCCAGCTAGCAAGTGCGTTTATTTATTTATTTATTCACATTTGATTAGAGTAATAGATTTTCAGTTACGTCTTTTTCTTGTGGTTGAATCGTGTTGAGGGAAGGAAAACAATTAATAATTATTGTTGAAACTGAGTAGGGGAAAACTTGGAAAAGGAACCTCGCATCATGGAACTAAGAAACCAGGTAAATTTATACTGTTTCTTAATCATATCAAATTGTTTTTACTGTATTGATTATTGTTATTTTTTATCACAGTGCAAAATTATTAGGACAACTGAATTGGCTGCTGCTCAGGAAAGGCTAAATGAGCACGAGAAACGAAAGGAAGAAATTTTGAAATCATATTCTCTCCCTTCCATTGTTCATAGACTTCAAGGTAGGGTGGTATATAGTTAACTTTCAAGCAATAATCATGTTATAATCATATTCTCTCCCTCGTATCTGTCATGTTGTTTGGATACAGGTTCTTCACGAAAAATGCAGTGTCCAGATAACATTGCTGGAGACAATGTCCCACTATGTGTTAACTGTTATAAAGTTACAACCCGACTGTTTTGAGAAAAATGATGTACTTTTGTTTTTTTAATTGCAGAAGCAATGAACAAAACTGAGGAGGAATCAGCAAATCTGCATGCCCAACTTGTTGCTAGGGAGATTGATATCGGAGGTTTTGTGCAGAAATACAAGAAGCTCCGAACCATGTATCACAAGCGAGGACTTCTTCATCTAGCAGCGAAAACAAATTTAATTGGGTAATAAGTGTAGAACTGCTACTGGATCGGATGATAAAAGAAGAAAAACGTGTACCCTGATTGGTATTGTGGCTTGTGTGTAAAATACTTATTTGGAGAGCAAGACGTACAAATTTCAGTAGTTATAGTTACTGCAAAAAATATATATATAAAACTAAATAGATCAAAATTTCCAAAGGCTTTCATAACATACTCGCTTTGAGAACCCAGACACATTAAAACATCATCTGTCTTGCCCAGCCTTTCCCCATTAAAGAAACCCAAACTATGTTTGAAGTCAAAAAGGTTGATTGATATGCTGATTTACCAACTCTGAATGCTTACTTAGCTCTCTTGGAATCCATAGAGATCATGGAAAACCTGCCAAGCAATTTGTTAGTCTCTTCTAGAATTTACCATCTTAGAGATCATTGATATATGTTTAGAATTTCATGATAAACATTGCACTCCCTGCACTGTAGTTTCTTATATTCTATTATTGTTTCCTTCAATTAGAATAAAAAATTCATTAACCTTCTCCACTAGTCTTTTGGTTAAGAAAGAATGTTTCATCTAAAACCCATAACAACCACTAAAGTGTAGAAAGTCATGGCCTAACTCTTTTCAAAAGAGCTCTCAAAGAGAAAGGGTTGGCATGACCTTATAACCAGTATTTTGTTGGCTTCTCTGGTCAATGTGGGACTCCTCAATACCTTCTCTCACATCGGATGGGGACATTGCAAAGACCGATTGACCGTGAGGTTGAATGATCGGGGTTGACCATGTTGGGCACATCAATTGAATTTTACTGTTGGAGGAAAGGTGCCTTTGATTTGGCTTGAATAGCTAGGCTTGATACCTCAACTTGTGCCTGATGAAGACTTTCTTGTTAAGATTTGTCTTTACGGATGTATGTAAAGGTGGTAGTCAAGCTCGGAAGGTTTAACATTCGAAGTAATTCGCCTTTAGCACTATTATGTTTTGTATCAAGGCCTTTCAAAAACGCATGTACTCGTTCAAGTTCCTTCTCTTTCTGGTACCATAGGTCTTCTTGATTTTTAATTTTGCACAGGCGTTTCTGGTCAATTTCAGCCCATACATTCTTCAACTTGTGAAAAACATAGATATTGGTTGCCCATTTTGCTGCATACCAGTAGTTTTGCACATGAGTTCATGAACTTGAATAAAGTCGGACTCATTTGTATAAAGATCACTTAAGGTATTCCATATGGCCTCAACAGTCACATTCCTCCACCATTTGTAATATATCATCAATGATGGCTCTAAATAGAATTGACATTGCAAAACCATCATCATCTTCCCACCTAGTATAGGTTTCTATATCATCTTGACTAGGAGCTCTGATTGATCCAGATACATGACCCATCTTGTGCATCCTACGAAGATAAATAGACATCATTTTTTTCCATGTTTGAAAATTTGTACCATTGAGTTTAGTACCCTCGAAAGAACCAATTTTTGAACTCTTAATAGAGACTTCAAATTTTGGAATTTCATTAATTCTGAAAACCTCATGTTGTCTTGAATCTTCCATTGAAATAAATAATATTGTGCAGCGGAGTAAAAATTTTGGAACTTTTTTTTAACTAGATTGGACTATGGATTAGGCTGGTTAATGAGTGGGCTATCTGATTATTAAATGGGCTGATTAGTGAGTGGGTTGATGGGCTAGGGTTGAGGAATAAGTGGAATGATGGGCTGATGGGCCTATAATTAAATTTGACATAGCTGAATAAATATTATGGAAAACCTAAAAACTGAAATTACTTACAAAATAAAAAACACAGAGTAGAGTAGTACGGGCTGGACAAGTGGTGCACAGACGGTGCCGATAGCTAGTGCGTGGATGGCACGGAGCGGACGGTTGGTACGTAGGCTTGACGGCGCAGACTGGAGGGCACTTGTTGGACGGTGTGGGCTGTACAACGTTGGCTGGACGGCACTGGATGGACGATATGGGCTGGACAACGCAGATCTACAACGGACAGACAAATTTGCAACGGCAGTGCAAACTGGACAGTGCGAGAAGATTAATGGCACTGCATAAAAATACCGACGGTAGTGCTACTGCTGATGGCGGCGCTGTTGCTCGGGAACTGATAAAAAAAAATTCTTTCTTTCTTGCTCTGATACCAAATTAAATATACTGAAATATATTTTTACAATTGCTGGTCATGGTAAGATTGGTATGACCTTAAACGTTTCTCACTCTGTTGGGTCTAATACTTGGATTATTGATTCTCTTGCATCTGATCATATGACTTATGATAAATCTTATTTTAATGAGTTATCTTCCCCACCAATGTCTTATGTTACGAATGGTAACGATGAGGCATTTCCTGTCTTAGGAAAGGGGTCAGTTCATATCACTCCATCTTTATAGCTCCATAATGTTTTATATGTACCTGACTTATCTCATCACTTAATATCTGTCCCATAGTTGAATATTGAGTCTAAATGTTCTATAACCTTTTATCCTATGTATGTGATTTTTAGGATCTTCTCACCAGGGAAATAATTGGTCAAGGGTATCTAAAGGGTAGATTGTTCCGTTTGGATCAGAACTACGCATGAGAGAAACCGGGAGCACAAGCACACACTGCATTGACTTCTAGTTCTGATAAGCTAAGTGAAATTTGGTTGTGGCATCGCCACTTAGGGCATCCGTCTTTTAGTCTTATGAAAAAATCCATGCCCATTTTATTTATTGGTGTTAGTGAGAATGTTTTACATTGTGAGACTTGTGTTTTGGCCAAGAGTCATCGTATTACTTATTCTCCTAGTATGTCTAATAAAAGTACTATTCCTTAAAAATGAATTCATTCTAATATTTGGGGACCATCTAAAGAACCCACTATATCGGGTATGAGATATTTTGTTTTGTTTATCGACGATTGTACAAGGTTGTCGTGGATTGCTCTTCTTAGAACAAAAGATGAAGTTTTTTCAGTTTTTCAAACTTTTCATACCCTCGTTCAAACACAATACAATGGCATCATTCGGATCCTCCGTTCTAACAATGGGGGAGAATATGCTAATCGTGTTTTTCAAGATTTTTTCAAAACACATGGGATTATTCACCAAACTACTTGCCCACAAACACCCGAACAAAATGGAGTGTCTAAAAGAAAAAATCGTCATTTACTTGATATGGCTCGTGCACTCCTATTTAGTGCTTATATGCCAAAATATCTTTGGGGTGATAATGTACAAGCTTCCGCCCATCTCATCAATCGCCTCACGTCTAGTGTCCTTAACAGAAAAATCCCATTTTAGATTCTCGTATCTTATGTCTCCTTGTCATCCTTCCATAATCTTCCTGCCCGTGTGTTTGGTTGTTGATTTTGTGCATGTTCTTAAAAATCAAAGGTCTAAATTAGATGCACGGGCAATTAAATGTGTGTCTGTTGGTTATGGAGGTTATCAGACAGGGTACAAGTGCTTCCATCCACCGACCAGAAAGTATTATGTCATTATGATATAGTTCTTTGAAATATATATTCTCCTTCTGACGAGCAGTATCAGGCATCACTCATACCCCTGATCAACAACTCCCTGGTACTGAAAGTCACCCATATGAGGTATGTACACCCACTGATACTAATAACATTGAGTCTAATGTTAGACAATATGTGTTACCAAATAGGTCTACTCGAGGTCAACCGGCCAAAAGGTATGAACCAAATATTCATGCAAAATCAAAATACCCAATAGTCAATTACATGTCCACTAAAATATTATCTAAGTCATATAAATCATTTGTGAATCAAATATTTGGTGTATCAGTACCTAACAAAGTGTAGGATGCGTTGGGAGATCCAATATGGAGAAAGGCAATGGCTGAAGAGATGGAGGCATTACAGAAGAATGATACTTGGCAACTTGTGCCACCACCACAAGAAAAAAAGCCAGTTGGTTATCGATGGGTATTTACTATAAAACATAATGGTGATGGATCTGTAAATCGATAAAAAACTCATATTGTAGCAAAAGGGTTGACTCAGACGTATGGTGTAGATTATGATGAGACTTTTGCTCATGTTGCCAAAATGAACACTATTTGGGTTCTGCTCTCACTTGCCGCTAACCCCAGTCATTCAACCTTACGGTCAATCAGTCTTTGTGGTATCCTTTTCCGATGTGAGGGGGGGTGTTGAGAAGTCCCACATCGACCAGGGAAACCAACAAAGTACTGGTTATAAAGTCCTAGCAACCCTTCCTCTTTGAGAGCTCTTTTGAAGGGAATTAGATCATGACTTTCTACATAAATTAAATTGTTTTCCATAAATGTTGTGGTAGTCATCTCTTAGATGATCCAAAATGAACTGCATGTACGTCCAATTGTCAACATTTTCATAAAAGATTCAATTGCCAATAAATCCATAGAATCTCACATCTTATGAAAATATGCTCGGTCTTTTGTCTTATTAAAACTGTCATCTTTTTCTTTATACTCAAACTATCATTAAAGATGTTCTATATCTGTTCCAAAAAGATTCTAAAGCTTTAAGAATATCCCAGTTCCAATGATATTTCCACCAAGTGCATAAGTGAGATATGTTATTTACATTAATCTTGAAGATTACTCAAGTGTTTGACATGAATCATTTTCAAGAAGAGAGACTCGGAAAGGCTCTATCCCGAATTTCACAAATTTCACGTGGAAAAAAGCTAAGGTTTTGTTTGGTTGGTAGGAATGAATTAGAATTAATTATTTACAAATTTATGTTTGGTTGTGTTATAAATTGAAAATGGAATGTAATCAATTCTTAAAAGAAAAGAAATCATGATTTCATCTTCCCCTCTTAGGAATCATGATTCCATTCCAATGTTAAATTTTAATTCCAATTTTACCTCAACTCCAAATACAACTCTAAATCTCAAAATCCAAAACCCTAAACCTTAATCCACAAATATAACTCTAAACCCAAAAATGCCCCTAGTTATATAGTTTAGAAAGTTTAAAGTGAAGAACATTTTAATAATTAGACAACCCATTTTTCTTTATATATTTTCACACATTTTTAACTTGTTCTCAGCTCATACATAATTTCTTGAGCTCGATGGAGTTGGATCGAGAGTGAGAGAAAGAAGAGAAGAGAGGAAAATAGGAGAGGAGAGGAGAGAAGGGAAAGGAAGGGAAGAGAATAAATGCCAAATCTTTTTTCATTTACATCTTTAGTTAACATAATTTTTTTTCCATGCATTAAATTTTAGTATTTAGGTTTGATTTTTACATGAAATATGAGATAACTCTTAAGTGTTACGATAAACTTTGTGATGGAAAGGGTATTCTTTTTTACCAAAACTTCTATTCTTAAAAACTATATTTTTATACTAGAAAAAATATATCACACATGGGAAATTGGTCATATCATATATCATTGGAGAGATATAAATGTCCAATTTAAGATGAATTTTACATTTGTTATTTATAGTTTTCAACACAAAAATATACACGTTTTATTGAAGATGGTTTATAGAGATCATTGATCGTCACACAAATTGTGTGTGCAATAAATACGTAACTATATTTATCGTAATAAATAATATAATGATAAGAAAAGATCGTTCTCACAAAGATTATTTTATTAGAAATTAATTTTTAAAACTAACAAAAATAAAAATCAATTTTTTTGTTTTTATATTTTAAGGAAACAAAATTAAAATAAATAAAATTAAATAGCAATAATTAATTAAATCAGATTTGGTAACTAGGAAGATATATGAGAAAATATCTAAAAATATTTAATCTTCCACTTTTCTAAACATGCGAATTGTTAAATTCTCTTCAATATAATTATCAATTAATTACACGATCAATTGAATATAACCTAACATGTATTCCTCTCTCAAGTAAACTACACATCATATATTAATTAATTTAATCACACTTTGATGTAAATTAAATTGCATATTACTCATTAATTTTCATCAATTATGGATCACATAAATAAGAATCATATACATAAGAATCATACATCTTTACCTAAAAATTATTCATGTTATTTAATTAAGACAAATAATTAAATAATTCTCTTAAATATATTGTTATTTAATTTCTTCTATAGATAAATTATTGGTCAAACAATTAATAGCATAAAAATCTGATTAAATAATATAATTAAATTATAATTATAATCATAGTAAAATATTATATCGTCACATGGTGAAAATTTGGTTCATAAGATCCCTAGATTAATAAATTAACTACACATAATTGTATTTATAAAACTCATATTTTTCATAAATAAAGACATAAAAATTGATAAAAAAAAAGAGTAGAAGAAGAAATATAATCAATCTCTTGAATTGTAGTGTTAATCTCCAATTGACTCTCTACCAAAATTGTGTCCTTCCTTGAATGTTTCTGTATTTTCTCTCATTTTAGCTCCAAAAACTTACCAAAATTATGCTAATGACGGCCTCTTAAGGTTTATGAGGTGATTAAAGCCTTAAATATAAATTAGGTACAATCTGGACCGTCAGATCAGTTTCAGATCAAGGATTGAAATCAAAACAAGAAAAAATGACAACGTCAATGAATCACAACATGACATGTGGCACATGGAATTCATTGGGCAAATCAAAGAGCAACGCGTGGTATGGGAGACCGATCCGAGTCAATGCCACATGGCATAACGTTATTTGCAAAAACAAATTATATGTTGTACAGGTGGAACACGAGGAGCAATCATATGGCAATGTTGTTTCTTTTGAAGAACATAAAATGTGCAAGCATACACGGTCACAAGTAATAAAATTTGATAAGTAAGTTATTGTTCACACGGAGATTTGTTACTACAGTTTGTTGAGTACTAAAATTATCTCTCTCTGATTTTATCCAAAATGATCGTTAATTGGAACAAGTTTAAGTAAAGAGTTTTATAATAAAATAAAAGAAATCTAGGATTGCAATTTTTCACCAAATTAATCAACTCAAATCATATTATTTTCTCTTGATTTATCTTTTTATAGTAAATTTAATTTGTCAATGGAAAACTTCTAATTTTATCCATACATCTCTTCCGAGCTCCGTATAAACACACCTCGCTAAATTAATTCACTATATTCCTATGAGAATTAAATTCACCAAGATTCATTACGTTTAAAGTTTTCCAATAATTGCACATACAATAAAGAAAGTTTCTCTCCTTTCATCATACATATTACCCTAAACATGAGAAATATACACACAAATGTTTCTTCCAAGTTTATTTAAGTGCCACAGATCATTTGATAAAATTCGAAAATAATCAAAAGCATTAAGCACAAATAGAATAAACAAATCGAACGTCTTATAAATCGTTCAAAAATAATTAAAATCAAAGCTTCATAAATATAGATAAAATGCAACCCTAGAAAAAATAAATTACTTCATAAATTTAAATTAAAATTACAACAGTTAAGGAAAATGAGATGAAGAACAAAAGAAAATTAAATAATTTCGAATCATAAATATTTGGCACACGCAGAACACAACAGAAGCCAAAAATGGCTTCTGCATGTTCCACAGTCTAGCCCCGAACACTACTAAAAATCTCAAACTCTAAACTCCCCAAAACTCTATACTCTATCATAATATCCCCTATTTATAGCTAAAATAATACATTTTTTTAGAAACGCGTAAAAAAATTTCATCAAAAATAAAACCCTGACATTTTCCTTAAATTACGCATCCACACGTATGAAAGAGAATATTAAATTTTTTTACGCGTGGATGACAAAAACACAGGGCGCCGTTTCTGATTTTTTTTTAATTCAATCTGCATGCCACATGTGAGCGTCTCATTCGTTGCAAGGATTAATACGAACACGTGGCAGCATTTAATTGGGGAAGGGTAACGATTGCAGGGGATGTCCCCACACAAAATCATGGCCCGCGGGACAAGTGGCAGACAACGGAGCGGCTAGAAACGTGCACTGATTCCATGTTTTTGGTTTACCCAACACGTGCCACGTGTATGCTTCTCATTCGTTGCAGAAATATTGGAGACATATGGCATTGTATCATTGCTTAGATGGATAGGCGCACGAAGATTATGTAGACTATGTCGCACGGGAGCACACTTTTTGGTAGCCACGTAACAGACACGTGGGACCCACCCTACACACGGCCTGCGCGATAGGTGGGCCCCACTCGACGCATCGAGCAGCGTGAACGAGAAACCTGCACCCATTCGCTTTGGTAAGGTTTGAAGGACACGCGCGCATCCTAGCCGTTTCTTCTCTGATCTGATGGTCCACATTGCGCGCGTGGAAGAAGGCGAGTGGACTTATTCTCTCCTACCCGAAAATTCAACTTTAATTAATTATATTTTGACCCACAAATTTAATTCAAATTACATTTTAAACTTTCTTTAATTATAATTAAGCCCTTTTCTAATTTAAATTAAATTTTTAAACTTTTAATAAATAAAATTAAGCCCGATTTTAATTTAAATTATATTTTTGACTTTTATAAATTGCAATTAAGCACTCTTTTATTTGAAATTATATTTTTGGACATAAATTTGTAATTAAATACGTTTTCGATTCAAATTATTTAATTTTCTTAAAAATATATTACTTAACAAATAATTAGTAAATACTAATTTATTTAACTAAAATTAACCAAAAAAGTCAATAACATAGCAATTATAATTAATAAAATAGATAAAAATAACTATATAAAATATAGTTATCACACAATACATGGCAGTGTAGTTTGACAAATCTCCAAATTCGAGTTGAATGTTGTGCTGACATGTGGCATCAGTTTGTCATCCTCGCACGCGGTGTAACATGATTCGTTGTCCTTACTTGCTTGGTGTCGGTGTGACTTGCCTAGTTACTCTTTTACTTGGAAATATGGAATTTTCAAAAATTTATTAAAGTTTATAATTTTATATTTTTTGATATTTTTCCAATTTTCAAAAGTTTAAAACATTTTATCTTTTATATTTTTGACAACTTTTTGTTTTTAAAAAGTTTAAGAATGTCATTTTGTTTTTGAAATTTTGAAAAAAAATATTTTGATAAATATTAAATTTTTAGAAAGTTTATGCAATGTTTTATATTTATAAACTTTATAATTTTATATATTTTACTTTTTCTAAAATATATATTTCTAAATTTTGTATTATTTCATTTTTCTAAATTTTTTGAAAAAAACTCCATATTTAAATTTTTTTTAAATTTTTATTCCTCATAAGTTAAAGTAATATTTTATTTAAAAATTTTAGAAGATTGATATTTTTAAATTTTGATTTGTTTTCGATATTTAGAAAGTTTCAAACAAATTCTATTTTTAGAAATTTTAAAAGTTTTGTATTTTTAAAAATTTTCAAAAATATTATAACTTTTTAAAATTTTGAAATACTTTTTTTTATAAATTTTTAAGTATCTTATATTATAATTAAATTTTTTTAGAAGTTTTTGAAATTTTTTGAATCCATTTTCTATTGAATTTGAAGAAGAAGAAACTTTTTTTATTTTAGAAAACAAAAAAAGTTGAAACCATAAGGAATATGCGTTTGATACAATTATTTTTCAATACAAGCTTTAAGTAAATATTGAAAATACTTATGTTTCAATAAAAAAAAGCACTAACTCGGTTATTATTTTTCAAAATAACACACCCGTAAACCCATCATATCATTTTATTATAAAAATATTTGATACATTATTTCATTTCTAATTATCTAAATAGTTATAATCTAATTCGAATAACATCTAATTAGATATCATTCGAAATATATACAACTAGAATATTAAAATAATTTTTAGATTATATCCTTATTGTAAGAATTATTTTTCAATATTATAAACCAAAGGAACCATTATATTTCTAAAAAAAAATAAAATGTCATACTTTTTGAAATTTTGAATAAGTTTCTATTTTTTGATATTTTGAATAAGTTTCTATTTTTTGATAGTTTGGGTAGTATTTTACTTTTATAATTTAGACAAGTTTCTAAAATTAGTAAATGTTAAAAATTAGAAAAATTAGAAAATTATATTCTTTTAGACATTTTTGAGAATTTTATATTGTCAAAATTTTAGATGACTTTAAATTTTTCAATTTTTTGAAAAATTTAAATTTGTATAAATTTTTTTAGAAGTATATATTTAAAAAAAATGAAAATTATTTCAAAAAATAATGGTTGAAAAATTGAAATTTTAGGTAGTAAGTAATATATTATTTCTGAAAGTTTTCAAATATTTTAATTTTTTGAAAGTTATAAAAATTTATATTTTAAGAAAGTTGACAAAGTTTCTATATTTTTAGATTTTGATAAATTTTATATTATTTTGACAATATTTTCATTTTTTAATTTTTTTGACAATTTTTTATTTTTATAAAGTTTGGAAACTTTTATTTTAGTAATTTTGAACAAGTTTCGTCATTTTAAATATAATTGAATACTGATGATTTAATATTTGACACTCACGTATATTAACTTTCACATATAGGTGGCGTTTGGTTCGTGGAATGGAATGGAATGGAAATGAAACAATTTTGTTTGGTTAGATCACTGGAATCAAGCTCGGAATCAGGATTACAATATTTGGTTTACCACTGGAATGGAATGAAAAAGTTATAAATGACCTTAATACCCCTACATGCTATAAAATTTAAATAATGTTATTTAATTACTATTTTTTCGTTAGACAAAATACATTATTGAAATCATTATTTTTCAAAATAATTATTACTTAATTAAAAAGAAATATATTATTAAAATTATTATTTTTTCTAAATAGGGTTTAGGGTTTTGAGGTTTGGGATGTGGGATTTAGGGTTTAGGGATTTAAGATTTGGGGTTATATTTGTAAGTTAAGGTTTAGGATTAAAATTATTATTTTTCTAAAAATGGTTTAGGGTTTGAGAATTTTGGATTTAGGGTTTAGGGTTTTAGGATTTGGAATTTGGGGTTTAGGGTTTTGGGATTTATGTTTTAGGGTTTTGGGATTTATGTTTTAAGGTTTAGGGTTTAGGGATTTGGGGATTTGGAGTTTAGGGTTTTAGGATTTGGAATTTATGTTTTAGGGTTTAGGGTTTTAGGTTTTGGGATTTATGTTTTAAGGTTTAGGGTTTAGGAATTTTGGGTTTAGGGATTTAGGGTTTAAGGTTTTAGGGTTTGAGGTTTAGGGTTTAGGGATTTGGGGTTTAGGGTTTAGGGTTTTAGGATTTGGAATTTGGGGTTTAGGGTTTTGAGATTTATGTTTTAAGGTTTTGGGTTTTGGGATTTATGTTTTAAGGTTTAGGGTTTTAGGGTTTAGGGATTTGGGGTTTAGGGATTTAGGATTTAGGGTTTAGGGTTTAGGGTTTTAGGGTTTGGATTTAGGGTTTAGGGTTTTGAAATTTTGGGTTTAGGATTTAAGATTTTGGAATTTTGGGTTTGAAAATTTAGGATTTGAGTTTAAGGTTATATTTTAAGTGAGGGTAAAATTAAAAAAAAAATTAGATGAAAATGGAATTATGATTACCAAAGAGTGGAGAAAGAATTATCATTATTTCTTTTTTAGTAATCTGATTTTATTCCGCCCTACATTCCGTCCAACCAAACATGTTTGTATTGTTGTATTTGAATATTTGTAAAATATTGCTAATATTTTTTAAAGTAAAAAACTATATTTTTATTATCCTCGGTGAGGTCTTACAAAGGTGTCAGCGAGTCTCATCATGCTCACTTAGCTAACCAAAGTGTCACATGTGATTCTCGAGTTGGATCTGGTGGGGCCAACGGAGATTTGATGAGATTGTTAGCGAGGAGGTTTGGTAGCTATTATCCTCTACGAATGGTCAGCAAAGGTAGTAAGCAAGCATTTTGAAATTTGAAATTTTTCCTATGAATAACCTTTCTTTTTATATAGTCTAATCTCCTCGTCCTCACTCCCGGATAATCATATGAACCAGCTTTTAGTGCTACAGAAGAATAGGCGTCTATATTAAAGTCAGCCCACTCTGATCGATGCTCCCTCAAAAAGTAAATCAGAACAGTAGGAGGCACATTCTAAAAGGAAACAAAAACTAAACCAAGCATAGTCAATTTATTTATAACAGTTTCTATGGTCATTCTGTACTGCTTTAAGTTAATTTACCATCACTATTGAAATTAACCCATTAAAACAGTTTCTGAAATATACTTGAAGATGCCTTAGCACAAAGAACCCCTCCAAGGAATGTGAGGGCATTTGCAGAATTGGACGCACTAATCAAGTTGTTGGTTGAATTGACTGCAATTGTAACATCCTCAGCAGCATCATAGTTTAATAATGACCAACCATCATCATTAAATCCATTGACAGCATCGTTAAAGCCTCCAGAAGATGACAAAGTTAACAATCAACTATATAAAAAGAAAGATCAAATTAAAAGAAACTAACCCCACGTTTGGTTGGAGGGAATGGAATGGAATCAGAATTGATTCCGTCCATTTTGCGTGTTTGGTTGGACGGAATGGAGAGCGGAATGGAATCTGATTACTAAAAGAGAAGGAATTGTGATTCCTTCTCCCACCTTTGGTAATCATTATTCCATTCCCATCTAAACTTTTTTTTTCCAATTCTACCCTCACCTAAAATATAACCTTAAATTTAAATCCTAAATTCTTAAACCCAAAATTCCAAAACCCTAAACCCTAAACCCAAAATTTCAAAACCCTAAATCCAAAATTCTCAAACCCAAAATTCCAAAACCCAAAACCCTAAATCCAAAATTTCAAAACCCTAAATCCAAATCTTAAAATCCTAAAACCTTAAACCCTAAACCTCAAATCCCTAAACCCTAAACCCTAAAACCCTAAACCTTAAAACATAAATCCCAAAACCCTAAAACATAAATCCCAAATCCCTAAACCCTAAACCCTAAATACCAAATACCAAATCCTAAAAACCTAAATCCTAAACCCCAAATCCCAAATCCCTAAACCCTAAACCCTAAAACCCTAAACCTTAAAACATAAATCCCAAAACCCAAAACCCTAAAACATAAATCCCAAAACCCAAAACCCTAAAACATAAATCCCAAAACCCCAAATCCCTAAACCCTAAACCCTAAACCTAAAACCCTAAACCCCAAAACTTCAAATCTCTAAACCCTAAACCCTAAACCTTAAAACATAAATCCCAAAACCCAAAACCCTAAAACATAAATCCCAAAACCCTAAACCCCAAATTCCAAATCCTAAAACCATAAACCCTAAACCTTAAACCTTAAAACCCTAAAACCCTAAACCCTAAATCCAAAATTCTAAAACCCTAAACTATTTTTAGAAAAATAAGAATTTTAACCCTAAACCTTAACCTACAAATATAACCCAAATCCTAAATCCCTAAACCCTAAATCACACATCCCAACCCTCAAAACCCTAAACCCTATTTAGAAAAATAATAATTTTAATAATATATTTATTTTTAATTAAGTAATACTTATTTAGAAAAATAATGATTTCAATAATGTATTTTGTCTGACGAAAAAATAGTAATTAAATAACATTATTTGAACTTTACAACATGTAGGGGTATTAAGGTCATTTACAGCTTTTTTCATTCCATTCCAGTGGCAAACCAAACACTATAATCCTGATTCTGAGCTTGATTCCAGTGGTCAAACCAAACAAAATTGTTTCGTTTCCATTCCATTCCATTCCGATTCCGATTCCGATTCCATTCCACGAACCAAACGCCACCTAAGGGATTAACATACTCAAGTACTCAGTAATTACCTTATCAATCTTTGACTAAATGTTTGTAGAACAGCCGGCTGCCTACCCAGACCAAAAACTACCTCCCCATTTGTCTCTTGTGCTATCTGCCTGGCATAGCGTAATGCCTTCAAACAAAAATTAACTTTGTCATCACATGCTCCAACAATAAGACTTTGCAATGGAAGTATCACAACAGAAAAGATTGCATAGAACATAAGCCACAATTTACTTACTGCTATAGTCATTTTTTGGGCAACAACTTTAGATGACTTGTAAAGTGATTGGAGCACCTCTGGCACACTCCACGCCTGGAATACAATATAAGAGAAGGGGAAAGGGAGGAAGGAGTTATGGGTTTTCCAATTGAATAAAGCATTCACACTTACCTGTGTGTAAATAAGTTTAATTATCCCTCCATTTCCAGTAGGAAACATAGTAAATACCTCAAGGCTCTTACAATCCCGAAACCAAGATGGACGATCTTTAGGGGTCTTTGCTATCTGTTTAAAATCATGCCAATGGTTAAGTCAAAACTCAAATCTCATGAACTGCATAGAAAAATAGTGAAGGATCAGCCCCTATAATGGAACCGAAACTATCTTGTAGGATATACAAGACGAGCAATTACCTTTGTAGGCTCCAAACTTACTAGACCGTAGGCTCGAGCTGCCACCCCACTGCAACTTTGTGAAATAGCAAAGATCCCAACTAAATCCGGACCAAGCTAACAAAAAATATACATGATTGAGTGAAAGGAAACAACAAATATAACACTGACAATGTTGCTCGCCTAAAGCTACCAGCTAATTCTCTATTATAAAAAAATTTATTAGATCATTTCTCTAATATTTAATATATCCATCAACAAAGATTGTAGAGCAAATCAAGATTGAACTTTCCTATCCCATTTATTCAACTCATTTTATTCATAGATTAAATAGAGTTTAGAAAAATTTATAATGTGCTTAATTATTTTCAAGGATAAAGATTTAAATCAAATTATTTACGAAACTTTGATTAATAAAATAACAGATTTTGAAAAAATAATCTTAAAACCATCCTCAATCACAAATTTCAGAATCATAGTGAATTCAATTATACTCAAATACATGTTTGATAAGAAAATTCAACAACTCAAAACTATAGGAGTTGACACCCTAAACTTAAACTAAACAATGTCCTCATTATAAATTTAAAAGTAAGACAGATTTAAGAAATGAAAGGAACTTCTCTGATTTTATGGTAGATCTGCATTAGTTTGTAATTTTTAGCTTTTTATTCCTACAAAATAAATCAGTATCAAAATCCAAATCATTAAAATAGTAATAAAAAATAAAATAAAAGAAGAAAATAAAGTTTTATGGGCTGCCTCCTATAAGCACTTATTTTATAATCTACAACCAGAATCTTCATCAATCAGGATTTTGAAAAAGGAATAAATGTCCGATTTCTCTCCACTTGTTTTTCATAATAGTGCTTCAATCTATGACCGTTAACTCTGAATATATTCATTGTCTTATTCTTCAAGTCTATTGCTCCAAAAGTGAAAATTTTATCAATTGTATAAGGACTTGTCCATCTTGATCTTAACTTACTCGGGAAGAATTTTAGTCTTGAATTGAAAAGCAAAACATGTTGTCCTGGAGCAAACTCACGCCTAAGAATATGTTTTTCATGCCACTTCTTTGTGCGTTCTTTGTAGATCTTTACATTTTCATAAGCATCGTTCTGAAACTCATCTATCTCATTCAATTGAAGAAATCGTTTTTCCTCTTCTCTAAGTGTAAGTGATGCTATAACAATCACTGGAATGGTGTAATCATCACCCAAGGACGCATAACGAAGATGATCAGGCAATTGCTTTAACTTTGGAGTTGTAGTTTGTTGCACTTTTTTCTATAGAGATTACAGAATCCGTCTTTGCAACCATTGGCTCTAACCTCTCCACTTCTGTGCTAAATGATGTACCTTGCTGCAATGATCGTCTAGGTGATCAGTTGGTATATCTTCTTGAAAGGCTTCTACTTCACATTGTTCAATGATATCTACTCGATAACAAGTGCTTGGATCTTATGGAAATCTCATGGCTTTGTATATGTTGAATGTAACATCTTCCTTGTTCACTCTTAATGTTAACTTACCATTTTGAACATCTATTAAAGCCTTTCTCGTAGCCAAGAATGGTCAGCCAAGAATTAGTGAGACGTCTTGGTTTTCATCCATATCTAACACCACAAAATCAGTAGGAAAAATTAATTTATCCACCTTTACCAATACATCTTCTATGATTCCACATGGATACTTGATAGATCGGTCTACTAGTTGCAAATAAATTGTTGTTTGTTTCATCTCTCCAAGTCTTAATTTCTTATAAACAAAAAATGGCATAAGATTAATGCTAGCACCAAGATCACATAAAACTTTCTCAAAAAATGAATTTGCAATAATGCAAGGCAAAGTGAAACTCCCTGGATCTTTTGATTTTTGAGGTAATTTCTTTTGAAGAATGGCACTACATTCTTCAGAAAGCTTCACTGTTTCAAACTCCTTCAACATTCTCTTTTTGGAAATGATGTCCTTTAGAAATTTGACATAATTTAGCATCTATTCCAAAGCATCTACAAAAAGAATATTCATGTGAATTTTCTTAAAAATATCTGCAAACTTAGAAAATTACTTATCTAATTTTTGTTTTTGAAAATGTTTAGGATAAAGAAGTGGAGTAGAGAGAATAGAAGGATTGTTAGGAAATGAAATTGATGGTGGCATGTCAGTCTCTCTTAGTATATCATCAAGAATCTCATATTCTTCTACTTTATGATTGCTTTGGCCATTGTCTGGAGCTGTAGGGGTGGACTCGGTTTCCTTTAATGGTGATCTCTCAATTTCTCTTCCATTCCTAAGTGTAATGGCATTGCATTGTTCCTTTGGATTTACTTTTGTATTGCTAGGAAAATATCCTCTTTGTTGAGCATTGATGGTTGTGGATAGTTGCCCAATTTTTTAATGTGGCTCCTATATTGTTACAATGAGTCTCAATGTTATCTAACTGTGAATCATTCTTTTTAAACCCTACTTTGGTTTCCTCAACAAAGGAAACCATGGCATCCTCAAGTAACATCTTATTTTCGCTTGGTTGACTATTAAACCCTAGAGGAGTTTGTAGCACATTCTTTGTGTTTCCATAAAACAATTTTTCATGATTTCAAAGCCCTGGATGGTAGTAATTTGGCATAGGATCACCACGATAGTTGTAGTTCTGATTGTTGATGTATTGAACCTGCTCTTGACTCAATTCATCGGAATTGTCATACTTAAAGTTGTAACATATTCTGCACTTTGTGGTATTCTTTGAGTTGTCAAGGCAGAAATTTAATGAGATAGAAAAGCTACTTGAGCTGACAGGGCAGCAAACGGCTCCAATTCATGAATCTCAACAATTTTCTTAATCATAGATCTTTCAGTTGGCCATTGATAGTTGTTTGAGGTCATTTCTTCCAAAAGAGAAGTAGCACCTTCAGGTATCTTTGACATCAAAGTTCCACCAAAAGCAACATCAACTATAGTTCTAGTTTTCCTATTTAACCCATTATAGAACATCTAAACTTGTAACCAATTTGACAATCCATGTTGAGGGAAACGCTGAATCATATCTTTATACCTTTCCCATGCTTCATAGAGTGTCTCAAAATTATTTTATTCTGAATTGACCAATCCCACTCCTGAGTTTGACTATTTTTATAGGTGGAAAGAATTTAGCAAGAAACTTTTGTACCATGTCCTCCCAAGTAGTGATGCTTCCTGGTTGTAAAGATTGTAGCCAATCTCTGGCCTTGTCCCTCAATGAAAAAGGAAACAATATTAGTCTTATTGTGTCTTCAATAACACCATTCATATTTACAGTGTCACAAATCTCCAAGAACATCGTCAAATGAATATTGGGGTCATCAAGTGGTGATCAACGTAAGTTTGAGCTCAAAATTATTGGCATTAATGGTTTGGCATCTTACACCTGAGTAATATGAAATTTAATAAAGCAAGAAATTATTAAGACCAATTATTTTTAAAACCATATAGGTTCTTACAGGTCTTTCGATCTCTATATCTACCTATGCCGAAATATTTTAGATCTATCTTATAATTTCTCTTTCGATAGTAAATCACAAGACTAAAATCATTTAATTAATAGCCAGTTAATTAAAAACATTAAATTCAAAATAAATCAGACAGAAATGAAGAGAAATAATTTAAATTAACAAAAAATCAAGCATAGTTTAGAATTAAATTATATCTTTTTCCTAGAATAAAGATAAATTAATACATGTTAAAAATTAAATTAAACATAAACGAATTCACCATAATTTTTTTAGAAGAATTGAAAGAAAATTAACGTAGCATGTGTTCGAATCTGCCCTATTATTTCTTTTTTTTCTTTTGATTTCTACCGACAGTTGTTCCTCTCTCTTTTTCAATTCCTCCTATGTGCTCCCACTTCTTCTTTGTAATATATATATATTAATTTAAATATGATTTAAATAAATCTTAATTTAAATTTGAGAGTCTTAGATAATATACTTCTAAATTTTTTGGATCTTTATTATCTTTAAATCTACAATAAAATTTAAATAATAATAATGAAATCTAAAATCAATAAAATTTGACTAAAGTTTAAAGTTGAGAAGTGATAAATTATGCAAGTCATCACATCCCCAATCAATTGGACAAACAAAAGAGTCCAATAGAGAGGTGAAAATGATGTTGGAAATACATAAGTTAGATGAGTTACGGTGGAATGCTTATAAGAATGAAAAAAATTACAAAAATAAAACAAAAATATGGTATGATAAGGGAATTGAGCACCTTATTTTTAAACTGGAACACAAAGTATTATTTAACAAATCAAGACTAACTATTTTTGGACAAACTCAATAGTAAGTGGACATAGAGGGATGTACCTTAGGACTTGATATGACCTTCTAGTCAAAATAGGCAACCCAATGTTATTTTACTTACATGTTTATTGTTTTTATTTTTATTTTGTAGTTGACTAAATGTGTAAAGCAATAATACAACAAGTAGTTTCAAAGACATATATGGTGTGCCAAAGATAAGAGGGTTTTTTTTTCCTTTTACCTTTTTCATATTTATATGTGCATATTGAGGAAAATGTGCAACTTAAGTTTGGGGAGGGAACTTTATTCTCTATTTTAGTGTTCAATACATATTTTTAATTTTTAGAAAAAAAAAAATTAGGATGTTTTCAATCATAATTTGAGTAGAAATTGATAAATATATGAAAACTAAATGCATGCATGCTTGATATGAAACATATGAACTAAATGATAAAAATTGGTTGTCATAAATATGATAAGGAATGTAACATGCTAGTTAAGATACTTATATTAATCATGTAATATGCTTGCTAGTTTTTATTAGATTGATTCAAATTTTTATGCACATGTTCATGATTAATTTGGTATTCTTATTGAGAGAAAACTTATAGTGAGTTGTGAGAGTTGATAAGAGCTACCATGTTTTAGAACCTATTTGGTCATCCCTTGAAGTGAAATTCTAGATAGTCTTTAGTATGATAAATGATTTAGGCTTTATTTGAATTGATTGAGTCTTTCAAGCTAAATGTTGTTAATGTCCATAGTCACCCATTTAAGCCTAATAAAAAACTTTTCATATCTTTAAGCTATATATTGTGATTAACTAATAAGTATTACATTTACCCTTGCACCTTTAGCTTGTATGATAATTAAAAAAATGCAATCATGTGTTATGCAATATAGTAAGATCACATGTAATACACCCTATTAAAAAAAAAAAAAAAGCTCACAACACAATTATCCCTTTAAAGAAAAAGAAAATAAAATTGAAAATAAGTTTTGGCGTAAAAACTTGTTGTATCTTTTAGGAGAACATAAAACGTGCAAGTATACACGGTCACAAGTAATAAAATTTGATAAGTAAAGTCTCGTTCCCACAGAGATTTGTCACTATATTTTGTTGAGTACTAAAATTATTTCACTCTAATTTTATCCAAAATAATTGTTGATTTGGAACAAATTAACTAAAGAGTTTTATAACTAAATAAAAGAACTCTAAGATTGCACTTTTTTACCAAATTAATCCACTCGAATCATATTATTTTCTCTTGATTTATATTTTTTTAGTAAATTTAATTTGTCAACAGAGAACTACTAATTTTATCCATATGTCTCTTCCGATAACAAATAGGCACACCTTGCTAAAATAATTCACTATATTCCTATGAGAATTAAATTCACCAAGATTCATTACGTTCAGAGTTCTCCAATAATTGCACATACAATAAATAATGTTCCTCTCCTTTCATCATACATGTTACACTAAACACGAGAAATATACAAAAAAATGCCTCTTCCAAGTTTATTTAAGTGCCACACATCATTTGATAAATTTTCTAATAATCAAAAGCATTAAGCACAAAAAGAATAAACAAATTAAAAGTCTTATAAATCTTTCAAAAATAATTAAATTAAAGCTTCATAAATTTAGATAAAATGAAACCCTAGAAAAATTAAATTACTTCATATATAAAAAATTAAATTACAACACGTAAGGAATATTCGCTCAAGAACACAAAGAAAATTAAAACTTCATCTCCTCTTAAATATTTGGCACACGCAGAACACAACAGAAGCCAAAAATGGCTTCTACGTGTACCACTGTTCAGAACAAGAACCTAAAAACAAAACTCCAAACCCAAAAAAACTACTATTTTTTAGCAATAAATGCCCTATTTATAGCTAAAAAAATACATCTAAAAAATACATTTTTTTTAGACATGCGGGAGACATTTTACATCGAAAATAGAAATAAAATGCGTGGAAGACATTTTTCTTTAGGTACGCGTGGCTGCGTACGAAAATGAATATCAAAATTGTTATTTTAACGTATGCGTGGAAGACATGAAACAGAGGACGTCGTTGCCGATTTTTTTTAATTCAATTTGCATGCCACGTGTCACGATCTGATTGGCTGAAGAATTAATATAGATGCGTGGCAACATTTCATTGGGGGAGAGAAACGGTTTCATGTGATTGCACCACACGAAATCCTGGCGCGTGAGACATGTGGTAGACAAAGGCGCGATTGGAAACGTGTGTTGTTTCTGTGCTTTTGGTTTACCTAATACGTGCCATGTGTCGGCTTCTCATTAGTTGTAGGAATATTAGAGACACGTGGCATTATATCATCTGTTGGATGGATAGGCGCACAAAGAATATGTAGACTACGTCGCACGGGATCACGCCATTTTGGTAGACGTGTTTGGTCTTACACACCTCATCGTAGTCGTTCATTGCCTGATCGCACGGTTGGTGTGGCGTGATTGTGATTGCGCACGTGGCCTCTTTTTCCGGCATAGAAAATAAATTTCCTTAATTACATTTTAGCCCTCCAATTTAATTCAAATTAACTTTTAAACTTTTTTAATTACAATTAAGCCCTTTACTAATTTAAATTAACTTTTAACCTTTTATTAATTACAATTAAGCCCAATTTTAATTCAAATTATATTTTATACTTTTATTAATTGCAATTGAGTACTCTTTTATTTCAAATTATATTTTCAGGCAAATATTTGTAATTAAGAATGTTTTCGATTCAAATTCTTTAATTTTCTTAAAAATATATTCCTTAACAAATGAACAGTAAATATTAATTTATTCTACTAAAATTAACTAAAAATGTCAATAACATAACAATTATAATTAATAAAATAGATGAAAATAACTATATAAAATACAGTTATCACACCCATACACTTAAGATTTTGCTAGTCCTCGAGCAAAAGGAAAGAAATAAAACAAAGATAACTGCATTTAAAATAGTGATTTGAAAATATTTCTTTTTAGTCATTTCAAATAACATAACTCCAAGAAATAAAAGAATTTTATCTAAGCATAAAAATCAATTTAAAAATATATTACATTTTCACAATGAATTTTAGTGTATGTGTGTGAAGTCTTTTCATATTTTATCACTTGAAATCCGGATCAGTTTATACAAATAAAAACGCAATTAATTTTTAATGAAATCATAAATCTTATATGTTTATTTTTATTTCTCTCTCCACTAATGTAGACAAACACAAAACACAAAATCAATAGGACTTTATTAAGCTTGTAATGTATGGTTTAGGTAAAGTTAGGATAAAGGATAATATTTAGCTCAAAAGTTTTCCCAAACACATCATTTTAGGATTGAAACAAGATACCTTCTATCACCACAGTAAATACTTCCCAATTTGGGATTTATCATCACATACAATAATCATTTTATTTCTTCTTCTTCTTCAGAATCTATTTTTTTCAGTATCCTCTTTTTTTCGATATATCTTAAAATATTTACTAACAATTGTCACATGTTAGAGAGATAAGAAAAATAGATATATCTGTAAATATATATATATTTTAGTAGGCTTTTGAAATGAGATAAAAATATATATATAAACTTTGAAGCTCAAAAGGGGTACACGAATAAAGCATGTGAAGGTAGATAGAAAGGTTCAAACGATCCAAAAATGGCCTAAATCATTTTCTTAGTTAAATGTTATTTAGAATTTCACCTCGAGAGAAAATCAAACAATTTCTAAGAACTGTGACACCACAAATATCAATCGAATTGCATACTCACATAAACATTTTCTAAATTACTATAGCAACTCAAAAATCAATACTAGTGCTCATAAATATTTATTCTTGTAAAAATGAAACACACGTAAATATTATTCATCGCTTAGACAATATTCAAAATTTTCAAGGAGTTATGCATCATTTAAACCGAAGAAATAAAAATAAATCACCATTCAAAGCAAAATATCTTCAATCAACCAAACAAATAAAATTTCACAAGCAAGAATACCCAGAAAATATTTCAATTAAATTCAATATCTTTACCACCCCCAAACTTAATATACGTATTGTCCTCAATGTGTGAACATTAAAGAACATATGAGATGGGTTTCAAGAAATTTCCTGGTTTGGTTTGTATGGTTAAATTCCAAAATAACTTCATTTATTCCAATTTGCACCCATGAAAATAAAATAAAATAACAACATAAAAAAAATATAAAAACTAATACATGCTAAAATAAAAAAAATAAAACACATGGGTTGCCTCCCAAGAAGTGCTTGATTTATAGTCGTCAGCTTGACTTCTCATTTTTTTTATTTTTGTGAGTTAAGATTTGTATGTCAAACAAAATCTCAACTTACGAGAAAATTGAAAAATAAATTAAGTCAGCAACAATAAGCATAATTCTTTTTGTTTTTAATTAAAATCAGATTGATTAGTATTAATATCAACAATAAAAATAGTAAAAAAAATCCCTGACAACGGTACCAAAAACTTGTTGTATCTTTTAGGAGAACATAAAACGTGCAAGTATACACGGTCACAAGTAATAAAATTTGATAAGTAAAGTATCGTTCCCACAGAGATTTGTCACTATATTTTGTTGAGTACTAAAATTATTTCACTCTAATTTTATCCAAAATAATTGTTGATTTGGAACAACTTAACTAAAGAGTTTTATAACAAAATAAAAGAACTCTAAGATTGCACTTTTTTACCAAATTAATCCACTCGAATCATATTATTTTCTCTTGATTTATATTTTTTTAGTAAATTTAATTTGTCAACAAAGAACTACTAATTTTATCCATATGTCTCTTCCGATAACAAATAGACACACCTTGCTAAAATAATTCACTATATTTCTATGAGAATTAAATTCACCAAGATTCATTACGTTCAGAGTTCTGCAATAATTGCACATACAATAAAGAATGTTCCTCTCCTTTCATCATACATGTTACACTAAACACGAGAAATATATACAAAAATGTTTCTTCCAAGTTTATTTAAGTAACACATATCATTTGATAAATTTTTCAATAATCAAAAGCATTAAGCACAGATATAATAAACAAATTAAAATTCTTATAAATCTTTCAAAAATAATTAAATTAAAGCTTCATAAATTTAGATAAAATGAAACCCTAGAAAAATTAAATTACTTCATATATAAAAAAATTAAATTACAACACGTAAGGAATATTCGCTCAAGAACACAGAGAAAATTAAAACTTCATCTCCGCTTAAATATTTGGCAGACGCAGAACACAACAGAAGCCAAAAATGGCTTCTACGTGTACCACTGTCCAGAACAAGAACCTAAAAACAAAACTCCAAACCCAAAAAAACTATTATTTTTTAGCAATAAATGTCCTATTTATAGCTAAAAAAATACATTTTTTTAGACATGCGAGAGACATTTTACATCAAAAATACAAATAAAATGCATAGAGGACATTTTTCTTTAGGTACGGGTGGTTGCGTACGAAAATGAATATCGAAATTGTTATTTTAACGTACGCGTGGAAGACATGAAACAGAGGACATCTTTGCTGATTTTTTTTAATTCAATCTGCATGCCACATGTCGCGATCTGATTGGCTAAAGAATTAATATAGATGCGTGGCAATATTTCATTGGGGGAGAGAAACGGTTTCATGTGATTGCACCGCACAAAATCATGGCACGTGAGACATGTGGTAGACAAAGACGGGACTAGAAATGTGCGTTGTTTCCGTGCTTTTGGTTTACCCAATACGTGCCACGTGTTGGCTTCTCATTAGCTACAGGAATATTGGAGACACGTGGCATTGTATCATCTGTTGGATGGATAGGCGCACGAAGAATATGTAAGGGCATATGCGTAACAGACACGTGGGTCCCACCCTACACGCCGGCATGTGCGGCAGGTGGCCCCCAGGTGGCACGCTGAGTCATGTACCTAAAATCCCACATCCAATCTCTTTTGTCGCATTTGGTCTTACGCGCCTCATCGTAGTCGTTCGTTGCTTGATCGCACGGTTGGTGTCGCACGATTGTGATTGCACGCATGGCCTCTTTTTCCTACGCAGAAAATAAATTTTCTTAATTACATTTTAGCCCTCCAATTTAATTTAAATTAAATTTTAAACTTTCTTTAATTGCAATTAAGCCCTTTACTAATTTAAATTAACTTTTAACCTTTTGTTAATTACAATTAAGCCTTATTTTAATTCATATTATATTTTAGACTTTTATTAATTGCAATTGAGTACTCTTTTATTTCAAATTATATTTTCAGGCAAATATTTGCAATTAAGAACGTTTTTGATTCAAATTCTTTAATTTTCTTAAAAATATATTCCTTAACAAATGAACATTAAATATTAATTTATTATGCTAAAATTAACTAAAAATGTCAATAACATAGCAATTATAATTAATAAAATAGAGGAAAATAACTATATAAAATAAAATTATCATGGTGTTATAAAGTTACAAAAACAAAGATGTGGAATAAAAGAATATGAAAAAAATGATAAGATAGGATGTACTAAAATATTAAGTAAAAGCTCAATTATAGTTAAAAAATGTATGATAAATAAAAAAGAAAACTAAGGTGTGAAAAGAGTCTAAATGTCTTCATTTTTCGACCCCCACCTAAGCCTTACATTACAAGCATGTAAAGTCTTTATTGATATTTAGCTAAGTGCATATTTATATTAATGGAGAGGGATGTGAAAAATAGACTTGTTTTAAGATTGAATTGACTAGCATGTTCATATAGGTTACTTTCATGAGTGCATTGGATGATATCATATGCAATACACAAATGAATTAATTTGTCAAAAACCTTGCATATCATTGTATTGATGGAACGTTGATTGATGAATATATGAACCTCCTCATCATAAAGTTGTACGACTTTTAAGGGAAATATTTTTTGCTAAATATGCATGTATTAATACATATATATTTATAAATATACTACCCATGTCATTGTATCTAATTATACTAGGTTTTACTTGAGGACAAGTAAAGAGTTAAGTTTGGGGGTGTGATGACTCTATAAATTAGAGTCATTAGTGCACTTTTCTACTTAATATTTGCTCATTTTATTCAATAAATAGTATTTTTGGGGTTAAAAATATTAAAATATGAAGTTTTATGGATTTTTTACGAATTTTTAACGTAAGACTAATCAGAAGATGCCACATGGATGCAACACAAACAAAAGAGTTGACTAGGCAAGCCACGTGGATGCCATGCAAGCAGAGAGGGAAAATCATACAACGTTGCATGTATCGATTGACTCAAGCTATGTCACATGTCAACACGGTGTTCATTCCAAGTATCACCGTGCAATCAAATGTCGTGTCATGCATCATCACCTGATTTTTCCATTCTTCCTATCAACATTCCACGTAATTTGTAACTGTAAATCACAACATACCATGTGGAATTAACTCAGTGTGCGTTGATCGAAACCAGTCCATTTCACCATACATCGCTCGTTAATTCACCTAGTAAATTCCCTATGCCACATGTCACCACTGTATTGGCCAACACTATTAATTTTTCTTTTTTTCATCTTGGCCCTTGATCTGAAACTAATTTGGCGATCCAGATTCCACCTAAATCTAATTTGATCCCCTAATTGTCCCATAAATCCTAATGAGCCAAAATTAACATATTTTCTATTAGTTTTTAAAGTTAAGAAGAAAGAAAAATACAAAAAAATTTAAAAGGATATACAATTTTAGTGGAGATTCAAAAGAAGATTGGTGTTGCAATTCAAGATATTGATAATATTTCTTCTTGTTATCCTTTCTTTATCAATTATGTCTATCTAATTTATTAATCTAAGGGTCTTATGAAACCAATTTTTAACATGTAATGATCAAAAATTTAACCCAATTATGATTTCAATTTAATTATATTATTTAATTTAATTTTTATGTTTGTAATTATGGCCAAAAATTGATCTATAGAAGTAATTAAATAAATTTTGAAAAAATTATTTAATTATTTATCTTGATTAAATAACATGTATAATTTCTAGGTAGAGATATATGATTCTTATGTATATAATTCATAATTTATGAACTTAATGAGTAGTATGCAATTTAATTGACATGAGAGTATGATTATGTTAATTACTATATGGTGTTTAGGTTATTTGAGAGAGGAATACATACTAATTAGATTTAATTGATCATGTAATATATTGATAATTATATTGAGAGATTTTAGTGATTTACATGTTTAGAAATTAGAGGATTAACTATTCCTACATATTTTCTCATATATATTCTTAGTTTCTTAATTTATTTTATTAATTATTGCTATTTATTTTTAGCTCTTTTAATTTTGTTTTCTTAAAATATAAAAAATTAATTTTTATATTTTTGTTTTAAAAATTAGTTTTTAATAACATAATCTCCGTGAGAATGATATTTTCTTATTATTATATTACTTGTTATGATACGTATATTTACGTATTCATTGCACATAATTTGTGTTCAATTTAGTACCCATCTTAAACACAACCCATTAGCCAAAACTGTCTTAATTACTCACAACTCAAAAGCGCATTTTCACTATCACAAACACCTAACATAAAGATTGAATAACTCTTAAGGTAATTTGTGAAATGGAATTAGAAACACAATAAAAATTTGAAAGAGCTTTGCTTAAATACCGACTAATAAAAGATGAGAGTATTTATAGACAATTTCTCAACTGTACAAGTGTCTTGCTAACCTTGGAGAGAATAATACTCATTAGAGCCTCGTCGGCTAGGGTTGGCCAAGGGTACACGAGTCCACAAAATGTGATTTTTTGTTTTCAAAAATTATAAAGTAATTTTCCACTAATATCTACAAACAAAATGATACAAAACTACAAACTTCTTAACTTAGCATGCACATTACGAAATCATCCACTTAGTATGTGTAAACATGCTCACATACATAGTGTATCTAACTAAGTGTGTATAGATTACTGATCATCAGTAACCAAACTTACAAAAAGAAAGATAATACATTAAGTAAAATAAAATAGATTCTACATTTTGCATAGGAAAACGCCAATAAAGACAAAAAAAGACTTACAAGATTTATATATATAATTCTGAAATAATTTATATTTGTAACTTTTTAAATTTCGAAGAGTATTATACTTTTAAAAGTTTTGAAAGATTATATTTCTAAAATTTGTGAAATATTTATAATAGTTTGAAAAATTATATATTTTAAAACTTTTGAAGAATTTGATATTTTGCAAATTTTTTAAATTTTTGACAAAACTTCTATTTTTATAAATTTGATAATTTTTTATTTTTAGAGAGTTTGAATTACATACTATTTAAAAAAATTGTACAACGTTTAATAAAATTTTCGTTGAACTCTTTAGACAATTGACACTTAAATTCATCTTTCGGGGTGGTTTTACATGTTTTTGAACATGTGGTGGTCTTCTAAAATGGAGCTGGCTAAGTAAAGAAGAAGGTGGTGGTTGAGAAAGGACAATAATATGGATGTTCAATAACGGAGGTTTTAGGTTGGTTTGAGTTAAGAATTAGACATCTAGAAGAAAGGGAGGGGTGTGATAGTTTGAGATTTTATTTTTCTATTTTCTTAAATAATTTTGTAAAATTTTAAAGTTTTTAAATATAATGGGAATTAGGGCTAATTTTCAATTTAGTTATGATTTTAAAAACCTATCATTGAACAATTGACAAATTGAGGGATTGTCACTCTTTTTGTTAGTTTTAAAGAACGAAGGAGGTCAAAATTTTGCTATGGAAAGGATTGTGATTCTTTGGTTAGTTTTAATGGATAAAGCAAGTAAGAATTTTCCTATACTTTAATTTATTAGTTCTGAGATAGTACAATATAAATTTATTAATTATTTTAAAAAAGTAGCCAAAATTCATTAGAAAAAATTAAATCAAATTTATAATGGTAAAATTGATATTTTATAAAATTTTATTTTACTAGAAAAACAAAATAAATATTTATAGCTATATTGACAAATATATATATATGACCAGGGGTTACCTATTTTAAAAAAGTCACTTAAGTTCATTTGAAAGATTTAAATCAAATTTTAAAGATAAAATTGATATATGATCAAACCTTTATTTTCTTTTACCAAAAATAATGAAAAGAAATATTTATAGTTATGACTAGGGGTGAAATCTTGTCATATTAGTTGTGTTTATGTAATATTAGTCGTATTTATGTTGTGTTCATTTTGTATTATTTATGTTGTATTTTGACATTAATTGTATTGAGTTTTTGTGTTAATTGGTTCATGAAAATTTATTTAACTTTTTTTGTATTGGCTATTTTTAATAATAAGAAATAATAAACTTTTAAGAATATGAAAAAGATTATTCATCAATTCTTATTAAATTTTTTATTTGTATCATTTCATGTTATCGTGTCGTGTCACACATTATCATCCTTAGTTATAATTAAAAAATAATTGGAAAATTATAAAAAAATAATCTTAAAACTTATAATAATAAAAATAAAATTTAATAACATTAAATGGATTCTAATTAGATGACTCAATATGAAATAATGTATTAAGTTTTTTTAATAATAAAAATGTATTGTGTGGATACAAATGGTGCTATTTTTGATATTACTATTTTTAATGGTATTATTTTTGTTATTTTTTAAATATAAAAATAAAAAAAAATATTTTTTTAATAAAATATCAATTTTATCATTCAAAATTAATTCTAAATCTTTCAAATATATTTACGAGTACATTTCAAAAGATATAACAAACCTATATGAGCTATTGAATAACTAATATACTATACTATAATTTTATAAAAAGTAATTCTATATGGTTTATCTTTAATTATATATAAGATAATCATTTATATAATTTCACTTTTGGTATTCTTTTAAAATAAAATATATATTTTTTATGTTATATATTATATTTATGATAGCATTTAAATTTTTTAAATATATTTAAAAAAAAACATTTTTATGTTATATTTACGATGGTATTTAAAATAGATGATAGGTTTGTAAATATTTTAATAATTATGTACAAATATTTCAATATGAATATGATATATTTGTTTTTTTTTCTTTCAATATATGATATATTCTGTAGTCTATCTTAATTATAGACATTTATTCTGGCAATCAATTTCTGGTCTCTGCTTATCTGACAGTTTTCCATAATTAATTATAAAAGAAATTAATGTGATTGTTTAGAATACATTAATGAATAATTCCTTATTCCCTCTAAAGTGTTCTTTCGGTTTTTGTATATCCAAAGCACAAAACTAAGCTCGCCACCGCTATGTTCGTCTTCACTAAAGTTCCCTCCTTCTTCGTTTGTCTTTTTCTTTCTCGCAACTCAAACTCACCAACCGAACAAAAATGCTAATGCGGGCCATCTTTTCCCCGATCTTGGCCTCAGTTGCTGCTGTCTTTGTCTCCCTATCGGTTGTTTAATGTGGATTTCCCGTTACTCTTCTTCCTCTGGAGAGGGCTTTGCCACCGACTCATCGAGTTCCACTTGACTCCCTTAAAGCTAGGGACCAACTCAGGCATACCCGTATCTTGCAAACTGTGTCTGGTGGCATTGTCGACTTCGCTGTTCAAGGTTCCTCCGATCCTTACCTTGTCGGGTAATTTTTTCTTCTGGGTTTTTTTCTTCTTCTTTTTATGAAGCTTGTATTGTGCTTGCATTAATGACTTTGTCTCCCATATTTTAGCAATTTCCAATTTTCTTGATCTTTATTTTGGGCAAGCATTAATTGTGTGTTGTTGGTGCTTATTTAATTTTCCCTTTGTTTTTTTGCTCTATTTGTCTTTTCGTTGCTCTACCTCTATGCTTCTCCTTTGAAATGGATAATTTAACCAGGAGAAGAGAGTGAAAATATAGAGTACAGTAAAGAAACAAGGAATGCCTTTTAGGGTTATTCCCCATTGGTTTCCTGACAAAATGAGTTGTCTTCTTTTGTTGATTTTGTTTCTAGCCATTGAACTTTTCTGGCAGTATGGGTTCTTGGGTATCTTTATATTTCTTAAACTTGCTATTTGAACTTGAGTTGGGTTTTGTGATTATTTAAAATATCACAAGATGTCGACTAATTTGGGTTTTTATGTTGGCTTACTACTTGATCGGGTTCAATCAGGATCGATGAATCCATTATGTAGGTATCGTTTTCTTGGTTATTCAGTTCTATACTTCCTGGTGCATTCAATGATTTACATCGATTTATGGCACTGTTATTTGATTTTTGGATTCTTGCTTTTGCTTAGGCTTTATTTTACAAAAGTGAAATTGGGTTACCCTCCAAGAGAATTCAACGTGCAGATTGATACTGGGAGTGATATCTTGTGGGTTAGCTGTAATTCTTGCACTGATTGCCCTCAGTCTAGTGCACTCGGAGTAAAATTCTGCCTCATTTTCTAGTGTAGCATCTATCCCATTATGGCAAGCTTGTTAGTGATTTACACTGACTTTCTGTGGTATACAGATTCAGCTTAATTTTTTTGATGCAGCCAGCTCATCAACAGCAAGGCCAGTTCCTTGTTCAGACTCAATTTGCACTTCCTCAAATCAAATCTCAGCTACTCAGTGAACTAATCAATGCACTTACTTGTTCCAATATGGAGATGGAAGTGGACGCCGGGTCATTATGTGTCAGATTCAATGTATGTTAACATGATTGTGGGGCAATCTATGATCAACTCTTCAGCAGCCATTGTTTTCGGGTGAGCTGTTACTTCTTAAGCATATATTTCTTATGCCTACAATTTGTGCTGGCAATATAGATAGCATGAAAATAGTAGATTAAAAGTTGGCAAAGAAGTGCAATTGTCTATATAATTTGCTCAATTTTCACATTCAGCAAAACGTATATATATTTCTAATTACTGATTACTGTAGTAGATTGTGAATGAGTATATTGGTGGCTTACCCTGTCTTTTTTGGAAATTTTGCTTGAAAACAATAATTAAATAAACGTAACTTATAGTTTCTGGTGAAATGTCAAACCTGGGAAGACTTTGAGATCTTCACTTTATCTCAAATTATTGCAATCAGGAAAATGCATATATCCATCTCTTCTCTAATTGCTCACATTATTACATTAGTTTCAAATTTTTGAACTTTGTTAAAAAAGCTACCCTCCCAATGTACTTTACTTATGAGCCCCTGTTCTGTTTTCACAGTTTCCAATATTAGCGTGAGCGATTTTTAGACCAACGTTTCAATAAGTTTCCCGCAAATCAGATCGTTTACAAATCAACTGCAAAATAGTTAGCACAAAAACACAAATACCCGTGTGTGTTCTAGAACAGATTTAATAATGAATAATCCTAACTAGATGATTCAAAACATATGCCACTTAAATTAAATCAACTATCAAATTATAGATAAAAAGATTAAGCCCAAGTTTAATAAGAATAGTTTTTTTAAAGATTAATAATCAAATTAAATAACTATGATCGCTCATAAAATTATTTAATCTAAATATCTAAAATCTAATAAAAAAGAATTAAACCAATTAATACAAATCAATATATATATATATATTAATTATCTTCTTCACTGTGTATATATATTAATTAACCTTTCTCACTAATGTCTTTCAGTAATTAACTTACTAATTAATATCTTACTAATTAATATCAATTGATTTCTTAAGTATGCCTTATGTGTAAGAATCAAATTCTTTAAATATGTATATTAATACCTTGTTTTGCACTTGCCGAATGATCTACTTCCTGACTATCATATTTGATGAGTCAACTTTTCGACTATTCATATATATTCCTTAGTTGCCGCCAGTCTAATGATGCTGATAATAGCAGTATTTTCTTGAATGTTTTTCGGTAGCTTTTTCTTGCAATCAGTAGAATTTATTTTTTTGAGCACCCCCTAATTCAACCCTAATGTGTCTATATATATAGATAATAATAATAACCTAGTAGTATTAGGATTAAATATATTTTGGACTTAATTTTTTAAAGCTCATTCAAAGCCTTAAAAAAAATATTTTTTAAATCATATCTTAAAAATATTAAGACATATAAAAAATATTTAAACACCAAAAATAATTTTAGATTTATGAATGTGTATTATTAAATGTATAAATGTAATCTTATGTATCGTAGTTATAAAAAACATACTTGAAGTACGAATATCTGATACTCGAGTATTTGTTTAGCTTTTCTTGATAAACTTGATAATAGGCCTAAAAACAAATTTACAAGTAAATATTTTGTCCACGAAAATAGTCAACACTCATAGTCCTTACAAACTCCCCCTTTGACATTTTCGTGTGGCAAAACCTCTCACTTACTACATGACACTTATAAAAATAAGATAAAAATACAATGAGGTCTCAGACTTCATAGTGGAACTATCCTATGGTCCGGTGAATCCATCTTTGCTGCAACTTGACAAGCTTGTAAGTAACTGAAATGACATTGACAAATCATATGACAACTTGGCATGAAAGTCTCATTGTACATTAGTTCAGTTTACATAAAAATAAGCGAAGTGTAAAGAATAATCATGTAGTGTGCATTCATATCAATCAAGCTTAATTAAGTATGTTCTCCCTCTATATGCATAACAAAATAAACACACAGAAGTAAAACACATTATTTCTCTCCCCATTTTTGACATACGAGAAGGACAAAGTATTAGACAAGGCAATGAAGCTAAAATCCTCTTAAAGATATAGCAATGTTAAAGTAGAGTAATACATAAATGTAATATGATTTAAACTCCTTCTAAGTTCTATGACTCTCTAACTTAGAAACGAATTAAAAAGATAATAAATAAAAATGAATAAAAATATGATTTTTTTTTAATTTTCATAACTAGCCACATTAGGTATTAAATTCATTTAATTACAAACAAGCACACAACCAATTGAGAACTCATCATTTTTTTAACTCCAATTTTGATTATTTATCATATAAATAAATAAGTAGAATAGAAGAGGTGCAAATGCACACTTTGCACATATAATGACATATTGACATTTACTTAAAGTAGTATATATGTTTAAACTCCACAAATATGTCAATTAATTCATTTATGTCCTACCAAGAAAGACTCAGAAGAAAAAATTATCACCTATCATGTAAAACTGTAATTGAGTCTTCAATCTTACAAAATAAAGTATATCCACTAAAGGAGGACTTTCTTTTTTATTTTTTTATTTTTTTTATACATATGAGGTAAATGATATATTTTTCTTAACCTCTATTGGCTCTTTCTTTTTGTGCATTCAATGTATAAGATTTATATGTAATCGTTTTTTGCATAATCTTTTTTTTTTTTTTTTTGCATGAGCCATAAACCTAGCATGATTACTTTCACACTAGTTGTGAGGTAGCCTTCTCCGTTCACTGCGGTAGCTTCACACATCACAGTAGGTAGCCCTCTCAATACTAGGTGCTTCCATGAGATAAAGTTTTTGAAAGCAAGAAATATAACTCAACACAATTTTACAGTCAAGATTAGTTGAAGTCCTAGAATCTTTCAAGAAATCCATAAACTTCAAACATAACATATATGTGTGTTCATGGGTGTGTGAATAAGTTAATGTCAACATCGATCATCACATGTACAAGAATATGTGTGTGCGTAAGCCAAAATTGTAAAATAATTTATACAATAAATATAAAAATGAGTTGAGTTACTAAAAATGAGATTATGTGTATGTAAGTATTAAATAAGTCGAATATTGTGTTGGCCAAACAAAGATGCTATATTTTTTATTTTATTTTTGTAATAAAATTTGAAATTCAATTTGAGGGAGAAATTCCCAAGGCACTTCTGAGATACTCAAGTCTTTGAGTGTCTATGGCTTTAGTGAATATATCAGCTAATTGTCTCTCGGTAGGTACAAACTCAAGTGTCACTATTTTCTCTTTAACTAATTCTCGAATAAAGTGATGCCTAATGTCAATGTGCTTAGTTCTAGAATGTTGAACCGGGTTCTTAGAAATACATATAACACTAGAGTTATCACAATATAAGGGCATCATACCTTATGGTTGACCGTAGTCTTTCAGCATGTTTTTCATCCAAAGCATTTGTGTGCAAGAGCTTCCTGCAGTAATGTATTCCGCTTCAGTTGTAGAGAGTGAGATAGAGTTATGCTTTTTACTGTGCCATGATACTAAGTTGTTTCCAATGTAGAAACAACCACCATGATGTTCTCTTCCTATCATCCTGGTTGCTTGCTCAGTCGGCATCTGTAAAACCACTTACTTCACAAGTAGTGTCAGTAGTAAAATATAAACCATAATTACTTGTTCCTGAGATATACCTGATGATTCTCTTTACATTCTCTAAGTGTGATTCTTTAGGGTCAGCTTGATAACGGGCACACATACCAACACTAAAACATATGTCAGGTCTACTTGCAGTGAGGTAAAGTAAACTATCTATCATACTCCTATAAAGGGTTTGATCAACACTTTTACCTTGAGTGTCCTTTGTAATTTTTGTGCTGGTACCTAAAGGAGTCCGTAATGGCTTGCTAGTTTCAAGGCCAAACCTTTTAACAAGGTTACAAGCGTACTTAGTTTGAGAAATAAATATATTATCACGAGATTGTTTGATTTGCAAATCAAGGAAGAAAGTCATTTCACCTACCATGGACATTTCAAATTCATTTGTCATAACATGCACAAAATCATCCACTAGTGTACTAGATGTGGATTCAAAAACTATGTCATCCACATAAGTTTGAGCAATAAAGATCTCGTCACTACTCATTTTAATGAATAAAGTCTTATCAATTCCCCCTTGAATAAATCTCTTGTTCAAAAGATAGTTGGTAAGTCTCTCATACCATGCTCGTGGAGCTTGTTTCAAACCATAAAAAGCCTTTTTGAGTTTGTAAACATGATTTGGAAATTTCGGATCAACAAATCCTTTGGTTGTTCCACGTACACCTCTTCATTCAAAAATTCATTCAAAAAGGCAGACTTAACATCCATTTGATATAATTTGAACTTCATATGATAGGAAATGGCAAGTAAAATCCTAATTGACTCTAGTCTAGCTACAGGTGCAAATGTTTCATCAAAATCAACTCCTTCTACTTGCGTGTAGCCTTGAGCTACTAATCTAGCCTTATTTCTAACAACAATGTCATGTTCATCAGATTTATTTTTGAACGCCCATTTTGTTCCAATAACATTTTTGTTTTTAGGCTTAGGTATTAATATCCACACATGATTTCTTTCAAATTGAACTAACTCATCCTGCATGGCATTTATCCAAAATTCATCCCTAAGAGCTTCATTCACATTTTTTGGTTCAAATTGAGAAATATAACATAAATGGGTTACCTCACTTATTTGTCTTCTTCTTGTTACCATGCTTGCATTAGGATCTCCAATTATATTCTTAATAGGATGATTTTTTGAAGTTCGAGTCAGATTTATCATTGATGAGGTTGATGCTTCTCCCTTCTTTTCTTCTCTTTCCTCTAACTCTTCTTCTTTTATTCCAATTATGTCACTAATCATTGTTAATTGAGGTGTTATGAAATTTTCTTCATTTCCAACTTCTTCACTAGTAATCTTCTTACCTCCATCATCTATAACGACATTTATGGATTCCATAACTACATTAGTTCTACAGTTGAAGACTTTATAAGCTCTACTATTTAGGGAATAACTAAGAAATATACCTTCATCACTTCTTGAATCAAACTTACCCGACTGTTCTCGATTTCTAAGTACGTAGCATTTACTTCCAAAAACATGCATAAATTTTAAATTGGGTTTTTTACCTCTCCATATTTCATAGGGAGTTTGGTTTGTACCTGGACGAAGATATACACGATTTATAATGTGACATGCAGTGTTTATAGCTTCAACCCAAAACCTTTTGAAGACTCCCTTGTGTCACGTCCCGCTCAAATTGTCCCTAAAAATCCAAACAAATGATGGTTGCCTAAAGGATTTAGACTATTCTACATGGAAAGTTCTAGAGTTGCCTAGAGATGTCTAGAAAGAGCTAGAGTTGGATGGATTCAACTCAAGCTAGAAGACCCTAGAACGTTCTAGAGCACGCTGGAGAGTGCTAGAATGGGCTGGAATGTTCTAGAACGTGCCGGATGGTTCGGGAAGGATGTAGAAGCTGTCGGAAGCTTATGGAACATCCCGGAAGGTGCATGAAGGAACTAGACAAACCTAGAAGACTCTAGAGTTGGCTAGAAGGTCCTAGACCCTTGTGGCATATTGTACATAATTCTAGAATTCTCTTGTACATTCTAGACTAGGAATACTCTAGAAAGTGGTGGCATATTCTTAAGCTTAGAAGCCACACTATAAATAGACCACTTGGTCTTCATTTGTATTCATCCTTGGGAAATTGTAAGGTAAACTCTCTCTAGATCAATACAAAGCATTCTTTGCAAACTCTCTCTCTATTCTCTTTGGAGTTTCATTCGGTTTCAAAGGCAGGCTTAGTGCAACGGACGGTGCTAAGTGCCGCACGATCGCTACTTGAAAAATAAGGTCGTGACAGTTGGTATCAGAGCTTTCGGTTGAAGCATTTCTATCTTTGGCAAAAATGAAGAACACCGCCCCAGCTACACCAAACATGGACGTTCCACCAATGGAGCGTGGCCGTGAGGAAGTTCGGAAAGCCCCAAAGGAATCTCGAGCCAAGTCGAAAGACATACTTTCTAGCTTGGAAGCACGAGTGGGAAGTGCACAGGACAGCTTAGGGGAGCTGTTCGACCGGGTGGACAACTTAGAGGAGCGTTGCAATGGCTTGGAGGTCGAGGATGTGGAAATCCATGCAGCGGTTAAGATGTCCCTCAACGAGCTAGATGGTGGATTAAGGCAAGAGATTGATGGGTTAAAGGCGGAAGTTGCCAAGGTAAGGGATCTTGTCCAAAGAGAACTTGCTAATGTGTTGCTTAGAATGGAAGATATGGGTGGTGATCTAGCTCTATGTAAGCGGGCTATGGCCGCGGGAACTAGTACAACCACTGTTATTGAGGTTAAGAGGGTGGATGTTCCCAAGCCTAAGACCTTCAATGGTGTTAGGAACGCTAGGGAAGTGGAGAACTTCCTATGGGGGCTAGAACAATACTTTGAGGCTACTGGCATAACGGACCATGCCAGCAAGATCCGAACTGCAGCCATGTATTTATCCGACACTGCGATGTTGTGGTGGAGACGGAGGCATGGAGATGTGCAACGAGGAGTTTGCACAATTGATACCTTTGATGACTTCAAAAGGGAGTTCAAAATGCAGTTCTTCCCCGTTAATGCTGAGGAGGAGGCAAGAGGTCGTTTGCGACGATTGAAGCAAACGGGTAGCATAAGGGATTATGTGAAGGAGTTCACAACCTTGCTGCTAGAAGTCCCCGACACATCGGACAAGGATGCCTTATTCTTGTTCATGGACGGTCTCCAATCATGGGCTAACCTTGAGCTCAAGCGACGTGGAGTCCAAGACTTATCTTCGGCCATCGCAACTGTAGAAAGCTTTATTGACTACTCCACAAACAAGGAGGGCTCTAAAGCCTCAGATAAAAAGTTTAGTGGAGGAAAGAATGGTGGAGGTCACGCCAAAAGTCAGGGTTCCAAAAACCATAAAGATAACTCCTCATTCAAGTCACGAGATAAGGGGAAGGAGAAGGAGGATCGGAATGCCTCGAAGCCCCGGGTAACGTGCTTCATATGCGACGGACCGCACTGGGCACGTGAATGTCCGAAGAGGAAGGCATTGAGTGCCTTGGTTGCCTCCACACATGATCAAGATGGAGGTGAGTCGGACGAAGGTGCAAAGATGGGTTCTTTGCGCCTACTTGGTGCATTGCAGAGCGCCCCAAAGGCCTGATGTATGTAGATGCAACCATCAATGGGAAGGTCGCCAAAGCCTTGGTTGACACAGGTGCGTCTCATAACTTTGTTTCAGTGGAGGAAGCAAAGAGACTCGGCCTGAAGGTTGTCAACGGAGGGGGATCTCTCAAAGCAGTTAACTCAGCAGCACTGCCATTACATGGAGTCGCTCGAGGAGTTAAGGTCAGTCTCGGTGCTTGGACTGGCCAAGTGGACTTATCAGTGGCGCCTATGGATGATTACTCAGTAGTATTCGGCATGGAGTTCTTGGACCAGGTTAGAGCTTTCTTGGTGCCATGTTCAAACTCTATGTGTATTATGGATGGTTTGAAGGCTTGCGTGGTACCGACGGACAGGACCACCAAACGCACAACCCAAGCTCTCTCGGCACTTCAAATCAAAAGGGGATTGAAGAGGGACGAAGAGAGTTATCTGACCATCTCAAAAGAGTACAACGAGGAAGCGTCACCAAAGCCAAGCTTGCCAACGAAAGTGCAAGCTGTTCTAGATAAGAACCATGAGGTGATGCCGGATGCATTGCCCCAACAGTTACCTCTAAGGAGGGAGGTGGACCACAAAGTTGAGTTGGATCTTGACACAAGACCACCAACAATGAGTCATTATCAGGTGGAAAAATCAGAGTCACGCAGCGGAAGCATTGTGGCTGATCCACCAAGTGAAAAGACGGAGCTAGTAGCCTTGAGTAGGCCAAGTAGTCCTTTGCTGGAAAGGATCAAAGAAGGGTTAGAGCATGATGCTCTTGCCCAAAACCTCCTTGCCCTCATCAAGGAAGGAAAGACGAGACGATTTTGGCTGAGTGATGGACTACTCTATGCCAAGCAGAATCGAATCTTCGTGCCAAAATGGGGGAGCTTAAGGAAAGAGCTTATCAAGGAGTGCCATGATTCGTTATGGGCTGGACACCCAGGAATGAGGCGCACCCTTGCTTTGATCAAGTCCATCTACTATTGGCCTCAACTTCGGGACGATGTTGAAGCTTATGTGAAGACTTGTCTTGTATGCCAACAGGACAAGGTTGAGCAACATGCACCCGGAGGGTTGTTAGAGCCGCTACCCATTCCAGAGAGACCATGGGAAAGTGTCTCAATGGATTTCATCACTTGTCTGCCAAAATCAGAGGGCTTTGGCAGCATTATTGTCGTCATCGACCGCTTCAGCAAATACGCAACATATACCTCCCTCAACGGACTGCACGGCAGATGAGACGGCGCGTTTGTTCCTCAAGAATGTTGTGAAGCATTGGGGAATTCCTTCCAATATCGTGAGTGACCGAGACCCACGATTCACAGGGAAATTTTGGATAGAACTATTCAAGCTGTTGGGATCAGACTTGAAATTCTCCACAAGCTTTCATCCCCAAAGTGACGAACAAACGGAGCGCGCCAACGCGTTGCTCGAACTGTATCCTAGGCACTTTGTTAGTGCCAATCAACGGGATTGGGCGAAGCTGTTGGATGTAGCCCAATTCTCATACAATCTACAAAGAAGCGAGTCCACCGCTAAGAGTCCCTTCGAAATCATCATGGGGCAGCAACCCATGACTCCACATGCCTTAGCCACAAGTTATGAAGGGAAGAGCCCTGCTGCCTTCAAATTTGCCAAGGCATGGCATGAACAGGCAGAGTTGGCCCGAGCCTACCTGAATAAGGCGTCTAAAAAGATGAAGAAATGGGCTAACAAGAGGAGGATGATGGTGGAATTCCATGAAGGAGATTTGGTCCTTGTTAAACTATTGCCCCAACAATTCAAGTCCTTACGAAAGGTTCATAAGGGGTTGGTGCGGAAATATGAGGGACCATTTCCAGTCCTCAAGAAAGTCGGTAAGGTGTCGTACAAGTTACAACTCCCTCCAAAGCTCAAAATTTATCCGGTCTTTCATGTAAGCATGCTAAAACCTTATCATGGAGACAAGGAAGACTTGAGTCGAGGAGAATCCAAAAGGGCGCCTACTGCAATGGTAACCTCCTTTGACAGGGAAGTGGACTCAATCTTGGCGGATCGCGTGATCCGGCGTAGAGGTGTACCAAGTTATCGGGAATACTTGGTCAAATGGAAGAACACTCCGGATGTAGAAGCAAGCTGGGAACCTGAGGACTCTTTGTGGCAATTCAAAGATGACATAGAAAGGTTCAAGCTTGAAGGCGCGACGAGGGCGTCGCGAACTTCAGTGGGGGAGGGTGTCAACGTCCCGCTCAAATTGTCCCTAAAAATCCAAACAAATGATGGTTGCCTAAAGGATTTAGACTATTCTACATGGAAAGTTCTAGAGTTGCCTAGAGATGTCTAGAAAGAGCTAGAGTTGGATGGACTCAACTCAAGCTAGAAGACCCTAGAACGTTCTAGAGCACGTTGGAGAGTGCTAGAATGGGCTGGAATGTTTTAGAACGTGCCGGATGGTTCGGGAAGGATGTAGAAGCTGCCGGAAGCTTATGGAACATCCCGTAAGGTGCATGAAGGAACTAGACAAACCTAGAAGACTCTAGAGTTGGCTAGAAGGTCCTAGACCCTTGTGGCATATTGTACATAATTCTAGAATTCTCTTGTACATTCTAGACTAGGAATACTCTAGAAAGTGGTGGCATATTCTTAAGCTTAGAAGCCACACTATAAATAGACCACTTGGTCTTCATTTGTATTCATCCTTGGGAAATTGTAAGATAAACTCTCTCTAGATCAATACAAAGCATTCTTTGCAAACTCTCTCTCTATTCTCTTTGGAGTTTCATTCGGTTTCAAAGGCAGGCTTAGTGCAACGGACGGTGCTAAGTGCCGCACGATCGCTACTTGAAAAATAAGGTCGTGACACTTGACATGCATCATTACTCTTGCCATCTCTTGAAGTATCCTATTTTTCCTTTCAATTACTCCATCTTGTTGAGGTGTGATAGGAGTAGAGAATTCATGAAAGATACCATGTTCTTTGCAGAAATCAGTATACTTGGTATTTTCAAACTCTTTTCCATGGTATGTTTTCAGTCTCTTGATGGTTACTATTTTGTCACCTGCTTCAACCTGCACCCTTGTACAATATGAGATGAAGAACTCAAAAGCATCTGAATTGTCTCTAAGAAAATCTACCCACGTGTAGCGAGAAAAGTCATCTATTACAACTATGATATATTTCTTACCTCCAATACTTTCTGTTCTCATAGGACCTATAAGGTCAATGTGTATCAATTCCAATACTCTGTTTGTATTTATACTCTTGATCTTCTTATGAGAAATCCTAGTTTGTTTACCCAATTGACATGGTCTACATATAGGTGTTTCAATTTTTGAAAGAATAGGTAAACCACGCATAGTCTCAATTTTACTTAATCTAACCAGATCTTTAAAATTCATATGACCTAGCTTTTCGTGCCACAAGGTAGTTGAGTCATTGCTAGCTAGGTTACTTGTTACTGTGGGTGATTTATCAATACAATAACAATTGTCATGTGATCTGATTCCCTTAATCATACATTCACCATTTCGATCTGTTACAATACAGTGATTGTTTGTAAATTGCACATTAAAATCACTATCACATATTTGACTTATGCTAATCAAGCTTGCCTTAAGTCCTTCCACATATAAAACTTCATCAAGTTTAGGGATATCCTCTATTTGAACAGAGTCTTTTCCAATAATTTTAAATGTTTTACCATCACCAAAGGTAACTGTCCCTTCGTTGTATTCCTTAAAGGTTTTAAACAAAGAATGATTCCCCGTCATGTGTCTAGAGCATCCACTATCAAAATACCAAGAAGTATTTGATTTAACTTTAAATGCTATATGGGTTACAAAACAGTGCAACTCAGATTTCTTAACCCATCCTTTTTTTAATTTTGGACATTTGAGTTACTGATTTCTTATATTCCTTTTTTTGTAGTTCTTGTAGTAAAAACTTTACGTTTTGAAATTTTTTGAGGTGCTTTAGAAACATTTGTATTCGTGATAGAATCATAAGCATAAAGAAATCTACACTTAGGTCTAATATGTCCTTTCCTACCACAATGATAACAGATGGGAACAAACTGAATTTTCTTAGAATGATAAGGTGCAAAAACTACCTTCCTTGCCTGAGTAATAGTGGGTTTCACAAATTGAGTTTTGGATGATGAAGGTGTTGATTGTTCATCTATGTATTCAAGATCTCTCTTATCTCCATATGGCTTTCCATAGTCTAGGACTTTGGTTAATTTTTCAGCACCAATGGTCAAATTCTTCATCATTTCTTTAGCAATACTAAGTTCTTACCTAAGATTTTTGTTTTCCTCAATGGTTTCTGCAAGTCTCAAATTCAAAGCATTAATATGATCAGACAATTCCTTTTTATCTTTCTCTAGGTTAGAGGAATTTGTTTTGTGAACATTGATGATATCATTAAGTTTAGTTACTTTCACAAGCAATTTATCTCTCTTCCCTGACACCTAGACAATCCATGAATAATTTCTCATAATTGGATACATTAAACTTAGACAGTAAGAGATAAGAGTTTACTTCCTCATTTTCTTCATCCGAGCTAAGGTCGGAGTCATATCATCATCACTATCAGAGATGTCCTTTTTGGAGCTTTTGAATGCCACATCCTTATTTTTCTTGGGTGGATCAAGAGAAAGCTCATAGGTTTGGATTGACCCGACAAGTTCATCAATTTTTAGTGTGTCTACATTTTTGCTTTCCTTTATCGCTGTAACTTTCATCTTATAGTTAGCTGTTAAAGAGTTTAGGAGTTTGCGCACTTGTATAGGTTGTGGAATTTTCTCTCCAAGGTTAGAACAAGCATTAGTGATATCACAGAAGCGAGCATAGAATTGAACAAAAGTTTCGTTGTTGCTCATTTTAATAGAATCAAACTCAGATGTTAGCAATCTCAATTTTGTTTGTTTTACTTGGGAAGTTTCTTCATGAGTAAGAACAAGTACATTTCATACATCTTTAGCAGTCTCACAGTCGAAGATGTGACGAAACTCATCCATCGACACTGCAGCATATATTGAGCTTAAACCTTTTTGGTTTGCCCCACTAAGGGTGCGTTCTTCAGTGGTCCAGTCTCTTCTTGGCTTTATGATTGTTGCACCATCTTTCGTTACCGAAGGTGGTTCCCAACCATCAAGAATAGCATCCCAGACTTTTTCATCTTGTCTGAGAAAGGCTTGCATGCGAGCCTTCCAGTAAGGTTAATTAAACCCATCAAAGAGTGGTGGTCTAACCGATGACCCACCCTCTCTCATTTGGTCCATAAGTAAATGTGTGTCCCTAAGGATCAATCTCACTAAGTGTGTCTAGTGTCGGCTTTGATACTAATTGAAAGTTTATAAATTATGGACCTGATTAACCTAGAGAGGGGTGAATAGGTTATTTTTTAATTTTTATCAAGTTTATAATTTAATAACTTAAACAAAACGGCCAGACATGTAATCGTGTGTTAGAGTAAAGTGCGGAAATTATAACACGATATTTTTAGGTGGAAACAACCTAGGCCACAACAATGAACTAAGAGGAAAACCACCGGACCACCTAACTTTTCATTATGAAAATCAAATGTTCAAGTACAAACTCGGTCTTATGCTACCCTCCCTAGGATACTGCCCCAATGTACTTTACTTACGAGCCCCTGCTCTGTTTTCACAGTTTCCAATATTAGCGTGAGCGGTTTTCAGACCAACGTTTCAATAAGCTTCCCGCAAATCAGATCGTTTACAAATCAACTGCAAAATAGTTAGCACAAAAACACAAATGCCCGTGTGTGTTCTAGAACAGATTTAATAATGAATAATCCTAACTAGATGATTCAAAACATATGCCACTTAAATTAAATCAACTATCAAATTATAGATCAAAAAGATTAAGCCCAAGTTTAATAAGAATAGTTTTTTTAAAGATTAATAATCAAATTAAATAACTATGATCGCTCATAAAATTATTTAATCTAAATATCTAAAATCTAATAAAAAAGAATTAAACCAATTAATACAAATCAATATATATATATATATATATTAATTATCTTCTTCACTGTGTATATATATTAATTAACCTTTCTCACTCATGTCTTTCATTAATTAACTTACTAATTAATATCAATTGATTTCTTAAGTATGCCTTATGCGTAAGAATCAAATTCTTTAAATATGTATATTAATACTTTGTTTTGTACTTGCCGAATGATCTACTTCCTGACTACCATATTTGATGAGTCAACTTTTCGACTATTCATATATATTCCTTAGCTGCCGCCAGTCTAATGATGCCGATAATAGTAGTATTTTCTTGAATGTTTTTCGGTAGTTTTTTCTTGCAATCGGCAAAATTTATTTTTTTGAGCACCCCCTAATTCAACCCTAATGTGTCTATATATATAGATAATAATAATAACCTAGTAGTATTAGGGTTAAATATATTTTGGATTTAAATTTTTAAAGCCCATTCAAAGCCTTAAAAAAATGTTTTTTAAATCATATCTTAAAAATATTAAGACACATAAAAAATATTTAAACACCAAAAATAATTTTAGATTTATGAACGTGTACTATTAAATGTATAAATGTAATCCTATGTGTCGTAGTTATAAAAGACATACCTGAAGTACGAATATCTGATACTCGAGTATTTGTTTGGTTTTTCTTGATAAACTTGATAGTAGGCTTAAAAACAAATTTACAAGTAAATATTTTATCCACGAAAATAGCCAATATTCATAATCCTTACATGTTGGATGATATATTGGAAATCAGATGCAGTACCCATTAGTATGGGGATTTGACTAAGATAGATAAAGCTATTGATGGGATATTTGGGTTTGGCCAAGGGGATCTCTCTGTTATATCACAGTTATCTTCTCGAGGGATAACTCCCAAAGTGTTTTCTCATTGTTTGAAGGGAGATGGCAGTGGAGGGGTTATCCTGGTTCTTGGTGAGATTTTGGAGCCAGACAGTCTATAGTCCGCTTGTCCCTTCACAGTATGCATCCATCTTTTTGCTGTCAAAAAATACTTCAGAAAATTCTTATGTATATCATAAATAGTTTTCTTGAATTCAATGTAAATTAGTGATATATAACCTATGAAGTGAGAAACTCCTAATCACATAGCTATAGACCTTTTACTTCCTTCTTAGACTCATTTATCTTCAACCATTTTGTGTTAGCCTTTTCATTCTGTGAAATTCTCCTGTAAGTGTCTGAGAAGTGACAGCACATTTAAATTATGCCTATTTTCTTAATATTTTCTTAGTATTCAGGTTTCAGACAAGGTTAGTTTGTATCAAACATTTACCCTTCTCATACGAAGTTGAGTTATAACGTTGAATGAACTAATCTCTAATTTATCATTTTCAGGCCCCACTATTATTTAAATCTGCAGAGCATTGCTGTGAATGGGCAACCCTTGCCTATTGATGCAGCAGCATTTGCTACTTCAAATAGTCAGGGAACCATTATTGATTCTGGAACAACTCTGTCATACCTTGTTCCGGATGCCTATGATCCTTTTGTCAGTGCTGTAAGTTATTTATTTTTCATGACTGAAAAGAAGTTTATGATTTTATGATTTTACATTAGGCAGATCCGTACTTCTGGATGGGTAGTGAAATTTATTTGTGTTGTTTCTTCTTCTTCAGTCAATGCTATTAAAATACATTGGAAGCTTGACTTATTCTATATTAAGTTTCAATTGCAAATAGACCACGTATATGAGTGTTGTGATTTCATCCAAGGTATTGATTAAACTTTGCTGTTGTCTAATAGATTTTCCTTTTATAGAATGCCCCATAATAGGTACTTTTGACATGGATACAGTCCTCTTAAACCTCATAAACCTTAATAGCTTATTGCTTGGTCTATACAGGAAATTTTAAATATTGGAAAATCTATTTTTAGAGCTTGTTGTAAGTTGTTTCAACTAAATCTGCCACTCCTCTGTATTCTTAGAACAGTTATTTTGTTTAATTTAGACCAATGTTTTAAAAGGTTATTTTAAAAATTGAGGCAAGGTTTAAGCTTTGAATTGAAGGAGAGGTATAAGCCTCAAACTTTAACTTTAAAAATCCTTTAAAATATTGCTACAAATTTTTTTAATCCAATAAGCAATAAATATCATGCAAAATAACTCACAATTTAATCTTAAATGATCTTAAAATATTAATATAAGAAATGATGAAAATAACCCTAAAATATGCAAACTCGTAAAGTAAATCATATAAGTTATGGCTCTATTGTTCAAATATCAATTTAAATTAGAAGGAAAAAAAATACAAATATAAATAGTCAAATAAAGGAGTAATATGACTTGACATGTTGCTATTTAGTGACCGGTAAAATTTGAAATTGTTGGAGGTAAAGGAAAAGAGGGGTGATAAGTGAAGTAAGATCTAATAATCTTAAGGAAGTAACCCTAATTATATTTGTTAATGAGATTATGGTATTCTTTTTATTTTTCTTATCTATGATGTTCTACTTTTTTTAATATTGTGAAATTGGGTTAGGATTTTATGGGTAACTCATGAATCAACTTAAAAAATTAACTTTTTGAGGCTTAAAACCTCAATTATCTTAAGACGTAAGCCTCAAAGCCTTAATTTACCACCTAAGGCCTTGGAACATTTTTTTAAGCCTCACTTGGGGCTTGTCTCAAAATAGTCTTTTACAACAATGATTTAGACATTGTATAAAGTGGGTCAAAATCCAGTGTTTTTATCAGTTTTAATATTGGATGTTATAGGTCACTGCTGCTGTTTCACAAGCTGCGACTGCCACCATTTTGAAAGGAAGCCAATGTTATCTAGTCTCTGGCAGGTCTATTCTATTTTTGTGCTATACTTCTCTGAACTCTATTTGCAAAAAAGGCAGGGTGAAAGTCATGGGGAGAAATTTTTATGATTCCTAATAGCCTCGAAATCTGAGTCAGATTTCCATTTTGTTTCTAGTGTTAATGGCTTATTTCCACCGGTGAGTTTTAATTTTGCCGGTGGTGCATCTATGGTGTTAAAGCCAGAAGAGTACATTGTATGCAGTGGTTTCCCTGTAAGTTGTCCCACTGGCTTGGTCCCTAAATTCTTTCATTTCCATTGAAGTTTGGCATGATAATTGAATACATTGTTTTTACTGAGGTATGTTGGGTCTCTTCATTGTTACAGGGAGGTGTTACAACTTGGTGCATAGGTTTTCAGAGAAGTCAGGGAGGAGTAACAATATTAGGAGGTGAGATCCTAAATTTCAATTTTACAATCGACAAAATAGGCTGAAACTCAGTACAAGTTACAAGTTACAACAACATTAATACGTGGTGCCTACTTGGTATGTGTACATACAAATTACAACAACATTAATACGTGGCCACGAACACTTCGGAAATATAAGAGATGCCTATAAACAGTTAGAAACATTTTATTTTAAGCTGAAAGCAAAAGCCCCTTATCTCATTGTGAATTTGTAATTGAAGTGCCTGTAGCTGCCAACTTGTTTTAAACTTTGACTTTAAATTTTAATCTTGTTAATTTTCTATTGTCACCCATTTGATTTTTATTTGGGAAAAGGGTCATGGAGATCCCTTTGTTAGGGTTTTAGGGGTTGTTTAGTCCCTTTATTCTATCCAATTTTCCGTTATATATAATAGAATAGCACATGTGACATATACATATTTTTATTTTTCGATAGACATGTATCAAATGAAGTAATTTTTAAGTAAAAAATTAGTCAAATTTTTAACAAATCTTTCGACGAAGCTTAAATTAAATTTTCATTATCTAACAACTTTAGATATTAGACAATGAAAATTTTATTTACGATTTATTGAAAATTTTGTTTAATTTTGAAAGAAAATTTTTTCTTAGTAAGTTTGAGTAATTTTTTTAATTTAATATTTATTTTTTACGTATATAACTATCGAAAAATATAAACATACATGTCATACATGTGTTATTCTGTTATATTTAACGAAAAATGGGATAAAAAATTAACTTTGTTTTTACTTGGTACCTTTTTCACAAACAAAGAGACTTCAATGAAATTTTTTTCACAAATAAAATGATTTGAAAATACATTTTCTAAACAGAGGGACTAAACAACACATTTGATCTAAACAAAGTAAAACTTCACCCTTTTTATTTTGTCCTTATAGCATAGTTCTTCATTCTTGCTCAGTGCTGATTTAGTGGAGTGGTGTCCTAAGATCATTTGTGTTCCACTTTACATGGTTATTCATTTTCAAGAGCATTGACATTAGTTTTCAAATGGTGTTTTTTCACTGTAATAAACATTTTGTTTGTCAATGCACAAATTTGGGAAGTATGAACATACAGTTATTCCTCATAGTATATAATTGGTATCTTTATTGCGGGCTCTTACTTGTTTTGAAACTTCAAAAGATTTATAATTTCTATTTTCTTCATTTGTAGATCTTGTTCTAAAAGATAAGATATTTGTGCATGATTTGGCTCATCAATGGATTGGATGGGCTAACTATGACTGTAAGTTTCAATTATGATTCGAAATGAACAAATTTTTTTATTTGAACCACATCCTTGTCCAAGTTATTTGAATTTGTACATTCCATTTCCAGGTTCTTTGTCTGTAAATGTGTCTGTAACTTCTGGCAAGGATGAATACATCAATGCCGGACAGCTAAATGCTAGCACCACGTCAAAAGATATGCTGTCAAGGATGCTACAAACAGGCATCATTGTGGCACTCCTAATGCACGTATTTCTGTTCATGGAGTTGCGATTTTTTGTAATTTAAAACATCAGGTTTCGAATTTCATTATTTCTTGTACATGAAGTGTATTAGCTTGGCCGATTCTTATTTATAGCAGTCGGCAAGGGCATCTTGTATTATTTGGATTGTAGAAGAAATGCCAGGGTCACTGATGATACATTTGGGGGAATGGCGCTTAACTTATTATTTTCATACATTAAGTTTTTGGGGTTTCTTCATATAGAGGGGAGGATCATCTATCTTCCTCATTGCTAGAATTATAAACAAACTTATACAGGTTGTATCCTGAAGAAGAATGTAACATCAAACTGTAACCATTTGGAAGTTAGATTGAGCCAACTTAGTTATTTTTTTTAACTAAATGATACTTTATTGTAATTTGAATATATAACTTAAAACGGAATTATTATGCAGATCTCACTTAGTTATTGCTTATATTGGTATTTGTTTTTGTTGTATTTAATTATTATTGTTGGAATTGGAATTGAGAAGGTATTTTAAGTTATCTCATATAAAGATAAAATAATATTTAGTGTGATTTGAATATATGATTTGTATCATTAAACTATTAATTTAATTTACTTCAATAAATAAATAAAAATCTAATTGACTTGTAGAACTTTTTTTGTATCAATTTTATATATAGGTATGTATGGATGTATCTATATATAAAATTGGTTTGTTTTGGAGAAAATAGATATAATAAATGATATTAATAAATCATTTTAATTATATAATAATATAAATGAATGATGTATATAATATCATATGTTAAAATTTGAATTTAATAAATAATTATTAAATTAAAGGAAAAATTAAATAAAATAAAAAGATATATTTATCTTATTTAAATTAATTATTAAAAATAATTTGTACTAATAAAGGTAGCCAATAAACACATACCTATCCAAGCTTATTTTATATCAGATGCGTTAGTCAATTAGCTTTTGATCGTAAATAAATGGACAGAAATTCTCCTTTAGAGAGCCAATTCAATCAAAACAAAATAATTATGGGTTTGAATATTTTACTTAAAGCAGAGGAAAAGTTAAATATTATATTAACTAAACCACTTACCATATTAAGTAAATAAATTGAATAGAAAAAGTTAACATGAACAAACTAAATAATCATGATTTAAAGAAGATTTCTAGTGTAGCTAATCCCATGAGTTTATATGAGAATTAACGAAATTATCTTGTTTAATTGAGTTCTAAATTTATTTATTTTTTGTTTCTGACTTTCACGTACAAACTTTGGATTATTGATAAATCACCAAAACCACGATATCCTAATATTCATAAAATACATATATTATTGCATTATAACGTAATTTGGTAAAACAAAATCTATCTTTGATTAATGACTCAAATGGTTTCTTGTAAGACAGAAAAAATACATCCGGGATCTTTTATTTATGTAAATTATATACTTATTTTTTTTAATTGTATTAGATAGATATTATTATAACCTAAATACATTGTAATCGAAAGAGGAAGAAAAATTAAACAGGAAAAAATTAAACAAAAACATTAAAAATAACTTTTTGTCCTTATGTGATTAATTTTTTATAATAATAAGATAAAATTATTATAAAAAATAAATATAAGATACGAGTATTATTTTTAAAATAAATATAAAAAAAAATTACAGTAGAATTTTTAAATTTGATAGGAAATAGTAGTCTTTCTTGCGAAACAAGAGTACTTGTCTCTACAAAATTTTGTTAAGATGGAATACAAAGAAGAAGAAAAAAAAAATGATTTATTTTACTTAACTCCTTACAAGTGACTTGGACAACAAAGTTGAGAACGGTCGATCTAGAAGGTGATACTAAGAATGTCCAAATAGGTAATCCCTTATTTAATTTTTTTATTTAACTCATTTAATTTATTTAAAATTTTAGACCATATTTAATAATCATTTTAATTTATAATTTTCAATTCTTGAATTTTAAAATAAAAACTTCAATCACAAAATATTTTTGAACAAATAAAAATTATTTGATAATTAATTTTTAGTTTCAATTTTGAAAATTAAAAATTAAAAATTGGATATTATTTGTTCGATAACTAATTTTTATTTTTTGACATTTTAAGCTGATATGTGTTGAGCATAACTTTCTATAAAAAAAACTCAAAATTATATACAATAAAATTATTAAAAATCATACTTTTAAAATTTTTAATGATATATAAAATTTTATGAATTATTACATTTTATATTTTAAAAATGAAAAAATGTTTTTTTAACATTAATAATTATTAACAAAATGCACATATTTTTTTTTTATAAAAAACTTGAAATCATAAACCACAAAATTTATCAAAATCTATAATTTTAGAGATTTTTAATTATATATGAAATAAATTATAATGTTTGTGAACTATAGCATTTTATATTTTAAAAATATTTAATAGAATTTGAACAATGTTAAATAAAATAAGTCAACTTTTTCCAAAAACACAAAATTTTAAAATGTAATATTTATTATAAAATAACCTATTTAATGTTTTCAATGATATATAAATTTAATATTATAAATTAATACGATTTAAATTTAAAAACTAGGTTTAGAAGCATCTCTTTGACATCAATTATATTATATATATTTTTTAAGTTAATATTTGTCTTAAAATTCTATATTTATTGAAATATTTTAATATAAATTTAATTTAATTTCATCTTTTATTTTATTTTCAAAAAATTAGTTATTATTTTATTTATTTATTGATTTGACTAATATTAACATTTTAACAATTTTCTAGTAATAACTAACAATTACATTTTAATAACTTCTTAATTTTTTCTATTATTTGTTAATTTTTTTAATTTAATATATATTTATCAAGTGAGTTAATTAGCTCTAAGATGTTCATTTAGGTTTGTAAACAAAGTGAACGGTTTTTTATTTAAGTTATTAGTTCTATGTGTAAACTTTAAATGAGTTGAATTTAGCTCGGTAACTCGTTTTACATCCCTAACTTAATGTTATATTAATCAAGATACTTACTATATTCACTTTACGATGATTATTTCTTCCTGAAATCTTAAACATATATCTATTATTGCTCATTTTTAACTAATTGGACTGTTCGTAATCATATTGAGGATTTTATTCCAATTTCATCTTTACCACAAATAATTCTCTAATATCTTATGTACTGATTGTAAGGTTTGATAAAATTATTATATTTCAGAGAGGAGGGGTGAAAAAAGAAGTAACTCAACTTTCTCTTTTGATGAGGAAAATGCTGTTTATTGGAGATCATACTTTGCACCTCATCCATCTCCTAAACCCTGATATCTTACAATTTTACATTCTCTTTTTATATATATTTTTTTCTTAAAAATTCAATTATTTTTCACCAAAAATAATACCTCATTCAAAAAATTAACTATTTTATCATGAAAATACAATATTTTAAATAAGAATACATCTTATTTTAAATATTTATCAAACCAAAAAAATATATATATATATATATATATATATATATATATATATATCATTATATATATTCATTAAATTATAAAAGTCACTTTTATTAAATTTAATTGCAAATACTCCTATTTTTCACTAAAACTTTTGTTAATTTGAAGTCGGAAGTATATAAACTATAACTAACCTGTATATTTCATTAATTACTTGGAAATATTTGAAACTACACAATCTCCGAACATTCAATCAATAATCATAACTTGCCCCTTGAACATTTAGCATGTTGATAAGATCTGTTCGTGCTCCCGCCTTGCGCTTTTTACAAGACTACTCTCTAATATACATTACTTTAATATTTGAAAGAAAAAGAACGAAGAAATCATGAAAAGATTGGCGAGGATTAGACCACGGATAAGGATATGCCGTGTAATAAGCTCGAAATTATGAATATCAGACAATATTACGTTAATAATTTTTATATGATTTAATCAAGTTATTTATTTTTTAACTTTTATTTAAAAATATATTTAATTTTAAAAAATTAAATATTAAATTAATTCTTAATTTATTATATTATTTAAAATATTGATATTAATTTTTATTTTTTAAAATATTTATCACATGTTTTTTAATAAATAAAAAAATTCAATCTAATTATACAAAATAGTGTGTGTTTTATTATAAAAATTATTTTTTATATAATTACGTATATATAAAATAATAATATTAATATATGTTCGGTTTTAATCAATGTAATTTCGATATTGCAATAATCATTAATGTTATACGTCTTATCGATTATAGTTATTTTTATGGAAAAGTAATCAATAACCAGAGTTTCAATAATTTACTAATAAAATAAACATTCTTACTCAGCCAAAACTTTCTGCTATAAAAAACATCTAGACTTCTCAATTAAAGTTATACGAGAAATTAAAAAAATTATAAAATTTATATTAATAAAAATAATACATTAATAATACGAAATAAAATTTAATGAAAATATTTATATAAAATATTTTAAATAATCAAAATTTAATTTAAACTATATAATGTTTAAAATAAAATAATTTGTCAGATTTTTTTAAGAAATTTTTTTTATTATAAATTTATAAAAAAATAATTGATATAATGAAATATTATTGATAAATACAGTTAAATTTAATATAACTATATTCAATGAAAAACTATAACGTTAGTTACTATTGTTACATGATTATAATATATTAGAATATTTTTTAATAAAAAAATATTATTTTTATGATTATATTTTTTAAAAATAATTTCACTTATTATTTTAAACTCGTTGCTTTGTATGGCTAAAGAAAAACGCCGAAAATTACTGAAACATTCAATAATTATAATTATAAGAAATGCTAAATACTAAAAACTGAAGATCGTTTTGGTACTTCTATAAAAGTAATATTAAAAAGAAAAGCCGTTTTGCTACGATTGAAGTTGAAGCGGTCAGTCTTATGGGCCCTACTTTACACGCGTCTTTTTCCCAAAACATAATCACAATACTCCTTTTTGCGTTTTATTGCACACGTGTTTGTCTACTTCTACGCGCCAACTAATTCTCAATACTGTAACCGTTCACAGGTCTGCCAAACACACAGTAATTAGATTATTAGAATTGTTGTGATAATATTTTAAATTGTCTTTACTTTCACATTTTTTTTATATCTAAGTAAATTTTTAGAAAATATCTAAAATGTCACTAAATTTTATGGTTAATATCATTGGTATTTTTATTTATTATTATTTCTTGATTTTGATACTAATTTTTGTTGATCGATATAAGTTTTAATCGAGAGTTAATATTGACTTAATTTATTGTCTTTATTTATTTAAGAAATATAATAATTTGTCTAAAAATTTTATTATTTATTTATGTAACTCTAATTTTATTCTATATTCGTTACAATTACATAGTATATTATGTTCTTTATTATATTGATTACTTAATTATAATCCTGAATCTATTAATTATTTTTAAAATTAAAAATAATTTTTTCATTATTTAAATCCATAGTTTTAACTCATATACTAATGATTCGATGTTCATAGAATATTATCTTGATAAGTCATATATGTTGAATGTATATTATTTTTTCCTATTCGTAGTATACAAATAGGTTTTTATTGTGTACATATAATATGTTTATAATCTTCAAAGAAGTATTACTTAAACATTATGTTGTTGAATTCTTCTTCCTCTATTCTTACATATTTTTGACTAAAATAGTCTTTTAATGTCTTTAAAATAAGATAGTGTATGATACTTATGATAGCTTTAATATAATATGTATAAATATCTAATAAGATGTTAAATCTTTTAAAATTTTCAAGACAAGTTTTATAATCCTCATATTTAAAGTATTCATTTAAATGATAATGATAACCTTTATCAAATGTTTCTAATAGAATTAGATTTTTATTTTTGATTTTATTTAAAATTATTAGTTGTTTATTTCTAAAAATAGTTTAAATTTTCCTATTTTAGCAGTATTATGTCTTGATGTAAGTAACTATTTAATCATTCAAGATTCTTAATTGGCTTAAATTTATAATTATTATACTTGAATTTGATGAATCTAGCATGTTTTTCCCTTATGTTCATCTTCTTTTATTACACATGTTATATTTCAATTTTGCTCAAACCTCAACGCCGTCCATGGTGAGCCTTCTGCATCCATACATAAATGGTGTCTAATAGTTGACTTGCTAGAGAAGAGTAACTGAACTCCATTTTATTCATAGGATAATAATTATTACAATTTAAGGACAATGAAGAGGCGCTTAGTTGCTCATAATTACTAGGTATAACATTGATTTCTATATATAGGGGTTTTTTATGCTATAATTTTGTGTGTGTTTCATAGTAGAGAGCTTTGAATTTTTGTGTATTCATGTGTGTTTTGAAATGAGAATAAGGATTGTTTTATAGTACAAAGAATCTCTGTTTACAAGACTAAAATTATTATTTTACCCTTACTTTAATAATTCGTCTCTTTTTTACTTTAAAGGATAGTCATTTTTTTTCCTTGGCATATACTGTCGACTAAGATGTGGGTTCTACATCTTTATTTTTTTTATCATCTTTTGTCGATAGTTTCTTTCCTTATTTTTCTTTGTCATTTGCTATCGACGGTTCTTTTGATGATGTTAATGATGATGCATCTTTATCTTCTCGGTATTTGATATAGATAATGCATATGTGGTCTTTTGTGGATTTTCTGGCAAAAGTATAGAGTTAGTGGAAGCACCTAAAGGTAAAAGGCTGGTATTCTCACGATAAAAAAAAACTAGAAGCTCGATCTAAATTTCCTTTAGTATGGACTGGATTTCCTCTAGTATGGATTGAAATTCTTCACATGGCTTATAATTCTCTAAAGGAAATTTTGAATATTTGAAGTAGAATAAAATGAATGAAAGGGTAGGGTTCATAATATAATGGGTAAAGAAGTTAGATTTTTAGTGGAAGTAGAAAGGTTGAGAATTTGAAAGTTTTACTCCAAAGACTTTAATAATGTTTAAATACATGAAAGGTGAAAAGATTGCATCTCCAAGAAATAGATACATTACACGAGGAGATCAATTCTTTCATCTTGCTTCAAGATAAAAGAATGGAAGGCTTAATATTTGGGTGCTGCATACCAAGGTATCCTATGTGTCCACGATACATTCAAATATGGTGTACGAGGTGCATATGAGAAAATAAGATCACATTGGGTGCTTTAGGTACATGAGGTATACGATGCCTGTGGGTACATCTCACACAAGATGATTATGACACATGAGGTACCTTAGGTGTATAACTCCAACGGGGTGCCGACACTTGTATCTATATATATTGACTTGAGTGATCTCATAGAAAAATCTACTTTATCTAAAATCTCTCTAACTTGGTAGTACTTGTAATTCTCTCTAATTACTTACCGTTATTAATATTCTAATACTAATAACAATCTAAAATATTGTAATGAACTAAGTAAATAAAATAAGCGTGTTAAACAAATACTAATATTTTTTGTTATTTGAATTTTTATTTATTAAACAACAAAATAATAAAAAATAAACTAAATAATATTATTAGTGGGTTGAATCAATTTCAATAGAAATTTTCGATGTAAGTAAAATGCTACTATCATTTTGGATTCTCATTTTGGTACCTTTTATATCTCTATTATCAATTATGATATATCAAATATCTTTATTTTAGTTATTAATTAGTGTATGTTTTGATTAATTTTGATAATAATTAATACTATAATTTATTAAATTTAGGTAAAAAAGTGTACTAATAATTTAAAGAGGGATATATTATGTAACTAAATTGAGAAAAAAGGGGACAAAGTGGGTTGGGCTGTTTGAGGTATATGAAATTGTAAACCCCCTATAATAATTGCTTAGAAATTTTAATTGCAAAGGTTACACGTGAAAATTTCAGGGTAAAAATAAAATTAATAGTTTGTAATAGTTAAATAAAATTAATAGTTTGTAATAGTTGATAAAAATAAACGTTTTTCTTATTTTTCTCCGAACTAATTAATTTTACTTTTTACTTGTATTAAGTTTTATATAGAAAGTTGTTGAAAAAAAATTTGTTCTGAGATGAACTAAATAGGTAAGGAAGTAAAATATACTATTTTTAAGCAAAGAAAAATATACCAAAACAAACTATATTATTTATAATTATAGGAAAAAAAATATAGTCCATCAAATGAGCAATAATCACTATTACCATAATAAAATTTAAATTTTTTAAAATAAATAAATAAATTTTTAATAATATTATTTATTACTCTAAAATAACAGTTTTATAAAACAATTATAGTACAACGAGCAAAGAAACGATGACAGGCTTTCAACTTTTAGAATACAAAAAAAGGAAAGCTGAAATTATACAGTTTTTTTTTTAAATATATCTAATAAAAAGTTTACACGTCATTTATAAAAATAAGATCTTCCTTTTGTTTTTATTTTTATTTATTAAATCTAAATTTAAGAGTTAAATATTATTTTATTTTATTTTAATAGTTTTAAATTTATCACATATATTAAATATAAAATTTAAAAATAAATAGAAAAGAATAAGCAAAGAATTAGAATCCATAATTATAATGTATAAAAATATTATTTTTCTTTTTAAATGAAAGAAATTACAGACAATAAGACATATTTTGCATTTATTTATTTTTATTTTTACAGAATACTGACCTGGTAAGCGGGTACAGAGGAAGCCCTGAAAGTAAAACATTGCATGAGTAACTGCGAGGTGTAACTAACGCGCTAACTTTTCGCGTGAGGCAGTTGGGCCTTCTTTTTGAACGGCCATGAACATCTTTTGTCCATGCAAAATCCTAACTCCTCTCTCTCTCTCTCTCTCTCTCTCAATATCACAGTCCTCTAGCTCTATCCCAAACAATAGAATTTCCCCCTTTTTTTTTTCTTTCTCGTTTCTCTTAAACCAAACACATTATAAATAATTCCATATCAATCCAACTATCAAAAACCCTTCTTTGTTCCTTTTTTTTTTCTCCAATTGTGTGTGTTTTTGTGTGCATTTACTGTATAATCAATAGCATAACAGAAACGGTTAAACTGATTAAGTGTGAAATAAATAGTAGTATCATATTGGACCAGCATTGCCATTTGTGCTATTACACTGCTAAGGAGTTTTCCATTTTCTCAATCTTGGGGGGTCATCTATGGCGGTATCTCCATCGACGGTCGCCGCTGCTCCTGCTTCTCTCTACGTCGGAGACCTTCACCCAGAGGTCACCGATGGTCAGCTCTTCGAATATTTCTCAGAGTTCAAGAGCCTTACGTCCGTACGTGTCTGTAGAGACTCCTCTACTAGTCGGTCTCTTTGCTATGGCTACGTCAACTTTCTCGACCCACAAGATGGTATTGTTGTGATTGTGCCTAATTGATTCAATTTAATGAGTTTTTCGTTTTAGTATATGACTCTTGGATCAGATTTTTTATTTTATTCCCAAGAAAATGAGTGAGGTAGATTGGAAATTGAATCTTGATCATTTGTTGGAGTTCTGTTTCTCTTATTCTTGTTTTGGTAAAAAGAAATCAATGAGAATGAAATAATTTGATTTTTTTTTATTTGGGTAGCTATGGTTGGAATCGATTTCGAGCTATCTTGCTTAGAGCCTTAAAGTTCTGTTTTGGTAGAGCAAGTGGGGAGTAATGCATTGAAGATTTAGATACCCAAACTCATATGCAGTGTTATATTGTCACATGGCTTACTGTTTCAAATAAAAATTCCGTCATTTTATGCAGTTTGATTTCTCTTTTTTAATTTCTTAGGAACAGGAGAATTCAATACTATGAGATTTATATTACTTAATGATGTTTCATTCAACTATTAAACTTAGGTGGGTTGATATTCTTGGTATTATTCATAGCCGAAAAGGAATTAAGGTCTTGAAGTATTGTTTGCTAAGTTGATTTGGTTGTAACTTATTATTTGTCTAGTAATATCAAGGTTGTGTTGTTTCTGTTTCTGTGATATTGCTGCAAAGATTTTAACCTGTATGATTGTGGATCGAGATAATTTTTCAGAATTTTCTGTTGGGTGATTTCCAATATAAAGATATATTTCTTTAACAAGTTTTATCTGATAATTGTTTATGATATTTTGCTTTTGATAGCAATCCTAGCAATTGGAACTAAGAATAACACTTCCTTGAATGGAAAACTTATAAGGGTTATGTGGTCGCTTCGTGACCCTGATGCTAGGAAGAGTGGAGTTGGAAATGTGTTTGTAAAGGTATTTATCTTACTGCTCCAGTAGTTTCTCTAATACAAAACATAACCACCTAAAAATCCTACAAAACCTTGCATGTTATTTTGGTTTCTTTTCAGAACCTGGATGAGTCCATCGATAACCTGACACTTCATGACATGTTTAAGAAATTTGGTAATATTTTATCCTGCAAAGTTGCTCTATCTGAGGATGGAAAGAGTAAAGGGTATGGCTTTGTTCAATTTGAGTATGACGAATCTGCCAATGCAGCTATTGAGAAGCTAAATGGTTCCACCATTGGTGACAAACATCTGTATGTGCCATTCATTTTTTTGCTATGTACTGTGGATAAGCGTGAATATTTCACCGTGCTTGTGCTTGTCATATTTCCTCAATCTGATATTTCTTATTTTCATTTTATAATGTTTATTACCATGACACAGGTATGTTGCAAAGTTCCTTAGAAAGAATGATCGGATTTTGTCCAGCCCTGATGCTAAATACACAAATCTGTATATGAAAAATTTGGATCCAGATGTCATTGAAGAGGTTTTGCAAGAAAGGTTTTCCAAGTTTGGAAAAATTGTCAGCTTGGCTATTGCAAAGGATGAAAATGGTTCCTCCAAAGGTTTTGCCTTTGTTAACTTTGATAGCCCTGATGATGCTCAAAGAGCACTAGAAGCAATGAATGGATCACAACTTGGTTAGCTTCATGTCATGCTTTGGGCTCAATTTTCAAACAAAGTTGCAATTCATGATTTTGTTTACTTTATCTGAAGCTGGTTTGTATTGACTGTTTACTTGAGTAGGGTCCAAGGTTCTTTATGTAGCAAGAGCCCAAAAGATGGCGGAGCGTAAGCAAATTCTGCATCGTGAGTATGAGGAAAGGCGCAAAGAGCAGCTTTTAAAATACAGGGTATTTTGAAGCATGCCTATTTTGTTATTCATAGATTTTGCCTCATATTAATTATCATTTCTATTTACATATCTCTTTGCTTTCTTCACAGGAGTCAAATGTGTATGTAAAGAACATATCAGATGAAGTCACCGATGAAGAGCTAAGAGAACACTTCAATCAGTGCGGCACAATTACTTCTTCAAAACTTATGCGAGATGAAAAAGGAATAAGCAAAGGATTTGGATTTGTTTGCTTCTCTTCCCCCGAGGAGGCTCATAAAGCTGTGAAGACTTTTCACGGTGAGTTGACTACTGTACATTGAGCATCATTTATCAGTAAAAGAAGAGAAAGTAGAAATTATTTAGTTTATTAAATTGTAAGGGACGTCTAATGCCACCAATTATCATCTTTATGTTATTAATATGCTGTGTGCAATTTTTTTCTTTTTATTCTTTAGATTGCTGCTTATCTTGTCCATGGTATTTTACAGGATTTATGTTTCACCGGAAACCACTGTATGTTGCTATTGCACAAAGAAAGGAGGATAGACAAGCACACTTGCAGATTCATTATGCACAGCGAATCGCAGGAATATCAGGACCTTCGAGTGCCGTTGTCCCTGGTGGATATTCTCCTTACTACTACACATCTACTTCTGGAATTGTTCCACAAGTGCCTCCTAGGCCAGGGCTAGTGTACCAACCGATGGGCTTGAGGCCAGGGTGGAGGGCTAATGGTTTTGCTCCTCAAACTAGGCCTCCCTTTCAACCATTACCAATTCCAGTAAGTACCTTCTCTTCTCTGCCTATGAACTCAACAAAGAGTCCATCTATCCATAATTCTATTACGTCTCACACACTGCAAGTTATAAGGTCATAAAGTAAATAAACTTGAATCCTTATTCCTCCAAAGATATAAATAAAATTACAAAGTATAATTAGGGTTGATATATGTGGGTTTATTTGTATGGATTCATGTCCACAGGTTCCAAACAGTCCAAGGCAAAGCAGACAAAACAGGGGTAGGATGAATGGGCAGATGACTCCAAATATGCAACATCTGCAACAATCCATTCCGTCCGCCGCTTCAAAAGAGTCGGGCAACCATCAGGTTTGTAGTCTTTTCATCTTTTGGTAGAATCTGATTCGTATGTATTCTTCTTCAACATGTTATTTTGATGTCTCTTGAAGACGCACCTGTTTAACAAAGCATCTTTTACTAACAAATAGGAACTTAGCAGATATAATGGTACCTAGAATTTCACCGAGATTTAAAATATTAACATGTTATATTCACTGTAGCACCATAGTTATACACATGCAACAAGCCTTGACATTTTATCCTTTGTAAATGCAGCGTACTGCACAAACTAAATATTTGCCAAATGGGCGTCAACACGAGATGAGCATAGGATCTGGAGTCTCATCTACTGCTTCAAATTCTGTTAGAGTTGGGTCACAAGGATCAGAGATGCTAAGTAGCATGCTAGCTGCTGCTGCTCCTGGGCAGCAAAAACAAATACTTGGTGAACGTCTCTATCCTCTCGTACATAAGCAAAAGGTAAAACTAGCAGCTTATTGATGTGTATCATCTAACTGATGTTGAGGAAGCACTATTGTCTTGTTCTGAGATAATTACACTGTTTATAGTTAAGAAACTATTAAACCACAATCCTACATGCACTCAGAGAAGATTGAGCTTACTTAGTTACAGCTATGGATGGACACTGTTATAGTGCATTGGTTACCAATCCTTCCAAAAACTTAAACTATTGAAAAATGAGCCAACAATTCATTTACACAACTAATTGACACCAATTGTTTTCAAAATATATAAGACGAAATACAATGGACCTTTATCTACTGTTCATATCATAAACTCATATATTTATGCAGCCTGATCTTGCTTCCAAAATTACTGGGATGTTGCTAGAGATGGATAACTCAGAATTGCTACTTTTATTGGAGTCGCCAGATTCACTGACCGCCAAAGTTGAAGAAGCAATGCAAGTGCTCAAGAAATCTAACACCAAAGTATCAGGACAAGATGCCCTTCATCCAAGTTACCTGGCTGCTGAGGTTGCAGTCAATTGATAAAGCAAATGACTATTGAACTTTACATAAGAGATCCATCCTTTTCTTTGTTTTTTAGCGTTTTTTGTTTTTTTAGTTTCTATCTACAGCAATTGTGCTTTTACTTTTGCGGTACATTTAATCCTTCTTTGCTACAAGGACAGTTTCTTACTGCAGTGGTAGCAGCAATATTTGATGGTAGCAATAGTAAGAATAGGCTTTTGGACCAATTACTTTTATGGTTTTTTACTAAATTTAATTGTCTAATTGTGTTTTCAAGTTTTGGGATAAATTCTTTACTATTGTTTTTATTAGCATAGCTCTTAACAAGGAAAAAATTTGGGAATGCAATGTAAGGTGTTGTTGTTTAACATGGCATAGTAAACCGAGATCTGTATTCTATCATAGAGTGAGAGTAACCAAATTTAAAACTTAGTCATAGAGGAATGGGGTTTTATCTGGTACTATGGTTTGAGTTTTGGAAAGACTCCCTTCAATGTCTACTCCCATTTAGTTGATTTTAAGATATTGTCTTTTGTTTCATGGTTTTTCAACCATAGGACAACCTTTTAAATCAAGTTCAAGGGAGGCTGGAATCTATTGATTTCAACTTCTTTTTTTCAATCTTACGATGAAACTCTTTAATCAAGAAAGTGCACATTGAGTTCATTTTTGGTGCATTGTAAGTTCCTTGTTCATTTTTGAGGTATAAATAAATTCATTTTAGGATAATTATTTTAATTTGATTACTATTTAGACATATAAAAGTCTTGTGTCATCGTAAATGAGGTAAATTTATCAATATAAAATATTTATTTTTCCTTCTAAAAAAAGTCATTTATTTCCATTAATGACAAATTTAATTCTTACTTATGGCACATGACTTTTATATGTCTAAATGATTGTTAAAATTGAAATAATAGACTAGAATGAACTTATATGCACATTTTAAAAACCTATATTATTGTGCATTAATTAAAAAATTAAGGACTAAAATATATCTTTTTAAAAGCTACCAGACTCCAACATCTCTTTCAAAAGTCTCTAAATCTCTTATGTTTAACGGAATGTATAATAGAGAAATGCTAATAACACAAATTTGCATTCATTTTTATGCAAACAATTCTTATATTGTATAATGTGTTAAAATTATTTTAAAATTTGGATAAATAATTCATTTTTTTAAAATAATACTGACATGTGATAATAAAGGAAATGAGTGCAAAAGTGTGCAAACTTATGTGTCATTTATAAAACCTCATAAAATTCAATATAAATAATTAAAATATTCAAAAAGAAATTTTAAACAATGTTTTACAATATAAGAATGTATCACAAAAGTTTGGTATGAAAAATTGGATTAAAAAATAAAAAAAATTGAAAAATCTCTACCCCTCTTCACCACCAATGGTGATCTCGATGGCGAGCTCTACCAAATGCCTATAAAAGGAGACGAGCTTCACCCATTTTCACACACTCATTTCCCTCTTTTCTCTCCCTCCCTCCTAAAGCTCTCTCTCCCTAAAGTATTTGAGTTCTCAATACATTTCAGGGGACATTTCAAAAATAAATATTCGAGTAATATGGTCAAGGATTTGAGGCAAGGGTTCTTACTCTAACTTTTTAAAATCATGCATTATTTTTTATAAATGAAATGTTATGTATCATATCTTATGAATAAAAGTGAAAAACTAGATGTCATGATTTTATTAAAAATGTTATAATATTGTAAATATTTTTTAAAAATGAGATACTCGATATAAATATTTTATTGTGCATATATTGGAAAACATTTGTTTATAAAACGAGTATCAAATGTTGTAAGAAATGAGCATTGCAAATGTAATATGGAGATTATGCTCATATATTATATTGTGGAGTATGCATGTATGTTGTATTGTAAAGTATGGTACTTATGGGTCACTGATTGCAACAAACTATTTTTGATGGATGATGACTCTATGAAAGTAGAGTCATTAGCGTATTTTTTTACTTAATATTTACTTGTTTTATTCAAAAAATAGTATTTTTGGGACCAAAAATATTAAAATATAAACTTTTAGTGAAAATGGATGAAAATAAATTTTTTGAAATTTTTATGAATTTTTAATGCAAAGTCAATCAGGAGTTACCATGTGGCATGCCACACAAGAAAAGGAGTTGACTGGACAAGCCACGCGGATACTATGCAAGTAGGGACAACGAATCACATTACGCCGCCTGTGAGGAGGATGAATCGCGTGCCACATGTTAGCACGACGTTCAATTCAAATTTGGAGATCAATCAAACCATTTTGCCATGTGTTGCCACGTGATTGCTCCCCACGTTCCACTCGTGCACCATGCCATTCGTTTCCATAAATCACATTTTGCCGCATGGTGTTGACTCAGACTTTTGTTGACTCTGACCAGTCTTTCCTATCATGTGTCACTCTTTGAATTGCCCAGTAATGATTGGTTGGCACTGTCAGTTTTACTTGTTTTGATCTTAGCCTTTGATCTAAAAATAATTTGACGGTCCAGATCACACCTGAACTATATTTAAACTCCTAATCACTTCATAAACCCTAAGTGACTATCATTAGCATAATTATGGTCAATTTTTTGGAGCTAAAAAGAGAGAAAAATACAAAAAAAAATCAAGAAGGGATACAATTTTGATGGAGATTCAAGAGGGGATTAACACTACAATTCAAGAGATTAATTGTATTTCTTTTTCTACTTTTTTCTTTATCAATTTTTGTGTTTTTTTATATAAAATATGAGCTTTTTGAACACAATTATGTGTAGTTAATTTATTAATCTAGGAATCTTATAAACCTAATTTTTACCATGTGATAATCTAATATTTTATCCCAATTATAATTTTAATTTGATTATATTATTTAATCTAATTTTTATGTCATTAATTGTTTGACCAATAATTTATCTATAGAGGTAATTAAATAGATTTGAGAGAATTATTTAATTATTTGTCTTGATTAAATGACATGGCAGAGATGTATGATTCCCATGTATGTGATCCATAATTGATGAACTTAATGAGTATTATGTAATTTAATTGGCATGAGAGTGTGATTAAATTAATTACTATATGATGTGTAGTTTACTTGAGAAAAGAATACATGTTATATTAGATTCAATTGATCATGTAATTAATTGATAATTATATTGGAGGTATTTTAGCGATTCATATGTTTAGAAAATTAGGGGATTAAGTATTCTTAGATATTTTCTCATATATCTTTTTAGTTATCAAGTTTGATTTAATTAATTGTTGATATTTACTTTTATTTATTTAATTTTGCTTCCTTTCAAATATAAAAACACATTAAAAAACTGATTTTTATTTTTTTTTTAGTTTTAAAAATTAGTTTCTAATAAAATAATCTTTGTGGGAATGATCTTTTCTTATCATTATATTACTTATTACGATAAGTATACTTGCGTATTCATTACACACAATTTGTGTGGCTATCAATGGACTATAAGTATGCATTGCATACATGTATTCTCGAAGTTTTTCTATCTATAATGTCTCTTATTATTGACTGCGGATTGTTGTCGCACACAGACTTGGAGTTGGACCCTTTTGTTATGTTTGGAATTTACCGTCTGATGTGGATTTGTTAATTGAACATAGGCCTCGGAGTTTGACCCTCATTGTGTTTTGCAGTCGACTACCAATAGATGAAAGCCTATATGAAGTTGATTTGACTAATACGTGTACCATATGTATTGTGATCATATATAGGGTACGAGGTGGACTCACATACATCTCAGAGTTGTATTGCGCATCTGCCTAAGTATTTAAATGACCAATACATATAAAGTTTTATTTCATACATTGGATTTATAGTACATATCATATTTTATATTGTATGAGGATGCATTGGGATACCTGGAATGTACACTTCTCTGATCCCCCAAAAACGAGAAAATATAGGTATATTGGAGTTTTGTGACTAAAATCTCTTGATATTGTGTACCGATGATGATTACTTACATTCATAAAAATTTGTTAATATATAATATACATAATGAATACTTATTTGTTTATATATATATATATATATATATATATATAGTTCACCCTGTTTTTTTTCCTTACATCTAGCTTAGAGTTTGATAAGTGGTGTATGACTCGAAGACAAAGAAAACGAAGAAAACTTCACTTCATTTGTGTAATTAATTTTGTGTTTTGTTTTTAGAGAAAATGTTGAAACATGTTTTAAAATGAACCCCTTTTCTAATATATATATATATATATTGTAATTTTTAATTTAAATATTTTTTGTTAAATTATGTTTTTAAATAAGGATATATCAAATTGAAATTTTATTAAATAAATCTCTTGAATTTCTTTTAAATATAATTTAAAAATTTATCTCAAGTACCCATTCTTTGGGATGTGAAAATTTGGTATCAGATCATAGTTTTAATCTCTCGAGAATAATATTAATTTATAATCTTAAATTATTTTTGATATTACCTCAAAGAGTTCAAAAACAATGAGGCTATTGCTATAGGATGGCACTCCTAATCACGACCTCACAGAAGGATGGATTCTAAATATAAAGAAGAATATGAATGCTTAAACATTCCTACACACTTTAGAACTAGTTTTGTAAGATATAAACTAACTAGTGAAGTTGACTACTGGTGGGACTTTGTAAGTAGCAAAAGGAATGTAGAGATAGTCTTATGGAAATAGTTTGAAGAGATGTTTTACGAGAGATTTTTCAACTAGACTTCTAAAGCTAACAAGGTGGTTGAGTTTATGAATTTCAAACAAGACGACATGATTGTCACACAATATGAGAACCATTTTAATCAACTGTCAAGGTTTACAGAAAACATGATAGAATAAGATAGACAAAGCTGCAAAGTTTTTAATTAGTCTATGAGACAATATTCGCATGCAACTAATGTATCAAGGTATGCAAACCTACACTACAATAGTTGGGGCAGCATATATAGCCAAACAAGTCGTTACAGAATAGTTTAAGGTGACCACATCATCTCAAAAGATTAAAAATAAAGGAAAAAAGAAGAAGAAATTTTGTCAAAGGAGACAGTGCAACAAATCGTCAGATAGTAATTCATTTGTAAGTCCTCGATATCACCCTTGTACCTATCAAAATTGCAACCAACCAGGACACCTCAAATACAACTACCCTCAAGTCATTGCTTGGAAATATATGATCACATTCTAGTTTTAGTTTTGAAGCGTCAAATACCAGGAAAAAAATTCAAAGGCTGAATCAATAAACTATTGGCAATCCTAACAAAATTTTGAACAACCAAAACAATCGTTCCAAAAACAATATCAACTTCCTAGGTAGTCTTTCTAACAAACTTCCAGTATGATATCAACTTTTCAACGTCAACCATCCACTCGTGGAAAGGACAAGGGTTAGGGCATTATCATCTAGGAACAAAGAACACAATTAATCAAAAAAATCATCGATTTGAGGTAAAAGATACTTGTTGCATACAATCACCTTATTAAGTTGCCTGAAATCAATACACAATCTCTTGGTGCCGTTCTTCTACTTGACAATGAGAACTAGAGCACCTCAGGATGATACACTAGGCCTAATAAAACCTTTATCTACCAACTTTTCTAATTGAGTTTTCAAATCTTTTAACTCTTTTAGGGTCATACTATATGTGGCTTACGATATTGGGGTTTTTCATGGTATTAAGTTGATAGTGAACTCAACCTCATGATCAAGTGGTAACCCCAAAAAATCACTTGGAAAAACATCTAGAAATTCATAAACTATTAAAATATATTCAAATTTTATTTCACTTACTCGAGTATAAATGACATAAGTTAAATAAGTCGTGCGACTCTTTCTAAGCATTCGCTTAATAGTAATTGCATATACTAAGAAATTTGGAAGAATTTGACGTTCTCCAAGAAAGGTTATTTTTGGTTTTTATTCCCTAATAGGATGGTGAGAACACAAGTTAATTCGTGGATAGTCTATTATCTCTAGTACATTATTTTGAACAGGAACAACATTTTCTACATTGGGAAAATCTGGCACAATAATTAGGTGTTATGGCATCCTAGGTGGGTTAGTATGTACATTTTCTTCTACTACTAATTCTACACGAGTGTTTGCGTCAATGTTATCTCTCCATATAACAACAAGTTATTATTGAGAAGTCTTTTAAGACGTGCACAAATTTGGCCACGTGGAGGCATACTTCTATCTAAACTAGACTTTACAAAATAAAAATAAATATTAGTAAAAGATTACCATCAAACATAGTTTATCTATACATAACAAACTAGACCTACTTTGATATCAAATTGTCAGGACCCATCCTAACTCAACCTTAGAGCATGTGACGTGTCCTAAGGGATCATGATAACTAGCATCCTAAGATGACTTTGGTTTAACTTAAAAATTTCATGTAAGAATTTTAAAAGCTTTTGGACAAAGTCTACCTAATTATTGAACTATCATTCTTATGATAAAATGACAACAATTTTAAAAAGATCATTTTCACAAAGTAGCAAACTTCATATAACTTTACACATCTAGAAAGTGACACAAGGCCATACATAACTATATCCTGTAAGATACATACTACATATCACATAAGACATTGTCACTAGCTCAAAACACAACAACCATAATACACTATACAACGTGACAAGGAGATAAAAACAACCTAGACTGGATAACAAAAAGTGGATCCTAAGCCTCTAAACTCATGTGATGTAGCCTCAAAAACCTGTTACATAGAAGAGGAAAATAAATATAAAAGATGAGCTAGAAAGCTCACTGAGTGAATAAGTTGTATAAAATAACATAATACTTATGTAAACTACATATGAAATGCTTATGAATTATCTTGAATTAATGCTGATGAAAATAATCACATATAGTCTTTATGATAAAATAATATACTCATAAATGCATAATCTAAGTTCTATAAAATAACTATAATTTGGTACATGTGAAAACTGTAAATGATATGCTCACGGCTTAAATAAAATGATATTACGATAAAAATTATTTTCTATGATATTTAGAATATAATAATGTGTTATGATCAATATACTAATAAAATGTATAACCATGAAAATTGTATTTTTTTACTGCCCAAACTACTTGGGGATCTAGTCGCACATAGAAGAGACATTTATAACTCTCAGTTACTCGTACGAGAAACTTTCTTGATATGGAAATTACAATGGCTCAGTTGCCTCTACTGATACATGAGTCGTGTGTGTACTAACTTAACTGAACTTGTCAAGATACTGAAGAAATAGAGAAGACACAAAATAGAGGATAAATGGTCTATTTTGTACACAAAATAATTGATTTTATAGATTTTGAGATGTTAAGTTGCTTAAATGTTGTTCAATTGCTTATAGGTTTTCATCATTATGACATAAAATCTGGTCAAATGTGTTAGTTATTGTTCTGATTTTATGAACAAATTCTTCTTCAATGTGCTTTATAGTTACAGGTTGCTTTAATTGTATATAAAAATCAAAGAATAATATGAAAACCCATTTCTAAGGTGGTTGATTGTCGATAACCTTGGTTCATCACTATTATTCATTCTACTACTTAGGTTAGTGTATTATGTATTCTAATAGGTCGATGTTAGCATACATGTTCTCTTTTATCTTTGTTTAGTGAGTTGTTACAACCGACCACCTAATAAACAGACAACATGCACATAACAGTGACAAGCATAATAAAAATCATATTTGTAATGGATTTTGTTTCACGTTGTTTGAACATAGAATGAATTTACCGTAATAGGTCAATAAACAGATTAGATCTAGGAAACCATCAAGTAATAATCTCACCCATTCCTCACTGTAGGACACAACCACTAACAGTCCTATAAGACTAGAAGCCTTCCACGACCAGCAATCTTCCATGATTAATTCTTGATTGTGTAAATGGATATTTTGTTTTGTGCACTTACAAGTTTCTTTACATCTAGTAATTGATGTTGACAAAAAATTTCTCACACACTCACACACACATATACACATATATATGCTTGAAGTTTATAATTATTCTTTTAAGATTCTAGGACTTGAGGTAACCTTGACTACAAAATTATATTTAAGCTCTATCTTTCACTTTCTAAAATAATACTATAGAGAAACATCTAGTTTAGAGAAAGCTACTTACTGTGATTTGTGAAGCTAGCATAGTGAACGAAGAGGACTATCTCACAACTAACGTGAAAATCATCATACTAGGTTTTTGACTCGTGCATATTTTACTTAAAAAATTATAATAGTAATAATATTAAAGGAAAAACAAAAATACAAACTTTCAAACTTCAAATTAACATATTTCAGGTATACTCTTATTCTTAAACACATTAGAATTTATAATAGACATATAGGAACATTTAGTATATAGGTTACTCGATTAAGGAAACAGTATTTGGATCAATCGAGGAGGTATATCGTTTAAGGATCGATCTTGTATGATCTAAGTCGTCTCGGGTTGAATTTGAAATTGGGATAGATGGGTCAAAGTTGGGTTTGATCGATCGAGGGACTAGATCGATCAAGATTTTATTATATTCGATATACTTATCTTGAGTTTTTACTTATTTACCATAGCTTGGATTGATTGAAAATGGTTTAGATCAATCGATTAATTTTTGGTCACTGTTGGTTAATTGAGAAGAGTTTTGATTGATTCAATTGAGCTCAGTCTAGATCGATCGAGCGACGATGGTTTAGTTTTAACCTAATTGTTTACTTGACCTAAACTTTTTAATTACCATATTGTCCCTATTATTTATTACTCTATGAGTAATGTTTTAGACATGTTGTTAATTGGCCCTTGACCTTGCATTAGGGCTTCAATATTTTCTATTTAAACAAACATAATACCTCTTATTCTCTTAATCATAATTTCTTTAATCTTTTGATCATAAGTTCTCTCTCTCAATATGTTTTGTAAAATCAAAATCACATTTTGTTATACTTCTTTCTTCTTTAGTGTTAGAGTTTTTGCAATATTTCAAGTTTGTCCCAAAGAGTCTCATATTACTCCAGTTAAAAGGACCATCAAGTATGCTAGTGGGACATTAGATTTTGGGATATGGTATGTGCATGACACAATGTATATGTTGCTTGGATATTCTGGTGTTGATTGGACAGGGAACAATGATGATAGGAAGAGTACTTCTGAGGGGTACTTATAATTAGGAAACTCTTTGACTTCCTAGCATAATAAGAAGCAGAGTTATGCATTCCTTTCAACAATTGAGGCATAATATATAGTTGTTAGATTGTACTACTCTCAACTTCTATGGATGAAATAGATGCTAAGTGATTATAGTATCAAGGTAAAAAATGTGGTCTTATTTTGTGACAACATTGGTACCATTTTCATTTCAAAATTGCTTCATCCAAGATTTAAGAACCAAACATATTGACATAGGACTCCATTTCTTTAAAGATTTAGTGGAGTCAAACACTTTATTATTGCACATATAAATACTTACATTTAGTTAGCTGATTTGTTTAGCAAACCTTAGGATTATCTCATATTTGAATCTCTAAGGAAGGCTATTGGTCTCTATCTTTCTTCTTAAGATTATAATGTGCATGTTTTGCATGTTGTGTGATTTCTTGAAGAGCTGGATAAGCATTTAAGTGTGTTGTTTTCTCTCTTTTGTTTTTGTAGTTTATTTATGTGTGTTGTGATATTTATTTACTTATGATTGCATTTTATCATGTTTATTGCTTTAATTTGTCTTTGCTATTTCAATGAATGTTAAGATTATCGCATGATGTATGACTTCTTTCCATCATATAAAAGGGTTCCTTTGATTTCTATGACAAAAAGGGCAGAGAAGTTTGTTTACACAACTCATTATTTTATACATTAATAATATGTTGCATGCGCGGGATGTGAGTATAGGTTGCATTGCATTATGGTTGCCTAACTTGCATTCACGTAGGAGGAGTACGAATTGTGTTATTTCTTTGTTGCGTGTTTATTTTGCTTAGCCTATCGATGTGTACCTTTGTAGGTAACATAATAGTATTTGGTGTAAGTACACATGGTTCTACATGATGCACTCAAGGATATTTGTTGTTTCATGTGTGCAAATTACAAGTGTAGTGAGGGACATTAAGGTTGAAGTGAAGTCATGAAGTTAGACATGTAGCATGGAGTGTGCATCAATATAGATGGAACACAACAAGGTGAATTCACTTGAAGTATGTGTGTTTTGGGGTTTCAAGGTTGTGCATTGATGTTTGTTCATGAGAACAAATGTATTTAGGCCATGTTGCATGATTATCGCGTGTATTGATATAGAGCCTGTTTTAGTTGTGTAGTATTTTCCATGGGAAGCCAAAGGGACAAATTATACGTTCTATAAATCTTGAGTCTTTGTTGGTATTTATGTATGATAAACATGGAGTGTATTTATTTTACTTAGTGTTGTGTATTGATCTTCCTAAGGACAATTACTAAAAGTTAGGTACGATACACACTCGCTTAGTTTAAAACAATATATGTTAGTATGTTTACACACACCACGTGGAGTGGTTTATGTAGTATGCATGTTAGATTTCATTTTTATTGTTTGGTTTCTTGTTGTTTTTCGGGTATTTGTAAAGTTACTTTGCAATTTTCGAAACAAGAAAAGTAATTTTTGGTGTGGTCGCCGAGGTGCTCGTTGAGCCCTTGTCGACAAGGTTGGTGAGTAGTGTAACGACTATTACACTCATTGGGAGTAGTTATTACCCTCATCAATGTGGTTGACAAGATGATCGGTAAGGAGCCCAACAACCAGAAATTTCTATAGAAATCCCCCAATTTCAATTTTTTTGTTAATTAGAAAATGTGGTGAAGTATTGGTTTTTGTTTTTTATTTCAAAAATCTGTAAGTAATTTTTCACAAATATATGCGAAACAACATAAAATACAATCTAATATACATACTACATGAATCCAACTCTCACTTGTGTGTGTAAACATGTTAACATATAAAGCATTTTAATTAAGTGTGTGAATTATTAAATTGACAATAATTGATCTTATACGGTAGAAAACAAAATATTAAATAAAATAAACAGATTCTATATTTTGTACACGAAAATGTAAATAAAAACACTAAGTATTTACATAACTTACACTTTTGATGAATAACCCATGGTATATACTCAAGCTAGGATCGATATTGAAAGTAGGAGATGGAGAATCAAGAAATCTTCTTTTTATTTAGCTAACTTAGTTATTTTTTTACTTTACAGTATTCAATTTTTAGGCTTGTAAAAACTCTAACTTCTCTATTTTTGTATTATGGTAAAACTGACAAATAAAAAAGTATTATGGTAAAACTGCATGTTTGTTGTTTGGAAGTTTAGTTCTAAACCTTATTTGCATGGAATTTGTATGTCGCCAACATATTGATTTTATGAAATTTTATTTAATTTTTAATAAATAGTGTACGAAAGAATGTGTTTGAATTGGCTTTTCAAAAACAACCATTAAAAAGAACTAAAAAATATAACTTTAAAACGTCATCCTTTGTCAAGAACTAAAAAATTTACGTTTAAAATGCCATCCTTTCTAAAAAATAAGCCATTTCAATAGTGCACTTTAGTTATAATGATGGCGTTTAAACTACTTCTTTTATGAGAAAGATGGTGTTTTAAACGTTTTCTATTAGCTTTTTACAGGACATTTTCAATTAGAAAACTTTACCGATGCCTGTATATAAGGTAAACTAAGAAGTGTAATTTATCACTTTAAATATAATTTATATAAATGCTCAATATTGACTCAATTATAATACTATCTTTAATCTTATTATATTATTTTCACATTTATCAAGTTTTATATTTATAAGAAATAAGTATTTATATTAAAACTTTTAATCCCTTAATTATTAAAAAAAAGCATTTTAATCATATAAAAAATAGCTAGTTTTTACGTTATAATGCTCATATTATATAAATATAAGACTACACGTGCTAAAAAATAATGTGACCGTGTCGGTAAGTAATTTAAATATATATTCAATTCAAATTTATCATGTTTCATGAACTTAATTGCTTATATTTTATTTCAAAGAAACATGTTTTTAAATAACTATATGACAAAAGGAAAAGTTCAAACTAATACATGTTTATGACACATATTCAAAATATATACATTTTTTTATCATAAAAATATAAGTTATAAATATTCTAGATAACTAGTGATTAACAAGGTATTCAAAACTTACATAAAAGTTTAATAATTATTTATGTTTAAAATAAAATAACATGAAAAGATAAACTAAAAAATTAAAAGAAAGTCAAAGAAAAAATAAAATATTAAAAATATAAAGAAGATAAAGAGAAAATCAATTTTTTTGAGAAATTTTTTTCATCAAATATTCAATATAGATGGAACACAACAAGGGGAATTCACTTGGAGTATGTGTGTTTTGGGGTTTCAAGGTTGTGCATGGATGTTTGTTCATGAGAACCCATGTATTTAGGCCATGTTGCATGATTATCGTGTATATTGATATAGAGCATGTTCTAATTGTGTAGTATTTTTCATGGAAAGCCAAAGGGACAGATTATACGTTCTATAAATCTTTTGCATCTTTGTTGGTATTTATGTATGATAAACATGAAGTGTATTTATTTTACTTAGTGTTGTGTATTGATCTTCCTAAAGACAGTTACTAAAAGTTAAGTACGACACACACTCGCTTAATTTAAAACAATATATGTTAGTATGTTTCCACACACCACGTGAGTTGGTTTATGTAGTATGTATGTTAGATTTCATTTTTATTGTTTGATTTTTTGTTGTATTTCGGATATTTGTAAAATTTATTTTGCAATTTTTGAAGCAAGAAAAGTAATTTTTGGTGTGGTTGTTGAGGTGTTCGTTAAGTCCTTGCCGACAAGATTGTTGAATAGTGTAACGACTATTACCCTCATTGGAGTAGCTATTACCCTTACCAACGCGGTTGACGAGATTATCGATAAGGAGTCCAATAACCAAAAATTTCTATAGAAATCTCCCAATTTCAAATTTTTTTGGTTAATTAAAAAATGTGGTGAAACATTAGTTTTTGTTTTTTTTATAAAATATGTCAAGTAATTTTTCACAAATATCTGTAAAATAACATAAAACATAATCTAGCATACATATTACGTGAACCCAACTACTAGTAATGTGTGTAAACATGTTAACATATAAAATATTTTAACTAAGTGAGTGTAAATTATTAAACGGTTAGTAGCTGACTTTATACGATGGTAGACAAAACATTAAGTAAAATAAACAGATTTTATATTTTTTACACAAAAATGTCAATAAATACACAAGGATTTACTTAACTTACACTTTTGATGATGAACTCACGGTAAATACTCAAGCTAGGATCGATATTGAAAATAGGAGATGGAGAATCAAGAAATCTCCCTTTTATTTAGCTAACTTAGTTGTGTTTTTTATTGACAGTATATATTTTTTAGGCTTGTAAAATTTGTACTTCTCTATTTTTGTATTATGGTAAAACTGGCAAATAAAAAAAAGTATTATGGTAAAACTGCATATTTATCGTTTGGAAGTTTAGTTATAAACCTTATTTGCATGGAATTGTTTGTCGCCAACACATTGATTTTATGAAATTTTATTTTATTTTTTTAATAAAAAGTGTATGAAAGAATGTGTTTGAATTGCCTTTTCAAAAACAATCATTAAAAAGAACTAAAAAATATAACATTTAAAATGCCATTCTATCCGAAAATAAGGCATTTCAATAGTGCACTTTAGTTATAATGATGACGTTTAAACTACTTTCTTTTATGAGAAATATGGCATTTTAAACGTTTTCTATTTAGCTTTTTACAGGACAATAAAAAAAAGCAATTTACAGGACATTTTCAAGTAGAAAACTTTACCAATGCCTGTATATAAGGTAAATGAAGAAGTTTATTCTATAGCTTTAAATAGAATTTATAGAAATGATCTATATTGACTAAATTATAATAGTATCTTTAATCTTATTATATTATTTTCACATTGATAACTTCAAGTTTTATATTTATAAAAAATAAGTATTTATATTAGAATTTCTAATCCCATAATTATTAAAAAAATAGCATTTCAAGCATATAAAAATAGCTAATTTTTACATTGTAGTATTCATATTGCATAAATATAAGATCATGTAATTATGCTAAAAAAACAAATGTGACCATAACTTGGTGTCGCGTACCTTCAAATAAATATATATTCGATTCAATTGTATCATGTTTCGTAAGTTTAACAATTGCTTATATTTTCATTTCAAAGAAACATCTATTCAAATAACTATATATGACAAAAGGAAAAGTTCAAACCAGTTACACATATTCAATAATATATATATATATATAGATAGAGGTATATTCACATTTTTTTTATCATAAAAATATACCTAGATTTGTAATAGATATTCTAGATAACTAGTGATTAACAAGCTATTCAAAACTTACATAAAAGTTTAATAATTTTTTTTATCTTTAAAATAAAATAATATGAAAAGATAAATTAAAAAATTAAAAAGAAATCAAGGAAAAAATAAATTATCAAAAATATAAACAAGATAAAGAGAAAATCAATTTTTTTTGAGAAAGATAAGTTTCATCAATATTTAAAATAAATTTACCTCGATAATATTCAAATTTAAAAAATTTTAAAAATACTAAATTATTAAAATTATCATAAGAATAGTAATAATTTTCCTATTCAACAATGAGTAAATTTTTGGAGCTTTTTTTTCACCTTTTATGGTACACTATTAAGTTTGATTATTCTAATTAAAAATTTATAAATCTTTACTTCAATGATTTTTGATGGCTTGAATTATTTTATTTTTTTAACTGCAATTAGAGTTAGAATAAAAATATCAAAAGTGTTATCTTTATCCACTAGTTTCTCATAATCCTTGTTAGTTTATTATTTCTTCTCATCTTTTTTAGTCTCATTTTCCTCCTCTAGAGTTTTACCATTCTTCAAGTCTATAACATTGTAATGGTCCTTACCTTCTCTTTTTTGGTTTACAATTGTGTCACTTTGAAGATTACCTTGAGACCTTTAACTTATGGCTTAGGCAAGTTGTCTCATTTGGTTATCTAAATTCTGAATTGAAGCCTCTTGAGTAGGCACTTTGTATTGTTGATTGGAAGAACTCTTTCATCATCCTCATTAAAACATTTGTATTATCCTCAGTAGATGACTTCTTTTCTTGTGTTTGTGATTCCTATGAATGTTGAAAACCAAGTGGTGAAAATGTTTGATAATTGAATTGATTATCACCTTGATTATTGTTACTACTCCAAGAGAAATTTGGATGTTGTCTCTATCCTAGTTTATATGTGTTCGAGTATGATTATTGTTTCGATTCACATTATCTACGTAGAATAATGATTCAAGATTATTTGTACAATTATCAAACAAATGTGCTCTTCTACAAAACACACACAATATGCCTAAATTTTGAAATGAAGTATAAAAAAAATAGGAGACTAACTTATAAAAATTAAAAATAAGGAGATTAAATTGTAAAAAAGAGTATGAAAATCAAAGTGTAAAAATAAAAATATAAAAGAATCAAATCATAAGAAAAATAAAAAAAATACATTATAGATATATAAAAATGTAAGAACTAGTTACCTAATTCACCATTTTTCATTTATTAATAAATTATTATATTTTGTATCTTATTTCAGCTGAATGATATATTCTTAACAAAATGTAGAGTTGGTAGACCCGTTATATATAATGAGTATCTTTTGAAAATTAATCAAACTTTGGGATACGTGACAGATGTTATTTTTAATTTTTTTGGTGGAATAATAATTCATTAAATTTTAAGGAGGTGGCTGGTAAATACAAATAAAAAATGAAAAAAAATAGAAGATATATAACTTAAATTTCTTAACTTAAAAACAAAAACAAAAAAACAAAAATAATATCATTCAAATTTATAATTATGAAAACAACACCCTTTATATTTATATTATAAATTTTTATTGTTAAATTTTTTTAACATATTATATTATTTTTAACTACATCTATAAATTAAGATATAATTATTTACACACATTTAATATTTAACATAGTACTGAATTATTTGATGTTAAATATTATTTAATTAAATTTTTTCTATATTATTTGAATATTGTTTTTTATTATAAATTTAAGTTTATTATTTTTTATAATTTTTTTAAAATAATATATCTAAAATTTATAATAATATCATAATTTAAAAAATGAATTAATAATAATAATTTAATTTGTGAAATAATAAGTTAATTTTTTAATGAAATATACACGTTTTTAATAAAAATACTACTCATATAGTTACAACTTACAAGTTGCTTGTTTTTTTTAGATTTTTTTACAATTTCTTTTTGTCTCTTCTATAAAATGTTAAGGGACATGTGATTGGTTTCTGGCACCTCAATTTGATGTCGAGTTGAGTATCCTCGAACCTAAATTAGGAAGAAAGCGCCACTTTTTATTCTTCACTTTGCTCCCCATCGCCAAAACAAAACTGAAAACACCACCTTGATTTTCATTTGAGCCAAACTAATGGAGGCTCTTCGTCTCACACCATCTCCATCACCTCTAATTGGTGGCCATAGACGTTTCGACTCTACCTCTCAAAGCCTTAATGGGACCCAAACAACCACCAACCTCAAAACTCAAAAATCATTCTTCATTGCCACCGTGTCCAAATCAACGGCCGAGATTACCCCTGTTCAATCCCTTTCTGACACTGTTACCACGCGCGACAATGATGCTTTGAATGGTACTTCTGTCTCCCCGCCGCCGCCTATCAAAGTCTCTGCCGATTCTCTTAAATACCCGGAAGGTTTTCTCGGTGCCATACCGGAATGCACGGTTCCTGATGGTAATGGAGACATAGAAAATGCCATGGATTACTTGACCAATATACTGGCATCGAAAGTCTATGATGTAGCTATTGAGTCTCCTTTACAGTTGGCTCCTAAGCTCTCTGAACGGTTAGGAAGTAAGATTTGGCTCAAGAGGGAGGATTTACAGCCTGTAAGTACATTTTTCCTATGCTTATTTTTTGTTTTTCTATGTCTTATGCTTAGGAATTAAGGTTCGGCTCAAGAGGGAGGATTTGCAGCCTGAAGTACATTTGTCTTATGCTTAGTTACTTTCTTTATGAGGACAGACTCAATTTGTTTTTTTACAACAATCACGTATATAAGCTGTTTATAGTTATAGAATTTGATTGATTCGATGAATTTTAGTAGAAATGTGGTTTGTTGGGTTGGTGATCAAAATGCAGAATTTTTAAGGTTTTGAGTTTTGTGGGCATTTGGGTTTTTGGTGCCATTGATGTATAATGTATTTATGCGATTTGTGTTAATAGTGAGTTTTTGTAGGTTTTTTCGTTTAAGCTTCGAGGAGCTTATAACATGATGGCCAAGCTTCCAAAGGAGCAACTAAATAAAGGGGTAATTTGCTCATCTGCCGGAAATCATGCTCAAGGTGTTGCTTTATCGGCTAAGAAGTTGGGTTGTGAGGCTGTGATTGTTATGCCTGTGACTACACCAGATATTAAGGTACTTTCTGTTTGTTGTTTGTATTGGATTGCGATACAAGAGTAAGCTTTTTGAATGCTTATGCACTTAGTTTTCTACAGTGGAAATCTGCTGAGAGACTTGGTGCTACAGTTGTTCTTGTTGGAGATTCTTATGATGATGCACAAGCATATGCCAAAAAGCGGGGTCTAGAAGAAGGTCGCTCATTCATACCACCATTCGATCACCCAGATGTGATCACTGGTCAAGGAACAATTGGCATGGAAATAGTGCGTCAAATGCAAGGCCGGCCAGTACATGCTATATTTGTGCCTGTGGGTGGTGGTGGTCTAATAGCTGGTATTGCTGCCTATGTAAAGAGGGTCTCTCCAAAGGTTTGCTGGTTGTATTGTGTCAAACTTCTATTTTATATAATTTACCTTGAGATTTCTTTTTCAACTTTTGTCTCTATGCTTCTTAATTTAAGTTATAATGCTTTATTCTTGGAAGGGTTTCATAAATTTTGGAACTTGATACTTTTACCAGAAACTACAGATTATGCAGCACTGTCGTTTTTGTGTTCAGTCTTATTCAACAGATGCCTACTAGTCATTTGTTCATGACATTACAAATAAGATTCCTATGTTTTGACAGGATAGTGGTGCTTTTGGTTAAAGTTGTGCTTCTTTTCTTTGGTACTGACAAGTCAATATGATCAATCATCCATTCAACTTTGTGCTTAAAGAACTACACTTCTACAAATCAGCCACACATTAATATTTTGTTTTAATGCCTTATAATGTAACATAATAGTCTTACTTCATAACAAATTATTCTTTAACTATAACAACTGCTCAGGATTTTTATTTTTGAATAATGTTCTTCCTACTAACACTATTCTTGTCTTCTGATTTCTTGTGATTCTCTGCATTCTTTTGTATGAAACACTAGTACTATGCTTGATGGTTTTTCATGGATTTTAAACTTGAGATATACAAAGTTGCTCTGTCATGTTTTGTCATTTTCTAAGATTTTGAGTCATTTAATACCTTCCCAGGTAAACATCCAAGTTCTGTGCTTTCTTTATTTCTCAGAAATCATGATTAGACCAATCTTCTTTCAGCATGGTATTTTTCCTTGGCTGGTGTCACGCTTAAGCTGCATAGTATGAACACACATTTTTTTTCTTAATTAAGCTGCATAGTATGAACACATTTTTTTCTTAATTATTGTGTTCATTTCTCTCCTTTTAAGCTTTAATTTGTATTTCTGTCACAGGCATCATTCACATTTAATATAGTTTATCAGGACAACTTATTTATATCTTTTATTCAGGTTAAGATTATTGGGGTAGAGCCTTCTGATTCAAATGCAATGGCATTGTCATTACATCATGGTCAGAGAGTGATGCTGGACCAGGTTGGAGGATTTGCTGATGGTGTGGCTGTTAAAGAGGTTGGGGAAGAAACTTTTCGTTTATGCAGAGCCCTGGTAGATGGTGTAGTTCTTGTAAACCGTGATTCCATATGTGCCTCAATTAAGGTGAGGTTTCTTTCGTATTTGGAAGCTTGAATTTAAACGCTCATTATTAGTCTGTCTGTCAAAGAGTATCATTTTGGTAACATATATTAAACTTAAGCTTCTAATCTTATTTATATGTGAATAAATATTGGTTTTAGCCTGCCGTTACAAATTTTTTAATTTTAATATTAAAAATATTAAGTTTTTAATTTTAATATTAAAGATTTTTGGATTAAGAATATTCAGTTTACCCCAAAGATTTCAGAAGTCATCTATTTATTTTGGAACTTCTTTATTAGAAAAGATTTTAGGCCTGTTGGACATTGGTTCTTCATTTCAGAAGTCTCCTTAGAGCCAAAAATACATTGACTACCTTGATATGTTCTGTCAGTTTTTCATGAATAAGTTGAGAAAGAAGTATATTTGGACAATATTGTGGTAAGGTTTGATTGTTTTCAGAGTCTAAAAATATGCTCTCGTAGCCAACGAGTTGTGGTTCAATAGTATGAAACCCACATGGGCATGTTGAAGGTTTGCAGTTCGAGACCCAGTTACTGGTGTGTGAGTTGTAGTTGCTTAGAAAAAAAGAGTATCTTAATGCTTTAAGCTTCACTGCTTCAATGTCAAATTTGGGTCATCTGCTGCGTGGTTCATTGGTTCATTTAAGATATGTGTATGATGTATGTATTTATTCTTTTTCAATTTGATTTTCTCAGTTTTGTTTTTTATTCTTTTTTTCAATTTGTTTGTTCAATGATTTTATGATGCACAGGATAAGTACATTAAAGTCTAAGAAATGAACCCTAGAGTCAAATCACATGCACCCATAAATATTAAGTGCTGTAGTTTTATGTAATTGTGCATGTTCATGAATTAATTTGAGATTAGTTCATAATTTTAGCAAATTTCTGATTTAAATATGTTGGTGAATCTCTTTTTAAAGCCTGCGCCATTTATAGTCCAAAGTTCGTTGTATCTTTTAGTTTAAATTTATGCAATTTTTAGATTCTTGTACTATATATCCTTTTAAGTATTTATTGATCCTTGAAATGTTCTGGTTAAGGACTCTCTTTTCTTCAATTTTCTTTGTCTTCTTGCTTATTGTAAGACTACCTACCACTTCCTATTCTGTCCTACATCATTTTTTTAGTACTTGTGTAACTTATCATACAAGTACCTAACCTTGGTAAGAGTGCTGCAGGACATGTTTGAGGAAAAGAGGAGCATCTTGGAACCAGCAGGTGCTCTGGCCCTAGCTGGAGCTGAAGCATACTGTAAATTTTATGGAGTAGAAGGAGAAAACATCATCGCTATTACAAGTGGGGCAAACATGAACTTTGACAAACTGAGGGTAGTCACTGAACTTGCTAATGTTGGTAGGAAGCAAGAGGGTGTGCTTGCAACTGTACTGCCAGAGGAGCCAGGGAGTTTCAAACATTTTTGTGAACTGGTAAAATCTGTTTACAATTAAGTTTCTCACTCAATTGCTCTTTGATTCTGTCTTTTGAACAAAAAATATTCTCTTTGGCAGTTAGGGCCAATGAATATTACTGAATTCAAATATAGATATAACTCTGACAAAAAAGCTGTTGTTTTATACAGGTATGTGTGCTTGTCATTGTCTGTCTATATTTGTGTCTTTATAGAGCTCATATCTATTGTTTCATTGTTTTCTTCGAGTTTGGGCCTTAAATAGCATACAGATATATACATTATTGAATTAGTCTTAAAATAGCATGTTTGTTTTGTTGTACATACATGTACATATGTTATATCTACGTACTATACATAATGTACTTTCGTTTATGTTTATAGTGTATATAAACTAGATATGTACATATGTATGTGCTCTATACAATTGACATGGTATATTGGGTCAATTCGATTATTTACAAACTGTACATGGGGTTTCAATATGCTTTCTTCTTCCCTTTTCTTGCTTCATACATAGAAAATATTGTTTTTACAAGTTTTGTGTGGTGATTTTGCGGAACCTTATATATTGAGAAGTGAGACATCTCATTAGTCTTTTGATGTTGTACACAGTGTTGGAGTACACACAGTTTCTGAAATCAAGTCACTGCAAGAAAGAATGGAATCGTCTCAACTTGAAACTCACAATCTTACTGAGAATGACTTGGTTAAAGATCACTTGCGTTACTTGGTAATCATATTTAAATATTTTTCTATGACTTTAGATTCCTTTTGCCGAGCAATCACAAATAGGTTTCATTATTTATGAATACATATTGTCCCTGGCATGTTGAACTTATGTAAAATTATCAATTGTTAGTATATTTCTTTGGGGTCCCCAAGTTTGCTCTCTCTCTGTCCACGCAAACACTGTAATAGCCATTGACCTCCCTTTGACCTTCTTTACTAGGGTAAATAAATTTTAAGAAAAAGAGAAACAGTAACAGCATACTCTTCCCTGATTTCTTTTTTAGGGAAATAAGTATACTATTCGACCAAATTTCTCGAAGTAGGTCATTTCTATTCAAATTAATCACACAAAACAGGAAATGGTTAGTGGCAAAATACGGGATTTGGTGGAACATCTTCGTATCCAAAAAATTATGTTAACTAACACAAACAAAAGTAAAGAAAGTGCTTAACATGGTTCAAAGAAATCTCTACCCTAACTATTCAGAATTAAATTATGCAAATATAAACCTACAAACCCAAATACCGCTCAGAATTTATTACAACACAATATCCCAATACATGCATTTCATCTCATACTGAATCTTTAAAGTCCCATAAGACTTGTATCTCTCTGTGTCTTTTTGGATCACAAGGTTCAAGATAAGGCTAATATCTCCTTTGTAATCATTAACCCTGATAATTTAGTTATACAAAAGGAATCACAAACATTGATTAAGTGCATATTGAGATCTGTACTTCTTGTTTTGCATGTAAACATATCTAGTGCATCTCATATCAGAACCTATCTTAATTCGAATATATGCAGATGTAACTTATCTCAAATATGAATTTATTAAGTGCATATTGAGATCTGTACTTCTTGTTTTGCATGTTAAACATATCTAGTGCATCTCATATCAGAACTTATCTTAATTCGAATATATGCAGATGTAACTTATCTCAAATACAAAGTAACTTTTTGTAAGGAAATTTTTAGGAGTTCTTACCGAACAAATCTCGATCCATTTCAAGTGTTACTATAACAGTTTTTGGTTCCCTATAATTCTCACATGTATGTAATTATGAAATCCTGGAAGAATGATGCCATGTTGCAATTAGTATGTATATCTCACTATTCGTTGCATACTCTGTAATATTCGAATTCTTTAATCATGTCAGCATGGCATGGCATATCAACTTTGTGAGTTCATCCATTGTCTTGAATTACTGGCTATTTTCATATGAATCACTTTACTGCATTTTCTTTCACTTTATCTGACTTCCAAATTTCCTTAGATGCTATAATGTTAATCAGATTAAGTAAAATCCTTGTCTCTGAACAAAAACGAAACGACTTACAAATAATAGTGTTATGAAAGTTCACCATAAAAAAGCCCAACAAAACCAGGCATTCCATTATACAATTTTCTTGGTACTCTAAATATGTCTCTATTGATATGTTAAAACCCTGTCTATGGTACTTGCTACATACCCTAAATGTGCCAAATTTATTTATTGTTTTACCTGGGCAAAGTTCATAAAGCATTACCTTACCTAAAATCCCTGTAAATGTACACTAGTCAAATCGCATAACTGGTTTTACATTTGTATCCAGAAGGCATTCGTCTTACCTATGAGCATTTGTAAATAGGTAGGTGTATGATTGTTCTAAGTTTATTCTCTTTGATTTTTTTTCAGATGGGGGGAAGATCAAATGTTCAGAATGAGGTCCTTTGTCGTTTCATTTTTCCCGAGAGGCCTGGTGCTCTGATGAAGTTCTTAGATGTATTCAGTCCACGTTGGAGTATTAGTTTATTCCATTACCGTGCACAGGTATGTGACATACAACCGCATACATACATCATTATGTCCACATTTCTAATCATTGCATTAAGTTTTCATGTGATCGACAATGACCTCTTTGAACATTGATTTTCTATCCCACAGGGTGAAACTGGTGCAAATGTATTGGTTGGAATACAGGTTCCAAGGTATGAGCTGGATGAGTTCCGTGGCCGTGCTAATAATCTTGGGTATGAATTTGTAATGGTCAACCATGACGATGACGAAGATTTTAGACTTCTGATGCAGTGAAAAGAATACTCAACCAGGTTGCCAACATCATGATAAAGCTTGTTTTGGTTAACAAAGGTCAGGAAACAAGCTCTACTCAACTGTAGAGAACATAGGACTATGCTTGCTCTCTTTGTTCTTTTTCTACACTAATGTTGCATCCTTATGTAAAAGTACAAAACAAGAAAAAATGTATTTGATATATTATTAGTGTATCAATATGATTAGGTACCTTATTATTAGTTTATTATTATGATTAAAGTGTTGTTTTCATTGTAATAGTATGGTTAGATTTAATAGAAAAATTAATCAAACAAGATTTGTATGAAAAGGTTGATCAAATGCCTTCCAGTGGCAACATACAAATAAAATTTTGAGATAAATGCTATGGCTGTCCATTAGATATTACAGTTAATTACGTATATCTAGTAGTTGTTTTTTTAGAGATAGTTTAATCTATTAGCTTCAAAAAAGTGAATATATAGATTTAAATGATCAATTTTTAGTTTTTAAAATTGTTTTCCGAATGCATTTGAAAAAAAAAAGAATTTATTGAATCAATTTTTTTAAATAATGATTTTTAAAAATAGAAAAAATGAAGAGAAACATAAAATTTGATTATTTGAACTTACATTAGTAGTCTAAATTGTCAAAAAATGGATTTAAATGTTCCATTTGGAAAAGTAAGTGGACCTTTTAGTCATTCATCCTAAAATTTTCACTCAAATTTTTAATTTTATATTAAAAGAACAAAGATATTCTTTACCCTTTTGAGTAAAGCTTAATATTTAGGGTGAGTATTCTAAAATTTCTTATATTAGTAAATTTATTTCAATTAGTTCGTTATATTATAAAAATATATTATTTTATCATTTTTATTTTGTAAAATGTACTAAATAATGATAAATTTTATTATTTATTTAATATTTTAATAATTTTTATGATAAAAATTTAATTATTTATTCAATATTTTAATAGTTTTATGATAAAAATTTAACTATTTATTCAATATTTTAATAATTTTTATGATTAGTACTATAGATGAAAAAATCTCTTTAATTTATTTACAAATAAAATAAAGTATTGAAAAAATAATATTATTTTATTTAGAAAATTAATAAAAATATTATTTTTTGGTATTTTTTTAACAAAATTTTAATTTACTTATAAATAAAATAAAGTATTGAGAAAATAATATTATTTTATTTAGAATATTAATAAAATTATTATCTTTTTGATATATTTTTAACAAAAATAAAGAGTGATGATACAAATTTTTTTTTGTAAGGGAGTAGTAAATGACTCCTTTGATTTATTTAGAAGGTATTTTTCTCTAATATATTTATTAACACATCGCCATTTATCTTCGCTTTAAATAAGGACCCGATCCCCAATATGGAATAGCTTGAAAAATGACTTCTGGGTTTAACTGTAGTTAGTTGGGTAATAATCAGAATAAATATTGGGTTGGATATTGCTTTAATTTAAATTATTATAGTAATAATAATAATTCTTTAATGTAAACTATATTTAATAGTAATGTTACTAATATTTATTTTAATAATAGGAATATAATAGGTTTTTTTATATTAATTTTATTATTGCCAATAATAAAAATATTTGGATTATTATCATTACCTTATATATTTTTATTTTATTTTATATAAAATTTATCGGTTCGCATTAACTTCAAATATGAATTTTATCAAATATTTAAGGTATTATTACAATAAAAAGTATTTAAGTTGGAATTTAAAGTCAATTTTTTAAAATTGATTTATAATAAATTTTAAGTCAGTATGCTTATGAAACGACTTAAATAATAGAAAAAAATAAAAAAATAGCATCGGTTGTACACGCCAATCGACTCGAGTCCACGTGGTACCTCGGTTGTACATGTAGCATCAATTATCACATCAATCGATGCATAACGAGTAGCGTTTGTTCTGTGTCAACCGATGTGAGACGTAACTCACATCGGTTGACGCGTAAAACTGACACTATGTGCCACGTTTAGCGTCGATCAACACGTAGAACCAATGCTATATGTCTTTTTTTCATTTTTATTCTTCATCCTCCCCCATCTATTGACAATTTCAACTTGTCTCCTCATTTCCCACATAAATCTTTACCATGCGTTCTCTCTCGTTTTCTTTCTCCATTTTTGGTAATTTCCAACTATCATGTTCGGCGTTGTTAATTGGGTTTTGTTCCTCTCTAATTTTTGATCCATGTCCACCATTTTTTTTATGCATAATACTAAATTTTTCTTACCCATTTTCCTTCGCTTTCTCACTTACCAAATATTATTTTTCTTTATTTTTTTCATTTTTGTCACTTGCTTTCACTTTTGTAAGTATTTTAATGAATTATTTTACACTTTTTATTGATATTTTATATTTTATATAAATTTTGTAAAATTATTTTTTTATTTTAATGTATATTATGTATTATTGATTATTTGTATATATTTTTGTGTTATGTAGATTATATATTTTTATTTATTTTTTATTTTAATTAATTTTATGTTATATATATTAATTTATTTTAAACTTATTTTTTTTAAAATTATTATTATTACTTGCATATATGAAATACATGAAATATATATTGTTAATATTATATATATATATATATATATATTATGTGTATATTATTAATATTTTTTTTGTGTTATATAGGTTGTGTATTATATATATTGTTTATAATTTTTTTAAATTTATTATTATTACATACATACATACATACATACATACATACATACATACATACATACATACATACATACATACATACATACATACATACATACATACATACATACATACATACATACATACATACATACATACATATATATATATATATATATATATATATATATATATATAAATTTTTATATATTATATATTTGTTAATGTTATAATGAGATATTTAGTTGTTTGAATTTTATGTATTTATTTTTCTATTATGTTATGATTGATATTCTAATAATTTATAACTTTGTATATAATAATAGCTTAAAATATTGGTGATTAATACATTTATATTTTATTAGATACATATTTAATTAATATGTTTAATGTCATTAATATAAAATGGACAAATCTTGGATGCCAAAATGTAGAATTAAACAAGACTATATTTTTAGAGTTAAAACTGTCTTGAAATTTGCCCATGTGTTAAATGTAAAAATGAGAAATATCATGTGTTATCCAATATTAGTCATTTTTCAAACAAATTACCTAATGTATGTGATGATCTAATTGATGACGATGATTATTTGTCATGGACTCGAAATGATTGTGAAAGAATATATATATACGATCAACAACCTAATAGAATATTATGTACGTTTTATATTATTTTAATAACTCTTGTCTTTATGTTTGGACTTAAAATTGTGAATTAATTTTTATTTCATTATTTTTGTAGATTTATCATGAGTCCTAAGGTGCGAGAGATTGTAGATCCAAATGATCTATTGGGACATTTCAAAAGAAGATGTTGAGCTAATATACACAATACTTTACTTAATCTAGATGATAGAATACCTGTTCAATTCGATATAACTGGTAATCCATTAGGAGAAAATTGCCAATAATTGAAATTTTCTATTTGTAGACTTGTGAAATCAAGTATATCAATCAATATAAATTATTGGAGTAAGGTTGAAGATGCTTAAAAATACAAGATATGAAAAACCATTTATGTATGTATCTTTTGTTTTATAATTAATTACATATTATATTATTTTTGTATTATATCTTCTTTAAAATTTATTTTTTTACATAATCATTTTAAAGTCTCCGATAATTGGTTAAAAAAATGCTACAAGATTGCAAATAAGACATGGAAGGAAAAACAAACTTTCAAATTGGCCAGAAATTATGTGTTTCCCTACTTGGAACCATATAATGAAGATGAACTGTACAAAATCCATGAAGATCACCCCTGGATTAAACCCTAAGTATGGAAAGACTTCATAGTTTATAAACGTATGGATGAATTTCAAATAATTAGGAAAAAAATATCAAAATATACAAATGTAAAATATTCTTCTTAACCGTACTGGTAGGTCATCAAATCCTAAAGTTTGACAAATAATGGTAATATTAAGTTGTTAATTTATAACTATTTTTATATTTATTTTCCTCTAATTTAAGTTAATAAATTGGTTAATACATTTATTTAATTTATGTAGGAAGCTGAATTGTATATAGAAACAAAGATCCCCAAAACAAAGAAGTCAAAACCAATGAATAAACAAGGAGAAGAACAACTCAATAAGTTGGTTAGTAATTTAACTTGATACAAAGTCCTTATGATTTTTACATATTGATGTAATAATGTATGATATACTTTATTGCTTTATTATTTGTAGAGAACAGCTCAAGAAACAAATAACAAAGGTGAAATAATCGAACAACTAGGAAAATATGTGATATATTATGCATTTGGACCCGATCAGTCTAGCCGTGTTAGGGAAGGAAGCCAATATGAGATGGTCTGCTAGGCATTCCATTCATGCAATCTTATGGCCAACCTATATCCTCTATGTGATATAATCATCCTATTGGTCCCCCATTTATGCGAGGAATGACGATGTAATTAAGTAGTAGTTCAATATTTCCATGCAATATATGCATTCTTACCATCCATTACATGAATACTTTGATGAGAATGTCCTTCCAATAGCTATCGCACATGTGAGTCATTTTTCATTTGATGAATCATTTGTGGTAAGATTTAAAGCTTATGTAGATAGTATATTATTTTTATTTATTATTATATATTTTATTTATTATATATAACGCTTAAATATTTTTACTGAATATGAAATGTCTGTTGGAAGATCCATCATTTACAAACTATGTTGTTATTGGAACAGTACAACAAATGAGAAATGATCAAAGCATTCATAATCATTTTTTGCCAAACCATTGGAGAATAGTAATTGATCAATCATTGCTCCATCATTGTATACTACCGGTGATATTTGATGCTACCACAGTCCAAGATGTTGGAAAATATATGGCTTAGTCGTCAAATCAAATTGTGCTAAATTTTGATACGATACTATTTATTTTTTACTTAATATAACATTTTTTACTACTCATATTATATTATTATTATTTTATTATTACTAACATATGTAATAGCTTTTCTTTAGTCTATTATACCAGAATTGGTAAGTACAACACATTTAAGAGATGCAAAGCAAGTATCTCATGGAAAATCGATGTTTAGTAAACAATCATAAGGCACTAAGTCATTCAATAAGAATCCATAGAAAAAGTATAATTATGAATATGCTATAAACTTCACCAGAAATCTTGGCTCTTTGATGACTATTATTGCGAGTAAAAATAACATAAATGACTTATGGGCTGTGCCACTTCTTAAAGAAATATCTAGTATAGACATTGGATGACCATATATATCGATCAAGTGCATATTACAATTATTTAAATTTCAAATGATCGATTTACTAACTCAAATTTGGACAAGGTAAGTCCTCAACCAGTAAATAAGTTTTATTTATGTAGAACATATAATTATATTTATATTATCTAATTATTTATATATATTTCTTTTATATAGGGCATGTTATTACCATTTTCTAGCAAATCACCTATAACATTTAGTAATGTTCTATGATTCATCATTTGTCAATCAATATCAAGAACATGGTGTTAGCATCAGAGCTAAACAGTTATATGATAGAGCATTAATACTTCAGAGAAATCAAAAGTTGATAATTCATTCACCACTAAAGTTTGAACAAGGCCAAGATCATTAGATGTTGGTAATCCTTGATCTATATGACAATAATATTTGGTACTTTGACTCAGTTTCCATATAATTGAATAATAACACAAAAGAGTTGTTGAAATGTAAGAGTTATAACTATCTATTTTTCTTCTATTGTTCTTTGTTATATTTAATAAAGAACTAACTGTTTTAAACTTTAATAGGGCATGAAAGCTGTGGAACAAGAGTAAGGGCATTGCCCTTAAAAAATCATATAAGCTTATATTGGATAAAGTTATGGTATGTACAAGCGAAAATTAATAATTTAATGAATTTTACTATTGAATAATAAAGATGTTCGAATTGATAAACCATGTATAATTGTTTTTTTATAGGCTCTACAACAAAATGATAAAGTCATGTGTGGTTACTTTGTCATGAAATTTATGAGCGAAATCATCTTAAATATCAACATGTCAATTAAAGATGTGGTAATCTCTTTTATGAATATACTATTTTAACATATATAAGTTATTTTTTTAAATTCATGATATTACATTCTTATTTTGAATTTAAATACATATAGTTTTTTGGTTGGAACAAATCGGGCTATGATATGCAAATTTTTGATGATTTATGATAAGAATGGATAGACCAAATGCTTACAATTATAAGATCACAAGAAGAATCATAACAAGAATATGATGATATTGAATAGCATAGGTATCTTATAATATTTAATGATATTATAATTAAGTTAAATATATATATATATATATATGTATTGTATATAAATTATTTTTTTGTTATAAATTTAATTCTTAAGTAATTAATTAATAGAATATATTTAAAAATTCTTTTAAACATGTTTTGATTTTTTCTATTGTTATGTGATCACAAACATGCATTAGGGTTAATATAAAATAAAAAAAATATGTTTAAAAATGATTATAACATCTTAAATCGATTCTAGGTTAGGATCGACTTAAAATTTAAAGTCAAAATTTAAGTAATCTCATTTTAAATCGGATAATAATTAACTTAAAAGATTTCTTTGTATTTTAAGTAAAATATTTTTTTAATTAACTATAATTCACTACACATAATTAAGATTTAAATCTTAGATATATAAATAGGCTAAATGTTGTTGAAACATAACTAGTTGATAATATCATATTCTTTATAAGAGAAATGCTATTAAAGTTCATACGGTTGTAATGCAATGTTATTAAAAGTCATATTGTGAAAACAATTAGATTTATTGTCAACACTCCACAATGATTAAGAGGTCCAAAGAGGACAATGGTGATGAACTGATGATGGAAATTACGACACTACTCCTTTAGTTTGGTCTTGCGTGAACGAAGTTATTATATGGAAAAATGATGGTAAAGCTAGTGATTGATAGTAATATGACTTCTTCCAATCTCTTGGACCAAAAGGTTGTTGCAAATGGTACTACGGATTATTTGTGGTATGTCCCGAGGTAATTTTCTCATTACTTATTTATTATTTGAACTTTGTTAACATTTTTTTTTTGGATAAAAAGGCGGTAGAGATTTTATAATATTTATAAAAATAAATATTTTAATCTTAGAATTTTTATTCAAATATTATTTAAGTTGAAAATTGACCATTTACCTAAAATTGGAGACTTTTATGAAATTATTTAAGAGAAAAATTGAAATTTTATTTTCAAAATTTCATTTATTAACAAAAAAAAAAAGGACGAAAACACCAACCAAGTTGCTGGTTTCATAAATTCCGATCCAAGATTTCATTTTCATGGAGGAACTCAACCTCAAATTTTTTATACAAAATTTCTATACAAAATTGTTATAAAAGTAACTATTTGTTTATGTTTTTGAGATTCAATAAGAGTATTTTTGATAGCAAAAAACGCTTTAGGAGCAAATAAGAAATAATTTATCTAAAATATAGCCTTTATAATAAGAATCTCTATTTTGTCTGCCAACAAAATCTAAAAAAGATGATTTAAATTTTCCTAAAAAGAGAGAGAAATTAAGAGAGAAAAAAGTAGATTTTAGAGTTAAGACTCACTTATTTTATTTTAAGTTACACGTTTTAATTACACTAAATATTGTTGATTAAAAATATATTATTAAATAAATTGTGATTTAAATAAAGATAAAATTTTATTTGGGCATGTTTATATTACGAATTTCAAATCATAATTACAAACGGGTGAGTGTGAGATGTATAAAAAAATAATTGAAAAAATAAATACATACGTTTTTCTTAAATTAAATAACAGAAGTTTGTAATTATTTAATTTAGTTAAATTAGTCACATAATCATTACATTGGTTACTAAATGTTTTATAAATTTTTTTAAAATATTATAACAGTTTCATTATTACATATAAATTAATACTTTAATCTCATAATTTTTGAGTTGATTATCTATAGAAAGTTAGACAACATAAATACTCAATTTTAATACTTTTAATGGATTAAAATTAATTATTTTAATAATTAAAATGTTAAAAATATTTATTTATTTTATACTAACACAATTAATAGTATCTAACTCATAAACTATAAGATTAATGTATTTATTATGGAAGTTAACCTGTCTAACTCAATAATTATAAACATAATATATTTATTTGATAATAATTATGAAATTAATGTATCTTTATATGTATACAAATGTGTGGATACTTGTTATCTAAAATTTGAAATGTTTATTAAAAGTGTCACAACAAAGTAAATTGGAACATAATCTTAAACCGTGCTAATTCCATTTGCTCATTATTGCAAATCCTAGGCGACAATTGTTCACCAAAGCTCGTAGAAGCTGGTTGTCTCCAACTGAACCCCCTAACCATGAAACTCCTCAATCAAACTAGTCTTCGTAATCGAATCTACAAATTCCTCAAAACCTTATCTCGCCCATTCCCACTGTTGCCACAACCTTTCTCGACTCTGTAACAAGCTACCACTTTTCCTATTTGTTCTTATTTGGTATTAAATATGTAACAGACATACGACCTAATAAGTGCAGGTATCTCGCTAAGGTAAAGTGAAGATATAAGACTGGTTCAACAAATGGCCTGCGTCTAACAAACTTGGTAAAACATACAAACCTAGTCGACAAAAGTACCTCGTTATCAAATGATGAGGTCTTGGCCGTCAAGACCTGGTAAAACTATGATATCTCGATGTGATCAGGGTCCTCCTCTATGAGTGACCTGCATATAAACGACCTCCCCTTATTTGTAAATGCTTGTAGCGATCTGATTTTTGTTGTAAACTAATTTGTGCAAATACATGTAACCATGTATCCAGGTCGCTTAATACGCACCCCGCTATATACGTGAGATATTATACATATATATACCCCTTAAATGAGGAGAATACAAGTCATGTTCTAGTTGTATTATTTCTTATTTCTCACTAAAAATCACTAAAATCAGATACCTAAATTCTCTCTAAACAATTGGCGCCGTCTGGGGGAAACTAAATTTTTTTTCTAGCATCTGAGAACTACTTTATTTTAAGAGAATTTACCAATGTCGCTTTAAACTCCAGATGGATCATTCATTCACCATCCAATCAAAAGACCTCATTCCAGAGGCTCTAGAACCAAACAAACTCATTTTAGAGGCTCTAGAACCAAATGACCTCGTTCTAGAGGCTCTAGAATGTGACCTTAATAACAAAATGCTCAACTCCTCACCCATCAGGTTGCTATCAATTTGTACCTTAAGGCCCACTTTAGCTAGCGAAGAGTAGTTGTCAACCTTGTGTGATAATCCTCCTTATGAAGGAGATGCGATGATACGAGGACTTCAAAAACAGATTATAGAATTACAACAAGCTTTCATTGCATGTCAAAAGGATAATAAGAAATTAAGATCTCAATTAGAACAAAACACCTACTCGGATACAACTAGTTCCCTTTTTACACCTCGCAACCCTCAGATGGTACGTCAGCCTCCCAGAAGAGAGCATGCAACTCATACTTAAAATCCTCATCAATGTGCGGTAAGGGAACAATGCTCGCACATGATTTCTAATCCTCCCATCATTAGAGGGACTTCTTACCCAAATCCTCCAACTCATAGACCGACAATTGAATCCATTCCATTGCATAATCTGAGTGGAGAGTTAGACAAAAGATTAAAAGAGATGGAAGAAAAGATGTGGATCAAGGTTAATGATAGATTTGCAAGACATGAAAAGGAAAAACCTTGGGGTGATATTGAAAACATTTGTAATCAATTATCTACGTCTCCTTTCTCTGACTTCATTGAGTTAATGGTACCTCTCCCTAAATTTAATGCTCCTAAATGTCCCACATACAAGGGAACTAAAGATCCTGTTGCACACGTTCTTCAATTCAAAATGGTTATGGCTGCAGTCAGCCTATCTGAAGATAAACGAGAATTCATGCATTGCAAGTTATTTGCAGCTACTTTCCAAGATTCGACCCAATAATGGTTTATGGAATTACCCCTAAGAGTATTGCTAGCTTTGACGCTGTGGTCAAAATATTCATTACCAATTACGCTTGTAATAAACCTATCAAGAAGGAGTCACATCACCTATTTTTTATTATCCAAGAGAAGGATGAATCAATTGAAGCTTACATGCCAAGATTTAAAATGGAGAAGATGGAAATTAGTCAATGCCATGACTCTATAGCCATAAAAGCTTTTCAAAAGGGCATAAAACATGATAATGACCTTTTCATAGAATTAACAAAATCCACACCACGTTCCTTAGACATAGTTTATGAGGAAAATCAAAAAATTGCTAATGTGGAAAGGGAGATGAAATCAAGAAAACCATCGGTTAATAAAAACCAGAGGTGACCCTCCTTCAGTAAGAGTGAGGAAGATAGAAGGCCTATGGGTGATAAGCGTACTAACTTTTCCCATTTCAAACCTTCCTTTAGACCAAAGAACAATCTCAATACTTGGAACCGAGCTTTGTCTCCCTTTTATGGACCCCCATTATGCGTAATGTTAATAGAAGTAGTGCGTCGTATGGAAATCCTTAATAACATAAATTGGCCATTAGCTATGAAAGCTCCACTCAGGAACCCCAAAAAATACTACGTGTTCCATAGAGACACATGGCATTGGACTGAGGACTACTTCCATTTAAAATGGGAAATTGAACACCTACTTTTAGAAGGGTATCTAGAGGATATAGTTGATAAAGCCAAGAATCCACGAGAAGAAATTCAGAGGGAAAATTTAGATCAAAGGGTCAAGACATAAGACAAATCAATTCCGATCCGAAATGAGCCAAATAGAGGACACCCCATTCCACCAGAGGATGTGTGGATAATACACACCATACATGGTGGTCTCACCATGACTCTAACAATTCCAGGAAAAGATATGCAAGAGAGGCTTGAGACACGGGACATTTAATATATGTTATGAGATTGGACAGACCTGCGTATCCTATTACTTTTGAAGACAAAGAATGTCTACATCCTCATGACGACCCTCTCATAATCACAGTGCGAATAGCTCATTTCGAGGTGCGTAGGATATTAGTTGACAATGGTAGTTCATATGATCTCTTGTATTTATCTGCTCTACTTAACATGAACATAGACCCCAAAGAAATCACCTTGCAACAAATTCCTCTTGTTGGTTTCAATGATAACGTAACAATGTCAGTAGGAACCATATGCCTACCAGTGTCGGTAGAAGGATCCATAGTTTTAACAACCTTTGTCATTTTAAATACTCCCACATCTTATAATGCTATTTTGGGATTGCCATGGATACACAAAATAAAAGCATTACCTTCAACATATCATCAGTTGATTAAATATCCTACCACCGATGGGATACGACAAATTGAAAGGGAACAAGATAGGGCAAGAAGTTGCTACAACGCTGCCATGAAGAATGCATTACCCCAAACCTTGAAATAGCAACTAAAGGTTGTAAATCACCTCCACAAAGTAAAAAAAAAGCATACAAGTGAACGAACCAATATGGAGGTTCACAATGAGTATGATATAATCCTTATAGGAGACAAGGGGAGAGAACAATATGTTAAAATCAATGGTGCACTATCTCCTTCATTTAAAATTACCCTCGTTGATTTCTTGAAAAATAACAAAGATTTGTTTGCTTGGAAACTTGAGGACATGCCTCATATAGATTCAAATATAATTTCCTATGAATTGTATTTAGATCATACAAAAAAGCCGGTCTAGTAAAGAAAGCAAAAATTTTCTAGAGAGAAGAATGAAATCGTCAAAAAGAAGACCGAGTCCTTAAAAAATATTGGTTGCGTTCGAGAGGTCCGGTATCCAACATGGCTATCAAATGTGATGTTAGTAAATAAAGTAGGAGGTGAGCACAGAATGTATATGGATTTCAAAAATTTGAATAAAGCAACACTAAAGGATTGTTTCCTTTTGCCAAATATAGACCAATTAGTAGTGCGTGTATTACAAACGCGAAAAAAGCAATTGGACCTAATTTTCTGGATTACACACTGCTCGGTGTTGAGTGGGGCCCACCTGGTCGTGCAGGTTGGCATACAAGGTAGGACCCACGTGTCTATTCCAGAAATTCTCCCATACGATGCGGTCCAGAGAAATATTGTGTGCCCTACCATTCCAATGAATCATAAAATGCCACATGTCTCAAATATTCTTTCAGCAAATCAAGATCTGACACGTGACATGTATTGGTTAAAACAAAAACACAGAAACGACGCATATTTCCAGTAGCTTTTGTGTCCCCACGTGTCTCGCCAGTGATTATCGTGTGCGATACGTTCCTCATGCACCCGTTCATCTCGCCCTATGAAAGGCTGCCATGTGTCCTCCACGTGTCAGCCAATCAGATGCTGACATATGGCATGCATGAGTTGAAACAAAAACGCAAAACCGGTGCTCTTTTTAGCTGTTTTGTATTTCTTCCATGCGTGTCTTTAATATTATTTTCGATGTCCCCTACTATTCACGCGTGGTTGTAAGAAAAATTATTTTTTGATGTATTTTTTTAGCTATAAATAGGGCATTTAATGCGAGAAACGGGGGGTTGGGTTTGAGAGGTTGGAGTGTTGGACGGTGGCACACGCAGAAGCCATTTTTGGTTTATGTTGTGTTCTGCGTGTGCCATAAAATTTAGTGAGCATAAATGTTTTAATTTTCTTTGTGTTCTTCAACTAATATTCCTTAAATTCTGTAATTTTAATTTTTTGTATGAAGTAATTTAATTTTTCAAGGGTTGCGTTGTAGCTAAATTTATGAAGCTTGAATAAATTATTTTTGAAAGATTTATAAGATTTTTAATTTGTTTATTCTTTTTGTGCTAAATGCTTTTGATTATTGGAAAATTTATCAATTAATCTGTGGCAATTAAATAAACTTAGAAGAGACATTTTTGTGTATATTACTCATAGATAGAATAACATATATATATAAAGGATATGAATATACCTTTATCGTATGTGTGGCCATTTGAGAACTTAGAACATAACGAATCTTGGGTGAATTTAATTCTCATAGGAATATAGTGAATTATTTTAGCGAGGTGTGTCTATATGAAACTCAGAAGAGATGTATGGATAAAATTAGAAGTTCTTGGTTGACAAATTAGATTTTCAAAAAATATAAATCAAGAGAAAATGATATGATTCGAGTGGATTAATTTGGTGAAAACTGCAATACTAGAATTCTCATATTTATTTGTTGTTTACAAAAATAAGTTAGTTAAACACCTTTCAAATTAACGATTATTTGGATAAAATCAGATTGAAACAATTTTAGTACTTGACGAATAATAGTGACAAATCTCCGTGGGAATGATAACTTACTTATCATTTTATTACTTGTGACCGTGTATACTTGCACGATTTTATGTTCTCTAAAATAGACAACAATCCTATGCCTTGTGATTGGAGTAGGAGTCCCCTGACCCCCCACTCGAGATGCGAAATACGCTCATAAGAATGCCATCATGTTGTTGGATAACACGTTTACCAAATCAAGTTCATATAATATCATAGATTGTTCAAGCATTATTACAAGAAAATTATTACTAACACACTTATATATAGAAATCTCATGTTTGTTTCTCCCCAAGCACCCTATGTTTCCAATACTCCACTAATTTGCACAATCTATCCCCTTCATCTCTATATTTTTCTTGTTCAAGATGTGCTAACTTCAAATCTTCTCGAGAATCTGCTAAATCTTGTGTAAGACTTTACATCGTGCTTTCCACACATGTAACTCTTGATCTATACATTCATTCACTTCTTGACACATTTTTGCTTCTTTATCTGCATCTTTCGCCACAGCTATGGCTTGAAAAAGAGGCCTTAATTAATATATTAATTAATACATACCAATCCACTGTGTTGTGAATTATCATTTTGCATCACTTACATCAAACATAAGTCTCGCTATCATATGCCACATTGACCCCCTCTCTCTCTTGCAAACTATATAAATGGAAGGACGATCTTCAGGCACTTCAAAATGATGATATAATTCTTCTTGTGCACGAGGTGTGTTAAACATACCATCTTTGAAAAGATTCTTCACCCCACTTGTTTCACCTTTTTCTTTCAAGAGAGGATATATACTCTGTAAAGGCTTAATATCCTCACTTAAAGCAGAAACCTCATTAAACGATGATTTCTCAATACACATATTACTCACAAAGGGAGTAGACGACCTAGAAATTATAGGGCATCTTTCATTCATTTTTCCCTTTGCGACCTTCAGAGGAGTTTGATTAACCTCCTCGTTATGAGTGGGAGAAACAACTCATTTTCTCCCATAAGATGAAACTGGCATTGTGACTAAAGTTGAACTTATCTTCTCACCCTCATTAGAAATAGCTTGCCCTCCTATCACAAGGAGTATTCTTTCAAATGGTAATAACCCCGTTTCAAACAAATCGTCCAAATTTACTTTGCTATAATCCATTAAGTTAAACAGACTGTGATTACTTCTTAAAAGTTATTAGCTCATTCGGTAAATAATATTAAAGCTCAATACGGCCTCAAATCCTCTAAATAATATATACCACACTAACACAGAAACTTCAAAATATATAGATTTCAATCCAAATAAAATATATATGTAAATAAATGCAACATTTAAAATTAAATGATTTCAAGTCCTAAAATTTCGTTTACATTTGACTTAAAAAAAACTTATCAAGGAGTAGCATCTTCCACTACTACCCCATCACGTTGACAACTTGAGGTGGCTCTAGTATCACGAGGTGAACCTTGCAGTGTAGCAGCCCCAGGTGTCTTGGGCCTATTGCTTTGAAAATCTCGCATCAATGATAGGTAAGGCGCAGTCAAACCTAGCTTTTCAGCATGTAGTTTGAGGTTATTTGGTACAAAGCTCGCACCATTACGTTAGGCTTTAGTACATTTTGCTCTTAGCATATCTACTAGTGTAGATAGCGAACTGACTTGAGTTGACATGGTAGAAATTTGCTCTTGAAGCACGATGTTCTTTTCATTGGCCTCTTTTGCAAGATTTTCAAAGTGTTTAGTAGCTTCACCCTTCTCAAAATAGTACGTGTCCTCTTTTCTTAATTTCTCCACCTTATCAATCACTTCGCTCTATAAATTCAAAATTTTTGTTATCCTTCATAGTAATCAAGACATCCTTGTCTTTTATTGATCTCTCATATTTGGCTATTTTTAGCAATGAGTGTTTGGTGTGATGAATAATGTTGCTTCAAATTTGATGAAATATTGTTCATCGCAACAAATTTAGTGCAAGGTTTGATGTAAGGTTGGAGTAACACTATACTAAATTTTGTACCAAATATAGAGATTTGAAATGGGGTTAAAGATGTTCTAATGCAGTAATGCTTGTAATGCTTTTACTAGGTAAAGAGAGGAGAAAAAAGGTCTCTCTATCTCACTTGCCTTTTGTTTTTATTTGATATTTTGAATTAAATTTCAAGTTATTTTTTTTACCAATTTCCTTATTTCATAACATATAGAAAGAACCATATGAAAGTTTAAAATATTGGAAGTATTACCATTTTTCACATGTGTAGAAACAATAATAAAATAAAAGTGGGTGGTAGAAACCAACCAATAAATGAAGTGGGTTGTAATTGTAGTAAATGAAATGGATGACACTTGCAATAAAAGAAAATGATGGAAGAAGAAATAAATGGTGGTAATTGCAAAAGTGAATCAAACCTCTATAAATAGAATAAAAATAAGTCATTCTAAGCATCCCAACATCTCTAAACACAAAAGCCAGAAACTTGTAAAGTATTTTGCCACTTAGAAGAGTTCTTTACTTAAATTGAAAAAGAGGTTAATCGTATTCTACAATTATAAGAGAAAGAGATATCTTGTTCTTTTCTTGTATTTAGAGAGAGATTGTAAATCTTTTGGTTTTGGAAATTCCTTCCGCCCTTTACTTATGAGGTAACTGTAATTATTTTGGGTAAACCACATAAATATTTGTGTTCATTATATCTTCATTTTTTAAATTTCACTTTAGTTGTAAGCTAGCTTTGACCAATAATTTCCTAACAAATATTTATTGGTTTAGTTTGATATTTAGTTAACATTGAGCTTTGGAATGTCAATTTCCACTACTACAATAAAGGGCAATTAAGTCGGCATTTAAAATTGATTTTTGTCCAAAATCGAATATAACAAATTTTAAGTCAGTTTGTTGATAGATTGACTTAAAAAATTATAAAAATTAACATCGGTTGACACGTAGGACTGACCCTACAAGTAGGACGTAGCGTTAGTTGACGTGTAGGATCGACGCATAACTAATACCATTAGTTCCATGTGTCTACCGACGCTACACTTAGGATGTAGCATTGATTCTACGTGTCAACCGATGCTATCCATGTGTAGCATCGGTTGAAACATAGAACCAACGCTACGTCATACGTGTAGCATCGATCCTTCGTGTCAACTGATGCTACCTTATTGTTTTCCTTTTATTTCTTATCTCCCCCATTTCACAGACAGATTAATCATATTTCTTCTTCCCTAGTTGCTTGAAAATAATCGACTGACCTCCTCCTGTACTTTTTCTCATTTTTTGGCCATCTCCAACCATTTTTGGTGCCGTTTAGTTACTTTAGTGAGTTTTCTTCCTCTCTAATTTCTCTTCTAGGTCCACTATGTTTTTGAACATAATACTCAAATTTTTCATACTCATTTCCCTTCACTTTCTCACTTACCAAACACTATTTTTTTCATTTCCTTTATTTTGTCACTTCATTTGCTCTTTTAAGTATTTATATGAATTATTTTACACTTATTATTCATATTTTTATTTTATTTTAATGTGTATTATGTGTTATTGTTTATGTGTATAAAATTTGTTATTATGTAGGTCATGTATTTTTATTCAAGCTTAGAAGAGAAGAAAACATTTTATTCATTTATTTATTTTAATAATTTTATGTATTTAGATTTTTTTATATATAATAATTTATCTTAAACTTAAAATTTTTGAAAATTATTTACATGTACATAATATAAAATATATTTTTATATGTATATAACGTATAATGGGTTTATTAATATTTATTATTATTAATTACATGCATTTATATATATTGTTAATATTATATATTTGTTAATGTTATTATGAGTTTATTAATTATTTGGTTTTATGTATTTATTTTTATACGATGTTTTAATAGATATTTTAATAATTAGGAAATTTATATATAATAATATCTGAAATATATTGATTGGCTACATATTTAATATACTTAATGTCATTAATAGAAAATAGATAAATCTTGGATGTCAAAGTGTAGAATTGAGCATGACTATATTTCTAGAGTTGAAAGTTTCTTGGAATTTGTTTGTACAAATAGTAATAATGAATTTAATATGATTTAATGCCTAGGTGTTAAATGTAAAAAATGAGAAATTTCATGATGTTGATGAGGTTAAGTATCATCTTATCTGTAGTGATATTCTTTTGAGTTATAAATGTTGGTATTATCATGGAGAAAATATTGATAATACTCATGGGGAAGAGATAAATAAGAATGTGAGTAGATTATATATATCTTATCAGAATGTACAAACAGAAAATATGTTTCATGTTGTTGAAAATGAATTACATGAGGAAGATGATGTCAAAAAATCGTTGTATCTAGAGTGCAAGAAATACACTAAAATGTCAGGATTGATTCATTTGTACAATGTGAAGGAAAAATGTTTTTTTTTTTAAAAATGGATTCATATAATTACTAAATGTATTAATAGATATGTTTCCTAAAGGTAATGAATTGTCACCTTCAATGTATGAAGTGAATAAATCTCATAGTCGATTTGGGGATTCGATTATGAGATCTTCAATGAAACAATATTCTTCTATGATTGGGTCGAAGATGTTATCAATGTTGGATATAAAATAGACGATTTTGGATTTATCGTTATAAACTTATCCAATATAAGTCACATTGATGATCCTTTCACGTTAGCACTTCATGTAAAACAAGTATTTTATGTGAGCGATCAAATTGACACCATATGGCCTGTTGTGTTAATGCCTCCACAAAAAGATTTCTACCATTGTGATGCTTTAGAAGATGATGACATGCTCGATACATTATATAATATTAGTCATTTCTCAAACAAATTGCCTAATGTATGTGATGATCTAGTTGATGACGATGATTCTTCATCATAGACTCGAAGTGATTGTAAAGGAATTAATATATATATACACACACACGATCAACAACTTAATTAACACATAATGTATGTTCTATATTATTCTAATAAAACCTGTTTATATGTTTGGATTTAAAATTTTCAATTAATTTCCATTTCAACATTGTTTACAGATATTTCATAGATCCTAGGGTGCCAGAGATTATGGATTCAAATGATCCATTGAAGAATTTGAAAATAAAGGGTTGGGCTAATACGTCTGATGCTCTACTTAATCTAGATGATAAAGTACCCGTTCAATTCGATGCAACTGGTAATACATTAGGAGAAAATAACCAACAATTGAAATCTTCTATTGGTAGACTTATGAAATCAAGTATACCAATCAATATAAATTATTAGGCTAAGGTTGAAGATGGTGAAAAGTATAAAATATGGAAACCCATTTATGTAAGTCTTTTTTGTTTTATAATTAATTACATATATTATATCTTTTTTGTATTATATATCATATAAATTATTTTTTTTACAGAATCATTTTAAAGTCCCTAATAATTTAAAGAAAAAGTGTTACAAGATTGCAAATATGGAATGAAAGGAATACAAAACTTCCAAATTGGCCAAAAATTATGTGTTTTCATACTTGAAACCACTTAATGAACAAGAATTATAAAAAATCCTTGAAGAACACCCCTAGATTGAACTCCAAGTATGTAAATACTTTGTGGATAATAAACATATGGATGAATTTCAAATCATTAGGGAAGAAGATCATAATTTACAAATGCAAAATATTCTTCCTAAGCATACTAGGAGTTCATCAAATCCTAAAGTTAGACAAAAAATGGTATTATTAAGTTGTTAATTTATAATTATTTTTCTCAAATTTAAGTTGATGTAATGATTAATAAATTTATTTAATTTATGTAGAAAACTGAACTGGGTAGACGAGTTACCCGATCTGAATTGCATATAAAAACAAAGACCCCAAAAATAAAGAAGTCAATACCAATGACTAAATGAGGAGAAGAAAAACTCAATAAATTGGTTAGTAATTTCACTTGATACAAATTTTTTATAATTTTTGTATATTGATGTAATAATGTATGATATGTTTTTTTGTTTTATTATTTGTAGAGAGCAGTTCAAGAAAAAATAGCTAAGGGTGAAATAATCAAATAGCCAAGAAAAGATGTGATATATCATGCATTTAGGTGTAAGCATCCTAGTCATGTTAGGGGAGAAAGCCAATATGATGGTTATATGGAGTTTTTTAATATTGCAAAACAAAAGTATCAGATGGTCAGTAAGGAGAAGTATTGTAAAATTGAAGAAGAATCGAACTGCTTTAAGGCCTTAATGTTAAGTGAGATTTCCACTTTTAAGTAATATGAATCACAACACATGTGAGGCATGTCACCATACTACAATCAAGGCATGTCCCATTGGCCAGGCATGCCATCATCCATGCGAGCCATGCCACATATGAAATCTCATGACACTCAACCTATATCCTCCATGTGATATAGTCATCATATTGATCCTCCATTTATGCCAGTAATGTAGATACAATCAGGTAGTTGTTCAATATATCTAATGAAATCTATGCATTCTTACCATCCATCATATGATGAATGTTTTGATGAGAATGTACTTCAATTAGCTACCCCACATGGAAGTCCTCCTCCATTTGATGAATCATTTGTGGTAAGATTTAAAACTTATGTAGATAGTCTATTATTTTTATTATTTATTATATATAATGCTTAATTTTTTTACAGAATATGAAATGTTTTTTGAAATTTTCATCATCTACGGACTATATTTCTATTGGAACGATACAACAATTAAACGATGATCGAATGATTCATAATCAATATTTGCCAAATTATTGAAGAATAGTAATTGATCAATCATTTCTCCATCATTGTCTAATACTTATGTTTTCTAATGCTACCACAGTCCAAGAAGCTATTGGACAATATATGGGACAATTTATGTGATAAATTTTGATATGGTATTATTTTTGTTACTTAAGATAAATCCTTTTACTACTAATATTATATTATTATTCTCTTATTGTTACTAACATATATAATACCTTGTTTTTAGTCTATTATACCAGAATTAGTAACTGCGACACATTTAAGAGATACAATGCAAGTATCTCATGAAAAAATTATGTCAAGTGGAAAATCAGCGTACACTAAGTCATTCAAGAAGAAGCCATAAAAAACGTATAGTTATGAATATGCTTTAAACTTCAACAAAAATCTTGACTCTTTGATGACTATTGTTACGAGCAAGACTAACAAAAATTATGGATGGAATGTGCCACTTCCTAGAGAAATTTATGGCGTAGACATTGGAAAAACATATATATCAATCGAGTGCATATTGTAACTGTTTGAATTTCAAATGATTGATTTAAGTAAAATTCAAGTGTGGACAATGGGAGTCCTCAATCAGTAAATAAATTTTATTTATATAGAAAATATAATTATAGAGCATGATGTTGATAATCCTTGATCTATGATTCATCATTTTTCAATCAATATTAAGAGCATGATGTTAGCATTAGAGCTAAACAATTATGTGATAAGGCCTTAACACTTCATAGAAACCAGAAGTTGATAATCCATTGGCCACTAAAGTTTGAACAAACCTAAGATCATTGGATGTTGATAATCCTTGATCTATATGACAATTATGTTTGATGCTGTGACTTAGCTTCCAAATAATTGAGTAAAGATACAAAAGCAGTTGTTGAAATGTAAGAGTTATAACTAGTTATTTTTCTTCTATTATTCTTTGTAATATTTAATAAAGAACTAACCATTTTAAACTTTGATAGGACATGTAAGATGTGGAAAAATAGTAGGGGCATTGCCCTTAAAAAATCACATAAGCTTATGTGGGACAAAGTTATGGTATGTACAAGAGAATATTAATAATTTAATGAATTTTACTATAGAATAATAAATATGTTCTAATATGAAACATTTTTTGTAGGTTCCACAACAAAATGATGAAGTCATGTGTGGTTATTTTGTCATGAAATATACTAGTGAATCACCTCAAATATCAACATTTCAATTAAAGATATGGTAATCTCTTTTATTAATATACTTTTTTTAACATATATAAGTTTTTTTTGTGAATTCATAATATTACATTCTTATTTTGAATTTAAATACATGTAGTTTTTTGATTGAAAGAAATCCAATTATGCTATGCAAACTTTTGAGGATTTACGAGAAGAATGGGTAGAACACATGCTTCAAATTATAACATCCTAAGAAAAATCAGGAGAAGAATTTGATGATATTGAATAGCATAGAATAACAACATGATAATTTTTTTAATATTTTAATTTCTCTATTATTGTGTTTTTGAAGTTTGGGCTTGTTTGATGGATGTTTAATGGAATAAATTGTTGTTTAGACATATTTGTTTTACTCAAACTCCATCTCATCTCATTGGAGAGTTCCCTGATAATTATGAATGTGATATTTCTGGTGATTCTAAGCAACAAAACAAGCTTTCTCTCTCTGAAATAAAGTGAGAATATCACAAAATTCATGACAAAAGAGGCATCATCACTTTATTTATAATTTAAGTTAAATATATATATGTATTGTATATAAGTTATTTTTTATAATGAATTTAATTCTCAAGTAATTAATTAATATTTAAATTTTCAATTATTTATAGTATTGAAAAAATCTTTTAAATATATTTTGGTTTTTTATGCTATTATGTGATCAAAAACAGGTAATAAGAATAACAAAAAATGAGCAAAATATGATAAAAGTTGGTTCACGGTTTGGACTGATTTTAAATTTAAAGTCAATTCAACGCGTGAACTTACTTTAAATTTTAAGTTTCATCGTTTTAAATCGGTTCATCTAACCGACTTAAAAGTTCGTTCTTGTAGTAGTGTGCTACTCCTTTGGATGCGTAATGGAACTGTCTGGAAGTGTGTTTTGTTCTTTGAAAGCAAATAGTGAATATAAGAAAAAACCCTTCGCTTCCTTGAGATCTTTGAACTTTCGTTTTAATGTTTAGATTTTTTTCCTACATTTATTTAAGTTTATATTATGATATGTTCTTCCTTTTCGTTTAATCAATACTTCTTAGGAGTAGTTTGGAAACAACATTTGGGTTTCTCTCATATTCTGCATATTAATTCTGATATCATTCTACAAGTCATATCATGTGGCGGTCCTGAATAACTAGTTCCATATCCAAACTGTCATTGATGTTATAAAATTGAACTTGCTTCCAGAATAGGAGTTTCTGTCCTGCTAATATAAACCACATAAACTTGTAATGAGCCATTATATAGTATCTTTAGTTTTACTATAGAGGTCTATATTTTTAGTTTTTAACTTAGCTTCGAGGAATATTGTTCAATCAATGGTATGATATGGGAACAAATATTCTTTGATATTTCCCCCACAAACCTCCACATTCATTTTCTTATCTCGCATTAATTGTTGATGTCACCTCTTTAATCTTCCACATAATAACTGATTTGAAACTGAGCTATGCAAATACATGATTATAGGACTTGAGGTGAAATCGAATACTAAATCAATATTCAATCAGAAGATTAAGGCTTAAAAATATAAAATTGAATAGCATTGTCTTGCTCTCAACTTCACATCCTTGTATAAGCCATGTTCAGAATTAGAGATGTTAGAAACCCAGACCTAACTCAACCCAATAAGATCTCATTGAGTTAAGGGTTATCCAAACTTTTAAGTAGTATTATTGCTGAACTCTGGGCCAATATGAGACTGAAGGAAACTTAATAGCCCCCCCTCCACAGAGACAGAGGTGGTCTCACAAAACCACGGTGAGACTGTTAAGGACAAAACCCAATCACCGATTAAGCCAGGCCTATCTCTGATATCATGTTAGAAACTCAAGTCTAACTCAACCCAATAAGATCTCATTGAGTTAAGAGTTATCCAAACTTATAAGTAACACTACTGTCGAACTCTTGACCAATGTGAGACTGAAGGAAACTTAACAAGAGACAACTACATTTGGCAACACCTTACATATAACTAATGACCCTACATTCATATACAACCTCAAAGTTTTGAGACATTTCAGTTACTTGCGTAAATGTTTACGAAGGTGAACATTTTTAATGTTTGTCCTCATGTATGTCAAGCTTGCTTAGGCATAGATTGCATACTATGCCTAAAAAAGTGACTTATATATGTCTATAGAAAATATAAATATGTATATCTTACGTGTGTTATTCTGTTATGTTTAATGAAAAATTGGTTGAGAAGTATTTCACAAATAAATTACGTATAAATATATTTTCCCACTATTTTATGATATAATTTTGACTGTTTGCAAGTGACAACAAAGAATCAATGTTGACATAAGCTACATTGAGATGGATCGCATCAGACTCTGTACTCTATAATTGTTTTTTTCCAAGGAAGAGTACGAAGTTTCATTAAAACAAAGTTAGCCAAATACAAAACTAGACACAATCAACTAAACATTTATAGCAACACCAAACAAACACACCCAAAACACAAAGTCGTCCCCAATAAACAATTGCAATCTAGCAACCTTAGGAATATATGACAAAAATTGCATAGTAGTAATCAATACTAAACAACAAGCTTAAAGGATTAAAATAAACAAAAAACCAACATAATCTAACTTGGTATGAGCATGAAGATCAAATCCATGTTACCAACCCGTTCGTTCTCTACTTTCAATTTTCATTTTCGTTTTCTTTAACGGATCATTTAGTGGTCCAAACGTTACTGTCATTGAAGAGTTTGTCGGTTATGGATGAAGCTAGTAACAGATGCAAATTCTTTGATGGGAAGCACGAATATAAAAGGGATGTTATGGTCCCTAAGCTAAACACACAATTCTAACACAATACACCATCTAATTTGGGTGCTGTTGAGAGCTTAGAAGTTCCAAACACAAAAAATACTTTAGTTTTGGCCATTTTTAGAGCTTGAAGAACAATTCAATGGTTGTAGGTAATATCTTTGCTTTACTCATTTTTGATTCCTTTAGTTTGTTTATTCTGCATTTTGGTCTATTAATTTATGCTTACATTTGGTATTAGAGTTCATATTACTTCTATCTTGATCAATTTAAAATGATCTCTGTTTTGCTCTATTTCACCGAACACCTTGCAATTGTGATTTTTGAAAGACTCGGTTTTGATATATATGACAATTATAAATGATTTTATTATGATATTCCAATGATTATGTGAATTAAAACGTAAAAAACTATGAAGAACATCATTCTAATTCGTCGTTCGCGTTCATTGAAATGTATTAATTATTTTTTTATTTAAAATGATGTTTTTGATTCAAAATTAGACTATAAATTACTTGGAAATTTAATTATAATAATTTCGATAAAAAGAACATCAGTTTTTATCGTCAAAATTACGAGATACGGCTAGGGCTCCGATCGGGTTAAAACTTGATCGTTTTGATTCGGTTGAAGGTGGAAGATGAAGTAAGTAAAAAAAAGCTGAATGCAATAAAATGGAGGAAAAATCAAAAGAACATACCAAGTACCAACACGAGGTAGGAGAGTGTGCGCTAGAGAGAATAGGCTCTTGGTGAATCAAGATGACTGGTTTAACTATTTCACTTGATGTATTATTTATTAACAGTGTTTGTTGGCTTTTGACGCCCTAAATTTATCATAGGAATTTCTTGAAATTGGAAAAGACGGATCTCCTTTTTGTTAATGTTGAAATATATAGTTCACTTGCCGTTGGTACCAATTTTGCCGGAAATTTTTCTAGGACGTAATAACATACGAGTGCTACCTAGATATACTATACGAAGTGTACTGTGTATATACGAATAAAAAGATTCAAAGTAAAGAGTATTTATATATAAGAAGAAAGAGAAAAAAATCAATTCATTTCATAATTAAAATTACAGTTATATATATATTAAAATTTATGATTTATTATTTAATATTTAATATTTAACAATTAATAAATGATATTATTAGTAAGTTAATATTTTTTACTTATTAAAAATGAATCCAAGGATTTTAAATTATCCACTTATTTATTATATTTTAAAAATCTGTTTTCACCCTCACGTAGTACAGACAACATATACCACATATTATATATTTATTTATTTAATTTGAATATTATGTTAATTTAAATACATATTGAAGTAATTTATACATAGTTATAAAATTGAAATGAGACTAAATTTTATAATTTTTGTGAATTTTTTAAATTTCAATACAATGATATTATTTAAGATATAGGTCTTATAAAGTTTCGAAGGATTTCCATCAAATAGTTAAAGCATCGAGGAATTTCGCTTTCTTAAAATATTATGAATCAAAATTCTCAAAATTTAAGAACACTTGAGAATAATTTTTCAAAAATACTTAGAAATTCTTAAACTTTTGTTTCTGATTTCTCTTAACTTGATTATTATATTGTTACTAAGAAATATTTATAGAAATAACTAATAAATCTAAACCATATAATATAAACTTATCAAAACAATCTAAACTATACACCTATCTTCTTACCTAATCCATTTATTTTCTTCTTCCTGTCCACCAACCATGAGTTGTATCCTTATCAATCTAGATCATCACTATAGAAGCTTCCATGAGCTGGACTTCAAATGAGCTAGAATATTTCTAAGAGTTTTTGAGCGAAGTTTACAAAACAACACTCCCCCTTAAACTTGTTTTATGATGCAGACCAAATTTCTCAATCTGACATAGTCTTCTTGCTTGAGCGGCTTAGTGAAGATGTCGGCAATTTGATCTTGTGATTTTACATACTCAAGTTGTACATTCTTTCTTGTGATGTACTCCCTGATGTAATGATGTCGAGTATATATATGTTTGCTTCGATCATGGAAAACATGATTTTTGGCTAAGGTAATGGTTGAGTTGTTGTCGACACAAATTTTGATTGGCTCTTCTTGTGTCATACTTAGCTTCTTTAACAATTTTCTCAGCCAAATTGCATGGCAAACACATGAGGTAGTTGTTACATATTTTGCTTCATAGCTAGACAAGGTGACAATCAATTTCCTTTTCAACATCCATGTAAAAGCAGTATCTCCCATGAAAAACACAAATATGGAAGTGCCTTTTCGATCGTCTTTTAGATAGCGTAGGATTATTTTTGCATCTTTGAAATGGGTGATTGTTGGTTTCTCCATATAGCGGCTAATCAATCCAATGACATACAGGAAATTAGGTCTTGTGCACGTGAGATAACACAGACTTTCAACTAAACTTTTGAAAAATGTTGGATCCACACTTTCACCATCTTCATGCTTGGATAGTTTGATTTCACATTCCATTGGTGTGTTGATTGGCTTGCAATCGTTCATCTTGAACTTCGTTAGTATCTCCCTTGCATAGATTTCTTGAAAGATGAAGGTGCCTTCTTCTTTTTTTCTTCACTTCAATTCCAAGGTTGTATGCCATTAACCCGATATCTATCATTTCGAACTCTCGGGTCATCATCTTCTTAAAATCTTCAAACAGCTTCAGATTACTTCAGATGAAGATGAGATCATCTACATATAGACAAACAATTATAATATTTCCATCTTCAATCTTGACGTAGAATGAATGTTCATAGGGACACTTGGTGAAGTTGTTCTCCAGAAAGTACTTGTCGATGCGATTATTCCATGCTCTTGGTGCTTGCTTTAACCCATAAAGAGCTTTCTTCAACTTCAACACCTTGTCTTTGTGATCTTTTGCTGTATAGCCTGATGGTTGCTTAATGTATACTTCTTCTTCAAGGACTCCGTTTAGAAAAGCAGATTTTACATCCATTTGATGTATCTTCCACTTATTTTGAACTGCCAAAGAAATGATTAGTCTTATAGTTTCTAATCGAGCAACAAGAGCAAATACCTCATCATAGTTAATTCCAGTCTTTTGACTATATTCTTTTGCTACTAAGCTCGCCTTGTGCCTTTCAATCTCTCCCTTAGCATTCCTCTTTTTCTTGTAAACCCATTTTACACATATTGCCTTATGCCCTTTGGGAAGTGAAACAGGTTCCCATGTGCCGTTCTTCTCAATTGCATTGATTTCTTCATCCGTAACATCTCTCCACTTCTTCTCTTGTGCAACTTCTTTAAAGCTCATTAGTTCACAATCAATAAAGAGACAGAATAAGGGATTATCTTGTCATTCTGTTACCTCATAAAGATCTTGGAGATTTCATGTACGTGTCACGACTCTTTCACTTCCACTCGAAGATGATGAAGGTGATGGGTCTTCATGAGTGGTTAGAATTGGTAAAGTAGGTGGAGCCGTTGGCCCTTGTTGAATTTCTATAGGTTGCTCCCTCATTGTCTACTCATCTTCTTTAAACTGAGGAAAGAAATTGAAGTTATCTGCATGTGAGTTAAAATCCCATTCTCTTTCTTCGTCGAATACCACATCTCAACTAATCATAATCTTCTTATTGTGTGGGTTGTACAAATTATAGCCCTTTGAATTAGCATCATAGCTAATGAATATAAAACTCTCGCTTTTATCATCAAGCTTCGTTCTTCTCACATCCGTTACATGAACATGGGCTATACTTCCAAAGACTCTTAGGTGGGAAATACCAAGCTTTCTTTTACTCCATGCCTCTTGCGGTGTCTTTCCCCATACACTTCTTGTTAGAGATCGGTTTGACAAGTAACTGCACATGCTACTACTTCTGCCCAAAACTCTTTGGATAGTTTCTTACTTTTGAGCATGCTTCATACCATGTTGAGGATTGTTCGGTTCTTTCTTTTAGCTACACTATTCTATTGGGGGGATCTTGGTACTATTAAAGATCTATGAATTCAATTTGCTTCACAAAACTCTTAAAACTCCTTGGATGTAAATTCTTCACCTTGGTCTGATCTCATGAATTTGATCTTTCTATTACTTTCTTTCTCCACTATAGCTTTGAACCTTTTGAATACTTCAAAAACTTCTGATTTTTGTTTCAAGAAATATACCCAAGTTTTTCTTGAAAAATCATCAATGAAAAGAAGAAAATAATTATTGTTACCGAGAGAGCTAGGCTTGATCGGTCCGCACACATCAGTATGGATTAGCTCGAGTGGCTTCTTGGCTCTTGAGTCTGACTCCTTTGGAAAGATTTTTTGGAATTGCTTCCTGAGTAGGCACCCTTCACAAAGTTGATCAGGATGGTTAATGCAAGGTAGTCCCTTCACCATCTCCTTCTTAGACAACTACTCCAATCCTCTAAAATTGAGATGTCCGTATCGAAGATGCCATAACCATGATGCATCTTTGTAGCAGGCTTTCAGACACTTTACAATGTCATTTTATACGTTGATCAAGAACATTCTATTCTTTGACATCGACACATTAGCAATGAGGTTATTCTTATCATCTTTTATAGATAGATTATAATCCTTCATATGCATATCATAACCTTTCTCTAATAGCTGTCCTAAGCTCAAGATATTACTTTTCATATTTGGGACATAGTAAACATTGGAAATAAATTGATGTCGCCCATCTTTCAAGAGAATAAGAATGTTACCTCTTCTTTTCACTACTATATTAGAATCATCTCCAAATGAGACATTTCTACTTACTGACTCATCTAGTTCCACGAACATGTCTTTCCTTCCAAACATATAGTTGCTTGCATTGCTGTCAAGATACCAGGCATTTGGTTGACTACCATCGCCCTGCTTTCGTGCTAGAAAACAAGTTTCTTTCTCATCGGTATTCTCTTTTATGTAGTTGATTTTCTCATCTACTCTATTGTTGGAAGCTCTATATTCTGAAGCATAATGTCTAAATTTCTGACAATTATAACATTGAACTTGAGATTTTTCATACCTTGAGTTCATATTGCCTCTTCCACGACCTCGTGTTGAGCTTTCCCTTCTCTCGAAGTTGTTGGAATTGTTGTTGTCATTCCAACCTCGTCCACGACTGTGGTTTCCACCTCATCCACAACCTCTACCTCTGCCTTGGCCACGATGGTTTCTGTCAATGCCTTGGCTTTCATGATTATCCTTGAATTGCATCTTGAAGAGTTGCTCAGTGATCCCTTGCTTCTTCTTATGATTTTCTTCATATGCTTGTAATGACCTATTGAGTTCATCAATAGTCATTTCTTCCAAATCTTTTGTTTCCTCAATCGTCACGATGATGTGTTCAAATTTGGAATCTAATGAATGAAGTATCTTTTCCATTATTCTGACATCTTCCAACATCTCACCATTTCTTTTCAATTGATTAGATACAACTGCGACTTTGGAGAAATAGTCGGAAATAGATTCAAAAACTTTCATATGTAGAGATTCATATTTACCTCTCAGTGTTTGGAGACGAACCCTCTTCACTTTTTCAGTTCCTTTGAAAAAAATTTGAAGCTTATTCCACCCTGCTTTGGAAGATGTTGCATCTAAAATATTCTAAAACCCATCATCATTTAAGGATTGATAGATAAGAAAAAGTGCTTTCTTATCTCTCTTTCTCAAATCCTTTAAAGATTATTTTTGCACTTGCGTTAGAGTAGCTTCATCATCTAGCTCACTTAAGCCTTTCTCTATAACTTCTTATACATCATGTGCACCCAAAAGAGCCTTCATGTTGATACTTTAATTATCATAGTTGTCGTTGTTGAGTGTCGGGACATTGAAACAATGTCATGCCTCTACTTGACATAACTCTCAATATAGTGAGAATTTGCAAATTTTGATCGCACAAATGGATTCAGAACGTCAAAAAACGATAAGAGGAACTCCGAGAAAAAACTAAAATTTTCAATCAACTGTCAAAGTCAATCCATTGTGCAACGATCAAAGTCAACTCTTTTGGCAACGGTCAAAAGGCTCTACAACTCGGTCAAATGGCTCTGCAGCTCAGTCACGAGGCTTCATGACTTGGTCAACTCGATTGACTCGGCTCTAACTTAGTGAGTTAATTCACTTTTTGGTAGAACCTTCTAGAGGCATATGGCGGCACGTCTGAACTCTGATCAGGATGATTCTTATGATGTTGGATTCATCTCGTTGAGATCTTCGATTTGATATACAATAGTGTATATTTATATTTCCAACTACAACTTTGATACCATTTTGTTGGAATATTATGGATCAAAACTCAAGAACACTCAAGAACAATTTTCCAGAAATACTCAGAAATTCTCAAACTTTTGTTTTTGATTTCTTTTAACTTAATTATTACATTTCTACTGAGAAATATTTATAGACACAACTAATAAATCTAAGTCATATAACATAAACCTACCAAAACAATCTAAACTATACACCTATCTCCTTATCTAACGTATTTATTTTCTTCTTTCTGCCCATTAACCATGAGTTGTATCCTTATCAATCCATATCATCACCATAGAAGCTTCTATGAGCTAAACTTCAAATAAGCTAAAATATTTTAAAGAGTTTTTAAGCTTATAAACAAATTTACAAAAAAACACGCTTCATTGAGATGACACAGTAACGGAGCATATAAAAAATATCATTAACAAATTTATAAAATAATAAACCTAATTCATCAATTCAAATACACTAATCAATTAAAAGATAATTCAAAACTAACTATTAGTAAATTTGGAAAGCCATATAAACATGTTTCATATTACTCATCACCTTAATGTTTGAATGTATCAATAAAAACATTATTAGAGTCTCAAAACAATAAAAAAAATACACCATTCTTTGAAAACATTCGCTAACCATTGCGACTATCTACAAGCACCTAACTAATAGAAACTATATATAAACATTGTATCACAAAATACACACCTAAGAACCAAGGTGGACAATCAGGCCACAAACAAAACAAAACAGATTGTAAATACAAAACTGAAGGGTAAAAAGACCACAATCACCACCCAAAATACTACCAACTCGACTGAATAGCCATTTAATCAGTCCAATTAGTTAAGCAAATCATACCAACGACAACAGGACCTCACAAGAGCTTCGAAAGACCCCCCGAGCACGAAGTAGCCCACCAACACTGGCAACAACACCCACCACACACCGTTGAACCACCGCACGAGGAAAGAAAATTACCATAAATGAGAAAATGTTGAGATAGTGTGATACTTCAATAAGGTGTTAATGAACTTTTAAAGTGCTTTAGTGTAATAATGCAAAGTATTTTCAAACTCTGCACAATTGAAACATTCCTGATAAATTCCAATTAGTATGCAGATTAAAGGAGAATTAATGGAAGCAAGGAAACGAACTAAAGACGAAGAGTGTAAAAACCCTGAGAGAATTTCAATATCCTTCTAAAAATCAAGGAATCGATTGTAGCCTTTTCCTTAAGTTGTATGGAGCTTGTGCTAAAGGTAGTTTATTAAACATTTGTTGCAAATCTAGCTACTTAATGTTAAAAGTATCACCAATTTCTTTGTATTACAGTGATATTTATTTCTAGTGTACAATATGAGAGCATGAGTTCTAATCCTAATAGTATACATGTATGTGTGGGTGCGCATATGTGTAAATGTCAAAGTGTAAAAAAATACAAAGTTTAAGGGTTTTTAAGGTAAAATTTTCTAAAACAAATAAAAAAAATGGTATCCATCAATTTGAAAGTTATCGCGTAATATACCGATATCTACGTTATATGTAGTAAACAGATATTTCATTAAAAAATAAGGACTTTTTCTTTTCTTTCTAAACCATAAATTCTTTTTTATATTCCATTAAAAAAAAATTAAGAGTTGTAATAACCATAAGTTTTGTTTACCATTTGAGATAAACGAAATGCAATAGTAGGACGGAAACAAGCTCTGATGCAATTCTGTTAAAATGCACAAGATAACTTCTCATTCTTGATAGTCCTATGTATAGAAAAATATAACCTTTACAAGAGTGATGTGTAAAGTAACTAAGTAATAAGTTATTATATAATATATCTAATAGTTCCCTCAAAGTCATGCTTAGGTATAAGTATGAGTTTTCACGTTAGAATTGCAAACTTGCTTGCTAGTATAGTTTTAACGATTGTATCAGCTAATTAATCTTCGAATGCTACATATTTAACTTTGACTCGCTTTGTCATTACTAATTCTCTTATAGAATGAAAGTCTATCTCCATATGTTATAGGATTTTTGGCAAATAATTCAGTGCAAATATTATCAAAATATGCTACTCGACTACAACTCCAAGATAAACAAGTAAAATTTTCATCCAAATCAATTCATTGGTAGCTAATGCAAGAGCCCTAAAAGAGTCTATGACCCTGTGTAATATTAAAGTAAGGAGATAGAAACTCTTTGATGACTCAATCTTAACTCGTATAAACAGAATTGGGAACACTAAAACAGAAAATACAATAGAAGAACAAATAATATAATATCATATAAGCAGATAACGTTTAATAGTAGATATTATATATCAAGTGATGAGTACTTAAAAAGTATTAAAATTACCATAATTTAATATACTTTAATTGACTAAAAAGATTTATATTTGTATGATTTTATTATATTTTTATATAAATTTATCTTTTCAGAATCACAAGTATTTTTATTTTTTTCAGGTATTTTCATTTCAAAAATAAGTTAAAGACTCGAAGAAAAATACACGAGGCAATATATCACAAATATGTTGAGAAAAAAATGAGGAAAAGTTAAAACAAATGGAAAAATGGACGTAAGCACCTATCCATGCACGTCAAAATCCCGTCCACGTAGGCACCTATCCATGCACGTAAAAATCCCATCCATGTAAGCACCTATCCATGCCACCAAATCTCACATGCGTTAGTGCCTATCCATGTCGTGAATCTTGTGCATTTTGGTGCATTGTTTTGCCACAAAAACCACTCAATTGTACGCATCAACACCCCACATGCATGCCAGCCTGTCCAATACGTGTCCAAGATAATTTTTAAGATATTTTTCCAATTTTTTTTTTATCTTTTTCCTCACCTATAAAAGGACTATTTCTCTCAATCTCAAGAAACACAAATTTCTCAACTCTTTCTCTCTCTAGAAAGCTTTCTTAGTTTTTTTAGTTTTTAGTTTTAAAGTTCTTATTGTTTTGAGAAGAACTAATTATGATCTTATAGATTTCTAGTTTTTGATTTAATAACAGAAATACAAATCCGTTTGGGGGTTTTCCAGAAACAAAATTAGCATCAAGGTTCTATAATGACTCTTTTGAGGTATAATTTTAAAATGAATTGTTTATAGTTATTTTTATGTTTCATTTGCATACGTTATATTTAATTTGTGTGTGATTAAATTTAACATGACTAGCTATTTGTAAATATGATATAATAATAACGTTGTTATGCTTGTGAAATATTAAATAGGTAAAATATTTCTATAAAATAAATTGATTTTGTTTTTATTCAAGATTTTATATTAAGGATGTTAGAGAGAAATATATTATTTTTCATTACAAACTTAAATCTGAAAACTAAATTTTAAGGTTTAATTATCCAGTCTGATTTAGAGTAGTATTCTTTTATTTGTTGGTACAATCGTCCAGTACTTAGAGTGAAATTCTATTTCAAAAGTTTTTATAAGCACTATTATTTAAAAATTTATTGACAACATATTTTCAATAATGATTTTAAAACTTGAAAATTAATACTTCGATAATTAAATTCTTAGGTTTAATTTGGACACCTTGAATAAAGTCTAATTAACTGACTCCACCAAAATTTGTGATTAAATAGTTTGCTATTTTCTTAAAAATAAAGCTAAAATTTAATACTTAATTAATTAATAGGCCCTACCTACGGATATTAGTTAATTAATATTAAACAAAAGAATTCGAACCCTAACTAAAGACAATTTCATACCAAAAAAAGAAAACAAATATTAATTTATATCTTTAATAACTTAAATAATATGAGTAAGCATAATTAACTTAATTATTATATATTTAAATACTACACTGTTATGAAGGATAAAAATTTGCATAATTGTTTATTGAATCCATATCTATATTTTTTTATGTTATTAGATTAGGAAACATAAAAACCAAAATATCGTGAGAGAATGTTTAAAATTTAATTTCGTTTTTAAGAGTTTGAATAATAAATTAAAAACCACATATATTCCTTCCTTAGATCGACCTTAGGAGTATACTTGTCATTTTTTATAAAATGATTTATGCACTTGTGAGAGTTTTACAAATATAAAACCGAAGTATCTACAAGAATGTTATTGCTAACTCGATGTCGATCTTGTCCATCATCAAGCAGAAAGTAGAAAAAAATAACACTTTCTAATTGGAGATTAAGGTATAATATATTGTCAAACATGCACCATAAACTCATATTGTATTAACACAATGATGGGTCATGCATAACAACTTATATAATGAGATAAATTCATATAGAGATTGTATCTTGGTGGTAACATTCTTGGATTGATTAAGGCAACTGATCAACAACAAACAATTTTCTAACAATAAAATAGTTACAAATATGAAAGAAATAAAACCACTATTAATTCTATGAGTTGGGACCTCCATCCGAACTGCTTATTGTTGTTTTTGCTTGTTACTTTCGTAATTACTTAGTTCGACACACGAAATTGGTCATCCTCCACAACCAACACCATCAAATATGGTGTGAGTAGTAGCCATAGATTAGTATCATGAAATATATAGAACTAGCACCTTGAGGCACACTCTTGATCTCAAGGTTACCAAAGGACACACTATCCTTTATAGAATTTGAATCGTGTACAAGAGACACACTGTCAAACTACATATGCATACAAACTACTATTTGATAACTAAGCTTATTGAATGACCCATTCTAAAGTAAGTCTCCAAAATGAATTTGAAAAACATATATAAATCTTAGTATGAATTTTGGCATTGAAAACATGGGTAAATATTTGAGAGAAGTAGGGGTATTTATAGAGTCTCGATTGACTACCTCACCAACCACCTAGCCAAATGTGGTGGTGAGGGTAGTGGTAAACTTATTGGTGAGTGCTAAGAAGTATTTTTTTTGTTTCCAAAAATGTCAAGTAATATCCATAAATACTCATACCCAAAACGAACCAAAACTCGAGCGACAAAGTCGGCTCACTTGTACCCTTGCTCACAAAAACCATATCTCTCAACATAGCATGCACACTAGAAAACTAATCCCCGTGGTGTATGTAAACATGCTCGCATACAAAGTGTACCTAACTATGTGTATGTGTATATTACTGATCTACAGTAACCAATCTTACATAAAGGAAGATAAATACACTAAGTAAAATAAGAAGATACGTACCGTGTTTTGTACACAAGAAACCAACACACAAACACGAGTATAGTAGAACTTACATTCACCTTCTTTGGCTTTTCATGTCAAAACACTACGCAATTAAATACATACTCACATATGTCATGAAATGATCATGAAGTTTACCTAAGGATGTCAGTTCCCATGAAAAAAACATTGATGTATACCCAAACCCAAAAAACACACCTAAACCAAGTGCATCTATCTTATACACTCCATCCATCTTTATGTAACAAATAATCTACTTTGAAACACAAAGGTCTTAGCAAACTGAACATCTAAAGCTTGAGGAATTTAGTCTACACCTTTAACCTACACACAAAACGAACACAAATTGTGAATGTGTCATATAGATACAACATGTAGTCTATTCATATACTATCATGTTAAACTTACATAGGTACATAATGATAAGTGCAAATACAAGCCTAAATGCATAAATCTCCCTGATTTCATGCAACACTCCCCCTGCCTTCATACAACACTCCCCTTGAATGCGTGAAAGTTAGACAACAATATGTAGTGCAATACTACTCTCACAATCTATGTAGCACATATAATAGCAACAAACACATAGTTCTGCACATAAACTTCTCCCATTTTTGCACATTAAAAGTCAAAGGAAGACCCATGTATGAAGAAAAGAAGGAATGAAAATATGTAATAATTCTAATAAAATGCAACAAGGTAGATATAATTAAGGTGAATAAAATCAGTCACAAATGAACAAAACAACATAAAACTCATATTCATTCAAGAAACTTTATTTTACAAAGATAAGTTCATAACTAAACTAAATAAATAGGAAATAAATGAAAGTAAGAAGACATAAATGAGATCAAATCTTTGTTTCCAGCATCAGAAGAGGTAGTGAGTGATGGTATAGAAGTTTATGGGTTGAGAAAGTTATTAGAAAACTGGTCAAAAGAGTGGTCAGTCTCAAAGGGAAAAGTGAAATCCTCATCATCGTACATAGTAAACATGTTAAATAAAGACCTATGGAATGAGACACCAAAGTGATGAGGTTTGGTAGGGATAGGTTAAGGTCTAATTGAGAAAGACAAAATAGATGAACCATGAAAATGAGGTACAATAGGATGATAAGAAGCTACAATACCCTAAGAAAATGCTTGAAAATGATGCATATCAAAGACATTCCCGTTCAATGTTAGTAACTACTAAACAATAATAGAAAAAAGATGGGTGGAATCCTCATCTAGAGAGGCAAATGTTGAAGAATTAGAAGAGACATGAGTGGATTCATAATGAATAGACTGAGTAGTGTTCATGGGAGATGAGGAAGAAGGAGTAGTAGGAGTATGTCAATACTAACTGTTAAAAATAACAGTGTGAATGGGAATAAGCTTGCTCGAAACTTTTAAAGAAATGTTATGAAAAATAATGGAAACCTATATGAAAATGAAAGATGGATAGTGAAGTATAGAAGAAGAAGGAGCAATGGTACATAAAGTAATAGTTATATAGATCATACTAGCAAGATCTATATCATCAACATTTAGAATCGTACCAAAGAAGTGTCCTTGGGACGATAGGATAGCATGCATATGGGAAAGGGGATGAATAACAACACTTATGACAATATTAAGAGAGCAATAAGGGATAGAAGAGCCAACAACAAGGGCATTACCAACATAAGTGTGGTTAGGCCTCACCAATTGGTTCACCATCTCACTAGTGTCGTGAGCATTCATACTATTAAATTCAAAGTGATAGGTAGCAATAATATTTTAAAATTCAAATAGGATAATAAGAAATTTCAGAAAGTGAACATAAAAAAGAGATAATAAAGTATGAATATAATCTTAGGATAAGGTAACTTTATGTCCTCTAAGGACAAAAGAGGTAGAGAAATCAGTAGTAGAGATACGAGGAAAGAAATCATAAATTTCCCTAACAAATTCATCATTACAGGAATAATTTAGATAACATAATGAAAACCAGGAATAATAAACAAGCCTTTGCTTAATATCAGGATACTCGTGAATATTAACAGGACATTTTGTCAAAATAGGTGCAACACTAGAAGGATTGGTAGCTTCAAGTCGCTTTGACTTCTTATCGCTTTTGGTATGCTTTGGGGCCATATATGGTGACAATTAGAAGATTGGATATATTGGTAAAGTGAGAAGAGAATGAAACTATTTTGAAGAAAATAGGAATTATGAGGTTCTAGATATAAAAAAAATGGGTACCTTACTGCATACCTCGCCAACCCTATCGCTGGAGTATTTGGCGAGCTATTTGGTGAAGTGATGGTGAGCATATGGAGAGGTGGGATAAAGCAAGACCATACACTTTAGCAAAAACAACCAATATATTCAATGTAAACATCAATATGACAATCAATCCATAGTGAATTCATTTAAGGGTATGACTAAATTTTTGAAGATATGTATTGTGTGTTATGTTAAACTTGTTTACTCTATATGCCATCAAGATATGCTTATGTGAACTAAGAAAATAGAAATATAGACTCAAGTAAACCAAACTTTATAAGTCTATTTTTAGCCTTTCTTTCTACTAATGTAGGTGCCAACCAAGATGAAGTCAAAAGGTTTTTCAAAACTTGAAATGATAGGTCAAAGTTTGGGTAAATGACTAGGGGCATTTATAAGCTTAAGCACACCTTTAGAATATGAATAGACATAAATTGTATTCAATGAATATGCAACCATACATATCGTAACAAATAATATATTGATAAGAAATTATCATTCCCACATAAATTATGTTATTATAAACTAATTTTTAAAATAAAAATCCATTTTTTAGTTTTTTATATTTTAAGAAAGAAAAATTAAAAGAACTAAAAATAAATAATAATAATTAATTAAATCAGAATTGGCAGCTAAGAAGATACTTGAGAAAATATCTAGGAATACTTAATCTCCTAATTTTCTAAGCACATGAATCACTAAAATTATTCAAATATAATTATCAATTAATTATTTGATTAATTAAATTTAACCTAGCATGTATTCTTCTTTCAAGTAAACTACACACCATATAGTAATTAACATAATCACACTCTCATGTTAATTAAATTGCACACTAGTCATTAAGTTCATCAATTATGAATCACACACATAAGAATCATACATCTCTACCTAGAAACTATACATGCTATTTAGTCAAGACAAAAAAATAAATATTTTTCTCAAATCTATTTAGTTGTCTTTGTAGATCAATTGCTGGCCAAATAAATAATAACATACAAATCAAATTAAATAATATAATTAAATTTAAATCATAATTGGGATAAAATATTAGATTATCACATGTTGAAAATTGGGTTCATAAGACCCATAGATTGATAAATTAACTAGACATAATTTTGTTCATAAAACTCATATTTTTCATAAAAAGAAGAAGTAAAAATTGATAAAGAAAGGTAAAGAAGAAAATAAAATCAATCTCTTTAATTGTGATACCAATATCCTCTTCAATCTTCACCAAAATTGTATCTCATTTCCTCTCTTATTGGCTTCAAAACTAATAAAAAATATATTAATTTCAGCTCATTAGGGTTTATGGGGAAATTAGGAGGTTATATATAGCTGAGGTGGAATCTAGACCATCAAATCAGCTTCATATCAAGGGTTGAGATGAAAAAATCAAAAATTAGTAGCACCCTCCACGAGGAGTTCACCACATGGCATGGAGAAAAGGTAGAATCAATCAGCTCATGACGCATGGCATGAGTGACTTCTCTCAATCAACGTACACTAATTCAGTGCACATGGCATTTTGTAATTCGTGGTTATAGATTTCATGGTGCAAGGGTGGAAATAATGGATGAATCAAGTGATGACACGTGGCGAACACGTTAACCAAGCAACAAAAATCAAAATGAATGTTGTGTTGAAATGTGGTATGATTTTGTGTCATACAATACACAGAATTTGAAATTTGGTCTCTTTACTTGCATGGTATCCACGTGGCTTACCTGGTTAGTTCCCTTCCTTACGTGTGTCCATATGAGAAATTCTGATTCGTTATGCGTTAAAAGTTCATAAAAAATCCATAAAAATCCCAAAATATTCCAAAAATATATTTTCACTCATTTTAACTAAAATTTTAATATTTTAACCTTACATATATTACTTATTAAAAATTTTAATACCCCTTTCTTTTTTTTCTTTTTCTTTTTTTTCTTTAAACACGAGGATAATATATGATTTCAATAAGTAACATACTTGAAACTCAACTAAAGGTATGTTAGGTAAGTGAGATTTATCATTTGTGCTAAGCCAATAGGTGGAAAGAAATGAAGGGATAACATAAAGACTCAAGAGAGAAAACTGAGGATAAGTAAACATTGGTAGCAAAAAAGGATCAAACGATTCAAAGATGGCCGAAATCTTCTTACTCTCTAAGAAACACCTAGGATTTCACCTCAAGAAACACTAAAGCGGATTTTAGAGCTTGTTGAGACATACAAATCATCAAAAAAAGAAATCTACACAAAATAACCATACAAATTCGCAACGTTATTGCATGATTATAGGAAAATTTCTTTTTAAATTCAACATAAGAGTTTAGTCAAGCATACTCTTAGGGAATATACATTTCAAAATAGCTATACTTCCATTTAATTTAAAAGCATCTCAATTATAAAATAACAATGGCCACAAAAGGGTTCTTTTAAGTAGTATGGCAGTTGGACAGAAAGACTTACAGAACAATCTCAAGAAGAGAGGGTAAGAAGAAAAAGAGAGTGGCAAGACAAAACACAACATTTTTTATTTTCATTAAATTAATCGAAATGAAATAAAACATATAGACAAACAATAAAAGACACAAAGAAAGATTACAAACATAAAAGAGAAAAGAAATGAACAATTCATCCTAAAACATATCACCTGGAAATAATGATCGAACAACATCCCTTCATTTAATGTATTTATGAAGGGAAATTGAATCAAGAAATAGTTTGTGTAATGTGACCATGGAAAGTATATGATACTAAGGTTTTTTTATTATTTATTGAAAATCTTGTGGAGTTACTTTGATGAGAATCATAAAGCCATACAAATTCCAAGTGAACCAATCACAAGGTTTAGAAGGGCATAACTCGAGGAGGCTTTAAATGGGCTCATTCAAGAGGTTATGTATAACCAAGGGGATCCAAAATAGGAGTTCAAGGATTGGGAAAAGCCTAGCATGAAAATTAGGGCAAAAATGGCAAAAATGGACTAGGCACATTGATGTGCCATTTTAGATTGTTTTTTTTCAACCCTTGGATGCAATCGAGAGTTATGATGTAATATTTGCTAGGGATTCCTTGTACTTAGCTTCCCCCACTTTTGCTCCATGTTTTGGGCAATTTTTTGTGCTTTTTTGATTGTTTTTATTTTTCAGTTCTCGGATGAGATCAAAGGTTATGATGTAATATTTTCTAGGGTTTCATTGTATCCTATAAATACTTAAAAGAAGCTCAGCTTCCCACACTTCACATATTAATGATATTTGATTTTTCAAATCATTTGAGAGCTCATTCATACTCTTTGTTCATTTTCAAGCAACTTATCAAGGGATTGAAAATCTTTGTGGCGTTGTTTAGCATCCAAGCATTAGTGGTGAGTAATATCCATACTTGTTAGGGTGTCATTTATGCTAGACTTATCAAAGAGACATCACCTTCTTGTTGCATTTTTTCTCTTCAATTTAATGGTGAGTCATATCCATTATTTTGTGGAGAAACCTTTTTCTTCTTCTTTGTTTTCTATGATTTTAAATATGATTCTTTTAGTATCCATGCTTAGCTAATTTATTTATGTGATTATGGGTAATTTTCAAGCCCTAAACTATGATTTTAATTAGTATATTGTTATGATGGATTTTTAGATGTAATCCTTGATTTTTGATGTGTTTGATTCTATGTTTAAATGTCATAACTATGCATACATGAATTAGATTGATCAACTAGTTTATTGCATGAATATGTTTAATTCTAGTTTAATATGTTAGTTATAATCACTGATTTCTTATTCAATTGTTATAATCTTACCTAGTTTAGTTATCTTCTTTTTAGAACTTAATGCGATGGATGGATTATCTAGTAAGTATACTTTTAGCTTGTTTAAGATTTAGAGTGGGTAATATATTGTATCATTAGTCATTATATAGTAAGAAAAGGTGTTATTTGAAACTTTGTCTTAGGTGCTTAGATTTTCCAAGCTAAAGTTAAGAATTCAATGATAATTATAATGTTAATTCATGACATAATTGGTTAGATTACTAATGGCGAGGATTATCCTATAATGACATGTTTCTCGTAATTCGTATGCTTATTATTTTATGTTTAAAAGTAATTTTCAAAACCACGTTTGATAATTAACTAACAAGTTTATAAATAATGGTAGTCATTGTCACAATACTCATGAATTCAAAAACTTTTATTATTAATTTACTTATCACTTGTATAATTTGATTACGTATATTTGCATATTTTTAAGCGTATTACTCAACTTATTTAAGGATATGCAAATTTCTGTAAAATTTGTGATCGCTGTCAATGTATAGGTAATCTAAAGCCTAAAGAACAAATGCCCATAACATATATATATATATATATATATATATATTACTTGATGTGAATTATGTGTGTAAATAAGTGGAAGCTAAGGCCATCCAAAATTATTACTATAAAGTGGTTGTAAATTTTATTAAGTAGAATATTTTTGTTAGATTCAAAACATCAAGAGTCATCATTAGTGATGTTGGATTGTATTTTTACAATAAGACCTTTTGAGCCCTATTAAAAAGTATCATGTCAACCACATAGTTGCAACACCATACCACTCACAGAAAAGTGTACAAGTTGAGGTCTCCAATAGAGAAGTCAAATTCATATTAGAAAAAAATAGTCAAACTTAACAGAAAAGATTGGAGCTCACACTTTGTACATACAGAAAAGCATATAAAACACCGCATATCAATTGGTATCTAATAAACCTTATCATCTTCTAATTGAGTTAGAACACCAAACTTTTGGGCAATCAAACAGTGCAACATAGATTTAGAGGAAATAGGAGATCGTAAAAGGTTGTAACTAGATTAGCTACAAGAGATCCGCAACAAAGTCTATGACAATGAGTCATTTAAAATTAGCCTAGGATTATTTACATTATAATTTTACACATCCACACCTGTTTCCAGATAATTAATTCTATATAGCACCACCACTCCAACAAAATTGTTACAAAGCATCATTCATTTGTAATAATATTGAGTAGTGTAATATAAGGGTGAGCATCGGTTCGAAACCGCAAATTTTAGGTCAATCCGAATCCGATCCGATCCGTTGTACATACCAATCCGAACAAATCCGAAATCGCCAATTTTAAGTCAATCTGAATTCGATCTGATCCGATCCGATCCGAAAATTATTTAAACCAAAAATTATTCAATCTGAAACCAATCCGTTGTACATGCCAATCCGAACAAATCTGAATTTGCTAATTTTAAGTCAATTCGAATCCGATCCAATTCGAAAATTATTAAATCCGAAATTTTAATTTAAATCTATTAGAAAAATTACATAAATAAAAAAAATATGAAATATCAATCCGATTGGAACCGCTATAAATGTAAATCCGAACGAATCCAAATCTGATTTAATTTCAACATATAAAATGAAAAATTACATATAATAAAAAAAATCTAAAATAAAAATATTTTTCATACAAATTAAAAAGTAAGTGACAACATGATTAAAAATAATCAAAAAGAAAAAATTAAACATTAATTACATAATTTAACTCCAAATATACATAGTAATAATTTAACTCCAAAAAATTAAATAGCAATTACATAAATTAACTTCACTCTACGAACATTAATAACAACAACTCTTTTTGATAATCATTCAAGGTTTAAGTCACCAATACCATCAAGAATATCTGCACAATGAAAAATTAAAAAGTTAAAAATATACATAAATAATGAGCTAATAAACATAATAATATATATTTGATAACAAATAAATCTATATATATTTGAAAGTTTTATGAAATATACCTGATTTTAGAGCTTCAATTTCATCAAGTGACTCTTGGATATTAATGATTGGAGATGAACGAATCCAATTTTGAGTGCAAATCAAAGATTGTACAGTTTTAGAAGATAAGGAACTCTTGTATGGACTAATTGTACGACCACCAGTAGAGAATGCAGATTCAAATGCTACGGTAGATACCGGTATGGCCAATACATCTCGAGCTATCAAAGACAAAATCTTAAATCTTGAGGAATGAACATTCCACCAACTTAAAAGATCAAATTTCTCATCATCCATATCAACCAATTCTTCTTGTAAGTATTTTTCCACTTCATATTTGTTTTCCATAGTATGAATTTTTTTTAAATGCTTTCTCTTACAAGAAGCATAAAGTTGGAATGCATCTGCTTCTAAACCAAAACCTTTTGTACCCATTTCTAAAGGTTGAGAAGATTCTTCTATGTTTGAGGGAAAATACGCTTTATGATACTCCTCGTACATATCTTCCAAAGTTTGTTTTACCCTTTTAGAACTCATTGAAGCCTCAATCTCATCCCCATTACACAATTCTAGCAAACTTAGATGTAAAGAACATTCTTTATGCCTAGGATCAAGTAAAACAGACACAAATAACATCATATTCATTTTAGATATTCCTCCCCAATATTTGTCAAACTTTACCTTCATATCACTAGCCATCTTCATCATAATATAATCCTCACATTTACTCCACATATCAAGTTGATCATGAATAAAACAAATACGATCCAAGAAGAAATTATAAGTCACATATAAATATCCAGAAAACATTAATGTAGCTTTATAAAAAACTTTCAAAAATTGGACAAAATGTCTAGCATTATCCCAATCCATTATAGTCGGAGCTTGTTTAATTTCACCTCGACAAAACTTTTGATAGTATCCCAAATCAGTGATCTCTAACCTTTCAAATGCTTTTTGAAAATAAGTTGGAGAATCCAACATCAAATAAGTTGAATTCCACCTTGTCGTAACATCTAAACAAACGAGTTTTTGAGTAGAGAGTTTTTCCATTTCAGCAACACTCTTAAATTTTTGTAGTCTAATTGGTGATCCTCTCACGTATCTTACAACAGCACGAATCCTATTTATTGATATGTTATACTCTTTCAAAACCTGCTCAACAATTAAATTCAGAATATGTGCACCACATCACATGTGCAAATGTTTTGATTCTAAAATTACATTACCCTAACCATTAACGCATTTTTTCAAATAAGTAAGTGCAGTATCATTAGAACTTGCATTATCAACTGTAATACATAATATTCTATCAATGTCCCAATCTAACAAACATGCTTCAATCGCTCTACCAAGTGTATCACCTTTATGATTTGGAACTTGACAAAAGTTCAAGATTCTCTTTCGTAAATTCCAACCATTATCAACAAAATGAGCAGTTAAACACATATAACATAAATTCTGACAAAATGTCCATGTATCAGTGGTAAGGCATATTCTTTTACTAGTTCTATTCAACAACTCTTTTAATTTTACTCTTTTAGTAACGTACCAATTCAAGCAATCTCTTGCAATAGTCCACCGAGAAGGGATTTTAAACAAAGGTTGTAACTCTTCAATAAACTCCTTAAATCCTTCACCTTGTACGATAATAAATGGCAATTCATCTTTTATTATCATCCTTACCAATTTTTCTCTACATCTTTCAGCATTAAAACTATGAGGTACAAGACTTCCTTCCTTATGGAAAGCTAAAGTTTTTTGTTTCTTAAGAACTCTACCGGGAAACTTATCACATCCAATGGAAATGTGTGCAAGCAAATTTGACGTGCCAGATTTGCTTGACACATACTTATATTGTTTCTTACAATATTTGCATATAGCTTTGTGATGTTGCCCTACCCCTTCTATAGTAAAATGAGCCCATGCTTCACTACTAGATCTAGAGGAAACTTTTTTACATTCTTCTTTAGAAGCAATGCATAGGTCAGGAATTGGAGTACTTACAGAATCTTCTTCTTGAGTTGGTTGTGTTGCACTTTCATCTTTATTTACTTCTTCAATCATATAAAGTGTATCATTATCTTTATCTAAAACCATCTGTATAGTTGTAGAAACAAATATTAGACATTTGTAATAAATAATTGTAAAAATGTGCACATAGACGTGGGGTGATATTGGACATGTTTAATTTCATGTGATTTAAAATATGTATTGAACATTTATATATAATATAACTAAAACTTTAATAATACGAATAAAATGTTCAATTAACATGCACCATTTATAAAACAATGTTTTATGATATTGATTTTTATAATTATGTAAATAACCATGATGTACTACAATGCTAAAATTTGTTCCACCAAGCCATGATAGATCTCAATATTTTAAAAGTAGTTTAAAAATTGTTATAGCTCAATTAAAACATGAAAACAGCGTTTTTGGGGGAAAAAATCTGGAAAAACTGCCTTTAACAGTTTGGTGTGCCTAGATATCGAAAAGTTATATAAAAACATAAAAAAAATCCATCCAAAACAAACCTCACAACACAAAGTTATGATCGTTCAAAGTTTTCTTATAATGTCATCAAAAAATATAACATTCTTGTTAAGGATTATGAAAAACAACGAACAGTGAGCAACAACAGAAGAAGCAGCAACAGCGAGCAGCAGTAGCAGCGAGCGAGTAGAGAAGCACGAGCAGTAGCAGCAGTAGTAGCAGCGGCCGCGGCGAGCAGCAGTAGTAGCAGTGAGCGAGCAGAGAAGCACAAGCACCAGCGAAGCAGAGAAGCAGAAGCAGCTGCGAAGTAGAGAAGCAGAAGCAGCTGCGAAGTAGAGAAGCAGAAGCAGAAGCAACTGCGAAACAGAGAAGCAGAAACAGCTGCGAAATAGAGAAGCAGAAGTAGCTGCGAAGCAGAGAAGCAAAAACAGAGAAGCAGAGAAGCAAAAACAGAGAAGCAGAGAAGCACGATCAGTAGAGAAGCACAAACAGCTGCAAAGCAAAGAAGCAAAAACAACTACGAAATAGAGAAGCAGAAGCGGCTGCGACGCAGAGAAGCAGCAGCAGAGAAGCACTTAATAGAGGCAAGTAGGCAGGGAGAGAGATGGAGACAGCAGAAAAATATATTAGGTTTTTGGTTAAGATTTAGAATTTTAGATATACGGCAGCTCTTTAGGTTAGGTTAAATAATTATATATATATATATATATATTTTAAATAATATATTAAATATATCGAATCGGATCGGATTATACGGATTTGAATATTTCTAATCCGAATCTGAATCCGAATCCGAGCGGATTGATAAAATCCAATCCAATCCGACTTCGGATAAAAACACTTAATTTTATCGGATTTTTCGGATTGATCAGATTGATCGAATATTTTGCTCACCCCTAGTGTAATATTGCTGTAAAGGTTTTCCTTTCCAGAGAGAAAAAAAAGGGGAGGAATCAAAACACCAATAGCCATCATTAGTGATGTTGGATTGCACTTTTAACATAGGACCTTTTGAGCCCTATTAAAAAGTATCATGTCAATCACATAGCTGCAACATCATACCACTCACAGAAAAGTGGACAAGTTGAGGTATACAATAGAGAAATAAAATCCATATTAGAAAAAATAGTCAAATTTAACAGAAAAGATTGGAGCTCACACTTTGGACATACAGAAAAGCATATAAAACACCACATATCAATTGGTATCTAATAAACCTTATCATCTTCTAATTGAGTTAGAACACCAAACTTTTGGGCAATCAAGCAGTGCAACATAAATTTAGAGGAAATAGGATTATTTACATTATAATTTTACACATCCACACCTGTTTCCAGATAATTAATTCTATATAGCACCACCACTACCACAAAATTGTTACAAAGCATCATTCATTTGTGATAATATTGAGTAGTGTAATATTGCTGTAAAGGTTTTCCTTTGCAGAGAGAAAAAGGGAGGAATAAGATAGAACAAAACCCGAGCAAAAAGGCATATATTTGTCACCAGTGGTCTTTGCAAGAGCACTGTCCACTTGAAAAGCAATGAAAGCCAGAACTATCCCTAAGAAATATATCTCTTCTTGTCACAATGGAAACATATTTTAAAAAAGTATGGCAATCACCACATAGAAAAACGTTCTTCACAATGCGTATAGGTTTTCCTGGTTTGGTCGTCAGAAGTCCATATGCTGCAGCGAGTTTTGCACTGTGGTAGAACAAGAAATCTTTCTTTTGATACTCCTCTACTTCATGAAGAACAAAGCTTGTGTCTGGCACGTAACCAGCTTTTTGGCATTCTAGGATTAGAATTCCTAATCCACTGTATATATCTTTTGCGTGTAGATGGGATCGATCTCTTGCATAGAATGAATTTATCTTGTCATGATGTACAACCCAACTTCGTACCGGATGCTTTCGAAACCCAGTAGCTCTCATATTCTCCCTCACCATTTCAGAGCAATGCCATCTCCCAGATGCAGAGTACAAATTAGAAACAAGTATGTAAGTAGATGGATCTTTTGGTTCCATGGCAAGAATGTTCTTCGCAGCCCGCTTCCCTATACTTGTATCAACATGGACCCTACAACAGTCCAACAAAGCTCGCCAAACAGAAACATCAGGCTCAAAAGATAGTTTACTAATCATCTCCTCTGCTTCTTCCAATAAATCCCAATAACCCAACACTCTAACGAAAGAGGCAACGTGCTGCGAGGTCTGCTCGATACCATACATTTCTTTCATTGAGAAAAATAAACTACGGCAGTCACCAACTAAATTTGAGTTTGTACATCTATAAGCCGAAATTACTAAAGTAAAGGTCAATTCATCCACATCTATGCCTGACTCCTTCATCTTGGCCCAAACAGCCAAAGCCTCATCACCCTGCCTGTGGAGAAGATGACCAGCAATCAGACTATTCCATGAAACCAAATCATGAGAGGACATGGAATTGAATACCTTGATTGCAGTCTCCATGTTCCAACATTTAGCATACATGTTGACCATTGCATTGCCTACTCCTTGATCAGTTAAAAGACCATATTTTAAAGCATGGCTGTGAATTTGCTTTCCCATTTCATGAAATCCTATGGTCGCACAAAGACTGAGTAGTGAAGTGGATGCAACTTCATCCATAACCAATGTTCCTTCCAATTGACTATGATGAAAAAGAGCAATTGCCTCTTCCAACTGGGCATTTCGTGCATACCCACATATCATTGACGTCAAAACTATAGAGTTATCCTGGCCAATTGGCCGCTGATGAAACATCTTTTTGGCATCCTCCATTCTGCCACACCTTGTACACATATCAAGCAATGCAGCCTCGATATAAGGATTTGATTCAAAACCAAACTTCACAGAAAACCCATGGATCTGCTCACTAATTTTACTATCTGCTAGCAATGCACTAGCATTGACAACACTGCAGAGAGTGAATTCAGTCAGCTCTATACATTCCTTCAACATAATTATGAATAAATCTATAGCTCTAAAGGCTTCATCATTTTCACAAAACCCTGCTAAAAGAGCATTGTATGAAACAGAGTTCTTCTCTGGCATCTCCTCAAATGTCTCCAAAGCCAAATCAACCAATCCAAATTTCATGAAGGCCGTAATCATTTGCGTCCATGTATAAACATCTCTAACATGCATTCTCTCAAACAAAGCTATAAGACCTTTTACGTCCTCACAATTAATATAAAACCCAATAAGTGCATTAGTAACACTTAAGTGAGTCTCCAATCCCACTTTAATAGCATGGGCATGGATTACTTGGCCTCCAGCGAAAGCATTACAATCAGCACAAGCAGCCAGAACAGTTGAAAGCGTGAAGTAGTCAACACCGAAATTGTCATCTCGTCTCATATTACGGAACAATTCAAATGCTTTGCCATGCAAGGCCTCCTTCGCGAGACTGGATATAGCAGTGTTCCAAGATGCAATGTCTCTGCGAGGCAATTTTCCGAACAGTTTAACTACACTATCCGAAAGACCACACTTTCCATACAAACCCATAAGAGCATTCGAAACAAAAACAGAATCCAAATAACCCAATTTTAACACTATGGCATGAAATTGCAAACCCAGTTCCAACTCCAAAGCTCGAATACAAGCAGTTAAAATTGCGACAAAACTATATTCGTTAGGTTCAATACCAGAATTCCTCATCCGAAAGAAAAGTTTGACAGCTTCATCTTCTCGATTGGACTTGGAAAATCCCGAAATTAAAGCAGTATAAGATACTACGTTTGGACAAGAAAGTCCCAAAAAGACCCTGTAAGCGTCAGTGAGAAAACCCAACTTGACATAAGCCGCAATAAGAGCATTACCCAGATAAATATCTTCCTCGAGCTTAAGAATTGTAGCATGTGCCGCCCTTGCAAGCTCAGCATCGCTATAAAGAACCGAGAGACGAAGCAAACTGAAGAGCCCATTAGAGTCGTAATCTGTTCCGTTTGAAGAAGAAGAACAGTCGATAAAAGGCTTCGAAGTGAAAAGGGGTCGGGGATTAGGCGCAGTGGATGGTAGAGAAAGGAGATATTGGGTCGGAGAGGTGGAGACAGAGTACTGATAGTGAGTAGGCTTAGTTTGAATGGAAAAGGGAGACAGAGAAGGTGGTAGTGCATAAATGGCAGTGAATTTGGAGTTGAAGGGAAACGAAGCTAAACCATTGACGGTGGGTTGTTGGATAATGGTAATAGCCATGTGTATCCAAGGTCCAAAGCGCCAACCATAACCCTCTCGCTACGAACACCAATTCAGATAGACCCACTTGTTTCTCTTGGATCAGCATTAAAATACGAGTAAAATAAATATATTCCAATTATTATTATATAATTGTATGTATATAATCTATAATTATAGTTCATATACAAAAATAATTAATTATATATATTAATATATTAATAATTTTTAAGCGAGAAAATTAACATGTAATTGATTGTACGTATATATACTTAAAATTTATAAATTTTATTAACGAAAATTTTAAAAGTATAAATTAAAAGATTTATGAATATTACAATAATTCTTTTATTATCAAATTGAAAAAAAAATTAAAAATATCTTAAATATGTGATAAATTTTAATCTAATTTCTAAATTATATTTATTGTAAAAATAATTGATTTTTTATATTAATTATCTTTTAATGAATGATTTAAATGAGGAAATCAAGACTCAAAATAATTTATTTGATGTGAATAAATTTAAAATATATAAATTTTTAGTCGTAATTTAAAAAAAAGACTCGTGAATATTATAAGAATTATTTATTATTAAAGAATTAAAAGAAAAAAATCAAAATATATTAAATGTGTTAAATTTTAAATTATTTTTTAAATTATATTTAGTAAAAAAATAATTGATTTTATGTAATATATTGAAAAAAAAAAGACAAACATTTAGCTACCAGACTTTGAACTCTTGAACCCTAACTTAACCAATGTTAAAGACAAAATATGAAACCAAGTTTGAGTCCATAAAAAACCTTATTTAACTTGCATACCAAATTTGGTTTGGAAGTGTCAACAAATCCTAAAGGTTGATCCACCGGCATTTCCTTCTCAAGGTCATCATTAAGGAGAGCATTGTTTACATTTTTTGTTTAATGTCCTAATAAAAAATGGTCAAGTGAGAAGATTTCAGTGTAGTCAATTTTATGCTTTTGATGACATCCCTTATTTACTATTCTTGACTTATACTTAGCCAAGAGAGTGATTAGGGAGTAACTTTACCTTATACACCCACATGGATTAAATGGTTTTCTTCCCAAATGAAAAAGGGACCAAAATTCTAAGTGTGATCTCTTAAAATAGCCTTATATTCAACTCTTATAGCCTCCTCTCATTAATGTATTCCATGAGTCTTCTTATAACTAGAAGGTTTTGAAAGTATGACTTCTTGTTAGCTTGGTTGGCCTAAAACTTTAGGCCCATAAACCCAAATTATTATCTTTCGTGTACCCTAGCTGATATATATATCAGTTTCCTTTCCTGTGTTACTGTAGGTGCTGCCTCCATAACCGACTAAGAGAACATAAACAAAGAATAACACATAAAATAGTTGATAGAGAAGAAGAGAAATCTATCATAAGTTCTTCACATCTGGCTCCTACTGAAACTCTAGTTTTATTTTATTTGGTGAGTTTTCAATTTGATTTGGAATATTAATTCCAGCACATTGTTTCTTGATCTGATCATAATCTTCTAAGAACAATGGCAATAGAGAACAATTGAAAGAAGCTAAAGTTGTCAATTGTAAAAAGAGGTCATATGCACTAAGTTTATTTGTATGGTAATATTTGTTTAAATAATAAGTTTGTTAATTTATCTTGCTATATATTACCAGTAATTTAGAGGAGATATTTTTTGGGTGTATTTTGGATTTTGGTATATTTTGTGAATCTCTCTAAAAATTGGTGTTTGTATCTCTATTTGATTATTAGTAGATTTTCCTCGGTGTGCTGTCGTCAGCGGAGTAAACTTTTCACATTGAAAAGTTGAACCACTTAAATCATTGTGTCATCTATTTTTCTCACTGCTTATTATTTTGTTATTACCCATTATTATATATTTATGCAACCAAAATTGGACCCGATCCTTGCTTCCACATTTGCTAATTTATAACAAATTGGTATCAAAACATTGGGTTATTCTGCTATTCATTGGAACTGATCAAGTTTTCTCTTTTGGACGTATTTTGAGCTTCTAGTTATCTGATTGGTTTCATATTTTTTGGGTTGTGCATCTGTTTATTTAATATTAAGGTTTCTGTTGTGGCGACAAAATATAAAATTGAGAAATTCAATGGTAGAAATGATTTTAGTCTTTGGCGTATAAAGATACAAGCTATATTAGTTAAAGAAGGGTTCGTTAACACATATGAAGGTAAGGATAAATTGCCAGAAAAATTAACTGATGAAGAAAAAGATGCATTGCTGGAAAATGCTCTCAGTTCAATTTAGTTATCTTAGTCTGATGAGGTATTACGCGAGGTTGGTGATGAGGAATCTCCTACTGGGTTATGGCTTAAATTGGAGAATTTATATATAACCAAGTCTTTGACAAGTTGGTTATATTTGAAGTAGCGTTTGTATACATTCAGAATGTCAGAAGGTATACCTTTACACGATCACCTTGATGAATTTACTAAAATTATTCGTGATCTAAAAAATGGTGGTGTTAAGATTAATGATGAGGATTAGGCCTTAGTTCTATTATGTTCTTTACCTCATTCATTTGAACATTTTTTTGATACCATGCTATATGGGCGAGACACTATTTCTTTCGAAGATGTCAAAGTAGCTTTGAATTCCAGAGAGTTGAAGAAAAATGTGTCTACAAATAATAATGATAATAGCAGTGGTTTATTTGTCAGAGGTAGAAATCAAGAAAAATGCACAAGCAATAATAGAGGCAACTCTAGATCCAAATCTAGAAAAAGAAAAGATAAATGCAACTATTTCCGTCAGGAAGGGCACTAGAAAGTAAATTGTCTAAAACTCAAAGGTAAAGGAAAATCAACCACAACATCTTCTGTAACTAATGATGTTGCTAATGTTGCAGATAGTTCTAGTTCTGATGGTGAAAATGTTTTATCAGTATCTATTGGTTCTCCTGTAGATGTTTGGATTCTTAATTTGGGTTGCACTTACCATATATGCCCCAGTAGAGATTGGTTTGCTTCTTATCAGTCTATTGATGAGGGTGTTGTCTTGATGGAAAACAATATGTCCTGCAAGGTTATTGGTATTGGTACTATCCAAATTAAGATGTATGATGGTATTGTTAGGACTTTGAAAGATGTTCGTCATGTTCCAAATTTGAAAAAGAACTCGATATCTTTGGGTACTCTTGATTCACAAGGTTACAAATATGTAGCTGAATGTGGAGTTTTAAGAGTTAGTAAGGGTGCTCTCGTGGTTATTAAAGGGAGATTGTCGCATGGCCTTTATATGCTTCAAGTTAGCACTGTTATTAGTAGTGTTTTAGTTTCATCTTCGGCAGATCAAGATTCAAATACTACTTAATTATGACATATGTAGCTTGGGCATATGAGTGAGGAAAGAATATCTATTTTGAGCAAACAGTATTTGCTTTGTGGTCAGAAAACTAGGAAGCTTGATTTTTGTGAGCATTGTGTTTATGGAAAGCATCATAGGGTCAAGTTCAGTACAACCATCCATAAAATGAAAGGTATTGTTGATTATATTCATTTAGATCTTTGGGGTCTTTCTCATGTTATGTCTAAGGGTGGTTCTCGGTATATGTTGACTTTTATTAATGACTTCATATTTATGTGTATTTTCTGAAAAAACAAAAATGATGCGTTCTCAAAATTTGTAAAATTCAAGGCTTGTATCGAAAATCAAACAAGCAAGAAAATTAAGCATTTGAGGACTACCAATGGTTTGGAATTTTGTGAAAGTCAGTTTAATGAGTTATGTGAAATAAATAACATAGTGATACATCACACTATGTGTCATACACCACAACAAAATGGAGTAACATAATGTATGAATAGGACTTTCTTAGGAAAAAAGCTCGTTGTATGCTTTTTCAAGCTAACTTGGATAAATCCTTTTGGGCTGAAGCTTGTAACCATGCCTACTATTTGGTGAATCAGTCTCCATCAACTGCAATTGAGTTTTCAAGACTTCGTTTGAGGTATTCTTTGGTACTCCTACTAATTATTCTAGTTTGAAAGTTTTTGGTTGTCCTGCTTATACTCATGTTAATGATGGTAAACTTGAGCCTAGGGCATTGAAATGCATATTTTTGGGGTATCCTTCTGGGGTGAAGGGTTATAGATTATGGTGTGTTAAACCCAAGTCACCTAAATTTTTGATTAGCAAAGATGTTAAGTTTGATGATTTTTCCATGTTGGAAAAGAAAAAAGAGTCATTTGTTGTAGGTAAATACCACGGTGTTAGTGAGAAGATGGATCTTGAGAGTAGAGCCTCTAGTCAAGTGTAAGAGAGCACATCAGATCAGCCATATTTGGATGAGATAGATGATTTTGTTCATGATGTAGCAGAAGAGAAACATGAGCAACCATATAACATTACTAATGGCAAAGGAATAAGAGAGATTCGACGCCCTCAGAGGTAAGTAGATGCAGACTTAGTTTCTTTTGCATTGTATGTGTCAGAGTCTATTGAGGTGCATGAACCTTCTAGTTATCATGAAGCTATCACTTGTGATGAGTCTGTTCAATGATTGGTTGCTATGAATGAAGAGATTGAATCACTTCATAAGAATCATACTTGGGAATTGGTGAAACCGCCTAAGGGCTAGAAGATTATTGGAAACAAATAGGTCTTCAAGAAAAAGGAAGGTATACCTGAGGTTGAAGTAGCTAGGTTCAAGGCACGTGTTATTGTAAAGGGCTATTGTCAGAAGAAAGGTATTAACTTCAATGAAGTATTTTCACCTGTTGTGAAACATAACTTTATTAGTGTGTTTCTTGCTATGGTTGCATTGTTTGACATGGAATTGGAACAACTTGATATCAAGACAACATTCTTACACGGTGAGCTTGAGGAACAAATATATATGCATCAACTAGAGGGGTTTTTTGTTCCAGGTAAGGAAGATCATGTTTGTTTATTGAAACATTCTTTATATGGGTTGAAGCAATCCCCTTGGAAATGGTATAAGCAGTTTGATTATTTTATGATTGATCATGGTTACTTTAGGAGTTATTATGATAGTTGTGTTTATCATAAAAGATTCCATGATGGATCATCTGTCTGTTTGTTTCTTTATGTTGATGACATGCTTATTGCTTCTAAGAATTAGTCTGAGATTCAGAAATTAAAGTCTCAACTTAGTGGTGAGTTTGAGATGAAAGATTTGGGTGCAGCAAAGAAAATTTTGGGCATGGAAATTTACAGGGATAGACAAGTGGGCAAGCTTTATTTGACTCAGAAAAGTTATATTGAAAAGGTTCTTGAATGCTTTGGTATGAAAGAGTCTAAACCTGTGAGTACGCCGTTAGGTGCACATTTTAGGCTTTCTTTGGATTTGTCACCACAGTCAGAAGAAGAAGAGCAATACATGTCTCAGGTGTCATATGCTAATGCTATTGGTAGTTTGATGTATGCTATGGTTTATAGTCGTCCAAATATTTCACATGCAATTAGTGTTGTCAATAGATATATGGGTAAGGGTCATTAGCAAGTAGTGAAATGGATACTTCTATATTTGAGAGGTACATCTAATTTTGGTTTGGTATATGATAGAAGTTCTAATACCAGTTGCAGTGTTATTGGTTATATGGACTCTGATTATGCTGGTGATTTGGATAGTAGATCTTTGATAGGTTATGTCTTCACTCTTTCTCATTGTGCCATTAGTTGGAAGGCTACTTTACAGTCACAGTTTCTTTGTCTATGACAGAGGCAGAATATATGGCAACAGTAGAAGTAGTGAAAGAAGCCATTTGGCATAGAGGTTTAGTTTGTGAATTGGGTTTACAAAATGATACTTTTGTTGTATTTTGTGATAGTTAGAGTGCGATACACTTGACTAAGAATAATGTGTATCATGAAAGAACCAAACACATTGATGTTAGATATCACTTCGTTCGTGACATTGTCTCTCAAGGTGCTATTATTGTCAATAAGATAGTCATTACAGAGAACCCAGCTAATATGTTAACCAAACCAGTTCCATTTAAATCATTATGTGTCATCTATTTTTCTCATTGCTTATCATTTTTTTGTTATCCATTATTATATATTTGTGCAACCAAAATTGGACCCGATCTTCGCTTCTGCATTTGCTAATTTATAACAGTGTTGAATTCAACAACCAACATTATGGTATCGACAACCCAAGTTTCAAAAAAGACGACAATAACTCTTATCAACACTTAGACTACATTAGATATTGAATATTAGAACTGATAATTAATTCTAATATTTGTTTGTGTTTTTCCTATAAATATACCATGGCTTCTAACTTATAAAAATAATCATAAAATGAAATTATCAAAGATGACCATTTCAATCACTCATGCATTTCTTCACCTTTTGGTTGTTTAATTGACTTTTTTGTTCTCCACAACGGACCAAATTTATTAAATGATCTTTTTCGCTTTCGAATCCAAAAATATTAGGGAAACCAATTCGATGGATAAAGATTGCTTAACTTTTATGTACATGTGCTTACAAATTCTGATGTGAAATTGGAAAGGCGAATGATGAAGTAATCTTCTTTTGAACATTTTCGAAAAATAGGGGGGTTTCAAGATTACTAAGATCTCAGCTCTACCATTTGGAGAAGAATGGGAGAATTATTTTAAGGTTGTTTCTTTTCTTTATTACATTCTTAACTACTCAGTGTAAAAAGATCTAGACTAAAGACATAAAATGTATGGAAAGGTGCTTTAAATGTATACTGAAAAGTGTGAACTCTTTTGAATGCCAATTTTATGTTTTTATGTGTTATTCGTTAATTCCTATCTCAAATATTTTATTTGAATGGATAAGAACCATTTTTTTGTCATAATTCTGACTATTCTTGAGCAATGTATTATTGCCATTATTTATTTTCCTACTAGTATGCTACTTTGTTCTTCCCAACCTATTGTTTATTTTGTTTCATATTATTGGTGTTAAGATTCAACCTATTTTCAGAGAGAGAACTTAGATAGATGTTAAGAGAATTGGATGAATGTGTGGATCCCATAAAAGGTCTATCTATTTATAAAACATTACAGATACAGGTGTCAGTTACATAACGTGTACACATATTTACATGTCAAATGAGTATAATTGGTATAAAGTACACCATATCATTGGTTGAGGTTGACCCTAGCTAAGACTGGTGGTCAACCATATAGGGGATTCAATTTCTTAAAACTGAGCTCGGGCTGATCATTGAGCTCGGGCTTATTACTAAGTTTTGGCTGATTATTGAGCTCAGGCTGATCACTAAGCTCGGGCATGTCTACAGGTAGGACATTTGGGGTACTTCGCCTTCCATATTAGGTTGGTGACTTTTCTTGAGCAATTTGAACGGGTCAGGCACCAGGCCGATCTGGATGTTCAAACATCTAGTCCCCCTACTCTTTCAGCTCGAGCTCTGGTCTGAGGTGGAAGAGTAAGTACCAGGCATAGGATACAAACCGTTCAACTCCTACTATGCCAAAATATGGCTTTTAAGTCGATTAATAACTGAGTTAAAAGTCGTTTAAAGTCGGTTAGGTGAACCAACTTAGAATGAGGAGACTTTAAATTTAAAGTCGGTTCAACTCATGAATCGACTTTAAATTTTGTATTTTTTTACATATTTTATTCATTTTCTACTATCATCACAACCTGTATTCGATCACATAATAACAGAAAAACCAAAATCTGTTTAAAAGAGTTTTTAAATACTACAAATAATTGAAAAATTAAATATTAATTAATTATTTGAGAATTAAATTTATTACAAAAAATAATTTATATACAATACATATATATATAACTTAAATTACAAATAAAATAATATCGTCTCTTTTGTCATGGATTTTGTGATATTTTCACTTTATTTCAAGAAGAGAAAGCTTAGTTTGCTTATAATTATCATCAATGTCACAAGCCCAAACTTGAATGACACAGAAATAGAAAAATTAAAGCATTTTAAAAATCATTATGGTATTGTCCTATGTTATTCAAGATTATCAGATTCTTCTTATGATGTTATAATTTGAAGTATGTGTTCTGCCCATTCTTCTCATAAATCATCAAAAAATTGCATATCATAGACCGAATTGTTCCAACCAAAGAACTACATGCATTTAAATTCAAAATAAGAATATACTCAAAAAACAAATAACTTATATATGTTAAAAGAGTATATTAGTAAAAGAGATTACCACATCTTTAATTGGAATGTTGATATTTGAGATGATTTTGCTCATAAATTTCATGAAAAAGTAACCACACATGATTCCATCATTATGTTATGGAACCTACAAAAAAACAAGTGTACATGGTTTTTTATTTTTGAACATCTTTATTATTCAATAGTAAAATTAATTAAATTATTAATATTTGCTTGTACATACCATAACTTTGTTCCATATAAGCTTATAGGATTTTTTAAGGGCAATACACCTACTCTTATTCCACAGCTTCCATGCCTTATCAAATTTTAAAATAGTTAGTTCTTTATTAAATATTACAAAGAACAATAGAGGAAAAATAGTTAGTTATAACTCTTACATTTCAACAACTACTTTTGTATATTTACTCAATTTTATGGAAGCTGAGTCACAGTACCAAACATAATTTCCATATAGATCAAGGATTATCAACATTCAATGATCTTTGTCTTGTTCAAACTTTAGTGGCCAAGGGATTATCAACTTCTGATTTCTGTTAAGTGTTAATGCCCTATCACATTATTATTTATCTCTGATGCTAGCATCCTTTACTTGATATTGGTTGAAAAATGATGAATCATATAATTAGCTTGAATTTAATAATAACATGCTCTATATAAAAGAAATATATATAAACAATTAGATAATATAAATATAATTATATATTCTACATAGATGAAAGTTATTTACTGATTGAGAACTCACATTGTCCACACTAAATCTTACTAATTCTAGTTTAATAGACTAAAGAAGAGGTATTGTACATGTTAGTAATAATAAAAGAATAATAATAATATAATAGAAGTAGTAAAAAAAGTGTTATCTTAAGTAAAAAAAATAGTACCATGTCAAAATGTATCACGACTTGACTTGATGGCCAAGCCACATATTGTCCAATCGCTTCTTGGACTGTGGTAGTATCAGAAGGCATAGGTAGTGGAAAATCATGGAGCAATGATTGATCAATCACTATTTGCCAATAATTTGGCAAATATTGATTATGAGTCATTCGATCATTGCTTAATTGTTGTACCATTCCAATAGCAACATAGTCCGTGGATGATGGATGTTTCAATAAAAATTTCATATTCTATAAAAAAAATTAAGCGTTATATATAATAAAATATATATAATAATAATAATAAAAATAATAGATTATCTACATAAGCTTTAAATCTTACCATAAATAATTCATCACATAGAGGAGAACTCTCATGTGGGGTAGCTATTGGAAAGACATTCTTATCAAAAAATTCATCAGGTGATGGATGGTAAGATTGCATATATTGCATTTGAGATATTGAACCACTACCTGATTACATCTGCATTCCTGGCATAAATGGAGGACCAATAGATGGGTGGCATGCTTAGCATAGATGGTGGCATGCCTGGCATGGATGGTTTCATGCCTAGCCAATAATATATGCCATGATTGTAGTATGGTGTCATGCCTTACATGTGTTGTGATTGATATTCCTTTAAAGTACCAATCTCACTTAACACTGAGGCCTTAAAAGAGCTAAAGTCTTCTTTAATTTTATAGCACTTCTCCTTATTTATCATCTGAGGCTTTTGTTTTAAAGTATTAAAAAATTTCATGTAACCATCGTATTTGCTTCCTCTCCTAACACGACTAGGATGCTTGCATCCAAATGAATGATATATCGCATCTCTCCCTCACTATTTGTTTTTGAACAACTCTCTACAAATAATAAAGTAAAAAAAAATATCATACATTTTTACATCAATATGCAAAAATCATAAGGACTTTTTATCAAGTTAAATTACTAACCAACTTATTGAGTTTTTCTTCTCCTCGTTTAGTCATTGGTATTGACTTCTTCATTTTGGGGTCTTTGTTTCTATATATAATTCAGATCGGGTAACTGGTCTACCCAATTCAGCATGCTATATAAATTAAATAAATTTATTAACAATGACATCAACTTAAATTTGAGGAAAATAAATATAAAAATATTTATAAATTAACAACTTAATAATAGCATTTTTTGTCTAACTTTAGGATTTGATGATCTCCTAGTACTATTAGGAAGAATATTCTGCATTTGTATATTATGATGTTTTTCCCTAATGATTTGAAATTCATCCATAAGTCTATAATCCATAAAGTCTTTCCATACTTGGGGTTCAATCCAGGGGTGTTCTTTAAGGATTTTTTATAGTTCTTCTTCATTAAGTGGCTCCAAGTATAGAAACACATACTTTCAGGCCAATTTGGAAGTTTTGTATTCCTTTCATGCCTTATTTGCAATCTTGTATTACTTGTTCTTCCAAGTATCAAGGACTTTAAAATGATTCTATAATATATGTAATTAGTTATAAAACAAAAAAAGACTTGCATAAATGGTTTTCCATATCTTAAACTTTTCAACATCGTCAACCATAAGACAATCATTTATATTGATTGGTATACTTGATTTCACGAGTCTACCAATAGAAAATTTCAATTGTTGGCTATTTTTTCCTAATGGATTACTAGTAGCATCAAAGTGAATGGGTACTCTATCATTTGGGTTAAATGGAACATCAAGTATATTAGCCTAACCCCATTTTTTCAAATGCCTCAATGGATCTTTTGGATCTACAATATCTAGTACCCTAGGATCTATGAAATATCTACAAACAATGATGAAATAGAAATTAAATGAAAATTTTAAGTCCAAACATATAAACAAGATTTATTAAAATAATATAGAACATACATTATGATTAATTCGGTTGTTGATCGTATATATATATTCCTTCATAATCACTTCGAGTCTATGATGAAGAATCATCGTCATCAACTAGATCATCGCATACTTGAGGCAATTTGTTTGATAAATGACTAATATTGGATAATGTATCAAGCATGTTATCGTCTTCTAAAGCATCAAAATGTAGAAATTGTTTTGTGGAGGCATTAACACAACATATCATCTTGTGTCATTTTGATTGCTCACGTAAAATACTTGTTTTACATAAAGTGCTAACATGAAAGGATAATCAGTGTGACTTATCTTGGATAAATTTACAAGGGTAAATCCAAAATATTCTATTTTATATCCCACATTGATAACATCTTTGACCCAATCACACAAGAATACTATTTCATGGAAGAACACATAATCGAGTTCCCAAAATTCTTGAATTATATCATAATATGTTCTATGAGAATGTACAGGATTGCCATATTTTGAACTGGTAAATTTCCTAGTTTGTGCATCCATATTCACACCACTATTCTAATTTACTTGGAATTTGTCCCATGCTTGAGTCATGAACCTCAATCCATTAATTATAGAATATGTTTTTATATCAAATTTTGAACCATGTGTAAGCCATTCTAAATTTTCTGTTATTTTATGATTAGGTTTGTTGAGTTCAACTCGAATCTATGCTTATAGCAACATGAAATATGTTTAAAACATTATGTAGAAGTACTAATGAATTCTTGTAAATGACACTTACATGGTTGCGAAATCAAATAATAAGTTCTCGCTTATGTTCATCATACAATCATTTTTCTCCTCATTTTTTTATAACGAGGATTGATCTTCAAAAATTTTAAATGTATTCTATAATTTTATTCAAGATATATCAATTAGGTATCATTAATAGTTAAATAAAAAATAATTTTATTTTAAATATAAATGTTGAATCTGTTATTACTTAACCTATGTATGGTTAGGCCTCATTATTCTTTACCAAAATGATTTGGTGTGCTTTTTCCCATCGAGTGCGATCAATAAACAATTTCTTACTTCCACCAAGCATAGTGTTACCTACTTGGATCATGTGACGTTCTAAGAACAACTTATGCATTGGATTCCCAATTTTAGTGCAATCACTAAAGTGTTCATAACAAAACTCAATGGCCTCTTCAGCAATGTAACATCCCACCATGCATCTTTCAGGACGATTTCTATTATTTACATATCCTTTCAGGACTTGCATGAATCTTTCAAAAGGATACATCCACCTTAAGTAAGTAGGACCACACAATTGAACCTCTTGAACTAAATGAACAAAAAAGTGAATCATTATATCAAAAAAGAAGATGAAAAATATTTTTCAAGTAGACACAAATTCTTCACAACATCTTTCTATAAATAGTTTAACTCACCAATTGATATAGATTTCTTGCATATTGTATTGAAGAATGAACAAATATGAATTATTGATAATCAAACATATTTTGGAAGAATTGACCTAATAGCAATTGATAATAACTGTTGCATTAAGATATGAAAGTCATGTGATTTCAATCTATAAAGTTTCTTATCAATGATAGATACAAAATTTCTTAAGTTGGATGAGTAACCATCAAGAAATTTCACACCCACCAAACATTTACAAAATACATCATTCTCTTTTGTTGACATTGTATATGATGCTGGGGGCAAGTATTTTGATTCTTATCATTTTCCACCCTTGGTGCGAATTCAAGTTGCATGCCCATTTTCTTTAAATCCAATCTTGCTTTAATCCCATCCTTTATTTTTCCAAGTATATTAAGTAATGTACCAATCAAGCTCTCGCATACATTTTTCTCAATGTGTATGGCATCTAAGATGTGACGAATGTATAGGTCTTTTCAATAATGTAATTCCCAAAATATTGATTTTTTATTCAAACAACCATGATCTACTAATTTGGTAACATTTTCCTTTTCACCCCTTTTATTAGTTGACCTATTTCATTTCCTTCTATCAGTGAATATTCTTTTTTTCATCTTTCCATATCATTTTAATGTTATACTATTCAATTGCTATAATATCTCAACACCTCGCAAATGTCTTGGTGTAGGATTATGATCTTCTTCACCATCGAATGGTTTCTTTTGGTATCTAAACTTATGTCCATATCGCAAAAATATTCTATGTCTTCTATAAGACATCTTTTGTCTGTGAACAAGATAAGTTGCATAAGTGCCATCACTATAAAATAGGGAATCCCATATAATATTTTTTTTGCATGTTTTGATAAGTTCTCATAGGTAGGAAAATCATTAATTGTCTAAAAAAGGACCCCTATCAAGTTAAAGTATTATTCTTTATGTGCATCATAAACATTTACACCATCATTCCACAATGTCTTTAAATCATCTATCAAAGGCTACAAATATATATCAATATCAACTCTGGTTTGGTTCAGTCCTGAGATCAATAATATTAATATCATGAATTTTCTTTTCATACACAACTAAGGAGGAAGGTTGTATGTTACCATAATTATTGGCCAACAACTATATCTACTACTAAGAGAACTATATGAATTAATTTCATCAGTAGCAATGGCAATATGAAGATTGCGCAAATTAGATGCAAATTGAGGGGTTAAATTATCTACTACTTTCCAATTTAGAGAATCATAAGGATGACATAGCATTCCATCATCAGATCGATTATCTGAATGCCAAGTCAACATCTTTGATGTCTCTTTACTTTTGAACAACATTTGAAAGCGAGGAATTGGAGGAAAGTACCAAAGAACCTTTGTGGGCATACCTTTTTTAGGTGTTGTATCATTTGTAGCATGCTTCTATCTTGATTCTTTACACATTACAATATCATCTAATGTCTTATATTCTTTTCTATAAAAAATGCAATCATTTAGACAAGCATGAATCTTATGATATTTCATGCCAAATTGACTAAAAGATTTCTTCACTTCATACATTGAGGATGACAATTCAATACCCTCAAGAAACATATCTATTAGTACATTTAGTAATTCTATGAATCCCTTGTCAAATTTTTTTTTTGCCTTTATATTATACAAATGAACCAATCTCGACATTTTAATGTATTTCTTGCACTTTGGATACAACATTTTTTTGGCATCTTCTAGAAGCTTTTTAAAGGTTTTGGGATCATCATCATGTATTTCATCTTCTACAACATGAAACATATTTTCTGTATGTATATTATGATAAAATGTATATAATTCACTCACATTCTTATTTATCTATTCTCCATGAGTATTATCAATATTTTCTTCATGATAATACCAACATTTATAACTCAAAAGAATACCACTACGGATAAGGTGATACTTAACCTTGTCAACATCATGAAATTTATCATTTTTACATTTAACACATTGATATCGAATCATACTAATTTTATTATTAGTATTTTTACGAGCAAATTTTAAGAAAATTTAAACTCTAGAAATGTAGTCTTGCTCAATTCTATACTTTGACATTCAAAATTTGACCATTTTCTATTGATGACATTAAGCATATTAAATATATATCCAAGCAATATATTTCAGATATTATTATATATGAATTCTCTAATTATTATAATATCTATCAAAACATCATATAAAAATAAATACATAAAAACCAAACAATTAATAATAAACTCATAATAACATTAAGTATTAACAATATATAATATATAATAATTTATATATATATAAATTCATGTAATTAATAATAATAAATAATTTATACATATATATAATAATAAATATTAATAAACCTATTATACATTATATACATATAAAAATATATTTTATATTATATATATATTTCATGTACATGTAAATAATTTTCAAAATTTTAAGTTTAAAATAAATTAAAATATATCAAAAATCTAAATACATAAAATTATTAAAATAAATAAATGAATAAAAATATTTTATTCTCTTTTAAGCTTGAATAAAAATACACAACCTACATAACACAAAAATTTACACATAAAAAAGAACACACAATATACAAAAAATAAAAAAATATGAATAATAAGTGTAAAATAATTCATAGAAATACTTACAAGAGTAAATAAAGTGACAACATGATGGAAATGAAGAAAAAATGGTGTTTGGTAAGTGATAAAGTGAAATAAAATGGGTATAAATTTTTTAGTATTATGCTAAAACAAATAGTGGATCTAGAAGAGAAATTGTAGAGGAAGAAAACCCATTAAACTACGCTAAAATTGGTGGTCAGAGGTGGCCGGAAAATGAGAAAGAGTAGGAGGAGGATGGTTGGTTTTTTTTTATAGCAATTGGGATTGAGCATAATTCTATCTAAAAATGGGGGGGGGGGGGGGGAGAAGAGAGAAAAGGAAAAAAATATGGATAACATCGTTTGACACGTAGGACCGATGCTATATGTTGGACGTAGCGTCAGTTCTACATGTTAACCGATGCTACTTGTAGATAGCTTTGGTTGACACGTAAAACTGACGCTACACGTGGATAGCGTTGGTTAACACATAGAACTGACATTACATCATACGTGTAGCATTGGTTAACACATAGGACCAATGTTATTTTTAATTTTTTAAGTCCATTTTTTAGCATACTGACTTAAAATTCATTATAAGTCAGTTTTCCCCAAAAACTAACTTTAAATCTCGACTTAAATGCTCCTTTTATAATAGTTTCTGCTAATAAATGTATGTTAGTTGATTGGAGAGAGAAACCAAGTGCCTGTATATAAAGAGATGTTTGGGCTGAGACTTATCATCATTACTTGCAAAATTGAGAAATAGTGAAGAAAAACGCTTTGTTGCATCACCTCGAGCTTGTAAAAGGTTTTCAGTTTGGTGGTAAGAATTAAACTCAAACTATAGTTTTGTTTGTTCAATTTTTTAGAGTTCAAGTGTCAAGAACCTAATGATATTCTACTTTCTTTTCAAGTCGATTTTAAAGGATCACTTTATTTTATTTTCAAACTTGTCCCTAGGTAATCCCTTTTTCTCATACCTTACCCATTGGTTTTTATGTTTTTATGTTTTTGAATCTTTTTACAGAATTCACAGAGAAGAGACCTCAATCTCCGACTCGGGATCTTGGGAGAGCCTTTAATATTCTAGTGCTAGTGACGACTCGGGCTCTTTTAGTGAGGCTAGTCGATCTTCACCTCAACCCTCTACCTTTACCTTTCACCTTTAGACCACTACCATAGTTAGAGTAAGTGTGCCCTATACTCAAATCTTAATGGATAGGACATAGAGAAAGAAAACGGGGAATATAGGATATGGAGAAGCAACAGGTCATACTAGGGGTTAGTCGGTTGTGCCTAAGACTTTTGGGTTGGTGTCCCAAGATGAAAAAATATTAAGAAAAACCTACAACATCATTTCCTCACTTCAGATAATGATTTCTCCAGAGAGAGCCTATGATAGTGATCAACCTCCATCAGGTTGGACTATCTTTCATGAAAAAGGCTCTGTGGTTAGGGATAAGGTTCCCCCTATACCATCTCAATAGGAGATTCTTGGTTAGGATGCAGCTTACGCTAGGCCAGTTAATTCCTAATAGGTAGATGTATATGCTCTACTTGATGTTGATTTATTAAGAACTCAAGGTAGACTTAGAGATCGCCAAGTTTAAAAAGACTTATGTCCTGAAGCAGAACCATACAAATCCGATGAGGGTATATATATTGGTGAAGCAAGATCAGGATATGAACGTGTCACTTCATAAGTACAAGAAAAACTGAAAAGAGTATTTTTTCTATGTTTCAGGTCAGTGGGAGTCTCCTACCAGTGACACCAGATTGATAAGGAGTATCTGGAACGACACTAAGGTCTTGATAAGGAATATGGATTCCTTAATCACAACCTTAAGTTTTGACATGAAGTAAAGGTTGGCTGATATCCAAAACTATCTTTTTGAAAAAAACCAACTAGAGGAAGTTATTGAACACCCCATGCTTTTTCATGTGTGAGTTGATAAGACATAGTGCGATGGAGCCCCCCTTAGGATCATTCATAAACCCCAGGCTCCTCCTAAACCCTGGGCTTCTCCTAAACGTAGAACTCCTCCTATAGACTTCGAGGGCCGGTTCGAGATTTTGGTAGATTATGGTGAACTAGTCCTAATACTTACCTCTTGTTTTTCTTTTTATGCAGATCCTATGTATTTTGGCGTTGTATAACTATTTGCCCATATAAAGGGAAATGTCGCATTTACAGGGGTGAGCTCTCTAACAGGTACACCCCTTGCTTCTAAAGGGCTATTCATTAGGTAAGAAAAGGGAAAAATCATCTCATGAAGGTTGCCTCACTTCACTAAAGAAGAAGAAGAAGAAAGTGGTGAATCCAAATCCTTGCTCGGGTTCTAAAAAATCTAGTGATCCTTTAAGGGATTCAAGGAAGGGGAAGGCCATCCTTAATGACCTTACCGCTGATACGGATGGTATATTTTTAAATCGAGGCTTGGCACTAGTGCACCTCGATCATTATTTGAGCCACCTTTCTACTGACTCATACGAGAAGTAGCTCGAGGGTATTTGTGATGGTGCGGATTCTAGCGAGGTCATCTGTCACTAGATGTGTCAAATGGGTTATCTCACATTTTTTTTATTGATAATTAGAGTATATAAAGTGTGAGCTAGAGGCTTATTTGTTTGACTTCATAATCCTTTTTTTTAGTTGGTGATGCTTTATAACTTTGACAAGGCTCATAGAATAGGTTGTTTGAAAGCTGAGTTGATATAGGAGAAGTAGAGCCATATGTCTACCCATTCAAGATACATTACGTTACAGGCAAGAGTAACTAAGTTAAAAGGCAAGGAAATTGATAATGAGAAAAAGTTAAAAAGGGCTACCTCTAAGCTAAATGAGTATGCCTAACACATTACTGAGCCTGAGGAGGCTCAAAGGCAAGCTGAGAAAGGGACTAGGAAAGCTTAGAGAAGATCCAAGGCTTCTGCCGAGGAGGTCTATCGTAAGGCAATGGCCAATATGGATGGCATGGCTTAGAATCTCGATTTGAGGGTTGAGAGGGAGTATGAGTTGGCCATATAAACCTTCAAGATGAAGGCTAATCAAAAAGATTTGGGCGAGTATTACTATCGCATTTTGGACATTCCTGTCACTCTTCCATGTATGCAGGCTCTTTTTATAAAGGAGGAAGAAGGAAAATGAGAAGGCTCCTTTGAAGGTTAGGACGGTCCTAAGGTCACAGAGACAGGGACTCATTGAAGTTTTAAGTACTCGATCCAATTTTTCTTTTCTGAGTTCGATGCTACTTTTGTTTGTGTGGTCGTGAGCTCAAACTTGTGAGAATATGAAATCAAAAACTCAACTTTATTTATTATTGGAAAAATAGTTTACCTCTATTGTTGTGTATTTATGATGTTAACATACCCACATGTTTTTTAGGAACTTGTGTCATTTTCCCTTTTTTTTGTTTTCATCATCAACCTTCATCTTCTATAAAAATGGGTTAAGAACACTTGTTTAATCCATGCATTTAGGGATTTCTACCAATTCCTCCAACTTTTTTGGTCATATTTTATGGATCCTAATTAAACCAATAGATGCTCAACTCAAGCTTTACGTGTTGAAAATTGTAGGCTTAAGGATGAGGTTAGGGTGCTCAAAGGCGAGGTGGCTAAACTTGAGTATAATGTAAAAGATACCAAGTGTGAGCTTACTTCTTATAAGGAATAGTTAATACAAACTCAATCTCGAAAGAGGAGGACCTTGGCTATTATGGCCATGCTTGTAGATAGAGAGGAACTTAGTAAGCTTGATTTGGACTTCTATAACCTTCTTTGTTTTTTTTCAAATTGTTTTCCTAGATATCAACTTTATATCTTTACCTTACCCTTTGGCAAATATGGACTGTTCTCTTAGAACTCAACTTTAGACAGAAATCTAATCCCCAACTCATTTGTTAGATATCTAAAGAGTTGTATTCTATTGAATGGATTCCCTCAAAGAGTTGTTGGTAAAGCTTAATGTGAAGACATATTGCTAGATTATTCTTTTTCATATGTTTTTATATAATAGTTGATGGGCCCATATAACTTTCTTGATTAATTTTCAATGTAATCTAGTTCTAAGTTATGTGTCACATGCTAGTGTCTTTAAGCATTGAGGTTATTTTATTATAATAGTATAACTTGTGTATAATGTTGAAAAATTACGCAAATTTTCAATAAGTCAGATTTATGAGAAAACAAAAATAAAAAAAATAACACACAAATTTGATAAGAGAGTTCAACCAATTCTGCCTATGTCTTCGAACCTACTATAGATCTTTTTACTAAAATTGAGAAATTATACAAAGTGTTTACAACACTCATAACTCACAACCTAATTACACCTAAGAAAATTGCTCTCAATTTTCTCTCACTAAAGCTTTTTTTCTCTAATCTTTTCTCTCAATTGGATAATACAAAGTACCTATTGGGGTGCTCTATTTATAGATGCAAAAGCCCTTTACATGTTTTGTCAACTAATTATTAATTGGATTTTTTTTCTTTTTCAACAAAAGGATGCACCGTCCATTCAATTTTATTGGGTTGTTAGCTTGACAACTACTCTTTTATTTTATTGTCATTTATTGCACCATTTAATGCATGTAAGTTTGACCAAAAATCTCACACTTGAAGACTGATTTCAATTTGTCTTCACATCTCGATCAATGTAGTAGCTTTTCTAGTCTTGTTACTCTAGTAGACCAACTAAAGTTGAACACAACTTCAGTTTGTCAATAGTCACCGCCTTTGTCAACATATCCGCTGGAGTTTTGCTTCCTTAAATCTTCTCTAGTATTAACATACCATCTTCCAATAGAGATCTCATAAAGTGATAACGAAGCCTAATATGCTTGGTTCTAGAATAAAATGTTGAATTCTTTGCCAAGTATATCATACTTTGACTATCACTGTGTAGAACATTCTTTTCCTGTTTGAATCTCTACTCAGTTAACAAACGTTGAAGTTATATCATCTCTTTACTAGCTTCAATCACTGCTACATACTCAACCTATGTAGTGGATAGAGTGACAATCCTCTGTATCTGTGACATCCAACTAACAGCTGTAGTTCCAACAGTAAATATATAACTAATAATGCTTCTTCGGTGATCAACTTTACTTCCAAATTCTGCATCTACGTAGTCATCTACTTTTAAATCTCTTTTACCTAAGTATAACCGCTTCTCTACGGTGCCTCATAAACATCTTAAAATCCACTTGACTGCTTCCCAATGAACTTTCCTTGGATTTGAAATAAACTTGCTAACCATTCCTACTGTATGACCAATGTCTACTCTCATATAGACCATCACATACATCAAACTTCCAATGGCTGGGGCAGAAGGAACCGTGACCATGAATTCTCTCTCTTCCTCCATTTGAGGAGATTGATCCTTCGATAAGAAAAAGTGACTGGCCATGGGTGTGCTAACTGGCTTGGCATCGTCCATGTTAATTATCTACAAAACAAAATTGATGTACTCTTCTTGAGATAACTGCAAGGATACTCTCTTCTTATCTCTTATGATTTCCATTCCAAGAATCTTTTTTATTGGACCCAAGTCTTTCATGTCAAACTCCTTTAAAAATTGTTGCTTCAACCTTCTAATATCATCTATATTTGAACCTACTACTAACATATGATCAACATAAAGTAGTAAAATGATATAACTAAACCTATATATCTTGAAGTAGAAATAGTGGTCGGCGTTGCACTTCTGGAAACCTTTCTTGTGCATGAAACTATCAAACTTTCTATACTACTGTCTCAAAGCATATTTCATGCCATACAAACTCTTCTTAAGTCTGCACACCATGTTCTTTTTCCCTCTTTCTAAGAAACCTTCTGGCTAGTACATGTATATTTCCTCATCTAAGTCTCCGTGAAAGAATGCAGTCTTCACATCCAACTATTCAAAATGAAGATCTTCAATGGCTATATTACTCAACACTGATAAAATAGTATTGAGCTTCACAACGGAAGCAAAATTTTTAGTGTAGTCAACTCCTTCCTTCTACTAAAATCCTTTGACAACTAGTTTGGATTTGTATCTTTTAGAATCATCATGCTCTTCTTTCACCCAGTATACCAATTTTTTATGAAGTGCCTTTTTTCCCATAGGAAACTTAGCTAGTTCCCATGTCTGGTGTGAGATGAGGGATTTCATTTCTTCTTTCATGGAAAGTTCTCACTTGTTGGTATCTCGAGACTAACAAGCTTCATCATATCATTTAGGGTCCCCTCCATCAATCAGCAATATATGGTTCATATATCTCTTGTCAAGCACATGAGGTCGAGAAGACCTTTTCAATACAAAGGATGATGTATGAGGTTACGGTATGTCAGACGAGTTCCTCTGGCTGAGGACTTGTTACAATTGGTTTTATCACAAGACTATCTAGGATATCATCTGCATTTACAAATACTCACTCATTCTACTCTGAGTTGTTGGCGTCTATTTTATGTCTATCCTTATACATCACCTTTTTTTTAAATCACATCTCTTCTATGAATCACTTTCTTGTTCTCGTCATCCCAAATGCGGTAGGCAAACTCATCCTTACCATAGCTGATGAAGGTGGATTTCTTGGATTTGGGATAAAGCTTATTCTTGTCTTGATCACTAATATGCACAAATGCTATACAACCAAAAACTTTTAGATGTGATAGTTTTACCTCTTTTCCGCTCCATATTTCCTCTGGTATTCTGTGCTCCAATTGAATAAATGGGCCTCGATTGGTCAAGTAAGCTGCCATGTTGAGTGCTTCTACCGAGAACTACTTTGGTAGACCTAACTATATACGAATGCTTCTGGCTTTTTCTATCAACATTCGGTTTAAACTCTCAACTACACCATTATATTGAGGCATGCCTGGCATAGTTCTCTCCATTCTAATCATATGCTTATAGTAGAAATTTTTGAATATGGTGTCTTTATATTCACTACCATGGTCAGTTATGAGCTTTTTTATCTTCAAACCTATCTCATTTTCAACAATAGATTTCTATCTCTTAAAAGCCTCAAACACTTCAAACTTATTCTTTAGAAAGTAAACCCATACCTTCCGAGAGTGATCATCGATGAAAGTCACAAAGTAGTATTCCTACCAATGGATGATATGGTCATTGGTCTCTAAACATCAGAGTGAATGAGTTACAGCCTTTCCTTATTTGGGGTTCTTCCCCTTGTCTAAAAACCGACTCTCTTTTTCTTTCCAAGTATGCAATCTTTACACATGTTTATCTCCATTGATTGTAAAACTAGAAGTTTTCTCTTTGAGTGCATGATCTTCATCCGCTTCTCACTCATGTGGCCTAGTCTCTAATGCCACAGATTTGGTGTTTCATTACTACTACAATGCGATCAAACAACGTGCCCCTATTGTCATGTAGAGAGTGCCACTCTTCTTGCCTCGAGCAACCGTCATTACACCCTTTGAAATCTTCCAATCATTACCATGGAAGATCGTAGTGTATCCTTCACTAGCCAACTGCCTTAATGAGATTAAATTCATTCTTAGGTTGATAATATGTCTGACATCCTTCAGCACTCAAATAGACCCGTTCAACTTAATCTTTACTACACCTTTGCCAATAATAGCACACGATTGATCATCAACAAGATGTACCTTTCCAAGGTTTCTGGGGACATATTTCTCGAAGAATTCTTTCTATGAAGTAGAATGGAATGATGCTCTAGAATCTAACACCCAAGATTCTTCCTTACTCTCCAAAGAGCATATCAATGCATCATCTCCTCTTGAGGTGGAAGTAACATTTGCCTCTGCCTTCACTTCTTGGTCCTTCAGTGCATTATTGTATTGATTTTTGTAGTGCCCGGTTCTCCCACAATTCCAACACTCAAAAATCTTAGAGCTATAAGAATTATTGGGATTCTTGGATTTAGACCTTCTGTCCTTTGATCTACCGCTATAGTTTGTTCTACCACATCCATTCCTCCTGGTTGAATTTCTTCCTCTTGACTCTATATGCAAAACTGAAGAGGTTGATGATTCACCTAGCTCTCTATGTCGGATTTTTCACTGAGAATCAAATCACGAACATCAAAAATTTCAACTTATTGCTTTTTGATGAGCTACTCACAACCGTGACAATAGAATTCTATCTTTCTAGTAAAGAAGAAAAAAAGTATCAATGCTCGTACTTTTTCATCAAATTCAATTCCAACTAAATTCAATTGGATTGTGACTATGTTGGGTTCATTTAGATGTTGAGCTACCGATGCACCTTCCATCATCCGGAAATTGAAAAAATGCCTCATCAGGTGCACTTTGTTTGAGGCCAATGACTTTTCATACATATTGGAGATAGAGCTGCCATAAGACCCACCATGGTATTTTCCTTTGCTATATTGAAAGCAACATTGGGAGATAGTGTCAATCGAATAACTCTGAGGGCTTGTCTATCTAGAAGATTCCAATCTTCTTCCTTCATAGCCTCTGGCATCTTCCCTCCTCTATCTACATTTTCCAAAACCCAAAATTTGTGCCATCAAATTTCTTAAGTTTCACCTTTCCTTCATCTACGGCCATTGCTCACACTCAAATCTAACTTCCTCTGGATCGTTTCTAACCATTTTTGCGAACCATCGTGTATTAGAACACCTTCATCAATAAACAAATATCGCTGACAAAATTTTAGTATTCATATAATTCCTTATTCACTTGAATAGTGAATTATGTGAAAATTGATAGAAATCACCACAAAATACTATGATACAAGGTATTGAGAAATTACGCAAATTCTCAATAAGCCAAATTTATGAGAAAATAAAAATAGACAAAATAACGCACAAATTTGATAACAAAGTTTGACCAATTTTTCCTAGATCTTCGAACCTACTACAGATCGTTTTACTAAAAAGGAGAAATTATAAAAAGTGTTTACAATACTCACAACTCACAACCCAATTACACCAAAGAAAATTACTCTCAATTTTCTCTTGCTAAAGCCTTTTTTCTCTAAGCTTTTCTTTCAATTGGATAATACAAAGTACCTATTAGGGTGCTCTATTTATAGATGTAGAAGCCCCTCTTATACATGTTTTTCCAACTAATTCTTAATTAGTTTTCCTTCTTTTTCAACAAAAGTATGAACCGTCTATTTAATTTTCTTGGGTAGTTGGCTTGACAACCACTCTTTTGTTTTATTGTTATTTATTACATCATTTGGTGCATGTAAGTTTGATCAACATATAATGCTAAACAACTAGAGAGAGTAGTTGTAAAGTGTAAATGAATTGTACATCCAATTTACATTAATTATTTAACAATTAAAATAAGCTATTTATAGTGCTAAAGTTGTAAGGCTTGAGTTCATGAATACTTTACGACTAAGGAAAGCACAAAGCATTACAAAGCAAGACTATATGTAAGACTTACAAATGAAGCATAAGTGTCTCATAAGGCTTACATTCAAACTATAAAAACATGGATAAGTAACATCACTACCACCAATGCATTTCATTCATCAATAGCCGTCTCAAATTGGTGGGCATGACAACCCCATCAATTTGGCTTGTAAAACTTGAAAAGAAGGAGTGCTAATGGGTTTGGTTAGGATATTAGCAAGCTAATCTTGCAATGAAACATAAGCAATGTGTAGTAACCCATTCAACACATAATCATGCAGAAAATGGTGATCCAATTCAATGTGTTTGTAATGAGCTTGGAGATCAGAATTTTACACAAGATATTTAGCACTTAAATTATCACATAAAAGCAAAAGCATTGTGGGTAATAGAATTTGTAATTCAAAAATAAGTTATTTCAACCATAAAATCTTTGTGGTTGTATAGGATAAAGCTCAATATTCTGATTCTGTGAGGATCTAGAGACCACCTTTTGTTTTGCATACTTCTAAAAAATCAAGTTTCACCAAAGAAAACCTAAAAGTACTAGTGCTCTATCAATCATCAGAACAGCCACCCTAATCAACATCATTAAATGCTATAAGATCTAATATGAAAGAATCATTTATAAGCATACCATGACTTAAAGTACCATTAACATATCGAAGTAATCTCTTAACTACAAGCCAATGACAGTCAATAAACTGAGACGTGAATTGGCACAATTGATTTACAAAAGAAATCTTAGGTTTGGTGAGTGTGAAATGTTCTAAAGCACCAATGATACTCTTATACTATCTAGGATTCTCTAAAATAACACCATCATATTTTCTTATTAGTTAACCAAATACCATTACAGTAGCAACATGCTTGCTATTTTGAAGATCAAATTTAGTAACCAACTCTCAAGCATACTTTTGTTGACTTAAATTAATGCTAGATTGAGGGTAAGTTACCTCCAAATCAAGAAAGAAACTTAGCTTGCCTAAATCTTTAACAAAAAAAATTATCATTAAGTTGATAGATTAAACTCGAGATGTTAAATGTTAAGTTCCCTATGATGATATTATCATCAACTTACACTAGAAACAACAAAATGTCTAACTTGTAAATCTTAATAAAGAGAGTAAGATAAGCTTGAGATTGTGCAAAGCCACAATTGAGCAAAAAATTACTTAATTTTTGACATCATGCTCATGGTGCCTGCTTTAGACCATATATAGCCTTTTGTGTTTGCACACTAGTCCACTTCCTCTTTCAAAACCAACTAGTTGTGTCATTTATATAAGCTCTTCTAACTTACCATTCAATAAAACATTATTGACATCTACTTGTCTAAATTCCCAGCCAAATGTTAAGGCCAAGCAAAGAACAACTCGAATGATTGATGACTTAATAACTATGATGAATGTTTCATAAAAATCAATACCAAATTTTTGAAGATAACCAAGTGCTACTATCCTACTCTTATAGCTATCTAACAATCCTAAGTTGAGTAATTTATCTCTAAACACCCAGTAACACCCAGTAACACCCAATTTTCTTTTGGCCAAAGGGTAAAAGTACCACTTCCCAAGTACCATTATTAACCAAAGCATCATAATCTTTCTACATTGAGGTTTTCCATTCAAGAATCTTAAGGAAATATTTCCATGACTTTAGAGCTGACAAAATATCAATATTATCAACATAGGTTTTTGATACTTTCCTTGACTCTAGTCACCATAGGATGACAATTATCAGGTGAGGAAGATGTAGGTATAGTAAAAGAAGACAACAATGGACAAACAATAGAAGTATCAAATGAATCAATAGAATGAAAGATTAATGATCAGAAAATAAGAGAATGCTTAGTAGATAAAGGATGAAAAAGAGAGAGGACATATGAATTAATAGGAATAAGGGGAATGTTGGAAGGAATAAAAAGATTAGAAGTGAGAGGAGTAAATGAAATAGAAGTAGAGGTTAATAGTTGAGAGAAAAGATAAACAGTGTATTAAAGACTACATGCCAACTGACATAGACATAAGTAATGGAAATATGTAAACAAAGGTAACCACTTTGATAAGCAACATACCCAATGAAAGTATAAGCAAGAGATTTAACTTGGAGTTTATTTTGACAAAAGGCTCATAAGTAAGGAAAACATTATATACCAAAAGTTCTTAAAGACTCATAACGAGGAACTCTATTTTGCAACAACTTATAGGGAGATATACCATTTAACACTTTAGAAAGAAGCCTATTCATGAGATAAAAAAACTATGCTCGTTACATTTGACTAGAATGTGGTTGGCATTGAAGCTTGATGCAACATGGCCAGGTCTTTCACAATCATACGATGATGTCTACTCTTCATAAGACTATTTTATTCAGGTGTGTAAGGATAAGAAAAATGATGAATAATACTATACTTATTGACCAAATATTTAAACATAATGAACTCACCTTTGAATCAATTTGGATGCTCTTAATAGAATAGTTAAAATGAACTTTAACCATAGTTAGAAAAGACTTAAAGATAGATAAAGTTTGATCTTTAGTTTTAAGAGTAAACAACCAAGTAAAATAACTAAAATCATTAACAATTGACAAAAAATAACATTCACCAATGCAAGAAATAGTTGGAAAACACCAAAGATCAAAAAACAAGAAGCAAAATATAGATGTACTCTTCTCAATTCTAGTTAAGAAAGGTAGTTTATATGATTTAGCAGTGTGACGATAATCAGAAAACAATTGTACCTTATAAGAAGAAGAAACAACCAAGTTATTTTTGTTTTCAACAGAAGAAGCAATAGAAAAATAAGGATGTTTAACCCTAAAGTTCCATTCACCAAGTGAAACCACCTGAGCTAATGAAGACAAGAAATAATCCAATGCACTCATAGAACTAGTGCGGTGATAAAGACCTCCCTTAGTATGTCCTTACATGAGAGTCTTCTTTGTGAAAATTTCCTTAACAAAGAAGAAGTCAACATAGAATTCCACAGACACATTATTATTAGCAAAGAATTTATGCATATATAACAAATTATATGTGGCATTTGGAGTATGCAGGATATGCTTTAAAGCAAGAATAAATTTATCATGAGAAAAAGAAAAAAAAGCCATTGCCAATGCAGTGAATAGGTAAAGTATTAGCATTACCTACAAAGACACCTTCATTTCCTATGTACAAATTAGAGTGAGGAACATTAGAAGCATTAGATACCAAGTGATGGCTTGTTCTTATATCAAGCAACCAATAATTCTTTTGTGAAGAAGTGCGTCTTGTGCTAGCAATATGGGTAGATAGAGTAAATGAAGGAACTTTATCATTTTTATAGGTCTTATTAAAATTATCTCAAAGTATAAAACAACGAGATGCTTTGATGACCTACTTTGTCACCAAATTTGACCCATATGCCTCTCACCATTACCTCTTTTAGGTTGAGCAACATATGATGAAGACTTTTATAAGAAAAATTGCATAAGAAACTTTTACTAGAGGATCATGACTAAGGATTAATATCTTTGAGAAAGTTATGAAAGCTCTGAGATTCTGCATGAAAAGAACTATAATTGTTATTCTTTTTAGTAGAAGAAAGAGCGATTAGTGGAAGCATCATGAGCATGAAAACTCAATCTTTTTCTATACCAATTTTTTGCAAAATCATTATGTCATAGGTTTCAAGTTGGCTATGAAAAGAACTAAAATTAGGTTTGTCATGCATCATATTGATCAAGGTAACTAGAGGATTATAGCTTATACCAAACAAAACATACATCACAAAGTCTCTTTCTGATATAGTTAGAAGTTTAGAGACATACTCATTTATAGATAGACCTTCCTTACACAATGTTTGCAATTAGTTTCGAAGATTAATTATTCGTAAGCGAGTGCTTGGGGAAAAATATTTGTGCAAGTGAAAGCCATTTTTCATAAGGTATTCCCTTCCTAAACACTATAGAGTTCATATCACTCGTAACATATGCTTAAATTCAACTCTTCATTAGATTATTATACATTGAGACAATTCAAGTTTACAAATTGATAATGAAGAATTGTTCCCAAGATCAAGAAATCAAGGTGGAGGCAAGGATCCATCAATGAATCCTTCTAAACCATACACAATTATCAAGCTCTCCGTGATAGATAAACTTGCATTAACAAGATGATTTGCAAAAAAGCTCTAAGTTAGTCGATCAAAAAACGATGAAGATGAGTTGATCACAACTGATACAAATCTAGAGTCATGCACTTGATTTTGAGGATTAAACAAGGGCGTACTGATAACATCACAATAAGATAACGTGTGTTTTTCAATCATTGAAGATGTTGAGTGTAGATGACTGTAGATGACGAGCTACAAGCGTTGTTGATGTTGAGTTCTCTACCAAAAAGTTGGGATACTCTAGTTGTGTCAGTTAGCAACTCAGCTCCTGACGGTAAGCTTACCATGAATATGGTAAAAGACAGAATGTTAAACGAAGAGTCTCGACGAAAAGATGAAGGATATACTCCTGACACTGAAGCGCTTGTCATGCAGAAACAAGGCAAGCAAGAATGGCGGGGGAGAAGTAAAAGTAAAAATCCCCGTAACCAAAGTCAACAAAGAGGACGGTCAAAGTCTAGATCAAGGTATGATATGAAGTGTCATCATTGCGGCAAGCCTGGACACTTCATTCGAGAATGTAGAAGGTTAAAAGTGGAACAATCCAGAAATCAGGAAGTAGAAACCCGAACAAATGACACCACAACTGTCACTGAAGAAGTTGTCATCGTTCGAGATGCTGATTATGTCAATCTTGCATGCCAAGACACTACTTGGGTAGTTGAATCAGGCACTTCCTATCATGTCACCTCACGATGGGAATTCTTCTCAACCTACACTCAAGGTGATTTTGGACGTGTGAGGATGGAAAATGATGATGCATCAAAAATTGTCGGCATTGGAAATATTTATCTAAAGACTAATCTTGGATGCAGATTAATTCTGAAAGATGTAAGGCATGTTCCTGATATCCGCCTCAATTTAATCTCTACCGGTATGGTTGATGATGATGGATACAATAATTATTTTGGTGAAGGAAAGTGGAAGCTCACCAAAGGCAATCTGGTAATAGCTAAAGGCAAGAAAGATACATCACTCTACATCACAGAAGCCACACTGTGTAGAGGAGAAGTAAATGCCACAAGGAAAGAAGTTCCTACTGAGCTATGGCATAAGCGACTCGGCCACATGAGTGAAAAAGGTCTCAGAATTCTTTCCAAAAATGAGCTCTTGCCAGGAATGAAAGGTACTCCCTTGCAAACTTGTGTTGACTGTATTATGGGAAAACAACATAGAGTTGCATTTTGTAGTCTCGTACCATCTAGAAAGGAAAATATTCTAGATTTAATACACACAGATGTATGTACAATGAGTTGTAAGTCATTAGTAGGTGCTCTCTATTTTGTGACCTTTATTTATGACCATTCTAGAAAAATATGGACTTTTGCTTTGAAAACTAAAGATCAAGTGCGTGAAGTTTTCAAGCAGTTTCATGTAAAAGTGGAGAGAGAAACTGGCAGACGTTTGAAGTGTGTACGTGCAGATAATGGTGGTGAGTATCGTGGACCATTCGAGGAGTACTATAGAAGTTTTGGCATCAGGCTGGAAAAATCAATACCAAAGACACCTTAACACAATGGTGTCGCAGAGAGAATGAACAGAACCATCTGTGAAAGAGTCAGATGTATGCTCTCAAATGCAAAACTGCAAAACTGCCAAACTTCTTTTGGGGGGAGGTAATGAGGACAGCAGTCAATTTAATCAACCTTTCTCCATCAGTTCCACTGAACTATGACATACCAGAAAGAGTTTGGATGGGGAAAGATGTTTCTTACAAACACTTGAAAGTATTTGGCTGCAGAGCATTTGTTCACATCCCAAGAGATGAGCGATCCAAGTTGGACGGAAAAGCGAAGCAATGTATCTTTATGGGATATGCCCATGAAGAATTTGGTTACAGACTTTGGGATCCTATTAGCAAAAGGATTGTCAGAAGTAGAGACGTGGTATTTCTTGAAGACCAAACAATAGAGGATTTTGAGAAATCCGAGAAACCACAATCAGATGAAATTCTAGTTAATCTGGACCCAATCTCTCCACCAATAAATCCTGATGACGGGGGAGTCACACCAGATACTGATGATGTCAATCCACTAATTGGCAGTTCAGAACCATAACAAGTTTCTGAACAAGTCCAACCAGAAGTACAGACAAGGAGATCCACCCGAGTACGACAACCAAGTTGTATATATTCTCCTAATGAGTATGTAATGCTCACTGAAGGGGGAGAACCATAGAGTTATGACGAAGCTATCACTGATCAGCATGAGACTGAGTGGCTTAAAGCCATACAGGAAGAAATGAAATCTCTGCATGAGAACCACACATTTGACCTGATGAAACTACCACAGGGAAGAAAAGCTCTCAAGAACAAGTGGGTGTACAGAATCAAAAGTGAAGAAGGTAGCTCGCAACCATGCTACAAAGCAAGATTGGTTGTGAAAGGATTCGAGCAGAAGAAAGGCGCTGACTTCGATGAAATATTCTCACCAGTAGTTAAAATGTCTTCAATCCGAGTTGTTCTTGGTTTGGCAGCTAGTCTTAATCTGGAGGTTGACCAACTTGACGTAAAGATTGCATTCTTACATGGTGATCTTGATGAGGAAATCTATATGGAGCAACACGAAGGTTTCCAAGTCAAAAGCAAAGAGAAGTTGGTATGCAAACTAAAGAAGAGCTTGTATGGTCTGAAGCAAGCACCAAGGCAGTGCTACAAAAAGTTCGACTCATTCATGGAGAAAAATGAATACAACAGAACGACGATTGATCACTGCGTCTTTATCAAGAAATTCTCTGATGGTGATGTTATTATTCTTTTGCTTTATGTTGATGATATGTTAATTGTGGGTCAAAATATTGACAAGATTAACAAGTTAAAGAAGGAGTTGAGCAAGTCCTTTGCAATGAAGGACTTAGGACCTACCAAGCAGATTCTTGGCATGACGATTACCCGCAACAGGCAAAAGCAAAAGATCTGGCTTTCCCAAAAACGGTATGTTGAAAAAGTTCTTGAAAGATTCAATATGAGCAAAGCTAAACCTGTTAGTTGTCCACTTGCAAGCCACTTCAAACTTAATGTGAGTCAATGTCCCTCAAGTACAGAGGAGAAATCAGAGATGAGCAAGGTGCCTTATGCATCGGCAGTTGGCAGTCTAATGTACGCTATGGTATGCACCAGACCAGACATTGCACATGTTGTTGGCGTTGTGAGCCGATTCCTATCAAATCCTAGAAAGGAACATTGGGCAACTGTCAAATGGATACTCAGGTATCTCAGAGGAACCTCTAGTCATTGTTTATGCTTTGGCAATAATAAACCTGTATTAGAAGGATATACAGATTTAGATATGGCTGGTGACGTATATACGAGGAAATCTATATCCGGGTACCTAATAACATTTAGAGGGGGAGCTGTTTCATGGAAATCACGACTACAAAAGTATATTGCCTTAAGTACCACAGAAGCAGAGTACATTGCAATCACTGAAGGTTGTAAGGAGATCCTGTGGATGAAAAAGTTCCTACAAGAATTGCATCAGAACCAGAAAATTATGTTCTTTATCACGACAGTCAGAGTGCAATTCATCTTAGCAAGAACCCAACCTTCCACTCAAGGTCCAAACACATCGACGTAAGGTATCATTGGATTCGTGATGTGTTGGAACATAAACTACTGGAAGTTGAGAAGGTTCACACCAATGATAACGGGGCAGATATGATGACAAAGACCGTGACTATAGAAAAGCTTGCTATCTGTAGAAAGATTGCAGGTGTGGAAGAGCCATGTCCCACATAAGGTGGAGGGGGAGATTTGTTGGTCCAACTGATGTAGGCCAGCAACAAAGAAAAAAAGAAGAAGAAAAAGGTAAGGAAACATTCTGGCGCCGAAAGAAGAAAGAAAAAAAAAGTCAAAAGTTTCTTCCATTTGTCTCCATCAATTCATGCGTGAAGAATGGAGTTTTTGGCTTTATAAAGCCTTAGCTTCAATCTCAAATTAACAGATCAGAAGCAGAGGAAAAGAAAACTGAGAGAATTTTTCTAAGAGAGCTTTTGAGAGGAAAAATTAAGAGAGCCAATTTGTGAAGTTTTATCCACAAATTGAAGATACATATTTGTTGTATTTTTGTGAGAGATCCACCTAAATGTGAAGTGTGTAATCACATCTTATTATAGTAGAAGTTTAAGTGACCTACGGGTCCCGTGGTTATTACTTTCATTTTGAAAGGTTTTTACACGCAAAAATCTTGGTGTTATTTTTGTTCTATTTTGATTTGGAAAATTATCCTAGATATTTGAAATTTATTTCTTTACAACCATCTATTTTTTCCCAACAAAAATGCACATTCTTTTAAAATTATAAGACGTTTCAATTGAAAGCAATCAAATTAAAATGAAAATTTTGTAAAAGCTATAAACATACCTTGGAATTATAAAAGCATACAAATATTAAAACTTCCATAGGTATTCTAGTTATAATAATATTTATAATATAGCGTTTAATGTTTTCACGAAATAAGGTCAAAGCCCTGTTGAAGTAGATCACCAGCCAGTATTTCATTAGCAGCTTCCGACGGATGAAATCCATCCCAGAAAATATATTCAGTGGCGTTCGAACATGTTCCTATAGACCTTGAGTTGCAAAGCAGGGAGGTCTCAATAATACCTGTTCCGCAGCAAGCTTTTCTTGTTTCAAAAAACCCTGTTACATTAGTGGATAGAGAAATAATATCACTTGTTTTTCCATCATTTCGTGTTTTACTATTATAAATGGTTATGATCAACGGTTAAACTGAGGCTGTTACAAATTATATGTAGATGCTAGAGTTTTTTTTTTCTTTCCCCTCTATGAATGATGGTACAGTTTCTTTACTGATTACTGAGTTTGTAATTTTGTATCTTTAATATCTAGCTATATTGTCATTGAAGAGGAGAGCAGTATTTACCATAATCAGCAGGCTTGGTGATAATATCCAACAAAGGTTGATAAATATCAAAAACCACAAGCTTCAGACCAGGAAGTTGGCGCAAGCTTTGGGATGTGATATTAAGCTTGATGTTGAACGCAGTTGCATCGTGGTTTAACCGTTGCACACAATTGTTGCTTCCTAAGCCAAATAGGGTGATGGATGCAGGTAGACAACCAAGTGGTGGTAGGTTTGTTACTCCAATTCTTCTAGCTCCTAGTCCATACAGGTTCTGCAATAATGCTCCTCATGTCATGAACGGTACATTATTTAATCTTCCTTCTTTTTCCAAAATGTATCATTACTTATCAATTTCTTAAAATTTTTTGAACCTTCCTTCTCTATTATTTTTTACTCTTAATATTTTCCTCACCATTTTCATATAAATCTAAGATCCAAGGTCTAGTTGCCTTGATAGTATAGCATCTATGTAGTGTGCTAGTATGACCAGTGATATTAAATAAACATCTTAACTCAATTCAGTTAATTTATGGTTAATGTCATGAGCTCAAAGAACTCAACTCACCTAATCAACAAACTCAAATGAGCTAGCTCATGAATTGCTCACGAGTTCATTTAATAAAATATATATATCCAAAAATAATTACTATAATACCACTATAAAAAAATATACTTAAAAAATAGTCTTTAATTTTTTCTTATTGTACAAAATATAATTCAAAATAATATTTATCCTAATATTTTTGTTTTTGAATAGAATTATAATTTTTATTTTTATATTTCAAAAATATAAATGAGTTAACTAATTTACGAACTATTAAGTCTAACTTATATAAAAGTGATATAGGTTGAAGTATTATGTGAGTTGAGTTGAGTTACATCTTACTTAAATTATGCTAAGTGTGTTGAGTAGTTAAAATTTTTTTTTTTTGTCGTAGTTAATTCATTTCTTTTGACCCCTCTAATTTTGACATGAAAGGATTAATTCTAAGAGATGGATGGAGAAAACAGGATATATTGCTGTGAATAAATAGAAACCTTAATGAATGTAGAGTAAGAATTCATGAGAATGTCAGAGAAGTGGTCAAGGGAGTAAATTCTGAGCAAGGGATTGATGTAGTAGTTCTGTACAAAATCACTACTGCCTGTGCTCAAAACGTGAATAGCTCCAGAGAATATTGCATTTGCTTTATCTTTTCCAACCATACTCACAACTTCTCTTTGATACTCTCTGTAATAATTTAGCTGCTTGCTCAATGAAACAGAACCCTGTGAAACCAACAAATAGTTATTAAAGCAGATATGAAGGTAGAAGAAGAAAGAGATAGAGAGGGAGAGAATTCTTTATTGTCTTACATATAATTGTGCAGTCCTGTCGTAATATCCTGAACCAGCTGAAGCAAAGTTGACTCCATTCAAAAGGTTATTCCCTCTGGCTTCTTGACTAAGGTAAGGTGGTAGGTAGGATGTGAATCCTAGGTACTCAGCTGTTAAAGGGTATGAACTATTGTTAATAATTACTTGAACTGAATTAGACTTAGAATTTAGAAAGAAAAAAAACAACTCGAAAATTGGTATACCTGTGAAGTCTGTAGCTAGCTTTCCATTAGAAAACCTTCCACTTGGTTTGTGATTTACAAAATCTCTACCATAAGGAGGAAAGTTTGCCTTAATAGGAGTTATTAGGTTGTTGTTGTTTCCCACATCAACCACAGAATCTCCAAATATAATAAGAGCTGGAACTAGAGGATCACCTTGAACCACAGAGAAGAACAAAACAGCAAGGCTGAAGAAACTCATTAGTTTACTTGAAATTCTCATCTTCCCTCTACTTGTTTTGCTAGTAACTCTATCTGATTCAGTGAGAGAAAGAGAAGTAAAGGGTAATTCAATGAAAACGAAGTGCATATTTTGAAGAACCAAAGAAAGGATATATATACATCTCTATAAGTAATAGCATAAGATAACAAGGTTATTTTATCCTTCTTTTAATTCTACTATCCAAATAAATAAATAATATTATTATTATTGTTATTAAATTCTATCTTTATTACCATTATCATTTATATTATATTTTAATTTTACTAAAGAAACATGATATAATTGAATCCCAGAATTTGGTTACAATAAAATAGCTTCTCCTTTGGTAAGAAGGCATGTTTAGCACTAGTGCTCATCATTTTTGGTCCACATTGTCATTCTTTTATAAAGTGTCATCATAATGTCCAAGTTTGTGACCCTTTGTAGTAGGTGATAAAGGATTTTATTAAAGCCTTGATTGGTTGGAATAATGATGAAAATATTGAAAATATCTGTTCGATATCCGGAATGTAATATACATATTTTTTTGGTTAAATTAGAATAATATTTTCAAAAATATTTACAAATTATAAATTAAATGTCATCATTGTTAAATTATCAATTAAATATCTTTTTTTATTATTAAAATTCTAGATATTGTCTATAAAATATCATAAAAATATTAAATTGTTATAATAACTAGTTTTGGTCTTAATGAATTTGATATTTAATTATTGTTGTAATTATTGCATGCATGTTTTATTTTGTAATGTTTTATATTAATATTATAACATATAGATTATATTGAAGGTTAATATTCATTATATCTTCTTTAACTATGAATATTTTTAAACATAGATAATCAATAAAAAAAATTCATACCGTCAAAATTTATCTATTTATCATAATACGTTAATATAATTAGATATTCTACAGAATTGTTTCAAACATTTTAACTATTTATTGTATAATATTTTACAATATATATATATATATATATTATATAATATTTTAATTAATTCATCAATGTATTAATTAATATAAATATTATAAGTATTTAAAATACATATATTAAATAAAAAATTAATTTAAAATATAAGTAATTGATTTATTTTAATGTATTATAAAAAAATCATATTTTTAATAAAGTTTTTATAATTTTCATAAATTTTTTAAAATTTTCGTTAGTATAATTTTGTTTTATATCTTCATAAAAATTATATTTCAATATCTTAATCAATCTCTACCTTTCAAATCTTGGTCGGAAATTTGGAGAGATTTAGGGGAAAGAGGCTTTTGGCATCGATATATATTTACGGTTTGTGTACACACCACCAATGACCTTGGCTCTGTGCTGAGGTTGAGCCATTTGTTATCAGAGTGCGTTTTCACTATTCCAATGATTATATCACACCCCGAAATATCGTTGGGTAGTTCAATTAGCATAGTCACTTCGTATAAAATGAGTTCGTATAAAATGAGAGTTTGTATAATGTTAAAGTAACTAATATAATAAAAGTTTTATTTTTAATTTCTTTCACACGTTACACATATATTTTTTGTATAGTTAAAAAAAACATATATATTTCTTATATGTTTAAAAATATAATGTATATATATCTTTTTATAACAGAAATTTTTTTTTTAATAAAAAAATAAAATTATGAGTCCGACCATTCTCTCTTTCCAGTAATCATGAACGAAAGTTTTATGATATTTCTATTAAATTTTCTCTAAACAGAATTTATATGAAAATTAGGTTTTTAAAATCTTCAAAATTTTCTAAAAAAAATGGGAAATTGTATAAACTAATACTCTTAAAATTTAATAAAAATTACATTATGATAATATTAAATGAAATTCAATTGGATATAGTTTAACATTAAATGTGCTTAAATGAAAGTAGTTTAACTTGAACAACATTTAATTAAATGATTTTTAATGTAAAATAACGAGAGAAATTTTTAAATATTAGTAAAAATATATGAACAAATTATAATGGGTTTATTTTTGTGACTTTAAGTTTTAAAATGTATTATTTTTATTTTTTCCCTAGAAAGATTTATGATATTTTCATAAAATGTTGAAAAATATCAAAGTTTCCAAATTTGTGTCATTTTTTAAATTTTGGATGAAAATATCTAAAATAGTAATGCAGATATATTAAGAAATTTTCATTTATAATTTTTAATTTTTTTATGAAATTTAAAATATATTATATAGAGGAAATATGATTGGAGACTAAATGATAGTTTGGTGACATAAGTTTTGAAGGGTAAGTATTTTTCCAACGTAGATTTCCTAAATATCTATGTACTTGGATTTTCTTCTTATTTGTGCATAAATTAGGGGAAAGAAATGTGTAAAATAGGGTTAAAGTGGCTGGATTGTGGAAGGAAAGTTTAATTAGAAGCCTTTTTATAGAACAAGATGTTGAGGCCATTTTGAGAATTCCTTTAGCTACTAATTATCATGAGAATAGGCTTTGCGAATGGTCTTTTCTCTATTAAAAGTGCTTATTAGTTGGCTAAGAAATATCGAAAATTGATTTCTTAAGATGATTTAAGGATTGGATGTAATAATATAAGTAGTCAGACTTAGTGAAAAGATATAGGAAAATTGTTCATTTGAAAGGCATGCTTTGAAGCTCGTCTAACAAAGGCCAATTTGTATAGAAGAAAAGTAGTCTTATTTCCTTAGTGTAGTATATGTCATGGCTATTTTGAGGATGTTTCACATGCTCTTTGGAAATGTGATAAAGCTCTAGAGATATGGAAGCTTTTAATTATTCATAACCTTTTTTTCTAAATATATGAATCTATCCTTTGTTGATATTTGGATTTGTATGATATCATCTTTCCCTCCTAAGGATGTTAGCCTTTTTTATTATTTAGCTTGAAATTTATGGCATAATCAAAACGATGTAGTCCATGGTAAGAATGAAATGTGCTCAAAGTGCTTTTGCTTGAGCTAATATGTTAACATATGAGTTTTTTAAAGTCCAAGATATAAACAAAAATGAGATCATCTGTGATAGTCTTAAGACGATCGCATGCTTGAATAGGAATTAAGAGAAACTAAGCGAGGTTTGGATTAAAATTAATACTGATATTGTTATTAGAGTTGATAATGTTAAAATTGGATTGGGTTTTGTCGCTCGATGTACTTTTTGAAGATTTTTATAGGCTGGTATGCAACCTTTTAATGGGTTATCATCCCAACTAAGTGTTGAATTGCAAGCTTTTGTGCTTACGTGTAAGGTTGCTATTAATTCTGGTTACTTTAATATTGTTTTTGAATTCGATTGTGTAAATGCAATTATTCTACTTAAAAATTTGAGTGTTGTTTTAATCTTGATGGTATCTTGTTTAAGAAATATGAAGGTTGAAATAGGATAGGCAATTTATGTTCCAATATAGACCTAGGAAAGTAAACTTAGCTGCTCATAAGGTGACTGTGCATACAATGATACTGGTAGAGGGTGAGTTTTGGAACGATTATTTTAGATGTGGTAAGATCTAATATACTATCTTTGGAGGAATTTTCCTAAAGTTTTAATGTTATACATGTACAAATAAAAAAACCGCTATCTTTAATGAAAGTGCACTTTATTCCCCTACTTACTTATTAGATGGGGTAACACAAGTCTATTATCTTTACAAAAAGGGTCATAGAAGTTCATTTTGTAAAGTAATGGACTAGTGCTTTCTCACTTTCAAAGTGGAAAAGTAGGGAAGTACAAATCTATTACTTTATAAAATGAACTTCTACGACCTTTTTGGTAAAGATAGTAGACTTGTGCTACCTCACTTAATAGGTATGGGTCTAAAATACATTTTTGTTAAAGGTAATGAACTTGGGAAACTTTTCATGACTTTTTTAACCTGAAATAACATATTATACACTTAGACACCCATTTATGTTAGATGGGATTCAAACTCATAGCCTTTAAAAGTTCACAATATAACCAAATAAGTCTACAAGAGTGAATAGGTTAAAAAATTAGCAATTTTTATTCAATGTCTAAACACAGCGACCATATATGCAATAACAAATAAATAATAAGTGCAAAAATTAAAAAAATTAACACATATTTTTTAGGTGAAAGCAACTTAGGTCACAACAATGACCTACGAGAAAAATTATCGATCCAACATATCACTTAATCTATCTACAATAAAAATTAAATATTCAATTAAAAACTCGATCTTATACTATCCTTACACGAATAATGCTCCAATATATTTTACTTTCGATTCCTAACTCTATTTTCACAGCCCCCAAGATTAGTGTGTCTAAATCCGGACTAATGTTTCAATTAACATCTCACCAATTAGGCACATTCACAGAACAACCTGTAAAAAGGTTAGTATATAAACACAAGTATATATGTGTGTTCTAAATGGATTTCAATAATGAATGATTTATTTATTTCTTTTATTTTAGGAATTATTTTTATTGTGAAATTTTTTTATTTTAAAACAAAATTGGGTTAGTTATTCCCAACAAAGTAATGGATACAACAGTAAAGACACTTACACAACCTTATTCTTGAAATACATGACTCATTTTGATTATGTATTGGATATATATTTCAAGAAAACTTATCTATTCAAACAATGGAATAAGTTTCATGTATCAATTATATGGAAATGAACTTCTTCACACGTTGACTAAACACACATGTATGTTATGCATGAAGTTTATGGTTATCGTTGAAAGATATTAAGACTCAAGCTAACTTTGACTACAAAATTGTGTTAATCCTATTCTTTCTACTTTGAAAAATTCACATAAGGAGATTCCTAATTTTGATAAACTATCTATTTCAATGTGTAAAGATATCGCCATGAACAGATAGGACTACATTACAACTAGTATAAAATTCATCACATTAAGAGTGCGGATTGTGCATTAAAAACAAATAACAACAAATATGTGTGTTTGTGTGTGTGAGATTAATAAATAATAATTTAAAAGCAAATATGTTTACAAGAAAATATATGATGTTGGCATGCATATAAAGAAAGAGGGAAAAGAGGTTAAAAATGTGTCTCATTAAAATTGTTTCTCTCTTAGTCAAAATTATTTCTTAATGTAAGATTAATAACTCAATTTTTATTTTGTAAGATGTATGATACTCCTTTGATTGAGTCTTTTTGGGTTGATCATAAATGTTTAAATTGACACACTAATGTGTTTCACCTGGTATATTATCTTAAATGAATTTCAATATTGGTTAATTACATGAATTTTTCTAATTGTATTATGCCTTGTTGAGTTTAACAGTATGATCGAACAACAAAAAATTAAAATTAACCTAAAGTGTTTTTGATTTGTTACTGTGGATATCTTACTTAACTGAATTCATTGTACTTAATGTGAGTCCTTACAGGCAGTATGGTGTGTCTCTTCTCTGACTATTTAATTTGTCCTTTCTTATGTCAAAAATGGGAAGATGCAATTCACATGTCAACATTACATGCATCCGCATCACACATCATATATCAATATTACGTACATTTACATCACATATCAACACTACATGCATTCATATTTTCATGTAGTTATGCATATAAGGGGAGAATATGCTTAAAGGGAGAATACTTTGTATTATCTTGTGCCTTTATATTTTATTCTAAGCTAATTTGATTATGTTGTGTTGTGTGCTAAGTTCATAGATGTAAATACATGTACTATATGAACTTCACATTTTTTTTTATGTTAACTAAACTTATAAACAATGAAGTTTTTAAGCTAAGTTGTCTTATTTTTATGTGATTTTAGTTACATACAAACTTATCAAGGTTAAGCAAAGATGGTTTCACAAGATCATAAGATAATTTCATTATTAAATTTTGACCTTGTAATATAAGCTTTTAATTTTCTATAAGTGTCATGTAGTGAGATAATTGTTTTGATACATGAAAATATCAAAAGAGATTTTGTAAGGTATTATAAATATTGGCTATTTTTGTGGACAAAATATTTATTTTAAAAATATTTTTGAGGTTCATTATTAGATCTTTTCAATAAATTCGAAAAAAGTCCAAGTTTTATATAGTCATACTACAGGTATAATCTTTATAATTATCACACTTAAAATTGCATTTATATATTCAAATGCATAACAATAAAATTATTTGTATTACTCAAATTATTATTGCTTGATCGATTGAATAAGTGTCTCGATCAATCCAAATCAATCTAGATGCTTTCGATCTAAAATTTGGGCTAAAATATACCCTAAAATCTAAAATTTATGGGCATATATTTCGAGCTTTTTTTTACATAATACTCTTTCGAATTGAAAATATTGTACTTCAATGACTATTATAACACATTAACTCAACTTTGCAATGCATTTTGATTCACCTTAATCGGATATTAGATGAAAGAGAGGACAATAATAATGATAATTGATTAATAAAACATCCTATTTAGAGGCGGAAAAATATCACTAATACACTTGAGGTTTGCATTTTTTTGACAAATATCCTTAATTTTTCAATAATATCAAATATATCATTTAACTTTAACATATGTTAGATATAAATCATATAATAGTTATTTAATAATATTTTTATAATTTCTTTTAAGTTAAAGGGTATTAAATATAAAATTTTAGTTTCTCTTATTTTTAATATCAAAATTCAATTATATTAAACTAATAAAATAAAAGGACAATTTTTACTTTATTTTATTAAAATAAAAAATAAAATTAAACTAGATAAATAAATGATATTTTCATAATTTATAACTATATATATATATAATTTATTTGTTATTATATATTGTAGTATGTAATTATTAAATTTTTAAGATAATATATTCATCCATATGAACTTATTTTTAAAAATTAATAATTTTAATTTATTACTTAAACGTAACGATGAGACATACAATAATAAATTAAAAATCAACACAGAAATTTTTGGAAGAAAACAATCTAAATTATAATAATAATTTAAGAATAAAACTACCTATAGTTAAAAAAAATTGACAACAAGCCTAAAATTTAAATGATAAATAAATATTTTGTTATTAAAAATCACCCATATTTCTAACACCTTACATCCTTGGTGCGTCCTTGGCTTACACGACAATACAATATACATGTGGCTTATTAGTTGCATATAAGTAAGTCAATATTTATTTATAATAATTGATATTAGTTTTAAATAAAATTTCACATGTAATTCCATTAATTAATATAGTTCACGATTAAGTAATGACTAAAAACTGAGGTCATAGGGTGTATACATGACCTAGGTTAGCATATAACCGAGGTCATAAGGTGTATCTATGGCCCCGATTAGCATATAATCGAGACCATAGGGTATACATAAATTAAAAAAATATAATAATTAGTAATTACAATATTAAAAATCAATATAAATTACAATAAATTTATTAATTACAATATTAAAAATCATATTATATTAAAATTAAAAGTATAATTACATTTGAGAGTTTATTATACACAAAAAAAACATAGTATTACAAACTAAATTTTTAGTATTAATTACAAACATGGAAAAAAAAACTTACTATTAATTACTAACAGTGCCAATGCACCAGCGAAGTGTACCAACACAGCGTCATTAACAACACCAACGCACAACACTAGTAGCACAGCGCACCAGCAGCACCAACACAGCACAACACCATCAGCAACACCAACTCAGAGCCAGCAATACCAGCACCAGCAGCGCTAGCACCAGCAGCGTAGCACCAGCGTCGCACAGCAGTGCCAGCGCCAACAGCGCAACACCAATAACAGGGAGATTTAAATCAATTTAATAACAATAGTACCAACAACAATCAAGTGTTTTAATTCTTACCAAAGACTTGATGCAAAGAAGGCACTTATTGGTATTACACATGTTGCATATTTGTCACGAGAAAAATTATTTTAAAAATTTGAGATTGCACATCAAGGAAAAAACTAAAAACAAACATAAAAGTCAAAGTAGGATCACAGTAAGAGAAAAAATCTATCACTCACATTCCAGAAGTCATTTTGATTGGTGTTACAACCTGTAGGTTGAAAACAAAAAATGAAAAACAAACATTTCATCTTTAGACAACTCAACAATATAACACTAACTTGTATGTAGCATAGGAAACACCACAGAAATACTATTTTGAATGGTTTAAGACAATTAATCACTCAAAATGCAACAATGATTACTCAAGTGCTTTAAAAACCTTTGGAGTATTGGTTTTTGGAGCTTATTGCAAGTAAATTATAACTAACCATGAATGTTATCTTACTCGCTATAACTAGGGCAAAGAATCAACACGTTCTTCGATCCAAGGACTCAATCCCTTTCACAAATATGATAGTCTCTGTTCATGCTAATTTGGAAGATCTTAATTTATAATAGGACAGTAATTTGAACATGTACGTTTTAAACTAGCTGGATAACATATGCCCCAACATCCAGTGACCAACGACCAGTGACCAGTGAACAACAACCTAGTGACCAACGAACCAACGAACAAAGACCTATCGAACAATGACCACCAAACCAGTGAGCTGGGAAGAGGAGGACGTGGAAGAAAAGACAGGAAGAGGAGGAGGAATCACGAGAAGGGAAGAGGAAGAATCAGATCTAGAAAAATGAAATTTTAGATTTGGGAGAAGAAGGAAGAAAGAAAAAAAAGAAAAAAGAAAGAGAAAGGGGTGGGCGTGGGCGTGGGCGTGGGCGTGGGCGTGGGCATGGGCATGGGTGTGTGATTAGAAGGAAAAAAAAAGAAAGAGAGAGAGAGAGAGAAGAAAAGAAAAAAAAACATGAAAAAAGATTAATATAACTTATGGTGACAGTTATTAATAAAAACTGAGGCCATAAACATATTCTATAGCCTCGGTTTTTATTAAACCGTGACCAAAATCCTAAGGTATTCATTTTTATAAAAACCGAGACCATAGGTCGGAGACTATATGTCTGTTTTTTAGTAGTGCTGGTACATTATTATAACAACAAAAAGGTTTAAAAATTATAATATTAAGATTTAAATTTAAATTTTAGAATTTTATTCATTAAGCATAGCTAGTTGACATAATAATTGTAATTTAAATTGGGATACTTATTTATGACTGAGTTTGTTACCATATTCTTTTTCCTGTCTTTACATCTCTCTCACACTATTTTCTAGTTTCTATTGATGTAATTGTTTTATTAAAAACTTTTGTAGTTGGTTCACTTCATTAGTTTCAACCATAATTCATAGTTATCATAAAATTGAAATTATATTCTTCTTCTTTTTTTTCTGTATAAAAAAGATTAATTGTTACTCGTGTTATGCTAGCAGCCTAGTACTATATGTACTTTATTTTCTATATTTGGATTATCAATATAATGTTTACATGATACAAATTCAATTGCAATTTTAGTAGTTTCAAAAAAAAAATATAATTATAAATAGGCTATAATGCATCATTATTATCCAAACTTTAATTAAATTTACACATAAATCTTTAATTTTTTAAAACGTACGATTTAATTACTAAATTTTTAAAACTTCAAATATAAATCCTTAAATTTTTAAGCTTACAATTTAGTCTTTAAACTTTTAAGACTTCATTTTAAAATTTTATTTATAAATATATATTTTCATAATCAATTACAATCTATGTGTGAAACTTTAAAAATTTGAGAATTAAATTATTAGATTTAAAAATTTAAGATCTATGTGTAAAGTTTTAAAAACTTGGATCAAATCTTGTACGTTTTAAAATTTTATGAATATATATATATATATATATATATATATATGAATTTAATTAAAATTTTATAACTAATAATGTAATTTAACCTTACAAAAACTAGTTATAATTCATATAATTTATATGAAATATATGATGAAAACTATAATATTTTACTATTTATGTAAAATTAAAATATTAATATATTATGAAATTTTGTATAAAAGATTTGAAGTCATTTGTAGGAAGAAAAAGCTATGCAAGTCAAACAACCCAAAATCGTGCAAATAGCAAGTCCGATATTTTGAATGACAAAAAGATGGTGAATCTTATTTTTTATATAGAACTTATTGGTAAGGTTGAGCATCGATTCGAAAACAACAGTTTTAAGATAATTCAAATCCAATCCGATCTGATCCGATTCGATCTGATTGAAAGTAAATTATGAATTATTCAATCTAAATTCAATCCACTATAAATATTAATTTGAACAAATCTAAATCCGAATCTGATCAGATAGGGTCAAAATTTTAATTCAAATCTATAAAATAAAAAATTGCATAAATAAAAAAATTATGAATTATTCAATCCGATCCAAACTGCTATAAATGTTAATCCGAATAAATCCGAATTCGAATTCGATTTAATTTCAAAATAAAAGAAATTTTTAAAATAAAAATATTTTCTATACAAATTAAAAAGTAGGTGAAAACATGATTAAAGATAGTTCATCAAAAATAATCGAAAAGAAAAAATTCAATATTAATTACATAATTTAACTCCAAAGAATTGAATGTCAATTACATCATTTAACTTCACTCTCCAAACATTAATAATAACACGAACTCGTTTAGATAATCATTTAAGGTTTAAGTCACCAATGCCATCAAGAACATCTACATGATGAAAAATTAAAAAGTTAAAAATATACATAAGCAAGTAATAAGCTAATAAGCATAATAATATATAAAAAACTTTAATTTTCATATAATATGATAACAAATAAATCTATATATATTCAAACTATATATTTGAAAGTTTTATACAATATACCTGATTCAAGAGCGACAATTTCATCAAGTGACTCTGGGATATTAATGATTGGAGATGAATGAATCTAATTTTGAGTGCAAATCAAGGATTGTACAGTTTTAAAAGATAAGAAACTCCTGTATGGATTAATTTTACGATTACCAGTAGAGAACACAGATTCAGATTCTACAATAGATACCAGTATGACCAATACATCTCGAGCTATCAAAGACAAAATTTTAAATCTTGAGAAATGAACATTCCACCAACTTAAAAGATCAAATTTCTCATCACCTATATCAACCAATGCTTCTTACAAGTATTTTTCCACCTCAAATTTGTTTTCCATAGTATGAACTTCTTTTAAATGCTTTCTCTTACGATAAGCATAAAGTTAAAATGCATTTGTTTCTAAACCAAAACCTTATGTACCCATTTCTAAAGGTTGAGAAGATTCTTCTGTGCTTGATGGAAAATAAGTTTTATGATATCTCTCATACATATCTTCCAAAGTTTTTTTTTCACCCTTTTTGAACTCATTGATGCCTCAATCTCATCCCCATTACACAATTCAAGTAAGCTTAGATGTAAAGAATACTCTTTCTGCCTAGGATCAAATAAAACAAACACAAATAACATCGTATTTATTTTAGCTACTCCTCCCTAATATTTTTCAAACTTTACCTTCATCTCACTAGCCATCTTCATCTTAATGTAATCATCATATTTACTCCATATATCAAGTTGATCATGAATAAAACAAATACGATCCAAGAGGAAATTACAAAAAACATTAAAGTTGCTTTATAAAAAACTTTCAAAAATTGGACAAAATGTCTACCATTATCCATTATCCCAATCAATTGTAGTTGGAGCTTATTTAATTTCACCTTGACAAAAATCTTGATAGTACCCCAAATCAATGATCTCTAACCTTTCAAAAAAAATTTGAAAATGCATTGCAGAATCCAACATCAAATAAGTTGAATTTCACCTTGTTATAACATCTAAACAAACAAGTTTTTGAGTAGAGAGTTTTTCCATTTCAATAGCACTCTTAAATTTTTAAAGTTTAATTGGTGATCCTTTCACGTATCTTACAACAACACGAATTATATTTATTGATATGTTATACTCTTTCAAACCCTGCTCAACAATTAAATTCATAATATCTGCACTACATTGCATGTGCAAGTGTTTTGATTCTAAAATTGCATTACCCTAGCCATTAACACATTTTTTTTAAATAAGTAAGTGTGGTATCATTAGAACTTACATTGTCAACTGCAATACATAATATCCTATCAATGCTCCAATCTAACAAACATGTTTCAATAGCTCTACCAAGTGTATCACTTTTATGATTTGGAACTTAACAAAAGTTCAAGATTCTCTTATGTAAATTCCAACCACTATCAACAAAATGAGCAGTTAAACAAATATAACATAAATTCTGACAAGATGTCTATGTATTAGTAGTAAGACATGTTCTTTTACTAGTTCTATTCAACAATTTTTTCAATTCAATTCTTTCAGTAACGTACAAATTCAAGCAATCTCTTGCAATAGCCAACCGAGAAGGGATTTTAAACAAATGTTGCAACTATTCAATAAACTCCTTAAATCTTTTACCTTCTACGATAATAAATGACAATTCATCTTTTATTATCATCCTCATCATTTTTTCTCTACATCTTTCAGCATTAAAAGTGTGAGGTACAAAACTTACTTCCTTATAAAAAACTAAAGTTTTTTGCTTCTTAAGAACTCTATCGAAAAACTTATCACATCCAACAATGGCAATGTGTACAAGTAAATTTGACGTGTGAGATTTTCTTGACACATATAATTGTAAATTTATTCCTAATTTTTGAGTTACTAAGAAAATGTTCACAACCTAATAGTCTATTTTTCATTAAAGATTTTTGTCTATTACTTGCATCAAAAAATCTAATAGAAAATAACTGTATAACATTGTAATTTATGTTATGTGTGTCATTTGGTGTTGGTTTTGTTACAAACTAAACGAAAATTAAACGAAAATTCTTAAATATAACAGAATTATTAGGTTGCTGATACTTAACAAATTACAAGTATTAGACAAAGTTGCAACTAGTCTAAAAAGTATAATTTTATCTAAATTCACAATATAGCCTAAAAAATAAGTTTGGGCTAAATGTTTATGAAGTAATGAAATATTATGCATTTAAAAAAAAAACGGAGCATCCTAAAATGTTTTCGAATGAGCCATATTGGTTTTGCAAATTTTGCATGATATGTTTTCCGATTTTGGTTAACACACATGTAACCATAATACATATTTATGTAATTATAAGTCGTAACTAAAATTCAAAAATACACATTGTAGATTCGAAAAACTCATGCACATATAAGGCTAGTTTTTTATAAAAAAAAGAAAAAGAAATTTAATTAGTTATTATTCAAAAGGGTAAAAATGTAATTGCAGAACACAAGATGTCAATATGTACGGCTTAAGTTAATAAGCCTTATAAATAAAGTTTCCTATAAATAAAACTTCTTTTACCATATCTATGTCTGGTCCATGACAAAAATATTTTGTAAGTTGGGTTGCAGTACAATTTGGTATAATTTGATTTACTTATTTTTTACGAAGAGTTCTCTAGTATGAATTTTTTTTTATAATCTAGTTTGGCTTAGTTACTTGCAATATATTTAGAAAGGTATAAATAATTTTGGTATAAATTAAAATAACTATAATAATATTTTCATAATAATTATGTTTTTATTTTTAATTATTTTTCAAGATCATTCTTATCTAAAAAGCTATTATTAATGAATTATAATTATACTAAATAGATTTTTTTATTAATAAATTTTTAAAATTGTTACAAAATAATAGTCGAAATTTGATTTAATATTTTTATATCATTAAATTTTATAAAATATTATCAATGTTAATATTATAAAAATATTTATAAAATTTAATGATAAAAAAATAATAAATTAAAATTTAATAATATTTTTCCAACAATCTCAAAAATTTAAAAGTAACAATATATCACCTTAAATTGAACAGGATTTTTTTTTCCATTCTGATGTCATACATTGGTCTGAAAAAAAGAGGTCCTACAATTAGAATGCATACATTTCCAACCTCATTCATTTTTTCCGATATGCCTCGGCCACTGTCATGAGTGTCATGTCCTACAATTAGAATGCATACAAAATGTTTATTTAAAAAAAAAAGCATTATTTGCACCAGAAATACTAAATAGTCCAATTTGGGACCACGCCAAAGTCCATCTAAAAAGACCTTCGGTATAAACTAAATATTTTATAAAAATGGATATGTATGCCATATATATATAATTATCAAAAAAAAAAATATTTAAATACCATAATTATCAAAATCACAGCTCAAGTTCTTTAACATGAGAAAAAGTAACACTTAAGTATAATAAAATTATAACATAAAGCAAAAATATCAGAAACATGAAGCCTCACACAATTAAAAAAAAAGTCTAGATCTAATATTGCTTTTCATCTCCTCGCCCGAAAATCTTTATTTTTTTTCGTGGAATATCATTAATGTTATTGTTATCCTTGAAAATTTTACACTAGCTATTATTTTGAAGAGTTATAATATGATGAGTATTTTAAGAGAATTTTATATTTTAGAATAATTATATTTGTATTAATTAAACTTCCTACCTAGATAGATATCCATAAGAGGTGTAAATGTAAACCTACAAAATCTTTTAACAAGTTCTATTTTAACTCAACTAAGCAGATTTCATAACATGAATTAAGTAGATAACATGACAAAAATACAATAAAAAATAACATGCTTAATTTAGTATACCATGAAAAGACAATAGATAAGAAAGAACAATTTTCAATAAACATACTAGTAACGATATATGTCACAAACTCCTATACAGACTAGCAACATGCATATACATGAAAAATATCACATAGTATATGAATCAAGCAAATATACCGAAAAAACTATAATTGATTTCCTATCACTTCAATACCTAATATATGGGAACACACTTGATAAATAATAATTGTATTCTCACAACATGCGATTATACATATCACAACATATAATAGGGTAAACCTACACAAAACACTTGCTATGTAGTAGCATCCTCAGATTACTTGTAGTAACTACTCGGTAGTAAACAAACTACTAAACAGAATAAATAATATACAACTTGATGGATAATATAAACGTAAATACCTCTATCAATCGAAACATGATACGAACCCAAAAATATGGACCTTGTAACCTACAAACGCAATACAATTTGAGAACTACAAGAGATACAACCAAAGACCCAATAAGAAAATTGAAATTGATCCTAGAAAATTAATATTCAAATTAATAGAACTCATTTTGACACAATGGATATTACTCACTAAAATACAAAGAAAATAATATTCCATAAGGTTTGTTAATCCTTTGACAAGTTAGTTTGTAGTTAAATATAGAGCAATAAAAGCTCTCAACTTGATCTTAGAATCAAAGTTTAAAAAATATGAGGTAATATGATGTTTCTTGTTGATAGCTACATATATATATTAAAGATCCTAACAAAAAAAAACCCTATGAAAGGAAAAAAGAAGCAACAAACAAAACAGCTAATGTGTGGGAAAATTACTACTTAAACTATGTAGGTCATGATACAAACAAAACCATGTTGTAGTGAGGTTTAGAGGCTGGTGAATTGATCAAATTAAATGACGGTCTGGCTGTGACGCCCCTCCCTCTATACCGTGGAAATCATGATTTTGCTTAATCTTTCATATGATCTAGTAGGTTTCATATTGCATCTCACATTGAACTATGCCACAATGTGCATGTATTTTCTAGTATTTGAACACTTTTTCACAGCATGATCATAGATATGTGTCATGCTTCCTTTTTAACACCTTTTAGGTCGTGTCATTTCCTCCTTCTTCAAAAGAATTCAACCTCAAATTCGAACCTCCAATATGGGGAAAGTTTTGAGGTTCATCCTTGTAATTCTTCTCATCATGATGGCCCTACAAGAAAGAGAGGTTAGAAAATGATCACTCTTTCAAATTTTTTTTTCTTTATCTCTCTACTCTTTTCTTTTGGTTGACTCTCTTTTTCTTTTTCTTCTCTTTTTTTCATCCTCATTTGATCCTCGAAAACTTCCTTTAAGGTAAGGGGTATAAGAGTTATGTTTCTACGATCCTTTCCAAAAGTGTACCTATTTATAAACCGATCATAAGTCACCTCCTATCATATTGTCATGGCGTACCCAAAAACAAATGTCCAACTTATATTGGTATCACATTACACAATACATCATCTTGACACTTGCCTATGTGAAAGATACTAATACTTGATTATTTACCTTCACCTTCCCTTTATCATTAAAAAAATATAACCTATAAGATGTAGGGTGTTTAATTGTAGGTAACCCTAATTTTTCAACTAGGGTAGTACAAGTGCTAACTATATTAATACAACTACTCCCATAAATTATCAAATTACAAATTTTGTCATCCACTTGACACCTTGTATGGAAAATACTTGTTCTATGTAGATCCACATCATCTTCGTTAATGTGAGCATTCAATGCTCACCTTACCATAAACGACTCACTAGTAATAGTACACTATTCACGATCCACATCCCTAGCATCCTCCAATGGTGGAATTTCTTCATCTTTACTTTAACATGGCTCTCTAGTTTGGGAATTTTAATGCTATATAGTTCCTACCAAGATATCAAAAACATTTAACATCATGATTATGAGATGGGATTTCAGTATTACCTTTATCCTTATTTATCTCCTCCTTTTTGGTTTTGACCGATTTAGCCACAGGTTTTGGTAGATAAGGAGAACTTGGATTTTGTTGTAACACTTGACTACTCTTTTTTCTTAGCTGTCACTCCATTTTAATTTCTATGTGGACTATGTCTTCCAACTCTACATAATGATGAAGTTCCATAGTATTGCCAATATCTTGATCCAACCCACTTAAGAACTGAGCCATTGTGGCTTCTCTATCATCTTCCACATTATCCATTATCATCACCACTTCCATCTTCTTATAATACTCATCAACTATTTTGCATCCTTGCTTGAGCCTTTGCAACTATTGGTATAACTCCTTATAATATTATCGTTATGGCATTCATGTCTTCCCAATGGTTAATTGGTTATTCACGGTTCTTCCTCCTATGAAGTATAAACTAATCCTACCAAGTTAATGCATAATAAAAAAACTCAATAGTTTTACCTTTTTATCGTTAGAATAATTGTGGTATTCAAATATGGGCTCCATCTTTTTCTCTCATTTTAAGTAAAATTTAGGATCATTCTTTCCTTGGAACGGTGGTGTCTTCATTTTTATGCTTCCCAAATTCTGATCAATCCTATCTTGTGGCATAGGTGGTGATCTCCACATACCTCTCCTACCATTTCTACCTCCTATATTTTCATACCTCTCTTCTTCTTCTTCTTTTCCTCCTCCTCCTCCTCATCCTCCTCTATCATATATATGTATATATGTATGTATTCTTCTTCATAATCATTTGATACCAAATTATGTGAACCTAAGAACACAATCCTTAAAAACCAGAATATCGATATAGTTTGAGAAATACAAAACACGATATAATTTGAGAAATATAAAAGACACGGTCAAAAACCTAATAATAAATTTAAAATAGATTCCAGAAAAATAATATTCAGATTCATAGCACTCATCTTTACGCAATGGATATTACTTACCAAAATGCAAAGATGATAGATGCCACAACGTTTGCAAATCCCTTAATAAGTCAACTTTTAGAGGAACAAAGAGCATTAAAGCTCTCAACTTTGATATTATATCAAAATGTAATAAATGTTAGTTTTTTTATCATATTATGTTGTTGCCCAACTCTAATAAAATTTACTTGTTGTATGACATCTAAGATCTGTGATGACTCCACAAAAATAGAGTCATTAGTGCACTTTTTTACTTAATATTTACTTGTTTTATTCAATAAATAGTATTTTTGGGGTCAAAAATATTAAAATATAATTTTTTAGTGAAAAGGGATAAAAATATAATTTTTAAATTTTTTATGAATTTTTAAAGTAGAACGAATCAGGAGTTGTCACGTGGCATGCCACACAACTAGGGGAGCTGATTGGGCAAGCCACACAGATGCCACCTAAGCATAGAGAGCGAATCATACTATGCCAGGTGTGAGGAGGACAAAATGTGTGCCATGTTTCAGCACGACATTCAATTCAAGTTTAGACTCGGTCAAACTGCATTGCCACATGTTGCTATGCCATTGCTCCGCGCATTCCACCCATACTCCACGCTATCCGTTTATACGAATCACATCGCGCCAAGTTTTGCTGAATCAACGAGCGTTGACTTTGACCAATCTCCCCACCATGCGTTGCGCTCTGATTCGCCCATTGAATTCTGATGCCATGTGTTGCCCTATGATTGGCTAGCACTGTCAGTTTTACTTGTTTTGATCGTAGCCCTTGATCTGATGGTCCAGATCACACCTGAGCAATATTTAAGCCCATAATCACCTCATAAACCCTAAGTGGCATTTATTAGCATAATTTTGATCAATTTTGGAGTTAAAAAAAAATATAGAAAAATTCATGAGAGGACACAATTTCGGTAAAAATTTAAGAGGAGTTTATCTCGGTTTGGTCCGATTTTTGGACACCCCTAATCAATATTATTATAGTGAATTTTTTATACATTAATAATGAGTAAGTTTTAAGATATTTATGATGCTTTAAACTTTAACTTTGTTATTAGGAATAATGGGAGTATAGTAAACATAAAATTCATATTATAAGAATAAAAATTATTATAAAATTATATTAAAAAATTAGTAAAAATAATAATAATTTAAGTGTCGTTACACAATTAATGAGAATAAAACTATAAATGGGCAAAGCTAGAGGGGCTAAAACCATTGACTTGAGTTCAATTGCCTGATTCCCGTTGCTGGGTTGAATCAGTAACTGAGGTGGAACACAGAGAAGCCAACAGTACAGCTAAATTACATTGAAAAGGACAAGATTATCCCTCAAGTCGGAGATTAATTTAATTTATTATTATTATAAAAATATCATTAAATTTTAATTTTTTATTTTTTATTATTAAATTTTATATATATTACAAAAATATTATTAATATATACAATTTATCATAAATTCTCGTTAACTAATTACATCCATTATATTTTTTAAAGTTTAATAGTATAAAATAATAAAAAATTAATCATATTTTTATAAAAAAATTAAAATTTAATAATATAAAAATAATAAATCAAAATTTAATTATATTTTTTAACAACGGTTACAGGAATATATCTACTCTTCGTATATTCACAAAGGGTTTGAGTCATTGTCACGTAGGAGAGGATAGGCGTTGCCAAGTTGGAATGAATACTTACCTTATGTACGTATATTATTAATAAAATATTGAGCAGCCATGTAACGAGAATAATTAATTTTAGGGGTGATTATCATAAATAAATTATTTATTTTTGATAAATTGAAATTCAATTTGATCTAAACGGATTTAAAGATTTTCAATACGAATATGATTCGATGATATAATTCATCTGAATTAATTTTAATTTAAACAAATCAAATTTTCGAATCGAATAAAATTAGATTGATATTGAAATTTATTTATAAATTATTATCATATACAAAATATGACAAACACAAATTTAAATTTTAAATTCATATTTTTGTAACAAATGTTATTATTTATAATCACAATTAAAAAAATTAAAAATATATTTATATAATTATTAAATTATTATAAATATTTATATTTATTTTTTAAGTTAAAATAATAATTTAATATAATTATAATATTTAAATATAATATATTATAAAATAAAATATTTATTTTTTTAAAATTTAATAATAATTCGATCCAAAAAGATTATAAAATTTGTTAATTCAAATCCGATTCAAATATGAATATATTGTATACTTTTCAATCCGATTCCGATCTAATTATAAAATTTATCAATATAATTCAATTTAAATCTAATAATTCAGATTGAATTTTTTAATTTAAATAAATAAATTAAATTATTTACTCGTTTATTTTTTATTTTTTGTAATATATTGATAATTTAATATAAATTGAAAGGGTTGCATGTATGTAACAAAATTAACACAAACATGCCATTTACAAAAGTTGTGGGGGTGTCAATCCATGTTCAAATTTATTCTCCAATAAAAAAAGATTAATATAAGTTTAAATGTAATATATATATATATATATATATATATATATATATATATATATATTATTCAATGATTAGTTATATCATGAAGATAAAGATAAGGACAAGTGAAGTGATATGTAAACTATAAGTAAATTAGTCGCATATACAAGTTACCATAATTATTCTAATATATATTAATAGTTTTTTTAGTTTATAATACACAAATATACTACTTTTCGATTATTATTATTTATAAATGATTGCGTAATAAAGTAAACAATTCTATTATTATTATGTAATACGTAATATCTGCATATTACGTAATCTTTTTTGTTAATCAATGATCAAGTTTTATTATATATAAGAGATTATTTATAATTTTAAATTTTTAATAAAATTATATTTTCTCATTAAGTAAGAGATTGGTTATTAATTCTTTAACTCAATATTTAACAAAATTGGCATAAATAACAATATTGTTGATACAGTCATCATTAATAAAAAGTAATTGCAGTAATTGTAATTATGATGGTTATAAAGTGTAATTACTAAGAATAATACTGATAGTTGTTTAAAATTCCAAAAGATATTATATTGGTTACGAAAAAGCTATGATGATTATTAACTGTTTAAATATATATATTTTTATATCATTTAAAAAATAATATATATACATTACGTAAAAAGATGTTAAAAAGATTACATTTATAAAATAAATTATGTTATTTAATTAAATTTATATTTTATAATATAACCATCAAGTTGTTGTCATAAATTTCTGTTGGAGATAATTAATAAAAGAGAAGTTGAATGATTGACTCACCTTCAATATTAACTCCATCAATTTGATATCCAAACTTTACAATTTAATCAATATGTTATATGAAGTTATATAATTGTTTTTACTAATTTACTACCCTGTAAATATATATATATAGATTTAACAAAATCAAGATGTTAGCTTATCAAATTAGTTAGATCATGAAAGTAAGATAAAATAAGAATTTGTAAAATGTATTTGTTTTTTCCTTAATTATCTCAAATAAAAATCACAAAAGTGAGTTATATTTGTCAAATTAGTACAAACAGATACTAAATTAGACAAATTAAAAGAAAATGTATTATATGAATCAAACAAAAATGATAAGGTAATAAAATATACATGGGTAACTATATAAATAGTAGTATAAGAAATTATATATGTTTTGATGAAAAAAGAAGAAGAAGCAAACATGTCAAATACTAAATACTAAATATATGTGAAGTTATTTTATTAAAAAATGTCGGTAAAAGATAAACACTTGTCGGTTAAAAAGTTACTCACCTTAAAATAAATATAAAATAAATAAACAAAATAAAAATATTAAACACTTAAATCAATTATTTCTTAAAAATATATAAATTTGCCAAATAAAATGAAACTGTAACATAAATAGAAACCCACAAACTATCCTTTATATATATATATATATACTTAAATAAATAAAAACTATTATAGCAAATAAAATAAAAATATGAAACAACTACAAAACGGGTCATTAAAGTCGATTAAAAATTAAATTTAAATTAATTTAAAGTCGATTCACGTATTGAACAAACTTTAAACGTAAAGTCGGTTCAACGGATGAACCGACTTTAAAATATATATATTACTCATTTTCTACGTACTCTACTAATAACTTGTATTCGATCACATATAGCAGAAAAAAACCAAAATCTATTTAACAAAGTTTAAATAATAATACAAATAATTGAAAAATTAAATATATTTAATTGTTTGATAATTAAATTTATTATAAAAAAAATAATATATATACAATACATATATATTTAACTTAAATTACAAATAAAATGATGTCGTCAAAGTGTAATGGATTTTGTGATATTCTCACTTTATTTCAAGTAGAGCAAACTTGGTTGGCTTAGAATCACCAATATAGTGACAAGGAAACTCGACAAAAAATAGTTGGTTCATATAACAATTCATTCCCCTAAATACATGAGCACGTAAACATTCATCAAACAAACAGTCTAAACTTCAGAGACATATGAATGGAGAAATTAAAGTATTATAAATATTATCATGGTGTTGTCTTATGTTATTCAAGATCATCATATTCTTCTCATTATGTTATAATTTGAACAAAGTATTCTGTCCATTCTTATAAATCATCAAAAATATGCATATCATAGCCCCACTTGTTCCAACCAAAGAAGTATACGTAATTAAATTCAAAATAAGAATGTAATATCATGAATTCACAAAAAATAACTTATATATGTTAAAAGATTAGTAAAAGAGATTACTACATCGACACCTGAGTGATATAATAATAACTTTATCCCTTCGAAATCATATTAACATTGTATTAATTTTTTCTCTATAAATATGAAGTTATTTAAAAACAAGCTGGTATTTTTAATGCTATAATGAGCTCTAAATATGAAGTCAAGTATAACTCAAATTTGTTACTTGGGTTGGTTTGGCAAAAAACAATTGTTCCATAAGTTGATGGGCACCAAAACTCAACCAACCCAAGTAACAAATCGAAGTTACACTTGACTTCATATTTAGAGCTCATTATAACAATAAAAATACCAGATTGATTTCAGATAGCTTCATATTTATAAACAAAATATTAATACAGTGCTAATATGATTTCGAAGGGATAAGGTTATTATTATATCACTCAAGTGTCGATGTGGTAATCTCTTCTATTAATCTTTTAACATATATAAGTTATTTTTTGTGCATTCATGATATTACACTAGAATAATGATTCTTGATGGTTTTTCTGTACTTGGCTAGCCAATGACTACCATGATGTTGTCATAAGGGAACTAGGAAAGAGAGATGAGATGAAGTTTTGGCAAAAAATAGTTCCATAAAACAATTTATTCCCCTAAATACATGAGCACATAAAACATCCATCAAACAAGGGACAATTCAGACACAGGAATAGAGAAATTAAAGCATTATAAAAATTACTATTATGTTGTCATATGTTATTCAAGATCATCAAAATTTTCTCCTGATTCTTCTTGTGATGATACAATTTGAACCATGTGTTCTGCCCATTCTTCTTGTAAATCATCAAATATTTACGGATCATAGCCAGTCTTGTTCCAACCAAAGAACTACATGTATTTAAATTCAAAATAAGAATGTAATTTCATGAATTTACAAAAAAATAACTCATATATGTTAAAAATGTATATTGGTAAAAGAGATTACCACATCTTCAATTGGAATTTTGATATTTGTGATGATTTTGCTCATAAAATTCATGACATAATAACCACACATGACTCCATCATTTTGTTGTGGAACCTACAAAAAACAAGTGTACATAATTTTCCATATTCGAACATCTTTATTATTCATTAGTAAAATTAATGAAATTATTAATATTTTCTTGTATATACTATAACTTTGTGCCATATAAGCTTATGAGATTTTTTAAGGACAATGCCCCTAAACTTGTTCCACAACTTCCATACCCTATCAAAGTTTAAAACGGTTAGTTTTTTATTAAATATTACAAAGAAAAATAGAAGAAAAATAACTAGTTATAACTCTTACATTTCAACAACTATTTTTGTATCTTTACTCAATTCTATAGAAGCGGAGTCATAATATCAAACATGATTATTAAACAGATCAAGGATTACCAACATCTAATGATCTTGGCCTTGTTCAAACCTTAGTGGCCAAGGGATTATTAATTTTCTGATTTTTGTTAAGTGTTAATGCCCTATCACATAATTGTTTAGCTCTGATGCTAACATCCTTCTCTTGATATTGATTGACAAATGAAGAATCATAGAACATTGCTAAATATGATGAGTGATATGATTATGTTGAAGTCGATAATAACATGCCCTATATAAAAGAAATATATATAAATAATTAGATAATATAAATATAATTATATATGTTCTACATAAATTAAAGTTATTTATTGATTGAGGACTCACCTTGTCCACACTTGAATTATACTTAAATCGATCATTTGATATTCAAATAGCTGTAATATGCACTCGATCGATATATATATTTTGCCGATGTCTACACCAAAAATTTATATAGGAAGTGGCACGGTCCATCCATCATTTTTGCTAGATGCCCTTGCAACAATAGTCATCTTTACTTTTGAACAACCTTTGAAAGCGAGGAATAAGAGAAAAGTACCAAAAAAACCTTTGCAGGCACGTCTTTCTTAGGTGTTGTCTCATTTGTAACATGCTTCCATCTTGATTCTTTATACATCGTACAATCATCTAATGTCTCATATTCTTCTCTATAAAGAATGCAATCATTTAGACAAGTATGAATCTTATGATATTCCATGCCAAATCGACTAAGAGATTTCTTCACTTCATACATTGAAGATGGTAACTCAATACCCTTAGGAAACATATCTATTAGTAGATTTAGTAATTCTGTGAATCCCTTGTCATAAAAACCATGTTTTTCCTTCACATTGTACAAATGAACCAATCCCGACATTTTAGTGTATTTCTTGTATTTTGGATACAACGGTTTTTCGGTATCTTTTAGAAGTTTTAAGGTTTCAGGATCATCCTCATGTAGTTTATCTTCAACACCAGGAAACATATTTTCTATCTTTATATTATGATAAGATGTATGTAATCCATTCACATCCTTATTTATCTCTTCCCCATGTGTATTATCAACATTTTATCCACAATAATACCAACATTTATAACTTAAAAGAATACCACTACGGATAAGGTGATACTTAACCTTATCAATTTCATGAAATTGCTCATTTTTACATTTAACACATGGATATCAAATTATACTGATTTCATTATTACTTTTTCTACAAGCAAATTCCAAGAAACTTTCAACTCTAGAAATGTAGTCCTACTCAATTCTACACTTTGACATCCAAGATTTGTCCATTTTCTATTAATGACATTAAACATATTAAATATGTATTCAATTAATATATTTCAGGTATTATTATATATGAATTCCCTAATTATTAGAATATACCAAAACATACATAATACAAAAAATTATCATTTTAACAATTTCAAAATTGTATTATTTTTACTAAATAAAATATATACCTTTATACGTAAATAAATTTATCTACGTATGGTAAATATTCTAGTCCCTCAAACCCACAACATCTATATATTATACAAAACATAGATAATACAAAAATTTATACAAAAAATAACATAAAGTGAATAATAAGTGTGTAGGATTAATAGAAATACTTACAAAAGTAAATGAAGTGACAAAATGAAGAAAATGAAGAAAAAAATGGTGTTTTGTAAGTGAGAAAATAGGTATAATGTTTTTTTGAGTATTTCACTAAAAACAAATAGAGGATTTAAAAGATAATTTGGAGAGGAAGAAAACTCAATAAACGACGTTGGAAATGGTGGTCGTAAGTGGCCAAAAAATGTGAAAAGTGGAGGAGGTGAAGCTCAGTTTTGAGTTTTTTTGGCGCTGCAAATTAAAAATGTTGTGTTTGATGGAGAAGAAAGAAGAGAAAAGGAAAAATAAACGTGGTTAGCGTCGATTGATATGTTGAACTGACGCTACACACGTGGATAGCATCGGTTCTATGTGTCAACCGACGCTATCCATGTGTGTAGCATCGGTTCAACATGTCAACCGACGCTATATAAAGGTGTGATTACTCTTTTTTTTATTAAATTGTAATTGAAGCAATTCAAGTTTTATTTGAAAAAAGAAATCTTTGCAAAAGACTGAAGATAAATCACCTCATGTTTTCCAAACGTCTTAAGTGTTTAGCTAGTATAAAAGAGAATAAAGTTTTAAATATGTATAAAGATGTTATTTTTATAATCATAACTAAAGTATTTAAGATATATTTCCATTCTTATTAAAAAGTGTCACTTTACTAGCAAAATTAAAATTTCGATAATATTTGATCACGTGCATTATATATGCGTTGTGTTTATACATATTTAAAAAAATGTGCAGCTCTTGTTATTAAACTTTAGGATCATTTGTAGTCTTTTAAACTAACTAGTCCAGGGGAAAAAAATTGTATATCGATGCCACTTTGAAAATTAAAAAAGGAGATTCATTTTAGCTAAACTTTTCCTTCTATCTTTAGTTCCCCTAATATTCTCCTATGTTTATTCATGCAATGTAAAATCAAAACACTTATTGTTTGGACATATGGACCGACCTATAATCTGATTCGAGGTGAAAGATCAAGACCTATAACCCAACTTGAGATTAAGGACTGACTTGTAGGTTGGTCCGATTCAAAATAAGCAGCCTGCGCTCGTGTCATTAGACCGAGCCTATGAAAGATGACTTAATCATGAGAAGGAATACCCTTATTGACGTTTATGACCGTGTATGCTTTAAATGCACTAGCAAAGTAGGAGGTCTATTCCAGAGGTTGTTTCCCCTATAGGGTTGACCACCATCTTGGCCTAAGGTCGAGCTCGATACATAAAATGTTGTTTTTTATACAAATTGTATCCCTCTGACACTCATATATGTGTACCCATTATTTAATCAATATATGTACATGTAATGTCCTATATATAAAAGGGTCTCTAATGAAATCCACACATTCAGTTAAGCATCTTAACTTTTCTTTCTATAAATTAGATCAACATTAAACATTTTGGCGCCCACTGTGGGGCTTAAATTTGTAGGTCAAGCTTAAGTTTCTGATCCTATACTTCTTGGAATTTACTGAGAGAAGCTTGGAAAATCTGTCATGCACTGTTCAAAAATTGCACCTAAGCCATTTGTCACACATCAAAATGGTGGGAACTCATGTTGGTAAACGTTCAAAGTTGGCTAAAAAATAAGCGAGGGCGGATCAAAAAGGCGCAAAACCATCCCTCAATGAGGTTAGAGTAGAAGATAGCTTGCATCACCAGGAGATGGCTTGCCAACTACTAGAATTGAGAAAGGAGCTTGAGGAAGCTCTATAGGCCCAACAAGAGGGAATGGCACTAGACGACCAAGTAGTAGACCCAATTAACAAAAACATAACAAGACAGGGTCAACACGAGCTATACCACTTAGAGTAGAAGGATGAAAGGAATCCTATTTCTAGCTCGATGAGACTTGGTAAAGAACAATAGGTTTTGGAAAAGAAGAGTTGGGAGGCATGCTTTCAAGCATTGGAGGAAGCTATTAAGAAGCAATACCAAGCTTTGAAGGTAGCTAATGAGAAAAACGAGAAGGGTTAAACTCCTTATGATGTAGACAAGGATTGTGAACAGTTGTGTATCTCTCCCTTTTCTGATGATATAGAAAATGATGAGCCCCAACCAAGTTCAACGCTCCCAAATGCCTTGACTATTTTGGGAAAAAGGATCGAGTAACGCATGTGCAATACTTCAAAACAACCATGGCTCTCATAAGTCTAACTTAGGGAAAAAGAGATTCCATGATGTGAAAGCTGTTCACAGTTACTCTTTGTGAGGGTGCCCAACAATGGTTCAACAACTTGGTGATCTGATCCATAACTTACTTTCCACAGTTCGCCAAGCTCTTTATAACAAACTACGCCTACAACAAACCCTTAAGAATGAGAAAAAAATCACACCACCTTTTCTAAATTGTACATGAGGGGGGATGATAACTGTATTTTATATAGTTATTTTCACCTATTTTATTAATTATAATTGTTATGTTTTCAATGTTTTTAGTTAATTTTAGTTTAATAAATTAGTATTTACTGTTTTTTATATATTTTAATAAAATTAAATAATTTGTATCGAAAAACTTAATTAAATTGCAAATTTGGGTCCAAAATATAATTTCAAACAAAATAGTATTTAATTGCAATTTATAAAAGTCAAAAATATAATTTAAATTAAATTCGGGCTTTATTTTAATTATTAAAAGTTTAAAAATTTAATTTAAATTAGAAAAGGGCTAAACTGTAATTAAAGAAAGTTGAAAATGTAATTTGAAATAAATTTGTGGGCCAAAATCCAATTAATAAAAGTTTAATTTTCTGCGCAGGTGAGAAGAATCACGCGCCAACATGCACGTGCGAAACGTGGACCGTCCGATCAAAGAAGAAACGGCTGAGATCCGCGCGTGCCATTCACTCCCGACCAGATCGCGTGGGTGCAGGTTCTTTTTACGCGACTCGGCGCCCGAGTGGGGCCCACCTGCCGCACAGGCCGGCGTGCGAGTGGGACCCACTTCTCTGACGCGTCAGCTGCTATCCCCCACATACGCGCGCCTCTCATCCCGTGCGCTGATCTCAGCGTGCAACTGGCTTTTCCTCCAATCAGAAGCTGCCACGTGTTCACTCTGAATCCTTTCCTCAAATCAGCAACTGCCACGTGTCCCACTCTATTTTTCAGCCAATCATGTAATGACACGTGGCATGTTACAATGAGCGTGAAAGCGCAGGATCGCGCCCGTATGTGGCCGTTTTCTCCATGCTTTGTTATCGTCGGTGCCGTTTCTAGCGTCCAATGAAAAGCTACCACGTGTCCGCGTTAATTCCTTTCAGCGAATCAGACGCTGACACGTGGCACGCATAAAGAATTTAAAAATGTAGAATCGGCGCCCCTGTCTCACGCGTGAATTTATTTAATATTTTCGATTCGATTTTTGATACGCGTTATTTAATTTTTCGATAAAAATATTATTACGCGTTTTATAAAAAAATAAAATAAAAAATGTAATATTTTAGATGTATTATTTTTGGGTATAAATAGGAGATAAGATAATAGTTTTGAAAAAGTTTTTTTGAGTTTGTAATTTTTTGGGGTGTTTGTGTGTTGGATGTGGAACACGCAGAAGCCATTTTTGGCTTTTGTTGTGTTCTGCGTGTGCCAAAAATTTGTTCTAAGTGATGTTTTAATTTTCCTTCTTCTTCATCTTAATTTTCTGTAGGTGTTGTAATTTTTATTTTAATTTTATGAAGTAATTTAATTTTTCTAGGGTTGCATTTGATCTAAATTTATGATGCTTTTATTTTAATTATTTTTGATAGATTTATATGACGTTCGATTTGTTCGTTCTATTTTGTGCTTAATGCTTTTTGATTATTTACGAATCTTATCGAAATGATCCGTGGCACATGAATAAACTTGGAAGAGGCATTTGTGTGTATATTGCTCGTAAATAGAATGACATATATGATGAAGGATAGGAATATACCCTAATTGTATGTGTGGCAATTTGAAAACTTAAAACGTAATGAATTTCGGTGAATTTAATTCTCATAGAGATATAGTGAATTAATTTAACGAGGTGTGTTTGTACGGAGCTCGGAAGAGATGTATGAATAAAATTAGAAGTTTTCGGTTGACAAATTAAATGTACAAAAAAATATAAATCAAAAGAAAATAAAATTATTTGAGTTGATTAATTTGGTGAAAAAATTGCAATCCTAGATTTCTTTTATTTTGTTTTAACTCTTTTCTTACATTTATTCGAATCAACGTACGTTTTGAATAAAATCAGATTGAGATAATTTTAGTAATCAACAAACTATAGTAACAAATCTCCGTGGGAACGATACTTTACTTACAAATTTTATTACTTGTGACCGTGTATACTTGCACGTTTTTGTGTGTTGAAAAACCAAGCAACAGGGGAAAATCCATTAAGGAGTACATGAAACGATTTAGGGAGGAAAAATTAGAAATCTCTAATTGTCCTAACTCTATAACTATAGAGGCCTTCTGGAGAGGTCTCCCAAAGAATTCTGATCTATTTGTAGAATTAACCAAGACATTGCCTTATACTTTAGAAGAAACTTATGGCAAGGCAAGAAATTTTGTCAACTTGGAGAGAGAGCTAGGTCCGGTTAAAGTCTAGTGAACTAGCATAGATGTGGTGCCAGAAAAATAAAATATGAGGATAAGCCTAAACAGGGCACATCAAAACACTGGAGATAAATGATTCACACCAAATAACATGGGGTACTAGACAATGGTCAAGAAATAGAGGACCCTAGGAAAGGTCACTTTCTCCCTTTAGAGAAGGGAGAAAGTGATTAAAACGTAAATAATCATACGTTTAATAATTACAGAGTGAAGTTGGTAATATTTATTAATTATCATTATTTTATTTTAAAAAAATAAAATAAAATATATATTTAAATACTTTTCTACTTAAATATTATCAATAATGTTTTTTGATATTCATATAAATCATATAAATTTAATATTCACTTTCCTATTTAAATATTAACAATAATGTTTTTTTCCCTCATGACTTCATCTTTAACCTCTAGTTGGGTCAACTCGATCTGATTACGCCCCAAAAAAATACTTGGTCGTATCTCTTGATTCCAACAACGAAAATTGGCATTCTTTTCATCAAAATTCTCAAAATTGGATTTTTAAGTGATTCATGATTCATGATCTCAGTTTGAATTAAAAGCATCATTTTAAATAAAAAGTTAATTAATACATTTCAATGAACGCAAACACCAAATTGGAATGATTTTCTTTATGATTTCTCACATTTCGATTCACATAATCATTGAAAAATTAATAATGAAATCATTTATAATTTTCATATGCATCAAAACTAACCTTTCAAAAAACCCAATTTCAAAGTGCTCGGTGAAACTGAACAAAACAAAGATTGTTTAAAACTGATCAAGATAGAGGTAATATGTGTTCTAATACTAAATATAAGCATAAATTAATCGACCCAAATGAGAAATAAACAAACTAAAGAGATCGAAAACAAGTAAAGTAAGGATCTTATCTCTAACCATTGAAATTTTTTTTAAAACTCAAAACTGATTTGCTCTCTATGTTAGAAACTCTTTAGCTATTAACAACACTCAAATAAATAGTGTATTATACTGAAATTGTGTGTTGAGCTTAGGGACCATGACTACGTTTCTATAACCATGCTTCTCATCAAAGCATCAGTATCATTTCCAACTTCAACCATAACCGACAAACTCTTTAATGACAGAAACGTTTGGATCATTAAAATATCCGTTAAAAATTAACAAAAATAAAAATTATAAAATTTAAACGAATGATCGATTACGATACCACATTTTTTGGCCTCACTAGCATTATATTTCTTAAACAACATCTTCCATCACAAATTCCATAACAACCTCTTCTTTAAAGCAAAAGTGGAACAAGTTAACGAAAATTCGATCATTTGAAACTATCCAGCATTTCGTCTCTATAATTTCTTATAGGTGCACTTCCTAGGCATTTGCTATTAGTTGTTTTTTTTAATGTGAAGCACATTTTTTTAAAGATGGTATAAATCCCTTTTATAATTATAATTTTATTTTTAATCTAATTATATATATATATGTTATTTTTTGTATTATTTAAAAACATATATTTTTACATGTCTAAAAATTCAATGTACATATATTTTTATCAATCATTTTAAAAAATATATTTTTTAAAAAGGTTAAAAATAAAATATATGAATAATTAAATTATATAAAAAATAAAAGGAAAAGTAAATTAAGTTAATAACTAAGTCACGTGAATGTATTACAGGGTACCTTGCTTCCTAACAACACCATGATATTCATTTGTTTCGAACGTACAATTTATATTTTACTCGTGGATTGAAGTAGCAAATTAATTCTACCATATAAAAGTCTCAGTAAAGCTCAGAATATTAAGTAATATAAATGGTTAGATATTTTTTTTATTTTTAAGTTTTGAAAAGAAAAAAATCAATAAATAATATTATTTTAATAATTTTTTATTAAAATATTATTTTTAAGTGATTAAAACGTAAATACAACTCAATCAATCAGACGTTTAACAATGACACCGTGATGTTGTAATATTTATTAATATTTATTATTTTATTAATTTTTTTTAAAATAAATTAAAATATATATTTAAATATTATTAATAATAATTTTAAAAAATCAATTTCATATAAATTTAACATTTAATTTTACTAAAGAGACATATAGGGGTTACCTTATTACTGTTAGTAAGGGTGTCCATAAACCGGATTGGATCGGACCAAATCGTAAAACCGGACCAGACTGGACTAAAACAAACGGTTTTATTAATCAAACGGTCCAGTCCGGTTTGTATTAATTTTAAACCGTTCAAACCGGACCGGATCGGTTTAATAATATATTAAAAATTTTAAATTATTTTTCATTAAATTATAAAAAAATCGAACCAAACCGGGAATAAAACCGGACCGAACGGTTTTATAAGTCAAACGGTCCGATTCGATTTTTATTTCTTAAAACCGTTTCAAACGGTCCGATCTAAATAATATGAACGGTCCGATCCGGTTAATTTTTTTTTAGGAAAAACCGGACCGGACCAGACTATGAACACCCATAACTGTTAGGAAATCCAGTGGTCCTTCCGACTTAAAAAAGAAAGAAATGTTATTATTATTTTTATTAGCTACTGAAAACACATAGTAAATATTTTACTATGGCCCTCTTCTCTTATTAAACTCAGTGATTCTTCCGATAAAAGAACAAATATTATTGTACATGCATGTGATGGAAGTTACAGATGAAAGATAGGTAGATTTTAATAGAGGTCTCGGTGGGGTTATAAGTGTAAATTCGTTGGGACAAATTTTGCATGAGTAACTCAGTATAGAGGCCAAGATGACGACGATTGGCATCAATGCGTAACCATTTATTACCAAATGTTCTTCTTCTTCTTCTTAACCCATAACCTCAACTTGTACTGCTTTTAGCAAACTGACAAATCACAGAGTTACCAAGAAGGAAACAAACACAAACTATGCATATTAAGAAACAGAGTCCTAGCTAAATACTGAAACACCCAGCCCTCTTTCTTCTTCTTCTTCAAAGCTAGCTATAGTAGCTGTGCTAGCTTTCCTTAGGCGATCGATAGAGAGTAATAATGGCACATGGGAATTATAGAAACTATTTTGCATGTTGGTTTTCAAAATCATCATCATCATCATCAACAACAAGACTCTTGTTGTTTATGATTTCATTAGTTGTTGTTACTGGGTTTGTTTCTTTGTTGGCTCCAATTACTTCTAATTACCGTCCTTGGTTATTGTTTACTTCATCAACAGCTAGTGGTTTTTCTTCAAATAAAAGTGTTAATTTTTTGAATTTCCAATTTTCTCCTCCAAGTGATAATAAGGAGGTTTTAGAAAGTTTGAGATCAAGTGTTGTCGTTTTGGATGTTAATAATATGAAAGAGTCTGTTTCTGATGATTCTATTCTAATTAATCGTTCTTCTTCTCCACCACTTGCTATTCCAGAGCTTCTTCAGCAAACACCTGTAAGAGAAATTATTATTATTATTATTATTATTATTATTATTATTATTTTTAAATAAATTTATTCTTAATTTTCTTCATGCATATTTCTTTACTTCTTTTTCAAGCACTCTCTCTGTTTTTTTTTCCTCTATCTGTTTGCCCCTTTATTCTTGCTTGCTTCTCATCAAATTCTCTTTTGATTCTTTTCCTTTTGCACTCAACTATGTTCTTTAACATGGTTAGTAATATTTATTTAAGCTTGCCCTTTAATTAATTAGTAGAAAAAAAGAAAATATTTTCTTTTTATTCCATTTTATTAGATTCTAATTCTATGGGTGTAATATGTTAATTTCTGATTTTATTTAAGTTAAAACATACAATTATTTGTAGATTAATCTTAAGTTATGATTCAAACTTTTGTATACTTTAGTTCTTTGGATAATTGATACTAGAAGTCCTTAAGTACGTAAATAATAATAGTTTTAGTTATTTTATTATTTTTTTACACTAGTTTATTCATTTTTGTTTAAACAAAGGATGCTAGTTTTTTTTATGTGTTTTGATAGTTTTTCAAGAGATTTTATTTTTATACATTATCTTTAATCAAAGACAACAATAAATATAAAATTAATTAAAAAATAAAAATAAAAATAAAAAGTTTTAAAATTTGATTATTTATCCTTATATTGTAATTTTTTTCATAATAAAAGAATTAAATTGTTAAAAATAAAATAAAATAACTCTAATTAACATAACTAAAAAGTGATGTAGGGTGCATTTGTGTCTAATTCTTTACACATTTGTTGTATGTTCTATATGTTCTGATTCAGGTGAATTAAACAGTTATAAAAGTAATAATTAATGCGAATAAGTTTCTACAGCCCTTTATTTAATAAAAGATTGATGTAATTATGAGAATAAAAGATAAAATTAAGTAAAGGTCAACATGTGATTCTATTCTTCCAATTCGGCTATCCTTTTGTTAGTATTCAATTCTAATTTCTCATCCAATGTGATGTGACTTTTTTTTTATTTGTTTTCTTCCCATTTTTTCCTCCTTGCGAAGTTATCAAATTTGACTCTACCAAGCTATGATATTTCATTTGAAAGAATTAAGAAGAATGTAAAATTCAATTTTAAAAGTATTTAATTAATTTATATAGAGTAATGCTATAAGAAAACTGATTAAGTCAAAATCAGTATATTGTATTAAATTGTTGCTATGAAAAGTATTTTCTTTTATATAATTTGTAATTATTGAAATTTTTTTGACCTTTGAACAGAACGAAACCAAGGAAGAATATGGGTTCAATGTTTCAATGGGTGACCCCTTAATAACTCCATTGCTTAATGAATCTTATGACCACACTTTTGTAAAATCAAGCATACGACAAAGAGAGTACACCCATTTAGATAAGCTAGAGGCTTATTTAACAAGAGCTCGATCTTCAATTAAAGAATCTAAATATGGAAATCAAACATTTGATCATGAGTACATTCCAAATGGTCCCATATATTGGAATGCTAACGCCTTTCACAGGTACCTTCCTTGAGTTTATTGATTAAAAATTTATGAATTTGATGGGTTTTGAGCCCTTATTGAGTTTAGATTAAAAATTTTGTGTCAATTTTTCAATCATTAAAATTGAGTTTGTTTAGTCATATATTTTCTATCAATTTTATAATACATAGGAGTGTGTAAAAAATCCAATCATTCAATCTGATCCGTTAATTTTTTATCTGATTTGGTCAAATCCGATGGTCGGATCGGATGAAATGAAATTTTTTTCATCTGTTAAGTGCGGATCGATGACGGATTTCATTACGATTCATCTTATTTGATCCGATCGAAATTAATTATATATATTTATTAAATTAAATATATATATATATATAATTAATTAATAGATATTTATTTAATTTTTTAATATTTTTTTAAGTCAAATAATTTTATGTTATGATTTATGTGAAATTTTAAAAACTTTATTTAAAGATATAAAAAATAGAGTTAATTAAGTTTATTTTATTGGATTGATCGGATATCATTCGAATAGTTTACGAGATTGAGCGGATGTGAAAGGTGATCGGATCGATTACAGATTAGGATGTTTCAATCCGAGCAAATGATTGGATCGGATCGAATGGGTATAAAATCAACGGTTTCGATCCGATGAACAGTCCTAATAATACGTAATTTTTATTATCATGGCTTAAATTACTTAAGTTAATAAGAAAGTAGAATAAAATCTTCAAAATAACCTATTAGGGCCTGAAGTGGAATTTGATTTCTAGGTTATGAACTTAAAGTGATATTATGGCTATTTGGGAACTGCAGGAGTTACATAGAAATGGAAAAGCAGTTCAAGATTTTTGTATATCCAGAAGGAGAGCCTCCATTGTTTCACAATGGACCTTGCAAGAGTATATACTCAATGGAAGGAAACTTTATCCATGAGATTGAGATGAATAAGCAGTTTAGAACCAGAGATCCGCGTAAAGCACAAGTGTTTTTCCTTCCTTTTAGTGTCACAATGTTGGTTCGATTTGTCTATATTCGTGATTCGCATGATTTTAGTCCCATTAGACAGACAGTTGTAGATTATATCAATGTTGTTTCTACGAGATATCCCTTTTGGAACCGAAGCGCCGGAGCTGATCATTTCATGCTTTCTTGCCATGACTGGGTAAGTGATCACTGAATTATGTCTTGCTTTTAATTAATTTTTAAGCAAACAAGAATCACACGTACAATAGTATGAAAATCTAAATGAGTTTATAAGTTCATTTTAATTGTAATTTATTGTGTAAAATTTAAAATATATAACTTTAAATTTATTAATATTTAATTTAAATAAATTATTTATATTATATTCATAATAAAAAAAACTATAACATCTTTCAAAAATAATACAAAAATTAAAAAAAAAATACAAATATTTAAAAAAAACTCTTACTTATACTCAAATTAAAAATACAAAAAATTATTTATTTTTTATAAGATTATTAAACTAAATACAAAATAAGTTATTTATAATCATCATCATATAATCTATATAATGTATAAAAAATAATTTTAACCAAGTAAATATTATCTATCTTATTCAAAGAATTTATTTATTACATTGACTTTGATTTTCAACTTAAAACTCAATCATTTGACTTCAATAAATTAGTATCATAACCATTTTCATAACTAATGATCGGAGATTTTAAGAATGAAGGAATTAAGCAACCGAGTCTGATTACACATATAGCTAAGTACTACAAAGCAACCAAGTGCAAAAGAAGTGATCTAATTTGGGTTTGTTTGATTTTCTTTTACAGGGGCCTGAAACTTCCTACTCTGTTCCTAATCTTGCCAGAAATTCAATAAGAGTTTTATGTAATGCAAATACCTCTGAAGGGTTTAAACCAACCAAGGACGTTTCTTTCCCTGAAATCAATCTTCTAACAGGTGCAATAAACGGTTTCATTGGAGGACCATCTCCATCACGTCGCCCAATCCTTGCATTTTTTGCCGGTGGGCTTCATGGACCTATTAGACCTATTCTTTTAGAACATTGGGAGAATAGAGATGAAGACATAAAAGTTCAGCAATACCTTCCTAAAGGTGTTTCTTACTATGAGATGATGAGAAAGACTAAGTATTGCATTTGCCCAAGTGGTTATGAAGTAGCAAGTCCAAGAGTCGTGGAGGCAATTTACACCGGCTGCGTTCCGGTACTTATTTCCGATCATTATGTACCGCCATTTAGTGACGTGTTGAACTGGAAGTCATTCTCGGTCGAAGTTCCGGTAAGTGAGATTCCCAACTTGAAGAAAATATTGATGTCCATATCTCCACGGCAGTACATAAGAATGCAGAGAAGAGTAGTACAAGTAAGAAAACATTTTGAGGTTAATTCACCACCTAAGAGGTTTGATGTGTTTCACATGATTCTACATTCTGTGTGGCTTAGAAGATTGAATGTTAGAGTCCATAACGATCAATGAATCATAAATTATGCAGAGAGCACACAAAAGAATGTGATTTTGTTTCTAGATGGTGTTTTTTTGTTTTCTCTGTATTTATGATTAACTGATTACGATAATAAATTATTGTTCAGCAGCAAAAAGGCCGTAAAAGTGTATTTTCTGTTGTTCTTTCATTTTTGGTGTCTGTAATCTCTTTTATTTGCAAATTGTTTTTTAAAGAAAAAATATGAATGACAGTTTTTTTTTTCGTATTAACGTCTAATTAATTACCTTTACTCTTTAATTTTGTTTTGCCCGTTTTTAATTTTTTTTCTTTATAGCTTCATTTATTAATACATGAGCTGTGACACTACTTTATAACAAGGAAAAAGGAAGTAAAATTATAAAACATATTCTATTACAGTCTAGAGTTAGGTTATTCATGTAGAATCCAAATACATCAAATTTTCTAGTAGCATTATTTATTTCACGCTCCAAATTTTTGATGGTTCGATCAATTTTCCTTGGGCGCGGGTTCGATTCTCACTACCCGTTTGTGCTTACTTTATTTGGTATCTATATTTAAGATTTTTATATTTTCAATCTCTCTATTTTTAACTAATAAAAAATAAAAAAATCGTCTAATTGTTAAATACACAATTCCCAAAATTCTTTCACGTATTCCTTTTTTTTCGAACTGAATAACAATGTGAAAAGAAAATAAATATCCAAAATGAGAATGAAAAGCGTCCATTGTCTAATGGATAAGAGAGAGGTTTTATTATTACTAGTTGATCTTTGTATTATGTGAGATATTTTTTTGAAATTTTTGAACACTTACGATGAATCGAAAAAATTATTTTAATGATAACACGTGATATACATAATTCAATCATATTATTTCAATTGTATATATTTGATATACTCTTTTTCTTTTTTTTATATATATATATTTTTTTAATAAAAAAAATTAAACATAGTATTTCTATTTATGTGTCAAGTCATATAAATTTAAGTAAATCAAGACGAGTACATCCACCATAATTTTAACCAAGATAAGATTAGTCATATCATCTAGTACTTGTATTGATTTATGCTCATGATAATGCTAAATTGTTGAAACGGTTATTTAATTATAATTATTATTTTTTGTTATTTTTCTTTTCCAATATTTTTTTTTGTATTTAATATTTTAATTGATTTCAGTTTTTTTTGTCCATTATGTTCCCTTTCCGTTTCTCTTAAATGTTTCTAAATATATTAAAGAATAGAAGAAAGAGCACAGCAAAAAGGAGAAACAGCGGAAAAGATAAAAAAAAAAACATAAAAGAAAAGAGGAGTGGCAGAGAAACAGAGAAACAGAAAGAAAAGTAGGTAATTCTCTTATGCAAGGTGCGTTATGTCAAGAATGTTAATCAAATGCAAGAAGTGTGTAACTCATAAATGTAATGTTGATGCAGTTTCGAGTTATCCAACTCAATTAGTGAATTTATGAATTATTGACTTGTTTTCGTAGATGAGCTTTCCATACCAAATAACCTAAAAAAAAAAAAAACTTACTCAACTCAATTGATGGACTCGTATCATTTTCACTTATAGCACATATAAATATACATGTTTATAGTAATATATTATGTTTAATTATCATGTGCATATTTTAGTATGTTGTATCAATAATATTCAATAAATACATGGGCAAAAGTTATATAAATTGTGAGCAAAGTTGTTAATATAGTATAATCCAATTTCAAATATTTAAATTTTTTTAAATTCATGATAAAAGAAAAACTACGAAAATTTATCAATAATGCCTTTGAGGTTTAATATATCTTCATATATATCCTTAAGTTCGCAAAAATGAGCTCTAATGTTTCCGAGGTTCATATATAGTTAATATCACTAATATCCCTGAATGATTAAGAGTATTAGCTTTCAATTCAATGATGTATTAGTTTCTCAATAAAATTTTGTTTTAACGTTGTATTAAATAAATATTTAATTATTCAAGGTCTTTAATTAACTTAGAATTAATATTATTTTACCTAAATTTAATGGGTCCACTACAATCTTCCCTTTCGTTTTTCATTTTCTTTTGTTACACATAATATGTATTAACTTGTTCAAGCCTTAATACCCTCTTGGTAATGATAGAATTCTTGGATCCGTACATGGTATTCTGTCTAAATTAGACTTACTTGAGAATAAGAAAAGAGTGGTTGCATTCTATTTTATTCATGATAATGTTAAATTTGTAAATCAAATTTTTATATTTCATGATAATGATAATGTTTGATTATTGTATTATATCTATTTCTTCTACTAAAAAAATTAAAGCTTTCATTATTGTTATTTGATTTTTTGATATGCCTATTAGGCTTCCATCAAAATATAATTCTATATTATTTAGTTTTTTTAACATTATTGGAATAAGAATGATATATTTTTCTTCCTAATATTAGGTCATAGACTAATGCTTTCATTATTTTAATTTGTTGTTTTAGATTTGTAACATCTATTTATTTATTAGAGGTTTCTCCTTCAGTATCTACAAACGTAAATTTTGATACATTAGTATTTCTTTCTACATTACTTTTTCTTCTTGATATTAGAAATTTTTTTAACATTTAAGTTATATTCTTCTATTATTTTGAAATCTGTTAATATTTTTGGTATTATTATTTATTCAATTTCTTGGAAAGTTTTATCTTTTTTTTTTATGAATTCATTTGTTTTTCATATATTGAACTATTATATCTATTAAAGAATATCCTACCATAGAGTGTATTGGAAAAAGATGATTTTCTTCTTTCATTAAATCTTATCTTTCAAATTCATAGGTTATACATAACATTTAATTGAAGAATTTAAGTTTTTACCATTAATATTAATGGAAAATATGTGAATTTTAAGTTTTGGTATCCTAGGTTTTAATAATTCATTTTTAAAAAATATTTTCTATTTATTATTCTATTGTCTAGAAGTACTAATTTTATTGGTGTATCTATTCCTTCTTTAAAATTTATTTTTATTAATATTTGGATTCTTACTAAATAAATATATTCAAATTTTCTTTTATCTTTTTAGGACGACTTTTGATAATTTATTTATAATGATTTATTTGTCAATTAATGATGTGTTATAAAAACTTGAATTAAGAAAAGAAACTTAACGAAATATGTCATACTCATTTTGTTTTACTTCAAATTTTCACTTAATCTATTGTTATATTTGTAACATTTTGTTAAAAAAATATTATTTTCACCTTTTTATTTTAATAATCTTTTAAATTTATTTAAAGCTTTCTTTAAACTAAAATTTTAATATTTCTTTGCCCATATTCTTTATTCATATTTTTTATTTTTTCAATCTCTATTATTTATCATGATGTATTTTAAAACATAATATGATGCTTAAAATCTTAATTATATCATATTTTATTCTTTATATTTTAATATATATATTTGATTGAGATATCTCTTTGCCTAAAATTAAATTTAATAATGTATAATTATAATACCTATTAATAGAGAAGAATCTATGTAACTTTACTAATTCTATATCATGTAATATAAAGAGTTTTGTAATATGAAGTGATGGTGAAGAAGCTTTGTGGATAAAGATCATGTTTTAGAGTAAAATGGTGATACTTAAAGAGTCTTATCGCCAGATGTTTAATTTCTCTAGCAGGTTGTCGCCCTTATCTACACCCTTATTGTTGGAGATTATCATAAAGCTCCTTAAATTAAGGAGCAAAACATGGAGCAAAATAAGGAGCAATTCATGGAGCAAAACAAGGAGCTTAATTCAAGGAGCAATTTAAAGAACCATTAATTTAATGAGTAATTCAAGGAGTGAATTTTTCTATAAATAGATGTGTAATTGTAATGAATTAATCATCCAAAGTTTTCATTCCAATTGAGAGAAAAGCTTAGGGAGAAAACCTTTTGTGAGAGAAAATTGAGAGTAATTTTCTTGGGTGTAATTGGGTTGTGAGTTGTGAGTGTTGTAAACACCTTGTGTAATTTCTCCCCTTTCAGTAAAAAGATCTGCAGCAGGTCCGGAGACGTAAGCAAGATTGGCCAAACTCCGTTATCAAATTTGTGTGTTATTTTTCTATTCTTGCTTTCTCATAAATCTGGCTTATCGGAAATTTGCGTAATTTCCCAACAACTGGTATCAGAGCTATTGGTGGTGATTTCTGTCAATTTTCTGCAAGGTTACTATTTACGTGAATAGTGAATTACGTGAATAGTGACATTTTGTCGACGATATTTGTTCGTTGACGTAGGTGTTCTAATACACGGTGGTTTACAGAAATAGTCAGAAATGATCCAGAGGAAGTCAGATTTTAGTGGGAGCAATGGCCGCAGATGAAGGAAGGGTGAAACTCGAGAAATTCGATGGCATAGATTTTGGGTTTTGGAAAATGCAGATAGAGGATTATCTGTATCAAAGAAATCTATATCAACCTCTCTCAGGGAAGAAACCAGAAGCTATGAAGGAAGAAGATTGGAATCTTCTAGACAAACAAGCCCTCGGAGTTATTCGATTGACGCTATCCCGTAATGTTGCCTTCAACATAGCAAAGGAAAAGACCACGGCGGGTCTTATGGCAGCTCTCTCCAATATGTATGAGAAGCCATTAGCCTCAAACAAAGTGCACTTGATGAGGCGTTTGTTCAATTTGCGGATGAATGAAGGCGCATCGGTAGCTCAACATCTTAATGAACTCAACACAGTCACAACCCAGTTGAGTTCAGTGGAAATTGAATTCGATGAAGAAGTACGAGCATTGATACTTTTGTCTTCTTTACCAGAAAGTTGGAATGCTACTGTCACGGCTGTGAGTAGCTCGTCAGGAAGCAATAAGTTAAAATTTGATGATGTTCGTGATCTGGTTCTCAGTGAAGAGATCCGACGTAGAGAGGTAGGTGAATCGTCAACTTCTTCAGTTTTGCATACAGAGTCAAGAGGAAGAAATTCAACCAAAGGGAATGGACGTGGCAGAACAGACTACCGAGGTAGATCAAAGGACAGGAGGTCCAAATCCAGGAATCCTAATAATTCCCATAGCTCGAAGACCATCGAGTGTTGGAATTGTGGAAGAACCGGGCACTACAAAAATCAGTGCAAAAGTGCACCGAAGGACAAACAAGTGAAGGCAGAGGCAAATGTTACTTCCACCTCAGGAGGAGACGATGCATTGATATGCTCTTTGGAGAGCAAGGAAGAATCTTGGGTGTTAGACTCTGGAGCATCGTTCCATGCTACTTCACAAAAAGAATTCTTCGAGAAATATGTCCCCGGAAACCTTGGAAAGGTATATCTTGGTGATGATCAACCATGTGCTATTATTGGCAAAGGTGTAGTGAAGATTAAGTTGAACGGATCTGTTTGGGAGCTGAAGGATGTCAGACATATTCCCGATCTCAGAAGGAACTTAATCTCAGTCGGGCAGTTGGCCAGTGAAGGCTACACTACGATCTTCCATGGTGATGATTGGAAGATTTCAAAGGGTGCAATGACAGTTGCTCGAAGCAAGAAAAGTGGCACTCTTTACATGACAACAGAGGCACGTTGTTCAATTACAGTTGCAGCAGGCAATGAAACACCAAACCTGTGGCACCAGAGACTAGGCCATATGAGTGAAAAAGGGATGAAGATTATGCATTCAAAGGGAAAACTTCCAGGTCTACAGTCTACGGAGATAGACATGTGCGAAGATTGCATACTTGGAAAGCAAAAGAGAGTCAGCTTTCAGACAAGTTGCAGAATCCCAAAGAAGGAAAGGCTAGAGCTTATTCACTCTGATGTTTGGGGACCAACGACCGTCTCATCTATTGGTGGGAAATGCTACTTCGTGACTTTCATCGATGATCACTCTCGGAAGGTATGGGTTTACTTTCTAAAGCATAAGTCTGAAGTATTTGAGGCTTTCAGAAGATGGAAAGCTATGGTGGAAAATGAGATGGGTTTAAAGATCAAAAAGCTCAGAACCGATAATGGTGGTGAATATGAAGACACCATATTCAAAAACTTCTGCTATGAGCACGGGATCAGAATGGAAAGAACTGTTCTAGGCACGCCTCAACACAATGGTGTAGCTGAGCGTATGAACCGAACATTGACAGAAAGAGCTAGAAGCATTCGTATACAGTCAGGTCTACCGAAGCAGTTCTGGGCAGAAGCAGTCAACACGGCAGCTTACTTGATCAACCGAGGCCCATCTGTTCCATTGGAGCATAGAATACTAGAGGAGGTATGGAGCGGAAAAGAGGTGAAACTATCACATCTAAAAGTTTTCGGTTGTGTAGCATTTGTGCATATCAGTGATCAAGGCAGGAATAAGCTTGATCCCAAATCCAAGAAATGCACATTCATTGGCTATGGTGAGGATGAGTTTGGCTACCGCATTTGGGATGACGAAAAGAAGAAAGTTATCCGTAGCAGAGATGTGATTTTCAACGAAATGGTGATGTATAAGGACATGCATAAAATAGACACCAATGACTCAGAGCAGAATGAGTCAGTATTTGCAGATGCAGATGATGTCCCAGATACTTCCGCAACAGAACCAATTATAACAAGTCCTCAGCCAGAGGAACTTGTTGGACAAAACAGTACACAACATTCCGACACACCACAACTTCTTACTCCAGCTCCTGTATTGAGAAGGTCTTCTCGACCTCATGTGCCTAACAGGAGATACATGAACTATATGTTGCTGACTGATGGAGGGGAGCCTGAATGCTATGATGAAGCTTGTCAGACTCGAGATTCCAACAAGTGGGAGCTTGCTATGAAAGAAGAAATGAAATCTCTCATCTCCAACCAGACATGGGAACTAGCTGAGTTACCTATGGGAAATAAGGCACTTCACAACAAATGGGTGTACCGGGTGAAAGAGGAGCATGATGGTTCCAAAAGATACAAAGCCCGCCTAGTTGTCAAAGGGTTTCAACAGAAGGAAGGAGTTGACTACACTGACATTTTCGCTCCTGTTGTGAAGCTTAATACTATCAGATCAGTATTGAGTATTGTAGCCATTGAAGATCTTCATCTTGAACAGTTGGATGTGAAGACTGCATTCCTTCATGGAGATTTAGATGAAGAGATATACATGTACCAGCCAGAAGGTTTCTCAGAAAGGGGAAAGAAGAACATGGTGTGCAGACTTAAGAAGAGTTTGTATGGCCTGAAACAAGCCCCGAGACAATGGTACAGAAAGTTTGACAGCTTCATGCACAAGAAAGGTTTCCAGAAGTGCAATGCTGATCATTGTTGCTACTTCAAGAGATATAGGTCCAGTTATATCATTTTACTACTTTATGTTGATGATATGTTAGTAGCAGGTTCAGATATGGATGATATTAAAAGGTTGAAGCAGCAATTGTCAAAGGAATTTGACATGAAAGACTTGGGTCCAGCAAAGAAGATTCTTGGAATGCAAATCACAAGAAATAAGAAGAAAGGATCCTTGCAGTTATCTCAGGCAGAGTACATCAATCGTGTTTTGCAAAGATTCAACATGGGCGATGCCAAGCCAGTTAGCACACCCTTGGCCAGTCATTTTCGCCTATCCAAGGATCAGTCCCCTCAGACAGAGGAAGAGAGAGAATTAATGGTTAAGGTTCCTTATGCCTCAGCCATTGGAAGTTTGATGTACGCAATGGTCTGTACGAGACCAGACATTGGCCATGCAGTGGGAGTTGTTAGCAGATTTATGTCAAATCCAGGGAAAACTCATTGGGAAGCAGTAAAGTGGATTTTGAGGTATCTGCGAGGCACCACAGAAAAGTGCTTGTACTTTAGTAAAGGAGAGTTAAAAGTACAAGGGTACGTAGACGCAGACTTTGGAGGTGAAGTTGATCACCGAAGAAGCACCACCGGTTATATATTTACTGTTGGAACTACAGCTGTTAGTTGGATGTCACAAATACAGAAAATTGTCACTCTATCCACTACAGAGGCTGAGTATGTAGCAGTAACTGAAGCTAGTAAAGAGATGATATGGCTTCAAGGTTTGTTAATTGAGCTGGGATTCAAACAAGAGAAGAATGTTCTGCATAGTGATAGTCAAAGTGCAATACACTTGGCGAAGAATTCAACATTTCATTCTAGAACAAAGCATATTGGACTTCGTTATCACTTCATCAGATCTCTATTGGAAGATGATGTGTTAATACTGGAGAAGATTCAAGGAAGCAAAAATCCAGCAGATATGTTAACAAAGGTGGTGACTATTGACAAACTGAAGTTGTGCTCAACTTCAGTTGGTCTGCTAGAGTAATAAAGACTAGAAAAGCTGCTGCATTGATCGAGGTGTGAAGATAGATTGAAATCAGTCTTCAAGTGGGAGATTGTTGGAGATTATCATAAAGCTTCTTAAATTAAGGAGCAAAACAAGGAGCAATTCATGGAGCAAAACAAGGAGCTTAATTCAAGGAGCAATTTAAGGAACCATTAATTTAATGAGTAATTCAAGGAGTGAATTTTTCTATAAATAGATGTGTAATTGTAATGAATTAATCATCCAAAGTTTTCATTCCAATTGAGAGAAAAGCTTAGAGAGAAAAGCTTTTGTGAGAGAAAATTGAGAGTAATTTTCTTGGGTGTAATTGGGTTGTGAGTTGTGAGTGTTGTAAACACCTTGTGTAATTTCTCCCCTTTCAGTAAAAAGATCTGCAGCAGGTCCGGAGACGTAAGCAAGATTGGCCGAACTCCGTTATCAAATTTGTGTGTTATTTTTCTATTCTTGCTTTCTCATAAATCTGGCTTATCAGAAATTTACGTAATTTCAACACTTATTACTGCAAAACAAGAAAGCTGATATATAGTTGGATGTAAAGTTATGATATTGTAATACAATAAAGCAAGTTGCATCAGATTCGTTTATCTTCAAGCTGAAATGCAGTGGGAGAAAATTAAATAAATTAAGTAAAGATATCATCATAAATATATTTATTATTTTTAAAATAAAATTTTATTTTATTTTTAATATTAATTATATTTTAATATTATTATTATTAAATAAATTTAATATTAATAAGTTATTTTTATGATAATAATAAATTATATTATAATGATATCGTTATCTATTAAATAATAATTAAGTACTTCGTGTTATCTAGCTAACGTCATTTTGCTTACAGAAGTTTTTTAGTAATTTTATTTGTTATTATGGCACAAACTCTATAAAAGTATCAATTTTATATTAACTTTTCAATATAAATTTTTTGTTAAATTAAGTCAAATGTATAACTATTTATGAAATATTTCTTTTATTTTTGAATAAGAAATTATGAGGAATGAATTATTGTGAAAATATGTAAAATTTTAGGAGTTTTTGTAAATCTCTTACAGTTTGACAAACTATATTTTTAAGAAACTTTTTTTTTTAAATTGAGATAATATAATATAATTGATTAAAATAATTGATTTTATTTTTGTAATATAATTAAATTTTTTAACACTTAAATATCATCTCAATTTAAAGAGGAAATAAAATAAAACTAAAGTATTATAGGCCGATCATGTATAATATAAACACAATTTAGAGTAATGGTATATGGGGAAGCAACACTAATAATATAAATACAAAATTAATATTAATTAAAATTTAAATAATTGATAATTGGATAGTTAATTAGTGTCCCATGCATTTTCCCACAATTTAAGTATTTAACACAGCTTGCGCAACACTGGTAGTTGCAAAGCTTGCCACGCATAGAACACGTGTAAAACAACTAACAAGGTCGAGGACTATTTATTAAAAAAATTAATTGTATTATACATATAACTGATAATGAATTGAATTTTAATAATATATATTTTCACATTATATATGTTTAATCCAATTGAATAAAATTTAATTTAAATTTATTTAATATTATTTTTATTGTTATAAATTTAATTATCTTTTAATTCTTTAAATATGATTTTTCATTTTATGTATTATTTACTTATTTAAAAAATAATAGAAGTTTACTATTTTTTTTAATAAAAAGGTAAAAATAAAGAGAAACAATTCAGGAAAAAAGATCGATTATATATGATACTCTGGCACGTGGTATTTTGGGTACATCTAAACGTGTCAAAAGCAAACTGATCCATGTTCCACGTGTCTCTTTCAAACCAAGGTCAGATCATATATAAGCAAAACCATACCAACTTCTTAGGAAAAAGAGAACAAAACAAGGCAATTTTTGATAAGTGAAAAACAAGAAATACAAATGGCATCATCCAAGCAGTACAAGGAAGGAGCAGCTGAAGAAGAACCAGAGAAACTGGTAGTTACTGAACTTAAAACTACATACCAATTACCATCTGATCAGCAAAACCCAGGAGTCATTGGTTCTGTATTAAGAGCAGTTCAAGGCACATACCAACATGCCAAAGGAGCAATTTTTGGCAAAAACAATGATAACAACACAGAGATCATCAATATCACACAATCAGGAACCAATAATAGTGAAGGTGAAGTTAGAGATATTTCAGCAGGAAAGACTGTTCAAGTGGCCTCTGATAAAACTAAAGATATTACAAACCAAGCTATGACAAAGACTCAAGAGTACAAAGACTCTGCAGCTGCAAAAGCAAAGGAAACTAAAGACTCTGCTGTGAGAAAAGCAGGTGTGTATAAAGACTGTGTGGCTGACAAAACAGAACAAGGTAAAAAGAAATTGGGTGAGTATAAAGATTATGCAGCAGAGAAAGCAAAGCAAGGGAAGGACTCAACAGTTGAGAAAATTGGAGAGTACAAAGACTATGCAGCTGATAAAGCTAAACAAGGGAAAGATTACACTGCTGAGAAAGCCAAAGAGGGTAAGGATGTAACTATTGATAAACTTGGTCAGATTAAAGATTCAGTTGCAGAAACTGCAAAAAGGGCAGGTGGGTTCTTATCTGATAAGAAAGAAGAAACCAAGCATAAGACTTTGGAGACCGGAGAAAATGTTAAGGTGAGTGACTTTGAGAGTCGGACATTTTTAAATGAATAATCGAGTGTTAGATATATAATTTGTTTTTTAAATATTCTGATAATTTTTAGCAAGTTAGAGTACCTATAATTTTGTACTTACACTATAAAATAAAAATAGTTAAATTTTTTTGCATATAAAATAAATTCTTACACTATGAAAGTACAGCTTATAATTTCAAGTGATAGAATTATCTAAAAACAAATGTATCAGTTTTTCATTTTTTAAGATAAATTTGTTATATCTCCTGGTATAAGCTGTGTGAGCATAAAAATCTAGGTAAATTTATGTGTTTTATTAAACTTCCTTTTATTTTCATAAAATAAGGGACTCGTTACGTAGCACTTCAAATTTTTTTTAAGGTGTATTTTTTTTCTTCTTAAAATAAGTGATCCCCTTTTTCAATCATGTTTTCATAATGATGAATGATTTTGCAGGAGAAATCGGGAGAAACAGGAGAAGAAATGAGAGAGAAAATGGAAGGATTGAAATTAGCAGGCAATGGGATGAAGGATGACAAGGAAGGCAAGCAAAACTTACATAAGACAAAGGACACTTCGCTTGATAAGTCAGATGTTCAACATATTATTAATGTGTTTGTGCAATATTATTGTGGTATTATTCATAATTAGAGGCTTTTATTTTATGTGTTAACAGAGGCACGAAGGGACCAAAAGGAGGAGTTACAGTGAGAGTTGGGGAGACTAAACCTGGATATATGGCTTATACTGCTATTGCGGCTGACCAAATGAGTGGCAAGACCTATACTGACGTTGGACGATTGGATGAGGACGACACTGCCCATAAATTTGATCCCTCTTCATAAATTATCATATTATATTATGTTCTGTTCCCTTCATGCCTTTAATTTAAAAGGAAATCTTCGGTCCAACTAAACCAAATGGTCCATTTCATAGAACAGCTAGATGTTTGAACCGGGTATTCATTTTGCAGTTGTTTTTTTTTTTTTTGGCTCAAAAACGTGATGTAGTTGGTGACTGAAGATAAGTTCAATTAATTTAAAAGTAGTACATTAAAATAGAGAGTTATATAGTAAAATCAAGCGCTTTTACTATTATTTTTCCTACAGTAATGAAATGCTTAGCTTACTGAAATAAAATATTATCCGGGAAAATATAAAAAGCCTACCATTTAAACCATGCACCCAAGCGTTTAGTTGAGTAAAGAAACAAGACTTTTTGTTATCCTCGTTGCTATGGACTGATCATGAAATTCATTTTAGACCAGCTATTAATAAGAATGAATTCGAAATTCAAAGCTTTGGACGATAACAATAACATCGTGAAACAAATTTTGTCAATTGTAACCGATTAGTGTTACCACCCGTTCTTTGTATCTTTTCTTTATTTAAACTTAAAACTTAACATACAACTCTAAATTTATTAATATTAAATACAAACTATTAAGAGAATCATAATAACAATTCGAATTTAATCAAGGTCTAAACAACGGAATGAAACATATTCTCTTTATTTGTGTGAATCTTTTAGGAAACAAATAAATAGAGCTCAAAATGAAACATGCACAAAATCAACACAATCAATTTACATGGAAATTTTTTTCCCGATATAAGAAGGAAATAATCACAACACTCGTCTCCAAAACTTCCACTATCAAGAAATAATTGTACAAAAATTTTCTCTAGATAAAACTAGTGGCAAACAATCAACAACATCACGAAGAATACAACTTCTTGAAAACTAACAATTATTTCAAGAAGATAGAGAGATCTAACCCAATTTCATAGTCACTGTTCATGACCCAAATGTTCCCAAACTGGTGAGATAAATCTGAATCCCACCGTTCAGATTTAAGTCTTGAGTCATAAACCTTCCTGCAAATTTCAACTCAATTGGATCACAAACAACCTTCCATCAGAGCACTTGATGAAGGCTTGATGGAGAGGGAAAAACTGAGAGTAGTTTTTTTGCTTGCTTTTCTACTTTTATTTTGCTAATGTAGCTTTGTTTTTTTTCTTGTTGAATTCACTCTCAGCAAACCCTAAATGGGTTTATTAATGAATCAATCAAATGAAAAAAATGTCCCCTCTTTCTCCATGGGCCATTAAGCCATATGGGCCAATTGGGCTCCTCCAAATAAGGGGAAAAACATAACAAATCTCCCCCTTTCCCGATTAGATGGAAGGATCAACCATCCCGACAATTGAACAACAAACTTCAAGTTTTTCCCTTGACACTACTTTTGTCAACATGTTAAATCCATTCTCATCGGTATGGATTTTCTCGAGTTTAAGCAACTTATTGTTAAAACTATCCCTTATCCAATGATACCTTGTATCAATATACTTTGATCTTTAATGAAACACCGAGTTCTTCGCTAGGTGAATAGAACTCTGATTATCGTAGAACAACACATATTTTTGCTACTTGAAACCAAGTTCTCTCAAGAACTATTTCATTCACAACAACTCCTTACAAGCTTTCGTTGCTGCAATAAACTTTGCCTCTGCTATAGAAAGTGCAACACACTTTTACAATCTTGACTGCCAAGAAACTGCTCCACCATAGAAAATAATTAGATAACTTGAAGTAGACTTACGAGAATCTTCATCTCTTGCCAAATTTGAATCAGTGTATCCAACTAACACTAGTTTTCCATTTTCAAAGCTTAGTGTTAACTTGAAAGTACCTCAAAGATATCTCATAATTCACTTTATTGCATCCCAATGCTCTCTTCCTAGATTCGAAAGAAAACGACTAACACCTCTAACTACATAAGCTATGTCTGGCCTCGTACACACCATTGCATACATTAAGTTTCCTACTGCTGAGACATATGGAAATTTTCCATATCTTCCTTTTCTTTATCTATTGAAGGGCCTTGACTCGATCTCAAGTTAAAGTGGTTAGATAAAGGAGAAGAAACCACGTTAGCTTTATCCATACGAAACATTTCAAGTACCTTGTTGATGTACCATTCCTGTGACATGTACAAATTCTTTCCTTTCTTGTCTCGAAAAATTCAAATACCAATAATTTGTTTTGTTGGCCCCAAGTCATTCATGGAAAAGGACTTACTCAACTGCTTCTTCAAATTATCAATCCTTGAAGAATTTCTACCAACAATCAACATGTCATCGACATAGAGCATTAAAATGATAAAATCATCATTAAAGAATTTCTGCACAAAAATATAGTGATCAGAAGTAGTCTTCTTGTAACCATGATCCCCCATAACTGACTTAAACTTCTTATACCATTGTCTAGGTGCTTGCTTCAACCCGTAAAGGCTTTTCTTTAATTGGCATACATAATCATGTTTTCCTTTTACCTTAAAATCCTCTGGTTGCTCCCTATAAATCTCTTCCTCCAACTCACCATGATGAAAGGAAATTTTCACATCCATTTCCTCAGTTTCTAAATCCAAGCTTGCTGCTAGACCTAGAACAACACGTATGGAAGGCATCTTCACAACAAGAGAGAAAATAGCATCAAAATCCATACCTTTTCTCTGACTGAATCCCCTGACGACTAGTCTAGCTTTGTATCATGGTTGTGAACTATGTTCTTCTTGCTTCACCCTGTAGACTCACTTGTTCTTCAAAGTTGTCATACCCTTAGGAAACTTTATCAGCTCAAATGTGTGACTGTCATATAGTGACTACATTTCATCTTCCATAGCACCAACCTAGTGTGCTCTGTTTCCATCTTCCATCGCTTCTGAATAACATTGAGATTATCTCTCATCTTTCAATAACACATAATCATCTGTATCATACCATGTGGAAGGGTGTCGGTCTCTGGTAGACCTCCTGGGTGGAATTTATGGTTCTGGCAATTGATCAGTAGTTTGATGATCTGTTTTAACTTGCATATTCATTTGAACCCTGTTGGTCATCTTGAACATTTTGTTCCATCTGTATTGATAAAGGAACCGAATCTAGGTCAATCAAATCATCGTTATACTAATGGACTCTTTTTTTCTATCTTCTCAACTTCTTGTATACTTTGATATTCTATAAACACAACATCATGACTCTTTACCAATTTATTCTCAATTGGGTCATAAAATATGTAGTCAAATTCATCCAGACCATAACCAATAAAGATACACTATCGTGTTTTGATGAACGAAAACCGGCATCGCCGATTCCCGCAAATACTTTGGTTTTAATATTTATAAAACTCTCGCAAGTGCACGAATCATTTCGAAGAAAATGATAAGTATACTCCCAAGGTCGATCTAAGGAAGGAATGTATGTGGTTTTTAATTTATTATTCAAACTTTTAAAAACGAAATTAAATCCTAAACATCCTGTCACGATAGTTTGGTTTTTGTGTTCCTAATCTAATAACATAAAATAAACATATATACAGATTAATTAAATATAATCTAATAACATAAAAATAAACATAGATACAAATTCAATAAATAATTATCTAAAAATAAACATATATACGGATTCAATAAATAGTCATGCAAATTTTTATTATTTATATTAGCGGAGTATTTAGGGATATAATAACTAAATTAATTATGCTTGCTCATATTAACTAGGTTATTAAAGATATAAATTGATATTTTATTGATTCTCTCTTTTTTATATAAATACCACCTTTGGTGGGGTTAGATATTCTTTGTTAACTAAACAAATCAATTAACACCTATGGGTGGGGTTGATAACTAATATGCTTAATTAAATTAATTCCTTTTTCTAAGAGATTGAAAATGAACCATTTAAATGCCACCTTTGGTGGGGTTAGACAGTTTAAACTTTATTCAAGGTGTCCAAATTAAACCTAAGAATTTAATTATCCGAGTACTAACTTTCAAGTTTTAAAACCACTATTGAAAACATGTTGTCAATACATTTTCACATAATAATTCTTATAAAAACTTTTGAAATAGAGTTTCACTCTAACTACCGGGCGATTGTACCAACAAATAAAAGAGCACTACTCTAAATTAGACCGGATAACTAAACCTTAAAATCTAATTTTCGGGTTTAAGTTTGTAATGAAAAATAATATATTTCTCTCTAACATTCTTAATATAAAATCTTGAATAAAAACAAAATCAATTCATTTTAAAGATTTTTACCTATTTAATATTTCGCAAGCATAACAACGTCGTTATTACATCATTTTTACTAAACAGCTAGCATAGTTAAATTTAACCACACACAAGTTGAATATAACATGTAAGAATAAAGCATAAAAATAACTGTAAAGAAAATAAAATCCTTACAGAACTTCGACGCTATTCCCGTTGCTAGAAAACCTCCGAGCGGAATTTGCACTTCCATATATTGAATCAAAAATCTAAATTATTACAAAAACATTACAAGTTCCTCTCAAAAAGAGAAGAACACTAAACCTAAGAGAATTGAACTAAAAACTAAGAGAAAAACTAAGAAAAGCTTAGAAACTTAGAAAGAAACTAAGAGAAACTAAAAACTAAGAAATAAGAGAAAGAAAGAAGAGAGAAGTGAGTTTTGAAGTGAAGGGAAGGGGGGTATTTATAGGTGAGGATGGAGAGAAAAAATGAGTAAAAAAATGTTAAAAAAATATTAAAAAATGTAAAAACGCGTATTGGAATTGCTGATGTCATCAATGACGTCAGCATGACGTCACAGGGCGGCTGCACGTGAAAAATGGGGCGAAAACGCGTTGGGCGCGCGGAGGGGGGCTGCTGGGGCGCTGCGCGCGCGCGCTGGGGCTGTCGCTGCGCGCAGCTTGGCATGCCAGCGCGCGCGGGCGCGCGCGGAATGGGGCGCTGGGGCACGCGCGGCTGGGCGCTGGGGCGCTGGGCTGCGGCGCGCAATTTCCGTCTTTTTGACATTTTTGACCTTTTTGACCCATTTCGTCCGATTTTTCCATGTTTGTTGACCTTTTCTCACTTATTTGTTGATATATTTGTGATGTATTGCTTCAAATATTCCTCTTTGAGTCTTTACATTGCGTTTTTAAGCCAAAATACCTGAAAAACAATAAAAATACCCGTGATTCCGAAAAAGACAAATTTATATAAATATATGATAAAACATATAAATATATGTATTTTTAATCAATTAAGGTACATAAAATCATGGTTATTTTAGTGCTTTTTGAGCACTCATCACAACCCCCAACCAGCTTCTTGCTAGTCTCTTAGCAAGAGAAGCGATAAAAGCTAAAAATTAAACTATCCTAAATCACTTTCGTGGATTGAAACGGTTGCATTTAGCCTATGCAACAAGCCGTTAAACCCCTAGGTTGCCCTAGTGGACGAGTTTGAGTCTCGTGAGGGTTTTCAGTAATGATACCCACAAACATTGAACTAAATGTAAAGATAAAAACAATCAAATCAAAAATTAAAATTACAACACAATCAAAAATTAATTTAAGAATAAAAGAACACAACATATCACAAAAATATCTCATACTTTTTAATCTCCTTTAAGATCATAATTAAAATCTCAAGCATAAGTTATTTTAATCTCTTTAAACAATCATGATTTTATTACAATAATTAGTCGAAAATCATTTTCATATTTCATTTAAAAAATGTATCAATTTAATTTTACCCAATTTCAGTGTCATGAATCAGTATTCGCTTCGACTCTATTCCTCACAAGTCAATACTCTCAAAGCACTGAATCCTATGGGTTCAAACACTCATACTAATTTATATGCGAAAGAGTTGATGTATAGAAATGAACTAATATGTTCGCATATGTATAAAGAATAAAGGCTCAAAGTGTTATTTTAACATTGATCTCATGAAAGGAATCAAATGTATAAATTATAAAGATATCATATACAAAAATTATTTTCATGCATAAATCAAACTCATTAAGAAAGAATTTCAAGATATATGCTTTTACAAATGAAGAAATTGCAATGACTTTTTAGGGAATTACTTCCTATATCTTTCTTTTGTAATTAGCCTTTACTCACAACTTTGTAGGCAATGTGGGTTATAGTATGTAGATGATACTATTTTTTTATCTCTCTATATTATTTTTTTTTCTGTAGATATTTTTCAATATATGTATTTTTTTTAGAGAGTCAACCCATGTACAGATTGTACATTTTTTTGGATTTTGGTGAGTGGTTAATTTTGTGTCTTTTCTGTTTGATCTTGGTTTAGGTAACCCCAGATATGTCTTTTTGTTTTTGTAGCAGTCATGCATGAATGAGATATAAGCATATACTATCAATTTCTACTCAAATCGTTTAATCTAAACAAAAAATAATAATCAAAAATATATGATACTCTATTAAGATGAAAAAAATTCACACATTCAATGCTAATACCTATAGAGATCATCTAAACTTTTTGAATAAATAAGAAATGTGTTTGGAGTAGAAAAAATATATATTTCACTCTGAATAAAAGAAATTAGGCTCAAATTATATCTCACAAGGGTAGTCTCCACTAAAAAAATTCATAAACACCGATTTTGGGTTTAATATAATTTCCACATTTTATCAAGAAATACTAGTTATGACAAAAACTAACTAATTATCAAAAATAATTACAAAATATTTCATGATATGTTTTCAAAAATTAATCTAACAGTACCAAAGACTTAACTATTTACTTAAATTTGATTTAAAGAAATGATACATTTTTGTGATAATTTTTTTTATTTTTTTTATTTTTTTTATATATAGCATGGTAACTTTTCACCACCCCCAACCTAGAACTTACATTGTCCTCAATGTAACAACTGAAAATTAAAGATAAAGAGAAAAGAGGAGAAAGATTACCTATTTCTTGAGAATGTGTAAGTAGTAATGAAGAAATGCAGGTGCATCCATCATATTCATCATTAAAGTGTATACAGACAGATCGCTGTGAACTTCTAACATCTCAACAAATATTTTAGTTTTAACAATTTTAAAAAAATTATTCACATACAAGTAAACTAAAATAAACAATAAAATTAAGTAAATAAAACGAATAACAAAAAATTACTTAACATGATGGGTTGCCTCCCATCCAGCGCTTAGTTTAACGTCTTAGCAAGACGTATCTTTTTGGTGCTAAGGGTTACTCAGCCAAATGCAATCCATTTCAGCAATGTTGTTTGGTTCTTCTACATAAGGCTTGACACGATGGCCATTAACTTTGAACGTTTTTTGTGTCTTGGAGTCCAATAGTTCTACCACTCCATGTTCAGATACCTGAACTATTTTGAATGGTCCATCCCATCTTGATCTTAGCTTTCCTGGAAACAATCTCAAACGAGAGTTAAATAAAAGAACTTTCATTCCAGGGTGAAAAGTTTTAGGAACTAGCCTCTTGTCATGATAGCGCTTAGTACACTCCTTGTATAATTTGGCATTCTCATAGGCTTCATTCCTAATTTCTTCCAACTCATGAAGCTGGAGTACTCGTTTTTCACCTGCTTTATCTAAATCCATGTTTAGCTCTTTAATTGCCCAATAAGCCTTGTGTTCAAGTTCAACTGGAAGGTGGCACGCTTTCCCAAAGATTAACCGGTAAGGGCTCATCCCAATAGGTGTTTTGTAAGCGGTGCGGTATGCCCATAAGGCATCATTTAACTTAAATGCCCAATCCTTCCTTGAAGGACGCACAGTGCGTTCCAGTATTCCCTTAATTTGCCTATTACTTACTTCCACTAAACCGGAAGTTTGAGGATGATATGGAGTAGCTACCTTATGTGTGATGTTGTACTTGTTTAGTACTCCATCAAAGAGTTTGTTACAAAAATGGCTACCTCCATCACTTATTATAGCTCTAGGCGTTCCGAACCTACTGAATATGAAATCTTTCAAGAATTTCACAACAACATTAGCATCATTGGTTTTGGTGGGTATAGCTTCTACCCATTTGGACACATAATCCACAGCAACCAAAATGTATTGAAAACCATTAGATGGGGGAAAAGGACCCATAAAGTCAATCCCCCATAAAGTCAATCCCCCATACGTCAAAGAGTTCAACAACTAAATTAGATGTCAAAGGCATTTCATCTCTTTTGCTTATGTTTCATGTTCTTTGACATCTATCACATTGTGCACAAAACATATGAGCATCTTTAAAAAGAGTGGGCCAAAAGAATCCAGACTGTAATATCTTACGGGCTGTCTTTTCTCCTCCAAAATGACCCCCACAATGAAGTTCATGACAAAAGGTCAGAATGCTCTTATGTTCTTCTTCAGGTACACATCTCCGGATGACTTGATCTTGACCAATCTTGTATAAATAAGGGTCATCCCAGAAATAGTCCTTAATAGTTTTAAAAAACCTTTTCTTCTCCTGATATGAAGTGTTAGGTCGCAAAACACCAGTGGCAAGATAGTTTACAATATCAGCGTACCATGGGTTCAGACCTATGAAAAATAACTGTTCATCAGGAAAGATTTCAACTATATCGTCATTACTCTCATCTTTAAGAGAATTAAAGTCAGAAATCAACCTAGACAAATGGTCAGCTACTAAGTTTTCACTGCCTTTCTTATCCTTGATTTCTAGGTCAAATTCTTGTAAGAGTAAGACCCACCTGATTAATCTTGGCTTGGCATTTGGTTTACTTAATAGGTATCTTAAAGCAGCATGATCAGAATGCACAATCACTTTAGATCCTACTAAATAAGACCGGAATTTGTCTAAAGAGAATACTATAGCCAAGAATTCCTTTTCAGTGGTGGTGTAATTCATCTGGGCATCATTGAGTGTTTTGCTAGCATAGTAGATGACATGTAAACGCTTATCCACTCTTTGTCCCAGGACTGCTCCTATTGCATAATCAGAAGCGTCACACATTATTTCAAAGGGTAAAGACCAGTTTGGTGCCATTATAACAGGGGTAGATGTGAGTTTATCTTTCAAGGTATTAAAGGAAGTAAGGCAGTCATTGTTGAAATCAAAATCAGCATCTTTGGATAACAAGTTACATAATGGATGACTTATTTTAGAGAAATCTTTAATAAATCGTCTGTAGAATCCTGCATGTCCCAAGAAGCTTCTTATCCCCTTCACAGATGTAGGGGGAGGTAGTTTGGATATCAATTCAACTTTTGCTTTATCAACTTCAATACCCTTGTTTGAAATTATATGTCCTAAAACTATCCCTTGTTGAACCATAAAATGACTTTTCTCCCAACTAAGGGTTAGATTGCATTCAATGCATCTTTCTAAAACCAAAGTCAATTTATGTAAGCAATCATCAAATGAGTTCCCAAAGACAGAGAAATCGTCCATGAAAATCTCAATGAATTTTTCCACCATGTCCGAGAAAATGGATATCATGCATCTCTGGAACGTGGCAGGGGCATTGCATAACCCAAATGGCATTCTGCGAAAAGCAAATGTCCCAAAAGGACATGTAAATGTGGTCTTTTCCTGATCTTCTGGTGCTATGGGTACTTGATAATATCCAGACAGTCCATCCAAAAAAATAGTAAAATTCGTGCCCAGCTAATCTTTCCAACATTTGATCAATGAATGGAAGAGGAAAGTGATCCTTTTTCGTATATAAATTTAGTTTCCTAAAATCTATACACATTCTCCATCCAGTGATTATTCTAGTGGGCACTAATTCACTTTTGTCATTCTTAACAACTGTTATCCCAGATTTCTTTGGTACCACATGCACTGGACTAACCCACTTACTATCTGCAATAGGATAGATAATCCCTTCTTCTAATAATTTAAGAATTTCCTTCTTAACTACCTCTTGCATGTTTGGGTTTAGTCTTCTTTGGGCCTCTCGTACAGGTTTAGCACCGTCCTCCAAGTTGATCTTGTGCATACACATTGTTGGACTAATGCCTCTTATATCCCCTATACTCCAACCTATAGATTTCTTAAACTGTTTAAGCACTTTGATGAGTTCCTTTTCTTGTGGTTTGGTCAAGGTTGAAGAAATTATCACTGGATAAGTTTCCCCTTCTCCCAAAAACACATATTTTATGTGCTCAGGTAAGTCTTTGAGTTCAAGTTCAGGTGGATTGGCCTCTTTAATAGATGAAGAACTGGGTAGATTTAAAAGTGTACTAGATTTTGTCATCACTTCATTATTGTCTAGTTGTTCAAGGTACCCCTTTATTTCCTCATCTAAATCTTCTTCAACCTTTTCAAGTGTAAGAACGGTTTCAAGCTTGTCCTCTATTCTGGTTCGGAAAAAGGTGTTTTGGACAAGATTATCCAAAGGATCAACATCGAATATTTCATCAATGGCAGAAATAGAAGGGAAAGGTGAAGAATCAAAAACTTTAAAATGAACAGTCTCTCCTAAGACTGTCATTGTCAAATTTCCATCTTGGACATCAATAATAGTTTTAGTAGTTGCCATAAATGGTCTACCAAGCAATATTGTGTGCTCTTTGTCCAATGCTGGATTTTCTTGCATATCCAGAACCACAAAGTCAACAGGTATTATCAGTTTGTCTACCTGTACCAAAACATCCTCAACTATTCCCTCTGGATATTTAAGAGATCTATCTGCAAGTTGAAGGGACATAGTTGTGGGTTTTAAATCCCCTAGATTGAGTTGTAAGAATATAGAGTATGGCATCAAATTTATACTAGCACCTAAATCAAGCATTGCTTTAGCAACCTTCCTATCCCCCATAGTTATGTTTATAATAAAACTTCCAAGGTCTTTCAACTTAGGGGGTAGTTTGTGCTGAAGTACAGCGCTAGAAATTTCTGATACTACTACTCGTTCATTCAATTCATACCTCCTTTTCTTAGTGTTCAACTCTTTGAAAAATTTGGCATATGAAGGCACATTCATGATCACTTCTAATAATGGTAAATTGATATTTACTTTAGAGAGCATATTAAAAAGATCATTGAATTACTTATCTTGTTTGGACTCTTTTAACCGGTGGGGAAAAGGTACTTGTATCTGGTGTGGTTCTGTTGTCTTTTGAATTTTGGGGGTGTCAGATGACCCCCCAATGAGTTTTTCAGAAGGCTTGTTAAGTTTAACACTTGTTTCTCCTTTTTGTGAGATTAGAGTATCGCCTTCTTTGTTACCTGAACTACAAGGTAGATTGTTAGAGATTTCAGGTAAACTGGTATTGACTACCTTACCACTTCGAAGGGTTCTAACATCCTTTGCTTGTTCTGGTTGACTGGGCAACTTTCCTGGTTCTTTCTTTTGCATTTGTTCAGCCAGTTGCCCAACTTTAGATTCAATCCTTTTAACCGAAGCCTCCATGGTGTTCAACCTTTGATTAGTCATCAATTGGTTGTCACGACTAACTTGAATAAAAGCATTCAAGCTATCTTCTAAGGTTGGTTTAAAAGATTGGCTTGGTGGGTAAGGGTGGTTGTTATCCGACCTTAGTGTTGGATATTGGGTGTAGGCTGGGTGATTATAGGTGTTTGGATGATACCTTTGAAAAGATTGGACTTCCTCTATGGTATCGACACTAGAATCACAAGTATTTGAACAATTATGAGTACCATGCCCAATTGAACAACACACTTCACATACCTCTTGATTTGAAATTTGGTGGGAAGTGAGGAATTTCACTTGTTTAGTCAATTCAGCAAGTTGCAAGGTTATCTCATTATCAGAGCCGACTTCATTGACCTTTGCTTTCCTTCTCCCACCTCTTTGTTGGGAATTAGAACCCAATAGCTCATAGAGATTATAGGTTTCCTCTGCGGTCTTTTCTCCTACAGCACCTCCAGCAGCATTATCAACCATGTATTGACTCTGTAGTGTCAATCCATCATAAAAGAATTGGTTTTGTAGCTGTAAGGGAAAGCTATGATTTTGACATTGAATGAAAAGGAGTTTGAATCGTTCCCAAGCTTCATGAAAGGGCTCCTCATACATTTGAGAAAATGTTGCTATCTTTGTTCTTAGATCAACAGTCTTTTGATGGGAATAGAACCTACCCATAAAAATTTCATAGACTGCCTCCCAAGTTTTAAGAGAACCTGACTGTAGAGTAATGAACCATGACCAAGCTTTATCTTTGAGAGTGTAAGGAAAACACCTCATCCTAAGTTGATCTTCATTAATTGCATGTAGTGGAAAGGTTTGGACAATAGCATAGAATTCTCGAATGAAATGCAAAGGGTCTTCATTAGGGATACCGTAAAAGGAAGGCAACAAAGAATAATGAATCTTTTTCAATTCATAATTCCTTACAGCCTCTTGTAATTGGATACCGGAAGTTACATTGCCAATGATTGGCATTGTATATTATTTCATCTTTTTCCGCCTATCTTCAGCATCTCCCATGGTTGTTTGTAGTTGAAAATGATCCTCCTCCTATTGTGTATCAACATTTTGCTTTTAGTAGATATCTCTAAGAAATATTTATAACTTGATAAAACGTAAAAGCAAAAAGTGCAAGGAACCTAATTTTAATTTTTTTTTTTTAAATTTAAGCGAATGGACAGAATTTTTGAAACAAACGAATTTTATTTCATCTGAATTTTTATTACACGCAAACTAAAACAAAGGAAAATACAATAATGGGTGACCTCCCATACAGGACTAAAATTTATCGTCTTCTAGTAAGACGTTGCTTGGAGATTGCAGAATTAAAAACTCAATGTCTCCTCTTCATTGAATTCATTTAAGTATCAAATTAGTCTTTGCCTTTTTGCAAATGTTCAACTAACTGTTCAACTTGAACTTCCACCTTTTTGATAGAAGCTTCCACAGAGTCCAACCGTTGATTGGTTTTAGATTGGTTATCCCTACAAACTTGAATAAAAGAATTCAAGTTGTCCTCCAGAGTTGGTTTATTGGGAATGCTTCTTGGAATAGGTGGGTGGAATTGCTGGCCTGCCTGGTTTGAGCTTTGAGTGAAAGGAGGGTTGTTTTGCCTCCAAGAGAAATTTGGATGACTTCTCCACCCAGGATTATAGGTATTTGAATTGGGATCAAACCTTGGTCTCTGTTGATATGCTCCCAACACATTGACCTGTTCAGGTCCAGTTGTTTCTCCTTGATATGGACAGGCTTCTTTACCATGTCCCATGTTGCTATACAAACCATATTGATCATTATTGGTGTTGGTTTGTGTAGCTAGAAGGGCAACTTGCTTAGTCAGTTGAACAAGTTGTTGTTGAACTTCATTACTAGAGTCGATTTCATGAACTCCAGCTTTTCTCACTCGGGAGCTTTTCTGTTGGGAATTAGCACCCAACATCTCAAAGAGGTTATACATCTCTGAGGCAGTTTTTTCTCCTATTGTTCCTCCTGCAGCGTTGTCGACAATGAACTGACATTGTTGTGTAAGTCCATCGTAAAAGAATTGGTTCTGCAACTGCAGGGGAAAGCTATGATGGGGACACTGAGTGAGAAACATCTTGAACCTATCCCAAGCTTCATGGAATGGTTCTCCATCCATCTGAGAGAAAGTAGCAATCTTTCCTCTCAACTCTGATGTTTTTTGATGGGAATAGAATTTTCCCATGAATTTATTGTAAATGTTACCCCATGTCATCAGAGAACCTGGGGGAAGTGACATCAACCAAGCTTTGGCCTTATCCTTTAGAGTGTAGGGAAAACATCTCATCCTAAGTTGATCCTCGTTTAGAATACCGAGGGGGAATGTTTGGACCGTAGCATAGAAATCTCTCATAAAGGAAAGAGAATCTTCATTAGGTAACCCATAAAAGGAAGGAAGCATAGAAAAATGAATATTTTTAAGGTCGTAATTCCGAGCAGCCTCCCCCAACTGGATAGCGGCAGTTGCCGTGCCTATTACCGGTCTTGCAAACTCCTTCATCGTGGTTTCCCTAATATGTTGGTTTTCCTCCATTTCTTTTGGTTATAGTAAAGGATTAAGACTTGGTTCTATGTTTGGCTCAAAAACAGGTTGATGGGTAGAATCCAGTTTTGTTGACACTTGTTTAAATTTATGAAATTTATTTACATATGGTGTAAGGGGATTTCCTAGGGATCTCCTACCACACATAGACTATTGTAAACGTAAATTTAAAACTCCTGTCAACAAAATAAAAAAATTTAGAGAAAATTTACATGTTATTCAATACAAAGCACTAAACAAAACTAGTTAAACCCTAAAAAAAAAATTTTTTTTTATTTTTTTTTTTATTTTTTTTTGTAACATAATTAGTATTAACCAAGAGTGCTCCCAGGAAAGAATGGTGGTGCAAACGGCAACTTAAATACCATTCTCCTAGCCAGAGCAACGTTCCCAGGAAAGACTAGTGGCACAAAGGCTTCCAAGAACTAGTCTCCTAGACAGAACTCCCTTAGATTTTTACTTTTTTCATGTTATTTAGTTAATTAGGTATAAATTCAAGTAATGTTTTTTTTTATGAACGGTAATTTTATTTTACTATTCACGCTATATTATTTCTTATTAACTTAAAATTTTTTGAATTTTGAATTTTTAAATTTTTTTTTTTTACTATTTAAGAACGGTAAAAATTTTTACTTCAAATTTCAAATTTCTAAATTATTTTACAATTAAAAAAATTATTTTTATTTTATTTTTTATTTTTTTTATTTTTTTATTTTTTTATTTTTTTATTTTTTTTATTTATTATGAATTTTGAAATTTGATTATTATTAAAATATCACAATTATTTACAGCACAAAAATGTTTTTAAAATTTTGATAAATAATTTAAAAACGCTATTCCTTCCCCGGCAACGGCGCCAAAAACTTGATGAACGAAAACCGGCATCGCCGATTCCCGCAAATACTTTGGTTTTAATATTTATAAAACTCTCGCAAGTGCACGAATCATTTCGAAGAAAATGATAAGTATACTCCCAAGGTCGATCTAAGGAAGGAATGTATGTGGTTTTTAATTTATTATTCAAACTTTTAAAAACGAAATTAAATCCTAAACATCCTGTCACGATAGTTTGGTTTTTGTGTTCCTAATCTAATAACATAAAATAAACATATATACAGATTAATTAAATATAATCTAATAACATAAAAATAAACATAGATACAAATTCAATAAATAATTATCTAAAAATAAACATATATACGGATTCAATAAATAGTCATGCAAATTTTTATTATTTATATTAGCGGAGTATTTAGGGATATAATAACTAAATTAATTATGCTTGCTCATATTAACTAGGTTATTAAAGATATAAATTGATATTTTATTGATTCTCTCTTTTTTATATAAATACCACCTTTGGTGGGGTTAGATATTCTTTGTTAACTAAACAAATCAATTAACACCTATGGGTGGGGTTGATAACTAATATGCTTAATTAAATTAATTCCTTTTTCTAAGAGATTGAAAATGAACCATTTAAATGCCACCTTTGGTGGGGTTAGACAGTTTAAACTTTATTCAAGGTGTCCAAATTAAACCTAAGAATTTAATTATCCGAGTACTAACTTTCAAGTTTTAAAACCACTATTGAAAACATGTTGTCAATACATTTTCACATAATAATTCTTATAAAAACTTTTGAAATAGAGTTTCACTCTAACTACCGGGCGATTGTACCAACAAATAAAAGAGCACTACTCTAAATTAGACCGGATAACTAAACCTTAAAATCTAATTTTCGGGTTTAAGTTTGTAATGAAAAATAATATATTTCTCTCTAACATTCTTAATATAAAATCTTGAATAAAAACAAAATCAATTCATTTTAAAGATTTTTACCTATTTAATATTTCGCAAGCATAACAACGTCGTTATTACATCATTTTTACTAAACAGCTAGCATAGTTAAATTTAACCACACACAAGTTGAATATAACATGTAAGAATAAAGCATAAAAATAACTGTAAAGAAAATAAAATCCTTACAGAACTTCGACGCTATTCCCGTTGCTAGAAAACCTCCGAGCGGAATTTGCACTTCCATATATTGAATCAAAAATCTAAATTATTACAAAAACATTACAAGTTCCTCTCAAAAAGAGAAGAACACTAAACCTAAGAGAATTGAACTAAAAACTAAGAGAAAAACTAAGAAAAGCTTAGAAACTTAGAAAGAAACTAAGAGAAACTAAAAACTAAGAAATAAGAGAAAGAAAGAAGAGAGAAGTGAGTTTTGAAGGTGTGTTTTGAAGTGAAGGGAAGTGGGGTATTTATAGGTGAGGATGGAGAGAAAAAATGAGTAAAAAATGTTAAAAAAATATTAAAAAATGTAAAAACGCGTATTGGAATTGCTGATGTCATCAATGACGTCAGCATGACGTCACAGGGGCGGCTGCACGTGAAAAATGGGGCGAAAACGCGTTGGGCGCGCGGAGGGGGGCTGCTGGGGCGCTGCGCGCAGCTCGGCGCGCGTGAACAGTGCCAGCGCGCTGCGCTGCGCGCAGCTTGGCATGCCAGCGCGCGCGGGCGCGCGCGGAATGGGGCGCTGGGCTACGCGCACGGCTGGGCTGCGGCGCGCAATTTCCGTCTTTTTGACATTTTTGACCTTTTCGACCCATTTCGTCCGATTTTTCCATGTTTGTTGACCTTTTCTCACTTATTTGTTGATATATTTGTGATGTATTGCTTCAAATATTCCTCTTTGAGTCTTTACATTGCGTTTTTAAGCCAAAATACCTGAAAAACAATAAAAATACCCGTGATTCCGAAAAAGACAAATTTATATAAATATATGATAAAACATATAAATATATGTATTTTTAATCAATTAAGGTACATAAAATCATGGTTATTTTAGTGCTTTTTGAGCACTCATCATGTCTTCACATCGAGCTTAGATCTTTCATCTTTTGGTATATGCACAAATTCCTTGCAACCAAAAACGTGGAGTTGATCATAAGAAACATCTTTGCCAGTCCAAACTTTGTTTGGTATATCAAACTGAAGAGGAATATATGGTGTGAGATTAAGAACACATACAATTGTATTCAAACCCTCACCCCATAAAGATCTTGGCAACTGAGCCTGCAAAAGAAGACATCTTACTCTTTCAACCAATGTCCTGTTCATTCTCTCAGCCAACCCATTTAACTGAGGAATCTTGGAAGGTGATTTTTGATGTCGAATGTCCTGATGCCTATAGTACTCATCAAAAGAACCTAAATACTCTTCCTCATTATCTATTCTAATGCACCACAATTTCTTCCCAGTTTGTCTCTCAACTAAGGCTTGAAATTATTTAAGCACATCTAATACTTGATCTTTACTCTTCAAAGTGTACACCCATAACTTTCTTGAAAAATCATCTATGAAGGTCACAAAATAACTAGCACCACCCAAAGTTTTTGTCTTCATAGAACCATATACATCTGAATGTACCAAATCAAGTATGTATTGTTTTCTTGAATGAAGGGAACTCTTGAAAGAAACTCTATTTTGCTTCCTTGCCAAACAATGAGTACATCTTCTTAAACAAACATCATTCATTCAAGAAAGAAGATTCTTTTTAGTCAATACTGCTAAGCCTTTCTCACTCATGTGAGCAAGTCTCTTATGCCACAATTCTACTGTGAGCTTATCTATCACAGCATTAATAAAGTCTTTGAAGAGTTTTGCCTATAGTATATACAAACTAGAATGCTTGTTCCCATGAGCAACAACCATAACACCTTTAGTAGTTTCCATTGACCATTACTAAAGGTATTGCAATATCCTTCATCATCAAGTTTACCTACTGAGATCAAGTTCAAACAAATTTTAGGAATATTCTTTACCCCTCTAAGAAGTAGCCTCGTGCCATTATTCATCTCCCAATACACATCTCCAATACCAAAGAATTTAACCAAGCCATTATTACTCAACTTCACTGTCCCAAAGTTAACTGATGTATAGGATGCAAAGAAGTCCTCTCGAGATGTAACATGAATGGAGGCTCTACTATTAATAACCCAAATGATCTCGTGACATGCAACATTGACAACATCTTCATCATAAACAATGACAAAGTTTTCTAAACTAGCGGTGGAAACTCGATCATTTTCCTTATCAATATTACCCTCTTGTTCTTTGTCTTTCTTCTTGCTATACTGTTTCAACTGTCTACAATATTGCTTGATGTGCCCTTTCATGCCACAGTGAATGACACTTAACATTAGCAAACCTATTGAACTTGCTTCTTCCTTTTTCTTTGCTCTTGAGACCTCTTCTTTCTATAATTAAAATCTCTGATTACTGAGAAGACCTATGTGATTTTCTTCTCATTCTTCATTCAAAACACTATTCTTAGCCAGATCTATGTTGATTACATTATTTGGAGCTGAGTTACTTAATGACATTCTAAATGTTTCCCAAGAGTCCGACAACGTGCCCAATAAACCCTGAATATCATCATCAAACTTGATACTCATTCTAGCTAATTTATTGATTATTCCTAGGAACGTATTCAAGTGATCTGTCAAAGGAGTTCCATCTTGGTACCTTAAAGCCATCAACTATTTTATGATAAACATTTTATTATTTCCTATTTTCCAAGCATACAACTCTTCAAGTTTATTCTGGAGCGACCTTGCATGTATTTCCCTACTAATATGATTCAAAACATTATCATCTACCCATTGCCTTATATACCCACAAACTTGTCGATGTAACAAAGTCCATTCTTCTTCAAACAACTTTTCTAGCTTCTCAGAGGAAAACATTGGTAAATGAAACTATTTAACATAAAGGAGATATTCCATTTTTCCTTTCCAAGTGTGATAATTAGAACCATTTAAAGTAATCATTCTACTCAAATTTGCTTCCATTATTCAACACAAGAAATTCAACAATAATAACCTCAGCTCTGATACCACTTTGTTCGGAGAATCACAATAACAATTCAAACTTAATCAAGCTCTAAACAATGGAATGAAACCTATTCTCCTTCTTTGTGTGAATCTTTTAATAAACAAATAAATAGAGCTCAAAATGAAACATGCACAAAATCAATGCAATCAATTTATGTGGAAAAGCCTTCTCGGAGTAGGGATAAAACAACTATGACACTCCTCTCCAAAACTTCCACTATCAATAAATAATTGTACAAAAGTTCTCTCTAGATAAAACTAGAGGCAAACAATCAACATCATCAAGAATACACTTCTTGGAAACTAACAATTATTTTTAGAAGATGGAGAGATCTAACCCAATTTTGTAGCGACAGTTTACGACCCATATCTTCCCAAAATGGTCATCCCAATCTGAATCCCACCGTTCAGATTAAAGAGTCTTGAGTTGTGAACCTTCCTACAAAATTGTAGCTCAATCGATCCACAAACAATCTTCCATCAAAGTACTTGATAAAGGCTTGCTAGAAAGGGAAAAACTAAAAAACTGAGAACAATTTTTCTGCTTGCTTTTCTGCTTTTATTTTCGCTGCTGTAGCTCTGATTTTTTTCCTATTGAATTCACTATCAGTAAACCCTAAATGGGTTTATTAATGAATCAATCAAATGGAATTTGTTTCCCTTCTTTCTCCATGGGCCATTAAGCCACATGTGCTAGTTAAGACTCTCAAATAAGAGGGAAAACCCAACACATACAAGTAAACAAAATACTTATATTATACCCACAATAAAAGACACTATAACACTTTTCAAAGGCAACTCACAAATTGAAGAGAAATACAAACACTGAAAGAGAAAAATCTCAATTCACACTCAAACTAAGAATACAAAGACTTATTTGTTTTTTTATGGGATGATTAAACCAAATGCAAGGTAAGCTATTTATAGTCCTTACTATGCAATCTACACCACACAAATATAAAACTAAGAAATAATTCTTGCCACACAAATATTATCACATTCTATACACTTCTCTTTTATACATCCTTCAACCACTCCATTTATTTTTCTATATCCTTCAACCACTACATTTATTGAGTTAGTGTTGATTTTCAACACTCCCTCTCAACACCAACTCGCAATGAAGAAAAACGTTCTTCACATTCATCTACCACTTTACATTTGATTCCCTCCAACTGTTAGGTGTGTCGTCTGATTCTACTAGTTATTTTAACTCACTCTCCACTGCTTGTTTCCTAAGGTGTGATTCCATAAAAGATTAAAGGTTTTCTCACCAATTGCCATTCCATTCAGACTCTCAATTACATCCTCGGCATTTTTACTATTGATAAACTGTACAAAACCATATACTTTTCCAACTAGTATTTTATCATGAATTAACTTACCAAATTAGCCAAATACTTGTTTTAGCACGTCATCACCGATGTTTGGATCCAAACCACTAACAAATGTTTTTGTATTATTTGGATCATTGTTGGCTTGGTTTTCTTGAGTATTAGAATATGAGCCACTCTATTGTGTGATAACAGGCTTCTTGTTGGAACTAGGTCCAACACGTATGGACCCATTCATTTATGTCATAACTCATAATTGTTCACTATCATCACCAAACCTAACAAACCCAATTATCTTTGTCGAAGGACCAATTAACTCATCAAGTAGTTCAAAGAAATTCCACTTGCTAAGTCTTCCACCTGCAACAATTTAGCCTTCTCACTATTATACTTCTTCTTCACAGCATCAATTCGATTCTTACATTGAATATCAATCTTAGGATTCTTTGAATAGTCCTCTATACTATTCATAATATTAGCAACCTCTTTCCAATGCTTTTGCTTGAGAATCCCTCTACTCAGTTCCATATATCTTTCACCCCAAGCATCAATCAATACCGCCATAGTACCTTCACTCTAACAATCCTCTCTTTCACCTCTTCCATTTCCATTCCTCGTCTATTGTTAATGCGAGATCGACAGGGCTAGGGTTAGGTGATTCTGACTCATTTATTATTTTAAAGGTGTCATCGATGCCACCGTCACCATTATTAGACCGTTCAACCTCATAGATGACTCCAGATATCTAATTTCTGGCAAAGGATGTAACTAGATCTCATCATCTTCCTCCCATGGAATCTCATAATCAGTAACATCGTCTATTGCAACATCAGATTTTGTGCTATCATAACATGATCTCCTTATCAATCTATCTAATTTTCTATCACCATCAAACTTTTTAGAATGGGCACATTGTTCATAGTTGGAATCCTTGTTACCTGGGTCTATCCACTGGTCAAATGGAACACGACACCCTTTTCCAAAGTGCTTTGTGTTTGAATTTTCTGTACAACGATCCATCTTGTGGTTGTCACCAAGCTTTTTATCTTCATCTTTGTGTAAGGAGGAATTGGTGTCTCTTTTCTCATCATGTCATCGATCATGGCTATCAGTTTCCATATCCAGCAAGAATGGCATGAACATATCTTTTTTCTTATGGATATAATGAACCTCTTCACTATTTCTTGATAACTTCATGATGTCTAAGAGATTGCAATCAGTTTCCATATCCAGCAAGAATGGCATGAACATATCTTTTTTCTTATGGATATAATGAACCTCTTCACTATTTCTTGATAACTTCATGATGTCTAAGAGATTGCAAAATGAAAGATTTGAGCTAGGAGGGTTTCCCACATTTTTCTTTTCCAGCTTAATATCTCCTGGCTTTGGCACAAGCCACTGTGGTGAAAATGGAATAGGATTATCAGATCGCGAAACATCTTTGGCCTTTCTTCCCCAAGAAAAGGTATCTTTTTCTTCCCACTAATTATTGGTTAAACCATTGGTAGTTGTCTTTTTATCTCATTCAACATACAAATTATGATCTCCACTTTTCTTAGGAGTAGTGTTACTAGCATTTTTCATAGTAGTAATCATGAAAGCTAATTCTTCTTCCTTTATAACGAATAATGCTTCAGCATCCCAACCATTTTCGCTCTGCTCCTTAAAATTGGAAGTAGTTGTATTTTTTACTCTAACGATATTTTACCATGTGACCTATCTTCCCATAGTTGTAACACTCACCATTAAATTTTCTATTGTTATCGTCATTCTTCCAAGCTCCCCCTGAACGAAATCCTTCCTTTCCTTGAGAATTTTTTTTATTTTTCACCATCGTTGTTAGATCCACTACCATTGTACTACTTTAAAGTGCCTATACTTTTGCTGGTGTATAGCTCTTCTTCCTCACCTTTTAGCGAGACTCCTCTCATTTGCTTAACCATGGCTTCTTGACTAGTCAACGAATTCTCAAACTCAACAAGAGATGGTTGTGTCGGCCATCCTTGTATAGTGGTAACAAACCCTCGATATTTAGGTCTCAAATAATGGATAATTATTCTCTTTATCCTGGTTTCCCTAACAGGAGCTTTTGGATCTAACTTTGAAATTTTGCTACATAACGACTTCACCTTGTGAAAGTATTGAGAAATCACAATGTCACATTGCACCATCGATAGCAACTCGTTCTCAAGAAGTGGCAATCTTGTATCATTCTTCTTTGAAAGAGTGTAACAAGAGTCACATGTTTCCTTCACAATTTTGACATCCCAAATATGCTCTAACATTTCTTCTTCAACTGTGGTCTTTAATGAAAACATCGCTTTGCTTGCTTTAATTTTCCACTTTCACAAGATGTCGTTTGCATCTTTTGTTACTGGTTGTTTAAATTCATCACCATCAACAACCTCCCAAAGGTATTGACCTTGTAGGTAAGACTCCATACATGTTGCCCATGTGTTATAGTTTTTGTTGTTAAGCTTCTTGATTCCTCCAACTACTTGAAGGTCACCCATTGTGTTGGCAAGAATTCGACTATATCGAACAAGCTTAACTAAGAATCTTGTAGAGTACCAAACTCCTCACAACTTAAGCTAGTTCCACTAAGAATGATTGTTGATCGTTCCACTTTGATACCAATTTTTGAGTGAAATTTAGAATATACAACTCTAAATTTACTAATATTGGATCCAAACAAGTAAACAAACTACTTGTATTATACCCATATTAAAAGATACTATAACACCTTTCAAAGGAAACTCACAAAGTGAAGAGAGATATAAACACTCAAAGAGAAAGCTCTCAACTCACACTTAAACTAAGAATACACAGACTTATTATTATTATTTTTGATGGGATGATTAAACCAAATGGAAGGTAGGATATTTACAGTCCTCACCATGCAATCTACACCACACAAATATAAAACTAAGAAATAATTCTGGCCACACAAATATTATTACATTCTACACACTTCTCTTTTCTACATCTTTCAATCATTCCATTTATTTTTCTACATACTTCAACCACTCCATTTATTTTTCTACATCCTTTAGGAACTTAATTTATTTTTCTATATCCTTCAACCACTCAATTTATTTTTCTACATCCTTTAGGAACTTAATTTATTTTTCTACATCCTTCAACCACTCAATTTATTGAGTTGGTGTTCATTTTTGACATAAAATTAAAGGTTCTAAGGACTGGGATCATAAATTTCATAACCAATCATTATTACTTAATGATTTTTTTTCGTCAACACTAGATATAAGATTGTTGTTCATGGATGAGTGGGAATGATACTTCTCAAGATCTTGGATCACGTGGTGATCTTTATATTTTTGATACTGAAATCAATGATGAGATTGTAAAAAATGTTGAGGATTTAGATCTCATTTTACGATGAATAGAAAAGAGTGTTTATGGTTATCTTTCTCTATTATGAAAGAGGTTATAAATGAGTCTGTATAATGGTAATTTTATAAGTATCACTTATTTATGTAGATAGTTGTTGGTATTGTAATTCTCTTGTAATTATTCTTTTGGACAATAGGAATAATTATTAGTTATTTTTTTATAAATACCAAGTAGATATATTTATCTAATGACTCAACGTTTATTAGACTAGATCATAAGATCACTCTATATTTGTCATGTAGCATATTTTAAATTGCATCTAACATCATCCCATTTTACCTTTAGAACTTGATCAAATGGGCAAAAATGGTTGATTTTAGTTTCATCGTATTTCAATTTGTGACCCTTCCACCCACATTAATGATATTGGCCCACTCACATGCATATTTTTATTTGTCCAAGTGAAGGATTTTACACTGTTGATCGCTGAAAATGTGCATAGCGACTTCCTATCACTAGCAATGTTTTCAAATTTTCAATTAGACTCCCAATTATGTAACTATGTCGAAGTCATTACTAGCACTTATGAAATCAACCTTCCCTCTCTCTTGGAAGGAAATTCGAATTTCAAGTTTAAAGCTTGCAGTCTTTAGGCTTTCCAAATAAATTATAGCCTATGGATGTAGAATTGATTAGATGGATGAGATTGCTCCCTCACTTCTCGGTATACTAGCTCATTCCATCTTTTCATTCCACACAATTGGTACTCATTTTTGCTCACAAATTGAGAAAGAAAAGGGTATAGAAGAGAAGAAGAACTTTCATGGTATTTCTTCCAAACTTCTTATTTTATTTATTTTCCTATTATACTAACACTTTACACCACACAACACTTATACCATACTTTCCTATGCAGAGAGGGATGAATATCGGATAAATAGGTTCTTAGGGTCAAATCTGACTACCATGGGTATGTGCTAAGATAATCGAGGGCTGGAATGGATTGGTCGAGTAAAGTCTAGCAAAGATAGGGTCGATGAGATTCTAGACGATAACGGTATGAGATACGGAGCCCTAGCCAGTGATGATTTTGTTGGTTGGTATCTAGAAATGGGTGGTTTGGCTAGCTTCTCTCAATCTAATGCCTTTTTATGGTAGATGATAATTTAGTTGGAAATTCTGTTGTTGATGATGGGCTCTGTGTTGGTGGCCATATAAAGGTCGTGTATTGCAATGGGCCTAAACATCCTTACATCAAAATTCCTCAATATTCTATCCATAGGTTTATCTAGGCATCCATTGATTATGGGTTAAGTCTTTGAGAGATGACGATTTTGATGACATTATGCACTACTACAAAATGGGCCATTAAAGTCGGTTCAACAGGTGAACCAACTTTAAAATATATATTGATTTTTTTTACATATTTTACTCATTTTCTACTCTACTAATAACATGTATTCGATTACATATAGCATAAAAATATCGAAATCTGTTTAACAAAGTTTAAATACTAATACAAATAATTGAAAAATTAAATATAATTAATTACTTAATAATTAAATTTATTACAAAAAAATAATTTATATACAATACATATATATATTTAACTTAAATTAAAAATAAAATGATGTCGTCAATGTGTCATGGATTTTGTGATATTCCCACTTTATTTCAAGGAGAGCAAGCTTGGTTGGCTTAGAATCATCAATATAGTGACAAGGAAACTGGGCAAAAAATAGCTGGTCGACATTCCTCTACATACATGAGCACATAAACATCCATCAAACAAACAGTCTAAACTTTAGAGACATATGAATGGAAAAATTAAAACATTATAAATATTACCATGGTGTTGTCTTATGTTATTCAAGATCACCATATTTTTCTCCTGATGTTATAATTTGAACAAAGTGTTATGTCCATTCTTCTTGTAAATTATCAAAAATATGCATATCATAGCCCCACTTGTTCCAAAAAAAGAAATATACGTAATTAAATTCAAAATAAGAATGTAATATCATGAATTCACAAAAAATAACTTATATATGTTAAAAGATTAGTAAAATAGATTACCACATCGATAACCGGTGATATAATAATAACCTTATTATCCCTTCGAAATCATATTAGCACTTTATTAATCTTTTGTCTATAAATTTGAAGCTATTTGGAATCAAGCTAGTATTTTTAATGCTATAATGAGCTATAAATATGAAGTCAAATGTAACTCTGATTTGTTACTTGGATTGGTTGAATTTTGGTGCCTATAAACTTATGGAACAACTTTTTTTTGCCCAACCAACCCAAGTAACAAAATAGGAGTTACACTTGACTTCGTATTTAGAGCTCAGTATAGCATTAAAAATACCAACTTAATTCCAAATAGCTTCATATTTATAGACAAAAGATTAATAAAGTGCTAATATGATTTCGAAGGGATAAGGTTATTATTATATCACTTGGGTATTGATGTGGTAATCTCTTCTAATAATCTTTTAACATATATAAGTTATTTTTTGTGAATTTATGATATTATATTGGAATGATGATTCTTGGTGGTTTTCTTGTACTTGGATGGCCAATTACTACTATGATGTTGTCATAAGGAAAGTAGGTAAGAGAGATGAAATGAAGTTTGGGCAAAAAACAGGTCCATAAAACAATGCATTCCCCTAAATACATGAGCGCATAAACATCCATCAAACAAGGGACTTCAGACACAGGAATAGAGAAAGTATAGCTTTTTAAAAATTACCATTATGTTGTCATATTCTATTCAAGATCATTAGAACCTTCTTTTGATTCTTCTTGTGATGATATAATTTGAACCATGTATTCTGCCCATTCCTCTCGTAAATCATCAAAAATTTACAGGTCATAGTCCGTCTTGTTCCAACCAAAGAACTACATGTATTTAAATTCAAAATAAGAATGTAATTTCATGAATTCACAAAAATTAACTCATATATGTTAAAAATGTATATTGGTAAAAAAGATTATCACATCTTCAATTGAAGGATGTTTCAACAAACATTTCATATTCTGTAAAACAATTGAAGTGTTATATATAATAAATAAAACATATAATAAAAAATAAAAATAATAGATTATCTACATAAACTTAAAATCTTATCACATATGATTCATCAAATAGAGGAGGACTCCCATGTGGGGTAGCTATTGAAAGTACATTCTCATCAAAACATTCATCGTGGTGTGATTGATGCTAAGAATTCACATATTGCATTAGAGAAAATGAACCACTACCTTATTGCATCTACATTCCTGGCATAAAGGGAGGACCAATAGGATGACTATATCCCATACTGGATATAGGTTTAGCATCATATGATTTCATGGGTGGCATGCCTGACATGGATGGTGGCATGCCTGGTATGGATGGTGGCATGCCTGGCATGGATGGTGACATGCCTGACATGGATGGTTGCATGCCTGGCCAATTTGGCTTGCCCTGATTGTAGTATGATGTCGTGCCTGACATGTGTTGTGATTGTGACATACCTTAATTGTAGTTTGATGTCATGCCTGAAATGTGTTGTGATTGATATTCTTTTAAAGTGGCAATCTCATTTAACATTGAGGCCTTAAAGAAGTTTAGTTCTTCAATTTTACTGTACTTCTCCTTACTGACCATCTGAGGCTTTTGTTTTGGAATGTTAAAATACTCCATATAACCATCATATTTTCTACCTCCCCTAACACGACTAGAATGCTCGCATTCAAATGCATGATATATATCATCTCTCCTTGGTTGTTCGATTATTTCACCCCTGGATATTTGTTCTTGAACAACTCTCTACAAATAATAAAGCAAACAAACATATCATACATTATCACATCAATTATTAAAAATCATAAGGATTTTGTGTCAAGTTAAATTATTAACCAACTTATTTAGTTGTTGTTCTCCTCGCTTAGTCATTGGTCTTGACTTCTTCATTTTGAGAGTCTTTGTTTCTATGTACAATTCAGATCGGGTAACCACTCTACCCAATTCAGCTTCCTACATAAATTAAATAAATTTAGTAACCATGACATCAACTTAAATTTGAGGAAAATAAATATAAAAATATTTATAAATTAACACAAATTAATAATACCATTCTATATCTAACTTCAGGATTTGAAGACCTCCTAATACAATTAGGAAGAATATTATGCGTTTGTATATTCTGATGTTCTTCCCTAATAATTTCAAATTCATTTGTACGTCTATAATCCACGAAGTCTTTCCAAACTTGAGGTGTGATCTAGTGGTGTCCTTCAGGGATTTTCTATAGCTCTACTTTATCAAGTGGTTCTAAATATGGAAACACATATTTCTTGCCAATTTGGAAGTTTTGCATTCCTTTCATGCCTTATTTGCAATCTTATAACACTTGCTCTTCCAAGTGTCATCGACTTTTTAACGATTCTGTAAAAACACACTACAAAAGATTAGATGTAATACAAAAAAGATATAATATATGTAATTAGTTATAAAATATAAGAGACTTACACAAATGGTTTTCCATATTTTTGAACTTTTCCGCTTTGTCAACCTGAGTCCAATCATTTATATTGATTGGTATACTTGACTTCACAAGTCTGCCAACAGAGGATTTCAATTGTTGGCCATTTTCCCCTATTGGATTACTAGTAGCATCAAATAGAATGGGTACTCTATCATCTGGGTTAAGTGGAGCATCAGGTATATTCACCCAACCCCTTCTTTTAAAATGCCCCAATGGATCATTTAGATCTACAAGCTCTATTACCCAAGGATCCATGAAATATCTGCAAACAATGATGAAATATAAATTAATTGACAATTTTAGGAACATACATATATATAAACATCCAAGGGTTATTAGAACAATATAGAACATACATGATGTTTAATTAGGTTACTAATCATATACATATATTATTTCACAATCACGTCGAGTCCATGACAAAGAATCATCATCATCAACTTGATCATCACATACATTAGGCATTGTTTTTTTTTTTGAGAAATGACTAATATTGGATAATGTATCAAGCATAGGGTCATCATATTCTAAAGTATCACAATGGTAAAACTCTTTTTGTGGAGGTGTTAACACAACAAACCATCTTGTGTTAATTTGATTGCTCATGTAAAATACTTGTTTTTCATGAAGTGCTAACGTGAAAGGATTATCAGTGTGACTTATCTTGGATAAATTTACAAGGATAAATCCAAAATCATCTATTTTATATCCAACATTGATAACATCTTCGACCCAATCACACAAGAAAACTGTTTCATGGAAGACCAAATCTCTTTAATTATACCATAATATGTTCTGTAAAAAAGTACAGGATTACCATCTTTTGAACTGAAAAATTGCATAGTTTGTGCAACCATCTTCACACCATTATTCTGATTTACTCGTACTTTGTCCCTTGCTTGAGTCGTAAACCTCGATCCATTAATTGTGAAACTAGAAAATGATTTGACATCAAATTTGGGACCATGTGCAAGCCATTCTAAACTTTTTGTTATTTTATGATTGGGTTTGTTAAGTTCAACTCGAATCTATGCATAGGTGTTTGTAAATGCATCCTGTAATGTTATTAAATATATATGAAGTATATATCATCATTAATAGTTAAATAAAAAATTATTTTTGCATAAATGGAAAGGTTGAACATCACTTACTCTATATACGGTTGTGCCTCATTATTATATACCAAAATGATTCGGTGTGCTTTTTCCCATCGAGTGCGATCAATAAAATATTTCTTACTTCCACCAAGCATAAGGTAACCTACTTGGATCATGTGACATTCTAAGAACAACTTGTGCGTAGGATTCCTAATTTCAGTGCAACCACTAAAGTATTCAGAAGACAATTCAATGGCCTTTTAAGCAATGTAACGTTCCACCATGCATTCTTCAAGTCGATTTCTATTATTTACAAATCCTTTAAGGACTTGCATATCTCTCTCAAAAGGATACATCCACCTTAAGTAAGTAAGACCACACAATTAAACCTCTTGAACTAAATGAACACACAAGTGAATCATTAAATCGAAGAAAGAAGGAGGAAATTTTTTCAATTAGACACAAAGTCTCTACAACATCTTTTTGTAAAGAGTTTAACTCGCTATTGATATAGATTTCTTGCATATTATAATGAAGAATGAACAAAGATGAATTATTGTTAATCGAACATGTTTTGGAATAACAACTGGTAATAACTGTTGTATTAAGATATGATAGTCATGTGATTTCAATCCATAAAGTTTCTTATCGGTGATAGGCACAAAATTTCTTAAGTTGGATGAGTAACCATCATGAACTTTCACATCTGCCAAACTTTACAAAACACATATGCCAAACATTTACAAAACACATCCTTCTCTTTTGTTGACATTGTATATGATGCTGGTGGAAAGTATGTTCGATTCTTATCATTTTCCACCCTTGGTGCCAATTCAGGTCGTATGCCTAGTTTCTTTAAATCCAGTCTTACTTTAATTTCATCCTTCATTTTTCCAGGTATATTAAGTAATGTACCAATAAAGCTCTCACATACATTTTTATCAATGTGCATGACATTTAAGATGTGACGAATGTATATGTCTTTCCAATAAGGTAATTCCCAAAATATTGATTTTTTATTCCAACAACCATGGTCTATTGATTGAGTAACATTTTAATTTTCACCCCTTTTATTAGTTAACCTCTTTCGTTTTCCTACCTTAGTGAGTATTCTTTTTTTCATCTTTCCATATCATTTAAATGTCATACCATTCAATTGCCTTAATATCTCAACACCTCGCAAAGGTTGGGGTGCATGATTATGATCTTCACCATCCAATAGTTTCTTTTGGTATCTAAACTTGTGTCTAGGTGGCAAAAATCTTCTATGTCTTCTATAAGACATCTTTCATCTGTGAACAAGATAAGTTGCAGAAGTGTCATCACTACATATAGGGCTTCCCTTGTAAACTTTTGTTCCATGTCCTGATAAGTTCCCATAGGTAAGAAAATCATTAATTGTCCATAAAAGGACCCCCCCTCAAGTTAAAGTGTTCTTCTTTATGTGCATCGTAAAAATTTACACCATCATTCCATAACGTCTTTGAATCATCTATCAGAGGCTACAAATATGCATCAATATCAACATCGGGTTGTTTTGGTCCTGAGATCAATAATGTTGACATCATGAATTTTTTTTTCATACACAATAAGGGAGGAAGGTTGTATGTTACCATAATTACTGGCCAACAACTATATCTACTACTAAGGGAACAATGTGGATTAATTCCATCAACATCAATGGTAAGATGAAGATTACGTAGATAAAATGCAAATTGAGGGGATAAATTATCTACTACTTTCCCATTTAGAGAATCACAAGGATGACGTAGCACCCCATCATCAGATCGATTATCTGAATGCCAAGTCAACATCTTTGATATCTCTTTACTTTTGAACAACCTTTGAAAGCGAGAAATTGGAGGAAAGTACCAAAGAACCTTTGTAGGCATGCCTTTCTTAGGTATTGTCTCATTTGTAGCATGCTTCCATCTCGATTCTTTACACATCGGACAATCATCTAATGTTTCATATTATTTTCTATTAAGAATGCAATCATTTGGACAAGCATGAATCTTATGATATTCCATGCCAAATCGACTAAGAGATTTCTTTATTTCATACATTGAAGATGACAATTCAATACCCTCAGGAAACATATCTATTAGTAGATTTAGTAATTATTTGAATCCTTTGTCAGAAAAACCATGTTTTGCCTTCACATTGCACAAATGAACCAATCCCGACATTTTAGTGTATTTCTTGCATTTTGGATACAACGGTTTTTTGGCATCTTCTAGAAGTTTTTAAAGGTTTTGGGATCATCCTCATGTAGTTCATCTTCAACATCATAAACCATATTTTTTATCTGTACATTATGATAAGATGCATGTAATCCACTCATATTCTTATTCATTTATTCCGCATGAGTATTATCAATATTTTCTCCATGATAATACCAACATTTATAACTCAAAAGAATACGATTACCAATAAGGTGATACTTAGCCTCGTCAACTTCATGAAATCGCCCATTTTTACATTTAACACATTGACATCGAATCATACTAATTTCATTATTACTATTTATACAAGCAAATTCTAAGAAACTTTCAACTCCAAAAATGTAGTCCTGCTCGATTCTACACTTTGACATCCAATATTTTACCATTTTCTATTAATGACACATATTAAATATGTATCCAATCAATACATTTCAAGTATTATTATATATGAATTTCCTAATTATTAGAATATATACCAAAACATACATAATACAAAAAAATTGTTTTAATCATTTTAAAATTGTATTACTTTTACTAAATAAAATATAATTATTTATATGTAAATAAATTTATCCACTTACGGTAAATATTCTAGTCTGTCAAACCCACAACATCCAAATATTATTTAATTTCCCCTGATCCACCTAGAAAATCAACCAAACAAATAATAACATGCATAATAAAAAGCATACATAATACAAAAATTATACAAAAAATAACGTAAAGTGAATAATAAGTGCGTAGGATTAATGGAAATACTTATAAGAGTAAATGAAGTGACAAAATGAAGGAAATGAAGAAAAAATGGTTTTTTGTAAGTGACAAAATGAGTGTAAATTTTTTGAGTATTTAGCTAAAAAATAGAAGATCTGGAAAAAAATTTGGAGAGGAAGAAAACCCACTAAACGACGTTGGAAATGGTGGTCGGAGGTGGCCGAAAAATGCAAAAAAGTGGAGGAGGTAAAACTCGGTTTTGAGTTTTTTTGGGTGCTACAAATTAAAAATGATGTTTCTGATGGAGAAGAGAGAAGAGAAATGTAAAAATACATGTGGATAGCGTCGGTTGACATGTTCAACCAACGCTACGTAAAATTACTCATTAATTTTTTTATTTTAACAGTTTTTAAAATTGAAATTAAACAATACAATTTTTTTTATTTTTTGGGTCAATTATGTTTTAAGATTTTAACTATAGACATTTTATATTTTTTTGAAATTTTTTCTATATTGTGTTTTTGATGCTATCCAAATTCGATAACTACGTATGAAAAACATGTACATAAAATTAAGTATCTAAACAAATACACAAAATTCTATGAATTATATAATTTTAAAAGTTAATTGACTAAAAAAAGAAGAAAAAATTATACTATATATCCAAATTCAATTTTAAACAGTTCAAATAAAATAATAATTGAGCAAAAAAAATTTGTATTGTGTAATTTCAATTTTAAAAACTGTTAAAATAAAAAATTAACGAGTAATTTTACGTAGCGTCGGTTGACACATAAAACCGACGCTACACGTAGGACGTAGCGTCAGTTCTACGTGTCAACCGATGCTATTCATGTGTGTAGCATCTGTTTTTCATCGAAACAACTTTAAATTGATTATAAGTCAATTTTCTCCAAAACCAACTTTACATATTGACTTAAATGCCATATTTTGTAGTAGTGATGGTTGTAATTCCCTTGTACTATTGAGGTTTTGATAAGAGCGATGTTACTTTCTTTTCTACGAATCAATGTTCCTAGATGATGGACTGGTTCTTTTACAATATAAGGGAAATTTTATAGATATCAAAGTCTATCATATCAATGCCCCATGTTTCGGGTATAGTTTAGAGCAATACTATTCTTGGTAGAGTTACACTATCTGCTATTCATATTTTCTAAGTTATGACTTCTCTTTTTGCCTATAGTGTGGAAGTTTTTTTGTCAATGTTAGTGCAACTCTAGGTTAATTTTTGCCTAACCAATATAGGATATTGTTGGATTGTTAGGTACTCTGGAAGGATCATGGTAAAGAGTACTATTTAAGATTTTAATTACTACTACTCACAATTGTAGTGAGATAGCAAGGGTAGTACCATTTTATGCCCTTTGCTAACTGAATCTTGATCGATAAATTATCGGATACTAATAAAGGGTGGAATGATACCCTTTTCATTGGCATGGGTGATTTCGACCTTCTATCTCTATATATTCCCCTTTGTTTGTAGTGCATTGGGCACAAGGTGATATATTACCTAAGTATAAGGATTTATTGATTTTATTTTCTATATCTCGTGGTAAGGTGCCACAATGATAGACTTATTCTTCCTGAGCAAGTTACATACTGGGGATTGGACTCGATGATAGTTATTTTACAAAGCGAAAGACCCCTAGACATGGATAATGAGTATCCTTTGTAGTATGTTATCCTTATGTTGACATCCTTTGATGATTGAGTCATAGTGCTAAATCTTTGTATCTTATAAGTATGACTTCCAAACATTACTTTAGGAAGAAGAGTAAGGCTAAGATGGCTATACACTTTCTCAAAGATTCTACCCCAAATGAGGCCCATGTGTAGGCTATCATGGTCCAGAGTTTAAGGGCTCCCTAATGGAAGAGTGCAAGTGGTAGACGAGGGAAAAGTCTCCCTCAGCCTTTAAATTAGAAGAAGGAGTGGGCCTAGGAGCTATTTGAGAGCCTGCATTTTGCATAGAAGTAGATACAAGTGCTCATTGCTAATGCAGAGGAAGTTAGGTTTTATACAGTCATCAAATATCATGATTCTGCAAAGAACTTCATGATACTTTAGATGCCTTACCTCCTGTTAGCATTACATTCATTCCGAATTTATCTTGCGTTCAACGTCCCTCCATATGTCATCACTCTACTTGTTTGTTTCTTCCAATTGTGCACCATACAATCTATAACTGCGAATCATATATTGTCGTATAGAAATGACACAACACCATTGATCAATATTTGTATGCCCGTTACACGCGTCACATGTTGATTCACCCAGTGAATATGTGTGCCACATGTCAAGTCCATATTTGTTGGTGTTATTAATTTTTCTCTTTTTCATCTCAACTCTTGATCTGAAGCTGATCTGATGGTTCAGATTGTACCTGAGCTTAATTTAACCTCGTAATTTCCCCATAAACCCTAATAAGTCAAAATTAACATAATTTTTATTAATTTTTGGAGCCAAGAAGATATTAAAACACAGAAAAATTCAAAATTAGATACTATTTTGGTGGAGATTTAAGAGAAGATTAGTGCTACAATTCAAGAGATTGATTTTATTTCTTTTTCTTTTCCTTTCTTTATCAATTTTCATGTCTTGTTTATGAAAAATATGAGATTTATGAGCAAAATTATGTCTAGTTAATTTATTACTCTAGGGGTCTTATGAACCCACCTTTTACCATGTGATGATATAATATTTTACCTCAATTATAATTTTGATTTAATTATATTATTTTATCTGATTTTCATGTTATTAATTGTTTGGCTAATAATTGATCTATAGAGACAATTAAATAGATTTGAGAGAATTATTTAATTGTTTATCTTGATTAAATAATATGCATAGTTTCTTAGAAAAAAATATATGATTATTATGTATGTGATCTATAATTGATGAACTTAATGAGTAGTATGCAATCTAATGACATGAGGATGTAATTAGATTAATTATTATATGTTGTGTAGTTTACTTGAGATATAAATAAATGCTAGGTTAGATTCAATTGATCATGTAATTAATTAATAATTATATTACGAGGATTTAATTAATTCACATGTTTAAAAAATTGAGAGGTTAAATATTCTTAGATATTTTCTTATTTATCTTCTTAGTTTACAAATATGTGATAATTAATTATTGTTATTTATTTTTAATTATTTTAATTAATTTTTTTTAAAATATAAAAACACAAAAAATTAATTTGTTTTTTTGAAAATTAGTTTCTAGCAACGTCATCTTTATCATAATTATATATTTTTAATTATTATATTATTTATTACGATGAGATTATCTTTTTAGATGCGAAGGGATGTGCTTCTGGGTACGACGAGTTTACTTCTGACTTTACGAATGAGATTTCCAACGAATTAGGGTGTAAGGACTCTAAGGAGACTCGGCTTATTTTCTTTCTACTACTTGCCATATTTGCGTGAATTTTTTATTTCTTTTATTTTTTATTTTTTGAGTTAGGGTGATTCGTTGGAATAAACATGACTCGATGACACCTCCTAATCTATTAACCCCTGCTTTGAGTACTTGAAATTATTAAATGGTCCAAACATGAGATATTTTCTAACATTTTCTAGAATTACAATAACAATTTTAAATTAATCAAGTTTTAAATAACGGAATTAAACTTTTTTTTATATAAATATTTTAAGAAACAAATAAATAGAGATCAAAATGAAACATGCATAAAATCAATACAATTAATTTATGTGGAAAAAAACTTCCACTATCAAGAAACAATTATACCAATGTTCTCTCTAGATAAAACTGGAGGCAAACAATCAACAACATCATCAATAATACAACTTCTTAGAAACTAACAATTATTTCAAGAAAATGGAGAGATCTAACCTAATTTCGTAGTCACTGTTCATGTCCCAGATTTTCCCAAATCGGTGAGCCAAATCCCACCATTCAGATTGAAGAGTCTTTAGTCATGATCCTTCCTGCAGAATTTCAACTCAATCAGAACACAAACAATCTTCCATCGGATCACTTGATGAAGGCTTGTTGGAGAAGGAAAAACTAAAAAACTGAGAGCTTTTTCTACTTTGTTGTTCTGCTGTTGTAGCTCTTGTTTTCTCTGCTGAAAAATCCACTCATACCAAACCGTAAATGAGTTTATTAATTAATCAATCAAATGGATACAAATTTTCCTTTTTCCATAGGCTATGAAACCATATTGATTTTACTTGGGCTCCTCCAAATAAGAGAGAAACCCAACAGAAAAATTATTGATTTAGATTTGATGAATTTTCCCATCTTGTGGGAATGTCCACGTTATTCCATTACTATTATGTTAGAGACGTGTGGTCCCTTTTTTTATATTCTACAAACTTAAATAATATTTTTGTGGTGTAGGAACAAAATGATTCATGGAGCTATAGGTAGGGCATTCAAGCCAAGGATATTCTTTTAGGGTCTATTGTCAATTAAGGGGCGATAAAAACCCTATTAAGATGATATTCATGTTAGTTGTGATGTGAAGCCTAATCGATATGTATTGTGTGTAATGAGCATGCAAGTATATGTATCATAAATAAATAATATAATGATAAAAAAAGATTATTCTCAAGTAGATTATGTTATTAGAAACTAATTTTAAAACTAAAAAGTAAATATCAATTTTTTTCTTCTTTTTTTGTGTTGTGAGAAAGAAAAATTAAAAGAACTCAAAAGAAATAGTAGTAATTAATTAACTTAGAATTAGTAGGTAAGAAGATATATGAGAAAATATCTAAGAATACTTAATATCCTAATTAATATAACATGTATTTTTCTCTTTAGTAAACTATACACCGTATAGTAATTAACCTAATCACACTTTTATGTCAATTAAATTAAATACTACTTTTTAAGTTCATCAATTATGGATCACATACATAAATAACACACATATTTGCCTAAAAATTATGCATTTTATTTGATCAAGACATACGATTAAATAATTCTTTAAAATCTATTTAATTGCCTCTATAAATCAATTATTGGTCAAGTAATTAATATTATACAAATTAGATTAAATAATATAATTAAATTGAAATAATAATTTTGGTAAAATATTAGACCATCATATGATAAAAATTGGGTTCATAAGATACCTATATTAATAAATTAGTTAGAAATGATTTTGTTCATAAAGCTCATAATTTCATAAAGAAAGACATACAAATTAATAAAGAAAAGAGAAGAAGAATAAATACAATCAATCTCTTGAATTGCAGTACAAATTTCCTCTTGAATCTCTACCAAATTTTTTTATTTTTTGATTTTGTTTTGTATTTTTCTCTTTTATTGGCTCCAAAAATAGATAAAAAGTTATTAATTTTGGGCTCATTAGGGTTTTGGGGACAATTAAGAGGTTAAATTAGGCTCACATGGAATCTCAACTATCAAATTAGCTTCAGATTAAGGGTTGAGATTAAAAAAAAAGAAAATCAAATAGTGTTGGCCAATGGGATATGGACACGTGCCATAAGAGAAAATCTAGACGAATTAGCATGCAATGCGTGGTGAAGTAGACTGGTTATGGTTAACACATATGGAGTTAACACCACGTGTCATGTTGTGATTCATAGATACGTATTAGATGGTGCCCTGGTGGAATGAACGGATGAATTCAGTGGCAATGCGTGGCACGACCATTGTCTACTTGGCGAAACCTAGAACAAATGTCATGTTGACACATGACCCTCTTCACTTGCATGGTGTCCATATGGAAGCAACTAGTCAGCTCTCATACTTGCGTGGTGCTCACGTGGCATCTTTTGATTGGTCTTGTATTAAAAAATCTATAAAAATTCCAAAATATTTTTTCATTCCTTTTCATAAGAAAGTTCATATTTTAATTTTTAATCTCAAAAGTACTACTTATTAAATAAAACAAATAAATATTAAGCAAAAGAGTGCATTGATGACTCTACTTTCATAAAACCATCACACCCCAAACTTAACTCTTTGTTTGTCTTCAAGTAAAACCAAGTCTAACTAGATAAATTGGCATGGGTAGTATATATATATAATACTTGCATATTTAGTGAAGATTATCCCCCTTAATACTCGTACAATTCTAATAAAAGGAGGTTTACATATCCATCAATCAACATTCCATCAATAAAAGGATATGCAAGGTTTTTGACTAATTGATTTGTGTATATGTGTTGCACATGATATCATAATTTTATATTTCACATCCCTCTCCATTAATATAAATATGCACTTAGCTAAAGATCAATAAGGTATTTTCATACTAGTAATGTAAGGCATAGGTAGAAGTCCATGAATGAATACATTAAGGCTCTTTCCACACCTTAGCTTTTTTTATTCATCATGCATTTTTTAACTGCAATTGAGCTTTTACTTGATATTTTAGTGCACCCTATTATATCATTCTTTTCATATTCTTTTTATTTCACATCTTCTTTTGTTTTTTTTAACTTCACAACACCTTGAAACTTATTTTCAATATTATTTATTTATTTTTGTTTAGAAAAGAGTTATTGTGTTGTGAGGTTCTTTTTTTTCTTTTTATTATAGTGTGCATTACATTTTACCTTACTTTATGACATAACACATGATTGCTTTTTCTTTCCTAAAATTTAAAGGTGCAAGGGTAAAGGTAAAGGTAATGCTCATTGGTTAAGCATAAAATGTGATTTAAAGATATAAAATATTATTTTTTGGGCTTAAATGGGTGACTACGAATATTAACAATGGTTAGCTTGAAAGATTCAATCAATCCAAATATGACCTAAATCATTTCTTATACTAAATACTATTTAGGATTTTGCCTTAATGTATGATCAAATAGATTCTAAAATATGGTAGATCTCATCAACTTGCATGAATCAATACAAATTATCTCTCAATAAAAACACTAAAATCAATCATGAACATGTGCATAAAAATTTGAACCAATCAATCAAACCTAGCAAACATATCACATGATTAATTAAGCATGCATGTATTTAGTTTCTATATACATGCATGCTTTCGTTGCACCATTGCTCTTCACATTTATTCAAATACAAAACTCGCTTAACCTTGGCATACCATATCTTTCGTTGAAATACTCAATCTTGTTGCACCATTGCTCTTCACATTTATTCAAATACAAAACAAAAAAAATAAAAATATAAGTAAAATAATGTGGGGTTGTTTCCCAACTAACGTCACATTTAACGTCATTGACTAGATCATCATATCAACTTCTAAGGTATATTCCTCTGTGTCCATTTACTATTGAGTTTGCCCAAAAATAGCTTGAGCCTTAAATTGTTCAATAATACTTTATGTTTCAGTTTAAAAACAAGGTACTCAATTCTATTATCATGTCATATTTTTGTTTTCTTTTTGTACTTTTGGAATTCTTATAAGCACTCCACCATCGTTCATCTAATTTATGTATTTACAACATCTTTTTCACCTCTCTATTGGACTCTTCCACTTGATTGTGGATGGTAGGGTAAAGGTGTGAAGTCTAACTTTGGTGGCCCTTCAATAGATGGTTTGAGTTTAGATCCTATCTTAAAATTCTTCACAATCACATTAGGTATACATATGGGAGGTGTAGCCTCCAAATGGTTCCCACAATCAACAATATCAATCATAGATTCCATACTTTCAAAATTAAAATGGATTGAATTGTTTTTTGGTGAGTTTACTTCATTGTTCAAAATATCATGTGTTGTAGTCTTAAGTGTAGGAATCTATCCTAAAGCATTCACTAACATTATCAATATTAGGGGGTTTAGATGCTTTGAAAACTATATATGTTACTTGTTCATTTTGCACTGTTATTGTAGGTTCACATTTTTATACATCAATGAATGCTTTTTTGGCTGCTAAGAATGGATAACCAAGCATGATAGGAATGTTACAGCCCTTTTTAATGTCAAGTACAATGAAATCCGTTGGATATATGAACTTGTCTACTTTAACTGGTACATATTCTATCATATGTAGGGGTTGATTAGTTGATCTATTTTTCATTTGTAATGATACTGAAGTGGGTTTGTCTTTACCAATTCCCAATATCTTAATGACCAATAATGAATTAAGGTTAATGCCTAAGTTACACAGTACTTTCTCAAAGTTCATGTTCCCAATTGTGCAAGGATTGTCAAAGCTACCAAAATCTTCCAATTTTTAGGGTAGTTTCTAACAATGATGGCATTACAACCTTCAGTCAAGGCTGCATACCTCCTTTTCTTAAATAGGATGTCCTTCAGAAATTTGGCATAAGACGACATATGCTCAAGTGCATCTATAAATGGTATATTTATGTGTAGCTTCTTGAAGACATCCACAAGTTTTGAAAACTATATATCTAACTTTTACTTTTGTAGTCTTTGAGAGAAAGAAATAGTGGGTTTGTAGAGCTTGCTTTTTTTGGCTAAATTATTTCCTTTCTAGTGCTCTGATTATCCACTTGTTCCTCATCATCTTTTTTAGCTTCTTATTCCTCCTTATCCTTTTGAGTCTCATGTTCCTCCTCTAAATTTTTACCACTCCTCAAGGCTACATTGTTACAATGTTCCTTACTTTCTATTCTTGGGTTTATAATTTTATCACTTAGAAGGTTACCTTGAGGCCTTTGACTTATGGCCTGATCAAGTTTCACCATTTAGATCTCTAAATTCTGAATTAAAGTCTCTTAAGTGGACACTTTTTCATTTACTAATTGGATGAAGTTTTTCATCATCCTCATTAAAGCATTTGTATTGTCTTCAGTAGATGGATTCTTCTCTTGGGCTTGTGATTGTTATGGTGATTGAAAACCAAGTGATGGAAATGATTGATAGTTGAATTGATTATGACCTTAATTATTGTTATTACTCCAAGATAAATTTGGATATAATTTCCATCTTGGGTTATATATGTTCGAGTATGGATTGTTGTTTCGGTTCACATTACCCATATAGAATGATAATTCAGGATTATTTGGAAAATTATCAAACAAATGAGCTTTGCCACAAAAGACATAGGACACCTCTGAATCCTGGACCTAGTTTATACTCATTGGCAAGTATTGAGCCTTCAAAAGATTAACCAAAGATGACACTTTGGCTATTACTGTTGTGATATCATTTACTTCATGCATTTTGACTAATCTTCTTATTGTTTCCATTATGTTCATTGACCATTGATAATTATTGTTAGTCATTTTCTCAAGTAACTCATAAGCTTGATTGTAAGATTTGGCTAACAAAGTTTCATTAGTGAATGCATTAACAATGGTTCTTCTTTGAGCATTAAGACTATTGTAGAGAGTCTCCATTTGGATCTAATGAGGGATACCATGGTGAGAACACTTATTTAACAATTCTTTGAATCTTTTCCATGCTTCATATAAAGATTCCCCTTCATGTTATTGGTATGAGGTGATGTCATTCTTATGCTTGGTATTCTTTGTTGGTGAGATATATTTCATCAATAATTTCTTTACCAAATCATTCCTAGTTGTAATGGAATGAAGTAGCAAATAGGTTAGCCAAGCTTGAGCACATTCTTGTAAAGAGTAAAGGAATAATCTAAGCCTAAATTCCTCCTTGATCACACCACTAAATTTAAATGAATATCTAACTTCAATAAAAAAATATGAGATGTAAATGAGGATCATCTGTTAGTAATATAATGAATTTTCCAATTTTTTTGTAGCATTTGAAATATCACTCGCTTTAATTGACATTGATTAGCTTGAATTTTCAGCCTTGTAATACTTGGATTTAGCCTTTCCAACATAAGTAATACATATTCATTCATAGCTCTATCCCTATCATCCATTAAAGGTATCTGATTGCTCAAATTTAGCTAATTATTTTTTATTTCTAATAGTTAGCCATTTCTTCCTCTCGGGTGACAACTTGTAATTTTCTTATTGATCAGAAGGTAAGCTCGATTTCGGGATCTAAAAGCAAAATTTCTCCCTTACATAATCTACTTATGCATTAGAACTAAATATATTTCTAATATACTCAAGGAATGTCAAAATAAATAAATAAATAAATAAATTAAAATTACAAAAAATAACTAAAGTAAAATAAAATAAAAATTAATTTCTAGTGTTTATAATCCCAAGTAACAGCACAAAAAACTTGATTTACATGAGTTGTGTGCAATGAGTACGCAAGTTTACATATTGTCAAAAAAATAATATAATAATTAGAAAACATAGTTCCCACGAAAAATTATATTATTAAAAACTAATTTTAAAACTAAAAAGTAAAGATCGATTTTTTTTGTGTTGTCAAATAAAAGAATTAAAAGAACTCAAAATAAATAGTAGCAATTAATTAATTTAGAATTAGTAGCTATGAAGATATATGAGAAAATTTCTAGGAAAATATGGCATGTGAGAAAACCTGGAAGAATCAGCGTGCAACATGTGGCAGGGTGAAATGGTTGTTGTCAATGCATGCTTAGTTAGCACCATGTGGTGCGTTATGATTCATGGATATGTATTGTGTCATACCCTAGTGGAATGAACTAATGAATACTATGACGATGCGTGCACAACGGTTAATCGCTCAAGAAAACTTGGAATGAACATCATGTCAACGAGTGGCGAGGCCTACATCACCTGGTACACATGGAACACATTGATTAATGATGAGCAGAACCGGCATCGCTGATCCTACCAATACTTTGGTTTTAATATTTATAAAACTCTCGCAAGTGCACGAATCATTTCGTAGAAAATGATAAGTATACTCCCAAGGTCGATCTAAGGAAGAAATGTATGTGGTTCTTAATTTATTATTCAAACTTTTAAAAACGAAATTAAATCCTAAACATCCTGTCACGATATTTTGGGGTTTTTGTGTTTTTAATCTACTTACATAAAAATAAACATAGATTCAATAAATATTTATGCAAATTTTATCATTTATAATGGCGGAGTATTTATGGATATAATAACTAAGTTAATTATGTTTGCTCATATTATCTAGGTTATTAAAGATATGAATTGATATTTATTGATTCTCCCTTTTTTGTATGAATACCACCTTTGGTGGGGTTAGATATTCTTTGTTAACTAAACAAATCAATTAACACCTATGGGTGGGGTTGATAACCAATTTGCTTAATTAAATTAATTCCTTTTTCTAAGAGATTGAAAATGAACCATTTAAATGCCACCTTTGGTGGGGTTAGACAGTTTAAACTTTATTCAAGGTGTCCAAATTAAACCTAAGAATTTAGTCATCCGAGTACTAACTTTCAAGTTTTAAAACCACTACTGAAAACATGTTGTCAATACATTTTCAGATAATAATTCTTATAAAAACTTTTGAAATAGAGCTTCACTCTAACAACCGAGCGATTATACCATCAAATAAAAGAGCACTACTCTAAATCAGACCGGATAACTAAACCTTAAAATCTAATTTTCAGGTTTAAGTTTGTAATGAAAAATAATATATTTCTCTCTAACATTCTTAATATAAAATCATGAATAAAAATAAAATCAATTCATTTTAGATATTTTTACCTATTTAATATTTCACAAGCATAACAACATTATTATTATATCATGTTTACAATCAGCCGGCAAAGTTAAATTTAATCACAGAAAAATTAAATATAACATATAAGAATAAAGCATAAAAAATAACTGTAAAGAAAATAAAATCCTTACCGTACTTTGTTGCTATTCTCGTTGTTGGAAAACCTCCAAACAAAATTTACACTCCCATTTATTGAATGGAAAAGCAAATAAATTACAAAAACATAACTAGTTCTTCTCAAAGAGAGAAGAACTCTAAAACTAAGAAAAACTAACTAAGAAAAGCTAAAAACTAAGAAAAACTTAAAAACTAAGAAATGAGAGAAAGAAAGAGAAGAGAAGATGTGTTTTGAGGTGTGCTTTGAAGTGAAGAGAATGAGGGTATTTATAGGTGAGGAAAGGAATAAAAAGTGGCTGAAAAAATAATTAAAAATGGAGGAAACGCGTAGTAGGTGAAGATGACATCAGCTGACGTCAACGAGTAGGTGGCGCGCGTAGTTTGGGGCACAGATGGGCAGCGGTGCGCACAGACAGGAAATGCAGCATGCATGAGACTGGGCACTGATGGGTGAGGGTGCGCGCAGAATGGGTGTGCTGCGTGCGTTGGCCGGCGCGGCTGGGCGGCTGCGTGCGCGATTTCCTCCTTTTTGACCTTTTTGACCCATTTTGTCCAATTTTTCCATGTTTTAACTTTTCCTCATTTATTTTATGAATATATTTGTGATGTATTGCCTCCAGTATTACTCTCTGAGTCTTTAAGTTACATTTTTAAGCAAAAATACCTGAAAAATAATAAAAATTACCGTGATTCCGAAAAGAAAAATTTATACAAATATATGATAAAATCATATATATATATATAATCAATTAATTTTTATAAAATCATTGTAATTTTAGTGCTTTTTGAGCACTCATAAATTAACCCTCTTCACTTGCATGGCATAGATGTGGGAATGACTGGTTAGCTCTCATGCTTACGTGGCATCTACGTTTCCTCTTCTCATTGGTCTTGCATTATAAAATTCATAACAAATCCATAAAAATTCCCAAAAGTTTTAGAAAATTTTCGAAAATTATATTTTTTCTTTCACAAGAAAATTTATATTTTAATATTTTTAATCCCAAAAGTACTAATTGTTGAATAAAATGAACATATATTAAGTATAAAACTGCAATGATGACTCGACTTTCCTAGAGTCATCAAAGCCCAATGCCTATGGTTAGGTTACATCCTATTTTTAATGTAACCATCTCAACTTCTATGTACTATTCGATGACCTTTCCTTAAAAGTGCAAAAATAAATTATCGTGATGCTTTTTATTCCTATCCATGCAAGGGTGCATGAAATGTTGGGGCATTGAGAGCCTCATGTACTCATTTGAGTTTGAGAAACTCAATCCTTTCCGATGACATATTGAGGGTGTCTAGGAATCCTTAGAGTCAAGGTAGGTTGGTCTCACTTTTCAATTTATTTTCGATTTTTTTGTCCTATTGAAACCTTCAAATGTAGAATTTACAATTTTTAGGTGGCCATATGTGGCCTAAGTCCTCCCTTTTTAATAAAATTAAAACTTCATATGAATTTTGAAACTAAACAACAGAAATTGGAAGTTTGTCAAACTAGGGCTCTTTATTTCTCTCAATGTTTCAATAATATAAATTATAGAAATTAGAATAAAACTAGTAGAAGGAGCATTGTCTGTTCTTACCTTCCCAGAACTTTACTTCTATTCCTTCCAGACTCCCATAGCGTAGCATTCTTTTGCTACCTTTTGTTCTCCAAGTACAACCCATATTCCAATACATGTCAGGAACTTTAGAATGAGATGGTAAGTTAAAGGTATCATCGAAGCCATATATAGGATTGGCCTTCCTAGCATACCATTGTATGAAGATGGGTAGTCTATCATGATAAAGTCTAACATGATTGTTCTTCTCTTAGTGCCATGTTCAATTATGACCAGTAGGTCACACTGCCTTTTGGGATGAATGGAAGTCCCAAGAATCCAAACAAAGGGGTATTTATCAGTTTGAGAGGATAAGAAAGCTTCATTTGTTTCTAGGATTCAGAGAATAGAATGTCGGTAGAGTTGTCAGTGTTGAATGTCTATCTCTATATGTTTTTGGTCTTTACATAGGTTATAGGTTAAGGCAACCTATAGAACTTTCTTTCCTAAACTAGCTTCTCGGATGAATGCCTTTTGAGCTACCATTATAACTCTAGCATCCTATATTTTTGGTCCTTATGGTCATTCCATTTTTCTGGGTGGGAAGGCCAATTTAATGGTTGATATTATTGTGACCTTAGGTTTTTCATAAATTCTTCTAGGTACCCATTTCTAATCAAGTACTTAATTTCATATTTTAGCTCCTAGCATTATCGATTGAATGGATGGTGTCTTTGTGGAATTTGCAGTACCAAAACTTGTCACAGCTAGGAGGTCAACATAGTATGCACTAACACTTAACCTGAATCAGAATGACCTCTCATGTTGTGCTGAAAGGGGTGTAAGCCTAAAAGCCTTGCCCAAGATGGTTGATATTTTTGTCCTTAGTCTTATTCTTCTTCTTCTTCTTTTTTCAACTTAAACCTTTTATTTTCATGGTGTATGGACTCATCTTTTCCCTTACACTTTTATTCCTCGACCTCTTTTCGAGAAGATTTTTGATATTTTCTATTATTGACAATCTCTTCCACATTTATATACTTGTTGACTAGTTTGGTGGCTTTAGAATAAGTTGTAAAGAAAGCCTTTACCATATTTTCCATAAGGGTTATTATAAATTATCACTTGCGGAAGCGAATTTCGGGTTCAATTTTATTGCACAAAAAAATAATTATGGATAAAAGAAAAATAATAAGCAATGATAAAATAAATGGCATACAATGATTTATGTGGTTCAACTTTTCAATGTGAAAAGTTTACTTCATTGACGAAGGCACACCGAAGAAAATCCACTAATAATCAAATAGAGATAGAAACAAAAATATTCTGATAGCTTTACAAAATGTACCAAAATCCAAAATACACCCAGATACTTTATACAGAAAATTAGTAATCAAAACCCAACAAAGTAAATTATGAAAATCTCACTAATCGAAAAGGGGATAGCAAGATGAGGGAGGCCTAGAGGCTACATTACTCGCTTATGAAGGGAAACACTGGCACTGTTGGTGATCATTTACTGAAAACATCAATCAAGTCCAAACAATGCTTGAACTTATTAAATGGAACTGGTTTGGTTAACCTATTAACTAGATTCTCTATAATGACTATCTTATTGATAACAATAACTCTTTGAGATACAATGTCACGAACAAAGTGATACCTGACATCAATATGTTTGGTTCTTTCATGATACATAATATTCTTGGTCAAGTGCATCGCACTCTGACCATCACAAATTACAACAAAAGTATCTTACTATAAACCCAAATCAGAAACCAAACCTCTAAGCCAAGTGACTTCTTTCACCACTTTTGTAAATTAGACAAAAACACTATAGACTCTAAAGTAGCCTTCCAACTAATGGCACAATGAAAAAGAGTGAAGACATAACCTGTCAGAGATCTCTTTCTATCCAAATCTCCAGCTGATAATTATGTGTTTTAAAGTTATTTTGTCTAATTTATTAATTATAATTGCTATGTTCTTAAGGTTTTAGTTAATTTTAAGTTCCTAAATTATTACTTAGTATTAGTTTTGTAAGAAATTATATTTTTAGAGAAAATTATTCAATTTAAATTAAAAAATGACTTAAATGCAAATAAAAAAAGTTTAAAATTTAATTTGAATTAAAAACAGAGCTTAAATGCAATAAAAAAAATTTGAACTTAAAATTATTTTCTATGCAGAAAGGGAGTCTCACATGCGACATTGGTCAACGTGCCTCATGCACCGTCAGATCATAAATTCAACGATGAAGATTAAGAGAATGAGATTCAGACGTGGAGTGGGAGAATGGATGATATTTCAGCTACTTTTGTACTACTCGGCATGCAGATTGGGATCCACATTTTCTCGTAGTTTGGTGCATAGAGTGGGGCCCACATGTCTATACAATTGATTTTCCATGAGACACGCCCTTTGTCACCCACAGTCAGATCAATCGGACAGTGAAAATAATTCAGAGAATTCCACACATAGTCCAGCTCTTTTGCACGTTTTATTTCTTACCTTTTTGCATGCCTTTTCTCATAAAGTTTTGTTGTATATTTTCGAGAACACACAAAAGCCATTTTTTGGTTTTTGTTGTTGTTCTATTAGGTAAGAATACAAAGAAGGGAGATAGGAAAGAAGAAGAAAAAGGGAGGAACTCCATTTTTTCATTGAGGAATCATGAAAGAGTTTCTTCTAATCTTTTTTTCTTTTAATTTTATTTCTCTGAAATGTCTAAATATTTTCGTATTATAATTTCAATATTTTCTATGAACTAAATTATTTGTTCTAGGATTGCAATGTAGATTAAATGATGAAACTTGAATTAATTATTTTTGAATGATTTGTGAGATGTTTTTAATTTGTTTATTCTATTTGTGCTTAATGTCTTTGATTATTGGAAAATTAATCAATTGATCTGTGAACCCTAATGAACTTGGAAAAGAAATTTTTATGTTTTTCTCATGGATAGAATAACATATATTTATATAGGATAGGAATATACCTTTATTGTATGTGTAGCTATTGAGAACTTTGAGCTTAACGAATCTTTGATAAATTTAATTCTCATAGGAATATAGTGAATTATTTTAGCGGGATGTGTCTATTTGTTATCGGAAGAGACATGTGGATAAATTAGTAGTTCTTGGTTGAAAAATTAATTACAAAAAGATAAATCAAGAGAAAATAATATGATTCAAATGGATTAATTTGGTGAAATTACAATCCTAGAGTTTTCTTTAAGTGTTAATTTCATATATTGTTATTTAAAATTAGTTTAGTTAAACTCTATCCAACTATCGATTGTTTGGATAAAATTAGGTTAAAAATTTTTTAGTACTTAACAAATATTAGTAACAAATCTCCGTAGGAATGATATCTTATTTATCACTTATTACTTGTGACCGTGTATACTTGCACGTTCATGTTCTCCTAAGAGACCAACACCAACATAATCGGAGTCCACATAACCAATAACACTACAACTAGTATTAGAACTTCCATCATATACCAAACCAAATTAGATATGCCTTTCAAATACCGAAGTATTCATTTCACTGCTTTCCAATGACCCTTGCTAGGATTACTTATATATATGTTGACAACACTAACTGCATGTGAAATGCTGGACGAGTACAAACTATAGTGTACATCAAACTACCAACGACACTAGCATATGGAACCTAATACATGTACTACTCTTCTTCTTCTGATTGTGGTGAAAAATCCAAAGAAAGCCTTAAATGCGCAGCTAACAATGTATTCATGGGTTTAGACTCTTTTATAACAAAGAGTTCGAGAACTTTTTCAATATAACTTTTCTGAGTCAAATAAAGTTTTCCCACTTGTCTATCCTTGTAAATTTCCATGCCCAAAATTTTCTTCGCTACATCCAAATCTTTCATCTCAAACTCACTACTAAGTTGAGACTTTAATTTCTTAATCTTAAACTTATTCTTAGAAGCAATAAGCATGTCATCAATATAAAGCAATAAATATATAGATGAACCATCATGGAATCTTTTATGGTAAACACAACTATCATAATCACTCTTAGAGTAACCATGATTAACCATAAAAAAATCAAACCACTTATACCACTGTCTAGGGGATTGCTTTAACCCATATAATGTCTTTTTCAATAAACAAACATCATCTTCCTTACCAGGAACAACAAAGCCCTCTGGTTGATACATATATATTTTTTCCTCAAGCTCACTATGTAAGAAGGTTTTCTTGACATCAAGATGTTCTAATTCCATGTCAAATAATGCAACCATAGCAAGCAACACACGAATAGAGCTATGTTTCATAACATGTGAAAATACTTCATTGAAGTCAATACCCTTCTTCTGATAATAACCCTTTGCAATAACATGTGCCTTGAACCTAGCTGCTTCAACCTCAAGTATACCTACATTTTTTCTTGATGACCCATTTATTTCGAACAATCTTCTGGCCCTTAGACGGTTTCACCACTTACTAAGTATTATTATTATAAATTAATTCAATCTCTTCATTCATAGTAACTAGCCACTGAATAGACTCATGAAAAGTGACAACTTCATGATAACTAGAAGATTCATGCACCTTAATAGACTCTGCCATAGATAATGCAAAAGAAACTAAGTCTACATCTACATACCTACGAGGGCGTCAAATATCTCTTATTCCTTTACCCTTAGCAATACTACATGGTTGCTCATATTGCTCTTCTGCTACATCATGAGTAGAATCATCTATCTCATCTATATATGGATGATTTGATGTGCCCTCTTACACTTGACTAGAAGCTCCACTCTCTAGCTCCATCTGTTTACTAACATTGTGGTATTTACCTACAACAATAAACTCCTTTTTCTTTTCCAACATGGAAAACTCATCAAACTTAACATCTCTAATAATAAAAAATTAAGTGAGAACTAAACATTCTTTTATGAAATTTGGGTTTGAAAATCTAATATAATAACATAGAAATAAAGATACATTCAATAAGCATTCATTCATTTAGTAAGTGGGATTTTTCTTCTTTAGGTTGGGCTAAGAGTTATATTAGCTAAGTTTTTATGCATGCTTTATATTAAGTAAGTGAGATTTTTCTTCTTTAGGTTGGGCTTAAAAATTTAAACTTCATTCAAGGTACTAAAGGTGGATTCAAGATTTTAACTATTTGAGAACTGGCTTTCAGATTTTAAAACTACTATGAAAATTATGTCATTATTATATCCTTCAATAACAATTCTTATAAAAATATTTGAAATAGAGTTTAAACTCCAAATACACATGAAATATATCATAGATAAAAGAGTAGTACTCTAAATCAAATTATGATAATTAAATATTAAACCTAAATTCTAACATCATTATATTTTCTATAATAAACTTTGTAGATTTCATGGATAGAAAAATAATACTTAATTTATAAAAATATTTTGCCCATTTTAATATTTTATAATCATAACAACATTACTAATATATCATTATACTTTCAACCAGATATGTCTAATTTAACAAATGATCAATAAATTAAATATAAGATGTAAAAATAACGTGTGAAGAAAAACGAAAAAGAATACATTGAAAATATACCTCAATAGAATCTCTCAATTATTTTTGAAAAACCTCTAAACAGAATGCCAAACTTGTTTATGAATTGAAACTACAATTATTACATGAACTAAAGTTATGAAAGGGATGATTGATACAATGGAATAGAGGTCCTATTTATAGGTTCAGAACATGAGATCGGATGTGTGATAACACTGCAAATATTTTTCCACACCGGAACATAGATATAATTGTCACACACTTTATACTCAATCTAAGTATCTCACACCGTGGCATACAAAATTTACATGACATAGCCCATGAAGAATATGAGGTAGTTATATTGAGCCTATGTTGCATTGCTTCGTAGCATACTATGTTTTTACGCCTCGACATGCTCTTTTGTGATTCACTTTGTACCCATATTTTCTTGTATCACTTTTTATATGGTTTGGAGTAATTTAATGGAGTGCTTCCAGTATAATTCTTCAAATATTGGTAAATTTTATCTTTTTAATTCTAAAATACCTAAAAATAACCAACTATACCTGTAATTTTAAAAGGATAGATTTGTATAAAATGATAGTAAAAATTCACAAATAAAAATCTATTTAATTAATTAAAATAAATAAAATCATGATATATATTGATTTCTTTTTAGCACTTATCACAACTCCTAACCAGTTTTTTACTAATATCTTAGCAAGAATGTTGAAAAATTGTAAATAAAATTAAAGTATCTTAAGTTATTTTTGTAGATGGACATAGTAGTATTTAGCATATGTAATAAGCCTTTAAATTTCTAGGTTACCCTAGTGGACGAGTTTATGTCTTGTGAGGGCTTTCAAAGATGATACCTATAAACATTAAATTAAAATATAAAAAATTAAAAATAAAGAACTAAAATAAACAAATAAAAACTAAATTTTAATTAAGTAAAAATAAAAATGACATAAAGATAGAATAATAGCAAAACTTCTCACGTATTTTAATCTCCTTTAAGATTACAATGAAAATTGTTAGCATAAGTTAATTTAATATTCTAAAGATTAATAATTTGTTATAATAATGACTTGAAAACTACTTTCAATCCAATAAAAAATGTATCAATATTAAATTTATCCAATCTTAGTATAAGGAATCCGACTTCACTTTGGTTGTAATCTCACAAGACATATTCTCAAATACACTGATCTTATTGTTTCAGGTACTCAATTAAAGGTATATACAAATAGAGTTTATGTAAGAAAATGAACTAATAATTTCACATATATTTAAAGGAGAAAAGGCTTAAAGTGGTACATATATATTGATCTCAGGGAATGAATTAAATGAAAGGATTTTATAAAGAAATCAAATAACATTTTCATACATCAATTAAATTCAGCAAATAAAAATCTCAAGTGATATGCCTTTAAAAGATGAAGAAAATATAATAACTTATGGGGAATTATTTTCTATATATATTTTTCTTTCTTTTGTATTTAACCAATTCTTACAATAACTGATATATATATATATATTTTAAAATGACCCATATACAGATTGTACATATTTTGTATGATAAGACAAGTGGCCAATTTGTGACTTTTTTTTCTTTATTGGTTTAGATAACCTCATATGCGTTTATCTTTTAGAAGTCATATGCGAATAAAGAGAACAATATATACTTTCAAATTCTATTTAACTCATTCAATTAACGTAATAAAAAATAAATCTATGATGTTTTATTTAGATGTAAAAATATTAACATTCAATGCAAAAACCTATAGAGATCATCTACCAATTTAAAATTTATAAGAGTGTTTAAAAGAGTAGAAAAAATATCATCACTCAAAATGGGAAGGTAATGGTTCAAAATATATTCTCACAAAGTAGTCTCCACTATTTAATTCCTAAACATTGTTTTTGGATTCATCACAATTTCAATATTTTCTTATGAAATACTAGTTATGACAAAAAGAAGTAAGTATCACATTACTCTATGAAATAATTTTGAAATTAATCTAACAATGCAAAGACTTAATCGTTTTCTTAGATTTAATTAGAAAATATGATAATTTTGTAAGAAAATTTTTAAATTATCCTAAAAAATGAAAATAAATAAATTAAAAGTACACAAAAAGAAAACTAAAAATAATATAATGTAAATGTGAAAATATAAAAATTTCATTTCAGCACAAATTTTATAATGTAACTTTTTTCTACCCCCAACTTAGAACTTACATTATCCTCAATGTAACAAATATAAATTAAAGAGAAATAGAATATAAAAATTACCCAATTATTGATCCTGTTTAAGTGTTGGTATGCAACTATATCCATTAATCTAAACATTTAAATTATACACAGATAAAAATTGTATACTTTTCACACATTTCAACAAATGGTTATAACATTAATAAATCTAAATAATGTTCACACAAAAGGAAATAGAATAAAATAATTAACAAAAATAAAGAGTATAATGTTACTAAAATGTTGGGTTGCCTCCTATCTAGCGCTTATTTTTTACTTCTTAGCAAGAACTTAATTGGACGTTATTACCATATGGTGCTTAGGCTAGTTCACCAATATAGGCTCAATGTCTACTACCTTGTGTCCTCCTTCTAAATAGAGCTTTACATGATGCCCATTAACCTTAAAAGATGTTTATGTTTTGGGATCCATCAACTCTACTGCTCCATATGGAAATTTTTGGGTAATTGTGCACTATTCATCCTACCTTGATTTTAGTTTTTCTGAATGGAATCTTAGATGAGAGTTAAATGAAAGTTTGAAACTTTCATTCCAAGAAGAAAAGAATTACAAAGTAGCTTTTTGTCATGGTAGTGCTTTGTAAGTTCTTTGTACAATTTTGCATTTTCATAAGCTTCATCACTCATCTCTTCAATTACATTAAGTTAGAGCAACCATTTTTCTCTTGCTTTGTCCAAATCCATGTTTAGATGTTTAATTTCCTAATAATTCTGGTGTTCAAGTTCAATGAGGAAATGACCCATTTTTTTCAAAGATTAACTAGTATGGGCTCATTCCAACGGGTGTTTTGTAAGCTGTGTGGTAAACCCATAAAACATCATTTAACTTGATTTCCCAATCCTTCCTTGAAGAGTGCGTGAATTTAGAACCCCTTTTATTTTCCAAGTACTCACTTCCACTTGACTGGAAGTTTGAGAATGATATGGGGTGGCCATTTTGTGTGTGATGGTATACTTTTTTAGTTTTCCATAAAAACGTTTGTTTCAAAAATAGATACCTTTACCACTTATTATTGCTATAGGCATCCCGAACCTACTAAATGTTGAATCCTTCAAGAATCTTACAACAAAATTAGCATCATTAGTTTTATTAGGTATAACTTCTACCCAAGAGCTGTGGGAAAAAGACTCATAAAGTTAATCCCCATACATCAAACAATTCTACAACTAAATTAGATGTCAAAGGCATTTAATCTCTTTTGCTTATATTACTTTTCCTTTGAAATTTATCACATTACATACAGAACATACAAGCATCTTTAAAAAGAGTGGGCCAATAAAATCCAGATTGTAATACCTTACAAGCTGACTTCTCATTACTAAAATGGCCCTATAGTGATGTTCATAAAAAAAATTTAGAATGCTTTTATGCTTTTCTTTAAGTACACACCTTTGGATGACTTGATTTGAACCTATTTTGAATAGATAAGGATCATCCCAAAAGTATTTCCTGTAAAAATGTAGAAACTTGTTTCTTTCTTGAGAAGAAATGTTAGGCCTCAAAACACTAGTAGCAAGATAATTTACTATGTCATCATACTAAGGATTTGGACTTATAGAATATAGTTTTTCATTAGGAAAAGTTTCAATTTTTTTTTTATTAATCTTACCATTGAGAGAATTGAATTCAATATTTTAACCTAGATAGATGATTAGTTACTACTTTTCAATACCTTTATTATCTTTAATTTCCAAGTCAAAATCTTGTAAGAGTAAAATTCATTGGATTAATCTTGGCTTAGCATTAGGCTACTTAATAGATATATTAAAGCAGTATGATTAGTATGCACAATCATTTTAGAATACACTAATTTATTTGGGCATCATTGAGTATTTTCCTAGCATAATATATAATGTGCAAATGCTTTTTCACTCTCTATCTCTAAATTGCTTCGATTGCATAATCAGAAGCATTATACATGATTTCAAAAGGAAGAGACCAATTAGGTGCCATTATTAAATGGGAAAAAATTAATTAATCCTTTAAAGTATTAAAGGTGATAAGTCATTCTTCACTAAAATCAAAAGTGGAATATTTTGCCAACATATTACATAAAGGGTGACTAATTTTAGAAAAGTCTTTGATAAATTTCCAATAGAAAATTACATGCTCTAAGAAACTCCTAATTGCCTTAACAAATGTAGGGGTGGATATTTTGCAATTAACTAAATTTTAACTTTATCGACTTCAATTATTTTGTTAGAAATTACATGTCCTAACACTATCCCCTATTTAAGTTATACCTAATATATCTCACAGATCATGGTAAATCTTAATCTTCTCATCTAAATCCTTGTATACCTTTTCAACATTTAAAGAAATTTCTAATTGATCATCCATTCTATCTTGCATAAAAGTGTTATACACAATAATTTTTATTGAATCAACATCAAAGCAATCATCAATATCAGAGATAGAAGAAAAAGGTAAACAGTCAAAAACTTTAAAATGAATAGTCTCTCCTAAGACTATCATTGTTAATTCCCATCTCGGCCATCAATAATAGTCAATGGTCTACCAAGAAGTATTGTATGTTCTTTGTTCAAGGCTAGGTTTTATCCATGTCAAGAACCACAAAATAAACAGGCAATATAAGTTTAACTAAATGAACTAGCACATCCTCAACCATTCTCTTCTGATATTTAATAGGGCAATCCATAAGTTGAAAGGACATGGTTGTAGGTTTACGATCTCTAAAATCTAACTATAAGAAAATAGAGTATGTCATTAGGTTTATACTAGCTCTTAAGTCAAGCATTGCTTTAGCTACCTTCATATCCCTCGTAGTTATATTTATGATAAAACTATCAAGATCTTTTAACTTTGGAGCTAATTAATGCTTAAGCACAACATTATAAATTTTTGATACCATTACTTTTTTATTAAGTCCATACCTTATTTTCTTAGTATTTAATTCTTTAAAAAACTTAACATATAAGGGCATATTCTTGATCACTTCTAATAAAGGGTAAATTTATATTTACTTTAGAAAGTATATTATAAAGATCAGAGAATTGTTTATCTTGTTTGGGTTCATTTAGTCGATGTGGAAATGGAATTGAGGGTTGGTATGGTTATGCTATCTTTTGATTTTTGGACATGTTAATTGACTCCCCAATTCTTTTCTCAGAGGGTTGATCATTGTTGGGACTTGTCTCTCATCTTTGAGAGATTATAATTTCACCTTATGTATTACCTGTAATAATGGTAGATCATTACAAATTTTAGGTAATTTTCATTAACTACCTTATCACTTCGAATGATTGTGATTTCCTTTAGTTGTTCTACTTGACATGATCTTTTTTCTTGTTTTATATGTGTACTGTTAGCTGCCCATTTTTGACTTCAACCTTTTTATGGAAGACTCAACGGAGCTCAATCTTTGGCTATTCATCAATTGATTATCTCTACTAATTTGAATAAAGGTATTCAGATTATCTTTTAAAGTTGGCTTACATTGTTGATCTAGTGAATAAGGTTGGTTTTCATATGGCCTTTGCAAGTTACAAGGTCATTTCATTCTTAAAGTCAACTTCATTGACCCTTGCCTTTCTACCTCTATTATTTTTATGTTGGGAATTAGTCCCTAAAATCTCCTACAATTCCAAAGTTTACTCTGCCATCTTTTCTCTTATAGCCACTCCTACAACATTATCAATAATGTACTAACATTGTTGTGTCATTCCATCATAGAAGAATTGTTTTGTACTTGTAGTGGAAAGTTGTGGTGTGGGAATTGGTTTAAGAGGAGCTTTAATATGTATGGAGGGATTCTTCATTCAATTGGAAGAATATTGCTATTTTTTCTCTCCACTCGATAGTCTTGTGATGGGAATAGTATATACCTATGAATTTTTTGTAAACTGCCTCCCAAATAGTCAATAAATCTGGTTGCAAAGTCATGAATCAAGACTTAGCTTTATCCATGTAAGGAAAACACCTCGTCAAGATTTGGTCTTCATTAAGTCTCTGTAATGGAAATATTTGTACAACATAATAAAAATCTCTAATGAAATTAAAAGGGTCTTCATTAATGATACCATAAAATAAAGTTAATAAAGAATTATGAATATTTTCAATTCATAATTTCTCGCAACCTTTCCCAGTTTGATGCATGAAGTAGTGTTGCCTATGAATGGAAATGAATACTCTTTCATCATTTTTTTGCTTATCTCCCTTGTTTACATGTACTTGGGTTGTTCTTCTTCCTCTTTATAAATGTCCATCTTTTCCTTAAATTTCTCTTTACTTTCTATACATTAATAACAACGCACAAATCAAATAGGCAAAGAACTTTAATACTAATTTGAGTACTATTAGGTGTAAAAATACAAACTAGTAAAAGAAAAAAAATTAGTACACAAAAATATTAAACACAAAATAAATAAAAAATGCAAGAAAGAAGTCAAATAAAGAAAAGAAAATAAATTAAGATTTTGATAATAACAATTTAAAAATGCTATTCCTCTTTATCAACGATGCTAAAAACTTGATATATAAAAACTTGATTGTCAAATTTTGTAAAATTTACAAAATGCTCACAAGTGTACATATGAAAAATGATAAGTATACTTCTAAGGTAGATCTAAAAAGGAATCACATGGTTTTTAAATTATTCAATAAATTCTTAAAAACCAAAATAAAACCTAAATATTTCGTCACGAAGTTTGGGTTTGAAAATTAAATCTAAAGACGTAAATAAAGATAGATTCAATAAACATTTATTCATTTAGATATTTATCATATTGTAAAGAATTTATGGGATGTATTAGCTAGTCGATTATATTTGCTCAATATTCAATAAGTTATGGAAGATATGAATTAATATTATTGATAATAAACTAATTAATATCCTTAGTGGGGCTAACCAGTTGATTAATTATTAAATTATACTTATTTTCTAACAAAATAATAAATCATTTAATTTATCTTCCCGAGGACTTGATAATTTAAGCTTCATTCAAGGTGTCAAAGTTAGATTCAAGACTTTAACTATCCGAGAATGACTTTTAGATTTTAAAATTATTATAAAAGTTATGTCGTAAATATATCATTCAATAATAATTCTTATAAAATTATTTGAAATAGAGTTTGTACTCTAAGTACACATATAAACCAAATCATAGATAAAAGATGAGTACTTTAAATCATATTCAGATAATTAAATCTTAAATCTAACTTTTATATTTTAAGTTTATAACGAAAATGATGAGATCACTATATTTTCTATAATAAACTTTGTACAAATCTTGAATAAAAAATAATACTTAATTTTGTAAAAATATTTTACTCATTTTAATATTTTATAAGCATAATAACATTACTAATAACTCACTATAATTTCAGTCATACATGCTTAATTTAAAAAATGATTAGTAAATTAAACATAGGATGCAAAAATAACACATAAATAATAAGTAAAAAGAATACATTGAAAATATACTTCAACAAAATCTTTGAATTAGTTTTGGAAAACCTCCAAATAGAATGATGAACTAATTTATGGAGTTGAAACTACAATTATTATATGAACTAAATTTGTTTAATTCTCAAATGAGAGAATTAAACTAATAAAATAAAAACTAAAAGCTTAAGAGACTAAGAAGAAAAGAGCTGAAAAGATATGAAAGGGATGGTATGCAATGGAATAGAGGTCCTACTTATAGGTTCATAAAATGAGATCAAATATGTGGTACCGCAACACACGTTTCTCCATGTTGTGGCACACACATAATTATCACATGTTTTGTACTTGGTCCAAGTATCTCGCGTTGTGACATAACATTTACACGCTATGGGTCGCGAAGAATCTAGAGCAAATATATTAAGTCTGTGTTGCCTCATATTGTGGTACATTATGTTTCCATGTCGCGGCTTGCTTTGTTCTAATTCACTTTGTGCCCATATTTTCTTATATCACTTTTTATATTGTTTGAAGCATTATAATAGAGTGCTTTAAGTGTAATTATTCAAGTATTCGTCAATTTTATCTTTTTAAAATATAACTAAATATACTCGTGATTTGAAAAATATAGATTTGTATAAAATGATAGTAAAACTTAGCAAATGAAAATCTATTTAATCAATTAACATGTCTAAAATCACGATATATTAAGTATTTTTGAGCACTTATAAGATTTGTCAATGCATTCTTTAGTTGGAGATTATTTACGGGTAGATGGATGTCTTTTACCACAAGCTTTTATGAAAGGGCTATGTAGGCCCTTTTCATACCACCATCATAATCTATCTTACTATGGCATGCTATATAGAACAAAATTTCCACTGATTGACATGCAAAGAAGAGAGGACATTTATTTCCTTCCAAATGCACCTTGTGTGGCCTAGCGAAGGAAACTATCTTTTTTTTTCCTGAGTTGTCATTTTATAGGTGCACTCTAGGACCTCTTATGCTCCTTTTTTTCTCGAAGTGACCTTGCATAGATTATTTCATCCTTATTTATGAACAACTGTAGTGGCAACTGACCTTAGGTCACAAATTGGTAACTTATGGAAAGCAAGGATTGTTTCAATCATTTGGGTGATATGGACAGCTAGAAATGATTATATATTTGAGGACAAAAATACTTCTCTGAGCTCTACATTTTCCATAGTTTTTGATTTATTTCGGAGGTGGGACTTTCACAATATGGATTCATGCAAAATGTAGTAAAATATCTTAAGGTCCCCCACCGTCTACAGATACAAGGCATCCCATGACAAGATATACAAATTATAGAGGTTATTTGGAAGGCATCCCCTTCGTTAAGGGATGTTTTTGTATCCCATTTGGGGTCTCATATACTTTTGAGGTAGAATTAGTGGCCGTTATTCATGTGGTGATGTATTCTACCTTATTTGGGTGGCAAAAATTTTGGTTGGAGTTGGACTTTGTTTATGTTGTCACTCTTTTTTGGACTCAATCACTTTAGATACCATAAAGATGATATTCCACTTGGGTTAACTGCTTAGAGAAAATTACTTGCATAGGTTCCATTATTCTCGTATTTATAGAGAGGACAATGTTGTAGTTGATAGTATAGCTTCTAAGGCTTCTTGTAGTTATACTACAACTTGGTGGTGGGATGTCCTACTATTGGCTAGCCCTTTCCTTTACTTGGATGCTAATAACAAGCCAAATTATAATTTTTGTTGAGAATTAATTTATATTTCTTTTTTATCTATTTAATAATACTAGTATTTTTTGGGCTAGATGAGGATGGCACTACAAAGGTTCCAACCTAACTAGGATGTCCCAAGGCACTTACTAAGGGCTATCACTTACAATTTTTCATTAAATATATTATATGAATTAATACTTTTAATATAATTAAAGTAGAAACTTTAAAAAAAAATAGTTGGTATGAGAATGACCCAAGCAATCAATGCTTTACAATTAAAATAGATACTAAAAAAATAAAGAGAGAAAAGAAAGAAATATGTTGGGAGAATGACCAAAGCTATTAAAACATTATCGATATATATAAAGGGAAACTCTAAAAAAATGAACACAATACACACAGAATAATTAAACTTTATACATGCTTGTATAATATTTTTGCTTGAAAATAATTTATATTCGTTGATTAGTATTTTAATTGATATAATTTTTACATGAAATGCTTAGTTTAATATAAGGTTCACTCATAAATAGATTAATTTAATTTAATTTATTCATTAAATGAGTAAGCATGTATTATATGAATTATTACTCTTAATATGATTAAAATATATACAGAGAGAGAAATAAAAGGAAAAAAGTTGGTAAGAAAAAAAACAAAGCCAATAAATATTATCCATATATGTAAAAGCAAACTTGAAAAAAGAAACACAATGCAACAAACTTATAAATGCTTGTATAAGATTTTTACTTGAAAGTAATGATATTAGTTGACTATATTACAATTGATATAAGAAATAATATGATTTTGATATGAAATGCTTAGTTTAGTATAAGGTTCACTCATAAATATATTGATTAAATTTAATTTATTTGTTAAATGAATAACAATGTATCATATGAATTATTTCTTTTAATATAATTAAAATAAAAACTTAAAAAAAGGTTAATTGCTAGGAAAACAACCAAAGTAATAATGAACACAATACATGCAGCTGTTCAAACTTTATAAGTGCTTTTATAAAAAAATTTCTTGAAAGTAATGTATATTCATTTTAAATAAATCCTAATACTAGTGGGTACTCCAAACACAGAGATCAAAAACATAGTGTACCTATTGTAAGTTTATATCATAGGTTCTTCTCTCAATCAGGCATTAGTGAAGCTTTTGTTATGGAAGAATCAGTATCCAAGGATCATTCCAAATGTTCATATTTCCTATACCTATCCTCTAATATCTACCTTTTTTAATTCGCTCTTGAGTTCAAAGTAGTCTCTTCTAGATGCTTGAATCATTTGACTTTTTAATAGTATTAAGGAATAACTATTTTTAAGATATTTTGACTGAATATTTGGACTCAAGGTTTGTTTGATTGTGTGATCAGCTCCCAAGCCACCTTGAATAACATTTCTTTGTTGAAATATTCAATTTTACGAAAGCCTAATCCCCTATCATGTTTGGGTTTGTAGATAGCATACCAATTCTTAAGAATAAAGTAATGTTGGGAATTTTGGGAGTTGATATTATCTTTCCAGCATGTCTTTCTCATCAAAGAATATACCACTTCATAGAAGTTTGTTGGTAGCTTGAATATGCTTATGGAATAAATTGGCATAGTCTATATTACAAAGTTGATCATTGTACATCTTTCAGCCTGTGAAAGTAATTTGGATTTTCAAATGTCCAAATAGCTTTAATTTTTTCAAGGAGATGATTGAATTCTACCTTCTTCTTTCTACTAATGAGTAAGAAGTAACCTAAGTATTTAATAGCAGCACTAGAGAAGTTGATTTGCATGTTTATGGTAATGAGTTCTTAGCAACTCAAAGAAGTGTCCTTGGAGAAAACAAATTGAATATTTCTGTAAATTTATACACTAACTAGACCAAGTATGATATTTTTCTAGAATACCTTTGATGACTTTTGATTCTTGAAAGTTTTCTATGAAGAAAAGAATATTTTCATTCACATATAAGAGATGAGAAATTGGAGGGGCTCATCTAGTCACAATAATTACATCTATTTGATTTGAACTTTCTACTTTGGAAATAAATCTTGAAAGGCATTAAAAAACTATTAGAAAAAGATAAGGAGATAAAGGATTATACTGTCTTAAACCCCATTATGAACATAATTTTTCAAAAGTATAACCATTAATCAATAATGAGAAAGAGATAGTAGAGATGCATTGGTAGATAAGATTGCAAACCTTTTTTTAAGAAACCCATACAATTAAGGATTTGCAGTAGAAAATTTCATTATACCATATCATAAGCTTTTATCATATCCAATTTGATACCCATAAATCCAACTTTACCTCTTGTTTTCTTCTAAATAGTCATAGCAATTTCTTGAGCAATTAAAGCATTATCTACAATCAATTTTCTAGGTATGAAAGCTGCTTAATAAGGTGAAATATGATCTTTCAGATAAATTCTTAATCTCTTGATTAAGATTCTAGCAATAATTTTGTAATTCACATTGCATAAACTAATTGGTCTATAATCAGAGACATTATAAGGAATATTAACTTTAGAGATCAAAGTGATGAATGTTTGATTCCAATTAGGCTACATCATCCAAGTGAAAAGGAAATTTTGAATTTTATAGATAACTTGCTTCCCTATAATATGTCAGCTTTTATTATATAAGATAACAAAAAAGCATAAAGCCTAAGGGCTTTTAGAGAATGCATATCTCAAAATAGTTTTTTTGCATAGGAATTTGATTTGCTCTTCTCATAATGGTTGAAGTATGAAAGAACTTTGTATTTATGTCACCTTCATAAAGCTATAATTCTCTTGATTTTTGTTTCTACATAGCTTCCTGTATTTCAAGTTGTTCATTGATTTATTCCTATAAAAGCTTTTCCAGTTGAATTTTGGCTTTAGTAGTGATTTTGAATGTGTTAACTTCTCTTGAATAAATCTAAATTGGTTTTTATTCCAAGTGAGCTCCCTTGCTATATTCTCCAGATTTTGATGAGATTGAATCCTTGATCATTTGATTTCTTCCTCCAATGACCTTGAATAAGCTCAAGGCATGAGTTGCATCTAAACCACATTTGCATAAATCTAAATGGTCTTTATGAATAAGATTCCCCTGAATCCACTAAATTTTAGCAAGATATGATTATGGTTAGAGGTAAAGTTGGATGATTGTTAACAGCAGCTTTTGGGAAGGAAGACACCTTGTTTGGTGAAATAATAGCTCAATCAATTCTTAGGTAGATTCTATCATTTTCTGCTTTGTTATTGCACTAGTTGAACATAATGCCACTACTATATAAGCTTATTGCTCATGTTTGATTAATGAATGTAGTAAGCAAGTTCTCAAAGGCACAATTGAAAAGAATACCACCTTTTTTATCTTCATGTGAGGTTATATCATTGAGATCCCCTATTAAGACCCACAATTGATGAGATTTTTGCATTAGATTTAATAGAGACAACTAAGTGGTGATTTTGTCATGATAGTAAGTGTTAGAAACTCAGGCCTAACTCAACCCAATAAGATCTCATTGAATTAAGAGTTGTCCAAGCCTATAAGTAGTACTATTACCGAACTCCTAGTTGATGTGGGATTGAAGAAAACTTAACAGCCCCCCTCCACACAAACAGAGGTGGTATCACAAAGCCATGGTGAGATTGTTAAGGACAAAGCCTAAGTCACTGATCAAGCCAGACCTAGCTCTGATACCATGTTAGAAATACTTAATGATTGTATTGTATTCTGTGTCTTGAGGAATATACATAGTGCCTTTATATAAGAGGTACAAGTAAACTAGATGTGCCTAAAGCCCATAACATATATGATATACATTAACACCCCCCTTAAACTCAAGGTGGATGTGAGACCAACTTGAGGTTGTCAACCAAATTACGATTGCGTCCCTTAGGAAGTGCCTTGGTGAATATATCTACAAGTTGATAGTTATAGGAGATGGGGAAAAGCTTGAGAGCACCATGGACAAGATGAGAATGAATAAAGTGACAATCAATCTCGATTTGTTTAGTCTGTTCATGGAAGACATCATTGTGAGCAATATGAATGACACTCTAATTGTCACAATAAAGGGAGTAGTAGAGGATGTGGACATACCCAAATCCTTAAAAATCCATCGTAGCCAAAAGAGCTCAGATGTGGTATCAGTAAGAGCACGATATTTTGCTTCAATACTGGAGCGGACCACAAAAATTTATTTCTTACTTTGCCAAGAAATCAAATAACCAAAGAGAAATAAATAACTTGTAATGGACCTACTATCAATGGGATCTCCTGCCTATTCCACATCAGAGAATGCACAAACTACAAGAGGAGAACATCAGCATAGTGAGTTGATCGTGGAGCAGACAAATACTGGCTCACCTGATGAACAACATGAGAAATGTCAGGATGAGTAACTGTGAGATAAACCAGGCTACCAACCAATCATCTGTAAGAAGAGGGATTAGACAATGGTTTCCTCCCTGAGGGTGTCAGATGTGTATTAAGTTCAATTGGAGTGTCAACAATCTTATTATCAATGAGTCCATATCAAGATAAAAGTTCAGATGCATACTTGGCTTAAGTAATATAAAGACCATTTGTGGAACGAGTGATCTCAAGACCCAAGAAATAACTGAGATGTCCAAGGTCTTTCATCTAAAACTACTAACTAAGAAAATCTTTGGGTTCTTGAATGCCACTGAGATCATCACCAATTATGAACATATCATCCACATATAGGAGAAGCAAAATCGTGCCTTTATCATTGCAATGAAGAAAGAAGGTAGAAGCATAAGGAATGGTAGTGTAACCCAAGCGAAAGATGGTGGAGCTGAACTTGACAAACCACGCTTGTGGAGCTTGTTTAAGGTCATAAAGTGCACTTCTAAGGAAACAAACCTTGTTTGTTAAGATACCATAAAAATTATTACTTAAATATAGAAATTGTAGGAAAAATATTTTTTCGATCTCTTTCCACCTTTTTTTTAATATTCTTTAATCTCGTAATTTATTTTTTACTATAGAATGTATCTATCCTTATTTGTATATTTCTTCTCCCTAAGCCTAAGTGGATTACTTTTCATATAGACTTCTTCATGCATATCCCCATTAAGGAATGCATTTTTAACATCCATTTGAAAAAAGTCTCATTTACTAGAAGCGCAACAACTAAGAAGGCACGAATAGAGGAGATACAGGCAACTGGAGCAAAAGTCTCTTCATAATCAATCTCATACTCTTGTGTAAAACCTTTTGCAACAATACGAGCCTTATACCACTCGATGGACCCATAAGAGCGATTCTTGATTTTATAGATCCACTTACAACCAATTATAGACTAACTAGGAGGGAGAGTAACCAAATCCCAAGTATAGTTTTTGGTTAATGCATCAATTTCCTCTTTTATTGCAATATGCATAAAGTGTTAGTACATGCCTCACGATAGGTGTGAAGCTTATGAAGTGTAGCAAGGGCAGTGTAACAATGATAGTCAAGTAAATGTGCAGGAATGGATCTTACCCAGGTTGAGTAGAGCAGGAGCAAGGGACCTAGGCTCAAGGTGGGGTAGCTCGTAATCAACCTATTCATCTACAACCTGTCTAGGAGAATCATCAAAAATATCTGAAGATTGAATAGAGAATTCGAAAGGAGGATCAAGAGTATCTGTAGAAGGAACAAGAGACTCATCTGGAAAGATTTCTAAAATAGAATAGTTAGTTAGGGAAGAATGAAAGTGAGAGAGTTCAACAAATAAGCGGTGTTCCCAAAAGACAACATTATGGGAAACACAAAGACGATGAAAGACATGATCATAGCACCGATACCTTTTTTAGGTTTCACCATAACCAAGAAAACAACAAAGTCTAGATCAAGGCTCAAGTTTGTTGTGTTCATAAGGTTGAAGAAAAAAGAAACAAGTAGATCCGAAAGAGTGAAGGTAATGATAGTTATGGGATGACCCAAAAAGGTGATCATATAGAGTTTGATTATGAATGCTAGTGCTTGGAATGTGATTAATGGCATGAAGAGCAACTTCACCCCAAAATAAGGCAGGAACTTTGACAGAAAGAAGAAGAGCATGGACACTGTCAAGAATATGAGGAAGTTTTCTTTCGACTCAGCCATTTTTTGGAGAGGTACCTGGACAAGTTTGATGATGTACATTACCAGAAGAATGTAATAGAGCTTGAAAAGCATATTGAGTATATTCAAGAGCATTATTAGATCGAAAAGTTTTGATATGTTTGGAGAATTGTGTTTCAACCATTTTTGCAAAATTACTATATATTGGTAAGATTTCAAAACGAGATTTCATAATAAAGATCCAAATATAATGAGAATTATAATCAATAAAGCCAACAAAATAACTAGTAACAGGAGAAGATCCCCAAACATTAGTGTGAATTAACTCAAAAATACTATTAGAGATAGATTCACTATTATTGAAAAGGTAAAGTTGGTTGTTTTCCTAAGTAGCATGAAGTACAATCAAAATTATCTTTGGACACAGAACCCAATAAACCTTTAGAAGCTAACTGGTGTACCCGAGTGGATGGGGCATGACCAAGATGAGAATGCCAAAGTGTGAGAAAAGGCAAGGAAGAAATTACAACAGTAGTTGCAGCAAAAATAAAGACAGGAACAATAGGTGGAAGATGAAGATTCTCCACGGGAAACATACGCCCAACCTTAGGACAAGTCCCAAGCTCTTTTCCCCATCCTCGGATCCTACACAATACACCCAAAATAGTAAAAAATAAGGCGATATCCTAGTTCAGCTAATTGTCCCACATAACACAAATTATAAGATAGGTCAGGTACATAGAAGACCCCAAGAACAGAGAGGTTAGAGGTTGAAACAAAACCTAGACTATTCTCATGCATGGTGGAACCATCTGGTATATCAATATTAAGAGGATGTTGTGCAGGCCAGGTCAAGTTTGGAGAATAAAAATGAGTAAGGTATCATGTGATTACAACAGGTAGAATAAAAAAAGCCAAGCTTGAGACTTACCAGGTAGAACTGAGAGAGTAGTAGAAAGAGATGTATTACCAGCCGTACGAACAGCCTGAGTTATGATCTTTTGTAGTTCAATGGGGGAGAGGTTGACAATGGATCTAGAAGACTAGGACTCTACTAAAATGGAAAGCATCAACAAAGTAGGCTCAGTATTAGCAATAGCAACAGTAGATTTGGTAGCGCGGCTTCTGTTGGTAGCGCGTGAGGGTGCGTGCATGCTCTGATGCTTGTGAGACTTCCACGATTGTGTAGATTTGGGCAAGCAAATACAGTTATATCTACAAAAATGCTATTAGAGAAAGGTCCACAATGAAGATGGTGATTGTAATGGTCTGTGTGGTGTGAGACTCCTCAACGATGGCGACTGAAGATCTGAAACCCAAGGACAATGGTTGAGAGACGTTAGAGGTTCAACGATGAGTGGCTATAACAGCTATTATGATGGCATAAGCGATAAGGTTGGAGTAACATCAAAAGGAAAAAGTCTGTTAAAAGAAAGGTCAGAGTAATGGCTCTGATACCATGTTAAAAACCTAGGCCTAACTCAACCCAATAAGATCTCATTGAGTTAAGGGTTGTCCAAGCTTATAAGCAACATTTATCTGATTTCCTGACCGATGTGTGACTGAAGAAAACTTAATAGTTAGGAGGGTTGTACACAACACAAAATGAATTTTTCATTAACAACAACTGGATGATCAGTTTCACACATAAGTTATTACCAATGAGATAAAATTTAAAACTTATAGAACTTTTCCAAAACAGAAAGAAACCACCACGCATGTTTATAACAGGGGAAACAAAAACATTATTAAAACCCATGTATTGTTGCCGAGAATAATAAAAAGCTACGTTAATTTTTGTCCCCATTAACCAAACCATATTTGGTTTATTTCTCTTTATTAGAAAACACAATGCCCTTTTGGCATGAGTTCTGGCAAGAGCTCGACCATTCCAGCTTAGGACAATCATGGTTCTTTGGGGGGAAAGTTAGAGGGTCACCTTCTTACCCATTTGATTTTTACTAGAAAAAGTTGCTATAATTTGTGTCCCTTAAGCTGTTGAAGCCTCTACAATGGCATTCAGGTGATCATTCAGGCAGATTAAAGGTTAGAGTTGGAAATCGATCTCCTATTTTCAAATTCATCTACTATAGATTTTTTGGTACCTTTCAATAGGTATCTTCTTGCTTTCCTTCTAAACATAGAAGTACTGCTTTTTTTCTTTGCTTCATTAGGTTGAGTTTTAGTTGCAGAAGTACATTTTATTTTGCACTTGGGTAGCACCTGCAAATAATTTAGAGACTTCAAGCAAGTTGTTATCATTATGGTACTATGGTTGTGATAGTTTGTTAATCAGATTTTCTTGGTGAAAGATGATGAAAGGATGCTGAAAACTTCAACGAAAGGATTAAAGTAGGACTAAATTATGATGGTGAAGAAGGACATTGTAAACTGAAGTGTGAATTTGATACGAACAATATTAGCTCAGCCACTACGAGTCGCTTCAATCGATGAATGAGGCACTTCAACCAACCACTGATGGGCGCAACTAGACGCAGTAAGGGCATGAGAAAACCACGACACAATTCTATTAAAATGTTAGAAATCTGTTAGCACAATAGTGCACTTGATTCACACAATTTCTCTTTGGTTTATCTCTTAAATGTTAGGCTATATATAGCCCTTAAGAAATGAAATAAAGGATATGAAGAATTATACCTAATTTCCCTTTCTCCTCTACAATTTCTTCTCTTCATTGTTCATCTTCTCTGCCCTAATTGTAAAAGTGGTATCAAAGCTGGTTGCGAGAATGGATACTCGAGCCAAATCCAATATCGAATTTCGCAATGACGTAATAGAAACCTTTGCACGTCATGATAACACGTTATAAGACGTGCTCACTGAGTTGCAAGCAATGTGTGCAACTCGTAACTTACCTGAGGATAACCCTTTTCTAGAGACAACCAACCAATCACAACCCCACACTTCACGATCAGTTACGGAGAACAATCATCCTCAATTGAGGTTGTCCTTCCCATGGTTTTCCGGAGAGGATCCTATATGATGGATTTATAAGGCCGAGCAGTACTTCGAGTTCACTAATATAGATGCTGACCAACAAGTACAATTGGCTTCCTTCCACTTGGAAGGCATCGCGTTACAGTGGCATCGGTGGCTCACAAAATTTTGCGGACCTCTCACCTAGGAAGAGTTCTCCAAAACTATGCAATTGAGGTTTAGACCCACAAACTATGAGGACCCCTCAGAAGCACTATCTTGCTTGAGACACACTACGAGTGTGGCAACATACAAGGAATCCTTCAAGAAACTCTCTCATTGTGTGGATATATTACCTGAAGAGTTTCTAATCGGTTGCTTCATCGCAGGATTAAGGGATGAGATTCAAATTGATGTTAAAATCAAGCAACCCAGAACTTTGGCTGATGCCATTGGTGTGGCACAATTAATTGAGGAAAGGAATTTCTTATAGAAGAAATCTACAGTCATCCCTCGTTATCAGCTACCTGTTAACACCGCCAAACTAGTAACTAACACCAGTGCGGGGTTGTTAGGACCTTCTCCTGCTCAATGCAGTGGCTCCACTCCACCCATAACCTTTCGAAAGCTGACCAATCAAGAGGCATGTGAGCGGCGAGAGAAGGGATTATGTTACTACTGTGATGATAAATCTGTTATGAGCCACTGATGTGCACGTCCACAACATTTTATGATGGAAGAATTGAACCAGAATGATACAAAAGAGTGTGAGGAATCCACATCACTACTGGACCTCCAGGTAATACTACCTAAAATCTCCTTCCATGCTATAACAAGAACTGAACATCCTAAAAATTACGTATTATGGGAAAACTAAAAAATAAGAATGTGTTGGTACTGATTGATGGGGGCAGTACCCATAACTTCATCGATCAGGCCTTAGCTACCCAATTTGGCTTACCAATAGCCAAGGGAAGGAAATTGGAAGTAATTGTGGCTAACTGTGAGAAATTAGAGTGTGTTGGACAATGCTACAACCTCACTCTCATGATTCAAGAACATCTTGTAGAAGCTGATTACTATGTGTTACCAGTGGCAGCATGTCAACTGGTTCTAGGGGTTCAATGGCTAGAAACCCTCGGGCCTCTTCAGATGGATTACAAGAAGTTTACTCTAAGTTTCAATTAAGAAGGAAGTTCACACACCTTCCAAGGTTTGGGAAGAGCCCATATGATAGCCCTAAACCCTAATGAATGCCAAAATTTACAAGGTGTAGGGTTACTCCTGCAAATAAGACCAACAGTCAATCATCAGAAACCTTCCCAGATATACTCTCCTAAGATAAGTAAGCTATTAACTAAATTTCCTAAAAAATTTGAACCAGCTGTTAGCTTACCTCCTGCTCGGGTACATGACCACCGAATTTCCCTACAAACTAACTCTGAACCAATGAATGTTAGACCCTATAGTTACCCACACTATCAAAAATTTGAGATTAAAAGGATAGTGTAGAAGCTCCTACAATCCCAATTTATAAAACCGAGTAATAGCCCATTTTCCTCACCAGTGTTGCTCGTCAAGAAAATAGATGGCACCTGGAGATTATGTGTGGATTATCGAGCTCTAAATTCCCTTACTATCAAAGACAAATACCTTATACCTATCATTGATGAGCTGTTGGATGAACTATATTGATCTAGGGTTTATTCCAAGCTAGATTTTCGTTCAGGATACCACCAAATAAGAGTTTAAGAGAATGATACACATAAAACTATCTTTAGAACACATGAGGATCACTATGAGTTCCTGGTGATGCTGTTTGTCCTCATTAATGCGCTAACCACTTTCTAGAGTCTCATGAATGATATCTTTCAACCCTTCCTCAGGAAATTTGTCTTGGTTTTCTTTGATGATATACTGGTGTATTCCAAATCTTGGGAGGAGCATAAGTCACAACTACAATCTATCCTTCAGTTTTTGAATGATAACCAATTAATTGTAAAAGAATCCAAGTGTCAATTTGGTGTGTTGCAGATGGATTACCTAGGCCATTTTATCTCTAAGCAAGGAATCTTAGTGAACCCTACTAAAATCCATGTTGTCAAGGAATGGCCTACGCCAACCATAACTAAGGGTGTCCAAGGGTTCCTTAGCTTAGCAGGCTAATACAGAAAATTCATTCAACATTTTGGGGGATTAGCTACACCCTTAACTCAACTGTTGGGAAAAGAAGACTTCCATTGGAGTGAGGCAGCTGAGATGGCTCTCCAATAGCTAAAAAAGGCTCTTATATCTCCTCCTATCCTATGCCTACCTGATTTCTCGCAACGCTTTGTGATTGAATGTGATGCTAGTGGCATCGGTCTTGGGGCAATCCCCAGCCAAGAGAATAGGCCAGTAGCATATTTTAGTGCAGCACTCAAGGGATCGACCCTAGCCTTGTCAACTTATGAGAAGGAAATGTTAGCTATGGTCAAGGCTATTAGATTATGGCACCCCAACTTGTTAGGCAAACCCTTCACGGTGCAAACCGATCAAAGAAGTCTTAAGTATCTACTAGAACAGAGAATAACCACCCCTACTTAGGCACGTTGGTTTCCTAAACTTATAGACTATGATTATGTGATCGAATATAAAAAAAGATCTTAGAACCGTGGACCTGACTCATTATCCGGAGTAGTAGAATTTCAATACCTATCAGTCTCACAACCTCTAGTATCTTGGTGGACAACACTCCAACAAGAAGTTCAACAAGACCTTTTTTATGATAAGCTGAGAATCACAACTGCCTTAACAGATACTCCTCACCTCCACTATCGTAATGGTGTTTGGTTAAAAAAAAACAAGGTTTACCTAAGCTCTAAGTCTACCCTTATACCAAAATTTATGATAGAATGCCATTCCTCACCTATTGGAGGACATTTTGGACTCCAGAAAACATTGTCTAGGGTAAAGAAGAATTTTTGTTGGCCAAACATGCAATAGAAGGTAAAAGAATTCCTTCAAGAATGTGGCATATGTCAGCGGTTCAAAAATGATTGTATGACACCTGTAGGGTTACTACAACCCCTGCCAATTCCCACAAGGATATGGTCTGATATCTCAATAGATTTCATTGAAGGGCTTCCCCAATCCAAAGGCAATACCATGGTTATGGTGGTAGTAGATCGATTGACAAAATATGCACACTTTATTACTATGAAGCATCTTTTTATTGCCCTAGGTATTGCTATGATATTTGTGTCTAATGTAGTTCGACTGCATGGCATTACCACTTCTATAGTGATTGATCGAGATAAAGTCTTTATAAGCTCTTTTTGGAGGGCCTTATTTCAATTACAGGGTACATAACTATGTATGAGTTCCAGCTATCATCCACAAACCGATGGACAGACTGAGGTGGTCAATCGAGTCTTAGAACAGTACCTGAGTTTCTTTGCTAGTGATCAACCAAAACTGTGGGTGGAGTGGATACCATGGGCATAATTCAACTATAAGATCTCAATACACTCATCCACCAAAACTACTCCATTTGAAGCCTTTTATGGAATCCCTCATCCTCATCTTGTGGCTTACATCCCAGGTACCTCAAACGTCCAAACTGTAGATGAGTGCTTGTGTGATCATGACACCAGCCTTAGAGAACTACGTCACAACCTTATACAAGCTCAAAATCGGATGAAGTGCCAAGCCAATCAACATAGAAGGGAAATCACTTTCCTTGAAGGGGACTATGTTTACCTAAAACTACAACCATACAGAAAAACTTTTGTTGCATTTCGCTCAAACATGAAGCTAGCTCCACGATTTTTTAGACCCTACCAGATCAAGGAAATTATTGATTCTGTAGCCTACCAATTGGCATTACCCCCAAGATCTTAGGTATATAATGTGTTTCACGTCAGTCTACTAAGGAAGCATGTTGGAACCTCAATACCTATCAACCATCAACTACCACCCACAACTGATAACTCAATAATTATGCCACAGCCGAAAGCTGTCTTGGATCGTCGAGTGATTCAAAAAGGAAGGTACCAATGAAAATAGAAATTTTGATCAAATGGGTTGGAGCCTCAAACACCGAAGCTACTTGGGAAAATGAAAGATGTTTCTCTAAAACTTACCTAGAGTTCATCCTTGTGGACAAGGATTCTAAAAGAGAAGGAGGAATGATACGAACAATATTAGCTCAGCCACTACGAGTCGCTTCAACCGGTGAATGAGGTGCTTCAACCAGCCACTGATAGACGCAACTAGACGCAGTACGAGCACGAGAAAACCACTGCACAATTTTATTAAAATGTCAGAAATATGTTAACACACTAGTACACTTGATTCACGCAATTTCTCTTTGGTTTATCTCTGAAATGTTAGGCTATATATATCCCTTAAGAAATGAAATAAAGGATATGAAGAATTATACTTAATTTCCCTTTTTCCTCTACAATTTCTTCTCTTCGTTGTTCATCTTCTCTGCCCTAATCGTAACAAAATTTTGTATCTAATTTGATTGAATCTAAAGGCACACAAAAAAACCCTATACTTCACCTCTAAACGCGAGAGGAAGTGAAGGAAATGCCTAAGGTGGCATGTAATTTGGTAATGGAACTACTTGTAAGACTTTTTCTTCTTTTTGAAAATAAAGTATATTAGTCTATTTTTATTTTAATTATATAAGATATAATATCATGAAATATTTAATTTATTATAAGATTCTCTGATATATAAATAGATTAAATTTAATTTATTTCTTAAATAAATAAGTATGTATTATATGAATTATTACTTTTAATATAATTAAAGTAAAAACTAAAAAACAATGAGTTGATAGGAGAACGAACAAAGAAATCAATGGTTTTTAAAATAAAAACTTCCTAAATTTTTTTTGAAGAGAGTTGGTTGCTTGGAGACGAACAAAACAATCAACTTTATATATAAAGATAAATAAGAGATGTGAAATCCAAAGATATTGCTATTAGTTTGAAATAGAAAATTTAAATCTTAATAAAGTAATGTACTATTACTTAAATTGAATCTTAATTTCCATTTTTATGTATACTTGTTTACCGTTGCATGTTCTGCCCACATTTAAAAAAATAAAAAAATAAATTTTTTAATTACATATATATATTTGTGATTAAAATTTGATCAATTACGTACCCAATTTATGACCACATAAAGGATATGTAATTTTACCTATAAATAGATAATGTTTTTTCCTTAGAAGGACACACCAAAAGAAGATAAACAAGGCAAAATCAAATGAATAATTTTTTTGATGAAAAATAGTGTTGTGTATATGAGAGAATGAGAGAATATTTTGAAAAAAATATTCGGAATAGTTTCTAAAAAGTAACAAAATAGTGAGTTTGAGAAACATTTGTGTGTCACTATTTTAGGTTTATCTCAATTTATTATATTACCTCTTATTTTATACCCATTAATTTTATTAGTGGAAGAAATATTTTTCAGAGTTTGTTCTTTGGACGTAACCCAAATTGAAAGGTAAATGACATTAAATTATCGATGTCATTATTTTACTCTGTTGAATTTATTTTATTTTTACCCATTGTATCCCAACAACTGGTGTCAAACTAGTCTATTAAAATTCTTAATATGCTCTATAATTGTAGCATAGATTGATCTGCCACATCAGAAAATATTTTATTAGGTCAATGGCGTATTTATTTGTAGAAAAAGAAAAAAAATGTGAACCCAAAAGATAGATATTGAGAAATTTAATAGCAATAATAATTTCTCTTTACGGAAAAGAAGGGTGGAGGATATTCTCATTCAATATAAGGTTCATTAGGCATTGTTAGGGAAAGAAAAGAAGGAAGCAACCATCACCGAGGAACAGTAGGAGGAGATAGATGAGATTGCAGCTAGTACAATCCATCTAAATCTCTCACATAATGTCTTGCAAAATATTGAATCAAAAAATTACAAGATTGTAAAAGAAAGGTGGGAGACTCTAGAAAACGTGTACATGTCAAATAACATTTCCAATAAATTTTTATTTGTGAAAGGAGCTATATCAGATGAGGAAGGAAGATAATGTGAGCATGACATAGCACGTTAGCGATTTCAACAGTAAGTTTTCTTATTTAGCGAGATTCAATGTGTGTTTCAACGATGAAGAGAAAGCTTTATCACTTAGCAAATTCTTACTTATGCGAAAGACAAGATGGAGTTTGAAGTTGTTGTAGAAGATTTGTTGTCATATGTGAAACATAACAGAGAGAGATTCAAAAGTACAAGCTCTTATCACAGAGTCCAGAGGAAGAATATAGTACAGAGAACATAAACCCAGAAGCAATAGAGAAAAATCATAAAAATATGTCAATGTTGAATGCCATCATTGTAAGAGGAAGGGTCACATCAAAAGATTTTGTCGGGTGTTCAAGAACGAATAGGAAACATAGGCAAAACAGTAAAGAAAGATGACATCAGTGATGATGAGTAAACAAATATCATAGATGAGTTCAATATCTTTTATGATGAAGATTTTGTCAATCATGCATCATACAAGACCAACTGAATGATTGATAGTAATGCTATAATCCATGCTACATCGTGTAGAGAATTTTTCTCATCATACACACTTGGATTTTTTGTTGTTGTTAGAATGGGAAATGAAAGCCTATCAAAGGTTATTGGTAGAGTAAATACTCGCTTGGAAATAGAGAATGGAACTAGATTATTTTTTAAAGATGTCTGGCATATTCCATATATGCACCTGAATTTGATTTATGTATGCAAACTTGAAAATTAATGATATTGCAACTCCATTTATGATAAATGGAAACTAACAAAAGGCTTCTTAGTATAGGTTAGAGATGAGAAGCATACAAGTCTATATATAATGCAAGTGAAGCTCTCCATAAACACAGTAAATGTCATGGAGAAAGACAATGCAACGAAATTATGGCATAGAAGACTCAGTAACATGGGTGAAAAAGGTATGAAAAGTCTAGCCATGCAGAAGATACTGCCTGTAATGGATGAAGTACATTTGGAGAAATGTATTGATTGTCTAGCAAGAAAGCAAAACATAATTGCTTTCAAGAGTTACCTTCCTTCCATAATGAATAATATTTTAGATCTGATTCATTCATATTTGTGTGGAACAATGCCAAAGTCACTTGGTGGTGCTTAATAATTTGTGACTTTTATTGATGATCATTAAAGGAATATGTGGGTATATCTTCTGAAGACAAAGGATCAGGTGCTAAATGTATTCAAAGAATTTCATGCCTCAATTGAGAGATAAATTGGGAAAAAGCTGAAGTGCATTCGGATAGACAATGGTGGAGAATACACAAGAATTTTTCACGCCTACTACAAAAAGCATGGTATTCAACATCAGATGGCACCTCCAAAGACACCGCAGTTGAATGGCTTAGCTAAGAGGATGAATAGAACTTTGATAGAGAGAGTTAGATGTCTACTTTTACATGCAAAATTTCCTAAAACTTTTTGGGTGAAGCCATACTCACAATTGCACATATGTACTCCTCTCAAGATGGACATTCTAGATAAAGTGTGGTTAGGAAAGGATGTTTCCTATGATCATCTATAGGTTTTTAGCTACAAAGCATTTTTCGTATCCCTAAGGAAAAGAGATCCAAACTTGATGCCAAGACAAGACAATGTATTTTCATTGGCTATGATCAAGATCAATTTGGCTATAGATTTTATGATCCGGTTGCAAAGAGACTTGTCATAAGTTGTGATGTTGTATTTATTGAAGAAGATATTGTCAAAATGAAGAAGGATGTTCCTAATTCCAATAGTGAATCATCATATTTGGAATTAATTCTTCCAACATCAGTGCCAAGATAAGTTGGAGATGAAGACCAGGTTTATCCACCTAATAAAGATGATGCTCCCATATAAGTTGGTTCTAAAGACAAGGGAGATGATGATGTTCATTATCCAGCACCAACACATGTGGCTTCTCCTATTCCATTGAGAAGAAGTGATAGATTGAGATAACCATCTACCACATATCCTCCAGATGAGTATGTAACTTTCACTAATGGTGGAGAACTCGACAGTTATGAAAAAGTCATGGATGACAAATCCAAACAAAAATAGATTGAAGCCATTCAAGATGAGATTAAGTCTTTGCATGAGAACAAAGCTTTTAAGCTAATGAAGTTGCCCAAAGGGAAGAGGGCTTTGAAAAATAAATGGGTGTTTAGGGTGATGCATGAAGAACACAATTCCAATCTGCGATATAAAGCCAAACTGATTGTCAAGAGATTCAGCCAAAGAAAAGCAATTGACTTTGACAAAATTTTCTCACCAATTATGAAAATGACATCCACCCATACTGTCCTAGGGTTAGCAACAAGTATTTACCTAGAGGTTGAGAAAATGGATTTCAAAATTGCCTTCCTGCATGGTGACTTAGAAGAAGAGATATATATGAAGTAGCTAGAGGGTTTCAAGCAAAAAAGGAAAAGAGAATTATGTTTGCAAATTGAAAAAAAAAACTCTACGGCTTAAAATAGGCACCGAGACAATGATACAAGAAGTTTGAGTTTGTTATGGGGGAGCAAGGCTACAAAAAGATTACTTCAAATATTTTTTTGTGCAAAAATTCTCTGATGATGATTTCATTATTATTTTGCTCTATGTAGATGATATATTGATTGTTGGTTGGAATGTTTCCAAAATCAATAACTTGAAAAATTAGTTGAGTAAGTCTTTCCATGAAAGAATTGGGGCTAACAAAACAGATTTTTGGCAAGAGTATTATTAGAGATAGAGACACCAAGAAATTATGGTTGTCATAGGAGAAATTAATTGAGAAAGTACTTCAAAAATTTCATATGGACAAGGCTAAAGCGATTAATTTTGCTCTTGCTAATCACTTTAAGTTAAGTTCTAAACAGAACCCTTCTACAGACAAAAAGAAGGAAGAGAAGGAAAAGGTTTCATATGCTTCAATAGTTGAAAGTCTGATGTATGTTATGATTTGTACACGATCAGATATCGCTCATGCAGTTAGAGTTGTGAGTATATTCCTTTCAAATCCTGGAAAGGAACATTGGGTTGTAATGAAATGGGTTTTCAAGTATATTTGAGGTTCTTCCAAAATAAGTCTATGTTTTAGAAATGACATGACTCTTAGTTGGATACACAAATATAGATATGGCTGGCAATGTGGATTCCAAAAAAATCCATTTTAGGTTACTTGATTACATTTGCAAGGGGAGCTATGTCATGGCTATCAAAATTATAAAAATGTATTTCACTGTCCACTACAAAAGTAGAGTTTATAGTATCAACGAAAGCATGTAAAAATTTGCTATGGATGAAAAAGTTCTTGAAAGAACTTAGGTTGCTACAAGATAGTTACCAGTTATTTTATGATAGTCAGAGTGCTATCTACCTTGAAAAGAATGTCTCATTTCATTCGAGATCAAAATATATTGATGTGAGATATCACTAGATTATGAATGTTATGGAGAAGAAGCTACTACAGCTTGAGAAGATTTATACAAAAGAAAATGGATCAGACATGTTGACGAAAATTATTCCAAAACAAAATTTTGAATATTGTTGTTTAGTTATTGGATTAGTGGAGCTCTCCATGTAGTCGAGAATGAGAGATTTGTAAGTCCTACCCACATGTAAGAGAAAAAAATAAAAAATTTAAGTATAACCACATTTGACAAATTCGTCAAATAAAATATATGTATATATTTTTCTAGCCATATAAAAAATAAGAAATTTTATCAATAAATAAGCAATGTTTTTGCCTTAGAATGACACACCAAAAGAAGACAAACAAAGCGAAAAGAAAAATTTTCTTTGTTGAAAAATAGTATTCTATGAGTCAGAATATGAAAGAGAATATTTTAGCAAAATATTTGAAATATTTTTATAAAAGGGGAGCGATAAAATAATGAGTTTGAAAAATATTTGTGTTACTATTTTGGATTTATCTAAATTTATTGTATTATATCTCACTTTATACTAATTAATTTTATTAGTAAAATAAATATTTTTTAGAATCTTTTTCATAAATATAAATCAAATTAAAAGATACGTTAAATTATTAATATCATTATTTTACTCTATTTATTTTATTTTATTTTTAATAAATGTGGCATAACAGTCCCAAAGCTACCGATCTAAGAAGCATTTCTTTTCCTTACCTCCTTCCTATCCAAAAAGTAAACAAGCGCAAGTTCCTAAATTTATATTACTCTAACACTTACGTGTTATTTGATTTTAAAAAAAATTAAATTTAATTATATTAATATTAATTTTAATTGATTTAAAATATTACGTCATTACGTACTTAAAAACGATAAACAATTTCTCCTCAACGTGGCCAGTCTACTCCATGTCTCGAGCATTGAAGCAAGCTCTCAGTACCACGTGCTAAACACGTGGAAAACAAACAATCCATAACAAGAAACTTCTTAGCCGCTTGGTTCTTGTTTTTGCATGAAATGGGACGTGTCATATACCAGCAGCTACGTGTCAAACACATAACAAACCTAGTTCCACGTGTCACTTATTTTATTTTACTAGAACTCATTCTATATAACTTAAATAAACCAAGTTTCTTCCTCAAGCAATACAGAGAATAACTTGATATAGCAAACCAAAAAAGAAAATAAACCCTTTTGAGCTACTTATTTGAGAAGCATTTCAGACCCATAATCACACTTTGAAAAGTTTGTGAGTGAAAAATTAACTATGGCATCAAAAGATTACAAAGATTTCAAAGAAAAACGAGCTGAAGCAGCAGCTAGACTTGCTGCTTCTGATCTCATAGATGCAAACAGAGATGATCTAAATGATTATCAAGGAGTGGCAAAATTGGAAGTGTCTAGTACAAAAATTACAGATGACCCACAACAACGACAACTACACCACCAAGAAGATCAAAAGCCTGGTGTAATTGGCTCTGTGTTAAAAACAGTTCAGGGCACTTTTGAGCATGCCAAAGAAGCTGTGGTAGGCAAAAGCCAAGATGCTACCGAGACCACTCGGCAAGGAGCAGAAACAGTCGCTGATACAACTCGCGGCACTTATGATTCGACTACCGGTAAAGCCAAGGAGTACAAAGACTATACTGCAGAGAAGGCCAAAGAGACTGCAGACCAAGCTAACAAGAAGTCTCAAGAGTATTATGATTCTGCAGCTCAAAGAGCTAAAGAGACTGGTGATTACACCTCACAAAAAGCAGGTGAGTACAAAGACTCTGCTTTAGGAAAAGCAGGGGAATACAAAGACTATGCAGGCCAAAAAGCCAAAGAGGCAAAGGACTATACAGCTGAAAAAGCCAAAGAAGCAGCTGAGAAAGCTAAGCAAGGGAAAGATACAACTGTGAACAAATTGGGGGAGTATAAAGACTATACAGCTGAGAAAGCTAAGGAAGGCAAAGATGCAACGGTGAACAAATTGGGAGAATACAAAGACATTGCGGCTGAGAAAGCCATGGAAGGAAAAGAGGCAACAGTGAACAAAATGGGAGAGTATAAAGATTATACAGCTGAGAAAGCCAAAGACGGGAAAGACACCACTGTCAGTAAATTGGATCAGCTTAAAGATTCAGCAACTGGTGCTGCAAGGAAAGCAGTAGATTTCATAACTGGTAAGAAAGAGGAAACAAAGCAAAAAACTGCTGAAACTGGAGAGGCAGCTAAGGTTAGTTATTATTGAATTTGTTAGTATCATATTTAGATCATATCGATATCGGTCTCACATAACTGTATTAAATGATGTCACGTTAATTGTGTTTGTAGGAGAAGTTGAGTGAAGCAGAGGAAACAGCTAAGCAGAAGATGGAAGAAATGAGGCTGAAAGGTGAGGAGTATAAGGATGAAGATTATAGAAGAGCGAATACTGAAGCTACAGACAAGGCTTCTTTTAGGTAATGTATCTAATATAACTCTGAATTTGGTTACTAATGGAATATAGATAGAGAGATAATTGGGTTTTTGATTTATTTGGTGTAACCAATTTTGGGAATGCAGAGACAAAGGGGACAGAGGAGGAGAGAAAATTGTATTGAATGTGGAAGAGAGTCGACCAGGGTATGTGGCAGCTATTTTAAAAGCTTCTGATCAAATGAGCGGCCAAACCTTTAACGATGTGGGACGTATACGAGATGAGGGTACTGCTGCTACTACAACTACAAAAGGAGATCGTCAAGGAAAAATGTGATTTGTGTTGGGAATGTTATGTGTAGTAGATCATGATAGTTTATGATACTATACTATGGTTTTTCTTCTTTGCATATGTTTTTTTTTATCTCTATCGGATGTTTTCTTTTTTGCACTTTTGTATTTCCAATCTCTGATTTGGGCTAATAAATTTTGGTTGGGAACTAAGAAGCTTCTTACATCGTAAGTGGAATATATATATGTTATACAATGCAGAGAGTTTTAATAGCTGAGGGTAGGGAATGAATCAATATATCATCTAGTAAAATTTAGAATAAAAAATTATAAATTTAATTAGACGTAAACAATTAAATAAACTATTTATATTATAATTACGATAAAAAATATTATTATTTTAAAAAGACACTCATAGTTTGATTTAAAATATACACTCAACTCAAATTTAAACTAAAAATACAAAAACTTATTTGTTTTTGAAAGAATGTTTAACTCAAGTACAAGATACAAGATAGGTTATTTATAGTCCTCAACATTTAATCTATAACACACAAATATAATAAAATTAATAAATAATTTTAGCCACTCAAATATAAAATTGAGAAATAATTTTAGCCACTCAAATATAAAATTGAGAAATAATTTTAGCCACTCAAATATAAAATTGAGAAATAATTTTAATCACCCAAATATAAAACTAAGAAATAATTCTAACTACCCAAATATAAAACTAAAAAATAATTCTAATCATTCAAATATAAAATTAAGAAATAATTCTAGCTACACATTATTACCAAATTCTAAACCATTCTCCTTTCTACATCCTTCTAGGATTTTCTCTTTAAAAAATATTTCTTCAATATTTGAGAGGCTTCCATTATATTGACCTAGGGTTGATCTACACTCTCCCTCAACACAAGCTCTCACTATTTTTACTATGTCGAGCTAATTGCAAAACATTTCAAACTTACCAATGCTTGATTTTTGTAAACAAGTCCGCAACTTGATCATCTGTCTTGATTTACCTCATCTCAATTTCTTCTTGTAGAACTTTCTCTGATAAAATGATAGTGCACTTCAACATGCTTAGTTCTTGGATAAAATATTAGATTCTTTGCTAAACGAGTTGTCGATTGATTGTCACAGTATAATGTAATTGCATAATCTATTTGTTGATGTAGATTATTCAATAGTTGTATCAATCATGTACTCTCTTGAGCTATCATTGCCACTGCTCGATACTCAGCTTTAGTGGTTGATAATGATAATGTCGGTTGTTTCTTGCTACACTAACAAATTATTCCAAATCCAAGCTTAAACACATACCCACTTGTTGATCTCCTGTATAGTCAGCATTGCAGTAACCAACTAACTTATTGTCTCCACCTTTCTTCTAAAAAATACCATAGTCAATTGTACTCTTCACATATCTCAGCATTCGTCGAACTACTTCCAGATGAGGCTTTTTTGGATTTTGCATGTACTGATTCATCACACTAACTACATAAGAAATGTCAGGTCGAGTTAAGGTTAAGTAGATCGAACTACCTAACAATTTTCGATACATTGTCGCATCTTCCAAATATTTTCCTTCATGTGCACACATTTTTGCATTTGGTTCCATTGGCGTCGAATTTGGCTTGCATTCAAGCATTCCGAACTTCTTCAACAAATCTTTGGAATATTTTTGCTGATAAAGAAATATTCCTTCTTGTGTGCAATCAACCTTTAGACCAAGGAAGTGTTTGAGTTGTCCAAGTTCCTTAATCTGGAAACGGATTGATAAATTCTCCTTTATCTGAAGAATTTCTACCTCATCATCACTGGTTATGATTAAATCATCTACGTACACTAGCACGATAGCTATCTTTTCTTCATTGGCTTTAACAAACAAGCTGGAATCAACAAGTATTGTTGAATAACCACTTTGTGTTAAAAATTCAACAATCTTACCATACCATGCCCTAGGTGCTTATTTCAATTCATAAAGTTCTTTCTGTAGTTTACATACATATTCACGATTATCTTGGCTCTGAAAATCCATTGGTTGGATCATGCAAATCTCCTGATCTAGCTCCCCATGAAGAAAAGTAGTCTTTACATCCATCTGCCACAAATTCCAATCTTTGTTGGCTACAAGTGCAAGTAGAACTCATACAATTGTAAATTTTTCCACCGGACCAAATGTTTCATCATAGTCTAGTCCATACTATTGAGATAAACCACAAACTATCAATCATGCCTTGTACCTATCAATTGACCCATCTAGACGATGCTTTATCTTGTAAACCAACTCACAGAATATGGATTTCATATCTCCTGGTTTTCGCACCAGATCCCAAGTTTGATTTTACTGAAGTGCATCGATCTCTTATTTCATAGCTATCATCCATTCAAATCTTTACGATGCTTCTTCGAACGCCTCAGCTTTTATTATAGTTGTTTTTCAACTATGGCTGCATTAGCATATTTGGGATTTGGCCTCCATGTTCTTGTTGACCTTTGAAGTTGAGATTGTGAAGTTGATTCTTCCATTTCACTAGGCACACCTTCTTCATTTAGTAGTTGATATATGCCAGTTTGCCAAGGATTCTGAGTTATTCTTTGTTCGACCTCATCATCATTTGGATCTCTCGATTCATCCAAACTTGGTAGAAGTTGCACAATATGCTCCCCATTTTTTGTTGCAGCTTGTCTCCAAATTCTCTCAAGTTTGGAAATGCCTCATTCTCTAAGAACCACCAAGAAGATGCTTCATGAAGTGTAACATCTTTCACTCGTTGGATCGTAACATTTTCACCTCTTTATCTGACTGTCATATCCCACAAAGATACATCTAATATCTTTCTTGTCAAACTTGTTTTGTAAATTATCAAGAACAATTACATAACATACACAACCAAATACACTAAAGTAGCTAACTGTAGGTTTCGTGTTCCATAGTTTCTCAAAGGATGAAATAAATCCTAACCTTGGTTGAGGAAGTTTGCTTATCACCAAGGCTATAGTCCTCATTGTTTGAGCCCAAAACCTTCCAGATACATTCTTTTCATATAGCATACTCTGAAAGTTTTTTACAAGATGCAGATGCTTTCTCTCCGCTACACCATTTTGTTGTGGCATGTTGGTATAAGTATATTGATGATGTATTCGAAATTCCCTTAGGTATTGTTAGAGAACTTGTTTGAGCTATATTCTCCACCGTTGTCTGTGCACAGGTAACAAATCTTCTTTCTAACTTCTCCATCAGTTGACTCTCTAAACTCTTTAAACTTTGAAAATGTGTCATATCTTTCTTTCATAAAGAAAATACACACATACCTTGAGAAGTCATCAATGAACGTCACCATGTACCACATACCATCAATTGATAGTTGCTTAATAGGCTCGAATACATCAAAGTGAACTAATTCCAATAGTTCTTTTGCTTTAAACTTGATTCTTCGTATGGAAATTGGTGAACTTTACCATACTGGCATCCGACACAGACTGTGTATGTTAGCATATATAGTTGAAGAAGCTCTTTAAGTTAAGACTTCTTCACCATCACACTTAACTTGAAATAGCTAACATGAGCTTTAGAATCTAATTAATAAAAAAAATCATAAATGAAGTTTCAGGTGAAAAATATTCTAATGACAACAATCAACATATTGGTGGAAGATGATAGAAATTTTAACAAAGGGGTAGAGATAGAGGAAATTTCCAAGGAAATCATCACCAATGGAAATTGTGTGGCAAAATTGGACATCTAGTAAATAGTAGATTTCATAAATATTTTCAGCTAAGTTTTAACTCAAACTATGGACAACAAAACTCATCAAAGAAGAAGCCTAATTAGTCTAACTCATTTAAATAACCTGAGTTATGATATTCTTTAGGGCAAGAGGAATCACCTAACTACTGAGGTTGTTCAATGGCAGGAGTAGAAGTAGAAGAAGTAATAGCCAAACATTGAACTTATTTTGGATTTATAAGGTTGCAAACCGAGCTTCTTCTCTAACCAACTCGTTTTACGGTAGTATCAAGAGAAAGAGGATGACTGCGATTGAGAAGTTGACCCCGGATGAGCTCAAAGTCCTTATGAAGTGACATCAGGAACTCATAGAGATGAAACTCATCTATAACTGTAGCATATTGCTGAGCATGCCTAAATTGGATCACAAAGGTCAATTTGGTCCCAAAGAAAGCGAAGTTGATCATAATAGTCATTGATGGATTATCCTGGTTCTTGTCGAAGTTGATGCAATTCAACTACTAACTGATATTTCATAGATCCGTGAGTTATGGAGTACCTTTTGGCCAACATATCCCAAGCTGATTTTGCATCATCAAAGTTACCCAAAAGATTACAGATGGAGGGAACATAAGTATTCCAAATCCATGTGAGGATCATGTGGTTGTGACTATCTCATTCAATCATGCGACCATGGTAGCCAACATCTTCTTTAATTACTCCTTTGACAGGAATGGTAGTTGCACCAGTATAATAATTCTAGAGTATGTGACCCTTAAGAAAACTGCGCATATCTTAAGACTAGGATAAGTAATTCTTGGTCCCATATAATACAGTATTGATGAGGCGAGGAAGAAAAACATCATTTTTATCCATTTAGAAACACAATATGCAAAAACGGACTGCAAAAATGAGGTTTATGTTTAAAATTGGGTAGGGAGAACCTAATATGCAAAAGTCAACTCTATAGAAAAGTCAACAGTTAACAATAGCATCTCACCAATCAATGGTAGTCTAATAACTGTATTTTATATAGTTATTTTCATCTATTTTATTAATTATAATTGCTATATTCTTTACATTTTTAGTTAATTTTAGTTTAATAAATTAGTATTTATTGTTAAGGAATATATTTTAAGAAAATTAAATAATTTGAATTGAAAACGTAATTAATTGCAATTTTATGTCCAAAAATATAATTTCAAATAAATGAGTGCTTAATTGTAATTTATAAAAGTCGAAAATATAATTTAAATTAAACTCGGGCTTAATTTTAATTATTAAAAGTTTAAAAATTTAATTTAAATTAGAAAAGGGCTTAATTGTAATTAAAGAAAGTTTAAAATTTAATTTGAATTAAATTTGTGGGTCAAAATGCAATTAATTAAAGTTTAAATTTCTGTGCAGGTGAGAAGAACTCCACGCGCGCAACGTGGACCGTCAGAACAAAGAAGAAACGGCTATGATGTGCGCTTCTTTATCACACCCGACCAACGCGAGTGGGTGTAGGTTTCTCTCTATCATGCGGCTCGGTGCTCGAGTGGGGCCCACCTTCCGCGTAGGCTAGTGTGCAAGTGGGACCCATGTGTCTGACGCGTTCCAGCCGCTGTCCCCACGTTCGTGCGCCTCTTTTCCCGTGCGGTCGATCCACATGCGCCCGTTCCCTACAACCAATGAGGTGCTGCCATGTGTCCCACTATTTTGTTTCAGCGAATCAGATCGCAACACGTGGCAGAGTTTATCGAAAATCAAAATAGAAATGGACGGCTCTCCTACTCAGATTTAAACGCGTTTTCGATACTAATTTTTCATTTTTGATACAGTTTTGTCCCCAACGCGTAATATTTTATTATTTTAAATGTATATTTTTTTAGAAATTTGATGTTATAAATAGGGGATAGTATGATAGAGTAAAGGAGTTTTTTTGGAGTTTAGTTTTTGAGATTTTTTTGTATTGTTCGGTTCTAGACTGTGGAACACGCAGAAGCCATTTTTGGCTTCTATTGTGTTTTACGTGTGCCAAATATTCACGATACGAAATGTTTTAATTTTTATTTGTTCTTCATCTTATTTTTCTTAAACTGCTGTAATTTTTATTTTAAATTTATGAAGTAATTTAATTTTTCTAGGGTTGCATTTTATCTAAATTTATGATGTTTTGATTTTAATTATTTTGGAAATATTTATAAGACGTTCGATTTGTTTATTCTATTTTGTGCTTAATGCTTTTGATTATTTACGAATTTTATCAAATGATACGTGGCACTAAAATAAACTTGGAAGATGCATTTTTGTGTATATTACTCGTAGATAGAATGACATGTATGATGAAGGATAGGAATATACCCTAATTGTATGTGTGGCCATTTGAGAACTTAGAACGTAATCAATCTTGGTGAATTTAATTCTCATTGGAATATAGTAAATTAATTTAACAAGGTGTGTCTATACGGAGCTCGAAAGAGATGTATGGATAAAAATAGAAGTTTTCAGTTAACAAATTAAATGTACTAAAAATATAAATCGAATGAAAATAATATGATTAGAGTGGATTAATTTGGTTAAAAACTGCAATCCTAGATTTCTTTTATTTTTTTATTAAACTCTTTTCTTAACTTGTTCCAATCAACGATCTTTTTGGATAAAATCAGAGAGAGATAATTTTAGTACTCAACAAACTGTAGTAACAAATCTTTGTGGGAACGATAACTTATCAAATTTTATTACTTGTGACCGTGTATACTTGCACGTTTTATGCTCTTCAAAAGAGACAACACAATCAACGGTGGGTGACATCAATAGAAGGCGATGATGATGTCAGCCCTAGGGGATGTGTCACTGATGATGTCATAGGACCCGAGTGTGGCGTGTGAAGCACGTGAATCTGATGCGTAGTTTCTGTTGGCGACGCTTGTGACCACCGATGCTTATAAGACTTCCATGATTGTGTAGATCTGGTCGAGCCGATCATAATGGTATCTACAGAAAGGTTGTCAGAGAAAAATGCATGGCAGCGCATGAGGAAGAGGTGTGGTTCCTCTTAGAGGCGTGTGAGGGAACTTACGGATTTCGAAGGTTGTGGGACTTCTACGATTGTGTAGATCAAGGTGAGCCGATCACTGTAGTACCTATAAAAATGTTATCGAAGCAAGATGCACGGCAGATCCCGTGATTGTAGTGGTTTGTGTGGTGCGGGACTCCTCAATGAAGGCGATTGCAAGCCTAGAACGTAAGGACAAAAACTGAAAGACGCCAGAGGTTCAGCGGTGAATGATTATAGCGACTATTATGACAGTGGAAGCAATAAGGGTGGAGTAACACCAGAAGAGACAAGACTACTAAAAGAAAGGTAAGAGGAATGACTTTGATACAATATTAGAAACTCAGACCTAACTTAACCCAATAATATCTCATTGAGTTAAGGGTTGCCCAAGCTTATAAGAAACAATGTTGCCGAACTCCTGGCCAATGTGGGACTGAAGGAAACTTAACATTCATGGTTATTTACCAACTCTAAATAATAGAGTTACATATCTATATAATTGATAAAATAATTCAAAAATTAAACAACATAAATGAATAAACACATAAAAAGATCCAAATATAAAAAATAGATTACAACAATATTACGTATATAGTATGCATGACAATGAATATTTATATATATACATGATATAATAAAGAATAATTAAATTATATAAAAAAATAAAAACTATAACTTTTTAATAAATGATACTTATACTAAGAAAATTAAACTTATACATTTTATAAGAATATGTTAAATATTTTACTACTCAATTAGAATACTGTCAATAAAATTTATATAATATTATAATAAAAGTTAAAAATATATGAGGAATGTTAAATAAAGATGTAGTATGACAAATAAATATTTAAATAATAAAATTGAGATGAAATACTATTGTGTATTTTTATAAAATAAAATAAGCACATTTGTAAACATAACACAAAAAAATTATCAAAAAGTTAAGAGGACATGCATCAATATCGTGTCAAATTATTTTATATTTGACATATGTGTGATCATATTATATTTGACTTATTTATTAATAAAATTACGTAAGTTTTTTTAATATCATATCAAATTATTTATATTTTTATTTTAAATCATATTATACCCATAAAATAATCATCATTGTATATCTTTACTTCACTAAATTAAAATGCTAATTAACTATTTGTTTTAAAAGTTACTTAAAATATTTTTCAAAAAGATTTAACATTAAATTTTTATCTTATTAAAAGCAACCTAAAAATTTATATTTAAATATTTATCTTTTATTCACTCGTAATGTCGGTTCTATTTAAAAATATACAAGTAGTATAGTATATTTTGATAAATAAAGAATATAATATTTATTATATCATCATTTAACAATGTTTATAAAAAGATGACCAATATAAAAAACAAGAATATCTTGCATATATTTCAATAATGTTTAAGGATGATAAGATAGAGAAGGTTCTACAATCATCTGAAGGAACTGACTACAAGTCCTTATGTTATGACCACTCTTTCCATACCACTACACAATATGACCTTCTTAATTACCTCCCCACGTGAATGTATGCGTCACTTTTTTGGTCTACCACACTTCCTCTTAGTGTTAGGAGGAAGTTCAACTAGGTCTATTATCTCTCGTGGAATAGCCCACTCACCATTGTTAGTTTCCAAAAAAATGGACTCATCATATGCTATAATATAACAATTTACGGTGTACTTACTATCAACGAAAGATAGCACATCAACATCTTGAAACTGGGCAACTGCGATGGTATGACAACATGGGATCTTGTGAACATCAAATTTCCTACAACTACAAATTTTATTAAGTAGATCCACATCGTCACTATTGTCACCGTGTATAACCTAAGAGGGTTCCAAGTGTCATCGTTAGTACATAATATATGTAATAAGTAGTAAGATTGTATAGATATTTAACAAAAAACAATGCAAATAGATAAACATGATAGTAGGATAACAAATGGTGAATGAATCAACTTGGAAAACATGTGCATTAATTCTAAAAAATCTTGTACCTCAACAACGTAAAGTGATTTGCACGCATGATTGATTGAACTTCATCTATAAGGAATCGAGTTCCCCATCTCATTCCAACCTCCCTACGTTCCATAAACCATTGTTGTATTTTGCTGTGGTAATACTCAACAATCATAGTTATGGACAATTCATGCGCCGATTTCATTACATTGTTAAAAGATTTAGAACCATTGGTGGTCATTATCCCATACCTACTTCCTAGGAAATGATATCTTGACCACTTCTCTTTACCTACTTCCAATAAGTACTTCTCTATCAAAAGATCTCTCTCTTTCAAATCCCTTATATACTTTTCAAATTCACCATTTGTATAGGCCATTGAGTAGCATCTAAACAAAGGTATAATGTCAGGGTTCTTAAATTTGTTATTTAAATTCATCTTCATGTGAAACACACAATAACCATACATTGCATTGGGAAATGCTTTCGGAACAACTTGAATAATACTTTAATGTCTATCTGAAACAATAACAAGGTCGTCAATGTGTCCAACTATGGATGATAGTTTTAACAAAAACCATTCCCAGGCATCATTATTCTCTGAATCTCCAACCCCAATGGAGATTGGATATATATTGTTATTTCCATCAGAACCATTTGCTACAAATAATGTCCCAACATACCTACTAGTAAGAAATGCAACATCAACTGTAACCACATGTCTTATGTAGGATAAGAATCCTCTAATACATGGACGTAATGCCATGAAAAAAAATACTTAAATCTTCTCGGCTGGTCAACTTCAATATGTGTGACGCTACCAGGATTTCTTTCCTTTAGAACATGACAGTAGGAAGGAAGTTTAAGGAAAGATTCCTCTTCAGAGCCCCGTATAAATCTAAGAGCCTTTTCTTTAGACCTGTATGTCGTGGTGTAACCAATATCAATCCCAAACTCATTCTGACAATCATCTTAATAGAATTTTCTATTACTCTTAAGGTCGCGGTCCTATTTTTCTTCATGTACTTATTAGGATCACAATTATGTCTTGATTCAAACTATTTTACCCTGAATTGATCTGATCCAATGATCCTATTACATCTTATCATCCAAGTACAATTATCTTCATTGCATTTTATCACTATACAATCTTTCTTACTTGTTAGTGTCCTCATCTCAAATTTATTTCTTATGTCATGAAGCCCAACATGTGTAGTGAAATCTATTTTATTATCAAATACTTGATCAACCTTCAAATCAAGCTCTACATGTGGCATCGACGAACCAACATCACCATTTGAAAAATATATGTGTGGGTGTACATGGTCAATCAAAAAGTACTTCATTATTGCACCCAACTAAAGTTGTTCCTTGAGATTGAGATAAACCATTTTCAGAATCAACCCCTACAATGAGCCTAGAAGTCATTGATGAAATAATATTGTTACAAGGTTGCACTAATGCAGTTGTACAATTCTTGTTAACAAGATCACCTTCTAATTCATATTCTCTAATCATATCAAGATGTACATCATCACTCTTGTTCCTAAGAGCATTACTAATAAATTCATTGGGATTTGAAGAATGATCAACACTTCGTGCATCACCCATACTCTAAAAAATATTGTCACAATTTACATGACCAGTTCCAAAATTAACAAGTTCTTCATAGCAAATAGAATGACGTGTATCTATAGATCTTATCTCATTTTTTGTAACATATATAACCGTCTTGCTTTGATTATCTTGAACATGAAGGTTAAAAAACTCATTGAGATCTTTATCGTTGCCTATTAAAACAGTAGGTAGTATCAGATCATTCTTATAAAAGTATCTCATTAAAATTTCATACTTATTCTTATCAATCTTCAACTTTTGAAACAATTTATCTTTAAGGTCATTATACATAAATTCATTTCTGATCCTTATCATGGAACCTTCATCTCCTCAATATACCTCTTTGTCATCTTTCTTCGACCACTTACCACCATGAATGATTAGAATACTAAGGTCATCCATTCTCTAGAAGGTATAAGAAAAATTAGCAAGTATTAATACATCAATACTTAAAATTAAATTAGTTTATTAATTAACACTTTGTAGAATACTAAGGCCTAGTACATAGAGAAATTTTTTATAATAATATTTCTAATTTTTAATTTATAAACTATGTCTAATTTTGATAATTTAATAATAAGATATAAGAATGCAAAAATGTACATAAATTTATGTGATATTATAATTTTTATTTAACCTAACTACACCCTTTCAAGCCATTATATTGAAACAACTTCTAAAAATAATCAGATCTAGAAATTATTTTAAGGATTGACTTGAGTGAATTCTCCAATCTCACTTAATCTTCTTATGTAGTAATGACACAGTATAGATTACGATATAAATTATAGCCACACTATCCAATTTCTCTCTTGAATCAAAATCACTGAAGTAACTCCAACATGGTGATTAGCAGGCAGAACTAGTTTGTAGAATCTACACTATATAGAATGAACAAAAAAAAAACAAAATGCAAGCAAAGCAAGTAGATCGACTCTAACCGAAAGACAACATATGAGTGAAAATTTACACTAGGGGAATACAAAACTCATAATCTGATTTAGCAACAGAACAACATATCACCTACCTCTTCTCAAATCCTAAAGAACAAATCTTCTAAAATTTTATTGATCAAGCTGATATCCAAGTTTCTCAGATTACTCTACACATAAAATTCCAAAATTTCAATACCAATTACTCCTAAACAATCAAAATCGAATTCTTTATATTAAATAACAATAAAGGGTAAAGATCAAAGTTCAAAAAAGCTAACAACTTTATAGAAAATGACAACAAACCTTAGACATAACTTCAACTATCTTTGATTCATTTGGGTTATAGATAATACAATTTTTTAACAAAAAATCTCATTAAATAACCCCAAATCAGTTTAGGAGAAAAAAAATCACCCAAATAGTTGACAATGGCTTCCCAAAGGTTTATAAATCTGAAAAAAAATAGGGTGAGAGTTTAGAGAAGAAGAAAATGGGGTGGGAAAAATAGGAGATACTGGCAACTTGCCTAGGGAGTTACCATTTGCCTATTTTTAAACTAAATCATAAATGAGCCTCTTTTTAAACTATTATACCAGATATGCTTATTTTAGACAAAAACCCTCATATAAATGTTTCATCCTCATAACATTGAAATCTACTTTAATTCTAAGGGAGATTGTTGTCATGACCCTAGACTTCAACTAGTGATCGTGTGGCACTTAGCACGGTCCGTTGCACTAAGCCTACTAACCTAAACAAAAAACTCCAAAAAGACTAGAAAGAGACTTAGAAATTTAGAAGATTTAAGAGCAAATTAAGAACAGAAGAATGTTTTATATTACTCTAGAGAGATTATCTTACAACTTTCCAAGGATATGTACAAATGAAGACCTAGAGGCCTATTTATAGTATGACACCAAGCCTAAGGTTATGCCATAATTTTCTAGATCCTACCATATCTAGAATATACAAGAGTATCTACATTATTCTAGTTTTTTCTACAACACGCCACAAGGTTCTAGGACCTTTTAGTCAAGTCTAGCCAACTCTAGAGTCTTCTAGGATTGTCTAGTTCATTCATGCAAGTTCTAAGATGTTCTAAAAGCTTCTAGAAACTTCTACCTCTTTTATGAACCATCTAGCAAGTTTTAGAATATTCCAGCACCTTCTAGCACCTTCCACCACATGCTAGTATACTTTGGAACATTCTAGAGTCTTCCAAGCTTGAGTTGAGTTCATCTAACCCTAAATCCTTCTAGACATCACTAGGCCACTCTATAACTTCCCCATGTAGTAACTTATAGAAAAGTCTAGATCCTTTAGGCAAGCACCATTTATTTGGATTTTGAGGGACAATTTGAGCGGGACGTAACACCCTCCCCTACTCAAGTTCACGACACCCTCATCGTGCCTTCAAGCTTGAACCTTTCTATGTGATCTTTGAACTGCCACAAAGAGTCTTCAGGTTCCCATCTTACCTCTATGTCTGGGGCATTCTTCCACTTGACCAAGTATTCTCGATAGCTTGGTACACCACTACGTCGAATTAGCCGGTACGCCAAGAAAGAGTCCACTTTTCTATCAAAAGAGATTACTACCGCGGTAGGCACCCTCTTTATTTCTCCATAACTCATGTTTTCCTCATCTCCATGATAAGGCTTCAACATGCTTACATGAAAGACTAGGTAGATTTTAAGCTTAGAAGGGAGTTATAGTTTGTAAGACACCTTACCTACTTGCTTAAGAACTAGAAATGACCCTTCGTACTTCTACACCAAACCTTTGTGAAACTTCCGCGGGGACTTGAATTGTTAGGGCAATAACTTGACAAGGACTAGATCTCCTTCCTGAAAATTGACCATCCTTCTTTTCTTGTCAGCCCACTTCTTCATCCTTTTAGACTCCTTGTTTAAATAGGCTCAGGCTAACTTGGCTTACTCATGCCATGCCTTAGAAATTTTGAAGGGAGTAGGACTCTTTACTTTATAGCTTGTAGCCAAAGCATGAGGATTCAAAGGTTACTGCCTCATGATGATCTCGAAGGGACTCTTGCCAATGGACTCGATCTACTACAAGTTATAAGAAAATTGGGCTACATCCAGCAATTTAGTCAAATCATGTTGGTTGGCACTAATAAAAGTTCCTAAGATAGAACTCCAACAATGCGTTGGAACATTCTGTTTGCACATTGCTCTGTGGATGAAAGCTTATGGAGAAGTTCAAGTCTGATCCCAACAACTTGAACAACTCCGTCCAAAACTTCCTAGTAAATTGTGGGTCTTGGTCATTAACGATGTTGGATGGAATTCCCCAATGCTTCATAACATGCTTAAGGAACCACCGTGCTATCTCATTTGTAGTACATATTTGCTGAAGCAATCAATGACTACAATTATACTACCAAAGCCCTCTAATTTTGGCAAGCAAGTGATGAACTCTATTGAGACAATCTCCCATGGTCTCTCTGGGATAGGCAGTGGCTCTAACAAGCCTCCTGATGCATACTACTCTATCTTGTCTTGTTGGCATATAAGACAAGTTCTCATATAGGTTTCAACATCATCCCATAGTTAAGGCCAATAGTAAATGTACTTTATCAAGGCAATGGTGCTATAATTCCAACCCCAAATCTTGTTCTAGGACTTGTATATGTGAACCCATCGAATCATGAGCATTTGGCATAACATGTGCCTCACTCGCTCCCAGCATGTTTAGGTTTAAGGAATGTTCCTGCCACGAGATTCCTGACACCGCCTTGTTGTCTAAATGGTACCTTTGAGGAAATATTTAGAGACACGAAAGAGAAAATGTGAGCCAAAATGGATGATTAGTTTAAAGGATAGGTGAAGTTAAGACCTTGGGGTAACATCGAAACTGTGTGTGATCAATTATCAACGTCACCTTTCTCGGATGCCCACGGGTTAATGGAATTGCCACTAAAATTTACTTCCAGCAAATGTCCCACCTATTAGGGGACAAAAGACCCAGTGGCTCATGTTCTTTACTTCAAGATGGTCATGGCCACTATGAGCCTCCCTGAAAACAAAAGAGAAGCCATGTACTATAAATTGTTCTCAGCCACCTTCCAAGAAACGGTGCAACAATGGTTCATTGAGTTTCCCTCCAAGAGTATAAAAAGTTTTGATGTGTTAGTGAATACATTTGTTATCAATTACATATGTAACAAACCAATAAGGAAGGAGTCATACCATTTGATCTCAATCATCTAAAAGGAAGAGGAGATCATTGAAGTGTATATAAGAAGGTTCAAGACAAAAAATATGGAGTTTCACAATGTCTTGATTCCATAGTCATTGAAGTTATCCACAAAGGCATCAAGCGGGATACTATCATGTTCATTGAGTTGACTAAGACCAACCCTTGATCTTTAGAGATGGTCCATAAAGAGACCAAAAAATTTGTCAACATGGAAAAGGGGAGATATAGTACACCAAGGGGGTGGTAAATAGAGTCATAACCAAGTCTATCCCATTTAAAAGATAAGAGGATAAAAGGCCTTATAGAGATAGAGCCCCTAACCATCCTCGTTCCAAACTTGTGGTCACTCATAGGGGAAGACCAGGGACTTGGGGAAGAGCATTGTCCCCTTTTAGAGGTCCCCCACTATGTATCTTATTGCCTAAGGCTATACAACGCATGAAGCATATTAATAATGTCAATTAGCCACAACCTATGAAGGCTCCATTGAGGGACCTCAATAAGTATTATGTGTTCCATAAGGACACAGACCATTGGATTAGATATTGGAGACAACTTAAATAGGAGATCGAACATATGCTTTCAAAAGGATATTTGGGGGATGTAGTTGACAGAAATGGGAATCCGTGGGAAGAAAATAAGGGAGTGAACAACTTCATTAAACAAGGTAAGTTAATTCCCCCAAATTCAGTTCCCAGGGGTATGAATAGACCCAATAAGCCTCCTCGAGGAGATGTTCACATAATCCACACCTAAAGAAATTACGCAACACTAGATGCCATTGGTGGGTTTCAACGATAGTGTGACCATGTTAGTAGGAACTATACATTTATCGGTATATATGGAATGAACAATCATCCTTACAAATTTCATGGTGTTGAATACCCCCACATCCTATAATGCAATTTTGGGTCGACTCTGGATCCATAAGATGAAAGAATCATAATTCCACCATGAAAAAATGCATTACCCCCAAATACAGAAGTAGCAATCAAAGAACGAAAAATTATTCGAATATGGGGATGATGCCACGAGTAGGGAGATAGACCATGGTGGTAAACCCCAATGATTATGAAATAATTCATATAAGGGATCCAAGGGTGGATAAATTCGTAAAGATTAGTTCAAATCGAGCCTACGAGTTGAGAGCCTCACTCATTGAATTCTTGAAGGACAGAGTCAAACTTTTTGCTTGGAAACTATAAGATATGCTTGGCATCGATCCTGAAATAATTTCCCATGAATTATATGTCAATCGCACCAGAAACTTCGTTCAGTAACAAAAGCATAGGTTTGCCCAAAATAAAGTGATATCATCAAGAAGAAGGTCACCTCATTAAAAAATGTAAGTTAGGTTTGCGAAGTATATTACCCTACCTCGCCATAAAATCTGGTGTTGACAAATGAAGTGGGTAGAGAGTATAGAATGTGCATTGATTTTAATAACCTTAATACCACAATGCCAAAATATTGCTTCCCATTACCAAATATTGATCAGTTGGTTGATGCCATTGCTAGCTTTAAAATGATGAGCTTCGTGAACGCATATTCCAACTACCATCAGATCCAAATGCATTCTAAAGATGAAGAAAAAAATGGCTTTCATCATGGAAGAAGTGACCTATTGCTATATAAGAATGCACTTTGATCTAATGAATGCGGGAGCCACTTACCAAAGGCTAGTTAATAGAATGTTCAAAAATCAAATAGGTTAGAATATGGAAGTATATGTGGATGACATGATGATCAAAATAAAGTATGCCCAAAACCATATCTTTGACCTGGAGGAAGTTTTCACCATAATAAGAGACTATAAGATGCGGCTCAGCCCAAATAAATGTGTCTTTGTTGTAACCTCAAAGAAGTTCCTAAGTTATTTAGTATAGTCAAGGGAGATAGAATCCAATCCTGATAAAATCTTGACCTTGATAAATATAAGATCTCTAGGTTGTATTAAGAAGGTCCAACAGCTGAATGGTCATATAACTACACTTAGCCATTTCATTTCCAAGTGTATGGAGAAGTTCCTACCATTTTTTCAACTGTTAAAGAAAAACAAGACATGCGTATAGAATGTAGACTATGAATGAGCTTTCCAATCCATCAAGGAATACTTAGTAAAGACACCTCTTCTAGATAATCCTATTACAAAATAGGAGTTGTACATGTACATGGCTTTCATAGACAAAGTCACTAGTGTTTTACTGGCGGTTGACAACGAAGGAAGGTAAGGATCAAATTCAGTTGAGCACTAACTCTTTAATGCGTACCTATTGGTTGACTTAGTACTTGGAATATATCATTCATGATACCCTACCTGAGAATAAGGATGAGGTACATAAAATCATGAAAAGCAAGAAATTACATTGTTATTCAAGGAGCACTATATTTAAATAATTATGACAAACCATGATTAAAATACCTACCTACCCTAGAAGCTCAAGTAGTTTTGAACAAATTGCATGAGGGGTGACATGGAGCTCACTCTGTGGGAAGGACCCTTTTTTAGCAGATCATCAAGTAGGGTTGATATTGGCTTCAGACCCTGAATTTATTCAAATGGACTACAATTTAGGTAAAATTTCCCTTAGCTCTCATTTAAGATGTTATATAGCTCGATCTCGATCCTTCTTATATTTTCCTTACCATCTGGACTCAACTTGTTTGTCAACTCACTTTCATGGGGATAAGATGTGCTAAAGTGATGATTCCAAGAATGATGGACTGGTAAGTCGGCTTCGTTGCCCTAAAAATCCCCAATAATATTAAAATATTTATCTTTCCAATCCAATGTGCTATAAGGGAGTTTCATATGCAGCTCGTGCCTAATAACACACAATATATCTGCCCTTCCATTATTCAGGTTATTTCTCTTTAAACAGTACATATTCTTGATTTCATCACTTGTTAGATACACACGATGTTCACCAATAACAATGGAGAGGCACAAGAGAGTCCACCACCTGTTAGGATTTACTTGGACAAGGTTAATATCAAAAGTGTTGATGGTATGAGCTATCATTCTGGAGAATGGGCATCAGAGTCCAATTTTGAAAGAAGCTAAGGGTACCATCCATCACCCTACTAGGGGATCATCGGGGTCACATAAATGATGAAGTACTAACATTAGACCTACATAGGGTGGGATGCCGTATTTATGGCTAATTTCAATTAGGTCATCAATAAACAAAACACTAGGCATTTTTTCTATATAATGCTTGTCTTTAGTTTTATTGGTTGGTTCACCGCGATTATCACATTTGTTTCTTAGAATGGGGTAATTTAGCCATTGAGGATACCGAGATGCAAATGATAGGCACCGAACCTCGTGAAGATGAAGAGGAAATAAAATGAGATCTAAATGATGTGAGGGGAGCCAAGACACTCTCTTTGGCAAGTGCCTCATCTATACTACTAGGCCTTCTTTCATAACCTACAAAATTTTCAACAAGTCGCTTAGCTTATGGTGAGCTCATCGTTAAATAACCTAAGTCTTCAGATCCTTCTCGAGATGTACCTATCCTTAAAAGAACACTTTTGGTACAGCCTAAAGGGATTTCTCTAAAAGATGAGGAGTGGGTTATATCTTTTCCTTTGTTTTAAGACATGGTTAATAATAAAAAAATAGGAAGAAATTGCCTAATAATTGAATGTTATAGGTCTAATGAAAAATGGTCTTGTGATAAAAAACAAACTAGTTTTTCAATATAAGTCGCTATCCATACTGACTGAAATTCAAGCAAGTATTTTTCACACGAGCTGATGGAGGAAAAGAGTAGTATAAAAAGATATATCGAGTTGAGATCCTTTGAAAATAAAATTTGACTAAGTCACTTGAATGGGTAAAATGTAAAAACTTTATTACTATTTATAAAGGGGGATTAAATTGAAAAGTTTTCCCATTAAAACCTAGATTATTAATGGGATTATTCCTTGGACTTCATGGAAACCCCACGAGTAGGGGATTTTGTGTCAAACATAGCAAGTGTGAAGAGGTCACTATCTATTTGACCTTAATAATCTCGCCTATTGAATAACTTGTCAAATTAGATTTCTCCATAGCGATCTAACCATACAAAGAGTAAGCAACAAAGTATTCCCTTAACTTCTCAAAATCAAGGGAATAGGGGAGTTAATGTTTGGTATTATCTAGGTAGTAAGTACGCGACCCTAGCGACCTAAAGTACCTCACTCGTATGATAATAGTAACGCCTTCATTTAAAGAAGCTCATATATAATGACTTGGATGACTACTTGTCATACCAAGCCTCAAGAAACTTGTATATGGCGACCAGAAGATAACGACCTGATTTCATAAAGAGCTATTTTTTGTAATGACAACTAATATCGAGTGGTTACTAATATAACCTCGACACCTATCCAATAAGTGCTTTATATACCTCCTTAGTGAGATAAATAGAGGGATCTGACCATTATTAACATTTCATACTTCTCTCTAGAATCTCAAGAAATCCTAACACACTAAAATCTCTCCAAACATTTTCAAAAATAGTCATTCAATCAAAACTAATATTATATATAAAACAATAAAATATAATTTAATTATTCTAAATTTTTATTAGCTTTTTCCTTCGTTTTCTCTTTCTCATCTATTTTTTCTCTGTTTCATCTCTTTAAACCATAAATACTAAACACTAAACCCAATAACTCTAAAATTCAAACCTTACATACTAAATATTAAACCCTAAATCTTAAACTGTAAATATTAAACATTAAACCTTAAATCTAAATAAGGAGAATGAAAAAGATATGAGAAAAAGAGAAAAGAAAATAGTATAAATAATGAAAAAATAAATATTAAAATACTCTTAACTTTTTGACCAAATAAGTACAATTTGAATAATTTGGATACTTTTAAGGTATTACTCAAAAATGTGAGCAACAATTGGTGTTGAAAGATTAATATAGGTGCTAATAAGATGTCACTCATTTGCCAAAGTAATGTCAGTGTTGTCATAGTTATTTTAAGTAGACTAACATAATCATTGACTACTCTAAATTATATTAAATAATTGATGAAGTGTTGATATCAATTTTTGTCAACATCATGTATGACTTTCTCTATGGAATTTGTGAAATGAGCAAACTGTAAAAATCTTGGACCACCTTATAAGGATGGTCTTAGGCCCTCCGATGCTTAAGTCAATATTGAAAATATGAAGGGTAGATGAGATTTACAGTCTTGCTCTAGTAATTATATGAAAAGAGATAGTTTAGTTGTGATTCTCTGTTTTGAGATCAAGTGATATTTTAAGATGATTATAGTTGTATGCATATATAAATATATATATATATATATATATATATATATATATATATAGGGAAAAGAATTAACGTAATAACTATTCCCTATCTGGTTATAAATGAACTATTACAACCTTGAAGATACTTATCATTTGTAGATATTTATCCTTTGTAGACATCTATCTTTAATTGTTTCCGCAATTATCCTTTAAGATAATTAAAGGATAATCTCTGGACCTACTATCTCTTTAATATAATTAAAATATAATCATTGAGTCTTATCATTCTAGAATAACTATATTGTATTCACACTTATATGATGACTAAACACTTATTAGACTTGGCTCACTTGATTCTTTGTTGATTGTGATCGCTTTTTATGGATTAGGATCACTCTTTGTTGACTGTGATCACTCTTTGTTGACTATCATATAGGTTGTACAAAATTACCCCCAACATCAACCTCTTATACTTCTGGTCCTTGGGTTAGAAGGTCTGACAATAATTTTTGTCAATACGTGTGTTAAATATCTCAACTTTGTTGATGATTTTGAGCTTACCATTGCATAATATTTACCTACCTAAGCAAAAACATTATGCTATGTCTACTTATTTGAAATGTGCAAGATGGCGTTCTATTACCATTGATGTCTTCCAATTTTTGGTTAATAAGTTACACTGAAGTCAATATTTTTACCAAGAAAGTCAAATTTTATTTTTGTGAGAAGCTCAAAGTTCAAATCCTAAGCCTAATCCCTCTAAGATTAGCTAAGCAAACTTGGCCATTGATTATGATTTTAGAAGGATGAATTATATTAACTCACTACATCTATAAGTACAAGCCCTCTCTCTTTGTAATTTTTATAACTCATAATAATTTCTTAAGGATATGAAAGGAGAAGAAAAGTAAAGGAAATTCTTAAGAAAATATTCATTAATTTTTCTTCATTCATTGTTCTTTATTTATGTTACATGTAATGTGGGATAACTATTTTTCATCATACAAATAATTTGCACACCATGATTCTTATACCACACTTTCATGTGGAGTAAGCGATGGATACTGGATCCATGGATGTAAAGTACTGAGTCTGACGACTATGGGAGCTTACCAAGGCAGATAAGAATCAATATAGATAACACATATTGATGGATGAATGAAGGTTGATCAAAGGTGTGGTTGGAATTTCCCTTGATGTTGGAATCCTAGTTGGCCAATCCCTAGTTAGTTCTTGTTTTCCCTGAGGTATTTTGGACCACTCCTCATTTGTCGGTGGCTTTCTGGGTGGCAACTCTCTGGATGGAATCCCCTTAGATATCACCTCTCTATTTAGTGCATCCTTCACCCACAATGATGTGATCATTGGTGATGGGAAGAAAGTTATGTTAGGCAATGCCTCTATACCATCTCGACATTGCAATTCTTTTTATTCTATCTTTGGGGATCATTCAGTCATACATTTGTTGCAAGTCAAGTCTTCGAGCAGTGAAAACTTAGCTTGTATTATGATGGGCATTCTTATGTTCCAACATGCATTGATTGGGGTGATCTTGATTACTTTTATGTGAATCCACTAGGTTCCCATAGTTGATCCAAAGGGTGTTAACCCTCCAAGCCTGGACAATAAGTACTTCTTATAACTTAATATTTTTGAATTATTTTAGTTTTGAGTGATCAGACCACTATAACAACTTTTGATTTCTTATAGGTATGACTTCCCAAAATCCTTCTAGGAATAAGAATAGGACACAGATAGTGATCCATTTCTTGAGATATTATAGCTTAGAAGATATGCCTATAATGGCTAAGCTTGCATGGAAGCCAGGGACTCCCAAGAGGAAGAGAGCCCCTAGCTTTAGAATGACTATAATTGGACCATATCCAAGGAAGGTTAGGTCCCTTCCAACACTATAACAACTATTGATTTCTTATAGGTATGACTTCTCGAAATCCTTCTAGGAACAAGAATAAGACACAGATAGTGATCCATTTCTTGAGATATTCTAGCTTATAAGATATGCCTATAAAGGCTAAGCTTTCATGGAAACCAAGGACTCCTAAGAGCAAGAGAGCCCCTAGCTCTAGAATGACTATAACTGGACCATATCCAAGGAAGGTTAGGTCCCCTCCAACACTTATTGATATTCCTTCTAATCTTGTGGTGGGCAAGTATGGTTCATAACCTATTGACCTAGATAAAGACGTCGTGGGTTCATCTGAGCCTTTTATTATTCCAAATATTTTAGAAGTTTCCAAGTTTAAAGATGATGATATATATGTTTTAGTGGTTAGATCAAGCCAATTTACTGTGGATCTTAAGTGAGTTATTACGTCATGTACTATTTTGAAAAGTGCCTTGTAGCAACCAAAGAGGCACCTAGTAGGGTAACCATCATTAGAGACATTATTAAGGCTACGTGTTGTGAATTGGATACCTAGTTTAATAAGTCCAACATAGAACTTGCTACATCTAAGAAAATGTAGGCTAAGGCTAAGGTGGCCTTAGAGATAGCCAATGAAAAAGTCAATCATTTAGATTTTTTATTGTTTAAGGAGTAGGTCAGTTAGGTCTAGGAAAGAAAGTGAACAAATGAGCTACCTGAGAGCCTCTGCTTAATGTGAAGGCAGTTAGAGTTAGGTCAAGTTAGGATCTAAACCGTGGTTGAGTACCATGATTTTGACAGTTATGTCAAAGACACCTTGGATGTCTAGGCTTATAGTTTTTGAACAACAAAGAGGTGATTCATAAAGGAATTCTCAGATAATGTCCTCGATGAGATTATTTTTCCTATCTTCAGAGAAACATGCTTCTTAATATGATGTAGTCATCTCTGAGTGAGAGGATGACAACTCCAACAGTTCCAACAATTTAGATAATTTTGGCAATTTTTATGATTCTGAGATGACAAAAGACGAGGTCGTGGATGGTGCTACCAAGCGTAAACACTAGCTTTTTTAGCCCTTCACTTTCTTCAGTCTTAGGATAGTCCAACTTTCATATATCTCCTCACTAAAATCCATTTACTTAGTGGGTTTATTTTTATTCCAGACTTATCCCTTTATATAGACTTTTCTTGGCATAATTATGCCTTTTATATTGCATTAGATTTTATATTACCTTTCACACTTTGTCTTTTCTTGTATTTTAAGTTGTACTTATATTTTAAAATCATTTTTGGACCCAATAATTTTCTAATATATTGGGAGGCTATGAACCTTTGATTTGACCTGTGAGTGTAAGAGGATGTACTAGCATAAAACGAAATATGGCTCTTGGACTCGAGGTACACAAAGATAGGGAATGATTTCTATTCCATAGATTGATTAGGTGAGGCCAAACAAACACTTGTGGAACCTTCTCCCTAGCCGACCAAACTCTAACCGACCAACCACATCCCTAGTCAATCGATGACACTTTTGGCCACTTCTTGATTGATCATAACCTTGGCTGGCCATATTCTTAGATGGCTGCACACTTGGATGATCACACGCTTTGTTGGTCACTCTCTTGGCTGGCTATTCATGTTCCTATCTGGTCGTACCTTATATCCTAGTCTATCTAGCTGGATGGTGGTTCAATTTTTGGACCACACATTGGCTTGGTTGGGAGACTAGTGGCTTGAAATTTGGGTGATGTTTCACTTCTATCTATGGCCTTAATTTTTTGTTACGACCTTGTTGTGTTTGCTTGAAAATTTTCTAAGTTAGGGGTGACTTGTTAATCCAAGTGTTTCTTAGTTACGCCCCTCAGCTTATCAGCCCCTCTATTTGGAGTACTTGAATTTTTTCAAATGGTCCAAGCATGAGATAGTTCTCAAATTAGTGAAGTTTCTAGTTACCAGTTCGCAAGAGATTTATCATTTCTTTACTGAATCCTTGTAAGCCTAAGTATGATGTAGGAACTTTAATGTAGTTCCTATACCTAAGGTGGTATGGTTTATAAGCCATGGCTCTTTTTCAAGGTATATAGCTAACTTTGGGACGATAGGAAACCTAGTAGGCCATTCTTTATATTAGTTGTGGTCTGGACCAAATAGCTAACATATTAATCTTATGCAGAAAATTTGGTGGCTTAATACCAAAAATGTAGAGCTTACCTTTTAGGATCCCTCTTATTCACTACATTGGTAAGGGTATACACCCTAGTTGGATACTGAGGCTTTTATTATACTCAATTCCATTGTGTGTTATTCTAGGTGCTAAAGCATAGGACACACTCATTGGGATGATTCTTCATATTAATTTTATACTAGACTACACAACCTATGGTTAGGATACATCCTAGTTGTAACATAAGACATTCAGCTTCTATGGATCTTCTGGCAATCTTACGTGTAGTGTCTCAATAAGAGCTCTAGACTTGTTAACTCTAAGAGCTTAGGCCTACTTGTCGAGTTTTTTTCTTATTCACTATCTTTCTCATAGGTTATTCCTAGGTAGGATACTGAGGGTTTCTCAATACTAAAGTGGCATAACTCTCAAGTTGTGGCCTCTCTTTTCAAGGTCTACGACAAATTAAGAGGTGCTTAGACCAAGTTAAGTTTTTTTTTTCTATATATTAGATTTATCCTATACTACACAACTTATTATCATAATGCATACTTATAGCCACGTAGTCCAACTTTTATATACCATTCCTTAATGCACATTACTCACTTATAAGATTTCTTCTTATTCACTTGCTTTTTGTAGGGGTGCATTCCTTGTCTAGGTGTTGAGGAATTTATTCTACTCAACCCCTAACGGGATTGAACTGAGGGCTTTGGACTTTCTCAAGTCTAGGAAACTTAGACCTATTTCTTCATTTTATAGTGTACTTTTTATCCAGTTCTTTGGCTACAGGTTTGTTGTCAATTATTAAACTGCATAACTTTGCATTTCTTTTCCTATTATTGGAACCTTTCAAATATATGTATAAATTCTGAGAATGTACTGTGTTTCACTTGACAGCAATGTGTTGTAACTCAACATATTCTATTGCTAGCCACAGCAACTCTTATCCAAGTTGGGAAAGACATAGGACTTATTATTATCCTAAGGAAATAGGATATAGTATAGGTAAGTCAAAATTTTACTGGTATGTGTGATTGAAATTTCTAATGTTTTTTGCATGTCGCTCAAAAGTACTACCCAGATTATAGCCATGTCTACTCATCTTCAGTAAGTTTTTCTCCTTTTCTAATCAAAAGGTCACTCTTGATAGTTCATTTTATTCCTAAACTCTTCTATTTCCTTATTTTTTATTGATTTTTATTTTTCCCCATATATTGTAGATTGGTCATGGTTCACACTCACTTCCAAATTCAAGCTGGGTTGACTGGTGCTGGTGTCTGGTGTCTGGTGCTGGTGCTAGTGCCTGGTACTGGTGTTGGTGCATAAATTTATTTTTTTAATTATTCTAACACTGTTTTTTTCAAGGTGTGTAAGTATCAAAACCCTTGAGGTTTGGGAACCTGATGCAAACTCTTAACATTCGTTATAAACCTTTTGCAAATGGTGTTTCCCAGCATACTGAACAAACAAGAGTAGAAATTAAAAAGGAAAAATTGAAGAAGGCATCAACTTTATTATTTTTTTTCATTGGATGGCATGGGTGATGGGATGGCTAAATTTGTTCTTTGTCGTCTCATTTTTTTTATTCAGTTCCAATTGTATTGATTTAAAACAAAGGAGAATTGTTACCCATCTATCTATTTGTAACATTTGGAAGTTTCGGATGTTCGTGTTGTGGTTTGTTAAGCCCCAAAGAATCTACCACTCTCTACTTAGGTTCCAATGGACTTGAAAAATGAGAGATCAGATAGGTTTCCTCCTAAATAATGACTATGCCCAACCCAAAATAGAGAACTGTCAAATCAGAGTAACCTCGTTTCTTGTTATTCTTTCCAGTACTACTTGTTTTATAGATATGCATATTTTAGGCTCTAATATTAATAACTGAAATTGTAATATTATTTTGTTTTCAGCCAGTGGCAAGACCAGCACCAGCGCACTAGCACACCAGTGCAACAACACACCAGTGTACCAGCTACTACTATAATATTTGCCTTTTCTCTACACATGTTATTAAAGTCATTGCGGACTTGATTATGTTGATTTAAAGTACACTTATAAATGCTTGGAAGAAGTACACTTATAAATGATTGTAATAGTAAGAAGTCATTTTGTAATAGTAATGCTACTCTTCATAGTTATTGTAAATATTAGAATTAGCTATTAAGGTTTTATTATGTTGTATAATATAAACTATCAAATGTAATTGTACTTTTAATTTTAATATGATATGATTTTTAGTATTATAATTAATATTGATTTTTAATATTGTAATTAATAATTGTATTTTTATTTAAATTTAGACATACTCTATAACCTCGATTTTTAAAAGACCGAAGCCATAGACATACCTTATGACCCTAGTTATTGAAAGATCGAAGCTATAGACATATTCTATGACATCAGGTTTTAAATAACCAAGATCATAGGACATGCTTATGGTCTTAGTTTTATAAAAAAAATAAGGTAATAGGTAACATTTTATGGTTTCTTTCAATTAGGTTTCAGTTCTTATAACTATGATCATAAACCTACAGTTATAATGATTTATATTGTATTTCAAATTTTTTCAACTCAATGGCTATCTAAGAAAGACAATTAGATTTTTTTAGCTTTTCCAAAATATTCTTCATTGGGTAAGATGTAAGGACTACCACCTTATGAGCCCCAAAATAATGCCTGAGTTTCCTAACATCCATTCTTACTATAAAGGTTGCCATATCCAATGGCAGATATCGTTGTTGTGCTCCCATTAAAGAATGGCTCACATAATAGACTAGGTATTCCCTCCTCTCTCTATCAATTACAAGTATAGCACTGGTCTCTTTATCCGTGAATGATATGTACATATACAAGACCTTATCGATAATAGGATTTTTTAAAAGGGGTACTTTTTTGAGGTACTTTTTGATGAACTAGTAGGCTAATTCACATTCTTCATTCCATACATCTTATTTTTCTTCAACAACTAAAAAAATGGCAAACATTTCTCTATACACTTGGAAATAAAACGACTTGATGATGTTATGCACCCATTTAGTTGTTGGACCTCTTTAATGCAATTTGGTGACCTTATGTTCACAGGAGCTGTATTTTTATTGAGATTGGTCATTCTCCTTCAAATGTTACTCCAAAGACACTTTTTAGTATCGACTCACATATGGTAACTTCTCATTGTGGCAAAGACTTCTTCCAAATCCCAAAGGTAGTCTTTAGCAATTTTCATTTTAATCATCATATCATCTACATAAACTTTCATGCTTTAACCGATTTGGTCTTCAAAACTTTCGTTTACCAATCTTTGATAAGTAGCTCCTGCATTTTTTAAACCAAAAGGAATCCTTGTATAACAATATGTCCCTTCCTCAATGATGAATGCCATTTTTTCTTCATCTTTGGGATATATTCAGATCTGATGGTATCCTAAGGATACGTTCATGAAACTCATTATTTCAGAACGAGTAGTGGCATCTTTAACTGATCAATGTTTAGCAAAGGAAAAAATCCTTCGGCATAGTTGTGTTTACATATGTAAGTTGACACATATTCTGTGATCTTTTCCTGCCTTGTTTGCCAAAACAATGTTTGATAACCATAGTGAGTAATCGAGTTCACGAACCCAACCTAGACTATTTAAAGAATTGACCTTCTTCTATATGATGTCACTTTTTTTCTCGTGCAAATCTCCTATTTCTTTGTTGCACTAATTTTTTGGTGTATTGGACATTTAATTCATGAGAGATGGTGGAAAGATCAATGTCTGGCATGTCATTTGGTGTAAAAGAAAAAAGGTCGATATTACTCTTCAAGAACTCAATAAAAGTAGCTCTTATCTTAGTCTAAATTTAGTATTTATTTTTCAGTACTTGTCCTCTCCTAGACCTCCAACTAGTATTACTTCATAATATTTTAGAGTTACTATTATAACCCGACTTCTTATTAGCTATGTAGCCTCATGGTTCGCACGTTTCCCACTCTTTGGCTACTATTTGGATTCAAAAGGCAATGCAAATTTTATAGTGGAATTATATCAACTCTTTTCCTTATCCTACTCTTCCCATATTTCTCTTATCCCATCGACTGTGGGGTATTTAATGAGTTGATGATAATAGAAGGGAACAACTCTCATTTTATGGATCCATGGTCTGCCCAATATCGCATTGTAAGAGGTGAAGGTATTCAATACTACAAATTTGGTAAGTATATTTGCTCTTTCCATAAAAACTAAGAGACATATAGTCCTTATAGACATGGTCATATAGCCATTAAAATGCATCAATGGCATTTATTGTTGTGTAATTTCCTTGGAGTCTACTCCTATGTCTAATAATTCCGACAAGTACAACAAATCAAAAGAGCTGCCATTGTCCACCAAAATTCTACGCACTTCACAATATGTGATCTTGATAGTGATAACCAAAGGATCATCATGAGGTAGTAGAACTTCCTTTCCTTCGAATATAATGGGAAAAATAGGTCCTTCACGTTTCAAACTCTAAACAAATTGATGTGAATCTCTCGCTTCATGTGCATACATCTTCCTTGAATTTCTAGAGTGACCTGACATTGTTGATCCACCATGAATGATATGAGTTACTCGCATATCTCCTTGTGGGGGATGATTAGGCCTGTTATTTTCTCAGGGAATAAGATTATGAGGGAAAAATTCTCTTCAACTATGGGGAGTATTCAACTCCATATTCCCTCATCTTGGACCTCTATTCCTATTAACTAAGTCTCCCAAATTTCCTTTCGATAAAAAATGTTCAATTTATCACTTAAGATGTCTGCAATATTTTGTCTAATGACTTGTGTCTTTATGAAAAGCGTAATAATTTTTGGGGTTTCTAAAGAGAAACCTCTGAAAAGAGACAATGCTTTCCTTCATGGCCCAAGTCTCCCCTAGGTGTTATCGCTGGTTTGAAATGGGGAAGGTTAGGGTGCCTGTCCCTATAAGGTTTCTTATTTTCTTCCTATTTAACATGAAAAGATTTGTTTAAAGTCCTATTTAATGAACTTTTTATTACTTCAATTATCTTTCCACATTGAAAAATTTATGGGCCTCTTCATAGATTATATTCAGGGATAATGGAGTAGTTTTGGTTAACTCAATAAATAGGCTCGTATTTCTCTTAATCTCCTTACAGAAGACCTCGATAGCAATATAATCTGGGCACTATGAGATTTGCATTTTTTTTGTTTTAAACCTTCTCATGTAGGTTTTTATGATCTCATTATTTTATTGGGCGATTGAAAAAATATGGTGAGACTTCTTTCTTATCGGCTTGTTACAAGCATAGTTGGTGACAAATTTTTTTACCAAAGCATTAAAGATTTTATACTCTTGGGAGGTAACTTAATGAATCATTATTGTGTCGTATCGTAAAAGGTAGCAGAAAATAATTTAGATTACATAGCCTTCTTCTTGTTTTCTGGGATGTTTATAGCTACCATGGCCATTTTAAAGTGAAACGTGCACCATTGGATCTTTTTTCCCTTGTAGACAAGACATTTTGGGGCAAAACATTATAAGGGTGGTATTACTAGCTCAATATCATCAGATAAAGGTGAAGCCGACAACTTGTCACACATAATTTTGATATCGCTTTAGGGACTTAGTTTTCCCTGACTTTTAAGTTAATCGTTCACCTTTCCCTCTATTTTCTCCTCCATTTTCTTTGATTTTTTAATCTAAGTTAATATTGGACTGTTTAGGCTGGGTTTGGCATCCCCTGGAGCAAAGTTTTCCAAACTAAAAGGTTCTAGTAATTGTTGGGATGCATTTTTTGTAGGATGTTAGAGGGTCGTGCATATAGGTTCTGGAGTTGGAGTTGTAGGTGTGAGTTGTTAATAAATGATATTGGGCCGATACTGATTAGGATATCTCAATGGATCTGGGGAAGTGTGTTTTGATCTCGCCAGTCAATTTGGTCTTACTAGAAGGGTAGTTGTGTTGAATGAGCTTTTTGTCTTCTCTGAGTAATGTTCCTATATTAATCGCGATCTTTGTTCTTTGTTATCATTTTGGGATCTAATAAAAGCTTGTTGTAATTTCTGTCAAAATTGTAGTAATAGAATTGGTTCTATATGGTGTACTATTGCTGACTATAGGTCGTGTGGAGTCATACCCCAGACCTCGATGAGATGTGATGGTTGGAGAAATATAGGATAAATTATCATTGAGGTCAAAATTTGAAATTGGTTGAACTGTAATATTTCTTAATTCTAGATAGGAACGAAGACTAGTTGAATATGTTATTTTTAATTTTTACCAATTTATAATTTAATAACCTAAACAAACTAGCCAGGCATTCAATCATGTGTAAATATAAATGCAGAAATAAAATAATAACACAAGATATTTTTAGGTGGAAACAACCCAGGCCACAACCATAGCCTAAGAGAAAAACCACCAGTCTACCGGACCACCTAACTTTCCACTATGAAAATCAAATGTTCAAGTACAAACTCGGTCTTATGTTACCCTCCCTAGGATACTACCTCAATGTACTTTACTTACGAGCCCCTGCTCTATTTTCACAATTTTCAATATTAGAGTAAACAGTTTTCAGACCAATGTTCCAATAAGCTCCCCGTAAATCAGATCGTTCACAAATCAACTCAAAATAGTTAGTACAAAAACACAAGTACCCGTGTGAGTTCTAGAACGGATTTAATAATGAATAATCCTAACTAGATGATTCAAAACATATGTCATTTAAATTAAATCAACTAGCAAATCTTAGAGCAAAAATATCAAATACAAGTTCAATAAAAATAGCTTTTTAAAGATTAATAATCAAATCAAATAATTATGATATGATAAAAACAATTATTTGATCTAACAATTTAAGAACAAAAATAAAGAAGAAGCCATAAGAACATATTATCAAAATATCATAAAATAATTAGTCCTATTAATCAATCAAACATAACCACCAATATTTGATAGATTAACTAAATAAAGAAGCCTAAAGAATTATGATCTTATATTTGCAAAACAAGAGAGAGAAATTAAGAAGATTAAAATAATACTCTTGTGTGGTTTATTGAAACAATGAGTAATGAGTTTTATTTATAAGAAAAATTAAAACCTTTAATCCTCTGTAATTGATAAATATATTTTCTATTACAAATAGGATTAGTAATTCTCATTAATTAAGATAACTCTCATTTAAAATAGATTTCTTTTAAAATAGATTTTATGTTATCTTTTATAATAAAGATTTCAGTTATAATTTAAAATATATCTTATCTAATATCTTTTAAAATAGATTTTATGCTTTCTTTTATGCTAAAGATTTCAACTATAATTTAAAGTATATTTTATCTAATATCTTTTAAAAATAGATTATATGCTACCTTTTATGATAAGGATTTTAAATATAATTTAAAGTATATATTATCTAATATCTTTTAGCATATCTTATTTTAGAGTGTATATATATCTTATCTAATATCTTTTAACATATCTTATTTTAGAGTATATATTATTTAATATCTTTTAGCATATCTTATTCCATATTTTAACACTCAAAATAATTTTAGATTTATAAACATGTGCTATTAAATGCATAAATATAATCTTATGTGTCGTAGTTATCAAAGATATATCTGAAGTACAATTATCTGAAACTCGGTCATTTGTTTGGCTTTTCTTGATAGACTAAATAAAGATAAATATTTTGTCCACGAAAATAGCCAACACTCATAGTCCTTACACTAGTCATGATGACAAGAGTGAATTTTCCCACTACACGACCTGATTCTCCTTGGATATAAAAATCAAGGTCTCAATTACTAACTATGGACTAGAAATATTTAAGGCACCAATTGTTTGGAGAATTTCTTGTGTTAGGAGTTCTAGTGAGATGTTAAAGAGAAAATAATACTCAAATCATTTATTCATCTCGTCAATGAGGTATATATAGGTATATAAGATGTAGGTGTCAATGTTACATTGGTAGGCGCACTATGAGAGATGTTAGAATTGACCTAAACATAATAATTTTACAATAAATATCATATTGCTAAACGTATATTGTATGGGATACCCCTTGTATGAACTAATAGAGTAATCACAAGGACTAGATCGCCCGAAAATCGATGTCAATAGGACTAGCATCAGGTCGCACGAAACCGATGTCAATATCTGACTGGGTCTTGATCATTAGGTCGTAAAGTCTTATTGCTCAGGTCACTTGAAATGAAGTACATCCAAGGTCCACTAACCAAAACTAGAATTCTTATTTAATCATACCAGATCGCCATATACGAGTTACTAGATATATCATATCTTTTATATGAATGAGGTACATCTATTACATGTAGGATATCTAACTGACAAATAGTATTGTCAAAAATATATTCTCAAATGTTTGTTAATATATTAGAGTTTTGGAGACAATTTTATTCTTTTGAGCTTTGAAGAGGTAAATGATAAATATATGTTGTAAAAATTTACAACAATACTTAACTATCCTGAAATTTATCAAAACTTTTAGAAAAAATTTGATTTTTATCCTTCATACAATAAGACCGAGAGAAGTAATTTTTGAGAAAAGATTACAGACCCAAAAATGTCAAGCCAACCATGTAAGTTTGCTTAAATGTTGGCCTTTTGGGCTCATACATATGCTAAGAACTGATAATTTTTTTTTTTAAATCATTAAGATAAAGTTAACTTATAAAATTAATCAAAACCCAATCAAATCGTCTAATCTCGCTTTATATCTTTTTTTTTCCTTCCTTATTTTAGAAATGTGCGGTTTACTATGAATCACATGTATGAATTATCTTCTAGTAAACAAAGCCTACCGTTTTAAAAAAGCAATTAATTTAACTAAAAACAGATAAAAAAGGAATGGGATTCCATGCAGCAAAAACAAAAGTGAGATAATGAAAAGTGGTACTGGGGGCTTTTGAGTAGTCAAAAAGCTAAAGCTATAGCTATATGGCATACCCCTAATTAAAAGAAAAGCTAAATAAATCTCTTAAGGCAAAGAATCTCTATAAAGCATTTAAAGTAAACGTATATACATTATTGTTCATATCCATCAAACCCAACCAAAACATAACTAAGAACCTCTCTTCGTCATTTTCTTTGAAATTTAGATTTTATCATCTGAAGCAATATAGTTCAAATTTGAAGGATCATCTGATCCAATACAATATAAGGGCACTTTTATCTTTTTCAAAAAAGATGGAAAACTCAACATCAAAATCAGAAATCTTGAAGCCAGTGGCTCTCAAAGTTGGAATTCCTATAGTTCTATCCTTAGCTGGTTTTATATATTCTAAGATTATGTCTAAAAGAAGTGTTCATGTTGACACAGCCTCAGTAACTCATATGAATCCCCAAGATACCAATTCTCAACTAACTTGTGAGGAGAGCTTTCATAGCTTTGATTCCATGGACACCAATTTTATGAATGCATTAGAAAGATTAGAAAATTGGGCTCAACCCAATTTAGAAGAGGAGATTTTAGGTTTAAGAGGCAGAGTTGAAGAGCTACAAAGGAAAGAATATGAGCTAGAATTGAAGTTTATTAAGTATTGTGAGCTAAAAGAGCAAGAATCCATTAACATGATCATGGAGCTTAGAAACATGTTGTTATTGGAAATGGATCATGTAGAGTTCTTTGATAAACAGATTTGCTCAATTGAGACACAGAGCAAAAGGCTTGAGAAGTTTGTGGAAGATTATATGAGAGTTTTAGAACAACTTGAACATTGCCAATCAGAAAATAGGTTGCTTCATAGAAAGGTTAAGAAACTTTGCAAGAAAACTAGAGCACAAGCAAGTCTTATGCAAGAGAGAGATTTGAAGATTGAAGTTAAAGAAACAGAGCTTTTGAGAAGTCAGGATGTGATAGAAGAAAGGGCTAATGCTATCAAAAGGTTTGAAGATGAAGTCAAGAACATGAAAATGATTTTGGGCCAACTAGAGGAAGAAAAGGATCAGCTTTTGAAAAAGCTTGAGTTGGCAAATAAATCAGCTGCAACAATTTCTGAGGTAATTTAGTCTTTTTTTTTTATCTTTTTTTTTCCAGTCATAAACACAATGCTATGTTGGGTTAAAAAAGTTTAAGGTCGTTTATGATTGACAATATTAAAATAAAATTTTGGGCATTATTATTATTTTTTTACTTGAATATTACTACGAAAAAGAAATTATATCAAATGAGGAAAACTCATTCTATCCCTATCCTAATGGAATATGTGGAAATTTAATGTTTTCTTTACTTATTTGTATTGTTCTTTTTTCTTTCCTTCCGATTTTCTTCATTTGAATAACAATAATTTTTTTTTTTCCAATTTTAAGCCATTTCAAAGATAATAGAAATTGTTTTCAGTTATATCTTCATTTTCATTCAACTACTATTCTATTCAAACTAATCATAATAATCATCATAATATTTTTATTCACTTCAATTTCATTAACGTTATTACCCTCTTTATTTTTGCATTCCACCAAACAAATATAGTAATCACTATGTAATGAAGAGTAAGATGAACAAAAACAACATTAAAAAAAAAAGAGAAAATATAAATCCTTTTTTTCTTTTATGATTAATCTTTTCAAACTAGCAAAAATTTATTTTAAAACTCATAGTTTTATACTCATAAATATCAAAATATTCTTACAACATAATTCAATAAAATGAAATATTATATCTTATAATATCTCTAGTAGCCACCATAGGTAGAATTCCGACATATGTAACCTATTATATTCATCAGATGTAAAATGTTACATATACATGTATCTTTGTATATAATCTATTATATTTATTGTAGTCACGACGACCAATTAAATTTGACATATTATTTGTATCTTTGTATGTAAAATGTTACATCTACTATAATTTTTATGATCCATTGAAATAATATGTTATATATATATATATATATATATATATATATATATATATATATATATATATATATATATATTACATCCATCAAAGCTCTATAGGATAACCGATGGTGGCTGTCAAAGCATCGAATCACCGATGGAGTTGTCGGCGATAATTATCTTAGATATGGTGGGCATGATCTTGATCTCATTTTATTAAAATTATGAAATGAGGATCATTGGGTCTTTTTATTATTTAATTTTGTAAGGGAAGAGTTGGCCGTAGTTAAGGAAAATTTATTAATTTATTCAAAATGAACCTATTTGGGTCCAAATCTGCTTAACAGTTTTTTTCACATACTTCTATTGGGGCCATAATAAATGTGAGAAAGTGTGTTTTGCTATATTTATGTTGATATCCATATCTTAGGATGAAGTACTCTCAAATCAAATAATGCAGATTGAAGCAGAAGGGATAACAATGGAGGACTATAAAAAGCTAGCAAATGAAGTAGAGCAGCTCCAACAGGATAAAGCTGCTGAAGTAAAAGAACAGATTTACTTGAGGTGGAGTAATGCATGTTTAAGACGTGAGTTGATGAAGAATAATCATCAAAATCACAATGAAAACCATTTGGAACTTGATTTTGAAGGCCATCTTGAGATTGAAACTTATGGGTCAAAACAAGATTTGGATGATTGTATGATTTTGGAGCATAATAATGAAAATTGCTTTGGCTTTGCAAATACAGAACAAACTTGTTCTAAAAGGAGTAAGTTACTAAAGAAACTTAGAAGATGGGTGGAAGGTAACCACAAGGGAAAAGAGAAACTTGAAGAAAAAGAGAGTAATGAAGTAAAGTGCTTTAAGACGCAATCTGTTTCTGATGAATCAGAGGAAAACTTTCAAGCAAGAAGGTCCTGCTCTAGTGCCTGACCAGTGAACATAAATAATACAAAAGAATAAGCCATATTTGCAATGAAAATAGATAAATGTATATTTACCAAATGGTTGGTATTATATCAACAACAGATTTTTAATTTGTAAATGCCTCTTTACAAGTCATTCTTATCGGCTGTTCATTGTCTACTAGTCTACTTTCTGGCACCAATATCATTTTTGACTTGCTAAAAAGTGAGTTCTTGGAAGGTTGAACTTTTTTTTTAACCAAATTAGAAAACAAGGTTATATATAAATTGCCGAAAAAAATTTAGGCTTATATGTTACAAAGTAGACATAAAATGTCATTCATCCTTTACCTAGGAAATAAATTTACTAAATACACTCAAAAAATGGTCATATTGATTGCATATATCTTTTTCTGTTTACTTAGTTCACAGAAATTAAAATTTGAGTATGGTTATACCATTATATATACGTCTTGGATATTTTTAAAACTCTTGAAGTGTTTTGGTCATATTTGTCACATACCCAAAAAATTATGGGTGTAAAACTTAGTTGAGTCAATAATTAGTTGAATCAATAATTGTAAATAAAGAAATAGGTCAATTTAATCACAATAATAGCAAGCATTAATAAACTGCATGTTGAATTCGATTTATGTTCTCTGGGTTTTTCGCTATGATCCTGCAAAAACTTTGAGAGACGTCAGTGTGGTGTTTGCCAAAGACACTCTGATACCAAAGTTAGCTCTGTTTATTGGAGAGAAAATAGACAAAGTTCCAATAAAGTGAATTGTAAAGCTTGTAAAGCGTACTTGAGAGCTAAAATACCATGAGATATTTATAGGTTGGAGGTTTTGATTAGATATTGTTGCTAGAGATAATTATGTCTGCATTACAACAGATAAAGCAGGAAAACAAGGGAATGATCCCATTTAATTACAAGAAAAATACCATAAATAAGATAACATTTTCTAGATATACTTTTAGGGAAGGCATATCCAGGATATGCTTAATGCAATGTTTTGGTAAACTCAAACTGATGATTGGACATCGATTGGTCAAATGTTACATGTGAGCCAATGAGCACTTGCCACACGTACCCAGTGAAAAATACACAAAACATCAACCTCTAGGACTCATGGATCAGTGAAAGTGGTTGATGAGGTATACACGTTCCAGTAGAGTACGCGCAGAGGTCATATGACGTTCCAAATTTCTTAGTTTCCCTATTTACTCGGCTGATTATTGACCGTGAGTTTCTAAACTTTCCAACGGTATGTCTCATGTCTGAATCTAATTTTTGATGGGAAATATGCACGGTCAAAGTTTGCAGCATAAGTCAAATGTGATAGTGTTCGATGGGAAGTTGGAGACTCGAATAACCTTTAGCTCATAGGATTAGTCTTCATTCCATACCCTTGCATCAAATTTAAATGGTTGCTCGGGATCGCCTTAGCTCCCTGTATATCACAAACCTAGGTAATTTCTCACAATTACCAATCATTAAACACATTCTCCTCTAGGAGATTGAGAGATCAAGAGCTTAAGCAACATTTGGAGAGTCCTTTCTAGTCTGGTAAGTAGATCAAACATCTTTTTCTTTTGGATTTTTGTATTAACGTGTTTGAATATCCACATGAACCTGATGAATGTTCTTGAGTGTTCTTGATTGCTCATGACCTTCCTACAAGAGTTTGTCTGCACCCACCCACCTGCACATGGCGCATACTTGGACACCATATATTCTGGTAGGGTGACAACATTCTTTACCTGTCTCGAATGGACCCATCAATATGTGATGATATTCCGCAGATTAACTTGTCCAAGCATTTCAACGGTATAGCTGATATATCTGATAGTGCTGATGTGGATTAACAAGTCTTGCTGTCATTGGTTAATGGTTAAGAGTTTGTCGATTTATTGAGTGTTGTGTGATTCGCTGGTGCTTAGAGTTAGATTGTTACTACTAGTCCCCTACTATAAGTGTATTAAATTTGATGGTATTCAATGTAATCAGTTTATTGCAGCTAGTATTAGAAGAATTGTATAAAAGCATCTCTGATGTAGCACAGAATAACACATTCAATACAACCAACACTTTCCTCTCTAGTTTTTATTTACCTCTCTTTCTTGTTTCCTTATCGTGTTCATCAGTTTCAGAGCTTGATTAACAAGAAGTTCACCATCCTAGCATTCAGAAGCAAAGAAATATTTTTAAAAAGAGCTTACATTTTATCTTCTTTTGATGAGATATAACATGTCGAGCAAAGGACTTCGATTTTTCTTTCTTTCTGGAGTTATCCATTTATCTGCTTCCCCGCCAAAGTTCCAAGTCTTCATCCTACAAAAGGAGCAAAAACGCACACCAACCAGTAAATTAAGGATATGAATATATCTTCACGGGCATTCAACAAGAAGATCACTGGTGCCTTCATTACCAAGGTTGTAGCAAGTTTACCTGCAATGAGAACTTAGATGATCCACCTTTTTCTAGAAGACTGTTCAAATCTTTATTTGACCCAGCAGACTTTTGATGAGTTGCATATCTATGATATTCTGGTGTAAGTCTGAACTTTAGAACATTCATTGTTTGAAAACATATTGTATCCAGTTAATGCAACCATAACCAAAAGTAGATGCTTGGGACTATGATATAGTAGGAAAGAGCTTTAGGAAGACTGCCGCCCTGGAAGCAAGAAAAGAGAAAAGACCATAGTCCCAGTTTAAATAGCCAAAAGTCTATACAGAATCTTCCCTTGAGTTTCTATCCTAGTCCAAACAAAACTATGGTTTAAAAAAACATTGTCTCATGTAGATAACCAACTACATCTCATGAAACTATTCTTAGCCAAGCTGATTCTCTCTTTGACAGAAACAGAATGAATCTGTTCCAAATCCAATATGATGATCTCACAGCTGAAAGGACTAACATCAAAGGCATGTGTGACTTTTGCTTAAGATCATATTACCCACATTAAGAAAATCTTCATTATAAACCAATCCGACTACAACCGGGAATTTTCTTTATACCCCTCTCTATCATTTTGTTCCTCACCAGAGATGCATCCAACCATTGCTCTGCTGCTGCACATATACTAGAAAGCAACACATAATTGCCAGAATTTAAAGGTTCGAGTTCAAACAGGCGAGAAGCAGCCAACTTGCCTAGCTCAACATCACCATGCAATTTGCAGGCCCCAAGTAGAGCACCCCAAGCACCAGCATGAGCCTCCATGGGCATCGAATTTAGGAGCTCATAAGCAGCTTTTAACTTTCCAGAACGGCTAAAAAGATCAACCATGCACGCAAAATGATCAGGTGATGGAGCAACAGAATACTCATTTATCATGGATTCAAACAAATAACAACCTTCCTCAACAAGCCCGGCATGACTACAAGCTGAGAGTATAACTGTAAAAGCGACTTCATCAGGCCTCAAACCTTCATGAAGCATCCTGTTGAAGAGGGAAACGGTTTGTTTCCCATAACCGTGAATGGATAACCCTTGAATCATGGAACAATATGAGATTATGTCTCGTTCAGGCATCATTTCAAAAATACTTGTTGCTCTCTCTATATTCCCACACTTAGCATTCATGTCAACTAGAGCTGCAAGAACATGACTTTGTTGAAGATTAATAGAAGTCTGAGTAGCCACGTAATGATCAACCCGCTTAGCCAATTCCAAACTACCTACTTGAGAACATGCTGACATCAAGCTCACCATTATAAACTCATCGGGTTTAACATTCAAGGAATGCATTTCAATGAAAACACTAATGGCTTCATTCGGCTGACCATTTTGACAATAACCAGATATCAATGCTGACCACGCAACAATATCTCTTTCAGGAGCTTTCTCAAATAATGACCTAGCAGAAACCAGTTGACCAGCCTTTGCATACCCATCAATCATAGTTGTAAATGAAACCACATTCTTTTCAGGCATCTCATCAAAAATCCTCCTAGCACTGCTCATATCACCAAATTTCACAAACCCACTAATAACAGCATTCCATGAAACCACATTTCTATGCGGCATTTCATCAAACAATCTCTTTGCTTCCACCAAATCTCCAGCAAACACATAACCAGATATCATAGCCGTCCAAGATACCACATTTCTGTCCGACATTTCATCAAACACCTTACGAGCACTAACAATGTCCTTACATTTACCATAGAGATCAATCAAACTCGTGTTCACAAACAAATCCCAGCCCACCCCGCACCTGACTGCTGACCCGTGAATGCTTCTCCCTTCCTTCAGTTTCTCAACACTCGTACAAACCTTGATAAGTGACGGGTACGTGTACCTATCAGGTGCACCCTCCTGTCTCTTCATACGATTGAAGATGGAGACAGTATCTGCAAAACAAGACTTCTCGCAATACCCTCTAATAATAACATTCCAAAGATAGGTGCTGGGATAAATAAGACGGTCGAAGACACTGGAAGAGTACAAGAGAGTAGAGAGAGAATTTGAGAGGCAAATGAATTGGGTAATGAGAAAATGGTCCTGCTCAAGCCCTCTGCAGATTAAACGTACATGAACTTGTTGAAGTTGGCGGTGGGCTTTGCAGGATTTTAGTAAGGTTTGAATCCAAAAGATATAAGAATTCAAGATAACCATGGCAAAAAGGAAGGGCCGAGTATCATCAATGAAATATATGAGTAAGAGTAAGGGTTTTTAGGGAAACTTTCGCTCATATCCTCTATGTTTCGTTTATCTTCATAAATATCCTTAATTTATTCAAAATATCATATATACCCTCCTAATCCAAGAGTGTTAGTTAATACATCAGTAATTTTCAAGGGCATTAGGGTAATTTTATTTTATAATATAAGTTAAATTTTGATGATAATATTAAAAATATTGAATGAAAAGAGAATAAAATAAGATATAAAAAATTAAAATAAAAGATTTTCATAAAATTAAAATCATAATCTCTCTTTCACCTTTTATTCTTGTTCAACATTTCTTCTATGCATGAATCTATTTCTCTTTCAAAAATATGCATTTTTCTCTCAGCTTCAGACTCTCTTTCTTGACTCCTTCAGTTCTCCTCCTCAACTCCTATTATACTCATCAATAACAAAAGTAGAGAGTTAGATCAAGCTTTGTCTATGGATTATCTTCAATTTCTATAGTGATTGAAAAGTAGTAACCCAAATTACTGTCCTTGCCTTCGCGAATCAGAAACTATAATTCTCATGCTCGTCTTCGTTAAAGCAAAGCATCAATTGATGACTAAAGTGAGTCAAATATTTAATTTTTTTTTTTTAAAATAGGTATTTTTATAAATAAAAATTTAGGGCAACTAGAGATACATCTAAAACATTTATAGTGCTTATATGATTCTTCTTTAGTGGTTTGTGTAGGAGATGGTGAACGATTCTTTAGATTTTATTCTAATAGATTTGTTAAGAAAGAAAATATAAGGGTTTTGATTTTAAAACTTTTTCTTGATATTTTTTTTTGTAAGATGATATTGATAATTTAATATTTTGATTTGAAATATTATGATGATTGATTGTTTAATTAAAATTAGATTGTGAGCATTGATTTGAGATATTATAATGATTGATTGTTTAATAACCAATGAAAATCAGATTGTGATGGGTCCTAATAGTGAGAAGATAAATAGACATTATTTAAGTGAAAATATTTTGAAAGTGAAAAATATCGATCTATTTTTTGATTTAATATTTATTTATTTTATTTAAAAAAAATATTTTTGTAGTTAAAAATATTAAAATATGAATTTTTTTAACGAAAATGGATGAAAATATATTTTTTCAAGAATTTTTTGAAATTTTTAATTTATTATCAATCAAAAAAAGACATGTGGATACCATGACACCAAAGGAAGCCAATCGAAGCGTGTCGCTTGTGTCATTAATGTAGGCATTGTTACATGTCATCACAACATTCAATTTGAGTTTTGCAAAATAGTTAACGAACATGCCACATGTTGTCACGACGTTCAATCCGAGTTTTGTAGAGCAATAAACAAGTATGCCACGTGTTGTCGTGGGATTCGCTCATTCATTCCACAAAGTTTCCATGCAATTCAGATCAACGAATCACATCGCGTTACATGTCGATAACTAACACATGTTAACTAGAACCAATCTGTCCTACCATTGATTCATCCTGTGTTTCTCCCTTATCAAATGTCGCGATCTCATTGACTAATGTTGTTTATTTTTTTTCATATCAGCCTTTGATCTAAAACAGATCTAACGATCCAGATTCTATCTAAGCTTAATTTAACCCTTTAATTACACCAAAATCCTATATGGTTGAGTTTTACAATTTTTTGTATCAATTTATGGTGCTAAAAAAGATAGAGAAGTTCAAAAGAATATATAATTTTGATGAATATTTAAGAGAAGATTAGTGCTATAATTTAAAAATTGATTGTATTTACTCTTTTTGTTTCTTTATTAATTTATATGTATTTCTTATTGAAAAATATGAGATTTATGAACAAAATCATATCTAACTAATTTATTAATCTAGAGGTCGTATGAACCCAATTTTATACATGTGAAGATCTAATATTTTACCTCAATTATGAATTTCAATTTAATTATATTATTTAATCTAATTTTTATGTTATTAATTGTTTAGTTGTAATTGATCTATAGAGCCAACTAAATATATTTAAGAGAATTATTTAATTTTTTGTTTTGATTAAATAACATGCATAATTTTTAGATAGAGATGTATAATTCCTATGTATATGATCCATAATTGATTAATTTAATGAGTAATATACAATTTAATTGACATAATGGTATGATTAGGTTAATTACTATATAGTGTGTAGTTTACTTGAAAGAAACACATTTTAAGTTAGATTCAATTGATTATGTAATTAATTAGTAATTATATTAAAATAATTTTAGTGATTTACATGCTTAGAAAATTGAGAGATTAAGTATTCTTATATATTTTTTCATATATCTTCTTAGCTATTAATCTTAAGTTAATTAATTACTACTACTACTTATTTTTAGTTATTTTAATTTTGCTTTCTTAAAACACAAAAAAAAAATTGTATTTAATTTTTAGTTTTAAAATTAGTTTTTAATAACATAATCTTCACGTGAAGATGAAGATAGGTCCAAAAACAATAGATTGGATCTTCATTGGATATGCACATAATAGTAATGCTTATCGGTTTCTTTTACATGAGTCAAAGATCCTATATATACACAAGAACATAATAATGGAATCAAGGATTGCATCATTCTTTGAAAATGTATTTCCATGTAAATCTTAAGGAGAATCAAGTTCGTCTAAACGAACATATGAGACTATGAATGAAGATAGTAAAAAATAAGAGGTTGAGGTTGAACTCAGATATAGCAAGAAGGCTAGGATAGAAACGTCCTACAGTCTAGATGTTTTGACCTATTTGCTAGAAAGTGAATCTCAAACCTACGAAGAGGCTATGAATTCTTCTGAAGGTCCTCAATGGAAAGAAGCCATAAATAGTGAAATTGAGTCCATTATGCAAAATCATACTTGAGAACTAGTTGATTTACCTCCAAGTAGTAAAACACTAGGGTATAAGTGGATTTTCACAAGAAAACGTAAATCAGATGGATCAATTGATAAGTATAAGGTCATGCTTGTAATTAAGGGATACAAATAATGATAAGGCTTTGATTACTTTGATACTTATTCTCCTGTGACGAGAATAACATCTATAAGGATGATAATTACTATCACAGCTCTACGAAATCTTGAAATACATCAAATGGATGTAAAGATAACCTTTCTAAATGGAGAGTTAGATGAGGAAATCTACATGGACCAACCCAAGGGTTTTTCGTGCCTAGGGAAAGAAGGAAAGGCCTGTAAATTGGTGAAGTCTTTATATGGCTTGAAATAAGCACCAAAACAATGGCATGAAAAGTTTGATAATGTCATGAGGATAAATGGCTTTAAAATCAACGAATGTGACAAATGTGTATATGTCAAGGACAAATAAGATGATTATGTTATCTTGTGTCTTTATGTTGATGACATGCTAATTTTGGGTAGTAATGATCAAATGATCAAATCTACTAAGTCTATATTGAATTCAAAGTTTGATATGAAAGATACGGGACCTGCTGATGTAATTCTAGGAATTAAGATATCAAGGATATCTAGTGGTCTCATTATAAGTTAATGTCATTATTTTGACAAAATACTTGAGAAATTCAACAAGGGTGATTCTGGAATTATGAGAACACTAGTAGGTGTAAATCTACACCTATCTAAGAATAAAAGTGAGAATGTATCTCAAATAGAATATTCTAAAGTGATAGGAAGTCTTATGTACTTGATGAGTTGTACGAGACCAGACATAGCTTATGTTGTAAGCAAACTAAGTAGATATACTAGTAATCTAGGATCTTGTCACTAGAAAGGTATTACAAGACTACTTGGATAATTAAGATATACACGTAGCTATGAACTGCACTACATAAGATATCCAACTGTATTAGAAGAATACAGTGACGCCAATTGGATATCTGATATGAAAGACTCAAAGTCTACCAGTGGATATGTATTTGTATTGGGTGGTGCAGTTGCTTTATGGAAATCCTCTAAAAAGACATGCATTGTTAGAGCCACGATGGAATCTAAGTTCATCATTTTGGATAAATGTGGTGAAGAAGCTGAATGGCTATGCAATTTTGTAGAGGATATTCCTAAATGGGTAAAGCATGTACTTGTAATATGAATTCATTGTGATAGTCAATCTACTATTGGCAGGGCACAAAGCAATATGTATAATGATAAGTCTTGACATATACATCATAGACATAATACCATTAGACAATTACTCTCAATTGGAGTTATCTCTATTGACTATATGAAGTCAAAGGATAACAAAGCTAATCCCTTAACTAAATGGTTAAATCGAGAGTTAGTTGATAAGTCATCGAGAGGAATGAGACTGAAGCCCATGAATGAATAAGGATTTTCAAAGGAAACCCAACCTATTTAACTAGAGATTCCAAGATCTAGGTTCAAAGGGATAACCTAATTGTAAAGACTTAGTGAGATTATTGTGGAGGTTTACCCTCAAGTCCATTCTTATGATGAAAAATAGTGATAGCCATAAGATACAGGGTAAGTTAATAATTTTAATGATTCTTATAAAAAGATACTAAGTGGAGTATGCAAGTTACTCTTTGCGGATTACTTTTAAAAGATAAGAGATCACCTATGTAAGGGAGGAGTGGGTCCGCTTCAAAAGAGAATTGTATAGGGCTCAATGAACATAATAGTGAGAAATGAATTATTTTAGGAAAGATTCTTGTGTGAAGTATGTCATCGCTTACATAAACGACAAAACAATTCAAGGACATCGTATCTACTGCTTAGTCAGTAAGATAAATATGTTTTCACAAAGAAAGGTTTATAGGGTAACACCTACATATCCTATGTAGGTTTCAATCTGTTAAACTTTATTTCCGTGTCAAAATTTGATTTAAAATCTATGTCAATTTTTATTCATATGGGGGATTGTTAGAAAAATTGAATAAAAATTTCAATTTTCAGTTTCAAAATTTGATATTACCTCCATATTGATTTCTTTTTTAATTCGAGCTATTTCTACCCGTTTCTCTCCATCAATTCTCAGCTTTCGTTTATAAATAATTCTTCTATAAATAGAGAAGAAAAGACATAAAAGAAAATTTGAGAATGAAAAAGAAAAAAACAGAGAAAAGAGAAGAATAGGGAGGTGTGAAGAAAAAGAAGAAGAAGAAGAAAGAAAGAAAAAATGATTCGGTAAAGGTAAAAAGAAAAAAAATATTTTTATTTACTTATTATTTTTTTGGTTGTATAATTTTTATCTAGAGTTAGATTCTTTTGATAGATTTCAAACACTTTAAAGTTCGTAGAATAATAAATTATGGTATAAGTTTATTATTATTTAATCGTTGAATCCTGAGAGATAATTTTTTGTCGATCTCAAACACCTACGGTGAACAAAAAAATTATCTTAAGGACATTGTGTGATACACAGGCCTTAGTTATTATTGTTTTTATTTATTCATTTATTTAATTTATATATTATTTCAATTTTGTATTTATATAATATATATATTTCTAATTTTTTTTAATAAAATAATTTTATTCTTAAATTGTTTGTCTGTGTATTATTTATAGCATTTCTATTGAAAAAACAATAAACTAAATGTTATCTAAGCATTTATAATTGTAATTGTTTGGAGGCTGATGTCTTGCTTATAACCATGTACAAATCGATATAATGTCGTGCAGATAGACAACACACATACATGCTATTATATAGACCAACATTTATTCTTACCTTTACCCGTATATAATCTTTATTTATAGCCAATAAATGACCACTTTTTTATATTAGTCAATAAATGGCCTTGAGTCATCATTATTTTTTTGATCATTTATTGAATTTTCTTCCTAAACTGAAATTTCCCTCAATATTATGGTATCCATTATAGAGTTCAAGTTTTAAGACACTTTTTGTTTAATCTTTGATGCCTTTTACTTCTCGTGACTTAATTTGTTATATTATGTTTATAGGTAAAGAGAGACCATCACACAAGACAACACTACCTCGAAAGTTTTCTTAGATAAAATGGTTAAAATCAAGGTGTTGGAAAAAGTGGCTTGCCGAAGATCAAATCGAGGATGTGGTTGAAAAAATGCTTGTTCTCGAGGAGGGAGTTGAATGAAATATAGAAAATGGAGCCCAAGAGATGGTAAACACGAACCAAGAGATGATGCGATAACTCATTTATATACAAATATTGATGAAGGAAATAAGAAGCGAGATGAGGAGGGAAAATTAGAAACTTTAGGAGGCAAGTAGAAGTATTGACCCAGAAGCATCCTCTACTCCCATAAATTGAAGTCGTGTTCAAGGGATGTAATGAAGGAGACGAGGAGGTAGACCTCATAATAGCCAAATACAAAATAGAAAGAGAAGCATGAAACTAGGTAGCCTGAAACCAAGATCATTTCAAATAAAGGCATGTGGTTGCATGGATATTTCCAACCCGAGCTCAAGAGGCACTGTTACTTAGAGGATAACTTGATGCTTTTTTGGAAGAAAAGTTGTTATGGAAAAAATAAAGTGCTAGTTCTAGAGGAGAAAATAAGAAAACAAAAAATAGGGAAAGCACAATCAAACCTAGATAAAGTATGCAAATAGTTAGTTGGTTCCCTCTTTTCTGATGCAATCGAGTTGAGAGAGCCTTTTAAGAAGTTTGTATTTCCTTTATGCTCAAGAAATAAATGGATTGAAGACCCTATTTCTTATGTCCTCCTTTTCAAAACAACAATGATCCCCAGTATTATGCCCTGGGAGAAGAGAGATGCAATGTTGTGTAAATCTTTCGTGGGCACCGTACACAATTTGCCACAAAAATAGTTTAACAACTTGACATTGGCTAGTATCACTGATGAGTAATGTTTCATGATTTTATTTTATTTAAATATAATTAGATTTAATTTTGCATATTTTTATCATTATTTATGTAAATCTATATGTTCAAAATTACGATTATTTTTTTGTTTTATTTTAGGTATTTTTAGCTTCAAATATATAAATTGATCAACACATGAAGACACAACATTTGAAACACTCAATTTTCACCTTAAAATCTTAAAGGAATAAGGCATATAAGCTTTACATAAAAAAACCAACCAATATATAAGGAGTGTAAAACATGAATTGAAGTAAAGCATTTCATGTCGTGGAAAAGATTATTGTGTGCTACAACGCACTTCTCTCTACATAGATTCACTGGGCACATTATTCATTCTATATTGTGGCATGGAAATAGTGTGTCACTGTGTTACCTATTCAAGATTTCATTGGTGAACCTTTACATATCTCGGTTCGTAGTAGTGTAAAACCTCGACCATAGCATGTGTTCATTAATTCACCCGAAGCCCTTTGATTTCAACCTCAGTTAATAAATTTAACATTATACCCTTAGGTCAAATATAGTTTAAACATAAAATTTTATTTATTTTAGATTTTCCTCAACATCCATCAGAGCCATTTTATGTTCTTAGTTTATACACAATTTAGATAAGATAATAATAAATAAGAGGCAACAATAGGGTTATGTTTCAAATCAAGTAATATAAAAAGGTTATAATAAGGTTATTGTGAAGATCATGATCACAATTGTGGGGAAGGGCATATCCATCTATCTACTTTGGCTGTTAAGATCTAATCTATATTCTTCTTTCTTTTCAATAAACTCTTTTGTATTTCTTGAATTTGTTAAAATTAATTTATTGGTCATTTATTAAATTTAAGCATGATTGGCTAATTGTTATAATGAGAATTTAGTTCTATTGTTATGTTTGAGTACATTATTTTAGAAAATATTTTTAATAATTAATTGTAAGTTATGTTGTACTTTGTGTCTACATACTGGTTTCCTGTATATAAAAAAAGTATGTTTATTTTACTCAGTGTTTAGTCTTCCTCTGTGTAAGTTTGGTTGTTGTAGATGAGTAATGTACACATGCACTTAGTTAGGAATATTATGTTTGAAAGCATACTTTTCACACACCACGAGACTGGTTGTTTAATATGCATGCTAGGCTATAAGTATCAGATTTTGGTTCATCTTGGGTATAGGTATTTATGAAAATAACTTGGTAATTTTTGGACAACCAAGAGGGGTAGTTCACCTCTAATAATATATGTCTCTTTGAGGATGGTGACTTGGTTTATAATCACCTCATTCTTTTCTCTAAGGAATTTCCTCTTCCTTTACTTGATAAGTCTAGCTTTCGGATTGACATTCAATCTATGGGTTATGATTTTAGGGTCGATCACACGCATGTCTACAAGCCTCCATGTAAAGACGTCAGAATTCTCTTCAGAAAAGAAGATAGTTGCTACCTAGCCTTCATTGTCAAGTTAGTGCTCAACCTTAGAGAATGGTCCTCCTCTTTATCCTCAATTGGTAGATCACATACTTCATTTGAGTTGACAAGCTTTCCTAGACATACACCTTTTGACCTTTTATGAAAAAGCCCATACTACTTGGGAGTGACCCATTTAATGGTGGCATTATAACAACTTCTGACATTTTCCTAGTCTTCCCTTATTTCCTTTATGCCCTCCTCAATAGGGTATTTTATGACTTGGTGGAAGGTGGATGAAACCACTTTCATCTTGTGAATCCACAGTCTTCCTAGGATAGCATTATAGTGCACTAGGATATCAATTACAATGAAGTTGGTGATCACTATAGATCCCTGTGCCATAACTAGTAACACCATAGTTTCAATTTCATAGGTGGTGCTATTGTTAAACCCCACCAAAGGTAGCTCTCTCCTTGCTATGTCTCTTTCCTTTGTGCCTAAGGCACTTGTTGTTAACCGAAAAAGAAAGTCAATGGAGCTCTTAGTGTCAATCATGATCCAGCAAGCATCGTAGGATCCTATCCTCAGGGTAATTACCAAAGGGTCTTGTTGAGGAGCCAAGGTCTTGTCCCTCTTGGTGAAGGTGATTTTACCATAAGACCTCACCTTTTTCTAGATTGTAAACATGAGATGAAACATGTAAGCCTCTAACATACCTTTCATGCAAGTTATTGGAGGTCCTATTAAGCCTACAGTCTCTTCTTTTGTGGCCTACATCCTTGAAAAAAGCACACCACTTAGATGTGTCCCTAAGGGAACCCCTCATTTTTGGTGACCATCTGACATTCTGCTCTTCTGACATTCTCGATACTACTTGGGCTAGGCTCACTCTCAAAGGTGGACCTCTTAATGGAAACAATGACCTCCCTTAAGGTCCCATATTCCCACACCATTGGCCACTTGTCCTATGATTAGGTATGAAACACTTGTTTATGTTAATTCTTATGTCTCGACTTGCCCCACGATGGGCACCAAAATGTTGAGATTGGTCATAGATTTTAGGTTGTGTGTAAAAGAAAAAAGTTACAATAACTTTAGGCAATTTAAAACTTTTTTAGCATGTGTTAACATTTATTTTTATTCATTTACATTTATTTTTTTTAACTTTAATTTATTGGTTTAGCGATTTTAGGTTTAATTTTAAAAAAAAATTATTGCAAAACTATCATGTCTTTAATTGATTTTAAGAAAATTGAATCTTTGCATGGTTGATTAATTTCTTGAACATACCATGGAGTAATGTGATAATTAGTTAGTTTTTATTAGAATTTATATTTCATGATAAAATATTGAATTTAAGATGAATCCAAAATTAGTGTTTATGAATCGAATAAGGGAAACTATCTTGTGAGAAACTTTTTGAGCCTATTATCGTTCTATTTTGAGATATAATATTTTTTTACTCCTTTAAACACTCTTCTAGATTATTCAAATTGTTAGATTATCTCTATAATTTTTTTTAAATGCTAGGATTTTTACATCTGAGAAAGTATTATATACTTATTTTTTTATTGTTTAAATTGAATAACTTAAGTAAAAATTGAAAGTGTATGCCTTCTTCGTTAATGCATGACTTCCAAAAAAGAGACATATATGGGACTCCCTTAAACTAATACAAAAGAAAACTAAAATTAGTCACTCATCAAATTGTACAAATATATACCAACTGTATATGGGTCCATTTTCTAAAAAATGAAAGAAAATAATATATATATATATATATAAGAGAGATAAAAAATTAATATAAACTAAATATTATGATCAAAAAGTATTTAAAAGTCATGACTTGGTTGTGGCCCTATGTGAAGAGTCGTGATGTTTGGTAAAAAGTTGACTCTTGGTGAAGTGTTATCACTCTTGAGAATTTATGACCGTTGATGAGTGCATTGACTCTTGATAAATGGTTCTGACTCTTGGTGAAGGGTCATGACCCTTAGTGAAAATTCATGATTATTTGTGAAGGGTTGTAACTCTTAGTGAAAGGTCGTGATTTTAAGTGAAAGGTTGTGATTTTAAGTGAAAAGTCATGACTTTAAGTGAAAAATTACGACTTATAGTGAAATGTTGCAAATCTTGACGAAAGTTGTAAATCTTGGTAGAAATGTGATTAATATTTAAAATTAATTGTATTTTTTTATATACACATATTTCATTATTACTTAGTGATTATTCATGTTAATGTTTTATTGAAAATATTTGAAAAGTATTTTTATGCAATTATTTTATGAGCATATAATTATAATAAATCATGAAATTATACATGGCATGTTATGTTAAGTGAGAGTTATTTTGGTTGAAAATTTATTTTTCTTATATCAAAAAATTCGCATATAAATTAAATAATTAATAAAAAAATTGTCATTTAGGTACAAGAGATTGTTATTAGCATAGCGAACATTCGATCTTATAAATGATAATTTATTTTATAATAATTATCTAGATTTGTACAGAAAAATTATATATGATACTAATATATATATATATTTCATATGCATATTTTATTGTATAAATATATGGCTTCCAAAAACATTGTGGAATGTCTAGTAAGGGGAGACAAATTGGATGGCGACAAATATGATATTTGGTACCGTAAGATCCAATATCTTCTCAATTAACAAAGTGTTCTTGAAACACTTGACCATATCATGATGAAGCCTAAGGAGGACGACAATCCTAAGGAGGACGACACTACTCAACATCATCGTGAAGTTGATGCCTGTAAGGCATGGGTTGACAAAGATTGTAATGTATGTTATATCATCCTAAGTAGCATACAAACCAATCTTCTGGAAAATTTAAGCATTGTGAAACTGCTCATAAGATATGGTTGACCATCAAATAAAGGTTTGGTGTTACTTCATTGACTCGATTATGGGACTTGATTATGAAGTTTGATTCTTATAAGAAGAAACTAGTCATACTATTAGGCAACGTTTAAAAATCATGTCAGGTATGATCCGTGATCTTGATACTACTAACTATCACCTTACTAATGAACAACAAGTTTAAGTTGTAATTCACTCTCTTCGACCTACTTGGGAACGAATGAAACAAAACATAGCGCACCATGAAATTGTAAAAGCTTTGAATGACAATTCATGTCACTTAAAACTTGAAGAAGATTGCCTAAAGGCTAGTCATATTAATAGCTCTACTTTGGTTGCTAATTCTAGCTCATGAAAAACATATGGGTCCACGCATATGAGAGCTAGAGGTGTATCATGGAAAATAAGAGGAGCTGGTGGTAAATATGCTCCAAAGAGAGATAAGCCCAAGCACAAGAGAGGCAAGATAAGTGACAAAAAGAAAGAAAAATCAAAACTAACATGTTTTGAAAATATTGGTAAAGCACGCACACATATATATGCTAGAGAAGAATTTCAATAGGTTAGATTAGCTCTCTCATATGAGCAATCATTTTATATAATTTATGTTGGAGCAAGTAAAGATGAGACATATTAAGCTATTATTGTGATAACTGCTGATTGAGTAAAAGTGTCGCCTTGGTTTTCACGTTGAGACCTAGATAAGATCTATTTAGAAATTATCAATAATGAGGTATACCCACTACCCATTAAACATATACCTATTGTCAAATGTGAGTTCTAAAGAAATTTGTTACAATGATGGTATATTTGAGTACTCAAAGATGCTATGGAAGCATTGAAATCAAGATCCGTACAATGTTTTGAGTATTAACATAGTCCTATATTAGTAGGATTACTCCACTGTAAAGTGTATTTCATATTGCATGTGCTTATGACCACATATGGAGGTGAGTGAATGAATCCCTACTTCGTCACAATATGAGTCCTATAAATCATTATAAATTATCATTGTTCCCTTTGTTACCTTTTACTATGTCACAGAGTAAGTAAATGACGTTAAGTTACTTTAGTGTGTTACCTATAGTCATGATTTGATTTGACTTTATGGGACCTCATTGGGAAAGCTACAAATCATTAGCAAAGTGGCATAAGGGAAATGGGAAGATTATATGAGATTACATATGCATTTTATATTCGTTGTTGATAAATTGTATCGCATCAATCGAGATGCAATATATGTATGAAAATGAAATTGAACTTCGAAGAGATTAAGTATGATTCTTTTATAAGGGATCAAAGTTACTTGAACCTAATGTGATTAGATGAATCAGGAGTATTTAGAAAAACCGTATATACACTAACGTTCTAGTCTGTATTAATGAGGGTTCATGTCTCTACGCTAACTTGCTAGTACAAAGTTCCCACACAGGTATTTTTCAATGGTCGCATGATCCATTAGCTTGTATGAACCATTTTGTGAGTGTGATTTATATTAAAATAAATGACATAGCATCGTGTACTCCATATGCGAGTACGATATATACTTTGAATTTTATACTTAGGTCCAAAAGGGTTGCCTATAAGTGTACCAAATCCAAATCATATCATTTGGATGAAATGCTGCAATAATTTAGCATGTGTCTTTAGGTAAAATACATGTTAAATAATGTGATTAGATGAATCTGAAGCATTTAGAGACACCATATATACACTAACGTTTTTTTTTATTAATAAGGGTTTATGTCTCTATATTGACTCAGAATTGAGTTGCTAGTATAGAGCTCCCATATGTAGGTGTTTTTCAATAATTGCACAATCTATTAGCTTGTATGAACTGAGTTATGAGTATGGTAGATATGAGAAGAAATGACATAGCATCGTGCACTCCATGTGCGAGTGGGAGATGTACCTTGGATGTTGGACTTGGGTCCAAACAGGTTGCCCATGGGTGTAGCCGATCCAAATCATATCATTTGGATGAAAAGTTACCATGATTTAGTATGTACTTTTTGGTAAAAGATATGTTAAAGAGTTACAACATTGAAAGTTAAATGTTATGATTTATGTTGAAATATTGTAGCTTTTTGTAAAGAGATAATTTTTGGATGGATTGTAATTATTTATAAACAATTACTTTCGTTTCAAAGCGACATGGTTTTTGTAGGAGACACAATTTATCAAGAGTTGTAGCCCAAGTTGAATGGTGCATAATATTCTATAAATATATAGATTATTTACTTATTCCATTTAAGAGAAGACAAAAAAAGAGAAAAGTACATGATTTTTTTACTTGTCTTTACCAAAGACAAAAACAGAAAGAAACTTTTGATTTGTAAATTGATATATTCTAATCTTTTCCTGTATTGGAATTTTTCCGATTGATTATATTGAGATTTCAAGCACGTAAAACATTCAATATACTATCTTCATTTATTCATTGGTGAAATGTATTTATTTGAAATATAATTTTGTTATTATATTGTTAAATTATTTTTACACATTCTCATGACTCAAAAAAGGATCTCAAACTACCATAATCAAGGATGATATGTATTTTTTTAACTTTAATTCCAAATATATATTTAAAAAGTAAAAAATAAAGTTAATATAGAAAAAAGAAAATGAAAAGGATAAAATGAATCGTTTAGGAGTGAAAAATAAACAAATAAACTATTTTTGTTAACTAGGTTGGTGTTAATTTGGCCATGAGAGTTTTGGAACTCCTAGTTTAGGCCTTTTACTTACCTCGATACCTTATTTGGTTTTTCTATTTGACTTTCGTATTTTCTAAATCATGGTCTATATCTCATTGTTAAATACAATCTGCTATCAGCTTTGATGGCTTTAGTTAAATAACTTTTACATTGTAATTATATCTGTAACTTTACTGATTTTCTTTAATTTTTTAGAGTTATATGGTAAATGGTTTATATTTTTGTATTAGGTTGAGACGTTGTGATTCTTATTTATATTGATTATCTAATTGTTTACTTGGGCATGCCGCTTGTTCTTTTTTGACAGAGTTGATACTAATAGAGTTTTTGTATCTAAATGTTTAAGAATCAACTCTTTGAGATGATATATATCAGTTGGTATTCCTGCTTGATTTAACATAGTGTGAAACATATTGCTCTTTTTTCCTAAAGAACTTATTGCTTAAATCTTTATTGTTTAGCATGTTGCTGCAAATTATGATTTCTTTCTTGTTGATTTATAGCCAATAGCATGGTTACAAGGTCAAGTAATAAAAAAAATGTGTGCTTGGCCTTAGATTCTCTCTCAAACTTCAAAGATGATCCCAAGGGAAATCCTTCAATGAAATCATAAGTGAAACCAAAAGGTATGCATAGAGAGAACATACACCTTACTCTTTTTGTCTCATCATATTTCCTTATCTTAGATGTGAGGTGTTTACATTGATCATCCCTCCAACCCCACAACCAAATTTCTCAAGAAAAAAATGATGCTCATGTTGATAAATATTTCTTAGGCTTAATTATGTTCCATATTATATTTGATAATCTCAAAACAATTTAACAATATTTCATATTTGACCAAATCCATGCATGCTATGATAAGTCTATGTGATAATTAATAGCCTTGTTTAGTGGTAAAGTTATTTTCTTAGTTTAATGTTATATTTGGCTAATGTATGAAGTAGGAAAAATGGAAGGCATTTAATTAAGATTGTTATTGGAGCACTAATTTCTTGTTCATTAAATGTGGAGATGAACATGAAGTCTTTGCTACCACAAGTTCTTCGAGGATGTTGCCTATAAATAGCTTGATTCATTTGTGCAAAATATAAGAGTAAATGAATTAGAGAGCATCCATAAGAAAGATAGAAAAAGATTTTGTGAGAGTTATCTTGTGAGTTACTACTTAGAGAGGAAATTTTGTTCCTTATTTGTAGGTAATATTTTTCATATTTTGTAAGAGAGTTATTTTTCCTACTACAATAGAGATTAGAATTGTTACCTCATTATAACTAAAAAGAAGGTGTTGTAATCCCTATTTTATAATAGTGAAATCCTCTTACACTTGCCCGTGGTTTTTTACCCCAATTTATTCGGGGGGTTTTCTACGTAAAATATTTGTGTCCATTTTATTTTAATTATTCTCAATTTCACTTCAGTTATGTGTTAGCTTCGACCCGGTAATTTTTCTTAACAGTGGTATAAGAGCAATTGGTTGAGGGGTGTGAAGTAGATCGTTGTGAACAAAATTTTGACTACGAAAAAGCTTGATGTTGAGAAGTTCAACGGGAGTAATTTCTCATTGTGGAAAATAAAGATTAAGGCAATTTTGAGGAAATACAATTGTTTGGCAACAATTGGAGAAAGGCTCGTAGAGATCACTGATGACAACAAGTGGAACGAGATTGACGACAATGTAATTGCTAATCTGCACTTAGTATTAACTGATTGAGTGTTATCTAGTGTGGTAGAAAAAAAAAGACTGCGAAGGATATTTGGGATACTCTAACAAGATTGTACGAGGCCAAGTCACTACACAATAAGATCTTCTTAAAGATAAGATTGTACACTCTTCAAATGACGGAATCCACATCGGTGACCCACCATATCAACATTTTCAATACTCTATTTTTTCAATTTATATCAATGGGTTACACAATAGAGACTTATGAATATGCAGAAATTCTACTACAAAGTATACCTAACTCGTATGATCAACTCATCATCAACCTGACAAATAACATCCTCACGGACTATCTAGTCTTCGACGAAATTGTAGTCGTTGTTTTGAAAGAAGAAACTAGGTGCAAAAACAAGGAAGATAGATAGGTAGGTTCGCAGTAAGTGGAATTTTTGACAATGATGAGAGGAAGATCAACAGAACGTGGCCCCAGTGGGAGTCAAAATCAAGGTAGATCAAAATCAAGAAGTAAGAAGAATTTCAAGTGCTACAACTGTGGCAAGAAAGAGCATGTCAAGAAGGATTATTGGTTTAAAACAAAGAGTGGAGTCCCTGAGTCATCAAATGCTCAAAGGAATGTGGCAAATGCCTTAGATGATGGTGAAGTTCTATACAGTGAGATAACAATGAAAATTGAAAGCAAAAAGCAGTTCGTTGATATCTGGTTATTAGACTTAGGAACAACATGGCACATGCCATCTTAGAGAGAATGGTTTCACAAATATGAACCAGTCTCAGGAGGTTTTGTACACATAGGTGATGATTATGCTTTGGAGATCGCTGGTATTGGTACTATTAAGATAAAGATGTTTGATGGTACAATTCACACTATTTAGGAGGTACGTCACGTGAAAGTCCTGAGAAAGAATTTATTATCTTTGGGTCAAATTGATAGTCTTGGATGCAACACACATATTGAAAATGGGATCATGAAAATTTTCAAAGGTGCACTTGTGGTTATGAAGGCAGAAAATATCGAGACAAATCTATTCATGATAAAAGGAGAAACATTGTAGGAAACTTATATATGGGTTGCGTCAATCAATAAGGGAGAAGAGTTGATGAAGATGTGGCATCTCAAACTAGGTCACATGTCAAAACGAGGTTTGAAGATTCTCTCCGACAGAAAGTTATTTTCAGGGATCAAATCGATAAATCTACCTTTTGTGAGCATTGTGTTACAAGTTAGCAGCATAGATTGAAATTTAATAAATCTGATGCCAAGAGTAAATGTATTTTAGACTTGATTCATTGTGATGTATGGGAGTCACCAGAAATGTCCCTAGAAGGAGCAAAGTATTTTGTGTCTTTTATTGATGATTATTCCAGGAGATGTTTGGTGTATCCAATCAAGAAGAAGTTAGATGTATTTATGGTATTCAAAGACTTCAAAGCGGGGGTGGAAATTGAATCTGGAAAAAAAATCAAGTGCTTGAGGATAGATAATGGAAGAGAGTACACAAACGGAGAGTTTCTTGCTCTTTGCAAGCGGGAAGGTATTAAACGACAATTCACAGTCACATATATGCCTCAACAAAATGAAGTGGCAAAGTGGGCGAATAGAACTCTTACAGAAAGGATGAGAGCTATGCTAAGGACTATAGGTCAATCCAACTCTTTTTTTGGCAGAAGCATCCAAAACCGCTTGTTATGTGATAAATCAGTTGCCATTAACAATAATTGATTTAAAGACATCGATGGAGATGTGGACTGGTAAGCCAGCAAACTACTCTACTTTACATTCTTTTGGATGTCCTATGCATGTGATGTACAATTCCCAAGAAAGAACGAAGTTGAATCTGAAATCTAAGAGGTCTATATTTGTGGGGTATGCTGACGAAGTGAAGGGGTATCGCCTATGGGATCCCACTACCCGTAAGGTTATTTTCAGTATGGATGTGATCTTTGTAGAAGATCAACTACTACAAAAAAATGGAGACAATGGCACGTTGAAAGAGGTTTCATAGACTACAACAATATAGGTGGAAAATAATTTGGTACAAGAAACTCCAATTTCTACTAAAGCAATACCAAAACATGAGGTATAAGAACCAGTCAAGTTTGAGGCTTCATAAGCTTGCCAATCAACTTGTACAAGAAGGCTGCTAGCTTAGCATTTGGTACTATAGAGAGCAATGTTGCATATTATCGTTTAACGGAGGACGAAGAGCCCTCAACTTTCCAAGAAGCTATAATGTAGGAAGAAATTGAAGCTCTACACAAGAACAAGACTTAGGAACTGGTACCATTGCCTCATGAGAGAAAATCCATAGGTAAAAAATAGGTCTACAAGATTAACCGGGATAGAAATTATCAAGTGGAACGATTTCATGCAATATTGGTGGTAAAAGGATTCGCTTAGTAAAAAAGTATTGATTTCAATGAGATATTTTCCCTGGTAGTTCGGCTTACAACAATCAAAATAGTCCTGACTATGTGTGCTATAATTGACTTACATATGGAGCAGTTAGATGTGAAAATTTCATTTCTTCATGGAGAACGTGAAGAAGAAATCTATATGTTCCAACCAAAAGGTTTTGTTGAAATAGGAAAGGAGAACTTGGTTTGCAAGTTGAAAAAATCTCTATACGGTCTCAAACAGGCACCGAGGTGTTGGTACAAGAGATTTGATTCCTTCATTATTAGCCTTGGATACAATAGACTCAGTTCAGACCATTGTACGTACTGCAAAAGGTTTGCTGGTGATAATAATTTTATTATCTTGTTGTTGTATATCGATGACATGTTGGTAGTAGGCCCCAACAGAGATCAAATCCAAGAATTGAAGGCACAATTGGCTAGGGAGTTTAATATGAAGGACTTGGGACCAAGAAACAAGATTCTAGGGATGTAGATTCACTAAGACAGAAATAATAGGAAGATTTGGCTTTCTCAAAAGAACTACTTCAATAAGATCTTACGACACTTCAACATGCAAGATAGTAAGCCAATTTTTACCCTACTTTCTATTAATTTCAAGTTATCCTCAAGTATGTGTCCTAGCAATGAATCAAAGAGGATATATATGTATCAAGTACCATATGCATCAACAATGGGAAGTTTAATGTTTTCCATGATATGTACAAGACTAGACATTACACAAGTAATGGGAGTAGTTAGTCGGTTTATGGAAAATCCTGGAGGAGAGCATTGGAATATTGTGAAGAAGGTTCTGAGACACATCAAAGGAACCTCAAATGCATCATTATGTTACGGAATATGAGATTTTATAGTCAGAGGCTATGTTGATTCAGATTTTGTAAGGGATCTCAATAAAAGCAAGTTTACTACAGGTTATGTGTTTACACTTATAAGAGGAGCTGTAAGCTAGGTATCTAAACTATAATCGATTATAGCTCTATCTACAACCGAAGAAAAATACAAGGTGACTACACAAGCTTGCGAGGAAGTAGTCTAGATACAGAGCTTATTGGAGGAGCTCAGGCACAAGCAAGAGAAGATTGTTCTATTTTGTGACAGTCAGAGTGCTTTACACATTGCTAGGAATCCAGCTTTTAATTCACGGAAAAAGCACATAAGGTTTTAGTATCACTTTGTTCGAGAAGTAGTGGAAAAAGGTAGTGTGGATATGCAAAAGATTCACACCAACGAGAACCTAGCAGATGTTATGACCAAGCCAATCAACGCTGACAAGTTTAAATGAGGTATATCCTCATGTGGTCTAGCAGAAACATAAGCAAACATGGATTTGGAAAGTGAGAAAGCATGGAAGGTTACGTAAGTGACTTTAAGTGGGAGAATGTGATAATTGATAGCCTTGTTTAGTGGTAAAGCCACTTTCTTGATTTGATGTTATATTTTGCTAATAGATGAAGTTGGAAAAATGGAAGGCATTTAATTAAGGTTGTTATTGGAACACTAATTTATTGTTCATTAAATGTGGAGCACTAATTTCTTTTTATTAAATGTGGAGATGAACATTGAGTATTTACTACCACAAGTTCTTCAAGGATGTTGCCTATATATAACTTGATTCATTTTTCAAAATATAAGAGTAAATGAATTAGAGAGCATCCATAAGAAAGATAGAAAAAGTCTTTGTGAGAATTATCTTGTGAGTTACTACTTAGAAAGGAAAATTTGTTCCTTCCTTGTAGATAATATTTTTCATTTTATAAGAGAGTTATTTCTCATATTACAATAGAGATTATAATTATTATCTCATTGTAACTAGAGAGAAGGTGTTGTAATCCCTATTTTACAATAGTGAAATTCTCCTTCACTTGTCCATGATTTTTTACCCTAATTTATTTGGGGGGTTTTCCACGTAAAATATTTATGTCCATTTTATTTTCATTATTCTCAATTTTACTTTAGTTGTGTGTTAGGTTTGACCCGGTAATTTTTCTAACAAGTTTGATATAAGAAAATATATAATGCCTACCATTTATTTTTTCCTTAGGTTGTTAATGTTGGAGATTGTTATAAATCTCCTTAATTTAAGGAGCAAAACATGGAGCTTAATTCATGGAGCAATTCAAAGAACCATTAATTTAAGGAGTAATTCAAGGAGGGAATTTTCCTATAAATATATGTGTAATTGTAATGAATTAATCAACCAAGTGTTCATTCCAATTGAGAGAAAATTGAGAGTAATTTTCTTGGGGTAATTGGATTGTGAGTTGTGAGTATTGTAAACACCTTGTATAATTTCTCCCCTTTCAGTAAAAAGATCTACAACAGGTCCAGAGATGTAAGCAAGATTGGCCAAACTTCGTTACCAAATTTGTGTGTCATTTTTCTATTTTTGTTTTCTCATAAATCTGGCTTATCGGGAATTTTTGCAATTTCCCAACAACTGGTATCATAGCTTTTGGTGGTGATTTTGTCAATTTCCTATAGGTTACTATTCATATAAATAGTGAATTACGTAAATAGTGAAATTTGTCGATGATATTTGTTCATTGACGGAGGTGTTCTAATACACGATGGTTTGCAGAAATAGTCAGAAACAATCCGGAGGAAGTCAGATTTGAGTGGTGGCAATGACCACAGATAAAGGAAGGGTGAAACTCAAGAAATTTGATGGCATAGATTTCAGGTTTTGGAAAATGCAGATAGAGGATTATTTGTATCAAATAAATCTATATCAACCTTTCTCAAGGAAGAAGCCAAAGACTATGAAGGAAGAAGATTAGAATCTTCTAGACAGACAAGCCTTCGGAGTTATTCGATTGACGTTATCCTGCAATGTTTCTTTCAACATAGTAAAGAAAAAGACCATGGTGGGTCTTATGGAAGCTCTCTTCAATATGTATGAGAAGCCATCGACCTCAAACAAAGTGCATTTAATGAGGCATTTTTTCAACTTGTGGATAACAGAAGGCACATCGGTAGCTCAACATCTCAATGAACTCAACACAGTCACAACCCAGTTGAGTTCAGTTAAAATTGAATTCGATGAAGAAGTACGAGCATTGATACTTTTGGCTTATTTACCAGAAAGTTGGAATGCTATTGTCACGGCTGTGAGTAGCTCATTAGGAAGTAATAAGTTGAAATTTGATGATGTTTGTGATCTGGTTCTCAGTGAAGAAATCTGACGTAAAGATTCGGGCGAATCATCAACCTCTTCAGTTTTGCATACAAAGTCAAGAGGAAGAGATTTAACCAGAGGTAATGGACGTGGAAGAACAGACTACCAAAGATCAAAGGATAAGAGGTCCAAATCTAGGAATCCTAATAATTCCCATAGCTCGAAGACTATCGAGTGTTGGAATTGTGGGAGAACCAGGCACTACAAAAATCAGTGCAAAAGTGCACCAAAAGACAAACAAGTGAAGGTAGAGGCAAATGTTACTTCCACCTCAAGAGGAGATGGAGGAAATGATTTATTGATATGCTCTTTGGGGAGCAACAAAGAATCTTGGATTTTATACTCTGGAGCATCGTTCCATGTTACTTCATAGAAAGAATTCTTCGAGATCCTCGAAAACCTTGGAAAAGTATATCTTGGTAATGATCAACTGTGTGTTATTATTGGCAAAGGTGTAGTAAAGATTAAGTTGAACGAGTCTGTTTGGGAACTGAAGGATGTCAGGCATATTCCTGACCTAAGAAAGAACTTAATCTCAGTAGGGAAATTGGCTAGTGAAGGCTACACTACGATATTCCATGGTGATGATTGGAAGATTTAAAAAGGTGCAATGATGGTTGCTCGAGGCAAGAAGAGTGACACTCTTTACATGACAGTAGGGGCACGTTATTCAATCACAGTTGCATCAAGCAATGAAATACCAAATTTGTGGCACCAGAAACTAGGCCATATGAGTGAGAAGGGGATGCAGATTATGCACTCAAAGGGAAAACTTCCAAGCCTATAGTCTACATAGATAGATATGTGCGAAGATTGCATACTTAGAAAGCAAAAGAGAGTCAGCTTTCAGACAAGTTGCAGAACCCCAAAGAAGGAAAGGTTAGAGCTTATCCACTCCGATGTTCAGGGACCAACAACCTTCTCATCCATTGGTGGGAAACACTACTTCGTGACTTTCATTGATGATCACTTTTGGAAGGTATGAGTTTACTTTCTAAAGCATAAGTCTAACGTATTTGAGGCTTTCAAAAGATGGAAAGCTATGGTGGAAAATGAGACGGGTTTGAAGATCAAAAAGCTCATAACCGATAATGGTGGTGAATATAAAGACACCAGATTCAAAAATTTCTACTATGAGCACGGAATTAGAATGGAAAGAACTATGTTAGGCACGCCTTAACACAATAGTATAGTTGAGCATATAAACCGAACGTTGACAAAAAGAGCCAGAAGCATTTGTATATAATCAAGTCTACCGAAGTAGTTCTGGGCAGAAGCAGTCAACACGGCAGCCTACTTGATCAACCGAGGCCCATCTGTTCCATTGGAGCATAGAATACCAGAGAAGGTATAGAGCAGAAAAGAGGTAAAACTATCACATCTAAAAGTTTTCAACTGTGTAGCATTTGTGCATATTAGTGATCAAGGAAAGAATAAGCTTGATCCCAAATCTAAGAAATGCACCTTCATTAGCTTTGGTGAGGATGAGTTTGGCTACCACATTTGGGATAACGAAAATAAGAAAGTGATCCATAGCAAAGATGTGATTTTCAATGAAAGAGTGATGTATAAGGACATGCATAAAACAGACACCAACAACTCAAAGCAGAATGAGTCAGTATTTGTAGATGTAGATGATATCCCAGATAATTCCATGAAGGAACCAATTGTAACAAGTCCTCAACCAAAGGAACTCGTTGGACAGAGTAGTGTGCAGCAGTTTGACACACCACAACCTCCTACTCTAGCTCCTGTATTGAGAAGGTCTTCTTGACCTCATAAACCTAACAGGAGATACATGAACTATATGTTACTGACTGATGGAGAGGAACCTGAATGCTATGATGAAGCTTGTCACACTCGAGATGCCAGTAAGTGAGAGCTTGTCATGAAACTAAACTTATGCTCAACTTCAGTTGGTCTGCTAGAGTAACAAGACTAGAAAAACTGTTGTATTGATCGAGGTGTGAAGACAGATTGAAATTAGTCTTCAAGTGTGAGATTGCTGGAGATTGTTATAAATCTCCTTAATTTAAGGAAAAAATTAAGGAGTAAAACATGGAGCAAAATAAGGAGCAAAACAAGGATCTTAATTCAAGGAGAAATTTAAGAAACCATTAATTTAAGGAGTAATTCAAGGAGTGAATTTTCCTATAAATAGATGTGTAATTGTAATGAATTAATCAACCAAGTGCTTATTCCAATTGAGAGAAAAGCTTAGAGAAAAAATATTTTGTGAGAGAAAATTGAGAGTAATTTTCTTGGGTGTAATTGGATTGTGAGTTGTGAGTGTTGTAAACACCTTGTATAATTTCTCCTCTTTCAGTAAAAAGATTTGCAGTAGATCCGGAGACATAAGCAAGATTGGTCGAACTCCGTTATTAAATTTATGTGCTATTTTCTATTCTTACTTTCTCATAAATCTGACTTATCGAGAATTTGCATAATTTCCCAACAGTTAAAGCGGTAGATTTTGATATGGCACGATTCCAGAATGAAGGGATAATGATAATGGCAGAGACTAGAACATACATATGGATGACACCCGAGGTCTCTATCTTCTTATTTTTCTTGCTTTACTTTGGTTTTTACTTTTTTTCCTTTTAAGCTACAAAATGTGTTAACTTTCATGTAAGACTTACACTTGAAGTTGTAAGTGTTGATTCTTATGAATTAAAGGTCATTTATTGGGTTTGATTTATTTACTTTGATTAGCACTTACTTTGTTTTGGGTCCTGACTACCTGGACATGAGAATGTTTGGTCGACTCCTAACAAAGACTAGTTATATTGCTATTTATATTTATTTATTGTTTCAAATTTTTGTTGTAGGGTATTGTTTAACTTTGTCTTGTTAATTTATGAGATTTTTTGAGTGTTTGAATTGTTACTGCTTAATATATAATATATTGCACATGATATCTACAAGCAGGTTGAGAAATATCAACATATATAGAATTATTATTATAAATAATAAGTTTTATTTTTTTAAATGTTCGTTACAAAGTAAGCATCATTGTAAAATAAATTAGCTTTTTTATGATAATTTTTCACAATTGTTGTTCCTATTTATCTAAAATAGTTTGCTTAAACGAGCGTCATTGAAAATATTTTCCATAACAATAGTTGGATTTTTTCAAATATTTTATTACGATCTTGATCTCATAAAAAATCATATTTATCATAATATTTAGATAGATGAAGATTGTTATTTTTTTAAAGTGTCATTAATAACCTTGTCGACACCGTTTGAAGTTTTGTCGTTTTTTGATCTAAACAATTAGTTGTCCTCAGAAAATAATAATGGATAATTTATGGGCCAATGAATAGTAATGGATACGTAGGCTCAATGATAAATATTAATGGACACATAGGCCCAACATGAAATAATAATTTTGTGCTCTTATTTTTTAGGAGCCCAAAAGTTCATATCTACAATTGAGGTCTCTAAATCGATTAAATCCTCTTCTGAATTTTGTGATGGAGTTACTGTTTTATCAGGTGATTGTGTTTCATCTGAATCAGGTAGCTCTTTTTTTGGGAGCTGAGATGTTTTCCCAGATGATAGTTGCTTGATGATGTCCAAGAGTTCTTCTTGGGTTTTTTCTTGAGCAATTAAGGCATTTGTGTGTGCCTTCTGTGCCAATAATAGTGAAGATGCTTGTATTTCCTCCACCGGGTGATCGATGTAACCTTTTTGGGTTATCCATTTTTCAACAGCTGGTAATGATAGTGTTTTTGGGATCGTAAATGAAGACCACCATTTAATTTGATATGATCTTTTAATAGTCATTACCTCTAATGCTTCTGGGTATAAGACCCATTGGCATAGCTTCCTTTATTGATGGTTTATAATGCGACTGGAAAGATTCATAACTTTCTTTCACAGGAGATATAAGAATTGATGAAAGGTTTCCGAATAGTTTCGACCATTATAAAAACCAAGATGGGAACCGGTTTGGATTAATAAATTTATTGAAAAAGAAAAACAACCAAGAATGTGGTTATCTTTGTTTTGGATAAGGAATGCATTAAACCATGCCTGGTGATAATCCCAATAGTTATACAATGTACAATGGGGAATGGAGTGAGTTGCACTGACTGGGAATGTCAATTGTTTATATAGTTCATTTCCCCAATCTGCTGGAGATATGATTTTATGTAGTTTGGCAGTTGAAAATTATACTTCTGTTGATTTTGGGTAATGGAAATTTTTGAATTCCACACTACCTGTAATTTCCAAAATAATCTGATAGTATTGAGGAGTTTTTGATGATAATGATGGCCTGTAAAATATTCCTTTTTTAAAATAGCTTTGGACGGCCAAGTAGGGGTTTTGGTTAAAAAATTCTTTTTCAATAATGGTTACCACCTGAGTTGGCTGAAAATACTCAGATGATGATTTTGTTTTGGGAAATGTTTCCCCCCTGCTCCTTTGGGAGGAAAATAAGTTAAGGACGTAATTCCTTTTTTTGGAATATAAATTGTTCCAATTGTTTTTAGAGAAAACGTTTTTAATTTGGAAGGTATGATTTCCAAATTTGATGAAACAGTTGGTCCCCCAATTTCTGGGATGCAACGAAATGCAGTTATGATTTTCTCAGAATCCATATTTTGCAACAATTCATGGATGCGATTATTTAATTCTAAATCCTCTGGAGTGAGTTGAGGTGATGATTGTTCCAAGGTTTGTTTGGAAGATGATGATTGGTTATGGGTAACCTGAGACCAAGTCATGATGGGTTTAGCTGATGAAAGGCTGGTAATGGTTAGGTTTAAAGGTTCACTCTTCTCCTTTCCCTTCTTTTTCTTGCTCATCATGGTACCTGTTTTGAAGAAATTCTCTGGTTAGAAAATTAGGTAATGAATTCTCTTCTCCTCTGATAAATTCTATATCAAAATAAAAAATGCTTAATAGTGCTTGCTATCTGGCAAAAATTTGTTTTGATGCAATATTTTTAACATCTTTTAATAAAATTTCTTTTGCAGATTTACAATCAATCCTTAGTAAAAAAAATTGATTTAATAAATCTGATTGAAATTTAGAAATAAAAAGTACTATGGAAAGTACTTTTTTAATAGTGGAATAATTCTTTTAACAATCATTCCAATGGCCAGAGACAAATTGAACAATTTGTTCATTATTATCTTGGACTTGTTTTAAAATCCCACCATAGCCAAGCTCACTGGCGTCAATTTCTACTACCTTGGGGAGTGTTGGATCCGCAAGATGTAAACAGGGAATGTTTTGAACCTGTGCTTTTATTTTTTGCACAATTTTGGTGTGTTTTTCTATCCAAGGCTCAGGAGTTTTTTTAAGCCTATTATGTAGAGGTTTTGCTAACCTATTAATATTTGGGCAAAAACTTAATACATAATTTAAGCTACCTAGAAATCTTTATAGCTGGGTTTTGTCAATAATCCTATCAAGAAACTTAGTTATAAACTGTAGGGATCTATTGATAGGAATTATTGTTCCAATGGATACGTTGTGTCCAAGAAACCTAATATTTGTTTAGAAAAGAGTCATTTTCTTGGCTGATAATGCCAGTCCATTCTTCTTGATAATATGGAAGAAAGTTTTGAGATGTTTGATGTGTTGTCTTACATCTTTTGAAAAGATAAGTACATCGTCGATGTACACAATACAGAATTCTGAGTAAGGGTTGTATATATCATTCATAATCCTTTGAAACTCAAAAGGTGCATTTTTGAGCCCAAATGGCATAACATTCCACTCAAACTGCTCAAATGGGACAATGAATGCAGTTTTGTACCTATGTTGAGGCTCGATTTGAATTTTCGAAAAGCTTGATTTCATATCAAACTTGGAAAATATGGATGATGAATACAATCTTTGAAGTAAGTCTTTTTTTTATTTGGGATAGGGTACCTAATCCATTTTAAGGCTTGATTCAAAGGTTTATAGTTGATAACTAGCCGAGGAGTTCTTCTCTCAATCTCGACAGATTTGTTGACATAGAAGGCCGCACAGCTCCATGACGATCTGGATTTTGATATGAGTTTCTTAGATAAGAGATCAACGATTTCTTTTCTATAGAATTTCTCAAGGTCACCATTCATTTGAATAGGCCTTGATTTTGTAGGAATATCCTTCTCATTGAAGGATGATTCATATGGTAAATCTACCATATGTTCTTTTCTTTCCTAGAATGCACTCGGTAATTCAAAGCAAACTTCTTTCTCAAAAGAAGTTTGTAATTTAGAGATTTTGTCTTTGATCTCTAGGATTTGAAGTTCTTTCTCAACAATATGAAACTGAACTTTGGATTTGAGATATAGAAGGTCCTTTTCTTTATGGTTTATAAGAATAGAAATCTCTTTTGGAGAGATTGAATATGTTTTGATGAGATTAAGATTTCTAGTTTTTGGTTCTTCGATGAAAAGGAAGCTGAAGGCTTCTCTTCCTATTTTGAAAGAAATTCTGTCATGTTTAACAGAATATGGGGTAATGATATCCATAAAGGGAGTACCTAATATGACAGAGTAGCCTATGTCAGATACTATGAAAAATGGAGTTTTGATAAGGTATAATCCTTTTTGAATGGATACCTCGGTTTTCCCAATAATACTCATCTGAGATTTATTGGTTGAATTAAGTCGTTCTTCAGTTGGTTTGTAAAACCTTCTGGGAACTATTGATGGTATGATGCAATTAAGATCAGCCCCTGTGTCAAATAGGGCAATAGTTTCTAGTTTTGATTCATCAGGGAATATTAAGGTTATCTTAATTTTATATTTCCTAGTGGTAATTTTTCTCAAGTTTTGGATTTCTTGATTATTTTGAGTAAGATCATCATCAGAATCACTTACATAAGTTGATATTTTTTCTCCATTATTAAGTAGTTGAAACTTAATATCATATTCTTTTAATTTTTCTTTAAGCTGGTGGAGTTCCAGTTTAATAGTTTTGATTTCAATTTTTAAATCTTGAATTTGACTTTCTGGTGTGATAACTTTGTTTTTTTGTTTCAAAATAGCAGTGAGGTTATAATAGACTGTGCTGGTATTTGGAAGTTTAGAATTTCTTTTGATGGATTGTGATTTGGCCAAACAATTACTTAGGTATTCTACATAAAGTTTGGTTATTTATGGGTTATTTAACTTAAGGATTGTTTCTTGAAGGTGTTCATCTTCGTCCTTAGTTAATACATTAATATCTTTACTAGAGGAATCTAAATTGTTGGTTGCAAATTCATCATCCTGAGGATTAGATTCCTCGTCTGACCATTGGTCAGGCTCATATGATGATGATGTATCTACCAATAGGGCAGATATTTTGGCATAGGTGTCTTCTTCAAGTTTTAATTCAAGAAGTTTTTTAGACATCTTACAGAAATTAACAGTGTGACCTTTCTTGCCACATTTATAACATTTAAACTCTTTAAAGTTTTTAAAGGTTTTTTATGTTGGTTTGATTCCTTATTAAAATTTCTTTTATAAGGTTTGTTATAAAAATTCACTCTTTTTTCAAAGAATGGTTTTCTTGATTTTGAAAATTTCTTATAAGTTTTATTTGATTCCTTATAAGGTTTTGATTTAGTTTTACTGCAAGTTCCCTCACAGGTTTTTTCAATAGAGAGATTACCATCAAACTGTTTGTAGAATGATCCAATTTCTCTTTTGGAAACTTTAAGCTCCAATTTCATTTGTTTTTGGATTTTCAAATCTTAACAAATTTGAAGACCCTGGTTTTGAGCAAAAATGATCAGTTGACTGTAGGTTAGTTGATCATATGGGATGATATGATTCCCATAAGTTTCACGAATTTTGTTTCTGTTTTTCTCACCTAAGAGTGGAGGAAGTCCAGCTAGGAATTTCTCCTTCCAGAATGGTTGAATAGAGTCATCTCTTAACATAACTCTAGACAGGAATGTAGTTTTATAATTTTGAAAATCACTAATCTTTCTACATTTTATGTTAGAAAAAATATCAGCGTTTTTATCTTTTAAATATGATGGATCTCCCATAAAATGATGTGATATGGTAAAGAGTAGAGTGGAGACTGCATCCTATATAAGAGCTCCTTGATGGGAAAGTATGGGTATACCATACTCATCAGTCAATATTGCATTGTAGATATCTGACTATTGTTATTTTGTAAGATGATGATCTCATCATCCTTTTAGTTGGCCTGAGAAACCAGCTATTAATAATTCGACAACTATTTTATCAGTTGTGCCAATTTGAGTTTTATAAGCATTTGACGCCATGGTCATTTGCTGTAAGATATTTAATATCCCATGATCAGTCAATCCATCAATGTTCCAAACATAGATAGAAGATGCATTATACTTAGATTGGATAATCTGGTTAGGTTGGGTTCCTATGGTGTGAGGATACCTAACCGGACTAGGTTCTTGCCAAGCTAGTTTTTAAAGATGAGGAGTTGGTTCAGAAAAGGTTTCCTGGGAAGTATCCTCAGATGATATGTTAGTTCCTAGTTTGCTAAGAATACTAAGATCCTGTAATAGTTTTTGGGTTGGTTTTGAAGTCACTGGCGACTCAGGAACAACTAATCCTATGTTGGTTGAAAATTGTTCTTCTAATTAGGACCTAAGGGTATTATTCCAATTTTGAATTTTTTTAAATTTTGATGTTATTTCTTCTTGGGCTGGTTTGGAGACCTAGAATGGTTTGAAGAGAGGGTTCTTAACTATCCTATCTGTTGTTTGATAAGAGGTAGAGGGAATATCTATGTTTAAATTTTTCTCTATCTTAATTAATTATTTTCCTAAAGTATTTAGGCTTATGTTGGTATAGTTATTTTGGGTAACTATGTTTTTGAGGTTGGTTGCCTGGTTCTTCTGAGGGTTCTTAAGAGGAAATGCCCCTACCTGACTATCCTGGTAAGGGATGGTAATTGGTCTTAATGAAGGATGTTCAGCTTCAACCAAACCATCTGGAGTTTCCCATATGGGTAACTTCTTTTTTGTTTTAATCATATTAACTTCGTTAACTAGATCATCCATTTCTTCTAAAAACTTATCGAAGGCATCTAATGTGATTTCGCTAGGTTTAATTTTTGAAAAGGTTTTAATCTGTGGAGTCAAAACTACTAAATCTGTAGCTAATGGCTCTACTGGTTCATTTTCTAAAAGCATATCGAAGTCAGCCTTCGTGACATCCGAGACACTAATTGAAGGGAATAATTTATAATGTGGAACTATAGCTATAGGTTTTATGGCTATTGGTTCTACATCAATGTTGACTAGTTTTGGGTCATTGTGAATTATAGGTTTCACTATTGGTTCTTGTTTTGGATCCTGAATAGTAACTGATAGGTTACCTATTAAGACCGTTGATGGTTTGACTAAGTCAACTGGTAATATTTTGCTATCCTGGGTAAGAGTAACAATGTGATCCGGTAATGTTTCTACAGACTCAGGGTTTATCCTACCTATCTGATTTGTATGTTTCTTTTGATATACGAATGGGGATTCTAATCCTTTGGATGCCCTATAGATTTCTAACCATTCGAAAAAAATTATATTTTTATTGTGTTCTTTAATATAACGTTCATGTTTCCTAAAGCAACTAGCCCTAGAATGTTCTGAATGTGTTTTAAAGAACCAATGTTTAATTCTTTTATTATTAGGTAGGTTTAGATCTATTCTAAGGATTTTTTTCTTCCCAAGATTCTTCATTATCTACCATTAATACATTTAACTCACTTATCCTAGGTTCTTGGCTAGGTGCTAATGATTGAGTTGGTGATAAAAGAAATATGGGTGATAACTGAGGTGATTCGTCCATCTCAGAGTCAATCGTGTAAACTGGTCTGGGTACCTGGGTACTACAGTCTACTCCTTTGAGTTTTGTTTTCCTAAGCAAATCAGATGTTGATGACCTAGGGTTTGGTTTAAATGGTAAATCCATTGATGAGAAATCTGAGGCACTCGAAGAGCATCTTATTGATGAAGATCTATTGAATCCTATTTCAATATTTCCATTTTTATATTTTATTATTTCAGAAAGTTCTGTGTGTTGTTCAGCTACTTCCTGGGGATTGTTTTCAGATGTTGACTTGGAAATTTCTTTTAATAGCCACCTATCTGGGTACACTACACTATCCCAACTAATTGGTCTAGGTATTGTAATATTGGATCTAGACAAATCTGTTTGTAATAATAAGGTTTCTCCTTTAGTAGAGTTATGAATATTTTTTATGTCCCAAGTGGACATCATAATTTTATAATGGACCCTAAACAATAAGGCTACCGTAATTGTTCCTGGTAACACATAGTATTATGAGTTTGGATTTGAAGAGTTAATGTTTTTAATATTTGGGGATCTGTAATAGATGCTACTATGTTTGGAAAGCAGTTAAAGGATATAGGTCCTAAACCTAAACTTGTTTCTATCGTTCCTAATAAAGATTCTTTGAAACCTGTTAATCTAACATCCCTTAAGACTGCTAGTATTGATGAACTTAACCCTAGTCGGGTTAAAGGTCTTAATCCAATCTGGGCCAGGCCTATATGAACATATTTGAATTTTTTATCATAATGTTTTTGTAATGATTCTTTTGAAAGAAATTGGATTGATTTAAAAGGTAATGAAAGTTGAAGATCTATTTCTTAAGTTTTAATAATGTAATCCATTTTGAAAAGATTCATCAGTTTTGTTTGATAAATTTGATTTTTACTGATCCTTGAAACTTTCCAACGATCAATTGATTTTTCAAAATTTTCAATGGTAACTTCGTTACTATTGGTAATGTAAGACTTCTTAGAAGAAGAAGATGAAGTTTTATGTAATAAAGGTGGTGATGCTGAAAAGCTTTTATGTGACATGTTATAAGTTGAAAGAAAATTTAAGTATAAATTGTAAACAAATATAGTTAAAACTAATCCTCAATATAATATGTATTGCATGGTAAATACGATTCTTAACAAATAAATTACAATCTATTAATAACAAACAAGATACAGAGTATATGTCATGAAATTTGAGTCATGGAATTATTTTAAATAATCAATGCATGAAGTATTTAACATTTAAGTTCTTGTTCTATCTCTTATAAGAATACTTATAACTTATAACACTTACTTAATAGAATTAATCTTTACTAAACCACCGGTGCTTATAAGGTATTAATGTCCTAAACGCCTTTCACACGATTTAAACGAGACTTACAATCATTCACCCAGATCTATGCATTACTACACCAATTTTACCTCTTTTATTAGACTAAACAGCTAAATTATACGTATTAATACAAACTAGTACTGAAAGGAAAGATTGATATTTTAAAACACGGAGAATAATCCTAATGAATATATCAAGTCTGTCAAAATAGGAGACTTGATGTAAGGACGTCGATCACGTGCTCATAACGAGGTGCAGAGCAACATCAACCCGACATATTACCATGTACACCAATTTATGCTTATATTTAGTTGTTTTTAACGGGTTCTTTACTCAACTTGTTGTAACTCCGTATATACCCTTAAATAACTTAAACGTGCATGTAACCCTATATATAGCCAATGAAAGTTATTTAGCCATCATTATTTATTATTCTTTTATTGCATCTTGCTATTTTTTTCTCTCTAAATTCAAATTTTTCCCCAAAATTAATATTTGAATTTTAAAGTTTTGTAAATGTTTAAATAGTATAATTATTTAAAAAAAAATGCTCTTTAAGTTGTTGTGGATTCCACTGTATCCCTCTAACAAAATTTATATAAAATAATATTTTAATATAAAAATAATATTACACATTAAATAGGTTCAACCACTCATATTCAACATAAATGTATTTTATTAACTGAAACTCAACTTAAATAATATTTAATGTGAAATTGTTAGATTAAAGATGTTTTTTAGTAAAAATATATAATTTAAATATAAAGAATATTATTTTCATGTTTATAAATTTAAAATGATGTTAAAATTATTGTTTTTTATTAGTTAATTTTTTTTATTTCTTACACTATCTTCTTTTCCACTTGTAACATTTTATAAAACTCTTTTTGGTCAGAAAAAGATTTTATAAAACTCTTGGATGCGCTTTATTTGGAGTCATGTTTTCATTCAATTCATTTTTGTAATTTTCAATACCAAACGATCAATAACGTGTAGGACTATTTTTAATAAAGATTATTATATATATCATATTAGCAATCTTGTGATGGTAAAAAAAAACTCACTATTTCACATGACTTTTTCTATATCTATCAATTTATTGGACCCATAATGATATGTTCTAAGAATTTAACGAGTCAACAGGTTGATTATTTATTTATTTATCTTTGACGGTTTTATTAAAAAATCATTAATTAGAAATAATTTTATTTCGTACAGTTATATGGGTTATTTTGTATTATCCAGTCAAATTTTTATGTAATTTAAAATTTATTATATTTAGATTTTTTTTGAAAATTATTTTATTTTTTTAGATATTTTTATATAATATATCATAATTATATTACAATTAGAATTAAAATATCATTTTTTTATTAGATATAATTACATAAATTTAATTATATTTATCAATAATATTATATTACATAATTTAAGATACATATTTTTTTTCTTTTTATTATTATTTGTATAGTGGTGTTTATAACCACTATTATATGTTTGTTTTTTCTTTTATTATTTATTTTATATACTTTAATTTTAATGGATTATGAGCTAGGTTGAGATTGCTATGATTATATGTTTTTTTTTTCAATTTCTGCTTCAGGTCTTACTTACTGCTTAATATCTGATATCTGATATCTGATAAGTATTATGTCATTAGTAAACAAAATATCTTATTAGATGTCAAAATCAACTATGTCTTGTTCTTAAAAAAATAAAGAAATCAAAAATGTTTATATATGAATTAAGCTTTCAATTTATCTACGAATTTCTTTTTTTTTTTTTTTTAGAAAAAGGCTTCTATTATCATACAATGTATGAGTAAACACCAAACTAAAATTATATATTTTTTATCTATTTAAATTTGATTCGAGAGATTAAGATTTTTAATTCAAATATGATATGATAATATAATTAATCTGAACAGTATTATATTGGTATTAAAATTTATTTATAAATTATTATTATATATAAAATACGACGTATATAAATTTAAATTTAAAATTGATATTTTCTTAACAAATATTATTATTTAGAGTCATAATTATAAAAATTAAAATAATAAAAAGTATGTATGTACAATTATTAAATTATTATAAATATTTATATTTATTTTAAACTAAAATAATAATATAATATAATTATAGTATGCATAATGTTTAAATATAATATATTATAAAATAAAAACACGTATATAACGTATTATAAAATATGTCGATTCAAATTCAATCTGAATCAAACCAGATCGTATAATTTTCAAGTGAATCTGATCCGATTATAAAATTTATCAATTCAATCTTATCGGAACCCAACAAATCGGATCAAATTTTTTAATTTGAACAAATTTATCCAATTATTTGATCACCCATAACACAATAGACCCAAAATAAGATAGTCTCCAATAAATCAGTACCCATCTCTTGTTAAAAAATTACATTTAATGTTTTAGTTAAAAAAATCAAGAAATAATAACATATTTAAAATTCATAATTATAAAAAAAATTAATATTTTTTAATCTTTATGTTTAATTGATATATTTTTAATAAAAAAGTTTCCCTTATATTTTATATTAGATATCGTTTAAATTGAATTACAATTATTTAGATATTTTAATGTTAAATTTTGTTTAATATAATCCTATTTAATTAATATTATTATATATTATTTTTATTATAAATTTTTATTATTTTTTTATGTAATTTTTAAAAAAATACCAATTTATAGCTTTGATATATGGACAGGTTATACTTTAGTACTTTCTTTTATTATATTAATTTTTTATAAAAAAAATTATTTAAAAACTTGTAATAAAGAATTTTAATAATAAAATAAGACTCAAAAAATATCAAATATCCTTATTTAGTATCTTTTTTATAAATAAAAAATAATTAAATGATATTTTTTTTGTAACTTAAAAAACTAAATAAAAAATAAAATGACTAATTTAATTGATTATTCACCCTAAAATATATTAATGCACGACAAACAGAACTGTCGTTCTCGTTGTTAAAAAAAATGAGCATATGGACAAATTGAGTGTACTAATTGATTTTGTCGACTAATAAATAAAAGGAATGTGTACATGACTATTGAAAAAAGAAAATAGGCATATATATCATTGTAAAGATGAATATATATAATACGTAGAAATTAAAAAGAAATGTATACATGTAAATTATTTTAAAAAATAAATATACGCATATACATAACTATAAAAAAAATACATTATTATGATTTGTTGTTAGCTATTATACCCCTATCGATCATCAAACTTCTATTAATAGTCATTGAACCTCCTCCATCGGTCACTAGATCTAATCATCGGTCACCAAACCTTTGCCATAGATTACCATACCTTCGTCGATTGCCACGAGACCCCATTGTCAATCACTGACCTCCCACCATAATTGTACCCCATCATCAATCACCAAAGCCCAACACCAATTATTGGAACCTTGTTTCATATAGTCATCGACCACCACCAACCACTGAATCTTGTAGATAACCTTAAAAATGACGAGTTTAAAAAAATAATTTCAAAGAATTATACGTGAAAACTACTTAGCTTTTGGCACAAAATCCATCAAGTTATTTTAAGGCTTTGGTATGCATCCAAAATGATTAGTTAAGTTTATTCTTATATTAATAGTTATTTTATATGTAAGGTATTTATAAGTGTTAATAATTTTTATAAAAACATATTTATTTATATACTAATTTTCAAACTCGTTATCGCATTCTTCAAGTAAAATATATATATATATATATATCCAAGTTGTAAAAAATACACTTTAAGTATAATATCAATTCCATTACACTTATAATTACATTTGTGCATTCATGAATACATTGTATAAACATTTTTGATTATTTTTGTGCTCAAAATATTGTTACTCTATTGATCTAATAAGGGTATCAAGCATCGATTTAGGTCAATCTAAGGACTCTTTGGTTACAAAATTTAAGGATTCGATCAATCGAGTATGGAATTGATCAAGTGCCCTCGAGTTAACATACAAATATAGCTTATTATTACTAGATTAATCAAAAAAGGTCTCAATCGATCGACCTATGGTAGATCGATCAAATATCGATCTCTCGGGTTAAAATACAAATCTGACTTATCATTACTGTTGATTGAAAAAGATTTTATTCGATTGAGTAAAGTATCAATCGATTAAATGCATGTTTTTCAGTTTTAAAATTTCTGTTGTAAACACGAGCTAGCCAATTTGTAAAAGTACGACATATTTTATTTTTAATTAGTATTACTAATCCTATTTGAAGTACGAATCTTATTTAAATGATTTAGGATTATAAAATCAATTACTCATAGTTACAACTCACAAGCATACAAAAACTACTTGTTTTTAATTTTCATGAATTTTATAGTTTTTATTGATTATTTTATGTGATCATATAACTTATTCTCTATAGTATTTTCTTATGCTTGTATCAATTCATCACATGTGCGGTCTTGATTTATTTAATTGATTATATATGTTTAAAAAAACTATGTCCATTGATATTGGTCTAAAATCTTTGTTCTAGATTTGTTATAATTTTTTTTAATAATATATTTATTAAATCTATTTATTCATTATTCAAATCTATCTAAAAAAACACACGAGCACTTGTGTTTATATGCTAATGCTTTTGTAGGTCATTCAGTGAACGTGTCGAATTTCTGAGAAGCTAATTGAAATATTAGTTTAGATCAATTTACATTAATCTTGGATGTTGTGAAAATTGAATAAGGGTTCATAAATAAAATACATTGGGATATTATCTTAAAAAATGTAGTATAAGATCGAATTTGTACTTGAATATTTAATTTTCATTATGAAAAGATTATGTGGTCTTTCTTCTTAGTCATTTGTGTGGTTTTAGATTATTTTCACCTAAAAATATTATGTGTTTATATTTTACTTTTCATATTTAATTTTTAATGCGTGATTATATGTATGACCATTATATTTAGATATCAAATTTAAAATTATTAATTTTAAAAAATAACATATTCACTCTTTTATGCTTATTTGGTACCATAATTATTAAAATACGGGACGAAAATTATTCAGAGAAACATACGTATAAATATGATATGTTTCTTTTTATATAAAAATACATTAAATTTTTTATATAAAATATGAACATGATAAAAATATATAAATATGAATATGATTCATTTAATTTTAAAAATACAGTAACAATATATATATATATATATAATTGATTTAATTTAAATATAGCATAATTGAAGATAAATTAGCTATTAACATTAAACTTAATTCGATTTTAGCGTGGTTTGTATAATGATTTGACTAATAAAACTCATCTTGCTTATTTCAAGTTAAAAATTTGAACTATATCAATTACTATCGTTTGATATTAAAAATTCATATTTAAGCCGTTTTTTTTCTAATATGTGTTTTATAATTAATAATTTTATTATTAAATATTTAATTTAAATATGTAGATTCAATTATATTAAAAAACTGCTATGAATCGACAAAGGAAAATTTCGATATTTCATTAAAATATAAAAGTTATAATTTAATATAATTTATAATTATTTTTATTATATGTTATTCCATTATGAAAATAATAATAATAATAATAATAATAATAATAATAATAGACATGTAATAAAAATTTACTATCAGAGAAGTATTCTTCATTTGTATTATACGAAAAAAAAAATATTATTCATGTATAATACCTTTTAACTCAAAAGTATGAGTATTTTTCTATAGGATTGAAATTTATTCAAAAATAAAAGTATTTTTTATTAATTCATATGTACATGTATAATACGAGTATAATACATAAAATTGTTAAGTTTAATACATTGGGAACTTTCATTATAAATTATACTAAAAAAATGTTATGTAGTCCTCTAATTTTAAAAACATATTCATTAGTCCTTTTACTTATAAAAATATATATTTATTAGTCTTTTTACGTATTTATAGAAAAAAATCACAAAGATTTTTATTAATAAAAAAAATTAAATAGATATTACTAAGGATATTTTCATCATTTATTTGCACCATATTAAACAAAAAATTACGAACAAAGCCGGACCGGGAGAATTATGATCATTTTATATATTGAAGAGTGAAATGATTGGATACCTTGATAATTTTTTAAAATAAATTTTAAATTATTAAATATATATTTTTGATACTATTTTTGTAAGTAAAGAAACTAAATACCATATTTTTAAAATTATAAAAATAAAATGATCAAATTAATATTCCTTATAAACAAAGCACCTAAATAAACACATTCTTATAAGCGTCCATCAGCAAACAGATCAATTCAATAGAGCTAGTGAGGTTGTTCAGCATCCGCACACTAAAAAACTCTTACATATATGCATATGTAAAATTGGAGCATAAATATGGAGATCCATGGTTTTATACAAATTGTTAAAATATAGAAACTGTCACAAATAGCATAAATAAAACTTGTTTCAACGTAATTGCTGTGCTATTTTATTTAATTTTTTATCATAAAAATAATAATTTTAAGATTTATTAACTTAGTAGTATCATGGTTTTACTTTTTGGTATTTTTTTAATAGATATTTTTGAAGTGTTATATTAGTGGTATCCCATTTACAAAATATACCAATTTGATATAATAAATCTCTAATTAAATAATAAATTATGTTAGATTAATATATTTTTTAAATGAATTACTATGAACATAATATCTCCAAAATTTAGATAAAAAATACTAAAAATAAAATAGTGATATTATTCTTAATGTGATATTGGTAATCAGTAAATGTCTAATTTGGTAATTGGTAACTCTGATATAATAACCGTATTCTTTATGCGCCAGAGCGGAACATGTGGTCATGGTACTGTAGATCAACCCTTCTTTATAAAACGACAATTCCCTCTTCTCTCTCTTCCATATTATATAGGCGCTCTCAAACATTTGGTTTTGAAACATAAAAATAACGTACTAGGTGTTTTAGAGAGAGAGAGGGAGAGAGAGGGCTGTTTTTTTTTTGGTATTGTATTATTAATTAGGTATAAATACTGTCATTGAAGACTCAAAGGTGGTGTTGTCTTGTTGGTTGACAAAAAAAAAAAAAAACAACAACGATGACCACAAAACAATTGTTGTTGTATCTTCTTTCAGGCTTTTCTGTGGCTGCTCTATCTCTGGTTTTCCTTAACCACCAAAATTATTTTAAATTATACCAAAAAATATCACATAATTCCATCTTTTTACACTCTTCAAGTACCGATACAGTTTGGCCAGTACGTTTAATTTTCTCTTATTATTTAGTTTGTTTTGTATTCAAATTTGTATTTTATTTGAGAAAAGTTATTGTTTTTGCTAACTGGGTATTTGATTTTTTTGTTTTTTTGTTTTCAGGATTTGGAATTTAGTTGGAGTCTTTTATTGGCAACGGTGATTGGTTTTCTGGGTTCGGCATGTGGTACGGTTGGAGGTGTGGGAGGAGGAGGCATATTTGTTCCTATGCTTACTCTCATAGTCGGTTTTGATACCAAATCTGCTGCTGCTCTTTCTAAATGTAAGTAGGATTTTTCTTCAATTTTATTTTTAATTGAAAAAAGGGCGTCGGTGAGAGAAGTGTTCTAATTATTTGATTTAAGTGGTATTATTAGATTATGATGTTACAAAATTTATAATTTTTTAAAATAAATATTTTAATTTTATAATTTTTGTATTAAATATTTAAAATTATGTTATTTATGAAAATTAAGTAATATAGATATTATTTTTTATAGACTAAAAATATTCATTTTAATAAATTATAGAATTAAAAGTAATTATTTTTTATAATAATAAAGTTAATAATACTTAATTTATAAATAATAAAATTAAAATATTTATTTTTAAAAAGTTGTGAAATTTTTGAAACTTTAACTTAATAATTTATTTATAACGATTAGAGTACATTTAGCACCTTTTTCTCATTTAAAAAAGGGGCTAATTTTTAAAACTAATTTTTCCATTTACTTTTAAACAATTAACTCCTGATTTTTGTTTTCTCATATTCATCGTTGGAATATGTTAAGATTTTTTTCTCTCTCATATTATATCACTTAATTATTCAAATAATTTTATTTTTTCTTTTAAAAAAATATCTTTTAATTTATTAATAAAATAAGAATAGTGTTATAGGGATATTTTAGATTAAATCATTTATATCATTGTAGTATTATTTAATCATTTATGTAATTTCTTTTGTCAAATGGTATCTGATGTGGTAAATGTTTTTAAAAAAATACATAAAATAATATCTTTAAAAATTTATAATAACAAAAATAATTCTTATATTTCAATTTGTATAGTATTTAATGTGAAATATGCTATTTTGTAGTTTTAAGTTTTAAGGAGTATTTATTTTTAGCTCTCTTTTTTTCGTAAATTGTTGCAGGTATGATAATGGGAGCATCAATATCATCAATTTGGTACAATGTAAGAGTGCCACATCCTACGAAAGATGTACCAATCATAGACTATGATCTTGCTCTTCTCTTCCAACCCATGCTCATGCTTGGCATCACTATTGGTGTTGCCCTTAGTGTTGTTTTTCCCTATTGGCTCATCACTGTCCTCATTATTATTCTCTTCATCGGTATGTAGTTTCATCTTAACAACTCTTCATTTAGTTGCATTTCCATTTCTATTCTCTTTCTTTTTTTCTTTTTTAATCTTAATCACTTGATCTTATAATTCTGTATTTTTTTTCAACTTAAAAATCTTTAGGGACTTCTTCAAGGTCTTTTTGTAAGGGAATAGAGATGTGGAAGGAAGAGACAATTATGAATGTGAGAATTTTTATTATTTATTTATACTATAATTTCTATGATTTTTGAAGCTTAGTTTTGGTTATCAGCTAATGATTTTTAAACTTTTAATTTTTATAAATTCTTCAGAAGGAAATGACTCGGCATCAAACCACTTTTGTTAACTCCAGGGGAGAACGTAAGATACTAAGAAATAAACAAGTCTAATATTTTGTTTGTAATTTGGATCTAACAGAGATGTAACATTTTCTATATGTTTTGTAAAATTTGCAGTTTTAATTGATACAGAATATGAACCATTAATTCCAAGGGAAGAGAAATCAGCTATGGTGAGTAAACAATATATTTGTATACTTTTTTGTTTATTTTTTTACAACTGAATTTTCGATAAATTATTTATTGTTCTTAGAGCATACGACGACGACGTGATATTTTAGGTCAATAAAATTTAAAATTATTGTAACTTTTTCTTCAAAAATATCAAATAATCGATAAGAGGTGGAGAGAGCAATATTTAGTGAGACCAAACTCGAACTCTAGACTTGAAAGTGAACTCAAATACCAATCACCCAACTGTGCTAAAGTGCTGGTGATGTGTTCTGTTTTTCTGTCCTGAATATTGTGTTGGAACCTTTAAGGACTTGTGTACTTTTATACTTTTTTTCAGCAAATACTATGCCTCAACTTAAAGTGGAAAAGGTTATTAGTGCTTCTGGTTGTCTGGGTTTCTTTTCTACTTCTTCAAGTAATAAAGGTGACTCTCTCTCTCTCTCTCTCTCGTTCATAATTACTTTTAATCTATCTAGGAAATTAACGGGAAATAAATTTTTAAAGGCACCACTCAAATCACTAAATAAGCGAGAATGAGACATTCCATAAATTTTAGCACAACTCGAATTCACTATCTCTTCGTTGTGGTACAATTCCTTTACCAATTCAATTAAGTGGCAAGGACTCTCTCTTTCTCCCCCTTTCTCTATTAATGTCGTCTATTAATGATTGCAGAATGATATGAAGGTTTGTAGTATATGGTACTGGGTGCTATTTTGCTTACAGGTACACATGATAATACCAAACACCATGTTGCATAATGTGTCTTTTTTCTTTTTTTACTTTTATTTGTGTACGTTACCTAATCATTTCCAATCTTTTTTAATGAAAAATTCAGTTTCCCGTAGCACTTGGAGTGTTTGGTTATGAAGCAGTGAAATTGTACAAAGACCATGAGAAGAGAGTGAGTACGGGCAATACAGAGTCAATATGTGAGGCTTCTATAGAATGGACAACATTACACATTACATTTTGTGCACTTTGTGGCATCCTTGGAGGCGCTGTTGGTGGCTTGCTTGGTTCTGGTGGTGGTTTCATTCTCGGTCCCCTTCTCCTCGAGATAGGTGTCATCCCCCAAGTATGTACATTTCTCTATTCCATTATCTTCTTTTAGGTCGAAATAAGAATCTCACGGATAAGTGATGATCACACTATTTTGATTCATCAGCTAAACTTTATGAGTTTATGCACATCAAGTCTAGTGTACTCACTATGGTGTTAATAAGAGGATAAAATTAAGCGCTTTTATCAAATACTTACATAGAAAACATACCCATGACAGTGCTTCAACCTGCACCCTCTGCATATTTACCAAGCTGTGGCACCAACTTGATCAACGCACTGTTAAATATCACAAATTTTAATAATCATCTCAAATGAGGTCACAGAATTTTGTTCTGATCTGATATGCCCTTTGACTTATATAGGTTGCTAGTGCAACAGCAACATTTGTTATGGCATTTTCATCATCGTTATCAGTGGTTGAGTTCTACCTGCTAAAGAGATTTCCTATTCCTTATGGTAGTAGCTTTCTAATTTCAATTTTCTTTTTGAATCATATCTTCTAATTTCTTATAAATAAATTTCTAATTGATATGTACTTGTTCTGCAGCTTTGTATTTGGCATCAGTCTCTGTCTTGGCTGGGTTTTGGGGACAGCTTTTTGTCAGAAAACTTATTACAATTCTTAGAAGGGCATCACTCATTGTATTCATTCTATCTGGTGTCATCTTTGCTAGTGCTCTTACAATGGGTATACCAATCCTCTTTAAATTTGCTTTAATTACACAATTAATCTCTAAATTTTACACTTTCATCTCTCAATTTTTTTTTTATAATATTATGCCCACTATTTTTCCAAAGTTAACATATTTAGTGAACCTTTAAAAATTAAACTAATACATTAGCAAACAAAAATAACTTGTTAAAGAAACTTTTATTTTGCATTATTTAGTCTTTAACTATTATATTTAAATTTGGATTAAATGGATTAAATATATAAATATATTGGACTTAATATTACGAAAAAAAAATATTAAGGGATAAAACTAGTGTAAAATCTAACAAAATTTAGAAATATTGTGTAGTTAAACTTTAAATTATAAAGAATTTTGTTAATGATTTACATTGCTTGATTTTATCTTCTTATTTGTTTGTTTGCCTTCTTATTTCTGGATAATTTTCTCAGGTATCGTTGGCATAGAGACAAGCGTTCGGATGATACACAACCATGAATTTATGGGATTTTTAGGGTTTTGTAGCAGTCAGTGATCGCTGACATAGTTGTCAAGAAGTAATTTAAATTCTGTACAAGAAAAGCAGTGTGGTGTGTTGGCCAACACATAGTTGTCCAAAAACCCTACTTGCATTGCATTATTGTAAAGCAATTATAATAAATTTGTGTTCATGGTTTCTCCTAAAATAAAGGATTTGACACGTTAGCTCCTCGCTAACGTTGATAACTCCAAAAATTTCTTATTGTTTTTTTGTTTTATTGTACCATTGGGAAAGCTTGTCTTTGTGAAACAATGATTATTTAGTAGAAGAATAATAATAGCTTTCTTTGTTTATTTGTTGTTTTAATTTGTTTATTTAGTCAACAATTTTTATATGGACTCGTTCCATTGACGGCTAAACATATCTTAAATTTTTGGTTATTTATGTTGCATTTGATATACTTAATTTTATATGTGATTAGAGATGTCAAATAAGTTGTGTATTTCATTTAAAGTTAACTTATAAGTTAAAAAATACTAATTATTTAACTCATGAGTTAAGCATCTTATTTCAATTCATGAATATTTTATTGACTCATTTAATTATTTTTTGATTGAACATATATTTTTTTATTGGTATACCTACTGAAAATTATTATTAACTTTAATATATAATATTAGAAATTATATTGATGATAATTCAAGAGTTAATATTGTGGATTTATATTTGCATCAACGGTATTAATGGTTTCTCTCTTATGGATATTTGAATTGAATAAAGTTTTAATTTTATGTAATATTTTTTTTTATTTTTATAATAATTAATTAAATATTTTAAAATAATTTTATTAAAAAATGTAAATAAGTTGCTCATAAACAACCAATCTCACCTCAAATCAAAATGAATTCAATCGGTTCAATTCATTTAAAAATTAGACAAATTAAATTTAATAATAACTCACTAAAAATAAAATAAACTTAACGAGTTGAACTCTGTTAATTTAACACTTCTAGTTATAATCAATTTGTAGCATAAAAATCATAATATATTTTATATTCATTTATTAAACTCGTTAATTTTAATAAAAAAATAGAAATAAGTGTCATTGAAGTCTTTCAAAATAAGCATTATTATGCATTTAATTCCTTTTATTCAAAAATATGTTTTCAATACTAAGTTTAAAAAAATTCTTAATTAAAATTAAATAATATTATTTTAATTATTTTTTTATTACAAAATATTCGTTTAAATATTTGTTTTGTTATCGTCATTTTTATTTTAATATTTTGTTAATATTATATTTTTAAAAAATAAAAATATATATTTAAATAATTTTTTGTTAAAATATTACTCTTGTTGATTTTTTTTAAATAATTTCACAATAAATTTTACTTTAATCATTATTAATGACTCATATTTTATCGTGTTTAATCACTTGAAAAATAAAAAATTATTAAAATAATATTATTTATTTTTTATTAGTATCTTTTATGTACGAGAGATTATAAAAAATCTTTTTGAATCTAATAAATTAAACCATACTAATTTTATAACCCGTGGGACTTCTATTAACCCTTTCCATAAAAAATAATATACAAGAGTACTTTGTATTTAATTCTAGAGACACTTCCTATGCTATTAGATGCTCTATATCTTTCTATCACTCTCTAGCAAAAATAAGCTTTTACTTATCAAGTGGAAAAAATCTTAAACTTGTGGCTCAAAGTGACATTCTTCCAAAGCCTGTATTTTCAGTTAAGTCTTATCAATTGTCGAGCAGTAATGGGTGGACTCAAAGTGGAGGAAGCTCTCTAACGACTCTGGTCTCTGAATGCTAGAGGCCAAAACACTTGTAAAATTAAAATTTTTAATTTAGATTTAATTGTACAATTTATTCCTAAATTTTAACTAAATTCACGTACAAGTCTTCAAATTTTTAAAACGTATAATTTAGTACACAAACTTCTAAAACTTCTCGTATAGATTTCTAAACTCTTAAATCTTACAATTTAGTCTTCAAATTTTCAAAATTTTACAAATAGATCGTAACTTAATTATTAAAATACATATTTTTGAATCAAAAATTTATAATCTATGTGTGAAGTTTTAAAAGTTTTAGAATAAATCGTATTATTTAAAAATTTAGTGATGTATACGTAAAATTTAAAAAATCAAATGATATGTTTTAAAAATTATATGATTTACATGTAAATTTAGTTAATATTTGTAATAGAATAATAACTTTAATCCTAATTATAAGTTGTTTAATTATTTTTAGTTCAAATAATAAGTACAATTTTTGGATAAAATATATCTAATTGGTATTTAAATCTTAAATCTTTTGTACACCACGACCTTTTCAAGATCAACTCTATGAATGCATTGGCATAAATTGTACAATGGAGAATAGTATGAAATGGATATCTAATATAATTAAGTTTTTTTTTTCTTCCCCAACTTGTCAACCATTCACATTAAAGAGTATTATTAAGTAATACTTGCAATATTATTTTTGCTTGATATTTTTTCTTTTATTATATTTCTTTTTGTTTTATTTGTTATGTTTTGTTTCGAGATGTTGTCACTATTGTTTTTTTCTTTTTTTGCTAAAATTAAAATGTTATAATTAACTTAGGAAAAATATCACCAACTTTCCTATAAATTTGGCTAAATACCAAATTACTTCCATAATTTAAATTTTCTAATCAATTGCATCCTCAATGATAGAATATCAATAAAGGCCAATGTAAATTAAGTATACCAACATGTGTCCGCTAGGCATAAAGAGAAAAGAATTTAAATAAGAATTAATAAAATAATTACTGAAACATTGACAAAAAAAGAATTAGAATGAGTGAATTTATTCTTTTTAAATTTTAATTTATTTACACTAATATAATCATGTATCTTATTTTAAACTCTAAACTCTAAATTTACGAGTATATATATGTTTTGATGATTTATTTAGAGCCTTTTACTAATTTATCTTCAATTTGAAATTGAGTATATATTATCAAACATAAATTAAGTTAGTTATTTTATTAATTTAGATGCTCATTCTTCTTTTTAAAAGATACGTCAGCAAATTTAGAGTAAAATAGAGGGATATGTTGATTGAAATGGAGGGCAAGAGATATGAAATGAATTACGATACATTTTATTTTATTTTTATATTTTCTTATTAATTTTTTAATATTACAATAACTATTGTATTATTTTATTATATTTTATTGTATTTAATGTCTTATTTCTGATTAGTTATATACAGCTGTCTACTTAATAAATCTTTAATCATATTAATGCTAACGTTAAGAGATATACAATTAATATAAAAGTGATAGAGATGCTTGGTGCTTGGTATTTAAACAAACCTCGGAAAGGCTTGTGATTTAGGCCTATAACTTATCAATTATCGGTAGGATTTTCAATTCGTGCGAGTTAAATTGGCTCAAAATAATTTGAATTAATTTAACCCTATTTTAATTTAATATTATTTAAATCTAAATTAAACACAAACCTATTGATGAAAATGATCCAAACTAATTTAAATTATTAATTACATATTTTTTAAATTAATTGAACATTTTTTTTAATAAATAAAAAAATCTATTTATTAATTAAAGTTCATTATCTAAAACAACATTACATAAAACACACAAAAAATAAGGAAATAATATTACGACAACTAGTCTTTGAAATAAATAATAAATTAACACTAGATAAATAACTCATACACACAATAAAGTCTATTGAGATAATACAACTACTCACATATACCTATTATATTACAATAATTAGTTAATTAAAAAACAAAAACACTAGTAAACATAAACTAAAGAAATCGAATTCTTAAAATAAGAAATCTATTTCTAAATAAATTTGACAATAATAAACGTCATCAAACTTCACTCATGTAAAAATCAGAAACTGTTGTGACATCATGAAACATCATAATTTGAATAAAGAGACTCAAATCTCAATAAAATTCACCTCAACCACTAAACAAAAAAAATATATAAGTAAGATTAAATAAATAATTTCCTTCAAAATTGACTACATATATATAAAGTTCTCTTAGTGTATTTAAGTAGACTATACAATGATCATACAATGAAAAATCATTCTTTTAAGATAGCACAGAAAATACTTTAATCTGCTTTTATAAACTAGGTTTGTTGCTAGTTGTTGTAAAAGCATAGAGTTGAAAGAATGATACTGAATCAACTGAGAATTAAAAAATATATATTTCTATACTTTTAACCTAGCGTGTAAGTTGTAACATTATATGTTATAGTTTTTTAAAAAAATTATTTCGAGTTAACAAGCTAACTCGAGCCCATCTCAACCTAGCTCGGTTTTTTCAAATTATTTGTGCTAGCTCGAATTTGGCATGAATTTAATTCGGTTTGTGTTTGATTCAAATTTTACGATTCAAATTTTATTCGATCAATCAAATTATGACATAAATTATTACCGATAATTATCACTAAAAATCTAATGGTAAGACAGGACATTTGTTTGCTTACCCTTGCTAATTTATTAGTTGGATATAGTGATGTATGGATTAGATATTAAAATAATTATAAGACTATTTATTAGTTATTTATATTATAATTTTTTGAATTGATGTATGTATTAAATTATGATAAAAAAAAGTATTTTAATATAAAAAATAGAAGCTGCTCAAATATTTGGAGTTAATGACGTGTTTTTAATTGAATAATTATATTAGATTTCTTGAGTGATATATTTAATTAAAAGGTACTTATGGACTTGTGTCTTTTACGGCAAGGAGCTGTAATTCATATTTATTTAATTGGATAATATAATAATCATGAAAATTTAATTTTAAAAAAAGTTGTCACATGTGATTATTCTTAACTAGAACTGTGTATATCTGACATATGTGTCATAACTTTTTTAAAAAATAGAAGTTTTTTTTATTTTTTATTTTTTTATTTTACAAGTACAGCTTCCTAAATAAATTTAGGTATAAAGATGTTGGGTTACTTTTTTTATCCATTTATTTGTGAGACCAGTTATGCTTGCATATTTATAACAATTTATTTATCTGCAACTGAAATTTTCATTAGTCGTCATCAATTAGCATACAGTTCTTACTTTTATTTTTTTCCCATAAATATTGAAATAAAGATTTGAATTTATTTTTTTCCTGCCATTTTATTCCATAAACTCTTGCTAAGGAAAATAATTAATAGAATTTTATAGAAAAAAATATTCAATATAATAAATATTTACGTCTAATAATAAAAATAAAAAACTTCGAAATCAAGAATTGATCAACGACACTGGAATAGAAAGCAATATGAAAGCCATTAAAGAATGGAAGAAGAAAATAACTACGAAAATTCAGATTATGTATTGTGATTTGCACAATTTTGTAACTATAGTTAACAAACATATACAAGCTAAACTCATCTACACTAGTCACACACTGCATGTAATATACTACACACATGCACTTTCATTTTAATCCAAATACATTAGATTACATGGAAGATTTTTATTATTTTCACAGCGCAAAAAAGGGCAGAAGTGGTATATTTAATAAGCAAAAATAACATACACAATGAAAAAAATAAAAACATATATGTATATTAAAAGACTAAAATAATATTAAATTTAATTGATTTAGAATTTAGGATTTAAAATTTAAGTTTTATAATTTAAGGTTTAAGGTTATGATTTAGGATTTAATATTTATTACCTTTACAATATATTATTCATTAAATAGATTATTTTCTTTTTTTATTTTCAATAAATATTTTTTTAAAAAAAATTACATTAATTTTAAATTTTATTAATATAAAATATAATATCATCATTATTGAATATTAGCCTTTAATTCAAGGAATAAAACAAGATTCTTAATTCAAAGAATAAAACAAGGAGTTTAATTGAAAGAATAAAACAAGAAATTCTTAATTTAAGGAGTAAAACAATGAATCTTTAATTCAAGTAGTAAAACAGGATTATTATCACAAATACCCTTGAGGTTTTACGTTTCTTCAAAATTACCCCTAAGCTTTATTTAATATCAAAAATGTTTATAAACGTTATCAACATTATATCTCCATTAAACATTAGGGGTAAAATGTTAATCTCACTCCTATACATATATTACTTCCACGGGATAAAAAATCAAAAATACCCCCGAAGTTTTTAATATCTTCAGAAATATCCTTAACGTTTAAAAAAAAGCTACAATATTCTTGAGGTTTAAGGTATCTTCAAAAATACACTTATTATTTAACAGAAGCATAAAAAGCCATGAAAATTACATCAATATCTGAAAAATTCTTTTCTACCCCTACCTATATAGTTTTTTTTAATATTTTCATTGAGAATATTATTGCAAATATCCTTGAGGTTTTACTTTTCTTCAAAAATAGTCCTGCTATAATAATTAATTTAATTTTATCAAAAATATCACTACTATAATAATTAATTTAACTTCATCAAAAATACCACTGCTACAATAATTAATTTAACTTAATCAAAAATTCCCTTGCTATAATATTTAACTTGATATTTTTTTGTTTTATTAACTTAATTTATCTTCAAGGGTATTTTTTGAAAAATATTTTATATCGTGTTATTAAGAAATAAGGGTATTTTTGATGAAGATAAATTAAATATTATAGTTGGAGAATTTTTGAGAAAGTTAAATAAATTATTGTAGCAGGGGTATTTTTGATGAAGTTAAATTAATTATTATAACAAGGGTATTTTTGATAAAGTTAAATTAATTATTATAGTAGGGATATTTTTGAAGAAAAGTAAAACCTCAAAGGTATTTGCGATAATATTCTCAACAATAATATTCAAAAAACTATATAGGCAAGGGTAGAAAAGATTTTTCAAATATTGATGTGATTTTTCACAGCTTTTTGATACTTCTGTTAAATAATAAGGGTATTATTGAAGATACTTTAAACTTCAGGGGTATTGTAGTTTTTATTTTAAACGTTAGGGATATTTTTGAAGATATTGAAAACCTCAGGGGTATTTTTTATTTTTCCCAATAAAATAAGGAATCCTTAATTCAATGAGTAAAACAAGAAATCCTTAATTCAATGAGTAAATCAAAGAATGCTTAATTTAAAGAGTAATTGAAGGAGCAAAATTTCCTTATAAATACCTATACAATTGTAATGAAAACATAAAGAAAATAATACAAATTAGAAAGCTCTTTTGTGTAGAGTTATTTCTTGTTTTTTAAACAATTATATATTTTACAAATAGTGAATAATTTCTCGCTCTTAATAAAAAATATAAGTAAATACCCATTTCATGTATTTCAACAACCATTCTTCCGGCTAACATTATTATTTTTGGTGATAAGGATTTGAAAATAAAAAAGTCTCGAAAGAAACTTGTAAAATAAAATAAAAAGAGTTAGTTGATGCCTAGTGGTTCATGCAAAATAGTAAAGTATGATGATTCAAAACAATGGCAAAGGATGGTGATATTATTAATTCAAAAGTTCAAAATATCTAAAGCAAAAAAATCTAAAATCTAAGTCAAAATAGTGAATTAAAAATAAAATAAACCAAAAATATCTTCATTTATAACTCAAAATACTTAAATTTCAATTTTATCAAAATAACTGTATACTTAACTATACAATATATTTCAAATCAAAACATAAAAGAAATAATTACTTTGATACTATTTTACTTGTATCAATGCATTACATTTAAAATTAGAAGAAAAAATATAAAAAATTTAAAATTCTTAAAATATTGAACACATTATATTTTATAGAATCAAGTAAAAAGATGTATTTTTTTATAAATTTTTTAATAATATTTTATAAATTGTATTTTTTAATTATAATAATTTAGTATATCTAGAATAATTTTATTCTCTTTTAACTTCATAATAATAGATAATTATTATAATGTTCATAAGTCTTTTTATTTTCTTTTAAATTGTTAATTTCGTTAACTCTTTCACATAAAAGTAAATATTTTTAAGAGTCTTTTGATTTTTTTTCTTTTAATAATTTTACTAAAATATATTTATTAATACATATAATCAATTAATTACACTAAATATAATTTAAAAAAATACAGTAAAATTTAACACATATTTATGATACTTTTGATTTTCTATTTTAATTTAATAATAGTAAACAACTATTATAATAGTCATGAATCTTTTGATGCTTCCTTTTAACAGTTTAATTAAGAGAATTTATAAATTTTAAATTTATTCACATATAATCATTTGAAAAATCTTTAGTTTTCTTTTTTAATTCTTCAATTAAGATATAATTTTTATACATATAATCAATTATTTATTACCCTAAATATAATTTTAAAAAAATTATCTAAAACATTATAGTTGGATTATATCATATGAGGAAATACATTGATACTTACAATATATTTTTCTTAAATAACTAATTTAATACATATTTAGTAGAAATTTAATTTTCTCTTTTAATTTAATAATAATAAATAATATTTATAATATTTGTAAGCCTTTTTATTTTTTTAATTGTTGATTTCATTAGATAATTATTAATATGTATAATAAATTATTTTTACCCTATATATAATTTAAAAATAAATTAAAATTTAACACATATTTATGAGACTTTCGATTTTCTTATTTAATTTCATAGTAACAAACAATTATTATAATGATCATAAATCTTTTTTATTTTTTTATTTTTAAATTTTCATAGAAATAATTTACAAATTTTAAATTTATTCACATATAATCAATTATTTATGAGTTTATTGTTTTCCGTTTTAATTCCCCATTAAAAGATAAGTAATACATATAATCAATTATTTTTTACACTAAATATAATTTAGAAAATAAATTCACTAAATTAAATTATAGTTGGATTATCTTAAATGTGAAAATGTATTGATACTAATTATAATAGAATTTTTTTAAGTATGATAATTTAACACATATTTAGAAGAATTTTGATTTTTCATTTTAGTTCCATAATAATAGATAATTATTATAATGTTAATGAGTCTTTTGATTTGTTTTTTAATTATCAATTTTATTAACTCTTTCACATATAATCAAATATTTCATAAAAAAATCAAATATTTTAAGAGTCTTTTGATTTTTTCTTTTACTTTTCACCAAAAGATAGTTATTAATACATATAATTAATTTTTTTACACTAAATATAATTTTAAAAATAAATTAAAATTACACATATTTATGATATTTTTGTTTTTTCTTTTAATTTCATAATAGTAAACAACTATTATAATTATCATGAATTTTTTTATTTTCCCCATAAATTTTTACTAAGAGAGAATTTATAATTTATAAATTTATTCAAATAGAACCAACTATTTTATGAGTCTTTTAATTTTATGTTATTAATACATATAATTAATTTTTTTATACTAAATATAATTTTAAAAATAAATTAAAATTACACATATTTATGATACTTTTTGTTTTCTCTTTTAATTTCATAATAGCAAACATTATTATAATGATCATGAGTATTTTGATTTTTCCCTTAAATTTTTATTAAGAGAGAATTTATAAATTATAAATTTATTCAAATAGAACCAACTATTTTATGAGTATTTTAATTTTATCTTTTAATTCCTTGCTATGAGATAATTAATACATAAAATTAATTATTTTTTATATTAAATATAATTTAAAAAAAATCTAAAATTAAATTATACTTAGATTATGTTATATGAGAAAATACATTGATATGGATTTTTTTTATAAATATACTAATTTAGCACATATTTAGTATAAAATTGATTTTATCTTTTAATATCATAATAAATTAATAATAGACAATTGTTATAAAATTCATGAATCTTTTCATTTTCTTTGTAATTATCAATTTCATAAATTCTTTCACAAAGTCAAATATTTTATTAATCTTTTAATTTTTTAATTTTATTCTTTCATTAAAAGATAATTATTAATACACATGATCAATTATTTTACATTAAATATAATTTATAAAATAAATTAAAATTTAACACATATTATGATACTTTTGATTTTCTCTTTTTAATTCAATAATAATAGGCAATTATTATAATGATTATGAATATTTTAATTTTTTTTAAATTTTCCACCGAGAAAGAATTTATAAATTTTAAATTTATTCTAATATTTAGTTTCTTCCTTTTAATTCGTCACCAAAAAATAATAATATATATAATCAATTATTTTTATACTAAATATAATTTAAAATTAAATAATAGCTAGATTATGCTATATAAAGAAATACATTGATACTTATAATAGACATCCTCGATCAAAATATGACAATATTTATAGGATTGTAATGGTCATTTCTATATGATAGTGCAAACTCACTTTTTTATCACACATGAGGAATGAGTAAACAATCATAAATGATGTTATTTGTAGAATTTTGATTTTGACAATGTTATTTTTTTTGTTCAATCTCTAAAAATATTTAAAAATCAAATCGTACTTAATATAGTTCGAACTTGTTATTTGAAAGTTAAAACACGGATAGAATGAATCTCAATGTCAAATAAGTGATTTAAGATTCACTATTGAATAAAATGCCTACTTTTTTTACATATGTCTACCTTACTAATTGCTTGGATAAATTGTGCATATGACCTCAATATGTACAAGCTAATAGAGGCAAGCAATCATGAGGTGTAATCTTGGATGCGTAATGCATATTGTTTAAACACATCTCTAAGTTAATGATCTCTATAAGACGTTATATTTAACAAGTCCCATAGAACGAGCTTGACAATCCTCAAGAACCATGACCCATTTCAAACTAGCCATTACGGCCTATTTCAAACCAACCATTACGTGCATGATCTAGAACATACAACTACACTAAGGAAGCATGAGGTTGTCTCAGAAGCAAGTTGATCAAATTAGAGATATTTCCAACACAAACACGACCTTAACTTAGGGGGTGAACCTATCCCTTTATCGTCAGAAGTGGATGTTTCGATGTACAAACCTAACCTCAACCTAGGATACTATACTTATCCCCTCATCGTTAGAAGTAGTTGATCTATTCAAATAGCGCCATGTGATGCCTTTAAATACATCCATGTACTTACTGTTTAAGGGACCTAAGACTTCTTACTTATAACCCTACTAGAGAAATTTATTCCAAACACTAATAATAAAGACTTTCTTTTCTTTAGCTTTTTTTGCCCCATTTTATGTTGAAGAAATGAGATTATACATTAATTAATTTTGTTTGATGAGTTATTAATCACTCGTATTGCCCACAATTTTGACAAATAACCATATTTTTTCATAAATAAATATTTCTTCATATTACCTAGATTAGCTACAAAATCTACAAGCGTAAACAAACCATCAAACTGATAGATGAAAAATGACACACTGGAAACATCTAGATTTCTCAATTGGGAAAAAGGGTAACAAAATTGATCAAGTTTTTATTTCTAAGTAGTTTTTTGAACAAATAATTATAATAATATCACAATTATTTTTGTTATTATTATTAATTAATTAATAAGTTAATTCTTAAATAATGGTATTAGTCAAAAACCAAAAAAAAATATTGTTTTAGTGAATGTTTTATTTAGTTCTTTTATAAATTAGCAATTTATAATTTTAAACATTTGGGGATGTATATCCTTTTGTTTTTGTAATGAATTAATGAAGGAGAGATATAAAAAAGAGGGAGAAATATGCTTTAAAAGAGTTTACAATTTCATAAATGTTGTAATTTTTTTATTTATTGAAATAATTGTTGTTAAATTTTATTTGTTATCCTATCCACATTTATTTCATATCTTTGTAAATTTAGTTGTTAGAAAAATGGTTTGTCTTAACGATTGCCATGATCAAAATATATGAATTATCTATTATACTATTGCAATTAATTATATTTAGTGTCACTATTGTTAGATAAAATTTTCTTTAATGAAGAATTGTTGTGCTAATAACAATTTAAGCTACAACAATGACAATTTTAGTTGTGACAATATTATAAATAAAATACAAGATATAACAAGAAAGAGATGGGAAAGATGAGGAAAAAAAGTAGCTTTCATTTATTATCAATCATATGATTACAATTACTTATATACAACTAAGTTAGTTATAATTCTTCTACTAAGATAAATTCATGTGGTACACTTATAACTTCCTAACAACCTAAGCTAGTCTATTCTTTGTGATACTCCCTTAAGGTGGATGATGCACCATAAGTTTGCTTCTCAACTCTACAAATCTTTGTCTAGATAGAAGCTTTATTAGTAAGTCAGCTAACTGATATTTAGTTGAACAATATTCAATCAAAAATTCTTACTCTAGGACTTGTACTCTAATACAATGAATATCGATCTCAATACACTTTGTATGTTGATACATGACAAGATTTCGAGTGAAGTACTTTGCTTACGTTATCATAGTACACCAATGGAATATTTTGTTGCCTAATTCCAGGTTCAGTCATTAAAGACTTGATCCATTTGATTTCTGCTACAACTAAAGCTAATGCACGATACTCTAACTCAATATATGTGCGTGCTACAATTTTTTGCATATTAAAGGACCGTGAAATCAAGTTGCCTCCAATGAAGACAAAATATGCACTCATACTTCTACGATCTATATATCCACCCTAATCTACATCTAAGAATGTGTTGATATCAAGTGTTTAATTTCATTAATTGCAAGTCATGTGTCATAGAACCTTGTAGGTATCTGAATACTCTTTTAAGAGCTTGAAAATGCATAGTTATATAATATGACAAAAGCTGACATGGCCTACTCACAGAGAAGGCAAGTTTAGGTCTTATAATGCAACAATATTGTAACCCATCAACAAGGCTTCCAAAATGAGTTGCACTATCAATATCTAATGAATCTCCATCTGTCTTGAATAGTACTCTTCCTCAGACCATTAGAGTGGAGAGAGATTTACAATATTCATAACCAACCTTAACTAAAAGGATTTTATGTACTTCTGTTGATTTAGAAACATGCCAAAAGGATCTCTTTCAACATGAATGCCTATAAATAATTCAATGTACATAAGTCTTTAAAAGGAAAGACACAATGAAGCTGTTGGACAAAAGCTTAACTCATGTTAGAATTGCTACCAGTTAACAATATGTTATCAACAAAGATAGGAAAATCAAAACATTAAACCCCTTCCCTTGAATAAAGAGACTTGTATCAATGAGAGCATTAGTAAAACCCAGGATATATAAGACCATAACTAAGCTTGTGATACCAAATAAGGAAAGAATTAAGCTTGTGATACCAAACACGTGGTTCCTGCATCATATAAACGGATTCTCCCAAATCTCCATTAAAAAATACATTATTGATTTCCAACTACTTAACATCCCAACCAAAATGCACAACTATGGAAAGAACCAAACAAGTGGTAGTTTCCTACTAAATGTCTCATTGTAATCCAACCTATGAGTTTGTAGAAAACACTGACCATATGTCTAAATTTCCTCTTATCAATATCATCATAATCCAATGTCATATTCTTGTGAAGCCAATAACAGCCAATGACCTTGTGATCTTTTGATTTAAGAACTAAGTCTTATGTATTATTCCTTAATAATGCATTATGTTCTAGCAATGTAGATGCCTTTCATTCAAGATATTTGATTGTTTTTTTCCAATTTCTAAGTTCCCGGAACATTAGTAGGAATAACGTACATTTTAGGTTTAACTATACTTGATCAACCTTTGGTCTACATAGGATGCACATTAAGCACAAGAAGGAAAAGAATGAGAAGAAACAGAAGAAGGTAGAGGTGACACACTGGAACTAGCAAGAAAAGAGTGAGAAACAGGTGTAGGAACTAGATGACAAAAAAGCAAGGAAAATGACTTAATTGATAACTTGTAAACCCTTGAGGAACAAATAGACACAGACCTAGGAAATAAAAGAACAAAAATAAGAGTATAGAAGACACTCGAAATAGTAGGAATAGTGGGAGACAGACATATGAGAGGAATCATGAATAAGATTATATGAAAAGGGAACACATGTTCAACAAAAGCAACATGATGCACCCATGAACTTTTATATTAGCTTTTTTCAAGCATTTATAACCACGTTTATTAGGTACATAGCCTAAAAAGATACAAGTAGTTAAATTTGCATCTAACTTGTGATGTTCATAAGGGCATAACAAGTTTCCAAAAATACTAAGAAACATATAATCAAGGGTATGACTATAAAGCATGAAATAAGGAGATGATTCGATAACTCTTTAGAGAACTTTACTTAACACATATGTTGTAGTTCCAAAAAGGCATAAGGTAGTACACCACTGGAACATTAGATCTGAGATGAAAAGTGAGACCAGTGTTTACAATTTTCCTATGATGACTTTCCACCACACAATTGTGCTCAAAAGAATGGGGACAAGTACGTCTAAAATTAAATCCTAAATTGGACAAAAAAAATACCAAGAGGGATAAACTCCTATGCAACATCAATTATCAACTTTTATATGAGTGTTGTATTAAAATTCAACCATAGATTTAAATTTAAGAAATATTAACATGGCCTGGTCTTTAGAGTGTAAGAAGTAAATCCATTGAAAACAAGATTAGTCATCTACAATTAACAAAAACAAAAATTCTCACCAAGTACAACATGTAATGGAAAGAGTCCCCAAATATCCATGTATAGTAATTTAAATGGTGAGTTATATACAACATGTAAACTAGAAGGAAAATATTGTTTATGTGATTTAACAAGTTCACGTGACTCATACACAGATTTAGTAGGAGATTTTATTACATTGATGTTTGGCTAATATATGATGAATTACAGGATCAAAGACATAACCAAGTCACTCATGCCAAACAGAACTCGTTGCTAAAGCAGCCACAATCAATAGATTCTTAGGAAATACTTATCCTTACCTATTCTTTGCCATAAAAAATCTTGTAAAGGCTTTTGTTAATTGGTGTCTATGAAGAAGAATTTTCCATTGTCTTTTGTGAAAAAAGAGAGTGAAATTCAACAAATATGTCATTATTCTCAAATAGCTTATGAATGGAAATAAGATTAATAGTGACTTGAAGAGCATGCAAGATATTGTTAAGATTAAGAGTGCTAGTGACAAGCCTAATCTAGCATGACTAGAATGAAAAGATGGTATGGAAACACCATGACCTATTGTAACTCCATCAAAACCATGAAATGGTATAGGATTGCCAAGGTTAGATGAATCATGAGTGAGGGCTCACAATCATCTCACCTTGCGGAGCATCATTCCAAGGAGCTCCATCATCAGAGCTAAGTGGTCCTGGAAAGCAATCAATAGAAAAGCATATCAGTCAAATATATAATTTTATCTTCTTTTTCTTTCTTTCATGTGTCAAATTTTCATTGATAGGAATGCACAGTCTAGCTTCTTACTTTTAATTTCCTTTTTTTTCCTTCTCTTATCATCAAAAGTAATATGGATATTCTAGTCAAATATTGAAAAGAACAAAAATAAATTCATACTATAAATCACCCCTAAAAAAACTTAACACAATTAAGAGAAAACAATGCAGCAGACAACATTAAAGAAATCAAGATAATAAAAACATATCATTATGTTCTTACTTTAGTCCCTAGTTATATAGTTTTCAATTTACCTAACATTTTGTTCTACCAGCACTCTTAATTGGTGTCAAAAGGAAAATATTTTTCATACAAATAATAATTAGGGTAAATGTTATATTTCCTACCTTGAGTTTTAATTTACTTTCACTTTACTACCTTCATTTTTTCTATCAATTTGATACTTTATATTGTCATTTTTATATCAATCGGATACTTTTAATTGATATTGATATTAAATCTTGATAAGATAAGTCACTTCGAGCGATTGAATTAGAGAGTTTGGAATTTTTTATCAAATTGGGTGAGAAGAGGTTGATCTCACGTGACAATCTTGTAACTTATTTTGTTTAAATTTAAAGTGGGAGGAGCAAAAATCATAATATTACAGTCATGATGAAAATTAAAATTAAAAAGAAAGAACAAAGCAGTATATTTCCATCTAGCATTAGAACAAAAATTAACAAGTGAAAAAGAAAGCCTTGAGAAAACATCCATACCTCATCCCTATCGAAGTTGTCACCAGTGTGTGGATCAAAGTACATCACCAGTTGCAAGCTCAAAACATATGCAAGCAAAAGACCAAAGATCAGCAGAAGTAGAATATTTTGATCCTAGGATCACCTCTGGACACCTGTACTGCCTCGCCTGTATGTCATTTGTGAACTCTTTGTATGTACCACATGCAATCCCAAAGTCAACCAACTTACATTTCAAGTCAGCAGAAGCCAAAAGCTTCTTCCTTGACGAACAACTCCCTTTCTTCCTACTTTAAGATACTTGCCATGCTTCCATTGTTCCATGATCAACTTGTATCAGGAGACAGCTCTACTGCACCAGTTGTCAAAGTACCTCCATCAACTTCAACAGAGACTTCCTTCTCGTCACAGCCTGACTTGATTGTTTAGCTTTTTTTCGTATGTTCTTCTGATTTCTATTCAAATCCCCATTTGACATCTTCACATCTTTGTCAATTTTAGACTCAGAAGTAACCTTATTTTAACTGTTTGGGAGAATGAGAGGAGCACCTGATTTTCTTGGATCCTTGAAGGGATCAATCATTGATGATAATAAAATATTCTCTGGCTTCAAATCAGTGTGTATGGTAGAAAGCTGCTTGTGCAAATAATCCAATCCAACAAAAACATGAAAAACATATCTCCTTAACCATATGTAGGGGCAACCCACGGTAGTCAGAATACTTTATCAGCGATAATAGATTATCACTCAAGTACTTGAAAAACATACAAACATGCTGCCCATTTGGTCCTGAATGCTTAAAATTGTCCAAAAGCTTTACTACACATTGTTTATCATCTGGATCTCCTCCCGCTATCTGTTTCAATATGGTTATCTCATCCATAGCTGCTTCAGTATAATGATCAGCGCTCTTTTGCACATTCAATGCCACATATACCTAGTGAGTCCGCAATATTTCAACAAAAAGAGAAAAACAACAACATTTCACTAAACTTTCATTCACTGAAAAAAGAGCAGAGGAATCAAACAAGTAAGCAACTCCGTTAGATTACTAAAACTTGAAATCGAATGCAGAGGTTTCTAATATCAATGGTAAACTAGATGGTGTAAAAGCTAATACCATTTTCAAATTGCTTTCACCTACATTTTCTGACAATCAACAGAGGCACAAACTAACCATCGGCCATCTAATGCAGTCAAATAAAAACAAAAGAACTTTTTTTCCCCCAATAAATGTGATCAGTTAAAAATACAAACTATTGCCTTAAGAACATGCAACAGAAAATTGTTTGAGGTACAAAAGTCACAAATGACGTCGACGAACCTTTAATTTATAGAACATCTAAAGGAACGTGAAATTTTATCAGATGAGTTCAAAAAATAAGGTTATTATAGAGCCTATGGTGCATAGCTGGCACGTAACTTAAAGATTCTATCAAAGCCTAAACTGTTCTGTTTTGCAGTCAACCACAGACTGTCATACGGTCTGATTGTGATACCTGCTATACCCGAGCTTTATTCGGGTAGTGCCTAACGGGTCGAACTCGGTCGGTCTTTGCCGTGATTTTGGTGGGCCAGACTCGGGCTTACAAGACTGAATATGGGCTTGGTTCAGACTGTGTTGGATGGGCTGGACTCGGACTGCCATGGCTGAACACGGACTTGGCTCGAGCTGTGTTAAATGAGCTGCACTTGGGCTTTCTAGACAGAATACGGGCTTGGTTATCTTTATATCCAAGTAACAAACAAAAATAATTATAAGAAAGAAAGAAAGAAACCCCAGAAAGAGAGTAGTACAGATTTTTTTAGCATTAAAAGCCAGCCAAACAGTAGGAAAATGACCTCAATCGAGCTTGCTCTGAACAACATAGCGACCATTCATGAAAGTGTCGTCGATTCGTACATCATGGTAACCTCCTCATCTGTAATCATTGGTGCCTTCTATTGAAGAGCTCGAGAACGAGCTGGAGGCAACCAACACACCAGCTGAAGACAACCAACACCAAAAGTTAGAGGCAACAAGGATCCAAGACCATTTCTACCATAATTGTGTCTATTTTTAATTATTATAATTTTTCTTTTGTTTTGTATAAATTAGATTGTAAACATTTATTCATTATAAAACCATTTCTTTTCAAAATTAATTTTGAATCACATCCACAATTTCAAATTCATCCCATTATAGTCTCCAAAAAATTTCGAGCTATCTGTAATTTTTTTCAAGCCAAGACAACCATCCACGAGCCTCACTGGAGTCACGCGCGCTCTCTGAAGAAGACGACGCAAACGACACACCGTTCAACAAAAAAAATGACGGATCATTAGCCGATTCAGTCATTCCAGACGCCAATTCACCCACTTTTTGACCGATTCCCGAACTGAAATTTCCAATTCTAGAATCCTTGATCTATTTATTGACGGCACAATCCTAAGGCCACCAGCAAACTCTGAGGCAAAAACTAAATAATGGACTCACTACAACATTCTTGTTAAATGATGAATTCTCAATACCATATCACCTAAAATTGCAAAAAATGTCATGTATAATGATACCGTATATGAGTTATGGGAAGAATTAAATGAACGTTTTTTACACACCAATAACATACACCTATTTCAAATCGAGCAAGAGATCCATGACTGCATACAAAAAGGTATAAGCATTGGAGAATACTACACCAAGTTGAAAAGCCTATTTAATACTCGAGATGCATTATGTCCCCTTTCACATTGTGGAGGAAATGCTGAAAAGGAACTACAGGAATACCAACAAAAGCAGGGAACCATAAAGTTCTCCATAGGGCTTAACGCAATTTACATAACAGCACGATGACAGATCTTGCTTATGGAACCCTTACCTATAGTAAATAAGGTATACTCACTCATTGTTCAAGATGAAAAGTAGGGAATTGTCTACACAAAAATCGTAGGAAGGATGCCAGAAGCTGCCACACTTGTCACCAAGGATAGTCGTCCACAATATCCTTACAAGAATTACCCACCAAGTAAATCACATCTCAAGTGTGATCGATGCAACAATATCGGCCACAATTCTAAAAGTTATTGAAATCACCTCAAATGTGATTTATGTGTTTTCAATAGACATACCATCAACATGTGTCGAAATAAAAAGGCGATTCAAGACAAGAAAAATACAAGTTATGGTTTTCCCTTCAAAGCTCACCGTACTGACTTTCAAGCAAGCAGCTCTGACACAAGAACATCACCCTACAACCTTACATCTGCCCAATATCATGAGCTTTTTACACTTCTCAATCAAGCCAAATCATGTAGCATGGCAAGTTAAGTGACTACTCCTTCAGGTAAGACATCATGTGCGAGTGTTTTTCATTAAGAAAACTATTGGATTTTGATACAGTGGCAACTAATCACATGGTCTGTTCCCAAAGCCTTATGAGCTCCAACGTTCCAATCATCAATCAGCATGTGCATTTACTTGATCATTCACTTGCCCGTGTTACACATATTGATACCATACATTTCTCCAATAATTTCATACTGCATAATGTCTTATGTGTTCCTTCTTTCAAATTAAACTTGATTTCAATAGCCAAACTCACTCAAACTTCATTTTGTAATACCACCTTCACTAATAATGTGTGTTTTGTTCAGGACAAACACTCGGGTAAGATGGTTGGGATGGGAATTGAGAAAACAAGACTCTACTACCTGACTATTTCGGAAAAGGTTAGATGTTTCTCCATTTCAAATACTGCTCCAACCAACCCTCATCTTTGGCATTAACGACTTGGTCATTTATCTGATAAAAGTTTATGTGAACTTTTTCTTTCCATCAATATATCCTTTTGTTCTATTAGTGATTATTCTATTTTTCCACTAGCTAAGCAAACTCATAATCCATTTCCTTTATGTTCTATCAATACAAGAGCATCTTTTGCACTAATTCATATTGATATTTAGGGGGACTATCACATTCCAACACTTAATGGAGCACATTATTTTCTCACTATTGTTAATGACTACTTAAGATGTACATGGGTCTATATCTTAAACACTAAATCTGATACACGTACATTTCTCACCATCTTCATTAATCTTGTTGAAACACAATTTGCATCCCAAGTTAAAATCATTCGTAGTGATAATGGACCAGGATTTTCTATGACCCAATTGTTTTCTACCAAAGGAATCTTGCATCACACTAGTTGTGTCTCTACCCCTCAACAAAATGGTGTTGCTGAATGCAAACACCGTCACCTTCTCAATGTAGCTAGCGCATTGCTCTTTCAAGTCAACCTCCTTAAATAATTCTGGGGAGATACCATTCTTATAGCCATATACCTCATAAATCATACTCCAACACCTCTCTTTAAGGATAAAACACTATTTGAAATCTTTTTTCACAAAGCTCCTAGGTATGAACATCTTCGTGTCTTTGGTTCTCTTTGCTTTGCATCTACACATCATGATCGACCCACCAAGTTTGATGCTAGATTACATCGATGCACATTCATTGGGTATCCATTTGGGATAAAAGGTTACCGAGTCTATAAGCTAGAAACAGGCAAAACTTTCGTGTCTTGTAATGTTATCTTTTATGAATATGTTTCCTTATTCCACTTCTTCTGTCAACCTCCATCAAAAAATACTATTTATGATGACATGCCTGACATTCTCCAATCAACCACTCCAAATACATCACTTAATCATACACCATCTATCCTTCCAACAATCGACTCACACAACCCTAATCTTCAAGATACACCTTCTGAAACACCATCAACTTCCGCAACGACGTGACTCCTTCAACACTAGTTACATATAGACTTTGCCGATCCACTCATGCTCCTAGCTACCTTCAAAAGTATCATGTAAAAGCTTCATTGCCTTCTTGGTCTTTCCCTTCGTCTAACTCAACATCGTCCGATAACAAAGGTACTTCTCATTCCTTATCTCGTATACTTACCTATGATCAATTATCACCTGCACATCGTGCCTTTGCTACTTCTCTTTCCATTCTCAGGGAACCCATTCTCATGGAACCACCAACTTTGTTTAAGCTTTCAACGATCCAAAATGGCGATTTTCCATGAAACAAGAACTACATGCTCTCAAAACTAATGGCACTTGGACGCTCCAACTTCTTCCTCCAAATAAGAAATCTGTTGGTTGTAAATGGGTCTACAAAATCAAGTATAATCTTGATAGCTCTGTGGAACGATACAAGGCTCGATTAGTGGCCAAAGCATACAGTCAAATTAAAGGTTTTGACTACCAAGAAACCTTTGCACTAGTAGCCAAACGTGTCATTATTTGCCTCTTTCTTGCCATTGTTGCTGTTCAAAATTGGCATCTTCACCAACTTGATGTCAACAATGCCTTTCTCTATGGTGATCTCTATGAAAATGTCTACGTGTCTCTTCCACCCGGATTTGGACAAAAGGGAGAAATACGAGTATGTAAACTACACAAATCTTTGTATGGATTCAAACAAGCCTTATGACAATGGTTCATCAAGCTATCAACAACATTTAAGCTAGCCGGATTTAACTAATCCAAGTATGATCACTCACTATTCGTCTGAACCAATAGTAATTCATTTTCTGCTCTTCTTGTCTATGTAGACGATATTATCATAACAGGAAACAATCTATAAGATATTGAAGAAACTAAGAATCATCTCATGCGACAATTCAAGCTAAAGGATCTCGACGAATTAAAGTATTTTTTGGGCATATAAGTTTCACGATCCAAGAAGGAAATTGTTCTGTCACAACGCAAATACGCACTTGAAATATTGAAGGACATGGGTCATCTTGGTGCCAAACCTGCCAATTCACCTATGTAACAAAATTTATCCCTCAGTAAAGTTGAAGAAGAATTCATCAGTAACCACACATCCTATCGAAGACTTGTTAGGAGATTAATATACTTGACCATCACACGACACAACTGCCATGTTTCTAAAGTAGTCTTGAATTGCCCATATTACATTTACACCAATAAATCCCCAAACACTGTTGAAAGAATTTGTCTATAGAACCATCCGACCTAAAAGCATTCATAGGGTCTTTGTCAAATACTATGGCACATATGTCCTCTAATGATGGTATGCTTCATAAATTGCCATTGTCCACAAAAGTGACCAAGATGGGCACAACTAACCCACTTGGGCAAAGAAAAGTTACTCATAGTATCCCAAGATATGATTAGTTATAAATATGTGATCTCTTCATTGATTCTGAGTGAAAAAATATAGTGTTTCTATCTCTGTCTTTCGACTACTTTTGTCGAATCTTCTCTCAAAAAAATGTATCTTGTTGATGCAACAATCTATCCAAGTTAGCATGAACATCAAATTTGAATTGGAGAAGTTCTTTGGATAGGGAATATTTATCATACCATTTTTGTATGTCAACTATGGTAGCCACTTGCTTCAATGTTACGTTCTAAATTTTCAAAGACCTCTCTATTCCAAACTTTGAGAGATAACTTAAGAGTGTTGAGTTTACCAATAACAATTGCCATGAGACTAGTCCGGATAGGAGTCGACTATGTGGTACGTACTTGATTGTGACACACAAATTGTGTGCAATGAATAGGCAAGTATACATATCACAACAAGTAATATAATGATAAGAAAATATCGTTCTTATAGAGATTATTTTATTATAAACTAATTTTTAAAACTAAAGAAATAAAAATCATTTTTTTGTGTTTTTATATTTTAAGGAAGAAAAATTAAAATAACTAAAAGTAAATAACAATAATTAAGTAAATTAGATTTGATAACTAAGAAAATATATGAGAAAATATCTAAGAATACTTAATTCTCAATTTTCTAAACATATGAATCATCAAAATTCTCTCAATATAATTATCAATTAATTACATGATCAGTTATAAATCACATACATAATAATCATACATCTCTGCCTATAAACTATGCATGTTATTTAATCAAGACAAACAATTAAATAATTCTCTCAAATCTATTTAATTCTCTCTATAAATAAATTGTTGACCAAACAATTAATAACATAAAAATCATATTAAACAATATAATTAAATTGAAATCATAATTGAGAAAAAATATTATATCACATGTTGAAAATTGGGCTCATAAGATACCTAAATTAATAAATTAACTACACATGATTGTGTTATAAAGCTTATATTTTTCATAAAGAAAAACATAAAAATTGATAAAGAAATGTGTAAAAGAAGAAATACAATCAATCTCTCAAATTATAATGCTAATATCCTCTTTAATCTCTACCAAATTGTATCTCCTTTTGAAATTTTCTTTATTTTCTCTCTATTAGCACCAAAAACTTATGAAAATTATGTTACTAACGACATCTTAGGTTTATGGGGTGATTATGGGCTTAAATATAGCTCAGGTAGAATCTGGATCGTCAAATCAATTTCAGATCAAGGGTTGAGATCAAAACAAGCAAAATTAACAGTGCCAACCAATCAAAATCAAACATGTGGCACACAAAAATTATAGGAAGAATGAGAGTGCAACGCATGATAAGGGAGACTAGTCCGAGTCAACGCTCGCTGAGTCGACACAACATGATTCACGAAAATAGATGGCATGGTGCACTGGCGCATAGTAGTTACCAATTGAATGACAACATGTGGCAAGGGTGTTTGACCAGGCTCCGAAGTCATATTGAACGTTGTATTGACACGTATCGTGCGTTGCGTCACTCCTCACACGTGGCGCTCTACAATTTGTTGTACCTACTTGCATGGTGCCTGCCCAGTCAACTCCTCTGCTTGTGTGGCGGCCACGTGGTAGTTTTTGATTAGTCATGCGTTAAAAGTTTACAAAAAATCCAAAACAATTCTAAAAAAATCCTAAAAATTCCAAAAATTACATTTTCACCCCTTTTTACTAAAAAAAATCATATTTTAAGATTTTAGCCCTAAAAATACTATTTATTGAATAAAATAAGTAAATATTAAGTTAAAAGTACACTAATGACTCTACTTTCATAGTCATCAGTACTAAGTCAATAATAATGGGTGGTGATCAAAGTGATATCGTGGGAGAATGCAACAAGAAACTGTGGACCAAAAGTCAAGGAAGGACTCATAACATAACCCACAGTCCAAGCAAGATTGAATACGGCAAGAGTCCACCTTTGTAATATGTATAAAACTTCCCTTTGTATCAATATCAAGTAGATTACAATAAGACACCGTTTTGTTGAACTCCTCAAAAAAATATACTATTACGAGATGCATGTATTCTCATAAGACCCAAGAACAGAATTAAAATCCCCTATTACTAATTAGGGAGCTTGAAGGTTCAAAAAAGATCTCACAAAGTCCCAAGGGTCCCTCCGCTTAACATAGATTCCCTAACCATAAAAAAAGTTACAAGATAGGTTGTGACATTTGTAGTATATGTAATCATTATATGTTGTTGATGATTTTGAGCAACCAAAGTATCATTCGCCGTTGTGAGGGTAAAAAAAGTCAAAGCTTACTAATATAGAGTTAGCGCCAATAAAGGTGTAACTAAGAGTTCGCCAAAAACGATCATTCAAAGACTTGAGATCTAACATAGGCTCTACTATACATAGAAAGTCGGGCCATTCCTTTTTACAAAGATTATGTAGAACATATGGGTATTCTTATTGGAAATACCACTATAATTCAATAAAGAACTATCATAATGAGTTATTGTCTGAGGCCTTAATAAAGGGTGTATTTCTCATAGGCAAAAAATATGGGCTAATTGATTTGGTCCATTGATTTTTTCTTGTTACATATTTCCTTCCTTCAATCTCAACATCTTTTAATTGATTTTATTTCATGTTTTGCATACATGCACTAAGCTTAGCTACCAATTCAAAAGATGGTGATAGAATAGTGAGAACATGTATGATAGCCTTGGTGCGACGAAAGTAGGCAATGCTCTAGTGAAAAAAGCACTGGAGGTAATCTTTTTAACAAAAATGGAGTTATATATAGTAAGGGCAGTGGTAGTTGAGGTTATTGCATTAACATAGATATCAATAACTATCGCATGTATTTCTTGTTTTAAAGACATCAGTTGGTTCTTAGGGTTGAGATAACTATAAATTAGCTGATTTGGCATTAGAGGGTGTAGACTTTCAGAGAATATTATTAATGTTGTACAGGCTATAAAACTAGTATAAATCAAGCTGTAATTTAATTGTTGATACCAACTGTTATATTCCTAGATTAGTGGATATTTGTTTAATGTCTTATTCCTATTTATAATGTTGTATCATAGTGTTGTAAGATTATCAGAATTAACAGAGAATAAAGAGTAAGAATATATTCCAGTTTATCTCCATCATCTCTCGTAATATAAACTTCATGGTATCAGAGCATTTCTGAAATCCAATTTTGATTTCTCACCAATTCTGTATCCAATTTGAGCTCAAATCAGTATCCAAGAGCAGTGCAAGCATTCCTAGAAACTGGAATTTTGCAACATCAACAGAGCAGCTTCTGCTCGGGTTTTTTAGTTCTCAACCCAATCATTGCGAGTTCCATCTCTGCTCAGACCAGGCCATCTTCGCGAGCCATTACCCACAGCTTACCGACCACCCAAAATCACGAGACATCAGTCATCCAATCTCGCGAAACTTAGGCACCATCAGACCATCTGTCCATCATCGTCGCCGACCATCTGTCCATCGTCGTCACCATCTGGTTCAGTCAGTAAGTCCCACATCTCAGCTCCAATACGCACTACATTTTGTTTCTGTATTTGTGAGGCATTCTGTTTCCAATACGCATTGCATTCTGTTTTGTGATTTAACCTAACTGGCCCATTCAGTCCAACCCGACTCATCCAGCCCAACCCGATTCAACCCAACCCAGTAACAAATTTCAATCCAACACAACTTGACTCAGTAATAAATTTCAGCCCAACACAACTCGGCTCAGTAATAAATTTCAGCCCAACCCAAGAATAAATTTCAACCCAACCCAACTCAAGAATAAATTTCAGTCCAGCCTAACCCAATAATAAATTTCAGTCCAATCCAATCACAAATTTCAGCCTAACTAATCTAATAACAAATTTCACCCCATCACCCACATATAAATCCCACTTAAAATAACACCAATGGCCACAGGAAAACCTGTAATTATTGGTTCCACAGAAAACAATCTTCTGCCCATCACTAGTCACAAATTAAATTGGCACAATTATCTTCAATGGTCTCAATCCGTCATGATGTTTATATGTGAAAAGATGAAAGATGACTATCTCACTAGAGATGTCGTAGCCCCAAACAAAGACGATCCGCAATACAGAACATGGAAATCTGAAAATAATATGGTGATGTCTTGGTTGATAAATTCCATGACAAATGAGATTGGAGAGAACTTTCTTCTCTACAAAACTGCCAAAGGAATATGGGATGCTACTAGAGTCACTTATTCCAGTTCTGATAATATGTCTGAACTATTTGAGATCGAAAGCATACTCCATGATCTTCGTGAAGGAGAGTTATCAGTTACCCAATACTTTAACTCTCTCACTCGATGTTGGCAACAATTAGACCTCTTTGAGATTCATGAATGGACATGTCCAGCAGACGGCATCTTGTACAAACAGATTATTGACAAGAAGAGGGTTTTCAAATTTTTACTGGGGCTCAATAAAGATCTTGATAATGTGCGCGGCAGAACTCTAGGAACAAAACCCTTGCCCAACATTCGTGATACCTTCTCCGAAGTTTGTCAAGAAGAGAGTCGTAAAAAGGTGATGATGGGTCCTCAATCTACCATTTCTGTGACTGGAGAAGGATTTTCACTTGTTATTCAAGGACACCAACACTCTCATACTGTAGACAACCGTCCTCGTAGAGGAAGACCTTGGTGTGATCACTGTCGTAGAACTGGTCACACTAAGGAAACCTGCTAGAAAATTCATGGAAAGCCAACTGATTGGAAACCACCCTCACATGAACAAAGAAAGTTATGGAAAAACTGTCTCCAAATCTCATGGAACTACGTCCCCTGAATCTGCTCTGTTTAGCAAGGAACAAATTGATCTCCTCTAGAAATTATTTGGACAATCCTTGCCCACATCATCTGCCACTATAGCTCAATCAGGTAACACTCTAAACGCTCTTGGTGTGAAACAGGTTATGAGACCATGGATTGTTGATTCAGGTGCTTCAGACCACATGACGGGTGATGCTTCTCTTCTCATAAATCTTAAAATCTACCAAAATGGCCACACTATCAGAATTGCCGATGGTTCAGTATCAAAAGTAACCGGAGTTGGTTCAGCTAAAATTTCAAACTCCTTTATTCTAGATTATGTCCTTCTTGTTCCCACAATTGATTGTAATCTTGTATCCATTACTAAACTCACCCGTGATAAAAATTGTATGGCTAAATTTTTTCATAACCTATGTGAATTTCAGGACTTGGATTTGGAGAAGATGATTGGCAGTGCTAAAGAATGCTCGAGACTCTATCTCCTACGAAGTGAAGACCCTCCAACAATACAAGCCCTCCAAGCTGTATCCAAAGTTTCTTCTCAGAATAAAGTTTTGTTAAATCTTAATTCCAATAATGATGATGAAATCATGTTGAATCACTATTGCCTAGGTCATCCTAATTTCCTGTATTTACAAAAAAAAATTCAAGGGATTTTCAATGTGAAGTATGTCAATTTTCAAAACATGTTAAAACTTCATATCCTCATCTTACACATAAAAAGTCACATCCTTTCTCATTGATTCACACTGATATTTGGAGACCTTCTCGAATCAAAAACATCACAGGGACACGGTTCATTTCATTTTTAGATGATCATACTCGACTCACTTGGTTATTTTTAATGAAAAAAAAAATCTGAAGCAGGACAAATTTTTAAAAATTTCAATACCATGATTCAAACCCAATTTCAAACAAAAATCCAAGTATTGAAATCTGACAATGCTAAAGAATACTTTGCTTCCTCCCTTACTGATTATCTATTAAGTCAAGGGATTGTCCATCTAAGCTCTTGTGTTGACACACCTCAACAAAATGGGATGACTGAAAGGAAAAATACGCATCTTCTCGAGATCGCTAGATCCCTCATGTTCACAACTCATGTCCCTCAACATTTTTGGAGGGAAACTGTTCTTACAGCTACCTATCTTATCAATAGGATTTCCTCTTATGTTCTCATGTTTAAAACACCTATCAATACTCTACTTCAATCATACCCACACACCAAAATCGTGTCCCACATTCCCTTTAAATTTTTTAGATGTTCTGCTTATGTCTATGTACATCATAGAGGTAAACTTGATCCCCGAGCCATCAAATGCATATTCATAGGATATTCATCGTACCAGAAAGGATACAAATGTTTCTCTCCTATCACCAAACAATTCTATAATACGATGGATGTCACATTCTTTGAACAATATCCATACTATTCCAAACCTACCATTCAGGGGGAGAACGTAGACAATGAATACCAGCTTTGGAATAGCATAACCACTTAGTCTCCCACAAATCCTATCTCACAAATTCAAGAGAGTGAATCAATGTCTCAAATAAATACTCTTAATAATCCCAATGAACCCTCAAGTTCTCTACCAACAGATCCAAACTTCTCTGTCCCAAACAATGATCTTCCTGTCTACTCTAGGAGGAAAACAACTCAAGAAAGAGCGAAGAACCGAATATATCTTGAGTCAGTCCAAGAATCCAACCCGAGTACAGGTCACTCCGACAATTCACAAGGTAACATCCATGAACCTTCTATTATTGAGTTAACTCCTAATGATTTGAATTTACCAATTGCTATAAGGAAAGGAGTAAGATCTTGCACAAACCACCCTATCTACAACTTTGTTTCCTATAAAAATCTCTCACCAAGTTATAAGGCATTTTCTAGCAACCTTGATCAGATACAGCTTCCAAATTCCGTTCATAAAGCATTTCAGGTACCTGAATGGAAGACAACTATTCGTGAAGAACTCAGTGCCTTAGAGAAAAACAAGACTTGGGAGATCACAGAACTACCATCGGGAAAACAAGTTGTTGGGTGTAAATGGATCTTTACAATCAAACACAAAGCAGATGGCAGTATAGAAAGACTCAAAGCTCGCCTTGTGGCTAGGGGATTCACTCAGACATATGGAATTGACTATCAGGAGACTTTTGCACCTGTAACAAAGCTCAACACTATTCGTGTAACACTATTCGTCAAACACTTCTCCAATGACAGAATAGTTATCCTAATTGTGTACGTAGATGATATTGTTCTAACAGGTAATTCTACAATTGAGATGAATAAACTCAAAGAATTCCTTGCCAAGGAATTTGAGATCAAAGATCTAGGCAATCTTAAATATTTTCTAGGATTGGAAGTAACACGAACAAAAAGGGACATATCTATATCTAAAAGGAAATATGTACTTGATCTTCTCAAGGAAACTGGAATGATGGGGTGTAAACCAGCAGAAACTCCGATGGATTCTACAGTAAAACTCGAAATCAAAGAAAATAGTACACCTGTGGACAAAGGTCGTTATCAAAGATTAGTGAGAAAACTCATTTACCTATCTCTCACTAGACCAGATATTGGTTTTTCAATAAGTGTTGTAAGTCAAATTATGAACAGTCCCACTGAAGAACACATGGAAGCAGTCTATCGTATACTCAGGTATCTCAAGATGACACTAGGAAAAGAATTATATTTCAGTAAGAATCTCACTAGAAAGATTGAAGTCTTTGCAGATGCTGATTGGGCAGGCTCTATAGTGGATCGCAGATCTACCACTGGATATTGTACATTCGTATGGGGAAACCTTGTAACTGGGCGAAGTAAGAAACAGTCAGTAGTCGCTCGAAGCAGTGCAGAAGCTGAATTTAGAGCTATGGCTCATGGGACTTGTGAAGAAATATGGTTAAGAAGACTACTCAATGAACTGGACTTCACAACTTCTGAACCTATCAACATGCATTGTGACAATCAAGCTACAATGAGAATTGCGAAAAATCCAGTTCATCATGACTGAACCAAACATGTAAAAATTGATCGTCATTTCATTAAAGAAAAGTTAGATGAAAAAATTGTGAACCTACTATATACATCTACTAATCATCGAATTGCAGATATCCTTACCAAAGCGTTACCTCGAACAATCTTCGAAGAATTGAGTTGTAAGTTGGGAATGATTAATATCTATTACCCAACTTGAAGGGGAGTATAGACTTTCAAAGAATATTATTAGTATTGTACAGACTGTAAAACTAATGTAAATCAAGCTGTAATTTAATTGTTGATACCAGCTGTTATATTCCTAGATTAGTGGACATTTGTCTAATGTCTTATTCCTATTTATAGTGTTGTAAAATTATCAGAATTAACAGAAAATAAAGAGTAAGAATATACTCCAGTTTATCTCCATCATCTCTCGTAATATAAACTTCAGAGGGTAAGTTAACTATATGAGGAACTAGGTGGTGCTAATAATTGTAGGAACAATGATAGTCATAATTGTTGGTGTAGGAGCTACTAGTAGTTTTATTATAACAATTGAGTCAATGGGTAAGGCGAGAGAAAAAGAGCATGTGGGAGCGTGGACAGAATTGGAAATTTTTTCTATAATAGGAGCATTAGTTCCCAGGACATGAATGTAGCGAAAGCATTCCTTATCGGGATCTCATTAGTAATAGTAGTTACTTTAGGCCAGTAAACTTGTTGTGGACGGATTTGTACTTAAGGCCTAATTGATTGTGTCTCTATAGGTTTTTTCACTTAAACGAAATCATTTTTTCTACGCTTATAAGCGATAAGGCGTATAGAGGAGCATAAGTTTGGGACATTTTTATAGTATAGGTCCACAAAAATCTTTAGTAAACCCAGTATGGATCCTTAAAATCTTTAGTGAACTCTCTTCAACCATAACTTACTCATCAAGCTTACAAGCAAGGTCTACATTGATCAAGTCTAATGTATTGGCCAACTCACCATTGATGATAGCATTGTTGATTTTTAAAGGAACTCCAATGGCCCGCATACTTTGTGTAAGAATTTGTTTATCCTATAATTCTTAAGCCAAGGTTTGCCTCCTTTAGATATAATTAGTCTACAAATAAAAGATAATTTAAATAGATCAAGACGAAATTGGTAGACTTGTAGATACAATGTGATGCATGTGATATATCGCCGTTCGTTCGGGGTGTCTCACATGATTCAATAATATTTATACAGTTATCACCAATGGCTTGGGTATAGGTTTATGGGGGGCTGTTTTTGTATGTGCACAACAACCATGGGTCTGAATAAATATGCATGTGTTACGATTAGAATTTACCATGGTAAGATAGAACCTTAATCACAAAAAAATTTGCACGTCTATTGACGAGCATAACCCTAACTGCAGTAAATAAAAGCTAATGTATGGTAGAAAAAAATATAAAAAACAATAGAAAAAAGAGATACCAGTGGCCGCGGCTATTGACTTCACATTGTGACCTTTAACGCTGCCAAAATTAAGTTGAAGATGAATATGAGTACCAGGATGATCAATATGGAATAATCACCAGGAACTTGCAATTTATTACCGCTAGTCTGATCCAAAAGTATTTCAATTCTGTGTTGGTGAGAATAACTGGGATGGAACAAGGAAGAACATAGCGTATGGAACTACGATATTGGATGCGGTGTTCGAGGTCGCAGAACATTGAGAAACGTGATTGCTCCAGAGCCTGATCTCTGCCGCCACAGAGCGAAAACCTTAATTACCTTTTTATAACGTTAACAATTTAAGTTGTGGTACCACGGTACCACCCTATTTTAATCCTTGGTTTCAGCGTCTACCTCTTAACGATAATTAACTTTGTAACTATTAATTATTATTTTATTTGGGTAAAGTATAGTTAACAAAACATGAAATAGATATTATTTCAAAAAAAACATTTGCTAAAAATTTGATACAAAATATAAAAATATATAAATACGTATATCATTCATTTAATTTTAAAAATACATTATTAAAAATACTATAATATATATATATATATATATATATATATTATTTTATTTTTAATAATAATATAAAATATCAATAATATATTTAATATTAATAAATCATGATTAAAAATAAATTAATAATAAAGATTAACTTTAATTCAATTTTGGTGTGATTTCTTTAATAATTCTATAAATTAGACTTATTTAATCTATTTCAATCAATAAAAAAATATAAATTAAATATAACTTATAATTATTTTTATTACATGTGATTGTATTATGAAATGATAATAATAATAATAATAATATATATTTAATAATAAAAAAATATTATTATATAAATTATTTATTTATTATTATAACGGAAATAATTATTTGTGTATACAATTTTTTAGCTTAAAAATATGAACTTTTTTTTTATAGATTTTAAAAACATAATAAAAATATTTCTTATTAATTCGTAAACATGTATATAATATAAATATAATATGTAAAATTGCTAACTAAAGAGAAAGATCATTGATCTTTATTTATTATGTAATTTTTATATCATTATATCTAAATGTTGATATTTATAAGAGATAAAAGAAAAAAATTATTTTTTATATATAAATTATTAAGATATAAGATATAAAATGTTATATAATAAATTCAAGCAGTGATAGTCTCTTATTTACTTTTTTAAAATCATAAGTTAATAATTTAAAAAAAATAGAAGTTTGAAAAAAAATTATGTTAATTACCTTATAAGAAAAAGATTTTTATATTAAGCAGTATACCGACAAGACTTCTGCGTTTAACTTGGAAAATTAATTTTTTTTAAAAAGTTTTAAATATATTATTGGAGTTAATTAAAAAAAATAGAACCATTTACTTATAAAACACATGTGTTTAAATAGTATTTTTAATACAAAATGAGTAACTTAAACTCGATACCTATAATAAAAATGTAATTTAGTTTTCTATCTATTAGCTGATTATCTTTACAAAAAGAATTATAGAAATATATTTTATAAATAATAATAGATTCATAATGCATCACTTTTGTAAAAAAGTAATGGCAACAAAAATCTATTATTTTACAAAATAGATTTTTATAACTTTTTTTTTATATATTTCTACCATCTTATCTAATAGGTAAGATTTAAAGTATATTTTTATTAAATATAATTGACTTAAATGATCATTTGTCTTTAAAATTATTACTCGTCAATAATATTTTTATGTTATAAAATTATTCTATAATTTTCTAAGCACTATAAAAGTTAAGAGTGAACAAATAACTCAATCAATCTTCTTAATTTGATAAATTTGATTCTATTAATAAGATTATGATCATATTGGATTAATAAATATTATAGTTGGATTGGATTCAAATGAAAAATTAAACAATCTATTTGGATTCAGATTAGATTCCGATTGACAGATTTTATAATCCGATATATCTGATCCTGATGAAATTACTATTAAATTATAAATAAATGCATATTTTATTTTACAATACGTTATATTTAAATATTTACATACCATAATTATATTATATTATTATTTTAGTGCTTATAAATATAAATATTTATAATAATTGTACATATATAATTTTTTTAATTATTTAATTATGATTAAAAATAATAATATTTGTTATAAAAATATGAATTTAAAATTTAAATTTTTATATGTGATAATAATTCATAAATAAATTTTAATATCAATATGATTTTATGTGATCCCAAAAAATCTAATTTATTTGTATTCAGATAGGATTAAATTGATTATATTATCGGATCAGATTTTGATTAAAAATCTTCAAATACATTCGAATTGAATTATATTCACATTGACCAAAAATAACTATTTTTTATCGTTACCCACCTCTAATAGAAGTTATAATAATATATAGTTATTTTATAAATAATTGAGTCAAAATTAATAAGTCTTACGGATTTATTGATAATGGTTAGTGGACCTCTAATGATGAGATCATGGAGGGTGGTCTTCAAAGATTCGATGGTAATGAAGGGGATTAATATCAGAAATATCTTCCAAGTTTTAAGAAATCTTTAAAAATATCCCAAGGTTTAAAAAAATCAAAAATACTCTTGAAACATAATAAAAATTAAATATAACGAAAGTATATAGTAACATTCAATATCAAAAATACCCATAAGGTTTCAAAGAATTCAAAAATATCCCTAAAGTTTCAAAAAATTCAAAAACATTCCTAAAATGGAAGAAGAAAAAATAGACATATAAACAGAAGACATCTCAGGATGTTTTTCACAGGAAATGATAATAAATAAAAAGAAATTTGATGATTTTCAAAAAGTAAAGTTTAACCTTAAAAAAAGAAATTGATTTAAAGACACATTATTTTTATTAAGAAATTTATTCCCTAGGAAAAAAATTATTTATTATTGCATAAGTAATAAAAAAATGAGTATTAAGATTACAGATGCAAAAAGAAGATATAATATACCATTAATTGATAAAGAAATTATATTAAACAAGTTATCAAGATTTTCTCATAACACTATTACAAAAAGGAATATTTAAGTCGATATGTACAGTCGGTTTGGTGTAGAACCGATGCTACACATAGCATTGATTGATGTGTCGAACTGACGCTACGTCCTACGTGGATAGCGTCGGTTCACCACGTCAACCGACGCTACGTCCTACGTGTATTTTTTTAATTAAAAAATGAAGTTTAAAATTAAAATTATACAGTAAAATGTTTTTTTAGGTCAATTATTATTTTATTTGATTCTTTAAAATTTAGTTTGGATATATATATATATATATATAGTATAATTGTTTTATTTTTTTTAGATAATTGGTTTTTAAAATTATATAATTTTATATATTTGTTTGGATATTTAATTTTATGTATGTACGTACATGTATATCTTTATTTAATTTTGTGTATTTGTTTGGATATTATTTTAAATTTTTTTTTCTTTTTTATACTATATATATATATTCAAATTAAATTTTAAAGAGTTTAAACAAAATAATAATTGACCTAAAGAAATTTCAATTTTAAACTACATTTTTTAAATAAAAAAATACACATAGGACATAACATCGGTTGACGTGTTGAACGGACGTTATCCACATGTGTAGCGTTGGTTGACGTGGTAAACCGATGCTACACACATGGATAGCGTCGGTTCAACACACCAACCGATGTTATATCCTATGTGTATTTTTTTATTTAAAAAATGCAGTTTGATTTTAACTATAAACATGTACGTACATACATAAAATTAAGTATCTAAACAAATACATAAAATTATATAATTTTAAAAACCAATTGTCTAAAAAAATTATACTATATATATATATATTCAAATTAAATTTTAAAGAGTCCAAATAAAATAATAATTGCCCAAAAAAAATTTCAATTTTAAACTGCATTTTTTAAATAAAAAAATACACATAAGACGTAACGTCGGTTCACCACGTCAACCGACGCTATCCATACGTATTAATCCATTTCTCTTCTCTCTTTTTCATCAGAACGTCTTTTTCAATTTGTGCAGTAACAATAAACTTCAAAACTCAGCTCGCCTCCTCCACTCTTTCTCATTTTTCGGTCACCTCTGATCACCATTTCCAACGCCGTTTTGTGAGTTATATTTCTCTCCTTATTATCTTTCAGATCCCCTATTTTTTTAGCGAAATACTCAAAAACATTATATTCATTTTCTCACTTATTCTTACTTACAAAACACCTATTTTTTCTTTATTTTCTTCATTTAGTCACTTCATTTACTCTTGTAAGTATTTCTATTAATCTTACGCACTTATTATTCAGTTTGCTTTATTTTTTGTATAAATTTTTTATTTATGTATGTTTTGTATTATGCTTATTATTATATGTTTGACTTATTTTCTGTAAAAATAATATCTGGATGTTGTGGGTTTGAGGGACTATAATATTTACCGTACGTGGAAAAATTTATTTACATATAAATAATTATATTTTATTAAGTAAAAGTAATACAATTGTAAAATGATTAAAATGATAATTTTTTGTATTATGTATATTTTGGTATATATTCTAATAATTAGAGAATTTATATATAATAATACTTTAAATATATTGATTGTATACATAATTAATATACTTAATTAATGTCATTAATAGAAAATGGACAAATCTTGTATGTCAAAATGTAGAATTGAGCAGGATTACATTTTTGAAGTTGAAAGTTTCATGAAATTTGCTTATAAAAATAGTAATAATGGAATTAGTATGATTTGATGCTTATGTGTTAAATGTAAAAATGAGCGATTTCATGAAGTTGACGAGGTTAAGTATCACCTTATCCATAGTGGTATTCTTTTGAGCTATAAATGTTGGTATTATCATGAAGAAAATATTGATAATACTCATGTGGAAGATATAAATAAGAATGTGAGTGGATTACTTACATCTTATCATAATGTATAGACAAAAAATATGTTTTATAGTATTGAAGATGAACTACATGAGAATGATCTTGAAACCTTTAAAAAACTTCTAGAAAATGTCAAAAAATCGTTGTATCCAAAATGCAAGAAATACACTAAAATGTCGGGATTGGTTAGTTTGTACAATGTGAAGGCAAAACATGGTTTTTCTGACAAGGGATTCACAGAATTACTAAATCTACTAGTCGATATGTTTCCTGAGGGTATTGAATTACCTTCTTCAATGTATGAAGTGAAGAAATCTCTTAGTCGATTTGGCATGGGATATCATAAGATACATGCTTGTCCAAATGATTGCATTCTTTATAGAAAAGAATATGAGACATTATATGATTGTTCGATGTGTAAAGAATCGAGATAGAAGCATGGTATAAATGAGACAACACATAAGAAAGGTGTGTCCACAAAGATTCTTTTGTACTTTCCTCTGATTCTTCGCTTTCAAAGGTTGTTCAAAAGTAAAGAGACATCAAAGATGTTGACTTGGTATTCAGATAATTGATCTGATGATGGGGTGTTATGTCATCCTTGTGATTCTCCAAATTGGAAAGTAGTAGATAATTTATCTCCTCAATTTGCATCTGATCCACACAATCTTCGTCTTGCCATTACTGTTGATGAAATTAATCCACATAGTTCCCTTAGTAGTAGATATAGTTGTTGGCTAGTAATTATGGTAACATACAACCTTCCTCCCTGGTTGTGTATGAAAAGAAAATTCATGATGTTAACATTATTGATCTCAGGATCGAAACAACCCAGTGTTGATATTGATGTATATTTGCAACCTCTGATAGATGATTTAAAGACGTTGTGGAATGATGGTGTAAATGTTTATGATGCACATAAAAAACACTTTAACTTGAGAGGGGTCATTTTATGGACAATTAATGATTTCCTACCTATGGAAACTTATCAAGACATGCAACAAAAGGTTACAAGGGATGTCGTATATGTAGTGATGGAACTTCTGCAACTTATCTTGTTCATGAACGAAAGATGACTTATAGAAGACATAGAAGATTTTTTCCATCTAGACACAAGTTTAGATACCAAAAGAAACTGTTTGATGGTGAAGAAGATCATGATCATGCACCCCAACCTTTGCGCGGTGTTGAGATATTAAGACAATTGAATGGTATGATATTCAAATGATATGGAAAGATGAAAAAAAAACCTACTAAGGTAGGGAAATGAAAGAGGTCAACTAATGAAATGGATGAAAATGAAAAAGAGTTTGAATCAGTATACCATGGTTGTTGGAATAAAAAATCAATATTTTGAGAATTATCTTATTGGAAAGACCTACACATTCGTCACATCTTAGATATCATGCACATTTAGAAAAATGTATGTGAGAGCTTGATTGGTACTTTACTTAATATACCTAGAAAAACAAAGGATGGAATTAAAGTAAGACTGGATTTAAAGAAACTAGGCATATGACCTGAATTGACACCAAGGGTGGAAAATGATAAGAATTGAACATACTTGCCAACAGCATCATATACAATGTCAACAAAAGAGAATGATGTGTTTTGTAAATGTTTGGAGGGTGTGAAAGTTCCTGATGGTTACTCATCCAACTTAAGAAATTTTATGTCTATCTAAGAAACTTTATGGATTGAAATCATATGATTGTCATATCTTAATGCAATAGTTATTACTAGTTGCTATTAGATCAATTCTTCCAAAACATGTTTGATTATCAATAATTCGTCTTTGTTCATTCTTCAATACAATATGTAAGAAATCTATATCAATTGGCGAGTTAAACTCTTTACAGAAAGATGTTGTAGAGACTTTGTGTCTAATTGAAAAATATTTTCCTCCTTCTTTCTTCGATATAATGATTCACTTGTGTGTTCATTTAGTTCGAGAGGTTCAATTGTGTGATCCAACTTACTTAAGGTGGATGTATCCTTTTGAGAGATATATGCAAGGCCTTAAAGGATATGTAAATAATAGAAATCGACCTGAAGGATGCATGGTGGAACGCTACATTGTTGAAATGGCTATTGAGTTTTGTTCTGAATACTTTAGTGGTTACACTGAAATTGGGAATCCTACGCACAAGTTGTTCTTAAAACGTCACATGATCCAAGTAGGTAACCTTATGCTTGGTGGAAGTAAGAAATTGTTTATTGATTGCACTCGATGGGAAAAGGCACACTAAATCATTTTGGTAAATAATAATGAGGCACAACCGTACATAGAGTAAGTGATGTTTACTTCATATATCTTTAACTATTAATGATGTTATCTACTTCATATATCTTTAATAACATTACATGATGCATTTAAACTTATTGAAGATCGATTCTCGTTATTAAAAAAGAGAGGAGAAAAATGGTTGTATGATGAACATAAGCGAGAGCTTATTAATTGGTTTCACAACCATGTAACTGTCACAAACAAAAATTCATGTATGTTCCTAGATCTATGCAATGTTTTAAAACTTTGCTTTAAACACATTTCATGTATGTTCCTATATCTATGAAATGTTTTTGACGATATTATTTTATTTTTAATTTAAGTTAACTATATATATATTGTATATACATTATTTGTTTTTGTAATAAATTTAATTATTAAGGAATTAATTATATTTAAATTTTCAATTATTTGTATTATTATTTATATTTATATTTTTATGCTATATTGAATATAGGTTAGTAGAGTGAAAAATGAGAATAAAAAAAAATCAATACATGTAGCACCAGTTCAACATGTGAACCGATTTTAAATTTTAAGTTAGTCAATTTAAAGTCGGTTCGCATTTTGTAGTAGTGTAAAGATAAAGAAAAATTGGATACATCCATTTAGAAGAAATTCAAATATTAATAAAAGCTCATTTTAGAGAAGGAATAGATACACCAATAAAAATATCATTATTAGATAACAGAATAATAAATAGGCAAGATGCCTTATTAGGAATGATCCATAGTAATTTAGGATACTAAAAGTTAAAATTTACAGCACACTATTTGAAAGATGAGATTTAATAAAAGAAGAAAACCATTCATTTTAAATACATTATCTAGTAGTATATTCTTTAACAAATAGTCAAAATAGTTCAATATATGAACAAAATAAATTTATAGAAATAAACAAAACTTTTAAGGAACTTGGACAAATAATAAAACCATAAATAACAACATATTTTGAAATATCAAAAGAATAGAAATTAGACATAAAAGAAAAACCCTTAATAATAGGAAGAAAAAGTAATGTTGTTAAAACTAATAGCATGTCATGGTTTACTTTATAGACCATGAAGGAGAAACTTTTAACTAAGAAGAAGTTAAAAAACTAGAAAATGAAGTCAAAATAATGAAGACATTAGTTTATGATTGTATATTAGGGAAAAATAATGTTTAGAGATAAAATAAAAAATATGCCTTTAGAAGTAAAATGGAAGCCTAGTAGGTGTAGTAAAAAATCAAGCAACATTTTTTGAAACTATACAATTATTAACAGAGGAAATAGATTTAGTCTAAGAATCAAACACAAAATATTTACAGGAAATAACATATATACAAATAGAATTACTAAAAGAAATAAAGGAATGTGATTATAATAAACTACAACAAGATATACATAAGGAATTTTTAGAATTAAGAAAAAATGTATACAACATACATAGGAATAATGAAATAATAGGTTATAAATATGACCCCTTAGAAAGACTAAAAGAAGAACCACTTAGGAGATCAGATTCCCTGATTCCTAAAAATGAGAAAAAGAAAAATGAAGAACAATCTAAGAACAAAGAGATAATTCCAATTTAATGGAATATATAAAAGAATTAGAAAAAAAATTCATGGATCTTGAAAATAGAGATATAGAAACATTAGTCATTTTATTGACATTAACAAATAAGGAAATAGAAGAACATTATAATGAAAAACTTTGTACTAACAAAGAAGAGGATAATATGACAATAATCGGTCAAACTGATTCTAAACCAGAAAACATGACCTCAAAAGGTCATATGAAACCAATTTCATTATCAATCTCTTACCAAGAAGAAACATATGACCTACATAGGGGAGAAAGAAATAGGCAAAGAACAAAATAACCTGATACCACAGATAGTAGAAGATAACCACCTAAAATGGAGGAAATGTTGAATTGGGGAACTAGAGGTAGTGTTCTACTAGAGTTCAAACTCCATGATAATTATAAGTCCGAACTTCTAGATTTAGATTGTATAAGAGATAGGAAGAAAGCCTTAGATGAATGGGCTAGTGTAATGAGTGTGCTCATATAAATTTCTCAAACTACCTAAACAAATCCTTCAACCTGTAGAGTGCTTATAGCACATAAAATGACAGTAAATGTTAAAGTTTGGTTTTCAAACTTAACATATCAACAATATTTGTTAATGTAAGGAAATGCTTCCATAGGAAGGGAATACTTAGATATAATAATAAATGAAATATACAAAGAATTTATTGGATAAGATAAAGGAAGGACTATCATTGAATCCATTAAAAATGAAATCAATGAAACTAAATGACATCTAACAAATATGAAAATTTATAACATGTGTTACATAGATTTTTTTTATTTGTAAATATGAAATGTATTACCATAAATTACCACTTTCTCTGCAAATAACTTATAAAGAATTTTTTTTTTCAAAAATTACCTATAACCCTAAACCTTAATAGAAAATTGGAAACAAAAAATAGAGAAACTATATCAGATACTCTAGGAGAAAGAATAAGAAGCCTTAAAGATTGGATCATTGTTAAATGCCAAGAAAGAAAAGAATATAAACAGATAAGAAGAAATAATAAAATCTGTTATGATATAAGAGATTTTAGAATACTAGAAAAATATGGATGTAATATAAAATCCTATAAAAAAAATATAAAATATAAAAATTCAAATTTTTTTTTTGCAAAAATGTATAAAGATATTTAATAGAGAAAACTGCAAGAAAATATATTTTAGAAGAAATAATTATAAACCTTCTGAAAAAATGAATTATTTCCATTTAAAAAAGAAAAAAAATGCAAATGTTGGATCTATAATAAAGAATGACATTATGCTAACGAATTTCTAAGCATACTTCAACATAAAAAGGAATTAAAAAAGCAATTTCCCAAAAAAAAAACAAAATTTTTAGAAGAAACTTTCAAAATGGAATTAGAACCGATCGAGAAATTTGATATAGATGATACTTATAGTATCTATCTATTGGAAGAAACTCAAGAAGAAATAATTGACTCATAATACGAACACTCAAATTATGGATATTTTTTATCAGAAGATAGATGATTTGTATAGTATTACAAATCTAAATAGTACTTACACTAAAGTAGGACTAAAATTTAAAGGCTATAACACTTATCATTTATATGCATATATAGATACAAGACCTAGTATGTGTGTAGCCAGTAGATATATATTTTCAGAAGATAATTGGAAACAAGGACCAAAAGATTTAATTGTAAGAATTGCTAATAATATTACAATAAAACTTAATAAGGTATTAAAATATACTAATATAATGATAGGATGAGAAAAATTTCACATTCCTATCATATATCAACAAGAAATAAGAGTAGATTTATTAATAGGAAATAATTTCCTAAACTTATATCAACCTTTCACACAACATTTCGACAAAATAAGTCTCACAACTTTAGAAAAAGATACCATCTATGTCTCCAAAATAAGAAAAGTTTTAAGTGTCTCAAGCCCAACTTTAATACAACAACATAAAAAACGAAAACGTGGTGAGATAGAAGACCAACAAAAACCTTATTTAAAAAATATTTCATTAGATATAGAAGAGAGAGAAAACTCTTTTCTCAATGAAATATAAGAAGACAAAAGCCCTAACAGGCATTAGAAAATTATTGAAAATAGTTCGTTTAGAAAACCATTTGGATTCAAAAATAAATAAATCTAAAACAATAGTTAACATAAAATTAAGAGATCCTAACAAGATTATAAGAGTAAAACCAATGATTTATATTCTAGAAGACATGATTGAATTTGGAAAACAAATTCAAGAGCTTTTGGAATTAAAAGTCATAATACCAAATAATTCACCTCACTCTAGTCCAGCATTCTTAATTGAAAAAGAAGCTGAGAAAAAAAAGAAAAAAAAGTGGTAATAAACTTTAAAACACTGAATAAAGAAACCATTGATGATGGATACTTCATTCCAAAAAATAAAGAACTACTATCATTAATAAAAGGAAAGAAATACTTCTTGAGTTTTGATTGCAAAAGCGGATTTTGGAAAATAAGACTAGATGAAGAATCCCAAAACTAACGGCATTTAGTTGCCCCCAAGGTCAATTCCAATAGACAATTATACCATTTGGATTAAAACAAGCTCTGTGTATTTTTTAAAGATATATGGATAATATTTTCAAGAAATTACAAGATATTTGTTGTGTTTACATAGATAATATTTTGGTTTTCAGTAATGAATTAAATAAATATTATTCAGATATTATCAATATTTTACAAGAATGTAGAAGAGAATGCATTGCACTCTCTGAAAAGAAAGAAATACTTGCTCACCAAAAGATTAAATACTTAGGGTTGGAAATTGAAGATGGTAAACATAATCTACAACCCCATTTACTAAATAATATTCAAGATTTTCCTAATGAATTAAAAGATAAAAACCAATTACAAAGATTTTTAGGATGTTCAACATATGCAAAAGCATACATCAAGAAACTTGTAGAAATGAGAAAATCATTATAAACAAAATTGAAAAAAGATCATATTTGGAAATGGACATAATAAGATACTCTATATATGGATAGAGTAAAAGCAAAGGTAAAAAATTTACCAACTTTATACCATCCATTACGAGATGATAAGATGATAATTGAAACAGATGCTTCACAAGAATATTGGGGAGCAATTCTTAAAGCAAGAGTAGATGATAAAGATGAATATCTTTGTAGATATACATCAGGATCTTTCCAAGGTTCAGAATTAAATTACCATAGTAATGAAAAATACTATTTAGTTGTTAAAAAAACTATTAAGAAATTTGCAATATATGTCACAAGCTCCAAATTCATTGTTAGAACAAATAACAAGAATTTTGGTTATTTCTTAAGAACTAATATTATAGGTGATTACAAATAAGAAAGAATAAGAAAGATTAGTTAGATGATAACAATGGTTCAACCTCTAACTATTTTTATGCTTTTAGGAATGGAACATCTTGATATCAAAATCAAGATAAAGGAAAAGGAGATAAATTTTTTACAGGAACAACTCGAGCTATTATATCTCGAGAAATCTCTTATGAAGATAGGAAATAAATATGAATAACTTAATTGTTCAAAACAACCTCTAGAGACTAGAAGCTCAAATAAGGAATCTCCATTAAAAAAGGAAGAACCTAACAATTGACAAAAAACTTCTGAAACCACAAAGCTCAATTGGGCAAATGAGGTAAAAAAAGAAGAACAAAAAGTTTATGTGGTCTATAATGGCCCAAAACCAAGAATTTATAACAATTGGGCAGAAGCTAGCAAATCTATTCTAGGAATTAGTGGAGTAACTTATAGAACATTCACCAACATAATAGAAACTGAAGGTAGTTATGCCAACTACAAAACACCAAAACTAATAACTCCAGAGGAGATAGTAAGAAATTATTTTGCAACACTACAACAATAACCAATAGCTCCAAAGAGATTGACAAATCTTGAAAAGATAGCAAGGCCTCTAGTGCTATTTAGAGAAACATCTCCTTTAGAAACATCAAAAATAGTAAAACATTCAGTATTATTCAAGGAGACATCTCCTAGAACTACTCCAATCATTGAAGATGAAAATGATCAGTATAGAAACCTCAGTAAACCACAATGGAGTCTCTATAACTTGGCCAGAAAATCTACCCAAGAACATATTGAAGATATGAAGTTCTATACTATAGATAAAGAATTTTTCTATAGGAAGTAAATTCAATATATTGAAAGAAGCTGATATAATATTTGTGTGTAAAACATTTCATGTAGGACTAATAGAAAATATATATCCAAGAATTAATTTAAGTGAGTTAAATTATTTCTCAGAGAATTTTAAAAGAGCAATCAAGAATTTAAGAAGAAAGATTAAAGCAGGTGATAAACCTGTTTATCTTAGATTCTTTAGTTCATTAATGAACTGAAATGAGAAAGGAAGTATTAGTCCCTACCACTTCATCAAGATAAGGATTTTCAACACAAATAGAGAAGTTTCCAAACTAAGGGCACTTTTAGAAAAAAGAATTCAACACAAAAGAACTCTATGTATTAAGAGGTCAAATGCTAAGCCAAATTTACTATGAACTCAGAAAGATTGACAATTCTATTGAGATTAAAATAAATTATTCAACTAGTAAAGTCATCATTATATCCCATAGTAGCATGGTTCTGTCAGAAGAAGATGGTGAAAAAATTACCAAATATGAAACCAATTTTAATTGCAATAACCTAGAAATTGGTCAAGAAACAAGAAAGGTATTCTCCTTATATGCCAAAAAATCCACCAAAGACCACAAATGCATTCTCTACATCAAAGACCGAGAAGATGAAGATGCGTCATCATCAACGTCATCAAAGGAACCGTCAGCAAAAAATGACAAAGAAAAATAAGAAAAGAAACTGTCGGTAGAAGAAGACATAAGAAATAAAGATGTAGACCCACATCTTAGTCGACAACATGTGCCAAGTAAAAAAGTAATAGCTATCATTTAAAGTAGAAAAGTAGATGAATTATTAAAGCAAGGGTAAAATAATAATTTTAATTTTATAAACAGAGATTCCTTGTTCTATAAAAGAAACCCTTATTATCATTTCAAAGGACACACACGAATACACAAAAATCCAGAGCTCTCTACTCTAAAACACTCTAGCATAAAAAAACCTCTCTATCTAAAATCTTAAAACAACAATGTTATACCTAGAAATTATGAGCAATTAAGCACCCATTTCAAGGTTCTTAGTTGGCCTTAAGTTGTAATAATTATTATTCTATGAATAAAATAGAGTTCAGTTACTCTTCTTTAGTAAGTCAACTATTGGACACCATTTATGTACGAATGTAGAAAGCTCACCATTGTGAGGAGGGTATTGAGGTTTGAACAAAGTTGAGGCATAATAGGTATAACAAAAGAAGACGAACAGAAGGGAAGACCATGGTAGACCCATCAAATTCAGGTATAATAATTATAAATTTAAGTCAGTTAAGAATCTTGAATGTTTAAATATTTTCTTACAACAAGACATAATATTGCTAAAATAAGAAAATGGAAATTATTTTTAGAAATAAACAACTAATAATTCCAAATAAAATGAAAGTTAAAAATCTAATTTTATTAGAAACATTTGATAAAGGTTATATCTATCATTTAAATGAATATTTTAAAGATGAAGATTATGAAACTTGTTTTGAAAATTTTAAAAGATTTAACATCTTATTATATATCTATACAGATTATGTTAAAACTATCACACACATCATAAAACATCATGTTTAAAGGACATTAAAATACTATTTTAGTCAAAAATATGTAAGAATAGAGAAAGAATAACAACTTAATGTTTAGATATTACTTCTTTGAAGATTATAAATACATTGTATGTACACAAGAAAAACCTGTTTATATACTACAAATATGACAAAATAATATACATTCAACACATATGATTTATCAAGATAATACTCTATGAACATCGAATCATTAGTACATAAATTAGAACTATTAAATTTAACAAATGAAAGAATAATTTTTAATTTTAAAAAATAATTAATAAATTCAAGATTAGAATTAAGCAACCAACATAATAAAGAACATAATATACTATGCAACTGTAATGAATATATAAGAAAATTAGACTTATACATAAAAATAATAAATTTTTTAGACAAATTATTACGTTCAATAAATAGACAAAGATCATCAACTAGGTCAATATTAACTATCAATTAAAAATTGTATCGCAAAAATTAATATCAGAAATAGTAATCTAAATAGTAATTAATGAAAAATTAACACCATTAAAATCTAATAATATTTTTTGATATTTTATAAACTTCAATGCATAATTAAAGATATGTCAAATCTCATAGTTATTTGAGATATTATTTTCTAAGAAGGATATTTTTTTACCATTTGACACAACTTTAATATAATTTTATTAAAAATTTAGATTTATAATTATTTTAATATTTTTAATTCATAATATATATTTTATTTTGTTAAAATTGTAACTTTAAATTATTAAATTTATTATTATTATTATTTTTAATATTGGAGGTAAGTCTGATAGCTTTCATTGTTGGTCGCAAGAAATTAGAAAATAGGGGGCAGGATGGCATTGTCGTGGTTTATCCCGTAACTTAAGGGCTATTTATTTAAATGGGCAGTATACATATACTCGCGACATTTCTTTTCAATTTTAGGGTTCCGCAACAGCAACGGAGGAAGTAGCAGCGCAGGGACAGTAGTAGCCATGGTGTTGAAGTAAGCAAGCTTATTATTTTTCTTCATTTTATTGTTCCGATTTCGAACTAGTTTCATTGACTTGATCAGGTCGTAACCTTTTAAACTCTGTTAGGATAATATCTTTTTTTTTTTAATTACACAATCCTTACATATAACAAAGTATTTGTATCTTCTCCAATTTGAAACTTCCAGGAGTTGTTTGATGTTCTGTTATGAGGCCGGTTCAATCGAAAATGATAACCGATTAGAAGATTTAGTCTAGATTTGGTGCATTATTTCTAGATATAATTTAGTTTTTTGGAAGAATAATATGATGGAAATTTTCAACTCTGTTAGAAATTACTTGATATGGGGGAAAAATCCTTTTTGCCTATGCCTTGCTTTATTGTTTATGAGAAGAGGCTGCTGATGAAAGCTAAAACTGGATACTGTGATTTGTTTAGCAAACTAATATAATAAAAAAGTTACTGCTAGATTGCTAATAGTTAGTTACAATGCCGTACAATAGATGATGAAATTTTCTTTGAAGTGTTTTCTGTTCATATGTAGTAGTATGCATTCTTAAAGATCCTTCTGCATTGAGTCGACGAAAGTTTGATTGTCATTTCCTGTTTCGTTATTAGCTGTTGTGATGACCCGAAATGTATACTTGCTTGCGGACTTGGAATTTTATCAGCGAACTACATCATTACTCTTTTTATCTGAAATTAAAAAACAGAGAAGGGGTCTGATTTTTTCAGTTCAACTTGCAAGATATACAAATGCAATATACTGCTAAGTATGCTAATAGATGCATTTCTAATTCATGCGTTGTTTCTCAATTTTGAAACTAGTGTGTTTTTGGATTTAGTACTTGAATGGTGGATGATTATATTTGTCTTCGTAATAGAAGTAGTCATTTCTCAGTTTTTCCCTGTCAGTAGATTGCCTTTCTATGTTGTATCTTCCACTTTACTTTTAGTTTAATATGACTTGTTATTGGAGTAATTGCTTGGATTTGGATTTCCAGTTTCCTAATCCAGAAATTCATTTTCTATTTTTGCTTCTCAGGACAGAACTTTGTCGCTTTAGTGGGGCCAAGATATACCCTGGAAAAGGCATTAGATTTATTCGTTCTGATTCTCAGGTATAACTTCCAATTGTTGGTCTGTTCTGTTTCATAGTGCTTATATTTTAGATTCTAGATCCTTACTTTCTTAGTTGGTTACACTTTTCATGGAAGTAATGCACAATAATATATATTGATGTTGGTTTTTTGCTGGTGTGGTTTTATATTCTTTGGGTTCCCTAGGTGTTCTTATTTGCAAATTCCAAATGCAAAAGGTACTTCCACAACCGCTTGAAGCCTTCAAAGCTTACTTGGACAGCCATGTACAGGAAGCAGCATAAGAAGGTTGTGAAACTTTTTTGTATTCTTAAATTTGTAAACTCAGATGCATTGTTTCAACCTCTATTCACAATCAGTTCGTCGTTTCACAGCATATGATGAAATTAACTAACATTTAGTATACATGGGCTACATAGCTATAGCCTTAGAGTTCAGCATTGTTGGATTTTTTTTTTTTATAAAAAATTTATTACTTGATTTAGGTACATAATATCAAGTTTTAGCAGAGATTATCTCATCTATTCATAACTATAATGATTCAGATATGAGTCTTTGGTATAAGAAAAGAACTTCACCATTTCATTTGTATTTTGTGCAATTCTCTTCCATGTGCCTCCTCCCAAACATAAAAGTAGAAGTTAATATTGCAATTACGCATTGCACAGTATATAAAAATAATGCCTTTCAATGTGGTAGTTGATGATTTTATTTCAAAACTTCTACCAATTTTAGGATATTGCCCAAGAGGCTGTAAGGAAGAGGAGACGTACAACAAAGAAACCTTACTCTAGGTCTATTGTTGGTGCAACCTTGGAGGTTATCCAGAAGAAAAGAGCTGAGAAGCCAGAAGTTCGTGATGCTGCCAGGGAAGCTGCTCTACGGTGAGTGTTTTGGCCTTCTCTGTTGGTCTTGACCCATCATCTGTTACGTTATGCTTTCTCACATTACTTTGAATTGTCATTTATTTGCATTTTTATGCCAAATTGTCATTTTGTAGTGAAATCAAGGAAAGAATCAAGAAAACGAAGGATGAAAAGAAGGCAAAGAAAGCAGAAGTGACCAAGTCGCAGAAAACCCAAGGCAAGAGCAATGTGTCCAAGGGAGCTGCACCAAAGGGTCCAAAACTTGGTGGAGGTGGCGGGAAGCGATGATTAACCACTATTACTTGTCAACAACTTATCGAGATCTTGGAGTAAGAGTAGGGTTGTTAAATTTCAAAAAGCTTTGTAAGGATTAATTGGCCTTGTATATTGGCCATATCTATTTATTTTTTGTTTGGATTTACCGTTTGGCAATTCAGAGCCAAGATTTGAAGTTATTCAAGAATATCATGTTTCCTTTCAGTATTGTGTGTTTTTGCATAACTACCAGAGCTTCTCTCACTTCCTATTTATGATGATATACACCGGATAGGTTCCTGCATGCTTTTAAATACGTATGCTATTATTGAAATCCTCTTTGGACACTCAATTTAGTGCATTGTGATCAAATTGGTATAATCTGATTGTACGAAATTTTGCAGTTAAATGTTATAAGGGAATATTGTGTCATAAATGGTATGTTTGGCATTGGATAGGCTTTACAGTTTCATTTACTTTTCGAAATGTGTCATAAATGGTATGTTTGGCATTGGATAACTAGTATTAGCGATTTACTGTATTGTCCATTTTGTAAAAAAAAAAAAACTTATTTGTTGGCTCTAGTGTGTTATAAAATGAAATTAGTAAAATGTTTTGTTTTCCACCTTTATTCCCTCTAAGAAATAAGAAGTTAATTAATAAAGTTAAGGGAATTTCATTGTAAAGATTTTACATTTACTATATAAAAGTAGCATTTACTAGTAAAGTTTTGTATTTAATTTTTGTAATAATTTAATTTTATTGTTATAAAAAAATAACTGTATAAAAATAAATTTATAAATTATTTAAGTTATAAGTATCTTAATATAATATAAATGAAAAAAAATTAAAAAATAAAATAAAATTACTTTTGAGAATTCTATACATAATAATAATTATATAAAGGTTAATTATTTTTTTAATCTAAATAATCCATATAATTTTTTTATGAGTTATATTCTAATTCGATTAATGAATTCTTACAACATGAATTAAATAGATAGCATAGAGAGAACAAAATAACATGTTTTATTCTACACACAATAATAGTAACTAGGAGATAAGAAATAATAATATGCGAGAAAAATATTAGTGATAATGTGACTCATAAGTTTTGGTTCAAATTAACAATATGCAAAAACTTGATAAATAGCAAATAACATGTGAACATGCATACATTGAAAATCAATAAATGATTTTCAATCACTTTAATACCTCATATGAGATCATATTCAATAAAATATGATTATACTCTCACATCATGCAATCATACTACAATTATGCAAAACACAACAAAGTAATTAAAAGAGTCCAACATTTGGTATACAATTAGTCCACTAATAAAGTCGGAACCTCTATCTGAATTACCTATTGTTACCCTTGCTTGTTGTCTTTGTAATGACTTGGTTCGATACATGAATCTAACTTTTCTCCAAAGCCAGCACCACTCGATGTAGTGTGATCAGTAATCGATGATCAATAAAGTTAATTAGAATGTGAACAACCACTTGTGGAAACACATTCAACCACATACCACCAACACTCAATTAAACACACGACTCACCATCATATAAGCTCCTTTCTTATGAAAATGTTGCATCATAACAACTATTACTCAACATGGCTCACAATCACATAGGTTCTTCACATACAATTTTGCTCACAAAATCACGAATTACTAATATCGAATAACACTCAAGGTAATAGTGGTTCGAAAATAAAAAATAAGATGTCAATTTGATAGAGTTATGCTACAATTTTTTTAGATAAGACAAAAAAAGAGGGAGAATTTATAGAACTCACTCAAGCACAATAGCCAACCTCGCCCAGGCCTCAACGAAGCTCCTTATTGACCACCTTATTGGATGCCCGATAAGGGATCTAACAAGGGCCTCGTCCAAGTACCAAAAAATTTCATTTTTTGTTTTCAAAATTACTAAATAATTTTCATAAATATCCATACTCAAAACAAAACAAAAAAAAGAGTGATAACGTCAACGAGAGAGAACAACTAAAATCAATCTCATAGTGTGTGTAAATATGCTTGCATTCAAAATGTATCTAACTATGTATGTGTATGCCTTACTGATTATCAGTGACAGACCTTATATATAGGAAGACAAATACATTAAGTAAAATAAACAGACTCCGTGTTTTGAATACGGAAAGCCTACAAAACATAAAAGACTACAAGACTTCTAATTTTTATCCTTATACAGTTACTTTTTCATAACAATAGGACTAAATAATTGTACGACCTAAGTGTCATTTTTGCAATAAATAAGGAATGCTAGAAGTATTTTTCTCTAAAATAAAAAGTAAATTTGGAATATGATTTTAAGTTTTTTTTTCTTTTGGTTTTAAAAATAATAAAAAGTGTGTAAAAATGGATTGAGTTTAAATTTCATTTTAAATTTAAAAATAAAAAATTATAAAATAATAAACTTGGGTTAAGAAAAGATGGTTGAAAATGAAAATTGCAAAGATGGATGGTTATAAAATTGTTCTTCTTTTTCGTCTAGCTTACATAGTGTAGTTTTTATTTGGATAACTATTGTGATCACAAATTTATGCATATCACAATTATGTTAAATGTACCTCTATTTGTGTTTGATTAAATATTGAAGTTGGACTTATACTACTTAAGTGTATTTCATAAGAATTGTTTTTTACATATTTTGTGACTTGATAATCTGTTAATTTGTTTCATAATTTTAATAGTAATATAATTTTATTTTAGATACTTATTTTATTTTTTATTTTTAGGTGATATTTTAGTGATATATATATTTAAAAAACATACCAATTTGAAACAATTTTTATTTTATTTTATTAAGGATTTTCTATATGTGTGCGCAACATATATGCATTAGTTGAAGGGTATTTGTGGTATTTTTTTACTATTCTCTCAACTGAAACATTAATTGCTTATTTTTGTCATTTTAGAGTCTTTAAATACATGTTTTAATATTTTTTTGACTCATTTTATATTCTATTCAACATCCTCTTCTTCCCCATCTTCTTCATCATAGGAGCTCTACAACTTCATTTATGTTATGTTGCTTTACCCTATTGATTAGCTTAAAATGAGATTTTTGTCCCTATTGTTCTTTTCCTTTTAGATATTTTTGACGATTTTAAGAATGATAAAAAGTTAATGTTCATTCAAGTTCTAAACAAAGCACTGGATTAATAGTCTTTATAATATTACTATTTCATATAATAATTTCATATTTGATATGTATGACTATATATTAAGTTTTTTATATAAACTATTTTTGATATTGGTTCAATACAAATTGCATATTTGATACAGTTTTTTATTTTTCTTTATACAAAATTCAAAAATTGCATGAACACCATTTAAACATAACTTGTATAAAATTTTAATGAAAATTAATAAGCAGTATATAGCTATCAGTGAAGTTATTGAGTTTCTAAGTGATAGAGAAAGAAGAGAAATTGAAGAGAATATAAAATGAGTAAAAAATAATTAAAACATGTATTTAAGGACTCAAAATTAGTAAAAAATAAGTTGTTAATGTTCTAATGGAGGGATAGTAAAAAGAAGACCAATGTTATTCATTAAACGCATACATGCTACATTTGTGTGAAAAAAATTATAATAAAATAAAAAATTACATTAAATTGATACTTTTTTTTTATTAAATGTATGTATTAATAAGGTATCGTTTGAAAAATAAGAGTAAAAAAGACACAAAATATTATGGTATCACTATAGTAGTGAACCCTGTAATTTTTTTTGGGATATGGAGTAGTCTTAGGAATGGATGGCAGAATGAAAGCAACTCCAACTTATCTAATTTTATTGTCAAAATTTTTGGGATCAATGATTGGACCATGCGAACTCAAAATACCTTTTCTTGGATAAAGCAATTGACAAGTAAATATCAATATACATAGAGAACAATGGAAGGCAATGAAACTACCTTAAGATAGACCAGTTGGCATCACGATGAGTGCTAAATATATAATCTGTGTTGCAAGTTTGAATTGGGTAATTAACCAATCTATTAAAACCATTTGAAAGAACGTAATTTACTAGTTCATGTTGGTATTTTATACGTCGATGATCCGGAGGCTAAACACGATAACCATCATTCCTGCTTGTGAGGTTTTGATCTTTGACAGAAAAAAATAAAAATAAAAGGCAATGAATATCAAGCAGCTAGTCGAAGATAAATATAAGGTTGATTTATCTAGATCTTTAGTAAGAATTTGAGAAACTGTGTTAGGTTACTAAGCTACATTAACTCTAACATAATACTAAATTAGTTAATTATAAGTACTGTAACAACTACAATAACACCTTTTATGGAATAAAACAAGGCAGAGTTTCCCAGTTATAGTTCATGTTGATGCAAGTTTATAATAACAGTGTAGGAACAATATTACCGATAACTTGAAAGTAACTGCTTGGACGTAATCTGCCCAATTTGTGCAAGCAAACACAACCTCGTCGTCCCTAGGATAAAATAGCCCAGAATCTTAATCTCTATCTCAGAACTTCACTGCACTGATGAAGACTTGAATGCTACACTTGAAAATTTGTTGCTCGGAAAACTAAAAAGAAAACTTAGAAATTGTAGAGAGAATTGTTTTTCGTAGGGAGATGAGATTGCAGATTGTTGTGTTATGTTAAACTGAGAGTTGAAGCCCTCTTTTTATAGGTTTTAGAAATCGTGTGGTAATTATGATAAAACGGTAATGTCTGGGAATTAAGAGCGTAACGGCCATTCTGAGTAATGAAGAGTAACGACCATTTTCGAATTAAAGACGAGTAACGGAAATTTTTGTGAGTAAATATGAGCAATGACTCTTTTTTTGAATAAAGAAGACAAACGGCCATTTAACGATCATATTTTTGATAAAAGAAAATAACGGTCATTTTTCTGAACAAAAAAATATATATATAACAACCATTTTTATAAGTGGAAAAGTTTTCCTTAAAAAGAATATTTTTCCAAAAAATAAAATACCACCTCATCTCACACACACGCACTCGGACTCGGACTCGGCTTGGCACGGCACGGCCGGCCGGTCGGACGGACGGCGTGCGTGCGTGTGGTATCGTATTTGCCTAGGTCCTCTCCCCTTCCACAAAAGTGGGTGCCCCTTGGGGCCCAATCCCAATAGCCAACTCTTCACTATTTATACCTCTTTAAAATAATGTAAAAAAGAAATGTGGGACAAGGCTTTACAATTTTTTATTAGCTTCAAATTTTCCAACAATCAATTTTTTATAAATTTCATCTTTTCCAATAGTTCGGAACAGAAACTTGGTTTCATTGATCCACATTGACTACATAGTTGTATATTCCGTGAAGGTGATCAAACTAGTACGTCACTTGTGAGTTATAGGTGTTTCCATTTGCTAGCAACGTGCTTTCCACCGTCTCTTCGCCAGAGATTTATGTATATCCAACATAGACTACTTTATGGGTTGCTTTACCTCTTACCATTGCTTTCAATTCCATAACCTACAATATATTATACATGACAAAAAATACAAAATTTAGGAAAAAGAATATCCCAAGTTTACTACCTTTTAACGAAAGTGCAATTTAGTTATGAAACTATTACATGGGTCAACACAAGTTGAAAAAGAAGATAAAAGTCTATTTACAAAAAATGTGACAATACAAATCTATTATCTTTAAAAAATACAATTTTTTGAGTCTTTATATAAAGATAGTAGACTTATATTCTCTCACATAATAGGTATGTATCTAAAATATACTTTCGCTAAAGATAACAAACTTAGGGGACCCTTCGTCTAAAAATATAACCTTCTAGATATGAAAAAAGGATTCATATATGAAAGCTTTATATGATACTTAAGGTGTTTAAAGATATCAAATATTTTCATGCATAGTTTGCATAAAAAAACAGAGCATTGGAAAAAAAATAGATAAATTTATACATAAAATAGAATTATATCCTTAAGATTTTAAATTTAAGGATTCTTTCACTCAAAAATTCATTATATTTTCAATAATTTAAACATATAATACATATAGCATATTTATTGGATAATGTTATAAATTAGCACTAACGAAAGCGAAATTCGGATCTAATTTGGTTGTACTAATATATAATTATGGATAACAAAAAAATTGATAAATAGTGAGAAAAATAAATGGCACACAATGATCTAAGTGGTTCAACCTTTCATTGTGAAAAGTCTACCCCACTAATGATGACACACCGAAAAAAATCAACTAATAATCAAATAGAGATACAAACACCAATCTTCAGAGGGTTTAACAAAATATACCAAAGATCCAAATACACCCACAAAATAACTTTCTTTAATTTACTAGTAATATACAGCAAAATAAATTAACAAACTTTCTATTTAATCAAATATTATCATACAAATGATATCGACAGCTTCTACTCTGTCTTTCAACACCATGGCTGCTATTGTCTCTACGCTGCTTCGTTTTCTTTTGTTCTTCTCCAATTTACTCAACCCAATTGGTGTTGTAAGATGAAGATAAAGATGAGAAGTTGGGTGACAACAAACATATGCAATGAACGTCCTGGTGAGAGTGAGCTACTGTGAGTATGAGTTGCTGGTGGAAGGAGAAGTTATTGGTGGCCGGAGACAAATGTAAGTTGGGTGGTCTGAAAATTTCTAGAGGGAGAGGAGGCAAATATGATCAAGAAGGCTAGTTCCTCTTCTTCATTGTTTGGCAGATCTATGCTTTTCTTCAAAATTCATACAACTCCTATTTTTCTTTTGTTTCAGCTTTGGCAACCAACTCTATCTCATTTCAGCAACAATATATATATATATTAGTTAAAGAAGGTCGAGGGTTTAAGTAATATATGTGTTTTGGGTCAATTTAACAAATCTCCACCTTGGCTCAAAATAGAAACAAGTTCTTCAAATATGAAATTCCTCGGATTACCAAATAACCGTCGTCCAAAGGCTCGAATGGTAATCATTTACTGCAAACACCAATCAAGTTCAAACAATTCTTGAACTTGTTAAATGGAATTGGTTTGATTAATATATTAGTTGGATTCTTTGTTGTGGCTATCTTATTGACAACAATAACACCTTGAGACACAATGTCACGAACGAAGTGATATCTGACATTAATATGTTTGGTTCTTTCATGATACATAGTATTATTGATCAAGTGTATTGTACTTTGATTATCACAAAATACAATAGAAGTAGCTTACTGCAAAACCCAAATCACAAACCAAACCTCTGAGCCAAATGACTTCTTTCACTGCTTCTACTGCTACCATATATTCTGCCTCTTTCGTAGACAAAGCAACTATAGAATGTAAAGTAGCCTTCCAAATAATGGCACAATGAGAAAGAATGAATACATAACCTATTAGAGATCTTCTTCTATCTAAATTACCAACATAATCAGAGTCCACATAACTAATAACACTACAACTAGTATTAGAACTTCAATTATATACCAAACAAAAATTAGATGTGCCTCTCAAATACCGAAGTATACATTTCACTGCTTGCCAATGACCCTTTCCAAGATTACCCATATATATGTTGACAACACTAAGTGCATATGAAATGTCTAAACGAGTACAAACCATAGCATACATCAAACTACCAATAGCATTAGCATATGGAACCTAAGACATGTACTGCTCTTCTTCTTCTAACTATGGTGACAAATTTAAAGAAAGCTTGAAATGCACAACTAATGACATACTCACATGTTTAGACTCTTTCATACCAAAACGTTCAAGAAATTTTTAATATAACTTTTCTGAGTCAAATAAAGTTTACCCATTTATCTATCCCCGTAAATTTTCATGCCCAAAATTTTCTTCGCCGCACCCAAATCTTTCATCTCAAACTCACCATTAAGTTGAGACTTTAATTTCTGAATCTCAGACTTATTCTTAAAAAACAATAAGCATGTCATCAACATAAAGCAACAAATAGATAGATGAATCATCATAGAATCTTTTATGATAAACACAACTATCATAATTACTCCTAGAGTAACCATAATCAATCAAAAAAGAGTCAAACCACTTACACCATTACCTAGAGGTTTGCTTCAACCCATATAAAGACTTTTTAAATATATGTGATTTATTATAAATTTATAATAAAATATTCTTTTTGGGTAGGAGAGAGTGTATTATTGAAATTTGTGGGGAATGGTTTTGTAAAGTGATTTTGTCCAGGTTTGATTGAGTTAGTTGCCTATGAGTGGTTTGTATATTAATAGAAAATGTATGTTAATGACATTGCTTGATGTTGCTTCTTGCTTTGATGTGTAATTGATCATTTTATTCTTGTTAAATAGTGTATTAATGACTTCAATGTTGAAAGTGGAGTATGGGAATGGTTTTATGCAATTTATTATTGCTTGTGACTTGTTAACGTAAATATTGGATAGCTACCTTTGAGTGGCTTATTTTCTGTAGTTTATTACTGCTTCCTATCAATAGTAGTAGGTTCCTATTTGAAATGAACTTCTTAAGAGAGGGATGCCACAATCTAAAGCCTTTAACACCTAAAGAATAATCAATAAGAACACATTTTAAAGATCTAGCTTGAAGTTTACCCTAATTAACATGACTATATGCAATACAACCAAAGACCTTAGGGTTACTAGTCCAAATCTCCTTAGGTGTCTTAAGATCTAAGGTAGTGGAGGGACATCTATTGATAAGGTAAGTGGTTGTACTAACAACCTTTGCCCAAAATAATTTAGGTTAGCCAGAAAGAGATAACATACACCTAACTCTCTCTAAAATGGTTCTATGGATCCTTTCAGCTAGGCCATTTTGTTGAGATATTCTCACAACAATCCTATATCTACTAATCCCTTAGTCCTTACAATAATTTTCAAAGTGTTCATTAAAGAACTCCAAACCATTATCAATTCTAAGTGCTTTGACCTTAAAACCCTTTTGGTTCTCAATAAGTTCTTTCCAATGTCTAAAAGTATCAAAAGTTTCATCTTCTATTCTTAATGTGAAATTCCAAAGTCTTCTAATATGGTCACCAATTAAGGACAAAAAGTACCTATTACCTCCTAAGGATTGGATAGGAGTAGGCCTCCACAAGTCAGAATGAATATAACCAAGTGCATGTGTGGTAGTATGCTGACTTTTAGAAAACTTAACTCTAGTTTGCTTAGAAAAGATAAAATGTTCACAAAACTTTAAGATTCCTAAAGGTTCACCACCTAGAATAGCCTGTTTAGACAGTTTACTTAATCTTTTTTGGCTTACATGTCCTAACCTCCTATGCAAAAGTTGCACTATCAAAGGATTGGGTGACTCTAACCTTTCCATTAAGGTCTAATATAGTACCTTACAACAAACACAAACCATTAACTCTGTTAGGCCTAAAACTAACCAGAGAACCTTTCATAACTTTTATAATATCATCACTAATCTTAAATTACCAATGACATCTAAAGTATCTAGTAAAATAAAATTTCTCTTAAGATCAAGAACAAGCCTAACACTATCCAATACTTTAAGAATTACATCTAACAATGAAAGTTTAATAGAGCCAATACCTTTTACATGATGCTCATGATCATTACCTAGAAGTACTCTACTACTATCAACTTCTTTCAAATCATTAAACAAGTGCTTAAAGGGAGTCATATAAAAGGAACAACCTAAATCTAAGACCCAATTTGTTTATAACCTAATGGAGCTCACAACTAGCATTTCAAAATTCTTATACCCGTCTAAGACTAGGTTAGACTCACTATCAGTAATTGATTTAGACTTATCAAAAATTGTACCTTTCCTAAAAGGACACTCATTCCTATAGTGACCTTCCTTCTTACAAAAATAACACCTAACATGTTTCTTTGATTTAGACTTAGACCTATTCTTATTTTACCTATATTAGAACCCCTTTATTTTATATCAGACCTATCCCTTACATAAAACTCATGATGAGCAAAACCGGCATCGTCGATCCTACCAATACTTTGGTATTATATTTATAAAACTCTAGCAAGTGCACAAATCATTTCATAGAAAATGATAAGTATATTCCTAAGGTCGATCTAAGGAAGAAATATATGTGGTTTTTAATTTATTATTCAAACTTTTAAAAATGAAATTAAATCCTAAACATTCTGTCACAATATTTGGGGTTTTTGTGTTTTTAATCTAATAATATAAAAATAAACATAGATACAGATTCAATAAACATTTATGCAAATTTTATCATTTATAGTGAAGTATTTATGGATATAATAACTAAGTTAATTATGCTTGCTCATATTATTTAGGTTATTAAAGATATAAATTGATATTTATTGATTCGTTTTTTATATGACTACCAACTTTGGTGGGGTTAGATATTTTTTGTTAATTAAACAAACCAATTAACATCTATGAGTGAGATCGATAACTAATTTGGTTAATTAAATTAATTTCTTTTTTTTTCTAAGAGATTGAAAATAAACCATTTAAATGCCACCTTTGGTGGGATTAGACAGTTTAAACATTATTCAAGGTGTCCAAATTAAACCTAAGAATTTAATTATTCGAGTACTAACTTTCAAGTTTTAAAACGATTACTGAAAACATGTTGTAAATACATTTTCAAATAATAATTCTTTTAAAAACTTTTGAAATAGAGCTTTACTCTAACTACCGGGCGATTGTATCAACAAATAAAAGAGTACTACTCTAAATCAGTCCGAATAACTAAACCTTAAAATCTAATTTTCAGATTTAAGTTTGTAATGAAAAATAATATATTTCTCTCTAACATTCTTAATATAAAATCTTGAATAAAAATAAAATCAATTCATTTAAAGATTTTTACCTATTTAATATTTCGCAAGCATAACAACGTTATTATTATATCATGTTTTCAAAAGCTAGTAAAGTTAAATTTAATCACAGACAAATTAAATATAACATATAAGAATAAAACATAAAAAATAACTGTAAAAAAAATAAATTTCTTACAGTACTTTGATGTTATTCCTATTGTTATAAAACCTCCAAACGGAATTTTCATTTCTATTTATTGAATCAAAAAACAAATAAATTACAAAAACATAATTATTTCTTCTCAAAAAAAGAAGAACTCTAAAACTAAGAAAAACTAAAAACTAATAAATGGAGAGAAAGAAAGAGAGAAGATTTTTTTGATGTGGAGAGAATGAGGGTATTTATAGGTGAGTATAGGAAGAAAAAATGGGTGAAAAAATGATTAAAAATGAAGGAAACATGTAGTAGGTGATGATGACATCATCACTGATGTCATGGTACGTGAGGTGCTGCGGCGCACGCGGAATGATGCAGATGGGCGCAGTGGCGCTCGTAGATTGGGCGTAGATAGGCGTGCGGTGCACACGTATTGGGTATTGTGCGTGCAATGTGTGCGCGTTGGCCGGTGCTACTAGGCAGTTGCATGTGCGATTTCATACTTTTTGACATTTTTGACCCTTTGGATCCATTTTGTCCAATTTTTCTATCTTTTTTTTACTTTTCCTCATTTATTTTATGAATATATTTGTGATGTATTGCCTCCGGTATTTTTCTGTCTTTAAATTACTTTTTTAAGCAAAAATATATGAAAAATAATAAAAATACCCATGATTCCGAAAAGATAGATTTATATAAAAATATGATAAAATCATATAAATATATTAGAAATGAAATTTAACATGATAATTGCATGAGTCTCATCCTTAACTTTATGATCACTATCATCAAGTTGAGTAATGAGTCTTTTGACATAATTAAGATTTAATTCAAGATCCCTTGATAGATCCATTTTAAAAGAGTAAAAATAATGTTTCAAATGAACTTTGATAGAAAGAGACTTATCAAGATAAATAGAATCTAGTTTAAAAAACACATTCTCATATGTATTTTCCTTAAAATATTCTCTGAGAACTTTGAAAGCTTTTAACTACTAATCTAATTAAAATAGAGATGGTGAATAGTTAATTAATCGAAATATGTCAAATTAAAATTTCACAACCGACCAGACATGCAATTGTGGATAAATAAAATAGTACAAAAATAAATTAAGATTTGACACTTAATATTTTTAGGTGAAAACAACTTAGACCACAATGATGACCTAAGAGAAAAACCATCTATCCATCGACCATCTAGTTATCCATTGTGAAAATAATATTCAATTACAAGGCTAGGACTTAAACTACCCATCACAGATAATACCCCAAAGTAATATACTTACAAGCTGTTTCTTATTTCATAGTCTCCATAAGCAAAGTGTACGGATATAGACCATTTTTTGGACAAACTCGAGTCAAACGAGTAATCGAGCCCGTTTGGCTGACACTTGAAAAGTTAGCACAATAACACAAGTGTAAATTATGTCCTAAAGCATATTCAATAATGAAAAATCCTAATTAGATGATTTAATAAAATATCAGTTAAATAAAATCAACTAGCAAATTCTAGAACAAAAGATGAATCACATGATCATAAAATTAATACACTTATTAATCAATCAAAGATAACCACACAATGTTCCATATATTAATTAAAGAAAGTAGCCTAAAAAATATGATTTTATTTTGAAAAACATTTTGAGAGAGAAAGCTAAAAAAAATAGAAAATTATAATGAATATGGTTAACGAAACAAGAGGCATTAGATTATTTAAGTAGAAAATATTGAAGCTCTAATGCTAGGTTAAAGTCCAATTATAAATCTATCCATTATACAATTCATAAAACAATAAGTAATAGGAACATTATGGTAATCAGAACATTTGACTTGAGTAAACAACTAGGTTAAAGGTAAAACCCTCGTCACTCGATTGATTGAACCAATAAATTTGATTGATTGAAACCTTTTTGATCGATCTAGGCAATGAATAATAAAAATATGAGATCAAGTAGATCGAATATGATCGATTCTTAATCAATCCAGTCCCTAGATCAATTGAATCCAACTTTGATCAATCTAGCCCAATTCAAGAGAACATAGATCGTGCATGATATATACTCGATCGATCTACCTCCTTGATCGATCTAGTCATAACTTGATTGATCAAGCAATATATATGCTAAATGCTCTTATATGTCTAATATGAAATATAATCTAAGATAAGATAGATAAAATATAATCGATTCTTGATCAATCGAATCCAACTTTGATTGATCTAGCCCAATCTAAGAAGACATAGATCGTACGTGATCGATACTTAATCGATCTAACATTTTTTAAGAACAAGTATAAACCTAAAATATGTTGACTTGAAGCTCAAAGGTTTCTTCAACTTGAATATTGATCTTGAAAACGTGCCTAAAAACAAATTTATGTTTAAACGTTTTGTTCAAGAATATCTTCAATACTTGTAAAACTTTGAATATATTCCTTTAGCATATTCGTGTAACGAAACCTATCTCTTAATACATCACACTCATAAGAAAAAATAATTTTACATAGTGAAATTATCCTATGATTTGGTATAACCATCTTTGCTTGAATCTTGAATGTTCATTTGTACACAGAAAAATAAAAACATAAATAAGCACACAACTTGTCTCAAAAGAATCATTGTCTATTAGTTTAGTATATATAATAACATAAAAGTGAAGCAAAAAGTTTAAATAGTGAGTAACAATAGATAGAACATTTAAGTATTACTCTTTTATGTAACATATCGAATAAAAACACTCAATTTGATCTCCCACTATGTGCAATCTCTCCCATAAACTCTCACCATTTTTTTCATACAAATAAGTAATAAAACCATGAACTAAAGACTTTTCTTTTGAATAGAGATTAGTAGACCTATCTAAACATGATTAGAGCAGAACACTTAATTTTAAAAAATAATATTGTTCAAGGTGAGACTTCACATTGATAGCATTAATACATAGACAAGACATACACACACATACTCACATAAATGACGATATATCAACAATCACCAAAAGTAGGATACATGTTTGAACTATAATATTATGTCAACTTATTCATTTATGATCAATCAAAAAAATCCAAAGTAAATAGCATCACCTATCATGTAAAATTGAAGTTTAATTTGTACTTGTATAAATTAAAATTTACTTACCAAGAAAGAAATTTAATTAAAAGTTTTTTATTTCCATCTTTTAAATTTTTTGTATATGAAGGATTGGTTATTTAATTATGTATATATTTTGTATAACCATTTGTAGCTTTTATTTTTGTGCATGCAATTACTTTTGTATTCTTTTTTCCTTTATCAAATTTTTTGGCAAAGAAAATATGCACTATCCAAAAATCTAATATGATAACTTTCGCACTAGTTGTGAGATATCTCTCTCTGCTCACTACAGTAGCTTCACACATCACAATAGGTAGCCTTCTCACAACTCGGTGTCTCTTTATAGTAGTATTTTAGAAAGTGAAAGATAAAGCTCTTACACAATTTTACAAATAAGGTTACCTCAAGTCCTAGAATCTTACAAAATAAATCATAAACTTTAAGCATGATATACATATGTGTTCAACGAGTGTTTAAGTAGTTTCTTGTCAACATTGATTACTAAATGTGAAAAAATATGTAAATGCACAAGTCCAAATATCCATTTGAATAGTGAAGAATCAATCAAAGTAAATCAAGTCATAAGAATAATAAATTTTAAATATATTAAGATAAATAATAATAAACTTAAAATAGATAATAAAAAAATAAGAAAAAAAAATCAAACTAACATGCTCAAATTTTCTAACCCAAATTTTCTTCAATTTTAGTTTCTTTCTATCTTTAGGTTTGGACTCAACTAATTTAGTATCATTAGTATATTCTTGGACTTACCTTTATTATTCTCATTCATCATTAAAGAAGATTCAACATGTATGTTTGGATGATGATAATTAAATCTAAAATTTGAAGCATGAGTCTAATTGTTAAAGTGAGTAACTATTAGAAAGAATCTATAATTAGGCTTGATATGACCTTTCCTACCACAGTTATGATAAAAAGGCATAAACTTAATAGATTTTCCTACCATAGGTGCATTTTTTTTTTGTTTATAATAAGTAATAGTAGGAGTAGAGTCAAAAAGCCTTACCAATGTTATCTCTGATGTGGAAGTTGTATGTGCAACATGTGAAGAAGAGAGATTAAAGAGTTTTACAAATAGAGATGTTTTTGAAGATGATGGAATAGTGTGCTAATCTATATATCCTAGCGTTCTCTTGTCTCAAAAAGGTTTTTCATAGTAAAAAACTTTGTTTAATCTTTTAGCTCCAATGGTTAACTTTTTCGCTACTTCCTTTGCTTTGTTCAAATTCCTGTGCAAGATTCTTACTTTTATATTTTAGACCCACAAGACTTGAATTCAGATCATTAGCACATTTAAACAAGCTTAAGTTTTTCTTTTTCCAGCATGGGTGAATTTTTTCTCATAGGATCTCAATTTATCATTCAAATTAATTACTTCTAGAATTAACCTATCATTTTCTTTCTTACGTCCTACTAAATATATAAAAACTTTATCAATGCTATTAGCATTAAATTTATTCAGTAGGAATTCAAAATCATTTTCCTCATTTAAACTTATTAGAGTGTCCACCAGTTGTTGTACTAAATGTCAAAAAGATGGTGTCACTGTTTCTGATTCACTTGGGTTGTCATTATCACTTTTTAAGTCACTAAGTGTAGCATTGAAATCTCTTCCAATTCTATTCTTTTAATTGGCACAATTGGCTATAAAATTACCATAACCCATAAATTTAAAACATTTAGGTCCAATGAGTTTAGATTTCTTACCTTTAGAACTCATAGGTTTGAGTTCTCTTGGATTCTGATCCCTTGGGCGACTTGATTACTTTATAGACTTTTCATATTGAAGATTTTATTTAGACTTCTAGCAACGAGTCCCAATTCTTCATCATCACTGTCATCATCATCAGTCATGGTTGTTTTGAAGGTGACAACTTTGTTCTTTGTAGGTGTTTGAAAGCACATCTCAAAGATTATAAGTGAGCAAACTAGTTCCTCAATTTTGATGGTCTCAACATCCTTACTTTCATATATGGAAATGACCTTTTCATGGAAGCGATTTGATAGTAAGCTATGAATCTTTTGAAATAACCTAAATTCATCAATATTTTATCCAAGACTAGCAAAGGTATTAGCAATATCACATAATTTAATATAGAATTTAGAAAAAAGTTTTAGTCTCTTCCATCCAAAGATTTATAAACCTAGTGTCTAACATGCAAAGTTTTGTTCTTTTAACATGAGTGATGCCCTTATGGGAAACCTCTAAAATATCTCAAGCTCGCTTGGCAATATTAACATCAAATATACAACAAAACTTATCAACAAACATAGCATTAAAGATAGCATTAATACCTTTTTGATTCCAGTTACTACCAATTTTATTTTTAGTATTCCATTTGTTTCTAGGTTTAAGAGTGAAATTTTTTATCTTTGATAATTATAGATGGTTTCCAATCATAAATAACAGAGTTTCAGATACTATTATCAAGAGAAATTAGAAAGGCTTTCATATGAGCCTTCCAATAAAGGTAGTTAGACCCATCAAAAAAGAAGCATGGATTGTAGATGAACCCTCTTTTAAATGATCCATAATAAGGTCCTAGGAAAATACTAAGTAATATCTAGTGACATGCTCTGATACTAATTAAAAAAAATTATTTACAGATCTAATTAAACTAGAGGGGGTGAATAGTTAATTAATCAAAATATGCAAAGTTAAAATTTTTACAAGTAGCCAGACAAGCAATCATATGTAAATAAAATAATGCAAAAATAAATAAAGATTTGCCACATAATATTTTTACGTGGAAACAACATAGGCCAAAATAATAACCTAATGGGAAAACTACCAGTTCATTGGATCACCTAATTATCCACTATAAAAATAATGTTAAATTATAAGGTCAGGATTTAAACTACCCATCACAGATAATGCCCCTAAGTAATCTACTAAGAAGATATCACTTCTTTCATAGTCTCCATTAGCAAGGAGTGTGGATCTAGACCATCATTATGATAAACTCGAGTCACTCGAGTAATCGAACACATTCAAGTAGCACCTCGAAAGTTAGCATAATAACATAAATACAAAGTGTGATATAAAGTAGATTCAATGATAAAAAAACTCTACTTGGATGATTTAATAATATATCAGTTAAATCAAAATCAACTAGAAAATCATATTTTGTTAGGTTAAAGTCCAATTACAAATCTACCCATTAAAGTAGTCATCGAGTAGTAAATAATAGGGATAATATGGTAATTGAAATTTTTGGCTCGAGTAAGCAATTAGTTTAAATTTGAAGTCATCATTACTTGATTGATCTAGACCAAGTTTGATCGATCAAACCAATAAGGTCATTCGATTGAAATACTTTTCGATCGATCTAGGCAATGATCAATAAAAACCTGAGATCAGGTAGATCAAATTCGATCAATTCTTGATCAATCAAGGCCCTTGATCGATTGAACCCAACTTTGATTGTTCCATCCCAATTTTAAATTCGACCCAAGAAGGCTTAGATCATACCTGATCGATACTCGATCGATCAACTTCTTCAATCAATCTAGTCATTAGTCAATCAATCGAGCAACATATATACTAAATGTTCCTATGTGTCTAATATGAAATCTAACGTGTTTAAGAACAAGTATATACCTAAAATATATTGACTTGAAGCTCATAAGTTTTTCGGCTTGAATAGTGATCTTAAAAACACACCTATAAACTAATTTATATTTAAATATTTTATTCACAAATATCGCCAATACATATAAACCTTACAAACTTTATTAGAGAGATTTAACAAAATAGAATTATAGGTCTTTTTTCTCGATCCTCGTCTTATCGCCATCAGATGCCTTTTCAGGAAAATCTTCCATCAATAGCACCATGCACTTCTTGTTGAAATTAGAATGCTTTCATTTTATGTTTCCATAAAATATAGTCACATGTGCTATCAAAACAAAAAAATCTTATAAAATGTTGACATAGTAAGTAAAATAAATCAAAACATAATAAAGGAAAAAAAATAGAGATTTTTTTTATTTGAGGAAATCAAAGAATCATGTTCTTCAAAAGACTTAGAAAACCCTAAGGTTACTAAATCACTCAAGAACACAACCCAGACAACCAAGTATGAGAATCTTAGAAGTGTGGTACACTTTGATAGAAAATCAAAGGCCAAAGAACACAAATACCTCGCTATAATACCAATTTGTTATGATTTCAAACTCATAACTCACTATAAAACAAACTTTGATACGATTTAATACAAAATTGAATCAAAGATAAAAGCTTTAGGAACTATAAAATCAAGAAACAAAACAACACACGATGTAAAGTGGGTTGTCCCCTATTCTACATGGCCTGATCTATTGGAAATGATATTCTCATATCCAATATATGAAACAATGTTTGCATAGAGAAGAAGAATTAGAAAACGATTACAGAGGTAAAACTTAACACTAAATCAAAGGGAATAATCTTCACAAATGTAACCAGTAATCCTCTCTCAAACATATACAAAAACTATATAAGAAATCGCTTAGGGAAGATCAGAGAAATGGAAGAGGAGAGAAATGAAACTCGAAAAACTAGAAAAAAACCTTAAGAGAAATGAAATGCTTTTCCTTAACAAACCGTAAAAGGGTTATTTATATCTAGCCAGTGAAATGAAGATAATGCCTCCTAAGGGTTTCAATATCAGCATCGAAGATGGGCCACAAAAGAAAAGATCCAACAACAACAACTCAATACACAAGTCCAAAGCCCAATACACAATTCAACATTAATAATAATGTATTATGTCACATTAATCATAGCTAAAAATAAATGAGCATACAGTAATGTATCATATCATATTTTAATTGTCTCTTTAATATTCTTATTGTGTTATAGTGTCATAAAATTAACAATTTAAAATAAATTATATGTTTCTATTAAACATAAACTGAAGCAAAGGCAAAGAGTAAGGTTTTGATGTGGGGTTGTTAAAATTGGGACGTCATCACTTCTACTATAACTACTCCTTTATTGGACCCAAAACAAAACCTTATTAAGGGGATATGTGTAGGCATAAAAGAGCTTTAAATGAGATAGTATTGAATATAAAAGAAAAAAAAGACAAAAAAATAGTATTGAAAGTATAAAATTGGAGGGAAAAGATGGTAAATAGGAGAGAGAGAGTAAATAGCAAGAATGGAGGGGCGATATAGAAAGAGGGGGCAAAGGAGAGAGGCAGAGGGTGGGATAAGATGAAGAAACCCTAGATCCCAAAAAATAAATTATAAATTAATCAAGAGAAAACAAAATTTGTAATACCATTAAAAATTTGTAACTAAAAAAATAATATCTTATATTTAACTCATATATTATTACTATAAAAAAAATTTCAACTAAATTTTTTTACATTAAATGCTATTTAAGTAAAATTTTAACTAATTTAATTCGTTTAATGTTAAAAATATTAAATAAATTCAAAATTAATAAATTGAAAAAACAATATATATATATATATATATATATAACACGATAATTGAAATGAGTTACACAATATAACCATATCCATTTGACCCGTTTACTAAAAGGATAAAATATGATATAGTAAGATAATTGAAATAGTTAAATTAATGTTTTATTAATATGGTCTAAGTTCAAACATCATCATTATATATGTATAAATGTGTGTAATTGTTAAAAATAACAAAATAAAATGGATAAATATAAAACAAAAATGAATATCTTTAAATTGATATAAAATTAAAATGGATAATCATTTTGTTATTATTACATAAAATTGTATGAAATATTTATTTTATTCATAATATTAATTATATTTTAATATTATTATTAAATAAAATTATAATTATTAAATTATTTGTATGATAATAATAATTTATATTATAATATTATACCCATTTAAATAAAAATAAATTAATATGATAATCACACTATCATTAAATCATAATTTGAGAAGATTATATAAAGGGTCTGCATCTGGCGTTACTGTTCAAATTTTCAGAAAATTAGTTGTCAGTATTTTCAAGAATACTGAAAACATGTATTAAATGTTTCTAATTTTTGTTTTTAAGTTCACATAATTTTTTAAAATTATAACCTAACACATTAATTATTTTTAAAACTAATTTTTTTTTATAAACACAAAATACAGTTTAAAAATTATTTGGCCAAACAGGCCCTAAATATCCTACGAAGCTTAGTACTATTGGCAATAGGGAATATAAAATTGTTTAAAAAATGGATATATTTTTCCAATTTTAAATAGTTATTATTCATTTATGATTTAAATAAATAGATTCAAACTAATCCGACAAAATAATACATTTGAAAATATAATGCTAAAAAAAACTAAAACAGATATTAAAGGAGAAAAAAAACACTAGAAATTTAACGAGGTTTATTATAAATGTTACCTATATATTCGGGCGACGTTAACTACTTCTACGATCTTCAAATGGATAAACTCTAAAATTATAACTAATTGAAAAAAATTAAGTTAATCAATTATCTTTACAAAAGAGAATTTTTTTTATAAATTTTAAGATGTTTTAGAAGTGGAGAAGGGGCTTTATTTATAACCCAAAATACAACATTCACCTTCATTCATAATCAATATGCGACCTTTTCAATTTGCTCACTAAGGAGCTATACATAAAATCTCTCCCTTAACAACTTAGTGATTCTTAAATGATTTTTTTAATCTCTAAAGCACCAATGCTATTACCAATTCAAATTTACAAGATGTTAATCAAGTCCAAACAATGTTTGAACTTGATTGCAGTTACCATCTTAGTCATCATATCTGCGTGATTCTCTATAGTATTGATCTTTTAAACTAATACTCCACCTTCTTCAATAATCTCTCACACGAAATGGTAACGAATGTCAATGTGCTTTGTACGTGCATGATAGACTTAGTTTTTTGCTAAATGAATAGCACTTTCACTGTCACAAAACACCTTAATATGTTTTTGACAAACTGCCATGTTTTTAAGCAAACCTCATAACCAAATAACTTCCTTCACAACCTCTGTAACTGTCATATACTCTGCCTCTATAGTAGACAAAGCAACTGTGGACTACAAGGTAGACTTCCAACTGACTGGTGCTCTAACAAGAGTGAACACATAACCAGTAGTTGACCGATGCTTATCTAAATCTCCAACATTATCGGAATCACAATATCTGACTGCACATTGCTCAACAGTATTATCCTGCTGAAATACTAAACCAATATCTATAGTATTTAAAACATACCATATAGTCCATTTCACAGACAACCAATGTCATTTACCAGGATCATGCATGTACCTATTTATAGCACCAACCACATGTGAAATTTCAGTCCTCGTACACACCATTGCATACATCAAGCTACCAACCGCATTTGCATACGGTACATTTGCCAAGTATTCTTGTTTTGCATCATTCTTAGAAGATAATTGAGCACTAAGCTTAAAATGAGGAACAAAAGGAGTACTTACAGGTTTTGCCTGTTCATTCATACCAAAATGTTGTAGTACCTTCTTCAAATATTGACTTTGGGTCAAACTAAGCTTCCCATTCTTCCTATCTCTACTTATTTCTATACCGAGAAACTTCTTAGCTTCTCATAGATCTTTCATCTTGAACTTCTAATTTAGTTGAGCCTTCAAATTTTCAATCTCTACTTGGCTCTTTGATGCAATTAACATTTCATCGACGTTTAATAGGAGATAGATGAAAGACTCATCTTATAGCTTGTGAAAATACATATAATGATCATGTGTACTTCTAGTATACTTCTGCTACAACATAAACTGATCAAATCGTTTGTACCACTGCCTCAGAGATTACTTCAATCCATACAACAATTTGTTTAGCTTGCAAATTCAATTCTCTTTACCAACAACATTAAACCCTTATGGCTGAAACATATAGAATTTCTCTTCCAAGTCACTCTGTAGAAACACGGTTTTCACATAAAGTTGAACTAGTTCCAAATCCAAATGTGCTACCAACACCAACAAAATTCTAATGAAGGAATGTTTTACAACTGGAGAAAATACCTCATTATAATTGATTCCCTCCTTCTGAGCATAGCCTTTAGCCACCAACCTTGCCTTGTACTAAACACCATCTTTTTTAGGAAATCCTTCTTTCTTTGCATATAACCATTTGCAGCCAATTTCCTTCTTGCCCTTAGATAGTTGTGCCAACATCCATATCTTATTCTTTTGAAGGAACAAAAATTCTTCGTCCATGGCTTCCTTCCATCTTTCAACTTTAAGACTTCTTTATATATGAAAGGAATATCATCATGAGATACACACAAACTCTTTTGGAAAAGTTATTAATGAAAGTGACATAATAATGTTTTCCACTCATGGATGGAGTTCTTGTTGGCCCCTACACATCAGTATGAATGTAATCTAAGATGCCTTTTGTATTATGGAGTGTAGTGCCAAAGCTTACTCTTTTTTGCTTCCCCAATACACAATGCTCACATAATTCTAACTTGTCGGTTCTTGCACCTTTTAACAGGCCCTGTTTTACAAGAATCTATAAAGCTTTTTCACCAGCATGTCCCAAACGCATATGCCATAGCTTGATAGTTTCTGAATCTCTTTCTTCCTTTGAAAATTCTATTGATGTTGTCCGAATAACCGTACTACCAAGATAGTAGTACTAGTTATTCTTTCGGACACCTTTCATCGCCACAAGTGCTCAAGAAGTAACCTTCAACGCCCAATTTTTTATAGTCATAGTGAAGCCTTTTGATTCTAAGACTCTCATAGCAATGATATTCTTCTTCATATCTGGAACATAATAAATATCCATCAAGACTCTGGGTGAACCATCTTGATTCTTCAAACGAATTATACACAACTTCATCGTCTAGTTCTTCAAAGTTAAAGAACCACTCCTTATTAGAAGACATATAAAAGGTACACACTGAATCAAAAATTTAATCACCGGGATGGGATGTTGTTGATGAACCAACCAATGCAAAATATGAATTTGAATTGCTTTGAGCTACGCGTGCATTAGACGACACAATCTTTCCTTTCTTCTGCAGCTTCAGATAGTTTTTCTTCCAATGGCCTTTTTATGATAAAATGCACATTAATCTTTATTAAGTCTTCCTTTTAAATGAGATCTGGCCCTTTTTTCCTTTCTATTGAGTCTGTGGATGTCATCTTACAAACAATGGCTCTACTGCTTCATTTCTACTTTCTTTTTTATATTTATTTCTAATGTCATAACTATACAAAGCGGTGCAAACTTCCTCCAAAGACACTTTATCCTTCCTAATGAATAAGCTCATAATAAGTTGATCAAACTCATCAGGAAAGAAGGCTAACAACATCAAGGCTAAATCTTTATCTTTAAAAATTTCATTCATATTTAACAAATCTGTTACTAATTGATTAAAAGTAGTAATATGGTCATTTATTGTGGTACCTAGAAGGTATTCAAAATGGAACAATTTTTCCTTCAAATAAAGCCAATTATGTCTGCTCTTTTTCATAAACTTGTTCTCTAACGCCTTCCATAACTTACTTGCGGATGTTTCCTTCATGAATGTGTACTTTTGTTCTCTTGAGAGACATGAATGAATTATACCACATGCCAATCGATTGATATTTTTTCACTCGACTTCATTGCTCCATCTAGTTTTTCTTCTTCAATGGCGATGTCTAGACCTTGTTGAAATAGAGTATCTAAAATTTCGCCTTGCCACATACCGAAATGACCAATTCCATCAAACTTCTCTACCTCAAACCTTGCATTCATCACCATTGTTCTTCTTGACGTAGATGGTTGGCCTTTGTTTGAGGGAAACTTTTCTTCCGTCATTTCTTTATATTACAACAACTTGCAACTATATTCCAATAGCAAAAAAATAGAATACCAACAAATGCCTAAGTATAAACCTTCGGCTATGATACTAATGTTACTATTTACTTATGATTTAAATGAATAAACTCAAACTAGCCCAATAAAATAATACTATTGGAAATATAGTGATAAAAGAAACTAAAGTAGATATTAAAATAGAAAAATAAAAACGTCAAAAATTTAACGAGATTTGGTATAAATGTTATCTATGTCCTTACACGTTATTGACTACTTCCTCTATCTCCAAATAGATGAATTCTAAAATTACAACTAATTGAAAAAAATTAAACAAATTAATTATCCTTACAAAAGATAGAAAGATTTACAAATTTTAAGATGTTTTAAAAGTAAAGAAAGAGGCTTTATTTATAACCCAAAATACAATACACATTTTCATTCTTAATCAATGTGAAACCTTTCAATTTATTCACTAAGTAGTTATACAACAAAAATCAATAAGATCTAAATTTGGAGAGTAGTTTAGATACTTTGGTTCCTTGATAGACGGGTTTGTTCACTTTCATGAATATTTTCTTCTCCTTTGTTTAGCTAAGCATCAAGATTTTACTTGTTTGAACAAGGATGGAGTATTGTATTTGCTCCATTATCATGATTTGAGTTTGAAGGGCAAGTAACACGAAAACTGGTCCTTACAGTGAAAAAATGAAAGTTATTCAGGAAAAGAAGAGAAGTATCTACATGAGCTGTACAAGTACAACAATTGCAAGCTAGTACCTATCATAAACCTCAAAACGTTTGATCATGATCACAACTGCAACTTACAAAACATGGGTAATAAACCAAATGATAATTCTCTCAGTTAATCTGCAAAGCTATTAGATTAAAACAAAACTTAATCAAATACCGTGACAGTCTCTTGGACTTAAAAACTGATAGAGGATTACATAGATATAGAGGACATAAGTGTGAAAGTCTATAAGAATTATGGATATTTCAATCCCAAAAAGTTCTAAGGAATTGAGACAATCATAGTACTTATAAATTCTATTATAACATTGTATTTAATCATATGTGACATTACTTTAACAATACTTATCGCAAACTTACGAAATAAGATGGCACTCTCTAACACATCTAGGACGGAAGTATATGCTGTATAACAAATCCCAACTAGAGGCTTTAGTGGGATTGCAGGCAATTTTAGACAATTTCCTGTTCGGTATTTAACTACAACTTCAAAATTCCTCTTCTTTTACCATCCTTGAGATCACTGAGGATAATGAATACCAAAACTACACACAATCCACCTTTTGAATGTGTACAATCAATCAGCTTCATAGAAAATCTAACTTCAGTTGCAGGTTAAGAGTCATTAACAATAAATTCACCTACCTTGTAATCTATCCAGCAACCATGCTTATGATTTTCGTTTGTATCATCATGCTCTGTCTCGTCTAAACAGAACTCATGTGATGCCTGCTGACCATCTGAAGTAGAAAACTCAAATCTTACAGGCTTTATGTCCCAACCATGATTGAGTGTGCTCGAAGCTGCATATTCGCCTCCCCATTCTCTTTGAAAATCGTCCAAGGCAAAGCCTAAAAGACAGGGTATAGATATCTGGAGGAAAATGAGACTTTACAACCCTATCTACTTCAAACCACCAAATCTGCTGCAAATAAGCCACAGTGTGAAACCTGCTAAAGATGATGAACAAAGGAAAACCGTACATGACCAAAATCCAATGTAGTAACAACGAATCACAATGAAACATGAAAAATCAAGCCATAAATCCAGATATTTTGCATATTGATAGTCCACGAGCACCTTTTTTTAGTCCTAAAAGACTAAGATTTTCTTATAAAACAACTTAGAAATTGAAGACCTTATGAAACCTAGAACCATTTTTTCAAATTCACAAATGAAATATTAGGTTATATAAAAAACATGGCTGCCCGTAATAAGCATCAAAAAAGCTGAACATAATAATCTACAACGAGAATAGTAAATACATGGCTATATCTCAAAGGAGCCACAATTTGGAAAGTCTAAAACAGCATCAAACTTTTTAAAATTTCCAGAGAGAACGGTCCTAGACTCTTGGATTTAAGATTTATGGATTGTTCTATATGTTAACTCTACTTAAAGCATAAATTAATTGGAGAAAAACCAATAATACTTTTATACATTTATCACTCCCTATAAGTATTTGACTCTATGTATCATACTTGTCAAACACTTGCAATTCAACAATTGAGATTACTAAGTCTTGAATATAAAATCTCTAGCTCTCATACTATGTTAGAAATAAATTATTGAGAAACCAACACTCCTAAAAGCTTAAGCTAGTGAGAGAAGAACCAACAATATTTTTATACATTTATTATTATATACATATTTTCTCCGCAAGTCCCACTTCTTTTTGTGAGACAATTTTAGAGAATTGAAAAGAAATTGAATATGTTGGATTTTGAAAATCCAAACAATTGAATGTGTGAAAAAACAAAGAAAACAATGGTGATCAAACTAAGAAAACATTGGTGATCAAACTGTAAGCCAGGTACCAAGATTGAGCTTATAACAGATGGTAATTCAACAATGACATAAGCATGCTGCAGCCAAAATTATTGGAACAAAATGATGCATAGTTTAGTAGTTTGAAAATCAACACCAACCCAATAAATGAAATGGTTGAAGGATGTAGAAAAATAAATAGAGTTGTTGAAGGATGTAGAAAAATAAATAGAGTAGTTGAAGGATGTAGAAAAATAAATAGGATGGTTGAAGGATGTAGAAAAGAGAAGTGTATAGATAATATTTGTGTGGTTAAAATTATTTCTTAGTTTTATATTTGTGTGGTGTAGATTACATGGTGAGGATTATAAATAACCTACCTTGCATTTAATTTAATCATCTCATCAAAAACAAACAAGTAGTGTTTGTATTTCTCTTCAATTTGTGAGTTGTCTTTGAAAGGTCTTATAGTGTCTTTTATTGTGGATATAATACAAATAGTCTGTTTACTCGTTTGGATCCAATATTAGTAAATTTAGAGTTGTGTATTCTAAATTTTACTCAACAATTGGTATCAGAGCGGAACGGTTAGGGATCGTTCTTAGTGTAGCTATCTTGAGTCATGAGGAGTTTGGTACTCTACAAGTTTATTATTCAAGCTTGTTCAGTATAGTCAAAGTCTTGTCGGCATGATGAGTAATCTTCAAGTAGTTGGAGAAATCAAGAAGCTCGATAACAAAAACTATAACACATGGGCAACATGTATGGAGTCTTACCTACAAGATCAAGACCTGTGAGAGGTTATTGGTGGTGACGAAGTTAAACAACCAGCAATGGAAGACGTAACCGGTATCTTACGAAAGTGGAAAGATAAAGCAGGCAAAGCGATGTTAGCTTTAAAAACCACAGTTGAAGAAGAAATGTTAGAGCATATTCAAGATGCCAAAACACCGAAGGAAGCATGAGACACTCTTGTTACACTCTTTTCAAAGAAGAATGATACAAGACTGCAACTCCTCGAGAATGAGTTGCTATCGATGGTACAACATGACATGACAATTTCCCAGTACTTTCACAAGGTAAAATCGTTATGCTGTAGAATTTCAGATTTAGATTCGAAAGCTCTTATTGGGGAAACCAAGATAAAGAGAATAATTATCCATGGTTTGAGACCTGAATATCGAGGGTTTGTTACCGCTATACAAGGATGGCCAACACAACCATCTCTTATTGAGTTTGAGAATTTGTTGGCTGGTCAAGAAGTTATGGCTAAGCAAATGGGAGGAGTCTCACTAAAGGGTAAGAAAAAAACGCTCTACACCAGCAAAAGCAGAGGCATTTTCAAGCGGTACAATGGAAATGGATCTAAAAAAGATGGTGACAAAACTCCTCAAAGAAATGGAGGCTTTCGTCCAGGGGAGCTTGGAAGAATCATAATAATAGTAGAAAATTTAATGGTGAATGTTACAACTGTGGGAAGATGGGTCACATGGCAAAAGATTGTTGAAGTAAGAAAAAGCCTTTTGAAAGTAATACAGTTAGTTCCAGTTCTAAGGAGCATAGCGAAGATGGTTGGGATGTTGAAGCACTGTTCGCTACAGAGGAAAAAGAATTAGCTCTTACGATGACAACATCAAAACAGATTGACTACAAGAATGACTGGATCGTAGATTCTAGCTACTCAAATTATATGACGAGTGATAAACAAAAGTTGGAAAGCATGTTTGAGTACAAAGGATGTCGTGTAGTGGTGACAATTGATAACTCAAGGTTACCGATAGTCCACATCGGTAAGATGATAGTTACACCTCGATATAATACTAACCAAGTACCACTTCAAGATCTTTATCATGTCCCAGGAAGGAAGAAAAACTTGCTATCTATGGCTCAATTGACATCATCAGGCCACTATGTCTTGTTCGATCCCCGAGACGTAAAGGTGTATCGTGATCTCAAAATCTTTAAAACATCGACAATGGAGGGGAAACAATTGGAATCATTCTATGTGATGTCAGTAGAATCTGCATATGTAGACAGGACAAGAAGAAATGAGACAACAGATCTATGACATATGCGATTAGGTCACGTTAGCTATTCTAAGCTAAGTGTGATGGTGAAGAAATCGATGCTTAAAGGTCTTCCTCAACTAGACGTGCGAACAGACATGGTCTGTACAGGATACCAGTATGGTAAAGCTCACAATAGTCCAGAGGAATTGAAGTTTAAAGTAAAAGAACCATTAGAGTTAGTTCACTTTGATGTATTTGGATCTATTAAGCAACCATCAATTGTCGGTATATGGTACATGGTGACATTCATTGATGAATTCTCAAGGTATGTATGGGTTTTCTTTATGAAAGAAAAATCTAACACATTTTCAAAGTTCAAAGAGTTTAGAGAGTCAACTGAAGGAGAAGTAGGAAAGAAGATCTGTTGCTTGCGCACAAACAATAGCAGAGAGTATAGCTCAAGCGAGTTCTCCCAATACCTAAGGAAATGTTGAATACATCATCAGTACATTTATGCCTACACGCCACAACAAAATGGTGTAACGGAGAGAAAGAGCCGACATCTTGCAAAAATTTGTCAGAGTATGCTACATGAAAAGATGTACTTGGGAGGTTTTGGGCTTAAGGGATAAGGACTGTAGCCTTTGTGATCAACAGACTTCTTCAATCAAGGTTAAGATTTGTTTCACCCTTTGAGAAACTATGGAACATGAAATCTACAGTTAACTACTTTCGAGTATTTGGTTGTGTATGTTATGTATTTGTTCCTGATTATTTACGAAGCAAGTTAAACAAGAAAGTTGTTAGATGTATCTTTGTAGGATATGACAGATAGAGAAAAGGGATGAAAATGTTGCGATCCAACGAGTGGAAGATGCTATACTTCACGAAATGTGGTGTTCGATGAAGCATCTTTTTGGTGGTCCTCAGAGAAGGAGGTGTTTGCCAGACTCAAAGGAATTTGGAGACAAGTTGCAATAAAAGATTGGGGAGCATACTATTCAACTCCAACCAAGTTTAGATGAATCCAGAGATCTAAACGATGATGATGCTAAAAAAAGAGTAACTTAGAATCCTTGGAAAACTAGCATATATCAACAACTAAATGAAGAAGGTGGGTCTAGTGAAATGGAATAATCAACTCCACAATCTCAACTCCGTAGGTCAATAAGAACACGAAGGCCAAATCCCAAATATGCTAATGCAATCATAGTTGAAGAAGCAATAGAAACTAAGACATTCGAAGAAGCATCGCAAAGATCTAAGTAGATGACAGTTATGAAAGAAGCGATTGATGCACTTCAGCAAAATCAAACTTGGGATCTTATGCGAAAACCAGAAGATGTGAAACCCATATCCTATAAGTGGGTTTACAAGATAAAGCATCGTCCAGATGGATCAATTGAGAGATATAAGGCATGATTCGTAGCTCGTGGTTTCTCTCAACAGTACGGACTAGACTATGACGAAATGTTTAGTCCGGTGGTAAAACCTACAACTGTATGAGTCTTACTTGCACTTACAGCCAACAAAGACTGAAATTTATGGCAGATGGATGTGAAGAATATTTTTCCTTATGGAGAGTTGGATCGAGAGATCTACATGATCCAACTAATGGGTTTTCAGAGCCAAAATCATCCTGAATATATGTGTAATTTGCGGAAAACACTTTACGGATTGAAACAGGCACCCATGACATGGTATGGTAATATTGCTGAATTTTTAACATAAAGTAGCTATTCAATAACACCTGCATATTCTAGCTTATTTGTCAAAGCCAATAAAGGAAAGCTAGCTATCGTGATAGTGTACATAGATGATTTAATCATAATTGGTGATGATGAGGCATAAATTCTTCGAATAAAGGAGAATTTATCAATCGGTTTCCAAATGAAGGAACATGGATAGCTCAAGCACTTCCTTGGTCTAGAGGTTTACCGCACACAAGAAGGAACATTTCTTTGTTAACAAAAACATTCCAAAGATTTGATGAAGTGGCTTGGAATGCTTGAATGCAAATCGATTTCGACGCTGATGGAGCCAAATATTAAAATGTGTGCACACGAAGGAAAATATTTGAAAGATACGACAATGTATCGAAAATTGGTAAGTAGTTTGATCTACTTAACCTTAACTCGACCTGACATTTCTTATGTAGTTAGTGTAATGAGTCGGTATATGAAAAATCCAAAGAAGCCTCATTTGGAAGCAGTTCGACGAATACTGAGATATGTGAAGAGTACAATTGACTATGGTCTTTTGTACAAGAAAGGTAGAGACGACAAGTTAGTTGGTTACTGTGATGTTGATTATGCAGGAGATCATGACACCAGGAGATCAACAACGGGTATGTGTTTAAGCTTGGTTATGGAACAATTTCTTGGTGTAGCAAGAAACAGCCGACAACATCATTATCAATCACTGAAGCTAAGTATCGAGCAACGAAAATGGTAGCTTAAGAGAGTACATGGTTGATACAGCTAATGAATAATCTACAACAACCAATAGATTATGCAATTCCGTTATACTGTGACAATCATTCGGCAATTCGTTTGGTAGAGAATCCAGTCTTTCATGCAAGAACTAAGTATGTTGAAATGCATTATCACTTTATCAGAGAAAAAGTTTTGCAAGAAGAAATTGAGATGAGAAAAATCAATACAGAAGATTAAGTTGCGAACTTGTTCACAAGAAGATTAAGTTGCGGACTTGTTCACAAAAAGATTAAGTATTGATATGTTCGAAATGTTTCACCGTCAACTTGGTATAGTAAAAATAGTGAGAGTTGGTGTTGAGGGGGAGCGTTGAAAATCAACACCAACCCAATAAATAAAGTGATTGAAGGATGTAGAAAAATAAATAGAATAGTTGAAGAATGTAGAAAAATAAATAGTGGTTGAAAAATATAGGAAAATAAATAAAGTGGTTGAAAGATATAGAAAAGAGAAGTATATATATAATATTTGTGTGGCTAGAATTATTTCTTAGTTTTATATTTGTGTGGTGGAAATTACATGGTGAGGACTATAAATAGTCTACCTTACATTTGGTTTAATCATCACATAAAAAACAAATAAGTCTTTGTAATCTTAGTTTGAGTGTGAGTTGAGAGCTTTCTCTTTGAGTATTTGTATTTCTTTTCAATTTGTGAATTATCTTTGAAAGTTATTATAGTGTCTTTTATTGTGAATATAATACAAGTAGTCTGTTTACTCGTTTAGATCCAATATTAATAAATTTAGAATTGTGTATTCTAAATTTTATTCAACAAGATCAATATGGAAATTCAAACTCAATATCATGAAATAATTGACAGCCAATGTTAATATAATACTTCAAAACTTTACATGCTCAACCTACAACCTAATTACACAAATGACAATAAAGTGTCACTTTTCCGCACTCCAGATAATGAACAGGGTGAAAGGCTAAGGACAAGATAAAACCATGTCATCATGGGAAGCATAAAACAAGCTGCACAGATCAGCACGCTCATAAAACAAAAACTCCGGAGCATACCAAATATGTGAAATCAACAACTTTTATTGTCTTATATAGAGTAGTTCGACTACCATTACAGAGAAGATAAGAAGAAATCTGACATTAGACTTACACCCTCAAAGATGAAAAACGGTTGCTCTCTGTACTTCCGCTCCAGAATCAGCAATGACGTACAAAAATTTATAATATATGAGGACCAGATATAATAACAGCATCCATTCTCAAGTCAGTAAGCAACTAGGAATCCGCTGCACAAGTTTCCCACCTAAGAAAAGAGAGGAAAGAACAACCTTGACTCATGGCAACTGGTAATACACCCCATGCATGCAATGATACAGCAACCAGCCAATCAAAAGGAAGATGTCACATAGAAGTATATTTGAGGTAAGATAAGTTAACGAGTAATGACAGCTCTGCTGTAAAATGAAGGGCAAACTAATCTGCGTCTTATTCTTACTAAAAGCTCCAATCAAATAATTTAGTAAAACTTTAAGGCATTTAATGAAATGGAAAGGTTAAAACAAAAGATACTTCTTCACATCCTTCAATCTATTGTTGCTTCCATGAAGTAATTATAGCTAAAACCGAAAGTTGAATTTAAATGATAAAACGGTTTAATGATCAGATGGGAGTATATATATCATCAGCCGGAGAAAGCAAGCAGTGGTGGAGCTAGCCTTCTTCAGAGGGGGCACCACCGATATTTAAAAATATAAATATATTATATAAAAATTATAAAATATTTAAATATATATAATATTTGTAGTTTAGTTTACTCAATTTCACATTTGAACAAAATTTTCATATTTTACAAAATCCGTTTGTTTATGTTTCTAAGACTTGAAAAACGCCTCTATTAACAAAAAGCACTTAATGACTAAACATGAGAAAATTATTAGAAACACTTTCAGGTTAAGAAAACACATCTTGTGCTTTTTCATAAAAGCCACTTTTAATAGAAACACAAGCAAGCATGCCCTAAGTCACTAAACACATTTTGTTCTTCTTGAAACCACTTTTCTTAAACCACTTTTGATCATTTAGAATCCAACTAGCTATCACCTTAGCAGCTTGATTACATTCTCTAGACATTCACTTAATAATAATATAAGAAAATGACTTCAACAAACGAGATATCTCATCCAAATGTTGTTAAGTTTCCCACGATGCCTCCCTTTAAACACCCAAGACATGGTTAATTATATTTAGGCAATCTCCTTCTATAATCACATGAAAAAATGAAAGTTGTTCACAAAAAGAAGAGAAGTAACTCCATGAGCTGTACAAGTACAACAATTGCAAAGTAGAACCTTTCATAAACCTTAAACCATTTGTACATGATCACAACTGTAACTTACAAAATGCTTTACAAAAACAAACTTACAAAACATGGGTAATGAACCAAATGATAATTCTCTCAGCTAATCTGCAAAGGTATTAGATTAAAAAAAAAACTTAATCAAATACTTTGACAGTTTCTCCTTGACCAAAAAACAACTGACTGACAATTACATAGGTATAGAGAACATTAAAGTCCATAAAATTATGAACATTCCAATCCCGAAAGGTTAGTTTAGTTCAAGGAGTGTAGACACTACTCTTACCAATACTTACTGTAACACAAACATACAAAATAAGACATCACCCTCTAATAGGACTGAAGTATATGCTGGATAACAAATCCCAACTAGAGGCTTGTGGGATTGCAGGCAATTTTAGACAACTTCCTGTTCAGTATTTAGCTACTGCTTCAAAATTCCTCTTCTTTTACCATTCTTGAGATCACTGAGGATGATGAATACCGATTTTACACACAATCCACCTTTTGAATGTGTACAATCAATCAGCTTCATAGAAAATCTAACTTCAGTTGCAGGTTCAGAGTCATTAACAATAAATTCACCTACCTTGTAATCTATCCAGCAACCACGCTTATGATTTCCGTTTGTATCATCATGCTCTGTCTCATCTAAACAGAACTCACGTGATGCCTGCTGACCATCTGAAGTAGAAAACTCAAATTATACAGACTTTATGTCCCAACCATGAGTGAGTGCGCTCGAAACTGCATACTCGCCTCCCCATTCTCTTTGAAAATCGTCCAAGGTGAAGCCTAAAAGACAGGGTACATATATCTGGAGGAAAATGAGACTTTACAAACCCATCTACGTTAAACCACCAAATCTGCTGTAAATAAGCCACAGTGTGAAACCTGCTACAGATGATGAAAAATGGCAAGGCATGTACATGACCAAAATCCAATGTAGTAATAACGAATCAGAATGCAACATGAAAAATCAAGCAATACAATCCAGATATTTTGCATGTTAATAGTTCACGAGCACCTCTTTTTCAGCCCTAGAAGACTAAAATTTTCCTATAAAACCACTTAGAAATTGAAGATCTTATGAAACCTAGAACCATTTTTCCAAATTCACAAATGAAATGTTAGGTTATATAAAAAACATGTCTGCCTGTAGTAAGCATCAAAAAAGCTGAACATAGTAATCTACAACGAGAATAGTAAATACATGACTCTATCTCCACAATTTGGAAAGTCTAAAACAACATCCAACTTTTTAAAACTTCCAGAGAGAACGGTATTATGTGATGTGATTTTTTTAAAATTAATAGATTAAATTATTAATTTTAAAAAGTAAGTGGACTGTTTCCAAATTTATGGTAATAAAAGTAAATAGGCGGGACCCATAAGAATAATGTATATTTAGTATAAATTTGCGAAAAATTATAAATAATAGTATGTATTATTATTAGTAAATATATTTGACAATATCTAATAAAAAATTGAAACAATAATTATAATTTTAATATATAAAATTCATTTAAGTGAAAGGGATGTGTATTGAAAAAATGAATAGGATTATATTATTTTATTTATATCATTTAATTTTTTATATTAAAAATATTGTTATTTAGTTAGTTAAAGATAAATAATATTATTTTAATAATTTTTATTAAAATATTATTATTTTATATTAAGTGATTAAAATATTAATTTTTAAGAAAGATAAAAGTAAAATTTAATATAAATTTTAAAAAATTAATAATAATAACAAGATAAAAAAACCTAATCTTAAAACCACGACCCTGTATGTATACTAACCAAATTACTAATTGAAATATTCCAAAACCAAACATCACCCCCATAGTTTAATATGAGTGGTTTAGTAGGACAGGTGATACATATAATTTTAAGTTTATAATTTGAGATTTTTTTAAAGGAAATTAAAATTTTATTTTTATTAAATAAATAAAATTTGAATTTGAATTTATAACGGTGATATGGGAATTATATTAATTATATCACAAATTAATTCAAAAATATTCTTTGTAATTTGTGCTTAGTTTGAGATATTCTTTATAATTTATATGAATAGTAATTTTCCCTTTAAGATGTACGTAATAAATTAATTAGATGAAATATGATCATAATAGGGTGTGAGTCTTTCAGATATTTTTTAAGGTGTATGTAAATTTAATTTGTATTATTTAAAGTTTTAAATAATATTAAATACTATTTATCATTCATCTTATTAATAAATTCTAAAAACAAAAAAAGCTTATACATCAATATTATGACCATATTTCACAAAATATTAATTCTATATAAATCTTTAATTTGAAAATATTGAATGAAATACACTATAGAAGAAATTTTCATATTTGTCCATAATAAGATTATATTTTTGAACGCAGGTATGATTTGTGTTTTGCAGAAGAAAAAATAATTTAAATTTATTATTTTTAATAAAAATATATTTTAAATTCTTATCTATTAGATAAAATATTATAAATCTTTTATCATTACAAAAATAAAAGATCATAAAAATCGATTATGTAAATGTAATAAATTTTTATTATCTTATATTTTTGCAAAAAATAATGATATAACACAAATTCATTATCTTTATAAATTGAATTTTTACTATTTTTTTTATAAAAATAGTAAATTTATACTATCACATCTAATAAAAAAATATCTACAATATAATTTTGTTAAAAATAATGAACTTAAATGACCCTTTGTCTTGCTATAACCCCAATAAAAATTTAAAAAAAATTAATTACATGTATATTTTTATTATTAAATAAATGTTTTATTTGTAATATTATATTGTGTCTAATTATTTTTATGCATATTTCGGTACATCATTGTATGTATTGAAAGAGTACAAGAACAATACACTATGAATAAGAATATATAAACTCTTTAACTACTAAATTCTAACTCACACAAATAGAAAAATAAACACTTAAACTGATAATGCACCATAAACATAAATAATATAATATCATATTGGCATATAACTTTTCATAACATATATTATATAATCAACAAAAAGCAAGAAAATATTAAATATTTTATAATCAGAGTTTAAATTGCAATATGTTGTAAGTATAAGAAAGTACACTATTAGAATAAGAAGAAATAAACTCTTTAACTACTAAATCCTAACTCATACAAATAGAAAAATAAACACTTAAACAGATAATGCAACATAAGCACAAATAATATAATATCATATTAGCATATAACTTTTTATAACATATATTATATAATCAACGAAAAGCAAGAAAATATTAAATGTTTTATAATCAGAGTTTAAGTTGCAATATGTCGTAACATACATATCTTAAACTCATATTGTATTAACACAATAATGGATCATGTATAACAAAAGATGTAACGAGGTAAACCCACATAATTATTGTAGCTATATGCTAACATCTTTAACCAATCGCTCAACAATAAATAATTCACAAAATAATAAATATAATTACAATTCTGAAAGAAATAAAATTACCATTACCTCCATCAATGAGGACCTATGTCTGAATAGCCTATTGTTGTTCTTGCTTACTACTTTCACAACTACCTAGTTCGACTCAAGAACTCGGCTCTCCTCCATAACCAACATCATTCAATCTAGTGTGATCAGTAGCCATAGATCACTATCGTGAAATATATATGGAACGTGAAACCTTGAGGATCACTCTTAATCTCAAGGCATAAAAGGTCACATTTCCTCCATATATCTCAAATCGTGTGCTAGAATTACACAGTCAAACCAACATACATAGATTACGATTTGATAACTAAACTCAATCAATGACCCACACTCAAATATAAGATCTCCAAAACTATTTAAGAAATATATATAAATCTCGGTATGAATTTTTGTAAAGTTTCGGTGCTAAAAGCATAGGTAAATAAAATAGAGAAGTAGGGGATATTTATAGAACTCTACTAGCCATCTCGCCAAATGTGATGGCAGGGTTGATGGTGAGGGTAGTGATGAGGTGTTGATAATTTTTTATTTTTATTTTTTGCAAAAATGCAAAGTAAAATCCATAAATACCCGCACCTAAAATGAACCAAAATTCACCGCTCCAATCTCGACCTAACCTGCAAACTAAAACAACCAACTATGTGATGTGTGAAAAACATGCATTTAATCATAGTGTTCCTAACTACACGCATTTGCATTACTGATATGTAGCAGCCAACCTAACACATAGAAAGATATAACACAAAGTAAAAAATAAAACATACACCGTGTTGTATACATAAAAAGCCCACACATAGATACAGAGAACAACAAAACTTACATTCTCTTCTTTTGGCTTTCCATGTCAAAACATTGTACAATTAAATACATATTCACATCTATCATAAGGTGATCATAAAGATGACCTAAAGATGTTTGTTCCTATAGGAAAAATGTCGACGCATACCCAAACCCAAAAGACACACCTACACCAAGTGCATTCATCTTGTACACTCTATCCATCTTCATATATCAATTCATCCACTCTCTCATTCTGAAACACGTCAACTCCACTACACACAACACACATAAACTCAAAGACTTTAATCAATACCTGTAACCTACACACATTGAAAGTTTATAAATTATGGACCTAATTAACCTAAAAGGGGTGAATAGATTATTTTTAGTTTTTATCAATTTATAATTTAATAACCTAAACAAAGAAGACATACATGTAATCATGTATAAAAATAAAGTGCAGAAATAAAAGAATAACATATGAAAGTTTTGGGTGGAAACAACGTAGGCCACAATCATGACCTAAGAGGAAAACCACCAGTCCACTATGAAAAAAAATATTAATGTACAAACTCGGTCTTATGCTACCTTTCCTAAGATACTGCCCCAATGTACCTTACTTACGAGCTCCTACTCTGTATTCAAAGTTTCCAATATTAACGTGAGAGGTTTCCAGACAATTGTTCCAATAAGCTTCCTACCAATCAAATACGTTCTCGAATTAACTACACAATGGTTAGCACAAAAACACAAGTGTTCGTATATGTTCTAGAACGGATTTAATAATAAATCATCCTAACTAGATGATTCAAAACATATGTCACTTAAATCAAATCAACTAACAAATCTAAGAGCAAAAAGATCAAGCATAAGTTCAATAAAAATAGATTCTTTAAAGATTAATAATCAAATCAAATAATTATGATATCAAACACAATTATTTGATCTAACAATTCAAATAATTATGATATGACAAACACAATTATTTGATCTAACAATTCAAGAAAAAAATAAAGAAGAAGTTATAAGAACATATGATCAAAATATCATAAACTAATTAGGCTTATTAATCAATCAAACATAACCACCAATATTTGATAGATTAATTAAATAAAGAAACCTAAAGAATTATGATCTTATATTTGCAAAACAAGATAGAAAAGTTAAGAATAGAATAATGCTCTTGTATGGTTGATTGAAACAAGGAGCAATAAGTTTTATTTATAAGAAAAATTAAACCCCTAATCCTATATAATTGATAAATATTTTATGTATTACAAATAGGATTAGCAACACTCACTAATTAAGAAAACTCTTATATAATTGATAAATATATTTTCTATTACAAATAAGATTAATAACACTCACTAATTAAAAAAACTCGTATTTAAAGAAGAGTTTTTTTTAAAGTAGACTCGTTAATCATACAGACTCTTATTTAAAAAAAAGTTCTTTTAAAGTATATTTTATGTTATCTTTTAGGCTAAGATTTAAGTTATATCTTATTTAATATTTTAGCATATATCTAATTCTATATTTTAGCAGCAAATATAATTTTAGATTTATGAATTTGTGTTATTAAATACATGAGTGTAATCTTATCTATTATAGTTATAACAGATATACATGAAATACGACTATTTGAAATTCTGACGTTTCTTTGACTTTGCTTGATAGACTATATAGTGAGCTTAAAACAAGTTTACATGTAAATATTTTGTCCATGAAAATAGCCAACACTTATAATCCTTACACACATAGACCAAACACACATCATGTGAACGTATCATGTAGAAACAACGTGTAGTCTAACCACATACTATCATATTACCCATATACAGGTAAACATGATAGCCAAACAATACAAGAAAAGTAAATAACTTCCCCTCACTTCTTACAACACTCCCCTTAAGTGTATGCAACTCAGGCAAAAGAGATGTAGTGCAATCCTATACTCACCACCCATACAACACATAACATGGTAAAAACATTTAGTTATGCACATAAACTTCTTCCCCTTTTTGACACAAAAGTCAAAAACACCCTTATATGAAGGAGATAAGACATACAAATATGTAATAATTCTAATAAAAATGGAACACTACATATATAATTAAGGCGAATAAAATGAAACACATATCAATGAACACCATCAAACTCATACTCATCAGAAAAACTATAGTTTACAAAAATAAGTTCATAAATAAAGCAAAGCGATGGGAAATAAATTAAAGCAAAAGGCGATAAATGAGATCAACATTCTCTATCTCCCCCTACTGCATCATCATCATCCCCTTGAACATCACTGTGAGAAGACTATCTAGTATTAGAAAGGGAAGTAAGTGGTGTAGTAGTTTTTGATTTGAGAATGTTATTAGCAAATTGTTCAAAATAATGGCCTCAAAGGGAAGGTTGAACTCAAATCCACCATACACAATATACATATTGAACATTGACTCAAGAGATGAAACACCTAAGAAAGATTGGCTAGGACAAGACGAGGTTTAACTGAGGCTAAAGAAACAAGTGAACAATGGCACAATAGGATGATAATAATTCACGTCACCTTGAGCACAATCATAGTAACAATGCATATCAATGACATTCATGTTCCAAGTTTGTAACTCTTGAAAAACATTAGACAAAAGAGGGGTGGATTCCTCATTTAGAGAGATAGAAATGGAAGGAGTATACGACATAGACATGGATTCACAACTTGTATACTGAGCAACTTTCATAGAAGATGAGGAAGAGGGAGTAGCATATAAATCCTGAGAGCCATGATTGTTAGAAATAACAATAAGTGAGAGAATATGCTTGCTCAAAAACCCAAAAGAAAATGTTATGAAAATAATGAAACTCCATATGGAAATCAATGAGGGATATTTGAGTGTAAAAGAAGGTGGAGCAATAGATCGTACCAGTAAGATCTATATCACTATTCAAATCACACACAGGAAGTGTTCTCAACATGAAGGGACAATATGAAGATGGGAACAGGGATGAATAACAACATTAACAACAATATTAAGTGAATGACTAGAGGCAGAAGAGTTAACCACATGCGAATTACCAACATATAATGTTATGAACATTCATGGTATTAAATTCAAAGAGGTAGAAGAAAACAATATTTTCAAATTCAGAAGAGATGACAAGAAAATACAGAACTAAACATCCAGAAAAAATAATAAATTACGAATATCATCTCGAGATAAGGTAACTCTACATCCTTTAAGGATAAAAGAGATAGAGAAACCAAAAATAGAAACACGAGGAAAGGTAGCATAAAACTCCTTTGCAAACTTATCATTATAGGAATAATTCAAATAACCAATGGAAAGTTAAGAATAGTGAGAAAACCTTTGCTTAATTTTAGGAAACTTATGAATATTGACAGAACACTCAGTAAGAATAGACGCACTGCTAAAAGGATTTACATGCTCAGGTTTCTTTGACTTCTTACCACTTCTAGTATGATTTGAGGCCATATTTACTAATAATTAAAAGGTAGAATATAATGGTAAAGCGAGAAGAGAATGATATTATTTTAAGGTGTGAAGAAAGTAGGCACTACGGGATTCAATATATATGCATAGGAGCACCTTATTGCATACCTTACCAACCCCCTTTCTAGAGTGTTTGGTGAGGTATTTAACGAGCATATGGCAAGCTATATGGCGAGATTCTTAGTGAGGAGGAATTTTTAGAACCAAACAATTTATCAAAATTAATTGATACACTCAGTATAAACATCAACATAATAATCAATCTATAATACATTCATGTAAGGGTATTAACTAAATTTTTAATGATATGCATTATGTGTGTTATGCGAAACTTGTTTGCTCTATACACCATCAAGATAAGCTTATGCGAACTAAGTAAATAAAAATATAGTCTTAAGTATAACCAAACTTCATACATCCATATTTAGCCTCTATCTTCACTAAAGTAAGTGCCAACATAGATGAAATCAATAGGTCTTTCAAAGCTTGTAAAGATAAGCTGAGGTTTTGGTAGGAGAGAAGAGACATTTATAAACATAAGCACACCTTTAAATAGGACCAAAAAAATATACTCAAAACCATAAGCAATAAACCTTCAAACTTCAATTTTTTTCCTTTTACTTCATAATTTTTGAACACTGATACCCTTTTTTTTCTCCTTTTTTTCTTTTTCCTTCGTTTTCTTCACTCAATTTTTTTTTAAAAAAGGGGTAAAACAGAAATTCCCAAATCATATAAGCTTAATAAGTAACATATTTGAAACTCAACTAAGAGTATGCTAAGTAAGTGGGATTTATCATTTGTACTAAGTTAGTATAGGTGCAAAGAAACGAAGAGAACATAATGGCTCAAAAAGGGAAAACTAAGGACAAGTGAACATTGTAGCTTGAAAGGTTTAAACGACCCAAAGAAGGCTTAAATTCTCTTTCTATCTAAGCAACACCTAGAATTTTGCCTCAATAGACACTAAAGATGATTCTAGAGCTTGTTAGAGACATACAAATCATCTAAGCATGAAATCCACACAAACTTCTCAAAATATCCATACAAATTCATAGAGTTATAGCATCTGTATAAAAAGAAGTTATTTTCAAACTCATTACAAGAATTTAGCCATACAAATGCTCAAGGAATAAATTTCAACACAATCGCACTTCAACTCAAGTTAAACATATCATCACTATAAACAACATTGGTCCCTTAGAAAAAGGTTTAAATTACAATCAGAAAGATAGTTGGATAGAAAAACTTGCAAGTCAGTCACAGGAAGTGTGAGAAGGGAGAAAAAGAATGCCAATACAACAACACAATATTTTCTATTTTCATTAGTAAAGATAGATAAAATAGGTAGACATTCAAAAAAAGAAGTCAACAAAGAAAGTATACACTCATAAGAGAGAAAAGAAATTAACAATTCAACCTCATATAAATCACCCAAAAATAGTGATAAAATAGCATTCCTCTGTTTAAAGTATTTGTGAGGGACAACTAATTCAGGGAATAGTCTTTGTGTCATGTAAGCATATGGAGTACATGGTACTTAAGATTTATTTTGTTTATTATTTCTAGAAAATCCTGTCAAGTGATCCATATAGATTGAGCAAGGACTTATTAAAACGAACTTAATTCTTTTTGCACTATGCCTAAGGTGCATAATATAACCTACTTGGATATGCTCTAATAAGCCACAATAGCTACAACCTATCATAGTAAATAGTGATGAACGAGGTGGAGAACTCTGATTAGTTCTTCTCATATATCTTGGACATGGCCTAGCAAGGTGGCCAATAATGCCACACAGATAACAAACACGAACAGTAGAGTTAGAGAATCTAGGTTCCTAACTTTAAGAAGTATTAAGTGCAAAAGAAGAGGAAGAAACACTCATGTAAACTTTCATACAAGAATGAGTAGTCAATTTCCCATAGTATAATCTCAAATGCCCAAGTTCACCACAATGGTGACAAGTAGGAATAATAATAGGTAGAGGTAGTAGACCATTATTAGAGTGACAAAAATTTCTAGTCTTAGGTGATGGGTTCACCTTGCTAGAGGAATCTATTTGAGGAGACACAACAAATTTACCTCTTAGGTCGGTGTCAGTAGACTTCAACTTTACATTTTGATCGAAAGTTTTGAAAAACTTAGTAGAACCCACTTTAGATGTTGAAGCCCCTTCATTATAACCAATGCCATATTTGTCACCAAACATCTTTATGTTGTGAGGATTTCATTTAAGTTCTTATAGCCAATCATCATTTTGTTCCAACCAGAGGTAAATGAAGCTAATTCCTTCTCATGGACATTGAATTTTTTCTTTAAGGCAATAATCAAATCTTCTTTTTCTTTAAGAAATGATTCAAGATTGTAAGTCTTGCAAGCCTCTATGGCATTGTTGGCTTTCCATGTGCAAAATACAAAGTTTATTCATTTTGTTAGTGTATTTTTCTCCCTCTATTTATGGTTAGTTATTGTGGATCGATAATTCACACATGCACAAAGTTAGGTATACTTGTATGCCAGCATGTTAACATACACTACGAGGTTAAATTTTGTAGTGTACATGTTAGGTAAAATGTTGGTTTTTAACGAGGGACCCTGTGAGTGTTATTATATATTAGTGATTCGTGATTGTGTGAGCAAAGATGTGCTTGTGAGTGGTGAGTACTTAAGATGGTATTTGTGAATATCTTGTATGTGAGCCGTGTGTAGGCTGGTAGTTACCCTCAAGCAAATTTTTCTTATATGAGAAGCTTATGTGGCTGTAAGTTATGTGTCGGTTGGTTGTTACATTCATGCAACATTTTCTTATTCACTTTACACATTGCTAGTCTTTGGTTACTAATCATACCAATTAGGGGTGTGTTGGTTTTGAAATAGAGTCAAATTCATGTGCCAAACTAAATTGTTATAAAAGTAGCAAGCAAGAGTAACAATAAGCAGTTCATACAAAGGTCCCAACTGATAGAGGTAATAGACGTCTTGTTTCTTTCAAAGTTGTAGCTGATTTATTATTTAGTGGACCATTTGATATTGAGTGTTCGCCTTAAGCAACCCTTGGATGTAACCATATAAATAGGGTTTCTATATGGGTGTATTGATAAGTGCTCAGAAAGCACTAGAATTACCATGATTGTATGCACATTAATTGATTAAATATATATATATATATATATATATATATATATATTTATATGATTTTATCATATATTTATATATATTTGTTTTTTCGGAATCACGAGTATTATTATTATTTTTCAGGTATTTTCGCTTAAAAACGTAACTTAAAGACTCAAAGAGGAATACTGGAGGCAATACATCACAAATATATTCAAAAATAAATGAGGAAAAGTCAACAAATATGAAAAAATTAGAGAAAATAGGTCAAAAATATCAAAAAGGAGGAAATCGTGTCGGCCAATGTGCGCAGCGTGCCCAGTCGTGCCCTACAACGCGTGCTAGATCTCCCTTCTACGTGCCCCCCTGCTCCCATCCGCGCGTGCCTACGCCCACCTATGCCTCATCTGCAGGCGTCACTACCCATTTGTACCCCAATCCGCGCGCGTCACCTACCCGTTGACATCAACTGACATCATCTTCACCTATTACGCGTTTCCTCCATTTTTAATCATTTTTTCACCCACTTTTTATTCCTTTCCTCACCTATAAATACCCACATTCTCTTCATAACTAAACACACCTCAAAACACATCTTCTCTTCTCTTTCTTTCTCTCATTTCTTAGTTTTTAGTTTTTCTTAGCTAGTTTTTCTTAGTTTTAGAGTTCTTCTCTTTTTGAGAAGAACTAGTTATGTTTTTGTAATTTATTTGCTTTTCGATTCAATAAATGGGAGTGCAAATTCCGTTTGGAGGTTTTCCAACAACGGGAATAGCAACAAAGTACTGTAAGGATTTTATTTTCTTTACAGTTATTTTTTATGATTTATTCTTACATGTTATATTTAATTTGTCTATGATTAAATTGAACTTTGTTGGTTGTTTGTAAACATGATATAATAATAACGTTGTTATGCTTGCGAAATATTAAATAGGTAAAAATCTCTAAAATGAATTGATTTTATTTTTATTCAAGATTTTATATTAAGAATGTTAGAGAGAAATATATTATTTTTCATTACAAACTTAAATCTGAAAATTAGATTTTAAGGTTTAGTTATCCGGTCTGATTTAGAGTAGTGCTCTTTTATTTGTTGGTACAATCGCCCGGTAGTTAGAGTGAAGCTCTATTTCAAAAGTTTTTATAAGAATTATTATCTGAAAATGTATTGACAACATGTTTTCAGTAGTGGTTTTAAAACTTGAAAGTTAGTACTCAGATAATTAAATTCTTAGGTTTAATTTGGACAACTTGAATAAAGTTTAAACTATCTAACCCCACCAAAGGTGGCATTTAAATGGTTCATTTTCAATCTCTTAGAAAAAGAAATTAATTTAATTAACCAAATTAGTTATCAACCTCACCCATAGGTGTTAATTGATTTGTTTAGTTAACAAAGAATATCTAACCCCACCAAAGGTGGTATTCATATAAAAAAGAGAGAATCAATAAATATCAATTTATATCTTTAATAACCTAAATAATATGATCAAACATAATTAACTTAGTTATTATATCCATAAATACTCCACTATTTTAATAGATAAAATTTTCATCAATGTTTATTGAATCTATATCTATGTTTATTTTTATGTCAGTAGATTAAAAACACAAAAACACAAATATCGTGATAGGATGTTTAGGATTTAATTTCATTTTTAAAAGTTTGAATAATAAATTAAAAACCACATATATTCTTTCCTTAGATCGACCTTGGGAGTATACTTATCATTTTCTACGAAATGATTCGTACACTTGCGAGAGTTTTATAAATTAAAAACCACATATATTCGTACTCATCATGTACCTCGTTATATATTCTGTTATGCATGGTCTACTATTGTGTTTGTATAATTTGAGTTTCTATCGTGTATGTTCCATTATATTATATTTAGACTCTCATTAGAAAGCTTACATGCTTTGCATAGTTACATGCTTTGCATAGTTACATGCTTTCTTTCATTTCTTATAGCATGCCTATAGCTTTCTAATTCTTACTTCTATTTTTTGATAATGCATTTTTGGTGTGAGTCTCTAAGAAGTATGTATCTCCTTATCCTGGTAATATACCAAGTGTTAGACTTTTTATTACAGTTTATTATGTAATGTATTATTGCATGTTATGAAAGTACAATCATCATTTACCAAATATGTTCCCACATATGAGATCTTGAAGATATGAAAATCCCTTATAGCTTTTTAGGACATATAATTGTTTTGTATGTTGTATGATGTTTACTATGTTTATGCATACTGCTAGTCTGGACAGGAACCTGTGAGACACACTGTCACTAGTGTGTTTACTGTAGTTTTTTCCTTCTTACTGCAAGTTGTTTTTTGTGTTAAATTAAGAATGCTGTTTTGTACACATTTTGAGGCATGCTAGTTTGAAGTGACATAGAGCTCATGAAAAGATTTCATGGGTTGGCATTTTCACCCCTCATCTAGGTCTAGGTTACCTACTTGAGTCAAAAGAATAATTGACCTTCATGTAATTGTTCATATGTATAGGAATCTTCAAAGATAAGTTGTTAAATTGTTTAGAATCCCAACTTTCTCATTTAGTTGTTCAATCTCAGCTTCCTTTTAAGTAAATAAGAAAGCTAGATATTCCTTTGCGCTCTCAAGGATTATAATATGCTTCTTCAATTTTCAATCTCGATATTCTTATCAGAAGAGGGATCAAGACTAACAAACAACTATGTAACTTTACCCGAGTTGGGAACCTTTATGTGTTCCTCAAGCTTCTTCACCTTTTCATGATTTTCATTAAATTTATCAAGCAAATCTAAATATCATTTTTGAATGGCCTTACATTTTTTGGTGAGATCAAGTTGTTAACCATCAATAGAGGACTTCTTTTCCTCTAGATTGTTCTTCAATGCACATATGTTGTGCTCTTTTTTGTCAAAGCTTTCCAAGGCATTTTCTTTTCTTTTTCAAACTTTATATGCTCTAAAAAGAGAGCATTGTAGGAGTCAAGCAATTAATCTTCTCATCATCATCTTCAATTATCACCTCCTAAACATTTAAGGCAATAATCGAAGGATCAATGGCACTACTTAATCAACAAAGGTTAAAAATTAGTGTTATCCTCATCATCACTACTGGTACTATCTGAAAGAGCTTTCATAACATGCTTGTTTGTGTGATTTTGTTTCTGAAAACACTTGGAAACATTGTGTCTATGCTTCCCACATTCGAAGCATCTAATTTTGTTCAATTGGCCTTTGCTAGGCTTCTCAAATTCATTATATCCCAAACTTGTTTTGAACTTGTACAACTTTGAATCCTTCTATACTCATAAGGCCTCACAGCCCTGATGATAGCATAAAAACCCTTACTATTTCATTCAGACTTTGTATATTCTTCTTTAGTCTATTCAATCATTAGTTTTTGAATTACAATATTATCGAGTAAGGTTTTAGTTGGGTAGGTCCATCCATTCTCAGCAAGGAACCACACACGGCCTCCTTGGGACCATAAGAAGGCCTACATTTGTGATTTTCAATAGACATAGTTTAGCCCATTGAAGAATGGAGGTCTACCTACATTGCCTCATTCAACCGAATCCATTAGAGAGAGAGTCTATGTGTGAAAAATGAGTTAACAGAAACAACATTGGAATTGTTAAGCTTAGAAGGGTGCACCAGCTTTGGTACCAAATGAAAAAGTCCAAGATCCAGTACACTACCAAGGTAAGAAGATACAGACTCATTAACAACTCAACCCTAACTCACACAAAAAAGTAAACACTTAAATAGATAATGTAGCATAAGCATAAATAATATAATATTAGATTGGTAAACAACTTTCACAACAAATATTATATAATCAACCGAAAGTATGAAAAGAGTAAATGATTTCTAATAAGAGTTTAAGCTATAGTATGTTGTAACATACACACATAAACTCAGATTGTACTAGCACATCAATGGATCATGCATAACAAGCGATGTAATGGGGTAAACCCACATAGAGATCGTATGGATGTGGTAACATCATTGTTACTTAAGGCAACCACTTGACAACAAACAATTCACAAAATAATAAAATAGTTACAATTCTGAAAGAAATAAAACCACTATTATATCTATCAATAAAGACCTTTGTCCGAACTGCCTATTTCTTTTCTTGCATGCTACTTTAGCAACGACCTCGTTTGACTCACAAACCCAGCTCTTCTCCATAGTCAACACCACTTAATGTGGTGTGATCAGTAGCCACATATCAATATTATGAAATATATATGGAACAAGAATCCTTGAGCATCACTTTCAATCTCAAGGCACAAAAAACACACTTATCCATAGATCTCAAATCGTGTATGGGAGACACACAATCAAACCATATATACACATAGACTACAATTTGAAAACTAGACTCACTAAATAACCTATAGCTACACTCAATTGTAAGTTCTCTAAAATTATTTAAGAAATAGATATAAATCTCGGTATGAATTTTGGTACTAAAAGTGTGGGTAAATAAAAGAGTAAAGTAAGGGATATTTATAGAACTCGATCAACCATCTCATCAACCGCCTCACCAAAGGTGATGACGAGGGTGGTGGCAAAGTGCTAAAAACGTTTCCAAATTTTTTGAGTAAAATCCACAAATACCTACACCTAAAACGAACAAAGATCCACTACTCCACTCTCGACTTAGCATGCAAATTAAAACAAATAATCTCGTAATACGTGAAAAGTATGCTTTTAATTTCCATGTTCCTAAATTTGTTTTTATGCATTAATGATCCATAGCAACAACATTACATAGAAGAAGATAGAACACTAAGTAAAAATAAACAAAAAATATGTTTTGTATACGAAAAGCCAACACACATACAAAAAATAAGAGGACTTACATGTATTAACAATATTTAGCAAACGTGTGGACAAAAGTGATACAAATAAATCATAAGTAAAATGGTTAAATAAAAGCTTTTTTATTTACATATTTAACAAACTTTAATTAGTTGCACACATATAATTATAATATTATATGTTATATGAAAATATATTTCTTAAGTCAATATAATATAATCTAAAAGATATTTCATATATTTAAATTTACTTCATGATAATAAAATATCAATATCAAACATTATAGAATTAAAAAAATGACAAGAAACTTAAAACTAAAGTTTTTAATGTTTTTCATTCATATCTTGAAAATTTCTCATATTTTATTTCATTTTAAATTTTTATTTTATCTAATATTATATTATTTCATATTTTATTTAAAGTTTTTTAATATGAAAATTTAAATATTTTTTCAACAGTTTTTCATTCATTTTTTCCACTACTATAAAACTAGTTTTTTTTATGGTTCAAAAAAGAAATGCAGCAAGCACAGATAAAAAAAATTATTTATTAGTCTTTAATTTTTTAATAATATGTATTTTTTAAAATATACTTTTATTTATTTATTTTAGTTTTTAACACTTAAACGTATGATATTAATACTTATTAAATTATTATATTTTAGATAATTTTTATATAAGTTATAATACATTATTATTATGTCTCTATTGAAATATAACGTGAAAATTTTCTCTTTTGAAACTATAACTCTAAATATTTAAATATATATATAAAAAAACTATACCTAAGTGGCCTTAAAATATATTTTGGGATAAGCCATGCTATTGGATATATTTTAAAGGATAATTAATTTTTAAGTTATTTTATTTGTATTATTAGGATATTTTAGTCATGTAATTTTTATAAGTTATATATAATAAGTTATTCAATTTTTAAAATTATGATACTTTAATCACGTAACTTAATAATTATATGATTAAAATATTTATTTTTTAAATAAAAAAAGATATTTTTATGTTACAAAAAGTATACTAATTTTAAAATTTAAATAATTCATATATCTTATGTAAACATTATATAATTAAAATATGTAATTGATATATTTTTATAACCACTCACGTAATATCTCCTATTTTAAATGTATCCGTGTTACTAGAATACTGGCAAGAGAATACCAGATAACCAACAAACTTTAATGGGCATCCAGTCAAAAGTTTTCGACTATGACAACATTCCTTAACCTATGTTCATGTAAGCTAGCTTTTTCTTTTTTCAGCTTTCACATGGTTCAAAAATAAAAATATTAACTGGTACGAACAATGGACGACTATATATTCAGCCATAGACTAAGAATAATAGTTTTGAATACATATCTTAAGACACATAGATTAAGAACAGTGGAATGACCATTATTGCTTAGCCTATAGGGAAGAGTCATAGACTAAAAAAAAGTAGGTCTGAGCACATATTCAAGTAAATATTTGTTTTAGGTATGTGCTTAAAAATTCAAATTAAATATAACTAGACCTTAATTTGATTAGAGATTGTGGGCTTGCGCCAGACTCTAACAAACCTTGCTTGACCTTCAAGAAATATTTATGAACTATACATAAATACTATGAGTAAATATCATTAATATTTATAAGATTTATCCAAATATCAATAAGATTTTAATAATTTTACTTTATATTATCAAATACATGCTTTAATGTATGATTTAAAATCAAAGAACCCCTATTCCCTATCAAATATTAGAATATATAAAGTAATGAAAATAAATATAAAACATTATCTTATTTTTTTTAAAAGAACTTTGATAGAAATAATATAACAATACAAAAAAAAATTGCAAATACAAAATACAAAGTAAAATACCGACAACAAAGTATTATAAGCAATCAAATATTTTTAGAACCTGCAAATTGTTATAATATGTAGAAAGTCATGACCTAACTCCCTCCAAAAGAGCTCTAAAAGAGGAAGGATTGTCATGACCTTATAACCACCACTTTGTTGGTTTTCCTGTTTGATGTGGGACTCCTCAACACCCCCCTCATATCGAACGGGAACAATGCAAAGATCGATTGATCGTGAGGTTGAATGATACTTATTAATCTTAATTACAATGAATGATAATACAAGTATAAATACAGGAAAATAAGAATATGTTTTTTTAGGAAAAATGCTTTTAAGAAAAGTATATTAGTTACATACAACTAATATAAAGTTGATAAAGTATATTAGTTGTATACAACTAATATACCACTAATAATGATTTATTAACACTCCCCCTCAAGTTGGCGCATAGATATCGTTCATGCCCAACTTGCTTAGTGAACCGTATAATGCCTTTTTGGAAACTCCTTTGGTAAACATATCTACAAGTTGCTCTTCAGTGGGAACAAAAGGAAAACTAATCAGTTTGACATCTAACTTTTCTTTTATAAAGTGATGATCAACCTCTACATGCTTAGTGCGATCATGTTGTACTGGATTTTTTGATATATCAATGGTTGTCCGATTGTTGCAATACAATTTTATAGTATTTTTGAGTTCGAAACCCAAATCAAATAACAAAGTTCTTATCCATAGTAATTCACAAACCCCATGAGCCATAGCTCTATACTCGGCCTCAACACTAGATCGCGCCACCACTTTCTATTTCTTACTTTTCCATGTAACCAAATTTCCTCCCACAAAGGTGAAATAACCCGATGTTGACTTTCTATCTGCAATACTTCCTGCCCAATCTGTATCTGTGAAGCCACAGACTTCAAGAGGATTGTTGTGTTTAGAGAACATTACTCTCCTTCCTGGAGCCGATTTCAAATACCTTAAAATTCTCAAAACAACATTCATGTGGTTCTCACTTGGGCTATGTATGAACTGGCTCACCACACTTACTGCATATGCAACATCTGGTCTAGTATGAGCCAAGTAAATCAAATGCCCAACCAATCTCTAATAACGAGCTCGATCAATTGGTATCTTATCTGGATACTCTGCTAAACAATGGTTTTGCTCAATAGGAGTGTCAATAGGTTTGCAATCCAATATACCTGTCTTTGTTAACTGATCAATAATGTACTTCCTTTGACACAGATATATTCCTTCTCTTCCCCTGGCTACCTCAATTCCTAAGAAGTACTTTAGTTCACCTAAGTCCTTCATCTCGAATTCAGAGGCTAGTTGTCTTTGTAATTTATCCATCTCAACAGTATCATCACCAGTGATTACCATATCATCAACATAAATGATTAGGGCTATTACCTTCCCTCGTTGATGTTTGAGAAATAGAGTGTGGTCTGAATTACTCTGTCTATAACCAACCTTTTGCATGAACTGTGAAAACCTTCCAAACCAGGCTCGAGGGGATTAGTTAAGACCATACAAAGACTTCCTCAATTTGCATACAAAATTAACAGGAGAATCAACTACATACCCAGGTGAAAGACTCATGTACACCTCCTCGGCTAATTCTCCATGAAGAAACGCATTCTTGACATCAAACTGCCGAAGTGGCCAGTTTAGATTAGCGGCAAGTGAGAGCAAAAGTCTCATCGTAGTCTACACCATACGTTTGAGTAAACCCTTTTGCTACAAGACGAGCTTTATACCGATTTACAGATCCATCACCATTATGTTTTACAGTAAACACCCATTGATAACCAACTGCCTTGTAGTGGCACCAGTTGCCAAGTATCATTCTTCTGTAACGCCTCCATCTCTTTAGCCATTGCCTTTCTCCATATTGGATCTCTCAACGCATCCTGCACTTTGTTAGGTACTGATACACCAGATCTTTGATTCACAAATGATTCATATGACTTAGATAATCTTTTAGTGGACATGTAATTGGTTACTGGGTATTTTGATTTTGCATGAATATTTGGTTTATACCTTTTGGTTGGTTGACCTCGAGTAGATCTTTTTGGTAACACATATTGTCCAACATTAGACTCAATGCTATTAGTATCATTGGGTGTACATACCTCATATGAGTGACCTTCAGTACTAGGGAGTTGTTGATCGGGGGTAGGAGTAATGCCTGAAGGAACAATTGTGTCTTCCACTTCATTTGTTGTAAGCGAATTCGATGCTTGAATACTTGGAGCATCTGCTTATGTAATGACTGGTTCTTCTAATACCTCCCCCTCACCATGATACAGTTCTTTGAAATATGTATTCTACCCCTGACGAGCAATATCATGTGATGAAAAATAACTTATGTCCTCAAAGAAGGTAACATCCATAGTGACATAATACTTTCTGGTCGGTGGATGGAAGCACTTGTACCCTTTTTGATAACTTCCATAACCAACAAACACACATTTAATTGACCGGGCATCTAATTTAGACCTTTGATTTTTAGGAACGTGCACAAAAGCAACACAACCAAATACACGGGTAGGAAGATTATGGAAGGATGATAAGGAGACGTAAGATGCAAGAATTTGGAATGAGATTTTTCCGTTAAGGACACTAGACGGGAGACGATTGATGAGATGGGTGGAAGCTTGTACAACATCACCCCAAAGGTATTTTGGCATATAAGCACTAAATAAGAGTGCACGAGCCATATCAAGTAAATGATGATTTTTTCTTTCAGACACTCCATTTTGTTCCGGTGTTTGCGGACAAGTACTTTGGTGAATAATCCCACGTGTTTTGAAAAAATCTTGAAAAACATGATTAACATATTTCCCCCCATTGTCAGAATGGAGGATCCAAATGATGCCATTGTATTGTGTTTGAACGAAGGTATGAAAATTTTGAAAAACTGAAAAGACTTCATCTTTTGTTCTAAGAAGAGGAATCCATGATAACCTTGTACAATCATCAATAAACGAAACAAAATATCTCATACCCGATATAGTGGGCTCTTTAGATGGTCCCCAAACATCAGAATGAATTAATTCAAAAAGAATAGTACTTTTATTAGAAATACTAAGAGAATAAGTAATACAATGTCTCTTGGTCAAAACACAAGTATCACAATGTAAAACAGTCTCACTAACACCAATAAATAAAGTGGGCATGGTTTTTTTCATAAGACTAAAAGACGGATGCCCTAAGCGGCGATGCCACAACCAAATTTCACTTAGCTTATCGGAACTAGAAGTCAATGCAGTGCGTGCTCGTGCTCCTGGTTTCTCCCCTCCGTATTTCTGATCCAAACGAAACAATCTGCCCCTCAGATACCCTCAACCAATTATTTCCCTGGTAAGAAGATCCTAAAAAATCACATACATAGGATAAAAGGTTACAGAACATTTAGACTCAATATTCAACTGTGGGATAGATATTAAGTGATGAGATAAGTTAGGTACATATAAACATTATGGAGCTGTAAAGATGGAATGATATGAACTGACCCCTTTCCTAAGACAGGAAAGGCCTCACCATTAGCATTCATAACATAAGACACTAGTGGTGAAGATAACACATTAAAATAAGATTTATCATAAGTCATATGATCAGATGCACCAGAATAAATAATCCAAGTATTAGACTCAATAGAGTGAGATACATTTAAGGTCATACCAATCTTATCACGACCAGTTATTGAAGCTATAGTGATACCTCCACATTCCATAGGATGATCCTATCCATAGTAGTCTAGTTCTTGGATAATTTGCACTGCAGCTGCTTTTGCTTGAGAATGATGATATTGTCATTTTTCTCCATAGTTTGGTTTCAAGTGTGGATATAGTTTCCAACAAGTCTCACGAAGATGCCCCTTTTTCATTACAATAAGAGCAGTGAGAATGATGACGATTGGTAAAGCCTAGTGAAGGTCCCTACTGATGAAGTGGAATTGAATTTTGCTACTGGAGGAAAGGTGCCTTTTATTTGGCTTGAATGGCTAGACTTGATACCTCAACTTGTGCCTGGTGAAGACTTTCCTGCTAAGATTCGTCTTTACGAATGTATGTAAAAGCGGTAGTCAAGCTCGGAGGGTCTGACATTCAAAGCAATTCACCTTTAGCACTATAATGTTTTGTATCAAGGCCTCTTAAAAATGCATGTACTCATTCAAGCTTCTTCTCCTTCTGGTACCACAGGAGGTCTTCTTGATTTTTAATTTTACACGGGTATTTTTGGTCAATTTCAACCCATACATTTTTCAACTTGGTAAAAAATAGAGATACTGGTTGCCCATTTTGCTGCATGCCAGCAGCTTTGCACACAAGTTCATGAACTTGAATAAAGTCAGACTCATTTGTATAAATATCGCTTAAGGTATTCCATATGGCCTCAATAGTTTCACATTCCTCCATCATTTGTAATATATCATCAGTGATGGCTCTAAATAGAATTGACATTACAAATCCATCATCATCTTCCCACCTAGTATAGGCTTCTATATCATCTTGACTAGGAGCCCTGATTGATCCAGATACATGTCCCATCTTATGCATCCCATGAAGATAAACAAACATAACTTTTTTCCATGTTCGAAAATTTGTACCATTAAGTTTGGTACCCCCGAAAGAACCAATTTCTTTACTCTTAACAGAAACTTCAAATTTTGGAACTTCATTAATTCTGGAAACTTGATGTTTTCTCGAATCTTCCATTGAAATAATAATAAAATATATTGTGCAGCAGAATAAAGATTTTTTTTGGGCCGGATTGGACTGTGGATTGGGCTGATGGGTTGGGCTGATGGGCTTGGACTAAGACAGATGGGTAAGTGAGCTGATGGGTTGGGCTGATGAGCTGATCTGTTGGGCTGATGAACTGATGGGCTAATGAGCTGATGGGCTAATGAGCTGATGGGTTGGGCTGATAGGTGGGGTGATGGGCTTGGATTAGGGTAGATCTGAAAGTTGAAAAATTAAAAACTGAAAAGAGAGCACTACGGACTCACAAAAGAACACAGAGCAGTGCGGGAGTTGCTGCGCGAGCTGGATGGCACAGGACTGGAGCTGTTGCAGGAGCTGAACGGCGCAGGGCTAGAGCCACTGCACAAGCTGGATGGTGCAGGACTGGAGCTGCTGTGCAAGCTGGACGACGTAGGGCTGGAGCTGGATGGCGCAGGGCTGGAGTTGGAGCTGTTGCGCGAACTAGACAGCATAGGGCTGGACGACGCGGGCTGAACGACGCGGGCTGGACGGTGCGGGTTGGATGACGAATCTGCAATGGACAGACAGATCTACAACTGCGGCCCAAAATGGTCAGTGCGAGAAGATTAACGACACTGACACTGAGGGCGGCGCTGCTCAGAAACTCAGAAACCGGTAAAAAAAAAAATTCTTTTCTTTCCTTCTCTGATACCAAGTAGAAAATCATGACCTAACTCCCTCCAAAAGAACTCTCAAAGAGGAAGGGTTGTCAGGACCTTATAACCAATAATTTGTTGGCTTTCCTTATCCTCGTGTGAGTCCTCAACATAATAATGTTAAGTATTATCTATTAGACAAGAAAGAAAAGAGAAGAAAGAGATTTACAATAAAACTTGAGCCAATAAATATTATCATAATTTAACCCTATGTTTGAGACTTTTTTTGAACAATATTTCTTATTATAATTGGTATTTTTTTAAACTTTGGATTAATATGCTATTAAGTGGAAGCAGGAAACCTTCTGATGTTATTTACTCTGTGTTAAACTTTTTAAATGAAAATTTTAAGTGACAGACATCACTAGATGCATTGCAACATTCAAACTAAGTTCATACCTTCACAATACTCTTATCATCTAGCTTCTCATTTAGTAATATTTTTAACTAAAACAAAAGACAATGAAGATGAGTTCATTTACGAAAACCCATAGTAAAATCTATATATAGTCCTACTATTAGAATCTAAAAAGACAAAAGTACTTGAGAATCACCGTAAATAACAATATAAATATTAAAAATCTTAGAGATTATATTATTAGCTACAACATTATTCTCAATGTACATATGAAAACAATATAAAACTTAACGTTAGAGATCTTCTTTAAACAATCAATCATAATTATATATCATCTCCACGAAAGAGAGTAATATGATATGGAACATAGTCATAACATAAGTAGAGTATAACTTCAACTAAAATTTTCACCATCTAAAAGTGGTTACATCTGCATAGAATACTGTTGATTAAAAGAAAGAAAAAAAAAATTCTTTACAGTGTAACTTTATTATTTTTATAAATTACATATATTAGTTATTTTGTTTTAAATTAGTTTACTTTAATCACTTTATTATTATATTTGTGTGTACTTAGTTATTTTAGTTTAATTTTAATCATTTTATCACTTTATTTTTCATTTTGTTTTTAATTTTTTGAAAAAAAATTTCACTTTAAATATCTAACAACTCTCTAATAAGGTTTAATTTTATCAAATTTAGTTAAGTTCTTCCAACCAAAAAAAATCCAAAAAGATAAAGGTGTAACGGTTTAAAAAAAATGATTAATATATTTAATTTATGAAATTAAAAATAACTAAAATATTATATTATTCAAAGAAAAAACATGTTTTACACGGTGATTTATTTTATACATGTTTTTCCTAAGATTATATCTTCAAAGCATACGATCTTAAAAATAATTTCCGTATTTAATTGCTATTGACTTTTATATTTTTTGGATTGGAACTTATCTCTATAACTTGTGTTTGGTAGTCACCAAAGTAAATGATGATGCCGGATCCTGAGAAAAGCACGAGTTAGAAATTTGAACCCACAAGACAAGGAGCAATCTTGAGTGGCCACATATCTTTTCAGCAAAACTCGTGTAATTGTCACATTTTTTTTATTTTTTACTTTTGTCAATCTTTGATTTACTATTATGCCGTCGTATATGCTAATTTTATGTGACATATATAATATATAATAGAAAGGAGTTTATATATCTTAAATTTTATATAAAATGTTATAATATTATTGATAAATATCATTTAAAATAGTATAATTATATTAAATAAGAAAATAATATTTTAGTTATAATTGTAATAAGTAAGAGTAGTCTATATTGTATTTTAAAAAGTCTTAATTGAAGACATTAAAGATAACTTTTATTACAATCAAATTATTCATAAAATTAACAATTGCATTAACATACATATATAATTTAATATATGTTACAGTTAATTTTATTAACATACATATATAATTTAATATATGTTACAGTTAATTTTATTAACATACATATATAATTTAATATATGTTACATGATGAATAATAGGTGATTTTAATAAATAAAAAGTCTGGATCAATTAGCCTAATAAATATTGAGTAATTAAATAAATATAATTATTAGATAATTTTTATAATAAAATAAATGTTCGATTATTATTCTCTAATTATCTAAAAGAGTTAATTATAAAAAAATAATCACTATATTATTGTTAAGAAAGATAACAAATAAAATAATAATAATTAAATAGAAAATTGCATAGTTTTTAGTTATAGTTTTTTCAACTCTCGCACGTAAAATGAGAATTTCTTCAATTTTTATAATATAAAAATTATATTACTTTAAATGCAAAAGAAGGGGGAGAGTTTTTCTCTACCATTAATTTCTCTATTCTTCCTCACATACCCTCCTTTATGCTTCTATTTTTAACTATCTTTTTTTTTTCTCATCTCTCCTAGAGTGCTCCACCATGCCTATTGTTTTTTATGCATAGTTCAAACTTATTTTTTAAGTAAGGATTTGATTATCATAAACTATTGCAGTCAATATGTATCTTCTCAAGTTGTAAATAATTCTAACATATATCACTTTGACTATCACAATACAAAACATATTTTTGTTGTTATTGTCCCAATTCTTATAAGAATTTTTTCATTCAGAATATTTCTTTACATGTTTTAGTAGTTGTAATAAACTATACTTATATAGTTGACAAAATGATACATTTTTATAATTTTGATTTTCTGAATATAACTTTTAAAAATATAATACAGTATTCAAAAATAAATTTTCTATAATCAATATCTCTAATTATACTTGCGCATGTCTAACCAATCAATTTAGAGTTATCAATTCGAAAACATAAACTCATTTTTAAAGTATCCTTGAGATATGTATAGTCTATTTCACTATATTTATGTAGTCCTTGCCTAAATTTGATAATTACCTGTTAATAATACCAATTACATGTGTTATATAAAGTCTTATACACACCATAACGTAAATTAGATTTCTTAAGATTAAGAAATATGACAACATATCTATTTTTTCTTTTGGCTTCTCACACGTAGAACTCTACTTTAAGCTAAACATGTAGTGGCTAGAAAGTAAGTAACAATTGAATTTGATTTATTCATGTTAACCATGCTAATACTTTCTTGATATATTTTTCTTATTATAACCACAACTTTTTCTTTTTTTGACAACGGGAAATTGTAATACGGATAATTTGCTTTCCAAATCCTAATTCTTTTATATAATTTATAAATAATAATAATTTATAGGTAACAAACTAGTGTATTTAAGTATTTTCATCTTTAAATAAATTAAATTGGATATTGCTTTAAACTACGTGAAAACTCAGAACAATAACAACAATCAATTCACATTTAACCGTTGATACATAATATTATTATAATTATAATTGTAATTCTAATAATTTAATTTAATTTAATTATATAATAAATAACTAATGTATTTTTAATGCAACAAAAAAAATATTTAACTTAAATAAATAATAATTTAATTGCATAATATAATTTTTTTACATATGAAAAATATTATATATTTATTTTTATTATAGTGTAAATAAATATACTTTTTTAAAATTATATTAAAATAAACATATTTTTTTATTAAAAATAAAATTATATCAAATAATTAAATAATTTATGAATCGTGTCCATAAATAACAGATTATATTAAGCAGCACATTTTTCCGAAAACCTGTGGGTTTTTACTTTCCCATCAAAAACTGAGACTGAGAGAAGTAAAGCAAAACCATGGGCAGTTTTTGTACTAAACTTAACAAACCCGCCAAACTAAAACCGGTTGCTCCGTTCTCTGTATATAGTTTGTAATTTGTATTATACTGATTTCTGTACTATATTTCCCTTCTTCTCTATCACTCAAATCTATAAACCAAATATTTCTCTCGCTGTGTGCTTTTATTGCTTAAAGTAGACAAAAAAAAATCTGGAAATAAAAAGCTGAAGAAACAACAGATCGATTTAAGGCGGTAAAGGGGCTAAGAGACCTGGTGATGTAACAAGTCGATGCCATAACTGTCTGTAAACTGATGCTTTTGCCAAATTGCTTGAATGGGTTATCTTCAGTTATTGGGTATGTAGGTTTTCTTATTGCGTTTTTGATCAATTTTTCTTGATTGTTACTGAAACCCAATATAGCAAGAACTAGTAGTGTGTGCTTGAAGTAGATGATGAGTTCTATTTCAATTGGGTAACTATGTTTTACCTTTCTAGATTAAGAGAAGAATAAGAGCAATTGGGAATTTTTCTTTCTTTCTTTTTTCCCTATTAGGGTTTGTTTCTTTCTTTCTTAAATGGAAGCAAATAGTCTAGGGAGTGGGATGTTTTCTGGTATAAGTGGTTCTGGATTACTTGGTCTAGAAATGCCATTAAACCAACAACAAAAAAGCCCTTTAAATAATCCTCAAAACCAACACCCAAATATCCCAACTTCCCAAATTTTAGCCTTTGGTCACCATGAAACTGATCACCACCACACACAATCTCAGCAACAATGTATCAAACATGGGTATCCTTTTTCAGCAACGAAATCTAAACAAACAACTGCTAGTGATGAAGATGAGTCTGGTTTGGGAGCTGATGATAATTTTGGAGATAAGAGAAAAAATTCACCATGGCAGAGAATGAAATGGACTGACTCAATGGTTAGGCTTCTAATTATGGCAGTCTTTTACATTGGAGATGATGGTGGTTCTGAAGCCACAGATAAGAAGAAACCATCTGGTGGGTTGTTACAAAAGAAAGGAAAATGGAAATCTGTCTCACGAGCTATGATGGAAAAAGGGTTTTTTGTATCTCCTCAACAATGTGAAGACAAATTCAATGATTTGAATAAGAGGTTCAAAAGAGTAAATGATATACTTGGTAAAGGAACTGCTTGTCGTGTTGTTGAAAATCAAAGCTTGTTAGACTCAATAGATTTGACACCAAAGAGGAAAGAAGAAGTTCGAAAATTGTTGAATTCTAAACACTTGTTTTTCAGAGAAATGTGTGCTTATCACAATAGTTGTAGTCATGGCAACACCGGTACCAGACATTCTCCAGAGCCGATAACAGAGCCATCTCAAAATCAGCCACCACAACAACAACAACAACAAAGAGGTTGCTATCATTCATCAGATGATAATAATATACCAGCATTGGCTAATTTGGGCAGGCAAGAAACAGATCAAGGATCCAAAATGGTAAAAGCTGGAAGTGGAGGGGAAGATGAAGATGAAGAAGAAGATGACGAGGAAGATGATGATTCCGAGTTTGAAGAAGAAGAAGAGGTAAATGAAGGTGGTTCTAGGGAGGAATATGAAAATGTGGAAAAGGGTTCACGTAAAAGGCCAAGAAGTAAAGGAGGCTTATTTGGGTCATCACAATTGATACATCAGTTGAATGGTGAGGTAATCGGTGTTCTTCAAGATGGTTCAAGGAGTAATTGGGAAAAAAAACAGTGGATGAAGATGAGATTGTTGAGATTAGAGGAACAACAAATGAATTACCAATATGAAGCGTTTGAGATAGAGAAGCAAAGACTGAAGTGGATAAAGTTTAGTAGTAAGAAGGAGAGGGAGATGGAGAGAAATAAAATAGAGAATGAAAGGAGAAAACTTGAGAATGAGAGAATGGTGTTGATCATTCGACAGAAAGAGTTTGAGTTACAACAACAATATCAAAGTTGTTCGAGCAAGAAAAGTGGAGAACGATCTCCTATTACGGGTTAATTATAAGTTATATGATGTAGATAAAAGTTTTAATAGGGGTTAGAATTAGAAGAAATTGTTATTTTTTGAATGTGATTTTAGAATTTGCTGTTAATTTTGCTAATGTTTCCGGTTGTGAGTACTTAGATCTTTATATGAATGTTACACATGACATAGTTTTTGCTTTGCTTTTGGGTCGTACAAATAGTTTGACAGAATTTACTATACCTGAAGGAAAAGTCGAAAAGAAATAATAATTTTGGAAGCAATTCCCAGATCTCAAAGGCAAAATGACAAGTGGCAAAGCAGACAATTAATTACCCTTTGATTGATATACACTTTGATCCCTTTTATAAAGTGAATACACAAGTCATTATTTTTAAAAACTGGTGTATCTTAGTTGCATTTGTGATATATTTTTGAATATTTTAATTATTTTTTTATAAAATTAATTTAACTTTTTTTAAAAAAAATTAAGTTGTATTAAATTAAAAAAGAACAACTAAATAATTGTAATAGTAAAGTAATTAAATTGTTGGACAAAGCTATAACAGAAAGAAACTAAAGTTTAAACACACCCTGTGGGACTCGAACCCACAATCGCCTGATTAGAAGTCAGACGCCTTAATTTGACCGTTGCCATAACATAAATAAATTTAATAAAGTTTTTTATATTTTTTCACATTATTACGCTACCATAAAGAGGTATATGCTATCAGCGGAAAATAATTGGAATATGTCTTTAAAGTCTATGTTCTTCCACCGAAGAAATTAAAGAAAATTATTGAAAAGTCTTTCTTGTAGAAAGAAAACAAGCCAATTTCCCTAAATAGCTTTTTTTTTTAATATTTTGTAAAAAAAATGAAAAAATTGTGTACATATATTATCCACAGTTTTAACAATTCTTATGAAATTTGACTGAGTTAGTCTGAATTCATCAATATTTGTTCAAATTTAATTTAATTTGAATAATAAAGATAAAAATTATCTTAATATCATTAAACTTAATACATATTATCATGATTTAAGTCCTCCAGATCATATCAACAAGATCTTTACGAGGGGATCGATATATATCACAGTGGTCTCACTATTGGTGAAAATGTAATCATTGTTCTTTTATTTTCTAGGCATCCCACATTTAATTTAGGGTGCCTTAAGGTACCCAATAAGGCCAATGCAGAATGGTAAATCATAATTTTGAAAAAAAAATTATCACGTGAAGCGCATATAACATTTTTATGAGGGAATTATGGTCAATTAAACCGTTAATGTTCTCCAGCAATCTGCCACTAAACTTCCCTTGTTCCTTTAACAACTGCAACACTAACAACAAACAAGCTGTAGACCCATTCACTTTCTTCTTATATTCCTTAATTTCCATCTCAAGTTTTTCATTATCAGTCATATTTGGGTCCATTTCAATATGTTTGGACTGAGGCATAGGAATGGGCACGGGGACGGGTGGGGACGGGCAGGGACGGTTTTTGATATAACCGTCCCCGAACCGAATTATAAAACCTATAACCGAAACCGTCCGAAAACCGTTACGGTTCGGGGACGGTTTTTTACCCGCGGATAACGGTTCGAGACGGTTATGAAAAAAACTCCGAAAAAAAACCAAAATATAAATCTTAATGGGCTTCAAAGACACCATCTGTTCAAAGTACGAATTACCTGTAATCATGAACGCATAGGTAAAAAGTTAACTCTTATATAGTTGTTAGTAAATAAATTTGAAAAAAATCTCAAAGTGAATGTTATATTTTGAGTTATAAATAAAATATTCTCCTCAATTTTTAAAACATTTTTTTCTCTTTTATAAGTATAATTAATTAACTCAATTTTTTTCAATCAGTTATAATTTTGGAGTTCATTTATTCGTAGATAGTGGAAATGGTCAATAACGTACGAAGACATAGATAACATTTATATTGAATCTCGTTAAATTTTTTTGTTTTTATTTTTCTACTTCAATAACTGTTTTAATTTATTTTAGTATTATATTTTCAATAGCATTATTTTGTCAGACTAGTTTAAATTTTATTCATTTAAATCATAAATAAATAGTAATTACTTAGAATAGGAAAAATATACTTGATTTATCCAACAATTGGTATCAAAGCCAAAGGTTTCTACCTAGACATTTTTTGTATTTCGTTTGTTTATTATTAAAATATAGTTGTTAGTTGTTATAATATGAAGAAATGACGGAAGAAAAATCTCCCTCAAACAAAAGCCAACCATTCATGTCAAGTAGAACAATGGTGATGAATGCAAGATTCGAGGTGGAAATGTTTGATGGAACCGATCATTTAGGCATGTGACAAGTCAAAATTCTAGATGCTCTATTTCAACAAGGTTTAAACATTGCCATTGAAAAAGAGAAACTAGATAAAGTAGATGAAGTTGAGTAGAAAATTATCAACTGATTGGCATGTGGTACAATCTGTTCGTATCTCTCAAGAGAACAAAAGTACACGTTCATGAAGGAGACATCCGTAAGTAATTTGTGGAAGGAGTGGAAGAACAAGTTCATGAAGAAGAGCAAACATAATCGGCTCTATTTGAAGAAGTTTTTCCATTTTGAATACCTTCTAGATACCACAATAAACGACCACATTACTGCATTTAATCAATTAGTATCAGATTTGTTAAATATGGATAAAACTTTTAAAGATAAAGATTTAGTCTTGATGTTGTTAGCCTCCATTCCTGATGAGTTTGATCACTTTATTACGAGCTTACTCATTGAGAAGGATAAAGTGTCATTTGAGGAAGTTTTCATTACTTTGTATAGTCATGAAATTAGAAAGAAAGATAGAAAAGAAAGTAAGAATGAAGCAACATAGGCACTGCCTGTAAAATGACGACCACAAACTCAACAGAAAGGAAGGAGAGGCATATCTCATTCAAAAGGAAGGCTTGGTAAAGATGAATGTGCCTTTTGCCATGAAAAAAAATCATTGGAAGAAAAACTGTTTGAAGTTGTATAAGAAAGGAAAAATTATGTTGTCTGATGCATGTATAACTGAAAGCAATTCAAATTCAGATTTTGCACTGGTTGGTTTGTCAATAACATCTCATCTTGGTGATTGGATTTTTTATTCAACATGTACCTTTCATATGTCTGGTTTTTTAACTTTGAAGAACTAGATGGTGAAGTTGTTTTCATGGGTAATGATTATTCATGCAAAGTTTTGGGGATTGGTACAATTCATTTGAAGAATCAAGATGGTTCAACCAGAGTCTTGACAGATGTTCATTATGTTCTAAATATGAAAAATAATCTCATTGTTATGGGAGTCTTAGAATCAAAAGGCTTCATTGTGACCATACAAAATGGGGAATTAGAGGTTACTTCTAGAGCACTTATGGTGATGAATGGTGTTCATAAGAATAACTTGTACTACTACCTTGGTAGTACGGTTATTAGGACAACATCAATAGCAATTTCGAAGGAAGAAAAAGATTCAGAAAATACCAAGCTATGGCATATGCATTTGGTATATGCTGGTGAAAAAGATTTATAGATTCTTGTAAAGCAAGGCCTGTTAAAAGGTGGGAGAACCTACAAGTTAGAATTCTGTGAGCATTGTGTATTGGGGAAGCAAAAAAGAGTAAGCTTTGGTACTACATTCCATAATACAAAAGGCATCTTGGATTACATTCATATAGATGTGTGTACACCGACAAGAACTCCATCCATGAGTGGAAAACATTATTATGTCACTTTCGTTGATGACTTCTTTAGAAGAGTTTGGGTGTATCTTTTGAAGAAGAAGGATGTAGTGTTAGGAATTTTTCTTATGTGGAAGAAGATGATCGAGACTCACACTGGTAAAAATATCAAGCATCTGAGGTCTGATAATGGCATTGAGTACACAAACGATCCATTTATGAAAGTTTTTGAAGAAGAAGGGATAGTGCAGCACTTCACTATTTGAAAAACATCATAATAGAATAGAGTTGCAGAACGTATGAATCGAACTTTGCTGGAGAAGGTCCGATGTATGTTGTCAAATTCTTGGTTAGGCAAGTAGTATTGGGTTGAGGTTGTGACGTATGCATGTCATCTTGTCAACCGTCTACCATCGTCTACTCTTGAAGGCAAAACGCTTATGAAGGTATAGTCTGTAAAATCTACTAGAGATTACGATTTCTTACATGTGTTTGGTTCTATTACATACTACCATGTAATGGAATCAAAGTTGGATCCAAAAGCTAAGAAAGCTATTTTTTTTGGGATCCCCTCTGGTTCTAACGGATATCGATTATGGTGCCTTGAAACAAAAAAAAAGATAATCTTCAATAGAGATTTACCCTTGATGAATTTGCCTTGCTAAGAAAGGTAACTAAGAAGATTGATGGCACTTTGAAGTAGGTGGAGCAAACTTCGAAACAGGTGGAGTTTGAAAGCAGAGTTGTTAATCCAGTTGGTGGAGATAAGACATAAGTTGATCCTCTATTGGAAAAAGATGAATTAGATAAAGAAGAGGTTTTAACCCAAGAACTTACACATCAACTAGAAGAAACTACATTTGATAGGCCACGATGACAAAATGTCAAGGTGCTTGCTCGATACAAAGATATGGAAGAATATGATGGCTTGTGCACTTTTAGTTGTGCATGGTGATGTTCCTTCCATATATAAAGAAGCAATCAAAAGCCCTGAAGTTGAAAGATGGAAGGAAGTCATGGACGAAGAACTTTTGGCCCTTCAAAAGAATAAGACGTGGAAGTTGGCACAACTACCTAAGGACAAGAAGGCAATTGGCTGCAAATGATTGTATAAAAAGAAAGAGGGATTTCCTAACAAATATGATGTTCACTATAAGGCAAGGTTAGTGGCTAAAGGCTACGCTCAGAATGAGTGAATCAATTATAATGAGATATTTTCTCCAGTTGTAAAACATTCCTCCATTAGAATTTTGTTGTCCTTGGTAGCACATTTGGAACTAGTTCAACTTGATGTGAAAACCGCATTTCTACACGGTGACTTGGAAGAGGAAATCTATATGCCTCAGCCAGAAGGGTTTAATGTTGCTGGTAAAGAGAATTTGGTTTGCAAGTTGAAAAAATCGTTGTATGGATTAAAGCAATCTCCAAGGCAATGGTACACATGATTTGATTATTTTATGTTGCAGTAGAAGTATACTAGAAGTACACTTTATCATTATGTGTATTTTCGTAAGCTACAAGATGAGTCTTTCATCTACACTAATACAAAAATGGATATTTGAGTCGATATGTAAAGTCGATTTTTGGAAAAAACTGACTTATAATGAATTTAAAGTCAGTTCGGTGTAGAACCGACGCTATCCACGTAAGACGTAGCATCGGTTGATGTGTCGAATGGACACTACACGTGGACGTAGCATCAGTTAACATGGTGAACCAATGCTATGCTACATGGATAACGTCGATTCTATATGTCAACCGACGCTATCCACGTAGCGTAGCGTAAGTTCACCACGTCAACTGACGCTACACACGTGGATAGATTCTTTTCTTTCTTCCCCAGACAGAAACTATTCAAAGCGCTACATAACTCTCAAAAACCCAAAACCTCTTCCACTCTTTCTCATTTTTCGGCCACCTACGACCACCATTTCTAGCACCGGTTAGTGGGTTTTCTTCCTCTCTAACTAATCTTTTAAATCCCCTATTTTTTAGCAAAATACTCAAAAATTTTATACCCATTTCTCACTTACAAAACACCATTTTTTCTTCATTTCTTTCATTTTGTCACTTCATTTACTCTTGTAAGTATTTCTATTAATTCTACGCACTTATTATTCATATTTTTTCTGTTATTATGTGTTGTTATTTATGTGTATAAATTTTTGTATTATATATGTAGGTTTGTATTATAACATCAGGAGAAGAATACACCATGGTAATTTTTCTGTTATTAATTAATATTTTATTTTTCAATTATTTGTATTATTTAAACTATTTGTTAAATAGATTTTTTTCCTACTGTTATTTAGTGATCGAATACAGGTTTTAATTTGAGTATAATAGAAAATGAGTAAATTTTGTAAAAACAAAATAATTTAAAGTCGATTCACGCATTGAACCGACTTTAAATTTTAAGTCATTTCATTTAAAGTCGGTTTTTAATCGACTTTAATACTTCATTTTGTAGTAGTGCTATCTCCTATTGTACGTCGATGATATGTTGATTGCATCAAAGAGCCAAACAGAAATTAAGAAGTTGAAGGGTCAACTAAGTCAGGAGTTTAAGATGAAAGATATAGAAAAAACCAAGAAGATTCTTGACATGGAAATAAGGAGAGATAGGAAGAAAGGGAAACTTAATTTGACCTAGGGTCAATATTTAAAGAAGGTACTACAATGTTTTGGTATGAATGAACATACAAAATCTGTAAGTACTCCGTTTGTTCCTCATTTCAAGCTTAGTGCTCAATTATCTCCTAAGAATGATGCAGATCAAGAATACATGGCAAAGGTACCGTATGCAAATGTGGTTGATAGCTTGATGTATGCAATAGTGTGTACAAGACCTAACATTTTACATACGGTTGGTGTTGTAAGCAGGTATATGAATGATCCTGATAAAGGACATTGGTTGGATATGAAATAGATTCTACGATATATTTTAAATACTGTAGATGTTGGTTTAGTATTTCAGCAGGATAATAGTGTTGGTCAATATGCAGTCAGATATTATGATTCCAACTATGTAAGAGATTTAGATAAATATCAGGCAACTACTGGTTATGTGTTTACTCTTACTAGAACACTAGTCAGTTGGAAGTCTACCTTGTAGTCCAAAGCTGTTTTGTCTACTAAAGAGGCAGAGTATATATCAGTCACAGAGGCTATGAAGGAAGCTATTTGGTTACAAGATTTTCTTGAAGACTTGGGATTTAGTCAAAAACATATTAAGATGTTTTGTGACAGTCAAATTTCTATTCATTTAGCAAATAACCAAGTCTACCATGCACGTACAAAGCACATTGGTGTTTGTTACCATTTCATGCGAGAGATTATTGAAGAAGGTGGAGTATTAGTTCAGAAGATTAATACTACAGAGAATCCTGTAGATATGATGACCAAGGTGGTAACGACAATCAAGTTCAAACATTGTTTGGGCTTGATTAACATCCTGTAAATTTGAATTGGCAATGATGTCGCTAAACTAGAGATTGAAGAAATAATTTAAGAATCACTGAGTCATTAAGGTAGAGATTTGTTGTATAGCTCCTTAGTGAGCAAATTTGAAAAAATCTCACATTGATTAGGAATGAAAGTGTGTATTATATTTTGTGATATAAATAAAGTCCCCTCTTCCATTTCTAAGACATCCCAAAATTTGTAAATCTTATCCTTCTTTATAAGGATAATTGATTGGCTTAATTTTGTCTAATTAGTTGTAATTTTGAAGTTCATTTATTTGGAGATAGTGAAAATAATCAACGACGTCTGAAGACATAGGTAACATTTATATCAAACCTTTTAAATTTTGTGTTTTTATATTTCTATTTTAATGCATGTTTTAGTTTATTTTAATATTATATTTTTAATTGCATTATTTTACCGGACTAGTTTGAGTTCTATTCATTGAAATCATAAGTAAATAATAAATAATTAAAATAGAAAAAATATACTCGATTTTTTCAATACTAACTATCAAAGATTAAAATCTCAAAAATCTTGTATTTCTTTAACCCACATGGGCGATCATCTAACTGTGTGAGAAGGTTTTTCTAATAGCTTTTTCACGGGCAAAAATGATTTAGTTGACTATAATACAAAAATGTTATATGCGCTTTACATGAGAAATATTCCCCAAAATTTTGATTTACTGTTTTATTTTGGATTACCTTAAATTAAATGTGAAAAGTAATAGGATACCACCTTAAAAAAAATAAAGGATAGTGGATACATTTTTGTTAATAGTGGGATCATTATGGTACCAGCCATTCTTTGGGTATATTCTTATTGAAAATCAAATGGTTTTAAAAATTTATAATTGAAATTAAATATAAAAAATCTATAATAGTAAAAAATATCTTTAATTTGACTTTTCGTACCGTAATGTTTTGATTAGAAGATCAACAACTTGATGCTGATGTGAATAATAAACATAATATATATATATATTTTGGTCCCTTTCACCTAACAAACACCAATAATCAACTTAATATATTAGTTTTGATAATTAAATTTAATTAAAATAATTTTAATTATTTAAAACAATACTTACACTTTAAGATTATATTAAGTTAGTTAGAATTATTTAAGAATTAATAAGATTTACCGAAAGAGAAAGCAAAAATTATCTCAACTTAATATAGTTTTTTTATTTTAATTTTAGACTTAAATATTATTTTATTTCATTTCAAGGGTATGGTTTGCTCAAACTTAGTCCCATTTTCTTTTTTAAGTTATTTAAATTAGCTTAAATTTGATTAAAATTTAATTTAATTTATATTTTTTGATCGAGTTCCATTCGATCAATCAAGCAAATTCCTATCCCTAGTTGTGTATGGTTCACTATGATACCTGTGATATGTTCGTTAATTTGTATTTATTTGCTTCCTATATATAGATGTGGAGAGATAAATTTATCCATCCATCAAAAGCCACATCCAAGGGTCACATTTACTTCTAAGTCTAAAGACTTCAAACCAAGGATTTAAATTTTAAATTTACCTTCAAAAAGAGGAAAGGGTTAACCTTACAAGTAATAACATTGACTTCAACGTAAGTCTTTAATTGGGAGTCAGATTAAAAATCCGAAAATGCCTTCAATTACTAGAAGCTATTGCGCACATTTTTAATAGACGAACACAACACAAAATCCTTCATTTAGATAGGTAAAATAACACATGAAAGTAGACCCAATGCCACAAATACAACTACAATCAGACCTTTTAACCCAAGGTTAAGAAGGTCTAATGGATGATTTTTGGTATAATTTAGTATATTCTATAGAAGCAACAACAACTATCTTTCCTCTTAATCACATAATGAAACAACATCTCCTTTAAACTTCATCATTATATTAATGACTTAATCATTCGAACACTAATGATCACTTATGAGTTTTAACAATTTGTTTCATCTTGTAAATTTACAAAGGACAATCTGGCCTAATATTAACAAAAATGAACATTAAAAATATTCATGCAATGACTCAAAGTCTAATACACCAAAACCTCTACAAAAGGAGCAATAGAACTTCCTCGAACATGTTAATTTTTTTTACAAGAGTACATTGACGAACCTAAGAAAGATATTAGTAAGTTTAAAATGTTGATGTCGATCAAATATCTGAACTTAAATTTTACAAATATGTCAAAAATATCGCATTATCAACTAAAACATTAGAAAAAAAAGTTATCAAAATTATAAACTTATAAAATTACAAAAAATTTAATAAATATTCACGATATCAAAACAATCTATTATATATTTTTTAATTTTATTATTTTATTTAGTACATTTATAAATATAAATTCTTTTCATACTTATTTTGTTGGATCAGAAAAATTTATAAAATAAATAATTAAAATAATTATTTATATTAATAAAATTAGATAAAAATATTTACGGGTTAATTATTTTTAAAATAATAAAATTTGTCATAAACCATATTTTATCGATATTATTTAATATTTTACTAATAAAATTTATATTATTAATTGATATTTTTTAAACATTATCATAAACAATTTATGTACATATTAGAAGACTTTCAAAACAATACATTATCTATACACTAGATATTTTCCTCATCCGAATAGCGTTGATAGAAATTTGAATTATCGTGAATGACGCAAACTACATAAGTGGCCGCAACTGAAGGCAAAATCGCATCACCGAAGTTGAAACTGGAAACCGGTATTCAAGTATTTAACATCTAATCGCTTTCCACATAATACACAGCTTTAATGGTAGTGTTACCAATACGGTTCTTCCACATGCGTTCACAAGGGAAAGAAAAAAAAAACAAAACTATCATATAAAACGAATATCTATAACTTATCTGCTTTTGACCTTCACACAATTTACAATTTCATCTAAAAGCCTCAGCCAAGTAAACAAATTATCTGTGTGCATGCAACATTTTGAACCAATGCTCAACTAAGGGTGTAATTGCTTGTGCTTTTATTAACACTTGTTTCAATTAAAAATGATTCCACTAAAAACTGATTTTAAAAGAAAGCACTTTCAAGAACATTATTTGTGCTTTTGTAAACCTCAAGCACACCATGTGTCATATTTGCTTTCTAAAGCATGAAAGCAATTTTGGTATTAAAAAAATAGTTTGATTCAAAAGCGCTTTTTGCAGGATCTCAAAAGAAAAATTAATAGACCCCAAAAATATAAAACAATCTTTATTAACCGGAAAACCACTTGTCGGACAATTTATGATATGCTACGATTCACTTAAGGTAATTTAACAAAAATAATGGCTGCAGGGGGTGAAATGTAGTTTAGACCAAAACAGTTGCCCATCATTCATTCTTAAAACAAGTTGAATCCACAAGCGATTTCCAATACCCGTGGATATAATACCTCACGTGACGGTATTGCATTTATCGATTCAGAAAATTAGGGGCAGAAAAAAACAAAACCTCAAACCCAGGGCCAAAACCTTCTTAATCTTCAAGCTCTATAATTTTAACAACAGAGGCATCACCAACTTTCTGGCAGACAACTACTCGGTCATGAGATTTTATGATTCCTGATGCCTTCCCATAATCAAGGGCAACTTTTAACACCGACTCATTTGTCGCACTAGTAGACTCTGCCTGCATTGTTACATACATAGCTAAAGTTCAAATCAACCCAAATCATAGACTTCCAAAAAGAGAAGCAGATTTTGCCATAAATCTATGAAAATAAAATGCAAGAATTGTTAGAATGTATAAATATAGTATTTGCCAATATCTCAACAACTTAAACTTTTGAAATGATTGATTATGGTATTAGCACAGATGCCCATGTGTCCAAAGATCTACCATTAATATACTTAGAATGCATTAAGTGTATAAATGTAATGTTTCCTCATCTCCCAACAATTTTTGCTTTTAGAGAACTGGTGACAACCATACACTATCAAGAATGACGGAATGATGCATTCCTTCAGTGCCTGAGCTCATAAAATAACCAAAATCATGCGATGGGACAATGTTATAGGTTTCAAAAGAACAATTTTCCTCACAGATCTAACACTATAACTCCATCCTAAGAACAATGACGTTTATAAATTCTGAAAAGAAAAACTTACAGGATGACTGGGATCAGCAAGCATGGGGAACAGGCCTCTGACAATAAGTGACTGCCTAGCCTAAATAATAAAAAAAAATACATAGATTCATCATCTTTGTTTTTAATTAAAACCAAGTAAAAGAACATAAGATACATAGGCATATGAATGAAACAAATGTCAAATGCTCAACTTTCACGAAATATCCACATTATATATTTGAACTATAGTTAGTATAAACTACATGAATTTAGAATTTAGTTAACAGTGAGACTAACTTCTTTTTTATCTTTTTGACGTAGATGACATCAATACAACCAGAAAAAATATGTACGAAATTACTAAAGCACCACAGGGTTTCCCCAAGAGTGATGCAAAGCCCATAGTTGGTTAATAATAGGAGAATACGAGAATACGCACGTTTGTCGACTCCAACACTAGAGTGGAAGGGTTGTATGAATATAAAATCTGCATAAAATTTAAATTTTAAGATCCAACCCTTCAAAATTTGACCATTTCACAAGTAATTATGTAACTTAAAATTAGAAGAAGGAAATCAAAGAAAATAAGCACAATGACAGCATAACAGTCATAAGGTAATCATCCTTCCTAAGTCTTGCATAATGAATAATACAGCCGTTTACAGTTCTAGTCAAAAGCAACAATACCTCAAAAGCTCCAGTGAAACTCCACTTTAACTGATTTGTTTTAAGCCGAGGGATGACAACTGAGAGAACGGGCATTGTTGGCCTATACTTAGCGATCAACCTGCATCGACACAGTGATTTGAAACTCTTGAAGCAATGAGTGAGTGTGAATATGGCATTCAATTCAGAAATTTAACCAGATGCTCCTAACATTCAACTTAGATATACTTTTGAACTTTAAGTAGAAACTAGAAAGCATGCTCAAGTACCTTGCAGCCCTTCCTGATGAAGTGAAGCAAATTATGGCAGATGCCTTCACCTTAATTGCAGCCCTTACCTAGATAGCAACAAAGCATATTTTAAACAATACTACAAGAAAAAATAACAATATATAATTTACAAGGAAAATAACTTAAACAAGAAATAACATAAAATAGAACATACTGCAGAGGAAGCAATAGATTCCAAATGTGTCATTGGTTCTCCTACGTACTTAACAGTCCTCTTGAAATACAAGTCTTGATTGAAAACTTTCTCTGCCTACATGAATAAGAAAGAAAAACAAAGCAACTCGTTATTTGAACTTTTGATAATAATAAATGTATTGTTAATGTGGCATGCAGTGATATTATAGAAATACATTACTATCAAGTCAATCAACAAAAATGCTTTTATCTGATGCATATTATTGATATTCTAGTCATATGACCCAAGATCCAAGGAGTGGCACAAACACGGAGAGAAATTATTATGCGATCAGGTACTCAATTCATATACATCTTTGAATTAGGATAAGAAAAACAGGAATGCATAGTCTTTTTTTTCTTTAAGTAAACCAGGTAGTGCAACATACCTAACAAATGAAGATAAAAAAAAGCTAGGGCTGCCAATTGAAAAATAATCAGTTGACTGATAACAATAATAAAAAATGAGAGAGGGGGGATGGGAGTTACCTCAGCACATATTTTGCCAACAGTGGTAATAGTCTCAACAGGATATAAACCACGTAGAGTCTCGGCACCAAGAAGAATTGCATCACTACCTGCAGCAAAAGAAAATATTCCACGCCTGAAAAAACAAACAAAAAGAAAACACCGAAAAAGAAGACAGACTTGAAAAAGAAAAGAGAAACAAAAGATGAAGCGGTCAATGCTGTCTAAAAACCCCATAAGGGGTCTCCAGTAGACTGAAGGAATTAGGGCAGACTGATAAAGTTGACATACCATCTAATACAGCATTTGCAACATCAGTAGCTTCAGCACGGGTAGGTCTCAAATTGTCAGTCATACTATCCACAACACGGGTGACCACTGCAGGCTTTCCAGCCATGTTACACTTATAAAGAGCGGCCTTTTGAAACAAAAAGACCTGAAAGTAATATTTCATTAGTAGCAGGTTTTTTATAATGTCCAGCCTTCACAATAGATCAAAAAAGAACATGATACCACTACTAATAAATTAGCAAACAGTCCACATGGTATGTATTCACAAAACAAATAATACAGATAATAACGGTCATGGGCTGCTACAACTAGCAATGTCCGTTTTAGATAAAACCCACACTCTATATAGCACAACACATAATTGGAATCACACATGGCTCCATTTCATATATAACCCAACTTTTTGACTGGTTTCATTTCTCATTCCCTCCATTAAATATATTTTCAAATTTTTTTACTGTTTTAAAGGTGTTTATCGCATATTTTCCATATTTATTTTCTTACACATAAATATAAGGATTAATAAATATTCATACGGTAAAATCAATGTCCATAACATTTGTTGAACATATGATCAAAATGTTATAAAAATTAAACATATGAACGAAAAATTTGATCAAGTGTTAGAAATGGAAATCCACCTATGAGAAGGTAATCCTTTGCATTTAAACCAAAGAAATTTCGCTAACTAGAGAATAAATAGAAAAAAATATCAACGTTTTTCTTCTACCAATTTATTTACTTTTTACAAATGATTTTAACTTTGACCTAGCACATAAAACAAGCACCAAATATGGCATGTAATTCAAGCTAACGGAAGCTCCACTCTCCTAGCACATTATGGTTTTCACTAAGCTATTTTTTACTTTTTACAAATGAATTTAACTTTGACCCTAGCGCATAAAACATGCACCATGTATGGAATGTAAAAATCTTCTAACAAGTGGAAACTCCACTCCCCCAACAAATTACGATTTTCACGAAGCTGAAAATATAGAATCCTGTTAAACATCAATTACAAATAAGCTAAAGTTAAGTTTAATTATCTTTTCCCACAACACTATGTGTTATGGGGTAGCCATGCATTTCAATGAAATAATGGGAGAAAGGAAAACAATAGATTATTGGGATTTACACCTGTAAGCAATGATGGACAAGCATATCGCTCTTAACAGATTTTCTCTTAGTGACAAAGATTATAAAAGATAAGTACTCTGCAGTCAATCAGAGACAGAATATCCAAGGTGCCAAACTTTACAGAGCACCATTTATAGGGTTTTGACATTACTAAGAAGAGCACCTTCCACAAACTAAGAATACTAACCTTCTCAGGTGGAAGATCTATTCCCAAATTTCCACGTGATAGAATAATTCCATCAGCTTCTTGTAGAATCTCATCAAAATGGGTCAACCCCTATAAAATAAAAAAACCACTTTTCTCAGTACTGTCATCAAAAATCAAGAGGAAATCCTAAATACTTAGTACAGAATTTAACTAAAAGTACAGGCATCAGACCTCTATATTTTCGATCTTTGCAAATATTTGAGTTTGACTAAGGTCACCCAACTTAGAAAGGAACTCCCGGGACTGCATAATGGCAAAAAGAATTTATGTTATTTAAGTTATCCGAACAAACAAAATTAAAACAATAGGATTTATGATGATGTATTACTTTCACATTCAGTGAAACTCAATCTATCGAAAAAAAATCGGGGGAAAAAATGCTCACTTGGCGAACATCTTCTGCATGCCTGGTGTACGACAATGATAGGAAGTCAATCTTGTTCTGAAGTCCCCAAGTGCTTATTACCTGATGTGAGCATTAAAATACAATACCACCCAAAACAGATGCACATTAAGAACAGAAAGGAAAAGAAAAGGGAAAAAGAAGAAGAAGAAGCAAACATCATATGTCATCTAACAAGTTACCTCCTTGTCTTTATCAGAGAGAGTAGGCAACTCAATGGGAATTTGAGAAGCATGAAGAGTAAACAACGCACCAGTCAATGTTGCAGTGTTCTTTATGACACAAACAACATCAGCTCCTTTGATTTCAGAAACCTGAGGATGTCAAAATAAATAGTAAACAATATGTAAGCTCTCTCTTATTTTGCCCTTAATTTGAAGAGAACATCAAATGTAGCAAACATATTAACAGGCATTCTGGAAATTGCTAACAGAATAGATTTTTGAATAAACCAGTACAAATTACACATAAGGTGACTGGAGAAATTCTATCATACTAATAAATGCAAAAGTTTATTAAGAAATATAAATAACATTATTTACTTGAAAGCGCAAATTTTTGTCCTACTAACAAAGTAATTATATTATTTATTTGAAGTAATTATAGTAGCATGTCATGGTACTTGCCAGTTGCATGATAGGAAAATAGGAATTCTTATTTGAATTGAAAATTAGATGTAATATATCCTAACTTTTGAAATAATTATTAAAGATATAAGCATCAATACTAACGAAAGTGGTTCATGAATCTTGCCTTTTCTCTTCTCCGTATCTTCTCTCATAAGTTATAATTAATACAAATTTATGCCAAACATCATCTACCAAACCAACGTAAAGGTTACCAAGGAAAATTTATTTTAATTTCACTAAGAATCTGACAACATTAGGTTGCAAAACAACAAAACATTTGTCTCTGCATTCCGCCATCAGCACCCCACCAAAAAAAAAACAATAACTAACTAACAACTGGATAAAAGGTAATCCAAAAACAAAGCATTACAAACAACAAAAAGTATGACATGAAGAAACACAACCTCAAATTAAAAAACTATACGAAGTTAAAGGAATAGCATTAAGAAGTTTAGTTATCCAATATTGTTTATTTTTACCTCCAACCACACAGATGTTGTTTCACTTCCAGTGAACAGATACTGACCAATAAAAATGGTATCTCCCTTCTTCACTGCCTACATCAACCCCAATAAATGTTTTTGGATTGTCATGGAGATCAAGCAGAAAATGATAAGAATAATACAGATAACACTATCATGTCATCAAAGTTTATATGTTCGCAATCAAAACCAGAAAAAAATTGATGCAATTCCTCTTAAGTTTTATTGTTAAAACAATTAAAGATGAAATCCAAAACCTCCTTTCAAACAATATCGATTGGAAGAGAGTAGAAGCAGGTAAACATAACTATCAACAAACCTTTGAAAGCCCATCAAAGTTGATAGGCAAAACCGCAGAGGATGATTCCTGACTCTGATCTGGTGTGAGGATAACAGAAGCATCTGCCTGAAGGGAAATAGCTTTTTCACATTTGTTCACAACCTGCAACTCAGGACCCACAGTGTCCAACATTACCTGTAACAGAAACCAAAGGATAGTAACATATATCTCTGTTTACAGACCAGACAACCAAAAAAACATAGTGACTACTAGCAGACAACAAACAACTAAATCATTGTTACTTGAGCTTCAATAACCATTAGAAGAGTTTGAAATAGGAAATCCTGTTTCGTCTAGAATTAGGTCTCTTATTGAACCGCCAACCAAGTATTGAATAGAAATTTCCATCCATCTTCCTTATTACGAAATTAAATAGATGTATACATGGAAGTTAAAAGGAATCCATTAACCAACATTTGTTGTGTCAATGTAGCTTCTTTCAATGTACTATACTGTGTTTTCGTCCAAGGAATTCATTCAATGTAGCTTATTTCATGGTAAAATCGTATAGACAGCATGGAAACTAAATCAAACGCTTACAATAACCAAAACCCTAAATAACATACAGCGCAGAGCTTCTTAGTACTCTTTACAGCCGCCTTCAAATTCTGCAGCGTCTCCAGGTGATACTCCGGGTCGCCCCATGAGAAATCGAATCGGGCAACTGCCACGGAACAAATCAAAAAACACCAGTAGCATAAATTTCAACATTACACAAAGCTAGTCTACTTTTATCTTTCTTTGAAACAAAATTAGAATTGTTGAAAGAACTTTTTTTGCGCTTATATATCATACAGAATGACAAACAAATTACGGAGTGAAACGGAAAGAAAAATGGCATACCGGACATTCCAGCCTTCAGGCAGCTAGAAATAACCTCTACGGATCGAGATTTGGTACCGAGAGTACCCACAATCTTCGTCATTGCCGGAAAAAAATTCTGAAAAATCATCAAAATGAATACATTAAAAATCAAAAGTCGAAAATCAAAATCATTAACAATCATGCACTCCATTTTAGATCCGCGCTAAAACACATCAGGAGCAAAAAAAAAAACGAATTAAAAACGAAAAAAAATGCATACAGCTTTGGATGGCTCGAGAATCGAAGCCATCCTTATAGGCTCTTCAAGAAGCAAGTGATTCGAATGCATCTTTGCTTTGCTCTAACAACTGGTTGATCTCAACAACGGCCGAATAACTGAACATAACAAAGACAAAAAAGAAAGTTAGATTGAGGTTTTCAGAGAGATAGAGAGAGAGAGAGCAGTACAAGAATTGTACTTTTTCAACCAAATCAAGCACTCAAACAACTCTTTGATGGCTGTAGATAATTGAAAACTTGACCCTTGTGAGTTTTGTAGAAGTAGAAGAATATGTTATTATGCTTTTGCTTCTTTTATGCCATCTCTACTTCACACTCAAACAACGTTTTTTCATTGGCCAATATACCAGTACTTGTAAAACCTAGTTTCAAATGACATGTCTTTTGACCTAAGTAATTTCCAAAATTAACCTTGATGTTTCTGTTATTTCTATTTTGGTTTGACGTGGCGATTGTATATGGAAACACTGTTAATGCTGCTGATACATGAACAACCATGTGACGTCGTAGGGAAAAAGTGGGTGCATGGAAACCGCGAAAGTGAATGTTGTGTTGCGTGTTTCGTGATCAAGGGGAAAGCGTTGGAATCAGGCGAATTTTGGCGCGTGAAGTATGAAAGAGGACGTAACAGTTGGAAAGCACGTGCGTGGTTGATAGTAGCATGAAAGGGGATCGGAGGGGATTAGGGGAGTACAAGTAAGTATGTGCTCATAAAAATGAATTAAAATAAATAAATAAATATAAACAAAACCAAAAAAACACGTGCTGGAAAATTAGAAGTTGAAAGAGTTATAGGGTTAGGTGACTTTTCACGGAAAAAAAAATCTTTCTTACAATATATTATATTTAATTTTGTAGCATTTTTTTACAATTTTATTTTTATAAAATAAAATAAAAAATAAAGTTATAAACGTATTCGTGCCCATTATATCTAAGTTTCTCTGCTACCAAAAATAAAAAATAGCCCAAACCCACAATGTTCTATTTACTAGCCCGAAATTGTACGGCCCAACTTAATTTCTTTACTTTACAGAATTATCTTCTAATATTGTTTTGGTCCAAATAGTATAGTTGGTATATACATAGTTAACCTTATTAAATTATAATTTTCTTTTAAGTTAATTTAATAGTATTATATATTATAATATTATTTAAATATTAAGGATTAAATTATATATTTTATCATTAATCAGAAAGTAAATATGTATTTTAAAATAAGTTATGATGAATAAAAGAAAATTTCAAATAATTTTTGTTTGTAACTTCAATAAATAAATTTTTAAAAAAATAATATTGGATTAATAATTTGTCACATTTAGAAAATTTATGGATTAAGTTGTGAATTTAAATATTAAAGAATCAAATAAATTAAGAAAATTGATAAATAAGTTATTCTTTTATTAGGAGGAGACAGATGCATTTTCTTTACAAAATTAAATCTGGTTAATGAACCTTCTCTTGTAATATAGTTGTAGGGATGAGGGGTGAAAGGAACTTATAACATATAAACATGATACTACAAAATTTACGACATGCTTGTTCTGATATGGCTTGTATTAAGTTGGAAATGAAAATAGCTTTGTCATGGTTTTGAACCTTTAAAAATGGCGCAAGTAATGATGAGTTCTCTATTGCAAAACAGCATCTCACGGCTGGCACAAGAAAGCAACCAGTCGTCGTAGAAAGACAACAGTCCTTATAGCTATTTGTGTTTAGTCTCTGATTACGTCATTAAATGTATCACTATAACAAGAAATACATTTAGATACAGTTACATATTAAAAAAATCCATAATAGTTGTACTAAAGAATTTTAGATATAGTTGGGAGACTTTTAAAAATATGTTTTGTTTTAGTTACAGTTGTTTACAACAGTTGGAAAACTTTTAAAAATGTGTTAGTTTTAGGTAGAGTAGTTTATAATTGTAAATAATTGTACCTAAAATTTAAAAATTTAAAAGTTTCAAAATTGAATTAAAACTGACAATTAATTGGTACCTTATCAAGTGGTATCAAAGCCACAATCATAGGCGTTGATCGTGAAGAATGTCAAGCGATAAAGATGGACAATTATGCATTCTTAAGTTTGACGGGGATTATGAACATTGGGTAATGCTCATGGAGAATTTGCTGCACTCCAAGGAATGGTGACACCTGGTGGAGCAAGGGTTCACAGAACTAGGGAGAAGAGATGTACTAAATGCAATATAGCGCACGAAGTTAGCTGATTTGAGGTTAAAAGACCTCAATGTGAAGAATTATCTGTTTACAGTAATTGAGAAATCTATCCTCCAGAAGAACACAACAAATGAGTTGTAGGATTCTATAAAGCGTATGTATCAAGGGGACGAACTCATTCAACGTGCACACTTACAGTGCCTGTGAAAAGTTTTTGAAGTGTTGAAAATTAAGGAAGGATAGTCAGTGACTGACTACTTTCCAAGGGTGATGATGGTAGTAAACAACATGCGAAACCTTGGAAAAGATATGCCAGACTCGAAGGTTGTGGAAAAAGTCCTACAAATGCTTCATGAGATATATAATTATATCATGTGTTCAATTGAAGAGTCGAAAGACATCAACACACTTTCGATAGATTCATTGTAGAGCTCTTTCTTGGTGCATGAACAGAAAATTCGAAATCATAATGGGGAAAAGCAAACACTAAAGACTGTAGTTGGAATCAAGGGAGGCAAAAGTGATAGAGGAAGAGGTAGAAGAGGATACCAAGGGAAAGGTAGAGGAATATGACCTGACAAAGCTCTTGTGGAATGCTTCAAGTGTCATCAGCTGGGTCATTTCAAGTATGAATGTCCTAGTTAGGAAAAAAATGCAAACTATGCAGAGCTAGATAAAGACAATGAAATGCTATTGATGTCCTATGTCATAATGAATAAAACAAGTAGAAATCATATGTGGTTTTTGGATTCATAATGTAGTAACCATATGTGTGACACAAAAGAATGGTTCTCTGATTTTGATGGTGACTTTCGACAATTAGTGAGTCTTGGAGATAATTTGAGAATGATGGTCATAAGGGATGATGTGTGCAAGATTTATCATTTGGTGAGAGGACTAATTATAAAGGAAATCATGATAGTAAACAAGATGTTTATTGTATTGGCATTGGTTAAAGTACAAACTACAGACAATACGACTTGCCTACAAGCTGTCACAGAAGATCCAATGCAACTATGGTACCACAGATTTGGTCATATCAGTCCAAAGAGTATAATAACTCTCTATTACAAGAAAATGGTACTTGGAATGCCAAAACCTAGTGTTTTAACAACGGTGTGTGAGGTGTGCATGAAAGGAAAGCAACATAGAGAAGTCATTCTAAAAATGAGCATTTGGAGAGCAACTCATCAACTGTAGCTTGTGCACAATGATATCTGTGGACCTATAACACTAATCTCTCATAATGGGAAAAGGTATTTGATTAACTTCATTGATGATTTCAATCGTAAAACTTTGACCTATTTCTTAACAGAAAAGTCAGAAGCTTTAAATGTGTTTGAAAGGTTTCGAGCCATAATAGAGAAGGAATGTGGATAATCAATTGCATCCCTACACACGAACAGAGGTGGTGAGTATACCTCGAAGGAATTTCAAAGCTTTTTGCGGTAAGGATAAAATAGCAAGGCAACTCACTATTACCTATATGGCTCATCAGAATGGCGTGGTTGAAAAAAAATCATACAATCATGAATATGGTACAATATTTGTTATTGGAAAATCCATTCCAATGGAGTTTTGGCCAAAAGTAATAAACTATGCAATTCACATTCTAAATCGAAGTCTATTAATAACAGTGAAGGAAGTAACTCCAAAAGAGATTTGGAGTGGTCACAAGCACTCAGTTGGCCATCTTATAATCTTTGGGAAGCATATCTACGTTCATGTACTAGATGTGAATAGGACAAAGGTAGATTAAAAAAGCATGAAGTGTTTTATATTATAACATAAATTAACATCCTCAATTAGAATAGTAAAGTTTCTTTCATTAGGAGTATGATTCTATATATATTATATTTATTTTAAAAATAATATTTTTAAGTAATGTAATTATATTTGTAATAATTTACATATTATTATTAAAAAGTAATTATATAAGAATGAATGGTTATTTTTTATTTTTATTAATTTTTTTTCATTTTTTCCTTTATTATTCAAGTTAAAACAAATATCTATTTAATATTTTTAAAAAATGAAAAAAACTAATACTATCTTTATATTCTCAATTTTTAATAATTAAAAAATAAATTATTATAAAAAAATAAATATATAATCTAATGCCAGTTTAAAAATAAATAACAAAACTTGGCAGTATTTTTGTCATCGTCAATATGTTTGCAAAAAAGTTATACAAATAAAGAGATGAACTAATTGAAACAACGATGACTGATCCTCACTAAAAAATAAAAAATGAAAAGATCTAAAGCTAATAAGAGGGTCCTAATTTGATTTAGGGTAGTATTATGTTCTTGTACAAGACAGAAATAAAAATAAATAAAAAAGACAAGAGAGAGAGAGAAAAGAAAATAAAAGAGAAGAAAGAAAGGACACGTACATCGATAAAAAAATCAAAACTAATTATTTATAATTTGACATTGGAGAGTATCAATTTTTTTTAACTATATAGAGTCAAATTACGTTTGGATTTGTACTTAATAATTATATTGACATAAATACTCTAAAATATATTTTGCATCAAAAGGTATTAATTATATATGCTTACTCATTTTCCATTTTTAATGTAGCCAATCATGTTATTCTTTTAAAAAAAACATCACAAGGGTTTTTTTTAATAAAAATATTATTTAATAATCTAATTATTAAAAAATATTTATTAAACATTTTATTTATAAAAAGTATTTATTAGTCCCTTTAATTATTAAAAATGTACTCATTGTTTATTTTACTTATAAAAAATAAGTCATAAAAAAAAATTTCGTGATAAAAAAAATTAAAAAAATATTGATGAAGATATTTTTTGTTATTTACCTTCACCGTATCAAATAAAAAAAATTACAAAAATAATTGTTAAGATATTATTGTCTTTTATTTACACTCTAGGACTAAAATATCTTCGATAATTTTTATTTATTTTAAATTAGTTTAAAATTATTAAATATCTTTTTTTGACAATATTTTTATAAATAAAAAGATCAAACATAACATTTTTAGAATTAAATAATTAAATAACACATTTTATATAAATAAAGAGATTAATGTCAACTTCAACCTAGGATGTTATAGTAGAAAAATGGTAGAGTAACATAATTATTTGCATTTTTATTTAATTATTGTATTGATATAAGTAATAATATATATATATATATATATATATATAAACATATAAACATATAAATTACAAAATATTATATAATTTATTATATTTTTTTAACTTAATATTTGAGATTTAAATGAATATTTTTTAGTCTTCTACTTCTTTATAAATATTAAACGTTAATTTAAAAATTGTAAAAATTATGATTATTAACTATTTCATATATATATATTTGTTTTTAGTTCGTGTCAAATATCAATTGAGTTATTAGCGTATGATAGATGAGGCCTACTTTTGTTTTAAACACTATCTCTTGTTTTAAAACATGAGCTCGGTTATAGTTATTGATATAATTCTTTCTAAACAAAATTATAAACACATGTATATGAAATTATCCGAAAATAGTTACAATTTAAGGACGATTTTTTATGGTTTGTGACCGTTATTAAAAAATATTTGAAAAAATTGTTTATTGAAATTTTTTTATATACTTTTACGAAAAATCAATAAATCATAATTATTGATTAATATATAATTTAATTTAATAAATATATAAATTAATTAAATAAATATAATTAATTTTATGTAAAAATGGGTATGATTATCAATATAATCGTATCTAAATTGTACTCGTTTTTTATATTTAATTTTTATCCATAAAATTTATCGAATAAAAATCAAATCCATGATTTAAAAGAAAAAAAAAATTTCCTTCCCATTTCTACTTGTTTTGGTGTCGTATTCTTTTAGACATATTCAATACATGCATATTGACAACAGCCTGTCCGTCCCTTGACCTCTTGCTTGTCCAAAATGTATTAAGCTCAAATCTATCTGACTTCTATCCCAGCTCAGTAAGCCCTGCTCATCCCAATACCAACCAACAATGATAAGCCTTTATCAGTCGTACATGACCTATACGTCACTATCCGTACCTTACCTGGTCATCCGTACTGGCTCCAAGATTTCTCACACTAATTGGAATACAACGTGTGGACATCTGGACTGTCATCCTATTGTACGGATGCTCTCTCGTAGCAACTTTAGTTAGTGAGATTTTGTTATTTTTGTGTGATGTTAAAGACTTTGTTATTTTGACATATCCGGGTTGCATGGGCTATAGTTTGTCAAAAATAATAATTTAATTTTATATATTTTTCACATTAAATAGATATTTTATTTATAATAATATATTTTATTTAATTTCTTTTACATATTTAATATATCTTTATATATTTTCACATTATTTAAAAGGTGACAAAATAAAATTGTATAATATATCATTTTTAAGTAAATATTAATTAATTTAACAAATAAAATTAGTTAAATATAAAAATTATAAGACTTAAATTTTAAAAAAAATTAAATTAGAACTTTTAAGGTTGTTATCATTCATATCATCAAAAAAAAATTATATTTTATTTAACTATAAGTTTTGATTTTGATTTAATATTATATTATTGCATGTATTATTTTATTCAAAAAATTTAATATTTTTTTCATAATTTTCATTCATTTTTATCCCCGTAAAAAGCTGTCTTATTTCGCCCCTCTAAGAAAATCGATAAATAAACGCAAACAAAAAAGTATATATATTTGTTAATATTTTATTTTTTAACGATGTGTATTTTTAAATATACTTTCGAACTTATAATCCTAAATCATATATTATTCTTTATATTTTAATATGTTTATTTTAGTTTTAGTTTTTAAGATATTAATATTTATTAAATTATTATATTTTTATCTTTTTATTTATGATAAATAATTTTCTTTATAAGTTATAATATTTTAAGTCTATTTCTCTTATGTAATATGATATGAAAATTTTGTCTTTAATTGAAAATAATTCACTCTAGTTATTAGTCTCTTATTAAATTTATATCATGGTATATTATTTATTCCTAAATATTTAAATACATCTCTTTATTTTGTATAAAAAAAATTAAACTTCAACTGCCTCGTAATATATTATCTAGTGTTTTATTTGAGTGTTTTTATTTTATTTGATATTGATTTCATAGCTTATACGGTGTGCTATATTTTGATTATTAGATGTATAGATATATGATTATGTTATTTAAGTAAGAGAATTTTAAAATTATTTTTATAAATTAACATAATTATTTGTTTAGATCAATATTTCTGATGGATTAAAGTTAATATGTATTTTATGGAACTTGTTAAATTAAAATGAGGTGGGGTATCTAATTGCAATTATGGATATATATATATATGCATACATACATACATACACACACAGAGAAAGAGAGAGAATATATATACATGCATACATACACACACATACAGAGAGAGTTTTATATGTATATATGTTGATTACATATGATAGACATATGTAAGTGTGCCAGGAAGAATAAAAAAGGTAAAACAAATACATTCATAAACCAAGGTCGACCACCCTATGGCTTAGATTGGTTACTGACCCATAGGTACAAAGGTTTCTTAAGTTGTCCTCTCAGCTCGAGCTATCTTATATGTTTGAGCTATCTTCTGGGCTTGGGCTGTCAGGCCAATCCATACATCCAAACATTAAGTCCCCTTACTCTTTTAACTTGAGCTCGAGGCTAAGGTGGAAGAGTAAAACTCTAGTAGAGAATTTGGACCGTTCATCTCCCCTAATAAATGTTGTTAGTTAATTGGAAAGAGAAAAATACGGGTCTCTATATAAAGAGGTGTTTGGGTTGAGCCTTTTCATCATTTCCTACACATCAGGAAAAAAGTAAGAGAGAAAATACTCTATCGCATAAGCTCGAGTTATTAAAAGGTTTTCAGTTTAGTGATAAGAATTCAACTCAAAATATAGCTTATTTACTCAAGTTTTTCGAGTATAAGCCTCACGAGTCAAACATTTTTCTACTTTCATTTTAGGTCGGTTTTAAAAAAATCACTTCTTTTTATTTTCAAACTCGACCCTAGGTAATCCCTTATTCTCGTACCTTACCCTCTCTTTTATATTTTATGGTTTTTTTACAAACAATGCATAGAGAAGAAAGTTCGGGATTGGGCTCCTGGTAGAGCCCCTAATACCCTAGCGCCAGTGACGACTCGAGGTCTTTCAGAACCAATTCTTCCAACGAGACGAATCAATCTCTATCTCAGCCCTCTACCTCCACCACTCACCCTCAGGATGCTTTAACCATTAGTTTGAACGCATCCCAAACTCAAATATCAATGGCTAGGACATGGAGAAAGAAAACAAGGAACATAGGGCCTGGGGAACCTACAGGTCCTACCAAGGGTTGGTCAACCAAAATTAAGACCAGTAGAATAACACCCCAAGATGAGGAAAGGTTGAGAAAAACCTAAAACATCCCATCCTCAGTTCAAATAATGATTCCATCAGAGGGAGCCTATGATAGCAACCAACCTCCATCTTGGTGGACGATTTTTCATGATAAGGCTCTATGGTTAGGGGTGAGGTTTCCATTATACCCTTTCATAAGGAAATTTTTGGTTAGGACTCAGCTCACACTGGGTCAGCTAATGCCTAATGGGTGGATGTATTTGTTTTGCCTTACAGTTATTTTCCAGGAACTCGGGGTGGATTTAAAGATGCATGAGTTTAATGATGCTTACATCGTGAAATAGAACCTCATAGACCTGAGAAGGGTATACATATCTATAAAGTAGGACCAAGGTATAAATGTGGCCTTTCTTGAGAATGAGAAGAATTGGAAAGAATACTTATTCTATGTCCCAGGCTAGTGGGAATTCCCTACTAGTGACACGAGGTTGATAAGGAGCATTTGGAACGATACTAAGGTCGTGAAAAGAAATATAGGTTCCTTCATCATGACCCCATATTTTGTTGTATGTGGGCTGATACGACATAGTTCGGTGGAGCCACCTTTAGGATTATTCATAAATCCTAAGCTTCTCTTGAGCATTGATGGTGAACTAACCTTGAGACTTCAACTTTTCCTCTTTTTTTATTATATATTTTTTTGGACGTGACCTTGTGATAATAATACCTCATCATTCTTGTTTTGTAGATATTATGGAGTTCACTACCACCCAAATCTTATCTCAATTACAGAGTAAGGTCGATTCCTCAGGGGTAAGCTTTTAAAAGGGTACACTTCTCGTTCTTGGGCAGGACTACTCTAAAGGTAAGAAGACGAGTAAATACTCTTAGTAAGAAAGACACATTATCCCCTCTAAAAGGAAAAAATAAAGTGACCATCGATGAGCCTGTACTCATCATGGAGCCATTGAATGTATTTGAGCTTTTATCTATGTCGCAAGAGTGATATAACTCTCTACCTCCCAGCTCGGGTCCTAAAAAACCTATCCATCCTATATAGGATTCGAGGGAAGGGAAGGGTGTCTTTAATGATCTTACCATCGTCGCAGATGAAATAGCTCTATATTGAGTCTTAGTGCCAGAGCAGCTCTATCATTACCTAAGCCATCTTTCTACCGAAGCTCATGAGAAGCAACTCAAGGCCATTTATAATGATACGGGCTTTGATGTTGTCATCTGTCGCCACTTGTATCGGGTATATTGACTCTACCTCGCCTTCTATGTTCATAATAATATTTTTTTACAAGTTTGACCTCATGATGTATTTGTTTGACCTTAAACCCTTTCTTTTTTCCTTTCAATTGCAGTTGCTCTATGATTTTGACAAAGCTCAAAGTGTATGGCGTTTGAAGGATGAACTAGTATAGGAGAAATAAGGCCATGTGTCTACTTGGTCTAGATATGCCACGTTGTTGGCAAGGGTAAACAAGTGAGGGAGTAAGGCCATTGGTAAAGAGGAAAACTAAATAAGGCCATCGCCAAGCTGAATGAGTACGCCAAATGCCTAATTGATCTTAAGGAGGCTAAAAAAAAGCCAAGGGTGAGATTGAGAAGGCTTGGAAAAGAGTTGAGGTTGTAATTGAGGAGGCCCAGAAGGAAAAGGTCAAGCTTGATGCTATGGCAAAACATCTCAATTCGAGCATCAAGATGAGGTACGAGCTAGTCATAGAATCCTTTAAAACGGAGTCCAAGAAGAATGACCTAGGGGAGTACTATTTTTTGTATTTTGATTATCTTGGTCACGTATCAACATATGCCTACTCAATCTTAAGAGGGGGATGGGGAGGGGGAGGAGGGGTCAGATTCTAGTGAGAGCGAGAACGAGCCCAAGGCAACAAGTGTAAGGGTGGGAACGAGGACCATTTATTTTTTGGCATGTACTATTTTTAACTTTTTGAGCTCAACGCCATTTCTATTTGTGTGATTACGAGCTCAACCTTTGTAATCCAAAATTTATTAAATACAAAATCAATTTTATTAACAAAAAATCAATTTATTTGAACCATTGTATATTTATATCATTTGCATTGTATATTTATGATGTTGACCTACTCACCTATTTTTGGAACATGTGTCACCTTCCTTTTTCTCAACATTATCCTCTATAAAAGAGGGTTAGGGATACTTGTTTAATCTATGCAATAGAAATAGTTCTGATTCCTCCATCTTTCTTGGTCTTACTTTTTGGATTCTTATTGGGCCAACAGACATTCAATTCAAGCTTTGAAATTGGAAAATGATAGGCTTAAGAATGAGGTTAGGAAACTAAAAGCTGAGGTATTCAAATTCGAAGGCAAGTTAAGTTTCTTTAAGGAGAGTAAGTATAAGCTCGCTTCTTGTAAATAGTAGTTAATCCAAATTCAAGCTATAGAGAGGAGGACCTTGACTAAAAAGGCTACTCTTGTAGACCGGGAATCCTATTGGGAAAACTTCTATATGAAGTGATATGAAAAGGTGTTCCTCAAGGTGATTGAGGTCACTGAAGAATTGGAGTGTGCAGTGCTTGCATTGAGGTATATTCCTTTCAAAATGGTGACCCATGAAAAAAATAAAGTCACCGAGATTCAGGCAGAGCTATTACCTTTGGTGGAAGAAACCAATGACCCAAGCACAAGTCGCATGTCTAAGCGTCTGAGGAATTTTTAACCCTTTAGGGGCCAAGCTATGTATTAATAAGTTTTTCAAAAGTATTGTAATTTCAAACAATAAAAATGTTATTTGATAGAATACATTAGCGATGCTCGACCATTGTATATTTTTATTAGGGGATGAATTTTACAATTTTTAGGGTGCTACTTAGTTCTTAACCGAATTGATGAGCTTGTGACATAAAATAACGTGAGAGGGAGCTTTACCTGCTTCCTCACCATGGTGCTCAGTTCTCCCTTCAATGTTGGAACATCGACTTGGTTCTTAACTTGGGTGAACAACTCGTGACATAAAATAGTGTGAGAGGGAGCTTTACCTAGTTCCTCACTAAGGTGCTCCGTTCTCCCCCCAATGTTAGAGCACTGACCTGGTTCTTAACTAAATTGAACAACTTATGACTTTTTCAAGTGTCAGGGTGCTCTACCTGGTTCTTAATCGAGGTGATCAACTCATGACATAAAAATAGTGGGAGAGGGAGCTATACCTGGTTCCTGACCAAGGTACTCAACTCTCTCTTCAATGTCAGAGCACAAACTTGGTTCCTAACCGAGGTGGACAACTTGTGAATTTGCAAGTGTTTAGGATGCTATACCTGGTTCTTAACCAAGGTGATCAACCCATGACATAAAATAGTGGGAGAGGAAGCTCTACTTGGTTCCTGACTAAGGTGCTTAGCTTTCTCTTTAATGTCAAAGCCCAACCTGGTTCTTGACTAAGGTGGACAACTCATGACTTTTGTAAGTGTTAAGGCACTCTACCTAGTTTTTAACCGAAGTGATAAGCTTGTGACATAAAACAAAGGGATACTTCTAGGGGAGAACCATTTATCAAAAAAGGCCACTCTATAGATATGCATATGATGATGGTACATGAAAATGGTAAATTAATATACATTAGAAATAGTATTTCTTTAAGTGTCTGGCATTCCAGCTTGTGTCATCCTTAGTTTCTTCAATTCTTCTCATTAAGTAGGTTCGTCTTAGAGTTATCTCAATTATTTGATACGATCCTTCCCAATTTCCACCCATTTTACTAGCTATCCATTTCTTCTTAATAGGGAGGGCCCATTTGAGAACCCAATCGCCAGTGGAAAATGCTTTGAAAAAAATAGCTTTGTTGTAATAATTTGATACTTCTCTTTTTTGTTTGATTATCCTCCTCAAAGCTTCATCCTTTTTTCTCTTTGGTAAGGATTAGTTCGATTACTCTATTCACCTCATTTTGTTCTTCTATCAGGCCTGACCTGGTAATAGGTATTGTCACTTCAGTTGGTATTATTGCTTTAGTCCCATAGACCAGGGAAACAGAGGTTTTGTTAGTGCTTCCCTGAGGGCTAGTGGCTAGTCTTGGTAGCCCATAATGTCCTAGGAAACTTCTAAACCCATCTTCCTTTTACCCTAACCAACCTTTTCTTTAGTATGTTGATTATTAATTTGTTGGAAGATTCTGTTTGACCATTGGACTAAGGATAGTATGACATTGAGTGGCACATCTTGATGTTATACTTGGTGGAAAAATCCTTGATGTTACAACCTGTAAATTGTCTCTTGTTATTGATAACGAGTTCTTTGGGTAGACAGAACCAAAAAGTTATAGACTTTTAGATAAATCAGATCACCTCTCTTTCCCATATTATTTCTAAAGGTTCAACTTCATTTCATTTCAAGAAGTAATCAGTGGCCACTAGTAAAAACTTCTTTTGACCCTTAGTTGTAGGTAGGGGTCCCACTATGTCAAGCCCTCAATTGTAGAAGGGCCAAGGACTCACCACCCATGTCATGACATTTAGAGGCATGTGTGACAAAAGGGCAAACCTTTGACACTTATAGCATTTATGAGTGTATTTTGTACAGTCTGTCAGTATATTGGGCCAATAGTAGCCCTGTCTCATAATTTGTAAGGACAACTACTTCCCATCTGAATGAGAGCCACACTCCCCCTCATGTGCTTTAAACATCAATCTTTCAACCCCTTCATTGGATATGCATAAGAACTAGAATTCAAGTGCGGTTTTTTCTATATAGCTTGCCTACTTCAATCATATATTGCCCTACCTTGGCCTTAATCTCTTTTACCAATTTGTAATCCTCGGGTAGGTCTTCCCTTTCTAGAAAGTTATAGATCAAGGTGAACCATGGGTTGGTGGGGGCATCCACACAACCGACTATTATTTCGACCTCCTCTAAACTTGCTTATGTTAGGATTGTAACTGACACTACTTAGGCAAGGTAGGCCTTCCATACTAATGCTAGTGTGGTCAAAGCATGAGTGTGACCATTCTCATTTTAAGCTATTTGTTTGATCTCAAACTTGGTAAATTTTGAGCACTCTTGATTCAATCTCTCTAGATACCCTTTCATCTTTTCATCCTTTGCTTCAAATATCCCCAAGAATTGGTTGACCATTAGTCTAGAATCACTATATAAGGTGATCTTATCTGCTCTGAGCCTTTTCAACGTCATGGCTTCAAATATAGTTGCCTCATACTCTGTGGCATTATTAGTTGCCTAGAAATCAAGTCTAACAACATACTCAAAAAAAGTTGTGTGCTCCATAAATGAATACTTGCCAGGTTGGCCTCTTCTTTTGATCCATCCCATATAATTCCTTTCCCCCCTCATTGTTGATGAATTTTAGTGTCTAATTGAAATCATCCATAATACTCAACCACCGCTTTGTCCCTTGATGGCTATTTTAGCCATATATTTAATGTGATATTCTCCCAATTCTATGAAAATATGTGTCAATTTTCCTACTACTTTTATCCTCGTCAGTATGCTTTTCAATGGTTGGGAGGTAAGTACTACCACTTTATGTGAGCAAAAGTAATGTCTGAGATTTCATGCACTAACTTTGAGGGAAAATGCCAAATTGTCAATGGTTGGGTATCTACTTTAAGCATTTGTCAAGATTTTACTAACATAGTAGATGGGGTGATGAACCTTGTCTCTTTCGGCTAGAAGCCAAGCGTTGTAAGTCTGAGGGCCACAACCAAATATAAGTGTCTCACTTAGGAGAGGACTGACTAAGACAAGGGGTTCCTCAAGTATAGCTTGATTTCTTCAAAAGCCTTGTCACAATGCTCATTCCAAAAAACTGACATTTTTTTCTCAGGATTTAGAAGAATGGCAAACACTTGTGTGTGCATTTGGATATGAACTTGTTTAGTGCCACTATTATTCTATTGAGCTATTGGATCTTCTTCAGGTTGGTAGGTGGCCTTGTGTTCACCAAAGCTTGTATCTTATTTGGGTTGGCCTCATTACTTCAAGCATATACAAGATATCCTAAGAACTTCCCTGTAACAACACCAAAGACATACTTATTAGGGTAAGTCTCATACCATACCTTTGGATTACCGAAAATACCTCATCTAGGTCTTTGACGTGGCTTAGGGGTTGTGTTGATTTCACTATCATGTCATCTACGTATACCTCCAGGTTTCTCCCCAACTAATCTATAAACATTTTGTTGACGAGGCATTGATACATGGTGTTTTCATTCTTCAACCCAAATAGGATTTGGGTATAGCATAAGGTCTCTTCAAAGAAACTCATTAGTCCAAAACTAGCAGAAACATCAACCAACTAATTAATGCTTGGTAGAGGGAATAAATCTTTGGGGAATGGCTCATTTAAGTCTGTGAAGGCCACACACATGCAGAGCGAACCACACGCCTTTTTTACCAGTATCACATTTTATAGCCAAGTAGGGTAGTTGAACTTCGTTATAACTCTTGTTTCTTTGAAGATGGAGACCTAATTTTTAACCATCTTATTCTTATCCCTCGGAAATTTTCTCTTCCTTTTTTGGATAGGTTTAGCCTCTGGATTGACATTTAACATATGAATTATGACCTTTGGATCAATCCCAGGCATGTCTATCGAAGTCTATGTGAAGACATCAGAATTTGCTATGAGGAAATGTGAAAATTACTCCTTTATCTTTGATGTTAGGTCCACACTTAGCTTCAAACGATGCTCTCACCCTTACCTCTTATTAGTAGGTCTCACACCTCATTTAAATTGATAGATCTCCCCAGAAATTTATCCCCATTCTCTTTTGGGTGAAGCCCTGCTATGATTTCTACTTAGTAGAAAGTGGATGAGACAATATTTATTTTATATATCTATGGGTTGGCCAAGATGCCATTATAGTGAGCTAGGACATCAATAATCAAAAAATTAGTCATCACTATTGACCATTTTTCCATGACGGGTAACACCACGGTCCCTCTAGCATAAGTGATGCATTGCTGAATCCTACTAAGGGTAGTTCTATCCTTATAATGTCAGTCTCCTTCACTCGTAAGGTTCTTATACTAGTCAGAAAAAAAGATCCATTAAGCTCTCTATGTCAATCATGATTCGATATACATTGTAGGATCCAATTCTCAAAGTGATCATTAAGAAGTCCTCATGATTGGACGAGGTCTCATCCTCATTAGTGAAAATGATCTTCACAGAGGTTCTTACCTTTTCCAAGGTATACACATGTGGGGCATGATGTAGCTCTCTGGTAAACCTTTTGCATGAGTTTTTAGGACCTCGTTAACTCAAGGCCCTCCATGTATGGTATGGATAGTTCTGATGTTGGGCTCTTTGTGGAGGTTTCTCATACTATTTGATGAAGTGAGGGGTTTCGACACCTCTCGCCTATTCTGATGTACTTATCTTTCACCATTTCCTCATATGAGATCTTTCAAATGCCCTCTGACCATCATCTCTTCTATTTATTTTTTGAGGTGTCTACAATATCTTGTATCATATCCTATGTCTTTATGGAAGGTATACCATTTAGGTGTGACTCTAAGCGGAGACTTCATCTTTGAGGGCCATCTGACATTTGGCTCTTCCTCTATCCTTAAAACAGCCTGAGCCAAATTCATTCTTAATGGAGGCCCTCTATTATTTGACCATTGTCTACTTCCTTTGTTGTTTGGTGTAAAATTCTTGTTACTGTTGATCCCACTACTATGATTTTCCTTATTATAACTTATCCTCCTTTTTTTCTTCTTTGATGCGACTTCCACATCAACCCAATGGCCCTTAACGATGTCTAACTCTCTTTCAAGATTGAAAAATTTCATCGCCTCTCCGTATGCCTCCAAAGTATGAGAAACTGTCTTGGTAAGCTCTACAAACAGGTTAAATTTCTTTAGTAGGCTATGCCTAAAGGTTTCTATAATGATAGAGCTAGGAAAGTCATAAATTTCTAACTTTTCCTCCCTTAATCATTTCATATGCTTCTCGGTGGGCTTACCCTTATCTTAAATAATTGAAAAGAAGTGGTATGAATCCTTTCTTATAGACTTGTTACAGGCGTAATTGGTGATGGACAACCTAGAAAGCTGTGAAAATGAGGTTATAGTATGGGGTGCCAGGTTGTTGAACCACTTTTGAGCACCATCACATAGGGTAGCAACTAACAGCTTGCACATCATGGTATCTTTTTTTCCCTAGGTGAGGCTCATAAAGGCCATATCGGTTTTGAAATGTTGTACATGCATGATAGGGTCTTTAGTTCCCAGATAATTAGTGCATTTGGGAGCATTGAACTTGGCTGGTGGTTCATCATTCTCTATCTAATAGGAGAATAGGGAGACACAAAGTTGCTCACAATCCCTATCCTCATTATAGGGGGCCTTACCTTTCTCATACCTTTCATTGACCATTCTTAACGACCGATCTTGATTTTTATCAGCTTCCTCCAATGCCTAAAATTACGTCTCCTAATTTTTTCTTTCTTGTATCAATTGTTCATTTCCTGGTCTCCTCGAGCTCTCTTCTTAACTCGAAGAGTTGACGAGCTAGTTCTTGATGAAGGTTAGCCTTCAATCTAACCACATTACAGGTCGACGAGGCATTGTCATGTGTTACCGATGCTTCCTCATTAGCTAATCTTAACCATCCTTAAGCATGTGTTCCTACCATAGTGATATAGAACAGGTGATTATGATTTTGGTGTAGCTAGTAGGCGCCAAAATATTAGGATTGATCTGATTTATAGTGAGAGAAATTAGAGAGAAGTTAGAGAAATTGTGTAAATGTGTGAATCTCTTAGAGAGTCCATGTACATATATAGAGTTTTATATGTACATGTGTCGATTACATAAGGTATACACATGTAAGTGTGTCAAGAAGAATAAAAAATATAAAAGAATACATTCATAAACCAGGGTTGACCGCTTCTTGATTCAGACTGGTGGTCAATCCCATGGATACAAAGGTTTCTCAAGTTGTTCTCTAAGCTTGAGCTATCTTCTAAGCTCGAGCTATCTTTTCGGCTCGAGTTGTCAAGCCAATCCATGCATCCAAACACATGGATTTTTTAACGTCTATCCCTACTATTTTTTACATGGATTTTTCAAAAAAAAAAAAAATTGGAACAACACCTTGACAACGTCTTCTCATCTCCTCGTATTTTTTTATATAAATGGTTTTCTCTCACTGTTAAGCTTCGAATGTATACTAGATATCCAAAAAAAATAATTGATTTTGTAACTCTACAAGAACGATGACGATAATTTTAAGGAGGAGGAGAAGGGTAGTGGGTCATAAGATTATTCTATTAATTTTTCTATATCTCTTATATATATATATTTAGAGAAAGGACATTTGTTTTTGTTATGATAAGGTGAGTGACTAAATTTTAGCTTTTTAGTGTTTGTAATGGTTTAGGTAACCCATATGTATTTCTTTTTTTTCTTTTTTTGGTATAAGTCATCAATGAAGGACAAAAGAGTATATATTATCAATTTTTACTTAAATCATTCAATCTAAGTAGTAAAAACAACATATGATACTTTACTAGATGTGAAAAACCTAACATTCAATGCTAATACTGGCTACCTACGACTACCATTTTCAACATCGGTTAGTGAGTTTTTTTTCCTCTCTAACTAATCTTTTAGATCCCCTATTATTCATATTTTTTTCTGTTATTATGTGTTATTATTTATGTGTATAAATTTTTGTATTATATATGTAGGTTTGTATTATAACATAAGGAGAAGAATATGACGATCTTGAATAAAATAGAACAAAACCATGGTAATTTTTCTGTTATTAATTAATATTTTATTTTTCAAATATTTGTATTATTTGAACTATTTGCTAAACTCATTTTGGTTTTTTTTCTTCTCGAATACAGGTTGAAAATGAATAAATTAAAAAAAAATTAAAGTGGGTTCACCGCGTGAACCGACTTTAAACTTTAAGTCATTTAATTTAAAGTCGGTTCAACGAATCGACTTTAATGCCCCTTTTTGTAGTAGTGACCTATAGAGATCATCTAAAAATTTGAAGAAATAAGAAATGAGTTTCAAGTAGAAAAAATACATTTCACTCAAAATAAACGAAATTAGGGTCAAATTATATCTTACAATGGTAGTCTCTACTATTTGATTCCTAAACACTAATTTTGGGTTCATTATAATTTTCATACTTTATCATGAAATATTACATATGAAGAAAAAACTAACTAATTACCATATACTTCACGATATGTTTTTTAAAATTAATCTAATAGTGAAAAAGACTTAACTATTTACTTAAATTTGATTTAAAGAAATGTTAATTTTTTGTGAATTTTTTTTAAAACTAATCCTAGAATTTTAAAAATTACTAAATCACACAAAGAAAATAAAATCAAACATAATAAAAAATGAAAATGTAAATATAAATATAAATTTTAAAAAAATTGTTAATTTTTTTGAAATTAAGCATGATAGCTTTTCATCATCCCCAGCCTAGAACTTACATTACCCTCAATATAACAATTGTAAATTAAAGATAAAGAAAAAATAAAAGAAAAGTTACCTATTTTATGAGAATGTGTAAGTATTGATGTAGAAATGCAGGTGTATCTATCATGTTCATCATTAAAGTTCACACAGACAGATCACTCTGAACTACTAATATTTTAACAAATATTTTTAGTTTTAATAATTTTAAAATTATTAACATATAATTAAATTAAAATAAACAAAAAAATAAATATATAAAAGAAATAAAAGAAAATGACCTAAAATGATGGGTTGTTTCTTATCTATTGTTGAGTTTAACGTCTTAGCAAGACATAAACGAGGATTTCATTTTAAGTAAACTCAATATCCCCACATTATTGAGTGAATCAAACCTACAGATAGGACAAGTTTGTCTACCTATACTTTTTAAGTCATGTTTTACGTATTTTCAAAATTTTATTTACTTAAAATTAGGGACATGATTATAAGTTTTAGATAAACCACTTCTAGGTGCAATCAAATAAGTAAGACATCAAAACACATTTGTACCTAGATTTAACAAAGCAACTATTTCATTTTATCACACATTATAATTAAAAACTTTGAAATTTTGGAAATGGCTTCAAAATTTTTTTATCTTTTTTTTAAAAGTAATTTAACACTAAGTATTAAAATAAATACTAAACAATAACAATAAAAAGAAAAATGAAGTAAAAGAAAAAAACAAAATCAAATAATAAAAGAAAAATAGATAAATAAAATAAGAAAATAAAGTCAATAAAATAAAGAAAAGAATAAAAAAATTATTATATAGATTTTACAATATATATAATAAAAATAATTTTTATACAAATTTTGATATATATAATTTTACATACTTAAACTATGCATATTTATAATACACTTTATCTATCATATAATGCAAACACATTTTTTTTAAATAAATATACATGATTAAGTCATACAAAATAAATATTTATAATACATTCTATTTAATGTATAATTTAAATATATTTTTATACAAATAAATATACACGATTAAATTGTACATAATATAATACATTCTATCTAATATATAATACAAACAAATTTTTATACATGTTATATCATACAATATTTACAACAGTAAAGTTAATCTTTAAGTTAAATAACATAATCATTATTAACTGAGAGTACTCTTAAGAAAGAATAGTGGGGTAAAACCTCCTTAAAAACCATCTTTCTAAATAGAGTAATGTTCTTAGGAAAAACTAGTGGCACAAAGACTTCCAAGAACAAGTTTCTAAAACAGAACTCCCTTATATTTTTTACTTTTCATGCTATTACATAATTAGTTTTTAAATTTTTTTTATAAAAGAAAATAATTAAATAAATTAAAGTTTAATTTTTTAAAAAAACTAAATAAAAAAATCAAAATTATTTACAACAAGTAAAGTTTTAAATTTTTTGATAAATAATTTAAAAATGTTATTCCTTCCCTGACAACTGCACCAAAAACATGATGATACAAAATCGACATAGAGTTAGCAATACCGATTTTACAGATACTTTGGTTTTATATTTGCAAAACTCTCACAAGTAAATAAATCATTTTATAGAAAATGACAAGTATACTCCGAAGGTTGATCTAAGTAAGAAATATATGTGATTTTTAATTGATTATTCAAACTTTTAAAAATGAATTTAGATCTAAACATCATGTCATAATATTTTGTTTTTTTTTGTATTTTCTAGTATAATAACATAAAAAAAATAAACATAGATATGAATTTAATAAAAAATTATGCAAATTTTTATTATTCATAATAGTCGAGTATTTATGGATATAATAATTAAGTTAATTATGTTTACTCATATTATTTAGGTTATTAAAGCTATAAATTGATATTTATTGATTCTTTTTTTATATATAAATACTACTTTTAGTAGGGTTAGATATTTTTTGTTAATTAAACAAATCAATTAACACTTATGGGTAGGGTTGTGAATTAATTTAGTTAATTAAATTAATTATTTTTTAAGAGATTGAAAATGAACCATTTAAATGCCACATTTGGTGGGGTTGGATATTTTAAACTTTATTCAAGGTGTCCAAATTAAACCTAAGAATTTAATTATGTGAGTACTAACTTTCAAGTTTTAAAACCATTATTGAAAATATACTCTCAATATTTTTTCGAATAATTATTCTTATAAAACTTTTGAAATAAAGTTTTATTCTAACTATTGAGAGATTGTACCAACAAATAAAAGGGTAATATTTTAAATCAGACCAGATAATTAAACATCAAAGTTTAATTTTTAGATTTAAGTTTATAATAAAATATAATATATTTCTCTCTAACATCTTTAATACAAAATCTTGAATAAAAATAAAAATAATTTATTTTATAGAAATGTTTTACCTATTTAATATTTCGCAAGCATAACAATGTTATTATTATATTATATTTACAAAAAACCAGTCATTTTAAATTTAATCACAAATAAATTAATTATAATATATAAGAATAAGACATAAAAATAATTGTAATAAATTCATTTTAAAATTATACCTCAAAAGAATCCTTACAGAACTTTGATGCTCGTTTTGTTTCTAAAAAACCTCTAAACGGTTTTGCTTTTCTATATATTGAATCAAAATCTAGAAATTTACAAAAACTTAACTATTTCTTCTCAAAAAGAGAAGAACTTTAAAACTAAAAACATTTCTAGAGAGAAAACTACAAAAATAAAGTGAAGATATTCTAAGGGATTTGAGGGATGATTTTTACAATGGGAGAGGGGATCCTTTTATATATGAAGAAAAGGCTAAAAAAGTGGGAAAATATCTCAAAAATTGGTCTTAGACACGTTTGGACAAGCTGGCACGTGTGTGGAGCCAGATTTGCGGCAAGATAGGAGCAAATGCACGCGAGATTTGCTACAAATAAGTGTTGGCACACGCGAGACTCAACGTGACATGAGTGCACGACTCGACACATAAAGTTGGCTCTCAGTGTGACATGCACATTGGGCTTTCAGGATAGGCACATGCATGTGTTGGGTGCATGCTCGACTCAGTGTGGGTGTGTGCTGGTTGGGCAATTTTTTCCGTATTTCCATTTTTCTTACTTTTCCTTATTTTTCCTCACTTATTTGTATAATAAATAAATACTACACTTTAAATATTGTGATGTATTGCTTCCAATATTTTTCTTCGAGTCTTTAAATTATTTTTGAATAAAAATACCTGAAAAATAATAGAAATAATCAATTAAAGTACATTAATCATGATAATTTTAATGCTTTTGAAGCACTAATCACTGGGCCATAGTGAACTCTATTGTATTTGCACAACAAGAACGGGGAGGTGTTATTATCATAAGGTCATGTAAAAAAAATGTTATTTTTGAAGTTTGAGAGCTAGTTCACCATCATTCGCAACCATCCTAAACCTTCCCTCATAATCCATAGGAAAGGTTTGGTACTTAAGAGCAACTTATGGTTTTCAAATAATCCTATGAAGGGCTCTACCAGACCATACCTCATCAATTCGCACGTAATAAAAGGCAAGTTATTTAGTAGATTCCTCCATGGGGTTTTCTCAAAAGGATAGTTGTAGATATCAGCCAGCCGCTGCTTTGCATCCAAAGTCAAGGTCGTGATGAAGGAGCCCATATTCCTTATCATGACCTTAGTGTCATTCTAGATGCTCGTTATCAACCTTGTATAACTAGTAGGAGATTCCCACTGGCCTGAGATGTAAAATAAACATTCCTTTCAATTCTTGTCATTCTCAAGGAGGGCCACATTTATACCATGATCTTATTTTATCGACATGTATATCTTCCTAAAGTCTATTGGGTTCTATTTCAAAAAATATGCCTCATTAAACTCGAGTATATCTAAATCCACCCCAAGCTCTTGGAAAATCATTATAATGCAGAGAAGATACCTACACTTATTAGGCATTAGCTAACTCAGTACAAGTTGAGTCATAACCAAAAAAATTCTTATGAGAGGCTATAGGGGAAACCTTACCCCCAACCACAAAACCTTTTGGAAGACCATCTACCCAGATGGTGATTGATCACTATCATAGGCCCTCTATGGGGGAATCATTATTTGAATTAAGGATGGGATGTTATATGTTTTCCTCAACGTCTCCTCATCCTAGGGTGCTAGTCCACTGGTCATAAGTTTAGCAAAACAACCCCTGATATGGCCTATAGGTTCCTTAGACCATATGTTCCTCATTTTCTTCCTCCATGTCCTGCTCATCGATATTTGAGTTTAGGTCACGTTCAACCTAATGGTTGGAATGGCTTGAGGATAAGTGGTGGAGGTAGAGAGTGGAAGGAACGATTGACTCTCCTCATTGGAAGAGTTTGTCTTTGAAGACCCCGAGTCATCACTAGCATTGGAGTATTAGGGGCTCTTCCAAGTGCCCAAGCCCAAAGTCTCTTCTCTGTGCGTTGTATACAAAAAAACCATAAAATATAAAAAGTGGTATGGTATGAGAAGAATGGATTACCTAGGGTTGAGTTTGAAAATAAATGGAAGTGATTCTTTAAAATAGACCTAAAAGAAAGCAAAAAAGTGTTAGACTCGTGAGACTTATACTCTAAAAACTTGAGCAACCAAGCTATGTATTGAGCTGAATTCTTACCATAGAACTGAAAATATTTTAATAGCTCGAGTTGATGCGAGAGAGCATTTTCTGTATTACTTTTTGTCTAATGTGTTAGAAGTGATGAAAAGGATCAACCTAGGCACCTCTTTATATAGAGACCCATACATTTCTCTCTCCAATCAATTGACATGCATTTATTAGGGAAGTTGAATAGTTCAGATTCACTACTCAAGTTTAATTCTTCCATCTCAACTTCGAGCTTGAGCTGAAATAGTAAGGGGACTGGATGTTTGGATACATGGATTGACCTGAAGCTTAACCTAGGAGACAACTCAACCTAGGAGATAGTCCAAGTCAATGTTTTTATCTATGGGGTTGATCACTAGTTCAAGCTATGGGATGGTCTACCCCGGTTTATAAATATACCTATTTTTTACCCTTTTTGTCCTTTTTGACATACTTATATGTGTCTACCCTATGTAATTGAAACATGTACATATAAAACTATATAAATACATGGACTCCCTAAGAGATCCACATATTTAAACAATTGTTCTACCTTCTCTCTAGTTTTTCTCTCTATAAATAAGACCAATCCTAACATTGACCATTAACAAAAGACTTTTTTTCCTCAAGTTTTTTCTTTAATATGCATCTCTCACATTCTTTTTAATCAAGGCTTTCCAAGGCCTTTTTCTTTTCCTTTTCAGACTTGATATGCACTAATAGGAGCGCATAGTAGTAGTTAAGCAATTCGTCTTGCTCATCATCATTATCATTTTTAGTTTTCATCTCTTGAACATCTAAGACAGTAGTCGAAGGATCAATGACACTACTAGAAGTATTGAAGGGTAAGAAAATTAGTATCATCCTCATCATCAATACTGATACTATTTAAAATAGTAACCTCAGCTTTCATAGCATACTTGTTCGTGCGATTTTGTTTCTATAAACACTTGATAGCAATATGTCCAGGCTTTCCACAAATGAAGCATTTTATTTTGTTTAAGTGGCCTTTACTAGGATTTTTAGATTCATTTTCTGAGCATTTATATACTTTTATAGATTTGGAGGCTTTAGAACTTGAAATATCTCTTCTAGTATTCCCAAAGGATGGTTTGTTCTTGTCAAGAAACATGTGATGCAATTCGAAGACCTATAGGTCACTAACTAGCTCATTTATAGTGAGTTTACCGAGTTTGTACATTGACTCAAGTACAATAACTTTAGCATGAAACCTATAAGGTAGATTGGCGATGATATATTTAATCTATTTTTCTTCGGTAATAGGTCTACCCAGGTTTTAAGAATAGTTAAAAATATTTGAGAACTGTGCATAAAATTTATCAAAAGTCTCATCTTCTTGGATAATACATAGTTCAAAGTCTCTATTTCACTTAAGAATTCTTGACCTTTTAACAACAGACGTACCTTCATGAGTTGTCTCAAGAATATCCTAAGATTTTTTTGACATCGTACAACTCTGAATCCTTCTATACTCATTAGGTGTCATAGTTCTAATGATAGCATATAAACCCTTACTCTTTCATTCAGAATCAGATTTTTCCTTAATTCCCTCAATAAATGGTTTTGGAATCACGGTATTATCAGGTAAGTTTTTGTAGGATAGGTCTAGCTATTCTCAATAAGGAACCACCTATAACATCCTTGGGATCACAAGAAAGCTCTTATTTATGATTTCCAATAGGTGTAGTATACCTCATTGAAGAGTAAAAGTATGCCTACATTCTCTCCTTCTCCCAAATCCATTGGAGAGAAAGTGTGTGTGTGAAAAATGAGTTAATAGAGTCAACATTGGAGCGATTAAGCCCAAAAAGGGTGCACCTTCTTTGATACCATTTGAAAGAGTCCAATACCCATTACACTACTAGTTTAAGGAGATAAAGACACCTTAGCAACTCAACCCTAACTTGCATAAAGAAAAAAGTAAACACTTAAATGGATAATGCAGCATAAGTACAACTAATATAATATCAGATAGGTAAATAACTTTTCACAACAGATAGTATATAATCAACAAAAAGTAGGAAAATAGTAAAAAATTTCTAATCAAAGTTTAAGCTACAATATGTTGTAACATACATACTTTAAACTTAGATTGTACTAGCATAACAATAGATCATATATAACAAGTGATGTAATAAGGTAAACTCACATAAAGAATGTATTTATATGTTAACATCCTCAGGTTACTTAGGCTAAGCACTCAATAACAAATAATTCACCAAACCATAAAACAATTACAGTTATGAAAGAAATAAAGCTACTATTATCTCTATCAGTCTAGACCTCTATTCAAACTGCCTATTATCGCTCTTATTGGCTACTTCTATAATGACCTAGTTCGAATCACGAATCTGGCTCTCCTTTATAGCCAACAACACTCAATGTGATGTGATTATTAGCCACAAATCAATATTGTGATGTATATATGTAACAAGAAACCTTGAGAAGCACTCTCAATCTCAATGCACAAAAGGACACAATGTCCTCCACATATCTCAAACAATGTACGAGAGAGACACAATAGAACCACACATGCATACAGACTATGATTCGATAACTAAACTCACTAGTTGACCCACACTCAAATGTTAGCTTACCAAAACAATTTAAGAAACATATGTCAATTTTAGTATGTATTTTGGAAAAAAAATTGTACTAAAAACATGGGTAAATTAAATAGAGAAATGAGGCGTTGGAATTCGGTCGGCCACCTCACCAAAAGTGATGACGAGGTGCTAAAAAAGGATATTTTTATTTTTTCAAAAATATCGAGTAAAATCTATAAATACCTACACCCAAAATGAACCAAAATCTAACACACTACTCTTAACCTAGCATGCAAACTAAAACAATCAACGTCGTGGTATGTGAAAAACATGTTTTTAATTACTGTGTTCTAACTATATGTGTGTGTATTATTGAACCGCAATAAATAGCCTTATATAGAGAAAGATAGCACATTGAGTAAAAAAAAAATAGATAGTTACAATACTTTGTACACCAAAAGCCAATACACAGATACAAAAAATAACAAGATTTAGCTCATCTATAAGACCTGTCTAAACTACAAAAATCCCCTCCAAGCCTATGAAGGAGATAATCTCACTCCAGTAGAAAGAAAAGAAACCGAACGATAATGCTGACTCTAAAAAAACCTGTGCCACCAAGGAATCCTGGTTTTGAATGACCTACCAACACTTTTTAGCCATAATAGCAAAGTTGAAGGCCCGTAAATCTCAGAAGCCCAAACCACCAATTTGATGCACCTCACGCAATCTTTTCCAAGCTAACTAATGAATCTTCCTAGCGGATCCATATAACCCTATCAGAATTTTTTTTATAGCTAATTCAATGTCATTTCATAGTCCAAACCTTAAAACAAAAACACTACGTGGCATTGTAGGCGCATGCCACTAACTTGAAGATAATTTCTTTACCAAACAAAGAAAGCGACTGACACAACCCAATTCTGCAATCTCTGGTGACCTTGTCTAGGATGTAATTAACCTGTGCCTCTTAAGCTCTTCCAAATGATGCTAAGAGACCCAAATATTTCTCAAACCCCGATAGGCCTCTAATTTCGAAGCAATTTTGCATTGCCACCCTACTATGAGAAAGAATGTTGAAATGGCAAAAAATATTGTATTTTTGAAAATTAACGGTTTGGTCTAACACGCTTTCATACTCTTATAAGACTAACTTTTTTTTTCGTGTCCAAGAACATAGCACTGCCTAAAATGAGGAGCCTATTATTAGCTTAGGATAACTATTTATTTATTTACTTATTATTTTTCGTAGATCATTCATCGTTATTCCAATTAGTTCATCTCTTTATTTGTAGCAACTTTTTTTTATTTTTTATTTTTTATTTCCACACTGACTTTTACTATTTAAACTCTCACATTTATTATAAGATTTAAACCTAAATTTTATACCTATCCAAATTGAAATCATTTTGTTGAGACATAGCTCGTTGAGAAGAAATAGATGGAAGGATTGGAAAAAGATGAAAGAGACAAAAATAATATAAATATAAGCCAATATGATCACCAATAATTCTTATATATTTAAATAAGAAACCTTATCATAAAGGTTGTTTAGATTGTGTTATTTATATTAATTGATCACTTAAATTATAAGTGTTGTTATTTAATTTTTTACCTTTTGAAATGTGCTAATTAAATACAAAACATATTTTATTCTTAATTGGTTCCTTTTTCTAATACTAAATGATCAAATGATACAATTTATAATCTAAATAACTAAATAACACAAATGACATAATTTAAGAATCTTTATAACATTTTTTCCATTTAAATAATGTTAAACTTAATTCTTTTCAATAGTAAAAAAAATATTGATAAAAGAATGCATTCAATAATAAAAAAAATTATATATACATATAGTCTACATATTTTATTTTGAAAAATTACTATAGAATCCCTTGAGGTTTTAAAAATCTATAAAACACTCCCTCAATTTTGGTAAATAGGTAATTACATCCCCCTTATTGTTATTTTATTATAATAGGATCCATTGAATTTTTTGACTTTTGTTAATTTATTTGCAATAACATCCTTTAAAAGGTAAATTTTTTGGCAAAAAGGGATGTAATTGTAATTTTTCAAACATATGGGTACTTTTTGTTGTTTCAAAAATCCTAGAGGAAGGTATTTGTAATTTACCTTTTTATTTTTTTAAACTGAAATGATTAAACTTTAACTAAATGAAAACTTTTACATATTAAAATTCATATATCATTTTCTCTAAATACTAAAAAGCATAAAGTTTTGAAATAGTCAATTTATTTTTTGAATTTGGAGTCGAATGATCATTTTATATTGCATATATATCTCTTCAAAAAACATTTAACTCATTAAATTTATTCGTGTTGTGTGGTGAGTGTATTAATTAATATAGTGGAAAAAATCATAAAAATCTCTTAGATAAAATCATTTATGTCATTTAATTCTTTGGATTAAAAATAATTTTATTTAGTTCTTAGTTATGAAAAAAAGGAGAACCAATAATGAATAAATTATATTATTTTAATAATTTTTTATTAAAATATTATTATTTTTTATCAATTAATTGAACATGAGTCTTTAATAATAATAAAGTAACAATTAATATTAAAAAAAAATCATAAAATAGTCATTTTAATATTTTTTCAATTGCTATTATTTTATTTTAATATTTTATTGATTTTTATTCTTTACTAAAAAATAAAATATATATTTAAATAATTTTCAATTTAAATATTATTATAGTTGATTTTTTTAAGTAATTTCATATTAAATTTCATTTTTATTCTTATTAAAGATCATATTTTAATCTCTTTTTAATTAATTAATAGACAATAATAATATTTTAATAGAAACATTATTAAGATAATATAATTTATTTTTAATTGACCCATTTTTCATAACTAAGTGGAATAAATGATATCATTTTTAATCTACAAGACGAAATAATAAAAATGACCTAATAAACCTTATGATATCTCACCTAAATAATAAAATATTAGTTAGACAAATTAACTAGTGATTTTGTGTTTAATTTAATTATTAAATGAATTATGTGTATGTGTCACCTACCCCTATTATTTTTTATACCATGTTTACTACATATAATATATTAGTAAGAATTCAAACATATTAACTAACTTTAATTTTAATATAGTTTTATGTCTGAGTATTAAAAAAAATTGAGTCATATCTTGTGAGTAAACAAAAAGAAAATTATGATTTTTTTATAACTTGTAGATACATTAATTTACATGACACAATTTAATTAATCTCTTATAATTAAGTAGTCATATTTTTATTTTTTTACATTTTCAACCTTATATTCAATTAATAATTAATATATCACATAATTAACAACATATTTATATATGAAAAAAACATATATTGTTTCATTTTCTTTCTTTTCATATTAAGTTGTCTTTTATTTTACCTTTAAAACAAATAATAAAAAATATAAATATCAAGTAAATTAATATAAAAAACAAAGTTGAAAAAAAAAAGCTTTCATTTTTATATTGAGATAAGAGATATTCATGAATTAGTAGAAAAAACTCTCCATTCTTCGCTTTAGATTAAGGATGTAGATTTGGCTACATCCGAGACACAAACTTAATACAACCCATGACACAATTTTAATTTAACACAATATAGATTATTATTTTTAACTTGATTTAACTATTAATTATTTTATATTTGTAATAATATTAATATTTTACCATTATAAATAAATATACTATAAAAATGATTTCATTTGTCATAATATTAAAAAAATATGAATTTAGAGAAGAAAAAATGAACATAACTAGCATAAAATGACAATTTATTTATTTTAATAAGTCTCTTTAAATGGATGTTTTCTTCTTCTTTTGCCTCTCTTTTCCACAACTTAAATATTTTTCATTTCATACAATCACTTTATTTATTTATTTTTAATTTTTGGCAATGTCACAAGGGTTAAGTAAGGGATTGAATTTGCCATATCTCTCCTCATCAAGCTTCTTTTATATTTAAAAGATGGATTGCAGAGAATATTCTAATTGCTGAAGACACTATTATGACTATTTTCAAAAAAGTAAGAGATAAATGTGATTTGATGGAAATAAAATTGGATATGAGAAAAGCTTATGACATTGTTAAATGAAAATTTTCATTAAAGATCATGGGTTTTTTAAAAAATATTTGCAACCTTATCTTAATATACATTTATATGATCTCTTTTTCTTTATTGATTAATGGTTCTCCTTTCGAAAATTTCTATCCATAACGAGGTTTAAGATGATCTTCTATCTTCTTAATTGTCTTAAATGTCTCAAAAGATTTATTTTCAAAGCTAAAAACTCTAATTAGATACATCGAATTAAAGTGGCTAGAGAAGCCCTTATAATCTCCCATCTTCTATATATAGATGACATTGTCTTTTTTGTTCGAACATTCAAGAATCAATTTACATCAAAAGTGTTTTAAATAAGTAGAAAATTGCAATTTTTTCCAATAACACATTTGAATTATCAAAATCAAATTTTCTCCAATAACACATTTGAATTATCAAAATCAACTTTACTGGGTTAGATATACTATCACACTATTTAGTGAAGATTATTATTTTGTACCGTGCACTTCAGTATGCTAAACATAGGAAAATTATTGCAATTTATATTAAGAGAGATGAAAAAACAATTATTGATGCTTTCAATTCAGAAGATTATAATTTAGTGGATTTAAATGCTCAACACATCCTCCAAGACACAATTAAGTCGCTTAGTGAATTTTGTATGTTCTCAGTAAGATGAATCCCTTGAGAATTAAACATGCAAGCTCGTAACTTGATTACTTGGGTGAGAGATATAGAAGTGGCTTAAAACATCCTTATTTATTCTTTCCTAGCCTTCATATTTGAGTTCCATACCAAAAAAAAAAAACAAATAGAATAGATTTTAGTTCTACTATTTTGGTCCTTTAATTATTAAAAAAAAAATTTAAATCATGTTTTTTTGTGTTTGAATTATTGTAGAGATTCTTAGTAAGCAAATTAAAAAGGTCTCATATTGATTAGGAATGAAGGTGAGTGTTGTATTTTAGGTTATAAATAAATCCCCCTCATCCACTTTTAAAACATCTCAAAATTTGTAAATCTTCGTCTTTTTTGTAAGAGTAATTGATTAGCTTAATTTTTTTTCCGATAAGTTATAATTTTGGAATTTATCCATTTGAAAATAGTGAAATTGGTCAACAACGTTCGATGACATAGGTAACATTTATACCGAATCTCGTTAAATTTATGGTGTTTTTATTTTTTTACTTTAATATCTACTTTACTTTTTTTTTAGCATTATGTTTCTAATAATATTATTTTGTCGGGTTAATTTAAATCATGAGTGAATAGTAATTACTTAGTATAGGGAAAATATACCCAATTTTTCCAACAATTGGTATCAGAGTCGAAGGTTTCTACCTAGGCATTTGTTTGTATTCCGTTTGTATGATATTGGAATATAGTTGCTAGTTGTTGTAATATGAAGAAATGAAAGAAGAAAAATCTCCCTCAAACAAAGACCAGTCACCCACGTCAGGCAGAACAATGGCTATGAATGCAAGGTTCGAGTTGGAAAAGTTTGATGGAACCAGTCATTTTGGCATATAGCTTGGCAAAGTTATAGATGCTCTGTTTCAACAAGATCTAGACATCGCCATTAATGAAGAGAAACTAGATGAAATAGATGAAGTTGAGTGGAAAAATATCAACTAATTGACATGTGATACAATCCGTTCGTGTCTCTTAAGAGAACAAAAGTATACATTCATGAAGGAGACATTCACAAATAATTTGTGAAAGGTGTTGGAGAAAAAGTTCATGAAGAAGTGTGGATAAAATCGGCTCTATTTGAAGAATAATTTAGTCTGGTTTGATTACCTTTCATGTACCATAATAAACGACCAAATTACTACTTTTAATCGATTAGTAGCAAATTTGCTAAATATAGATGAAACTTTTAAAGATGAAGATTTAGCCTTGATGTTGTTAGCCTCCTTCCTGATGAGTTTGATCACCTTATTATGAGCTTAATCATTCGGAAAGATAAAATGTCTTTTGAGGAAGTTTCCACTGTTTTGTGTAGTTATGAAATTAGAAAGAAAGATAAAAAAGAAAGCAAGAATGAAGCAACATAGGAAATATATATAAGAGGGTGTCTGCAAATACAACAGAAAGGAAGGAGAGGTAGATTTCATTCAAAAGGAAGGCTTGGTAAAGATGAATGTGTCTTTTCTCATAAAAAAGGCCATTGGAAGAAAAAAATGTCCAAAGTTGCAAAAGAAAGGAAAATTTGTGCCTCCTAATGCATATGTAGCTGAAAGCAACTCAGATTCAGATTTTGCATTGGTTGGTTCATCAACAACATCCCGTCTTCGTGATTGGATTTTTGATTCAACATGTATCTTCCATATGTCTCCTAATAAGAAGTGGTTCTTTAACTTTGAAGAACTAAACAGTGGAATTGTTTTCATGAGTAATGATTATTCATACAAATTTTGGGGATCAGTACAATTCGTTTGAAGAATCAAGATGGTTCAGCTAGAGTCTTGAAAGATGTTCATTATGTCCCATATATAAAGAAGAATCTCATTTTTGTGGGAGTCTTAGAATCAAAATGCTTCACTGTGACCATGCAAAATAGGGCATTAAAGGTTACAATTGGAGCACTTATAGCTATGAAAGGTGTTCAGAAGAATAAATTGTATTATTACCTTGGTAGTACGGTTATTGGGATATTATCAGCAATAATTTTGAAGGAAGAAAAAGATTCAAAAACTACCAAGTTGTAGTCTATGGGTTTGGGGCATATTGGTGAAAAAGCTTAACAGATTCTGATAAAGTAATGCTTATTGAAAGACATGAGAATTGGCAAGTTGGAATTCTGTGAGCATTGTGTATTAGGGAAGCAAAAAAGAGTAAGCTTTGACACTACACTCCATAATACAAAAGGCATTTTGGATTACATCCAGTGGTCAACAATAACTCCATCCATGAGTGGCAAACATTATTATGTCACTTTCGTTGATGACTTCTTCAGAAGAGTTTGGATGTATCTCATGAAGAAGAAGGATGAAATGTTGGGAATTTTTTCAAGCAGAAAAAGATGATCGAAACTCAAACTAGTAGAAATATCAAGTGTACGAGGTCTGATAATGGTACTGAGTACACAAATGATCCATTTATAAAAGTTTGTGAAAAAGAAGGGATAGTGTGACACTTTACTATTTGAAAAATACCACAACAGAGTAGAGTTCCAGAACATATGAACCAAACTATGCTGGAGAAGGTTCGGTGTATGTTGTCAAATGTTGGGTTAGGCAAGTAGTATTGGGCTGGGGTTGTAACCTATGCATTTCATCTTATGAAACGTCTACCATCGTATGCTCTTGAAGGAAAAACACCTATAAAGGTATGGTCTGGAAAACTACTAGAGATTATGATTTCTTACATGTGTTTGGTTCTATTGCATACTACCATGTAACGGAATCAAAGTTGGTTTCAAGAGCCAAGAAAGTTATTTTTTTAGGAATCCCTTTTGGTTATAAGGGATATCGATTATGGTGCCTTGAAACGAAAAAGATAATCTTCAGCAGAGATGATACCTTTGATGAATTTTCCTTATAGGGAAAGGTAGTCGAGAAGATTGATGACACTACGTAGCAGGTAGAACAAATTTCAAAGTAGGTGGAGTTTGAAAGCAAAATTGTTAATCTAGTTAGTTTAGATAAGACACAAGCTAATCCTTCATTGACATTAGATGAAGAATAGGTTTTAACCCAAGAACCTCCATAGCAATAAGAAGAAGCTATATTTGATAGTCCACGACGACAAAATGTTAAGGTGCCTACTCGATATAAAGATATGGAAGATCTACCTGCTTAGTTTAATAATACGGTGGCCTATGCACTTTTAGATGTGAATGATGATGTTCCTTCCATATATAAAGAAGCAATCAAAAGCCCTGAAGTGGAAAGATGGAAGGAAGCCATGGACGAAGACATGGAAGTTGACACAACTACCTAGAGCAAGAAGACAATTGGATACAAATGTTTGTATACAAGGAAAGAAGGATTTTCTAACAAAGATGGTGTTCGCTACAAGGCAAGGTTGATGGCTAAGGGCTATGCTCGGAAGAAGGGAATCGATTATAATGGGGTATTTTCTGCAGTTATAAAACATTCCTCCATTCAAATTTTGTTAACCTTGGTAGCACATTTGGATTTGGAACTAGTTCAACTTGATGTGAAAACCACATTTCTACTTAGTGACTTGGAAGAGGGAATGTATATGTCTTAACCATAAGCGTTTAATGTTACTAGTAAAGAGAATTGGGTTTTCAAGCTGAACAAATCGTTGTATCGATTGAAGCAATCTTCGAGGTAGTGGTACAAATGATTTGATCAATTTATGCTACAACATAAGTATACTAGAAGTACACATGATCATTGTGTGTATTTTCACAAGCTACATGATGAGTCTTTCATCTATCTCCTATTGTAAGTCAATGATATGTTGATTGCATCGAAGAGACAAGCAAAAATTGAGAAGTTGAAGGCTCAAATAAGTTAGGAGTTCGAGATGAAAGATCTAGGAGAAGTCAAAAAATTCTCGACATGGAGATAGACAGAGACATGAAGAAAAGGAAGCTTAATTTAACCTAGAGTCAATATTTGAAGAAGATACTACAACGTTTTGGTATGAATGAGCAAACAAAAGGTAGTAATGGAAATCAAGTTGAAACATTGTCTCGACTTGATTAACATCCCACAAATTTGAATTGGCAATGACGTCGCTTATCTAGAGGAAATTGAAAAAAATCTCATATTAATTAGGAATGAAAATGAGTGTTGTATTTTGAGATATATATAAAGCCCCTTCCTCCACTTCTAAAACATTTCAAAATTTGTAAATCTTTATCTCTTTTACAACGATAATTGATTAGCTCAATTTTGTCAAATAAGTTATAATTTTGAAATTTATCTATTTAAAGGTAGTAAAAGTAGTCAATAACGCTCGAGGATATATAAGTAACATTTATACCAAATTTCGTTAAATTTATGGTGTTTTTATTTTTTTGCTTTAATGTTTCTACTTTAATATTTATATTTTAATTTTTTTTAACATTATATTTTCAATAGTATTATTTTATTGGATTAATTTAAATTTTATTCATTTAAATCATAAATGAATAATAATTACTTAAAATATGAAAAAATTATCCATTTTTCCAAATGATACACAAGAATACACGTGAGACGTGTGAACTTGATGACAGTTTGCAAACATGCTATTTGTTTGCTTTAAAGATAATTACCAACAAATAGAAATGAAGAAAGATCATCAATGCAAATACAACATTAACTTAGAAAAATTACAGACCATACGTAGACAATCATAGGTTCTTACAAGTCTCAGAGAGCCTGCACTAGAATCAATTCGCAATGAGATAATGCTAATGAAAGCAAAGGACCATTATACAACATAAATAAGACTATCTTATTGATCTAAAACCAAAACGAGTTCAATAATCAAGCCAAACCATCTTCTGTAGTAGCAAGAGAAGGTGAAATCGAATTACGTGATTCATCATAGTCCTCACCTAAAGGAGATTGCTCCACTCTAATATCTTCAATCATCTTAACAACTTCAACCATTGTTGGTCTTTTCTCAGGTAATGGAACCACACAAGTCAAACCCACATGAAGCATTGAAACTAGCTCTTCTTCTATGTTCTTATACCTCAAAAGTTCTGGATCAAATATTTCACCAGTCCACTCTTCTTTAACCACTGATCGAACCCATTTTGGCAAGTCCAAAGTTTGTTCATCTTCTTCAATTCGAGGTCGAGATGGTGAAGGGTATTGAGATGGAGCTTTTCCTGTTAAAATTTCTAACAACAACACACCAAAGCTGTACACATCAGCCTTTTGAGTAAGTCTCTTGACCTCTGCTTGTTCTGGTGCTCTGTATCCTCCCAATCGCGCTATTGCGTGAACAGGGTTTAAAAGCAGAGATAACCCAAAATCTGATATACAAGCCACACCATTCTTGTCAAGTAATACATTGGAAGATTTCACATTTCCATGTGGTATTTTAGTGGTTCCATACACTTCATGAATACCAGCAAGTCCACGAGCTGCACCTAAAATTATGCTTATTCTTGTAGTCCAATCCAAAGGAATCCTACCAGGACCTCTATTCCCTGTTTATCCAAAACCCCAAAAAAAATGAAAAAAATAAAAAAATAAATTCCAAATAATAACATCAAGAACAAAACTCTTTGGAAATATAAAGTAGGAATTACCATGAAGAAGTGAGTGTAAGCTTCCATTGGAGAGATAATCGTAGACAAGAAGCTTTTCTTCTTTGGCATAATAGAAAGCTCTGAGTCTCACAATATTGGGATGTTTTAGCTTCCCTATCACATCCATATACTGTTCAAATTCTTTCCTCGAACATGGGTTTGAGTCCTTGAGTCTTTTCACTGAAACGGTACTCCCATCGTCAAGAACAGCCTTATACACAGTCCCTAAGCTACCTTTCCCAAGCATTTCAGCAGATGCCCTCAGCAAATCTTCAAGGTCAAATTGTTTCCTTGGATCAAAAAATACAAGCTTGCTTTGGTCTGTAGCGTTAGTCCCATCACTATCTGCTCCACCATTATTAGCGTAAACCTTCTTCTCACTCCCATTACTACTTCTTCTTTTTCTACTCTCACTACCCACCATTGAATTTGAACTCCTTTCTTTAGCACAATAGTGAGCCACCACAAACGAAATTAATACTAAAATTGCAACACAATTTGCTGTCACTATGGCTACTATAGCACCAGGACTCAACCCTTTTCGTGATTCCTTCTTAGGTTCGCCGATTATGGGTCCTTCAGGCAACAAGCTTGGGTTCGAAGGCACAATCTGAGTCGAATCGTCAGAGGTTGGACTTGTTCCATTGAAAGAACAAGCAGGTAATGGGGTCGAACCACATAATCCTTCATTCCCCAAAAAGCTTTCTTGCCCAAATTTTCTCAACAAACCGTCCGGTATGCGACCGTAGAGTTCATTGTTGGTCAAATTCAGTTCTTTGAGATTAACAAGCTTTAAAGATAGATCAGGAACTTTACCAGAGAGTACATTGTTCTGGAGCCGAAGAGTGAGTAATCGGGTCAAGTTCGAAAACCCATCAGGAATTTTGCCTCTTATGTTGTTATCAGAAAGGTCCAGCCGAAGAAGTCGCCGGAGTGAAGTGATCTCAGTTGGAATTTCGCCGGAAAGGTCATTTCCAGCAAGATAAACGAGCTTGAGATTAGTGCAGTTTGTGAGAGGTAAAACGGTACCGTTTAAACGATTTTCATGGAGGTCGAGATGACGAAGTTGGTCTAAAGAAGATAAAGAGTCGAGAGGACCTCTGAGATTAAGAAATGGAAGAGCAAGTCCAATGACTCGACCAGTTTGGGAGCATCTGATTCCGGTCCAAGCCGGTTTACAAGCATTTGAACCGGACCATTTGGAGAGGAGGCTACCATGAGAATCAGTTTGAAGACGGAAATGGGTGAGTGCGAGAGTGTCATTTGGTGGAGAAGAAGAGACAGAGAGAGAAGTAAAGAGAAGGAAACAGAGAAACTGAAACACATTGGAAGAAGGCTTAAGCTTCTTCATGTTGTGTGTTGGGCGGCAATAATGTTTAGATAAGAGTGTCTTTTTAAAATTAAAACAAATGGATTCTGTTTATTGAAGGGTGACACTTGACAGAGGGAGTCTCACTGTTTTTCACTATAGATCCAGATTTGGATGCTAAATTGTAATTTGGAGCATTACAAATACTTGGTAGGGGAGTTTTTTTTTTTTTTAAACTTTAGGCTAATAAAATCATGAAATTTTGTTAGTTATTATAAAAATATCATTTAATTTTAATTTATTATTTTAATTTATTATTTTTTTAAATATTATCAAAAAAATTTATTATTTTCATAATATTAAACTTTATAAATGTAACAAAATATCTCGTATAACTTGTAATTAACTAATCGATATTTATGATATTTTTATAATATTTTATAAAGTTTAATAATACGAAAGTAATAAAAAAAGTTTAATGTTATTTTTATAACAATTAAAAAATTGAATGATATGAAATTAATAAATTAAAATTCGATTAAATTTTTATAAAAATCTAAAATTTAATAGTATAAAAATCTATTTATTTTAAAATTTAATATTAATGTAATTTTTTTAAAAAAATAAAATAGTATAATTAATAATAAATATATTAAAAAATAATAAATAACATTTCATTAGGTTAGATAGTATTACTCATATGAATAATAAAATGCACTTTTATTTATATATAAAACTATATTTAATCAAATCATATATATTATTAATAAATATAATACCCATTTAAATAACATATTTTATGAAAAAAATCGTGTTAAAGTAATTACTCTGTTAATCCCACATATATCATTTTTACTTTTTCACTATGCCTCAGAATCCCCATTTTTTTTCTGAATAGATTCCCATTACTGAAAAAGAGAAAGCACTCTTTTTTTTTTATTTTTTTTTGGGAGATCAATTTCTTTTTTAAATGATAGTACACTTTGGTTATTTTGAAAGCAGTGTGTATATAAATGCGTTTCAAAATTGAAAATAAAATTTTCTTTTAAATAACATTTTATATAATTCACATATATTAAAAACCAAACATTTTATTTTTAATTTATACACCTTGCAAAGAAATTTTAGTGTCATATTGCACCATATGTGTAAAAACATGGAAAAATAAATACTTTTGTTATCTTAGTTTTTCAAAATAAATAAATTAAATTAATATTAAATATAATTGAAGAGAGAGAAACAATGCGTGAAATTGATATGATGAGGGGTCATGTGGAAAGTGTGATTGGAAATTTATTAAATTGTTGAGGAGGAGAGAATATGTATGTATGATTAAAGATGAGGATTGAAAATGGAGGTTGAGTTGAGTGCATGATTGCTGTTTTCCATCCCTATTGAAATGAATAAGTAGTAGGGATGAGGGTTTTTGACACCTTTCCCTTTTTCACTTTTACTTCTTATAATCTCTCTTAATTTTTTTTTTCACTATTAGTTAATAATAAGTAATTCAATTTATCACCCTACAAATCCATCTTAGATATTGATATTAAATCAAGTGTTATCTATGACTATTCGTGAATTTATATAATTTATTTTTAAGATAAATACAATTTTAATTGATATATATAATTTTTTTTCATAAATTTATACTCATTTTTACAAACACATCACTTAGATTTTGACATTATTATATAAAAAAATGATAAAATATTAAAATTATGAATGTAAAAATATATGTAAAATTATATGATGTTAATATTTTACTTTTTATTATATTGTTATGTGATGGTTCATTTATTATTACTTTTATAAAAACAAATGTTAAGAATTTAAGCCTTTCAATTTTACTAGTTAGTCATTAAATTATTAAAAAATTATTAAAAAAAAACATCTTGGTTACATTGAATGACTCTATTGGAGACTAATATTGAATATATTTAATGGATTAAAATTTAACGGTATTTAATTAATTATAAAAGATAATTTAACATATTTAATTATAAATAATATTATTTTTATAATTAATTATAATTATAAATATTATTATTTTTATTTTAATTACGTGGAGACTTAAAGAAATGAAAATATTTTGTGTGGAGGGTTTGATTTGAAAGCGACGAGAATCGGGACTCGGATGGCATGGTTTCTGCATCTGAGCTAAAGCAAATTACAAATACAAAAGGAAGTCTATGGCATACTCTTTTTATCTTTATCTTTTTCTTTTTTCCTTTATACTTATGCAGCTTTAATTTTACTAATAATTTAGATTGAGAACTAATCAAATATGATTAACAATACTCGGAGGATTTATTGGTTTTATTGAAATTAACTCTTTATTGTTAGTCAAGCAAAGCCCAATTTCGTGAGGGGACTTAAAAGCTAAAAAAACCATGCTTGTATGTTATAGACAACTTAATGACCAATTATAGTTCAAATCCTAAATACCCCTCTTCTCCTAAATGGTGGATATTTATACACTTTTCTTTTTTAAGAGAAAAGAGAAATTCTATTGGTTTAATTATATATTATAATCTCTTACTAATAGAGTTTCATTTTTAAATCATTGAATGAATATTGTTTTTCATATAATATTTAAAAATAAAATTATATAAATAATTGTGATATATAAAAACTAAAATAAATTCTATTTAATCATATCCTTTCTCAATATCAATGTAGTTTAATTGAATAATAAAGTTTTATATATAAATTATATTAGATTAAATTATTTTAAATCGATTATTTTTTTTATATGTGAAAGTTTATAAGATATAGACCTAATTAATTTAAAATGGGGTGAATAATTTATTTTTATTTTTTACCAATTTATAATTTAATAACTTAAACAAAGCGGCAAGACATGCAATCGTGTGTAAAAATAAGTGCGAAAATAAAAGAATAACACACGATATTTTTAGGTGGAAACAACCTAAGCCACAACTATGACCTAAGAGGAAAACCACCGGTTCACCAAACCACCTAACTTTCCACTATGAAAATCAAATGTTATAGTACAAACTGAGTCTTATGCTACTCTCTTCAAGATATTGCCCCAATGTACTTTACTTACGAGTCCCTATTCTGTTTTCACAATTTCTAATATTAGTGTGAGTGGTTTCTAGACCAACGTTCCAATAAGCTTTTCGCCAATCAGATACGTTTCCAAATTAATTGTAAAATAGTTAGCACAAAAACACACAAATACGCGTGTGTGTTTTAGAATGGATTTAATAATAAATAATCCTAACTAGATGATTCAAAACACATGTCACTTAAATCAAATCAACTAGTAAATCCTAAAACAAAAAGATCAAGCATACGTTCAATAGAAATAATTTTTTTAAAGATTAATAACAGAATCAAATAACTATGATATGACAAAAACAATTATTTGATCTAATAATTTTAGAACAAAAATAAAGAAGAAACCATAAGAATATATTATCAAAATATTATAAAATAATTAGACTTATTAATCAATCATACATAACCATCAATATTTGATATATTCACTAAATAAAGAAGCGTAAAGAATTATGATATTATATTTGTAAAACAAGATAGAGAAATTAAGAAGATTAGAATAATGTTCTTGTGTGGTTAATTGAAACAATGAGCAATGAGTTTTATGTATAGGAAAAATTAAAACATTTCATCTTGTGTAATTGATAAATATCTTTTCTATTACAAATAGGATTAGTAATACTCATTAATTAAGAAAACTTCTATATGATTGATACATATCTTTTCTATTTTAAATAGGATTAGTAATATTCACTAATTAAGAAGACTTTTATTTAAAGAAGAGTTATTTTAAAATAGATTTTATGGTAAAGATTTCAACTATAATTTCGAGTATATCTTATCTAATAGATTTTAAAAATAGATTTTATCCTATCTTTTATGCTAAAGATTCCACTATGATTTAGAGTATATCTTATCTATTATCTTTTAACATATATTATTTTAGAGTATATCTTATCTAATATATTTTAACATATCTTATTTCATATTTTAACACTAAAAATAATTTTAGATTTATAAGAATGTTCTATTAAATGCATAAATATAATCATATGTGTCGTAGTTATCAAAGATATACTTGAAGTACAATTATTTGAAACTCGAACATTTATTTAGATTTTCTTAATAGACTTGATAGCATGCCTAAAAACAAATTTACAGATAAATATTTTTTAAACGAAAATAATCAACATCTATAATTTTTACCCTATGTAGCCAAACATGTTATATTTAGCATTGGTATCCACGTAAAAATAAGAGCAATACTTTTTAAGTTTCTTAGCTGGGATTATTTGTTTTCCTAATTGGAGGATGCATAATCAAGATTAATGTTCAAAGGGAATATTATTAGTAAATTTAACAGTAAAATGAACAATTTTATTATTATTTGAATTATTATAGTAAAATTTATAAATTCTTCAATTAAGTTATTATAGAATAATATGAAAAAAATATTATAATTGATGTTTCAAAAAATTATAAATTTTAATATTTTTGAATATTATCTTCATGTTATATATAAAATATGTATTATTATCCAATTAAAATAAAAAACTTAAAATTACTTAAATTAAATTGTAACAAGACTAAATAGTATAGTTTAATATCTACACACAGACAAAAAAATGAAAAAAATTAAACAGCATATATTATAATAAATGCGTAAAAAATTTTAAGTATGTGAAAGCAAGAATAAATAATATCAATATTACATGATATAAATAACAATGTACATTTATATAATTGAATTTCGTATAATACGGAATGGTTAATTGTATATGAGACAATTCAAAATGCATTATTTTTTAAGAAAATGCTAGGAAAATTAAACTAGTAAAATTTAAGAAAGATAACAAAATTATACTTTTAAAATTTGTAATCACAAAAATAGCATCTATTATATCAAGTTTATATATTTTTACTATTAAAAAAAGTCTAACCCATCATTTCATATTGAACGTCGTTCATTGTATTTATCCCTCAAACTGAATCTGTTTATTATTATTAGAGTGCTATTTTTCGTTATTACATATAAATTTTAGGTTTTATTTGATGTATTTTTTCTAAAATATATGAAAAGATGTTAAACATTTATCACTTTAATAGAGTGCAGTTAATAAAATTTATATAATAATAGAATAAAAGTGAAAAATATATTAAAAAATATAAATAAATATGTAGTATAACGAAAGAAAAGAAAAGAAAATATTCTAATAATAAACTTGAGAGTGAGTACTGTTATGTATTTTTATAAAATAAAGAGATATATTTATAAATACAATTAAAAACTTCATGTCACGTCTCACCTCTATATTGCTCCGTTCTTGCTTCAAGAGGAATTTTATTTGTATTAATTCGAGTAGCAACTCTATTAACACGTTCATTTTTTTATTAATTATTAATCATAAATTTTATTATCAAATTAAGTGTGAAACTTATAATAATTTATATAATACTTAATTTTTTTTTCGAGTGGAGTTGGACTTCATCCAAAGTCAATTTTAATGGTATTTCACTAAAACAGATTACAAGACTAGATTAAGTTCATTCCAGATTTTTATGGGAGAGCATGTATTAATACATGCAAGACAGACTTGGGGAGACCAGTGAATTTTAATCACCAAAGTGTCGGTGAAGTTATAAATGTATGAGTCTCCATTATTAGAATTATTATTTATTATTTTTGAATTACATTTCTTAATAATCACATTGTTTTATTTCTCTATTAAGTATTAGATATTTATTTAAAAAAAAATTATATTAATATTAAATTATCATGAAATATCAAAGTTATCACGTAATGAATAATTTCTCCCCACTATTATTAGCTGTGGAGCATCAAAATCAACATACAAGTTCTAGCCATTTCTTTCAATGCATGTTTGGGATTCTTACTTCGTGAAAATACATTATTAATTATCTAAAATTTCTTCACATCAAGGACGACTTTCCCACGACATTCAACTTTAGAGAAGGTAGATAGTCTTGATCTCACCTGCTATATATCACTCCTTTAAAAAGCTAGAACAACTTTGAGTCTTAACAAAGCAAAGTTAATTATATATATATGTGTATATATATTTTTAAAATATAAGTGATATAGTGTAATAATATACTTTTTTTTAGACACTAAGGAGGCTTGAACTCGAACCTTGTAATTACTTATGTACGTGCGTGTAATTATTATTTAAATTAATATTATTTTATATATTATTAATTAATTTTAAATATATATTACATGTTATTTGAAAACTTAATAAAAAATATTGAATAATTATAACTTTGTTATACAATATTTACTCATCATGTTGCATTATAATAAAGATCATATTAAAATATGACATCAATCCACTAGTTATTATAGTTAAAATATTTAGATAAATTATTTTTTTGGGATGATTTAATTTTGAAGAAATAACACCACAGGTCTTGGTCAATTTTTAAATTTTTTTTAAAATTATTATTATTTTTACTACATTTGAAAAAGAAAAATTTAATAAGAATAATTTTGAAGTAATTTTTTAAATTAAAAATGAAAAAAAAGGATAAAAACATAAAAATTAACCATTTAGACCTATGATATCACTTTTCAATAATTTTTTTGGCCTAAATAACATTATTTTTTAATAAATTAATCAACTTTTCTTAACTAGTAAGAATTCAACCCAAAGTCATAATTTCATATCAAATTAATCAATAAATAGATCAAAATACACTCACTTAATAAATTTAATAAAATGATATATTTATAAAATCCCACCACATCTTTAACGACCTCATCAAAGCTCCAAAAGTCCTCCCGACAACATCATTGGAGCTCCGACAACCACCATTGGTGACCTCAATAAAAGTGAATGTAACATATTAAATTTAAATGTAGAGTTGTATGTAATATGTTACATCCTCACTAGAGCTCTGACGACCTTGTTAGATATAAATGTAACATATTATATCCAAATATAAATGTAGAGGTATATGTAACATGTTATATACAAATGTAGAGTAAAATTTATAAATTATAGTACAAAGCCGAATCGACCAACTTGTATAAGTGAATGTAATATGTTATATACAAATATAGATGTAGATGTAAGAGATTATAAAGATTTAGGTAGATGTAATAGGTTACATATAAAGATTAATGTGTATATTAATAGGTAACATTCGATAGTCGCTGGCAAAGGTAGTAGAAACTTTGATGGGACGTAGAAACTTTGGTAAGTGACTGACGGTAGTCATTGAAAATCTTATGGGATGTAATCTTATTGTCATTTTATTAAATTTATATAGTAAAGATATTTTGGTATTTATAAGTACAAAATTATGAATTTTTGGTTAAATTTTTACTAGTTTAAAAAAAATGCTATTGGAATTAAAAACATATTGTAAGAAGACAATATTCTATTTTTTAAAAGCTAGTAGACTAAACTATAAAAAAAAAACTAATATACCTAAGTGTTTCATTTCGAAAAGCTAATGGACTTTTACGGTTATCCCCTTAAAATATTTACTTATTTATTTTATTTACATTTTTAATTTATAATAATATTTATTTTTAACAAAAGTTTTAATTTTTATTCAATTTTTACTATATCTTTATATTTGATAAAAAAGATATAATCCAATATTATCTTTTAGTATTGACTGAATTGCATCGTTGATGGCCACAATACTTTATTAAATATAACAAACTAAATATGATAAAATTTAAAATTTAAGACTAAAAATAATATTTTTAATACATTAATTCTGATTTATATAATATAGAATAACTCAGTATTTAAAAATCTTAATCAAATACACGTTTTTTTTTAAAGAATTTTATAAAATATTAATTAAATACTTCTCAAACTTTTATAGTATTTAGAGATTTAATCGAATACGAATTTTAAAAATCCATTAAAATCTTTAAATCTTTGATGCAACAACGTGGACGTTCATGAAACGCATCCCAATTTTCAGTCATCATTGATCCACCATAGTAATGTTTCCAAAAGTGAGAAATGCTTCATCTTTTTTTTTTATTTATTCAATTGTTTTTCCTCTCTTAAATTATAAAGTGCATATTTTTCTCTTTATTACATAACATGCAGTGAAAGATTGTCGGCGGGATTGGCGTTCTGATTATCCAGACTCAGCAAGTGGACAAAGCTTTTGATTAATAAGAAGACAAGGACAGTACACTGAGAATGAGAAAATTTAGTCAAATGAGAAAAGAAAAATGCATTTTATTTGCCTACAACAGTTCTAATGACTTTGCTTTCTAATCCTAAGAGTTCGGTAAAAAGTTCAAATATCATAAGTATCCCAAATAATAACTCACTTATCATAATCTAATTAACTCTTATTAATAAATTGGATTAAAAGTCTAATGATATCATATCTTTAAAAAATATCTACAAAAATACAATATTTACTATTTTATCATTGCCAATACTCACATGCATTTCATTTCACATTTTTTAAATATTTTTTTCAAAACAAGACTATTAGTGTACTCCTCGTTATAATAAAGTACTAATAATATATCTTAATATATTTTTGGTACTAATCTATATCTTTCAAAAAGTTATACCATAGAAGCATAATCAACACTCATTCTGAGAAACAATTGAGGTCAAAATCAATACAAGTCCCTTTAAGGTGATACAATATTTCTTTGACTGACTGCTCATGAAAATACACAACAATTACTATTTAATTGGATTAAGCAGAAGGGAAGTTCAAATTGGGTTTCTTTCCAAACTCATCTTCATTTAACTTGGTATTCAAAATGGGTTGGAGAATTCTATTATTTAATACATTCCAAACATTAGCAATGATACCTTGTGAAAGAGCTTGATATGCTCGTTTTGCAGCCACACGGCGTGCTTCCAGAACATTGGCATCCATAAATAACTCTTGAAGAGATTTTTCAAGCTCTAATTTCCCAGGAACCTGCAACTTGCAGAGGCCAAGTTTAATAGGTTTTAAATGATAATAACGCATACGGATAATTTGAAACTTTTTAACCAGCTTTCATTTGGTCCTTAAATAAATTATAAAATAATACGGAAAGATCCAGAACACATAATTTCCGATCCAATATATGGGCTCCCTCAGTTAAAAATATTCAATCTAGCATTACAATAACAAAAATAACATATTTAATAATTAAAATGCACAGATTTTTTTTTAATACATACACATCAAAAATACAAATCTTAAATCTAATCGGTTTAGAATTTAGGATTTAGGATTTAAAGTTTAAGATTTAACGACAAATAAAATAACATTATTGGTAAGACAATGTTTTTTTCTTGTTTAAAATATACCTTCTAATTAATGACCCCTATTGTTATCCATTTTGTACTATCTATTTTGTACTGGGCAATATAAAAACAAGACAGCATAGTAATAACTTTTAGAATCATATTCTATACTACTATTCTATCTTGAATATTGATTTACATATTTATTCTTTTATAATTTGAATGAATATGATAAAGTAGTGATATGAAACATGACTCTAAAGTGTTCCTTAGAATCTTTAAATAAGATAACATGGCCTTCAACGTGCCCAAATTTTGATTCATTTTCCACAAAGATACCTGAGATGTTTTTTTCTATGTCACGTCAAATAATTAGTATTAATTAGATGACATGGTAACTAATTAGCTAACAATTAATTAACTTACATTACAAAATTTAATTAGAATTAATTAGTTGATTAAAGTTTAAATACCTCAAAAACTGCTTAAAAACTGCTTATCCCTAAAATAATTATTGGAATATTGTCATAGATATTCATAGATGTGTGTCCATTTATATTTCAAACTAATTATTATCAATGAATAATACATATATATTATTATTGGATATTAATCTTTAATTCAAGGAATAAAAAAAAACCTTAATACAAGAAATAAAACAAGAATCTTAATACAATGAATAAAACAAGAAACATTAATTCAAGGAATAAAATAAGGAATCCTTAATTTAAAGAGTAAATCAAAGAATGATTAATTTAAAGAGTAATTAAAGGAGTAAAATTTTCTTATATATAGCTATACAATTGTAATGAAAATATGAAAAAAATAATACAAACTAGAGAATCTTTTGTGTAGTGTTATTCTTTGTGTAGAGTTATTTCTTGTTTTTTCAATATGGTATCAGAACAAGAAAATTAACTTGCTTCTGCTTTATTATTATCTTAGCATCTTCAATCTTCAAAATGGATGAAGACAAGTCGCTAGGATCAGAAGCTAAAAATTCATTGGTGCTTTCCTTCATGAATATGCATGAGGTGGATGTCAACCCAAATCAAAGACTAAGCTCAGTCTTGTTGAATGAGTTTAATTACTTGTCTTGGTCAAGAGCAGTGTCTCTGGCTCTAGGTGTAAGGTCCAAGTTAGGGTTCATAAATGGAAGCATCAAAGTACCTGATGTTTCCTCACCAACCTATGAATCCTGGCTTAGCAAGGATCAACTGGTTATGTCATAGCTCCTAAATTCCATGAAACATAAATTAGCTGAAATATTCAATTACTCTAAATCCGCATATCAACTATGGGAGACGGTCAAGGAAATGTATGGCAGTTAAAACAATACTGCACGAGTTTTTCAATTAAAGGACATCTTAGATCTACAACAATATGGAAAGCCTTTTATACAACTCTTAGGAAGCATGAAAAATATGTGGAATGAGTTAGAAATATATCGTCCTCATACAACTGATGTAGCTTTGCTACGAAAGAGAGCAGAAGAAGATAAGATATTTCAACTTCTGTCCAGTCTCGATTCAACATATAAAGATATACGATGCTACATACTCATGAATACTGAACTTCCTTCTTTCACCAATGTATGTGCGACAATTTAACGTGAAGAAGAAGGAAAGTCATGAACAAGGGTACAATGACTAGTGCACCTGAGGCAAGAGCCTATCTAACCAACGAGAGGAAGTACAAAGGGAAGCATCCAAACTTGAAGTGTCAACACTGCAACTATACGGGCCATGTTAAGGACACATGCTAGATTCTACATCCAGAATTAAAGCCTGATTTTATAAAGGACAAGGGTTTATAGAAAGTGAATCGTACTGCACACTGTGTAAATCATGTTTTTGCCTCTACCTCTAATGAGTCTGATCCATTCAAGAATTTCACAGTAAATCCAGCTGAACTCATGAATGAGTTTATGTTGTATCTTTAAAGAAGGTAGGAGGAGCTAGAATTGATTGTGTGGATAGCATAGAAAAAGGAAACTCGGCAACATTGCTAGGCAAGTTTGTGGGTTTCTTGACAGATACAAAACTCATACCATAAGAGGACATGCAAAGTATCATAAAAGCCTTTAAAACTGCTTTTAAAATAAATATGTTACATGATTTTTGGGTTGTAGATTCAAGTGACACAGATCATATGACCAATCATATGTCAAAGTCTTATAAGTTTGAAAAATTAACAAATCCTTCTCAAGTTTCAATTGCAAATGGTGAGAATGTAAAGGTTTTAGGAAAGGAAAAAATAAAATTAATGTCAGATGAAATCGAGTCGGCAGTTTTATATGTGCCTTCTTTTCCCTTCCAACTTCTATCTGTAGGAAAAATCACAAATACCTTGGATTGCTTAGCCATTTTTTCTCCTCATAATGTCATTTTTCAGGATTGTGCCACGAAAAAGACAATTGGTGAAGGGTTTTACTTAGATGGTCTCTATTACATATCCAAAAGCAATCCCAGAGGATTTCAAGCTAAGTTTAACCCCATCCAAGATAATCAATTGTGGCATCAACGTTTAGCTCACTCTTCTCCACCAATTTTGTCAATTTTATTTCCAAACTTAGGAAATGATGCAATTGCATGTGAAATTTGACACTTGTCTAAGGCCACTAGATTGCCTTTTAATTCTTCCTTGTCTAGGGTTAGTAAGTGTTTTGAACTAGTTCATTCAGATGTATGGGGACCAACTAATGAATCTTTTGATGGTTATAAGTATTTTGTGATTTTTGTTGATGATTTCTCTCGAGTCACATGGTTGTATCTTTTAAAGTCTAAGAATGAAGTTATGAAAGTATTTAAAGACTTTCATAACCTTGTAAAAAATCACTTCTCCTCTAAAATTCAAACCTTAAGGTCTGACAATGGCACCGAATATATGTCCCATATCATGAAACAATATTTGAGCAATCATGGCATTATGCACCAAACAAGTTGTATTGGCACACCTCAACAAAATGGTGTAGTTGAACGCAAAAACCAGGACTTGCTTGAAAAAACTAGAGCATTAATACTACAAATAAATGTACCAAAGAGATTCTGGTCCAAGGGGTTATGACAGCTGCTTACATCATCAATAGATTACCCAGTCGAGTTTTGGATTTCAAGTCTCCCTTAGAGGTCATGAAAGGAAGGAAAATTAACCTCTCACACCTTAGAGTCTTTGGCTGCATCTGTTTTGTACATATTCAATCTCATCATCGAGATAAATTGGATCCTAGAGCTGTTAAATGTATTTTTCTTGGTTATTCATCTACACAAAAGGGATATAAGTGTTATGATCCCCAACTTAGGAGATTAATTGTGTCTAAAGATGTTCGATTTTATGAAACTAACCTTTTTTTCAACAAGTCACGTGAAATCACAAGTCAAGGGGATGACATCTTGGATGTGTTTCCATTACCAAGAATCAAACTTGAGGCTCCCCAACAACAAGATCCCAGCCATATCAACATTGATGCATCTCTCACTGAAAGTAATAATGAAGGGTCTCGTCTTGATGGTACATTGCATGAAGATGGTGACAATCAAGATGATCCTCACAATATGGTACAAGATGTAAACGAATGTGAGAACTCCTACTCCATGACGTAATCCAATGCGTGTTAGGCAACCTCCCACAAGACTTCAAGACTTTGTCACCTATAAACCCACACATCTCATCTCAAATTATGTCATATAAGAGAGTGACACCAACCCATGCCGTATTCCTCAACACTATATTGAGTTACAGTGAACCTCAAAACTTTCATGAGGCCAACAGCCAAGAGGTGTGAAAGGACGTCATGTAAGAACTTAAAGCCCTAGATCAACACCACACATGGAGCATCACCAAACTTCCAAAAGGCAAGAATGTCATGGGTTGCAAATGGATCTATAAGCTCAAATTCAAGTCAAATGGATCAATTGAGAGGTATAAAGCAAGATTAGTGGCTTGGGGATTCACTCAAACATTCGAGGTGGATTACAAAGAAACATTTACATCTGTTGCAAAAATGAACACAGTAAGAGTGCTATTGTCTATGGCTGTAAATAAGGGGTGGTCCATGTACCAAATGGATGTGAAGAATGCATTCTTGTATGGTGATCTCAAAGAAGAAATTTATATGAAATTGACACCAGGGCATCCTCAAAGCAATGAACTGGATTTAGTGTACAAATTGCACAAATCCATTTATGGTCTAAAACAGTCTCCACGAGCTTGGTATGCCAAGCTAAGCTCAGTTCTCACTAGTGTTGGTTTCAAAAACAACAATGCCAATTCCTCACTATTTGTTCGCATAGGAGCTATGGGAAAATTGGTTGTGCTGATTTATGTAGATGATCTGATAATTACAGGTGATAATGCTGACGAGATTTTCAACCTCAAATAGTCCCTCAGACAAAGGTTTGCAATTAAAGACCTTGGGATATTGAAGTACTTTCTTGGTATAGAAATGACAACCTCGCACAAGGGACTCTTTCTTAACCAAAGGAAATATGTCCTAGATTTGCTCAATGAAGCTAATATGAGCGATGTTAAACCAGCCATTACCCCTCTTGACAGTAAGCTCAAACCTAGCTTGAAGGGCACGCCACTCACAGATATAAGTTATTACCAACGACTGGTTGGTAAGTTGATCTACCTAACAATCACCAGACCCGACATCACATATTCTGTAAGTATTGTGAGCCAATTCATGCACTCCCCGACATTTGAGCATTTGACCCTTGTTAAAAGGATCTTACGCTACTTAAAAGGATCTTACGCTACTTAAAAGGATCAGTAGGTTGTGGTATCATCATGAAGAAGAATGACAACACATAAATCATGGGGTATTATGATGCTGATTGGGTAGGGAATGCAATTGATCGTAAGTCCACCACTGGCTACTGTACATTTGTCGGTGGAAACTTGGTTACATGGAAGAGTAAGAAGCAAACTGTCATCGCCAGATCAAGTGTCGAAGTTGAGTATCGTGCAATGACTTCAACTACGTGTGAGTTGATATGACTTAAAGGTCTTCTGTGTGATTTAAGTGTTCCTACAACTCTTCCTATGTCCTTATTTTGTGACAATCAGACATCCATGTATATAGCTTCAAACTCAGTGTTTCATAAAAGGACAAAACACATTGAAGTTGATTGTCATTCCGTTCGTGAACAAGTTCAATCACAGGTGATTCAGACACATTATACAAGAAGCTTCGACCAATTGGCTGACATCTTCACCAAGCCCTTGGCTTCTCATCAGTTTCAACGACTTCTATCCAAGCTTGGATCCATAAACCTTCTGAATCCAACTTGAGTGGGAGTATTAGATATTAATCCTTAATTCAAGGAATAAAACAAGAACCTTAATTCAAGGAATAAAACAAGAACCTTAATTCAAGGAATAAAACAAAGAATCCTTAATTCAAGAAGTAAAACAAGGAATCCTTAATTCAAGGAGTAAATCAAGGAATGCTTAATTTAAAGAGTAATTGAAGGAGTAAAATTTCTTTATATATAGCTATATAATTGTAATGAAAATATGAAGAAAATAATACAAACTAGAGAGTTCTTTTGTGTAATGTTATTATTTGTGTAGAGTTATTTCTTGTTTTTTCAACAATTATGCATTATGTATTTACAGATATCTGTACACTTTTAGGGAACAATTAGAAGGAAAAATTGCATTACTTAGAAGGTCATACTATACCTGCATAATTGATGAAGGGTTTAACCGTTGCATTTCCAAGACCATTTGCGAAAAATGGCCCACATGAGGACCTGAAATATACAATACAAAACTCAATAAATGTTTGCGTGTTAGGAGCCTACAGAACATCATACAGGGAACACTCACCAGTCAGAACAGCACAGCCAGCTGCAGCTGCTTCCGAGATGTTGTGACCTCCCAAACCAGGCAAAAAGGAACCCCCAATTACAGCTATAGGAGTTAATCCATATAAGAGCCTCAATTCACCTACAAATGAAGTATTAAAACGAAAAACATAAGATATAAAACGAAGTTATCCAGTACATTTATTTTCCCAAAGGCAAAAACAAAAGGGCACCTATGTGAAAAGCTCATGTAAACTTGTGCAGGGACGTGCAAGTAAAATAATTAAATCTTACAACAGCTCTGTTTGTCCTCCAACCCACAAGATTTAAGGATGTCAAAACACAGATCCAAATGGGATGTTGGCTTTTCTCTTAACTAATTAAATCAACAGCTCTGTTTGTCCTCCAACCCACAAGATTTAAGGATGTCAAAACACAGATCCAAATTGGAAGTTGGCTTTTCTCTTAACTAATTAAATCAACAGCTCTGTTTGTCCTCCAACCCACTAGATTTAAGGATGTCAAAACATAGATTCAAATTGGATGTTGGCTTTTCTCTTAACTAATTAAATCAACAGCTCTGTTTGTCCTCCAACCCACAAGATTTAAGGATGTCAAAACATAGATTCAAATTGGATGTTGGCTTTTCTCTTAACTAATTAAATCAACAAGAGTGGAAATGGAAAATGAATAATAGATAAGAGCCTCAATTCACCTGCAAATAAAGTATTAAAACGAAAAGGAGAAGACATAAAACGAAGTTATTCAGTACATTTGTTTTCCCAAAAGCAAAAACAAGAGGGTGAAAGTCAAAAGTATAAGATGTTTACAAATCTGACTGTTGCAGCAACACCCAAGTAATGTGCAATTCATAGGTTAGAGAAAAATTGCTGACCTAGAGTGTCGACCACAAATATATTTGTTTGTGGTGAAATTTTATTGTGTTGAGACCTCAAAGCAACATATTTCCCTTCTTTCCGCAGTTTCTGCGCTGTTGGAAACAATGGAATTAAAAAAAAATGGTGTAGTTCAAATCCTTTGACATTGAGAAGCTGATAAAACAGCTCAAGAACAATAAAGAAGAGAAACACGAGCTATATGAGTTCATAATATTCTGTAGTGCATAGTGTTCAATTACATGCCTTATCTACTAGTTGAGTACATGTGTATGATCAGTTTGTAACTAACTGTTAAGTTGGCATAACAAACCACGATGGTATAGTTTCTAGATACTTCTAACAGACACAGTGCCAAATGAAGCCTTGCTTAAAAGTTAAAACAAACACATAATCACAAGTCAAGATTTTCAAGATCCATGTTTTTAAGCACATATGGAACTCATTGGTATTTCTGAAATCACTGTTCATGAATATTATTAAAAACTGACTGTTTCCTTCAGAGTTCCATATTCTCTAAGGCAAAATAGTTTTTACGCACCGTTGAAGCCTGAAGGCATTGAAACTCAACTACTAGATGTGAGAAAAGATCTCAGAAAATTAATACGAAAAAGGAGGTAAGCCACAAACACACATGCAAATAGAAAGGAAAAAAGGGTTTCCAATTCACATTCATTATGTTGTTAAATACTTAAATAAACCAAACAATAAACAAATTACTACAGTACCATACTTTAGCAATGTCCCATCCATGTTGAGGATGTCGAGGTACAATGATCGTGACCACATCAGGATAGAATTGCACAAGCACTTCATGGACTTCTAAAATAACTGCAGATATGATTTTTAAGCTTTTCAATGAACACTAGTAATGTTTTAGACAAATTAAGATATAATATATTCTATTTACCAAAAAAAAAAGAAGACAAATAACATAAGCAAAAATTAACAAAAATATGTAAGAAAAGAATACAAACTGAGAATTCAACCTATGGAACAAAACCACAAGCAGAAGTGTTTCCATATCATAAAATAATAATTATTTCTGTAAGTATTTTATTGAGTCAGTTTAGTTCAAAGTTTCTTGTGTATAGAAAATAAATTGAGAAGTAACTTGCTATGCCATATTAAAAGTAAATATTATCCATTCAGTGCAAAACTTAATTGGGGATGACATAAGGTGATAAGCTAATCGGAAAAATTTTCACAACTTAAAAAGAAAAGTTAATAGCAGACGTAAGAGGCAACCATAAATTAGGAGATTCATATACAAGCCTAAGTGAACTTGATTGAACTATTGTCCAACATTGCTTTAAGCATGATATTAATGAGAGGTTTATAAGTAAGCATGAATACTACTATCCTTAGGGTTAATCTTCTGGAAATCACATACCTACGATTATTTTGAACATGTATATGGTATCAAAATTTCATTCAATTGAGCCAAAAACTTTGGGCCTCATCTCGAAAAAAAACATGTATCTCACACAAGTACAAAAAAAACAAGTGATTAAAATAGAATAGAATATAATAAGATCGATTAAAAATACAAAATGTTCGGGTTAACCTTTTGGAATTGAAAAGCTCATAGTTCTTATGGACTTTAATAACTATCTAATAGATCATGTGAATACAAAAATAGCAGTTGCATATTCCGAGATGGAAAGTTTATGAGCAAAATTTTTGAAAGATAAAAGCATAATTTTTTTTACAGCGAACCTAGACATACTCGGACACCATATATAGAGTATTGTAGAAAAGAATGATACGCAGGAGGTGACCTTCTTCTTCACCCTTGTGTAATGAAGAAGCCATCCAAACCTTCCTACCAGAGAGCTGTACCTTCAGATCTTCTATACTCCTCACCTCTCCCTCTGAAGCATCAAATTCTTCAATTGCTGATAGAAAAGAAGGTAGCCATTCCAGGTAAGTCAAAAGAATGAGCTAAAATCTTATTTTAGAAGAGATATAGTACAAGGAAACCATGTACGTATTTTCAGCACGTATGATCCCACAAACACAGACAGGTAAAAAAAGATTTTAATTATATACAACATGGACCTTACCAAATTTCAAGTCACCAGAAAAGTTGATGATAAAAGGTGGGGCGTGCAATAGCTGATAATGAATTGCTTGCAAGGTGCTCTAAGGTAATACAAGAAAGTCATCAACAGCACAATAAGAAACCACTCAAGCTGATGCTGCTAATAAAAACACGAACATACCAATGGGACAATCAAGGAAAACTTTGACAGCAATAATGAAATCAGAGGAAGAACCATTGGTCTTGACCATCGTGTAAAGGATTTCCCTGACATCCGAGCATTTAAAAGTGCCAGCACTATCTGAAGAAACACATAGACCATAGACTTCAGTTATACAATGTCAACAAACAACCATAACTGCATGAGGGGGGTGCGAAAAAGGAGATTAATCAATGGAATTATGAATTGTCACCTAGCCAAATGTAATTACGTAGTAAGCACGGGTGGATCTTGTTGGGGCTATAAAGGATGTAGCCCTCCAAAATTTTTACATAATGACATGTGAATTGATACATACTTAAGAATTATTTTCCCATATTTTTAGTCTTAAGTGTATATTTTATTTGCATAAATATATATTATATCAAAATACTTCTTTAAGCATTGATCTATGATTTTGGTGTAATTCAAAAATAATTCAATTATTTACCAGTTGTTCAATCTATAATAATAAATGGCCACCGGCCAAACCTAATAAAAACTACATAAAAGAAAAGAACCTTGAACTAAAGTTGTCAAGCATTTCACAACCATCTCATAAAAATTTCTCTAAATCTTTTTCTCTTCTAATTTTAGCTCTTTTTTTTCCCTAACCTAATTTTAGCTTTATTCGAGATTGTATTATTTGACCTTTTATTTTAATAATCATTTGAATTTATTTTAAGTCCTATATATGAAATTTTTAATATTTTTTTAGCTCTCGTTAGTTATTCTTTTATTATTTTCTTTTCATTTGTTAATCTTAGATTTTTAATTATAGTCTCACATTTGATAACTTAAATCATAAATCCTTTTATTTAGACTTTTAGTATTAATTTTAACACATGTAAATCTTGACATGTTTGATTTTGTTACATGTTTACTTAGAATAGCTTTTAGTTCATTAATTAATCTATTTACTTATGATTTCATTATTTTTACTTTATTATATTTTGTATTTTATTTATGTTATATAATTTTGTTAATAGATTATAATGAAAAGTTAATGTCAAAACTCTAAGTCATGAAAACTCTAGATTTTAGCCTTATGAGAAATTGTTTAGGAAATCAACATTTATTACACTTCTTAAAATTCGTAATAACAAAAAAAACACTTATTATGTACAAATCATATATTTTTACAGTAGAGAAAAACCCCGTCAAAAAATTGAACATTGAACGCCGTCTAATTAACCGTTTAAGTTCTCCGGCAAATTAAACCCGTTAAAATTGAACTCTAACAAATTAGACCTATTTAATGTTGAATTTCAATAAATTAAACCCGTTTATTAAGACTATGTCAAGATAGAATTGAGGTCATGTAAGATGAATAACTTACTCCTTTTCTTGAAGCATCCATAATAAGATTTGGCCATAGTTCACTCTCCATTATCACAATTACATTTGGCTTCCAATAGCCAAGGAAAGCATCCATAGCTGTAGGAGTGTCCAGTGGAGCAAACTGGTTCAACAAGAAACAGAACAAGATAAGTATATAGGAGAGTACACGTATTCAGATACTCTGTCATTCATTCATTATTTCTTTGACGAGAGTCAAATTGGAGGATTCATATGGATGTAATTTCTAACTACCTGATATATAACTTCGATTGGAAGTCGATTCTTTAATACTTCACTACATCAATATGAAAAAAGTCATATATAAATGAAAAAAGGAAAAATAGAAAACTTCATCAAAATGTCTTAAAACTTATAAAATACGGTTGTCATAAATAAATTACAATGCAGATACAGTTGTAGTTGTCATCAAGACGGTTAAATCAGGCCTTCTTCTAATACATTCTTTGATCACAGAAATTGCAGTCACTCCTTCACCTGCGTACAATTTTAACCATAAAGAAAATCATTAAAAAAATATAAATTCTCAAGCAATGAAGTCTCAATCCTCGGTTACAAACTCAATTTTCAATAGCATAAGAAGCATAGAATATTGAAGCATTACTCTCTAGTTTTAACTGTCTTTCTTTTTAACAGTATTATGTTAGAAGTAGTTAGTCACCAACTCTCCCAAAAGTAGTTGGTCACCATTTCTCCCAAAAATAGTTGGTCACCATTTCTCCCAAAAGTAGTTGGTCACCATTGTGCAAACAAGATTGGTGGGGTTAGCCCACTTTTCTATTGGTTATATATTCACTTATGTGGTTTTCTTGATTGCCCCTAAATCAAACTTGAATCAAATGATTTTAACGTCTAGGATCAGACTTGCATCATTGAAACTAATAAGAATTGAACCATTATGGAAAGAAAAAGTTTGATTCAGAGGAGAAGAAGAAGCAAAAATTGGAACAAAAATATCATTTGATTCGTAGATCCTCAAAAAAAGAAATAAGCAAAGTGTCGTCATTGAGTGAGAAATGAAAAATTCATGGAACTTTATAATCTCTACCACGTAATAGTGCACCTACACGGCTTCATCGAAGTTGTTTTTTCTACCAGACGGCCAAGAGCCAACTATCGAGACCACTATTGGGAGAAAGGTCGCTATATTTTTATACATTTATCGCTCCCCCACAAGTGTTGGCTTTATGACCATACAAGCCAAACACTTGTATTTTAACAATTAAAGTTATTGGGTCTTGAATATATAACTTACAACTCTGTTACCATCTTAGAAGTTATTGGTCACCAACTCAATCAAAACCTTAAGTAATTGGAAGAAGAGTCAGTCATACTTTTATACATATATCACTCCACTCTAAGCACCATACAAACCAAACACTTACAATTTAATAATTGGGGTTAGTGAACCTTGAGTATGAACCTTTAGCTTTAATATCATTTAGAAGTAGTAGTCACCAACTCTCCCAAATGCTTAAACTATTGGTTGAAGAATCAAATATACTTTTGTACATTTATCATTTCTTAAGAGATCGAGGGGTCTTCCCTTATGCACCATATTTCTTCTCTTAAACAAATAGCACATCCTCTTACAAAGACACTTCCATCTTCTTCTTTCTTGTTTCTTAGGCCCAAATTAATGGTGGTTCTCTTACCATTAGATTGAGGGGCTGCTAGTTATTATATCTTGTATTACAAGGGTACATGCATACAGTGTTTGTAGAAGGTTGTTAGTAGGTTAAATATAAAGCCTATGTGTAAGTGCCACCTATACCAGTTAGTTGTATAAGCTGCTATAATATCAGTAGTTACGTGTACTGAATATTCATTCACTTCTACTCAAATAAACAGTTCTTGATTTAAGATTTTCTTTGTGTTCACTTTATTGAAGATCCAAACAGCAACAAATCAAATGACTGAAGAAAGAAAAAAGAAAAAAAGAAAAAAGAGGAAGAGAGAGAGCGGAAACAAAATGAAGAGAGCGAACCTAGCGAAACGGCGTGAACCCAGAGGAGTGGACCTGGAGGACGAGGGATTGAAGGTCGGCCGAGACGTTCCTGCCACCGTAGAGGGTGCTCGAAGCCTTGGTGCCGGCGCCACCGTAGGTGAAAGTACATAAACGGTGAAAGTCCATAGCTGAGTGCTCTGTAGATGTTGTAAATTAGCTTTCCCTTACTTGCCGCCATTTCTGTGTATTAGGCTTGGCTTTGCTTTGCTCTGGAAAATAGAATTTGAGTCGTAAACATTACTTACGTGAGCCTGTGGGCCGAAGCTTCATTCAGTTACTAAGATATTTCACCTATCGGGTCAATCTAAATGTGTTCATCACTAATATAAGTATTATTTAAGGTAAAAAATAAAATAAATAAAAATAAAAATTAGTAATTAAAATATACATTTTAAATAAATAAAAAAGTATTTTTTAGGTGAAGAGTAAGTAATTAAAATATATATTATTTAAAAGAAAAAAAATATTAATTTATCAATAATACTATTTTTCTAGTTGTTGAAGATTTGATGCTAATATAAGTAAAAATTAGATTTTAATTTATTTTAATTTTTTAATATACATTTTTTTATTTTTTAAACTGTCTATTTTAATTAATAAATATATTATTTTTATCTTTTTCTTATTAGATGTAAATATAAATGTGCAGTGACAAAAGGAAAAAAAGTGAATATTTTGTTGGCACTTTTTATTTTCCATTTTTTGTCTTAAATAACATAATATTGTTTTGTAAATTGCACAATTTTTTCTAACAAATAATAATTAATTCTAAACTCATACTTTTATATCAAAGTATTTAACAAATAAACCAAAATAAACTTATTATTTCATAACTTCAATAAAATGGGACCAAGATAAGACCCTACCACATCTATGACAACTACCATTGGTGACATCATCGAAACTTCGATAACTTTACCGATGACTTCACACGAGATACGACAATACGTCGAAGATGATGTAATATGTTACATCCAAAGATAGAGATAGATGTAACATATGTTACATCGTTATATAGACGTGGATGTGACAAGTTATATCGAAAGATAGAATTAGATGTAAAATATTACACATATAAATAGAAGTAGATGTAATATGTTACATAGTTTCAATTATAACAATTTATATTATATCCAGCTAAAAATGTAAGGCTTTACATCCAGTAAAAAATGTAAGGCTTTACATTCAGTAACATTTGCCAAAATTAAGATTTTACATAAACATATTGATGCTAGAGCTAAGCTTGTATTTTAATTATTTACATTGTCATTTTTATCATTCGCCTTTTGTTTAATGCTTTGTCATTATTTCTGTTTTATTTCCTTAAGTATAGCATGAGTATCATGAGTTACCAAAACTACAAAGTTTTGGATAACTATTTTTTAGCTTAAGGAGGCTCTCGTGTGTGAGAGACTCCCTACTTTTTCCCATCGTTTTTCCTTTTAAAATTTTTTTTCTTTGAATTTGACTTCCTTTTTGTTTATGAATATACTGGTCTAATCCATTGTATCTTAGTTCTTTAGCCTGATTGTCTTCTACTTTAGTGCTCAAAAGATTCCATGTCAATTTGGTATCAAAGCTCTTGGATTTTCTTGAACTTCGATGGTAAAGAAGGTCGATGGTAGTCATCGTAACATAGATGAAGATCCTATTATGAAAAATTTGATAACTTACTTACATGAACAAGATCAGAAGAACGAGACTCATTTTTGAGTTTTCATTGATGATTTGCATGAGACTTTTACTCATCTTCAAGTGGAGCTAGTGAAAGAACTAAGAGATTTATTAGCCAGTAGCTCAAAACAACCCACATAGACACTTAATACATAATTAAATTTGACCAACCCAAACCATTCCACAATTGATTTAACACTTGACCAACCTTCATTAGCCCCACATAAAACCAATGAAGGTGGTATTCATCCATTTGAAGAATCTGACCCCAATCCCATTTACACATACCTTTTCAACCCCGTCCTAATGATTATCCTAATTTTAGAACCAAAAATAAGATACTCTCCTATGCTAACCAATTTAACATTGGAGAATTCCTAGATTGGGTTAAGATAGTTGATAGTTTTCTAGAATATATGGAAATTCTTGATGAGAAGCAAGTTAAAATGGTGGCTTTAAAGAGAGTTGTGAGTGCATGGTTGGATAGCATACAATCTACAAGGAAGAGACATGGTGAACTTTCTATCGCATCATGAAGCTAGATGAAACTACTAATGTATGACAGTTTTTGCCCTTTGATTATTAGCATTTCTATTTAAACAATATCACTATTTTCAATATTGCTTTAGGAGTGTGGTTGGCTACACTGACGAGTTTTAAGAATTACGAGCTCATAATGACTTGGAAGAGAGTGAATCTAAGGAGGTGATGAGGTATCCACTGGTTTATGTGAACGTTTAAGAAGCCAGATAGATATGAGAAACATTTTAAGTTTTTTAGAAGCTATTACACTTGCTACAATGTATGAAAATTAATTCAATAAATTATCTAGATTTCCATACAAGAAATAGAGCCTGGAAACAAATCTAGATAAACTACCTTATTCTTTTAATATAAATACAATCTAATCATCCTATAAACCTACCCCTTATTCTACCAACTATCCAAAAAATCCCAACAAACAACCTATTATCAATCCTAAACCTAACTCTCTAGATTTATAATGTAAAAATGCTTTAAATGTAACCAACTTGGACACAGATCTAGTGAATGTCAATTGAGGAAATATATCAACATTGTAAATGGAGTAAAAGACTTTGAGGATGGATTTGAGGATGAAGATAATGATGAATTGGAGAAATTTGAAGTTACAAAGGGTGATGAAGGGGAGAGATTCATTTGTATCATATAATGGTTGCTATTGTATTCCAAAATAGAGAAACAACCTTAGAGATATGCCTTGTTTAGGATAAGATGCACTATCAATAAGAAGGTTTGTGATGTCATAGTACATGTATAGAGTGAGTTGTGAAAATGTAGTGTCAAGGGCCCTAATGAATGCAATGGGTTTGAGCACACAAAAACATCCAAAACCTTACAAGAAGAGGTGCATTAAAAAGGGTTGTGAGACTACAGTGACTAAGATTTTCACCATTCCTCTTTCCCTTAGGAAATACTATCAAGATGAAGTGGATTGTGATGTTATTGAGATAGATGCTTGCCACATTCTATTGAGAAGACCTTTGCGATTTGACAAGGATACTGTTCACAAAGGTAAAGATAATATATACTCCTTTGTATGAAAAAAGAAGAAGATACTAATAATGCCCTAACAAGTAAAACCTGAAAGAACAACTAGTGGAAGTTATTAGTAGTATCTCTAGTTTTGAGTTAAAGAAAACTTGAAAGATGAATTCTATAGTATTTGTGTTGGTTCTTAAAGAAAATCATCCCAATACTCCTAACAACAACTATTTGTTGAATTCATTGCTAGAAGAATTCAGGGATATTACTCTAAGTGAATTGTCAACATGGTTACCTCTCCTAAGAAACATACAACACAATATCGACTTTGTGCCTGGGTCAAAACTTCCTAATTTTTCACATAATAGGATGAGCCCAACACATCATGATGAACTTCAAACCATTATGGAAGGTCTACTAGGAAGGAAACAAGTTAAAGAGAGTATTAGCCCTTGTGTTATGCTAGCCCTACTTGTACCAAAGAAGGATGAAGTTATAGGATGTTTATAGATAGTAAAGCCATCAGTAAGGTCACTGTCAAATATCATTTTCCCATTCCAAGACTTAAAGACATGCTCGACAAGTTAGTGGAATCACAATTTTCCCCCCTAAATTGGACCTAAGGAATGGGTATATAGAATCTATCTAGGAAATGAATGGAAAATAGCCTCTAAAATAAGGAAAGGTCTATATGAATGGCAAGAAATGCCTTTTGGGTTATATAGTGCCCCTAGTATGTTCATGAGGTTATTTAATCAAGTCCTAAAATCATTCATTGGGAAATTGACAGTTATCTATTTTGATGACATCCTTATATTTAGCTAGAATAAAGAGGAGCACTTAGGTCACTTAAGGTCTGTTTTAGGAGTACTAAGAGAAAATATCATTTTCCTTAATCTTAAGAAGAGTGAATTTCTTACTAGTCAGCTAGTGTTTCTAGGATTTGTGATCAACTCTAAGGGTATTTTAGTGGATCAAAAGAAGATTCAAGTTGTGATTTAATGGAAAACATCTAAAAATGTGCATGATGTTAGGAGCTTCCATGGGTTTACAACATTCTATAGGTGATTCATCAAAAATTTCAGCACTCTAATGGCACCTATCAACAATTGTATGAAGAAGGATCATTTTTGTGGGGGAAAGGGGGCAAGAGCAAGAAAATAGTTTTGAAGTGATAAAAAAACTTAGAAGTGCACTAGTATTGGCTCTACCAAATTTTGATTGTCTCTTTGAAGTAGCAACTCATGCTTTATGGGTTAGAATATGAGTTATTTTGATGAGTGCTTAAAAACAATTAAGTATCATGATTTTATATATTTTAAATGATAAAATAGATTTGTATTTACATATTTTTATTATCTTTTAAAACAAATCTATATTTTCAGAGTCATGGGTATAATTTGTTATTTTTCAGATATTTTAGCTTCAAAATGATTTAATTGATCAATACTCGAAGAATAGTACCTGAAAGTACTCCATTACAACATTGAAGCTTAAAATATAACATATTCTAAACTTACATGTGTTCTAAACCATTAAAAAGGGAGTACAAGAAAATATAAATCAAGTTATTCTGAGGAATGCAGGCCACAACGTGGATAATTTATGTACGGCCTGTTATATCGTAGTGTGGAAAAGAATTGTGTCACGTCGTTCGCCTTATGATCCACCATTTTCTCCTTTTCAACACTTATAAATTGGACCCTAATTCTTCATTATAACATATCTCACAACTTCTTTCTTAGTTGAATTCTTATTTTCTTTCAAGCTTTTTTTTTCTTTTAGTAGTTTCAAAGTTTTTATCTCATATTGAGAGTTGAATAAGTTTAGTTTATGTAGTAACTTTAGTTTCAATTCAACAAATAGTGTTGGTAATTCTATTTAGAGGTTTTTTAGAACATGAATAATATTGAGATTCTATAAGGATACAATTGAGGTATAATTTAAATGTATTCTTTTCAAATTATCTTTATGTGTTGTTTTACTTATTATGTTTAATTTATTCACTATTTATTAAAATATGCATGTATGACTATAAATAATATGGGATATTCATAATTTTTTTATGCTTGTGAAATATTGAAGTAGGTAAAATATTTTTATAAAATAAATCAAGTTTTATTTTTTTATCAAGATTTAAACAAAATTTTATTAAAGAATATATATCTTAGTATTTTTCATAATAAACATAAGAGTAAGATTTATGATTTAATTATTTAAATCTGATTTAGAGTCAACTTTTAGATGTTAGATAAAATATTCTGGATCTGTTTTAGAGAATTCTATTTTAAAGATTTTTATAAGTTTTACTATTAGAAAATATATTGACGATATATTTTTCATAATATATTTAAAATCTAAAAGTTAGTTTCTAGATACTTAAATCATAAACCTAACTTTAAATCCTTGATTAGAAGTCTAATTGCATGCTCAGTCTTAAGGAGTAATTAGATGGTTTGTTAATTTTTTAAAAATTAATTAGAATTTAATAATTAATCAATTGATAATCTCGACCTTAGGATATTAATTGATTTGTTATTAACAAAAGATTCTGATCCCCACCTTCAAATATTTTCCTATTAAAATGGAGAATTAATAAACTTAACTATATTTTTTAATAACCTAATTAATATTGACCAAGCATAATTAACTAACTAATATATCCTATAAATTCTTCACTGAATATAAATGTCTGTTTGTCGATTATTTTATTAAGTCTATCTTTATTTTTATGTTATTAGTTTAGACTTATCAAACCAAACAATCGTGAAAGGATGTTTAGGTTATTATTTTAGTTTTTAAGAATTTGTTAAATAATTTAAAAACTACATGATTACTCTTTAGACCGACCTTGAAAACATACTTATTATTTTCTATAAATTATTCATGCACTTTCAAGCTATTTATAAATCATTCAAAATTTGAATACCAAGTTTTGGTACATCAAGTTTTTGGTACTGTTATCAGAGAATTGGTAATATAATTCAAAACTAACTAAATTTTATATCATCAAGTTTTTAGAGCAATTGTCAGAGATGATATTTGATGACTCTATGAAAGTAGAGTCACTAGCACACTTTTTTACTTAATAATTACTTGTTTATTCAATAAATAGTAATTTTGGGATTTTTTTTGGATTTCTTATATATTTTTTATGAATTTTTAACGCAGGGGATGCGTATTTTTGCAAGTGTACGAATCGTTCAAGTAATAAAGTGTTAAAAAGTACGGATATCGAACCCACAAGGAATGGAGTTACTAAGTACCGAAATTGACTAATCCTAATTTTATTTGAAAACCGAATTGTTGAAATATTTTTTAAGAAGCAAATTAACTTAAAACTAAACGCAAATAATACAATTGAATGTTGTTCACAAATGATTAAAAACGCTAAGGCATTTGATTTCGCTAAATCAATTCAATCTGATTTCAAGTAATGTTATATGAGAATCAAAGCTAAAAGTGATGGTTGAAAAACCCAAATTTACCTAATACTCTCTCTCGAGTTATATTAGAATTACTTATCTATGAAAACCAACTATATTTCTATGAAGATTTAATCACAAACAAGCACATTACGATTTATGGAATTTCTAGAATAACCACATACATCATGCATTAGTTCTCACACTCGCATTAAACATACGGTATTTATCACAAGAAGTATTCATTACACATCTCCTCTCGGTCTCAATATAATGCAAAAAATCATCTAAATCTTGGCCAGAAATTTAAAAGCATTAAGCATGGAAATAAATACTCAACTTGAAAACAATGAACTCATATAACAATAACAAAAGAAATCAGATTTTCTTGATTCAACTACATCATAGCCTTAGTAAAAACGAATTAGTTCATAATAGAAATAAGAACAAACATATTCTCAATTGAAACCATGAATAACAAATCTAAATAAAATGCAGAAAATAAAAGCTAAGGAGAAGAGATGAAAAACTCTTGAAGATGAAGACTTGGTAGCAACAATGGTGATGATCCTTCGAGCTTCTCCAAACTTTCTCTCCAAAATTGCCTTTTCTCCTCCAAAAATGTCTTAGACCTCATCTCTCTGTCGTGCCTTCTCTTTCTCCATCATATTGTATATATAGATCTAGGGTTTGGGGGGCAATTTTGGAACAAAACAACATAAAAATGTGTTTTCGGACGAAACTCGCCGACGGCGACATTATTCTCGCCGCGGCGAGATTTCTGGAAAATAAAATTTTTGGTTCTCTGATTTTGACCGGCGGCGGGATTTCCAAATTTTGAAACTTTGTTTTCTTTTTATTTTCGCTCAATCCCGATCATTGAACTTTGTCCCAAACTTCTCCAAAATTATAATTTTACCTGAAATTGCACTTTAAACACGAAATACCCGTGAAATGACATTTGTGGATTAAATAATAAAATAAATACAATTTTCACACAAATATCAACATTTAAATCATAACAAAAATGTAATAATTTCACTCTTATCAGCAGGGTTAATCAAAAGTTACCACGTGGCCTGCCATCCCAGAAGAGGAGCTGATTGGGCAAGCCACATAGATTCCATGCAAGCAGGGACAAAGAATCGTAGATCGCCATGTGTAAAGAGTGAAGTAGCATGTTCCACGTGTCAGCACGACGTTCTATCCTAGTTTAGAGAGTGGTCAAACCTTCACACCATATGTCGTTATGCGATTACTCCTTGTGTTCCACCTGTGAGCCACACCATCCGTTACTGTGAATCATGTTACACCGCATGGCACTCACTCAACATACATCATGCTCAAATTCACCCAATGAATTCCATGTTTCACATACCATGCGGTGATTGGCTGTCGATGTTGATTTTTCTTGTTTTGATCTTAGCCCTTGATTTGAAGTTGATCTGATGGTCCAGATTGCACTTGAGCTATATTTAAGCCATTAATCATCCCATAAACCCTAATGAGCCGTCATTAGCATAATTTTGGTCTGTTTTTGAAGCTAAAAAGAGAGAAAAATACATAAAAATTCAAAAAGAGATACAATTTTAGTGGAGATTTAAGAGGAGATTAACACTACAATTTAAAAGATTGATTGTATTTTTTCTTCTACTATTTTCTTTATCAATTTTTATGTCTTTCTTTATGAAAAATATGAGCTTTATGAACAAAATTATGTGTAGTTAATTTATTAATTTAGGGATCTTATGAACCCAATTTTTATCATGTGATGATCTAAAATTTTACCCAAATTATAATTATAATTAAATTATATGATTTAATCTTATTTTTATGTTATTAATTGTTTGGTCAACAATTTATCTATAGAGGCAATTAAATAGATTTGAGAGAATTATTTAATTATTTATCTTGATTAAATAACATGCATAATTTCTAGGCACATATGTATGATTCTTATGTATGAGATCTATAATTGATGAACTTAATGAATAGTATGCAATTTAATTGACATAAGAGTGTGATTAAATTAATTACTATATGGTGTGTAGTTTACTTAAGAGAGGAATACATGCTAGGTTATTCAATTGATCATGTAATTAATTGATAATTATATTGGATGGATTTTAGTGATTCAAATGTTTATAAAATTAGGGGATTAAGTATTCCTAGATATTTTCTCATATATTTTCTTAGTTAACAAATCTGATTTAATTAATTATTGTTATTTACTTTTAGTTATTTTAATTTTACTTCCTTAAAATATAAAAATACAAAAAAATTGATTTTTATTTTTTTAGTTTTAAAAATTAGTTTCTAATTAAATAATCTCCATGAGAATTAATCATGTGCTATGCTTCCTAGTTTTGATTGGATTGATTCAAATTTTTATGCACATGTTTATAATTGATTTGGTGCTTTTATTGAGAGGAAATTTGTGGTGAGTTGTGCGAGTTGATGATGTATACCATGCTTTAGAATCTATTTGATCATTTCTTGAGATGAATATAGATAGTATTTAGCAAGAGAGATGATTTAGGCCTTATTTGGATCGATTGAGTCTTTCAAGCTAACAATTGTTAATATCCGTAGTCACCCACTTGAGCCTAAGAAAGAACCTTATATATCTTTAAGTCACATTTTATGTCTAACCAATAAGCATTACCTTTACCCTTGCTCATTTGGCTTGTATGAAAAGAAAAAAAATACAATCATGTATTATGCTATAAAGTATGGTAAAATGTAATGTACCTTATCAAAGAGAATGAAAAGAAAACTCACAATTATCCCTCTAAAGAAAAAGAAAATAAAATTGAAAATCAATTTGGGGGTGTTGTAAAATTTCAAAAAAAAAACGTTTTGTAATAAAAGAATATTAAAAGAATGATAAGAGAGATTGCTCTAAAATATAAATTTAAGGCTCAATTGTAGTTAAAAATTGCATGATGAACAAAAAGAAAGCTAAGGTGTGGAAATAACCAAAATATCTTCATTTATTAACCCCCACTTAAGCCTTATATTACAAACATGTGAAGTCCTTATTGATATTTAGCTAAGTGTATATTTATATTAGTGAGAAGGGATGCGAAAAATAGACTGAGACTTGTTTTAAGATTGAATTCATTAGCATACTCATATATGTTGATTTCATTAGTGCATTGGATGATATCATGTGCAACATACACACACGAATCAATTTGTCAAAAACCTTGTATATTCTTGTATTGATAGAACATTGATTAATGAATATGTGAACCATTTTATCATAAAATTGTATGACTTTTGAGGGGGTAGTTTTCACTAAATATACATATATTAATAGATATATATATTTATGAATATACTCCCATGTCATTTTATTTAGTTAGACTTGGATTTATTTGAGGACAAGTAGAGAGTTAAGTTTGGGAGTGTGATGACTCTATGATAGTAGAGTCATCAATGCACCTTTCTCCTTAATATTTGCTTGTTTATTCAATAAATAGTATTTTTGGGGTTAAAAATATTAAAATATGAACTTTCAAGTGAAAAAAGGTGAAAATATATTTTTTGAATTTTTTTGGGATATGTTTGGATTTGTTTTTGGCTTTTTTATGAATTTTTTAACGTAGGACCAATCAGGAGCTACTACATGGATGTCATGCAAATAGGGGAGTTGACTAGGTAAGCTATGTGGATTCCATACAAGCATAGAGACCCAATCCAAACACACCACATGTACCATATGATGTAATTCCATGCCAGGTGTCAACATGGTGTTCGTTTTGAGATCGTTGCTTAGTCAATGCATTCTCCATGCGTCATCATCTGATTTGACCATTCTTTTCACTTGTGTGCCATGAAATCCATAACCATGAATCATAACATGGCATATGGTGATTACTCAGCTTGCGTTGATTGAGACCAATCTATCATGCCACGTGTCACCTGTTGATTGGTTCCATATTTTCTTCATGCCACGTGGTGCATTCCTATTATTTGGCACTATAATTTTTCTTTTTTTCATTTCAACCCTTGATTTGAAGCTTGAACTATATTTAACCCCTTAATTGCCCCATAAACCCTAATGAACCAAAATTAACATAATTTTTATCTGATTTTTGAGCCAAGAAGAGAGAAAAACATAGAAAAATTCAAAAGAAGATACAATTTTAGTGGAGATTCAAGAGGATATTGGTGTTATAATTCAAGATATTGATTGGATTTATTATTTTTCTCTTTTCTTTAGCAAATTTTATATCTTTCTTGATCAAAAATATGAGTTTTATGAACAAAATTATGCATACTTAATTTATTAATCTAGAGGTCTTATAAACCCAATTTTTATCATATGATGATTTAATATTTTACCCCAATTACTATTTTAATTTAATTATATTATTTAATCTATTTTTTATGCTATTAATTATTTGGTCAACAATTGATCTATAGAGGCAATTAAATAGATTTAAGGGAATTATTTAATTATTTGTCTTGATTAAATAACATGCATAGTTTCTAGGCAGAGATGTATGATTCTTATGTATGTGATCCATAATTGATTAACTTAATAAATAGTATGCAATTTAATTGACATAAGAGTATTAGGTTAATTACTATATGGTGTGTAGTTTACTTGAAAGAGGAATATATGCTAGGTTAGATTCAATTGAACATGAAATTGATTGATAATTATATTGGGGGGATTTTGGCGATTCACATGTTTAGAAAATTGGGGGATTAAGTATTCTTAGATATTTTCTCATATATATTCTTAGTTACCAAATCTGATTTAATTAATTATTTCTATTGATTTTAGTTATTTTAATTTTTCTTCCTTAAAATATATAAAAAAAAACTTCTCATTTCTTACATGACTTAAACTTGACTCAAGTGGTCTTTATGGCCTTCATTGCTACTAGTAATATCGTTGATCCTCTAACTACTACCTCAGGTATTCGGGAAGAGACCACTAAAGACAATGAAGTCAAAGATAAAAAAATATGAATTGCTTGATTCTTACAATGCTTTACTTTTGGAGCATTTTAGTTTGAAAAGAATAAGAGAAAGCCTATAGAGAGCCTTAGGGAAAAATAATGCAACATTAGAGTATTGAAGAAACCTCTAGAGGAAAGGAAGTCCTTTATTGATGAAAAACATCATGATCTCACAAGTAGAGGTGAGGTCATACAAAAAAATTATGATGATTTGCTGGAAAAGTTTAATGCAAATCATGAGGAAGTTCAAAATCTTAAGGAATAGTTAATGGTTCCTACTTGTGGTAAAACTACTCAATCTTTGGTTAGTCTTGTACCTACTTCTTATTTGAAGAATGAAATTGAATAATTAAAAGGGTAGATAATCATTCTTGAGAGCTCAAAGGAATGTTTAACTTGCTCACTTATAAAAAAAGATGCTAAAATTGAACAACTTCATGAAAGAGTTGAGATTCTTAATAATTCGATCTCTTATCTCGAATCCTTCCTTAAAGAAAAGGAAGATTTGGTTGAGGCCTTGAAAGAAAAACTCAACATTTAAGAAAAGGAACTAGCTCATTTAATTATTGCCATCAACAAAATGACAATAGGTTCAAAAATGTTAAATGATATGATCAACAATGTCAACTTCTCTAGTGATGAGCATGCCATTAGTTATAGCTGGGGGGTTTCAACTTTTATGATAGGTCCTATCAAGTTTGTTAAAGCTTCAATGCATGAACCAAAGTTAAATTCTACTGCTACCAACCAAAGAGGTAAATTTGTTGCATAATCTCACTTCTAGTAAGATGAACCCTTAGCCAAAGGCTAGCACTTCTAGTCATTCTAGTAGTCATTCTTGTAATATTTGTTGTCTTACCTATTTGACTGATACTCTACTAGTTTTCTCATATGCTATTTGCTTTGACATATCCCTTATGTACATGTGCCTTGCATACTGCCTACCTCTTCCTCTATAACCTTTGATATACGCATAATGTCATAAGTTCTTGATGTAGTCAAAGTATTAGGATTATGCTTTCTTCTTTCTTATCATGCATTTGCTATGTCATATAGTATGTACCTTATTTGTTTTACTGGGTTCTTTATTCTTGTACCTAGCATGTTGTGTGTTGTTTCCATGTTTATCTTTTGTTCGTTTCTGTCCTTCTTTTACCTTCTTTCCTTCTACTGTGGTGTAGGTTATTTTCTTTGAAGTTAGCTGTGATGATTTTAAAATCATGTATTCATAAGTGTTTCACTTTTCTATGCTTACTCTTACTTTTCATGTGCATCTATGTGTCATTATGAATTTATACCCATCTTTAGGAATTTTGACGTACTTGCAATATCATGTGTATCTTGTATATTCTGGTGACACTTCTGTTGTTGTGTTGTTTTCCCTAGCTAAGCATGTTTCATGTTTCTGTATTGGAACCTATGCCTTTCTTGCTTGTTATGTAGTTTAGTAGCATCTCCTACTTCTTCCTTCTCTTAGGGATGTTGCTTGTGCTATTCAATAGTTAGTTAGCTCCTTCCTTTCTTCTAACTAGCGATTATATGAGTCTTCTTGTTTGTCTCTTTTGAGGAACTTTCCCTCTTTTTGGGCATTGTTTTACCTTAAGACCTTCATTGTCTTCCCTTTTGGTAGTTATCTATTTTTCATTCCTTAGAGACTGACATTTCTTCTCTTTTCTATCCTATTTCATATAAAATGAATTTTAGAGGGATCATATTGTTATATGTTTAGAATGAATTTGACCTAAATTGAAGTATGGATATTTTGATATCCTTTAGATGCTATGTAAAAAATTTCTTGTTTGTTTGATCAAAAATACATATTTCCTTTACACATTCTATTTCTTTGTGATTTAGGCCATCTTTGAATCGTTTTTCCCTCTTTCTTTAAGCCTTTATATAATCCCTTTTATTTCTCTACACCTAAATATTGAATTAGCCCAAATATTAATTCCCATTTACCTTTTCCACCATTTGTTGAACTTGTTCTTATGGGTTTCCAATTTCACTCTCTTGGTTTCTAGAAAAGAAAAAAAAGGAATGAAAAAAAAAAGGTTTAACTTGGATTGATAAATTTATAACAAAAATGGGAAAGATTGAGAAAGGAAAAAGGAAAAAAAAGATGATGAGTATGTTAAGGAATTGTTGCATTAACATATAAATTATGTGTATTATTATCTTAACTTCGTTGGTTGAGTTTAGAAAAGTAAAGAGAAAAGAACCTATGTTTGAGGGTATAATTGTCCTGAATATAGACCTATCTATTTGGTTAGATCAACAAAGGTGTATTTAGGCCTAAATTTCTTAACTCCACTACCCTTAACTTAGCATTTCATTACAATCTTTGAAAGACCTAAGGATTTCTTCTTGGCTGGCACTCACACTAGTGGAGAGAGAGACAAATTATGGATATATAAAGCTTGGTTTAACTTGAGTCTATATTTTGATTTGCTTGGTTCACATAAGCATACCATGATGGCATATAGAGTAAAATATTTTGGATATCACACATAGTTCATTATACTCTATATGAATGCACTATGGATTGATGGATATGTGGATATTTGTGTTGAATGTACTTTTTACTCTTTACAGACCCTCTGATTCATTAAACATGCTTAGCTCTCTTTTTATTTTCCTTGTCATCTACTATGTGTAGATGTTTCTATGTTGGGAGAGTTTTTATGGGTAGAATATATAACATGTTTATTGTATTTTGTGCATACTTTTTAGGGGTGAGGTGTACGTCCTATACATGTTGTCTGGGAAAGTTCTATGTTTGTTTTACTTCCTGTTATTTATCCTATTTGTGAGTTTTCATTATGATATACATTCATCTAGTGCCTTCTTCTCTTTGTCATCACATTTTATGAACCATGCATAAATATGATTGTTAGTATAACATGTTGAATGAATTGTAGGCAATCACTGATTTCACATTTATAACCTATGTGTTTACCTGCTATCATTTAGTAGTGAGTTTGTGCTTGTTTCCCACTTGTTGTTGATAGCTTGGCTATTGTTATTTGAATGCACGACACTTGGTTCTGCCTATGTATTAAGTTTGTTGTTTGTTGCATGATTTTGTGTTTTTCTTGTTTACGTGTTATCATCCATCTTTTTTGCATGACTACATGTAATGCATCTTATTGTATTTTCTTTAATCTTATTTGTATTATGGCATTAGTGTTAAGATTATAGAATATTTGTATGCCCTATCTCCCTCATATAGAGGTTTACCTTTGACTTTTAGTGTCAAAAAGTGGGAGAAGTTTCTATGCACAACTATATGTTTACTATCATACTATATGCTACATGGGCTTTAAGTGTAGGAGTGTACTACATATTATTATCTGACATGCATGCATTCAAGAGAAGCATTGCATGATGTTAAGGGTAGTTTTGTATGTTTATTTATGTTTATGCCTATCAGTGTACACTTGTGTAGGGGTAACACGATAGTAGGTGGGTTGACTACACGTTGTTTCTGCTTGCATGGTACATTCACAAGGCACATGTTTATTTCATGTGTGCAGGTTACAAGTGTAAAGTGAAGTCTTCAAGCTTCAGATGTGATGTGTGCAAGTGGTACTAAGTTCCTTATGTTTTTGGGTGAGAGAGGACTAGAAGGGTTTAGTCATAAAGTTGGATGGAGCACTTAAGATGGATGCACTTTGTATAGGTGCGTCTTTTGAGTTTTGGTGTGTTTCGTTATATTGTTCATAAGAATATACAACTACAGGACATATTCATGATCATCTCATGTTTGATGAGTATATATACCTAGTTATGCAATGTTTGACACTGAAATCCAAATAAAGAGAATGTAAGTCCTATTGTACTCATGTCTATGTGTTAGCCCCATATTTACAAAACATGATGTCTATCATTTTACTTAGTGTTTTTATCTTCCTCTATGTAAGGTTAGTTATTACGGATCAGTAATTTACACATGCACATAGTTAGGTATACTTTTGTATGCAAGCACGTTTACACATTCTATGGGTTGTTTTTCATAGTGTGCATTCTAGGTAGAATGTTGGTTTTTGGAGTGCTTTTGGTGTTGGTACTCGAAATTTTTAGAAATGAAAAAATGCAACAATATAATATCTATTATAAAAGTTATCTACTTTTTATATTATATGTTTTGTGCTTATATTTTGTGAACTATTTAAGTGATTTACTGTTCTATTTTTCGCGAGTTAGGATGGAGTCCTTTAGAAGTTTGTATCTATTTACCCTGGTCATATTTCGGGTCATAGACTCTTTTAATTGGGTTAAGAAATTAGATTTAAATTATTTTGTAGCCCATATTGCATTTAAAGCTAAATATACTAATGTCTAGTATTTTGATAGTGGTTATTCTAGACATATAATTAGCATCAATCAAATTTGTGACAAAAACTACGATGTACAATTTACTAGTAATCATAGTATTGTAACTCATCCAAAAGGTAAATGTGTGATGTATTAGAGGAATTAGGTCTCATGATAACTATTGCTGCATTGATATAGGTCCTAGTACTACTTCTAACCTAGCCAATAACTATTCTGCTTCATTGTGGCATCAAAAAATGGGACATATCAATTTTAAAGATCTTGCTAATTTGATAAAAAGAAAATTATGCGTGGTTTATCTACACTTACTGAAATTGAAAAAAAAAATTTGGACCATGCCAACTTGGCAAACAAAATCATCCTTCTCATAAAAAATGAAAGAACTTAACAAAAGCAAAATTTTTGAGTTAATTCACATCAACCTCTTGGGTCCTTTGAGAACTGAGAGTTTGGTTGGTAAGAAATATATCATTGTTGTTGTGATGATTTTTCTTGTTTTACATGGGTTGGATTTTTGAAAGAAAAATCTAATGCATTTCATTTCTTTAGTTCTTTTTGTCTTAAAGTGTATCTTGAAGCAGGTAATAGAATAACCAACATAATAAGACTAAGGATTGATTATGGGAATGAATTTGAGAACTCAAGATATGCTAAACCTTAAAAGTATCATGGAATAGCATATGATTTCTCTATACCAATCACCCCATAATAAAATGGGATAGTTGAAAGGAAAAATATAGTGTTACAATAGATGGCAAAAGTCTTGATACATGCAAAGGACATTCCTAAGAAGTTTTGGGCTAAAGCGATAAGTACTTTCTACTATATAGTGAACCATGTCTACTTATGCCCAAGTACAAACCAAACTCCCTATAAGTTATGGAACGATAAGAAACCTAATCTTAAACATCTATATGTGTTTATAAGTAATTGTTACATCCTTAAATACCATGACAATCTGGCCAAATTTGATTCTAGAAGTGATAAAGGTATCTTCCTAGGTTACTCATTCACAAGTCATGCTTTTAGAGTGTTCAACTTATACAGGTACTAGTACTCCAATTATACATGATAAAGATAAACATCTAAGCATAAGCTTTCCAACTGTGGGACAAAATTATGAAACACCTAACACTGAAGAGGTAGAAATTGAGCTAGATGAAAAGTCATCCTTGGAGGATGATAATCCCATACGTAACACTTAAATTTATAGGCCAACACATACCATTAAAAGTCACCCAACTAAAACTTCATTGGTGATCCAAATGCAATCATGGTAACTAAAAGGAGACAGTAAGTGAGGTAACTCATCTTTGTTATGTTTCTCAAATAGAACCAAATAATGTTAATAAAGCATTAAAAGATGAATTTTGGATAAATGCTTGAGGTAACTCATCTTTGTTATGTTTCTCAAATAGAACCAAATAATGTTAATAAAGCATTAAAAGATAAATTTTGGATAAATGCTTGCAAGTTAAGTTAGGTCAATTCACTAGGAATGATGTTTGGACATTAATACCTAGATCTAATGACAAAAACATCATAGGAACTAAATGTGTGTTTAAAATTAAATATGATGAACATGATGTTGTGATTAGAAACAATGCTAGATTAGTTTCCCAAGGATATATATAAGTTAAAGAAAATGATTTTCGTGAAACATTTGCTCCTATAGCTAGATTAGAATCAATTAGGATCTTACTTTCCATTGCATGCTTCATAAAATTTAAACTTTTTGAAATGGATGTAAAGTCTACTTTCTTAAATGGTTTACTTAGTGAAAAAGTCGATGTTGAACAACCAAAAGGTTTTTCGTTGACCCACAACTCCCAAAGCATTTTTATAAACTCAATTTTTGCATGCTCTTCTTTCTCTTATGCTCCAAATGTATCTTTGGAGATAATTGAGGTGTTGTTACAAGTTTGTTTACATGTGTGTTTCTCTTTACTGTACTTGTTTGGTTTTGTATCATGCATCTGTACATCATATAGATTATTTAACTATATTTAAGACTCTTGACTTACATGTATTGCTATGACTAAACTTGTGAGTTTAGTTGTCATTCCTAGTTTTTGGGGTGTTGACCCTGTCTAAGAATATCGCTTATCTCTGTGTTTGAACCTGAGCCTTTTTCACATGCTTAGATTTTTTTATAGCATCCCTTGCTTCTTTTCTCTTGGGTGTGTTACCTATGTTACTTACTAGTTAGTCAGTTTATTTTTGTCTCTTGACTAGCGATGATGTGAGTGTTGCCAATGATCTCTTTTGAGGCAACTGTGTACAGTTTCTTACCCTTTCTCTCTCTAAAGGCCACACTGTACAATTTGTGCTGATGATATCTCTTGACATATATCCTTGTCTTTTTGGTCTATGATCTTCTTTGAGGCCATCTTTATCATCTCATTTGTTTGTTGTTGTATTACTTGTTTGTTTCTTTAAAACTATATTTATCTTCCTTTACTGCTTTGAAAATCAAAATATAATAACATATATTTGTCTATTTGACATTCTTCTTCTCTCTTTCTTTCTCTTCCTAGGACTATTCTACACATTCTTCTATTCAGTTTTCTTACTGCAAGTATAATGAAGTTAATAGGGACTTTGTTTGTTTTTGAATGGTATGCATTTGATTTGAATTGAAATGTGGTTTTTATAACATGTGTTTTCATTGAGCGTATGTATGGCTAAATTCTTGGTTGAATTTGAAATAACTTTTTCTTACATATGTTATAACTTTATGAATTTGAATGGATATTTTAAAAGGTTTATGTGGATTTCTATTTTGATGATTTGTATGACCTTAACAAGCTCTAGAATCCATTTTAGTGTCTCTTGAAGTGAAATTGTTGGTACTACATAGATAGAGAGAGGATTTAGGATATCTTTGGATGGTTTGGACTTTTCAAGCGACCAATATTTACGTGTCCTTCTTTACCCCTATTTGAGCCATTATGTTATCTCTTTATTTCTTTGCACCTACTGGCTTAGCATAAATGCTTTATCCCACTTATCTTGAACACCTTTTGTTGAGCATATATGTTCTGGGACTATGTGTTTTACACTCTTGGTTTTAGTTAAAAAATAATTAAAAAACAAGGAGAAAGAAGAAGAAGATTGAAATATAAAAAAAGATAAACAAATGATGATAAAAAGAGGCCTATGAATTATTGAACCGAATGTGAAAATCTCATAACAACTATGTTATTGATTGAATTTCAAGAAGTAAAGAGCAAAGATCCTATGTTTGAGGGTATTTTTAGCATAGATATATTGGATTGTTTTTGGATGGACAAAGGTGTGTTTGAGCCTAAATGTTATATCTTTCCTACCCATACCTCAGCCTATTATTACAAGCTTTGAAAGACCTATTCATTTCTTCTAGGTTAACACTTACATTAGTGGAAATAAAGGCTAAATATGGACTAATGAAGTTTGGTTCTCCTTAAGTCTATATTTCTATTTTCTTGGTTCATATAAGAATATCTTAATGGCATATAGAGTAAGCAAGTTTAGCATATTCTATACTGTGTATGTCATCAAAAGTTTAGTCATATCCTTACATGAATACATTATCAATTGGTTGCCATGCAAATATTTTTGCTCTACCTTCTATTTCTTCCATTGATGTATTTACTACTTTTGTTCTTAGAGGATGTAGAGTTATCTTCTCTTGAGATATTAGTAATTTATTATCTCTTTCTGTTGTTTATTTTCCTTTTTTTTTCTTATTATCCCTTTTAAGTTTGAAAATTTCTTTGATTTGCATCAATTTAAAGCTCTTACTTAGAGTGTTATGGCTTCTTTTCATCCAATTGTACCTCTTATTCTTGGTTCACCCATTTCTTTAGCCTCAATTAGACCTTATCCTATTGGTTGCAGAGACCTACTTCACTTTGGTACTTCTTCTTTTGGCCTATTGTTCTCCATGCTTTCTTTGTTTGGTAGAGACGATAACATTTTTTCTTTTAAGCCTGACCATTCCTTTTAAATAGTTAACTATAATTGTTCTTAATCCTTAATCTACTTCACCACCTTATACCTCTACCGTTATTTGATAGTTTTCTCGTTGTGGTGTTCTTGGGAACATTGATACAAAATAGGGATATGAAGAGTGTTAAACTTCTTTTATTTTCCTTTTTGCTTTAGTTTTTTCAACTTTGTGATTTTAAAAGTTTGTAAAACATTGTTTATTTAATGGGACTAAATTTGTTATGTTTTCTGTTCGTCTATCCTCATATGTTTTTTGTAGTTTGTTTGCTTCCCTATTTCTGTATTACTTATTTTATATTATGTGTAGATGCTTCTATTTTGGGGAAATTATGAGAGTGTAGAATGTGTAACATGTTAACTACCTCACATGTATACATTTAGAAGGAGAGGAATCTATCAATTGCATGTTGGCAAAGGGAGTGTTATGAGTGTTTTGCATTCTTATTGTTTGTCCTTGAAAGTTTATAAAATATGGACCTGATTAACCTAGAGAGGGGTGAATATGTTATTTTTAATTTTTATTAATTTATAATTTACTAACATAAACAAAGCGGCCAAACATGCAATTGTGTGTAAGAGTAAAGTGCGGAAATTATAACACATAATATTTTTAGGTGGAAACAACCTAGGTCATAACAATGACCTAAGAGAAAAACCACTGGTCTATCGGACCACCTAACTTTCCACTATGAAAATCAAATGTTCAAGTACAAACTCGGTCTTATGCTACCCTCCCTAGGATACTGCCCCATTGTACTTTACTTACGAGCCCCTGCTCTATTTTCAAGTTTTCAATGTTAGCGTGAGCGGTTTCCAGACCAACGTTCCAATAAGCTCCCCGCTAATCAGATCGTTCACAAATCAACTGCAACATGGGTTAGCACAAAAAAACACAAGTGCCCGTGTGTGTTATAGAATAGATTTAATAATGAATAATCCTAATTAGATGATTTAAAATATATGTCACTTAAATTAAATCAACTAGCAAATTCTAGATCAAAAAGATTAAGCACAAATTTAATAAAAATAGCTTCTTTGAAATTTAATCATTAAAATAAATAATTATGATCACATATAAAATTATTTAATTTATTCAAGTAAAAATATAATTAAGAAGAAGCTATAGAAAAATGAAACATATCAAATAAATTTATTAATAAATACTTCTAATATGATATCAATTTGATATTAATCAATTTCTAAATTTTTTTGTAATTTAATTATTTTGTATGCTGTTGCAAATATGAATTAACTTTGATCTCACCTTCGTTATTGCAAATATTAATTAGCTTCTCACCTTCACTGCTGCAAACGTTAATTAGCTTCTTATCTTCACTATTGCAAATATCAATTAGCTTTTCACCTTCACTGCTGCAAACGTTAATTAACTTCTTATCTTCACTATTGCAAATATCAATTAGCTTTTCACCAGATTTTGAATGTTTTTCTTTTTCTTTGTTTCAATGCGGCAGCTCTTTTTTTTTCTCAACACACCAATGCAGCAACCCTAATGTCTCTGTATTTATAGATAATAATAATACCTAATAATATTAGGTTTAAATGCATTTTGGGCTTAATTTCTTTTCAAAGCCTTAATAAAAAAATATTTATATTTTTAAATCACATCTTAAAAAATATTAAGACACATAAAAAATATTTAAGCACCAAAAATAATTTTAGATTTATGAACATGTACTATTAAATGTATAAATGAAATTCTATGTGTCGTAATTATAAAAGACATACCTGAAGTACGGATATTTGGAACTTGAACATTTGTTCGGCTGTTCTTGATAAACTTGATAGCAGACCTAAAAATAATTTTACAAGTAAATATTTTGTCCACGAAAATTGCCAACACTCATACTCCTTACAAACTCCCCATTTGTCATTTTTGTGTGGCAAAACCTCTCACTTACTACATGACACTTATAAAAATAAGATAGAAATACAATGATGTCCGAGACTCCATAGTGGAACTATCCTATGGTCCGGTAGATCCATCTTCGTTGCAACTTGACAAGATTGTAAGTAACTGAAACAACATTGACAAAGTATAGGACAACTTGGCATGAAAGACTCATTGTATATTAGTTCAGTTTACATAGAAATAAGCGAAGTGTAAATAATAGTCATGTAGTATGCATTCATATCAATTAAGCTTAATAAAAATATGTTCTCTCCTTATATGCATAACAAAATAAAAACATGGAGGTAAATATTCTCTCCCCCTTTTTGACATACGAGAAGGACAAAGCATTAGACAAAGAATTGAAGCTAAACTCCTCCTAAAGATATAACAGTGTAAAATCAGAGTAATGCAAAAGTGAAATGTGCTTTAAACTCCCCCTAAGTTCTATGATTCTCTAACTTAGAAACCAATTAAAAAAGTAATAAATGAATTTTTTTTAAATTTGCATACATAGCCACATAAGGTATTAAACTCATGTAATTACAAACAAGCACACAACCAGTTAAGAACACATCATTTTTTTTATTATTGTTTTTTTATTTATTTATTTTAACTCCAATTTTGATTATTTATCATGTAAATAAATAAGTAGAATAGAAGAGATGCACACGCACACTTCACACATATAATGACATATTGACATTTACTTAAAATAGTATACATGTTTAAACTCCATAAATATGTCAATTAATTCATTTATGATCTATCAAGAAAGACTCAAAAGAAAAAATATCACCTATCATATAAAAATATAATCGAGTCTTCAATCTTACAAAATAAAATATATTTACCAGAAGAGGACTTAATTTTTTTATTTTTTTATTTTTCTTATAAATGAGGTAAATGATATATATATATATATATATTTAACCTCTATTAGCTCTTTCTTTTTGTGTATTCCAAGTACAAGATTTATAAGCAATCACTTTTTGCATAATCTTTCCTTTTTTTTTTTGCACGAGCCATAAACCTAGCACGATGACTTTCACCCTAGTTGTGAGGTAGCCCTCTCCGTTCATTACAGTAGCTTCACACATCACAGTAGGTAGCCCTCTCAATACTAGGTGTCTCCATACGGTAAAATTTTAGTAAGCAAAAGTAGAACTCAACACAATTTTACAATCAAGATTAGTTAAAGTCCTAGAGTCTTTCAAGAAAATTCATAAACTTCAAGCATAACATATATGTGTGTTCGTGAGTGTGTGAAGAAGTTTATGTCAACATCGATCATCACATGTATAAGAATATATGTGTATGCATAAGCCAAAATTGTAGCATAATTTATACAATAAATATCAAAATGAGTTGAGTCACTAAAAATGAGATTATGTGTATGGAAGTATTAAATAAGTTGAATATTGTGTTGGCCAAACAAGAATTTTTTTTTTGTAATAAAATTTGAAATTCAATTTGAGGGAGAAATTCCCAAGGCACTTTTGAGATACTCAAATATTTGAGTGTCTATGGCTTTAGTGAATATATCAGCTAGTTGTCTCTCAGTAGGTACAAAGTCAAGTGTTACTATTTTCTCTTCAACTAGTTCTCGAATAAAGTGCCTTATGTCAATGTGCTTAGTTCTAGAATGTTGAACTGGGTTCTTAGAAATACATATAGCACTAGAGTTATCACAATATAAGGGCATCATACCTTGTGGTTGACCGTAGTCCTTTAGCATGTTTTTCATCCAAAGCATTTGTGTACAAGAGCTTCCTGTAGCAATGTATTCCGCTTCAGCTGTAGAGAGTGAGATAGAGTTCTACTTTTTATTGTGCCATGATACTAGGTTGTTTCCAATGTAGAAACAACCACCTGATATGCTCTTCCTATCATCCTGGTTGCCTGCCCAGTCGGCATCTGTAAAACCACTTACTTCACAAGTAGTGTCAGTAGTAAAATATAAACCATAATTACTTGTTCCTGAGATATACCTAATGATTCTCTTTACATTCTCTAAGTGTGATTCCTTAGGGTCAGCTTGATAATGGGCACACACACCAACACTAAAACATATGTCAGGTCTACTTGCAGTGAGGTAAAGTAAACTACCTATCATACTCCTATAAAGGGTTTAATCAACACTTTTACCTTGAGTGTCCTTTGTAATTTTTGTGCTGGTACCTAAAGGAGTTCGTAATGGCTTGCTAGTTTCAAGACCAAACCTTTTAACAAGTTTACAAGCGTACTTGGTTTGAGAAATAAATATATTATCATGAGATTGTTTGATTTGCAAACCAAGGAAGAAAGTCATTTCACCTACCATAGACATTTCAAATTCATTTCTCATAACATGCACAAAATCATCCACTAGTGTACTAGATGTGGATCCAAAAACTATGTCATCCACATAAATTTGAGCAATAAAGATCTCGCCACTACTCCTTTTAATGAATAAAGTCTTATCAACTCCCCCTCGAATAAATCCCTTGTTCAAAAGATAGTTGGTAAGTCTCTCATACCATGCTCGTGGAGCTCGTTTCAAACCATAAAGAGCCTTTTTGAGTTTGTAAACATGATTTGGAAATTTTGAATCAACAAATCCTTTTGGTTGTTCCACGTACACCTTCTCATTCAAAAATCCATTCAAAAAGGCAAACTTAACATCCATTTGATATAATTTGAACTTCATATGACAGGAAATGGCAAGTAAAATCCTAATTGACTCTAGTCTAGCTACAGGTGCAAATGTTTCATCAAAGTCAACTCCTTCTACTTACGTGTAGCCTTGAGCTACTAACCTAGCCTTATTTCTAACAACAATGTCATGCTCATCAGATTTATTTTTGAACACCCATTTTGTTCCAATAACATTTTTGTTTTTAGGCTTAGGTACTAATACCCACACATAATTTCTTTCAAATTGAGCTAACTCATCCTGCATGGCATTTATCCAAAATTCATCCCTAAGGGCTTCATTCAAATTTTTTGGTTTAAATTGAGAAATATAGCATAAATGGGTTACCTCACTTATTTGTCTTCTTCTTGTTACCATGCTTGCATTAGGATCTCCAATTATATTCTTAATAGGATGATTTTTTGAAGTTCGAGTTGGATTTATCATTGATGAGGTTGATGCTTCTTCTTTCTTTTCTTCTCTTTCCTCTAACTCTTCTTCTTTTATTCCAATTGTGTCACTGGTCATTGTTAATTGAGGTGTTGTGAAATTTTCTTCATTTCCAACTTCTTCACTTGTAATCTTCTTACCTCCATCATCTATAACAACATTTATGGATTCCATAACTATATTAATTCTACAGTTGAAGACTCTATAAGCTCTACTATTTAGAGAATACCCAAGACCTCTCTTATCTCCATGTGGCTTTTCATAGTCTAGGACTTTGGTTAATTTTTCAGCACCAATGGTCAAATTCTTCATCGTTTCTTTAGCAATACTAAGTTCTTGCTTGAGATTTTTGTTTTCCTCAATGGTTTCTGCAAGTCTCAAATTCAAAGCATTAATATGATTAGATAATTCCTTTTTATCTTTCTCTAGTCTCGAGGAATTTTTTTTGTGAACATTGATGATATCATTAAGTTTAGTTACTTCCACAAGCAATTTATCTCTATCTTCCCTAGCACCTAGACAATCCATGAATAGTTCCTCATAATTCGATACATTAAACTTAGACAGTAAGAGAGAAGAGTTTATTTCCTCATTTTCTTCATCCGAGCTAAGGTCAGAGTCATTGTGATGTGCATTGACAGTTGTGGTGAAGACACAATAATTAGTGTCATCATCCTCTGAGTTACTAGCATTGTCCTGCTCACTTTCTGTGTCACTGAGTGTAGCATTAAAGGCTTTTCCAAATTTCTTTTTATTGTTAGCACAATCTGTAGAAATATGACCAAATCCTCCACAAGTAAAGCATTGGGGACTAGTGGGTTTACTTTTCTTACCATCAAGGCTAGGAGGCTTGATTTCCCTTGACTTTCGGTCATTCGAACGACTGGATTGTCCCTTGTTGGAATGATTATTCTGTTGACCCTTCTTCTTCATAAACTTCTTAAATTTTCGTGCTAACAAGACTAGTGACTCATCATTCATATCATCATCACTATCAGAGATGTCTTTTTTGGAGCTTTTGAATGCCACATCCTTATTTTTCTTGGGTGGATCAAGAGAAAGCTCATAGGTTTGGATTGACCCGATAAGTTCATCAATTTTTAGTGTGTCTACATTCTTGCTTTCCTCTATTGCTGTAACTTTCATCTTATAGTCTGCTGTTAAAGAGCTTAGAAGTTTGTGCACTTGTATAGGTTGTGGAATTTTCTCACCAAGGTTAGAACAAGCATTAGTGATATCACAGAAGCGAGCATAAAATTGACCAAAGGTTTCGTTGTTTCTCATTTTAATAGAATCAAACTCAGATGTTAGCAATCTCAATTTTGTTTGTTTTACTTGAGAAGTACCTTCATGAGTAAGAGCAAGTGCATTCCATGCATCTTTAGCAGTCTCACAGTCGGAGATGCGACGGAACTCATCCATCGACACTGCAGCAAATATTGAACTTAGACCTTTTTGGTTTGCCTCACTAAGGGTGCGTTCTTCAGTGGTCCAGTCTCTTCTTGGCTTTATGATTGTTACACCATCTTTCGTTACCGAAGGTGGTTCCCAACCATCAAGAATAGCATCCCATAATTTTTCATCTTGTCTGAGAAAGGCTTGCATGTGAGCCTTCCAGTAAGGGTAATTAAATCCATCAAAGAGTGGGGGTCTAGTAGATGACCCACCATCTTTCATTTGGTCCATAAGTAAGTGTGTGTATCCCTAAGGATCAATCTCACTAAGTGTGTCTAGTGTCGGCTCTGATACCAATTGAAAGTTTATAAAATATGGACCTGATTAACCTAGAGAGGGGTGAATATGTTATTTTTAATTTTTATTAATTTATAATTTACTAACATAAACAAAGCGGCCAAACATGCAATCGTGTGTAAGAGTAAAGTGCGGAAATTATAACACACGATATTTTTAGGTGGAAACAACCTAGGTCACAACAATGACCTAAAAGGAAAACCACCGGTCCACCGGACCACCTAACTTTCCACTATGAAAATCAAATGTTCAAGTACAAACTCCATCTTATGCTACCCTCCTTAGGATACTGCCCCAATGTACTTTACTTACGAGCTCCTGCTCTATTTTCAAGTTTTCAATGTTAACGTGAGCGGTTTCCAGACCAACGTTCCAATAAGCTCCCCGCTAATCAGATCGTTCACAAATCAACTACAACATGGGTTAGCACAAAAAACACAAGTGCCCGTGTGTGTTCTAGAACAGATTTAATAATGAACAATCCTAATTAGATGATTTAAAATATATGTCACTTAAATTAAATCAACTAGCAAATTCTAGATCAAAAAGATTAAGCACAAATTTAATAAAAATAGCTTCTTTAAAATTTAATCATTAAATCAAATAATTATGATCACATAAAAAATTATTTAATTTATTCAAGTAAAAATCTAATTAAGAAGAAGCTATAGAAAAATGAAACATATCAAATAAATTTATTAATAAATACTTCTAATATGATATCAATTTGATATTAATCAATTTCTCTAATTTTTTGTAATTTAATTATTTTGTATGTTGTTGCAAATATGAATTAACTTTGATCTCACCTTCGTTATTGCAAATATTAATTAGCTTCTCACCTTCATTGCTGCAAACGTTAATTAGCTTCTTATCTTCACTATTGTAAATATCAATTAGCTTTTCACCTTCACTGCTGCAAACGTTAATTAACTTCTTATCTTCACTATTGCAAATATCAATTAGCTTTTCACCAGATTTTGAATGTTTTTCTTTTTCTTTATTTCAATGCGGCAACTCTTTTTTTTTCTGAGCACACCAATGCAGCAACCCTAATGTCTCTGTATTTATAGATAATAATAATAATACCTAATAATATTAGGTTTAAATGCATTTTGGGCTTAATTTTTTTTCAAAGCCCATTCAAAGCCTTAATAAAAAAATATTTATATTTTTAAATCACATCTTAAAAAATATTAAGACACATAAAAAATATTTAAGCACCAAAAATAATTTTAGATTTATGAACATGTACTATTAAATGTATAAATGAAATTCTATGTGTCGTAATTATAAAAGACATACCTGAAGTACGGATATTTGGAACTTTAACATTTGTTCGGCTGTTCTTGATAAACTTGATAGCAGACCTAAAAATAATTTTACAAGTAAATATTTTGTCCACGAAAATAGCCAACACTCATACTCCTTACAGTCCTATTTATGAATTTATGTTATGTTGTTATGTTACGCTGCCTCATTCTTCTTATATGTTTCCTTGCTTATTATTGTAATAAGTTGTTACACGTATATCATATGTACTTGATAGCTTGGTATTTGTTGTTGAAATGAACAACACATATTTTTTTGGTAGACTGGGATATCTTTCCATATGTATATTCATAGTATGGAGTGAACTTGCAAGATTGAATACACCCAATTGTTGTTGGGAGTAGATAGTTGAGTCACTAGGAGTGTTTCAACTTGAAAAATAGTTGGACTCCTAGTCAACTTCTTCTTATGGATTCATTGAAACATTGATGTGGTGTTGAGGTTTGAGAGAAGAGTGTTGAGCCAATAGAAGTGTGCCAATTTGGAAGATAGTTGAGTGAACGTCTTCTTACATATTTATTGACACATATATATGACATTGGTGTTTAACTTTCCATTCTATTGATTTGTTGTATGCACATCGTGAAGCCTCTTATGCCCTCTAATAGCACATGTAAAAGTGGGGCTCCATTCTATGTATTGCATTAAGAAGATGATTTTTGTTTACACTACTCTTGGTATGTCTGTGCATTCAAGTTATGGTTTGTTACATGCTTTTTCTAGCCATTATCTCGGTGTTATTCTTTGTCTTTTTTCTTGAACGCATGTGTTGCTTCCTTTTATGTTTGCTCTAATCTTCTATGTTGTATTGCATGAGTGTTAGGATTATTGCATTTATACTTAACTTCTCTTATTCATATAGAGATGTGTTATGTTGTATATTGTGTGTGTCTCTACTTTAACTTTCCATGTCAAAAAGAGGGGGAGAAGTGTGCAGAACTTATGTGTTTCTGCATTATATTTGTTTGTTTGTGCTTCGTTTTTTGCTTGTTAATGTTTACTGCATGGGATGGTGAGTATAGCTATAATATGCATACACTTAAGGGAAATGTTGCATATGTTTAGGGAGAGTTTGCATAGATGTGTTGTATTTAAATTATTTATTTGTGCTACATGTTAACTGTGCTTAACCTATCATTGTGTACCCGTGCATGGATAACATGATAATAGTTTAATAAACTACATAATGTTTTTGTGTGATATGTTCACAAGGATGTGTTTCTTTCATGTTTGTAGGTTATAGGTGTAAATTGGAGTCTTCGAGCTTCATATGTTTTGTGTGCAGTGGTGCTAAGTTCCTTATGTTACAGAGTTTCATAGTGGATGAGTTGGTACATAAAGATAGATGAAGCATATAAGATGGATGTACTTGGAAGCTATATCTTTTGAGTTTGGGTGTGCCTTGATGGTTTGTTCGTGGGAACAAACATCTATAGGTCATCTTCACAATCATCTCATGATAGATGTAAGTATGTATTTAGTTATATAGTGTTTTGACCTGGAAAGCCAAAATGGGAGATTGTAAGTCCTATTGTACTTGTGTCTATGTGTTGGCTTCCATTGTACAAAGAACAGTGTCTATTCTATTTTACTTAGTGTTATATCTTCTTATGTGTAAGGTTAGCTACTACGGATCAGTAATGTATATATGCACATAGCTAGGAATACTTTATATGAAAGCATATTTACACACACCATAAGGTTAATTTTCGTAGTGTGCATATTAGGTGAAGTGTTGGTTTTTGGCGAGTGAGAATGCGAGCGAGTCGACATCGTCATTTTTGTTTTTAGTTCATTTTGGGTATGTTATATATGGAAAGTACCATGCAATTTTTGGAACTAAAGAATGTGACTTTTTCCACCTTGCCACCACCCTTGGCAAGGTGGTTACCTATGTGGAAAATTTGAGTTCTATAAATACTCTCATTTCTTCTTATTTGGTATCCAGAAAATGTAGCAAAGCTCTATCAAATTGACATCTCATCTTTATGTTTTTGAATCACTAATATCTTGAGTATTGTTTGGTATTAGTGACTCGTGATTGTGTGAGCAAAACTGTGCTTGTAAGTACTCAAGATGGTGTTTGTGAATAGGTTGTATGGGAGCCATGTGTTTGTTGGCACTTTCCCTCGTGTAACTTTTTCTTATATAAGAAGCATGTGTATCTATGAACTATGTGTCAGTTAGTGGTTTCACTGGTGCAATGTTTTCTTATTCACTTCACACTTTATTGGTCTATGGTTACTAATCACACCACTTTGAGTGGTGTGGGCTTTGGAGAAGAGTCGAGTTCGTGTGTCAAACAAGATTGTTATAGAGGTAGCAAGTGAGAGAAACAATAGGTAGTTAGAGCAGGTGTCTCGACTGATAGAGATATTCGGGTTTATACTTCTCTATAGAGATGTATTTGTTTATTTTTTTTAGTGGATTGTTTGTTGTTGAGTTGTTACCTTAAGCAACCCGAGGATGTTACCATATAGATAGAGTTTTTATATGGGTTTACCTCATTATATCTATTATTATGCATGATCTGCTATTATGTTACTATAATATGAGTTTTTATTGTGTATGTTCCATCATACTAGATTTAAACTCTGATTAGAAAGATTATTTGTTTTGCGTTATTACATGATTTCTTTCCTTTCCTTGTAGCATTCCTATAGCTTTCTAATTAATTTTTCTATTTTTTTATCATGAATTTTTGGTGTGAGTCTCTATGGAGTTTATATCTTTTTACCCTAGCAATGTACTAGGTGTTGGACTCTTTATGGTTTGTTATGTAATGTATGATTGCATGATGTGAAAGTACAATCATCATGTACCAAGTATGTTCCCACATATGAAGTCTTAAAGAGATTGAAAATACCTTATAATTTTTTAGTATTTACAACTGTCTTGCATAATGTGTGATGTTTGCTATGTTTATACATGTTGTTAGCCTAGACAGGAGCTTGTAAGGAACACTATCAGTAATGTATTTACTACAGTTTTCCTTTTGTATTGTAAGTTATTTTTGTTATGTGTTGAATTGAGAATATTATTTTGTACTTTTGCTATGTTAAATCCTCAATTCACGTTCTAAAACTTGCTTGGTCGAATTGATATAGAGTTGACAAAAAGATTCCATAGGTTGGCGTTTTCACTCCTCATTTGGGTCCTGGTTACCTATTTGAGTCGGAAGAATAATTGACCTTCGTAGAATTGTTCCTACATATGGGAATTTTCATTACGTAAATTTAAAGAATAAAAAATATTCCTATTATGAAATAAAGGCTAAACACCTTTTGAGGTACCGAATTTTTTGTATATTTTACACAAAAGTGTTTGAACTTTTTTTTACCTTCACAATAGTACCCAAATTTTTATTCCATTTATACAATTTTTTTTAATTAAGTTTTGTTATGTAAGTCAATTAACACTAATTAATTATGTCATATAAGATTAATACTAATTAATTGACATAACAAGACTTAATTACAAAAAAATACTTATGCGTAAATGAGATTAAAGCCTTGATATCATTGTGTAGAGAAAAAAGTTCAAACATCTTGTATAAAATAGGCCATAGTCTAGATACTTCAAAAGCTATTTAGCCTAAAATAAACATTGAGATTAGACAGTAAACATATGTTCAAAATGTTAAAAATTGAACATATATTTAACGTATTTATAAAGATGTTTTAAACAAATATTCATCACGCTATAAAAAAATTAACATTTGTTTAGCTAAAGATGAAACTATATTTATTAAAAGAGTTATGTTATGGACTTAAATCAAACATCATTTTCGAATATCTCAATCTAATTAGAAAAAAATAATAGTTAAGATAAAATTCATCTTTTCTCATTTTAAATCACACCTTAACATACCAACTAGAAATGTAAAATAGCCCATCTCATCTCATCTAGTCTCATTTAGTGTGTTGATACAAATACGTGAAAATAGTGTTGAAACAATATTACCGATAACTTGAAATGAACTGTTTGGGTTGAGTTGTGGACTAGGTCGCTCTCTTTAAGACGTTTTGCGGCTCTACCTAAATTTGTGCAAGCAAACACAACCTCATCGTCCTCAGGATAAAACAACCTAAAATCTTTGTTTTTCTGTCTTGAAACTTCGATGCATTGATGAAGACTAGAATTCTACACCTGTAAAATTTTGTTGCTCGAAAAACTCAAAAATAATGTAGGAACTTCTTCTTTTTCTTTTTGAGAGATTTTTTTTCTTAGTAAGATGTGTTTGTAGATTGTTGTGTAGAAACTGAGAGCTGAGGCCCTCTACTTATAGGTTTCAAAAAACGTGTGGCCATTATGATAATAACGGTCATGTCTGGGTGGAGAGCGTGACAACCATTTTCCTGAGTAAAGAAGGGTAATAGCCATTTTCCTGAGTAAAGAAGAGTAACGATCATTTTCTGAGTAAAGAAGAGTAATGCCCATTTTTTTTGAATAAAGAAGAGTAACAGCCATTTAACGATCATATTCTGAGTAAAAAAAAATAACGGTTTTTTTTCTAAGTAAAGAAAATAACGGCTATTTTTCTGAGTAAAAATGTAACAACCATTTTTCTGAGTGGAAAAGTTTTTTAATAAAAAATAATTTTCTAAAAAAATAAAATGCCACCTCACCTCGCACACACGCACTCGACTCGACTCTTTTGTCCTTCCACAAAAGTTGGTGCCCCTTGAGGCCCAAACCTAATAGCCAACTCTATTCTATTTATACATTTTCTAAGTGATGTAAAAAAACAACGTGTGACAAGGCAAAAAATTGGCTTCACTAGTTTTTATAAACATTTATTTTTTTAAAACATAGTGTCTCTAACGTGCTTATAGCATATTAATATCTCATTTCATTTAAATATTATCACATCGTATTAAGATTGAACACCTCGTGAACTTAACTTTAAATAGATATTGTGTTAGTTAACATACATTATAAATAATCATTTATCATGTTTTGTATTATTATTTGTCTTATTTAAACATATTAAAATAAATAAGATATCTCAATTAGTACTAATTTATTATCATTTTATGTCATTAAAAATTAAGTGAGATAAAATAAAGTGAATTTTAAAAATTAATTGATTATATCACGAATTTTATTAACATTTATACCACTAACATTAAACATAATTTATGTGAAAATAATTAGAAAAATTGAAGACGATCGAAATTGATTAAATTAAAGGTTTGGTATTGAATAGGCAAATAATTGTTAGCAATGATTTGATTCTCTCTAATGTATCAGCAAGGTGCTCTCCACTGGAGAACAAGAAAATATTCCCCCAAATGCATATAATATTTACACTGAAAGGCAGGCGTGAGAAATTGGCAATTTGCTACTTGCATAGCACCAATCAATCATTCCAACTTGAACGAGCGAACATTAAACTATTACTACACACGTGGGAATCTCGACAAATTATATTTGAGATCAGCAATCAATCAAATATATTCCGATCCCAATTAAATTTAAAATTTTTAATGTGTAACTCAACTGATGAACTAGTAAATCCAAATCCTAATATACCATATAGGTTAAATAAGATTAAATTAAAATTAAAATTTATTTATGAATTATTATTATTTATAAAACATAATATATATAATATATTAATTTTATTTGATGTATATTAAGCAAAATTAATTATTTATAATAACGAATAAGAGAATTGTAATACAAGAATAAATATGTTAGGAGATTTATTAAATTATTAGGTGAATGCCCAAATGGTCATATTGTTTAGGCCAAAGGTGTTTGAGAAAGTCTATTATCCGTCAAATGATCGTGATAAGGAGTCAAAGAGTTAGGTAGACTCACCCCAACTGCAAGCAACAAAAGAACGAGAGTTTAGAAAAGCACGCAAGTCAAGTAACTCAAAAAATAGAGTATTATTTGGATATGGTCTGTAAATAAGATCCGCATATAATGGTACATGTTTGGATAGAGTAATAATTGTACCAATCAAATATACTTATACATACAGTAATAATTGTACCAATCAAATATACTGATACATACTTGAAAAGAGTAATAATTATACCAATCAAATATATAAACACGTAAACAAAAAAAATTAATAAAATAAACCTTTACGCATGTGATAAAATCATTAAATTATTTATGAAAATCACTCGATAACAAATAATTTATTAACAAAATAAAAAGAGTTCTTAAATCAATAGAAATATATTTATGATACTTTTATCAGTTAAAACACCTATTCTCGTTGCTTCTATATTGTCCTTGTTAGTTGGTAGACTTATCCAAAGAATTAGAATCTAAAAGCAATCTAAGTTTGAGATGTTAATTTACTTTTAATTAATCTAACCTTTAAAATTAGTTTTTGCTAAAAAGTCTCAAAATCACACTTCAAGTACTAGCAATCCAAAATCAAAAAATAATTTTAATTTTATAAATGACAAGTTTTAAGCTCACTAGAGTTTTCCCACGTTTTTCTAAATTCATAAACAATTAAAATATTAGTATATTTATAAAAATTCTAAGTAATGCAGGTGCCTCATTAGCCTCTTGTTGTCATCCTTGCCTCCCACAACATTGAGGCTTGTTGCCATGGTGGCGAGGGTAATAACTATTACCCAACAAGAGTAATAGCCAATTGTTGACTAAAGGTGGCAAGACCTCCAATAAGCATAAAAAAAATTTGCTTTTGATTTCTAAATTTTTCAATTAATTTTTTTGCAAATACTTTCCAAACAACTTAAAAAAAAAAGCACAAAATCAACTTAGCATGTATACTAACAAATCAATCATATGGTGTATGTAAGAAAATATACAAAGTGCAACTAATAATGTGAGTGTACGTAGTATTGAGACCTTATATAGAAAATGATAAAATACAAAGTTAACAAAATAGAGCCTATATTTTGCTTACAAAAATGCCAACAATACAAAAATGACTAATTGGATTTACAGTGTTGTGTAGGAAAAAAAAATTAAGTCTATTTATTTGTAAAAAATGTATCATTTAAGTCACTTTGTTTGTGAAAAGTATGCAAAGTAATGACAAAATTAATGTTAATTTTTCTTTAAATATAACAGAATAATACATATGTCACATGTATATTTATATTTTACAATAGGTATTTACGTAAAAAAAAATTAATATTTGATTAAAAAAATTTCTTTCAAAATTGAACAAAAAATTCAATTAATCTTAAATATAATTTTCATTATTTAATATCCAAATCCACACATTAGATAATACAAATTTAATTTTAATTTGATAGAAAGATTTATTAAAAAAATTGAGTAATTTTTTAATTAAAATTACTTCATTAAATATATGTTATTAAAAAAATATAAACATGCATATATCACATGTACTATTCTATTATATTTAATGAAAAAATTGAGATAAAATTAAGTGTATCATTGTAAGATACCCTTTTCACAATTAAATGACTTAAAGACATATTTTTAAAATAAATAGACTAAATAACCATTTTCCCTTAAATTATTATTGAGATCTAAAATTTATATTTTATTTTTAAGTTAAATAATAATTTAGTATTATTTTTGTACGTATATAATTTAAATATAATATATTATAAAATATAATGTTTATTTATTTATAATTTTAATAGTAATTCAATTTAAATCTAATTGGTGTAGATTATAAAATTTGAAAACTTGAATTTGAATCAAGTTTAAATTATTTGCATATTTTTTAGTTAGAATTTAATCTCATTATAAAATTTGATAATCCAATTTTATTAAAATATAAAAGATCACATCATATTTTTCTAAAATAAATAAATTAAATTATTTGTTTATGGAAGGATTATATAATTGGTTTCTTTTGCTAACTTATATTATTATACTTAGTACATCTTACTACATAATAAGGTAATTGGTTCCTAGCATGAAGGGCACACATAATAATTAATGGCATTTTTAGATGTAATAATTAAATTTAATTAATTTAAAAACATCATATATATATATATATTGATTTGGTTATTCAATATCATTTTATTTTTAATTTTATTAATAAAAATAATATATTTATTTTTATATAAAGTTAAAAAATATTTATTTATTTATATTATAAGATAAATGAATATATTTTAAGTAAAATTAAATGTGTATTCTGTCTATTGTATTCAAAACATATAAATGTAAAATTATTATATATCATAATGATAATTTTTTTATTGAATATTATTATTTAATATAACCGGCTGCATTTATAAACTTTTCATTTACTAAATTATTTGAGTATGCATTCACCTTAAAAATATATATTTAAACTTTTCTATTACGAGACAGCTAATATGAAAGAAAAGAACAATCATCATAGCATCAAATTCTTTTTCTATTTTTTAATGCAATAATTTTCCTACCACTTTGAAAGTAGCATTAAAAAAAACAATTATTAAAAAAAGCATTGTTTTTCTTATATATTTAAAATTTCTTATCCTGCAAAGTGGACTAATAAAGCTAACCTCAAGATGACTCAAACAAAAACCTAGCTGGCAATAAGAGTAGAGCTAGCTTATTAATTAATGGAGTACTACTCGTTCAACTTTTTACTAGTTCTGGTAATTTCCATATTTGTCCCACTAGGTCTCTTACTTCTTCTTCGCCGGAGAAGCTCCGGCCACGGTCAACTACCTCCCGGACCACCAGGATGGCCAATATTAGGCAACATTCTAAACCTTGGTTCAATGCCACATAGGACACTTATTGAGCTAAGAGAAAAATATGGAGAAGTAATATGGCTAAGACTAGGCGCAATAAACACCATGGTGATTCTCTCAGCTAAAGCTTCCACAGAATTTTTCAAAAATCACGATATCACTTTTGCGGAACGTACAATTACGGAAACCAGCCGTGTTCATGGTTTTGATAAAAGTTCTGTATCACTTGCTCCTTATGGCTCGTATTGGCGAGTTCTAAGGCGCTTGGTCACTGTTGACATGTTGGTGACCAAGCGCATAAATGAAACCTCATTCATTCGACGAAAGTGTGTTGATAATATGTTATTGTGGATTGAGGAAGAAGCCAGAGCAAATAAGTTGAAAAATATCAGCCCTGGAATTCATGTAGCTAGGTTTGTTTTTCTTATGTCGTTTAATCTTCTTGGAAATCTAATGCTTTCCAGGGATTTGTTGGATCCGGATTCGAAAGAGGGTTTGGAATTTTTTGAGACGATGAAGGGAGTAATGGAGTGGGGTGGACATGGGAATTTAGCTGATTTCTTTCCATTGTTGAGATGGTTAGATCCACAAGGGCTTAGGAGGAAGATGAGAAGAGATCTTGGAAAGGCTGTTGAGATTGCTTCTAAGTTTGTAAAGGAGAGAATGAATGAAAAGGAGTTTTTGGGTAATAAAGAGAAGCAAAAGGACTTTTTAGATTTGTTACTTGAGTTTGAAGGTAATGGAAAGGATGAGCCTGCAAAATTATCTGAACACAACATCAATATTTTCATACTTGTAAGTATTTATGTGCCTTATTCATTTAATTACTGTACTTCATTTTGGATTGATATTGATCATATTTGAAATGTAATTATTTTCAGTAGACTTTTTAGATTTGTGCAAAGTTTTTCAAATCTTCAAAGTAAGATGAAGTAAGGTTGAGTTATGAGTTTTAGGTGTTAAGTGTCAACAATATATAGGCTATTTCAGAATGTTAAATACAGTAACCCATTGGGCATTGAGAAAAAAAAAAAAAAAAACAGTTTCAAAATTGATTTCTATTTTTATTTAAAAAAAATGATTAAATTTCAAAACTAAGTTTTTGAATTTGAGAAAGCAGTAAAATAAAAATATGTCACATAGCTTCAAAAAATGATCATCAAAAGATATCTTAATTATCAAATTTTTAATATTAAGCATAAATTCAAACTACACAACCTTTTTTTTTTACTAACTACAAACAATGCAAATGTGATTTGTAGGAAATATTTTTGGCCGGTTCTGAGACGACAAGTAGTACAATTGAATGGGCACTAACGGAGCTACTTCGTAACTCTGAGTCAATGACCAAAGTTAAGGAAGAGCTTTCAAAGGTAACAGGTACAAATAGAAAGGTTGAAGAAAGTGACATAGATAATTTGCCATATCTACAATCTGTTGTAAAAGAAACACTAAGATTGCATTCTCCAATTCCCTTCTTAGTACCAAGAAGGGCATTGCAAAACACTAATTATATGGGTTACTTTATACCCAAAGACACACAAGTATTTGTGAATGCTTGGGCAATTGGAAGAGATCCAGATGTTTGGGAAGACCCATTGAGTTTCAAGCCTGAAAGATTCATGGACTCTAAAGTTGATTATAAGGGCCAACACTATGAGCTAATTCCATTTGGAGCTGGTCGAAGAATGTGTGCTGGTGTGCCATTGGCTTATCGAGTTCTTCACCTTGTTTTAGGTTCATTGCTTCATCATTTTGATTGGGAACTTGATGCCAACGTTAGTAGAGAGACTAATTTGGACATGAATGATAGGTTAGGAATTGTAATCCGAAAATTTCATCCACTAATTGTTGTGCCCAAAAAGCGTATTGGTGAAGATCAAGCACTGGCTTCTTAATTAGCTAATTAATTTAAAAATTAATCATTGCTTTGTTAAATTTGTGAGAAAAATTAAATCTAACCGTGCTTCTAAATTAGCCTAAAGTTTTTATAAGATACTCCCTCTTGATTGTATTTTTACATTATTTATGTTGAAAATCAACATCAACTCAATAAATAGAGTGATTGAAAAATATAAAAAAATAAATAAAGTAGTTGAAGTATATAAAAAAATAAATAGAGTGGTTGAAAGATATATGAAAATAAATAGAGTTGTTAAAAGATGTAAAAAAATAAATAAAATGTTAGAAGGATGTAGAAAAAATAAATAGAATGATTGAATAATGTAGAAAAATAAATAGAATGATTGAATGACATAGAAAAGAGAATTAGGTGAATGTGATAATATTTACTGGCTATAATTATTTTTTAATTTTATATTTATATATTGTAGATTATATTGTGATAACTATAAATAATATATTTATTTGAATACAATATTAATAAATTTAGAGTTAAATAATTTATTACATATAAATTCTTTGATAAAATTATTTAAACTATAAGTTTTATTAATTTTAATAGTAAACCATTCATTGTATTCAGCCAGCAAATCACCAACTCTATTCACAATTGACCACTATTTTTAGTTTGTTTTCTTGAAGAGTTGTAAATCGAATCAAACATGTTGCATTTGTGTCCGGTTCGACGTGATAAGAAGTCACTTGAACATGACATGACAATAATTTTTTTAAATTATTATACAATTCATATATTCGTATACGAATTACATGGATACATGACAATATTTCAAATCATAGATTTAGTAAATAATTTTTGGTAATCAGGTAACAAATTGTTTATCAAACAAGTTGACATAATATAATATATTTGATCCATTTTATTTTATTTATGAGTTTTAATCAAATCTAACCAATAAATTTTTAAGTTATTTATTTTATTACAAATTAACTAGATTCTATAGACGAGGGAAAACCACTCAAAGCAAAAAAAAAAAAAATCAAATTATAAAACAAATACAAACATCTTACTAATAAATAAAAACACAAATATTACAAATATAAAAAATATATAAAAACAAAATAACTAAGAAGATTAAAAAAAAAAACTTATAATCAAGTCTAGCTAACATATTCACATGTTAATGACCTGCCAATACTTTCATGTCTAGATCCAGATCCAGAAACTCTCTCTCTCTCTCTCTCCACAATTTATTTTCTCAATAGTTCTTTTGATTGGTAGTAAATAATAATTAAATTTATTTTTAATTGCATTCGAATTTGAAAATTAAAACAAAAAAATTCAAACTTAATAGTAATATTATAATCTAAAATAAGCATTAAAAACATTTTTAAATCATCCAAAGATATTTTCAAGCACACTTTTTGTATTAAAAAAATCAAAAACAATAAAAGTATTATCTATTTTTTAATGCTATTATTGCCAAAAACTTGATATCTTAAAATTAAGCATATAAATTTTGTACAGTTTATAAAATAGCTCTCAATTCTACAAATCACTAATAGAAAATGATAATTAATTTCCAAGTTCACTTTAAAGAAAAATATTATAGTTTTTAAATAATTTAATAAATTCTTAAAAATGAAAATAAAACCTAAACATTTTTTCACAAAGTTTGGGTTTAAAAATCCAAACTAATAACATAAAAATAAAGATAGGTTTAATAAACATTTTGGTAATTAAAAATTTATCATACACTGGAGATTTTTTTTATAAGATACAATAGCTAATTAATTATGTATGCTCAATATTAAATAGGCTATTAAAAATATGAATTAAGAATATTGACTTTTTATTTTTTATGAGAAATTATCCTAACCTAGAGATCAATCTCATTATTAATAAATTAGCAATTAAAGTATTTTGATGGGAAATTATAATTGATAGTTAACTAAATTATGTCTTATTCTTAATGAATTTCTAAACCATTTAATTGATGCCTTTGACAAGGATTGTCAATTTAAACTTTCATCAAGGTGTCTAAGTTAGTTTAATGATTTAAGTATATGAAAACTCACTTTTAGATTTTAAATCTATTATAAAAAATATGTTATCGATATAATTTTCAATTATAAATCTTATAAAAATCTTTAAAATAGAGTTTTCTAAATCAAATCTAGAATATTTCATCTAACAATTAAGAATTGACTCTAAATTAGATTTAGATAATTAAATCATAAATCTAACTCTCTTATATATTATAAAACCTATTTCGTCAATATATTTTTCTTTTAAAAACTTCATCTTAAACTTGTGAAGAAATAAAACTTAAATTCATTTTATTAAAATGTTTAATCTACTATAATATTTCACAAGCATAACAACGTTACTAATAACACATATTATTTATAGCGAGACATGCATATTTTAATAAATTATCAATAAATTAAATATAACAAGTAAAACAACACATAAAGATAATATCTGAAAATAATACATTTAAATACACCTTAATAAAATCTCAATATCGTTTATGTTATGAAAAAACTCCAAATAGAATTGTTAATACCGTTTATTGAATTGAAACTAGAATTACTACATAAACTAAAATTATTCAACTCTCAAATGAGAGAAGAACTTGAAACTACTAAAAAAAGTTAAGAAAGCTTAAGAGGCTAAAAAATAAACTTAAGAATGAAGTTGTGGAGTATTTTTTTTATAATAGAATTAGGGTCCTATCTTTAGGTATAGGAGAGGAGAAAAATATGGATCAAATGACTAGTGTCGCGGCATACAATTCTTTCATCCGCGACATGCATAGGCTATACACGTTTCGAAACTCAATCCATTACACTCGCACCACGGCATACAACATGTTCATGCCATAGCCAACGTCAATTATGGATCATTTGATTCTCAATCCTTTCGCTTGGCACCATGGCACAAAAAAACTTTCATGTCATGGCCTACATTATTCTGAACAAATTGATCCCTTATTTTCTTTGTACATCCTTTTTCATGGTTTGAACCATATGTAATGCTTTACATATACCATCTTTCAAGCTTTTAAAGTTTTAATGGAAACTTTTAGATATATTCTTCAATTATTCGATCAATTAAATCTTTTTGAAGCTAAAAAATATATGAAAAACAATAAAATATACTCATTTCGAAAAGATATATTTGTTTAAAATGATAGTAAAACTAAGCAGCTATAAATCTATTTAATAATTTAATGTGCATAAAATCACAATATATTAAGTAGTTTTGAGCACTTATCTGTATTCTTAAAACTTATAATAATAAAAATAGTATCATTTATGTTTAGCTCATACATTTTTATTATTAAAAAAAAACTTTTGACACATCATTTCACATTGAATACCCTAATCAAATTGAACTACAACTATTTAAACATGTTCATGTTGAATACCATTCAATTGAGCCACATTCAATGATGTTGGGGCGCTATTTTTATTATTATAAATTTTGGAACTGTTATTTTTAATTTCCCACCCTATCACTACTACAATAATGGATGCTAAAGTCAGCATTTAGGGCCAATTATAAGTAAAATTGACTTATAATAATTTTAAGTCGTTAAATTTAAAAATTGACTTAAAATTTAAAATCAATTTAAAAAAAACTCACTTTAAATGAACTTAAAATTAAAAAATATTTAAAAAATGACCTATAATGTAGGACCAACGTGGCATTTAGCATTGACTTTTCGTCAACTGATGATATGACACATGTGACATCAGTTGACACATAAAACCAATGTTAAATGTCACGTTGATCCTACATGTGAACCGATGCTACAAATAACGTTGATGTTACCACAATCTAAGAAGTTATTGGAAAATATATAACTTAGCCTTCAGATCAAGTTGAGGTAAATTTTGACATGTTACTATTTATTTTTGCTTAAAGTAAAACTTATAAACTAGTTTTATTTTCTTATTGTTACTAATATGATTATATTTTTGTCTATTATACTAGGGTCGGTAAATGCCTCAAATTTAAGGGATGCATAGGAAATATATCAAGATAAATATATATCTAGGAAGCAACATCACGCATTAAGTCTTTCAAGAAGAAGCCATGGAAAAAGTATAATTATGATTATGCCATAAATCTTAGTAAAAATCTTGGCACTTTGGCGATGATTGTTGAAATCAAGAATAGTATGAATGATGGATAGATAGTGGATATTTCTTAAGAAATATCTGTTATTTTCATTGGATAATCTTATATTTTGATTGAGTGCATATTGTAATTATTTAAATTTTAAATGATAGATTTAAGTATAATTCAAATATGAACAAGATGAGTCCTTAATCACTAATAGTTTTCATTTATATAGAGCATATGATTATCTTTATATTATCTAATTAATATATATTTCCTTTATTAGGGCATACTATATATTATCGACTTAAAGCTAATCACATGTCACATTTATCAATATTTTATTATTCATCTTTTGTGAACCCTTATCAAGAAGGAATATACTAATATAAGAGCGACACAATTATATGATAGAGCGTTAACACTTCAACAAAACTAAAAGTTAATAACTTTTTTCCAGTAAGGTTTGGACTATGGGAAGATCATTGGATCTTTGTAATCCTTGATAAGCATCATAATCATGTTTGGTATTATGAGTTGGCTTTCATGTCATTAAATGAAGATTGTAAAATAGTTGTTGAAATGTAAGATTTATTACTAGCTAGTTTTGTGAATTGTTCCTTATTATTGAATAAACATGAAAATTTTAACTCTTTTAAACTTTAATAGGTCATGAAAGATGTGGAGTAAGAGTAAGAGCATCGTCATTAAAAAATCACAGAAGCTTGTATGGGATATGCAAGTGAATATTGATAATGAATTTTATTAATTTCGTGATTTGTATGATTGAATAATAAAGATGTTCGAGTTGATAAACATATATACTTTTTTTTTGTAGGTTCTACAACAATAAGATGAAGTTATGTGTGATTACTACGTGATAAATTTATGAGCGAGATCATGTCAAATATCAACATGCCTATTAAAAATGTGGTAATTTCATTAATTAATATATTTTTTTAACATATATATTTTATTTTTTAATCTTTTAATAAATTTATCACTTTAGAACAAGCTACGTTATGTAAATTTTTGAAAAATTACGAGAGAAATGGGAAAAACATATGCTCCAAATTATAAGATTATAAGAGAAGGAGGAGGAGGAGGAGAAGATGAAGAATATGACGATATTATGAAATAGAAATAGGTGCCATTATTATTACGTACTTATATAGTAAATAAGAATACATGCAATAATGGATATATGCAATTCCATTTTTTAATATACCATGCAAGTATATATATTCTTGTATTTAGCGATATTATAATTAAGTTAGATTATTATATATGTACTGTATGTAAGTTATTTTTTTTACTATAATTTTGTTCTAAAGTAATTAATATCCGATTTTAACTTTATAATGAATAAAAAGTTTTAAAAACTCTTTTAAACTTATCATAGTTGTTTTTTTGCTACTATGTGATTAAAACATACAGTGAATAGCAGAAAATAACTAAAAATATGTTTAGACCTTGTGCCATTTTAAGTTGGTTTTAGGGTAGAGTTGACTTAAATATTTTAATTAAGTCGGTTCTAACGTGTAAGTTCTGTTGTACTATATTTCTATGTGTAGGTTTCTCGTGTACAAAATACGGTGTTTGTTTATTTTTTATTCATTTTTTTGTCTTCCTCTATGTAAGATTTCTTACTGTGGATCAGTATTACACACACATACATAATTATGAACACTATGGTTGAAATCTATTTTTCACACACCCACGGGGTTGGTTGTTTCAGTTTGCATGATAGGTCAAGAGTAAAGTGATGGATTTTTGTTTGTTTCGAGTGCAAAAAATTATGGATTAAAACTTGGTATTTTGGAAATTAAAAAATTCATTTTTTAGCACCTCACCACCACTATCACCATCACTTTTGGTGAGGTGATTGGTGAGATGGCTGTGAGGTAGCTGGAAAGATGGCCAGTTAATTTCTATAAAGAGCTTCCACTTCTTTTTATATTTTATCCATGATTTTAGTACCAAAACTCTTCCATAATTCATACTAAGATTTATATCTATTTCTTAAATTGTTTTGGAGAGTTTACATTTAAATGTGGGTTGTTTAGTGAGTTAATTATCAAATTGTCTTCTATGTGCGTACATAATTTGACTTTGTCTCTCCCGTACATGATTTGAGATCTATGGAGGATAGTATGTCCTTTTATGCCTTAAGATTGAGAGTGATCCTCAAGATTTCTCGTTCCGTATATATTTCATGATATTGATATGTGGTCACTAATCACATCCGGGTTGGTGAATCAATCCAAGTCGTTGCAAAAACACCAAGCAAGAGTAGCAATATGTAGTTCGGAAAGTGGTCCCAACTAATAGAGGTAATAGTGGTTTTATTTTTTTCAAATTGTAATCGTTTTATTGTTTAGTGAATTCTTTGCTGTTGAGTGGTTTCGATAAATAATCCGAGAACGTTATCATATAAATACGTTCTTTATGTGGGTTTACCTCATTACATCATTTGTTATGAATGATCAATTATTGTAATAGTACAATTTGAGTTTAAGTTTGTATGTTACAAGATAGTGTAGCTTAAACTTTGATTGGAAAACACTTATTGTTTTCCTACTTTTTGTTGATTATATAATATTTGTTGTGAAAGGTTATCTACCTATTTGATATTATATTATTCATTTCTACTGCATTATCTATTTAGGTGTTTACTTTTCTATTTTTACGATTTAGGATTGAGTCATTAAGGAGTCTGTATCTACATACCCTAGTAGTATACCAGATGTTGAACTCCTTCATAATGTCAACTGACTTAAAATTTAAATTTAGTCTTACGTGTCAATCAATTTAAAATTTAAAGTTGGTGGCCATATAGGATTGATTTGAAATTTTAAGTTAGTTAACACATAAAATCAACTTTAAATTTTAAGTTAATTGATGCATAGGAATAATTTTAAATTTTAAATTTTAAATCGGTTCTATGATAAAATCAACTTAAAAATTAAAGTTGATTATAGGATAGAACTGAGTGAAAAATTTAAGCTATGTTGTTCTAATCTATTTCAATGAAGTGACTTATAACCTGATTTAAGTTAGTTTTCAGTCAACTTATTATGAATCCTTTGTAGTAGTGGTGTGTTTTGCATTGATTTCGAACACAATCTTCATATATGTTCAGGGTAAAAGTAGAGGTAAGATAATAAAATAGTTATTGTAGTTGTTATTTTCAATTGCATTTTAATATCATGAATATCAATTCCATTTAGGAATTCCAATTCATTGACAATAAAAATATTAATTTATTTAATAATAATGAAATATATATATATATAATATTAAAACAATAGATATTTTTATAATTTAATCTTGTCAATTTGGAAAAGGAAATCAATATCTAGAGGTAAGTAGGAAAACATTCAATGAAAAAATGAGATCCAATGCATTTTTACTAAATTCTATATAATCCCATTTATTTTTGCATGATATGAAGTACATATTTTGGAAAAAATAATTAAAAAAATGTATTATATTCATTTGTACAGTAATATATTATGAATTATTTACACTCATTATTAGTGACAACTGAGCAAAAGAATATGATGAATAACAATTCGTAATATATTATTTTATTTTATTTTTATGTTATTGCAAGAAATTTATTAAAAAAATATGAAAGAAATTTAGGAACTAAATAGGAGGAAAGTGAGACTAAATACCAATGATGCCTTCATCCCAAAACTTTGTTTCTGTTCCATCTTGACACTTTCAAGAGACAACGTACGGAGAACTTATACTTCATGACTAAATACCATATAACAAAATTAATTTATAAAATTAAAAAATAACAATCAAAGTAGATTACTAATATCACTATACAAATCAATCCTACGTCATACAAAAAAGAAAAATAAAACCAATTTAATCAAACGCCTTGCATGGATGAAGAGCTATTTTTGTTCATTCTTGCTGGGAATATTTGTAAAAATACATTTAGTTAGTGCAGCTTGATACACAATGAACATTAGATAGATTTTTAGGGAGAAAGCCGGGGGGGGGGGGGGGGGGGGAGGGGGGGTCAGTTATTAATTTAACTAAGAAGTAGTGCCAATAAATTTGTAATTTTTTACATTTTGGGCCACTACTTTACTCATTTTTAATACATTTGAAATGAAAATCTATAAATTGGTGACGAACGTTTAATGTATTAAATAAAAACTTATACGTTTAATAGATATGTATAAATTTACAGCTTTAATATTCCCAATAACCTTAATAATACGTTTAATAGTTGCTACATAAGAAAGGAGAGGTCACCACTATCCAATATTCCACAATTAAAAAGCTAATTGTAATTTTGTAATTAATTGTTGAAAAAACTGAGTATATTTTTTCTATTTTAAGTAGTTATTATTCACAAATATTATGATTTAAATGAATATAACTAAAACTAACCCAATAAAATATAACTATTAGAAATATAATTCCATAATAAATCAAAGTAGAAAATTAAAAACATTATAAATTTAACGAGGTTTGGTATAAATATTACATATGCTCTCGGAACCACTTCCACTAACTTCAAATTGGATGAATTCAAAAATTAGAACTAATTAGGAAAAAATCTAATCAATTATCCTTACAAAAGAGAGGAATATTTACAAATTTTGGGATGCTTTCAAAGTAGAGAATGAGGCTTTATTTATAGTCTGAAATACAATACCCACCATGGTTCTTAATCGATGTGAGACTTTTTCAAATTGCTCACTAAGGAGCTATACAAAAAATCTCCTCCTTAACGACTTAATGATTCTCAAATAATTTTTTAATCTTTAGATTAACGACACTAGTGCTAACTCAAATTTGCAGGATGTTAAATAAGTCCAAACAATATTTGAACTTGATTGTCGTCATCATCTTGATCATTATATCTACAAGATTCTCTATAGTATTAATGTTTTAAAATAGTATTCCACCTTCTTCAATAATTTCTCGCACGAAATAATAACGAAAGTCAATATATTTTTTATGTGCATGGTAAACTTGGTTCTTTGCTAAATGAATAGCACTCTAACTGTCACAAAACACCTTAATATACTTTTGACTAATTCCCAAGTCTTCAAGCAATCCTCGTAACCAAATAGCTACCTTCACAGCCTTTGTAACTTTCATATACCATGCCTCTATAGTAGACAAAACAACTGTGGATTATAAGGTAGACTTCCAATTGACTAGTACTGTAGCAAGAGTAAACACAGAACTAGTAGTTGACAGATGCTTATCTAAATCTCCAACATATTCAGAATCACAATATACGACTGCACATTGACCAATAGTATTATCCTGCTCAAATACTAAACCAACATCTATAGTATTTAGAATATACCATAGATTCCATTTCACTGCTAACCAATATCTGTTACAAGGATCATGCATTTATCTTCTTACAGCTCCAATGACATGTGAAATGTCAGGCCTCGTACACACCATTGCATACATCAAGCTACCAACCGTATTAGTATACAGTATATTTGCTATTTATTCTCATTCTGCATCATTCGTAGAAGAAAATTGAGCAATAATCTTGAAATGAGGAACAAACGAAATACTTATAGGTTTTGTTTGTTCATTCATACCAAAAAGTTGTAGAACCTTTTTCAAATATTGACTCTGTATTAATAAAAGCTTCCCTTTCTTTCTATCTCACTTATCTCCATGCCAAGAATCTTATTGGCTTCTCCCAAATCTTTCATCTCAAACTCCTGACTTAGTTGAGCCTTCAACATCTCAATTTCTTCTTGGCTTTTTGATGCAATCAACATATCATTAACATACAATAAGAGATTCATGAAAGACTCATCTTGTAGCTTTCCAAAATACACATAATGATCATGTGTGCTTCTAGTGTACTTTTTCTATAACATAAACTGATCAAATCATTTGTACCACTGCCTCAGAGATTGCTTCAATCCATACAATGATTTGTTCAGCTTGTAAACCCAAGTCTCTTTACCAGCAACATTAAAATCTTTTGGCTAAGACATATAGATTTCCTCTTCCAAGTCATCGTGTAGAAATGCGGTTTTCACATCAAGTTGAACTAATTCCAAATCCAAATATGCTACTAAGGCCAACAAAATTCTAATTGAGGAATGCTTTACAACTGGAGAAAATACCTCATTATAATCGATTCCCTCCTTCTGAGCGTAGCCTTTAGCCACCAATCTGACCTTATAGTGAACACCATCTTTGTTAGGAAATCATTATTTCTTTGCATATACCTATTTGCAACCAATTTCTTTCTTTCCCTTAGGTAGTTGCATCAACTTCTATGTCTTATTATTTTGAAGGCACAATAGTTTTTCATCCATGGCTTCCTTCCATCCTTCAACTTTAGGACTTTTGATTACATCATTATATGTGGAAGGACATCATTATGCACAACTGAAAGTTCACATGCCACCGTATTTTTAAACTAAGTAGGTAGATCTTTCATATTTTTATATCGAGTAGACACTTTGACATTTGTCTTTATGGCCTATCAATTGTAGTTCCTCCTTGTTGTTGTGGAGGTTCTTAGGTTAAAACCTATTCTTCATCTGATTCACCTTCTACCAATGGAGGATTAGCTTTTGTCATATCACCTGGATCAACAATTTTACTTTCAAACTCTACTTGCTTATGAGTTTTCTCCATCTACTACAAAGTGCCATCGATCTTCTCAATTACCTTTCTCAACAAGAGGTAGATTCATCAAAGGTAACATCTTTGCTTAAGATTATCTTCTTTTTTTGTTTCAAGGCACCAAAGACGATATCCCTTATAACCAGAGGCGATAAAAAAATAGCATTCTTAGCTCTTGGATCCCACTTTGATTCTGTGACATGGTAGTATACAATAGAACCAAACACATGTAAGAAATCATAATCTCTAGCAGTTTTTCCAGACCATACCTCTATAGAAATGTTTCTTTCAAGAGCATATGATGGTAGACGGTTGACAAGATGGAATGTACAGAGCACAACCTCAACCCAATACTACATGCCTAACTCAACATTTGAAAACATACACCGAACCTTGTCTGGTAAAGTTCGGTTCATACGTTTTGAAACTATATTCTGTTATGGTGTTTATCAAATAGTGAAGTGTAGCACTATCCCTTCTTCTTCACAAGCTTTCATAAATGGATCATTTGTGAACTCAATACCATTATCAAACCTCAAACGCTTGATATTTCTACCAGTATGAGTCTCGATCATCTTCTTTCACTTGAGAAAAATTCCCACACTTCATCCTTCTTCATCATGAGACACACCTAAACTCTTCTCGAGAAGTCATCGACGAAAGTGACATAATAATGTTTGCCACTTATGGATGGAGTTCTTCTTGGACACTACACATATGTATGAATGTAATCCAAGATGCCTTTTTATATTATGGAGTGCAGTGCCAAAGCTTACTCTTTTCTGCTTCCCCAATACACAATGCTCACAAAATTCTAACTTGTCGATTCTTGCACCTTTTAATAGGTCTTGCTTTACAAGAATATATAAAGCTTTTTCACTGGCATGTATCAAACACATATGTCATAGTTTGGTAGTTTCTAAATCTTTTTCTTCCTCCAAAACTGCTGCTAATGCTGTTCCAATAAGCGTACTACCAAGATAGAAGTACAAGTTATTCTTGTGAACACTTTTCATCGCCACAAGTTCTCTAGAAGTAACCTTCAATGCCCTATTTTGTCTAGTCACAATGAAACCTTTTGATTCTAAGGCTCCCACAACCATAAGATTCTTCTTTATAACTAGAACATAACAAACATTCGTCAAAACTTTGGTTGAACCATCTTAATTCTTCAAACAAATTGTATCGATCCCCAAAATTTTGTATAGATAACCATTACCCATGAAAACAACTCCACCGTCTAGTTCTTCGAAATTAAAGAAGCACTCCTTATTAGAAGACATATGGAAGGTACATACTAAATCAAAAATCTAATCACAAGGATGTGATATTATTAACAAACCAATCAATGCAAAATCTGAATCTAATATGGTATGTATATGACCTCGGGTTTTAAATAACTAAGATTATAGAGTATGTCTATGACCTCGGTTTTTAAATAACCGAGGCTAAAACCTTATGACCTCAGTTTTTTTAAAAAATGATGCTAAATTTCTGAGACCATATGTATGTATAGTAGTAGTGGATACATCTTTAATTTTTTTTTAAATATATTTAAAAAATATGAAATAGAATACACCTAAGAATTGATAATAATGTATTTAAATTAGTAATTTCTCCATTTTTTAAAATTTACTTAATATTGTTTTATATTGATTAAACTTATTTTTTATAATTATTTTGGATTAAATTATACTATTTTAAAAAATAACATTTTTTATACCCTTAAAAAAATATAATACTTATTTATATATATATATTTTTGAATTAAGATATGAGCTGGTATCGTATCCCGTAATTAACCATACTCACTTAACCATGTCAAATCTCTGTTTGAGAAGTACTCCTGGTTTATAGAATCATCATGAAATATACTAATTCCTTAAATAATAAGTAGTCCAAGAAAAGAGAATATAACCGGGAGGGTATTATTATCAGGGTAGATTAATGACACATCGTTTTTTTAATACATAATATTTAATATTAATTTCTTAAATTAAAAAAAAACATTGATCAATTTGGCTTTAATATATTTTTACCATGCTAATTAAAAGTATTTTGAACTTTTGAAGAGTATTTTTGTTAATTTTTATATCTATTGTGAGAGAAAACAAAAATGCCCCGATAACCACCTACTATAATCAGATTGATGGGTAATAATAAAACAAAAGAAAAAAAAGTACAAGTAATAGTTTTTACTAATATTAGATTGATATTTTTATTTATAAAAATAAAAATATTAAATTATTAGATAAATTTTAAATTCTTCTTACATAAATATTTTATTTTTTAAAAATAACAAACATAATTTTACAAAAAATATTTTTTTATTATAACCAAAATTATAAAAGATATATTTTAAATTATATATTATTTTTAAAATATAATACATATTAATCAAATTGTTTATTTTCTTTACCCAACATCGAGCTATTTTTATAAACATAGTTATACTACCATTAAATCTTATTAAACTAAAGTATCATAATATTACTTATTTTAAAGCAATAAAAGTTTTTTCATGTGACCACTTTAAAATTCTAAGAAAATGAATATAAACTCGCAATACACTATCACGTGCTAATTTAATGAGCTCTGTGGTTTCCAACACCAAACCACAATACATCCACCCAATACCAAAAAAAAGTCAAAAACTAAACACCCACCTAACCTAACTGATATATTATTTATTTAATTTTAAATAAATTAAATAATAATATGATATTTTATATTAATGTAATATAACATTAATATAATTATTTAAGTGAATAATATTTAATATTTAATAAAAAATAAATAACATGATTATATATATAATTTAAAAATAATGAATGACGTGTTTTGTTTAAGAGGAGTGAAAATGCTCCACGTGTTCCACTGCCCATAATCTCTAGTTGTAAAATATTTCAATTTTTTGGAAAATAAATGAAAGAGCTTAATAAGTATCCATTCCATTTTAACATGCGACATATAGGTTAATTAGTGGCAAAAATATAATTAACCTCGTAAGTCGTAACGGTATATGAATATGAGCGTGCTTGATCCATGTTTTGAAAAATAAATAAATAAATAAGCATGACTCATACAACAAATAAAGAAATATATGTCACAAATCATGATTAATAATATATTACTTGTTTAATTATTTTAGGCTTATTATTGAACAATTAAAAAATGAAAGATTCTAATTCACCTGTTATTGTCAAGATATTAAAAAAATTGGTATATATCACAAATCACTATTTGTTAACACAAATCACTATTTAATAACCATAATATCATGTATCCATCTTGATAATAACATGTATTTAAAAAATATATATTTTCAAAATATCGCATATTATCGATAATATTATTAAAGTATCATAGATTTGAATCAATTTTGTGGTATGTTTTTAAAAAATATCATTCAATTTCGTGATATATTCATAAAAAAATAGTAATTTTCTTAACATTTATTATTAATGCCCTAAACCAACTTTGACGTCTCACAATATATTTATATTTGAGTCTTGGCTCATGTGCTATTAGCCTATTTTATATGTTAAAGACAAATAAAGGAAAGAGAATTAAAAAAAAAATCTATAAATGAATTAACTTTTAAAAAATTAATTAATTTTCTTCAAATATATCAACTTTGCTCCATCTTAACTATTTTAGTTTGTCGTGGAATATATTTTAGATCAAATGGCAAACTTTTTTCTTAATCATCTATTTAACAAAAAGCTAAATAGAAATAAAAAATAGCATATAATAGTTTCGTTAAAATTAGAAAACATCGGTGTACAAAATGGATATAAAATCCCACAATTTTCTTTTTACATGATAGCAATCAATATATATATATATATATATATATATATATATCATGTTATAAATATCGTCTAAATTAAGATATCATGTGATTTAAATTTTCTAAACCATCATTATATATGTGATTATTGCATTAATTGTTAACGTTTTAGGGCTACAGATAAAAAAAATATCAATCAAATATCTTAAATTATGCTTTGATGTGTGTATTTAATCCCTCTTATTATAAAATATATTCTTTTTAGTACACATTTTAATCCCTTCTATTATCGTGATAAGTAATCCTAATTATACACAAATTAATTATAACTAAAATATATTCAATATATATCATATTAAGTGTTAATATGTTCTAATTAAAAAAATACTATTATTTTAACAAATTTTTAGTTTTATGTTCAATGATGTTAGAAATACTTAATGATTGTATTATATTTTATAATTCAAATGAATATACATGGTACCTTTATATAGAAATTATAAGTAAACTAGATATATCTAAAATAATTAAATATAGATATGCCTAAAATAAATAGATAGACATTAGCAGATATGTATATACATTAATATGTTACTAGATATACATTAACAGGCTCCTTCAAACTCAAGGTGGATGTGAGACCAGCTTGAGGTTGTCAACCAAATTACGAGTGCATTCTTTGGGAAGTGCCTTAGTGAAGATATCTGCAAGTTGATCGTTGAAGGAAACATGGAAAAACTTGAGAGCACTATGGACAAGATGAGAACGAATAAAGTGACAATCAATCTTGATGTGTTTAGTCCATTAATGGAAGACATCATTTTGAGCAATATGAATGACACTATGATTATCACAATAAAGGGGAGTAGTAGAGGATGTGGACACACCCAAATCCTTAAGAAGCTATCGTAGCCAAAGAAGCTCATATGTGGTATCAATAAGAGCACGATATTCTGCTTCAGTACTAGAGCGGGCCACGAAGGTTTGTTTCTTACTTCGCCAAGAAATCAAAGAAGAACCAAGGAGAAAGTAATAACCTGTAGTGGATCTGCAATCAGTGGGATCTCCTACCCAATCAACATCAGAGAATGCACAAAGTACTAAAAGAGACTATGTTGAGTAGAAAAGGCCATGGAAGATAGTGCCTTTCAAGTATCATAGAATACGCAGAACATCAACATAGTGAGTTGATCATGGAGCAGACAGATACTAGCTTACCTAATGAATAGCATAAGAAATGTCTAGATGAGTAACTATAAGATAAACCAGACTGCCAACCAATCGTCTGTAAAGAGAGAGATTAGACAATAGTTTCCCCTCTGATGGTGTGAGATGCACATTAAGTTCAATTGGAGTGTCAACAGTCTTGCTGTCAGTGAGTCCAGCTTGAGATAAAAGGTCAGATGCATACTTACCTTGAGTAATATAAAGACCATCTGTGGAACTAGTGATCTCAAGACCCAAGAAGTAGCTGAGATGTCCAAGGTCTTTCATCTTAAACTGTTGATTAAGAAAATCCTTGAGTTCTTGAATGCCACTAAGGTCATCAGCAGTTATGATCATATCATCCATATATAGGAGAAGCAAAATGGTGCCTTTATCATTGCGACGAAGAAATAAGGCAGAATCATAAGGACTGGCAGTGTAACCCAAGCGAAGGATGATGGAGCTAAACTTGGCAAACCATGCTCGTGGAGCTTATTTAAGGCCATAAAGTGCTCATTGAAGGCGACAAACCTTATTTGTTTCAACAGAAAGACCATGTGGAGGTTGCATATAAAATTCTTCATACAGATCCCCATTAAGGAATGCATTTTTGACATCCATTTGAAAAAGGTCTCATTTACTAGCAGTGGCAACAGCTAAGAGGGTACGAACAGAGGAAATACGGGCAACTAGAGCAAAAGTCTCTTCATAATCAATCACATACTCTTGTGTAAAACCTTTTTCTATAAGACGAGCCTTGTAGGGATCGATGGATCCATTAGAGCGAGTCTTGATCTTATAGATCCATTTACTACCAACCACAGACTGACTAGGAGGGAGAGTAACCAGATCCCAAGTATGGTTTTTGGTTAATGCATCAATTTATTCTTTCATTGCAATCTGCCAAAAAGGGTTAGTAGATGCCTCACGATAGGTGTGAGGCTTATGGAGTATAGCAAGGGTAGTGTAACAATGATAGTCAAGTAAATGTGTAGGAATGGATCTTACCCGGGTTGAGTGACGAGGTGGAATGTCTTGTGGAGGATCTTCAGGCTGAGCAGGAGCAGGGGACCTATGTTCAAGGTGGGGTAGCTCGTTATCAACCCGTTCTTCTACAACTTGTCTAGGATAATCATAAAAAATATCTGAAGATTGAATAGTGAAGTCTATAGGTGGATCAACAATATCTGTAGAAGGAATATGAGACTCATTTGGAAATATTTCTAAAACATTTGAATTAGTTAGGGAAGAATGAAAGTGAGAAAGTTCAACAAATAAGCGGTGTTCCCAAAAGACAACATTTCGGGAAACACGAAGACGATGTGAGACAGGATCATAGGATCAATACCCTTTTTGAGTTTCACCATAACCAAGAAAACAACAAAGTCTAGATCGAGGCTCAATTTTTTTGTGTTCATGAGTCTGAAGAAGAATGAAACATGCAGATCCGAATGAGCGAAGGTAATGATAGTCAAGAGATGACCCAAAAGGTGCTCATACAGAGTCTGATTATGAATGACAGTGCTTGGAATGCGATTAATGACATTAACAACAGCTTCACCCCAAAATGGGACAGGAACTTTGGCAGAAAGAAAAAGAGCATGAAAAGTGTCAAGAATATGGCAAAGTTTTCTTTCGGCTCAACCATTTTGTTTAGAGGTTCCTGGACAGGTTAGATGATGTACAGTGCCATAGGAGTGTAACAGAGCTTGAAAGGCATTTTGAGTATATTCAAGAGCATTATCAGATCAATTTTTTTTGATATGTTTAGAGAATTGTGTTTCAACCATTTTTGCAAAGTTACTATATATTAGTAAGATTTCAAAACGAGATTTCATTGGAAAGATCCAACTATAACGAGAATAATCATCAATAAAAACAAAAAAATATCGAGATCCACCAATACTAGTAATAGGAGAAGGTACCCAAATATCAGAATGAATTAACTCAAAAATACTATTAGAGATAGATTTACTATTATTGAAAGGTAAAGCTGGCTGTTTTCCTAATTGGCATGAAGTACAATCAAAATTTCTTTGGACACAGAACCCAATAGACCTTTATAAGCTAACTGTTGTACCCGAGTGGATGAGGCATGACCAAAATGAGAAATCCAAATTGCGAGAGAAGGTAAGGAAGAAACTGCAACAGTTGTAGCAGCAACAGAGGCAGGAGCAACAGGTGGAAGATGAAGATTGTTTATGGGAAATATACGCCCGACCCTAGGACCGATCCCAAGCTCTTGCCTCGTCCTCGGATCCTGCACAATACACCCAGAATAGTAAAAAATAAGGCGATATCCTAGTTCAGCTAATTGTCCCACAGAGTATAAATTATAGATTATGTCAGGTGATGAACGAAAACCGGCATCGCCGATCTTCGCAAATACTTTGGTTTTAATATTTATAAAACTCTCGCAAGTGCACGAATCATTTCGAAGAAAATGATAAGTATACTCCCAAGGTCGATCTAAGGAAGGAATGTATGTGGTTTTTAATTTATTATTCAAACTTTTAAAAACGAAATTAAATCCTAAACATCCTGTCACGATAGTTTGGTTTTTGTGTTCCTAATCTAATAACATAAAATAAACATATATACAGATTAATTAAATATAATCTAATAACATAAAAATAAACATAGATACAAATTCAATAAATAATTAAAAAAATAAACATATATACAGATTCAATAAATATTCATGCAAATTTTTATCATTTATATTAGCGGAGTATTTATGGATGTAATAACTAAATTAATTATGCTTGCTCATATTAACTAGGTTATTAAAGATATAAATTGATATTTTATTGATTCTCTCTTTTTTATATAAATACCACCTTTGGTGGGGTTAGATATTCTTTGTTAACTAAACAAATCAATTAACACCTATGGGTGGGGTTGATAACTAATATGCTTAATTAAATTAATTCCTTTTTCTAAGAGATTGAAAATGAACCATTTAAATGCCACCTTTGGTGGGGTTAGACAATTTAAACATTATTCAAGGTGTCCAAATTAAACATAAGAATTTAATTATCCGAGTACTAACTTTCAAGTTTTAAAACCACTATTGAAAACATGTTGTCAATATATTTTCACATAATAATTCTTATAAAAACTTTCGAAATAGAGTTTCACTCTAACTACCGGGCGATTGTACCAACAAATAAAAGAACACTACTCTAAATTAGACCGGATAACTAAACCTTAAAATCTAATTTTCAGGTTTAAGTTTGTAATGAAAAATAATATATTTCTCTCTAACATTCTTAATATAAAATCTTGAATAAAAACAAAATCAATTCATTTTAGAGATTTTTACCTATTTAATATTTCGCAAGCATAACAACGTCATTATTACATCATATTTACTAAACAGCCAGCATAGTTAAATTTAACCACAGACAAGTTGAATATAACATGTAAGAATAAAGCATAAAAATAACTGTAAAGAAAATAAAATCCTTACAGAACTTTGACGCTATTCCCGTAGCTGGAAAACCTCCGAGCGGAATTTGCACTTCCATATATTGAATCAAAAATCTAAATTATTACAAAAACATTACAAGTTCCTCTCAAAAAGAGAAGAACTCTAAACCTAAGAGAATTGAACTAAAAACTAAGAGAAAAACTAAGAAAAGCTTAGAAACTAAGAAAGAAACTAAGAGAAACTAAAAACTAAGAAATGAGAGAAAGAAAGAAGAGAGAAGTGAGTTTTGAAGGTGTGATTTGAAGTGAAGGGAAGGGGGGTATTTATAGGTGAGGATGGAGAGAAAAAATGAGTAAAAAAAATGTTAAAAAAATATTAAAAAATGTAAAAACGCGTATTGGAATTGATGATGTCATCAATGACGTCAGCATGACGTCACAGGGGCTGCTGCACGTGAAAAATGGGGCGAAAACGCGTTGGGCGCACGGTGGGGCTGCTGTTGGGCGCTGCGCGCAGCTCGGCGCGCGTGAACAGTGCCCGCGCGCTGCGCTGCGCGCAGCTGGGCAGGCCAGCGCGCGCGGGTGCGCGCGGCATGGGGCGCTGGGGCGCGCGCGGCTGGGCGCTGGGGCGCTAGGCTGCGTGCACGGCTGGGCTGCGGCACGCGATTTCCGTCTTTTTGACATTTTTGACCTTTTCGACCCATTTCGTTCGATTTTTCCATGTTTGTTGACCTTTTCTCACTTATTTATTGATATATTTGTGATGTATTGCTTCAAGTATTCCTCTTTGAGTCTTTAAATTGCGTTTTTAAGCCAAAATTCCTGAAAAACAATAAAAATACCCGTGATTCCGAAAAAGACAAATTTATATAAATATATGATAAAACATATAAATATATATATTTTTAATCAATTAATGTACATAAAATCATGGTTATTTTAGTGCTTTTTGAGCACTCATCACAACCCCCAACCAGCTTCTTGCTAGTCTCTTAGCAAGAGAAGCGATAAAAGCTAAAAATTAAACTATCCTAAATCACTTTCGTGGATTGAAACGGTTGCATTTAGCCTATGCAACAAGCCGTTAAACCCCTAGGTTGCCCTAGTGGACGAGTTTGAGTCTCGTGAGGGTTTTCAGTAATGATACCCACAAACATTGAACTAAATGTAAAAAAATAAAAACAATCAAAACAAAAATTAAAATTACAACTCAATCAAAAATTAATTTAAGAATAAAAGAAAACAACATATCACAAAAATATCTCATACTTTTTAATCTCCTTTAAGATCATAATTAAAATCTCAAGCATAAGTTATTTTAATCTCTTTAAACAATCATGATTTTATTACAATAATTAGTCGAAAATCATTTTCATATTTCTTTTCAAAAATGTATCAATTTAATTTTACCCAATTTCAGTGTCATGAATTAGAATTCGCTTCGACTCTATTCCTCACAAGTCAATACTCTCAAAGCACTGAATCCTATGGGTTCAAACACTCATACTAATTTATATGCGAAAGAGTTGATGTATAGAAATGAACTAATATGTTCGCATATGTATAAAGAATAAAGGCTGAAAGTGTTATTTTAACATTGATCTCATGAAAGGAATCGAATGTATAAATTATAAAGATATCATATATAAAAATTATTTTCATGCATAAATCAAACTCATTAAGAAAGAATTTCAAGATATATGCTTTTTATAAATGAAGAAATTGCAATGACTTTTTTTTTTTGGGAATTACTTCCTATATCTTTCTTTTGTATTTAACCTTTACTCACAACTTTGTTGGCAATGTGGGTCATAGTATGTAGATGATACTATTTTTTTTATCTCTCTATACATTTTTTTTATATGTATTTTTTTTAGAGAGTCAACCCATGTACAGATTGTACATTTTTTTGGATTTTGGTGAGTGGTTAATTTTGTGGCTTTTCTGTTTGATCTTGGTTTAGGTAACCCCAGATATGTCTTTTTGTTTTTGTAGCAGTCATGCATGAATGAGATATAAGCATATACTATCCATTTCTACTCAAATCGTTTAATCTAAACAAAAATAATAATCAAAAATATATGATACTCTATTAAGATGAGAAAAAATTCATACATTCAATGCTAATACCTATAGAGATCATCTAAACTTTTGAATAAATAAGAAATGTGTTTGGAGTAGAAAAAATATATATTTCACTCTGAATAAAAGAAATTAGGTTCAAATTATATCTCACAAGGGTAGTCTCCACTAAAAAATTCATAAACACCGATTTTGGGTTTAATATAATTTCCACATTTTATCAAGAAATACTAGTTATGACAAAAACTAACTAATTATCAAAAATAATTACAAAATATTTCATAATATGTTTTCAAAAAAATTAATCTAACAGTACCAAAGACTTAACTATTTACTTAAATTTGATTTAAAGAAATGATAAATTTTTGTGAGATTTTTTATTTTTATTTTTTTATTAAGCATGGTAACTTTTCACCACCCCCAACCTAGAACTTACATTGTCCTCAATGTAACAACTGCAAATTAAAGATAAAGAGAAAAGAGGAGAAAGATTACCTATTTCTTGAGAATGTGTAAGTAGTAATGAAGAAATGCAGGTGCATCCATCATATTCATCATTAAAGTGTATACAGACAGATCGCTGTGAACTTCTAACATCTCAACAAATATTTTAGTTTTAACAAATTTAAAAATTATTCACATACAAGTAAACTAAAATAAACAATAAAATTAAGTAAATAAAACAAATAACAACAAAAAATTACCTAACATGATGGGTTGCCTCCCATCCAGCGCTTAGTTTAACGTCTTAGCAAGACGTATCTTTTTGGTGCTAAGGATTACTCAGCCAAATGCAATCTATTTCAGCAATGTTGTTCGGTTCTTCTAAATAAGGCTTGACACGATGGCCATTAACTTTGAACGTTTTTTGTGTCTTGGAGTCCAATAGTTCTACCACTCCATGTTCAGATACCTGAACTATTTTGAATGGTCCATCCCATCTTGATCTCAGCTTTCCTGGAAACAATCTCAAACGAGAGTTAAATAAAAGAACTTTCATTCCAGGGTGAAAAGTTTTAGGAACTAGCCTCTTGTCATGATAGCGCTTAGTACGCTCTTTGTATAACTTGGCATTCTCATAAGCTTCATTCCTAATTTCTTCGAACTCATGAAGCTGGAGTACTCGTTTTTCACCTGCTTTATCTAAATCCATGTTTAGCTCTTTAATTGCCCAATAAGCCTTGTGTTCAAGTTCAACTGGAAGATGACACGCTTTCCCAAAGATTAACCGGTAAGGGCTCATCCCAATAGGTGTTTTGTAAGCGGTGCGGTATGCCCATAAGGCATCATTTAACTTAAATGCCCAATCCTTCCTTGAGGGACGCACAGTGCGTTCCAGTATTCCCTTAATTTGCCTATTACTTACTTCCACTAAACCGGAAGTTTGAGGATGATATGGAGTAGCTATCTTATGTGTGATGTTGTACTTGTTTAGTACTCCATCAAAGAGTTTGTTACAAAAATGGCTACCTCCATCACTTATTATAGCTCTAGGCGTTCCGAACCTACTGAATATGAAATCTTTCAAGAATTTCACAACAACATTAGCATCATTGGTTTTGGTGGGTATAGCTTCTACCCACTTGGACACATAATCCACAGTAACCAAAATGTATTGAAAACCATTAGATGGGGGAAAAGGACCCATAAAGTCAATCCCCCATACGTCAAAGAGTTCAACAACTAAATTAGATGTCAAAGGCATTTCATCTCTTTTGCTTATGTTTCCTGTTCTTTGACATCTATCACATTGTGCACAAAACATATGAGCATCTTTAAAAAGAGTGGGCCAAAAGAATCCAGACTGTAATATCTTACGGGCTGTCTTTTCACCTCTAAAATGACCCCCACAATGAAGTTCATGACAAAAAGTCAGAATGCTCTTATGTTCTTCTTCAGGTACACATCTCCGGATGACTTGATCTTGACCAATCTTGTATAAATAAGGGTCATCCCAGAAATAGTCCTTAATAGTTTTAAAAAACCTTTTCTTCTCCTGATATGAAGTGTTAGGTCGCAAAACACCAGTGGCAAGATAGTTTACAATATCAGCGTACCATGGGTTCGGACCTATGAAAAATAACTGTTCATCAGGAAAGGTTTCAACTATATCGTCATTACTCTCATCTTTAAGAGAATTAAAGTCAGAAATCAACCTAGACAAATGGTCAGCTACTAAGTTTTCACTGCCTTTCTTATCCTTGATTTCTAGGTCAAATTCTTGTAAGAGTAAGACCCACCTGATTAACCTTGGCTTGGCATTTGGTTTACTTAATAGGTATCTTAAAGCAGCATGATCAGAATGCACAATCACTTTAGATCCTACTAAATAAGACCGAAATTTGTCTAAAGAGAATACTATAGCCAAGAATTCCTTTTCAGTGGTGGTGTAATTCATCTGGGCATCATTGAGTGTTTTGCTAGCATAGTAGATAACATGTAAACGCTTATCCACTCTTTGTCCCAAGACTGCTCCTATTGCATAATCAGAAGCGTCACACATTATTTCAAAGGGTAAAGACCAGTTTGGTGCCATTATAACAGGGGTAGATGTGAGTTTATCTTTCAAGGTATTAAAGGAAGTAAGGCAGTCATTGTTGAAATCAAAATCAGCATCTTTGGATAGCAAGTTACATAATGGACGACTTATTTTAGAGAAATCTTTAATAAATCGTATGTAGAATCCTGCATGTCCCAAGAAGCTTCTTATCCCCTTCACAGATGTAGGGGGAGGTAGTTTGGATATCAATTCAACTTTTGCCTTATCAACTTCAATACCCTTGTTTGAAATTATATGTCCTAAAACTATCCCTTGTTGAACCATAAAATGACTTTTCTCCCAACTAAGGGTTAGATTGCATTCAATGCATCTTTCTAAAACCAAAGTCAATTTATGTAAGCAATCATCAAATGAGTTCCCAAAGACAGAGAAATCGTCCATGAAAATCTCAATGAATTTTTCCACCATGTTCGAGAAAATGGATATCATGCATCTCTGGAACGTGGCAGGGGCATTGCATAACCCAAATGGCATTCTGCGAAAAGCAAATGTCCCAAAAGGACATGTAAATGTGGTCTTTTCCTGATCTTCTGGTGCTATGGGTACTTGATAATATCCAGACAGTCCATCCAAAAAACAGTAAAATTCGTGCCCAGCTAATCTTTCCAACATTTGATCAATGAATGGAAGAGGAAAGTGATCCTTTTTCGTATATAAATTTAGTTTCCTAAAATCTATACACATTCTCCATCCAGTGATTATTCTAGTGGGCACTAATTCACTTTTGTCATTCTTAACAACTGTTATCCCAGATTTCTTTGGTACCACATGCACTGGACTAACCCACTTACTATCCGCAATAGGATAGATAATCCCTTCTTCTAATAATTTAAGAATTTCCTTCTTAACTACCTCTTGCATGTTTGGGTTTAGTCTTCTTTGGGCCTCTCGTACAGGTTTAGCACCGTCCTCCAAGTTGATCTTGTGCATACACATTGTTGGACTAATGCCTCTTATATCCCCTATACTCCAACCTATAGATTTCTTAAACTGTTTAAGCACTTTGATGAGTTCCTTTTCTTGTGGTTTGGTCAAGGTTGAAGAAATTATCACTGGATAAGTTTCCCCTTCTCCCAAAAACACATATTTTAAGTGCTCAGGTAAGTCTTTGAGTTCAAGTTCAGGTGGATTGGCCTCTTTAATAGATGAAGAACTGGGTAGATTTAAAAGTGTACTAGATTTTGTCATCACTTCATTATTGTCTAGTTGTTCAAGGTACCCCTTAATTTCTTCATCTAAATCTTCTTCAACCTTTTCAAGTGTAAGAACGGTTTCAAGCTTGTCTTCTATTCTGGTTCGGAAAAAAATGTTTTGGACAAGATTATCCAAAGGATTAACATCGAATATTTCATCGATGGCAGAAATAGAAGGGAAAGGTGAAGAATCAAAAACTTTAAAATGAACAGTCTCTCCTAAGACTGTCATTGTCAAATTTCCATCTTGGACATCAATAATAGTTTTTGTAGTTGCCATAAATGGTCTACCAAGCAATATTGTGTGCTCTATGTCCAATGCTGGATTTTCTTGCATATCCAGAACCACAAAGTCAACAGGTATTATCAGTTTGTCTACCTGTACCAAAACATCCTCAACTATTCCCTCTGGATATTTAAGAGATCTATCTGCAAGTTGAAGGGACATAGTTGTGGGTTTTAAATCCCCTAGATTGAGCTGTAAGAATATAGAGTAGGGCATCAAATTTATACTAGCACCTAAATCAAGCATTGCTTTAGCAACCTTCCTATCCCCCATAGTTATGTTTATAATAAAACTTCCAGGGTCTTTCAACTTAGGGGGTAGTTTGTGCTGAAGTACAGCGCTAGAAATTTCTGATACTACTACTCGTTCATTCAGTTCATACCTCCTTTTCTTAGTGTTCAACTCTTTGAAAAACTTGGCATATGAGGGCACATTCATGATCACTTCTAATAATGGTAAATTGATATTTACTTTAGAGAGCATATTAAAAAGATCATTGAATTGCTTATCTTGTTTGGATTCTTTTAACCGGTGGGGAAAAGGTACTTGCATCTGGTGTGGTTCTGTTGTCTTTTGAATTTTGGGGGTGTCAGATGACCCCCCAATGAGTTTTTCAGAAGGCTTGTTAAGTTTAACACTTGTTTCTCCTTTTTGCGAGATTAGAGTATCGCCTTCTCTGTTACTTGAACTACAAGGTAGATTGTTAGAGATTTCAGGTAAACTGGTATTGACTACCTTACCACTTCGAAGGGTTCTAACATCCTTTGCTTGTTCTGGTTGACTGGGCAACTTTCCTGGTTCTTTCTTTTGCATTTGTTCAGCCAGTTGCCCAACTTTAGATTCAATTCTTTTAACCGAAGCCTCCATGGTGTTCAACCTTTGATTAGTCATCAATTGGTTGTCACGACTAACTTGAATAAAAGCATTCAAGCTATCTTCTAAGGTTGGTTTAAAAGATTGGCTTGGTGGGTAAGGGTGGTTGTTATCCGACCTTAGTGTTGGATATTGGGTGTAGGCTGGGTGATTATAGGTGTTTGGATGATACCTTTGAAAAGATTGGACTTTCTCTATGGCATCGACACTAGAATCACAAGTATTTGAACAATTATGAGTACCATGCCCAATTGAACAACACACTTCACATACCTCTTGATTTGAAATTTGGTGGGAAGTGAGGAATTTCACTTGTTTAGTCAATTCAGCAAGTTGCAAGGTTATCTCATTATCAAAGCCGACTTCATTGACCTTTTCTTTCCTTCTACCACCTCTTTGTTGGGAATTAGAACCCAACAGCTCATAAAGATTATAGGTTTCCTCTGCGGTCTTTTCTCCTACAGCACCTCCAGCAGCATTATCAACCATGTATTGACTCTGTAGTGTCAATCCATCATAAAAGAATTGGTTTTGTAGCTGTAATGGAAAGCTATGATTTTGACATTGAATGAAAAGGAGTTTGAATCGTTCCCAAGCTTCATGAAAGGGCTCTTCATACATTTGAGAAAATGTTGCTATCTTTGTTCTTAGATCAACAGTCTATTGATGGGAATAGAACCTACCCATAAAAATTTCATAGACTGCCTCCCAAGTTTTAAGCGAACCTGACTGTAGAGTAATGAACCATGACCAAGCTTTATCTTTGAGAGTGTAAGGAAAACACCTCATCCTAAGTTGATCTTCATTAATTGCATGTAGTGGAAAGGTTTGGACAATAGCATAGAATTCTCGAATGAAATTTAAAGGGTCTTCATTAGGGATACCGTAAAAGGAAGGTAACAAAGAATAATGAATCTTTTTCAATTCATAATTCCTTGCAGCCTCTTGTAATTGGATACCGGAAGTTACATTGCCAATGATTGGCATTGTATATTCTTTCATCTTTTTCCGCCTATCTTCAGCATCTCCCATGGTTGTTTGTAGTTGAAAATGATCCTCCTCCTATTGTGTATCAACATTTTGCTTTTAGTAGATATCTCTAAGAAATATTTATAACTTGATAAAACGTAAAAGCAAAAAGTGCAAGGAACCTAATTTTTTTTTTTAATTTAAGCGAATGGACAGAATTTTTGAAACAAACGAATTTTATTTCATCTGAATTTTTATTACACGCAAACTAAAACAAAGGAAAATACAACAATGGGTGACCTCCCATACAGGACTAAAATTTATCGTCTTTTAGTAAGACGTTGCTTGGAGATTGCAGAATGAAAAAAAACTCAATGTCTCATCTTCATTGAATTCATTTAAGTATCAAATTAGTCTTTGCCTTTTTGCAAATGTTCAACTAACTGTTCAACTTGAACTTCCACCTTTTTTATAGAAACTTCCACAGAGTCCAACCGTTGATTGGTTTTAGATTGGTTATCCCTACAAACTTGAATAAAAGAATTCAAGTTGTCCTCCAGAGTTGGTTTATTGGGAATGCTTCTTGGAATAGGTGGGTGGAATTGCTGGCCTGCCTGGTTTGAGCTTTGAGTGAAAGGAGGGTTGTTTTGCCTCCAAGAGAAATTTGGATGACTTCTCCACCCAGGATTATAGGTATTTGAATTGGGATCAAACCTTGGTCTCTGTTGATATGCTCCCAACACATTGACCTGTTCAGGTCCAGTTGTTTCTCCTTGATATGGACAGGCTTCAGTACCATGTCCCATGTTGCTATACAAACCATATTGTTCATTATTTGTGTTGGTTTGTGTAGCGAGAAGGGCAACTTGCTTAGTCAGTTGAACAAGTTGTTGTTGAACTTCATTAGTGGAGTCGATTTCATGAACTCCAGCTTTTCTCACTCGGGAGCTTTTCTGTTGGGAATTAGCACCCAACATCTCAAAGAGGTTATACGTCTCTGAGGCAGTCTTTTCTCCTATTGCTCCTCCTGCAGCGTTGTCGACAATGAACTGACATTGTTGTGTAAGTCCATCGTAAAAGAATTGGTTCTGCAACTGCAGGGGAAAGCTATGATGGGGACACTGAGTGAGAAACATCTTGAACCTATCCCAAGCTTCATGGAATGGTTCTCCATCCATCTGAGAGAAAGTAGCAATCTTTCCTCTCAACTCTGATGTTTTTTGATGGGAATAGAATTTTCCCATGAATTTATTGTAAATGTTACCCCATGTCATCAGAGAACCTGGGGGAAGTGACATCAACCAAGCTTTGGCCTTATCCTTTAGAGTGTAGGGAAAACATCTCATCCTAAGTTGATCCTCGTTTAGAATACCGAGGGGGAATGTTTGGACCGTAGCATAGAAATCTCTCATAAAGGAAAGAGAATCTTCATTAGGTAACCCATAAAAGGAAGGAAGCATAGAAAAATGAATATTTTTAAGGTCATAATTCCGAGCAGCCTCCCCCAACTGAATAGCGGCAGTTGCCGTGCCTATTACCGGTCTTGCAAACTCCTTCATCGTGGTTTCCCTAATATGTTGGTTTTCCTCCATTTCTTTTGGTTCTAGTAAAGGATTAAGACTTGGTTCTATGTTTGGCTCAAAAACAGGTTGATGGGTAGAATCCAGTTTTATTGACACTTGTTTAAATTTATGAAATTTATTTACATATGGTGTAAGGGGGTTTCCTAGGGATCTCCTACCACGCATAGACTATTGTAAACGTAAATTTAAAACTCCTGTCAACAAAATAAAAAATTTAGAGAAAATTTACATGTTATTCAATACAAAGCACTAAACAAAACTAGTTAAACCCTAAAAAAAAAAAAAATTGTTTTTTTTTATTATTATTTTTTTATTTTTTATTTTTTATTTTTTATTTTTATATATATTTTTTATTTTGTAACATAATTAGTATTAACCAAGAGTGCTCCCAGGAAAGAATGGTGGTGCAAACGGCTCCTTAAATACCATTCTCCTAGCCAGAGCAACGTTCCCAGGAAAGACTAGTGGCACAAAGGCTTCCAAGAACTAGTCTCCTAGACAGAACTCCCTTAGATTTTTACTTTTCATGTTATTTAGTTAATTAGGTATAAATTCAAGTAATGTTTTTTTTTACTATTCATGAACGGTAATTTTATTTTACTATTCACGCTATATTATGTTTTATTAACTTAAAAATTTTGAAATTTAAGTTTTTGAATTTTTTTTTATGAACGGTAATTTTATTTTACTATTCACGCTATATTATTTCTTATTAACTTAAAATTTTTTGAATTTTGAATTTTAATTTTTTTTTTACTATTCATGAACGGTAAAAAAATTTTATTTCAAATTTCAAATTTCTAAATTATTTTACAATTAAAAAAAATTATTATTTTTTTATTTTTTTATTTTTTTATTTTTTTATTTTTTATTTTTATTTATTATGAATTTTGAAATTTGATTATTGTTAAAATATCACAATTATTTACAGCACAAAAATGTTTTTAAAATTTTGATAAATAATTTAAAAAACGCTATTCTTTCCTCGACAACGGCGCCAAAAACTTGATGAACGAAAACCGGTATCGCCGATCTTCGCAAATACTTTGGTTTTAATATTTATAAAACTCTCGCAAGTGCACGAATTATTTCGAAGAAAATGATAAGTATACTCCCAAGGTCGATCTAAGGAAGGAATGTATGTGGTTTTTAATTTATTATTCAAACTTTTAAAAACGAAATTAAATCCTAAACATCTTGTCACGATAGTTTGGTTTTTGTGTTCCTAATCTAATAACATAAAATAAACATATATACAGATTAATTAAATATAATCTAATAACATAAAAATAAACATAGATACAAATTCAATAAATAATTAAAAAAATAAACATATATACAGATTCAATAAATATTCATGCAAATTTTTATCATTTATATTAGCGGAGTATTTATGGATGTAATAACTAAATTAATTATGCTTGCTCATATTAACTAGGTTATTAAAGATATAAATTGATATTTTATTGATTCTCTCTTTTTTATATAAATACCACCTTTGGTGGGGTTAGATATTCTTTGTTAACTAAACAAATCAATTAACACCTATGGGTGGGGTTGATAACTAATATGCTTAATTAAATTAATTCCTTTTTCTAAGAGATTGAAAATGAACCATTTAAATGCCACCTTTGGTGGGGTTAGACAATTTAAACATTATTCAAGGTGTCCAAATTAAACATAAGAATTTAATTATCCGAGTACTAACTTTCAAGTTTTAAAACCACTATTGAAAACATGTTGTCAATATATTTTCACATAATAATTCTTATAAAAACTTTCGAAATAGAGTTTCACTCTAACTACCGGGCGATTGTACCAACAAATAAAAGAGCACTACTCTAAATTAGACCGGATAACTAAACCTTAAAATCTAATTTTCAGGTTTAAGTTTGTAATGAAAAATAATATATTTCTCTCTAACATTCTTAATATAAAATCTTGAATAAAAACAAAATCAATTCATTTTAGAGATTTTTACCTATTTAATATTTCGCAAGCATAACAACGTCATTATTACATCATATTTACTAAACAGCCAGCATAGTTAAATTTAACCACAGACAAGTTGAATATAACATGTAAGAATAAAGCATAAAAATAACTGTAAAGAAAATAAAATCCTTACAGAACTTTGACGCTATTCCCGTAGCTGGAAAACCTCCGAGCGGAATTTGCACTTCCATATATTGAATCAAAAATCTAAATTATTACAAAAACATTACAAGTTCCTCTCAAAAAGAGAAGAACTCTAAACCTAAGAGAATTGAACTAAAAACTAAGAGAAAAACTAAGAAAAGCTTAGAAACTAAGAAAGAAACTAAGAGAAACTAAAAACTAAGAAATGAGAGAAAGAAAGAAGAGAGAAGTGAGTTTTGAAGGTGTGATTTGAAGTGAAGGGAAGGGGGGTATTTATAGGTGAGGATGGAGAGAAAAAATGAGTAAAAAAAATGTTAAAAAAATATTAAAAAATGTAAAAACGCGTATTGGAATTGATGATGTCATCAATGACGTCAGCATGACGTCACAGGGGCTGCTGCACGTGAAAAATGGGGCGAAAACGCGTTGGGCGCACGGTGGGGCTGCTGTTGGGCGCTGCGCGCAGCTCGGCGCGCGTGAACAGTGCCCGCGCGGGTGCGCGCGGCATGGGGCGCTGGGGTGCGCGGCTGGGCGTTGGGCTGCGGCGCGCGATTTCCGTCTTTTTGACATTTTTGACCTTTTCGACCCATTTCATCCGATTTTTCCATGTTTGTTGACCTTTTCTCACTTATTTATTGATATATTTGTGATGTATTGCTTCAAGTATTCCTCTTTGAGTCTTTAAATTGCGTTTTTAAGCCAAAATTCCTGAAAAACAATAAAAATACCCGTGATTCCGAAAAAGACAAATTTATATAAATATATGATAAAACATATAAATATATATATTTTTAATCAATTAATGTACATAAAATCATGGTTATTTTAGTGCTTTTTGAGCACTCATCATCAGGTACATGGAAAACCCCAGGAACATAGAGGGTAGAGGTCGAAACAAAACCTAGACTATTCCCATGAATGGTGGAACCATCCGCTATATGAATATTAAGGGGATGTGGTGCAGGGTCAAGTTTGGAGAATAAAGATGAGTGAGGTGTCATGTGATTGCTACATGCAGAGTCAAAAAGCCAAGTTTGAGACTTACCGGGCAAAACTGAGAGGGTAGTGGAAAGAGATGCATTACCAGCCATTTGAACAGCCTGAGTTATGATCTTCTGTAGTTCAATGGAGGAGAGGTTGATAGTGGATTTAGAAGACTGGGACTCTGCTGAACTAGAAGGAATCGACGAAGTAGGCTCAGTATTAGCAACAACAATAGTAGATTTGTTGCGACGGTAACAAGTCTCAATCGTGTGGCCATGACGATTGCAATAATTGTAGAACCTTCTATTGTTTTGTCTGTGATGATTGTAAAAGCCAAAGGAATCAACTGATTGCTAAGGTTACTCAATGGCAGGAGCAAAAGGACCAATAGCCAAAACATTGAACTTATTCTGGGCTTGAAACTCTAACCAACTTATTTACAGTAGTATCAAGAGAGGGAAGAGGACTGCGATTAAGAAGCTGACCTCGGATTGGCTCAAAGTCCTTGTGGAGTGACATCAAGAACTCATAAAGAAAAAATTCATCCTTAATTGTAGCATATTGCTGAGCATCTGTTGAGCATGCTCAAATTGGATCAAAAAGGTCAATTTGGTCACAAAGGAAGCGAAGTTGATTAAAGTAGTCATTCATGGATTACCCTGGTTCCTGTTTAAGTTGATGCAATTCAAATATTAGTTGATATTTCATAGATCCATGAGTAGTGGAGTACCTTTTGGAAAACATATCCCATACTGATTTGGCATCATCAAAGCTGCTCAACAGATTGGAGATGGAGGGAATGGAAGTATTCCGAATCCATGTGAGGATCATATGGTTGTGACTATCCCATTGAATCATGCAATGAAGGAAAATAACATCTTCTTCACTTGCTTCTTTAACAGGAATGATAATTGTACCAGTACAATAATGCCAGAGCATACGACCCTTAAGAAAACTGCGCATAGCTTGACACTATGACAAGTAATTCTTGGTTCCTTCCAATATATTATTAATAGGGCAAGAAACAAAAGCATATTTTTTATCCATTTGGAAACACAATATGCAAAAACGGACTGCAAAAATGAGATCTATGCGAAAAACTGGGTAGGGAGGGTTTGTATTGCAAAAGTCAACGGTCAGCACGAGCAGTGGTCAGCATGGCCAGAACGATCAACGGTCAGTAAAGTCTCTGTGATGTCAACTGAATGCAAAAATGACATCATGAGACCAGAGTGTGGCGTGTTTGGCGTGTCAGATTCACGTGTTATGTCTATTGTCGGCTCGTGTGGGCGCGTGCAGAGGAGTATGATTGTGATATGCCCACGGTTTTGTAGATTTGGTCACGACAATCATAGTGGTATCTGCAGATAGCTCATCAGATTAAGATTCATAGCGGTGGTTAGTTGAAATGGTGGCACGTGAAACGACGTGCAAATGTTTTAAGAGGCGTATGAGGGAGCGTGCGGTGTCAGATGGTTGCGATACTTCCACGGTTGTGTAAATCTGGTCGATCCGATCACAGTGGTATCTGTAGAAAAAGTATCAGAGCTAGATGCACGACGTCGATGGTGATTATAGTAGTCTGTGTGGTGTAGGACTCCTTAACAACGACAACTGTAGCCCCAGAACCTAAGGACAACGGCTGAAAGACGTCTGAGGTTCAATAGTGAGTGGTTGCAGCGAATATTGTGACAATGGAAGCTATAAGGGTTGAGTAACACCAAAAAAGACAAGACTACTAAAAAGACAAGAATAGTGGCTGTGATATCATGTTAGAAATACTTAATGATTATACTCTATTCTGTAATTCAAATGAATATACATGGTACCTTTATATAGAAATTACAAGTAAACTAGATATGTCTAAAGTAACTAAATATAGATATGTCTAACGTAAATAGATATACATTAACATATATATATATATACATTAATATGTTACTAGATATACATTAACAAATGAGGAGATTGAAATTCGGATATTTAACAATAATTAAGTGATAGTTAATATGATATTTTTGTTACAAATTTGTTTCTATATATTCTTATTTTCACTATTTTATTTTGTTTGGAAAAGAATATAGATTTAAATTTTTTTGTTTTAATATTCTTATTTTTTATTTTTCTAAAATAATTTAATATAAATTTTATTTTTATCCTTGCTAATGACTCATGTTGTAATTATTTAATAAAAAAGTATTAAAATAATATTATTTTTCATTAATTAGTCTATTTTCTCAAAATTTAAGATTAAAAAATATTTTATAATACAAGTAACTAAATGATAAAAACTTTAAAATTTAAGGAAGTAGTACAAAATATATCCCTAGGAACCCACAAACTTAAAGGAATAAAAACAATCGATTTGCTGGGAATGTGTTAAAGATGATTAGATTAGAACCTTAAGAAAACAAAGTCTATAAAACCCTAAGCTTTGGTATGATCGGATTAGAACCCTAAAAAAATAAAAGTCCTTAAAACCCTATCATTTGGTATGATAAGATTAGGAACCTAAGGAAAAAAAAAGTCCTTAAAACCCTAACCTTGAGATGCCACAAAGAATGATCACTTATTTTGATAAGTTAAATTCAAGCATTCAATTAAGAACACAAGAAGGAAAAGTTAAAAGTTTTTTGAAATATATTTGATAAATGATATATGGTCTTCTAAATTACATAGTTGTTCTTTTTTATTAGCATGAAACCCTAAAAGAAAAATGCCCTAGACGAAATGGGCCTCATAGACCTATTTAGTTGTGGATTGGGCCTAATCCATCCTTAAAAAATAAAAGACTAAAAAGACCTATGATAAATAAAACATAAAGGCTCACAATTAACTAAAACAAAAAAAATCCTTCCCAAATCAATCCTTATACCCAACTTTATCTTCTAAATGTATCCCTTCTATAGGATCTTGAGAATATTTGTACGATCTTAGGAATATTTGTAGGATCTTAAGGATCTTAAGAATTTTTGTAGAATCTTGATGATCTTGAGAATATTTGTAGGATCTTGAGAATATTTGTAAAAATCCACTTTGTCAGCACCTCAAACTCCCTTATTCCTTTCCTCTTTGAAAAGATATGTCCTCAAATCCTAGCTTTATAAATAGGTCGATTTGGTATTGCGAATCTTGGTGTGAATTCTATTTGATGATGAAGGCCTCACAAAGGAGGTAATCTATGGGGAATCTCTCTTGGAAATAGGTCCTCAAAGTCGTGTAATAAAGACCCCACAACACTATGCAAAGATAAATTAAGATCGCTAGTATAAAGATAAACATCCTTGTATGTAAGTACAATGTACATAAGTACAAGTACTTGTTGACTTGCCATCTTTACACTCTTAATCTCATATTTTTCACCAATTACACTCATTTTTTTATTTTCCTCTCCTGTTTGTTCACTTTTTTTTTCTCTCTTTTTCTCATTTTTCTACTCACTTTTATCTCCTTTATGCTCATTTTTCTATCCTATCTATTCACTTTTCTCTCCATTTTTCCTCTCGACCTCACTTACTCTCTTTTGATTTTTCTCTTGCTCACACTTATGAGAGGCTAATGAAACTTTTTGATTGTTCAGTACAAAAGAATAATGATTTTTGCACCCATTATGCGAAACCCTTCTATCAATTTGTCACGATCGGCCAAGTAAAATATAAGCAGCATACATCAGTGCCACATCACAAAGAACCTCACCTTCATATATTCCAATTTAAAATGGAACCCAAACTTGTTTTTTAACATCTATATCTCCACAATCATTCAGTAATTGTATCTTGTATAGTTTAGAATGGTTCTACAATTTCAAATTCAACTTTTATACCAACAAGGTAATAACAATATTAGTGTAGCTCCCACTATCAACAATTAGCGTACACACCTTATCCTTCACGTGGCATCCTATGTGGAAAATATGTTCATGGTGCTCCTCATTTCCTTCAACCTTAAGTTGTATATTCAAGGTTCTCTTTGTGACAAGTAAATCTCTATGCATAGGTTCTTCCACTTCAACCTTATCTTTCATGTGGCATTCTATGTGGAAAATATGTTCACGGTGCTCCTCATCTCTTTCAACCTTAAGCTATATATTAAGGGCTCTCTTTGTGACAAGTAAATCTCTATGCATAGGTTCTTCCACTTTAACCCTAAAACAATCATCTAATGGTGGTATCTCTTCATCATATGAACTGGCCCATTCCTTTTCTCCATTTTTCTGTACAACCATAACCTTTTTGTCCCGTTTACAACTTAGTCTCTCCTCCATATTGGAGCAGCTTATTTTTCGTTGAACTAATTTATTTTATGTCTTATTCTATTTAATTTATAATCGAAAGAGGATTCTAAATCATCCAACCCTGCATTTAGCCTATTAAATTGGTCATTAAAAGTCTTGATGAAGAATTTTAAGTTGACATTTTGTGGTTCTTTTCCTTCCTTACTCATGTTTTCAATTTCAACAAGAATAGGAATCTCAAACAATCTGTCACTTTGTTCTCCCTTTTTTTAGTTTCGAATACTTGTTTCCAGAAACTAAAGTTCTGATACCAAATGATGCTGACCCTCTAGGTGAACAACCCTAGGAATTCACGAACTGAAAGGAATAGTAAAAATTGATTTGCTAGAAACATATTGAATATGATTGGATTAGAACCCAAATGAAACAAAGTCCTTAAAAACCTAACCTTGAGATACCACAAGTGATGATCACTCCCTTAGATAAGTCAAATTGTAGCATTCAATTAAGAGCACAAGAAGGCAAAGCAAAAAGATTTTTGAAATCTATTTGATAAATGATATATGATCTTCCAAATTACATAGCTAATCTTTTTTATAAGCATGAAACCATAAAAGAAAAAATCCCTCAACGAAATGGGCCGAATGGGCTTATTTAGTTATGGATTGGGCCTAATCCATTCTTAAAAAATAAAAGACTAAACAGACCTATGATAAATAAAACATAAGAGTCCCAAAAATAATAAAAATAAGAAAATCCTCCCCAAATTAATCCTTGCACCCAACTTCATCTTCCAAATCTATCCCTTGCATAAGATCTTGAAAATATTTTTAGGATCTTGATGATCTTGAGAATATTTGTAAGATGTTAAGAATATTTATAGGATCTTGAGGATATTGAGAATATTTGTAGGATCTTGAGAATATTTGTAAACACCAACTTGGTCTGTACCTCAATCTCCATTATGATCTGAAATTGATATAATGGTCCAAATTTCACCTGAACTCTATTTAACCCCTTAATCACCCATATAAACCCTTAAAAGTAATTATTAGCATAATTTGGATTAGTTTTTGGAGCTAAGAAGAGAGAAAAACATAGAAAATTTCAAAAGGAGATATAAATTTGATGGAGATCAGTATTACAATTCAAGAGATTGATAACATTTCTTTTTCTACTCATTCTTTATCAATTTTTATGTCTTTCTTTATGAAAAATATGAGCTTTATGGAAAAAATTATGTGTAGTTAATTTATTAATCTAGGGATCTTATTAACCCAATTTTTACCATGTGATGATATAATATTTTTCCCCAATTATGATTTTAATTTAATTATATCATTTAATTTGATTCTTATGCTGTTAATTATTTGACCAACAATTTATCTATAGAGCCAATTAAATAGATTTGAGAGAATTATTTAATTGTTTGTCTTGATTAAATAACATGCATATTTTCTAAGTAAAGAGATATGATTCTTAGGTATGTGATCTATAATTGATGAATTTAATGAGTACTATGCAATTTAATTGACATGAGAGTATGATTACATTAATTACTATATGATGTGTAATTTACTTGAGAAAGGAATATGTCCTAAGTTAGATTCAATTGATCATGTAATTAATTGATTAATATATTAGGGATATTTTAGTGATTCACATGTTTAGAAAATTAGGAGATTAAGTATTCTTAGATATTTTCCTATACATCTTCTTAGTGACCAAATCTGATTTAAAAAATTATTATTATTTACTTTTTATTATTTTAATTTTGCTTTCTTAAAATATAAAAACAAATTTATTTTTTATTTTTTTAGTTAGAAAAATTAGTTTATAATAAAATAATCTATGTGAAAACAATATTTTTTATTTTTTATTTTAGTTTCATTATTTTTCTTAATTTATTTCTCTTTACTTTAATATTATTTTTAATTTACTTATTTTTTTTTACTTATTTACTTATTTATTTATTTATTTTTGTTAATTTATTTTTTAAATTTTAATTTATTTATTTAGTTTTAATTTTTTATTTATTTTTAATTTAGACACATCTTTTAGTGCTATTAGAAGCATACTCGAGAAAATGGCTAGCATTAATTATCAATGACCAATGGAAAAAGTAACAACCATAAGAAGAGTAGCTAGAATGCATGAGTTAAATGATATCATAGAACTTACAACTCAAATTTCATCATTGGTAAATCTTTCGAAGGCTCAAAACTCATCAGCAAGTATAAACCAGTTTTGAGATTCAAGGGTGTCTTGTGTGTTTTGTGGTGGAGCCCATTTGTTTGACAATTGTACATATGGACATACAACCCAGGATGGAGACAACATCCAAATTTCTCTTCGAATAACAACAATCAAGGTAGTAATCAATTCAGCCATCAATCATTTCCACTACCTTGTTTCCAACAATCACAACAATCACGAGCCTAAGAAAAGAAGTCACCTACTGAGGAAAATACAAATTCTTTAATGGAGATGATGAGAGACTTCATCCAATCATTTAATATAGAAGTGTCAACTCAAAAGGCTTCAATTAGAAATTTAGAGACTAAAATGGGACAACTTGCTCAGGCTATAAGTCAAAGGTCTCAAGGTAACCTTTCAAGTGATACAATTATAAACCCAAGAAGAGAAGGTAAAAAGCATTATGATACTATAGCCTTGAGGAGTGGTAAAACTCTAAAAGAGAAAGATGAGGCTTAAAAGGATGAGGAAAACCATAAGACTATAAAGGATAAGGAGGAAATGGAAACTAGCAAGGATGAAAAGGAATTAATGGATAAAAAGAGTAATGAAAAATAAATAATTCAGCCAAAAAGAGTAACCTCTACAAACCCACTATTCATTTTCTTCAAAGACTGCAAAAGAAAAAGTTAGATACGCAATTTTCAACATTTCTAGAAGTCATCAAGAAGCAGCAAATAAACATATCAATGACAGATGCACTTGAATAGATGCCTTCTTATGCCAAATTTTTGAAGGACAAACTATCTAAGAAAAAAAGGCTTAGAGATAATGAAATAATAACCTTAACTAAATATTGTAGTGTCATCCTAGCTAGAAAAGTACCCCAAAAGTTGAAAGATCCATATAGTTTTGACATCCCTTGCTCTATTGGGAACATCCACTTTGGCAAGGCATTATATGATTTGGGTTTTAGCATTAGCCCCATGCCATTATCAGTCTTCCAGATATTGGGGGTTGGTAAAACCAAACCCACTTCAATAACATTACAAATAGTAGAAAGATTAATTAAGAAACCTCGGGGTATGGTAGAGGATGTGCTAGTAAAAGTAGACAAGTTAATCTTTCCAAAAGATTTCATTATACTAGACATGGAAGAGGACCATAACATTCCTATCATACTGGGTCATCCATTCTTAGCAACCGGAAGAGAACTCATTGATGTACAAAAAGATGAACTTACAATGAGAGTGCAAGATGAATGAGTTACATTTAAATTTTTTTTAGCATCTAAACCCCCTGAATTTGATAGTGCTATTGAATGCTTAAGAATAAATGTTATTGATTATGGGGACAACTTAAAAGAATCTGTTAAGTCACCCCCTCTTAAGACTTTAACACATGATGCTATGAACAAGGACATAAACTCACCAGAAAATAACTCAACCTATTTTAACTTTGAAAGTATGGAATCAAAGGTTGATATTGTAGACTGTGTGAACTTTTTGGAGGATGGGCCTCTCATGGATGTATCAAAGGATATTAGGAAATTTTTTGAGATAGAATCTAAGCTTAAATAATCAATTGAAGGGTCAAAAAGCTTAGACCTCATACTTTTATCCTCCCATCTCCAATCAAGTAGACAAGCGAAATAGTCCAATAGAGAGGTGAAAAAGATGTTGGAAATACATAAATTGGAAGAGTTATGGTGGAGTACTCAGTTCAAAAAGTAAACAAAAATATGTCATGCGAAGTGAATTGAACACCGAGTTTCTAAACCAGAACAAAAAGTATTATTGAACAAATCAAGAATCAAATTATTTCTGGGTAAACTCAAAAGTAATTGGACACAAAGGGATGTACCTTAGGACTTGACATGATCATGTAGTCAAGGAAGTTAAACATGATGCTAGTTGGGAGGAAACCCAATGTTATTTCACTTATATGGAAACTAATGTGGGTAGAAATTGATAAATATATGGAAACTAAATGCATGCATGTTTGATGTGAAATGTATGAACTCAATGGTAAAAATTGATTGTCATGATTAGGATAAGGAGTGAAATATATTTGTTAAGATACTTACATTAATCATGTGATATGCTTGCTAGTTTTGATTTGTGTGATTCAAATTTTTATGCACATATTCATGATTGCTTTTGGTGTGGTTATTGAGAGAAAATTTGTAGTGAGTTATGTGAGTTGATGAGATCTACTAGGGTTTACAATCTATTCCATTACCCCTTGAGGAAGAGAGATGATTTAGGCCTTATTTGGATCAATTGAACCTTTAAAACTAACCATTGTTAATATATGTAGTCACCCATTTGGATCTAACAAAGAACCTTTTATATCTTTAAACCATATTTTATGCCTAACAAATAAGTACTACCTTTACCATTGCACCTTTAGCTTGTATGAAAGAAAATACATTAATGTGTTATGCTATAGAGTAAGGTGAAATGTAATGAACCCTATAAAAAAGGAAAAAAATAAGAACCAAAAATTACGAACACAATTATCCTTGTAAATAAAAAGAAAATAGAATTGAAACTACGTTTGGGGGTGTTTTGGAATTAAAGTAAAAAAGAAGAAAGGATGTGGAATAGAAGAATATGAAAAGAATAATAAGAGAGAGTATACTGAAATATCAAGTATAAGCTCAATTTTAGTTGAAAAGTGAATGATGAACAAAAAGAAAGCTAGGATGTGAAAAGAGTCTAAATTTCTTCAACGACCCCTAAACTAAGCCTTACATTGCAAGCATGTAAAGCCCTTATTGATCTTTAGCTAAGTGGATATTTATATTAGTTGAGAGGGATGTGAAAAATAGACTTATGAGACTTGTTCTAAGATTGAATTAATTAGCATACTCATATAGGTTGATTTCATGAGTACGTTGGATGATATTATGTGTAGCGCACACACATGAATCAATTTGTCAAAAACCTTGAATATCCTTGTATTGATGGAACGTTGATTGATAAATATGTGAACCTCTTTGTCATAAAATTATACAACTTTTGAAGGGGATAATTTTTACTAAATATGTATGTATTAACATATATATATATATATATATATATATATATACTTCCCATATCATTTTATTTAGTTAGAGTGAGTTTTACTTAAGATAAGTAAAGAGTTGAATTTGCGGGTGTGATGACTCTATGAAAGTAGAGTCCTTAGCACAATTTTTTACTTAATATTTGTGTGTTTTATTCAATAAATAGTATTTTTGAGATTAAAAATATTAAAATATAAACATTTTAGTAAAAAAGGGTGAAAATATAATTTTTGGAATTTTTTGAGAATTGTTAGAAAGTTTTATGGATTTTCTATAAAATTTTAACATAGAACCAATCCAAAGCTACCACATGGTCCGACATGCAAGTAGAAGAGCTGACTAGGCAAGGCAAGCTAACGTAACGCCAGTAGAGGTGATGAATCATAGATTTCTGTTTGTAAGGAGTGATGCAGCACCTTGCCACTTGACAACATAACATTCATTTAGAGTTATAGCATGGTCAAACCTCCATGCCATGTGTTTTCACTTGATTGGTTACCACTTTCCACCAACAAGCCATGCCATCTATTTTTGTGAATCACGTTGCATCGCATGAAAATGACTCAACATTAGTTGACTTATGTGTTCCACATGTCACACTATCATTGGATGACACATTAATTTAACTTGTTTTGATCTCACCTCTTGATTTGAAGCTTATCTCACAGTATAGATTTTACCATAGCTATATTTAATCCCTTAATCACCCCATAAACCTTAACGAGCCATCATTAGCATAATTTTGATATGTTTTTGGAGCCAAAAAGAGAGAAAAATACAAAAAATAAAATAAAAAAGAGATACAATTTTGATGGAGATTCAAGAGGAGATTCGTATTATAATTCAAGAGATTGATTGTATTTCTTGTTCTACTTCTTTCTTTATCAAATTTTATACCCTTCTTTATGAAAAATATGAGGTGTATGAAAACAATTATGTTTAGTTAATGTATTAATCTAGGGATTTTATGAATCCAATTTTTATCATGTGATGATCTAATATTTTACCCCAATTATGATTTTAATTTAATTTAATTATTTAATCTGATTCTTATGCTATTAATGATTTGGCCAACAATTTATCTATAGAGGCAATTAAATAGATTTGAGAAAATTATTTAATTGTTTGTCTTGTTTAATAACTTTCATAGTTTCTAGGCAGAGATGTATGATTTTTATATATGCCATCCATAATTGATGAACTTAATGAGTAGTATGCAATTTAATTGACATGAGAGTGTGATTAAATTAATTACTATATAGTGTGTAGTTTACTTGAGAGAGGAATTCATGCTAAGTTAGATTCAATTAATCATGTAATTAATTAATAATTATATTGGAGGGATTTTAGTGATCCATATATTTAGAAAATTGGGGGATTAAGTATTCCTAAATATGTTTTCAAACATCTTCTTAGTTACCAAATCTGATTTAATTAATTATTGCTACTTACTTTTAGTTATTTTAATATTACTTTCTTAAAATATAAAAACACAAAAAGGTTTATTTTTATTTTTTTAAAATAAGTTTGTAAGAACATAATCTTCATGCAAAAGATCTTTTCTTATCATTATATTACTTGTTAATCTCCACTTCTTCACAATCATTCAACCATTGTATCTTGTACTGTTTGGGATGCTTTTTTCACTTCAAATTCAACATTTCTTCCAATAAGGTATTAGCAATATTAGTGCAACTCCCACTATTAATAATCAGTGTATATACCTTATACTTCACGTGGCATCTTGTGTGGAAAATATGGTCACATAGTTCCTTATCTCTTTCATCCTTAGGTTGCATATTCAAGGCTCTTTTTGTGACAAGTAAATCTCTATGCATAGGTTCTTGCACTTCAACATCAGAAAAATCCTCCAGTGGTGGTATCTCTTTGTCATAAGAACTAGCACTTTCCAATTGTCCATTTGTTTGTACAACCATAACCTTTTTGTCCTGTTTACAACTTGCCCTCTCCTCTACATTGGAATAAACTTCTTCTTCATTGAACTCATGTCTTCTATGTAATTTAGAATGAAAAGAGGAGTCTAAATCATCCAACCTTGCATTCAACCTCTTAAATTGGTCATGAAAAGTCTTGATGAAGAATTTCAAGTTGAACTCTTATGGTTCTCTTCATTCCTTACTCATGTTTTCATTTTCAACAAGAATAGGAATCTTGAAAAATCTGTCACTTTGTTCTCTTTTTTTTTTTTTAATTTCAACTACATGTTTCTAGCAACCAAAGCTCTAATTCAAAATGATACAAACTCTCTAGGTGAACCACCATAGGAAGCCACAAACTCAGTGGAAGAGGAATAATAGATTTTCTAGGAACGTATTGAAGATGATTGGATTAGAATCCTAAGGAAACAAAGTCCTTAAAACCCTCATCTTGAGACACCACAAAGGATGATCACTCTCTTTGATAAGTTGAATTCAAGCATTCAATCATGAGCACAAGAAGGAAAAGAAAAAAGCTTTATGAAATATATTTGATAAATGATATATGATCATCTAAATAACATAGCTACTCTTTTTATAAGTTTGAAACCCTAAAAGAAAAAAATCTAAATGAAATGGGCATAATGGGCTTATTTAGTTATGGATTGGGTCTAATCCATCCTTAAAAAAAATAAAAGACTAAAAAGGTCTATGATAAATAAAACATAATAGGCTCACAATTAACTAAAATAAAAAATTCGTTGTGAAATTAATCCTTGTACCCAACTTTATCTTGTAAATCTATCCCTTGCATAGGATCTTAAAAATATTTGTATGATCTTGAGAATTTTGAGAATATTTGGAGGTTCTTTAAAATATTTATAGGATCTTGAGGATCTCGAGAATATTTATATAATCTTAGGAATATATTTGAGGATCTTAAGAATATTTATATAATCTTGAGAATATTTGTAAACATTAAATTGGTTAGCACCTCGATATCCATTATGATATGAAGCTTATATGAAGCTTTAGATTCCATTTGAGCTATATTTAACCCCTTAATCAACCTGTAAACCCTAACGAGCTTTCATTAGCATAATTTTGATTAGTTTTGGAGCTAAGAAGAGAGAAAAACATAGAAAAATTCAAAAAGAGAAACAATTTTGATGGAGATTCAATAGGAGATTAGTATTAAAATTCAAGAGATTGATTTTATTTCTTCTTTTATTCATTTCTTAATCAATTTTTTTCTCTCTTTATGAAAAATTTGAGTTGTATGAAAACAATTATGTTTTGTTAATTTATTAATCTAGGGATTTTATGAACCCAATTTTTACCATGTGATGATCTAATATTTTACCCCAATTATGATTTTAATTTAATTATATTATTTAATCTGATTCTTATGCTATTAATGATTTGGCTAAGAATTTATCTATAGAGGCAATTAAATAGATTTGAGAGAATTATTTAATTATTTGTGTTGATTAAATAACTTGCATAGTTTCTAGGAAGAGATGTATGATTCTTATATATGCCATCCATAATTAATGAACTTAATTAGTAGTATGCAATTTAATTGACATGGGAGTGTGATTAAATTAATTACTATATGGTGTGTAATTTACTTGAGAGATGATTGCATGCTAAGTTAGATTCAATTGATCATATAATTAATTGATAATTATATTGGTAGGATTTTAGTGATTCATATGTTTAGAAAATTGGGAGATTAAGTATTCCTAGATATTTTCTCAAACATCTTCTTAGCTACCAAATCTTATTTAATTAATTATTGCTACTTACTTTTAGTTATTTTAATTTTGCGTTCTTAAAATATAAAAAACACAAAAAACTTTATTTTAATTTTTTTAAAATTAGTTTGTAATAACATAACTCTATGAAAATGATCTTTTTTTTATCATTATATTTCTTGTTGCGATATGTATACTTGCGTATTAATTGCACATACTTTGTGTGTGGCTATCACGAAGGATTTATGGAACAAGTGGCATGCTTTGGTGTGCTATTATAGAATTTCTAAATGTATCCAACATCATCCTATTTTTCCCCACACTAAATGTGATGACTCTATGAAAGTAGAATCATTAGTGCACTTTTCTACATAATATTTGCTCATTTTATTCAATAAGTAGCACTTTTGGTGTTAAAAATATTAAAATATGAATTTTCTAGTAAAAAGGATAAATATATAATTTTTGAAAGTTTTTGGGAATTTTTATGAATATTTTATAAATTTTAAAACATGACCAATCAGAAGGTGTCACATGGATGCCACGTAAGAAAGGGAGTTGATGGGTAAGCCATGTGGATGCCATCCAAGTAGAGAGCGCAAATGACATAATGCCATATGTTCCAAATGATGTAGTGTAATGACATATGTCAGCACAACGTTCATTCCGAATCAATCATACAGTCAAAAGTCTTTCCATATGTCGTAAGGTGATTCTTCCATTCCTTACAATGTCACGCCATGCCAATCATAACCATGAATCATGTCACGCCATGTGTCAATGACTAAGCATGCATTGACCAAAACAGTCCTCCCATGTTAGATGTCTTGCACTTATTTTCATGGTAAAATTTGTGTGCCACCTGTCGTATTCCTATTGGTTGGCACTATTAAATTTTTCTTTTCTCATCTCAGCCCTTGATTTGAAGTTGATCTAATGACTTAGATTACACCTGAGCTTAATTTAATCCCCTAATTTCCTCATAAACATAAGGATCCAAAATTAACATACTTTTTATATGTTATTGGAGCCAAGAAGGGAAAAAACACCGAAAATCTAAAAGAATATATAATTTTGGTGGAGATTCAAGAGAAGATTGGTACTAAAATTTAAGAGATTGATTTCATTTCTTCTTCTTCTTCTTCTCCGTTCTTTATCAATTTTTATGTCTTTCTTTATGAAAAATATGAGCATTATGAACAAAATTATGTCTAGTTAATTTATTAATCTAGGGGTCTTATGAACCCAATTTTCACTATATGATGATATAATATTTTACCCAAATTATCATTTCATTTTAATTATATTATTTAATCTAATTTTTATGATATTAATTGTTTGGCCAAAAATTGATCTATAGTGACAATTAAATTGATTTAAATCCCTAATGTATCCCATATCAATTTGGAATGGGGTGACCTTTATCCAGAGTAATTAATGTTGAGACATCTAATTGGGATTATTTTATATAATAGTTGGTTATGTAGGATTGGACTAGACATATTAGAAATATTGTTAATATCCATTTACCCACAAATGTTTCTATATATCTCACAGGATGACCATAGGTAGGATGATCTTAATCTTGAGTAATTCAACTAGCCTCTTGTTATCTCATATAAATATTTGACTTACTGGATGATGCCCATATTGGTGGGCTAAGTTTTCTTGTATTTGGGTATCCATATGTTTATGGTGGGCTAACAGGTTATCTCACAATATGTAGAATTGACTTGATTTATTAGTACATGTTAGATAGCAGTTCCTTTGTTTAATGGTCCAGAACATTAATGATTATGTGTTATCTATAATGTGATTAAAGAAAGGTATTCATATTAAAATGTTTTTAGTTATAAATCTAATTAACTATAGATGGGTGAATAGGTAATTAATCAAATTATGCTACATTAAAATTTCATAAGTGGTCATATATAAATAAAATAAAGTTGAAATAAATAAAGATTGACATATGATATTTTTAGGTGGAAAAAACTTAGGCCACAACAATGACCTAAAAAAAAACCACCACTCTATCGATTTACCTAACTATACACTATTAAAATAATGTTTGATTATAAGGTTAGGACTTAAACTACCCATCACAGATAATGCCCCTAAGTAACTTAATTACAAGCCTCCATTTTCTTTAATAGTCTCCATAAGCAAAGTGTATGAATCTGGACCAATGTTCCAATAAACTTGAGTCATATGAGTTATCAAAATTATTCATCTGATACCTAAAAAGTTAGCACAATAATACAAGTGCAAGGTGCATCCTAGAGTAGATTAAACAATAAAAAAATCCTAGCTATAAAATTTAATGAAATAGAAGATAAAGCCAAAATACTAACAAACCCTATAATAGATGATTCAACATATGGTCATAAATAAAATAGGCTTGTCAATGAATAAGCATAATCACAAAATGTTTAATAGATTAATCAAAGAAAAAGGCCTAATAGAATATGATTTTGCAACACAAATTAAGAGATTGGTTATGATCAAAAGGTTAAAGAAATTATGAATGAGAAATTATAATGCATTAGGTTTGTTTAAATAGAATTATTGAAACCCTAGGTTAAAAGACTAATTATTAAACTATCCAAAAAATTAATTGATAAAGCTTTAAGGGATTAAGGAAAATATAGCAATTAAATTTTTTGCTCAAGTAAATAATTAGGTTAAACTTGAAACTGTATGATCGATCTAAGTCAAGCTCGATCAATCGAACCAATAAGTTCAATTGATCAAAACCTTTTCTATCATTCTAGGCAACGATTAAAAAATAATCAATCAATCTAAACAAATCTCAATCAATTAAGGTTATAAAAAATAAAACCCCGAGACTAGATAGATCAAACATGATCGATTCTCAATCGATCAAACCCAAGACTTCAATCGATCTAACTCCTTAATCGATCCAGAACTTGATCAGTCGTGTAACCTATATACTAAAAGTTTCTATACATCTGATGTGAAATCTAACATGCATAAGAATAGAAGTATTCCTAAAATATGTTCATTTGAAGCATGGTAGTTTTTTCGGCTTGAATAGTGATCTTGAAAAGCATGCCTAGAAACAAAATTGTATTTAAACATTTTGTTCACGAATATTGACAATACTCATAAACCTTACAATCTCCCCCTTTAGCATATTTATTTGACAAAACTTCTCTTTCAATTTATCACAATCGTAGGAAAAATAATGTTATGTAGTGAAACTATCCTATGATTTAGTGAAACCATCTTCACTTGAATCTTGAAAGTTAATATGTACACTAAAAAATAAAAATATAGAGAGGCACACAACTTGTCTAGAAAAACTCATTATTTATTATTTTAGTGTATATAACAAAATAAAATCAAATAAACAAAAATATACAATAAGTAATAACAGATAGAAAGTTTAAGTATTACTTGCCATATGTGTAATCTCTTCCACTTATTTTCTTTCCAATTAATTCGCCCTCTTTAAACATTAATCAATATCTCTCCCCCCTTTTGTTATAAAAATAAGAACTACTAAGAAGTAATGAAAAATAGGTTAAACAAGCATACAATGTATTTAATGTTTAAAGCAAAGTACATATGCATATAAAGCTCAATTGCACTTTAAAATAGAAAGCAAAATTCATAAGAACAAAATGATTTCTAGCAAACAAAGAAGCAATACAGTGCAAATAAAACATGAAAATAAAATGATCATTGTTCTAGAGGTTGATATCATTGAAATCTAAACTGAGAGTGCATATCACTTATCATTGAATACATGGCCTTTTGACGTTCATTAATGGTAGTCACTTTTTGTTGAATGAGTTCCATTTGAGTTGATAGTGCTTCCATTCTCATTCTCATTATGTAAGGACCATGAGTGTTGGCTATTTTCGTGGACAAAATATTTACCTGTAAATTTGTTTTTAGGCCTGCTATCAAGTCTATCAAGAAAAGCTAAACAAATGATCGAGTTCCAGATGACTATACTTCAGGTATTCTTTTATAAATATGACACATAGGATTATATTCATACATTTAATAACACATGCTCATAAAATTAAAATTATTTTTTGTGTTAAAGTATTTATTTAAACTTAAATCAATCTATTAAATTACTAATTAAATATTTTTTAAATGTGTTAAGAATTTTAAAAGAAATGATTATTATTATTATGTATTTATATACACATTAGGATTAGAGTTAATATATATATAACAAGTGTGGCGGCAAAGTAAATAATAATAATAATAATAATAATAATAATAAATAAAATAAAATCTGAATATGATACCTATTAGGTTTTAATGATTATATATATATATATATAACAAGTGCGTACGGCGGCAAAGTCCAAAAAAAAAAAATAATAATAAAAAATAAAATCTGAATATAATACCTATTAGGTTTTAATGATTACCTATATATATATATATATATATATATATATATATATATATATATATATATGTGATAGATTAGAAGATGTTGCTATGCGTAGGTGAGAAAAAAAAATAGAAAGCGGCAGAAGAAATAACTACATTTGTAAAAGAAAAAAAAATGCTGCGAAAGCAAAAAGAAGAAGAGAAATTAATCCATGGAGGGCCACTAAAGCTGTAAACATATTTATTCAAATAAAGGCATATTCACCTTACAGCTTAGAGATACATCATTAATGAATGTTGGGTTAGTAGTATTAATCTAAAAATAGATAGCACCTTTGGTAAGGCAAATTCTATTTCTTTTTTGTTTTTGTTTTTTTTTGTTTTTTTGTTTCTTTTTAATTAGATTTTTTAGATCAAATAATTTTATATGTGATCATGATTATTTGATTTAATTATTGAATTTTGAAGAAACATTTTTCATTGAATTTATGCTTAATATTTTTTATCTAGAATTTGTGCTTAATATTTTTGATCTAGAATTTGCTAGTTGATTTAATTTAAATGAGATATGTTTTTTAAATCATCTAGTTAGGATTATTCATTATTAAATCTGTTCTAGAACACACACGGGAACTTGTGTTTCTTTTTGTGCTAACTTATTTGCAGTTGATTTGTGAACGATCTAATTAGCGAGGAGCTTATTGGAACGTTGGTCTGAAAACCGTTCACGCTAATATTGGAAACTGTGAAAATAGAGCATGGGCTCGTAAGTAAAGTACATTGGGGCAGTATCCTAGGGAGGATAGCATAAGACCGAGTTTGTATTTGAACATTTGATTTTCATAGTGGAAAGTTAGGTAGTCCGGTGGACCGGTGGTTTTCCTCTTAGGTCATGGTTGTGGCCTAGGTTGTTTCCACCTAAAAATATCGTGTTATTATTTTATTTCCGCACTTATATTTACACACGATTGCATGCCTGGCTGGTTTGTTTAGGTTATTAAATTATAAATTGGTAAAAATTAAAAATAACCTATTCACCCCCCTCTAGGTTAATCAGGTCCATAATTTATAAACTTTCAATTGGTATCAAAGCAAACACTAGACACACTTAGTGAGATTGATCTTTAGGGACACACACACTTACTTATGGACCAAATGAAAGAAGGTGGGTCATCTATTAGACCCCCACTCTTTGAAGAGTTTAATTACCCTTACTGTAAGGCTCGCATGCAAGCCTTTCTCAGACAAGATGAAAAAGTCTGGGATGCTATTCTTGATGGTTGGGAACCACCTTCTGTAATGAAAGATGGTGTAACAATCATAAAGCCAAGAAAAGACTGGACCACTGAAGAACGCACCCTTAGTGGGGAAAACCAAGAAGGTCTAAGCTCAATATCCGTTGCAGTGTCAATGGATGAGTTTCGTCGCATCTCCGACTGTGAGACTGCTAAAGATGCATGGAATGCACTTGCTCTTGCTCATGAAGGAACTTCCCAAGTAAAACAAACAAAATTGAGATTGCTAACATCTGAGTTTGATTCTATTAAAATGAGCAACAATGAAACTTTTGGTCAATTCTATGCTCGCTTCTGTGATATCACTAATGCTTGCTCTAACCTTGGTGAGAAAATTCCACAACCTATACAAGTGCGCAAACTCCTAAGCTCTTTAACAGCTGACTATAAGATGAAAGTTACAGCGATAGAGGAAAGCTAGAATGTAGACACACTAAAAATTGATGAACTTGTCGATTCAATCCAAACCTATGAGCTTTCTCTTGATCCACCCAAGAAAAATAAGGATGTGGCATTTAAAAGCTCCAAAAAGGACATCTCTGATAGTGATGATGATATGAATGATGAATCACTAGTCTTGTTAGCACGAAAATTTAAGAAGTTCATGAAGAAGAAGGGTCAACAGAATAATCATTCCAACAAGGGACAATCCAGTCGTTCGAATGACCGAAAGTCAAGGGAAATCAAGTCTCCTAGCCTTGATAGTAAGAAAAGTAAGCCCACTAATCCTCAATGCTTTACTTGTGGGGGATTTGGTCATATTTCTACAGATTGTGCTAACAATAAAAAGAAATTTGGAAAAGCCTTTAATGCTACACTCAGTGACACAGAAAGTGAGCAGGACAATGCTAGTAACTCAGAGGATGATGACACTAATTATTGTGCCTTCACCGCAACTTCCAATGCACATCACAATGACTCCGACCTTAGCTCAGATGAAGAAAATGAGGAAGTAAACTCTTCTCTCTTACTGTCTAAGTTTAATGTATCGAATTATGAGGAACTATTCATGGATTGTCTAGGTGCCAGGGAAGAGAGAGATAAATTGCTTGTGGAAGTAACTAAACTTAATGATATCATCAATGTTCACAAAAAAAATTCCTCTAACCTAGAGAAAGATGAAAAGGAATTGTCTGATCATATTAATGCTTTAAATTTGAGACTTGCAGAAACCATCGAGGAAAACAAAAATCTCAAGCAAGAACTTAGTATTGCTAAAGAAACGATGAAGAATTTGACCATTGGTGCTGAAAAATTAACCAAAGTCCTAGACTATGGAAAGCCATATGGAGATAAGAGAGGTCTTGGATACATAGATGAACAATCAACACCTTCATCATCCAAAACTCAATTTGTAAAACCCACTATTGCTCAGGCAGCAAAGGTAGTTTTTGCACCTTATCATTCTAAGAAAATTCAGTTTGTTCCCATCTGTCATCATTGTGGTAGGAAAGGACATATAAGACCTAAGTGTAGATTTCTGTATGCTTATGATTCTATCACGAATACAAATGTTTCTAAAATACCTCAAAAAATTTCAAAATGTAAAGTTTTTACTACAAGAACTACACAAAAAGAGGAATATAAGAAACCAGTAACTCAAATGTCCAAAATTAAAAAAGAATGGGTTAAGAAATCTGAGTTGCACTGTTTTGTGGCCCATATAGCATTTAAAGTTAAATCAAATACCGCTTGGTATTTTGATAGTGGATGCTCTAGACACATGACAGGGAATCGTTCTTTGTTTAAAACCTTTAATGAATACAATGAAGGGACAGTTACCTTTGGTGATGGTAAAACATCTAGAATTATTGGAAAAGGCTCTGTTCAAATAGAGGGTATCCCTAAACTTGATGAAGTTTTATATGTGGAAGGACTTAAGCCAAACTTGATTAGCATAAGTCAAATATGCGATAGTGATTTTAATGTGCAATTTACAAACAATCACTGTATTGTAACAGATCAAAATGGTGAATGTATGATTAAGGGAATCAGATCACATGACAATTGTTATTGTATTGATACATCACCCAGAGTAACATGTAACCTAGCTAGCAATGACTCAAATATCTTGTGGCACGAAAAGCTAGGTCATATGAATTTTAAAGATCTGGTTAGATTAAGCAAAATTGAGACTGTGCGTGATTTACCTATTCTTTCAAAAATTGAAACACCTGTATGTGGACCATGTCAATTGGGTAAACAAACTAGGATTTCTCATAAGAAGATCAAGAGTATAAACACAAACAGAGTATTGGAATTGATACATATTGACCTTATGGGTCCTATGAGAACAGAAAGTATTGGAGGTAAGAAATATATCATAGTTGTAGTAGATGACTTTTCTCGCTACATGTGGGTATACTTTCTTAGAGACAAGTCAGATGCTTTTGAGTTTTTCATCTCATATTGTACAAGAGTGCAGGTTGAAGCAGGTGACAAAATAGTAACCATCAAGAGACTGAGAACAGACCATGGAAAAGAGTTTGAAAATACCAAGTATGCTGACTTCTGTAAAGAACAAGGTATCTTTCATGAATTCTCTGCTCCTATCACACCTCAACAAAATGGGGTAGTTGAACGGAAAAATAGGATACTTCAAGAGATGGCAAGAGTAATGATGCATGCCAAGGGAGTCTCCAAAAGTTTTTGAGCTGAAGCTATAAACACTGCATGTCACATTATAAATCGTGTATATCTTCGCCTAGGTACAAATCAAACTCCCTATGAGATATGGAGAGGTAAAAAACCTAATTTGAAATTTATGCATATTTTTGGAAGTAAATGCTACATACTTAGAGATCGTGAACAATTGGGTAAGTTTGATTCAAGAAGTGATAAAGGTATATTTCTTGGGTATTCTCTAAATAGTAGAGCTTATAGAGTCTTCAACTGTAGAACTAATGTAGTTATGGAATCCATAAATGTCGTTATAGATGATGGAGGTAAGAAGATTACAAGTGAAGAAGTTGGAAATGAAGAAAATTTCACAACACCTCAATTAACAATAACCAGTGACACAATTGGAATAAAAGAAGAGGAGTTGAAGGAAAGTGAACAAAAGAAGGAAGAAATATCAACCTCATCAATGATAAATCCAACTCGAACTTCAAAAAATCATCCTATTAAGAATATAATTGGAGATCCTGATGCTAGCATGGTAACAAGAAGAAGACAAATAAGTGAGGTAACTCATTTATGCTATATTTCTCAATTTGAACCAAAAAATGTGAATGAAGCTCTTAGGGATGAATTTTGGATATATGCCATGCAGGATGAGTTAGCTCAATTTGAAAGAAATCATGTGTGGGTATTAGTACCTAAGCCTAAAAACAAAAATGTTATTGGAACAAAATGGGTGTTCAAAAATAAATCTGATGAGCATGACATTGTTGTTAGAAATAAGGCTAGGTTAGTAGCTCAAGGCTACACGCAAGTAGAAGGAGTTGATTTTGATGAAACATTTGCACCTGTAGCTAGACTAGAGTCAATTAGAATTTTACTTGCCATTTCCTGTCATATGAAGTTCAAATTATATCAAATGGATGTTAAGTCTGCCTTTTTGAATGGATTTTTGAATGAGGAGGTGTACGTGGAACAACCAAAAGGATTTGTTGATCCAAAATTTCCAAATCATGTTTACAAACTCCAAAAGGCTCTGTATGGTTTAAAACAAGCTCCACGAGCATGGTATGAGAGACTTACCAACTATCTTTTGAATAAGGGATTTATTCGAGGGGGAGTTGATAAGACTTTATTCATTAAAAGGAATAGTGACGAGATCTTTATTGCTCAAATTTATGTGGATGACATAGTTTTTGGATCCACATCTAGTACACTAGTGGATGATTTTGTGCATATTATGACAAATGAATTTGAAATGTCCATGGTAGTTGAAATGAATTTCTTCCTTGGTTTACAAATCAAACAATCTCATGATAATATATTTATTTCTCAAACCAAGTACGCTTGTAACCTTGTTAAAAGATTTGGTCTTGAAACTAGCAAGCCATTACGAACTCCTTTAGGTACCAGCACAAAAATTACAAAGGACACTCAAGGTAAAAGTGTTGATCAAACCCTTTATAGGAGTATGATAGGTAGTTTACTTTACCTCACTGCAAGTAGACCTGACATATGTTTTAGTGTTGGTTTGTGTACCCGTTATCAAGCTGACCCTAAGGAATCACACTTAGAGAATGTAAAGAGAATCATTAGGTATATCTCATGAACAAGTAATTATGGTTTATATTTTACTACTGACACTACATGTGAAGTAAGTGGTTTTACAGATGCCGACTGGGCAGGCAACCAGGATGATAGGAAGAGCACATCAGGTGGTTGTTTCTATATTGGAAACAACTTAGTATCATGGCATAGTAAAAAGTAGAACTCTATCTCACTCTCTACAGCTGAAGCGGAATACATTGATGCAGGAAGCTCTTGCACACAAATGCTTTGGATGAAAAACATGCTCAAGGACTACGGTCAACCACAAGGTATGATGCCCTTATATTGTGATAACACTAGTGCTATATGTATTTCTAAGAACCCAGTTCAACATTCTAGAACTAAGCACATTGACATAAGGCATCACTTTATTCGAGAACTAGTTGAAGAGAAAATAGTAACACTTGAGTCTGTACCTACTGAGAGACAACTAGCTGATATATTCACTAAAGCCATAGACAAGCAAAGATTTGAGTATCTCAGAAGTGCCTTGGGAATTTCTCCCTCAAATTGAATTTCAAATTTTATTACCAAAAAAAAAAATACTTGTTTGGCCAAAAGAGTATTCAACTTATTTAATACTTCCATACACATAATCTCATTTTTAGTAACTCAACTCATTTTGATATTTATTGTATAAATTATTCTACAATTGTGGCTTGTGCATACATATATATTCTTATACATGTGATGATCGATGTTGACATAAACTTCTTCACACACTCACAAACACACATATATGTTACGCTTGAAGTTTATGAATTTTCTTGAAAGACTCTAGGACTTTAACTAATCTTGATTGTAAAATTGTGTTGAGTTCTACTTTTGCTTACTAAAATTTTACTGTATGGAGGCACCTAGTATTGAGAGGGCTACCTACTGTGATGTGTGAAGCTACCGCAATGAACGGAGATGGCTACCTCACAACTAGTGTGAAAGTCATCATGCTAGGTTTATGGCTTGTGCAAAAAAAAAAAAGGAACAGATTATGCAAAAATTGATTGCTTATAAATCTTGTACTTGGAATGCACAAAAATAAAGAGCTAATAGAGGTTAAAAAATATATATATATATATATATCATTTACCTCATTTATAAGAAAAAAATAAAAAATAAAAAAATTAAGTCCTCTTTTAGTAAATATATTTTATTCTGTAAGATTGAAGACTCGATTATATTTTTATATGATAGGTGATATTTTTTCTTTTGAGTCCTTCTTGATAGATCATAAATGAATAAATTGACATATTTATGGAGTTTAAACATGTATACTATTTTAAGTAAATGTCAATATGTCATTATATGTGCGAAGTGTGCATGTGTACCTATTTTATTCTACTTATTTATTTATATGATAAATAATCAAATTTGGAGTTAAAAAAAAATGATGAGTTCACAATTGGTTGTGTGCTTGTTTGTAATTAAATGAGTTTAATACCTTATGTGGCTATGTATGCAAATTTGAAAAAAAAAGGTCTTTTTCATTTATTACTTTTTTAATTGGTTTCTAAGTTAGAGAGTCATAGAACTTAGGGGGAGTTTAAAGCACATTGCACGTTTGCATTACTCTGATTTTACACTCTTATATCTTTAGGAGGAGTTTAGCTTCAGTTCTTTGTCCAATGCTTTGTCCTTCTCGTATGTCAAAAAGGGGGAGAGAATATTTACTTCCATGTTTTTATTTTGTTATGCATATAAGGGGAGAACATATTTTTATTAAGCTTAATTGATATGAATGCATACTACATGAATATTCTTTACACTTCGCTTATTTCTATGTAAACTGAACTAATATACAATGAGGCTTTCATGCCAAGTTGTTCTATGCTTTGTCAATGTCATTTCAGTTACTTACAAGCTTGTCAAGTTACAGCGAAGATGGATCTACCGGACCATAGGATAGTTCCACTATGGAGTCTGGGATATCATTGTATTTTTATCTTATTTTTATAAGCGTCATGTAGTGAGAGAAAGGTTTTGCCACACGAAAATGCCAAAGGGGGAGTTTGTAAGGACCATGAGTGTTGGCTATTTTCGTGGACAAAATATTTACCTGTAAATTTGTTTTTAGGCATGCTATCAAGTCTATCAAGAAAAGCTAAACAAATGATCGAGTTCCAGATGACTATACTTCAGGTATATCTTTTATAAATATGACACATAGGATTATATTCATACATTTAATAACACATGCTCATAAATCTAAAATTATTATTTGTGTTAAAGTATTTATTTAAACTTAAATCAATCTATTAAATTACTAATTAAATATTTTTTAAATGTGTTAAGACTTTTAAAAGAAATGATTATTATTATTATGTATTTATATACACATTAGGATTAGAGTTAATATATATAACAAGTGTGGCGGCAAAGTAAAATAATAATAATAATAATAATAATAATAATAAATAAAATAAAATCTGAATATGATACCTATTAGGTTTTAATGATTATATATATATATAACAAGTGCGTGCGGCGGCAAAGTCCAAAAAAAAATAATAAAAAATAAAATCTGAATATAATACCTATTAGGTTTTAATGATTACCTATATATATATATATATATGTGTGTGATAGATTAGAAGATGCTACTATGCGTAGGTGAGAAAAAAAAATAGAAAGCAGCAGAAGAAATAACTACATTTGTAAAAGAAAAAAAAATGCTGCGAAAGCAAAAAGAAGAAGAGAAATTAATCCATGGAGGGCCACTAAAGCTGTAAACATATTTATTCAAATAAAGGCATATTCACCTTACAGCTTAGAGATACATCATTAATGAATGTTGGGTTAGTAGTATTAATCTAAAAATAGACAGCACCTTTGGTAAGGCAAATTCTATTTTGTTTTTGTTTTTGTTTTTTGTTTCTTTTTAATTAGATTTTTTAGATCAAATAATTTTATATGTGATCATGATTATTTGATTTAATTATTGAATTTTGAAGAAACAATTTTCATTGAATTTATGCTTAATATTTTTGATCTAGAATTTGCTAGTTGATTTAATTTAAATGAGATATGTTTTTTAAATCATCTAGTTAGGATTATTCATTATTAAATCTGTTCTAGAACACACACGGGCACTTGTGTTTCTTTTTGTGCTAACCTCTTTGCAGTTGATTTGTGAACGATCTAATTAGCGAGGAGCTTATTGGAGCGTTGGTCTGAAAACCGTTCACGCTAATATTGGAAACTGTGAAAACAGAGCACGGGCTCGTAAGTAAAGTACATTGGGGCAGTATCCTAGGGAGGGTAGCATAAGACCGAGTTTGTATTTGAACATTTGATTTTCATAGTGGAAAGTTAGGTGGTCCGATGGATCGGTGGTTTTCCTCTTAGGTCATGGTTGTGGCCTAGGTTGTTTCCACCTAAAAATATCGTGTTATTATTTTATTTCCGCACTTATATTTACACACGATTGCATGCCTGGCTGGTTTGTTTAGGTTATTAAATTATAAATTGGTAAAAATTAAAAATAACCTATTCACCCCCCTCTAGGTTAATCAGGTCCATAATTTATAAACTTTCACATTATTTTCCAATGTCACCCATAGAGTGAGTGCTTTAAGGATCTTTTATAGGTGGCACACCACATCAAGAATCAATTGGGTAAAAGCAACCATAAGGAAGTCTAATAATTGGTTTTATGACCTGAGGTTGATTCACAATTTCATCTTGAATGATGGCTCCTACATTGAAAGATATTCATTTTTCTAATGATGTTAAAACTTTAGCATGTAGGAAACCTATCTTAAAAGAATGCTTGTATGGAGACAAATTAACAAAAAACAACCTTATTCATAACTCAATAGAATGGGGTAAATTTGCCTAAGATGTATAGTAATTTAGTGTTTAGATCAAAATTTGGTGATCCAATTAGTTTAGTTAACAATTCATCATTTAAAATGTTATACTAGTCCAAGTTAAAACCAACATCTATGGTTTTTATAATTGACCAAAAAATATTGATTTTTTGGGCCTTGATATCAATAATCTTGTTTTGAATGAATACTCTATAACTCATTGGCTAGGGTGTCATATTTTTTAATCAATATTAGAAATAAATTCACACATCAAAGATGGACAACACATTTTTCAATGTGTAAATAAATATTTACAACCTAGAACCCTAATGGCTCATGTTATCCCTATCTCATAAAATTCATTCCAAGTAGTACCATGCTAAAGTAGAATAAGGTGTTTAGAGATTGTATTTTTATACCTTTTTAATAATATTTTTCCCACCATTGAGATGAAAACGGAGTTGTTCTTGTTGTGCAACCATTAAAAAACTAGCATAAAACCAAAAAGATTAAAAGGCCCTTAGGATGTGAAAACAAAAAATTCGATAGATGCTTACCTAACAAAATCAAGACTGGAAAGTAATAAACTTTGTTGGAGTATAGGAAGGGGATTTATGAGGATTTTTTGAGTCAATTCTTTTTGTTTGGTTGGAACAAAAATTAGGGATTTATATCTCTACACAAAAGGGGATTTTCGTAGTGTTTGATCATAGAAATGTGATGAGTACTGATTTCTAAGTGAAATAGAATAAAAAAGGATGCGTTTTGGTGAATTATTATTAAAATATGAGATGGGGCATGTAAAAACTGGTTTAGAATTCGTGGGAGGGAAAACATAAAGAAGGGTATTTAAACTGAACCCATTCAATTGATCGGGGATTACATCAATCGATCAACACCCAAACTTCGATCATTCAAGTTCATCATTAATCGATAAAAAATCAATAATTTCTAAAAATATCTTTACTTTCCCTAAGTCCTATAACTACACAATTACTTAACAAAACATAATAAAATAAAACAAGAAATTTCATACAAAACTTAATTTTTTAAAATAAAGGTAGTGGATTTATTCAAATATGAACAAGACTCAAAATAAGTAATTTAAACAAAATCATTCTTCATCATAAATGAATTATCCATTGTATGCATAGGTATTCTTATAAGGTGCATATACATGCTTAATACATATGATGATATATTGACAATTACTCAAAATAGGATACATGTTTGAATTACCATATGTCAACTTGTTCATACATGAAAATTTACATTTGAATTTTTACTTGCATAGAATAAAATTTACTTACCAAAAAAGAACTAAATTAACTTTTTTTTTTCTATTCCCTCTTTTTGTTTATTATTATTTTTTATCGTGAGAAAGTGGTTATTTATTTTCTTTTTGTATAATCATTTATGGTTATTTCTTTTTATGTATGCAATTACTTTTGTATTTTCATTTTCTTTTATTATAACTCTTTTTAAGGAATTATGCATGAGTCAATTACCATGTATGATGATTTTCACACTAGTTGTGAGGTAGCTCTCTTTGCTCACTATGATAGCTTCACACATAACAATAAATACATCTCTCAAAACTAGGTGTCTCTCCATAGTAGCATTTTATAAAGTTAAGGATAAAACTCAAACACAATTTTCCGCTTATCAAGTCCTAAAATCTCACAAAATTGACCATAAACTTCAAGCATGACATAATATATGTCCAATAAGTGTGTAAATAAGTTTTTATCAAAATGATCACCATATGTAAAGAAAAATGTAAGTGTACAAGTCAAAATACCCATTTATACAATGAAGAATCAATCAAAATAAATCAAGATATAGAAAATAATTTTTGTGATCTAAAATAATATTTGTAGTTTATTTCAATGTTAGAACAATTTACTTCCTTTATTATTAATTTTTTATTTATCAAAAATAACAATTTTTTAATGAATTAAGAATAAGAAAACATGTAACTAACAAAAAATATGAAACAAACAATAAAACTAAAGATAAGAAACAAAAAAATTAAAGTAGCATGCTCACCTAAGATCAATTAAGCACCAAACAAAAATACCTTGGTGAATAGGAGAGACAATCAGTTGACTCGCAAAAAACAATCGTTTCTAACCCAAATTTTTCTAAATTTTGATTTCTTAATATCTTTGGGTTTGGACTCAATTGATTTAGTTGTCATAGATATATCCTTGGACTTTCCTTTATTTTTCTTATTCATCATTAATGAAGATGCAACATGCATATATATATATATGGTGATAACTAATTCTTGAATTTTAAGCATGAGAAAAATTGTTAAAATGAGTAGATGTCACAAAGAACTTACAATTAGGTCTTATATGACATTTCTTATCACATTTATGATAAACAGGTACATAGTTAACAATTTTTCCAATCATAGATGCAACTATCCTTTGTGTATAATAAGTAACAATAGGAGTGGAGTTAGAAAGTCATGCCAATGTAATCCATAATGCTGAAGGTGTATGTGCATCATATGAGGATGAAATGTTAGAGGGTTTTACAAACTCAATTATTTTTAAAGAAGATGGTGTAGTCTACTTATCTACATAGCCTAGTATTCTCTTGTCTCCAAATAGTTTTCCATAATCAAGAGCCTTGTTTAGCCTTTTAGTTCCAATGGTTAACCTTTTCATAGCTTCCTTAGATTGTTCAAGTTCCTACACCAAATTCTTGTTTTCTTATTTTAGACCTACGATAATTGAATTCAAATAATTAATACATTAAGATAGCTCAAGTTTTTTCATTTCTAATTTAGATGAATTTGTTTTAGATGACCTCAGTTTATTATTCAATTTGGTTACTTCTACAAGTAACATTTCTTTTTTTCTTTTTATAGCATACTAAATCTATAAACAACTCATCATGAATATTACCATTAAATTTATTTAGTAGGAATTTAGAGTCACTTTTCTCATTGTCTAAATCAATTTTAGACTTACTTAAGTGTCCAATAGTTGTTGAAGTAAATCCCAAAAAGTTGGTATCATTATTTTTTTATTCAACTAGATTGTCATTGTCTCTTTCAAAGTCACTAAGTGTAGTATTGAAGGATCTTCTAGTTTTATTCTTTTTGTTGGCACACATAGCTACAAAATGACCATAATCCATACATTCAAAACATTGATATTTAGTAGGTTTATATTTCTTACCTTTGGAACTCATAGATTCTGACCCTTTGGACAACTTGATTGTCCTTTGCTTTGTAGAAAATATTTTGTTGAAAATTGTCTTTAGTCTTCTCACTATGAGTATTAAATCTTCATTAACATTGTCACCATCTTTAGTCATGGTAGTTTTGAAGGTGACACATTTGTTCTTTGTAGGAGTTCGAAAGCTCATCTCAAAGGTGAGAAGTAAGCCAACTAGTTCCTCAATTTTAATGGTGTCCACATCTTTTCTTTCATCTATGGAAATAGCTTTTGTATAGAAGAAATCTAGTAATAAATAAAGAATCTTTCAAACCAGCCTAAATTCCTTAATTTTCTCTCTAGGATTAGTAGAGGAGTTAGCAATATTACATAATTTAATTTAAAATTCAAAAAAGGTTTTAGACTCTTCCATTCTAAGGTTTTAAAATCTAGTGCCTAAAATATGAATTTTAGTTCTTTAAACTTGTATGGTTCCCTCACAAGCAACATTCAAAGTATCTTAGGCATGCTTAGCAACATCAATATGAATGATATGATGAAACTCATTAGCAGATACACCATTAAAAACCTTTTTGGTTCCAATTATTATAAATTTTATCTCTAGTGGTCCATTTGTTCCTAGGCTTAAAAGTGATAATATTATCTTTTGTAACTATAGGTGGCTCCCAACCATAAATAATAGAGTTTTAGATACTCTCATCTATAGAACGTAGAAAGGCTCTCATACTAGCCTTTTAATATGGGTAGTTAGATCTATTAAAGAAGCACGGTTATAGAAGAATCCTCTCCTAAGTGATCCATAACAAGGTCCTAGGCACATGGTAAGTATACGTAGTGACCTGGTATAATACCAATTGAAAATTATTTAGTTATGGATCTAATAACTAAAGGGATGAATAGGTAATTAATCAAATTATGCCAAATTAAAATTTTACAAACATTCAGACATGTAAATGTGTGTAAATGAAATAAAGAAAAAATAAGTAAACATTGAAACACAATATTTTTTTTGTGGAAACAACCTAGGCCACAAAAATGACCTAAGAGAAAAACCATTGGTTCACTAGACCACATAACTATCCATTATGAAAGTAATGTTTGATTGCAAGGCTATGACTCAAAATATCCATCACATATAACACTCTCAAGTAACCTACATATGAGCTTCCACTATCTTTCATAATCTTCACAATCAAGGTGAACAGATATGGACAAACATTTTGATAAACTCGAGTTGCATGAGTTGTTCAATTCAATCAGTTGACACCTGAAAAGTTAGCACAATAACACAGATGTAAGATGCATCTTAGAGATTATTAAACATTGAAAAATCCTAGTTAGATGATTTAATGAAATAATAGATAAAACCAAAATCATTAGCAAATCCTAGAATAGATGATTAAGTACACGATCATAAATAAAATAGGTTTTTTAATCAATCAAACACAATCACAATTTTTTTGATAGATTAAGAGAGTGCTTGTGTTCAAAAGATTAAAGCAATTATAATGAGAGATTATAATGCATTAGGCTTGTTTAAACAAAATTATTAAAGCCCTAGCTTAAAAGGTTGATCACTAAACCATCCAAAATATTACTTGATAGAGCTTCAAGGAATGAAGACAGTATAATAATTAAAAGGTTTGGCTCTAGCAACCAATTAGGTTAAAGTTGAAGCCCTAACTGCTTGATTGATCTAAGTCAAGCTTGATTGATTGAACCAATAAGGTCGATCAATCGTAACACTTTTGATTAATTGAGGCAACAATTCAAAAATGATCGATCAATCTAAACCAATTTTTATCGATCTAGGTTATGAAAAATAAAAGCTCAAGATCAGGTAGATCAAATGTGACTGATTCTCGATCGATTGAACCCAAAAATTTGATGGAGCTACACTAATTTTAAAATCAACTGATAGGTCTTAGATCATAGTAGATTGATACTCGATCGATCTACCTCCTTAATAACCTCAACTATATTAAGAACTAATTCTAGATGATTGAGATACAACTTATGGTTATATCAATAGATTTCTCAAATATATCATGTTGATAAATATCAACTATTATATTCAAAAGTTAAGTTTGATGCTTATAGTAGAGTCACTGTGGAATTAATAAGGATTGATTATTATTATTATACCAATGCTTTATTTAAGCATGAAATCATATTCCATTGGTACACATTCTTGTCCATAACAATGATGGAATGATGATGCTTCAAGATGTATGGAATAATTAATTTTTGAATTAATTATTTGAATGATCAAAACATATATTTTATTTATTAGGAAATTTTATAAGTATAATAAATATAAGGATAAAATGGTAATTTTAGAATGACCATTTAACTCATGTAATTAATTGTATATTATTTAGTTGGACAAAGTAATTATATGAATTAATCAAAATATTAAATATAAAGGTTTGGTAAGCATTTAAATTGCTTGTATGATAAGCAATTATATTTTAATAATTTTCAAATTTGATTTGATTAATGAATTAATTGAGCAATTTAATTGGATTAAATTGTATCACCAGTGAAACTCCTATATGGCATGAATGACTAATTGGAGTGAGATCAAGATTCTCACAAGCATACAATTTAAGTTGGCGCGGAATTAGGAGTTCTTTTCCTAACCAAATTGTGCCTAGTGGAAGACTATTTAAATAACCTCAATCACATTAACATTGTCATCCAACCTAAGAGAGAAATTAGAGAATTTGCTTGCCTCAATAGAGAGAATTTTGTGAGATACAAAATTATCCAAAAACTATTGTAGGAAAGAAATTGTTTCTTGATTGCTTTTAAATGTTGTGGAGAACACTAGGGTTTCACACATAAGAGTGCTAGTTGGAGAACTAGAAGGTTCCAACATTTGTCTTACAAAATAAAATGGATGATTTTCGTTATACTTATATAATTAAATTAACAATATTATAACGATTTTGTTGTAAACAAATTTTATTGCTACTATCAATAGCTTACACATTTTTCATTGATAAAAAGTTATTTTTATATGATTTTTTTTTCAAAAATCAATAATTAGTATAAGAGTCTATTTATTGTATTTTAATTTAATTATATAGGTGACTATATATTTAGGGTAGGAACAAGATTACATAAATGTGATTTATATATATGGATTTTTTAATTATTAAATATGGTTATTTATGATTGTTAATTGTATAGTTTTTTTAGGTTCTTGCATTGAAAAAATTATGTACACCCAATTGAGTGTATATGACTTTTTAAAAAATATTTTTTGAAATATTTTGATTTTATTTAATTTTTTTAATAATACTTATGTATCGTGTTTGTAATTTAATTATACCGTATTTGTAATTTATATCGAGTTTGTATGGAAAACTGTTGTTGGTAGTTTACATAGAAGCATTAAAAGTAACCAAAATATAACTAGATTTGACTGCCTAGGTCACCAGTGCTGTCATAGGATGATCAGTGGATTGTGGTTACACTGTTCACGCAAGAAAAATCAAATTGGAAAGGACATATGATGCCATGGCCGACGGCTACATGTGTTGTTACTGTTGTGTTGGCTGGTAGATGGTGGCACACTGTCGGGCCTACTCCAGTGATTTTGTTTATATTGACCAAACCTAATGGTTTGCAAGAAAATAAAAAAGTTGGGATATTATGTCCCAATAAAATTAAATATGGAATGGTTACATTCTTTAAAGATTCTTTTATTCTTTAACCCTTTTTATTCTTTAATCTTAATGTGGCTTTTGATTCGTGAAATAAAATCAAAATCAAAATCGAAATGAAAATTTAAATTGAATGAAATAAAAAGGAAATAATGTTGTTTGGTTTGAATACTGAAATCAAACTCGAAATCAGGATTACAGTCTTTGGTTTGCCACTAGAATGTAACGAAAAAAACTATAAATTACCTTAATATCCCTACATTCAGTAAAATTCAAATAATATTATTTAATTACTATTTTTTCGTCAGACAAAATAAATTATTAAAATCATTATTTTTCTAAATAATTATCACTTAATTAAAAATAAATATATTATTAAAATTATTATTTTTCTAAATAGAGTTTAGGGTTTTGAGGTTTGTGATTTGAGATTTAGGATTTAGGGATTTAGGATTTGGGGTTTAGGGTTAAAATTATTATTTTTCTAAAAAGGGTTTAGGGTTTTAGAATTTGGGATTTTGGATTTAGGGTTTAGGATTTGGAATTTGGGGTTTAGGGTTTAAGGTTTAGGGATTTGAGGTTTAGGGGTTTAGGGTTTTTGGGTTTAGGTTTTAGGGTTTAGGGTTTTGGGATTTAGGTTTTAGGGTTTAGGGTTTAGGGTTTTGGGATTTAGGTTTTAGGGTTTAGGGATTTGGGATTTAGAGATTTAGGGTTTTGGGTTTTGGGATTTTGGGTTTAAGGTTTAGGGTTTTGGGATTTTGGGTTTAGGGTTTTAGGATTTTGATTTAGGGTTTAAAGTTTTGCGATTTAGGGTTTTGGGTTTTGGGTTTTGGGTTTGGGGATTTGAGATTTGAGTTTAGAGTTATATTTGGGGTGAGGGTAAAATTAAAAAAAAAAGTTTGGATGGGAATGGAATCATAATTCCTAAAGGAGGAGAATGAATTGTGATTCCTTCTCCTTTAGTAATCGATTTTATTCCGTCCCTCATTCTGCCCAATCAAACACGGAAAATGGAAGGAATAAATTCTGATTCATTTCAATTCCCTCCAAAGAAACATCACCTAAAAGAATCCGATCATATATAACGTGGTTTTTTTTATTTCTTGAATATGCTATTTTATTTTATGTATAAATTATTCATGGTACGATGATGATATTGACATTCACATACCATGAAATAAAGATTTTTTGTTTCTACTCATAGGATTTATTTTTAATTAAATCTACATTTCAGTTTTATGGGAAAACTGCTAACATACACTAAGTTAATGTGTTATTATTAAACCAATCAAAGTAGAATATCTGAACGTTTGTATTAAATAGGAAAATTAATTTTAATTGAAGGGGTGTTTGGATTAATTAGGAAAAATATTTTATTTGTGAAGTCATTAGAAATTTAAATAGTTTAAATGATCCAATAATAAAAATGAGATATTTTTTAAAATTAATTAAAACATTTGACATACTTAGTGGGAGCAGGAAAGCATGACAAAGTTCCTACTGTCTTAACCATTATTGTACACATGTGAAAAATAGATTTCTCAAGAGGTCGTAAAGCATCCTCCCAGAGAAGATTTTAAAGTGGCCTTGATAGCAATTGTGACTTACTAGATGGATAAAAAATACCATAGAAGTAAAGGGTTGACTCCTACGGGGGGGAGTTTTCCTTCGATAAATAGTGAAATTTAAAATGGTAGTTTATACTCTACGAATATAATTAAAGGGTTAGTTATATCTAGATGAAAATACAGTGGTTATAAAAGATTTACCAATACGAGAATATTGAGTTATTTTGTTAATTAAGAATTTTTTTTATCCAATTAAGAGATTTATTAATTAATATTTAAATTTTCTCCAAATTGATTAATTGCTATAATTATAACACTATGGATACATGCATCATTTGCCATGTATAAATTAGTAGTAAGGAATAACATCTAAATTGAATTATCTTTATTTATTGTTTCAACAAGTATGATTTTAACTCTTCTCAAAAATTAAAAATTGATTAAAAGAATTTTAACAAAGTGAATATCCAATCTAAACCTCATTTTAATTATCTACGACATTTGTTTTATTTATTGTTTTATCTAGTATGACAAATCCAATTGTAATCCTTATAAAAGCTAGAAATTGACTGGTGAGAATTTTAACAAGTAGAAATCCAATCAAAATTCATTTTAATTATTAAAAGAATCCATTTTTTTACTTATGAAGGAATCTCCTCTTGTTCTGGTTGCCAACACTATGAAAGTTGTTCGTAGAAATCCAATAATAAAGTCCATTGCTAACTTTTGGTTATGATGGACAATTTGATCAAAGTCTAACATGGGAAGTTAGAGACAACTTATGAGAGAATGGAATCTTTCTGGCTCATGTTTTGTTGCCCGTTCGAACAGGCAAGGAATGAAGTTTTTAAGGCAATCATGAATATCAAGATAAAAAGACACATATGTACATTAACATATGCTTGGAATCAATGATGCTAAACTAAGTAGAGTGATCATTAATGAGACTACTTATTGGAATGATCTTAGAGACATTATCAAATAAGTTCTTAGAATTCAAAAGTAATTACTTTATGAACAAGTTAATATACTATCTAACTCAGCTACTAAACGAGCTTACTACCTTTGAAACCCACATGAATGGAAAGAAAAGGGAGAGACACATGTTTTCATAGCTCAAGATACCATAATAAAAATAGGAAGGCACTAGTAAGGAGATGGGCCAAGTCTAATCAAAAGTAAGCAAAGAATTTCAAAGGAAATAAGAGTAAGAAGATAAACACTATAAAGGATAATTGTTTTCATTACAACAAGCCTAGACATTTGAAAATGAATTGTCCTCAATTCTTTTGAGAGAAGAATGGCAAGAACAAAGAAAAGAAAGGTTAATATATTTTACTTGTTATTAAATCGTGCATCAACATATATGACATATCACTTTGGATATTTGATTCAAGAATGACTAATAATGTTTGTTCTTCTTTGCAGTTGATTAGTTCACCAATTAAACTATTAGATCAACATTTCACCATATGAGAAGCAATCAAGATCTCATCGTAGTGGAGAAGTTAGCCTTTAATTTGTGAATGATAGATAAATTGAATTCACTTAATGTATTTACAAGGTACAAAATACTGAAGTTCAATACATGTATAAATATAGAATAAAAGGAATCTGCTTTTCTTAAAAGTGCTTTTAAGAAAAGATATATTAGTTGCATACAACTAATATACAGCTTATAAAGTATATTAGTTGCATACAACTAATATACCATTTATTAACACTCCCCCTCAAGTTGGCGCGTAGATATCAATCATGCCCAACTTGCTTAGTGAGCCATATAATGACTTCTTGGAGACTCCTTTGGTAAGTATATCTGCAAGTTGCTCTTCTGTGGGAACAAAAGGAAAACTAATAAGTTTGGCATCTAACTTCTCTTTTATAAAGTGACGATCAACCTCTACATGCTTAGTGCGATCATGTTGTACTGGATTTTGTGATATATCAATGGCTGCCCGATTGTCACAATACATCTGCATAGTATTTTTGAGTTCGAAACCCAAATCTAATAACAAAGTTCTTATCCACAGCAATTCACAAACCCCATGAGCCATACCTCTATACTCTGCCTCAGCACTAGATCGTGCCACCACTTTCTGCTTCTTACTTTTCCATGTAACCAAATTTCCTCCCACAAAGGTGAAATAACCCGATGTTGACTTTCTATCTGTAATACTTCCTGCCCAATCTGCATCTGTGAATCCACAGACTTCAAGAGGATTGTTGTGTTTAGAGAACATTACTCCCCTTCCTGGAGCCGATTTCAAATACCTTAAAATTCTCAAAACAACATTCATATGGTTCTCACTTGGATTGTGCATGAACTGACTCACCACACTTACACAATATGCAACATCTGGTCTAGTATGAGCTAAGTAAATCAAACGTCCAACCAATCTCTGATAGCGGGCTCGATCAGTTGGTATCTGATCTGGATACTCTGCTAAACCATGGTTTTGCTCAATAGGAGTGTCAATAGGTTTGCAATCCAACATACCTGTCTCTGTTAGCAGATCAATAATGTACTTCCTTTGACAAAGATATATTCCTTCTCTTCCCCTGGCTACCTCAATTCCTAAGAAGTATTTTAATTCACCTAAGTCCTTCATTTCGAATTCAGAGGCTAGCTGTCTTTGTAATTTATCCATCTCAATAGTATCATCACCAGTGATTACCATATCATCAACATAAATGATTAGGGCTGTTACCTTCCCTCGTTGATGTTTGAGAAACAGAGTGTGGTCTGAATTACTCTGTCTGTAACCAACCTTTTGCATGAACTGTGAAAACCTTCCAAACCAGGCTCGAGGGGATTGCTTGAGGCCATACAAAGACTTCCTCAATTTGCATACAAAATTACCAGGAGAATCAACTACATACCCAGGTGGAAGACTCATGTACACCTCCTCGGCTAATTCTCCATGAAGAAACGCATTCTTGACATCAAACTGCCGAAGTGGCCAGTTTAGGTTAGCAGCAAGTGAGAGCAGAACCCGAATTGTGTTCATTTTGGCAACAAGAGCAAAAGTCTCATCGTAATCTACACCATACGTTTGAGTAAACCCTTTTGCTACAAGACGAGCTTTATACCGATTTACGGATCCATCACCATTATGTTTTATAGTAAACACCCATCGACAACCAACTGCCTTTTTTCCTTGTGGTGGTGACACAAGTTGCCAAGTATCGTTCTTCTTTAATGCATCCATCTCTTCATCCATTGCCTTCCTCCATATTGGATCTCCCAACGCATCCTGCACTTTGTTAGGTACTGATACACCAGATATTTGATTCACAAATGATTTGTATGACTTAGATAATCTTTTAGTGGACATGAAATTGGCTACTGGGTATTTTGATTTTGCATGAATATTTGGTTCATACCTTTTGGCTGGTTGACCTCGAGTAGACCTATTTGGTAACACATACTGTCCAATATTAGACACGATGTTATTAGTATCAGTAGGTGTACATACCTCAGATGAGTGACCTTCAGTACCAGGGAGTTGTTGATCAAGGGTAGGAGTAATGCCTGAGGGTACAGTTCTGTCTTCAATGTCATTGCAGAAACAGATGCTTCAAGTATTCAAGCATCAAATTCACTTACAGGAAATGACATTGAAGACAGAACTGTACCCTCAGGCATTACTCCTACCCTTGATCAATTATTTCCCTGGTAAGAAGATCCTGGAAAATCACATACATAGGATAAAAGGTTACAAAGCATTTAGACTCAATATTCAACTGTGGGACAGATATTAAGTGATGAGATAAGTCAGGTACATATAAAACATTATGGAGCTGTAAAGATGGAGTGATATGAACTGACCCCTATCCTAAGACAGGAAAGGCCTCACCATTAGCATTTGTAACATAAGACACTGGTGGGGGAGATAACTTATTAAAATAAGATTTATCATAAGTCATATGATCAGATGCACCAGAATCAATAATCCAAGTATTAGACCCAACAGAGTGAGAAACATTTAAGGTCATACCAATCTTACCACGACCAGCTATTGAAGCTGTAGGGATACCTCCACATTCCAAAGGATGATTCTGTCCATAGTAGTCTGGTTCTTGGACAATTTGCACTGCAGCTGCTTTTGCTTTAGAACGAGGCACCTGTTGTCGTTTTGGTTTCAAGTGTGGATATAGTTTCCAACAAGTGTCACGGAGATGCCCCTGTTCATTGCAATAAGAGCAGAGAGAACGAGGGCGATTGGTAAAACCTGGTGAAGGGCCCTGCTGATGAGATGAAATTGAATTTTGCTGCTGGAGGAAAGGTGCCTTTGATTTAGCTTGAATGGCTAGGCTTGATACTTCAACATGTGCCTGATGAAGACTCTCTTGCTGAGATTCGTCTTTACGGATGTATGTAAAGGCGGTAGTCAAGCTCGGAGGATCTGACATTCGAAGCAATTCGCCTTTAGCACTATTATGTTTTATATCAAGGCCTCTTAAGAAAGCATGCACTCGTTCAAGCTCCTTCTCCTTCTGGTACCACAGAAGATCTTCTGGATTTTTAATTTTGCATGGGCGTTTCTGGTCAATTTCAGCCCATACATTTTTCAGCTTGGTAAAAAAAAAAGATACTGGTTGCCCATTTTGCTGCATGCCAGCAGCTTTGCACATGAGTTCATGAACTTGAATAAAGTCAGACTCATTTGTATAAAGATCGCTTAAGGTATTCCATATACCCTCAGCAGTTTCACATTCCTCCACCATTTGTAATATATCATTAGTGATTGCTCTAAATAGGATTGACATGACAAAGCCATCATCATCTTCCCACCGAGTATAGGCTTCTACATCATCTTGACTAGGAGCCCTGATTGATCCAGATACATGTCCCATCTTATGCATTCCACGAAGATAAACAGACATAACCTTTTTCCATGTTCGAAAATTTGTACCATTAAGTTTAGTACCCCCGAAAGAACCAATTTCTGAACTCTTAACAGAAACTTCAAAATTTGGAACTTCATGAATTCTAGAAACTTGATGTTGTCTTGAATCTTCCATTGAAATAATAATAAAAAGTATATTGTGCAGCGGAATAAAAATTTTGGTTTTTTTTTTTGACGGGTTGGGCTGATAAATGGGCTGTTTGAATGTTTGGGCTGATGGGCTTGGAGCAGATGGGCTAGGAGCAGATGGGCTTGGAGCAGATGGGCTAGGAGCTGATGGGCTTGGATCAGATGGGCTAAGAGCTGATGGGCTAGGAGCTGATGGGCTTGGATCAGATGGGCTAAGAGCTGATGGGCTAGGAGCTGATGGGCTCGGGTTGGGCTGAACTGGGCTAGGGTTGGGCTGAACTGGGCTAGGGTTTTAAAACTCTGAAAATTAAAGAAACTGCAATGGCTGATAATTAAAACTCTGAAAAATACAACTGCATCCAGGTTTTGAACTAATTTTTTTTTTTTTAAGAAACTGCACACCAGGTTTCGGCTGGACGCTGTGCAGGGGGCTGGACGGCGCGCAGGGGCTGCGCGGGGCTGAACGGCGCGCAGGGGCGCGGGGCTGAACGACGCGCAGGGGCGCGGGGCTGAACTGCGTGCAGGGGTGCGGGGCTGAACGGCGCTTGGGGCTGCACGGGGCTTGAACGTCGCTTGGGGCTGCGCGGGGCTGAACGGCGCGCAGGGGCGCGGGGCTGAACGACGCGCAGGGGCGCGGGGCTGAACTGCGTGCAGGGGTGCGGGGCTGAACGGCGTTTGGGGCTGCGCGGGGCTTGAACGTCGCTTGGGGCTGCGCGAGGCTGAACTGCGCGCAGGGTCGCAAGCTGACGGCGTGGGGTTGAGCGACGGCGCTTGGGGCTGCGCGGTGAATGACACCGGTTTGAACAGCGCGGACTGGACAGCGCGGGTGGACGACAGATCTGCACCTGCAGCGCGAGCTAAACAGTGCGAGAATACGGAGGCGCTTGGCGGCGCTTGGCGGCGCTTCTATTCAGAAACCGGTAAAATGTGTTTTTTTTTTGTTTATTTCCTGCTCTGATACCAAATTGAATTCACTTAATGTATTTACAAGGTACAAAATACTGAAGTTCAATACATGTATAAATATAGAATAAAAGGAATCTGCTTTTCTTAAAAGTGCTTTTAAGAAAAGATATATTAGTTGCATACAACTAATATACAGCTTATAAAGTATATTAGTTGCATACAACTAATATACCATTTATTAACAAGATATTTAATATTAGATACTGTTTATTTTATTCTTAAATTTACTATAAATTCTATTTATGTTTCAAGATTATATGAACAATATTATAAAGTTTTGTTTAATAATAATGGTGACATTATTCACAAAAATTGAACATCTATTTCTATGATATTCTTGGAAAATGACCTATATATACTAAAATACAAAATTTAACTACTGTTGAACTCTGAAATATTTAGAGTTGAATGAGTTAAGCCTAAATAACAAAAGCTTTCTCCTAATAAATATACTAGCTTGGGGAATCTAAGGCTTGATTATATTAGTGACTAGATTAAAATACTTATGAATAATAGGTATTTTATCTACTAGACATGGAATAAACTTATCTAGGAAATAGTGTGCAAAGACACTAAAAGAGATAGAGGACATAAGACAAGTGGCATATGCATTAGTAATTTGAGCTATGATGTAGGACATTTTATGGCATTAGTCCAACCCATGATTAGATCATTGAATTATAATCAAGTGCATTCTCAAGTATCTTAGTTGAGTAAGGAATTATATGCTAGTCTTCTCTAGTGAGATTTGATCTTCATAGGAAACACAAACTCTGAATTTAAAGCATACAAGGATTCTCAAAAATTTATTTTTGGATACTTTTTACCCTCAATGGAATAGCCATAGTATGTAGGAGTGTGAAATAGCCATAGTATGGAGGAGTGTGAAGAAAGTCTACATAGTCAATTCCCCAATGGTGTATGAATTTGTTGTCACTTGTGAAGTAGCAAAAGAAGGCATATGGCACTTCAAGTTCTTGATGGATTTGGAAGTTGTGTCAAAATGGGGCCAACCACTTACAATATAATATGATAATAGTGGCAAAATGTCTAACTCAAAAGAACCAATAGGTCATAAATGAGTAAAGCATACAGAGCACAAGTATCATTTTAATCTAAGGGATTGTACAATTGGGAGATGTAATAGTGATAGAGATAAATACAGGGCTTGTTTATTGGTTTATCAAGACACTACCTACTAAGAGTCTTGAGCGTCACCTAAAAGGGATGTAGTTAAAATACATCTCCCTTTTACTTATGGGCTAGTGAGAGACGGTTAAGAAAGGAGCCCTAGATGCAGATGTGATTTTATTGTAAACTTTAATGAAATTAGAATAAATTAATTATTGAAATATTTTATTAATTTACATGTGCTATTATATTCTTAAAATAAATCACAATTTTTGTATTATTATTTGTGTTTAAGTGAAATAATTAAAGTAGTATCTAACGATGATTATTGGATTTTTAATTATGTCACTACTACGACCCCTATCCATTTCAAATGAAGTGACCATTAACTGGTAAACTGATGTGGAGACATCTAGTTGACAATACTTTATATGATAATTGATTATGCAAGATTGGACCAAAGACGATGTTATATATGTCACTCGATGACTCTTTATTGTCATGATAATATCTCTCTTTACACATCTTGATATCGATACGTGATATTCATATCTTTTGATCAAATTAATGTTAAATTATCAAGAATATTGTTAAAATGTCACTTAAATATCTTCTTTAGCTAAAATGTATTATATATTGTTGCTAAAATGTTCTTAAAATATAGCTAAAATATTAAAAAAATATCAATTCTTGATTTATTTTCTCCCTTTCTTTTTCTTTTTAAGCAAACATCTTAACTGATTTTTTTATCACTTTGTAAAAGAGAATATATTCTCTTTTTTCTTGCTTGTAACATGTTTGATATACATATAAAATAATTAGGTTAAAAAAAGAAAATTCTATCATATATTACTCTGTTTAGTGAGTAATTAAGTGAAATAGTAATATTTAATCCAATTATTAAGTACAAAGTTTAGCATACATGTTTTATTTTCTACTCCTTTATATTAATGTTATGATATATAGATTGCATTAAAGGGAAGACTCAATATATCTCTACTAACTATGAATACTTTTAAAAATAAATAATTAATAAAATTTATTTTCATACTTTTGATATTTAAATATTTATAATAGTTAATACAATAGGCTACTTAATTATTAAAAATATTTTAATTACTTATTCTATAATATTTATCAAAAAAGAATATATATTTCATCATATAATATTTTAATTAATTTATCAACTTATTGATTAATATAATATTTTAAGTATTTAAAGTACATGTATTAAATACAAAATTAGCTTAAAATATAAGTAATTGATTTTTTTTGTTGTTTTATAAAATTTTATAAACTTTTTTCATATTTTGTAGAATTGTCGTAGTTTTCTTAATTTTTTCTAAAATTTTCGTTGATGACAACAATATCAGTAATATTTTCGTAAATTTTTTATCTCAACATCATTAGTTACATCAATATTTCAAACCTTGTTTGCTATATATTATCAACAACACAACAAAATTGACTACCAATAATTTTAAAGTAAATAAAATAAAAAATGTTAAAGACATAAATTTTCATTCGCATTTGTACTAACACCAATTATAATATGCACGTGATAAAATAATTTTAAAAACATAGAAGTTAGTGCTTTTTGTAGAAAACTTTGACATGTATCAAACCATTATTAGGATAAGTGTGCACCCTTTCTCCTCGGTCCACAAAGACAAAATGTAGGATTGATGCCAACAATTCATCACGAAGGAAAGGACTCATTGAACCGAGATCACTAACTAATACTAATCAAATATGAATAAAATAGAAAATGCTACCATGGGCTTTACGCAATCAATCAGATCATATAGATATCTCTTCAACAAAACATAGGTCATCGAAAGGATCTTGAAGACACCCCAAAGCACAAAAGCCAAGATCTTTCAAAAAATGGATTCTTATTCGAAGAGTGCATAACCGCATGGATAAGCTCATACTAACCCGTCAATTTAGTATCCAATTTAAGATTTTCCTTGGAATTTAATAATATATATTTATAGAAATAAATTTATACAAAATATAGATTCTACAAATACATTAATATAGATACAGAAGAAAAGGTTCTCTATTGATTCAAACGTTGTACCTACGACATAGGGATAGAGAAAGAGGAAAAAACCAAAGAATTAACATAATACTTATTTTTGATCGAAAAATTAATATGATTTATTTCGTACTTTTTGCTCAATGAGAAAATGAGTCAGATTCTATAGAATCAACCCTATGACACTTAGGTGGCTATGACACTTAGGTGGCGTTTGGTTCGCAAAATAGAATCGGAATTGAAATCGAAATCGGAATCAGAATCGAAATCGGAATGGGAATGGAAAGAAAAAAAATGTTGTTTGGTTTGATCACTGGAATCAAGCTTAGAATCAGGATTACAGTGTTTGGTTTACCACTGAAATAGAATAGAAAATGCTGTAAATTACCTTAATACCCCTACATTTAGTAAAGTTCAAATAATGTCATTTAATTACTATTTTTTCATTACACAAAATACATTATTAAAATCATTATTTTTCTAAATAATAATTACTTAATTAAAAAGAAATATATTATTAAAATTACTATTTTTCTAAATAGGGTTTAGGGTTTTGAGGTTTGGGATTTGGGATTTAAGGTTTAGGGATTTAGGATTTGGGGTTTAGGGTTAAAATTATTATTTTTCTAAAAAGGGTTTAGGGTTTTAGAATTTGGGATTTTGGATTTAGGGTTTTAAGATTTGAAATTTGGGGTTTAGGATTTAAGGTTTAGGGTTTTGGGATTTGGGGTTTAGGGTTTAGGATTTAATGATTTAGAATTTAGGGTTTAGGGTTTAAGGTTTAGGGATTTGAGGTTTAGGGGTTTATGGTTTAGGATTTTGAGATTTGGGGTTTTGGGTTTTGGGATTTAGGTTTTAGGGTTTAGGGTTTTAGGATTTGGGGTTTAGTGATTTGGGCTTTAGGGTTTAAGGATTTAGTATTTAGGATTTTGAGATTTTGGGTTTTGGGTTTTGGGTTTTAGGTTTTGAGTTTGGGGATTTGAGATTTGAGTTTAGGGTTATATTTGGGATGATGGTAAAATTGAAATAAAAATTTAGATGATAATGAAATCATGATTCCTAAAAGGTTGAATTTTTTCTCTAATCGATTTCATTCTGTTTCCTCCATCCCGTTGAATCAAACACATAAAATAAAAGGAATTAATTCTGATTATTTTTTATTCCCTTCAATCAAACATAAACTTAAGGAACGATGGAAGGTAATAAAATAAAATAAATAACAAAGAGAAAAAAATAAGAAAATATACTTAAAATAGAAGATTACAGATTATGCAAATTTACGTGTATTTAATATTTGTTTTTTTTATTACTTTATCTAGCACAAATTTTAATGCAAATTTATGTGTTTTACCATCCTTGGTAAATAGTAAATAACTTGTCTTCTTAAAAAGTATTTAATCACAATTAGGAACTAGCAGTTATAATTGTTCACGAATGGAGTACTGCTTGTGGATTAACTTTCCTCTCCTTGTAATCATTGCCCTATTTGTCCCACTAGCTCTACTCTTCCTTCTCAGCCGGAGAATCTCCGGCCAAGGCCAACTACCTCCAGGACCATCAGGATGGCCAATATTGGGAAATATTCTAAACCTTGGCTCAATGCCACACAGGACACTAGCAAAGCTAAGACACAAATATGGCGAAGTCATTGACACAAAATCAACAAAGAACACAAGCACTCCCTGAATCTCCCTTCCCTCCCTTGTTTTATTTAAGGAATTTATGTTACAAAATATTTTTCACTCATAAGATTTTATAGATGAGCATCAATCTCATCTGCTAGTACATCAACAACAGAAGATGTCCATAAAAAACTGGAGATGGTGCACTATAGCTTTTGTGTTGTTTGCTTTCTGGTTCCAAGGATGTTGTCTGCTGCTCCCAGAACATTCCCAGCATTTTAAGAGATGACCTCTTGGAAACTGTGTCAATACTCCCCCTCAAGTTGGTGCATAGATATCCGTCATGCCCAACTTGCCAAGTGAATCATGAAAAATTGCACTTGAAACTCCCTTGGTTAAAATATCAGCTAGTTGATCACCAGTTCGCACAAATGGAAGGGAGATGGTATTCTCTTCTAGATTTTGTCGAATGAAGTGTCTGTTTACTTCTATGTGCTTTGTACGATCATATTGTACCGGATTCTGAGATATGGCAATTGCCACCTTGTTGTCACAAAAGAGCCTCATTCCATTACTTGGACCAAAACCAAGTTCACTTAGGATTCTCCTTAACCAAATTAGCTCCTGTAACCCTTTAGTGATGCCAATAAACTCAGCTTCGGCACTAGAAAGGGCTACCACCTTTTGCTTTTTACTTCTCCATGTTACCAAATTACCTCCAACGAATGTAAAATATCCAGAAGTGGATTTTCGATCAGTGATGTCTCCTGCCCAGTCCGAATCTGTATACCCTTCCACTCTTAGGTGTTCATTTTTCTTGAAGAAAATTCCTCTACCTGGAGCACCTTTTAGGTACCTGAGAATTCTAAACACGGCTTCCATATGCTGCTCACTTGGAGCATGCATGAACTGACTTACTAAACTCACAGCATATGCTATATCTGGTCTAGTATGAGACAAGTAAATGAGTTTGCCCACCAATCGTTGGTATCTCTCTTTATTGGCCGGTTCTTGAGTCGGAAACTCACCTAACTTAAGGTTTTGGACAACAGGGGTATCAACTGGTTTGCAGTCAAGCATTCCAGTTTCAGTTAGCAAATCTAGTACATATTTCCATTGGGACAAAGATATACCTTGCTTGGACCTTACCACTTCAATGCCGAGAAAATATTTCAGTCCACCTAAGTCCTTCATTTCAAAATCTTTAGAGAGTCTCTTCTTCAGACTTTCTATCTCATCTAGATCATCACCTGTGATTGTCATATCGTCTACATAAATAATTAAGACAGCTATCTTTTCATGTCCCTTCCTGTAAAACAAAGTATGGTCAGAATCACTTTGAGAATACCCATATTTTTTCATAGCACTACAGAATTTTCCAAACCATGCTCTAGGAGATTGTTTTAACCCATATAGTGCTTTTTCCAATTTGCAAACCAACTGTTGAGACCCTGAATGGTTGTACCCGGGTGGAATCTCCATATAAATCTCCTCTTCAAGATCACCGTGAAGGAAACCATTCTTTACATCGAACTGATGCAAAGGCCAATCAAGATTAGCTGCAAGAGATAATAGAATTCTGATGGTATTCAACTTAGCAACTGGTGAGAAGGTTTCCTGATAATCAATACCATATGTTTGTGTAAACCCTCTAGCAACTAATCTAGCTTTATACCGGTCGACCAACCCATTTGGACCATACTTTACAGTAAATACCTACTTACAGCCTACCGTTTTTCTTCCCTTTGGTAAACTTACCAACCGCCATGTGTGATTTTTCTCTAATGCCTCCATATCCATCCTCATAGCATCTAGCCACTTGGGATCACTCATCGCTTCTTCAATTTTTTCCAGAACCCGAACAGAAGCAAGAGTAGCGTCAAACTCCTTCAGAGAATTGGGCAAGTGTTCTGTTGCTACAAACTTACTAATCGCGTAATTTCCTCCACTGTCTTCATCTGGTCTGAACCGCTTAGGAGGTTTGCCCCTGTTATGTATGTCAGGTAATCTATAACCTGTGTTAGAATTATGTGAATCTAGAAATTCAGAGTTTGAGGTTACCTCGTTTTCAGGAGATTGGCCGTGTTGAGGTAAAGATGACTGTATCATTTGTCTCTGCTCACTTTTAGGCTCGGCATCAGCAGATGGATCAGTAGCGAAATGGTCTGGGCCAATAGCAATTAATTCTGGGTTCAGCCCAGTAGCAGCTAGTTCTGGTTCTGGATTCCCTGTGGTTTGTTCCGAACTGAGATTCCAGTATCTATTAGAGTAGGACAGACTTTCATTCGCAGAGAAACTCTCCCCCTTGAGAATGATACGTGTCCTTTCTAAAAAAACTCTCTAATTCCAGGAAAGTGAGATCCATGGTAACAAATACCTTTTTAGAAACAGGATTGAGACATTTATAGCCCTTCTGATTTTGACCATATCCGAGAAATATGCATCTTTCTGCGCATGGTTCGAGTTTAGACCGTTGATGCTTTTGTATGTGAACAAATGAAACACACCCAAATACTTTTGGTGGGAGGTTAAGAGTTGATGGTAGCGATACGTATGAACAAAGTACTTGAAGTGGAGTTTGAGAATTTAGTACATTGGATGGCATACGATTAATTAGGTATACTGCAGCAGCAACCGCATGATCCCAATAGGTTTGTGGAACAGTATTCTCAAGTAACATAGACCGGGCTGTTTCTAAGACATGTCTGTTTTTCCGCTCAGCTACTCCGTTTTGTTGTGGAGTACCGACACAACTTGTTTCGTGAATTATACCTTTAGAGTTAAGAAATTCTCGAAGTATGCTATTGACAAACTCACCTCCATTGTCACTTCTCAGAATCTTAATGTTTTTATTAAATTGATTTTGCACCATGTTAAAAAAAGATTTAAAGACATATGTCACTTCATCCTTTCTTTTAAGAACATACAACCAAGTCATCCTAGTACAATCATCAATAAATAACACAACCCATCTATTTCCAACAGATGAATTAACCGGGGACGGACCCCAAACATCCGAATGAACCAAATCAAAAAAAGTTGTTTTCTTATCCAAACTACTCGAAAAAGACACCCGATGACTCTTGGCTTTAATACAGGTTTCACAATCAAAGTTTTCATTCTCACAACCAGAAAATAAACTTGGATAAAGTTTTCTTAAATACCCGAAAGATGGATGTCCTAGTCTCTTATGCCACATCCAGATATGAGAGATCCGATTTGCTGAGGAACCTTTAGAAAAATGAGCCTTTCCAGTCACCATGTCGTCCAAATGATACAGTCTTCCTCTTCTAGTACCACGACCAATAATCTCCTTTGTGAGAAGATCCTGAAATATACAAAACTGAGGATACATGAGAACAGCGCAATTTAGTTCCTCACAAATCTGACCAACAGATAATAATTTAGTTGATAGGGAGGGGACAAGTAAAGTATTTGATAAAGTGAGAGAAGGTGAGCACTGAACATCTCCGGCACCCATCACAAGATATGTTTCTCCATTGGCATTGACTATCATTGTTCTCCTTGGTGAGGAACTCTTTACTAGATCCTTTTCTGAGTAGGTCATATGATCGGTTGCCCCTGAATCGATTATCCAGTCAAACTTATCAGTATGATAATTATTAGAAACAAGAAAACTTTTACCTTCCATCAGTTCTTTGTTCTCAACCGGTGGTAAGACAGAGTAGCCACCCCTTGAAACCGAAGCTGCAACTGCTTGAGTCGGTTCAGTAATAGTCGGCCCAGCAGGAGCCGACTCAACAGGAGCTGCAGCTGAAGCACCTACAACCATTTGTGCCTCACCCCTGTATGGCGGCCAATCTCCCTGCCTCTTCTTCCTTCGATCTTTCCAACCCGATGGGTACCCAATTAACTTGAAACACTTATCTCTAGTATGTTTTGGGTTATGATAGTAAGTGCACCCAACAGCCAGACCCGAGTTTGGTTTGAAATCAGGTTTGTTCATGACTAAGTTTCGGTCTCTTGCTAGCATAACCATAGAAGGTTCAGTTCCCTCCCCTTTGTGTAACATTACTGACTGACGGTTTTCTTCTCTACGAACCAATGCAAAGGCTTGCTCTATTATGGGAAAAGGTTTTTGTTGTAAGACCATTGCCCGGATAGAGTCCAACCGGTCATCTAGACCATCCAGGAAGGTTAATACACGGTCCTCTTGAACAAGAGAATTGTGTTTTTCAATATCAACTGGAGAGGTCATAGGGTTTGGCCTACGGACATCTAACTCCTTCCATAACCCCTGTAATTGGGTGTAATAAGCCTCAACTGGACCACCGGCTTGTTTGACTCGGTTAACCCTTCTTTTCAGTTCAAAGTATTGGGTCAAGTCATCTCCATCAAAAAAGGTTGTTCTTACCGAGTCCCAAACTTCTTTGGCCGTAGAGAAAGGGAGAAAGTTACCTACCAAGAAGGGATCCATGGATTCGATCATGTAGTCTTTAACCCGAGAGTCTTCCATCTGCCACTTCTGGTAACTTCTATTAGCTTGTAGTGGTTTTAGAGTCGAACCATCGATGTAGCCAAGTTTACCCTTCCCTCCCTTGTTTTATTTAAGGAATTTCTGTTACAAAATATTTTTCACTCATAAGATTTTATAGATGAGCATCAATCTCATCTGCTAGTACATCAACAACAGAAGATGTCCATAAAAAACTGGAGATGGTGCACTACAACTTTTGTGTTGTTTGCTTTCTGGTTCCAAGGATGTTGTCTGCTGCTCCCAGAACATTCCCAGCATTTTAAGGGATGACCTCTTGGAAACTACGTCAATAGTCATATGGTTAAGACTTGGAACAAAAAACACCATGGTCATTCTCTCAGCAAAATCAGCCACTGAATTATTCAAAATCCACGATTTGTCTTTTGCAAAACGGTCACTAACCGAAGCCACACTTGTCCATGACTTCCATAAAAGCTGTATGGATCTTTCGCCTTATGGCTCGTATTGGCGAGTCCTAAGGCGCTTGATGACCACCAACATGTTGGTAACCAAATGCTTAAATGAAACGGCTTTTATTCGGGAAAAGTTTGTTGATAAGTTGTTATTGTGGATTGAAAAAGAAATTAGTAATAAACCCAATAAGGGTGTTCAAGTGGCCATATTTGTTTTTCTTATGGGATTTAATCTTCTTGGGAATCTTATGTTTTCGAAGGACTTGTTGGATCCGAATTCAAAAGAGGGTTCTGAGTTTTTTGAGGCTATGAAGAGAATAACAGAGTGGGCTGGACAAGGGAATATGGCTGATTTCTTTCCATGGTTGAGATGGTTAGATCCACAAGGGCTTAGGAGGAAGATGAAGAGAGATCTTGGGAAAGCTATTGAGATTGGTTCTAAGTTTGTGAAGGAGAGAATGAATGAGAGTCAATTATTGGGTAATAGAGAAATGCCAAAGGACTTCTTGGATTTATTGCTTGAATTTGAAGGAAATGGAAAAGATGAGCCTGCAAAACTATCTGAACACAATATCAATTGTTTCATACTTGTAAGTATGCTTGTATATCTTTGAACTTTTTAATTAGCTAGCTAACTTGATGTTTTTTTTTAAAATATAAATGGTATAATTTCATTACACATATTTGATATTATAGTTAATTCTAGCTAAAAAATAGATATTATTATTTTAACTAATAATTATATATTATAACAATTATAATTGCAATACAATTTGCATAAACATTTGCTATATACAATATTTTAGATTCTTTCAAATCTCTAATAACTATATAGGTTCTTGATATATCCCAAGCTTCGTTGAACACTTAATAATTGAGTTATTGTTATTGCATATATTGCTTCCACTTCATTAAATTTTAAGTCTTATGTTCATTGGGGTTAGGGTTGAGGAATCTCATAAGAAAATTAAATACACGAATCCCATAAATAATGACCTATGGTATGGTGCATTTAGGTAAAATGTTTCTCATTATATTTAACTATATTAAATATAATTTAAAAAGTAAATTAACTAAAATTAAATTATAGTCAAATTATGTAATATGAAAAAATATATTGATAATTATAGTAGACTTTTTTATAAGTATACTAATTTAGCACATGTTTTGAAGAATTTTGATTTTCACTTTTAATTTCATAATAATAAAAAATTATTATAATATTTTGGCATTTATTGATTTTTTTTAAATTTTAAATTTTATTATTATTTTATAAAAAATCAAATATTTTAGGATTATGTTGATCTTTTCTTTTATTCTTCAATAAAACATAATTATTAGTACATATAATCAATTAATTTTACACTAATTATATTTTAACACATATTTAAATTATAGTTTAATTATATAATATAAAGAAATACATTGATACTTGTAGTAGAACTTTTCCTAAGCATACCAATTTAGCACATATATAGTAAAGCTTTAATTTTTTCTTTTAATACTGTAATTTTTATGAGTCTTTTTATTTTCTTATATTTTTTCAATCTTATTAACTCTTTCAAATATAATCGAATATTTCATAAAAAATATATATATTAGGAGTCTTTTGGTAAAGATAATTATTAATACATATATTCAATTATTTTACAGTAAATATAATTTAAAAAATAAATTAAAATTTAACAAATATTTATAAGAATTTTTGTTTTCTCTCTTAATTACGTAGTAATAGATAATTATTATAAAAATCACCAATCTTTTGATTTTTTTCCACAAAGAATGAATACATAAATTTTAAATTTATTCATATAGAATCAATTACTTTAAGAGATTTTTAGTTTTTTCTTTTAATTTTTCACTAAAAGATAATTAATACATACAATCAATTACTTTTACATTAAATATAATTTAAAAAATAAACTAACTAAAATTAAATTAGAATGGTACCATGTTATAGTACAACAAATCAATCAAAATACAACATGTCATTTATAGGACTATGATGATCATTTTCATATGAAAAAACAAACTCCTTTATAATAGTTATAAGACTAGGAATTAAGGGAAAAACTTCGATTTTGGTACAAATAAAGAATTCCTCCGTGTGTTACAGAGTGGGGGTTGAGATCACTCTCCCGGCCTCGTCTCTTCTTCTACCTCAATTTTCTTATAAGATATTTCAAAATATCATATATTTGCATATGTTATAGGGCACTTGAGAGCTAGTTCACCATCTTATCTGCAATTTTCGTCCTTGAAAGAGTCTAAATTGATTGGGAACGAACCTGGATCAAGTAAGAACCATGAATCCATTGAGAAGGACCTCGATCGCCGGAGAAATCATAAAAACACTTAAAAAATCTTCATGTTTTGACTCTTTTGATCACAAAATCCTACAAAACAATAATACATATATATATATATATGTTAAAAGGCTTTGGTAACACAAATGAATGTAAGATGTGTTGTGAAATTATGTAAATTTCCGACAAGTCAGACTTATGAGAAAACAAGAATAGAAAAATAACACACAAATTTGATAACGGAGTTTTGCCAATCTTGCTTACGTCTCCGGACCTGCTGTAGATCTTTTTACTGAAAGAGGAGAAATTACACAAGGTGTTTACAACACTCACAACTCACAACCCAATTACACCCAAGAAAATTACTCTTAATTTTCTCTCACAAAAGCTTTTCTCTCAATTGTAATGAACACTTTGGATGATTAATTCATTACAATTACACATCTATTTATAGGAAAATTCACTCCTTGAATTACTCCTTAAATTAAGCTCTATGTTTTTCTCCATATTTTGCTCCATGTTTTACTCCTTGTTTTGCTCCATATTTTGCTCCTTAATTTTCTCCTTAAATTAAGGAGCTTTATAACAATCTCCAACAATCTCCCACTTGAAGACTGATTTCAATCTTTCTTCACACCTCGATCAATGTAGCAGCTTTTCTAATCTTGTTACTCTAACAGATCAACTGAAGTTGAGCACAACTTCAGTTTCATGGCAAGCTCACACTTTTTGGCATCTCGAATTTGACAAGCTCCATCATAGCATTTAGGCTCTCCTTCATCAGTCAGCAACATATAGTTTATGTATCTCTTGTTAGACACATGAGGTCGAGAAGAACTTCTCAATACAAGAGCTGTAGTAGGAAGCTATGGTATGTCGGACTGTTGCGCACTGCTCTGTCCAACGAGTTCCTCTGGCTGAGGACTTGCTACAATTGGTTCCTTCAGGAACTATCTAGGACATCATCTGCATCTACAAATACAGACTCATTCTGCTTTGAGTCATTGGTGTTTGTTTTATGCATGTCCTTATACATCACTCTTTCATTGAAAATCACATCTCTACTATGGATAAATTTCTTCTTTCCGTCATCTCAAATGTGGTAGCCAAACTCATCCTCACCATAGCCGATGAATGTGCATTTCTTGGATTTGGGATCAAGCTTATTCCTGCCTTGATCACTGATATGCACAAATGCTACACAGCCGAAAACTTTTAGATGTGATAGTTTCACCTCTTTTCCGCTCCATATCTCCTCTGGTATTCTATGCTCCAATGGAACAGATGGGCCTCAGTTGATCAAGTAAGCTGGCGTGTTGACTGCTTCGGTAGATCTGACTGTATACGAATGCTTTTAGCTCTTTCTGTCAACGTTCGGTTCATATGCTCAGCTACACCATTGTGTTGAGGGGTGCCTGGCACAGTTCTTTCCATTCTGATCCCGTGCTCATAGCAGAAATTTTTGAATATGGTGTCTTCATATTCACCACTATTATCGGTTCTGAGCTTTTTTATCTTTAAACCCATCTCATTTTCCACCATAGCTTTCCATCTTTTGAAAGCCTCAAATAATTCAAACTTTTGCTTTAGAAAGTAAACCCATACCTTCCGAGATTGATCATTGATGAAAGTCACGAAATAGTGTTTCCCACGAATAGATGAGATGGTCGTTGGTCCCCAAACATCAGAGTGAATAAGCTCTAGCCTTTCCTTCTTTGGGGTTCTGCCACTTGTCTGAAAGTTGACTCTCTTTTGCTTTCCAAGTATGCAATCTTCGCACATGTCCATCTTTACAGACTGTAGACTTGGAAGTTTTCCTTTTGAGTGCATAATCTCCATCCGCTTCTCACTCATGTGGCCTAGTCTCTGGTGCCACAGATTTGGTATTTCATTGCCTACTGTAATTGTGATTGAACAACGTGCCTCTGTTGTCATGTAAAGAGTGTCACTTTTCTTGCCTCGAGCAACTGTCATTGCACCATTTGAAATCTTCCAATCATCACCATGGAAGATCGTAGTGTAGCCTTCACTGGCTAACTGACCCACTGAGATTAAGTTCCTTCTGAGATCGGGAATATGCCTGACATCCTTCAGTTCCCAAATAGATCCGTTCAACTTAATCTTCACTACACCTTTGCCAATAATAGCACATGGTTGATCATCATCAAGATATACCTTTCCAAGGTTTCCAGGGACATATTTCTCGAAGAATTCTTTTTGTGAAGTAGCATGGAACGATGCTCCAGAGTCTAACACCCAAGATTCTTCCTTGATCTCTAAAGAGCATATCAATGCATCGTCTCCTCTTGAGGTGGAAGTAACATTTGCCTCTGACTTCACTTGTTTGTCCTTCGGTGCACTCTTGCACTGATTTTTGTAGTGCTCGGTTCTTCCAAAATTCCAACACTCGATAGTCTTCGAACTATGGGAATTATTAGGATTCCTGGATTTGGACCTCCTGTCTTTTGATCTACCTCGGTAGTTTGTTCTTCCACGTCCATTCCCTTTGGTTGAATTTTTTCCTCTTGACTTTGTATGCAAAATTGAAGAAGTTGACGATTCACCTGACTCTCTACGTCGGATCTCTTCACTGAGAACCAAATCACGAACATCGTCAAATTTCAACTTATTGCTTCCTGACGAGCTACTCACAGCCATGACAGTAACATTTCAACTTTCTGGTAAAGAAGACAAAAGTATCAATGTTCTTACTTCTTCATCGAATTCAATTTACACTGAACTCGAATGGGTTGTGACCGTGTTGAGTTCATTGAGATGTTGAGCTATCGATGCGCCTTCATTCATCCGCAAATTGAACAAACGCCTCATCAAGTGCACTTTGTTTGAGGCTGATGGCTTCTCATACATATTGGAAAGAGCTGCCATTAGACCCGTCGTGGTCTTTTCCTTTGCTATGTTGAAAGCAACATTACGAGATAACGTCAATCGAATAACTCCGAGGGCTTGTCTGTCTAGAAGATTCCAATCTTCTTCCTTCATAGCATTTGGCTTCTTCCCTGAGAGAGATTGATATAGATTTCTTTGATACAGATAACCATCTATCTGTATTTTCTAAAACCCGAAATCTGTACCATCAAATTTCTCGAGTTTACCCTTCCTTTATCTGCGGCCATTGCTCCCACTCAAATCTGACTTCCTCCTGATCATTTCTGACTATTTCTGTAAACCACCGTGTATTAGAACACCTCCGTCAACGAACAAATATCGTCGACAAAATGTCACTATTCACGTCAATAGTAACCTTGTAGAAAATTGACAGAAATCACCACCAATAGCTCTGATTCTAGTTGTTGAAAAATTACGCAAATTTCCGATAAGCCAGACTTATGAGAAAGCAAGAATAGAAAAATAACACAAATTTGATAACGGAGTTTGTCCAATCTTGCTTATGTCTCCGGACCTACTGCAGGTCTTTTTACTGAAAGAGGATAAATTACACAAGGTGTTTACAACACTCACAACTCACAACCCAATTACACCCAAGAAAATTACTCTCAATTTTCTCTCACAAAATTTTTTCTCTCAATTGGAAAGAACACTTTGGATGATTAATTCATTACAATTACACATCTATTTATAAGAAAATTCACTCCTTGAATTACTCCTTAAATTAAACTCTATGTTTTGCTTCATGTTTTATTCCTTGTTTTGCTCCTTAAATTAAGAAGCTTTATAAGAATCTCCAACAAGATGCAATTAGCTTGCAAAACATTGTCTAATTCAACATATATAAAAAGTAATGAAATTATTGTGTGAAAATATCATTATTTCAAAAATAATGCAAAAATAATTAAATACATATGTTTAATTGTGGAAATGTTTATGGGTGGTTCAGAAACGACAAGTAGCACAATTGAATGGGCACTAACGGAGCTACTTTGCAATCCTGAGTCAATGACAAAGGTGAAGGCAGATTACACAAAAAATAGGAAAAAACAAAAAGGTTGAAGAGAGTGACCTTGAAAATTTGCCATACTTGCAAGCTATTATGAAGGAAACACTAAGATTACATCCTCCAATTTCCTTCTTAATTCCAAGAAGGGCAACACAAAATACAAATTTTATGGGCTATTTTATACCAAAAGATACACAGGTATTAGTGAATGCTTGGGCCATTGGTAGGGATCCAGATGTTTGGAACGACCCATTGAGTTTCAAGCCGGAGAGGTTCATCGGATCCAAGGTTGATTATAGAGGTCAACATTATGAGTTAATTCCATTTGGAGCTGGTCGAAGAATGTGTGCTGGTTTGGCATTGGGTCATCGAATTATTCATCTTGTTTTGGGTGCATTGCTTCATCAATTTGATTGGGAACTTGATGGCAGTGTTAATAGAGAGACTTTGGATATGAATGATAGCTTGGGGATGACCACCAGTAAATCTGTGCCACTACTTGCTGTGCCCAAAAAAGTGCATATATAGGTGAAATTCATGTTTTTTTCCCCCACATTGGTGTATGATCTTCTATGTTTAGTCGTTAGATTGTTTTGATTAAGTACGTTGTTTGTCTTTTATTCATCATTTTTACACCATGTCGTAAGGTAAATGTCGTGTACTTTTTTATTTCATGAATGGAACATCGTTTAATTGTCAGTTCTTCCAATTTATATTTGAACCGGATCACCAACTTATATGCAGCGAGGAAAATAGGGAAATGGCAAAGGATTGAATATAATTTTCATTTTTCAACATGTATGCAACTGAATTATTCAAAATATCCACGATTTTTCTTTTGCCAAACACTCACTTACCGCAACCACCCTTGTTTATGACTTCCATAAAAGCTCTATGGCTCTTTCAGCTTATGGCTCGTATTGGCGAGTCTTAAGGCGCTTGATGACGATCGACATGTTGGGCACCAAGCGCCTAAATGAAACGGCATTTATATGCAAAAATTGTGTTGATAAGTTGCTAATTGTGGAGTGAAGAAGAAATTAGTAATAAGGCCAATAAGGGTGCTCAAGTGGCTAGATTTTTTTTTTCTTATGGGATTTCATCTTCTTGGGAACCTTATGCTTTCGAAGGACTTGTTGGATTCGAATTTGAAAGAGGGTTCCGAATTTTTTAAGGCTATGAAGAGAATTAAAGAGGGGGCTGGACAAGGGAACATGGCTGATTTCTTTCCATGGTTGAGATGGTTAGATCCACAAGGGCTTAGGAGGAAGATGAAGAGAGATATTGGGAAAGCTGTAATTAATGTAATTTCATTACTCATAGTATGTCATATATGGTAAGCTAGCTAAATAGCTTCTAAGGTCTCAAATTTTTGAAATGTTTCAAACAAATGTCTTCAAATTAAAAATCTTAATATTTTGGTCTTTAAATTATAATATCTTAACACATAAATCATAAGTTAAAAATTTAGCAACTTAAATGTTACATATTTTACACACTTACTAGTTTGGGATCAAAGTGTTATAGAAAGGACTTAAGTGCAATACTTAACAAGCTTGAGAAGTAATGTATTAGATTTTTAAATTTAAGGAACTTTGGATGAATGAACCCAAAGTTTCAGAACCTTACAGGCTATGCAGCCTATACAATAATTTGAATTCATTCAAATCAAAATACATCCCAAGCTTCTTTGACCACTGAAATTGATTTATTATTATTGCATATATTGTTTTAACTTCTGTTAATTTTGTTGATCTATCTCTCATGTGGGTTAGCAATAAGAAGAAAGAAAAATAAAAAGTCATTCAACACTTTAGGTACATGTCTTTACACATCTTATAAACGTAAATGACTGGTACTATAACTAATAAATAATTCATGTAAATTTTAGAATACGAAATCTACATTATTAATTCATTATCCCTACAAAACATGCATGTTTGAATTAGTACTTTTATACTGTTTTAAGTAATTGATGGGCATAAATATAAGATTCTCTTTTCAAATTAGTAATTTTGTACTAATTCTAATCTTATATTTTTATTTTGATAATCTTTTTAGTCTTTATTCTCAATTAAAACACATTAAATACTTATATTTCGATTATTAGTATACCTTTTATCTAAATTAAATAGAGATCACAATTTCGTTAACTATGGTCCCTCTCAGTTGAAAATATGGGTCAAAAATAGTTGCCAAAATAAGAATGAAAATAGTCTAAGAGAAATCAATATCTCTTATTACCTTTGTTTTACTTTTCTTATTTTTCAAAATATTATTATTATGCTCAAAAAAATGGTAAGGAGGATCATGTACAGTTATTATAAGGAACTAAAAAAATATAAAGTGATCATCATCTATCCAAATATTATGATAAATAAGCGTTTCAATAACTGCTATGATTATTATTGAAAAACAAATGTCATTATTAATGATAAAAGAACTGAATGAGGGTCATGAAATATATACTTTGAAGGTGATTTTTAGTAACCGTTATTATAAACTGACCATTAGCATCATAATCTCAAATGATCACCTATGCATGGCACTGACAGAAAACATAATTATATTTATTACATTTGCCCTATCAAATATCTCTTCTTCTTTTTTCTTTTTTTTTCCTGAGGTCTCAAATATCACTTGAAATGACAAATATGTTTATAAATGAACTTTATTGGAAATGTGGAACAAAAGATCCAAAAGTTTATTCGGCTATGGGCGTCTTATATTTTAAAATATCTTATTTGGTGAGAGAGAAAGAAGGGGAGTGAATTAATTAATAATACGTATGGGAGGGAGTTGACATGAATTAGTAATTTAAAAAAAAAAACGCCTTAAATTTTGTTAATTAAACATTTATTATAATGGATGATTAGCAATATATATATATATATAACATATATATACTCTCTAGTATGTCTCTTTCTAGCTTATTGTTTAGCGTTCTCTGGCGTTAGGACTGAGGAATCTTTGATATAAGCAAATTGAAGATACGAATCAATAACTAATGATATATGGTCGGCTGCATTTTGGTAAAATGTCTCCTATTATAATTAATTATATCATTACTTATCAATCACAAATTTATAAGTGATTTTAAATAATATTTACATCTTTAATAAAATGCTATTCCTCCCTCACTTATCTTAATTTATGTTAAATTTGTAATAATACTTTGTTGGATTATAAATTCTATTTCTAACCATAATACATTTTGAATGTAATATAGTATAACTCTTCTAACTATTTTTAGTTGTGTTCACGTAGCAATTTAAGAGTGTTTAACAAACTTTAACAATACATGCATAAATATATTGACTCCATTAATATAATACATTCATTATTACTCACAAATTACTTTCTCTTTCATTATATCATAATCAACATATCTTGAGATCATGAAAGTTTGTCATTAATTTTGATAATACCAAATTTTGATTCATGTTTAAACAATAATACTCATTCTGCTAGTGCTTATGGTGATATTTCTACATCATCATCCTTTTCTTTGCCAGTTTCATTACCTCAAGTTAATTTCAATTTTTCTATCAAATTGGATAATTCAAACTTTTTTCATTTGAAAATAACAAATTCCCTCGGTAATAATTGTCTATAGCTTAGAGGACTTAATCGATGTCTCAATTATACCTCCCTTTTAGTTCTTGATTTGAACTCTTGGTGTGAATCCCTAGTTTTCATAGTTTTTACAATGGAATAGACTTAATAATTTTGTGAAATCTTAGTTATGCAAATCTGTTTCTTCATCGATACTTTCGTGTCTCCTCTACAATGGTAATCAATTGAGCAACTATTTTCCACTAATTCTCAAGCACGCATTATGCATTTGAGGTTGAATTGCAAACTTTTCTCAAGAATGATCTTACAATAGAAGCCTTTACTTTAAGGTTGAAGCCTATGGTTGATAATCTTGTAGAAATTGATGAGGTTATGTCTTCTAAGATCTTATTCTTTATGGTCTAGGTGGCCTTGATGGTGAGGATAACACATTTTTATCATCTATGTCTCTCTTGATAAGATTTGATAAAGTGAGCTTTTAAGACTTTCAATGTAATTGATGTCCTATGAGAAGCATCTAGTTTCAAAAAAATCTCATTCTAACATTCCAAGCCAATATTGCATAATTTGGTAATTCTAGTCTTAAGCACGGGCCTTCTATATCCTTTTTTGGTAAATCCTTGAGACTCAAGTATGATACATGATGGAAAGTTCATGATTTTTTTCGGAAGAGAAGTTCCTTTCAACCTAAGTGCAATGAAAACAATAAGCATAAAAAGCCTGGTGAATTTAGAAGTTCTAGTGATGGTAATCGTATGCAATGCCAAATTTGTGGTAAAATTGGACTTCCTATCAACAAGTGCTTTAAGTTGAGAGACCTCTTGATTGGTAAGGGATGTAATTCTTCTTGAATAGCAATACTTGCTTATGGATCAAGTGAGGTTACCAATGCTTGGCTCATGGACTCTGGATTCATATATCACCCTATGAAGAATTCTAATAAATTGAATTAGTCAGCACCTTCCTCTGGTGATGGTAAAGTTGTTAGAGATAATGGCTTATCTATTGCTATTCAAGGTCATGATATTACTTTTATGAAACTTTTATCTCATTCTCACACAATCTTGAGTCTCATTGATGTCTTACACATACCTTTAGTCTCTCATAATTTGGTTTTTGTTCAAAATTATGTCTTGATAACAATGTCATTGTCGAATTGCAGCCTTTAAAATCTTTATAAAGGAGGCACACACTCTAAAAGTGTTAGCTCAAAGAGCAGCTGATGGTGGTTTTTATTGGCTATAAGGTGAAGTTCTTAAGTCTTTTGCTAGAATTAATTCTTCTTCTCTTTCTCATACTTCTACCTTATTGAATCTAGTCATTGGATATCTTATTGAAACTAATCCTATTATCATTTATTTTATTAAATTTATGGAATAAAAATATTTTAGTCTTTATATTATATCATTGGATATAAAACTTTTGCTAAGAAAATTGGTCCAAAATTTAAAAAATCTCTAATTGATGCCAACTTAGTAAAAAGACTAATTTGGACACGAATGATATGCTGGGAATTGTGATCCAAAAAGTTTATCCTTACTTCTTGTGCCCAAAAAACTCATAATAGTTGAACCTTAAGTTGTTTATTAATTAATTAATTAATTAAGATCATCATTGATGTTTCATAAAATTTGTGAGAATTTAAATGTAAGAGTGATTATAAACTAGGCTAAATTTTTATAAGATGTTCTTCCTTCTTTTTTTCCCGATAAGTTATTCTTACTTAGTATATTTTTATATATCTATTTTTTAATTACATAAAATAATACTCTTAAAACTTATAAAAACAATAAAAATATTTTAAAAATATTAAATATAATTTAATTACCAGAAGTTCAAAATTAAATAAATTTAACTGATTTAATTTCAATTAAAATGGGTTTTAACTAAATAATGTTTAATGTAGAATGTTCTGGATGGACTTTTGTATGTTATAAAAATATACTTTTTTTTTTCAAAAGATAAATCTTTCATTAAAAGCACAATGGAGTAGTACAAACAGCCCTTCAAAAGAGGAGGCAATAACACCTAAGATAGTATGTTACAAAACACAAAGAATCAAACCATGATGAACCTGACTACTAAATAGTTGAAACATAATACAAACATGATTGTGAGAGAGACTAATTATATAGCCTATCTTTGTTATCCAACTATAAGGTAGAATTAAAAAAAACCTATGCTTAAAGCAGAGAAACCACAAACTTAGAGCACTATAGAACGAAAAAACAAGAGAATATTTTTTTCAAAATACATCACATAACGAGCTCACACAAATCCTTCAACATAATCTTCATCATCAATATCTACAACACTCTCTACAGAGAGACCAAAACACCAAATCCTTACTCAAAAATATATAATCAAAAGCAATAGAGAGACAAAAGTCCAAAGAGACATAGCTCTTGGGGAGAACCAACAAGCAAAGAAAATCCTTCAAGTAATAGAAACCAAATGGAAAATATGCAAGGACACTCTATATGTCTTATTGTTTTGATGTTTTAATTCGCGTGTGCAAAACATAGAGTTTGTATTATTTTACTTAATGTATTGTCATCTTTTATGTAAGGTCAATTAATGTTGGTTTAGTATTGTACACACTCTTATAAAATTTATGCTTTCAATTTTTCCATGATGGTTGGGAGAATAATTGATATGTTTAGGTTGTGCATGTGCATCAAGTTTATTTTTGTGTTTGTAGGTATTTATGAAAAATTACTAGTCAAATTTCCAAACAAAACAGTTACGTACATTTTGGAGCTTGTCAAGGTTCTCACCAAGGTGCTTGCAAAGTGGTCGACGAGATTGCTAGTAAGGAGGTTGTCGAGCAATTGTGGCCATTATCCTTATCATAATAATTATTACCCTCACTTAGGTGGTCAATAAAGTGCTCTATGAGGGCCATGACATCTCAAGGATTTTTTTATAATGCCCGTAATTATATTGTTTGAATTTAAAAAATGTGGGAAAAATTTATCAACTTGAAAACTCGAGTTTTGGAGTAGAATTGTTTTCTAACTTCCTATATGCAATAGAGTATGTTTCCATTTTGTTGATACATAGACTATTGTGAAACTTGTTTTTGGGTAGTTTCATTAAAATCTTATTAAGACCGAAATAGTTGCATCTAGATACATGAGCGTTCGATTGACTTTTACCCTATATGTTGTTTTCACCATAATAAGACGTAGGTCATTGTTACATCACGTTGTAGTGGGGCTTTCATAACTGTATTTTATATAGTTATTTTCATCTATTTTATTAATTATAATTGCTATGTTCTTCATATTTTTAATTAATTTTAGTTTAATAAATTAGTATTTATTGTTTTTTTTATATTTTAAGAAAATTAAATAATTTGTATCGAAAACTTACTTAATTGCAAATTTATGTCCAAAAATATAATTTCAAATAATAGAGTTCTTAATTACAATTTATAAAAGTCGAAAATATAATTTAAATTAAAATCAGGCTTAATTTTAATTATTAAAAGTTTAAAATTTAATTTAATTTAGAAAAGGGCTTAACTGTAATTAAAGAAAGTTTAAAATGTAATTTGAATTAAATTTGTGGGTCAAAATGAAATTAATTAAAATTTAATTTTCGCGCAGTATGCCACGCGCGTAGTGTGGACCGTCAGATCAACAAAGAAACGGCTATGATACACGCGTCTCTATCACACCCGACCAACTTGCGTGGGTGTAGGTTTTTGTCTTTCACGCCGCTCGGTGTCGAGTGGGGCCCACCTGTCGCACAGGCCGCGTGCAGGTGGGACCCACGTGTCTGACGCGTCCAGCCGCTGTCCCCCACGTTTCGCGCGCCCCAATCTCGTGCGCAAAGCTCTGCGTGCAGCCGGTTTCTTCAACGAATGAAATGCTACCACATGTATGTATTAATTATTCAACCAATCAGAGATTGACATGTGGCATGCATTTTGAATTAAAAAATCAGAGGCGCACACGTTCCATAGTTTGCGTTTTCGATACCATTTTTTGTCCCACATGCGTAAGATTTAATTATTTACACCATACCTATATGTCCCCCTCCGCGTGTATTAAAAAAATATATTTTTTAATGTATTTGTTTTATAAATTTGATGTTATAAATAGGGGATAGGATGAGAGAGTAAAAAAAGCTTTTGGGATTTTAGTTTTTGAGATTTTTTTATATTGTTCGGTTCTGGACTGTGGAACACGCAGAAGCCATTTTTGGCTTCTGTTGTGTTCTGCGTGTGCCAAATATTTGTGCTAAGACATGTTTTAATTTTCTGTGTTCTTCATCTCATTTTTCTATATCTGCTGTAATTTTTTATTTTAAATTTATGAAGTAATTTAATTTTTCTAGTGTTGCATTTGATCTAAATTTATGAAGCTTTTATTTTAATTATTTTTGAACTATTTATAAGACGTTTGAGTTGTTTATTCTATTTTGTGCTTAATGCTTTTGATTATTTACGAATTTTATCAAATGATCTGTGGCACATAAATAAACTTGGAAGAGACATTTTTGTGTATATTGCTCATAGATAGAATGACATGTATGATAAAGGATAGGAATATACCCTAATTGTATGTGTGGCCATTTGAGAACTTAGAACGTAATGAATCTTGGTGAATTTAATTCTCATAGGAATATAATGAATTAATTTAACGAGGTGTGTTTATACGGAGCTCGGAAGAGATGTATGGATAAAATTAGAAGTTTTCGGTTGACAAATTAAATGTACTAAAAAATATAAATCAAAAGAAAATAACATGATTTGAGTTGATTAATTTGGTGAAAAATTATAATCCTAGATTTTTTTTATTAAACTATTTTCTTAACTTGTTCCAATCAATGATCCTTTTGGATAAAATCAAAGAGAGATAATTTTAGTACTCAGCAAACTATAGTGAAAAATCTCTGTGGGAACGATAACTTACTTATCAAATATTATTACTTGTGACCATGTATGCTTGCACGATTCTATGTTCTCCAAAAGAGACAACATGCTTCAAAAGAGAGTTAGATTTGCATTGGATCCAAATTGCTATGAAGACAACATAAGAGGAAACTTAGATGCAGTTGAACACATAATACAAACATGATAGTTGTTGAGTGGTTTCTTTAAGCAACTCATAGATGTTACCACATAAATGTGAGTACTATGTGTGTTTAACATGATATATTGTTGTGTTTGAATGATTGCAGGAAAATCAAGAGTTTATTCAAATATGTTCCCATATAAAAGGATTTGATTGTGATCCAAGAACTTTTCTTATCTTTACTATTTTCTGATTATTGCATGTTTTTCATGACATGTCTGTTGTTGCCATGATTTGTGTTGATTGCTGATTATCTGATCTGTTGTTGTAATTAAACTGGTTGTTTCTCTCTTGCTTTGTTGATTGCTTGTTTATTTACTTGTGTTATTTTTATTTTCGTTGTATGTGAGAATTATGTAAGTCCTAAAGTATATCTATTACCTTGCCTTGGATAGGCACCAAGTGCCAGACTTTTTACAATCAAACAATACAATGAACCTGAAGAAAATAGGAAAACCTTGGATTGATAACAAAACTTAGATCCACAAGATTTTCCAAATCTGATAGATTTAAAAATTGTGCAAAACAATGGAGTTCCAAAGGATACAAAACGATGGAAGATCGATCTGAAATCGAAACGCTGAAGAAGGTGGTTGACCACAGTGAATGAGGTAGCAGGTGTTGGAGATTGTTATAAAGCTCCTTAATTTAAGGAGCAAATTAAGGAGCAAAACATGGAGCAAAACAAGGAGTAAAACATGGAACAAAACAAGGAGTAAAACATGGAGCAAAACATGGAGCTTAATTCAAGGAGCAATTCAAGGAACCATTAATTTAAGGAGTAATTCAAGGAGTGAATTTTCTTATAAATAGATGTGTAATTATAATGCATTAATCATCCAAAGTGTTCATTCCAATTGAGAGAAAAGCTTAGAGAGAAAAGCTTTTGTGAGAGAAAATTGAGAGTAATTTTCTTAGGTGCAATTGGGTTGTGAGTTGTGAGTGTTGTAAACACCTTGTGTAATTTCTCCTATTTTAGTAAAAAGATCTGCAGCAGGTCCGGAGACGTAAGCAAGATTGGCCGAACTCCGTTATCAAATTTGTGTGTTATTTTTATTCTTGTTTTCTCATAAATCTGGCTTATCGGAAATTTGGGTAATTTCCCAACAGCAGGGGGCAACATTGAATGTATCGACAGTGAACCAGATAAAGACAACAACAGTAATACGAACTTTGGAATATAGACTAAATAGCATTTATGTTCCCCAAACTTTGCTATGATTCACACAAAGTTTTTCAAATAAAGCTATCACTTTGGTTCTTCATAAATTTAAAGACCAAAATGTTTGTTATTTTAGTTTGTGGATTTTTGTGTGAATGAATTCAAAATTTAGAACTTTAGAAACCGTTTAGCCAATACTGGTAGTTCCTAGTGCTGAATTGCTGATGGTGTAACAGATTTGTTATCATAGAAAACTGTTTAGCAAATCACTATAGCTAGTTGGGTTGTATACATGCATCCAAGCTTTTTTGACCACTTCAATAGAAGTATTGTTGTTGCATATATTGTTTCAACTTCAGTTAATTTTAAATTTAATCAAATTTTATCATATACATTTTAGGAACAAATGCCTTTATACACCTTATAAGCGTCAATAACTGCTACTATAACTAATAACTAAATCTTGTAAATTTGAGAATATGGAATCTACATTATTAATTTCTTATCCCTACAAAACATGTTTGAGTTAGTAATTTACAAGGTTTTATTTTTTTTAATAACTATATTACTTACACATACATAATTAAGACTTAAAGAATAAACATTTTTGTTGGTTTTCCCTCTTATTTGAAAGAACCCAAAAAGACCACATGGTTTCATGACCTATGAAGAAAGAAGAGACAATTTTTTTTCAATTTGATAAACCCATTTAGGGTTGGCTAGAAGAGAACAAGAGCTACAGCAACAAGGGTAACAACTAGCAGAAAAAGAGAAGAGTTTTTCCTTCTCTAGTAAGCCTTCATCAAGTTCTCCGATGGAAGGTCGTCTGTGATCCGATTGAGCTAAACTTATGCAAGAAGGTTCACAACTCAAGACTCTTCAATCTGAGCTGTGGAATTTGGATTTGGCTCACCAGTTTGGGAAAATCTGGGCCGTGAATAGTGACTATAAAATTGGATTAGATCTCTCCATTTTCTTGAAATAATTGTTAGTTTTCAAGAAGTTGTATTCTTGATGATATTATTGATTGTTTGCGTCTGGTTTTATCTAGATAAATTTTTTGTACAATTGTTTCTTGATAGTGGAATTTTTGAAGAGGTGTGTCGTGGTTGTTTCCTTACTACACCAGGAAAGTTTTTCCACGTAAATTGGTTATGTTGATTTTGTGTATGTTTCATTTTGAGCTCTATTTATTTGTTTCCTAAAAGATTCACACAAATAATGAGAATAATTCATTCCATTGTTTAGAGCTTGATTAAGTTTGAATTGATATTATGATTCTCCTAACAAAGTGGTATCAAAGCTGTGATTATTATTGTTGAATTTCTTGTGTTGAATAATGGAAGCAAATTTGAGTAGAATGATTACTTTGAATGGTTCTAATTATCACACTTGGAACAGTTTCATTTACCGATGTTTGTCTTTAAGAAGCCAAAAAAGTTGTCTGAAGATGAATGGACTTTATTACATCGAAAAGTATGTATGTATAGAAGGCAGTGGGTAGATGATAATGTTTTGAATCATATTAGTGGGGAAATACATGCACGGTCACTCTAGAATAAAATTGAGGAGTTGTATGCTTAAAAAATAGGAAATAATAAAATGTTTCTCATAAAGCAGTTGATAGCTTTAAGGTGGTAAGATGGAACTCTGTTGACAGATCACTTGAATACGTTCCAAGGAATAATCAATCAGTTAGCTAGAATGGGTATCAAGTTTGATGATGAGATTCAGGGGTTGTGTTTATTGGGTACGCTGATGGACTCTTGGAAAACATTTTGAATGTCATTAAGTAACTTAGCTCCAAATGGTGTAATCAATATGGATCTGGCTAAGAGCAATGTTTTGAATGAAAAAATGAGAAGAAAATCACATGGTTCTTCTTAGCAGTCAGAGATTTTGGTTATAGAAAGAAGAGGGAAGAGTAAAAGTAGAGGTTTCAAGAGCAAAGAAAAAAGAAGAAGCATATCCAACAGGTTTGCTAATGTTGAGTGTCATCATTGTGGCATGAAAGGGAACATCAAGAGATATTGTAGACAGTTGAAGTGGGATAACAAGAAGAAAGACAAAGAACAAGAGGGTGATATTGACAAGGAAAATGATCGATTTGTCACCACTAGTTCATAAGACTTTCTCATTGTTTATGATGAAGATGTTGTCAATGTTGCATGTCACGAGATTAGTTGGATTATTGATAGTGGAGCCTCCATTCATGCTACGTCTCGAGAGGACTTCTTTACATCCTATACAGTAGGTGACTTTGGGACAGTAAAGTTAGGTAATGATGGCTTGGTTAAAGTCATTGATATTGGAGATGTGTGTTTGAAGATGAATAATGGCACGAGGCTACTTCTTAGAGGGGTAAAGCATATTCATAAAATTTGTTTGAACTTGATTTCTGCAGGTAAACTTAATGATGAAGGATATTGCAATACCTTTAGTAATGGTCAATAAAAACTTACTAAAGGTGCTATGGTTGTTGCTCGTGGGAACAAGAACTCTAGTTTGTATATATTGCAGGTAAGACTCTTCAAAGGTGTTATTAATACTATGACAGATGAGCTCACAGCAGAATTGTGGCATACGAGACTTGTTCACATGAGTGAGAAAGGCTTGGAAGTATTGACTAAAAATATCTTCTTTCTGTAATGAATGTTATTTGTTTAAGAAGATGTACTCATTGTTTTGTAGGGAAACAAAATAGAGTTTCTTTCAAGAGTTCCTCTCCTTCAAGAAAACAATACATACTTGATTAAGTATATTCAAATATATGTGGTCCTATGAAGATAAAAACTTTGGGTGGTGCCAGTTATTTTGTGACCTTCATAGATGATTGTTTAAGAAAGTTATGGGTGTACACTTTGAGGAGGAAAGATTAAGTATTAGATGTGTTTAAATACTTTCAAGCCTTAGTTGGGAGACAGACCGGGAAGAAATTGTGATGCATCAGAATAAATAATGGGAGAGAGTATTCAGGTCCTTTTGATGAGTATTACAGGCATAAGGGCATTCGATATCAAAAGACACCTCCCAAGACTCCTTAGTTAAATGGGTTAGCTGATAGAATGAACATGACATTGGTTAAAATAGTAAGATGTCTTCTTTCATAGGCTTAGTTGCCAAGATCCTTTTGGGGTGAGGCTTTGAATACAGTTGTACATGTTCTTAATCTCACACCATGTGTTCCTCTTCAGTTTGATGTACCAAACAGATTTTGGACTTGCAAAGGTGTTTCTTATGATCATCTCCATATTTTTGGTTGCAAGGAATTTATGCATATACCAAAAGATGAAAGATCTAAGCTCGATATGAAGACACGACAATGTATCTTTGTTGGTTATGATCTGGATGAATTTGGCTACAACTTTTATGATCAAGTTGAGAAGAAACTAGTAAGGAGTCGTGATGTAGTGTTTATTGAAGATCAAACTATACGATATTTTGATAAGATAGAAAAATGAGTCCATCAATATAGTGATGATTTGATTGACCTAGATTTGGTTCCTTTATCAGTACAGATGGAACAAAATGTTCAAGATGACCAACAAGGTTCAGATGATGCAGATGCTTCTATACAAGCTGAAACAGATCACCATAAATCCCACTCAGGAGGTCTACCTGAGACCGACGTTTTTTCATATGGTATGATACGAATGAGTATGTCTTTCCTTCCACACATATGGTTACTTGTACCGCTGTCAAGATACCAGAAATTTGGTTGACCACTATTACCCTCATTTCGTGCTAGAAAAAGAGTTTCTTTCTCATCTACTCTATTGTTGGGAGCTCTACATTTTGAAGCATAATGTCCAAACTTTTGACAATTATAGCATTGAACTTGAGATTTGTCATACCTTGAGTTCATATTGCCTCTTCCACGACCTCGTGTTGAGCTTTCCCCTCTCTCGAAGTTGTTGGAATTGTTGTTGTAATTCCAACCTCGTTCACGACCATGGCTTCCACCTCGTTCACGACTGTGGCTTCCACATCGTCCACAACCTCTACCTCTACCTCGGCCACGTTGGTTTCTGTCATTGCCTTGGCTTTCATGCTTATCCTTGAATTGCATCTTCAAGAGTTGCTCAGTGATCCCTTGCTTCTTCTTATACTTTTCTTCATATGCTTGTAATGACCCATTGAGTTCATCAATGATCATTTCTTCCAAATCTTTTGTTTCCTCAATCGTCACAACGATGTGTTCAAATTTGAAATCTAATGAACGAAGTATCTTTTCCATTATTCTGACATCTTCCAACATCTCACCATTTTTTTCAATTGATTATAAACAACTGCGACTCTCGAAAAATAATCGAAAATAGATTCAGAAGCTTTCATATATAGAGATTCAAATTCACCTCTTAGTGTTCGGAGATGAACCTTCTTCACTTTCTCGGCTCCTCTGAAATAAATTTGAATCTTATTACACACTGCTTTGGAAGATGTTGCATCTCAAATCTTCTCAAACCTATCATCATTTAAGGCTTGATAGATAAGAAATGAGGCTTTCTTGTCTCTCTTTCTCAAATCCTTCAAAGATTCTTTTTACACTTGCGTTAGAGTAGCTTCATCGTCTGGCTCACTTAAGCCTTTCTCTACAACTTCACATACATCATGTGCACCCAAAAGAGTCTTCATCATGATACTCCAATTATCATAGTTGTCGTTGATGAGTGTCGGGACTTGAAACGATGGCATGCCTCCACTTCACATAACTCTCAATATAGTGAGAATTTTCAAATCCTGGTCGCACCGATGAATTTAAAATGTCAAAAAACCTTGGGAGGAACTCCAAGAAAAATCTGATTTTTTTCAGTCAACCCTTTTGGTCAATGGTCAACAGCTCGGCAACTCGGTCAACTCGGTTGGACTCAGTTTCAACTCACTTTCTAGTAGAACCTTCCGGAGGAATGTGGCGGCGCATCCGAACTCCAATCCGGATGATTCTCACGATGTCAGATTCTTTTCATCGAGAGCTTCGATTTGATATACAATAGTGTATATTTATATTTTCAACTACAACTCTAATACCATTTTGTTGAAATATTATAGATCAAAACTCAAGAATAATGAATTACAATTTTCTAGAAATTCTTAGAAACTCTCAAACTTTTGTTTTTGATTTATTTAACTTGATTATTACATTGCTACTAAGAAGTATTTATAGAAATAACTAATAAATCTAAGTCATACAACATAAACCTACCAAAACAATCTAAAACCATACACGTAGTTCTTTACCTAACTCATTTATTTTCTTCTTTCTGTCTATCAACTATGAGTTATATACTTATCAAACCAGATCATCACCATAGAAGCTTCAATGAGCTGGAATTCAAATCAATTAGAATATTTACAAAATAACAAACATATCCTCTTTCATAGCAACTTGACATTAATACATGCCATAAGGATATATATTTCCCTCTCCATTTTCATCTATCAAGCATGAGTTATTTTTTTATCAAACTAGATCATCAATATAGAAGCTTCAATCAACTAGACTTCAAATAAATTAGAATATTTACAAAATAACAAACATATCCTCTTTCATAGCAACTTGACATTAATGCATGACATAAGGATATATATTTCCCTCTCAATTTTCACGGAGAAAAGAGACACATTACTAGACAAATTTGATAGTATCTCCATTTAGTGACTTGTAGCAAATAGCCGAACCGTCCACTGTTTCGACAACATTTTTTGTGCGAAGATTGTCAATGCTCTCACCCAAAATTTGATATCTCTGAATCATTCCAATATCAGTACTACTACGAAATAGTGTCTTCATGAATAGTGCACCATCATGAATAGTAAATTTACTATTTGTTTTTATTGTTCAAGCATATACTTTTCATTATTTGCATAGTAATCATTACTATTGAGTGAATAGTAATATTTGGGTAGCATGATTTTTTTTTTGACATAAACTTCACTGTGTTCTAATATTAATTGTAAGAAAAAATTGACCATTCTTACGAAACAAAACAATAAATAAAATAAAACTGGAACAAAGAAATAAGACATTAAGATTTTTACCAGATTCACTTAAAATATTAAGTGAGCTACACCACACGGAGCTGCTCCATCCATACTTTACTATAAGAATAAATAATACAATAATCTTTATTATAAAACACTCGTTACAGAGTATACCCAAATAATAAATCTGTACGATTACCAAAAGTGTTCTCTTCTCTCCTATAGAAGCTTTTCTCACACTATACATAGTGTGATTTACTATGCTCCCAATGGGTTGGCAGCCCCAAGGTTCTCTGCTCTGTCACATCTCTGCAGCTATGCTCTACTGGATATATTTCCTTCAGCTTCATCCTTCTCTATTTAACTCTAATTGTATAACTTTAGATTTCTTTTTTCTTTTTTCACTTTATTGTCACCTCCTACCACGTTTTTGGCCCCCCTAGGAACATATTCCTAGTTCCACTCCTAGTTACCTCCAAACTTCTAATTAATAAATATAGTTCCACTCCTAGTTACCTCCAAACTTCTAATTAATAAATATCAAGATTTTTCTAATGTAACTAAGCATTGATTTACTGAATGTATTAATGACAGAAAGTGTTTGCAGCCGACTCAAAAACAAGCAGTTCTAGATTAGACAATGATAAAATTCCTTCACACCCCTGAAACAATGAGAAAGGCTAAAGAAGAGCTTAATTGAGTCCAAGATGTCAACTGTTTATTCTACATTCACATTTACATTAGTAAGTTTGATTGGTTTTCACTTCTCGGAGATTTAGGAACTTTTTGTTATTTTATCTCTCTTATTTCTACCTTAAGCAATTTGAATATGTCTTATGAATTGGACCAGCTTATTCTATCTCAAGATTTATTCATAAGTTTACATTCAATTCTTGGAGGTCAGAGGAAAACAATATTTTTTCAATTTTTTATTTGTTAAGTAAAATTTAGAATATATAAATCTAAATTTATTAATATTTGATCCAAACTGTTATAAAACCTGCGGAAGTAAAATTTGAGTCCAATTTAGTTGCACAAATAAATAATTATGGGTAAGTTCAACTTTCCAATGTGAAAAATCTACACTATTGACGACGTCACACAATGAAAAATCCACTAATAATCAAATAAATATACAAATAATAATATTTACATAGTTTCACAAACTATACCAAGGAAACTCAAATACATCCAGAGAGTATATCCCTCTAATTTAATGGTAATATATAGCAAGATAAATTAACAAACTTGATATTAAATCAAATATTACCATACAAATGATATCAACAGCTTACTTAATTTCAGTTTCTCCCTTTTTTCTTCTATCTGCGTCTGCACTGAATATTTATTTTGTTTCAGCGGCTCCTAATTCTGGTGTGGGAGAGAAGGGAAAAATGGAGATCATGTTGGGCTGTGGTGGTCGAAGAGAAGGTAGTTGCTGGTAAGCGATGATGTGTGCGATTTTTTCTCCAGCGGCTGCCACAATATAGGTTTTTGGCTTCTCATGCAGCTCAACTCCTCTCCTCTTTGTTCTAAGCTTCACTATAAGCTCTTAGTTTTGTGTTCTCTCCATCTCTTGCGACAGTATCACACTCTTCACACTACAGGTGATAATATATATATAACATATATATATATAGGTAAAGGGATAGGGTTTTAATATATGGGTTTGGGCCTAATATTGTTTTGGGTCATATTTAACACAAATAAGTAAACAAACTACTTGTATTTTACCCACAATAGAAGACATTATAACACATTTCAAAGGAAACTACAAATTAAAGAGAAATACAAACATTCAAAGAGAAAGCTCTCAACTCACACTCAAACTAAGAATACAAAGACTTATCTGTTTTTGATGGGATGATTAAACTAAATACAAGGTAGGCTATTTATAGTCCTCACCATACAATCTACACCACACAAATATAAAACTAAGAAATAATTCTAGTCACACAAATATTATCTACGCACTTTTCTTTTCTACATCCTTCAACCACTCCATGTATTGGTGTTGATTTTCAATAACTCTCTTTAACCACTTCATTTATTGAGTTGGTGTTGATTTTCAACACTTCCCCTCAACACCAACTCTTCTAATTCCACTGGTCATTTTAACTCACTATCCACTACTTATTTCTTGAGGTGTAACCCCATGAAAGATGAATGGTTTGCTTACCAATTATCGTTCCATTCAGACTCTCAATTGTATCCTTAACATTTTTCCTATCGAAAAATTGTATAAAATAACATGCTTTTCCAACTGGTATTTTATTATTAATAAACTTACCAAATTGGCTAAATACTTGTTTTAGCACGTCATTATTGACGTTTGGATCGAAACAACGAATCAACTCATCAAATAGTTCAGAGAAACGCCATTTTCTATGTCCTCCACCTGCAGCAATTTTAACCTTCTCACTCTTATACTTTTTCTTCATAGTATCAATTCGATTCTCACATTGAATATTAGTCTTAGGATTCTTTGAATAGTCCTATCTACTATTCACAATATCAGCAACCTCTTCCCAATGCTTTTGATTAAGATTCCCTCTACTTAGTTTCACGTATCTTTCACCCCAAGTATCGATCAATACCACCATAGCACCTTCACTCCAATAATCCTCTCTACCACCTCCTTTACTGTCATTCCTCATCTGTTGCTGCTATGGGATCGACAGGGCTAGAGTTAGGTTGTTCTAACTTGTTTGTTGTTTTGAAGGTAACATCGATGCCATTGTCACCATTATCAAACCGTTAGACCTTAGAGATGACTCCGTAGATTTACTCTCCGATGAAGGATGCGACTGGATCTCATCGTCTTCCTCCCGTGGAATCTCATAATCAGTAATACCATCCATTGCAACATCAAATCTTATGCTATCATAACCTGATCTCTTTGTCGATCTATCTAATTTTCTATCACCATTAGACTTTACATAAAAGGTGTCTTATTCATAGTTGGAATCCTTGTTACCCATGTCTATCCACCGTTCAAATGGAACATGGAGCCTTTCTTCAAAGTGCGTAGATATTTGAATGTTCTGTCCAATAATCCATCATGTGGTTGTCACCAAGCTCTTTATCTCCATCTCTCCAATGATCTCTACACAAAGAGGAATTGGTGTATCTTTCCTCATCAAGCCATCGATCATGACTACTAGTTTCCATATCCAATAAGGATGGCCTGAACATATCCTTTTTCTTCTGGATATCATGAACCTCCTCACTATTTCTTGATAACTTCGTGATGTCTGAGCGATTGCCAAAGAAAGGATTTGAGTTGGGAAGGTTTCCCACAATTGTCTTTTCCGGCTTAATATCTCTTGGCTTTGGCAGAAGCCACTATGGTGAAAGCGGAATAGGATTGTCAGATCCCGGAGCATCTTTGGTCTTTCTTCCCCAAGTAGAGGTATCTATCTCTTCCCACTGATTGTTGGTTGAACTACTGGTAGTTTTCTACTGTTACCACGATTTTTCCAAGCTCCCTCTCGATGAAAGCCTCCATTTCCTTCAGAAATTTTTTCCTTGTCGCCATACTTGTTAGATCCACTAACATTGTACCGCTTGATAGTGCATCTACTTTTGCTGGTGTAGAGCACTTCTTCCTCACCATTCAATGAGACTCCTCCCATTTGCTTAGCCATAGTTTCTTGACCAGCTAGCAAATTCTCAAACTCAACAAGAGATGGTTATGTTGGTCATCCTTGTATAGCGGTAACAAACCCTCGATATTCAGGTCTCAAACTATGGATACTTATTCTGTTTTTCCTAGTTTTCCCAATAGGAGTTTCGGATCTAAATTTGAAATTTCGTGGCATAACGATTTTACCTTGTGAATGTACCAGGAAATCGTCATGTCACGTTGTGCCATCGATAGCAACTTGTTCTCGAGAAGTTGCAATGTTGTATCATTCTTCTTTGAAAAGAGTGTCCTATGCTTCCTTCGATGTTTTGGCATCCTAAATATGCTCCAATATTTCTTCTTCAATTGTGGTCTTTAAAGCAAACATCGCTTTGCTTGCTTTAATTTTCAACTTTCACAAGATGTCGTTTTCATCTTCTGCTATTGGTTGTGTAACTTTGTCACCATCAACAACCTCCCACAAGTTTGACCTTGTAGGTAAGAATTCATAGATGTTTCCCATGTGTTATAGTTTTTGTTATTGAGTTTCTTGATCCCTCCAACCACTTAAAGGTCACCCATCGTGTCAGAAAGACTTCGACTATACCAAACAATCTTAACTAAGAAACTTATAGAGTATCAAACTCCTCCCAACTCAAGATAGCTTCACTAAGATCAATTATTAACTGTCTCACTCTGATACCAATTGTTGAGTAAAATTTAGAATACATAAATCTGAATAAATCTAAATTTACTAATATTTGATAGTAAACAAACTACTTGTATTATACGTACAATAAAACACATTATAACACCTTTCAAATGTAACTTACAAATTGAAGAGAAATACAAACACTTAAAGAGAAACCTCTCAACTCATATCCAAATTAAGAATACAAAGACTTATTTGTTCTTGATGGAATGATTAAACCAAATGAAAGGTAAACTATTTATAGTCCTAACCATGCAATCTAAACTACAAAAATATAAAATTAAGAAATAATTATAACCATACAAATATTATCTACACATTTCTCTTTCTACATCATTCAATCACTCTATTTATTGGTATTGATTTTCAATAACTCTATTCAACCACTTTATTTATTGAGTTAGTGTTGAATTTAAACATTTTTTATCTGCGTGAAAAGTACACACAAGCTGGAAAGTAAAACGCTGGTATAATTTTATTATTACAAAAAATATTTGGAAAAGTAGTTGGTCTTCAAAACATTGTTGATCTTTATAGAAAAAGAATTCCAAATTCAAGAACTTCGTTGTAATTCCAGCTTAAATTTCAATTTCAAGGTGTACTACATCGATTTATTGCAGCATAGAGAAATTATAAAAAGGAGTAAGAACAGATCACAAAACCTGCTGCATAAGGACATGGAGATCAAGTAAGCAGTGCGAGCTCCCAACTCAGTTGATGAGAAAAGAGACTAGTTTTTGCCATATTTTCTGCAACCAGATCTGTATCCCTTGGAACCTACATGATTGTTAAACGAGCTTCTGTTTAACATCCTCTAGGGTAGTCGGGATTCCGAAGGTCCTGATTTGGCCCTTTTTAGTTAGCTTCGGCTACACAACGCAGAAGCCTAGCTCTATAGCCTTTGCAGCCACCTTTAAAACAAACTAGTAACTCAGCATGCTCTGCAGAATGTCATTCAAACCTCACTCCAATATGATTTACCACTTCTCGGTGATCATTTCTTAAAAAACATTTCATCCAAATAGAAGTAGAACATTTGCACATGAGATAATATCAATAATATCCCAAGTTTTGATATAATATTACAAATATTCTTAAGATTTTAAAAATATCACAAATCACCTTAACACTTTATAAGTCAATGAAAGTAAATATTATTTTTTTTACATAAAAAAATGACAGGTATAATAGAAAAAAAAATAGAATTATTAGACATATCAAAATATTTCTTACGATAAATAATAAATAGAAAAAAAATGTATTAAAAAATACAAAAAGTGATATTAAATCTTAAGGAATGAGATGATTTTAAAAATTCATCATTTTTAATAATAAAAAAAATATTTCCAAAAAAAATATAATTTATTATACAATGAGTAATAAAAAATAAATATTAATATTATAGAAGTAAAAAGAACGTGTAATATATCATTAATTGACAAAGAAATCGTAATTAATAAACTATTAAAAATTCATCTTATAGTTACATAATAAAATAATAAACATGAAATACGTTTTATTATGAATGATCTATGAAAACCTAAAATACTATAAATTAAAATTCACAACATATTCTAGATTTATCAGTAATATTAATTATAAGAACTTAAATCAAGTATTAAGTTTAGCCTATAAATTTGAAACATAAGATTTTATGAAATATAGAAATCATATATTTTTAATACACTATATAATAGGATATTCATTAACAAACAAGTATAATAGTTCAATATATAGACAAAATGAATTCATAAAAATAGATAAAAAAAAATTAAATAAAATGCTCAAATAATAAAATGAGAAAGATTAACAAACTTTCAAATGCCTAAAGAATAGAACTTAGATGTTAAAGAAAAATCTTTGATACAAGGAAGAAAAAGTGATATATCAAGATTTACGTTTATATATCATCAAGAAGAAACCTCTAAAAATAAATAGATTTGATATAAATAAAAAAAAAAGTTAAACAAATGAAAGAATTACACTGTAATGGAAGCCAAACAAATATATCAAAAAATCAAATAAAAATAATGAAAGCTTTAATTCTTTTAATAGAATAAATAGATATATCACAAGAATCAAACATCATAAAAGAAGAAGAGAATATGTTTATAATAAGAAATTACAACAAGTCATACATAAAGAATTTATAAAATTAATAAGGGATGTAAATAACATGTCTAGAGATAATAAAATTATAGGTTATAAGTTTGATCCATTGTAGGATTAAATGAGAAATTACCTAAGAAATCAGATGCATTAATACATAAGAATAAAAAAATGAGAAAAAACCCAAAGATAAGAAGAATCTATAATCTCAGTTTAATAAAATATAGAAAAGAATTTAAAGAATAATTTATAGACATTGAGAATAGAGACATAGAAAAATTAGTTAGTCTGTTAACCCTAGTAGATGAAGAAATAGGAAGACAATAATGAAAAATTTTGTACAAACAAATAGGAAGATGATATAAAAATAATCAGTAAAATTGATTCGAAACTAGAAAATATGATCCCAAAAAATCATATGAAAACTATTTCATTACCAGTTCCTCATCAAGAAGGAACATCTAACCCATATAGGGAAGAAATAAATAAGAAAAAGTAAGAAGAACCTAACATTCTTTATAGAAGAAAATAAGAACCTAAAATGGAAGAATAATTACATTGAGAAACTAGAGGTAGTGTTCCACCAGAATTCAAACTTCATAAAAAATATAAATCTAATATTTTAAATTTAGATTATATAAGAGATAAGAAAAAAAAGACTTAGATGAATGGTTTATTGGTATGTGTGTAATCATATAAACTTCTCCAATCATATAGTCAAATTCTTCAACTAGTAAAGTCTTAGTAGTCCACAAAATGATAGAAAATGTTACAAATTTAATAGAATAACAACATTTAAAAATGTAGGCGAATGCTCACATATGTAGGAAGTACTTAGATACTACAGTAAATGAAATATGCAAAAAAAACTTATGGAAGAAGACAAAGGTAGACATATCACTGAATCTAGTAAATATGAAATTAAGGAAGTCAAATGACATTTAACAAATATAGAAATATGTGACATGCGTTTTATAGATTCTTTTATTTGTTAATATGAATTGTATTATCATAAATTAACACCCTCTATGTAAAAAACTTATAAGAAAATATTTTGTTTTTCCAAAAATAACCTAAAATAGTATATAAAATTATAATAGAAGGAGGATGAAGAATAAGAACTCTTAAAAACTAGATAATCATTAAACATAAAGAAATATATGAATATAAACAAATAAAAAAAATATGTTGTGATTTAATAGATTTTAGGATGCTAGGAAAATATGAATATAACATAACATCTTAAAAGAAAAAGTATAAAAAAATATAAAAAATACAAAATATCCAAAAGATATAAATTTAGAAAATAAGACTTTAAAACATATAAGATGATGTATAATAAAGAACCTTTTAGAAAAAAATATTTTAGGAGAAAAATATAAAACCACCATAAAACAAAAATTATTGCCCATCAAGGAAAAAGAAATGCAGATATTGTATCTATAATGGGAAGGACATTACGCTAATGAATGTCCTAACAAACTTCAACATAAAAATGAATTTTCACAAAAAACAAAAATCTTATAAGAAACATTTAAAATAAAATTAGAATCAATAGATTAATTATATATATATATATAATATTTGTAGTATTTACCTATTAGAAGAAACTGGGGAAGAAATAACTGACTTAGACTATGGATATGAACATTCTTCATCAGAAGATGAATGAATAATTTGTATAGTATTACAAATTCAAACAATACTTGCATTAAAGTAGGATTAAAATTTAAATGTTACAAAAGTTATCATTTATATGCATGTGTAAATATATGAGTATGTCTGTAACTAGTAAATATGTATTCCCTAAGAACTCTAGAAATAAGTATCAAAAGATTTAATTGTAACAATTTTTAACAATACTGCAATAAATCTTAATAAAATCACAAAAGATACAGATATAATGATAGGAATAAAGAAATTTTATATTCTTATCTTATATCAACAAGAAACAGAAGTTGATTTATTAATATAAAATAATTTTCTAAATTATATTAACCTTTTACATAATATTAATACAAAATAAGTTTAATAACACTAGATAGTGAAATCATTTACATGTCAAAACTAACTTTTATGCAACAACATAAAACAACAACAAAATCTTATTTGGAAAATATTTCATTAGACATAGAAGAGAAATAAAAAAATTTCTTAATAAAATCTAGTAAGATAAAGCCGTAACAAGTATCAAAAAATTATTAAAAATAGTAATCTTATAAAATACTTTAGATCCAAATGTAAATAAATCTAAAATGATTGCTAACATAAAACTTAGGTACTATAACAAAGTCATTAGAGTAAAATCTATGATTTATACTCCAAAAGACATAATTGAGTTTTAAAAACATATTCAATAACTTTTGGAACTAAAAGTCACAATACTAAGTAATTCACTTCACTCTAGTCTAACATTCTTAGTAAAAAAAAGAGAAAAAAAAGTGAATAGTAATAAATTTCAAAGCATTGAACAAAGAAACCATTAATGATAGATACTTTATTCCAAAAAAAGAAAAAATGTTATCATTAATAAATGAGAAGAAATATCTCAGTTTTTTATTGCAAAAATAAATTTTGAAAAATAGGACTAGATGAGAAATTTCAAAAACTAATAGCATTTAGTTGTCTTGAAGGAAAATTTCAATGAATTGTTGTATCATTCGGATTAAAACAAGCTCCAAATATCTTCCAAAGAATATGGAAAACACTTTTAAGAAATTATAAAATATTTGATGTGTTTACATAGATAATATTTTGATTTTCAGTAATAAATTAAATAAACATTATTTGGATTATTAATATTCTACAAGAATGGAGGGAAAATGCATTATACTTTTTGAAAAGAAAACAATAATTGCTCAGTAAAAACATTAAGTATTTAGGGTTAAAAATTAAAAATAAAAAACATAATCTACAATCCTATATACTAAATAACATTCAATAATTTCTTAGTGAATTAAAAGATAAAATATATTATAAATATTCTTAGGATTTTTAACATATGTTGAATCATAGATCAAGAAAAATACAGGTAAACAATTTATCATGTTTGAAAATGGATAGAACAATATATTATACATGGATAAGGTAAAAATACAGGTAAACAATTTATCAATTTTATAACATTTAGGTCTATATGATAAAATGATAATTGAAACAGATGTTTCATATGAATATTGAGAGTAGTTTTGAAAGAAAATTAGATGACAAAGATTAATATTTTTGTAGATATACATCAGGATCTTTTCATAGTCTAGAATTAAATTGTCACAGTAATAAAAAATAATATTTAACTGTCAAAGAAACTATTAAAAAATTTACCATATATTTAATAAGTTTCAGATTCATTGTCAGAATAAATAATAAGAATTTTATTTTATTTTTTAAGAACTAATATTACAGGTAATTATAAAAAAAGATAATTAGTGAGATGACAACAATGGTTTAACCACTATATTTTTAATGTCGAACATATTTCAGGAAATAAGAATAGTTTAGTAGATACCCTTGTAAGAGAATTAGCACCTTTAATTATTTTTGTTTTTATAGGAATGGAACATCTTCATATCAAGATCAAGATAAAGGAAAAGGAGATAAGAACAACTCAAGGTTTTATACATAGAAAAGTCTCTTTTGAATACAAGAATTAAACAAGAAGAACTTAATAGCTCAAAACCAACAATAGAGTCCAAAAACTCTAAAGAGGAATTCACCTCATAGATTCTTTCTAAGTAAAGTAAAACTTCTAAATAAAAAAATCAAAATGAGAAGGAAGAACTTAACAGTTCAAAAGAGGATAACACCTCTAAAAAGAAAAAAAGAAAACTCAATTTGGCTAAAGAAGTAGAAAAACCAACAAAAGACTTGTGTGATCGATAATGATTTAAAACTAAGAATTTACAATAACTAGCCTGAATCAAGCAAAAATATTATCGAATTTAGTGGAATAACTCACAAAACTTTCACTAATAGAATAGAAACTGAAGGCAATTATGCCAATTATAGAGTATCAAAACTATTAATTCTAGAAGATATAGTTAAAATTTACTCTACAACATTACAACAATAACAATCGGCACCAAATAGGTTGAAGATCCTAAGAAAGATAGTATGATTACCAATACTATTAAGATAAATTCCTCCAATAGAGACAATAAAGATAGTATGACTACCAGTATTATTCAAGAAAATATCCCCCAAAAATACATTGGTCATTGATGACAAAAAAACCTAATACATGAATTTAAGTAAATCATAATGGCTGAGTATATATAACTTAGCTAGAAAATCTAATCAAGAACATATCAAAGATATAAAATTTTATACCATGGAAAAAGAATTCCCTACAGATAGTAAATTTAATATTCTTGAAAGAATTGATTCAATTTTTGTTTTTAAAGCTTACTATGCAGGTTTAATTGAGAACCTATATCTAGGAATTAATTTAAATGAGTTAAATTATTTTCCTAAAATTTTTAAAAAGACTATTAAAAACATTAGGAAAAAGATCAGAGCATGTGACAAGCTTGTCTATCTTAAATTTTTCAGTTCATTCTTAGATTAGAACAAAGAAAATATCAGTTTCTACAATTTATCAAATTAAGGATTTCTAATACTAACGAAGATGTCCCAAAACAAAGGTGCTTCTAGAAAAAGAATTCAATATAGATTTGTATTATGAGAAGACAGATGCTAATACAAATTTATCATGAACTCAGAAAAATTAATAATTCTTCTGAAATCAAGATAAATTACTCAACTAGTAAAGTTATGATCACTTTTCGTACCAATATGTCTTTCATCGATGAAGATGATAAGAAAATCAATAAGTCTAAAACAAATTCTAATAGTAACAATCTATAAATTTGTTAAGAAATAAGAAAGATATTTTTTACACCAAAAAAACTACTAAAGATCACAAATACATTTACTATATTAGAGATCGAGAAGATAAAGATGCATCGTCATCTAGATCGTCAAAATACTGCCAGTAGAAAATGACAAAAAAGAATAAAGATGTATAACTTATATCTTTAGTCCACATATCATGCAAAGGAAATTAAATGCATAAATTCAAATGTAATAAGCAAAAAGTTAAATGAGAATTATTAAAGTAGAGATAAATAATGATTTCTTACTATTATAAATAAGGATTTTTTGTCCTATAAATAGAATCTTTTTTTTCATTAATTGGACACAACATAATTGTAATAATTATTAATATTATGAACAAGATTTATTTTTTAGTAAATCTAAATTGAACACCATACCACATACAGATGTAATATGTTCACAATTATCAAGACAATATTAAGGCTTGATCAAGTTGAGGCATATCAAGTATAACAAAAAAAGACGAACAATGGAAAGAAAGACAGTAGTAAACCTATTAAATTCAGGTATGATAATTATAATTTTAAGTCAATTAAAGATTTTGAATGATTAAGTATTTGTTTATAATATTTATAAAATTAATAAATAAGAAAATGAAGATAAAAAAAAACTAACCACAAATCTATATAAAAATAAACACAAGGAAATTAAAAAGATAAATTAATGTTTTAATAAAAAAGTTAAAAGTTTGCCTTTAAAACAATAGTTTGTATGAAATAATATTTCAAAACAATTAGTTACAAATTGTCGTTAACTATTTGAAAGCATTAATAATATTAACTATTCGAAAGCATTAATAATATTAACTATAAAATTCGATTACATTATTTTTTTTTTATAAAAGTTATAGATACATGTGAAGATATGCTAAAGTTGGTTGGTTTCCCACGTAATGCTGTCAATTTTTTCAAACTTTGAATTTTTCACCCAAAGAAAACTAGATGTCTGCTCCCAAACTATTTCTCCGAACAACCTGCTTCATATTTATTAATGACACGATGAAATCGAACTTTATTTTGTTCTCAAATCTCCCATAAACAAGACAGCTAACAATACAGTTTATCAATAGAGCGAGATACCTGTTAAGACAGCAAAAGCCCAGTTGTGATTATGAAAGCATACAACATCTTAAATTATGTGAAAAATGATGAAAAAGAACCTCAGATAGTAGAGCTTTCAAAGCAGGAACGACAATCATAGCTATAAAAGAGTATTATGAAATCAGACATCAAAAATCAAAAGTACAAAATAAATAAATAAACTTAGGGAGCAAAAAGACCAATTAGAAACCTGAGTTATAAAAATGGCAAGAAAGATACCTAAGAATTAGAAGCCAATCCCTTCAGACTGTTCGGAAGAGAAGCACGAAAAGGAGGAGGAGCTCATAGGTGTCCAGCAATGGAGATTATGAGGTAATGAATGTCTGAATGCTAGGTTTCCTTGTGTATTTGTCATGAAGAACACGAAAATTAATGCAATAATGAAGAAACCTTTCCACTTTCAAAAATAATTACAAAATCAATTTAACTCCAAATTTTTCAAAAATGAAAAATACAAATGGCTATCTAACATTATATCTTAAAAAAGCTAAACATTTCAAAATAGATATGAACGGGTTTTATTAAACCTAACCTAAGCACACAGTAACTGAGCCTTTGCTTGTCTTGTCATATAATTATTAACCTAGATAAATCCCTTGACAATATAAGTAAAGTAAAGATCACATGAGCTCCAAAGATCATATCTAAAGTTCAAATTGTCAGCTATGACAAATTCGTGGTACTAGTGTAATGATACAGGAAAATACATCATCCAACAGATCAAATAAACATTACAAGGTAGTGGCTCGTGAACCCAAATTCACCCTCTATATTAACAAATAAACAATTTTGAGTTCTATGAGAGCAGCTCAATTGATCAAAGCTTTGTCATAAGGAGGTGGTTATTGTCAACACAAAAATTAGTCTCATGGAAGTAAAGAGCCTGTAAGCTTATTGTCTTTCTGTTATAAGGCCTACACATCCCAGACCTCTATCCATTTTTAGTACTGAATCATCACAAGGCAAGTTGCTGGTTGTATCAACCAATTCTCTTTCATTAAATTGGACGATTCTGAATAAGTAGTTCAGACCCACAAGAAGCTCAGTGATTGCAGCTTCAGTTTTTGCTTGATTTGCATAATAGAGCGTCTGCACAAGAAGCACATTTGATCTAGCAACCTCATGCTGCTTCTCAATATTTCGCTCAGAATGCCACATCATAGTGTTATGAGCAAGTGGAGCAAGCCAGTCCAATATATGTTCCAGTGCCAACTTCCACTCTACTGCAAGGGCAGGATTGTAAACAGGTGAAGCAATTTTCTTGGTATGTGACTTAAGTCTGGCCCTTAAAGAATTCCTGATATTTGTGGGTAGCTTATTATACAGGTCATCTCTTGCACCGAGGCCAATCAAATGAGGTGATGAAGCTAGTTTCTCAATCAATATAATCACGTTTGCATACTGAAGATCTAAAGAAGCACCTCCAAGAGTGGTCACACGAGCATTCAACAACTTACTCTTCAAATTGAAAACGAATAATTTACAATATATCCAGTTACCAGCTATGTGTCCCACATTTGTCTCATCCACACGGTCAACAGTTTTGGTATAGGTATGGGGCAATCTCATGGAACCACCAACACTTGGCTTGCAGCTTTGTACAATAGGAGAATTGCTTCCAGCCATCATGAATCCTTTAAAAGTCTCAAAAGAAGCCAACCGTTTGCTTTTAGAATATGAATGCTTTCCAAGTAGCAGAGAAGACCGTTGATCTACTTGTTGTTTGTAGTATGTATTCATCTTGCCGGCATGTATCACAGGCTTTGATATAGACCTCTCAAGGACATCTGAAAAGAAGCCGCTTATATTACTCTGAGATGGATGAACCAATGGATACGTAAGAATCGAAAAGGACTGGCTGCGAGGAAGACAATCCTTACTTTTATGTTGAAATTGATTGCCTCCCTCCATACAATCCATTTGATTAACTCCAAAGACATGTTTCATCCTCTCCAAAATAGTAAAAAGTGATCTGGCCAGAATCCGAACAATATAATCATACGTTCTGACCCATGGAGACATCTGTCTTAGATTTTTCACTTCTTGGCGTTGTCGCATTACCTTCTGCTGAAACTCAAGCAATTTTACCCGATTAGATGCAGCATTGACCTGCATTCTTCTCAAAGTTTGTTCAAGTTCTGCCAGAACTTCCAGCTCTTCAGATAACTGTGTTGTAATGGAAACAAATCTCTCCATTTTCTTCACTTTTTTCTCCATTTTCTTCCATCTATATTCCCATCCAATCCACTGACAATAGTTCTGTATAGGGTCTTTATAAAACTGTTCTAACTGATGATATATAGGATTGGTAGACCTTTTTCCAAGCCTGACCACAGACATTGCAATGTACCCTAAATTCTCAATCAATTCATTCATCACTAATTCCATGAGGTAATCATTATCCTCAGAAACAAGCCTAGTAATCCCAATTGAATTTATGATCTCCTTCCACAACCTAAATATCTCACCTTCACTCAACCTATGCCATAAATTTACCACTTTCAACATCAACCCAGCCACTTCAAATGCCAAAATTCCAATCTCCGGCTTGTCCGTCTCTGCCACACTCTTCCATGAAGACCGTACACTTTTTAACAACAATTCCGTTACCATCTTTCCCCTATTTAGATTCATAACCCAAGGTCCAAAACTAACCCAAGAATCTCATCTTCCTGCATCAAAATGAGAAGCATAATAAACAGATTGTCAGATAGATGATCTTTGAATTTGAAAGTGAAGATACATTTTCTAAACTACTGCATAATTTCATGAATTTTCTCAAAAATCTAAAGTTATTGTGAAATGAAAGTTGCGAATCCTGATTCTAGCTAAATCACGATCCTTAAACAAATCCACTAAATAATTTCAATAACAAAAACAGAACATGAACACTGGAGAATCTTAGCCCAATCCCTTTGATTGGTTGCTAAATACCCAGGAAGGAAAAGGTGAATTTCACACACCCTCTAATATAACTCAACTGAACCCAAGAATAAAGTTTAAGCTAACTTGACTTGATGCCTAAATTTCCCAGGCTCCCAAAATTATACTTTACCACATTTTCTTAGCAATCAAGCAGATATTACCCCATAGTTTACAGCCTCATAGAAACAAAAATAAAAATGTATCAAAATCAAACCCAAAAAAATAAAAAAGGTTTAAAATTGCAAGTGGGTAGTAACTTACCATTAAAATGAAGAACTCTGAACACCCGCCATTACCAGAGTCGCCATCATTGAATTAAAGGATAAAGAAAAACAAAAATGAAGAAGAAGGGATAAAATATGCGGTGTAGGATATTCATGTACCTACATCAAATAGCTGCGACCGAAATAGAATAGACAAGAAACGGAAGACACTGACAGGCTTATCAGTCAAACTGAGGTTAAATGAACTTTATTTCGTTTTATTCATTTTATGTTTTTTTTTTTTTTGGGGTTTGCTTCATGCTTTTTGTATATTTATCATACGGTGGGTTAATTATAAGTAAAATTATATATCTATTAAATTTGTAATGAATTTTAAATAATACAATGTAATATTATTTTTAATTATAATAGAATACAAAAGATTTATGATGCAATTTTTTTTACATAAAATCTATATGGATATAGATATAGATATAAATTCTTTTGCTTTATATTTTTTTATAGATATATATTGAACATAATAATTTTAATTAAAATTATCCAAATTTTTAATAAATTATTTTGTTAAAACTTAAATATTTTTTTGTATATAACGTATGCTTTTAGATATAGATAATGAAATTTTTGTTTAAATTTTAAAAAATAAATTTGTTAAAACTTAAATATTTTTAATTTATATATTTTTTACTTTATCATCACTACTTGAATTTTTTCCAAATGATATAAATACTGCTAGTATACAATTTTAGTCAAGCATTAAAAAAAATTTAAGAAGGTTAATCACTTAATATATAAAACTAGACAAATATTAAAAGATAAATATTTACTAAAAGCCATTTATATTATTTTTTTGTCAAATATAAAACATAAAATAAAAATGGAATAAAAAAGTAGAAATTTTATTTTAAATATTAATGATAAATTTATGATGTAAAATAAAATTTTAAGTTAAAATATAAGTTTGTAACTCTCATAAGAAGAATTTTTTTTAAAAAAAGGTGATATTATCGATTGGAGAAAAAATGATTATTTTTTCCTCAAGAAAGAAAATAAATATTAAAAGTTTATTTATTTATTTTTTTGAGGAGGGAAGTGGAGTAGTGGGTTGGAGAGTGGTTGATTTGAACTTGGTCATTATTAGAAACAGCTTTGTCTTTAATTGGTTTTTACGTTCAAAGATAAGCCTTGTCTCATTCCGACTTCAATTGTGTGGCTTAAAAGCAAGTTTGTGACAGCAAGATGGTGAGCGACTGAGTTGAACAAAGTAGCCTTTTTTTAGGTGTTATTTATTAAGCTTAATTGCATGTTATAAATTTTTTTTATATATGAGATTTTATTTTTAGTTTTTTTTAATATATATTTATTTATTTTCATAATTAAATATTAAATATTATTTTTTGAAAAAATTAATTTTGAAGTTTATTCACAAGAAATACTTTCTTATCACAAATTTTAAAAACAATGTAGAATTTCTGAGAGGATATTAGCTTTCTTTGCTTTTCGTGAAAGTATATACTTTTTTAACTCGCGAAAATAGTAATATACAACTTTTAGCACCCAAAAATTGATTGCAATTACGATGATTTTCAAGGAAATTGTGATTAACAAGGAACAATGCAATGGAGGATGCATTATGGAATAATTGCATAAGATATTAAATTTAGTTATCCTTCCATATAAATAAATTAATTAAAGATAATTTAATATTTTTTTAAATATTAAAAAATGAAAATATGGGCTAAAAAATATAAACACATAATTTTTACGAATTGTTACCCTATATAAGTTCATTTTATTTTTCATAAATTTAATAAATTAATTAAGTTACATTAAATTTATACACTTTAATTACCCTATTAACACATTTATTGATATTTTAATGGTTAATTTTGGTGATTTTAATAACTATATTTTATTTTTAAAAAAATTTTAAAACATTTTTGTAATAAATTTAATTCAATTTAACTTATATTTTTTTATTAAAATAATAATCTAAGAAACTAAAAAACAGTACTAATGTGTTAAAATAAGTAACAATAAGGTAAATTGTAAACCAATAATTAATATATTTATTTTAAAAGAATAAAATAATAAATTATTTTCTAAATTATTATAAGGAAAGATTAGACAATATAATTTTTTGTTGATATAATTTAATCAATTATCTTTCATGTCTTTTCAATATATAGTAGGAATAAGCGTGCTATATTTTCAAATTTTTTTAATTTTTATATAATTATCTAATAAAAATTTAAAAATACACAATTGATATAACTATCAAATTTAAAATAATAATATAAATTTTCTTATAACAAAACTCCTGTTTTGTTTTTTAATAATATGTATAAATTGTGTGCATATATATGTAAGTGTATATTTGTTTATGAGAAATAAAGAATAAAATAATATAAACAAAATAAAATCACAACTTTAACAAAAATTATTTACTTAAATTATAATATTGAAAAAATAATCAAAAATTAGCCATTAAATTGATTATATATATGTCTATTACTTATATTTATATTTTAAATATTTACAATTTTAAAAATTAATAATGTGATTCAATTATAAATAATGTATTGTTAGTCTACTTCCAATTATAATTAAATAAAATAATTATGTTATTTTTTGAGCTTAAAAAAATACAAATAATGAAGTTTTTGAATTCATTGTTTTTAGTATAATTAAATAAATAATATGAATATTTATGATAATTTTATTAGGTGATAATTAGTATTTATTTATTTAATTATATATATTGAATTTTTTTATTTTTATTTAGAATATTATATAATTTTATTGGAGTATTATTAAGTTTAATTATATAGTATAATCTTTTTTATATATGAGATTTTATTTTTATTTTTATAAAATATATATATATATATATATATTTTTATAAATTATTTTTTAATTATGTATTAGATACTTATTTTTTTAAAATTAATTTCAAAGTTTATTCATATGAAATACTCTCTTATCATATACTATAAAAATAATGTATAATTTATGATAGGATAATGCTTTCTTTGCCTTTTGTGAAAGTATATACTTTCTTAACTGGCGAAAATACTAATGTACAACTTTCGGCACCCAAAATTTGATTGCAATTACGATGGTTTTCAAAGAAATTGCGATAAACAAGGAACAAAGCAACGAAGGATGCGTTAATTGGATGATTTATTGTGGACGAAGTGCATAAGATATTAAATTTGGTTATCCTTATAAATAAATAAATTATATAAAAATAATTTATTATTTTCTTAAAATATTAAAAAAAGCTAACGTAGGTTGAAAAATAAAAACACATATAACTTGCACGAATTATCATGAGGTTATTTTATTTTTATGAATTTGATAAATTAATAAATTTATTTTAAATAGATACACTTTAATTAAATTATCTTTATATTTATAAACATTTTAGTTATTACAGACTAATTTTGATGATTTTAATAACTTTATTTTACGTTTTTATAACTTTTTAATATATTTTTTTCAATAAATATCCAATAATCCTACTAATAAGATTAATTTAATCTAATTTAAGTTTTATCACTAAAATAATGATCTAAAAAAATTAAAATTGAAAACAAAAGAGAAATGATTAAAGTGTTAAAATATGTAGTAATAAGGTGATTAAAATATATAAATTATAAAAAAATATAATTAATATATTTAATTTATAAGAATATAATGATAAAAATATCATGATATCCATTTATTATTACAAATAAATTCTTTTGGGAAAGGATGGAGAAGGATGGGTTGCAAATTCTTTTATAAATTATTATAAGGAAAATAGTTAAAGATTATTTAATATTTATGACAAATTATTTTTTTTGGTGATACAATTTAATCAATTATCTTAGATATTTTTCCTTTATATTTGTATATAACTAGGAATAAGCATGCTATATTTTCAATTTTTTTAATTTTTATATAATTATCTAGTAAAAAATTTAAAAATAAACTATATATATAATTATCAAATTTAAAATAGCATTATAAATTTTCTTATAATAAAACTCACATTTTTTTAAGTTATAGGTATAAAGTGTGCATAAATATATGTGTATATTTGTTTATGAGAAATAAAGAATAAAATAATTAAAACAAAATTAAATCACAGATTTATTTAAAAAATTTACATAAATTTTAATATAAAAAATAAAAAAAATTAGTCACTAAATTGAATGTTATATATGTATATTACCTATTTTTATATTTTAAATATTTACAATTTTAAAAATATTTTGATATTAAAAAAATTAATAATGTGATTAAATTATAAATAATGTGTTGTTGGTCTACTTCCAATTATAATTAAACAAAATGATTATGTTATTTTTTGAGCTTTAAAAATTATAAATAATTAAGTTTTTGAATTCATTATTTTTAATATGTTTAAATAAATAACATGAGTATTATCATAATTTTATTAGGTGTTAATTATTATTTCTTTCTTCAATTTCATATTGAAATTTTTTATTTTTATTTAAAATATTATATATTTATATAAAATTGAATTTGATTTAAAAATTTGTATTTACAAAAATAAAAGTTTTTATATATAGTTCATATAATTTCAATAATAAAAACAATTTGACACATTATTTTACATTGAACGTCATCTAACTGAATACTATTCAAATTAAACTATAATTGTTTAGACCTATTTAATATTTAATATTTTCAATTGGGTCTTCTTCAATATTATTGGAGTGTTATTTTTGTTGTTATAAGTTTTAGGAATTTTATTTTTGAAAAAAGTGCATTTGGAGTCATTTTACTTTCAAAAATTGAATACATAAGTCATTTAACTTTAAATTGGTATATTTTAGTCTACTTATTGTTATATTTGTTCATATTTTAGTCATTTTAAATCAATTTTGATGATTATAATCACTTTGTTCTTCACCTTTTTTTAACTTTTTGAGAAATTGTTTTATTCAAATATCTATCAACTCACTTTTAGTAAGGTTCAATTCAACCAAACTTAAATTTTTCTACCAAAAAATGATCTAAAAAAATAAAATATGACTAAAGCATCTAAAAATACAAAAGTAATGCGACTTAACTATATTAATTTTTTTAAATATCATTAGTGTGCACAATCTCTAAAAATAAAGTGAACTAAGTGTTATGCTACTCTTATTTTTTTAATTTCTCAAAGAGTTTTTATTTTTTGAATTATATTAAAAAAAAATAAGAAAAAAAATATGAATTTTGAAAGTTTCGCGTAGCAAGACTAATCACATTACATAAGGAATTTTTATTTTTATTTTTACCATATGAAAGATTATAGCTAATAGACCTCATAACTCTACTAAGACATCTCAACTAGGTTTGCACCCGATAACATCTATCTTCATATAGTCTATCAACTATGATTATTATTAAATTGATAAAAAAAGATCATATAAATTAATCATAAGTAAAACCTATAATTAGATTTTCTATTAGTAACAAAAAAACAAAAGTGTTAGCAAATGATAGTACATCCCATTATCATGTCACTGTATAGATACCAAGTCTCCTAAAGGCTATACAATCAACTATCGCATTCCCTTCACTACATATATGGGAACAATAAAAATTTATATGAACAATCTTTTCTAACTAGTTAGCCCAAGTAGAGGACTAAGTCTCCTAAAGGCTATACAATTAACTATCGCATTCCCCTCACTACATATATGGGAACAATAAAAATTTATATGAACAATCTTTTCTAACTAGTTAGCCCAAGCAGAGGACTATCTCCATGGCACCAAGAATGATTAGAGTGAAAAAAAATCATAACATAAGTAGAGTTTGACTCTAATAAAAGCCTTTACCACCCAAAAGTGGAATCATCTGTGTTGACCTTTATCCACCTCGAAGGCGACAATCTCTAAATTACCTTTATGATCAGTGGAGCTCATCATAAAGTTCTTTATACTTGCAATCTTAGGAGGATCGTAAGATCCTTCGTTGTATTTCGCATGGACCCCTATTATGGTAGGCCCACTTCATGAATAAAATTCCAAATTGTGGCAAATACGGAGCTCAAAGAAGTATGTTAATCCTTGAAGACATCATCCCTAGCTATCCATATTACCCGAGTGATTGATATTATACTTACTTTTCTTAGATAATCAAAATGTGACCCAAGGTCAAGTGACACTATGCTTGTCTATAAATCTAGAATGGAAGAATCTGTAAGAGCCTATTTGTCAAAAATGAGCATAATAAATCCCAGAGTGCACTTAAAAATTGATAATTCAAAAAAGGTGAGAAATAGCTCATTGAATAACCTACATAGTGCACATCAAAAGGGCAAGGAATGGCCCATCCTCTTTACCTAACAATCAGTGGGAAGCTTGACTTGAATAGCATGCCAGAATAGTATGGATGATGAGGGGATATAAAATGGGTCTAGGTCACCCTACCCTAACTCTTATGTTCCTTGGTCGTATGTATGGAGTTATAGGAATCACTGGTTATGACTTCTCCTTTGATCGAATGAGTCTAAATTCTGGTATCCCTACCTTTCCTAGTAACTACTGAACGGACCTTTGAGGCAATATTAGGGTAAAATTCCTAGAAAATTGCTCTAGATGCCACCCATCTAAATGCAAATACTCACCTACTAATGACTATAATGGTGGACTATAAGGGAGTTGTTCAACCTTTCAAATAGACGAGTACCTAGCTAATAATTATTGGTCCAAAATCGTATTGAGGAGTTCTTGCCTTCTAACCACCTAAAAACCTCCAAAAGAGTCGAGTCATGATGACACAACCCAAGCTAAACTGAAGAGCAAACATAATAACTCTATGGAATTGCTCTTCTATCCAAATACTGACTATGTAAGTAAATCATTAATGACTTTATGAAAGTAGAGTCATCAATGTACTTTTCTACTTAATATTTACTCATTTAATTTAATAAGTAGTATTTTTAGGGTTTAAAGTATTAAAATATGAACTTTCTAGTGAAAAGAGGTGAAAATATATATCTTAGAGTTTTTTTGGAATTTTTAACGCAAGACCAATTATAAGCTACCACGAAGCTCATCATCGGGTAAGCCACATGAATGCCACGTAAGAGAAGAGAGCAAATCACACAACGTTGCGTGTTCCTAGTAACTCAATGCCATGCAACATGTCAGCACGATGTTCGTTTAGAGTTCATCACTTGGTCAATACACTCGTAACGAGCCATCACCTGATTCATCCATTCTTTCCACCTGGGTGCCACGCTATTTGTAACCATGAATCATAGAGTGCCACGCTATTTGTAACCATGAATCATAGAGTGCCACGTGATGATGACTCCACTTGCATTGACTGAGACCAGTTTCCAATGCCATGTGTCACCTATTGATTGGTTCTACCTTTTCTCCATGCCACATGGCACGTTCTTATTGGCTAGACCTATTAATTGTTTTCATTTTCATCTCAGCCCTTTATTTGTAGCTGATTTGATGGTCAAGACTTCACCTGAGCTCAATTGAACCCTTTAATTTCCCCACAAACCCTAATAAACCAAAATTAACATAATTTTTATCAATTTTTGGAGCCAAGAAGAGAGAAAAACACAAAAACAATTCAAAAAGAGATACAATTTTGGTGGAGATCTAAGAGGATATTGGTGCTACAATTCAAGAGATTGATTGTATTTCTTTTATTCTCATTTCTTTATCAATTTTTATGTCTTTCTTTATGAAAAATATGAGTTTTATGAACAACATTATGTCTAGTTAATTTATTAATCTAGGGGATTTATGAACCCAATTTTCACTATGTGATGATCTAATATTTTACCCCAATTATGATTATAATTTAATTATATTATTTAATCTATTTTTTATGCTATTAATTGTTTGGTCAACAATTGATCTATAGAGATAATTAAATAGATTTGAGATAATTATTTTATTGTTTGTCATGACTAAATAACATGTATAGTTTCTAGGAAGAGAAGTATGATTCTTATGTATGTGATCCATAATTGATTAACTAAATGAGTGGTATGCAATTTAATTTATATGAGAGTGTGATTAAGTTAATTACTATATGGTGTGTAGTTTATTTGAGAGAGGAATACATGCTATATTAGATTCAATTGATCATGTTATTTATTGATAATTATATTAGAATGATTTTAGTGGTTCAATTATTTAGAAAATTAGAGAATTAAGTATTTCTAAATATTTTCTCATATATCGTCTTAGCTGTCAAATCTAATTTTCTTAATTATTAGTATTTATTTTTAGTTCTTTTAATTTTACTTCCTTAAAAATTGATTTTCATTTTTTAGTTTTAAAAATTAGTTTCTAGTAACATAATCTATATGTAAATGATATTTTCTTATCATTATATTACTTGTTGTGATATGTATACTTGCATATTCATTGAAAACCATTCATGTCCGAAAAACGTTTTTGGTGCTGTTGCGAGGGATTATAAACATTAGAAATTAATTTAATTTAATTTATTTTATTCTAATTATTTTAATTTATTTATTTTTTACAATTTTAATTGATTTGGTTATTTATTTATTTTAGTTAATTTCCTTTTATCTATTTTCTTTTATTTCTTTTTTTAAATTTTGATTTATTTATTTAGTTATCTATTTTTTATTTTTATTTATTTTTAATTTAGATATCTTTTTAGTGCTATTAGAAACATAATTGAGTCTATTGCATGAACATAGTCTATAACAGGGAAATTTTCCTTTAGAACCCGAAATCGAGCGTACTTTGAGGTCAATAAGAAAACAACAATTTGTTACCCAAGTGGAAGAGATGGCTAATCCATAAGAAATAAACAATAATGAGCTAAATTTGATCAACCAGATTCCTTTAATGGATGATAGGCATATAAATATGAATGAATATGCAATACGTATGTTGGAATGGTTGAATCCAAGTATTACAAGGTCAAACATTCAAGCTAATCAGTTTGAATTCAAGCCAATGATATTTCAAATGCTACAAATAGTTGGAAAATTCAATAGATTACCAATAGAGTATCCCCATCTTCATCTCAAATTGTTTATTGAAGTTGGAGATCCATTCCAATTTAGTAGTGTAACCGAAGAGGCATTTAAGCTTAGATTATTCCCTTATTCTTTGTGAGACCATGCTCGAACTTAGATAAAATATTTGTCCCACCAACAAAGAATGTCAAGCTTAGGAATGACATTACCTTCTATCAACAATATGAAGGAGAATATTTACATGAAGCATGGGAAAGATTCAAAGAATTGCTAAGGAAGTGTCTCCACCATTATATCCCTCATTGGATCCAAATGGATACTTTCTACAATGATCTTAATCCTTAAACAAGAACGATTATTGATGCATCCACTAATGGATTTTTGCTAGCCAAATCTTACAATCAAGCTTATGATTTACTTGAGAAATTGGCTAGTAATAATTATCAATGGCTAGTGGACAGAATGATAGCCACAAGAATAGTAGTCAGAGTGCATGAGGTAAATGATATCACAACACTTACAAATCAAGTGTCATCTTTGGTAAATCTTTTGAAGGCTCAAAACTTGCCAGTGAGTATAAACCAGGTCTTAGACTCAAGGTTGTCTTGTGTATTTTGTGGGGGAACTTATTTATTTGATAATTGTTCAAATAATACTGAATCTACATTCTATATGGGTGTTCTAAAGATGGCTAGTAATAATTGTCTTGTTGTAGTGTCGATGGATGAGTTCCATTGCATCTCTGATTGTGAGACTGCTAAAGATGCATGCAATGCACTTGCTTTTTCTCATAAGGGAACTTCCCAAGTAAAACAAACAAAATTGAGATTTCTAAAATCTAAGTTTGATTCCATTAAAATGAGCAACACTGAAACTTTTGATTAATTCTATGCTCGCTTTTGTGATATCACGAATGCTTGTTCTAACAATGGTGAGAAAATTCCACAACCAATACAAGTATCCAAACTCCTAAGCTCTATAACAGTAGACTACAAGATGAAAGTTACAACGATAGAGGAAAGTAAGAATGTGGACACACTAAACATTGATGAACTTGTCGGGTCAATCTAAACCTATGAGCTTACTCTTGATCATCTCAAGAAAATCAAGGATGTGGAATTCAAAAGCTCCAAAACGGACATATCTGATTATGATAACGATATGGATGATGAGTCATTAGTTTCACTAGCATAAAAATTGAAGAAGTTCTTGAGAAAGAAGGGTCAACAAAATAATGAGCCAAAATTCAAGGGAAATCAAGCCTCCTAGCTCTAATGGTAAGAAAACTAAGCTCACTAGTCCTCAATATTATACTTGTGGGGGCTTTGGTCATATTTCTATAGAATGTGCAAATAATAAAAAGAATTTTGGAAAAACATTTAATGCTACACTCAATGACACGAAAAATGAGCAGGATAATGCTAGTAACTCAAAAGATGATAGCATTAACTATCGTGCATTCACCGCAACTACCAAAGCACACCACAATGACTCCGACTCTTGCTTGGATAAAGAAAATGAGGAAGTAAACTCTACTTTCTTATTGTATAAGTTTAATGTATCGAGTTATGAAGAACTATTCATGTATTGTTTAGGTGCTAGGGAAGAGAGGGATAAACTACTTATGGAAGTAACTAAACTTAATGATATCATCACTTTTCACAAAAATATTCCTCTATCCTAAAGAAATATATATATAAAATGTTTGAACATATTAAATCCCTGAATCTGATACTTGTAGAAACTAATGAGGAAAACAAAAATCTTGGCAAGAACTTAGTATTGCTAAAGACATGGTGATGAATTTGACCATAGGTGCGGAAAAATTGACCAAAGTCCTAGACTTTGGAAAACTACATGGAGATAAGAGAGGTCTTAGATACATAGATGAACATTCAACACCTTAAACATCAAAGACCACATTTTTAAGATCCTTAAACTCTACTCCCAATGTTACTACTTATACACAAAGAACTATTGCAAATGTGGTAGAAAAAGTTGTTAAATTTGTGCCTGTCTGTCATCATTGTGGTAGGAAAGGTCATATAAAATCAAAATGTATATTTTTGATGAATGCTCTTGAACTTAATTTTTATTTCCATGTTTCACCTAGTAGGACCTATAAGCATCATCCATCTATGCATGCTACATCATTTTCAAGGATGAATGAAAATTATAATAACTTGTTCAGAAATTCTACTAGAAGGCATGGAGTCTTTAGGTTCAAAGAGGCAAGCAAAGTTCAACACTTTTAATGCTATGACTCATTATCATCATCCTACTATACATATTGCATCTTCATTTGGGATGGATGAGAAAAGTACAGCTAAGTTCTAGAACACGCCCATGAAATCTATGTTAGGTGAGTCTCAACTCAATGATATAGAGAAACCAAAATGCAAGAAAATTTGGGTAAGGAAAGATTGTTTTTTTCCGATCACTTGACTGTCTTTTATTACTTCATCTAGGTGTTTTTGTTAGAGTGCTTAAATGACTCTAGGTGAACAATTTTTATTGTCTTTACTTTATTTATTAGTTAAAATTAAAAAAAAAAGATAGAGAAGTAGAATCCTTATCTGGCCATACGTTATTGAATTTATTTAGTACTTACATATATATAATCTCTTTTTTAGTGACTCAATTCATTTTGTTATTTATTGTATAAATTATTCTACAATTTTGACTCATGCACATACATATTCTTGTACATGTGATGATCGATGTTGACATGAACTTATTCACACACTCATGAACACACATATATGCTATGCTTGAAGTTTATGAATTTTCTTGAAAGGCTCTAAGACTTCAACTAATCTTAATTGTAAAAATTGTATTTAGTTCTATTTCTTGCTTTCTAAAATGTTACCATATGGTAGCACCTAGTATTGAGAGGGCTACCTACTATGATGTGTGAAGCTATTGTAGTAAGCGGAGAAGGCTACCTCACAACTAGTGTGAAAGTTATCATGTTAAGTTTATGGCTTGTGCCAAAAAGAAGAAAGAAAGATTGTACAAAAGGAAAGGGCCAATAGAGATTAAAAAATAAATAAAATAAAAATATCATTTGGCTTATTTATAAAATAAAAAAATTTAAGTCATCTTTTGGTAGATATATTTTATTTTGTGAAATTAAAGACTCAATTATAATTTTACATGATATATGATATTTTTTTTCTTTTGAGTCTTTCTTAATTGATCATAAGTGACTTAATTGACATATTTGTGAAGTTTAAACATATATTTTGCTTTTAAATAAATGTCAATATGTTATTATACTGACTTAATTGACATATAGATAATCAAAATTTGAGTTCAAAAAATAAAATAAAAAGATTAGGAGGAGTTTAACCCACGTTACACTTTTGTATTCATCTTTTTTAGGTTGTTTTATCTTCGAGATAAGTTTAACTTAATTGCTTTATCCAATGCTTTGTCCCGCTGAATACCTAACGAGTGTTTGCTGAAATGGTTGAAACTGCGTCTGCCGTAAAAAAACAACAACTGCGGTTGAGTAGAACCCATTATGATATTATATATACATGAAGGAGAAGTAATCTTATGCGACATTCAGGTAATTAACATATAATTAATATATATATATATATATATATATATATATTGATTTATAAGATGTTGCATAAATTTTTTTATTGAAAAAGTTTAATAATTTGATAATTACAATATTTTCTTAATTAATGAATATTTAGTAATTGAAATACAAAAATTAAATAGATTAATTAATGTTAAATTAATATTATATTAGATATATTTATTAGTAAAATTATTTGATATTTTTATCTTTATATAGCTTTTTTTACTAGATTTTTACATGTTTAGATTAAATAATTTTATATGTGATCATAATTATTTGATTTGATTATTAAATTTCAAATAAGTTATTTTTAATAAACTTATGTTTGATCTTTTTGTTTTAGAATTTGCTAGTTGTTTTTATATAAATGATATATGTTTTAAATCATCTACTTATGATTATTCATTATTAAATCCGTTCTAGAACACACATGGATACTTGTGTTTTTTGTGCTAACCATTTTGCAGTTAATTCGGGAACGTATCTGATTGACAGAAAGTTTATTGAAACGTTGGTCAAAAAACTGTTAAAACTAATTTTAGAAACTGTGAAAACTGAGAAGAGGTTTGTAGGTAAAGTACATCAGAGCAGTATCTTAAGGAGGGTAACATAAGATCAAGTTTATACTTAAACATTTAATTTTCATAGTAGAAAGTTAAGTAGTGTGAGAAACCAATGATTTTTCTCTTAATTTCGCACTTTATTTTATACACGATTGCATGTCTAACCGCTTTATTTAGGTTATTAAATTATAAATTGAAAAAAATTAAAAAGAACTTATTACTCCTCCAAGTTAATTAGGTTCATATATTATAAATTTTTAAATATTATTATATATTTATCAAATTTATATCATCGGTTCATGCAAAATGCACGAGTCGATGACTAATTTTATCTTATATATAAAAAAAGGTAATCATTTGTTAGTTCTCATTTTTTAAATTTTTTTTATTTTTCTTATACCTATAATAAATATACTTTTTTGAAATAACAATATTTGAAACTCGAATCCTAAACTTCTACGTGACTGTCTGGGTTATAATAAATATACTTCTTTTATGTATTCACTTTACATTTATCCTTTGTATAATTATCTTAATCACGTTAAAGGGGACAATTAATATGGTGTAAGCTTACCCATTTAGTAAGTAGTTTCATTTTATACATTTAATGAATGAGTTGGGTACGATAAATCCTTATATGAGCGAATCATCTTTGCATTGAACTCAATATTTTGGGAAAGGTCTTTTGGGACCTTACTTCTTCGTTTTCATTTCTTTTGTATGTTTTTAGATTTAGATTTAGATTTATTTATTTATTTTCAGTTTTTCTATACACCAACAAATACCAAATGCTTTACTATAAATATATCATACTCCCTGTGAATAATTATACTGATAGTTTTTCTAATATACCAACCAAATGTATTATCTTCGTATTATTACCTTTACTTAATTATTTTAATCACTTAAAAAAAATTATGCTTATAAATGGTAACAATTCATGTAATTTATGCTTACACATTATTTTAAACAAAAATTTCTTATAAAAATAATTATTAATAGGGATGGACACGCTTTAATTTTGTTCAATTTGTGCTTAATATGTTAACCAAATTAATTTATATTAGTTTACTAAATCAAATATTAAAATCAACTTATAAAATATTAGACCAATTTATTTACGTCGGTTTGATAGGCTCCATTTGTGGTCTAAACCTACGTATCTTTTAAGTAAATTAATTTTTTTATGTTAATTTTAAATTAATAAATAAGATTTATTGTTCAATCTATTATTTAATTTAAAAATAAAATTTAACTAGGATTGTGATTCAACTTTGGAATAGAGAATAACTCACTAAAATGAATAACTTATTGAGAATTCAAGATCAAAAGGTAATTTTATTAGTCATAGTAATTTTTTTAAAAAATTAACATAAGAGAAAAATAATGTGATTACGTTTTATGACCTTCTCAATTGACATAAAAATTTAACTGAAATTAGATGATTATAAACATATAAACATATAAGATATATGCATTATAAATATATAAAAAATAAAAATAAATATGTACAGTTGTAATATATATGTCTATTCGTTTAAGTGAAAGATTACGAACTTAAAACTTAACCAACCCAACACAAGTTAGTTTTCGCATTTTCAAAATCAAAACAACCTATTTGAACCTATAAAACATAAAATTTAATTCGTTTGGGTTTAATTTCGATTGGATATGTTAGTGTGTCTATATTATGTCCAACACTACATATTAACTTAAATCAAATAATGTCTATCTTGTTCATCTAGGATTAGCTTATTAGATAATAAAAAAAAAATCAATTAAATAAGTTCAATGATATTATATATAATTTGTATATTAAATGAAGTTATACAAGATTTCATCAATATCTTATCAAATCACTCATATTTATATAATATTAATTTGAATTTTATGATACTAAAACAGTTATTATTTGATTTTATTAAATGAACACTACTACAATAAGGGGTATAAAAGTCGGTTTTTAACCGACTTTAAACAAATTTAAAGTCGGTTGTATGAACCGACTTTAAATTCAGAGACTTAAATTGTAAAGTCGGTTCATGGCATGAACCGACTCTACGTGTTTTTATCATATAGACACGCAGACCCAAAATACATTTTACATATGGATATGCAGGCCTCAATATATATTAGCATAAACATTATATAGGCATATGGACACGCAGGCTCGAATATATACTAGCACAAACCTTATAGACACAAAGCATTATACTTTTTTTAACTTTTACAAAATTGGAGGGAATATCCCAAAGCAATCATCTTCATTTTCATCTTCGAGTTCGATGAGAGGTTCTGATTCTTCATCGGACGTAGAAACGTTGGAATCTTGGTTAGAAGACTATTTAGAAGATTCTGTTTTATCTTGTAATAGTTGTTTCACAATTCCCAAGTATTCCTCCTCAGTTTTTGTAGCAAATAGTAATGCATTTGCCTAAGCTTTTTGAGCTTGGAACCGATATTGGGTCGGAAGTAATTCTTTTGGAACCACTTCTTCAAGTTTTACTTTTCCATGGGCTTTGTGGAGCCATGTATGCACAACTAGTTTTAGTATAGTTTTGGGGACATTGAAAAAAGTCCACCATTTTATTTTATATCTTCTTTTTAGAATTTTGACTACTTTCAGTGTTGGTTCGATGAACCATGTGCATACCTAGGGAAGATAAAATTTTGTAGAAAAGATACACTAAGCCAAGAATTTTCTTTCAACTTTATTGGGTTTATAAAGGTTTTAACTTTTCAGACCTTAGAATGAGGATGGTTAGTAAGAAGTTGAAAAATTTCCACGAATAGGTAAATCAAGAAGGGAATTTTGTGGGTTCAACGGTTTTGGTGTTAAAATAGAATAGCCAGAAATGGCTATAATTTTTGTTTTGAATGAAGAAGGCGTTGAACTGAGCCTATTCATAATCCTAGTAACTTGATGCCATTATGATGGAGATGGTCTCCTTTAAGATTTTACAGGTGGAATAAGAAGGCTCAGTTTGGCTATATTGGTAGAAAAAGTATTTGAACTCAGTACTTCCTATATATTCCAAAATACTTTGATAGGTATCCTCATCATGGAACCCTCGTTCAATTGTTATAATTGTCTAAATATTTGGTTTTAAAATATACTCGAAGGATTTTGAAAATGGTTTTTTAGAGACTAACTCTCTTTTCCCTGGTCCAGGGATCATTTTAGAAGATAATTCTCTTTTTTCATAGATTGTATCAGAAGATATTACATTCCCTATTTTAAGTTTTGCAATAAGAGCTTTGGAAGAGGGTTCTTCCTTTTTGACATTTCTAGAGATTTTACATGTGGAAACTGAGGCCTCTGACTTGTTTTATGCTCCACTTTCTTGGAGAGAGTTTTGGAGAGCTTTGAGGAGTTCAGGGGATTCAATAAGGGACTTGACCCATTCCTGAACTTGATGGTTTTTATTATTAGTTTGGTTTTTTTGGATTTCAGCTTCAATTGTTTCTACCCTGGTTATAATAGGATTTGAAGATGATTGTCTGACTGGTTTTGAGGAAGTTGGTTTTATTGGAGTTTTTGCTTCTTCTTTTCCTTTACGCCAGGACATGGTTAGTTTTATGACCTATTTAATAAGAATTCTTGGGTTAGGAAATCGGGTAATGAATTTGTACCTCCTTTAATAAATTCAATATCGAAGTCAAAGATACTTAAAATAGCTTACCATCTCGCAATCCGTAATAAAAACTTTTGATTTAATAAATTAGATTGAAATTTTGTAATATAAAAAACAATTGATAATATTTCCTTTTTATAGTGGAACAATTTTTTTGACAATCATTCCAATGACCATAAGTGTATTGAACTACAAACTCTTTCTCCCTCTAGGTTTGTTTTAAGAAACCATCATATCCAATGTCACTAGCATCAATTGGTTTCTAAAATTTTAGGTAGAATAAGAATAACTAATATTTGGGTTTTAATTTTTTGGACTATTTTAGTATGTTCGTTTCTTCTTAAAAATCTTTGATGCTAGGTTATATCAGTGATTTTATTAGGGAATTTATTTGCAAATTCAAAGGATCGTTCTATAGGGATAATAGTTCCCTAGGACATGTGGTACCCTAAGAATCTAATCCTGGTTTGAAATAGGGAGATTGTTTTTAGCAGAGAGGACAAGACCATTTCTTTTTATAACCTAGAGGAAATTTTGATGTTTAAAATGTTTTTGAATGGATTTAGAGAATATAAGTACATCATCAATGTACATAATACAAAATTCTGAGTAAGGGTTAAAAATATCATTCATAATCCGTTGGAACTCAAAAGGTGCATTTTTAAGACCAAAAGGCATCACATTCCATTTGTACTGGTCAAACAGGACTGTAAATGCAGTTTTGTATCTATGTCTTGGTTCAATCTGAATCTGCTAGAATCCAGATTTCATATATGCATGCAAAATGTAACCTTTGTAAAAGATCTTTTTTGTTTGGAATCGGGTTCTGAATCCATTTCAAGACTTTATTAAGAGGTTTATAATTGATCACTAGACGAGGTGTTCCTCTTTCTTTGTTTACTTAGAAAGCGGCATAGCTCCAAGGTGACCTAGATTTTTAAATCCTTCCTTTAGATTCTAGATCTTCGATCTCTTTTCTGAAAAATTGTTCTAGTTAGGAATTCATCTAAATTGGTTGAGCTTTAGTTGGAATATATCTCTCATTGAAGTTTTACTTATATTGTAAATCAACCATATGATGCTTTATGGTCCAAAAACCTTTTAGAAGCTCTGATCAAACTTCTTTTTAAAAAGGTTTTGGAATTCAGAATTTTTTTGTTGAATATGGTTTGTCTACAAATCTTTCTCAATTCTTAAATTTTTTACTTCCTGTTTTAATTGGAAAAGATCTGTTTGTTTACCTTTTATAAGAGTATAAATTTCATTGTTATAAATGGAATTGGCTTTTATAATGTTAAGATTTCTTGTTTTAGGTTTTTCTAAAAATGAAAATTCAAGCTTTTCGTTTTGAGTTTTTGAAGAAATTTTATCATACTTTACAAAAAATGGGGTGATAAGATTTATGAATGGTGTTCCTAATATTACTAAATTCTGAATATCATAAACAAGAACAAATGAGGTTTTTAATATAAAGTTTTGGTTTAAAATGATAGCTTTAGCTTTGTTAGTTATTTGCATTTTTGAATTATTTGTCGAAGATAGTTTTTCATTAATTTTTAAATGGAAACATTTTGGTATGAAACCGGTTTTAATACAATTTAAGTCTACACCAGTATCAAATAGTTCAACTATGTCAATCATGAAATTATTAGAGAAAACAAGAGTAATTTGGATAATATATTTTCTTATTGTTATTTCTTTTAAGATGAAGAGATAGTCTATGTTTTCAAGGTTTTGGAGATCAATGGGATTTTCGTTTTTAGAACCGTTATTATTTTCCCCATTGGCAAGCTTAATGGTGTTAATTTATCTTTTTAGGTCTTGGATAGATCCTTGCATATTTTTGTTTTCTTTCTTTATAGGATGGCAGTAAGATCATAACGACCAATGCTAGTGGAATGAAGTTTTGAATATTTTTCATTTCGTTCATCGTCTAATGAAGTAGTTAGACGATCAAGATATTGTTTTTGGAGATTTGGGTCTTTCATATATTGAACAATGTATAGGATGAGACAATATTCTTTTGTAAGCATACTTATTAATTTGTCAAAATTAGAGTCAGTTGTGTCTATCTTATCAACTTGAGGGTTTTAGTCATCCGAAGAGTCTTCAGACCAAGTTTCAAATTTAGAGGAGGTTTCAATGAGAAGAGTAGAGATTTTTTGCAAAGTCTCTTCTTCCAGGTTTCCTTCATGAAGTTTTTTGGAAACTTGATAGAAGTTTGAAGTATGACCTTTCTTACCACATTTGTAACAAGTTATGTATTTTTGAAAGGCTTTAGATTTTTTATAGGGTTTTCTGAAGATTTTTCTAGATGGTTTTTTATAGTAATTTGGTTTATAGAAATTTTTATGAGGTTTTCTAAATTTCTCAAAAGAAGTTTTGTGTCTTTTGGGATAATATCTTGAAGGATATTTGTGGTATGGTTTCCTACTACAATCTTCTTCATAAGGTTTTGGTTTTGAGAGGGAGTTTTGGAACTATTGGCAGAAAGATCCTAGTTCTTTTCTTATAGTTTTTAGTTCCCATTTTATGTGTTTTGTAATTTCATATCGTAATAGATCTGAAGTCCTTGTTTTTGAGTAAAACTGATTAGTTCACCTTAAGTAAGTTGATCATATGGTATTATACGGTTTCCAAAGTTTTCCCTTATTTTATTTCTAACTTTTTCTCCTATAAGTGTTGGAAGTCCTACAAGAAACTTCTCTTTCCAAAAAGGTTGGTTAGAATCATCCCTAAGCATAACCTAATTAAGGAAATTTGTCTTGTACCATTGGATTTCACTTATTTTTTTGCACATAAGATTTGAAAGAAGATCAACATTTGTATCTTTTAAATGTGAAGAATCACCCATAAAATGCAATGATACTATAAATACCAAGGTTGATACCACATCCTAGATTGGTTCTCCAAAATGATCGAGAATGGGTTCACCATCCTCTCCAGTTTAGATAGTAGTCAGTATATCCAATTGTTGTTGTTTTGTAAGATGGAAATCCCACCAACCTTTTAATTGGCCTGAAAACCAGCTATAAGTAGTTCTACGACTACTTTATCTAATGTACCAGATTGGGTTTTATAAGCATTTGGCGTCATTGTCATTTGCTGTAATAGGTTTAAAATCTGATATTAAATCATGCCATCTATATTCCATTCATAGACGAAAGAGGCATTATATTTTGGTTTAAAAATCTGGTTTGGCTGGGTTGCTAAATCTAGGGACCTAGTGGGTATTATATCCATAGGTGTTGGGTTTTGCCAGTGGAGTTTTTCCACTTCAGGAGATAGTTCTTGAAATGCTTCTTCATCTGAAGTGTTAATATCGGAAATGCTAACATATTGGTGTAAGACACTAATATTCTGAGAGTGTTGTGGTGTTTGAGGAGTTTGTGGTACTATGGGAACTATGTTAGAGCCAGAACCAGTAAGTTCTAGCTTGTTTTTAAGGTCTTTAATGGCTTCTAGAAACTCAACTTTATTACATTTTATCTCATTTTGAGAAGATCTTGATACTTGATAGGGTTTAAAATTGGATTTTAAACCTTTTTAGTGACGTATTTGCTATTGGAACTAGAGGTTTCACTAGACTGTAAGGTCTATTTTTCTAGTTTAGTAAGTTATTTTCCTAAAGTGTTTAGGGTGATGTTGTTAAAATTATTTTGAAGAACAATCTTTTTAAGAATAGTTGTAGTATCTTCTTGGTGATTTTTAAAAGGACAAGATTCAACCTCTTTATTACTGTAAGGAAAATTTATTATTTTGAGCAGAGGACGTTCTGTATCCATATGGCCATCTAGTGTTTCCTAGACAGGAATTTTTTTTTGTTTTTATTGGTTTTATAGATTTGAATGGATAATCCATGTTCTTTTCAGAAACATAGATTTCAAACCAATCAAAGAATAGAATATTAATTTTATGTTTATAAAATTCTTCTCGAATTTATTTATGAGTTTTCATGAAGTTGTGTAAAAACCAATAACATTTTTTTCTTTATTAAAATCTGTCACGAAGTCATCATGTAGACGTTTTTTATCAACATGGAAATCATCCTTCTCGAAAAAGTTTAATTCATGGGTTATGTTTTCAGTTATAGCCAATATTGTTGGTGATTGAGGAGGTGATTCACTTTGATCTTGATTTTGAGTGTAGATTGGGTGTGGTACTGGAGTACTATAGTCTACATTTTGAAGGCTTGGACTAGGTATGTCTGAAGTGGAATAGCTACGTTGGGTTTCATATGGTAGGTTTATTATTGAGGAAAGGTTTGGGATTCTTCCTAAATCTAAAGTTTCTACAGAACTAGCACTAGAGTACCTAGAACTAGTAGTTCTATTGAAACTTAACACTAGAGTACCTAGAACTAGTAGTTCTATTGAAACTTAGTTTTGCACTACCATTGTTATACTGGGTTATGTTCCTAAGTTGGGTATTTTGCTCAGTTTTTATTTTCTTTGACTCAGGTTGGGTAGCTCCTTCAAGGAGCTACTCATCTGGCAGGGTTATTTTCTTCCATTCTATGGGTTTTAGAATGATTTTATTTGATTTTGAAATATATGTTTGAAGGAGAAGTGTTTCTCATTTTTTACTATGATGTATATTTATGTTTGGTGTTAAAAGTAGATATCATAGCTTTATAATACACTCTAAAAATCATCGCAATTGGGATAGATCTTTCCATCATATCATAGTTATGAGTTTTAATTTGTAAAATAAGTGATTTTAGAATGTTTTTATCATTTAAGGAAACTGTAAAGTTAGGATAGGAATCAAAAGAGATTGGACCCTTACATAAACTCGACTCTATCGTTCCTAACAATGAATCCCCAAAGTTATTGAACCTAGCATCCATAAATACTGCTAAGATTGATGTATTTAGTCCTTCCTTGGTTAAAGGTTTTAATTCTACTTGGACTAGACCAACGTGGATATATTTATAACCTTTATTTTTATGGTTTTGTAAAGGTTGTTTTGAAAACAAGTTTATAGTTTCAAAAGGTGAAGATGGTTGAATATCTCTTTCCTCGATTTTAATGGAGTAATCAGTTTGAAAAATGTTTAACTTTAAAGTTTTATAAATTTGGTTTTTTTGTATCTTGGATATTTCCCAATTATCAATATTTTTTTTAAACTCTTCAAAAGTGATTTCTTCACTATTGATTATGTTTTTATTTTTTGCAAAAGAAGAAGACGATGCAAAAAAAATAGAACTCGTGGTTAAAAAGTATCTTCAATATAATATACTTAACCCTTAGTATTGATTTATTTAATTATTGAATATTTTCTTGGTCCGTTGTTATGGTATCAGAGCCAAGAGGTAGTTAAAAGTAGTATCAATAAATCTTAGTATTTATTTTTCATACTATTCAAATTTCGTTTAAACTTTTGTATGAACCGAGTCATTGAGGTTGGAAGAATGGTAGTAAGTCCCGAGGTTTAGGCATTAAATCTACATAAGTGTCGATCATAACTAGATAGGTATAGACCTTATATATATATATATATATATATATAGCAGTGGTGGCCATGAAATTAATTTGGGCACAAAGAAAATTATATCATATTAAAGGTATTTATTAATATATTTGATTGATATTTATATCTTTATATAGCTTCTTCTTGATTATATTTTTACATGTTTAGATTAAATAATTTTATATGTGATCATAATTATTTGATTTGATTATTAAATTTTGAAGAAGTTATTTTTATTGAACTTGTGATTAATCTTTTTGATCTAGAATTTGTTAGTTGATTTTATTTAAGTGACATATGTTTTGAATCATCTAGTGAAGATTATTCATTATTAAATCTTTTCTATAATATGCACGAGTACTGGTGTTTTTATGGTAACTATTTTGCAGTTAATTTGGGAACGTATCTGATTGGTGAGAAGCTTATTGGACTGTTGGTTTGGAAATCGTTCATGCTAATTTTAGAAACTGTACAAAAAGGTACTCGTAGGTAAGGTACATTGAGGCAGTATCTTAGAGAGGTTAGCATAAGACTGAGTTTGTACTTGAACATTTGGTTTTCATAGTGGAAAGTTAGCTGGTCCAATGGACTGGTGGTTTTCCTCTTAGGTCATGGTTGTGGCCTAGGTTGTTTCCACCTAAAAATTTTGTGTGTTATTATTTTATTTCCACACTTTATTTTTACACGAAATTGTATGTTTGACCGCCTTATTTAGGTTATTAAATTATAAATTGATAAAAATGTAAAATAACCTATTCACCCCCTCTAGGTTATTCAGATCTGTATCTTATAAACTTTCAATTGGTATCAGAGCCAACACTAGAGACACTTGGTGAGTTTGATCCTTAAGGACACACACTTTTACTTATGGACCAAATAAAAGAAGGTGAGTCATCTGTTGGACCCCTACTCCAGTATGGGTATAATTACCCTTATTGGAAGGCTCACATGTAAGCCTTTTTCAAACAAGATGGAAAAGTCCGAGATGATATTCTTGATGGTTAAAAACCACCTTCGATAATGAAACATGGTGTAATAATCATAAAACCAAGAAGAGACTAGTCCACTGAAGAATGCACCCTTAGTGAGGCAAACCAAAAATGTTTATCCTACATTATCGATGGATGAGTTTTGTTGCATCTCCTACTGTTAAACTACTAAGGATGCATGGAATGAATTTGCTCTTATTCTTGATGGAACTTCCCAAGTGAAACAAACAAAATTGAGATTCCTAACATCTTAGTTTGATTCCATTAAAATGAGCAACAATGAAACTTTTGGTCAATTCTATGCTTGCTTTCTTGATATCACTAATGCTTGTTCTAACCTTGGTGAGAAAATTTCACAACCTATACAAGTATGCAAACTCCTAAGCTTCTTAACAGCAGACTACAAGATGAAAGTTACAATGGTAGAGGAAAGCAAGAATGCAGACACACTAAAAATTTATGAACTTGTCGGGTTAATCCAAACCTATGAGCTTACTCTTGATCCATCCAAGAAAATCAAGGATGTGGCATTCAAAAGCTCCAAAAAGGACATCTCTCATAGTGATGAGGATATGAATTGTGAGTCACTAGTCTTGTTAGCACTAAAATTTAAGAAGTTCGTGAAGAGGAAGGGTCAATAGAATAATCGATCTAACAAGGGACAATCTAGTCATTCGAGGGATTGAAAGTCAAGGAAAATCAAGCCTCCTAGCTCTGATGGTAAGAAAACTAAGCCCACTAATCCTCAATGCTTTACTTGTAAGGGTGAAAGTAATTAGGGCACAAAGAAAATTATATCATATTAAAGGTATTTATTAATAAATTTGATTGATATTTTTATCTTTATATAGCTTCTTCTTGATTAGATTTTTACATATTTATATTAAATAATTTTATGTGTGATTATAATGATTTGATTTGATTATTAAATTTTAAATAAGTTATTTTTATTGAACATGTGCTTAATCTTTTTTCTCTAGAATTTACCAGTTGATTTTATTTAAGTGACATGTTTTGAATCATCTAATGAGTATTATTAATTATTAAATTCGTTCTAGAACATATACGGGCACTTGTGTTTTTGTGCTAACTATTTTACAGTTAATTTGGGAACGTATCATATCGACAAGAAGCTTATTGGAACGTTAATCTAAAAACTCCTCACGCTAATTTTAGAAACTACAAAAACAGAGTAAGGGCTTGTAAGTAAGGTACATTGGGATAGTAGCCTAGGGAAGGTAGCATAAGACCGAGTTTGTGGCATAGGTTGTTTCCACCTAAAATTTTTTTTGTGTTATTTTTTTATTTCTTCACTTTATTCTTACACATGATTGCATGCCTAACCACCTTGTTTAAGTTATTAAATTATAAATTGATAAAAATTCAAAATAATCTATGTACTTCCTCTAGTTTACTCAGGTCCGTATCTTATAAACTTTCGAAAATTAACAATTGGAATACCAAGAGAAACAAGGAGCTTTAATTCATCATAAGTGCTCTAGCTAAAACACATTATTGATTTCAGATTGATCATCTATTCAGAAGCTCATTCATAATTCTCCAAAATTATCTTTTAGGAACCACCTGAATTATCATTAATTTCTATGAAAATAAAGATATCATCAACAAATAGCAAGTGTGACAACCTTGGACTAGCTCTGACAATAGATAACCCCCTTATTTGAGATGAACAATTTGTCTTCCTCAAAAGACTAGCCAACCCTTCAGAACATAAAACAAATAGAAAATATGACAATGGATCATTCTATCTCAAGCCTCGTTTTGGCCGAAAAAACTTTAGAACATTCTCCATTGACTTTAACATAATAGGAAATAGAAGTGACATAGTTCATTATCAAGTTCACCCATCTCCTTTCAAATCCCAAATTAAGTAGCATGAACTCCTAAAAACCTCATTCCACCCTATCGTATGCCTTACACATGCCTATTAATTGTCACTTTCCCATTTTTACATTTCAAACACCTCTTCATTGAATGCAGCACCTCAAAGGCCACAATAGTGTTGTTAGATATCAAACTCCCTTTGATAAATGCACTTAAACTTTCAGAAACAACATTAGATAAGACATCCCTAACCTGCCAGGGATACACTTGACAATCATTTTGTAGATAACGTTAAAGAGACTTATTGGCTTGAATTTCATGACTTGTCTAGGTTCCTTGACCCTAGGAATAACATATATAATAGTTTTGTTAAAACTAGCTAGACTTTCATTATTATTGAGCACCCTCAAAAATGCCTCTGCCACTTCATCCCCATTAATGTCCCAGTAAGTTTGAAAAAATGGGGTAGGCATCCCACCTGCTTACAGGATGCATTTGAAACAAAGCCATCTTAATGTCTTCTTTTGAGAAATGCCTCGATAATCTACTATTCATCTGACTTGATACCATGGGAACAATGCAATCAGAGAAAGCATCCAAATTGACAAGTCCATTGCTATCAAAAAGCCCATAATAGTAATTACAAAACACATTTTGAATTGTATTAATCTCATACACTCATACCTCATTCTCATCAAGTATACCAACAACATGATTCCTCTTAAACCTCAAATTAGCTTTTTCATGGAAGAACCTCGAGTTTTGATCCCCATATTGTAGCCATAATTTTCATGATATTTGTCTCCACATAATTTTATCACACTCCAGAACTGAGTTCAACTCCCTTACTACACTTTTAAACCTACTAATGTCACAGTTAGGAGGAGCCACAACTTTAGCCAACTTCAAATCATCTTCAGCCTTCTTAATTCTCCTTTGAACGTGTCTAACTATATTCCAATTCCATTTCTACAAAGCATCACTACAATAATTAATTTTCTCAGTTTTTAGACAGCTACAATCCCTATTATTATCCCATGCCTCAGACACAATATTTACATAACCATCAATTTTTAGCCAAAATTCTTCAAACCTGAAAGCCTTCTTCCTTCTGTTCCTAGTTTGATAAACAATCTCACAGCTACTAGCAAAAACCAACATATGATCTGACGTTGAAAAATACTCATGTTACAGTCTATTATAAGGAAATAGAGATAACCAAGCCTCATTGACAAGTGAGGCACAAATCTCACCCGTGTATTTTCATCCTCATATCTCCTATTATTCCATGCATATTTATATCACACATAGCCAATATCAGTTAAACTAGAATGTTGTTAAAGACTTGTTTTTTTATTTCATAAAATAAATTTTTTTTATTCCATAAAATAAATAATTTTATAGCAATAACAATTATTACTCAAAAATTAACATTATTGTATATTTATGAAATTTAAATCACCAACATGTGCCATGCACGCATAAAAATCTAGTATATATAAAAAAGATATTAGAGTGATCTTTTTGATAGTTCATTTGGTGCATTGTAATCAAAAGTGCCGATGCAATATTTTCTTAGGATTTTCATATATATCAATAAATATCAAAATATTCATATAATAAATATATTTTTTATGAATAGTTGTTTTTGTAGTTTTATTATATATTTACTTTATATTATTACTCTTGAATAATTGTTTTGATTGTTCAGAATGATAATTCATGTAATTCATGCTTACTCATTTAATGAATGGATTGAATGATCAATTCATTTATATGCGAATCATATTTATATTGAACTAATCATGAATTTTTGTGTCCTTATCATATCATATTCTATATCAATTAAAAAAAATAATCAACTAGCATTACTAATGTGAACCCTAGTACTCTATCCTTAATGTTAGAAATACTTAATGATTGTATTCTATTCTGTGAATAAATGAATATACATGGTGCCTTTATATAGGAATTACAAGTAAACTAGATATGTCTAAAGTAACTAGATATGTCTAAAGTAACTAGATATAGATATCCCAGAAGTAAAGAGATATACATTAGCATATATATATATATATATTAATATATTACTAGATATACATTAACAGCCCCCCTCAAACTCAAGATGGATGTGAGACCAACTTGAGGTTGTCAACCAAATTACGAGTGCGTCCTTTGGGAAGTACCTTAGTGAAAATATCTGTAAGTTGATCGTTGGAGGAAACGGGGAAAAGCTTGAGAGCACCATGGATAAGATGAGAGCGAATAAAGTGACAATCAATCTCGATGTGTTTAGTCCGTTCATTGAAGACATCGTTGTGAGCAATATGAATGGCACTCTGATTATCACAATAAAGGGGAGTTGCAGAAGATGTGGACACACCCAAATCCTTAAGGAGCCATCGTAGCCAAATGAGCTCAGATGTGGTATCAGCAATAGCACGATATTCTGCTTCAGTACTGGAGCGGGCCACAAAGGTTTGTTTCTTACTTTGCCAAGAAATCAAAGAAGTACCAAGGATAAAGCAATAACCTATAGTGGACCTGCGATCAGTAGGATCTCCTGCCCAATCAGCATCAGAGAATGCATGAAGTACTAAAGGAGACTGAGCTGAGTAGAAAAGGCCATGGAAAATAGTGCCTTTCAAGTATCGTAGAATACGCAAAACAGCAGCATAATGAGTCGATCGTGGAGTAGACAGATACTAGCTCATCTAATGAACATCATAAGAGATGTCTGGACGAGTAACTATAAGATAAACCAAACTACCAACCAATTGTCTATAAAGAGAGGGATTAGACAATGATTGCCCCTCTGATGGTGTCAGATGCACATTAAGTTCAACTGGAGTGTCAACAGTCTTGCTATCAGTGAGTCCAGCTTGAGATATGAGGTCAGATGCATACTTTGCTTGAGTAATGTAAAAACCATCTGTGGAACGAGTGATCTCAAGACCCAAGAAATAGCTTAAATGTACAAGGTCTTTCATCTCAAACTACTGACTAAGAAAATCCTTGAGTTCTTGAATGCCACTGAGGTCATCACCAGTTATGATCATATCATCCACATATAGAAGAAGCAAAATGGTGCATTTATCATTGCGATGAAGAAATAAGGCAGAATCATAAGGACTGGCAGTCTAACCCAAACGAAGGATGGTGGAGCTGAATTTGGTAAACCATGCTCGTGGAGCTTGTTTAAGGCCATAAAGTGCACGTCGAAGGCGACAAACCTTATTTGTTTCAACAGAAAGACTAGGAGGAGGTTGCATATATACTTCTTCATGCAGATCCCTATTAAGGAATGCATTTTTAACATCCATCTGAAAAGGTCCCATTTACTAGCAGCAGCAACAGCTAAGAGGGTACGAATAGAGGAAATACGGGCAATTGGAGCAAAAGTCTCTTCATAATCAATCCCATACTCTTGTGTAAAACCTCTTGCTACAAGACGAGCCTTGTAGCGATCGATAGACCCATTAGATCGAGTCTTGATCTTATAGATCCACTTACTACCAACCACAGATTGACCAGGAGGGAGAGTAACAAGATCCCAAGTATGGTTTTTGGTTAATGCATCAATTTCTTCTTTCATTGCAATATGCCAAGAAGGGTTAGTAGATGCCTCACGATAGGTGTGAGGCTCATGGAGTGTAGCAAGGGTAGTGTAACAATGATAGTCAAGTAAATGTGTAGGAATGGATCTTACCCGGGTTGAGTGGCGAGGTGGAATGTCTTGTTGAGGATCTTCAGGCGGAGTAGGAGCAAGGGACCTATGTTCAAGGTAAGGTAGCTCATTATCAACTTGTTCTTCAACGACCTGACTAGGAGAATCATCAAAAATATCTGAAGATTGAATAGTGAAGTCCAAAGATGGATTAGAAGTATCTGTAGAAGGAACAAGAGACTCATTTGGAAAATTTTCTAAAATATTTGAATTAGTAAGGGAAGAATGAAAGTGAGAAAGTTCAACAAATAAGCGGTGTTCCCAAAAGACAACATTACGGGAAACACGGAATCGATGTGAGACAGGATCATAGCATCGATACCCTTTCTGAGTTTCACCATAACCAAGAAAACAACAAAGTCTAGATCGAGGCTCAAGTTTGTTGTGTTCATGAGGCTAAAGAAGAACGAAACAAATAGATCCGAATGAGCGAAGGTAATGATAGTTAGTAGATGATCCAAAAAGGTTCTCATAGGGAGTCTGATTATGAATGACAGCGCTTGGAATGTGATTAATGGCATAAACAGCATGAAGAGCAGCTTCACCCCAAAATGGGGCAGGAACTTTGGCAGAGAGAAGAAGAGCACGAACAGTGTCAAGAATATGACGAAGTTTTCTTTCGGCTCGACCATTTTGTTGAGAGGTTCCTGGACAGGTTAGATGATGTACAGTGTCATAGGAGTGTAACAGAGTTTGAAAAGCATTTTGAGTATATTCAAGAGCATTATCATATTGAAAAGTTTTGATATGTTTGGAGAATTGTGTTTCAACCATTTTTGCAAAGTTATTGTATATTGATAAGATTTCAGAACGAGATTTCATTGGAAAGATCCAACTATAACGAGAATAATCATCAATAAAAACAACAAAATATCGAGATCCACCAATACTAGTAACAGGAGAAGGTCCCCAAACATCAGAATGAATTAACTCAAAAATACTATTAGAGATAGATTTACTATTATTGAAAGGTAAAGCTGGTTGTTTTCCTAACTGACATGAAGTACAGTCAAAATTATCTTTGGACACAGAACCCAATAGACCTTTAGAAGCTAACTGTTGTAACCGAGAGGATGGGGCATGACCAAGACGAGAATTCCAAAGTGCGAGAGAAGGTAAGGAAGAAACTGCAACAGTTGTTGCAGTAACAGAGGCAGGAGCAACAGGTGGAAGATGAAGATTGTTTACGGGAAACATACGCCTAACCCTAGGACCGGTCCCAAGCTCTTACCCCGTCCTCAGATCCTACAAAATACACCCAGAATATTCAAAAATAAGGCGATATCCTAGTTCAGCTAATTGTCCCACAGGGCATAAATTATAGGATAGGTCAGGTACATGGAAAACCCCAGGAACAGAGAGGGTAGAGGTCGAAACAAAACCTAGACTATTCCCATGAATGGTGGAACCATCAGCTATATGAATATTAAGGGGATATGGTACAGGGTCAAGTTTGGAGAATAAAGATGAGTGAGGTGTCATGTGATTGCAACATGTAGAGTCAAAAATCCAAGTTTGAGACTTACCGGGCAAAACTGAGAGGGTAGTGGAAAGAGATGCATTACTAGCCATTTGAATAGCCTCAGTTATAATCTTCTGTAGTTCAGTGGAGGAGAGGTTGATAGTGGATTTAGAAGACTGGGACTCTCCTGAACTAAAAGGCATCAACGAAGTAGGCTCAGTATTAGCAACAACAGTAGTAGATTTGTTGCGACGGTAACAAGTCTCAATGGTGTGGCCATAATGCTTGCAATAATTGCAGAACCTTTTATTGCTCTGCCTACGACGATTGTAAAAGTCAGAGGAATCACCTGATTGCTGAGGTTGTTCAATGGCAGGAGCATGAGGAGTAATAGCCAAAACATTGAGCTTATTCTGGGCTTGAAGGGTTGCAAGTCGAGTTTCTTCTCTAACCAACTCATTTATAGCAGTATCAAGAGAGAGAGGAGGACTACGATTAAGAAGCTGACCTCAGATTGGCTAAAAGTTCTTGTGGAGTGACTTCAAGAACTCATAGAGACAAAATTCATCCCTAATTGTAGCATATTGTTGAGCATCTATTGAGCATGCCCAAATTGGATCACAAAGGTCAATTTGATCCCAAAGGAAGCAAAGTTGATCAAAGTAGTCATTGATGGATTGCCCTGGTTCCTGTTGAAGTTTATGCAATTCAACTATTAGTTGATATTTCATGGATCTGTGAGTAGTGGAGTACCTTTTGGCCAACATATCCCATGCTGATTTGGCATTATCAAAGCTGCCCAACAGATTGGAGATGGATGGAATGGAAGTATTCCGAATCCATGTAAGGATCATGTGGTTGTGACTATCCCATTCAATCATGCGACGAAGAAATATAGCATATTCTTCACTTGCTCCTTTAACAGGAATGATAATTGCACCAGTACAATAATGCCAGAGCATACGACCCTTAAGAAAACTGTGCATAGCTTGAGACCATGACAAGTAATTCTTGATCCCCTCCAATATAGTATTGATAGGGCAAGAAACAAAAGTATCCTTTTATCCATTTGAAAACACAATATGCAAAAATAGACTACAAAAACGAGATCTACGCAAAAAACTGGGTAGGGTGAACCTGTATTGCGAAAATCTAGTTAACGGTCAACGGTCAACGGGCAGTCCGGTCAACGGTCACGGTCAATGGCAGTGCGGTCAACGGTCAGGCCGGTCATGGTCAGTGGGTTCTGTGACGTCATTTGGCGATGATGATGATGTCAGCCCTACGTAAGGTACTGATGGCGTCACGAGTAGAGCGCAGCGTGCTTGGCGCGTTAGATCCACGCGCAGTTACTGTTGGTGGTGCGTGAGAGCGCGTACGGTGGCTTATGACTGTGATACTTCCACGGTTGTGTAGATCCGGTCGAGCCGATCATAGTGGTATATGCAGAAAAAAATTCGGAACAATATGCACGGCAGCGGCGGTGATTGCAGTTGTTTGTATGGTGCGGAACTCCTTAACAACGGCGACTGTAGTTCCGGAACCTAAAGACAACGGCTAAAAGACGTCGGAGGTTCAACGGTGAATGATTGTAGCGGCTATTGTGACAGCGGAAGCTATAAGGGTTGAATAACACACAAAAAAAACACTACTAGAAAGACAAGAATAGTGGCTTTGATACCATGTTAGAAATACTTAATGATTGTATTCTATTCTGTGAATAAATGAATATACATGGTGTCTTTATATAGGAATTACAAATAAACTATATATGTCTAAAGTAACTAGATATAGATATACCAGAAATAAAGACATATACATTAGCAGATATATATATATATATTAATATATTACTAGATATACATTAACACTTAAAACCCATAAATATGAATTAGTTTTAGAACATCAAGAGATACGACCAAAGACCCAATGACAAGTTGAAATTGATCCTAGAAAGTTAATACTCATATTGTATCACTCACCTTAATTCTATAGATATTATTCACCAAAGATCTAATGATGATAGGATGCCACAAGGTTTATAATTCCTTGATAAGTCGGGTTGTAAAGGAACAAATAAGTCTTAAAACTCCCAATTTTGATATAAATTAAACATAAATTAAAATCTAAGTTGTCCTCTAAAGTTGACTGCTAAATAATATATATAAGAAAAAAATATATGAGACCCGAAAAGAAACTAAACAAAAGCTTTTTGAGCAGATCAATGCTAGAAAAAATGAAATTAAGTATATGTGTCGCTGCACACAATAAACCATGCCGCAACGAGGTCTAAAAACTAAAAGATATCCCGAAAGCCTCATGCTGTGATGGAAAACAATTCACACTGCGTCATGAAATAATAAAGTGGGAACCAAAATCCATCAAGAGCTCTATACTGTAGAGGACTATAACTCATATTGTAGTGCACCTTCAGTTTCCAAAATTCCTCTTATTTCTATGACTCATTCATTCCATGCATTTTGCTCCATTTGTGGCACCATTTGATCATGATTTAGCTTTTGAATAAACCTCTTCAATGCTTCCTTGAATTACTTTATCTTTGATCTCGTGATAGGTCTACTCAAAATTTGTAATGATTCACGATTCTCATCGGTCTTCCTCTTCTCAATAGGATTCGATCTCGAATCTTCACCTTTATAGTCAAAAGAAGAAAGATCACAAACATTAAAATAATGTTTTAAATGATGCAAACCTCATGTTAGCTCGATCCTTGAACCTTACAAACGTGAATTGGTTTGAGAACTCTAAGAGACACAACCAAAAGCCCAATGAAAAATTGCATTGATCCTAAAAAGTTAATACTTAAATTATAGGACTCATTTTGACTTTATGGATATTAATCACCAAAGATCAAATGATCATATGATACCACAAATTTGCAAATCCCTTGATTAAGCTCTCAACTTTAATATAAATCAAATGTATATTAAAATCTAAATTGGCCTCTAAAACTGATGGTTAAAACATATATATAAGCAAAAAAATTAATGAAACCCTAAAAGTAATAAATTAACACATTTTGAATAGGTCAAGAAGAGAAAAAATGAAATTAAGTGTGAGTGTTGCAGTGCACAATAAACCATGACACGAAACGGTCCAAAAATAGGAAAATAAAAGATATTTTAAGAGTCTCATGCCGCATATTCATATTACGCTACAAAATAATAGACTAGGAACCAAAATTAACCCAAGATCTCTATGCCACGGTGGACTACTCATGTCGTGACATGCCTTCAATTTTCAAAATTTCTTTTCTTTTGGTCATTGGTTCATGCCATGTCTTTTGTTCCATTTGTGGCACCCTTTGATAATGATTTTGCTCTTGAATAAGCTCACTCAATGTTTATTTGAGTTGTTTCATCTTTGATCTCATGATAAGTCTACTCAAAATTTGTAACAATTCATGATTCCCATCAATGACTTTTAAGTGAAAATACTTATAAAAATATTTATTAAGTTCGATTAGTTCAAGTTCATATATATTATCTTATTGTATTTCACTTATTTATTAAATGAAGTATGTAATTCTTGTTAATATCGTACTAAATCACTCATGTTTTGTATGTCAGTATCATAAATTCACACATACTACTCATAAAATAGTTATTATTGTATATTTATTTTTTCACTAAAGTAATAAATTAATTAATCGTTAGTCTTTTCTTTTTTTACACCAATAAATATCAAAATGTTCTAATAATAAATATATTTTTTATGAATAATTATTTTAGTACTTTTACACAAAAACTGACATTTTTGGTTGTAGTTTTTTCCTTGTACATCAATAAATATCAAAATGTTTCTAAAATAAATATATTTCTTATTAATTATTATTTTGATAGTTCTATTATGTAATAACTTTACATTTATGCTTTGAATAATTATTTTAATTATATCAAGGATGATAATTCATATGCTAAATACTTACCGAGAGGATTGGATGTACCCAATTCATTATAATTAGATCATGTTTGTGTCGAACTAAATATTTTTTTATCAAGATCATATCAATTAAAAAATAGTCTATTAATATAAATTATTTTAAGTAAAAATGTTTATAAAAACCTTTATTAAGTTCGATCTAATCATATGTATTGTGTTCATGTAAATTAAACTTCATACATAATATTAAAATTTCAATAAAACAAGTTCATATATGTTATTTTATTATATTTAAATTATTTATTAAATAAAGTTATGCAAGTCTTATCAATATCTTGTCAAATAACTCATATTTGTATCTTGTTTGAATTTTATTGTTCATGAATAATAATTATTATATATTTATTCTTTACTATTGTAACAAATTGATAAATTATTTATTTTAAGAATATTTCTATAAACCATCTTCTAGGATCCTTAAACTTATATCTTATATCTTTGAGACAAAGTCCCTACATTTTACTAAAATGTGATATTTTACTCCTTAAAATCTTAAAATTTAGAAATTAAATTGCATTATTTTTCTTAAATTATGACCTTGGTGTCACCTTTTGTATTCTATAAATCTTTGTTTTACATAAGTATCTTTTTCTTAAATAAATATACTAAATTGTAATAATCAAAACCTACAATTAAAAAAAATAATACGTCTCAACAACTATCCTCCCATAATTTTTTATACAAAATGGAAGCAATGATATGTAATAGAATAAATTCATATTATATATTTGTTTCTATTAAAATTGGTAAAGTACTATAAGAAGTTTTGGGCACAATTGAACGGGTAAGCAAAACCTTATATTTGAAAATAAGAATTACAATTTTACATTGTAAGATTAAATAAGTATATATTGTACAAGGAAAAAATGTAGCCGTTGAAAATTAAACACAATTAGAGAATTGTGGACCTATTAAAGAAACAAATCATGAGCTTATAAGGTAATAAATCAGAATCAACCATAATCCCTATCATCCTTGATCTTTGTCTACCAACTCATTTTGTTTAATTTCCTTTGGAAAGTTGAGTTGTCCATTTTGAATCATTCCTCATTGAATGCCTTGATTTGCATTATTGTGTTATTATTAACAATAATCAACAACTATGGAAATACGTATATAAGACTTTTCTCGTACGCTTTTTCTTAATCCAAAAAAGAAAAAATAAATATTTATACATTTGTGCAAGGCTCCTAAGTTACATTAGAGGTATAAAATAAGATTTTATATCTCATTATTTTGTAGTACAATTAATTAATTTTAATAATTCATTTTATCTTATCATGTTTATTTTTAATGGGTTTAGATGATATAAGTTAAGATATTTATTTATTTAAAAGGGATCTAAATGGTACAAATAATATTACAAAAGTGATAAATTGTAACAAGATTATCTATAATATAAAAATTTAATAAAAAGAAAAAGGAATATAAGGTAACTCAACTCTTCTTTATTATTTTTATTATAAGGTGACCTGTTAAAAATATATAAGTAGTACGTCTATGTTAATAAGAACATTGAGAGGGGTTATCTTATGTTAGGAATATTATAACTTTAATTTAAATAGAATAAAATAAAATAAAATGATATTTAAATATTATGTGATAATTTTAAACTATGAATTTATTATATTGATATTAAATGTGAAATAGAGGGTTGAAACAATTCATTTTATACCTTTAAACTATATCGAAAAAAATGTTTACTACGAGTATTGATAAAAAAAATATACTTATGGATAAATTAAATTTGAAAATTAAATAAATTAATACCATTAAAACTTATACATAATAATAAAAATAACATCAAATAATATTAAACGGGATTAAATTAGATAGAGTTTAATATTAAATAGATCTAAATAGTTTTAATTCAACTTGAATATCATTCAATTACATTGTGTTTATTATAAAATTATGAATTTTATATTTTTTTAATATTTTAATAGTGAAAATATATAAATTTGATATAAAAGATCATTTTTTATGATTAAAAGTTTTAATTGCATTATTTTTATTATTTTTCATAATATATTTTGTATCATTGATATATTGAATTTAGTGATAATTATTACTAAAAACAATTCTTTACATATCTGCATAACCTTTTTCACGGGATTTGTCTAGGGCACATATATTATTAGTTTAAAAATAGATTTAACTGGATTATTATTTAGAAATAGGCATATGATAACTTCTTTAACCATTTACCAGTTAAATATTTTCTTCTTATCTCTCTTTTCCTAAATTATTTTTCTTTTTTTATGCCGATCAAATTTTTTTTCTTCTCCCTCGTATCCTAACTTTACTTCTCTAATTATCAAACACGATCAATTTTTAATAAATAATAATTTATTTTTATTATAAATAAAAAATAATAAAAATAATTTATATTTATATTTATATAATAAAAAATATTTTTTTATAACAAATAACTTACCAAAATTTTATTATAAAATAATAATAATAAATAGTTACAATAATGTTATAAAAAATATTAACACCTTATAAATTTATAATTAATTTTAAATACACAAATCTCTTTTATCATATTATATATTAAAATTTTATTTTAAAAAATAAAAAATAATTTATTTTATATTAAAATAAATATAAATTTATACGAAAATGATATACTAAACATTTTGATAATTCATAAATAATATAATATTAATTATAATTATGATATAAAAATTATATTTATAAAACTAATTAAATTATTAAAAAAATTGTGAAGCCGAGAATCCAACTTTTTACAAGATACAATACAAACGCAAAATATTATATCACAAATTTTATGTGAAAACATTATTTAATATAATATTATTATAATTATTTTTATTATTAGTATAATAAAATATATAAATTATATCTAATTAATTATATTTTAATACTTAAAATATAATTATTATTAATAAATATTTGTTATCTTAGTAATAATTAAAATTATAATAATATTAGAGATATATGTTATAATGTAATCTATTTTTTAATTTTTTTAATATTAAATAATTTTTTTTTAAAATGTCAAAAAAATTGCATAAAATTATTGTAACTATTTATTATTATTATTTTATAATAAAATTTTGATAAGTTATTTGTTATAAAAAATTATATATTTTTTATTATATAAATATAAATTATTTATATTATTTATGAATTATCAAAATGTTAGTGGAAGAAGTGGTTGCTAATTAGAGAAGTAAAGTTAAGGTACGATAGTAAAAGAAAAAAAGCAGAAGAAAAGAAAAAGAAATTAGGAAAGGAGAGAGAATAAGAAAAAAATTCACCGGTTAAAGAAGTTATAATATGATTATTTCTAAATAAAAATTCACTTAAAAGTATTTCTAAATTATAATAATATATTTGCCCTATACAAATCCCCCTTTTTCATGAAACAAATGTACCGTTATATCAATTTAAAATGATAAATGTTTACATGTATTTCTCAAATGCACGTGGTTCACTTAATGATTTAACAATATCGGTTACAGTAAGAAAAAATAATCTAAAAAATACTTAATTCTTGGTCGCCACGTTAGTTTTCATCCCTTGTCGTTGGCTAATTTTGAATTTTCTCTTTAAAGAACGAAGTAACTATATTAATTATAATATTATTAATAATATTATCTAAGATTAGCTAATATAATAATATTAAAATATGAGAGACTTTTGTATTATAAAAGTAATGAAAAATAAAATAAAAGAGATAATCATGAACTAATAAATGATACTAAGGTGAAACTTCTTATTAATTATATAAATTTAATACTAAAAATATAATATAATCACAAAAAAATAATACAACAATATATTTGTATTACTAATTAAAATTGAATGTTATTTTATACGTCTCAATAAATTCAAATAATATGTTTGTAAATTTTAAGATAATCCGATCACATATTTATTAGGTTATCTTGTATTGAATTCTTACTAACCAAATTAATTATCCATGGCATGTCTCTTTTTGTTTTCACAACTCTGTTCCTAGTTGCCACAATAATTGGAATTGTTGATGGAGTTAATTCAAACAAAAACTCTTATAAGATGGGCATTTTATGTACAAATCACTTGAAGTCCCAATCACAAAAAAATCAACATTTTTTTTTCGAAATTAATCATATATTTATACTAGTTATGCCCACCTAAAAACAAACATATATTAATACTAGTTATGCCCATCTTGCCCGTTAACGCGGGGCTTTCACTTGAAAAATACTGCCTCTTTTTCTAATAATTCCTTTTTACTAATAACTCTTCCATTTGACATACTTGCTCTTCAAAAATTAGCAATGTTCTTAGGCAATTTCTTTTAAACTTGACATTGTTCGGATCGGATTTGTTATAAAAAAAAAACACACATTGTTCTGATCGAAACATACTAATTTTTTTTGCTTGGACTCCGTAATCTTTTGCTTACTATTTATGGTTATCTTTTATGGAAAGATTAATGACATAATATTTTATACAATTTATTACACTTTTTTATCTCAATAGTTAAAATTTATTAAAAATAAAGATAAAATTAATTCATTAAATATTTCATATAAAATTATGGAGATAAGATGATAAAATAATTGTTATATCATGTAAATTTTAATATTATATATATTAAATTATGATAAAAACTTTATATGCATATGAATCATGGACTCTTGTGACCATTGATTTGGATTAATGTGTACTTAAAATTTTTACTGATATACATGTTTCAAGTAACACATTCAAATTACAATAAGTACCTTTTTAATTAAAAAATTATCAAGATCTAATTATTAACAAATGTTTGTATTTTCTCTTCTTTTTTTCACAAATAATAATTGTTTGCACATATACCATTAGAGCCCATATACCAACATAATCCCACTACCAATAATCCCATGGCTAAACCCAAATATTGGACCAATGAGCCCACGACCTAGTCAGAAGAACAAATCAATGCATTTTTTGCCCAACCTGGAGACAAGATCGAAAACCCCAAGAGACAACCCTAAAATTAAATTAACGTAAGTCAACTGTCCAACCTGGAGACAAGGCCCATGACCCCAAGGGATAGCCTGAAGACCTTAACAATGTGTAATTCCCCAGTTTACACATCGCTTAGCCATGTAATCAAGCATATTCTAGTATGCCTAGCCCTAGGGGCTAAATCAACCACATGGTCGTACCTATGGATCAATACGTACCCTAGGTTCTACACCTAAAGTAATTAGAGTTGGCCATGTGAACTTGGTTTTTTGTATAAATAGGTAAAGGTTTGAGTCATTTGGGGACTTTTTAACCCTCATATATTGCAACTTATCTGTAGGACTTTCTCTCAAATATTTTGGCGCCTAACGTAGCATCCTAAGCTTTTTTGGTTGAAGAATAATGTTAGGACCTCATAGCTTTTGTAAAACATAAAGAGTCAGCCCAAAATAGGAGAATTCAAACCCATAGAAAGGATTTCACCCCATAGGTAGAAGCTTCAATCATTTTTTTAGTTAATTTGGAACCATCTCACCCAGTTTAGAAGGAATTCAAGCCTAAGAGTCAAAATGAAAGCCCACCCACTGAATAGTTAGAAACTTAGAGACCATTCAAATAACTAGAATCTTAGGTTAGGACACCCAATCGAGAGAACAACTCAGAACCTGATATCGAGCATTCAGAATACTAGGTTGCATCAAGCACCCATTTTAACAGAGAACCTCCTCCTTTTCCAATGGCCTTTCATGGCTCGGTCATACTAGAGACCATCCAACTATAACTAGAATTCCTACAATAGGCTATACTTCAAATCCAATAGGATAACCAATATTCAAGACAACTTTTGGCATACCAAGTACTCCATGAGAGAAGCCCAAAACCATAAAGAGCAACTGAAGTGTTGAATCACAGTTCGAATAGCGAAGTAGACATTCCATTAGTCAAGAACAATGTACCAAAAGCCATACTAGCCCAAAATACCAATAACCTAGAATTTCAAAGGGAAGAGCCTCTTGAGACAATAGCTAAGTATGAAGCCCATATGAAATAAGTGAAGCACAAAATGGTTACATGAAGAGGTTCAAGGCAAAGAAGTTGGAAATTTTAAGGTGTCCTAGCTCCATTGCCATATAGGCATTTTGAAAGGGGTCATCAAAAACTCTGGATTGTTTATGGAGCTAACTAAAATGACATCGTGATCTTTAGTGGCCATGTACATATAGGCATAAAAAATTGTAAACCTAGGAGTTGGTAGAAAATCCTTATGTTGAAAAGATCCAGAAAGAAAAGAAATATGAAAAGGAGATGAGGCCAATGATCTATAATCAAGGGAGACCTATGGACCAAGGACCTCCAATCCATATGTCTTTGATGGCCACCTCAAATGAGAAACCCAAACAGAGACAACACAATATAATATTCATTTGACAAAGACACAAGACACTACACGAGTAATTGTAGACACTTCAAACATGAGATAGTATTACTAATGCCTAGAGGCCACTTGAGGGAACTTGTCAACAAAGATCCCATCAAGGAAAGAAAGAGAAGCCCACAACATGGTAGGGGTAATCAACATAGACTTTCTATATCAGGGGAGGCACAACCTAAGGATGTTGATAGAAATGTAAGAACTTTCCATACCATTCATAGAGGGCCTAATATATTTAACCTATTAGGAAATTCATGAAAGTGGCATGCCACGGAAGGACAAAGTATTCCACACTCTACATATGGTGTCGAGCCAAAACCTAACCAACCCATCATCTTTGATAAAGGTGAGATGCTCATTTCATATGATGATCCTTTGGTTTTTACCACCCAAGTAGCAAGTTACAAGATAAGGAAGGTCTTAGTTGACAATGGTAGCTTCTTATACCTATTATGTCTTGCTAAGCTATAGAAAATTGAAGTCCAACAAGTAGAAACCACTATAAAAGAACTAGCATTAGTAGGTTCTAATGGAAGTATGATGATGTTGATAGTTATCATAAGGCTATCATTATCATTACCAAGGATGATTGTACCAAAATATTTTATGGTATTGGATATTCCATCTCCTTACAACATTATATTAGGAAGACCATATTTATATAGATTACAAGGATACCTTCTACCATACACCAAGAAATTAAGTACCCTATGACTCTAGGGATAGAACCTGTAAGGGATGATCAAGAAAGAGCTTGTAGTTGTTATGTCTCTACTTTCAAAAGGTTACAAGTAAAATAGCAATCAAAGATCAGGCAACCTATAACAATAAGAATGTTGGACCCAATCAATACTGTGGACTCAAAGATTGAGATGGTGTATAAGGGAGAGAATGAAAGATAATTGGTCAAAATATGCACCAAACTAGAAAGAGATTTGAAAACAAACCTAACTGCCAATTAGAAATAAGGATGTGTTGGCTTGGAATCCAACAAAAATGACAAGGGTTAACTCGGGAGTCATCATAGATAGAATTAATGTTAACTCACAAACAAGGCCTATAAAACAAAGAAAACCAAAATTTGTAAGGGAGAAGTAGTTTGATTAAAAAATAGGTTAATTCATCAAAAGAGGTCAGATGGGTCAAGGAAGTTGATTACCCTACCTAGTTATCTAATGTGTATTACTAGTGTAAACTTCACATATGTAAATAGAGCCATACTAAAAGATTGTTTTCTTCTATCAAGCATCGATCAACTGGTTGATGTATTACTAGTTTTGGTCTTATGGGCTTTATGGATGCATACTCAAGATATCACCAAATCAAAATGCATCATGAGAACGAGGAAACAACTTCATTTTTTATAGAAGAAGGCACATTCTACTACACTGGAATGCCATTTGAACATATACCACTGAATCCCATGGACCAACCTAAGCCTGCAACCAATTAGCCTACAACCCAGCCTAAAGAATGAATCAATATGTCTGCTACCCAACCTGGACACAAAATCAAAAACCCTAAAGGGTAGTTTGGAAATTGAATCAGTACGAGTCTATATCCTAGCTTGAAAACAAGACGAATGACCCCGAGGACAGCCCGAAGACTATATTAGGGCATTATTCTCCAATTACACATCCCTTAACCCGTGTGATCAAGCTTATTTTAGAATGCCTAACTCTAGGGACTAAATCAACCTAATGGCCATACCTATGACTCAATACGCACCCTAGGTCCTACACCTATAGTAAACAGATTTGGTCACGTGGACTTGGTTTGTTGTATAAATAGGTGAGTTTTCGAGTCATTTGAGGACTCTTAGACCCTTATAAATTGCAACCCTCCTATAGAACTTTCTCTCAAACAATAATAAATTAAAGTATTTTGAAACAAATCAAAAATAATACCATTAAAAAGTATAATCACAAAAATAACACTCGTTATATTCAATTTATATATTTTTACTATTAAGAAAAAGTATTGCACATGATTTCATTTTGAATGTTGTCCATCATTTAAATTGAACTAAGGCTAATTAAATTCATTCATTTAACGTCATTCAATTAGACCTTGTTTGATATTATTGAGGTGTTATTTTTGTAATTTTTCTAGTATTTTTATATATCTTACTTAATTGTGATATGAAATAAAAATATTCTCTTATTTAGTTAAGATAATGTCATTTGTAAAATAAAAGAAACTAATTTCTAATCCATAAGAATAAAAATATATATTTCTTTCTCCATAAGCAAGTAGATTCTTTTCTCTGTTTTTATATAAAACATGTATATTGATAATACACTATTTTTTTATTTTTATTACTTGCAATTAAATTTAGAACTTTTTTCCTAAATTAATTTTATAAGTTTGCTAATATATTATGTAAATAAAAATGTTAATTGATTTATTTAACCTTCATTTAGATTTATTGTCTTTATTATAAGCTCTTATAAAATACTTATTATTGATGAGAAAATAAAGTAAATAATAAAAAAACACAAATTTAATTGTGTAGGTCTAGCTATTATGTTGTTTGACAATTATCAAAACACCCACAAATCATGCTATGCTTCTAATACAAAATTTGAACCATTAATAATACTCTTAAAGATGTGTTCAAATGAGTTACATTTTTGAACAAATGTTTAGTTTTGTGTATAAATTAATTATGAAATATGAATAATAGTGTGAAGTTAAAAAGAAAAACTCGTAAAAAACAAATTATGGTTAAAAAAAGAACTTTAATTAAATCTATTTTTTTATTAAATAAAAAAAGTATTATTGGATAAGATTTGAATTTAGATATATAGTAATACGATGGATAATCATACCAATTTCTTGAGTACAAGCTAATCCCATAATGTTTTACAGTGATTATATAATTTCTAGAGTTTTCAAATCACTACTACAATACATATATATGATCTCAGACCTATAACCTCAGTTTTTTTTAAAAACCGAGGCCATAAGGGTTTAGTCACCGTCTAATAAAAACGGAAGCTATATGGTATGTATATGGCCTCAGTTTTTATCAATAACGGTGGCCATAAGTTATATCAATTTTTTTCATTTTTCCTCTCTTTCTTTTCTTTTTTCTTTTCTTTTTTTTCTTTTTCCACTCTCTTCTTTTCCTTCTCCCTCTTTTTTTTTTCCTTTTTCCATACAGCTTCCCATCTTTATTTTCTTTTATATATCTATCTCCCAACTACTTTATTTTCTATATTCATTTTTCCATATATGAAATTTCTCTTCCTCTCTTGATCTTCTTCCTTTTCCCCTCTTTTCTTCCTCTTGATAGCTCGTTGGTTCGCTATTCGTTATTCAATGGTTCGTTGGTCGCTATTCAATGGTTTGCTAGTTTTCGATGGTCGTTGTTCGTTGGTCGCATGTTGTTGGTGCGCTGGTGCACTGGTGCTAGTGCGCTGCGTTGGTGCTGGTGCTGGTGCTAGTGCGCTAATACTAGTGCACTATGTTGGTGCGCTGGTATTGGTGTGCTACGTTGGTGCTGGTGTGCTGGTCTATAGTGCTTGGTACCTGATGCTGATGCTGATGTTGATATAGGTATTAACTGGTGGAGAAGTTTTTATTTGCATCACATGAAGAAAGAGTGATTTTTATTTGGCTATCAAGGTAAGAAGTTAAGCTTTAAATTAATTCCAAACTATGATAGTTTTCTAAACAATTTTCCTGTTCCAAACTGTAACATTTTCTTGCTGAAACTATGATACTTTATTTGCTAAAACTGTTATGATTTTCATGCTGAAGCTGGGATAAAATTTTGGCCAAAATTGTGACAATTTTCAAGTAAAAATATGATATAAATGCTGGGTTTTTTTGGCTTGGAACTGAAATTGTTTGTACTAAAAAAACTATAATAAATTTGATTAAAAATAGTGATTTTTTTTTGGATTAAAGATGAGAAAATTTTATGATCCAAATATCTCATATTTTCTTGTTCAAAACTATGCTAATTTTTTGCTAAAAGACTGACACTTTTGGCTAAAATATGTGATGGTTTTCTTGTTTGGAATTGAGTTAATTTTTTGGTTCAAATCTATTATATTTTATTATTAACAAACTATGATCATTTTTGTGCTAATTTTCAGGTGTAACCTATCATAATTTGTAGGCATATCTAATTACATAATTGCCACTGGAACTAGTAGAAATGGGAAGAATAAAGAGCACAACTAAGAAAGCCATAACAAGAAGGAAATTTACTTCTATACCAGTTGCTACTATGCCTATTTATTGTTTTCTTTTTTATGCAGATTTGATATGTTTTATATGTTTGTAGCCTCCACCAGGCACCAGGCACACCAGCACACCTTTTGTTGGTTTGATATTTGCCTTTTTGAATTTGTTACTATTTTGATCGTTTTTGTTTCTTCCATTTCTAGGAAACTCAACATCTGCTTATTGAACCTAGTTAGTGATTCATTATTCCTTTCTCATGTTAGATTTTATTCTTAAATTTAATTTTGCATTGTTGCTTTAACCATTCTTTTTCTTATTGTTGTATTTTTCTCAAACAACGTGCTTATGATGATAGCCCCTAACCTATACGTTATAATGTTACTATTTATGCCCCACATATGCACGCAACATGCCTTCAACATGCACCCTTTTATAATATGATGTCTTTTTCTGCACATATTTATGTATAGGTAACTTGCTTATATACATGGATATATGTGTTTATGGCACACAGATCTTGATCTATCCTAAGAAACTGGTCTGTAATAACTGTTGGTGCATGATTCCTAATGGTTTGTACCTCTTTGGGCTTCTCAGATGCTAAGGAAGATGCACAATTGTATAATTGTTTATTTTGTTTTAATATAAAATGTGCAGTATTGTGAGGCCTGAAAGTTTGGCATGTTAAGGCCTAGTGACAAAATGTTTCAAACATGTCTTATCTATCTCCCAGCAGTTTATTTGCCACATAGTTTTTATTTTTATTTTTACTCTAATTTTTGTGCATTTACTCTAGGAATATTCTAAGAACGACACTGTAAAAATTTAGGATTTGAGGTAAACCCTTTAAAAATTATATAATTGTTTTTATACTTGTCAAAAAGTGTGATTATATTATATCTGAGTTATTACTTGATTACCATGTTGATTCTTTATAATTTGAACACAGAGCTCCAGGTTGTCAAAAGTAATATGAAGGTCGTGCACCAGGTGCACCAAGCACACCAGCACCAACCCTAACGCCCCAGCGTACTACCCTAGCGTACCAACACCAGCGCACCAACAGTAAAAAGTCAGTTTGTACACTTATAAATGCTTATAATTAATAATAAAAATTCAGTTTGTAATAATAAGGTTTTATTATGTTTTAGTGTATAATAAACTTTCAAATGTAATTATAATTATAATTTTAATATAATATGATTTTTAATATTATAATTTATATTGATTTTTAATATTGTAATTAATAATTATATTTTTTTAATTTATGCATATCCTATGGCCTCGGTTATTGATAAATTGAGGTCATAGACACACCCTATGGCCTCCGTTATTGAAACAATGAGGCCATAGACACACCCTATGGCCTCGGTTATTGAAAAATTGAGGTCATAAACATACCATATGGCCTCGATTATTGGAAAACTGAGGCCATAGATATCTCATATTCCTCGGTCTTGCAATAAATGAGGCCATAGGGTATGTCTATGACCTCATTTAAAAAACTGAGGTCATAGGTAACATTCTATGATCTCTTTCACTTAGGCCTCAGTTCTTATAATTGTATCCATACACCTACAGTCATGGTTAAAAACCAAGGCCATGTATGCTTTTTGTAATAGTGAATGTTTAAGATCAAATTAATAATGAGTTTCTCTAAACTTCTCTGGATCTCATTGCTCTATTATGTCTTCTTCTTCTACTCATGCTTAGCTAAAATCTTCCCAACAACATATTGTAACTCATCAAACCCAAGTTGACAACACTTGGAATTTCCTTTTGAAAAAATTCAAGATCATGTCCTAAACACACTTTGTGATTATCCAGACTTTAATAAGATCCTTTGTCAATACAATACTCACATGCTTTCTCTTCAATCAAGAAATTTCATCATTGATGACATCGTTCATAATGAACAATATATGATCATTAAAATCCCTAACCAAGACTCAATATGTCTTCCAAAGCATTTTATATAAGAAGATTATAATTACTACTTCAATATTTCAAGTACTTCTTTTAGTGTTGAAAATCTTTTAAACTTCACCTTCCTTAATTGTTCTAAAAATAGCTCAATTGATCCCATCATTGATCGTAAGATTGTGCCTATATCGTGCCTTAGAAATGAGACTTATAATATTTTGGTTACACCTTTCAATTTCCACCACCTTCTCAAGGTTTGGTTATCACTACCACTTTAGTTCCAATTTTGTACTCAGATTTGTCGTTAAGAGTTTTATGGGAAATGTATGCAACACTAATTGAATTTAGGCTACCTTGGAATGAACCCAAATGTGGAGATTATAGCTTCAAAAAGAACACTGGTTTGGATATTGCTTGCTTTAATACTCCATCCCATGGTGTGCGTAAATAATCTTCAATTTTTACCTACATTACTACATACAAAAATAGAGAGATTTCTTACGCAAGATTCCAAAAGCTTCTATATATGGGTTAATTAATGAGTTTTCAACAAAGTATTACCTATGTATCCTCTTTTAGGACACTGAATACCTTTAATTTTTGGATAAATATTTGGGCATTGAATACACCTATTTTTTTAATATTTGTGGCTTTAATATTCCAAATCATGATATACATATATATTATATGAAAAAGTTTATTCATAACAAATGAGTAGCACTATTTTATTAATATAATTGGACCCATAAAAATGTATTCAATAATATATTATCATGACATTCGTGATCATCACAAATGTGTGATATATAGCAATGTTCAAATTATACAAATAGAGAAAAAGGTCTATTTATCTCAAGTTCTAGATAAATCTCAAATGATATAGCACAATTTTATTGGTAAATATTATTAGGCTCACATAGCTATAGTGAATGAGAAACTATCATGTAAGTTATGACAATGATATATTTGTGATATACAGATATTGTTTTTGCTTGAGTCCACAAGCTTAGTAGATATAGGATAGTGAGTTTTTAGCATATAAACTAGGTAGTCACATAGCAGGTAGACATTTTGATTGACATTATCAAGACTCAAACTTATGGCCACTAAGTGTTAATTTTATTGATCCTTTTCACATGGAAGAGGAAGAAAATAAAAATATTAGGTGTAACCAAATTTGAAAATAAAATTTTTAGATGCAACCATAAATGTTAGGTACAATCACATTTGAAAAATGCATCTAATATTTTGGTTAGCTATGTGGCCAATTTATGGTCACATATAAAGGATAGGCAATGTTTTTTCCTTAGAAATACATCAACACACCAAAAGAAGAGAAACAAAGTAAAGCCAAAGAAATATTTTCCTTTGAAGAAAAATAGTGTTGTGTGTAAGAGAATGAAAGAGAATATCTTAGAAAAATATTGGGATATTTTCTAAAAGGGGGTGATAAAATAGTGAGTTTGAAAAATACTTATGTGACACTATTTTGGATTTATCTCAATTTGTTGTATTGTTTATCACTTTGTACCCATTAATTTTATTAGTGGAAGAAATATTTTTCGAATTTTGTCCTGTGGGCTTAGCCCAAATTAAAGGTTGAACTACGTTAAATTGTTAGTGTTATTATTTTACTCAGTTAAATTTATTTTATTTTTACCCGATGTGCCTAACAACTTGTATCAGAGCCGATCTAGTAAAATTCTTAGTATGCTTTTTGGTTGCAGCATAGACTAATCTTCCATATCAGAAAATATTTTATTAGGTCTAAGGCATATTTATTTGCAGAAAAGAAACACAACGAAAAAAATGTCTAGCTAAAAAGTAGATATTGAGAAATTTAATGGAAATAATTATTTCTTTTTAAGGCAAAGGAAGATGAAGGATATTCTCATTCAATAGAAGATCCATAAGTTGTTGCTGGGAAAAGAAAAGAAGGAAAAAACTGTCACCGAGAAACAGTTGGAAGAGATAGATGAGATTCCAACCTATACAATCCGTCTAAATCTCTTAGATAGTGTCTTGCAAAATATTGAATCAAAAAATTGCAAGATGGAAAAAGAAACATTAGAGACTCTAGAAAATGTATACATGTCAAGGAACCTTTCCAATAAATATGTGGAATGAGCTATATCAAATGAGGAAGGAAGATAATGTGAGCATGATGTAGCACGTTAGCAATTTCAACAGCAAGCTCTCTCACTTAGAAAGATTCAATGTGAGTTTCAGCGATGAAGAGAAAGTTGTGATGTTGCTGGCATCATTACCCTCATCATATAATCATCTCACAACAACTCTAACTTATGCGAAGGACAAGATGGAGTTTGAAAATGACATCTATTTGTACTGTGTTGGGGTTAGCAGTAAGTCTTGACTTGGAGGTTGAGAAAATGGATGTAAAAACTACCTTTCTACATGGTGACTTAGAAGAAGAGATATACATGGAGCAACTAGAGAGTTTCAAGTAAAAGAAAAAAGAGGATTATGTTTCTAAATTGAAGAAAAGCCTATACGACTTAAAACAAGCACCGAGACAATGGTACAAGAAGTTTGAGTCTGTTATGAGGGAGTAAGGCTACAAAAAGACTACTTCAAGCCATTGTGTTTTTGTGCAGAAATTCTCTTATGATGATTTCATTATTATTTTGCTCTATGTGGATGATATGTTGATTGTTGGCCATAATATTTTTAGAATCAATAACTTGAAAAAGCAGTTGAGCAAGTCTTTTGCCATGAAAGACTTGGGGTCAACAAAGCAGATTCTTGGCATGAGTATTATTAGAGATAGAAGTGCCAAGAAATTATGATTGTCACAGGAGAAGTATATTGAGAAAGTACTTCAGAGATTTCATGTGGATAAGGCTAAAGTAATTAGTTGTTCTATTGCTAATCACTTTAAAATATGTTCTGAGCAGAGCCTTTCTATAGATAAAGAGAAGGAAGAGATGGAAAATGTTCCATATTCTTTAGCAGTTGGAAGTATAATGTATGTCATGGTTTATACACGGCTAAATATCACTCATGTAGTTAGAGTTGTGAGTAAATTCCTTTTAAATCCTAGAAAGGAACACTGAGCTGTAGTGAAATGGATTTTCAGGTATCTTAAAGGTTCTTCCAAAATATGCCTATGTTTTGGAAATGAAAAATCTGTGTTCGTTGGATACATATATGCATATATGGCTGGTGATATGGATTCCAAAAAATCCAATGCATGTTACCTAATTACATTTACATGGAGGCTGTGTCATGGCAATCAAAGTTACAAAAAATGTGTTGCATTGTCCACTGTAGAAGTAGAGTTTATAGCAGCAATGGAAGCATAAAAAGAGTTGCTATGGATGAAAAAGTTCTTGAAAGAATGTTATCCATCTTGGAAAGAATGCCTTCTTTCATTCGATATTAAAATATATTGATGTGAGATATCACTGGATTAGGGATTTAATGGAGAAGAAGCTACTACAGCTTGAGAAGATCCATATAGAAAAAAATGGATCAGACATGTTGACAAAAATTGTTCTAAGAGAGAATTTTGAATACTGTCGTTTAGTTGCTAGATAGGTGGAGCACTCCATGTAGTCGGGAGGGGGAGATTTGTAGGTCCCTCCCACATGGAAGAGGAAGAAAATAAAAATATTAGGTGTAACTACATTTGAAAATAAAAATATTAGGTACAACCATAAATATTAGGTACAATCACATTTGACAAATACAACTAATATTTTGTGGCTAAAATTTGGTTAACTATGTAGCCAATTTATGGCCACAAAAGGGATAAAACATTTTGCCTATAAATAGCAATGTCGTTGCTTTAGAGATATATCAATACACCAAAAGAAGATAAGAGAAGCAAAGCCAAAAGATCAATTTCTTTTGAAGAAAATAGTGTTATGTGTGTAAGAAAGTAGGAGAGAATATTTTAGAAAAATATTGAGATATTTTTTTACAAAATGAGTGATAAAATAGTGAGTTTGGGATCCACTTGTATGACGCTATTTTGGGTTTATCTTAATTTGTTATATTATCTCTTATTTTGTACATTTTGGGTTTATCTTAATTTGTTATATTATCTCTTATTTTGTACCCATTAATTTTATTAGTAAAAGAAATATTTTCCAGAGTTTATTCCGTGAACTTAATTCAAATTAAAGGATAAATCACGTTAAATTATCGGTATCATTATTTTATTTTGTTGAATTTATTTTATTTTTAACCGGTATCCAACATATATGTGATCCATTTATCACTAGACTATGAGTTGTGGGCATTATTAAAATTTCAAATATTGTTAAATACCAAGTATCAAGTGCTTCTTTTTATAGTATTAATACATGAAGTGCTTATGCCCCTATAAAAATAAATGCCAAATTGGGTGATGATTTGCATATCCAAACTCACAAATCGCTGGCCAGTTAAACTAACATGAACCTGTTTAGCAAATTACTAATGTCAAAATCTTGCATGAGAATGTTTGAAACTGTTTCTTTGTCGGATTAGAAGTGCTTTAATTAGGCTAAAATTTGACAGCACGTAGTCTTTAAAAGAATAACTATCAAACTTTGAGAAATGAGAATGATCACTATAATTGTATAAGTAATATTATAAGTTGGTTTTTAGACAAGCAATTTTAACTAAATTCTGTCAATACCAAAAAAAATAAAAATTACTAACATGTCACTAACAATTATTTTAATATTTTCATGCGTTTAATAAATTAATATTAACTTCGTGTGTTTGAACTTTGAACACATGTGGGTCTTGGGATAGTAATAGGATTTGCACTATTTACATTTCATTGGGAAGCATAAAGATAAGCACCGCCAGAATGTAAAGTCAAGCTAATCGTGAAAACTCATGTGACTCTACCCAATTAGAAGCAATTCAAAACTCTAGTTGGTCGTTAATATTTTAAATTACTTTTAATTTTATACCTTATATTTTTTTCTACTATCATTACAACATTAATAGCATTATGCCAGTGCTAATGGTATTATATGTTACATGTTGTTTGTGTTGATGAGCCAACCATTGAATCTTATCCCAATATGTGAATTGTGATATAAAACATTTATATGGTTGTTGAGTAATTATATATAATAATACTATATCAGGAATGCTACAATATAAAGTAGAGTTGGATTTGCCAAATTTGAGTGACAATATTAATTGATATAATGATGGCTTTCCTTTATTATTTCATTTTAATGCATATTTATGATTCTATCCGGATTTTAAATATTAAACGCTATGATTGTATTAAGACAAATGTTCCATACATGTCTTTTAATCAACGATTACGCACTTTCACCATAAACAATGGTAATGATGAAGATCTTAAATTGCCAACTATGAAATCATCACACTATAAGGAATTGACTTTTACTTCTTACTTTATTTTTTATTTTTATTTTATTTTTTGCTAATAAAAAAATTACTTTAATTGTAATATATTATTTGTTTTAGTTTTATATATCAATTTACAACTTTTATAAATTCGTTTTAGCTAGTTTTTTCAACTTTTGTTAATCTCTCTTCTTATGTCTAATAAACATTGCAAAAAAAAAAATTAGATCAAATAATAATTTTATATGATTGATACGTATAACTTGAAATGAAATAAATTGGAGTCTTTTCGTCAAATCATCAAACAAATCACACAACATTAAAAGTGGGTATTTGAGTCGATTTTAAATCAATTCAAATGATGTTTTGCATCAGTTTGAAAAAAGACACAAATGACGACGTTGTACATCTTTTTGTCGGATGTGAAAAAATGATGTTTTTTTACGTCCAATTTTTTCATAGAATCCATACAAATGTTTTAGAACATATTCCCAAAACACCATAATTTTTATTATATATCTTACCGATATATAATTTTTTCAATTCAACAACACATAATACAGATTTGTATAACACACAAAAATTTCAAAAATTATGTTACATTTCATTAATAAATTCATTGAAAATTACAAAAGGTAATAATAAGGTATTCCTACGTATAAATACTTATTTAATTACACATAAATTTAACAAAAGTAATTAATAATATAGAATAAATAATGCCAAAAATTCACACTTAATCTTCATTGTCTACATTTTCATCTTCATCATCAATCTTAAAGAGTAACATGTAGTTTATCTATTGATGTGTTCTTGTATGGAACATCTAAAATAGGAAAGAATCAATATTTAATAGTTGATATAATTTATAAAATATTATTGAAACTAAATTAAAATTAAAAAGGTTAAATATATTCTATAATAAGTTTTTATAAATTACGTAATATTGCATTCATAAACTTTATAACATTTTTTTTATGTCATAAAACATTAAACCTACAAAATTTAACACCAATTTTCTTAACATACTATTAAAATTAAATTTTATTAGTTAAGTATCTAATATTTAATACAAACTAATGATAAAACTAAACATGAATCTATAAATTTAAATATATAAAGTTTGCATTTAACTTACATTTAGGGTACTTCCATCTTCATAGTTGCTTTCAATATTACTTATATGTTGAGTATATTGTGTTCAAAAAAACCATATAAAATAACGTCATATAAAACAAAGATCCAATGATGACTACAATAGTTAAACAAGCAAAATTAATGTACATGAATTAAAATTGTAGCTCTAATATATTGATCTTATAATGAAAAATTAGTATAAATAAGTCAAAATATAAATTACCTTCTAGGATATAAAACAAAAAAGCTTTTGGTCGAGAAACTTGCATAGTTGAATTTGATCTTTTGCAACTAACTCATCACAACATTGAATATAAGCAAAGTATATAATAAGAATTATAATTATTTGTTAAAATCATATATAGTTATATTATACACACTTTAATGATATATGGGCCAATGCAATACATGTCAAAGAAAAACATCAAGAAATCAACCATAATATTTTTAAATTTAAATTCAAACCTCAAAATATGTGAGTCGAATAGCACTCTCTAACCATCATTAATTTTCTTTGCATAACTTACCATGACCATTTTACACCTCAAGTTTGGATTATAATTTTAGGAATAAATTGTGTTGCACCTTGTACAATTTTTCTTCCTTTTTAACCATTTTGTCCTTACATAATCTTGGAAAGTCGATAATTATTTACCCTCATAAACAACCTTCAATGTTTCCTTTGCATCTGCTTGACATTCAATGTTTTCCTAGCATCCACTTGAAAACTTAATTCTTCAATAAGGGTTTACATATAAAATGATAAAAACTTCAAAAATAATTTATTGATGAATTTTTTTAAAATATTTTGATAAATGCAAATCTTATTGGGTTGGGATCTAGTTGAACTAGAGGAGATCAAGCAACAAATAAACCTTCTAATTTTCTTAAAATTTTACAATAGCTATTTGAAACTAGTAATAAATACTCAGGCTCATATGCCCTATCCATTGTGATCTTATAATTATTTCCCATCAAAATTAATCAAAAAACGTAAGGAAATTTTGAAAGTTTCCAAATTCAGGTTTTAAAGTTAAAAAATGTTTACAAAATTTCATTCCAACAGTATGTTAAATGTAGTTCCGTGTTGTTGATATGTTGAGTGATTTACTGAAAGTTTATAAATTATGGACCTAATTAACCTAGAGGGGGTGAATAGGTTATTTTTAATTTTTACTAATTTATAATTTAATAACCTAAACAAAGCAGTCATACATGCAATCGTGTGTAAAAATAAGTGCGGAAATAAAATAATAACACACGATATTTTTAGGTGGAAACAATCTAGGCTACAACCATGACCTAAGAGGAAAACCACCGGTCCACCAGACCACCTAATTTTTCACTATGAAAATCAAATGTTAAAGTACAAACTTGGTCCTATGCTACCCTCCCTAGGATACTGCCCCAATGTACTTTACTTACGAGCCCCTACTCTATTTTCACAGTTTCCAATATTAGCGTGAGTAGTTTCCAGACCAACGTTCCAATAAGCTTACCGCCAATCAGATACATTCCCGAAGTAAGTACAAAAAGGTTAGCACAAAACACAAGTGCCTGTGTGTGTTCTAGAACAGATTTAATAATGAATAATCCTAACTAGATGATTCCAAAACATATGTCATTTAAATTAAATCAACTAGTAAATCCTAGACCAAAAAGATCAAATATAAGTTCAATAAAAATAGCTTCTTTAAAGATTAATAATCAAATCAAATAATTATTTGATCTAACAATTTAAGAACAAAAATAAAGAAGAAGCCATAAGAACATAATATCAAAATATCATAAAATAATTAGGCTTATTAATGAATCAAATATAACCACCAATATTTGATAGATTAACTAAATAAAGAAGCCTAAAGAATTATAATCTTATATTTGTAAAACAAAAGAGAGAAATTAAGAATATTAGAATAATGCTCTTGTATGGTTAATTGAAACAATGAGTAATGAGTTTTATCTTATGTAATTGATAGATATCTTTTCTATTACAAATAGGATTAATAATACTCATTAATTAAGATAACTCATATATGATCGATAAATATCTTTTATATTACAAATAAGATTAATATTACTCATTAATTAAGATAACTCATATATGATTAATAAATATCTTTTCTATTACAAATAGAATTAGTATTACTCATTAATTAAGATAACTAATATATGATTAATAAATATTTTTTCTATTACAAATAGGATTGGTATTATTCATTAATTAAGATAACTCTTATATAAAATAAATTTCTTTTAAAATAAATTTTATTCTATCTTTTATGATAAGAATTTCAAATATAATTTAAATTATATCTTATCTAATATCTTTTAGCATATCTTATTTCATATTTTAGCATTAAAAATAATATCATATTTATAAGCATGTACTATTAAATGCATAAATGTAATCCTATGTGTCTTAATTATCAAAGATATACCTGAAGTACCATTATTTGAAACTCGAGCATTTGTTTGCCTTTTCTTGATAGACTTGATAACATGACTAAAAATAAATTTACAGATAAATATTTTATCCACGAAAATAGCCAACACTCATAATCCTTACACTTACAAAATTTGTTTTCGAGTGGGCTAATTAAGATTTTATTAAAACATTAAGACATATATGCATTTAGATACATGAGTATGAGATTGTAATTACCTTAGATTGTATAACATATTGAGCTATTAGTGATTGTACTACATCATGTGATGTTGAGATTCGGGAGAAAAGCCAAATTCACTTTTGAATCGTAGTTGTTATGGAGACAATAAAGGAGACAACTTAAGCGCAGTTGAGTATAGTGTTCCATATGGTATAGATTAGCATATACTATTTTAGGTTATGAATTGTTAGTTTTCTTTTTAGTAGTGAATCGATTCATTTCGAGTGATTGTTTTAAATAACTCATGTGATTGAAAAAAAAATTTACTACTTTCCTATCTATTACATGCTATCTATTATTAATATATATATATATATATATATTGATATGTTATAAACCGAATGTTTCCTTTTCTATGTTTATATGCCTATTCATTTACATACATTGTTTGTTTTCACTTCATGCGAAAGTTAGATGAGTAAGTTATCAACATCACCTTATTTTAATCGTGTACCAAATCTCGTACTATTTTGTCCATAATTTGGCTTCTTGTTCAATAGAAGAGCACAAGGAAGATAATTTTAATATTTTTGAAATTTCTTCAAATATTTGTAATATTTGTTTTGTGCAAGCCTCCTTTTATATATATATATATATATATATATATATATATATATATATATATATATTGATTATTAAGAAACAGGTATATTAAACGGTTCAAGCCCCTGAATATTTTAATTTAATAATAAATACGTGAAGGAGCTCCTTGTAAGTGTTAATTTAAAGATATCTTAATTAATATATTAATATTTTAAATATTTTATATTATTAAAAGGTTTGTTTTAGTATCCAATTTAAATATTAGTATTTTTTTATTTTTTTAATTATAAATAATATCAAATATTTGTAATATTTGTTTTATACAAATTTCCTTTTATACATATATACATATATACATATATACATATATATATATATATATATATTATTAAAAAAAGAAGTATATTAAAATATTAAATCCTCTTTAATATTTTAATTTAATAATATATATGTGAAGGAGAGTATTTCAGAGATATCTCAATTAATATATTAATATTTTAAATATTTTATATTATTAAAAGATTTATTTTAATATCTAATTTAAATATTAGTATTTTTTTATTTTTTTTTAATTGTAAATCATTTTTAGTTCAAAATACCTTTTTAGCTTTTTAGTGAAGGATTTCTTTTTTACTTTTCAAAAATAAATAGAGTAAAAAAATAATTTCTTTTTGTTGGAGACTGGGTTTAGTAGGTTCGAATAAAATTTATGAAAAAATAAAAATTGTTAACTTTTCGCTTTTAAACAAACAAATAATATAAATAAGTATTAAAAATCATAACATTTTAACAATTTTATTCACTTATGATGAAAATATTTTTAATAACTAGATGATAGGGATAAATTAGAAAATTATGCAAATGTTACATATTTTTTTATTAATTTTTTTTTTTTACAAATAATTTATCATATAAGATTCATTAATTTCTTAATAAAAATGGTCAAAAACTAATCTTTAGAGAAGAAAATGTCAAAATTTAGGTATATATAAATAAATCATAAACAAATTATGTCTATAGTGTATACCCTTAACCGTAAAAATACAAATTTGTATTAATAATACTCTTATGAAAAAAAGAGTTTTTAAAAATTAATAATTTTTTTTCATTTTTTAACTCTAATTAATTTTCAAAATGTAAAAACAAAAGTCTTTCACTAAAAGGTCAAAATGGTATTTTTAGTTAAATTTTTTGATTATTATTCAAAAAAATTATAAAAAAAGTGCCAACACTTAATTAGATATCAAAATTCAACATTTTAATAACATGAGATATATAAGATAATAGTACATTAACAGTAGTTCCAGTGATGTATCAATCCCCTCCTATTGCATCAACAGAGCACATAAGTCTTATAGATTTTTGGTGAATCATATAAATTATATTATTTGTATAAAATTAACATTAAAATTATATTATTTGTATAAAATTAACATTAAAATTATATTTTGACTATTAATAGAGAAATTTGATAAAATTTCTATCACATGACTCCTTTTTTTTCTAGTCATTTTTACCTTTTATTTCTAACTATATAATTTATATAATCAACCTTAATAGCCTTAATAAAATTGTTATTTGAAAATAAAAACATAAAAAATCTAGTCATAATAATACCAACAAAATACCGAATATGATAAAATTATTTCTTAAATTTTAGTTAATATAAAATTTTAATATTAATTTTAAAAAAACAACATGAAATATATAATTTATTAAAAAGTTATAGAAACTATGCACTCCACTAAGTCACATGAGCTCTAATGCCTTTGACCTAATAAATCAACAAACCTCTCAATATAAAATTATCAATCACAATAAACATTTAATTTATTTCTTTGTTTATCTATCTATACTATCTAACTATCTCTACCAGGTTGTGGCTCTTGAAACTCTGGCTTGTCTTGAGATCGTGGCTCTTGAAGCTCTGGCTTGTCTCGAGAATGTGGCTCTTGAAGCTATATCTTGTCTTGAAGTTATGGCTCTTGAAGCTATATATTGTTTTGAAGTTACATCTCTTGCGACTCTTGGTTGCTCAGGGCATTATTTGGAAGTTCTTTATCTCATTAGCAAATGATTTGGGTTGTAAATTTTACCAATTGTGAAGAACATTTAAATTGTGGCATTGTGGCAGATTAGGAAATTAGACTTCTAGCTAGACTCAATTAATCTTCAAACTCAAATTTCTTAAAATTTTATACAAATTTATTATATATTTACTTATAAAAATGCAATATTATAGTTAAAAATGTTTTTTTTATTAGTACTTAATAACAATCAAAACAAACTATATAATTATGAGTCACTAAAATACAAAATGACTAAAGTCATTCATTATAAAGTAAAATGACATTGAAAGTTTTTCATCGCAGTGAACGACGACAGGTCTAAACATGAAAAGAGATAGACTAAGAGAGAAAGAAGGTAGAATGATAAAATTCATTTTTTTATAAATTAATCGAATTTTATTTTTTATTATTGTTTTTACATGGTGCATATTTTTTTATTTAAAAACTAAATATTAAAAAGTATATTGCATGTATATTTTAGTTTTTTAAAGTACAAAAATATATAATTTTTTTGGGAGGAGATAAAGCTATGAAGTAATCAAAAAGTGTCAGACTATTTAGAAAGAAAGAAAAAATAATAAAAAGGCAAAAATATAAAATCATGTTACTCTTTGAAAAAATATTTTTGTATTATAATAGTTTTTGGATTTTTGTGAATGTAATTTAAATTTGATAAATATATAGTGGTATTAATTATCATATTATTTGTATTTTATTGATAAATAAATATATAATTATAATTATTTTATAAGCAATCAAATCTAAATATAATATAAACATTACTGAATTATAACGATGTTGATAATAATTGTAGAAATTTATTTAATAAATAATTTAAATATAATAAATAATGTATGAACTTATCCGATTAATATTTTTATTATATAAGAAGTGAATTCTACATAAATGATATATATAATTTGATTCAATTTAATAAGCATTTTTGCTTAAAATAGTTTATATTAATTGACTATTTTTTTTAATTGATATGAGATATGATATGATCTTAATATAAAAATTATTAATTCAACAAAAATATGATATAATTATAATTGAATTGATCGGACATATATTAAATTAGTTATCTTGAATTGTACAAATTATCATTTTTAATTTAATAAAATAATAATACATAAAAACATATTTATTATATGAAAATTTTGATATTTATTGATTTTAAAAAAACTAATAAAAAGTATATATAAAATACAATTTATTTGTCGATCAAATTGATACTTTTTATATATAAAGTGATGTAGCGAAAGCTTATAAAGAAGTAGGACTCTGTTCGTTTCTTGAAAAATCGTTTGAATCTATGAACTCAAAAAAATAAGTTTCAGAAAGAGAATTCTTTATTGCATAAAAGTTAACTTACTATGAAAATAAAAAGCCTTATATAGGATGAAAACCTTAATTTGACTAGAAATATAAATCTAGGAAAGAAATAACTAAAATAAGGAAAAATATTAAAATTTCAAAAAATAAGAATATTCAATTAAAAGCATAAATCAAAAGTCTTAAACTTAAGCAACAATATGGTAAAAGGACAACTCCAAATGTCAAATGCAACTCTCAAAATTAAGGAGCACATTATTATCAAAAATAGTAAAAACGCGCTTTTGAAAACCCAAACAAAGGAATTTTCCCGAAAAGCGGCATGCTTCCTAGCAAAGCTAGGCGTATTGAATAGCAAATCGATTCCAAGACATTCACCAAATTTCACGCAATTTTGACATTTGACCCTTCTCAGTCTACTAGTGTCATTTCTGATTTTGTTTTTGGAGATCCCTCCATGCTAGGAATTTTTCTGTAATTTGTTTTACATTAGTCTCCTCTGCTTGAAATTTATCATTAATTTTATGTAGAATATAGAAAGGACCATATTTCTTATCCTTTAGCTTGTTGTAAGTGCCTATTAGGAGTCTTCCTTTACGCAAATAAACCATCACTATATCTCCCTCTTGAAATACTTGAGCCTTTCTCTTTTTATCAATAGCCACTTTGTATTTGGCATTAGATTCTTCTAAATTTTTCCGCACCTCTTCTTGAATAGCCTTGATACGATCCACCATATTTTCTACTACAATACTCAAACCTGGAAGTTTTGGTAGAAGAGCCAAGTCTAAAGCATAGCATAGAGGACATCAATAAAAAAATTGGAATGGAGTCTTCCCAGTAGACTAATTTAGCATACTATTATAAGAAAATTTAGCCTATGCCAGAGCAAGATCCCACTGTTTTGGCTTCTCACCATAAATACAACGAATTAAGTTCCCAAGAATACGGTTCACCACTTCCGTTTGACAATCGGACGAAGGATGACTTGTGCTACTAAAATTAAGGGATGTGTCAATTTGCCTCTATAAAGTCAACCAAAAATGACTCAAGAACTTGGTGTCCCTATCTGAAGTGATGGATTAGGGAACCCCATGCAAACGAACAACTTCTTTGAAAAACAAATTTGTCACATTCACTGCATCGGAAGTCTTTTTGCAAGCAATAAGGTGAGTCATTTTGGAATACCTATCAACCACCACATATACAGAAACAAATCCACATTGGGTTCGCAAAAGACCCAAGACAAAGTCCATGGAAATATCCTCCTAAGGTGGTGTTGGAACAAGCAAAGGTATGTGCAAGCCAATGTTTTGGGATTGGCCTTTGGAAGCCTAACAAATGGGGCATTGTTTAACATAATTGCCAATGTCTCATTTCAGTTAGGGCCATAATATGCATTTGATCTCGTAGTGAACACCTCGGGATACACAATTGGTTGCCTCAAAATAGATATTCCTCTTGAATATGCATTCCATCAATAGAAAGTCCGGACTCACAATTTTCTCAAATCTCCTGAAAATCTTCATCGTAGACATATAGCTTTTTAAGGCAATCAAACTCAACCACTTTAGTTTGCATTGTAACAAGCAACAATGCCTTCCTACTTAGAGCATCAACAACCCATTTTAACTGATCCATTTTATGCTTCAAAGTGAAAGTAAAGCGATGTATAAAAGAAATCCAACGAGCATGCCTCCGATTGACACTATTTTAGCTATTGATAAATTTCAATGCTTAGTGGTCACTAAATAAGACAAACTCCCTCTACACCAAATAGTGTTCCCAAAAACTTCAAGGTTCATAAAATAGCATACAATTCAAGCTCAAAAGTATACCATTTTTGGCGAGCTTTACTAAGCTTCTCACCGTAAAAAGCAATTAGTCTACCTTCTTGAGAAAGTACAGCAACAACGCCAACAATAGAGGCATCGCACTATACTTCAAGGTGCTAAAACTTGGGTAGATGATAATTTATTCTTGATTAGTGAAAAAATCTATTCAGCTTCTTTTTACCAATGGAATTCTCCCTTCTTCATGCATTTAGTAATTAGTGCAACTATCCGGCTAAAATCTCTGACAAATCACCTGTAAAACGTTGCCAAACCATGAAAACTATGAATCTTTCCCACTGCTTACGGAGTTGGCCACTCCCTAATGACACAAATCTTTTCTTCATCAACTTTAATCCCATTAGCACTCACTACAAATCCCAAAAATAACAAACTGTTGGTCATAAAGTTGCACTTCTTTAAATTAACATACAATTTATTTTAATGCAAAACTGTGAGTACTTCCCTCAAGTGCTCACAATGGTCAGATTCATTATGGCTATAAATTAATATATCATCAAAATATCCCACAATTTTTTTTCTAGTGAATGGTTTTAATACCTAGTTCATGAGCCGCATGAAAGTACTAGGCACATTAGTATGTCCAAACAACATTACTAACCATTTGTACAACCCCTCCTTGGTCTTGAAAGCAGTCTTCCATTCATCTCCAGGGTTGATCTGAATCTGATGATACCCGTTATGCAAGTCAAGTTTTGGAAAGACTCTGGATCTAGCCAGCATGTCTAGCATATCTTTCAATCGAGGAATAGGGAACCTATATTTAATGGTGATCCTATTGATTTCCTAGCTATCAATTCACATGCACCAACTATCATCCTTCTTTGGAACTAACAAGGTTGATACTGCGTAAGGACTCATGCTCTCCTACACTAATCCCTTTTTAATCAACTCTTCTATCTACTTTTGTAGAATCTCACTTTCCTTAGGACTCATCCAGTAATGTGGACGATTAGGCAAACTGGCTCTCGATGTGAGAACAATTTGATGTTCTATGTTGCGTATAGGAGGAAACCCATATGGGAGCTCTAACGGTATAATTTCCTGAAATGCCTCTAATAGAGGTTTAAGTGCGGGTGGAATTTCCATAAAATCCTTTCCAACTTCTCCCCCAACTACTACAACAAAAATTTCTCTGGATTCCTTAGTTTCTTCTATGAATTCACTTACATCCACCAAAAATATTGATTTTCCCTTTGACTTTGGTTCAACAATGGAAAATTCCTCTTTTATAGGCCCTAAAACCATCTTTAGACCTCATTTCATGAAAACATATATGTTATCATGGCCCTTATATGTAGCATCCACATCAAACTGTCATGGTCGACCCAAAATAATATGGCAAGCATCCATCTCCGCAATGTCACACACGACCTCATTTGCATAATTCTTCCCAATTGAAAATTTAATGTAGTAGATTTTAGGTACCTTCACTTCAACACCCCGTTTAATCCATCCAATCTTGTACGGTGAAAGATGTTTCTCAGTCTGCAAGTTCAACTTAGCAACCATTGCTTTCGACATTATATTTTCACTACTGCCATTATCAATAATAACCTTAAAAACCCGTTTATTCACAGTACATCTAGTTCATAATATATTGTGTTGATGAGATGGTTCTGCCCACTTCGGTGCTAACAATAGTCATTGAAGAAGCAGAGAGCATGACAACAACTCCTTTTCGTCACCACCCGTTACTTCTTCCTCTTCATAAGTATAGGTCGTTTCATTCTCATTCTCTTCTACCTCAAATCTACCATCTTCTTTTGTCTCCACTAAGTTAATTGTACCCCTTTTAGGACACTAGTTGCAATGGTGTCCTGGTTGTCTACATCTATAGAACTTATCAAACCTCAGACTAGCATAAGGGTTGCGAGGTGCCACATCTGGTGGAATAGTATTGGCTGGCTTTATTGGACCTCTACTACTACCTATCCCGCGAGTGGTGTTAGATAAAAATGGTTGAGTCATTGGGGTTTTTCCTTTATTTACGGTAGGATGGTTAGAATCAAAGAAATTCCTTGCTACACCTACCGCGTTCGATCTGTCCAATTGGGTTTTTTCTTTAATGGCCAACACAATGACTTCGGTTAATGTGCAGACTGTTTACATTGCAACTCGATCTTATATAGCCTAACGATGTCCCCCAACAAATATAGCAACTTGTTACGCATCTATTTCCACCAGATTATTAAAAATGATAGCTTGTGGAATTCCTCTAGGTAAGTCTCGAATGTCCTACTTCCTTTACTACAAACTTGATATTGTTGAAACATAATTTTCTCATAATCTAAAGGTAGATATCTCGATCATAATAGTTGTCTCATCTTAGCCTATGTTCGAACCATCCATTTTCCTTATTGCGTTCATGTAATTTGCAACTACTCCCACCAAGTAGAAGCTCCCCTCATTAGTTTATATGTGACTAATTTCACCTTTTTATCTTCAAAGATATCCATATAATAAAAAAATCGCTCGACTAACAGCAACCAATCAAGAAACCCCTCGATACCAAGTTTACCATTAAAACCGGGTAGGTCCATCTTCATACGAGAGGTCTGTCGATCATGTGCCCCTTGGTAATCCCTCTGATTATCCCAGAATATAGATTCAACATCCTCTTCATTCCCACTCAGGTTTTCCTCATAGGCTAGTTACCTATGTAGAATCTTTGGATGACATTCACGAACAACTTTTATCCTTCATAAAAAAGGTTAGGGATTCATATGACCTTCGTTTAGCCCATTATTCTCTATCGTCAACCTAACAAGAGTTGTTTAGACCTCTCACAATGCTTATTGCATCTCATGTTGCGCTTGTTGAGTTTCACGTTGGAAGAGTCGAAACTCAACCCATGTGACCATATTTTCCTCACAATCATCTCTGACAAGGACTTCAGGTTCGTTATGTGTATTTTCCATCTGAATAGGATTAAGCTTGGTTTAATACCAACTGACTAGCATAATCTTATAAAGAAGTAGGACTTTGCCTGCTTCTTGAAAATTCGTTCGAATCCACAAACTTAGAAAAATAAGTCTCAAAAAGAGAATTCTTTATTGAATAAAAGTTAACTTACAATTAAAAGAAAAGACCTTTATATAAGCTATAAACCTTAAATCAACTAGGAATATAAATCTAAAAAAGAAATAACTAAAATAAGGAAAAATATTAAAATTTTAAAAAATAGGACTATTTGAATTAAAAACATAAATCAAAATCTCCAAACTTAAGCAACAATTTGGTAAAAGGACAACTCTAAATGGCAACTACAACTCTCGAAATTAAACAACACATTATTACAAAAAATAGTAAAAACGCACTTTTAAAAGGCCAAACGAAGGAATTTGTCGACGTTTGACCCTTCTTGATCTACTAGTATTTTTTTCGATTTTGTTTTTAGAGATTTGTGTGCTAGGAATTCTTCTGCAATCTATTATATATCATAAAAATAAAGATTAAAAAAATTAACAAAAAGTAAAAAAAAAAGATATAGTTTTATTATCTACCAAACGTTCTTGTTAAAGAAAAATATAATTGATTTATAAGTAAATTGATCGAACATTCATTAAATTAGTAATTATTAATTATATTAATTATCATTTTTAATATAATAAAAATAATTATATTATATAAAATAATTATTTATAAAAATATATTTTTATATTTATTAGTGTAAAAAATTAAAAATATATATCTAAAAATATATTTATTATATTAACATAAAAAATAAAAAAATAAAAGTAAAAGAAAAATTGTCATTTTGGATCGTGACCAAATATCCCACTGTTTTATATGTAAAGATAAAGAAATAGGAGTATAGGAAGGGATTTAGTTTGAATTCAACCAATAAATCATTAAATCCTCACAACTCACAAGTTATCATTTTGAGGGCACCCAAATATCGAATTTTTTGAAATAATAAATCCAGATATAAAAAAAGTATATAAATTAAATTAAAAGGAAGGATTCACGGTCCAAATAAGTCCTGAAACGTAAGTTTGGGATTTGTACCTTTTTTGCAGATAATAAATTAAGAAAAATCATTATTTTATGCAAAGCTAATAACTTTAACAGCAAAGCACCAGTTTGACTACATTTTTTCTAATCCGAATCACCTAGTACTTCTTTTGAGACTTCCGAAACAGCCTTGCAGGAGTTATAATCGAGGGTTACAAGTTAAATTATAATTAAAGGTATATTTTTTTTAATATTATTTATATTGTATTTTTATATTAATTTATTTCGTATTTATATTTATAATGATAAAAATTAATGACTTTAAAAACATAAAAAATATTTATCAATTTTTACTCAATTTTTTTATCTATTGTATTCGTGTCTTACAATTATAACTCTTAATTATAATTATTTAATGAGTTTAAAACGGTAGTATTAATTTTATCAAAACGAAAAAAAAAGGACTACCTTATTAATGTAGGTAGATATGATTGTGTAAGCATGTGATTATATATAATGTTATTAAAAAATAGTTATAATTACTTTGGATTTTTTACGTGGCATGTGCATTTAATTTATTGTTATATTTTTAGTATTATATTATATGTTATTATAAATATTAAATATGTGTATAAAAGTGATCGAAAACATATATCACATCTTTGTGAATTATATTAGTAAAATCTAAAGTAGAGAATTATTTGACGTGTGCAAGATATTTGTTTTTGAATTGAGTTATACTTTACTTCTTATATTGCTAATGTTTAGATTTTCTTTTTCTTTTATCTTTTTTGTGTTAAAATAGGAATCATTTGTCTATCTCAATTTATGTGAACATGGTTTATAATTTTTTATAAATAATAATAATAAAATTCCTTTTAAAAATGATATATTAAATTAAATTTCAAATTAAGAAATTGAAAATATTATATTTTTTAGAACGTTCATTTCTTATTTTACATAACAATTCCTTTGAAGGGCGATAAATATATTAATAAAAACCTTGCGACAAACTTTTATTTAATTAAAAGGTATAAATTTTAAAACTCATAAATATATTATTATATCACAAATAAATTTAAAAATAATTATAAAATATTATTTTTATTATGCACGCAAATTAAGTTGATCTGTTTTAAAGGATTTATACCTAATATTAAAATAAATTGAAATTTTATAGATTTGAACTCATGCAGTTGTAATTATTAATATTAAGGACGATAATAAATAATTTAAATATATTCAAGTATTTTTTATTTAGATATATCAAGGTATTCTTAGATATATTAAAGTATTCTTTTGTATCAAACTATTTAAATATATAGATATTAATAAAATTATTTATAAAATTAAGATAAATATTTAATTATAACGAAAAATATATATATTTTAAATTATGTTTATTTAAAAATTCAAATTATTTAATAAAATTATTAGTAATAATATTATATGATATTTGCAAAAGTAACTAACAAAAAAACACAAATTATAAACTAATTCACTAGACTGACGACAATACAACTAACTCTTAATACATACCTTGTATTAAATAATCCCTGCATTGAAAAGAAGTTACAAATCTCCTTTCTAAATTAAATTTAAAATGGTGCACCTAGATATAGCACGATACCACAATAAATTTCTTGTACATAAATTTAATATTAGAATTTTGATCATAGTGTGAGTTATAAAATATTATTTTTTTTAAAAATTTAAATATGTTTATATAATTAATTTAAGTGAATTGTTGTTAAAATATCCTATTATTTTGTTAATAATTGAATAATTTATATCTAAAGACATTAAAAATTGTTAAATTTTTTTAGATAAATGTAACAAATTTTCTGCTACATGAATTAGCATACATAGAGAGGAAAAAAATAGTACAACATAATTTACCATTATTTTTATTTTATAGGAAGAAAAAAATAATACATCTCAAATGTTACTTAAATTTAATTTAATTCATGTTAGATTCACATATTTTAATTTATATTCAATTTAGACAATAAATTACAATACAAATTACCACCCGATACATAATCTCAGTATTAATTTTACATTTAAATTATAGCTAATTAAGCTACTTATGATATAAAATCTACTTTGATATGTAAAAAATCTTGTACTCGAATTACAATTATTAGTAAAAATAAATAGTGTAATTATTTTAAAAAATATTGTTAATTTAATAACTATTCCCCAAATACGATGGATGGATAATGTGATGCATCTTATATTTCGATGTAAGATATATCCAAGTTTCTCTATCAACCAGAAAGAGGTCTGTGCCAAGACGATCCACTATCGCTCCATTTCTTCCTAGTATGAACAAAAGGGTTTGTCTTCTCTTATATATAAAGCCCAGGAAATAAAAAGCAATTCAAGGACTACGTACAAACAGAACTGGACCAGCCATTTCCCATATACTCTTCGCGGATGATTCCTTGAATCTCTCTCTGTAGAGCATCACTTACAAAAAATTTGGAAGTCAATAATATTACTAAAATGCTATAACATGCACTCATGAAAATAACAAGACTGAAATACAACTTTTGGACATTCAATGCATATGAGGTATTGAAAAATATCTAGTGCTACCTAATTTGGTCGATGTATAAGTCTAAACTGTAAACCTTCGAATTCCTTCGTGATAAAGTGCAGCAAAGGATTCAGGGTTGGACAAAGAATTTTCTATCTCATGCTAGCAAAGAAATATTACTAAAATAAGGTTTTTCAACAACTTTGCAATGTCTTGTTTCTTACTTCCTAAAACACTTTGCAAAGAAATAGGATCCCTTATGGCAAGATTTTAGTTGTGAGATTCTGATTGTGAAAACAAAATTCATTAAAAGAGCCGGAAAGAATTGCCGAAAACCAAAAGGGAAAGGTAATAGGGACATAATTAGATAAATAAAATGTTTATATTTACTGAAGCAAAATAGGTTAAAGTTTTAATTTTTCTTATGTATCTTATATTCCACATTGTTTTTGTATGAATATTGTAAGTGACTTTTGAGTTATCTATAAACAAATCATTTGCTTATATGAAACAAGTTTATGAAAGAATCTATTTGGAAATATTAAAAAAGTTTTTTTTTTCTCATATCCTATTTGTAAGTTGAAGTTCTCTTATCCTGAGAGAGTGAGTTTAATTAATCTAATTTTTATTCATCTATTTTTTATTTTCTATGTGCTTCTATATTATTGGTACATTTACATTTCATCCCGCGTAAAAAGAGGGTTCAGATTCAAAGACTTAAGGCTCTTCAATCTTGCTATGCTTGCAAAACAAGGGTGGGGACTCATCTCAAATCCATCTTATCACTATGCCAAAATGAGGTATTAAAGTCGATTAGGTGAACCGATTTTAAATGCTCAGACTTAAAATTTAAAGTCGGTTCGTGAATCGACTTTAAATTTTTGTATTTTTTTTACACATTTTACTCATTTTCTATTATACTCAAACCTGTATTCGATCATATAATAGCATAAAAAACCAAAATCAGTTTAACAAAATTTAAATAATACAAATAATTGAAAAATTAAATATTAATTAATTACTTGAAAATTAAATTTATTATAAAAAAAATAATTTATATACAATACATATATATATTTAACTTAAATTACAAATAATATGATATCTCTTTTTTCATGGATTTTGTGATATTTTCACTTTATTTCAAGAAGATGAAACTTAGTTTATTTAGAATCACCAACATAGTGACCAGGAAACTAAGCAAGAAAGATGAGATGGAATTTGGGTAAAACATAGTTAGTCTATATAACAATTTATTCCCCTAAATACATAAACACATAAACATCCATCAAGCAAGTAGCACATATGTTAGAGACATAAGAATAGAAAAATTAAAGCATTATAAAAATTATCATGGTGTTGTCCTATGTTATTCAAGATCATCATATTCTTCTTCTGATTCTTCTTGTGATGTTATAATTTGAACCATGTGTTCTGTCCATTCTTCTCATAAATCATCAAAAATTTACATATCATAGCCCGACTTGTTCCAACCAAAGAACCATATGTAATTAAATTCAAAATAAGAATTTAATATCATGAATTCATAAAAAATAACTTATATATGTTAAAAGATTAGTAAAAGAGATTACCACATCGACACCAGAGTGATATAATAATAACCTCATCCCTTCGAAATCATATTAGCATTGTATTAATATTTTGTCTATAAATATGAAGCTATCTAGAATCAAGCTGGTATTTTATTGCTATAATGAGCTCTAAATACGAAGTCAAGTGTAATTTAGATTTGTTACTTGGGTTGGTTGAGTTTTGGTGCCCATAAACTAATATTTTTGTATTTCCTTAGGGTCAAACAATAATTACTCTTGAAGATATGATGATTCTTGGTAATTTTTCTTGTACTTGGTTAGCCAATGACTATCATAATGGTGTCATACTAGGGAATTAGGCAAGAGAGATGAGATAAAGTTTGAGCAAAAAATAGGTCCATATAACAATTTATTCCCCTAAATACATGAACACATAAACATCCATCAAACAAGCTGCCCAAACTTCAGACATATGAATAGAGAAATTAAAGCATTATAAAAATTACCATGATGTTGTCATATGCTATTCAAGATCATCTCTCCTGATTTTTATTGTGATGATATAATTTGAACCATGTATTCTGCTCATTCCTCTCGTAAATCATCAAAAATTTGCGAGTCATAGCTCGACTTGTTCCAACCAAAGAACTATATGTATTTAAATTCAAAATAAGAATGTAATATCATGAATTCATAAAAAATAACTCATATATGTTAAAAAGATATATTGGTAAAAGAGATTACCACATCTTTAATGGAAATGTTGATATTTGTGATAATTTTGCTCATAAACTTCATGACATAATAACCACAAATGACTATCATTTTGTTGTGGAACCTACAAAAAACAAATGTACATGATTTTCTATATTCGAACATCTTTATTATTCAATAGTAAATTTAATTAAATTATTAATATGCACTTGTACATACCATAACTTTGTCACATATAACCTTATGAGATTTTTTAAGAGCAATGCCCCTACTCTTGTTCCACAGCTTCCATGTTTTATCAAAATTTAAAATGGTTAATTTTTTATTAAATAGTAAAAAGAACAATAGAAGAAAAATAATTAGCTATAACTCTTTACATTTCAACAACTGCTTTTGTATCTTTACTCAATTCTATAAAAGCTGAGTTACAATACCAAACATGATTTCCATATAGATCAAAGATTACCAATATCCAATGATCTTGGCCTTGTTCAAACGTTAGTGGCAAAAGGATTATCAACTTCTGATTTATGTTAAGTGTTAATGTCATATCACATAATTGTTTAGTTTTGATGCCAACATCCTTATCTTGATATTGATTGGCAAATGAAGAATCATAGATTATTGCTAAATGTGATGAGTGATTAGCTTGAAGTTGATAATAACATGCCTTATATAAAAGAAATATATATAAATAATTAGACAATATAAATATAATTATATATGTTCTAAATAAATTAAAGTTATTTATTGATTGGGGACTCACTTTGTCAACACTTGAATTATACTTAAATAGATCATTTAATATTCAAATAGTTGCAATATGCACTCAATTGATATACATGTTTGGCCAATGTCTACACCAAAAATTTCTATAGGAAGTGGCACAGTCCATCCATCATTTATGCTAGATGCCCTTGTAACAATAGTTATCAAAGAGCCAAGATTTCTGCTAAAGTTAATAGCATAATCATAACTATACTTTTTCCATTGCTTCTTCTTGAATGACTTAGTGCACGATGATTTCCCATTAGATATAGATTTATCACAAGGTACTTGTTTTGTATCTCTTAAATGTGCCGCACTTACTAATGTTGGTATAATAGACTAAAGAAGAAGTATTATTTATGTTAATAATAATAAAAGAATAATAATATAACAGTAGTAAAAAAAATATCATCTTAAGTAAAAAAATAGTACCATGTCAAAATTTATTACAACTTGATTCAACGGCCAAGCCACATATTGTATGTCCAACCGCTTCTTGGACCGTGGTAACATCAAAAGGCACAAATAATAGACAATCATCGATCAATGATTGATCAATTACTATTCGCCAATAGTTTGGTAAATATTGATTATGAATCATTCGATCATCGCTTAATTGTTGTACCGTTCAAATAACAACAAAGTCCATTGATGAAGGATGATTCAACAAACATTTCATATTCGGTAAATATTTTAAGTGTTATATATAATAAATAAAATATATAATAAAAAAATAAAAATAATAGACTATCTACATAAACTTTAAATCTTACCACAAATGATTCATCAAATAGAGGATGACTCATATGTGTGGTAGCTATTGGAAAGACATTCTCATCAAAACATTCATCATGATGTGATGGATGGTAAGAATGCATAGATTGCATTGGAGATGTTGAACCAATACCTGATTTCATTTGCATTCTTGGCATAAATGGAGGACCAATAGGATGACTATATCTCATACATGATATAGGTTGGACACCATGAGATTGCATGGGTGGCATGACTGGAATGGATGGTTGCATGTCTAGCCAATAGGGCATGCCCTGATTGTATTATGTTGACATGCCTAACATGTGCTGTGATTGATATTCTTTTAAAGTGACAATCTCACTTAACATTGAGGCCTTAAAGAAGCTGATTTTTTTTTCAATTTTACAGTACTTCTCCTTACTGACCATCTGTGTTTTGGAATGTTATAACACTTGCTCATCCAAGTGTGAGGAACTTTATAACGATTCTGTAAAAACACACTACAAAAGATGAGATATAATACAGAAAAGATATAATATATGTAATTAGTTATAAAATAAAATAGACTTACACAAATTATTTTTCATATTTTGAACTTTTCAGCTTCGTCAACCTTAGTCCAATCATTTATATTGATTGGTATACTTGACTTCACAAGTCTATCAATAGAGGATTTCAATTGTTGGCCATTTTTTCCTAATGGATTACCAGTAGCATAAAATAGAACGGGTATTCTATCATCTGGGTTAAGTACAACATCAGGTATATTCACCCAAACCTTTCTTTTCAAATGTCCCAATAGATCATTTTAGATCTACAAGCTCTCGTACCCTAGGATTTATGAAATATCTACAAACAATGATGAAATAGAAATTAATTGACACTTTTAAGTCCATACATAAAAACCAAATATAACAAATATATACACATAAATATAATTATATGAGATTGATTGTAATTACTAATAATAATATATCACATCATTTGAATTGATTTTAAATTTAAGTTATATAAAACAAAATTTATATAACAATTTTGTGATAATTAATAATTTTTTTTAAATAACTACACTACTTAAAACCTAAATTTCTAATGTGCATCATATTATTGAATCATATATGTCTTTCCCATTTCATATTAACAAAAATAAATAAATTAAAAACCAATTTTAAATCATAGTCATTCTCAACAGAATAATATAAAACAAGTTAAACGTATAAATATATAAATTTATCATGAATATATCACAAAATTATTTAATTTAGTACAAAAATTTATACAAACCTACATAATAAAAATAATAACATACATAATTCAAAACTTACATAATAAAAATAATAACATACATAATACAAAAAAGTATACACATAATATACAAAAAATAAAGAAATATAAATAATAAGTGCGTAGAATTCATAGACATACTTATAAGAGTAAATTAAGTGACAAAATGAAGAAAAAATAGTGTTTTGTAAGTGAGAAAATTGGTATAAAAATTGAGTATTTCGCTAAAAAAATGGATCTAGAAGAGAAATTGGAGAGAAATAAAACCCACTAAACGATGCTGGAATTGGTGGTCATAGGTGGTAGGAAAATGAGAAAGAGTGAAGGAGGGAGTGTCAGTCGGTTTGCTAGTTTTGAGTTTAACGGTGTTGGAAAATACGTTCTGGATGGGGAAGAAAGAAGAGAAAAAGGAAAATAAAAACGTGTGTAGCATCGATTGATGTGTTGAACTAATGTTATCTCCTACGTGTAGCATCGGTTCAACATGTCAACTGATGCTACAATCTACGTGTTTTAAGTCAGTTTTTCAACGAACCAATTTAAAATTCATTATAAGTAGGGTTTTCCTAAAAAATGACTTTAAATCTCGACTTAAATGCCACCTTTTGTAGTAGTGTATTACCAAACTGATGAAACACAAGTATTATAGATGAGTTCCCTTCATGGATGCTAAGATCGGAGCAAGTGCCTCTTGAGCTTGGAAAGGTATTAAGGAAGCGAAGAAAATCTTAACTAATAGACTAAGATGGGTACCAGGCTAAAATGATTCGATTTAAATTTGGGAACAACCTTGTATTCTTATACCAAGATTATTCGAACCAATTCCCCCTAAAGTTGAAGGCTTAACAATGGTGAGAGAACTTCTAAATTCTCATGGAAAATGGAATGAAAACTTATTGAAAGAGAACTTTAGATTTGAGGATGTGTAAGTTTTCTCATCCTTACCTTACCCAAGGCCAAACTCTCATGATCAGCTTTGTTGGCACTTTGAAAAATGTGGCATGTACATTGTCAGTTATGGGTATAAAAGTGTTAGAAAATTTAGATCAATTGGTATAATCACAAATTCCCCCTCCCAAGATCCTCCTTATCAGAATATTAAAGAAGAGAGAAATAGAAAATACACAACATAGAATTATAGTGCAAACTCCAAATTGGAGAAAAACCACTTTTATTGTCAAAAAACAACCAGAGAAAAAATTCATTATGTGGAAAATTGTTACAACCACATTCTCAGTAATTTTCTCACACACCCAAAAGATAAAAGCAATTACAAGCTGAAGAGAATTTTCCCACAAAATTCTCTCACTCAAAAACTTCTCATACACGTTTTCTCTATTTTTGGGATGGTTGACAATGAAGAAATAAAGTCATATTTATAGCCTTCAAGTTCCCACTTCATATGCCAAACATTTCTTCATTCACCAAAATTAGGCTACCTAATTTTCCCATTCTTCATTCAAACAAGGTTAGGCATCTCCATCTTTGACAATATGGGAGACCACCTTCCATGAATTTTCTTCTAAATTAGGCACCTTCTATTTTGACTAACAAACCCAATATTATTTTCAATCAATCATAACAATCTCCATCTTGATTAAAAATAAACATAGTTACTGCTACAACATTATCTACTCCAAGAGCCATAATTCTTTACACCAAGAATTATCATACTCCACCATAAAGAGTACACCCACTTAGAATTAATCACCAATTCTAAGAATTTCACATCATCTCATGTCAAAAAACTTGCTGAAATTTATGGTGTAACTCTCACACTTGTTTTCTTGAGAGTTCCTCAACCATCAATATCCATTCCACCACACACCTTGCATCTATACCAAGCCAATGCCCATGTATAAACTTATGGACCCGCTAGTAGTAACACACCCTCTTTCATAGCAATATTTGGAGACTAACGACATACTATGAGGATGTACATGCTCTTTTCAAAGAGTATCACCATAGTCTTCGAAAATAGACAATTTCTTTTGAGGTGCTCAGATTGTCCACACCCGTAACACACTATCTTCTTTTTCATGAAATTCTTTTTCTTCCGGCTGTCAACTACTAATACTGAGTTTTCAACCAAAACATTATTTCCACCACTTAGCTTTTTTTTCTTTCAAAAAATAGCTTGTTGGTAACTTTTGAAAAAAATATTTTCTCCATTCCATGAATCAAGATAAGTTTCATGTGTTCATAAGAAGATAGAAGAGACCAGATGAGCCTTAAAGCTATATCTTTATCATCAATTTTAACTCCAATTGTTTCCAGTTCAGAGACAATACCATTGAGAACACTGAGATGGTTAGACATAATAGTTCTTTCATTCATACACAAAGTATGAAACTACTGCTTTAGATACACCCGATTTGAGATGCCTTTTGCCTGATACAATTGTTCAAGCTTTTCTCAGAGTTTTTTGGCCATATATATTCCCTGTACATTTGCAAGAATATGTTTGGCCAAACAAAGACGAATTACACATGCAACTCTTAGAGTAAGATCTTCCTAATCTCCATCACTTATGTCAGTTTTACTAGACTCAGTACCGATAATAGGGGCTGGTTTCCCCTTTAACACCTTGTGTAACCCGTATTAGATCAACAAATCTTTGACTTGTACTTGCCACAAGCTAAAATTGATTCTCCCATCAAATTTCTCAATATCAATCTTGACTCCAAAAATTTCTGCTTCTTTATTTGAAATTGGCTCTGATACCAGTTGTTAGAAAATTTGGATCAAATAGTATAATCACAAATCCTCTCTCCTAAGATCCTTCTTAGTAGAATATCAAAGAACAGAGAAATAGAAAATACACAACACAAGAATTATAGTGGAAACTCCAAATTTGAGAAAAATCACTTTTGTTGTCAAAAGACAACCAGAAAAAAATTCACTATGTGAAAAATTGTTACAGTCACACTCTGAATAATTTTTTCACATCCAAAAGACAAAAAAACAATTACAAACCCAAGAGAATTTTTGCACAAAATTCTCTCACTCAAAAACTTCTCATACAAGTTTTTCTCTATTTTTGGATGATTAACAATAAAGAAATGAAGCCATATTTATAGCCTTCAAGTTCTCATTTCATATGCCAAACATTTCTTCATTCACCAAAATTAGGTTACCTAATTTTCCCATTCTTCATTCAAATAAGGTTAGGTACTTCCATCTTTAATAATATGAGAAGCCACATTCTATGAATTTTCTTCTAAATTAAACACCTCTTATTTTGACTAACAAACTTAATATTATTTTTAATCAATTACAATAAAAATAACCTTGTTCTTAGAAGATAAAAGAACATAGAGAAGTAAATTAGTTGGGTAATACAATAAACCACCAAAGGATAAGAACGTTTGGAAAACAATTTAGAGCCTTAACATGATTCCAATTAAGCAAAGAACTTTCCTTTGGCAACATGCAAATGACATACTTACCATAAACAACAACTTAGCAAAAAGAGATATGCAACACCTACTACTAGAGGAATGACTACCGAGCCAGATTTCATTGATACTCTACCCTCTATTAATGTATCCATCAGGGATTTGATGATTCGACAATGGAAAAATTGGATGAAGAGTCCTATCATAACACATGAGAAATGGCAACAACTGGCTATGCTTTGGTGGAGAATTTGGAAGATAATGAATGGGAAGATTTTGCAAAACAAATCCAGGATAATGGAAGAGGTGACATCCTCTGTCTATATTCACTTAAACGAGATCTGAAATATGTAGTGTCTCAATCTTTTCATTGTAATCTTTTTGTGTGTTTTAATGTATTTGGTTGACATTGGTGAGGTTTAAGCCAAGTATTCTTCTTTTTGTTGGCCATATCTTAGAGCTAGGTTGTACGGATTCTTTTTATTTTTTTTTATGGAGTATTTCCCCCAAAGAAAAAAACCCCATCAACAATAACTTTTTTAAAACTTAAATCAATTAGATTTTTTTTAAACTTAAATCATAAGACTCACTCCTGGTTGTACATCATTCACTTTTTGATACATTACTATATCAAATAATATATCAATATATCAATATATAAAATATATAAAATGCAATTTTTCAGTAAATAAAACATTTTAATAGTTTATAATTTTTTTTGTCCAAAAGTATCACAAAATGATATATAAAGTTTAATTCATATCTTTCAACTTCTTTTAACGAGTGGTTATAGTTGACGGAACTCAATATGTACATCGAGATATGCTAATTAAATTGATACTTTCTTAATACCCTTCTAACTTAACGACTCAACTACAACTTTAATATGTTAACATGTTATTGTCTAATATTAACTAACCATCAAAAATGTTTACCAACCATTGATGGATGTAAAATGCTTATTGATAAATCGTTGAACACCCATTAACCACTAAGGGAACATTTGATTTACATAATCAAAATAAAAATGATAATAAAATTAAATAGAAAATAAAAAATATTATTGTTATATTATTTATTTGATCAATAAAATCAAATAATAAATTAGTATTATAGTATTTGATTTACAATTAAAATAAAATGTAAATTATATTATTATACTTACTATATTTTTATAAATTATTATTAGAATAATTATTTTTTTAAATAATTCTTACTTAAATATACTATTTAATATTAATTAAAATTATTTAATATTACTTATTTTTATAAATTATTATTAACATTATTATTAAAATTATTTTTTTATTAATTATTATTTAGTATTATATAAAATTATTTAATATTATTTAGTATTACTTATTTTTCTAAATCATTATTAAATTTTTATTTTTAAATAATTGTTACTTAAAAATATTATTTAGTATTACTTATTTTTTAAAATTATTATTAAAATAAAATATATTATTAAAATTGTTATTTTTTTAAATAACTATTACTTAAAAATATTATTTAATATTATTTAAAATTATATGTTTTTCTAAATAATTATTACTTAAAAATATTATTTAATTTTATTTAAAATTATTTATTTTTCTAAATTATTATTAAAATAAAGTATATTATTAAAATAACATACAATTGTTAATTATGTTTCTCTTTATAATTTACATGTCTATAAAATTAAGAATAAAATTAAAATAAAAAATGAGTATAAGAATGAAATAGGGATTACCAAATAAGATAATAAAATTATTAAAAACCAAACTAAATGAGCTTTATTTACTTTAGCATACATAAAACTAACTTAATATGAATTGAGTACGAAGTTGACTTGACGGTGGTAAATTTAAAATTTAAGAGTGTGTTATATAAATATTAAAAAAATAATATTATTCATTTCTTTTTATTATTTGGTTTTTATTGAATAAAAATATTATATAAATTTAAATTAAGTATAAATATATTTTAATTATTGAATTTTTTATGACTTTTAGTGATAAAAGTGAGAATATTAAAATTTCTAGCGGGTAATAATTTAATGGTTTAATTTTTGATGTTAGATTTTAATTTATTTTTAAGTTTGATTATTTATGTTTTTTTAAATTTACTTTTAGTTTCGGTTTCTAGAGGGGAGTAATCCAACCTTAATACCTGAAATGATAAATTTATTTATTTTTATTAAATATTATATTTTTAATACACATATAGATAAAAATATTTACAATTTACTATTTATGAAGGAAAATAAAATAAAATAAAATATATTAAATATAAATAACATATTATTATTTTAATTTGTATTTTTTTAAAAATTTTATGTTTTTGAATAATTTTAAATTAAAAAATATTAAAATTTGATTTTTATAATTATGAATTGATAACTTTTATTTGATTTGAGGATGATTCTATGTATTTATACTTAATGATTTTTGGTTTTGATTTTGATTTTGGATATAATATAATACTTTGATTTTAAATAAAACATCTCGGATATGGTTTGTGGATATTTTTAAATAAAAAGCTTAATTTTTTTTTAAAATATAAATAGATATATTTTTACTTTATATATAAATTTATAATAAATATTAAAATTATAATTTTATTTGTAAAAAAAAAAAGGGTTATATGCCCCACGTCCCAGTAAAACTGAGTCTAAATGAACCATATTCTATCGGGTGAAGTGCATATTAGTATTTTGGGGGGAGAAAAAAATTATCAATTATCAATTTTTTTCGTACTTTGGAAAAAACCGTTCACTATGTCTTTTATTTATTTATTACAAAACTATAAATTATTATCTACTCGTATCTTTTTTAATTATATTGTCCAGCTACATAAATTACATATTTTCATTTATAGCTTAAAAAATTAATCTTAAATAAAATCAGATTGATTAATTCATATTTTCTTGTAAATCTTTTTTCCCCTAAAATCATCATTTGATATTTTGATTGATCCAAATTTGAAATTAGCTAGCTATTAATGTATTATTTTAAATTAATTAATGAAAATGATTTAAATTAATTACGAGTATAGAATATATCGTGATATCTTCCCAAAATAATTTAAAACAGAAAAAAGATATATATATTTAATTATATATTATCACGAAAAACTGTGTGGGGATACTTGGACCGAAGGAGAAAGTGTTAATTTTTGGAGGAGAGAGAAACAAAGAGGAAGAGAAAGTGTTAATTTTATTCAAATAAAAAATCGTGGAGTAGAAACTAGAAGAATCTGAAAATAGAAATTATTTTCACACAGTCGCTTTATTTGCCTCCATTAATGGAGGGAAGTTTGTAAAATCTCTCACATCAAAGTTAAAATACCTTCAAACCTTCCCCTTCTGGCGCCATTTACACACTCCTCTCCTCTGTTCAAACTTCTAATAGTTATAATCCTCCTTTTTTCTCCAAAAAAAAAAAACAATAATCAATACTTCTTCATAGTCTGTTGAGCCTGATCGTGTCTTCTTCTATGGGTGAAAAGGAAAGCACCATTTCTGGGTCATTGGGAAACTCGGAAACCGAGTCACCACCAGCCCCAGTGAGCAACTCGTTGGCCCAGGTTCCAATCAGGATATTGATGAGCTCGAGCGGTGAGGCTACTTTTGGTTCAGCAACGACTGCGACGATAATAACACCGAGTACTGGAAGTGGGACACAAGGAGGTTTTGATTTGATGGGAAAAAAGAAGAGAGGAAGACCCAGGAAGTATGATTCTGAGGGGAACTTGAGATTGGGTTATGAAGGGAAACTATCATCACGACAACAGCAACAACCAGGGTTGTATTTGTCACCAGGTTCTTCCAATGAGTTTTCCTCCAAAAGAGGAAGAGGGAGACCTCCTGGTTCTGGTAACTGGCAGATTCTTGCTTCTTTAGGTCAGTGTAAATAACAAAACATAAAGTAAATTGTTTTTCTATGAGACTGTTTGGTTGATGAGAAAATGTGGGGAAGAGAAGAGTGATTTGAAATTTTCTGGTGGGTTGTCTCGGTTGTCACGTCATTTTAAGCGTTAAAGATCAACTGAGAGAAATAGAGGAAATATTTCTCTTTGTTTTTTCCCCCTCTTATTTTTCTAATTTATACATCCACCAAAGGGTTTTTTTTTTTTTGAACTTTCATTTTCATAGGAACCAAATATGTTGACGGTTACATAGATCTAGATTAGGCAATCAAAATATGTGTTTGATGTATGGTGGGTTTGGAATCTAGATTTCAGGCTAAAAGCAAATAACAAGGTCAGATTTTGCTCTTCAGGTTTTCTCTCTTTCTCTGTTGAAAGGGGAAATTGTTGAATAGAAGTTTAAAAAAATAGTATTTATTATGAATGGGTTATTTTTGAGTTGTTTGTTATCCATTCAAATATCATCTCTCATGGAATTCTTCAATCGACATACTGATTGAGATTTGAGTTAATCAATGCTTGTGGTGAGCATTTTCAAGATGAAAAAGAAAGTTGCTTTTGTTTTATAGAATTTTTTTTTTCTCTTTTCATCTTTATCTAACAAATATAACTATGATGTATGAAGGCGAGGTATTTGCAAGCACAGCAGGTGGAGACTTCATAGCACACGTGGTTACTGTTAATACTGGAGAGGTAATGTGCACAAAACAGCTATACTATCTAAGATCTTTGCATAGATCCACCATTTTCTTTTGCTTTAGTGACAGAGTTCCAAATCTTTTCATATGCAGGATGTTGCAGGGAAAATTATATCATTTGCTCAGAAGGGTCCTAGAGGAATTTGCATTCTGTCTGCCAATGGAGCTGTTTCTAATGTCACTATTCGGCAACCGGGTTCTTCTGGCGGTATTCTGACATATGAGGCATGACCTGATTATTTCATTTTCATATCTTATGTTTCACTAGATAGAACTATATACATTGTTCAATCATGCTTGTCTGTCTCTTGGTTATCATGATATGTTTTTCTTCCCTGCTGATTTCCATTGTATGTGAGGAGACTTGCATCTTATCTGTGTGCGCCTGTCTTATTTTTCTAACATGCTTGTGCATAAAGAGCCCATTCTTGATCATTTTGTTCCTCTTGTTCTGAAGGAATACTGGGTTCAAACTTTGCTATCAAATTTCAACTGGATTTCAAAGATTGAGTCTAATCTAGTGATTACTTCATTATTATATTTCTTCTCAAGGCAGTTAGTTTGAAGCATTATCCCCAAAACACTATTCTAAATATGCTTTGCATGTAAATTGTTTTTAGTTTTTTTTATTGGTTTAATTTCTACAACATATTTGAAATTTATGTGATACAATGAGTCAATATTATAAAAAGCAAAAACATAATTTTTTGAGTTTTAGAGATTCATTATTATAAAAATTTCTTTATTAAAAGTATTACATATGTGGTAGATTGTTACAAAGCTTTTTAATTTAAGAAGCAAATTAAGGAACAAAATAAGGAGTAAATCATGGAGTGTAATTCAAGTAGCAATTCAAGAAACCATTAATTCAAGGAGTAATTCAATGAGTGAATTTTTCTATAAATAGATGTGTAATTTTAATAAATTAATCATCAAAAGTGTTCATTCCAATTGAGAGAAAAACTTAGAGAGAAAAACTTTTGTGAGAGAAAATTGAGAGTAATTTTCTTGGGTGTAATTGGGTTGTGAGTTGTAAGTGTTGTAAACATCTTGTGTAATTTTTCCCCTTTTAGTAAAAAGATCTGCAGCACGTCCGGAGACGTAAGCATGATTTGCCGAACTCTGTTATCAAATTTGTGTGTTATTTTTATATTTGTTTTCTCATAAATCTGGCTTATCGGGAATTTGCGTAATTTTTCAAAAACTGGTATCAGAGTTATTGGTGGTGATTCATGTCAATTTTCTGCAAGGTTACTATTTACGTGAATAGTGAGGGCTACACTATGATCTTCCATGGTGATGATTGGAAGATGCATGTTTAATCACAATTGCAGCAGGCAATGAAACACCAAATCTGTGGCACCAAAGACTAGGCCACATGAGTGAGAAGAGGATGAAGATTATGCACTCAAAAGTAAAACTTTCAGGTCTACAGTCTGTAGAGATGGACATGTGCGAAGATTGTATACTTGGAACGCAAAAGAGAGTCAGTTTTCAAACAAGTGGCAGAACCCCAAAGAAGGAAAGGCTAGAGCTTATTCACTCTGATGTTTGGGGATCAACGACTGTCTCATCTATTGGTTGGAAACATTACTTCGTGGCTTTCATCGATTATCACTCTCGGAAGGTATGAGTTTACTTTCTAAAGCATAAGTCTGAAGTATTTGAGGCTTTCAAAAGATGGAAAACTATGGTGGAAAATGAGACGGGTTTAAAGATCAAAAAGCTTAGAATTGATAATGGTGGTGAATATGAAGACACCATATTCAAAAATTTCTGCTATAAGCACGGGATCAGATGGAAAGTACTGTGCTAGGCACGCCTCAACACAATGGTGTAACTGAGCGTATGAACCGAATGTTGACAAAAAGTGTTAGAAGTATTCGTATATAGTCAGGTCTATCGAAACAGTTCTGGGCAGAAGCAGTCAACACGATAGCTTACTTGATCAACCGAGGCCCATCTGTTCCATTGGAGTATAGAATACTAGAGGAGGTATGGAGCAGAAAAGAGGTGAAACTATCACATTTAAAAGTTTTCGGCTGTGTAGCATTTGTGCATATCAATGATCAAGACAGGAATAAACTTGATCCTAAATCCAAGAAATGCACATTCATCGGCTATGGTGAGGATGAGTTTGAGTACCGCATTTGGGATGACGAAAAGAAGAAAGTCATCCGTAGTAGATATGTGATTTTCAACGAAAGGGTGATGTATAAGGACATGCATAAAATAGATGCCAATGACTCAGAGTAGAATGAGTTAGTATTTGCAGATGCAGATGATGTCCCGGATAGTTCTGCAACAGAACCAATTGTATTAAGTCCTCAGCTAGAGGAACTTGTTGGACAGAGCAATACACAATATTCCGACACCACAACTTCTTACTCCAGCTTTGTATTGAGGTCTTCTTGACCTCATGTGCTTAACAGGAGATACATGAACTATATGTTGCTGACTGATTGAGGGGAGCCTGAATGCTATGATGAAGCTTGTCAGACTCGAGATTTTAGCAAGTGGGAGCTTGTTATGAAAGAAGGAATGAAATCTCTCATTTCTAACCAGACATGGGAACTAGCTGAGTTACCTATGTGAAAGAAGACATTTCACAACAAATGGGTGTATCGGGTGAAAGATGAGCATTATGGTTCCAAGAGATACGAAGCACGCCTAGTTGTTAAAGGGTTTCAACAGAAGGAAGGAGTTGACTACACTGACATTTTTGCTCTCGTTGTGAAGCTCAACACTATCTGATCAGTGTTGAGTATTGTAGCCATTGAAGATCTTTATCTGGAACAGTTGGATGTGAAGATTGCATTCCTTCATGGAGATTCAGATGAAGAGATATACATGTATCAGTCAGAAGGTTTCTCAGAAAGAGGGAAGAAGAAAATGATGTGCAGACTTAAGAAGAGTTTGTATGGCCTGAAACAAGCCTCGAGACAATGGTACAGAAAGTTTGACAGCTTCATGCAGAAGGAAGGTTTCCAGAAGTGCAATGCTTACCATTGTTGCTACTTCAAGAGATATAGGTCCAATTATATCATTTTACTACTTTATGTTGATGATATGTTAGTAGCAGGTTCAGATATGGATGATATTAAAAGGTTGAAGCAGTAATTGTCAAAGGAGTTTGATATGAAAGACTTGGGTCCAGCAAAGAAGATTCTTTGAATGCAAATCACAAGAAATAAGAAGGATCTTTGCAGTTATCTCAGACAGAGTACATCAATTGTGTTTTGCAGAGATTCAACATAGGCGATGCCAAGCCAGTTAGCACACCCTTGGCCAGTCATTTTTGCTTATCCAAGGATCAGTCCTCTCAGACAGAGGAAAAGAGAGAATTCATGGCTAAGGTTCCTTATGTCTCAGCCATTGGAAGTTTGATGTATGCAATGGTCTGTATGACACCATACATTGGCCATGTAGTGGGAGTTATTAGCAGATTTATGTTAAATCCAGGGAAAACTCATTGGGAAGCAATTAAGTGGATTTTGAGGTATCTGCGAGGCACCACAGAAAAGTGCTTGTACTTTAGTAAAAGAGAGTTAAAAGTACAAGTGTACGTAGACGCAGATTTTGGAAGTGAAGTTGATCACTGAAGAAGCACTATCGGTTATATATTTACAGTTAGAACTATAACTGTTAGTTGGATGTTATAAATACAGAAAATTGTCACTCTATCCACTACAGAGGTTGAGTATATAGCAGTAATTGAAGCTAGTAAAGAGATGATATGACTTCAAGGTTTGTTAACTTAGTTGGGATTCAAACAGGAGAAGAATGTTCTGCATAGTGATAGTCAAAGTGCAATACACTTGACGAAGAATTCAACATTTCATTGTAGAACCAAGCATATTAGACTTCGTTATCACTTCATCAGGTCTCTATTGGAAGATGATGTGTTAATATTGGAGAAGATTCAAGGAAGCAAAAATCCAGTAGATATGTTAACAAAGGTGGTTACTATTGGCAAATTGAATTTGTGTTTAACTTCAGTTGGTCTGCTAGAGTAACAAAGACTAGAAAAGCTGTTTCATTGATCGAGGTGTGAAGACAGATTGAAATAAATTTTCAAGTGGGAGATTGAAGATTGTTATAAAACTTCTTAATTTAAAGAGCAAATTAAGGAGCAAAACAAAGAGCAAACCATGAAGTTTAATTCAAGGAACCATTAATTTATAGAGTAATTCAAGGAGTAAATTTTTCTATAAATAGATGTGTAATTGTAATGAATTAATCATTCAAAGTGTTCATTCCAATTGAGAGAAAAGCTTTTGTGAGAGAAAATTGAGAGTAATTTTCTTAAGTGTAATTGGGTTGTGAGTTTTGAGTGTTGTAAACACTTTGTGTAATTTCCCTCCTTTTAGTAAAAAGATCTGCAGTAGGTCTGAAGACGTAAGCAAGATTGACTGAACTCCGTTATCAAATTTGTGTATTATTTTTATTCTTGTTTTTTCATAAATCTAGTTTATCGAAAATTTGCGTATTTTTCCAACAACATCCACATGATAAATGAATATAATAGACATTGTTAATTAAACTTGAATTGTAAAACTATTTTTAACATGTGAATATTTTTTTTCCTAATAAGTTCCCAAAAAATAACATAAGGATGTTACATCTCTCAAAAAAGTACTCTTTAAACACTTTAATATTATAAAAATATTTTTATAATTATAGTGTTTAGCTTAAATTTTGGGAAATTACAAAAATTATCACTTCTAAAATTTATAACAAAAATAGTATCCCAATAACATTGAATATTATCAAATTGGATGACGTTTAACATTGAACGGGTCTAAATGACTGTATTTTAATTTTATCGGCATTCAATTGGATGGTGCTTAATGTGAAATGATGATTCAAATTTTTTTTAATAATGAAAATATATGAGTTAGTCTTAAGGGGTGCTACTTTTATGGTTACAAATTTTAATGATGTTATTTTTGTTGATTTTTTTTTAATTTAAAGCAAAATATAAAAGGCAATATGTGTAATTATTTTAAATTATGAGCGTTTTTTTCCAAAATTATTTTAAGATGCTTTTGACTATTATACAGGTATAGTTTCATAAGAAAATGTGTTTCTTTTATGAGGGTGGTATAGTTGTATTCTTTGACATCTACTGAACTTGCAGAATCCAAAAGTTATAATTTGTAGTGAACTAGTGGATGTATGTTGGGAAACCTTTTTTCTCTTAGATTTATTATTTTTATTCATGGTGATTTTCCTAAGACGGACTGACATGTTACTTACTGTAACTAAAGATGACAATTTAACCCAACAGCAGTGCCCTGCAGTACCCGACCCATTGCCATCCCTAACTGCAACTATATTTGTCTCCACTGATGTCAATTTTGTACTGCTGTTCAACTTTTGACAGGGCCGATTTGAGATATTGTCCTTATCAGGTTCATTTACAGCAAGTGATAGTAGTGGCATAAGAAACAGGACTGGTGGCATGAGTGTGTCGTTGGCTGGCCCAGATGGACGTGTAATAGGTGGTGGGATTGCTGGGTTGCTGACAGCTGCAGGCCCCATCCAGGTGAGAATTATTTTTTTCTAATATGCAGTTATGTAACACCACAAAAAAATTTTCTTATGCCAAGTATGGCTTGAATTTTGTTCTTTATAAGCTTTATTTTTAACATAACAAGTGAAAATCTCAGATAGTTGAGATTTTGAAATATTTCTTAATCAATTGCAATATTTCCATGAGAAGTGCTTTAGAAATATGAGAACTACCCTTGAAACCTCCCTTAAAAGCAGTGTTTCTTCAATTGCACTTTTGTCTTGCTGTGTTCAATTAAGCTGTTGATTTTGAATTTGCAGATTGTGGTTGGAAGTTTCATGCCTAATGGGTGCTACAAGACACATAAAAGGAAGCATTATCGGGAACGGACAGTTTGCTCCCCGACCCCTACGGTTCCATCTCTAGCCCTTTGTGCTTCTGACATGGTGACAGCAGCCTCCCCTATCTCACAGGCAAAACCTTATGGTGAGACCTATATGACCAATGCATCTCCATTAACAGCAACATGCAACATAGAAGCAGAAAACGGTGCAATTATGACAGAGAACACAAATGCCACATCCAACATTGCAAGCTGGAATGGTTTAGGATCTGAGGCAAACTATGGACCATCTCCTGACATTAATGTATCTGCCCCTGGTGAATAAGTTGAAGGTATTTGTTAAATTCTTTCTATTCTGTAAGTAATATTGATTACAATGGCCAATGGGCATGTAAGCTAAATCATGAATTCAATTCCTTGCAGCTAAACTTGGATGCTGACCTCAAGTTACACCTATTGAGCTACTGTTGTAATACAAGGGGTTGTTGACAAACTTTAACCATATTGTAGAACTTAGGAAATTACAGCTTATTGCAGCAGCGATTATTGATTGATTGATGAATGTGATTTGAAATATTTAACAGCAATTCAATTTTAGCCTATTGCTTTTGAAAGTTTTGCTGTTCTATTTCCGTTACATCTATGGATGTTAAATTTATATTAAATTGTGTTTTTAAACTTCTACATTTAAAAAAAAATTAGAAATTTTAATTTTTTTATTCTTTTGTATTTTAAAAATAGAATTTGAAATATATGTTTAAAAAAATTAATATTTTGTTTATTATTTTTAATCTATGGTTTGAAAAAAATTATTTGGAGTAAATTGAAAATTTAAAAAATAAATAAAAGATCTTAGGTTATGTTTGGTTTATAATAATATGGATGCTAACAAGAATGATTTAAAGTATTATGTTGTTTGGTTGGATTATTAATTTGGAATGAAATATAAAGCATTATAATAGTTGTATGAATTATTATTTCTATCCCATCCTTTAAGAATAAGATAGGATATTATATGTTTTTTATATAATTTTTACTTAATTTTTATACTCGTAATAATAATAATATTATTTCATTAAATTTAATTTTTATTATCATTCTTATACTTATTACTTTTATATTCTATAAATCAAACATGATTTAAAAAATGGAGGATTTAAAAAATGGAGAATTAAAGTATCATTTGAGATCAAATTATATATAGGATATTAAGTGTAAACCTTGAAGTTAGAAGAGTAAAGTATATATTTTGAATAAAAACTCTACCCTTTACTTTATATGTGTTATAGACTGTGTCTACTCGTATCTAATTTTTACTATATCACATTTAGACTTAAAATCACTTATTCCCTACTTTAATTTTCTCACCTTATAATGACTTCTAGGAAAGCGCTGTTCAGTGCAAGTAGGTGTTTGCCTATCATTGAATAACTTGTCATTACTGATTGCAATGTTTAGAATAACCCTATTGCCATGTTTATGTTGGACCTTTGCCAAGAAATTAAGAACAATAATACAAAGTTTAGACCACGGATTTACTAGTTTCTCTTGATTGATTGAAGACTACAGATTGCTAATTAACATTTATCGAATAAAATAGCAATAGCAATATAGTTCTGTGGTTGTTAATTCTTAATGTAACAAGATTTAGAAATATATATATATATGTAGTAGTAAAATCAAATAAGATTTAGCCTTCCGGTTGAGAAATACAGCTATGGTTTACTAATGCAATTATTATCCTTTCATTAAATAATGGTTTAACTAGTGTTGTGAATTGTAATAAACTAATTTTGTTAGAAATGTTTAGAAAATTAATTCTTTTAAATATTTAATTTATTGAAAGATGGATTAACCTTATTTTTATATATCTATAAAAACTAACAAATGTTAGATATTTGTTATATGCATCATGTAAGATAAATACTTAAAATTTAACAATTAAAGTTATTGTATCTTGTATACAAGACATCTAACTTCAATACTATGTTAAAATTTATAGAGAAATTAACTTTTTCAAAAATTTAAGTCGTTGAAAGAAGGATCAATATTATTTTTATACATTTATTAAATTTTTATAAATTCTACACTTTTTACCTTAATTTATGTTTTATAAGATTTTATCACGAATTTTAAAATTTAACAAATTTATTCTAAAAATAAAAAAAAATATGTTGAAATTTTAAGAATATTTTTCCTTATAAATTATTGCATTTACTTACAAAATTTAACGAATTTTAGTGCTTGTTAATAGGGAGTCATTTTTAAGTTGCTCATGTAGCACTTAGCTAGCAACGAAGGGATTCAAATTTCAAAACTTTTAAGTTAAATTTTTTAAAATTTTAGGATTTATTAGTAAAATTTTAAAAATTTTAAAACTAAAACAATAAAAAAATTAAATGACAATGTGTGAAATTTTAGAATTAAATTTCAAAATTTTAAAAATTTTAAAATCTATATATGAATTTAATCAATATTTGGCATAAAAAAATTACCATTGCCAAATTTTTTATCCCCGATAAATTTTTATGTAAGTATTAAATTAGATATTAAATTATTAAAAATAAATACATATAAAATTTTGGGCACTGCGGCCTAAGCCAAACCCCAAAACTTCAGGTTTGGGTCCAACTCAGCCAGTTATTGTCAAATAATGTATATTTTCAAATCGGGTTATGTCAAATTATATTTTTTCAAATTAATTGCAAGTCAAAGCCTAATTTTCAAATTAGGTTCTAGTATGACTTTTTTTGAATATTGAATTAAATTGAGTCAGTATCATAGTTTAAATTAAGTAATAAATTATAAAATAATAACAATATATATAAACTTAACTTTTCATTCGAAATCATATCATAAATATTTAATTCTAACCCCGTTCTTAAAATTATTATAGTAGAATCAAGCCGGACTTGTGTGGGAACAACAACTTTTATCATTTAAATTAATGCACAATAAGCTTGGAGCTAAATTCCCAAATAAACTTAATTAAAAAGCTATTTAAAAATAATTATTTTTGAACTAAAAATATATTTTAGTAAAATTGTAAACACATTTATTTAAATTATTCTTATCCAAATCTAACATTTATAGTTCATTATTTTTTCAATTTCTTTCAAATTTTATAAATGATCACTAAATACGCCATAAATTAAATCAATTGAGCCGGTAATGTATTAAGTTAGGTAGGTTGGGGATTTGAATCCCACCGTGTAATAAAAAAAAAGGAGACTTAAGTAATTAAAAAAAAAGTTAGGTAGATAAAGAAGTATCTCGATAATAAAAATATAGGTTAATTGTATATTATAATTTTTTTTATATATCAAAATTTTATTCTTAATTTACTTAGAAAAAAATTTGTTTATTTGTCTTAAAATGTAAATAAACATATATTTTTTTAACGTTGTATATAGATGAACATATATATTTTTTTAACTATGATAGTTAAAAATAAAACTATATTAAATAACTAAATTATTTATGTATTAATGGAAAAAATACTTATAACACAATTAATTTTGTCTAACTTATGATCAAGTCAATTATATATAATATAAGGTACCTTTGTGATTTTGTCAAGAAATTTGCTTTAAATATCTAATAAGAAATTTGTGTGTATATCAATTAGTTGAATATACCTTCTCAAAGTAAAATAGTGATAAAATTCTAAGAAATTGATTCCCCTTTCTTGAAAACAAAAGATGTATTAGTGATATAGATGGTGTATAAGGAAGTGTTGATGTGGATTAAATTCCGTTACGCTTTGTTACGAGTGGTCAAGTGTTAAAGAGTGAGTTAGTTTATTACATGTTATTAGCTTGCTCATTACATAATGTACGTGCTCTATATAAGAGACACTGAGGCATGCATCTTCATTTCAGTTAATACAACACTCATTTCTCTTCTTTTATGACTATCATTTCTACACATGTTATCATGATATTAGAACTGTGAAGCTCAATGAGCTTTAAAGATGGAGTAGTAATGGAGGATACATGAGAGACGTTACATGATGCAAATCATACTTCATTTTGAGAACTATGCTTTAAAAGATCTAGTGAGTGAAGACAATTAATCCTCAGTACAAATCTTGGAGAAAGTAAGAGGGAATGTGAAGGTGTTGGCTCATGTTATGTACGACTAATGTGATTTTAAAGCAACTTTTAGGATTTGACACATCTAGGGAAACATGGCTGATCTTGGAGAAATTGTTTTGCCTATCGTTCAAGAGCAAGAGCAATTCGGTTAAAAGAAATGAAAAACCCAAAGAAAGGTAATACGTCAATCTTTGAAAATGTTCTCAAAACAAAAGTACTAAGCGATGAGTTGCAAATAGTTGGTTGATCTATGAGTGAAAAGGAATTGATGTCTTTTTTAAGTGGATAAATGAGCAATTTGATAATATGTTCTCTACAATTAATGAAAAATGTTGAGTGAGCATGTAACAGTAGATGATGCAAAAGCATTGAACATGAAACAATAGATGATACAAAAGCCTTACTTTTCAACCATGAGAGTAGGCGTGAAAGACAAAATGCTAGTGTTAATCTTAATGTCAAGAACTAATACGAGATAAAATTATAAAAAAAAATTACTTTATTTTGTTTATAATTTTTGTTTAGAGTTATATTAAAATAATAGCTTATTTTATTTAGGGTTTTTTTTGTTTGTATTACTAGAATCCTACGTGAAACTTTTATGAACTATTATAGGGACTTTTTAACTTTAAATAACTAGACCATATGTTTATGTAAGGCATCCTAGAAAATAGGCAATTTAGTTATATTAAAGGATTTATCTTCTTTCTCTTATTCCTAATTTTTAAGAATTGTTCTTCTTTCTTCTGTTTGGAAGTTGAAGTCCTCTTATTCTTGAGATAGAGGAATATATTTAGGCTAATCTTACTCTAGAGTAGCTACAGTGCTCGTCTAAAGATAGATAACATAGCTAGGCTTGTCTTACTCTAGATTTGCTAGAATGTGTGCATATATAATAGTTTCCTTGTGTTTGTTTCATAACATAAATATGAGAACATCTTGCCAGAGTCCGAGTCTAGTTAGTATAAACTTATTGGTGCATTCTTGCTTCCATCCTGCATCAGGTGGTATCAGAGCGAGGTTCATATGGGTCTAATAGAGCATAATAAAGGTACTTCACGAAAAGAATTTCAAGCTCATATTAAAAAATATTATGAAAAAACTCAAAATCAAGATCATACTCACATGGAAAAGATGATCGATCCAATATATTTTTAAATATGAGCTGTCAAAAAAGAAAGACTCACCTAAAGTTTTAAAAGTGGAAGAGTAATCTTTTGAAAACAAGGTTCCTAAGATAGTTTTGATCGAAGACAAAAATGATCATATTATTAAGGTTAACAAACCTATTTCAAAGTTCAAACAAATTTAGAAAGGAGAATTTGAAGAAGAAATATCTTTACAAGGTGAGTTGGTCTAAGATATCAAAATTATCTCCATAAAATAAGATTCAAATATCATGACACTTGTAGATGTTCCTGAAGGTAAAGAATCAAGCGTCTTCACTATTTTCAAATGTAATCAATTATTTGACATCACAACAAATTATTTTCCAAAGAAACAAGAGTTGTCAAATAATCTTCAAGATTCCGAGTCCTATTTCATTATTCCATAACTTGTTGGAAATATTAATGTTGAAAGTGAGCATTTAGATAATATTTGGCTAATATTGTTTAAAGAAATGGAACAACAAGAAAAAATCAATTTTGAAGATCCATGGATACTACAAGTACTATCATCCTCATTTGAAGAAAACTCGAGGACGAGTTTTAAATAAGTAGAGGGGAATAATATAGGATAAAACTATAAAAAAGAAAGTAGTTTATTTTGTTTAGAGTTCTACTAAAGTAGTAGCTTATTTTATTTATGGTTCTTTTTTTTGTTTTTGTTTTTATTACTAGAGTCCCACATGGAAACTTTATGAATTATTACAGGAACTTTTTAAATTTAAATAACTAGGACCTATGCTTGTATAAGGCATTCTAGAAAATAAAAAAATTAGTTATATTAAAGAAGTTCTCTTCTTTCTCTTTTTTCTCTTAATCTTAATTTTTAGGAATAATTATTCTTTTTTTAATTTGGAAGTTGAAGTTCTCTTATTCGTAAGATAGAGGAATATATTTAGGCTAGTCCTACTCTAGAGTTGCTAGAGTGTTCGTCTAAAGATATTTAACATAACTAGGGTTGTCCTATTCTAGATTTGCTAGAGTGTTTGCATAGATAATACTTTCCTTGTGTTTGTTTCATAACACAAAACGAGGATCTCTTGCAAGAGAGTGAGTCTAGCTAGTATAAACTTTGCTCCTATATTTGTTTTATTTCCTAAATGTTTTCACATTATTGGCGAATTCTTGCTTCCATACTACGTCAAGAACATAACTAATGCTCCTATAGAAAATGGATCTAATGTGTTTTGACAAAGGTTCTAGTCAATCTAATCAGTATGTTCTTGTTTCTCATTTTCAAAAAATGAATCTTGGTGTTCATCAATACTCTCAGTCTAATTCTAATTTTCTTACTCCTTTTTCTTTTAGTATATGTTCTCGTCAAAATTCTCAATATATTTCTTACAATACTTTTAGAATAGGTAGAAATAATCATCCACATTATAATTATATATAAAATTAGGACAAATAGTCTATATCTATTGATATAGGTTTGATAAGAACTTTGTTCCTTACCTTATTCAATCTTAAACTAAAAATGTACCTTCACAACTATCTGGTTATTCATATGCATCTCAACAACCTCCCCTGCCTCAAATTGTTCCTGGTTCTTCTCCTACTTATGGTCAATTTCAACCTCAATCATGTCTATCAAGTCAGATGCATGCATTCTATGTCGCATCTACTTTACCTCAACCTACCTTTTCTTCATATGTTTCACCATTACCACCTTGAACACTCTATAGTCTTCTTCCTACACCATAACACTTTTATCCTACACAATTAACACTCCTCAAACACCATAATCTGATTTGTCATAGAGTCATGTGTGGCACCCTGATTTAGGAGTAACACATCATGTTACATGTGCATGCAATCTAACTATTTCCCATGACTTTGGAGGCATTGAGAAGCTTCTTATTGGAAATGGTAAGGGTTTACACATTTTTCATATTAGTTCCATTACTTTTTCTTCTATCCCTAATAATATAAAATCTTTGTTGTTGTCACATATTCTTCATGTTCCCTCAATAGCTAGAAATATGCTTAGTGTTTCTAATAAATTTGTGCAAGATAATGGTATTTTCTATGAACTTCATCCTCATTCTTGTTGTGTCAAGGACAAACTCACTGGAGAGATTCTACTCAATGGCCTTGTTAATAATGGCATATATGAATTTGACTTAAATTTTCCCACTTTACACCCTACCTATTCTTCTATGATGCCTACTACCAAAGATAGATCACAAAATAAAGCCTTGAACCTCATATACTCTGCTATTGATTTAGTTACTTGCCATGCTTCTTTCCAAGTTGTTAAAAAAGCTTTATCTCAATGTAGCATACCTATATTTGATTTACACATAGAGATTAGTTTTATTTGTACTTCTTTTCATGTAAGCAAAGTACACAAACTACCCTATACTTCTTCTAATATAAGAGTTGATTCATATTTTAATGTTGTACATTTTGATATTTAGGTTTCTCCCCTTCTTTCTAATAATGGATATTCATATTACATACATTTTACTAATGCTTTCTCACATTATATTTGGATTATTTTTTAAAACATAAATCTGGTGTCATTCAGGCTTTTCTTCAGTTCAAATCTCAAGCCGAATTTCAAATAGGGTGTAAAATAAAAGTTTTGTAATTTGATTAGGGTGGTGAGTTTCAAGGTCTCACTACTACTATTAATTAGTTTGGTATGGTGCATCACACATCTTGTACACACTCTCTTGAGCAAAATGGTCTTACTAAACACAAGCACAAACACATTGTTAAGTTTGGTTTATCCATGTTGTCACAAGTTTTTATTCATATTGCTTATTTGGATGAGGACTTTTTTTCTCAAGAACTTACAATATAAATAGACTTTCCATACTTATTCTTCATGATAAAAGCTCCATTGGGGTTCTGTTTGGAGTAAAACCTAACTATAATTTTCTTAGGGTTTTTAGTTGACTTTGTTTTCCTTGTTTAAGACCTTGTGACCATCATAAACTTGAGGCTTATTTCCTTCCTTACTCTTTTCTTAGTAATAGCTCTCATCGCAAGGTTTATAAGTGTCTTTTTTATTCTAGAAGGTTGTATCTTAGTAGAAATGTTTTCTTTGATGAGCATATTTTTCCTTTTACTTCTTCTAAGTCCTTTATTTACTAGTCAAAAGTCTTATACCATTGTTTTACCAGTTTTAACTTTCTCTAAGTCTACCTCTGTTGTTACTACCACTGCCTCTCTATGTTCCTCAATGCATTTTCTCTCATCTATAATGCCTCAACCTGTGTCTCCAATTCTTAATACTGAATTTGTGCAGTTAACACCAAGCATGTCTCACTTTCTTTTGAGTCTACTAGGTTTAGTCCTTCACAATCTGCTCCTATAATGTAGCTATCAATAATGTATAGTCTACTTTTTCTATAGCTCATTCATTGCTCTTATTTTGTCTTTTACCTCTCAATCTCCCCATGTAACTTCATTTCCTTTGCCTAATGAATATGTTTCTATCTCTGCATCATCTTTAACTATTGTTTATATTCCTTCAAACAACCATCCTATGCAAACATGATCCAAATTTGGTATTTTTAAGTGAAGGAATTTGTTGTTACTATAATAGATCTTTCTATTAGAGAACCTGATAATGTAAAGTAAGCTCTCTCCCATCTCGAATGGAAGGCCTCTATAAAGCGAGATTTTATGTTCTCATCAAAAATCAACTTGGTCCTTACCCCTTACCCAAGGATAAAAATATTGTTAGTTGTATATAGGTGTACAAGGTTAAGAAGTTTCCTAGTGGCAAGGTTGAAAAGAAGAAATCTCTAGTTGTAACACAATGTTTTACTTAGAAACCTAGTTTTTTTTTTGAAACATTTAGCCTTGTGGTCAAGCACTTAACCATTAGGGTCGTTATCATTTTAGCTCTATTCTATTATTGGAAGCTTCACCAATTGGACCTAAATGATTTTTTTCTTTACAGTGCCAAGGAATAGGTGTATATGGTGCAACCTAAGGGATTTAAGAATATTATTTCCCCCAATCTTGTTTGTAGATTGAATAAGGTCATCTATGGTCTCAAGTAGGCTCTATGTACCTAGTTTGATACATTGAGTTCTTTTCTTCTCGGTCTTGGCTTCAAGCAATATAGACTTGATAATTCTCCCTTTTCTAATGTTACATCTCAGTCTGTTACCTATATTTTGGTTTATATAGATGACATAATTATCACTGATAGCTTTAAAATTCTTATTCATAAGCTCATTTATGTGTATTATCTTGATAATAGAGACTTGATGCTATCAAAATAAGTATATATGTGAGTTTCTAGCCAAGACCAATATGACATATTCTAAGCCCATCTCCATTTCTATGCTCACTAATGAAAAGTTTTGTATTGATAATGATGATTTTGATAATCATGTCTATTATAGAAATGTATTTGGTAAATTGTTGTACATTACCATTACTTATCCCAATCTCTTATTTTTTTATAAATTTTTTTTTTAGTTCATGAGTAAGCTTATATAGTCTCATTGGGGTGTAATTAGATGCATATTGAGGTATTTAAAAGGTTATGCTCAACATGGTTTGGTTTTCAAGCCCTCAACTCATTTATTATTACAAGAATTTATAGATGTAGATTGGGGTTTATATCCTATAGTGGTCGTTCTACCTCTAGTGTGACAATATTTCTTAGTTCAAATCCTGTTGTTTGGTCAACTATGAAGTAAGCCTCAATGTCACAATCCAACACTAAGGTTGAGTATCGTGCCTTGGCTAATGTAGCAGCTAAAGTTTCCTAGATTAAGTCTTTACTCAATAAAATTTGTGCTTCTCAGTCTAGCCCTCCTATTAAATGATGAAAATTTAAGCACTATTCATTTATCTTTTATTCGTATATTGCATTCAAAAATCAAACATGTAGAGTTTGATATTCACTTCATTCATGAACTAGTTCTGTCAAAACAACTTATTGTTAATTATATTCCTTCCATAGAGCATCTTGTTGATTTAATCATAAATTTAGTGTCATGATTTAGCTACTGAGTTTGAGGAGGGATACTAGTGATATAGTTTGTGTATAATGAAGTGATATATTAGGAAGTGATGATGTGGACTAAATTCTATTATGTTTTATTATGAAAATGTTAGAGAGTCAATTTGTTCTCACTTGTTTGATTCTTTAACTATTTTTATGAACTATTTTGTAGTTATTATTGATGCTTTTATATTTGTTAATTTAAAGTTTTTTCTACTTTTTTATTTATATAACGTGTTATTGATTATTTGTATATATTTTTGTGTTATGTAGGTTGTTTATTTTTGTTCAAGCTTAAAGAATACAATGTCTTTTATTTATTTATTTACCTTAACTAATTTCTTATATTTCATGTAAATATATATATATATATATATATATATTTAATTTATTCCAAAATTAAATTTTTTGAACTTATTATTACATGTATGAAATAATATATATATTTAATTAGGTTCTTATATTATTATTATTGTTGTTGTTGTTGTTGTTGTTGTTTTTGTTAGATTATTATAATACTATTAATGTTAAAATAAATTTATCAATTTTTTGGATTTTGTGTATTTATTTTTATATGATGTTTTGATTAATATTCTAATAATTTATAAACTTTATATATAATAAATTCTAAAATTTATTTGTGATTAATAATTTATATTTATTGGTTACAGATTTAAAGTGTTTAAATCTCTTAATAGAAAATGGATAAATCTTGAAGGTCAAATTATAGAATTAAACACAACTATATTTCTAAAGTATTCAGGTGTAGACAAAGTGAGTCCTCAATCAGTAAATAACTTTTATTTATGTAGAGTATATGATTAACTTCATATTAACTAATTAATTATACATTTTTTTATACACGTCATGTTATTATTGACTTCAAGTTAATCACCTATCATTTTTAGTGATGTTTTATAATTCATTTTTTGTGAATCAATATCAAGAGCCAAATGCTAGCATAAGAGCGAAACAATTATGTGATAGAGCATCAACACTTTAGAGAAATAAAAGTTGATAATCCCTTTGTCAATAAAATTCGAACAAGGTCAAGATCATTGGATATTAGTAATCCTTGATCTATATGGTAATCATGTATGTTATTGTGACCAAACTTCCATAGAATTTAATAAGGACATAAAAACAGTTATTGAAATGTAAGATTTATAAGTAGTTATTTTTCTTATATTGTTCCTTGTAATATTGAATAAAGATGAAAATACTTACTCTTTTAAGCTTTGATAGGACATGAAAGATGTGAAACAAGAGTATGAGCATCGTCTTTAAAAATACACATAATCTTATCTGAGATGAAGTTAAGGTATGTGTAAGTGATATTTATAATAAATTTTATTAACTTAAGTGGTGTTTGGTTGACTGAAATGGAATGAAATCAATTCCTAAAAGAGAAGAAATGAGAATTCATTCTCCCCTTAAGGAATCATGATTCCATTCTCATCTTAAATTTTTGTTCTAATTTTACCACAACCTTAAATATAACCTTAAATCCTAAATTCTAAATTCCAAACCTTGAACCTTATTTAGAAAATAATAATTTTAACCATGAACCTAACCCACAAATATAACCCTAAACTCTAAATCCTAAACTCTAAACCCTATTTTAAAAAAATTTAACCCTAAACCTTAACCTACAAATATAACCTTAAACCCTAAAAAATATACTCTATACTCTATACTCTATACTCTATACCCTAAATCCTAAAACCTAAAACCCTAAATCCAAAACCCTATTTAGAAAAATAATAATTTCAATCCTAAATCCTAACCCTAAATCCCAAAACCTCAAACCTAAACCCTAAATCCTATACCTTAAACCCTATATCCTAACCCTTTAAATTCCTAAACCTCAAAACCGTAAACCCTATTTAGAAAAATAATAATTTTAATAATATATTTTATTTTTTAATAATAATTATTTTTGAAAATTATGATTCCAATAATGTATTTTGTTTGACGAAAAAATAATAATTAAATGATATTATTTAAACTTTACTAAATATATAAGTATGGAGATAATATACGGTATTTTTCAATTCATTTCAGTTGTAAATCAAACATTATAATACTGATTTCTTCTTTAATTCCAGTGATCAAACCAAACAATATTACTTCATTTCCATTCTCATTTCATGAACAAAATACCACCTTAATGGATTGTACTATTGAATGATAAATATGTTCAAATTCATAAACCATGTATACTTGTTTTTGGTAGGTTCTAGAATAAGAAGAAGTTATCTCTGGTTATTTTGTTATAAAGTTTATAAGCAAGATTATTTCAAATATCAACATGGTAATTAAAGATGCATTAATCTCTTTAACTAATATATTATATTAATGTATAAGTTATTTTTAATGAATTTATGATGTTAAAAAATAATCTAAATTTAAATACATATATCTCTTTGGTTAATATGTTCAACATTTAGAATAATTATGAAATATGTTTTTGGTTCATTTGCATTTCTAGAATCGTAATACATGTTAGGTGTTATTTGATATGCTCACTTGTTTCATAATCATGCTTTAAACTTGTTAGCCAAGGATCTTAGATTCAAAATATTGTACATATGTAGAATACATATGCTTTATGTATACTTATTAAATATATGTTATATATATATATATTATTGATATTTCAATATATAAGTTATTCTTTAATGATGAATTTAAATGTATGTAGTTCTTCGATTGGAGTAAAATAGGTTATATTAAACAAATTATTGAAGATTTACAAAAAAAAAAAAATAGGTGAAACACATGCTCTAAATTATAAGAATCTGAATAAGAATATAACTATATGTAATAAATAGCATAGGTATCTTATTATTATGTGCTTATCTTATATATATGCAATTTCATATTTAATATACCATACAAGTTATCTTTATTGTATTGTATGTAAGTTAAATTTATATAAATTGCATTATAAATTGGTTCTTAGATAATTAATATATAGTTTCTAAATGAATAAAAGGTTTTAAAGACTCATTTAAACATATTCTAATTGTTTTATGCTACCATGTGATTTAAAACATATATGATGCTAACATAAAACAACCAAAAATATGTTAGAGATTATATCATTTTAAGTCAATTATAAGGTAAAATCGACTTAACCGACTTAAAATTTTAAAATTTTAAGTCATTTCTAAGATTGAGCCAACTTAAAAATTTAAGTATCTCATTTTAAATCAGTTTATTGAACTAACTTTAAACCTATTCTACATCAATTAAAAACCAACTTATAAGCGTTTGTTGTAGTAGTGTTATGAACTACTTTTAGCTCAAAATTCATGTCTCATACAAGAACAAAACACATAGAAATGTATAGTAATTTTGTTAGAGAACAAGTGGTTCAAAAGATCTTGGTGTAAAAATATATATCTAATTGCATGTCATAGTTAATGTTAACAAGTTCCTTGTATTGGTTAAAGTAGTTAACACTTTGGAATGTGCAAAATTGGGTTAGTTTCATTTTGAATTAAAATCGAACTAACACAATCTTATCAATTTTAAAAAGTGGAAACCGAACCAAATAAAAAAATTGTTAAAATGAATAAAGGTTAGTAAATATCCCAAACTCTCTCTCCCCCTAACATTTATAGTTCATTATTTTTCCAATTTCTTTAGAATTGCATTTGCTTAATAGTAAATAACCCATAAATTAAATCAATTGAGTACGCAATGAATTAATTAAGTTGGTTAAAAAAGCATAAGGTATGCAATTAAGGTGTATGAAGTATCAGCTTGATTTAAAATAATTTTGGATTAAAAACTCTATAGCATATAATGAATTTTCATTCCAGTACCCACATATATATAAGAACATTTAAGCAAAATCCTCTTTCACTCACTCACTCACTAATTTAGATTAAAAACTTAATAAGAAAAACCAAAACATAAAACGATTATCATTTTAATTATTAAAACTGATGATCACTTCAAACTACTAATAATCTCAGAGTAAAATTCCCAGTCAGGATGATCATGTGTTATAGGGGATTGACCAAATGGATGGCTTTTCAAATAACTTGGAATATCTTCTGCATCAGCAAGTCCATCCAAATAAAGCCTTAGCTCACCTTCTGGTCCTGTTTTTAATTTCAACACAATATTTTTAATAACTGTTAATAATGCATAAACTTAAATAAAATAACAAAATATGTGCTCACCTAAATCCTTATCTTTTGTATTATTAACCTCGTATTTAGGGGGGAATATTGCAGTGTAGGGCTGTACATAAGAAAAAATAATTTAAAAAATAAATAAAAAATTAAAAGTGATAAATATTTAAAAGACACAATCTAGTCAAATAAATATTACAGGATTGAGAAGAGCCTTAGAAGGATTTGCATCAATCAGTAGTGTGTTAGAAGCTGAATATTTTTCTTTATTCTTGGGATTCAAGTATTGCCAAATTTCCTTCAGTTTCTTCAGAAATACGGGCTTGTTTCTATTTTCCAATGTGTAAAACCCAGAATCTATGCATTTGTTTTGGTCCTGATCATAATAAATAAATATATTTTCAACATCAAATTAAATAAATAATAAAAATATTTAATTATATTAGTAGCTATTTAATTTCACTAATCACTAACCCATGCAAATAACAACTTGCTTCTCAATCCTTTCATTATACAGTCCAAAGCACTATCCAGATACCATCTACATGTAAACATTTTTTTAAAAATAAATTAACCAGAATAATTAAAAAAAGAAAGAAAGCATTTTGGGAGAAAAAAACATAATTAGTTATTAAAAAATACTGACTCCCTAGCAGATGACCATATTCCCACTTCAAATCGTTCCAAGCAAAATTTCATGAATTCTTCACAGTAAGGCCTTCGGTAAACTAGCCAAGAAAGAAGAAGTAGAAGAACTTGGATATATAATAGAGTTAGAAATAAATTAATAATTAAAAAAATAATAATTAATTAGTTTAGCATTTAACAAAACCTAACATGCTTCCGTAGGAAGCATCAGGATGACGAAATGTAGGAATTTTGGATGTCTCTCTTCTGCATATTCTGTCGCATAACAAACCACCTAAACTCAATATAATAAGTTTCTTTCTTGGACCCAAGTTTAGTTTCTCTAATGACAACCCTTGTTCTTTTATTGACAAACCCTTTTCTTCCTCGTTATCACTTGTGTCAAGCTTGCCTTTCAACTTTTCACTCGTTCCAGCCATCTGATCAGTTAAAATTAATAGAACAACTTTGTATTAATAAATAAATATATTATCGAAAGTACTCAGTACTCAGTACTCAGTACTCAGTAGTATGTTATATATATATATATATATATATATAGTTATATAACATAGTCGCCAACGTTTTAGCTTCCTTGATAAGTAACATTCATTAATTTCGTCATTTACCAATGTCTATAAAGATGAGCTATTAAATGCTTAATTCCATTTCACGTTTGGTGTGAAGTTTTGCTACGTAAATATTGTATAATTTATTAAGCTTTTGATGCTTCATCTTCTCCACTTTAGCTTTTGCTTTTACTTTTACTTTTACTTTTATTTTCACTTGAGCTTTTACCTAATTCTTCTCGATATTACTTTTACTTTTACTTTTATTTTCACTTGATCTTTTACCTAATTCTTCTCGATATTACTTTTACTTCATTTTAATTTTACATAGTAATTTTGTCTATTATAATGCACCACTAAATATTATTTAAGTATTAAAATCTCTTAACTCTCGTTCCATATTATGTTAACCTTCTCATTTTCGTTGATAGTACAAATCTATATATCTAAGGATTATTCAATTGGAGGCGATGATAAGGTTAAAAACAAAGAATAAAAAAAAGGAGGCGATGATAAGTTTCAAAACAAAGAATAAAAAAAAGGAGAATATGCATCATATTTTATAATATGATGTAAGATAAGGATCGGATATTCTCAAACTTTAGAACGATATCTATAATCAATATATATATTTGTATTTTTAAAAGATTTATTTAAATTTAAATTTAAACTAATTGTAAGTAATATATTTTATCTTTAAGTTATGTTTTTATTCTTTAAAAACATAAAAAAAAAATATTCAAATTCTAAAAATATAATATCTTATAATTAGTTCATAAACTAATCCTATTATTTCAAATTAATTTATAATAATATTTTATTAATATTTTTTAGTATAAAATAATTATTTATTTCATTGTTATATATTTTATTTTTCTTCCTTTCATTTAAATATTTCTTTTATCTATTGGCACAAAATTCTCTTTTCTTTCTCCTTATAAATATTTATTATTAGCTTATTTTTTATATTTTTCTTTATAATAAAAAATTATTAAAAAATAAAAAAAAAATATTTAAAATATTACTTGTATAACCGTTCTCCATTTTGGGGTCCTCGTTCCTCACTGGGATCCTACTGGCAAGGATTTTAATTTGAGATTAGGTCAAATTCAAAATAAGGAAGGGGTCCTTAATCCCGTCTCACCCCATTGATAATCCTAATCTCACCAGACATATATAACAGTGCATCTAACCAGATTTGTATCCACAGTAACGCTATTTAGCATTACACTTGTAAAATCCATAATATAGTATCAAACTTAGAGCACTTTTATTTTAAATGCATAACTCAGGTTAAAAAAACATTTTCAATTAGAAGTAATTTTTTTGAGAATTAGTTATGAGTTTGGCCAAAATAATAATAATAATAATATTGTCACAATTACATTTATTATTATCATAATTGTTAGTAATAATGATCCTAGGCAAGTTAGCATACACTTGAATGTAGTTTAGCACTCCTTGTATGGTTAAGAGCTTGTTTGCATTTGGTTTATGCATATGTAGTAACCAACAGCTCATAAACTTGCTATATAAAGACATGCATGTATAGCGTGCTTTTCTGTTGTAATCTGGAATTGTAGTTTGCTTCTCTTTTCTGCAATATACATCAGCCATACTTCTTCTCCTTAACCTTCCCTTATTTCATTGAACCTTTGGTTCTTGAATGATATTATAGCTGAATCTTTGAGTATGGCGAGTTACAAAGAGTTTATCAATGGATCACACCACTCTCAAGGGTTGTCTTCTTCTCCACCTATGATTGTGCATTTCTTAGTCATATTGGATGATCATAATCATATGATTTAGAAAGATCATATTATGAAATATGTGACTGCATATGGATTGGAAGGAATCTTGGATGGTTCTTTGGTATGTCCTCCAAAGTTTATTGGTAATTCCACATTCCCAAATCCAATATTCTTGAATCGGAACATATTGAACTCCATTGTCAAAGGATGGATCTATAGTTCAATTTCACCTTGTATGCTTGGCTACTTAAGTAATGGTTTGATAGCACATAAACAATGGGTATTTCTTACAGAATCTTACTCGGTTATGTTCTATCATGAGTCATGGAATTACATGAGCAATTGTAAGGATTATGCAAAGGTAGTTTTAGTGTCTCTTAGTACTTCTTGAAAGCCAAAACCATTGTTGGTTACTTGGTTGATGTGGGTGAGCCAGTGAAAGAGAAAGAACTATTACTGTATGTTCTTAGAGGCTTAGGACTAAGGTATAATTCCTTTGTGACAAGCATTAAAATCAAAGATGTGAGACCTTTCTTCAATTCTGTGTAAAACTATTTGGAAGGTTTTGATAGAATGATCCATAAGGAGGAAAATGACTGTGAGCATGATCAAGTGTAGGCTAATATTGCTAAGTTTCATAATAAGAGTTATGGGGAAAACAAAAGATTCAAACAAAAAATCTTGAAGAAATTCTCATAACAAAAGCCTCTATGGAATCTCAAGTAAATTATGCAATTAATTAGGCGTCTAAGATCAACAGAAACATGTATCCAATATGCCTAATGAGTAGTCTAATAAGCCATAGTCCAAGAAAGCTATCAATGAAAAACCAGTATGTTAGGTATATGAAAAAGTTGGGCACAAAGCTCAGTCTTGCTTCCTTTTATGAGATTTGATGTTGGGAAAAAGGAGTTCCACCTGAGTCTTTTTCTATAATAGTTGCTCATGTATCACAAAAAGTTCAATGTGAGTCTAGCGAATGTTGGATTCTAGACATTGGTGCTAGTCACCACATCACCTCTGATGTTGATCATCTGACTCAAGCCTTTCCCTTTCTTGGTTCTAAATGAATCTTTCTTGGAAATGGTGAGAAGATTTCCATCTCTAATATGTGTACTAGTAGTTTATCTACTTCCAATGGTTATGCACTTTTATTAGACAATGTATGGCATACACCTACTATAATAAATTGTGTATTGATAATGATATTGCTTTTAAATTTTATTCGTTTGATTTATGTTTCAAAGATATGGTGTCCAATGAGATAAAGCTCCAAGGACCTAATTCTCATAGCTTGTACAAAGTGGAAACTTGTGTGCACTTTGGTATCCTTAGTAAGTGTGTACCTGTTGGCCGTCATGCCTATCTAGATGTGACCCTATAATTCCTTTCTCCGGTAATGTTAGTGTAGTAAGCAAGGTATGTTCTAGTTGTCAATTGAAAAAATCACACAAATTTCCTTTTATTACATCTCATATGAGGGTGGACAAAATATTTCAATTACTATGTTTGGACTTGTGGATTGCTCCTAAGTATGCTACCTTCACTGAAAGACACTTTTTGTCTATTGTTAATGATCACTTTTGATTTACTTGGGGTTATTGTCTTCTATCCAAGGATCAAACTCACTCAGTGTTTGTTCTTTACAACAATATGGTATAAAGGAAATTTGAAGCAAAGTTAATGATGAACGAAAACCGGCATCGCCGATCTTCGCAAATACTTTGGTTTTAATATTTATAAAACTCTCGCAAGTGCACGAATCATTTCGAAGAAAATGATAAGTATACTCCCAAGGTCGATCTAAGGAAGGAATGTATGTGATTTTTAATTTATTATTCAAACTTTTAAAAACGAAATTAAATCCTAAACATCCTGTCACGATAGTTTGGTTTTTGTGTTCCTAATCTAATAACATAAAATAAACATATATACAGATTAATTAAATATAATCTAATAACATAAAAATAAACATAGATACAAATTCAATAAATAATTATCTAAAAATAAACATATATACGGATTCAATAAATATTCATGCAAATTTTTATCATTTATATTAGCGGAGTATTTATGGATATAATAACTAAATTAATTATGCTTGCTCATATTAACTAGGTTATTAAAGATATAAATTGATATTTTATTGATTCTCTCTTTTTTATATAAATACCACCTTTGGTGGGGTTAGATATTCTTTGTTAACTAAACAAATCAATTAACACCTATGGGTGGGGTTGATAACTAATATGCTTAATTAAATTAATTCCTTTTTCTAAGAGATTGAAAATGAACCATTTAAATGCCACCTTTGGTGGGGTTAGACAATTTAAACATTATTCAAGGTGTCCAAATTAAACTTAAAAATTTAATTATCCGAGTACAAACTTTCAAGTTTTAAAACCACTATTGAAAACATGTTGTCAATACATTTTCACATAATAATTCTTATAAAAACTTTTGAAATAGAGTTTCACTCTAACTACCGGGCGATTGTACCAACAAATAAAAGAGCACTACTCTAAATTAGACCGGATAACTAAACCTTAAAATCTAATTTTCGGGTTTAAGTTTGTAATGAAAAATAATATATTTCTCTCTAACATTCTTAATATAAAATCTTGAATAAAAACAAAATCAATTCATTTTAAAGATTTTTACCTATTTAATATTTCGCAAGCATAACAACGTCGTTATTACATCATTTTTACTAAACAGCTAGCATAGTTAAATTTAACCACAGACAAGTTGAATATAACATGTAAGAATAAAGCATAAAAATAACTGTAAAGAAAATAAAATCCTTACAGAACTTCGACGCTATTCCCGTTGCTAGAAAACCTCCGAGCGGAATTTGCACTTCCATATATTGAATCAAAAATCTAAATTATTACAAAAACATTACAAGTTCCTCTCAAAAAGAGAAGAACACTAAACCTAAGAGAATTGAACTAAAAACTAAGAGAAAAACTAAGAAAAGCTTAGAAACTTAGAAAGAAACTAAGAGAAACTAAAAACTAAGAAATGAGAGAAAGAAAGAAGAGAGAAGTGAGTTTTGAAGGTGTGATTTGAAGTGAATGGAAGGGGGGTATTTATAGGTGAGGATGGAGAGAAAAAATGAGTAAAAAAATGTTAAAAAAATATTAAAAAATGTAAAAACGCGTATTGGACTTGCTGATGTCATCAATGACGTCAGCATGACGTCACAGGGGCGGCTGCACGTGAAAAATGGGGCGAAAACGCGTTGGGCGCGCGGATGGGCGGCTGCTGGGCGCTGCGCGCGCGCGCTGGGGCTGTCGCTGCGCGCAGCTCGGCGCGCGTGAACAGTGCCAGCGCGCTGCGTTGCGCGCAGCTGGGCATGCCAGCGCGCGCGGGCGCGCGCGGGATGGGGCGCTGGGGCGCGCTGGGGCGCGCTGGGGCGCGCGCGGCTGGGCGCTGGGGCGCGCGCGGCTGGGCGCTGGGGCGCTGGGCTGCGCGCACGGCCGGGCTGCGACGCGCGATTTCCGTCTTTTTGACATTTTTGACCTTTTCGACCCATTTCGTCCGATTTTTCCATGTTTGTTGACCTTTTCTCACTTATTTATTGATATATTTGTGATGTATTGCTTCAAATATTCCTCTTTAAGTCTTTACATTGCGTTTTTAAGCCAAAATACCTGAAAAACAATAAAAATACCCGTGATTCCGAAAAAGACAAATTTATATAAATATATGATAAAACATATAAATATATGTATTTTTAATCAATTAAGGTACATAAAATCATGGTTATTTTAGTGCTTTTTGAGCACTCATCACAACCCCCAACCAGCTTCTTGCTAGTCTCTTAGCAAGAGAAGCGATAAAAGCTAAAAATTAAACTATCCTAAATCACTTTCGTGGATTGAAACGGTTGCATTTAGCCTATGCAACAAGCCGTTAAACCCCTAGGTTGCCCTAGTGGACGAGTTTGAGTCTCGTGAGGGTTTTCAGTAATGATACCCACAAACATTGAACTAAATGTAAAGATAAAAACAATCAAATCAAAAATTAAAATTACAACACAATCAAAAATTAATTTAAGAGTAAAAGAACACAACATATCACAAAAATATCTCATACTTTTTAATGTCTTTTAAGATCATAATTGAAATCTCAAGCATAAGTTATTTTAATCTCTTTAAACAATCATGATTTTATTATAATAATTAGTCGAAAATCATTTTCATATTTCATTTCAAAAATGTATCAATTTAATTTTACCCAATTTCAGTGTCATGAATCAGTATTCGCTTCGACTCTATTCCTCACAAGTCAATACTCTCAAAGCACTGAATCCTATGGGTTCAAACACTCATACTAATTTATATGCGAAAGAGTTGATGTATAGAAATGAACTAATATGTTCGCATATGTATAAAGAATAAAGGCTCAAAGTGTTATTTTAACATTGATCTCATGAAAGGAATCGAATGTATAAATTATAAAGATATCATATACAAAAATTATTTTCATGCATAAATCAAACTCATTAAGAAAGAATTTCAAGATATATGCTTTAACAAATGAAGAAATTGCAATGACTTTTTAGGGAATTACTTCCTATATCTTTCTTTTGTAATTAGCCTTTACTCACAACTTTGTAGGCAATGTGGGTCATAGTATGTAGATGATACTATTTTTTTATCTCTCTATTTTTTTTTTTTTTTTTTTTTTTTTTTTTTACTAGAGAGTCAACCCATGTACAGATTGTACATTTTTTTGGATTTTGGTGAGTGGTTAATTTTTTTGGCTTTTCTGTTTGATCTTGGTTTAGGTAACCCCAGATATGTCTTTTTGTTTTTGTAACAGTCATGCATAAATGAGATATAAGCATATACTATCAATTTCTACTCAAATCATTTAATCTAAGCAAAAATAATAATCAAAAATATATGATACTCTATTAAGATGAGAAAAAAAAATTCATACATTCAATGCTAATACCTATAGAGATCATCTAAACTTTTTGAATAAATAAGAAATGTGTTTGGAGTAGAAAAAATATATATTTCACTCTGAATAAAAGAAATTAGGCTCAAATTATATCTCACAAGGGTAGTCTCCACTAAAAAAAATTCATAAACACCGATTTTGGGTTTAATATAATTTCCACATTTTATCAAGAAATACTAGTTATGACAAAAACTAACTAATTATCAAAAATAATTACAAAATATTTCATGATATGTTTTCAAAAATTAATCTAACAGTACCAAAGACTTTAACTATTTACTTAAATTTGATTTAAAGATATGATACATTTTTGTGATAATTTTTTTTTATATATAGCATGGTAACTTTCCACCACCCCCAACCTAGAACTTACATTGTCCTCAATGTAACAACTGCAAATTAAAGATAAAGAGAAAAGAGGAGAAAGATTACCTATTTCTTGAGAATGTGTAAGTAGTAATGAAGAAATGCAGGTGCATCCATCATATTCATCATTAAAGTGTATACAGACAGATCGCTGTGAACTTCTAACATCTCAACAAATATTTTAGTTTTAACAATTTTAAAAATTATTCACATACAAGTAAACTAAAATAAACAATAAAATTAAGTAAATAAAACAAATAACAAAAAAATTACCTAACATGATGGGTTGCCTCCCATCCAACGCTTAGTTTAACGTCTTAGCAAGACGTATCTTTTTGGTGCTAAGGGTTACTCAGCCAAATGCAATCCATTTCAGCAATGTTGTTTGGTTCTTCCACATAAGGCTTGACACGATGGCCATTAACTTTGAACGTTTTTTGTGTCTTGGAGTCCAATAGTTCTACTACTCCATGTTCAGATACCTGAACTATTTTGAATGGTCCATCCCATCTTGATCTTAGCTTTCCTGGAAACAATCTCAAACGAGAGTTAAATAAAAGAACTTTCATTCCAGGGTGAAGAGTCTTAGGAACTAGCCTCTTGTCATGATAGCGCTTAGTACGCTCCTTGTATAATTTGGCATTCTCATAGGCTTCATTCCTAATTTCTTCCAACTCATGAAGCTGGAGTACTCGTTTTTCACCTGCTTTATCTAAATCCATGTTTAGCTCTTTAATTGCCCAATAAGCCTTGTGTTCAAGTTCAACTGGAAGGTGGCACGCTTTCCCAAAGATTAACCGGTAAGGGCTCATCCCAATAGGTGTTTTGTAAGCGGTGCGGTATGCCCATAAGGCATCATTTAACTTAAATGCCCAATCCTTCCTTGAAGGACGCACAGTGCGTTCCAGTATTCCCTTGATTTGCCTATTACTTACTTCCACTAATCCGGAAGTTTGAGGATGATATGGAGTAGCTACCTTATGTGTGATGTTGTACTTGTTTAGTACTCCATCAAAGAGTTTGTTACAAAAATGGCTACCTCCATCACTTATTATAGCTCTAGGCGTTCCGAACCTACTGAATATGAAATCTTTCAAGAATTTCACAACAACATTAGCATCATTGGTTTTGGTGGGGATAGCTTCTACCCACTTGGACACATAATCCACAGCAACCAAAATGTATTGAAAACCATTAGATGGGGGAAAAGGACCCATAAAGTCAATCCCCCATACGTCAAAGAGTTCAACAACTAAATTAGATGTCAAAGGCATTTCATCTCTTTTGCTTATGTTTCCTGTTCTTTGACATCTATCACATTGTGCACAAAACATATGAGCATCTTTAAAAAGAGTGGGCCAAAAGAATCCAGACTGTAATATCTTACGGGCTGTCTTTTCTCCTCCAAAATGACCCCCACAATGAAGTTCATGACAAAAAGTCAGAATGCTCTTATGTTCTTCTTCAGGTACACATCTCCGGATGACTTGATCTTGACCAATCTTGTATAAATAAGGGTCATCCCAGAAATAGTCCTTAATAGTTTTAAAAAACCTTTTCTTCTCCTGATATGAAGTGTTAGGTCGCAAAACACCAGTGGCAAGATAGTTTACAATATCAGCGTACCATGGGTTCGGACCTATGAAAAATAACTGTTCATCAGGAAAGGTTTCAACTATATCGTCATTACTCTCATCTTTAAGAGAATTAAAGTCAGAAATCAACCTAGACAAATGGTCAGCTACTAAGTTTTCACTGCCTTTCTTATCCTTGATTTCTAGGTCAAATTCTTGTAAGAGTAAGACCCACCTGATTAACCTTGGCTTGGCATTTGGTTTACTTAATAGGTATCTTAAAGCAGCATGATCAGAATGCACAATCACTTTAGATCCTACTAAATAAGACCGAAATTTGTCTAAAGAGAATACTATAGCCAAGAATTCCTTTTCAGTGGTGGTGTAATTCATCTGGGCATCATTGAGTGTTTTGCTAGCATAGTAGATGACATGTAAACGCTTTTCCACTCTTTGTCCCAGGACTGCTCCTATTGCATAATCAGAAGCGTCACACATTATTTCAAAGGGTAAAGACCAGTTTGGTGCCATTATAACAGGGGTAGATGTGAGTTTATCTTTCAAGGTATTAAAGGAGGTAAGGCAGTCATTGTTGAAATCAAAATCAGCATCTTTGGATAGCAAGTTACATAATGGACGACTTATTTTAGAGAAATCTTTAATAAATCGTCTGTAGAATCCTGCATGTCCCAAGAAGCTTCTTATCCCCTTCACAGATGTAGGGGGAGGTAGTTTGGATATCAATTCAACTTTTGCCTTATCAACTTCAATACCCTTGTTTGAAATTATATGTCCTAAAACTATCCCTTGTTGAACCATAAAATGACTTTTCTCCCAACTAAGGGTTAGATTGCATTCAATGCATCTTTCTAAAACCAAAGTCAATTTATGTAAGCAATCATCAAATGAGTTCCCAAAGACAGAGAAATCGTCCATGAAAATCTCAATGAATTTTTCCACCATGTCCGAGAAAATGGATATCATGCATCTCTGGAACGTGGCAGGGGCATTGCATAACCCAAATGGCATTCTGCGAAAAGCAAATGTCCCAAAAGGACATGTAAATGTGGTCTTTTCCTGATCTTCTGGTGCTATGGGTACTTGATAATATCCAGACAGTCCATCCAAAAAACAGTAAAATTCGTGCCCAGCTAATCTTTCCAACATTTGATCAATGAATGGAAGAGGAAAGTGATCCTTTTTCGTATATAAATTTAGTTTCCTAAAATCTATACACATTCTCCATCCAGTGATTATTCTAGTGGGCACTAATTCACTTTTGTCATTCTTAACAACTGTTATCCCAGATTTCTTTGGTACCACATGCACTGGACTAACCCACTTACTATCTGCAATAGGGTAGATAATCCCTTCTTCTAATAATTTAAGAATTTCCTTCTTAACTACCTCTTGCATGTTTGGGTTTAGTCTTCTTTGGGCCTCTCGTACAGGTTTAGCACCGTCCTCCAAGTTGATCTTGTGCATACACATTGTTGGACTAATGCCTCTTATATCCCCTATACTCCAACCTATAGATTTCTTAAACTGTTTAAGCACTTTGATGAGTTCCTTTTCTTGTGGTTTGGTCAAGGTTGAAGAAATTATCACTGGATAAGTTTCCCCTTCTCCCAAAAACACATATTTTAAGTGCTCAGGTAAGTCTTTGAGTTCAAGTTCAGGTGGATTGGCCTGTTTAATAGATGAAGAACTGGGTAGATTTAAAAGTGTACTAGATTTTGTCATCACTTCATTATTGTCTAGTTGTTCAAGGTACCCCTTTATTTCCTCATCTACATCTTCTTCAACCTTTTCAAGTGTAAGAACGGTTTCAAGCTTGTCTTCTATTCTGGTTCGGAAAAAAGTGTTTTGGACAAGATTATCCAAAGGATCAACATCGAATATTTCATCGATGGCAGAAATAGAAGGGAAAGGTGAAGAATCAAAAACTTTAAAATGAACAGTCTCTCCTAAGACTGTCATTGTCAATTTTCCATCTTGGACATCAATAATAGTTTTAGTAGTTGCCATAAATGGTCTACCAAGCAATATTGTGTGCTCTCTGTCCAATGCTGGATTTTCTTGCATATCCAGAACCACAAAGTCAACAGGTATTATCAGTTTGTCTACCTGTACCAAAACATCCTCAACTATTCCCTCTGGATATTTAAGAGATCTATCTGCAAGTTGAAGGGACATAGTTGTGGGTTTTAAATCCCCTAGATTGAGTTGTAAGAATATAGAGTAGGGCATCAAATTTATACTAGCACCTAAATCAAGCATTGCTTTAGCAACCTTCTTATCCCCCATAGTTATGTTTATAATAAAACTTCCAGGGTCTTTCAACTTAGGGGGTAGTTTGTGCTGAAGTACAGCGCTAGAAATTTCTGATACTACTACTCGTTCATTCTGTTCATACCTCCTTTTCTTAGTGTTCAATTCTTTGAAAAACTTGGCATATGAGGGCACATTCATGATCACTTCTAATAGTGGTAAATTGATATTTACTTTAGAGAGCATATTAAAAAGATCATTGAATTGCTTATCTTGTTTGGATTCTTTCAACCGGTGGGGAAAAGGTACTTGTATCTGGTGTGGTTCTGTTGTCTTTTGAATTTTGGGGGTGTCAGATGACCCCCCAATGAGTTTTTCAGAAGGCTTGTTAAGTTTAACACTTGTCTCTCCTTTTTGCGAGATTAGAATATCGCCTTCTTTGTTACCGGAACTACAAGGTAGATTGTTAGAGATTTCAGGTAAACTGGTATTGACTACCTTACCACTTCGAAGGGTTCTAACATCCTTTGCTTGTTCTGGTTGACTGGGCAACTTTCCTGGTTCTTTCTTTTGCATTTGTTCAGCCAGTTGCCCAACTTTAGATTCAATCCTTTTAACCGAAGCCTCCATGGTGTTCAACCTTTGATTAGTCATCAATTGGTTGTCACGACTAACTTGAATAAAAGCATTCAAGCTATCTTCTAAGGTTGGCTTAAAAGATTGGCTTGGTGGGTAAGGGTGGTTGTTATCTGACCTTAGTGTTGGATATTGGGTGTAGGCTGGGTGATTATAGGTGTTTGGATGATATCTTTGAAAAGATTGAACTTCCTCTATGGCATCGACACTAGAATCACAAGTATTTGAACAATTATGAGTACCATGCCCAATTGAACAACACACTTCACATACCTCTTGATTTGAAATTTGGTGAGAAGTGAGGAATTTCACTTGTTTAGTCAATTCAGCAATTTGCAAGGTTATCTCATTATCAGAGCCGACTTCATTGACCTTTGCTTTCCTTCTACCACCTCTTTGTTGGGAATTAGAACCCAACAGCTCATAAAGATTATAGGTTTCCTCTGCGGTCTTTTCTCCTACAGCACCTCCAGCAGCATTATCAACCATGTATTGACTCTGTAGTGTCAATCCATCATAAAAGAATTGGTTTTGTAGCTGTAAGGGAAAGCTATGATTTTGACATTGAATGAAAAGGAGTTTGAATCGTTCCCAAGCTTCATGAAAGGGCTCTTCATTCATTTGAGAAAATGTTGCTATCTTTGTTCTTAGATCAACAGTCTTTTGATGGGAATAGAACCTACCCATAAAAATTTCATAGACTGCCTCCCAAGTTTTAAGAGAACCTGACTGTAGAGTAATGAACCATGACCAAGCTTTATCTTTGAGAGTGTAAGGAAAACACCTCATCCTAAGTTGATCTTCATTAATTGCATGTAGTGGAAAGGTTTGGACAATAGCATAGAATTCTCGAATGAAATGCAAAGGGTCTTCATTAGGGATACCGTAAAAGGAAGGCAACAAAGAATAATGAATCTTTTTCAATTCATAATTCCTTGCAGCCTCTTGTAATTGGATACCGGAAGTTACATTGCCAATGATTGGCATTGTATATTCTTTCATCTTTTTCCGCCTATCTTCAGCATCTCCCATGGTTGTTTGTAGTTGAAAATGATCCTCCTCCTATTGTGTATCAACATTTTGCTTTTAGTAGATATCTCTAAGAAATATGTATAACTTGATAAAACGTAAAAGCAAAAAGTGCAAGGAACCTAATATATATATATATATATATATATATTTTTTTTTTTTTTTTTTTTTTTTTTTTAAGCGAATGGACATAATTTTTGAAACAAACGAATTTTATTTCATCTGAATTTTTATTACACGCAAACTAAAACAAAGGAAAATACAATAATGGGTGACCTCCCATACAGGACTAAAATTTAGCGTCTTCTAGTAAGACGTTGCTTGGAGATTGCAGAATGAAAAACTCAATGTCTCCTCTTCATTGAATTAGTCTTTGCCTTTTTGCAAATGTTCAACTAACTGTTCAACTTGAACTTCCACCTTTTTGATAGAAGCTTCCACAGAGTCCAACCGTTGATTGGTTTTAGATTGATTATCCCTACAGACTTGAATAAAAGAATTCAAGTTGTCCTCCAGGGTTGGTTTATTGGGAATGCTTCTTGGAATAGGTGGGTGGAATTGCTGACCTGCCTGGTTTGAGCCTTGAGTGAAAGGAGGGTTGTTTTGCCTCCAAGAGAAATTTGGATGACTTCTCCACCCAGGATTATAGGTATTTGAGTTGGGATCAAACCTTGGTCTCTGTTGATATGCTCCCAACACATTGACCTGTTCAGGTCCAGTTGTTTCTCCTTGATATGGACAGGCTTCAGTACCATGTCCCATGTTGCTATACAAACCATATTGATCATTATTGGTGTTGGTTTGTGTAGCGAGAAGGGCAACTTGCTTAGTCAGTTGAACAAGTTGTTGTTGAACTTCATTACTGGAGTCGATTTCATGAACTCCAGCTTTTCTCACTCGGGAGCTTTTCTGTTGGGAATTAGCACCCAACATCTCAAAGAGGTTATACGTCTCTGAGGCAGTCTTTTCTCCTATTGCTCCTCCTGCAGCGTTGTCGACAATGAACTGACATTGTTGTGTAAGTCCATCGTAAAAGAATTGGTTCTGCAACTGCAGGGGAAAGCTATGATGGGGACACTGAGTGAGAAACATCTTGAACCTATCCCAAGCTTCATGGAATGGTTCTCCATCCATCTGAGAGAAAGTAGCAATCTTTCCTCTCAACTCTGATGTTTTTTGATGGGAATAGAATTTTCCCATGAATTTGTTGTAAATGTTACCCCATGTCATCAGAGAACCTGGGGGAAGTGACATCAACCAAGCTTTGGCCTTATCCTTTAGAGTGTAGGGAAAACATCTCATCCTAAGTTGATCCTCGTTTAGAATACCGAGGGGGAATGTTTGGACCGTAGCATAGAAATCTCTCATAAAGGAAAGAGAATCTTCATTAGGTAACCCATAAAAGGAAGGAAGCATAGAAAAATGAATATTTTTAAGGTCGTAATTCCGAGCAGCCTCCCCCAACTGGATAGCGGCAGTTGCCGTGCCTATTACCGGTCTTGCAAACTCTTTCATTGTGGTTTCCCTAATATGTTGGTTTTCCTCCATTTCTTTTGGTTCTAGTAAAGGATTAAGACTTGGTTCTATGTTTGGCTCAAAAACAGGTTGATGGGTAGAATCCAGTTTTGTTGACACTTGTTTAAATTTATGAAATTTATTTACATATGGTGTAAGGGGATTTCCTAAGGATCTCCTACCACGCATAGACTATTGTAAACGTAAATTTAAAACTCCTGTCAACAAAATAAAAAAAATTTAGATAAAATTTACATGTTATTTTATACAAAACACTAAACAAAACTAGTTAAACCCTAAAAAGAAATTTTTTTTTTTTTATTTTTTATTTTTTTTTATTTTTTTTTGTAACATAATTAGTATTAACCAAGAGTGCTCCCAGGAAAGAATGGTGGTGCAAACGGCACCTTAAATACCATTCTCCTAGCCAGAGCAACGTTCCCAGGAAAGACTAGTGGCACAAAGGCTTCCAAGAACTAGTCTCCTAGACAGAACTCCCTTAGATTTTTACTTTTTATGTTATTTAGTTAATTAGGTATAAATTCAAGTAATGTTTTTTTTTTTTTTTTTTTTTTTTTTTTTTTTTTTTTATGAACGGTAATTTTATTTTACTATTCACGCTATATAATGTCTTATTAACTTAAAATTTTTTTTGAAATTTAAGTTTTTGAAATTTTTTTTTTTTTTTTTTTTTTTTTTTTTTTTTTTTTTTTATGAACGGTAATTTTATTTTACTATTCACGCTATATTATTTCTTATTAACTTAAAATTTCTTATATTTTGAATTTTGAATTTTTTTTTTTTTTTTTCTTTGTTTTGTTTTTTTTTTTTTTACTATTTATGAACGGTAAATTTTTTTACTTCAAATTTCAAATTTCTAAATTATTTTAAAAAAAAAAAAAAAAAATTATTATTTTTTTTATTTTTTATTTTTTATTTTATTTTTTATTTTTTATTTTTTTTATTTATTATGAATTTTGAAATTTGATTATTATTAAAATATCACAATTATTTACAGCACAAAAATGTTTTTAAAATTTTGATAAATAATTTAAAAACGCTATTCCTTCCCCGGCAACGGCGCCAAAAACTTGATGAACGAAAACCGGCATCGCCGATCTTCGCAAATACTTTGGTTTTAATATTTATAAAACTCTCGCAAGTGCACGAATCATTTCGAAGAAAATGATAAGTATACTCCCAAGGTCGATCTAAGGAAGGAATGTATGTGATTTTTAATTTATTATTCAAACTTTTAAAAACGAAATTAAATCCTAAACATCCTGTCACGATAGTTTGGTTTTTGTGTTCCTAATCTAATAACATAAAATAAACATATATACAGATTAATTAAATATAATCTAATAACATAAAAATAAACATAGATACAAATTCAATAAATAATTATCTAAAAATAAACATATATACGGATTCAATAAATATTCATGCAAATTTTTATCATTTATATTAGCGGAGTATTTATGGATATAATAACTAAATTAATTATGCTTGCTCATATTAACTAGGTTATTAAAGATATAAATTGATATTTTATTGATTCTCTCTTTTTTATATAAATACCACCTTTGGTGGGGTTAGATATTCTTTGTTAACTAAACAAATCAATTAACACCTATGGGTGGGGTTGATAACTAATATGCTTAATTAAATTAATTCCTTTTTCTAAGAGATTGAAAATGAACCATTTAAATGCCACCTTTGGTGGGGTTAGACAATTTAAACATTATTCAAGGTGTCCAAATTAAACTTAAAAATTTAATTATCCGAGTACAAACTTTCAAGTTTTAAAACCACTATTGAAAACATGTTGTCAATACATTTTCACATAATAATTCTTATAAAAACTTTTGAAATAGAGTTTCACTCTAACTACCGGGCGATTGTACCAACAAATAAAAGAGCACTACTCTAAATTAGACCGGATAACTAAACCTTAAAATCTAATTTTCGGGTTTAAGTTTGTAATGAAAAATAATATATTTCTCTCTAACATTCTTAATATAAAATCTTGAATAAAAACAAAATCAATTCATTTTAAAGATTTTTACCTATTTAATATTTCGCAAGCATAACAACGTCGTTATTACATCATTTTTACTAAACAGCTAGCATAGTTAAATTTAACCACAGACAAGTTGAATATAACATGTAAGAATAAAGCATAAAAATAACTGTAAAGAAAATAAAATCCTTACAGAACTTCGACGCTATTCCCGTTGCTAGAAAACCTCCGAGCGGAATTTGCACTTCCATATATTGAATCAAAAATCTAAATTATTACAAAAACATTACAAGTTCCTCTCAAAAAGAGAAGAACACTAAACCTAAGAGAATTGAACTAAAAACTAAGAGAAAAACTAAGAAAAGCTTAGAAACTTAGAAAGAAACTAAGAGAAACTAAAAACTAAGAAATGAGAGAAAGAAAGAAGAGAGAAGTGAGTTTTGAAGGTGTGATTTGAAGTGAATGGAAGGGGGGTATTTATAGGTGAGGATGGAGAGAAAAAATGAGTAAAAAAATGTTAAAAAAATATTAAAAAATGTAAAAACGCGTATTGGACTTGCTGATGTCATCAATGACGTCAGCATGACGTCACAGGGGCGGCTGCACGTGAAAAATGGGGCGAAAACGCGTTGGGCGCGCGGATGGGCGGCTGCTGGGCGCTGCGCGCGCGCGCTGGGGCTGTCGCTGCGCGCAGCTCGGCGCGCGTGAACAGTGCCAGCGCGCTGCGTTGCGCGCAGCTGGGCATGCCAGCGCGCGCGGGCGCGCGCGGGATGGGGCGCTGGGGCGCGCTGGGGCGCGCTGGGGCGCGCGCGGCTGGGCGCTGGGGCGCGCGCGGCTGGGCGCTGGGGCGCTGGGCTGCGCGCACGGCCGGGCTGCGACGCGCGATTTCCGTCTTTTTGACATTTTTGACCTTTTCGACCCATTTCGTCCGATTTTTCCATGTTTGTTGACCTTTTCTCACTTATTTATTGATATATTTGTGATGTATTGCTTCAAATATTCCTCTTTAAGTCTTTACATTGCGTTTTTAAGCCAAAATACCTGAAAAACAATAAAAATACCCGTGATTCCGAAAAAGACAAATTTATATAAATATATGATAAAACATATAAATATATGTATTTTTAATCAATTAAGGTACATAAAATCATGGTTATTTTAGTGCTTTTTGAGCACTCATCAGTTAACGGCTATACAAACTGATTATGACACTAAGTTTAAGCCCCTCATGAGTGAATTACAAAAGGAAGGTGTTATGCTTAGATTTACATTCCCTCACACCTCTGAGAAAAATGGTGTGGTAGAATATAGGCATAGGAAGATTGTGGAACAAGGACTAGCTTTACCCTTAGTTATGCATATGCCTTTTGTTTACTGGCCATTTGATATAAGGACAGTAGCCAATTTGTTAAACAGACTACCTACCAAAATCCTTTCAAGATTGTCTCCTTATAAAGTGTTATTATCTGCACCACCTGACTACTTACAACTCAAAGTATTAGTTTGTGAATGTTTTCCATGTGTGCGAGCATATATAGTCATAAATTAGAGCTAAATGCCACTTCTTGTGTGCTTGTTAGCTATAGTGGAAATAAAAAGGCTTCTTATGCTTAGATAGGAAAATTGGAAAAGTTATGTCTAATAGACATGTTGTGTTTAATATGGAAAGTTTTCACTTTTAAAAAGATAGTGAAGTTTTTTTTGGTAGTGTTGTTCTAGCCTTCACCTCGATGATATTGTTTGGTATTTTGCCTGTGTTTGCTACTTCTCCATGAATTAAGTTTCCATCCAACTTGCACCAATCTAAATTACATGATAGAGGTATGCGTACAACTTTTCCTATAGAGTCATTATCTGATACAAACAAAAGATAAATTCTTGTAACGTTGTCCCTGTTATGATACAATCTGAATCAAGTGATAGAGATATGCCTAGTCAATCAAGCTCAACTAGTCCTACATATGTTCCTAGCTTATCTCATGAATTAAATGACTCTCAACTCATGTCTCAGTTAGAGTATATTAACTCCTTAATGCTCTTATAACCATGTGTTAATCCTCACTAATTACTCATGGCAATGAATTAGTACTATACTTACCACCTTAGGTAGTAGATATCAATGTGCCTCCATCCACATCTAACACTCTAAATGTTCTTGTTCAATTACCTGATATTTCCAAAATGTCTTTACTCTACCATCTAATACATATACCATGGTTACATGTTCCTAAGATGGTGTGTTTCAACCCAAGGCACTTGTCTCTACCATATACTTTCATCATAAACGATACTTAGGAGCTCGTAATGTTGCGTGTTGGACTTCATCCAATTACATGCAAATGGTTGTTCAAGGTAAAGTTGCTAGTTGATGGTGCCTTAGAGAAATATAAGGCAAGATTGGTGATGAGAGGTTTCTTACAATAGTTTGGAGTGGACTTCAAAGAAACATTCAAGCCTGTGGTGAAAACTACTACAATAAGAGTTTTTGTCATATTAGCTCTATTTGCAGAGTGAAAAATAAGGAAAATTGATATGAATAATGCATATTTCAATGGAGATTTAATTGAAAATGTCTACATGACTCATCCCCTATCTTTGAAGATGGTTTTGGATGTGTGTGTAGTAGGGGTCTCCATAGTCAAGTTTGGTTCGATTTTGAGTAAAACAAATTTTACCGGACCGAATCGAACCGAACCAAACCATTTGGTTATTAAAAATATTATAACCGAACAGTTTGGTCCAGTTTGGTTAGCTATTTTCAAAAGTTTGGTCTAGTTTGGTTAGCTATTTTCAAAAGCTTGTCTGGTTAATAATACATAAATATGATACACCTAATGATATACCTTTGATTAAAATATGAGAAATTTAATCAACGGTTTGTGAGAAGTGATATGTGAAATTTAATATATTATTAAAATTGGTCCGGTCCGTTCTAACCGGTTTAAAAATTAATATAACTAGACCGAATTGTTTGAAAAATGGTTTTAATTAATACAAACCAGACTGGACCGATCTGGTCCATTTTTTTGGTTTAATTCAATTTGGTCTGATTTTTGGACACCTTTAGTGTGGACTTAAAAAGGCACTAAATGGGCTTAAACAAACCTTATAGTCTTGGTAATATTGAATATTATATACATGCTTTATAGCCATGGGATTCCATAACTCAAAAGCTGATAGTACCCTTTTTATTAAGTCCTCTTTTACTTACTTTCTGGTCATCTTGCTATATGTTGATGCCATATTATTGACAAGTTCAATTCTGGTGATGGTTGATCAATTATAATCGATTTAAACACAAATATCACATTGAAAGACTTAAGAGTGTTCAAATACTTCTTAGGCATGAAGGTCAACTACTTTAGTGAATGTATTCTCCTCTCTTAACAAAAATATATTCAAGAATTGATCGATGCTTTTGGTTTAATAGAATTAAATCCCTTCACCATAACAATGAGCTTAGAAGCTATACTAGCTAATTCTGATGGATCAAATTTGAAAAATGCTATAACTAACAAGAAATTGGTTAGTTCTTTGCAATACCTCACCATGTCAAGGTCTTATATCTCTTTTTCTCTAAACAAGCTTTACCAATTTATGTCATCAACTATAGATAGTCATTGGTTTTCTCTTAAATGACTATTGAGGTATCTAAAAGACACAACTCAATTTGGCTTGACACTAACTAAGCTTGAATGTTTGGATTTACTAGTACACTATGATGTTAACTATCCTAGCTACCTTGATGATAAACACATCATTGATGCATTTTGTGTTTTCTTTGGAAGGTGTTTTGTGTTATAGCAACCCTTTAAACAAACAAATAGTAGAAGCACCACTGAGAGTGAGGATCGTGCCATGACCATTGTATTAACTAAGATTATTTGGTTGGAATATCTATTTCATGAGTTGCAAATTTAGAGTGGCATATCTATGCTCTTAAAAAATAGTGTGAGTGCCAAAGCATATGCACATGATCCAATATTTCATACTCAAACAAAGCACATTGAGATGGATCATCATTTCATCAATGATCGTGTTGTTCAAGGCTAGCTGGTGATTGAATATGTTTTATCGGTTGATCAAGTGGTTGATGCACTTACCAAGCCATTTCCTAAATATTCTATCAATTTTTGGTTTGTAACAAACTTTAAATTCTAATTTAATTTGACATATAAAGAAAGCAAATAAATTAAAGTAGATACAAATCAATGAAATTAAAATAAACTTTTACTCATTTTGCACAACTAAGCAAAGATGAATTGTCTAATGCTTAAATCTAAAATATTTTTTTTATGGTTAAAAATCTGGAGATTGTGAATAAGAAATAATTTTAAAACTTTTATTTATTTAAATCACAAAACTATTCTTATAATCATTAGAAGTAGAGGCCAAAATCCCAAATATAGATTTAGCTAATCATAGTTAAATTTAAAAAAAAAAAGACAATTTAACTACAAAATGGATCCTATTACAAAGATAAATAAAAGATATAACAATAAAATTACACATTCTTGATAAAAAAATGATTCCAGATCCTTGAATGGGTTGTCATTACCTTTTTACAATTTGAGGGTTTTCTCTCTATATCTATTCATAGTGGTGGAACGACTAACTTAAATTCTACACCTAAACTAAGCTGGTTGACCTAAAATTATAATATGAAAAGCTTAAAAAAATAATAATACAAAATTGTTATGTATAGGTAAAAATGGTGTATAGAGTGCTTCGGGTCGATTTAAGGAAGGTGCATTACGACACAAGCATTTCACCGCTGCGGCATATGATGCATAACACTTCACCCAATCAAAAACAGAGAATTTTGCATCGTGGCCCATATTAATCCACTCCATGGCATATGTTGTCATATGTGCCCAGTAAATCCATATCAAACAGTGTGCACTGCTATACACAACAATCCTTACCTTGGCACACTTCACTTTTCTTCAAATGTGCCTTGATACTTTAAAATTGATTGGTTCTTTATGTAAGAATTGTATGCCTTATTCTTTTAAGCTCATAGGGTGCAAATTGAATGCTTCAAATGTTGATAAATCTATAAATTTAAAGATAAAAAACCTAAAATACAATAGAAATACTCGTGTTTTTCAACATATAGATTTGCATAAATATTCATATAAATATGCTATAATCAAACTTATTTATCATATTTAAGTATAATAAAATCACAAAATATTAGTACTTTTTAAGCACTTATCACAACTCTAACCAGCTTCTTGCTAGCTTCTAGTAAGGAAATCGATATAAAAACTAAAAACAAAAACTAAACTAAATTAAAGTACAATAAATCATTTTCATAGATTGAAACGATTGTATTTAGCATATAGAACAAGTGTTTAAACTCGTAGGTGGTCCTAGTGGACGAGTTTAAGTCTTATGAGAGCTTTCATTATGATACCCACAAACATCCTAACATGAAAAAATTAAACTAAAAATAAATCTTAAGACAAAATGATGCATACCCTCTAAGCGAATAACCCTAGGAACCCACAAACTCAAAGGAATAGAAACGATTGAATTGATAAGAACATGTTAAAGATGATCATATTAGAACCCTAAGAAAATAAAGTCCTTAAAACCCCAATCTTGAGACGCTACAAGGGATGATCGCTTCTTTTAATAAGTCGAATTCAAGTATTCAATCAAGAACATAAAAGGCAAAGCAAAATCTTTCTAAAATATAATTTTCCTTAATAATATTCGGTGTTCTCTCCAAATTACATAACTGTTCTTTTATAAGCAAGAAACCCTAATAGAAGAACCCTAGACAACATGGGCTTTATTTAGTGGTGGATTGGGCCTAATCCAACCTTAAAAAATAAAATATTGAAAGACTTAAAATAAAAATCCCACAATTAACTAAAATAAAAATATCTTGCTAAAGTAACTCTTACACCCAATTTGATCTTCCAAATCTATCCCTAGTCATTGGACACCAATTCCTTTTTGAGAATATTTGGAAATATCAACTTGACCAACACTTGGGAACATGAACTTGATCAGTACCTCAATCTTCATTATTCCCCTCCTCTTTGAAAAGATTCATCCTCAAATCTTAGCTATATAAGAAGGTCGATTTGGTATAACGGATCCATGTGTGAAGTCTATTTGATGCTCAATTTTTCTCAAAGGAGGTAATCCATGAGGAATCTCTTCAGGAAATAGATCCTCAAAGTCCATCAATAAAGACACAACAAAACTAGGCAAAGATGAGTTAAGATCATTAGTAAAAAGATAAATATCCTTGTAAATAAGTACAAGTACTTGTTGCCTTGCCATCATTACGCTCTTAATCTCATGTTTTTCAACAAATGCACTCATTCTTTTATTTTTCTCTCCTTTTTGCTCACTTCTCTCTATTTTTTGCTCATTTTTCTCTCATTTGTGCTCACTTTTATCTCTTTTGTGCTCACAGTTCTCTCTTTTGTGCTCACTTTTCTCTCTTTTTGAATTTTCTCTTAATTACACTTTTGTTTTTCCCTCAACTTGCACTCTCTTGATATTCTAATATGGTCCTCATAAGTTTGCAAAGGTTTGATAGGGGATAATACAACTTTTTGGTTGTTCATTTAAAAAAGAGTATCGATTTTTATACCCATCATACATCACCCTTCTATCAAACTACCATGGTCGTCCAAGCAAAATATGAGCAGCATACATTTGGTACTACATCACAAAAAACCTCATCCTCATACTTGCCAATTGAAAAAGGAACCTAAACTTGTTTGTTGACATTAACTTCTCCATAATCATTCAACCATTGTAGTTTGTACAGTTTGGGATGTTTTTTCCACTTCAAATTCAACTTTTCTACCAATAAAATACTAGCAAAATTAGTGTAGCTCCCACTATCAATAATAACTATGCATATATCCTTCACATGACATCTTGTATGAAAAATATTCTCACGCTGCTTCTCATCTCCTTCATTCTTAGGTTGTATATTCAGTTCTCTTCTTGTGACTAGTAATTCTCCATGCATAGGTTCTTCCACTTCTACATCAGAACAATCCTCCAATGGTGGCATTTCATCATCACTTGAACTAACACTTTTAATTTCTCCATTATCCCATACTACCATAACCCTTTTATTTAGGCTTTTAGAAGCAATATGTCCAAGTCCTTAGCACCTAAAACACTTAATATCAGATGATTTAGTAAGATTTTTGGTTTTGGTTTTACCATTAGGAAAAACAACTAAATTTTTTGACTTTGCTTCATCTATTGTTCTCAAGGCAGCTTTGTTGTCCTTCTAATGCAATTTCCATAGAGAACTAGTGGATGCACTAGATCTGAACCTCTTCGAATTGGTTTGCTTCTCCATTTTAATGGCTTTATGTAGTAGTTCTTCCATCTCCACATAATGTTACAATTCAACCACATAAGTAATTTTCCTATTTAATTTGCAATGAATCTGGCCATTGTTGCTTCTCTATCTTCCTCTATGTTTGCTCAAATCATGTCAATTTCCATCTCCTTATAATAATCCTATACACTCATGGAACCTTGAACTTTCCCTTGTAACTTTCTATATAAGTCCCTATATTAATGGCTAGGTATGAACCTCTTAAGCATTGCCAATTTCATCTCTTCACATGATCGAATAGGTTTCTCACCAGTGCTTCGACTATTGACCACCAATTGATCCCACTATATACTAGTATAATCTGTAAATTCTATGGCTACAAGCTTTACTTTATTCTCCTTGGATTAATTATGACAATCAAATACGTGCTCAACCTTTCTTTCCCACTCCAAGTATAAACTCAGAATCATTTTTTTTTTTTTGAAAAGGCAGAATTTCCATCTTTATATTGCCTATATTGCTATCTTCTTTAAAGTTAGTCTTTTTTTTTCATTTATAACTTACTCTCTCCTTCACATTGGAATCAACTTCTTCTTCCTTGAACTCATGTCTTTTATGTCTTCTTTTATATTATTCAGAACCAGAAGAGGATTCTAAATCATCCAACCTTACATTCATCCTCTTAAATTGGTCATGAATAGATGTGATGAAAAATTTCAAGTCAACCTTTTGTGGTTCTTCTCCTTCCTAACTCATGTTGTCAACCTGTAAAATAAAATGAGATAACCCACGTAATTCCTCACGTGTTTACTCTCAAATAAGATTGTTATCACTCTTTTTTATCACTCAAAGCTCACGCCAATTTCCTTTGTGTTATTAACAAAATCAAAGAATCCAACTAATCTCAAGAAGTAACCATTTTATTGGTGACAATATCAAAAGTCAGAATTCTAAAATCTTAATGGAAAAGTATGACAAAAAGAGTCCAAAGAGGACTCTAAAGAAAGACTCTTGACCAGATAAAGAAAGACTCTTGACCAGATAAAGAAATAATAATGACCAAAGAGAACTCTAAAGAAAGAATCTTGATCAACCATGATTCATTTTTTTTAAATCAATCTTGGGCCCCAAGAACAAAATAAAGGCAAAACCAATTTAAAAAAGAACAAGAAAACTCAGCAAGAAAATAAGAATTAGATTCTTGAATAATCTACTACATTATTTTCCTTTTCTTCTTTTTTTTACTCTTGTTTCTGCTGAACAAAAAACAAATTCGAAACCCTAAGGAAAAAAAGTCCTTAAAACCCCAATCTTGAGATGCCACAAAGGATGATCACTGCCTTTGATAAGTTGATTTCAAGCAATCAATCAAGAACACAAGAAGGCAAAGCAAAAGCTTTCTGAAATATACATTTCATTAATGATATTCATTGTTCTCTCCAAATTACATAGCATCTCTTTTATAAGCAAGAAACCCTAATAGAAAAACCCTAAACAACATGGGCTTTGTTTAGTGGTGGATTGGGCTTAATCCATCCTTAGAAAATAAAACACTAAAAGACTTAAAATAAAAAAGCCCACATTTAATTAAAATAAAAATTTCTAAACATTAAAAGGCACATAATTAATTAAAACAAAAATTGCTTCCTAAAGTAACCCTTGCACCAAAATTGATCTTCCAAATCTATTCCTAGTCATTGGACCACCAATTCCTTGCAAAGGATCTTGAGAATATTTGGAAATATCAACTTGATCAGCACCTCAATCTCCATTACAAAATAAAAACTAATACTAAAACTAAAAATAACTCAAAGACAAAATAAAAGGAAATAAAAAGTTAAAGTTAAAATTAAAATTAACAAAAATTCTCATGTTTTAGTTGTTTTTCAATTTATAATTAAAATCTCACGTACAAGTTAATTCAATATCTCAAAAATTCACAGTTTATTGTTAAAATATGCATTCATCACAAATTCATGACCCATTACAAAGATATATCAATTTTGACTCACTTAATCCTACTTTTAGGAATCCGATTCACTTCAACCTAATCCTCACAAGATATACTCTTAATTTCACATTGATATTATGGGTTCAAGCACTTAACAAGATATATGCAAACAAAAGTTATGTAAAGAATAAAGCTAAAAGGTTTGCATATTATTACACAAGAAAGGCTTAAATGTGTGTTACATTGATCTATAAAAGGAATCAAATTCTATGCTTATTAAGATGTTACATTAGTAATTTCATACTTTAATCAAAATCATGAAGTAAAATTTTAAAGTATGTCCCTAAAGATGAATGAAAATACAATTGACTTATAGAGGGGAACTTCTTACTATTAATTTGGTAATAACTATCTCACTACTTTAAGAATTTATGGTCATAGTATTTAGTTATACTATTTTTCTATTTTTTTTTCTTTCACTCTGTTTTTCTTTTTTTAAGAAAGGACCAACATACATATAGTTGTGTTATAGTGAATGGCTATTTTGGCACTTTTTTTAAGCGAACTCCATATATATCTTTTTACTAGATGATGGGTCTAAATTAGACTATCAAATATTTAACCATAGTTTTTACTTTTTAAAATTGCATCGCTATAAATATAATTGTACGTAATGATCATTACCTACAAAGAATTGAGAAAATTTAATTATTAATTACTAGTATAACATAAAATTTTAAAATGTCACAAATAAAATGAACGAGGGTTATTTAATGTTTTTGCATAAAAATAAAATAACAAACAAGAATAAAAACATAACAAAAGTAAAAAACAAATTAATAAGAGAAACATGTGATTATGAATTTTTTGTTGCCAAGATTATAATTAAATTTATCATGTTATGATTTATTCAATTTTAAAATCCTAAGTTTATTATATAATTTTAAAATACACTTTTCATTTTTCTCAATTTTGCTCTTAAGAATTTAAGTTCTCCTAAATTTCTCTGATTTTTCTTACTTTGTAATTTACTGATAACTCAATCATTAATTAATCTAACTCTTGAACAAGCTATAATTATGACGGCTAAGTTTAATTCATTTATTACATTATAATCCAAAAGGAATAAATTAATTAGATGAAATTGATATCGCTCACAATTTATAATCTAAGCATTTAATTTCAATTGTAATATAAATTAGAACTTGGTATTTCAATTACAAAAATTAGCAATTTCATACTCAAAGTTCGTAAAATATGGACCAAATTAACCTAGAAGGGGGTGAATAGGTTATTTTTAATTTTTATCAATTTATAATTTAATAACCTAAACAAAACGGCTAGGCATACAATCACGTGTAAGAATAAAGTGTGAAAATAAAATAATAACACATGATATATTTAGGTGGAAATAACCTAGGCCAAAACCATGACCTAAGAGGAAAATCACCGGTCCACCGGACCACCTAATTTTCCCCTATGAAAAATAAAAGTTCAAGTACAAACTCGATATTATGCTACCCTCCCTAGGACACTACCACAATGTACCTTATTTACGAGCCCCTACTTTGTTTTCATAGTTTCCAATATTAGCGTGAGCAGTTTTTAGACCAACATTCCAACAAGCTTCCCGCCAATCATATACGTTCCTGAATTAACTACAAAATAGTTAGCACAAAACACAAGTGTCCATGTGTGTTCTAGAACGGATTTAATAATGAATAATCCTTACTAGATGATTCAAAATATATGTCACTTAAATAAAATCAACTAGTAAATTCTAGAGCGAAAAGATCAAGCACAAGTTCAATAAAAATAGCTTCTTTAAAGATTAATAATCAAATAAAATAATTATGATATGACAAATACAATTATTTGATCTAACAATTTAAGAACAAAATTAAAGAAGAAGCTATAAGAATATATTATCAAAATATCATAAACTAATTAGGCTTATTAATCAATCAAACATAACCACAAATATTTGATAGATTAACTAAATAAAGAAGCCTAAAGAATTATGATCTTATATTTGCAAAACAAGAGAGAAATTAAAAAGAAAAGAATAATGCTCTTGTGTGGTTGATTGAAACAATGAGAAATGAGTTTTATTTATAGAAAAAATTAATACCCTTAATCCTATGTAATTGATAAATATCTTTTCTATTACAAATAGGATTAGTAATACTCACTAATTAAGAATAATTTTATGTAATTGATAAATATCTTTTCCATTACAAATAGGATTATTAATACTTACTAATTAAGAATAGTTCTTTTAAAGTAGACCTTTTAATTATGAAGAATCCTATTTAAAAAAAAGTTATTTTAAAGTAGACTCATTAATCAAGATGACTCCTATTTAAAAAGAGTTATTTAAAGTTTAGCCAATAATTTAGAATATATCTTATATAATATTTTAGCATATATCTTATTCTATATTTTTAGCATAAAACTTTCAATAGTAAAAATAATTCCATATTTATGTGCTATTAAATGCATGATTAAATGCGTGAGTACAATCCTATGTGTTATAGTTATAATAGATATACCTGAAATATGACTATCTGAAATTCTGACGTTTCTTTAACTTTGCTTGATAAACTTGATAGTAAGCTTAAAAACAAGTTTACATGCAAATATTTTGTCCATGAAAATAGCCAATATGTATAATCCTTACAAACTTTCCCTTTGGCATTTTGTGTGAAAAAACCTCTCACTCATTACATGACACTTATAAAAAATAAGTTAAAAATACAATGATGTCCCAGACTCCATAGTGGAACTATCCTATGGTCCGATGAATCCATCTTTGCTAAAACTTCACAAGCTTGTAAGTAATCAAAATGACAAAAACAAGGCATACGACAATTTGGCTTGAAAGCTTCATTGCACATTAGTTCAATTTACATACAAATAAGCGAAGTGTAAAGATTAATCATGTAGTGCATGCATTCATACCAATAAATATTAACATAAGTCTAACTAAATATGTTCTCCCCTATATGTATAACAATATAAAACATGAAAGTGAAACATATTCTCCCCCTTTTTTGACATACGAGAAGGATAAAACATTAGACAAAATAATGAAGCTAAACTCCTCCTAAAGATAGAGCAACGTAAAAGCAAAAGTGCAATGTGTTTTAAACTCCCCCTAAGTTCTATGACTTTCTAAATTAAAAACCAATTAAAAAGCTAATAAATGAAAAGAAGATGTAAATGAATAAAAATATAATTTTTTTAATTTCATAAATAGCCACATAAGGTATTAAACTCATTTAATCATGAACGAGCATACAACCAATTGAGAACTCATCATTCTTTATCTCAAATTTTGATTATTTATTATATAAATAAGCAAGTAGAGTAGAGGTGTCACACAAGCACACTTGGCACATATAGTGACATATTGACATTTACTTAAAATCAATGTATATGTTGAAACTCAACAAATATACCAATTAATTCATTTATGACCAATCAAGAAAGACTCAAAACAAAAAATAAATATCACCTATTATGTAAAATTATAATCGAGTCTTCAATCTCACAAAATAAAATATATATACCAAAAAAGGACTTAAATTTTTTCTTTATTTTATAAATGAGGAAATGATATATATTTTTTATAACCTCCATTGGCTCTTTCTTTTTATGCATTCCAAGTACAAGTTTTATAAGCAGTTGATTTTTTTCACAATCTTTCCTCTTTGTTTTTTTCATGAGTCATAAACCTAACATGATGACTTTCACACTAGTTGTGAGGTACCCTTCTTCGCTCATTATGGTAACTTCATACATCACAGTAGGTAGCTCTCTTAATATTAGGTGCCTCCATATGGTAAAATTTTAGTAAGTAAAAATAGAACTCAACACATTTTTACAATCAAGATTAGTTAAAATCCTAGAGTGTTTCAAGAAAATTCATAAACTTCAAACATAACATACATGTGTGTTCTTGAGTATGCGAATAAGTTTATGTCAACATCGATCCTCACATGTACAAGAATATGTGTGTACATAAGTAAAAATTGTAGAGTAATTTATACAATAAATATCAAAATGAGTTGATTCACTAAAAATCAGGTTATATATGTGTAAGTATTAAATAAGTTCAATACTGTGTTGGCCAAATAAGGATTATACTTTTTTATCTCTCTTTTCTAAAGTTTAACTAATAAATAAAATAAAGACAATGAAGATTTCTCACCTAGGGTCATTTAAGCACTCTAACAAAAATACCTAGATGAAATAATAAAAGAAGGTTAGATGACCAAGAAAAAACAATCTTTCCTAACCCAAATTTTCTTGCATTTTGGTTTCTCTATATCATTGGGTTGGGACTTAATTACCCTAGGTTTCCTAGGCGTACATGCTCTTAGACTTAGCTATACTTTTCTCATTCATCCCAAATGAAAATGTAGTATGCATAGTAGGATGATTATAATGAGTCCTAACATTGAAAGTATTGACTTTTACTTGCCTCTTTAAACCTAAGACTTTATACTTCCTAGTAGAATTTTTGAACATATTATTATAATTTCCATTCATCCTTGAATATGATGTAGCATGCATAGATGGATGATGCTTATAGGTCCTACTATGTGAAACATGGAAAAAATGATTAAGTTCAAGAGAATTCCTCAAAAATCTACATTTTGGTCCTATATGATATTTCCTACCACAATGATGACAAATAGGCACAAACTTAACAATTTTTTCTATCATAGGTGAAATAGTTCTTTATGCATAAGTAGTAACAGTAGAAGTAGAGTTTAAAGGCCTTAAAAATGTGGTCTTTGATGTTGAAGGTATGAAACTATCATTCTTAAAACCAAACCCATCTATATCACCATGTGACTTACCAATGCTCAAGATTTTATCTAAGTGTTGAGCTTTAATGGTAAATCTCTATACTTCTTCACATGATTCTTTGAGCTCTTGCACTTGTTTTTATTATCTTCAATAAGCTTATTATTTTCTTCTTTCAAACCTAGAAGACTCAAATTCAAAACATTATTTTGTTCTTGCAAAATATTATTCGCTTCTTTTAATTTATTAGAAAAAATTTCATATGCCTCAAGTTGTTCATTTAATTTTCCTATTTTTGTATTTAAACTATTATTCTCTTCTATGGCTCTAAGACATTTAGAAAATAATTCTTTAGAACTTTTAACATTATATTTAGAGAGAAACAAAGATTCAAGTTCCTCATCATCTGAGCTATAATCCTCAATAAAATGATCCATAATTAACCTAGAAGGGAATGAATATGTTATTTTTAATTTTTATCAATTTATAATTTAATAACCTAAACAAAACGGCCAGACAAGAAATCACGTGTAAGAATAAAGTGCAAAAATAAAATAATAACACACAATACTTTTAGGTGGAAACAACCTAGGCCACAAACATAACCTAAGAGGAAAACCACTAGTCCACCTAAATTTTCACTATGAAAAACAAATGTTCAAGTAAAGACTCGGTCTTATACTACCCTCCCTAAGATACTGCCACAATTTACCTTACTTACGAGCCTCTACTTTGTTTTCATAATTTCCAATATTAGCGTGAAGAGTTTCCAGATCAACGTTCCAACAAGCTTCCTACTAATCAGATACATTCATGAATTAGCTGAAAAATGGTTAGCACAAAAACACAAGTTCCTTTGTTTGTTCTAGAACAAATTTAATTATGAATAATCCTAACTAGATGATTCAAAATATATGCCACTTAAATAAAATTAACTAGAAAATCATAGAGTGTAAAGATCAAGCACAAGTTCAATAAAAATAGTTTCTTTAAAGATTAATAATCAAATCAAATAATTATAATATGAAAAACACTATTATTTGATCTAAAAATTTAAGAAAAAAAATAAAAAAAAGCTATAAGAACATATTATCAAAATATCATAAACTAATTAAGCTTATTAATTAATCAAACATAAACAAAAATATTTGATAGATTAACTAAATAAAGAAGCCTAAATAATTATGATCTTATATTTGCAAAACAAGAGAGAGAAATAAAAAAATAATGCTCTTGTGTAGTTGATTGAAACAATGAACAATGATTTTTATTTATAGGAAAAATTAAAACCCTTAATCTTATGTAATTGATAAATATCTTTTTTATTACAAATCGGATTAGTAATACTTACTAATTAAGAATACTTATATGTAATTGATAAATATCTTTTTTATTACAAATATGATTAGTAATACTCACTACTTAAAAAAAATCTTATTTAAAGAAGAGTTCTTTTAAAATAGACGCATTAATTATGAAGACTTTTATTTAAAAAAGAGTTCTTTTAAAGTAGACTCATTAATCAAGAAGACTCCTATTTAAAAAAAAGTTCTCTTAAAGTATATTTTATGCTATCTTTTAGGCTAAAATTTAGTCTATAATTTAGGATATATTTTATATAATATTTTAGCATATATCTTATTCTATATTTTTAGTATAAATATTTTAATAGTAAAAATGAATCCATATTTATGTGTTATTAAATGTGTGAATGTAATCCTATGTGTTATAATTATAACAAATATACCTGAAATATGATTATCTAAAATTCCGACGTTTCTTTGACTTTGCTTAATAGACTTGATATCGAGCTTAAAAACGAGTTTACATGCAAATATTTTGTCCTTAAAAATAACAAACATTTATAATCATTACACATACTAACTTTATAATCTATCAATAACCAAAACTAAATATCGATCTAGTTCTATACTCCATTCAAGAATTATTATGCTTTAACATTTAAACATAAAATTAAACACATCAAGAAATTTATAATTGAAACTTTATTTAAATTATAATATAATTCATATTAATCATAATTTAGGGCTTCAAATTATTCATAATCGTAATGAATTATTTAGTACATTAAATTTAACACATATAATAAGATAACTAAATAATTCATAACTATAAAGAGAAATATGATATAAGAATTGTTTTTATGAGAAAATGAATCCAATACACCAATCTCTAAATTTATTCTTGAATATTTCTTCAAATATTCTTGAAATAGCTCCAAGATAATTTTTTTAATTTTAATCTCTATTTTTTTCTAAATTCCTCTTATCATTCTCTTCAAAATGATATTTTATGGGTATTTATAGGAGTCTTATTTTGTTTTATATGGTTAGATTAAGTCTAGAGTCGTCAAATGGAGTTAAATGAGGCATCACATTGTGCCACATGTCAGTAGAATGGAAAATTTACGAATAGTGCAATGACACAATATTGACGTGAATTGACTCCATGAGATACAACATGTTGTTTGGCATAGCAAGGCTAGACCAAATGACACATTATTTGGCATGGCTAGATTGGAACGACGCCAGGGTAAGAGTCGTTCGAAGCTAAGGGTTACGAAATGGCCCCATTTTGGGCCTTGTTTGCTAAGTAAATCCATGGTTCTTCTATGTATATCTACAATGCTAAGAGCATACACATCATGTTCGAAGTGCATTCACTTGTGAAGTAAAATTAATAAAAACTTCATAAAAATTCCAAAAACAAATCTGAATAAATTATATAAACTCATAATTTCTCATAAAATAAACAGTTTATAATACATAAAAAAGTAGAATTTTATAACTAAAACTATGTATAAATTATTATTTATCAAATTCTCCTACATTGACTATTTACTAGTATTCAAGCAAAGTCAATACCCATAGTAGAGAGAACAAGTTTTTTAACATTTTATATTAGGGTTAAGCATTATTATAGTTTCAAATTCCAATAAATTGTAGATATTGTCTCTAGTCATCTCTTCACTTTAGTTACTATATAATAATCAAACCATGTAACTTAAACAAGTTGGAACATTAATCCTCCCTTTAAAAAATCATTACTCTCTTAAGATTATAATTCGACACCATAAATTTTTCTTTAAAGTTATATCTTCACTCATCAAAAGTTTTTATTAAAATAAAATATCTTTTATTTGGTTGTAACGTGGTTAGGTATGTTGGTTAAATCAAATAAAATGAAAAAAAAAACAATTCATGAGTCCATGGAATAAGAGAAAAAGATCTCTATATAACACTATCACCAACTATGTTAATAAAACATGGTCATAATTTACTATTTTAGATCTAAATATAATTGTTGGCTTTTTTTTATTTTTGCCAACCCATTTTTTATTCACAAATTATTTTTATTTTTATTTTTAGCTTTTCCGCTTATAGTCTTTTTTTATTAATAATAATATGGGGTATACATTAACATAGAAGCTACATTGAAATATGTTGAAATTTAACTAATTAAGCACATTTGATACTCTTAAATCTCATTATAGTATTTTCATAGCATCTATTCTCTTTTTGGGCAACTCCACTTGTTCTTGAACTAAGCATGGCCAATGTGTTTAGTTCCAAGGGTAAAAAATGTGTACAAACAAATGGATCATGTATGCTCTAATTGGTTCACTAAAAAGGTTTGTTCTTGTGGTACAATAACATTATGTGTATGAAAATTTAGCCAAAGTTGGTTTTTTTTGGATTAAAATTTAGTCAAAGGTTAATCCTATTGCCTTGATTATGTTTTAAGAAATACATTTAGCATTTGCATTAATAAACTTAAGGAAAAGTTCTAGTATCTTAATCATATTCATTAAAATCATAGCAATGTTTAAATAAATTCATAACATTTTTTACAAATTCAAGCACATAGTTTTTCCTATCAACAACTTAGTTATTGTGCATGCAAGTGTTGACCATAGTTATCATAAAGTTGCATTCACTTGGAAAAAATATCAAGACTCTATCATCATCAATTATTATTAAAACCTAACATTGTTTAACTAATTTCATTACACATGTTATAAAATAAAAAAATATCATATTATTAATTCCAAGATAGTTGTTGATTCTAATTAACTTAAATATATAATAAATAATTAGCCAAATAATGAAAAAATATGTGTGCTTCTAAAACATGTTAAAGTAATGAATGAAACACAACAACAACAATAATAATATAAAGTTATGTTTACTCTCTTCCACGCCTAATTCTTATATTTTCCTCAATGTAAGCACATAAATCAACATAATGTTAAATAAAATTTAGTAGAAGGGAGTAGAAAACAAATTTGGTGGGTTACCTCCCAAAAACACTTGGTTTTATGTCTTTATCCTGACACTTTCAATTTTTTCATCTACTATCATCAAAGATTTTGAAGTGTGTGATGTCGAATTGTCGAGTTAGTAGTTCATAATTTTTGTCCTTGCATCTTGATGATAATCTCCTTTGAAGCATATTGATACATTTTTTCGAACACCTATCTCTTTGTTATCCTTAGGGAGTATCTCCATATATTCATTTTCATGATTTTTCTTTGTTGAATTATTGAACATTTTGGAAAATGATAAAGCAAGGTCATCTAAAGAGGAACAATTCAGAGACTACCTTTGGTGCCACATTTGATTCTTAGGGAGTGATGGTTTTTTCCTCTTCATTAGTCCCTTCTTCAGATATATCATTTGTAGGGACTTTTTGGGGTTCCTCTAATTACTTTCCACTATCTATAGTAATGCTATTGATGACCGTTATAGGTTTAGTATTTGTTTAGGAGGGGAGTTCAAAAACTTCCCATGCTTCCATTCTTTCCACAACTACTACTTTTTGGTTGACCTATATCTTAAGCTCTCTCCTTGCAATTTCCTATTCTTGCTAAAATTTGAAAGTGTGGGAAACTAAGGAATTTACTATGTTCTCAAGAGATTTACCTTGAGTGGTTCGAGTGTGGGCTATTGTATTTGGAATGAAAAGTTAAGTGTGATCTTGAAATCGACTACTAGATTTCTATATGAATAAGTTGGATATTGATGATCCTACCATCCTGCATTATACATGTTAAAATATGGTTTCTACTAAGCATTTGATTTTCAAATCCACCCATCACATTAATGTGCTCCCAATTTCCTTCTTATGGTTCAAAGTAACATGCATGGAATTCATTAAATTTATGGTAATATGCCAACATGTATTCTAATTATAGTTCTATTAAAAAATTCAAGGAAAATATTAGTAGGAAGGAAAAAATAAATATAAATAAAAAAATGCGATACTAAAAAACGAATGAACAAAATCAATCACCAACAATGACACCAAAATTTGGATGGGTCTATATCAAACTATCAAATATTTATCTAACTTTTTTACTTTTTTAAAATTGTTTCGTTATAAATATAATTGCAAGTAAGTATGATTACTTACAGAGGATTGAGAAAATTTAATTATTTGTGAATAGTTTAAAATAAAATCTTAAAACATAACAAATAAAACAAAAAGGAGATCTTTGAATGTTTTTGCAGAAAAATAAAATAACATATTAGAATAAGAGCATAGGAAAATATATATTTTTAAATTAATAAGAGAAATATAGGATTATGGAATTTTAATTGCCATTAGATTATAATTTAATTTATTATGTTATGATCTATTTAGTTTTCAAATTCTAAATTTATTATACAATTTTAATAATATTTTTATTTTTCTCAATTTTAGTTTTAGAAATTTAAATTCGCCTTAAATTTCATATTTTTTCTTACTTTGTAATTGAGTAACAACTTGGTTATTAATCAACCTAACTCTTATACTACCTAAAATTATGACTACTAGATTTAATTTATCTATTGCATTATAATATAAAATGTAATAACTAAATTTGATAAAATTGATATCGTTAGCAATTTATAATCTAAACATTTAATTTCAATTCTAATAAAAATTACAACTTGTTATTTTAATTATAAAAATTAGCAATTTCATACTAATTTCATTATCTAACAATAACCAAAATTAAATATTGAACTAGTTATATACCTTATTCAAGAATTAATATACATTGACATTCAAACATGAAATTAAACACATCAATAAATTTGTAATTGAAACTTCATTAAAATCATATCATAATTTATATTAATTATAATTTAGAGCTTGAAATTATCCATAATCACAATGAATTGTGTAGTACATTAAATTTAACACATAATAAGATAACTAAATAATTCATAACTATAAAGAGAAAGAAGATAACGAGAATTTTATTTTTTGACAAGAAAATGAAGCCAATACACCAATCTCTAAACTTGTTCTTGAATTTTTCATCAGATATTTTTCAAAATGCTATAAGATAGTTATTCTAATTTTTCTCTTGATGTTTTATGAATTCCTCTCATGAATCTATTCTAAATGATATTTTTTGAGTATTTATAGGAGTTTTATTTTAAGTTTTATGGTTAGATTAAGTATGGATCGTCAGATACAATCACATGTCATTTGGCACGACTGGGTAGGAACGACGCGACAATGGGAGTCGTCTGGCACTGAGGGATGCAAAATGATGCTATTTTGGGCCTTATTTACTAAGTAAATCCATATTTCTTCTACGTATATTAGCAATGTAGAGTACATTAACATTTCATTCTAGGTATGTCAAATAAAATTAATAAAAAAGTTCCTAAAAATTTCAAAAAAATCTTAAAAAATTCTATAAACTCATACTTTCCCATAAAATATAAAATAAACAATTTATAAAACATGAGAAAAATAAAATAAGCATAAATATGTAGAATTTAATGACTAAAGTATGTATAAATTATCACTTATCATTTGAAATCAAGCATGAATGAAAATAATCACACTTTAATTTCTACTAATCTAAGCTATGAAATTTAAGTACATGATACTTTATCAAAAGTTTAAAATCCTAAAATTCAATACAAAACCTAGAGAAATTATCTAAAAATTTGAAACAATAGGAAAAAGTGTATAAAAGAGTAGAAGAAATTTCATCACTTAGAATAAAATGCTTATAGTCTCAAAATATTCACACAAAGTAGTCTCCACCATTTGATTCCTAAACACAAATTTTGAATTTATTTCAATTTCAACATCCAAGCATGAAACACAAACTATGAATTAAAAAAAGGAAACTAATTCTTAAAATAATTCATGAACATATTTTAAGATATCAAACAATAGTGTAAATATTCAATCATTTATTTTAAATTAACTAAAAACATAATAATTTTTTTAAAAATTTAAAAAGTGGACTTTAATGTCCTTAAACAACTAATTAAACTAAATAAAAGCAAAGACATTTAATAAAAAAAAATTAAATGCTCAATTTGATATGTAACTTTTCTTCTATGCCAAACCTAGAATCTATCACTACTACAAAATGTGGCATTTAAGTCAAGATTTAAAGTCAATTTTTGGAGAAAACTGACTCATCATGAATTTAAAGTCGATTCGTTGAAAAATTGATGTGTGTGTAGCGTCGGTTCAACATATCAACCGACGCTACGTAAAATTACTAGTTAATTTTTTTACAGTTTAAAATTGAAATTAAACAATACAATTTATTTTTATTTTTTTGGTCAATTATTATTTTATTTTAACTATTTAAAATTGAATTGGGATAGTTTAATTTTTTCTTCTATTTTTTAGTCAATTGATTTTTAAAATTTTATAATTTATAGAATTTTTGTGTATTTTTTTGGATAGTTTTATGCACATGTTTTTCGTACATAGTTATCGAATTTGGATTGTGTGAAAAACAAAATACAAAAAAGTTTTCAAAAAAATATAAAAGGTCTATAGTTAAAATCTTAAAAAATAATTGATCAAAAATATAAAAAAAATTGTATTGTTTAATTTCAATTTTAAACTGTAAAAAACAATTAACCACCGATGCTACATCCAACGTGTAGCATCGATTCAACACGTCAACTGACGCTACACACATGGATATTTTCCTTTTCGCCTCTTTCTTCCCCATCAAACAACATATTTTATTTGTAATGCCCCAAAAACCCAAAACGACCAATACTCCTCCATTATTTCTCATTTTCTGGTCATCTACGACCACCAATTCTAATGTCATTTAGTGAGTTTTCTTCTTCTCCAAATTATCTTCCAAATCATCTATTTTTTTGAGCGAAATACTCAAATTTTTTATACCCATTTTCTTACTTACAAAACACTATTTTTTCTTCATTTCCTTCATTTTGTCACTTCATTTACTCTTGTAAGTATTTCTATTAATCCTATGCACTTATTATTCACTTTACGTTATTATTTGTTTGGCTGATTTTCTAGGTGGGTTAGGGGAAATAATATCTAGATCTTATGGGTTTAAGGGACTAGAATAGTTACTGTGCGTTATAAAGATAAAGGAAAAGATACCAAAACTAGATACCCTACTTCTTATGTAGCTACTCTCTCTGATGAATGACAAAAACTTTCGTAATTTTTGTCTCTACTTTAAAGAATGCATTTTCTAGGTAGTTTTGCTCCAATATAAATAATAATGTGCTTTTCTTGCCTTTTAGAATAAGAGAGAGACTTTTATATTAGCTAGTTTCAATAATGTCGTGCATATTTTTTTTTATTAATTACCGTATGTGGATAAATTTATTTACATATAAATAATTATATTTTTTTAGTAAAATTAATACAATTTTAAAATGATTCAAATGATAAATTTTTGCATTATGTATGTTTTGGTATATATTCTAATAATTAGGGAATTCATATATAATAATACTTGAAATATATTGATTGGATATATATTTAATATGCTTAATATCATTAATAGAAAATGGATAAATCTTAGATGTCAAAGTATTGAATTGAGCAGGTGTACATTTCTAGAGTTGACGGTTTCTTGGAATTTGCTTGTAGAAATAGTAATAATGAAATTAGTATGATTTGATGTCCATGTGTTAAATGTAAAAATGAGTGATCTCATGATGTTGACGAGGTTAAGTATCACCTTATCCGTAGTGGTATTATTTTGAGTTATAAATGTTGGTATTATCATGAAGAAAATATTGATAATACTCATGGGGAAGAGATAAATAAGAATGTGAGTGGATTATATACACCTTATCATAATGTACAGACATAAACTATGTTTCATGGTGTTGAAGATGAACTACATGAGGATGATCTCGAAACCTTTAAAAAACTTCTAGAAGATGCCAAAAAATCGTTGTATCTAGAATGCAAGAAATACACTAAAATGTCGGGATTGGTTCATTTGTACAATGTGAAGGAAAAACATGGTTTTTCTGACAAGGGATTCACTGAATTACAAATCTACTACTAGATATATTTCGTGAGGGTATTAAATTGCCATCTTCAATGTATAAAGTGAAGAAATCTCTTAGTCGATTTGGCACGGAATATCATAAGATTCATGCTTGTCTAAATGATTGCATTCTTTATAGAAAAGAATATGAGACATTAGATGATTTTCCAATGTGTAAAGAATCGAGATGGAAGCATCTTACAAATGAGACAACACCTAAGAAAGGTATGCCAACAAAGGTTCTTTGGTACTTTCCTCTGATTCCTCACTTTGAAAGGTTGTTCAAAAGTACAGAGACATCAAAGATGTGGACTTGGCATTCAAATAATCGATTTGATAATGGGGTGCTACGTCATCCTTGTTATTCTCCAAATTGGAAAGTAGTAGATAATTAATTCCCTCAATTTGCATATGATCCATGCAATCCTCGTCTTACCAATATACATTTTTAACATATATGAGTTATTTTTGTGAATTCATGAAATTACATTCTTATTTAGGATTTAAATACATGTATTTCTTTGGTTGGAACAAGATGGGCCATGTGTTGAACATATAGTTCAAATTATATCATCATAAGAAGGATTAGGAGAAGATTATGATGATCTTGAAAAACATATGAAAACATAATGATAATTTTTATAATGCTTTAATTTCTCTATTCCTGTGTCTGAAGTCACTTGTTTGATGGATGTTTTGTTTGATGGGTGTTTATGTGCTCATATATTTGGGGGAATGAATTGTTTTATGGACCTATTTTTTGCCCAAACTTCATCTCATCTCTTTTATCGAGTCCCCTTATATGACAACATCATGGTAGTCACTGGCCAGCCAAGTACAAAAAAACCACCAAGAATCATCATTCCAGTGCAATATCATGAATTCACAAAAAATAACTTATATATGTTAAAAGATTAGTAAAAGAGATTATCACATCGACACCCGAGTGATATAATAATAACCTTATCCCTTCGAAATCATATTAGCACTGTATTAATCTTTTGTCTATAAATATGAAGCTATTTGGAATCAAGCTGTTATTTTTAATGCTATAATAAGCTCTAAATATGAAGTCAAGTGTAATTCCAATTTGTTACTTGGGTTGGTTGGGCAAAAAACAGATGTTCCATAAGTTTATGGGCACCAAAACTCAACCAACCTAAGTAATAAATCGTAGTTACACTTGACTTCATATTTAGAGCTCATTATATAAATAAAAATACAAGCTTGATTCTAGGTAGCTTCATATTTATAGACAAAAGATTAATACATTGCTAATATAATTTCGAAGGGATAAGGTTATTATTATATCACTCGAGTGTCGATGCAGTAATCTTTTTTACTAATCTTTTAACATATATAAGTTATTTTTTATGAATTCATGATATTACATTCTTATTTTGAATTTAATTACATATAGTTCTCTAGTTGGAACAATTGGGGCTATGATATGCATATTTTTGATGATTTACAAGAATAATGGACAGAACACTTTGTTCAAATTATAACATCAAGAGAAGAATACGATGATCTTGAATAATATAGGACAACATCATGGTAATATTTATAATGCTTTAATTTTTCCATTCCTATGTCTCTAAAGTTTGGACTGCTTATTTGATGGATGTTTACTTGCTCATGTATTAGGGGGAATGAATTGTTATATGAACCATCTGTATTTTGCCCAGTTTCCTGGTCACTATGCTGATGATTCTAAACCAACCAAACTTTATCTCTTTGAAATAAAGTGAGAATATCACAAAATCCATGACAAAAGAGACGACATCATTTTATTTGTAATTTAAATTAAATATATATGTATTGTATATAAATTATTCTTTTGTAATAAATTTAATTATCAAATAATTAATTATATTTAATTTTTTAATTATTTGTATTATTTAAACTTTGTTAAACAGATTTTGGTTTTTTTCTTACTATATGTGATCGAATACAAGTTATTAGTAGAGTAAAAAATGAGTAAAATATATTAAAAAAAGATTTTAAAATTAGTTAAAAACCGACTTTATAGTTCGATTTTGTAGTAGTGTATATTTTCCTTAATATATCAAATGTAAATCAAATATAAAGAAGAAAAAGAAAACAAAAGTGACCATTTGTATTAGCTCAATGTGATCAAGTAAGTGATGTGGTTACTTGAGATGCATCCATCATCTATCTCAGTTATGCCAAACAAGCATAATATTGTGTAATTCTCATAAATCATATTTGATAAAATAATTATGAATTTAACAAGTTTAAACAACATAAACATAGTTCACATTAACAAAAAATAAAAATAAAATTAAAGATTAAGTGTATCAAATCTAAAAACAAAAGAAAACATAATAAAAATAAAAATAAAAATAAAAATAAAATAAAGTACATAAAAAATAAATCCAAGATAAAGATTAGAGCTTAATCCTTCATATCATCTAGTACTTTTTAAAACTTAAATGCAGATAATATTGTTTGAGGTAAGAGAAAATAGGAGTTGAGCAATAAAAAGAAAAAATTTGTGTTGGTTTAATTTGAAACACGTATTATGAAATTTTTATTGTAAAAGTTAAGCGTGGGATGCGATGCACTTAGTTTCATGCCGATGTGCTAACAAAAATACAACCCAGCGTATTAAAATAAGGACCCATATGTCGCAACACACAAAACATTCATATCATGATACAAAAATTTTCTTTCAACCCAATTTTATCCCAAAAGCCCATAACAAGGCTAACACAAAAACCATGCCAGGATCCAGAGTTTTTTTTAACTAAAACAATACTAAGTTCTAAATTAAAATAAATAATAAATAATTATAATAAGATAGAAATAAAAGAAAAGAAATAAAAATCAAAATAAAAGAAAAGAAAATCAAAATAAATAGAAATAAACAAGGAAGAAAAATAATTAAAACAAATAAAAATAATAAGCTAGATCATAGAAATAAAAGGAAATAACAAAAATAAATAAGAAGATAAAAAAATAAATAAATAATAAAAAGAAGATAAACAAAAAATAAGAAAAATAAAATAAATACTAACACAAATGAAATAAAAAATAAAAAAAATAAAAATAAAAGAAATAAAAATAAAGTAAGTAAGAAAATAAACAAAGAAAAAGAAATAAAAGAAATAAAAATAAAAATAAGAAAAAAGAACAAAAAGAAATAAAAACAATTTTATTATTATTATTATTATTATTATTATTATATATATATATATATATATATAATCTAAATAGAAAAAAACAATTCACAAAAACATTTCAAAAGAAAAATTACAAATAATCCCATAAATAAAATGAAAATCACATTGGAAAAACTTATGAAAAATAAATAAATAAAAAACAACTAAGCAATTTTAAAGGCTAATTCTCCGACAAGTATGTCCACAAAAACTTGATTGTTAAATTTTATATTTATAAAAAACTTGTAAGTGCACAAATTACTTATAATAAACAACAAATATACTTAAAAGATCGTTTTTAAAAGAATTATAGTCGTTTCAAAAAGTTAATTTATTTTTTAATCTAGTTAAGAAAACAAGTCGTAAACATTAAAAAAAAAATTTAGTTGGTAACAAACTGTAAATTTTAAATTAATTTAATATCTAAAGAAAGAAAATAAATCAAAGCAGATAAATGAAAGTAATAAATTAACTATAATCGATATAAGGATGATGAATGTACATGAGATTTTGGTGAGCATAACCCTTCATAGAAAAAACGAATTAAGTGATCTAAATATAATCTAGATTTATGGATTTATTTTCTTTTGAAATAAAACTATATGTAATCTTGTGAGTTCCCATTAATATTCAATTAACCATTCCTTCTTTAGTCGGGGTTGAAATTAATTAATTGGTAAACTAAAAAAATATATATGAACCAAAATTTTCAATTAATTAATAAATATTTTTTGATTTGGCTTGAAGTTAAGAATTAATAAACAGTATATATATATTTTTATTATAAATGAATATTTGGTCTATCTTTAATTTATAATTAATGTTATTTTTTAACTATCTAATTTAATACAAATTAATAAAATTAAAATAAACATTTATTTATTTTGTATAACTAAATACAAATGATGTGTCAAATGCTTATTTCTAAAATATTTCATTTAGTCATATATATCAAGAGTTAACGTATCATAAATTTATAATTAAAGATTTGAAGATTATGAATAAAAATAAATCTAAAACTTTTATTTATTTAAAACACACAACTGTTATTCAAATCATTGGAAGTAAATATTAAAATCCCATATACAAATTTAGCTAATCATTGCTAAATTAACAAAAGTTAATTTAGTTACAAAAGACATCATATTACAAAGAAAAATAAAAGATATAATAATAAAATTATTCCTTCTTGATAAAAATGATTCTAGATCTCTTGGCTGTAATTACTTTCTTCAAATGATTCTGTACATATGCCTAAACTAACAAGAGCAGCTGACCTAACCAAAAGCTATAATATGAAAGCTATAAAATAACTAATACAAAATTTTTAATTATAAGCAAAACTGGTATACAAAGGGCTTCAGATTGATTTAATGAATGCACAGTGGCACAAAATTTTCACCGCTACAACATTTGATACATAACCCTTCATCCAATTGCAAGCAGAGAAGGTCGTGCTACAACCCACGTTAATACATGTCACATCATAGGTGTTCTACATGCCCAATAAATTCATATCGAATAGTATACGTAATAATACGTTTATTTTTCTTTAATTGTTTCTTGTACACCTTACAAACTAATTAGTTTTTCGTATAAAACTTACATGTCTTATTTTTTTAAGCTCTTAGGATACAAATTCAATGTTTTAAGTGTTGTTCTTCACGTGTTAATAAATTTATACATTTAAAACTAAAAACACTTGAAATAAAATAAAAAATATCCATGATTTTCATTAATATATAGATTTTCATAAATTTTCACATAAATTTTCATATTTAATTACAATAAAATCATGAAATATTAATATTTTTCAAACCTTTATTAACTGTTATTATTAGTACTAATGATCCTAGGTATGTTAGCATGCACTTGAATGTAGTCTAGCACTCCTTGTATGGTTAAAAGTCTGTTAGTATTTGGTTTATGTGCATGCGGTAGTAAGCATCTCATATGTAATCTTTAACCGCAAGTTCCCTCTCTTTTGTGCAATATACACAAGCCATACTTCCTCTCCTTAGCCTTCCTTTAATATTATCTTCTTCTTGTGAATCTTTAATTTTTAAAATAATAAAAATATATAAAATGTTTATTTTATTAATTAAAACTTAATATCACTTTTATTGAATAAAGATACCATTAAAAATTTATTATTATAATAATACCACGCTAATGAGGTAGCATAAATAAAAATGGACTAACTAATGTAATTTTATTAGAAGTAATTACAGAAATAGGTGGGTTATATTATTTTATAAAATATATTTTTTTAAAAGTGGTACTTTATTTGAGCACTTTAAAGTCCTTAATTAAATGTGTGACCCATGTTTTAAACTATTTCAATTTTATTCACTGGAACAATTTAAAGTGGGTTTTGAAGGTCAACAGATTAGTTTTAAAAATCAATAATTTTAAATTCAATACCAAAACACAATTACCAAACAACTTATTAAAAAATAAATATGAAAAGTAAAATATTAATACACAGTATTTTTAGGTGAAAATAAATTAGTTCATACCAATAATTTGAGAGAAAAATCAATAATCTACCAAACCATCTAATCTTCTTACTATAAAACTTAATTATTCAAATACAAACTCAATCTTATATTATTGTACTTCTTAGGATAATACTCTAATATAATGTACTCTACTTATGAGTCATTGCTATGTTTTTACAGCCTCTAAGATTAGAGTGAGTAGATCCTGGTAAACGTTCTAACTAACTCTTTACCAATTAAAACACATTCACTAAATAACTTGTGAAAATATTAGCACTAAAATACAAGTGTCAATGTATGTTTTTAATGAATTTTAATAACGAATAAATCCTAAGCTAATAGATTAAAAAAATATACGAATTAAAGAAAATTTGTTACAAACCTATAATAAAGAATTTAGACTAGGATCAATAACATAGCTTCCTTATACCTAAATAATCAATTCAATAAATAAAGACTACATATATGTTAAATTGATACAAGCATGTGTTAATCCTAAAGAGAAGAAGTCTATATCATCATAAAATAATGATAAAAAAACTATATAATTTGTGAGAATTAAAAACATATAATTTTGTATGCTTGTGATAGTTTATAGTTCTCAACAATGAGTTTTATTTATAGTAAAAAAAACAAACTCTTAATCCTAGGTCATTATTAAATGAGATTCCTACTTTAAATATGATTAGTAATACTTAGGGTAAACATAATTATCGATAAACCAACCTACCACGAAGAAATCAAGCCAAACTGAACCGAATTTTATGTTCTATAGATCCAAATAGGTTGTTTCGGTTTTGAAAATACGAAATTGACTTATGTATAGTGGGTTAAGATTTTAAAATTTTCAAAACAACATTTAATCGAATCAACCTATATATTACTAATATACATATTTATTTCTTTAATTTGATAAATTTATAATACATACATCATATGTGTTTATATATTTATAATCATCTAATTTTAGGTAAACTTATATGACAATTGAGAATGTGAAAAACTTATATTATTCTTCTCTTCATTTTTTAAAAATAATTTCTATAACTACTAAAATATCTAAATTACTTTTTCTTCTCGAATATTCAATAATTTACTCATTTTTAAGAGTTTTTCTCTACATGAAAATTGATACACAATTGCAGTTTAAATGCTAATATTTAATTTTTAATTAAAATTTTATTAAATAATGAATCACATGTAATAATTTGATATTAACATATAGTCAAACTATTTTAAATTCATTTGATAAAAATAAATAGATCTAAACCACAAATCAAACCTATCAAACCAACATAAATAGGTTGATATAATATTTTCAAATTGCTATTTTACAAGTCAGTTTTGTTGTTTGATTTAAAAATCAACATATGTCGATTTTGTTAGCATTTTAAACAAAAAAATTAACCAAAATCAAATCGCCCTCAGCCCTAGTAATACTTATTAAAAGTATAATAAATGGTATTTTTAGAAATTCTCTAGAGTTTAAAACATAAATTTTTAAACTAAAAAACAATTGCTCGAATGATTGATACCTTGTAATCTAGCCCAATCTCAATTGATCTAGTTGTATCTTGATTGGTCGAGATCCTTTTCAATTGATCTAACAACGATAAGCTAAATTTGAATTTGAACCATAAGACACTTGATCAATATTAGATAGATCTACCAAAGGTCAATCGATCAAGTCCCTAAATTTTTAAACCTAAGAGTTCCTAGATTGATCCTCAATTAATCTAATCCCTCGATCGATTGACAACCTTATTAGATTGATCAAACAAAATACTTTCTGCACAAAAATAATTCAGAGTGTATGTTTAATGTGTTCATGAATACATGAATGAAATTCTAAGTGTGATGGGATATAAATTTATACCTGATTTGCGTATATCTGGAACAAGGATATTTTCCTAAGCTTTAATTGAAAGACACGATAACGGGCATAAAAACTAGTTTACAAATAAATATTTTATTCATAAAAATTACTAATACTCGTAATACCTTACAAACTTTGCCTTTGAAATTTTTGTTTGGCGAAACTACTGTCTTACTACGTGACACTTATAAGGAAAAGAAATTTACATTGAAGACCTATATTTCATAATGGAACTATTCTGTAATATGATGAAGCCACCTTCAATTAATCTTGACAAGCTTGTATGAATTGAAATAACGTGGATAAGACAATACGATTTTTCTTGAGAATCTTATTGTTTATCAATTTAGTTAACATTAATAATAATACGAAGAGTGAGTAGTGTATGTTGACATCTATCATATTAGCATAAAAAGAAATCAACATGAGCTGAAGCATTCTCCCTTAAATGTGTTCTCCCTTAACTGTATAACATCATCTCTCCTATTTTTTGACATATGATAAGATAAATTATCTCATTAAATTTATTCCTAACTAAACTTTGATTTTAATTATTTTAGAACCAATCAATCAAATTTAGAGCAATTTATACATTATCAATAGCCAACATCAACATTGTACCCATAATTTAACTATGATTGAGATCAACATATAGTGCACATGCTCATATAACAACACATTTGATCAGGTTCCATGGTCACTAATATTTTTATTTAAATAGTATATCATCCACTTTTAATCATTAAACCTCATCCCATTATTACTATATTAGGGCTTTGATAATAATTTTATTGTTATTATTACTATTTTCTCTCCTTTTTTATTCAAGCTCTATATCCTCATTTTTTAGTGCATATATATATAATTATTTTATTATTATTATTTCATAATCTTAAGCACGATGATTGTATCTAAGTGATGAATTTCAAACTAGTAATGAGGTAGTATTTTTTAATTTATTGGTAGCTTCATGCATTATAGTAAATAACCTTTTTAATTAGGTATTCCACCTTAATGTATCTAGAGTTTGAATTGAGAGGTGAGGTACACTTTCACACCGTAAACTAATTGAGTTTCATATCATTTAATAGATTAGATACAAAGTCAATAAATTAGTTTGAAAATGCACCACATGAGTGTGTGTACAAACAATTTCAATGATAGTTAAACATGTGACTCACAAAGATGAAATATACTCATTATGTGAAATAATGGTCAACCAATAACTATATAATTTTTCTTAAAATAGGTAAAACCCATAAGTTTGCTTCCTTTCTTGTTTTTTTAAATAGTTAACAAAAAGGGGGATAAAATTCCAAAAGTAAAATAAGTGTAAGCCTACGAAAATGCTCATGTATGGTAATTTAAGCACTCAATCGAAAAACCTAGGTGAATGAAAAGACAGTTAAATGATAGAAAAAATATTTTCTAACCCAAATTTTCTTGAATTTTGGTTTCTGTATTTCTTTAAGTTAGGATTCAACTACCTTAGGCTTCATAGGCATGTTCATAGACTTAGCTTTACCTTTCACATTTAATCTAAATGAAAATGAAGATGCATCATGCATGGTGATAATTAGCCCTATGTCTAGATGCCTCAAATCTCACTTGTCTTTTTAAGATTAAGACTTCATGCTTCCTTGTAGATTTTGGACATATTACTATAATTTTCATTCATCTTAGAATATGGTGCAATATGCATATATGGATGATGGTTATGAGTCATACTATATGAAATATGAAAAGAATTGTTAAATTGAGAAGCATTCATAAAAAAAACAATTTTTTTGATCTTATATGACATTTCCTGCCACAATAACAATATATTGACACAAATTTAATAATTCATTAACTCTAGATGGAGTGGGTGTTTGTACACAATTAATAGCAACATGGGTAGGGTTATAAGGCTTTATAAATGTGGTCTTTTATGTAGAATGTGTGAAACTCCCATCCATAGAACCAAGGTCATGTATATAATCATGTGACTTATCGATGCTCAACATATTACTTAGTGTTTGTTCTCTTGCACCAATTTATTATTTTCACTTATAAGCTTAATTTTTTATCCTTTAGGCCTACAAGACTCTAATTCAAAGCATTAATATATTTAGATAATTCTTTTCTTTTCTTTCTCTAAAGTTGATAAGTTTGACTTAGAGACAATAATAATCTCATTCAACGTAGCTACTTCAATAAGAAAGCTATCTGTCTCTTCCTTAGCATCTAGGCAATTACAAAATAATTCTTTAGAACCTTTAAGATTAAATTTAGAGAGAATAAAAGAGTAAAATTTCTCATCATCTTCATTCAAACTAGAGTCAGTGTCATTGTCGTGTACTTTGATAATTATAGTCAAGCCGCGATAGTTTGTTTCAACATCTTTTGATTCACTTGCAGTTTTGGGCTCACTTTATATGTCATTAAGTGTAACATTGACTTGATTGGATTGTCCTTTTTTAGCTTTATTTTCCTTTTGTTTCTTTTAATTTGAATGCTTATTGTAACTTTGTACAAATAGAGCAAAATGATCCTTATCATCATCACTATCATCACTATTAGCCAACACATGCAATCACATATTACAAAATAAATGCAAAAAGTAAAATATTAACACATGATATTTTTATGTGAACATAACCTAGGTCACAACAATGACCTTAGAAGAAAACTATTGGTTCACCAGATTACCTAATCTTTCCACTGTAAAAATTAAATGTTCAAATACAAAATTGGTCTTATACAACATCTAAAGGGAATAATATAATTCCCCAATTAACTCTAGTATAGGACCTTGCTCTATTTTTACAAAATCTAAGATTAAAGTGAATAAATCATGAGCAACATTCTAATTAGCACCTCACTAATTAGACATGTTCGTTGAATAACATGCAAAAGTGTTAGCATAGAAACACAAGTGCTAATATGTGCTTTCGATGAATTTCAATAATGAATAAATCCTAAGCTAATAGATTCAACAAATATACCAACTAAATAAAATCTATTGCAAACCTATAATAAAGAATTTAGACCAAGATCAATGAACATAGCCTTTTTTAAACCTAAACAATCAATTCAATAAATCAAGACCACACATATGATGAATTAATACAAGCATGAGAGAATCCTAGAGAGAATAAGCTATATAATCATAAAAATAATGATTAAAAAATATAGAATTTTTGGGAATTAAAAATATATTGTTTTCGTATACTTATGAGTTGTGTGGTAGTTTGTAACTTTGAGTAATGAGTTTTATTTATAGTAAAAATTAAACCTCTAATCCTAGATCATTATTAAATGAGATTCCTACTTTAAATAAGATTAATAATACTCATTAAAACCAAAATGAATGATATTTTTATAAATTGGATCAAGTTTAAAACAGAAATTTTAAAACTAAAAAACACGTGCTCAATCAATCGATACCCTACTTGATTGATCTAGCTATGTCTTGTTTGATCGAGACTTTTTTGATTAATCTACCAATGATAAGCTAGTTGGATATCAATAATTGCCAATTGCAAGTTGTTACATAAATACCTTTGCGATTCACATCTTCCCATTCAACAATGAAAGTGAAGGGAATAGGTAGCAAGTTGGAGGACGTTGTAGCACCAAATGGTAGTCATTACATGAGTAACATTGTTGTTGAAATTTGTCAAACACTAAACAAAAAATCTCATAATTACCATCAAATGTTAAAGTATGCTCTTTATATATGAAAGTATAAGAGTATTGTTGTCTCTTTTAGGAGAACATAAAACATGCAAATATATACGGTCACAAGTAATAAAATTTGATAAGTAAAATATTGTTCTCACAGAGATTTTTCACTACAGTTTGTTGAGTACTAAAATTATTTCATTCTGATTTTATCCAACACAATCGTTAATTGGAGCAAGTTAACTAAAGAGTTTTATAAAAAAATAAAAGAATTCTAGGATTGTAGTTTTTCACCAAATTAATCCACTCGAATCATATCATTTTCTCTTGATTTATATTGTTTTAGTAAATTTAATTTGTCAACCGAAAACTTCTAATTTTATCCATACATCTCTTCCGAGCTCCGTATAGACACCCCTCACTAAATTAATTCACTATATTCCTATGAGAATTAAATTCACCAAAATTCATTACGTTCTAAGTTCTCAAATGGCCACACATACGATAAAGGTTTATTCTTATCCTTCATATATACATGTTATTCTATCCATGAGCAATATACACAAAAATGCCTCTTCCAAGTTTATTTAAGTGTCACAGATCATTTGATAAATTTTCCAATAATCAAAAGCATTAAGCATAATAGAATAAACAAATTAAAAGTCTTATAAATCTTTCAAAAAATAATTAAATTCAAGTTTCATAAATTTAGATAAAACGCAACCCGAGAAAAATTACATTACTACATAAATGAAAATTAAAATTACAGCAATTCAGGAATATCAGTTACAGATCACAAAGAAAATTAAAACACATCTGCTCTATAAATGCTTGGCACATGCGGAACACAACAGAAGTCAAAAATGGCTTCTACGTATTCCACAGTCCAACCCCAAAACAAACCTAAAACAAAAGAAAACTTCTAATAATCCCATATTTATAACATCAAATTTCTAAAAAACAAATACATTTTAAAATATATTTTTCTACACGCGGGGGACAAAAATGTATGTTGAAAATACTAAATTAATCCGCGTGGGGGACAAGAATATTGAGACATGCAAACACGGGGGAAAGTGCGCCATTTTTGGATTTTCAATTCACGCTACCACATGTCGCGATCTGATTCACTACAAGATATAGTGTGACACGTGTCAACATTTAATTAGTGGAAGGAACAGCCTCACGTGGCACGCGACGCAGGGGATAATGGCACCGAGACATGTGGGGGACAGTTGTTGGAAACGCGTGCATGATTATGCATTTTTGCGTTCACCGAAACGTGCCACGTGTAAGCACGTGATTAGCTTCAAGGAATAGTGGAACACGTGGCAGATTCTAAATGGTTGGAAAGAGAGATTGCACGTGGTTGCGCCGCACGGGATCAACGCCCTTGAGAAACGTGGGTCCCACCCTGCAAGCCGACTTGCGCAGCTGGTGAGCCCCGAGCAACGTAAACCAAAAAACTGCATCCATTCTCTTTTGTCGCGTTTGTAATCCATGCGCCTCATCGTATCCGTTGATTTCCTGATCGAACGGTTGGTGTTGCGCGTGGCTTCCTTTTCCTACGTAGAAAATAAATTTCCTTAATTGCATTTTAGCCCTCCAATTTAATTCAAATTAACTTTTAAACTTTCTTTAATTGCAATTAAGTCCTTTTCTAATTTAAATTAACTTTTAAATTTTTGTTAATTGCAATTAAGCACTCTTTTATTTTAAATTATATTTTTTTAGACATAAATTTGGAATTAAGTACTTTTTCGATTCAAATTCTTTAATTTTCTTAAAAATATATTCCTTAAAAAATAAACAGTAAATATTAATTTATTCTACTAAAATTAACTAAAAATATCAAGAACATAACAATTTTAATTAATAAAATAGATGAAAATAACTATATAAAATACAGTTATTAAGTATCCAAATTATAACCTAATTACTACTACAAACTCGATATTCTAAGAAAGTTCTTAACTAAAGTAAAATGATATATACTAGCATTAGTTTCCATAACGGACTTAGATTGATTTGAATTCAAATTTTAAGTGTTTAATTTCATTTTCCATGTTAATTTTATAAATTTAAGTTAGTTATATGTCAATCCGAATTAAAACTCTAATCTAAATTAGTTAAAACATATGATCAAATTAAAATTCTAAATAAATTGACCTTATCATCCAGATTATGCGTTGTCTTACATGTCAACTTAAGCAAAGTAGTTTTTGAGTCGGTTAGAATACTACCAATTTTAACTATACATGTAAATACCCAATTTTCTAGTAGTGAGATATGGTAGGATCTCTCTCAATTGCACTCTCATATTCACTCACAATCTTTGCAATGACATTTGCAATTTAACTTTTTGACTTTTTTCCGCATGATTTTCATTTAATATGTATCCTTTAATGAAACTTTAATTACAAAAGCATGATATCTCATTACTCGATCTACACGTGCCTAAAACAAAAGGTTCTCCCAAACGAGTTTTAGATGGGGTTGAGAAATTCGAAAAAAAGGAAACTTAAAACGAAGGCAAAAAAAACAAAAAAAAAAGTTTTTTGTCATGTTTTTTAATTTATGATTAATTTATTTTAAATATTAATTAACATGTTTTTATATACTTAGTATTATTTGATTTTTAATAGGTAAAAGAGAAGATTTTTTATATTAATTAACATTTCTTATAAAGGGAAGATTTTTTATTTACTGCTTAATACACGTATATATATTTGTGTAACTATAATACAAAGATGCTTTTATGTATAAAAATTCAAAGATCAATCTAAAAGGAATAAATGATAAGATATATCACTTCTATGTGTAGGAATATAACGGGGGAAATAACTTTTGGAGGCCCTCAGTTTATAAAGAGGTGTAAGTATCAAAATTTTAAAATGTTCAATTTCTTATTTTAAAATGCATATAAGTTCATTATGACAACTCTTCCTTATTTTTATTAATGACATTTTTTTTATGATATCACCTTACTTTTACAAGTCTAAATGATAACTAATTTGAAACAATTACTTTAAAATAAATTTATGTAAACTTTAAAATAAGTAAGTAGCTTATTATGAATCTTTTAAAAAATTAGTAACTAAAGTATTAATTTTAAAAGATATGGGACCCAAAAAACTATTTTTCCAAATGTAATTTGAAGTACTATTGCCTTAGGATAGCTCTAATTTAAGAATGCAAAACTTAATGACCGTATCATATTTAATCATAGTCAACTTTACTTAAAATGATTAAATAGTCAAAATTTAATAAAAAAATTATCAAAAATAAGTTTGAAATTAAATTTTAAAACTTAGCAAGTTAAAATTTGAAAACCAAGAAGTGGTTATTAAACAATCAATATCTAAAAATTGAAACTAAAAATTAATTCTCAAAATTTTTTATTTATTATATGAATTACAATATTAGAAGTTTAAATTAGTTAGAATTTATCTAGTTGATCAATCAGAATATTTTTGTTTACGTTTTGAATTTCAAAATATACTTATCTTAGTTTTTAATTATTATTTATTGTATGTATTGTTCTTGTGTCTATTTGGTGGCTTCTTGTGTGCAAAACATGGTATATATTTTCTTCTTACTTAATATATTTGTCCTCCTCTGTTTAAGGTTAGTTACTACAAATCAGTAATACATACACGCATATAGTTAGGAACACTTTGTTGCAAGCATGTTTATACACATTACGAGGTTGGTTCATTTTGGGTACGTGTATTTATTTAAAGTACTTGGCAATTTTTGGAACAATTTTTTTTTTAAGTTTCACCACTAAGCTTGCCAAGGACCTCGTCATAGATGATGGATAGGTGGCTAGGAAGATAAAAATTTCGAGCTCTATAAATACCCTCACATTTCTTCTTGTTTTGTATCCAAAAAAGGTAGCAAATATCTGTCAAATTGACATCTCCTTTTTCTATTTTTGGATCATTAATACCTTAAGTATTATTCAGTATTAGTGATTCATGATTGTGTGAAAAAAATCATGCTTGTGATTGTTGGGTACTTGAGACGGTGTTTGCAAATGTGTTGTATGTGAGCCACGTGTCGTTGGAAGTTTCTTGGATACAACTGTTTATTTGTGATAACCTTATTGTGAGAATGAGCTAAGTTAAATGCATTTAGTTCTCATATATCTTGTTGTATGCAATAAGAGATAGGTTGTTTGAGTTTGAAAGTGGTCCTCAAAATTAGGAGTTGTCACACTTCTCGTTAGTGATCTATAGTTAATGACCACATTACTATGAGTAGTGTAAGTTTTGGAGGAAAGTCAATTTTGTGTGTCAAACTAGGTTTTTATGGAGGTAGCAAGCAATAACATTATTGGTAGTTAGGACGGAGGTCCTAATTGTATATATATATATAATATTGGTTTTATTTCTTTTAGAGTTGTAGCTATTATATTTATTAGTGAATTATTTGTTTTTGAGGGAATGCCTTAACCAACTCGATGATGTTACCATATAGATAGGGTTTTTATGTGATTTTACCTAATTATATATGGATTTATGCATAATCGAATGTGTGGCAAGTATATCAGAGTTTAAACAGAGTATGTGCCTTTATACTGAAGTTTAAACTTTGATTAGAAAGCTTCTGTTATTTATCACCTACTTTCTATTCATTAAATTATATATCTATTGCTTTATTATACTGCATGTGTTTAAGTATATGTATTACAATGATGTTTATATATCATGTGTTTATATCTTTATGATTTGTATGTTTGAGTTATGTCCTTAAGGAGTTAGTATCTCCTTAACCTAATTATGTATCAGGTCTTGGACTTCTTCAGTGTTGTTATGCATGATCAGTATGTATGATAGCTTCTTTTGAGTTTCTCTCATATATGTTATAACATACTAGATGCATACTCTGATTAGAAAGTGTGTTAGTTATAAGTTGTCGCATGCTTTCTTGTCTTTCTATGAAGCATGCCAATAGATTTTGAATCATTACTTATATTGTAGTAAATTAATTTGCCAAATCCCTAATTAATTTATATTACTTATGTATATTGTGTGCATGTGAATTTGATGTGAGTCTCTAAAGAGTCTGTATATTTTTATCATGGTGCATCCTAGGTGTCAAATTCTTTAATTTGTTTGCTATGTTTAGATTGATCGCATGCTGTGAGAGTACAATTATCATTTATAGAATATATTCCAATGTATGAAATCTTATAGTGATTGGAATTTTTTTGTTGATTAAGTATGTATTCTTATCTCATATGCTATTAGTTGCTTTCCATGCATATGTGTTGCTAGTCTAGACATGAGCATGTGAAACGCACCGTCACTAGTGTGTTTACTGTAAATTATATTTCAACTGTGTAAGTGTTTTAATTTACATTTGTGAGACTGGCTTGGCCTAATTAATATATAGCTTGCGAAAAGATTTCATGGATTGACGTCTTCACCCTTCATCTAGGTCTTAATTACCTATTTGAGTTAGAAGATTATGAATTAAGTATTACTTATATCTAATTATTTTATTTTCTCCCTAATTTATGTTTTTCTAATCCCTAACTTTAATTCATTTAAAAAATTAAACGAAAATAAAATAATAATAATATTATTATTTATTTATTTGTTTTATAAAACTGGATATTGTATATGAAATAAAAATAATTTGTTATTAAGAAATAAAAAAGGGTAATTCAATATTGTTTTGCTTGTTTTAAGAAATCTATTACAATTCTCAATTAATTTGGGCACAATCAAACATAATAATAAGAAAACTTTATTACATTTAATGTTTAATTTCATCCAAATAAACATTATCAAAAAATTAAAAACTAAAAATTAAAATGGTTATCAAACATAACTTAAAAGTTTTGATGAAAAATGAAAGAAACTTCTTACAAATACTAATTAGTAGGTTAAAGCTTTGGTTGATTATTATTTGAGAATTACATAAAGAAGATTACAGGTGTTGTCTTGGGAGTAATATGGGAATAAATGTTGGTTTGTGGTCTGTAAGTATGTGGGGTGTGAAAGTAATATAGCGTGGTGAACTCCCATCAGTCTTATTTGTGGTCGAAGTCCCGATGGAACTTGCAATATAAATTTTGGTTCCTATTGGATGGGGAACCTCTTAGCTTCTTGGGGGCTTGAGGAACCCGAGTCCTAGACCTGCATCAATACCTATTTCTGAGTAATGTTCATAGGAACAAATTTTTTGAAGCTATACTTGGGCTGTAAGGTTCTAGTCTTCTTTGGGGCCTTTTTTTTATTGTCCTCAGTCTTAAACATTTTTCCCTACAAGTTCTTGGGCTCTTCCTCAGTTTTCCACTTCTTAGGGTGGCTCTTTAATCCGCTTTTATGGTGATCGACCATGTCTTTGACATTGATCATCGTAGCCACAATCCTGGTCATCTCTTTTTATGACAACTCATGAATATTTTCTACGAGGCCCACAAAAGTCCAATGTGAAGACCATAGAGGAATGCATTGTCAACTAGTGAGTCTGAACAGTCTTCGACTTCAATCTTCTCATTGTTGAAATGGTTGAAGTAATCTTTGAGTTATTCTTTTTCTTTCTAAGTCAGCCCCATCAAATATGGTGAGGTCTTTGGCAATCTTCTATCTGTTGAGAAATAAGTGAGGAACTATCTTGCAAACTCTAAGAAGTTCCCAATCGTTCCTAGCATAAGGGTCTTGTACTAGACTTTAGCCTTTCCTGTCATTGTCATAGTAATGCCCTATAACTAATAGCATTATTGTGCATGTAGAGATTCACCAAATCTATGAATAAGTCAAGGTGGTTTAGGGAGTTAGAGGACCCATTGTAAGTTTCAATGGAAGGTTGCTTGAATTTACCTCTTAATGGAATAGATAATATCTTTGAGGTGAAGGGAGCTTGAGTGAAATTGGTGTAATCCAGATCCCGTTTCTTCCCATTAAATCTTTGTCTCATATTGTGGAGCTAATGTTCCAAGTCTTCCATTAGTGGGGTAGGAACAAGATGATCACCCATTCTCAACGTCGCTTGTTTATTGTGGCCAAAGTTAGCCACATCGTAAGAGAAGCTTTCTTGGCTAGAACGGGCATGGCACTTATCCTTGAGGTGGTTCCTTAAGTCCACATATTCAGTGCACAAGCACTCTAGCTCCAATTAGTCTTCACCAACTTGACAACCAGTGGCTAAGTGTGTCGAAAATGGGGCATCATTACGATTCTCGTTGTTTGCATCCAAGTCTTGCAGATCGTGAATATAAAGACTTCGATATGCTATAGATTGTGCCTTTCAAATTATTACTGGTAGTGGGAAGTTGATGTTGTTCTCTTGAGATGCCACACCTTACTAGTCCCAAAGACCGTGAGTGGTTCATTGAGGCACTGGGATGCCCTTATGAATTCAATTAGAGCTGCATCACGTACTCCATCATGTGTTCTAGCTTCCCTAACCTTTGATCCATGGTTGGTTTCTTGGGCTTTCTTAGTCTTTTTTGGTGACGATAGATCGCTTACTTGGACCTCCACCTGCTCTTCATTTAGTGGGAATGGTGGAGAGTTTTGAGAACTTTCTTGCGAACTCATTCTAGTGACTCAACGGATCAAACACGTTGTTAGGAAAGAACTGAATAAAGAACACGATGAACAAGCAAAGAATATGAAGAACACTTTAAATGTTCTTGAGTTTTTACTAGTTCAATCGGTTGAACACCAAATTTCTTTTCCATAAACGATGCCAGATGTTGAAATCGATTTATGTTAGGTCGCATTCTCTGAACATGTAGACCTATAAATCACTAGAAAACCACGTTAAAAAGAACAACATTGATGGGTGTCATATCCGCTTCAATGCTTAAGTTAATTTTTAAGAGAAAAAACTAAGATTAGAGAGAGTTTGAGAGAACGTGAGTGATGAGCTCAAGTGCTTATATGTTTATGTGTTAGCTTAGATGCATATTTTTCTGTTTGTGAAGATCTATTTAAAGATTTTTGATTAATGATAAAATTGTAAATGATTAATATCCATTAAATAATATTTAAATAATGAATTAATTAATATATAATTATTTAAAATATTAATGAACTTTCTTATATTTTGTTATTAATTTTCATTTTGAATTTAGATAATTAAAGATATATTTGAATGTTTACTCACTATATCCATTTGAATTTTTAAAATCTACCTGAATCAATTAAATATGGGCACAAGTAGGTGGGAATTTTCCTATTCAACAAGTTTTAATTGTATAAAAAGAAAAGAAAAAATAAATAAAGCTTTTCTAATCAATTGAAGAATATGTAAACAGCGTAAACACTACAAGCTTTTCTCTGCATGTCAACCAATTATCATTTTTTTTCCCTTTCGGTTTTTCAAAAAAGGCCAATTTAGGACATTCTCATCCACCTGTGGGCAACCGTATTGGGTTAAAAAGGAATTATTTTCTTGACTTTTTATGGAATAATAAAAGTTTGATGACTTGTGGGGGCTTCTGTTTTCTGTTCTTGGTCTCATTTAAGTGACAAATCTTTCATCAGACTCACCAGATTTTTCCCCCCAATGCAGTATAGAATATTTATTAGCTATGTACTTTACATTAAGTTTATTGCCTCCTCAATACAAAGCGAATTATTCATTACACGCCACACATATAAGTGACTAAGGTTTAACACGTCTACGTCAACTAAATTGTTGTGAAAATCGAATATATTTTTCCTATTCTAATTAGTAACTATTCACTTATGATTTAAATTAATAGAACTCAAACTAATCCGACAAAATAATGCTATTGGAAATATAATTCTAAAATAAACTAAAATAGATATTGAAACAGAAATATTAAAACAGAAAAATAATAACACCAGAAATTTAACGAGGTTCGGTATAAATGTTACCTAGTTCCTCGAGCGTCGTTGACCACTTTCACTATCTCCAATTGGATGAACTCCAAAATTACAACTAATTGGGCAAAATTGAGCTAATCAATTATTCTTACAAAAAAGAGGAAGATTTACAAATTTTGGGATGTTTACAAATGGTGAAGGAGGGCTTTATTTATAGCCCCAAATCAAACACCCATCTTCATTCCTAACCAATGTGGGACTTTTCTAATTTGCTCACTAAGGAGCAATATATAACAAATCTCCACCTTAGCGACTTAGTGGTTTAAAATGATTTCTTCAATTACTAGATCAACGACGCCAATGCCAATTCAGATTTGTAGGATGTTAATCAAGTCCAGACAATGTTTGAAATTGATTGATGTTACCACCTTGGTCATCATATCTGTGGGATTCTCTGTCGTACTAATCTTCTGAACTAGTACTCCACCTTCTTCAATAATCTCTCGCACGAAATGATAACGAACGTCAATGTGCTTTGTACGTGCATGGTAGACTTGGTTCTTTGCTAAATGAATAGCACTCTGACTATCACAAAACACCTTAATATGTTTTTGACCAACTCCCAAGTCTTCAAGCAAACCTCGTAACCAAATAGCTTCCTTCACAGCCTCTGTAACTGCCATATACTCTGCCTCTGTAGTAGACAAAGCAACTGTGGACTGCAAGGTAGACTTCCAACTGATTGGTGCTCTAGCAAGAGTAAACACATAACCAGTAGTTGATCGACACTTATCTAAATCTCCTGCATAGTCAGAATCACAATATCCGACTGCACATTAACCAATGGTATTATCCTGTTGAAATACTAAACCAACATCTACAGTATTTATAATATACCGTAGAATCCATTTCACAGCCAACCAATGTCCTTTACCAGGATCATGCATATACCTGCTTACAATACCAACCACATGTGAAATGTCAGGTCTTGTACACACCATTGCATACATCAAGCTACCAACTGCATTTGCATATGGTACCTTTGCCATATATTCTCGTTTTGCATCATTCTTAGGAGATAATTGAGCACTAAGCTTGAATTGAGGAACTAGCGGAGTACTTACAGGTTTTGTCTGTTCATTCATACCAAAACGTTGTAGTATCCGCTTCAAATATTGACTCTGGGTCAAACTAAGCTTCCCCTTCTTCCTGTCTCTGCTTATCTCCATACCGAGAATATTCTTGTCTTCTCCCAAATCTTTCATCTCGAACTCCTGACTTAGTTGAGCCTTCAACTTTTCAATTTCTGCTTGGCTCTTCGATGCAATCAACATATCATCGAGATACAATAAGAGATAGACGAAAGACTCATTTTGCAGCTTGCGAAAATACACACAATGATCATGTGTGCTTCTGGTGTACTTCTGCTACAACATAAACTGATCAAATCGTTTGTACCACTGCCTTGGAGATTGCTTCAATCCATACAATGATTTGTTCAACTTACAAACCCAATTCTTTTTACCAGCAACATTAAACCCTTCTGATTGAGACATATAGATTTCCTCTTCTAAGTCACCGTGTAGAAACGCGGTTTTCACATCAAGTTGAACTAGTTCCAAATCGAACTGTGCTACCAAGGCCAACAAAATTCTAATGGAGGAATGTTTTACAACTGGAGAAAATACCTCATTATAATCGATTCCCTCCTTCTGAGCGTAGCCTTTAGCCACCAACCTTGCCTTGTAGCGAATACCATCTTTGTTAGGAAATCCATCTTTCTTTGCATACACCCATTTGCATCCAATTGCCTTCTTGCCCTTAGGTAGTTGTGTCAACTTCCATGTTTTATTCTTCTGAAGAGACAGAAGTTCTTCATTCATGGCTTCCTTCCATCTTTCAACTTCAGGGCTTCTGATTGCTTCTTTATATATGGAAGGAACATCATCATGCACAACTGAAAGTGCATAAGCCACCGTATTTTTAAACTGAGCAGGTAGGTCTTCAAAATCCTTGTATCGAGCAGGTACCTTGACATTTTGTCGTCGTGGCCTATCAACTGCAGTTTCTTCTTGTTGTTGTGGAGGTTCTTGGGTTAAAACCTCTTCATCTGATTCATCATCTGTCAATGGAGGATCAGTTTCAGTCTTATCTTCACTAACTGGATTAACAATTTTGCTTTCAAACTCCACCTGTTTCGGAGTTTGCTCCACCTGCTCTAAAGTGCCATCAATCTTCTTAGTTACCTTTTGCAACAAGGCAGATTCATCAAAGGTAACATCTCTGCTAAATATTATCTTTTTCGTTTCAAGGCACCATAGTCGATATCCCTTAGAACCAGAAGGGATCCCCAAAAAAATGGCTTTCTAGGCTCTTGGGTCCACCTTTGCTTCCGTTACATGGTAGTATGTAATTGAACCAAACACATGTAAGAAATCGTAATCTCTAGTAGGTTTTCCAGACCATACCTCCATAGGTGTTTTGCCTTCAAGAACAGACGATGGTAGACGGTTGACAAGATGACATGCATATGTCACAGCCTCAGCCCAATACTGCTTGCCTAAACCAGCATTTGACAACATACACCGAACCTTCTCTAGCAAAGTCCGGTTCATACGTTCTGCAACTCTGTTTTGTTGTGGTGTTTTTCGAATAGTGAAGTGTCGCACTATCCCTTCTTCTTCACAAACTTTCATAAATGGATCATTTGTGTACTCAGTGCCATTATCAGACCTCAGACACTTGATCTTTTTATCGGTCTGAGTCTCGATCATCTTCTTCCATTTGAGAAAAATTCCCAGCACTTCATCCTTCTTCTTCATGAGATACACCCAAACTCTTCTGGAAAAATCATCAACGAAAGTGACATAATAATGTTTGTCACTCATGGATCCCATACATCAGTATGGATGTAATCCAAAATGCCCTTTGTATTATGGAGAGCAGTGCCAAAGCTGACTCTTTTCTGCTTCCCCAATACACAATGCTCACAAAATTCCATCTTGCCGGTTTTCGCACCTTTTAACAGGCCTTGCTTTACTAGAATTTGCAAAGTTTTTTCACCAGCATGTCCCAAACGCATATGCCACAACTTGGTAGTTTCTAAATCTCTTTCTTCCTCTAAAACTGTTGTTGATGCTGTCCCAATAACTGTACTACCAAGGTAGTAGTACAAGTTATTCTTTCGAACACCTTTCATCGCCACAAGTGCTCCAGAAGTAACCTTCAATGCCCCATTTTGTATGGTCACAGTGAAGCCTTTTGATTCTAAGACTCCCACAGCAATGAGATTCTTCTTCATATCTGGAACATAATGAACTTCTGTCAAGACCCTGGTTGAGCCATCTTGATTCTTCAAACGAATTGTACTGATTCCCAAAACTTTGCATGGATAATCATTACCCATGAAAACAACTCCACCGTCTAGTTCTTCAAAGTTAAAGAACCACTCCTTGTTAGGAGACATATGGAAAGTACATGTTGAATCAAAAATCCAATCACCAAGATGAGATGCTGTTGACGAACCAACCAATGCAAAATCTGAATTTGAATTGCTTTCAGCTACACATGCATCAGATTGCACAGCTTTTCCTTTCTTTTGTAGCTTCAGACAATTTTTCTTCCAATGACCTTTCTCATGACAAAAGGCACATTCATCCTTACCAAGTCTTCCTTTTGATAGAGATCTACCTCTCCTTCCTTTCTGTTGTGTTTGCGGACATCCTCTTACAGACAATGCCTCTGCTGCTTCATTCCTGCTTTCTCTTTTATCTTTCTTTCTAATTTCATAACTATACAAAGCAGTACAAACTTCCTCAAAAGATACTTTATCCTTGCCAATGAGTAAGCTCGTAATAAGATGATCAAAACTCATCAGGAAGGGAGGCTAACAACATCAAGGCTAAATCTTCATCTCTAAAAGTTTCATCCATATTTAACAAATCTGTTACTAATTGATTAAAAGCAGTAATGTGGTCGTTTATTGTAGTACCTGGAAGGTATTCAAACCGGAACAACTTCTTCTTCAAATAGAGCCGATTATGTCCACTCTTCTTCATGAACTTGTTCTCCAACGCCTTCCACAATTTACTTGCAGATGTCTCCTTCATGAACGTGTACTTTTTTTCTCTTGAGAGACACGAACGGATTGTACCACATGCCAATCGATTGATATTTTTCCACTCTACTTCATCTGCTCCATCTGGTTTCTCTTCTTCAATAGCGATGTCTAGACCTTGTTGAAACAGAGCATCTAGAACTTCGCCTTGCCACATGCCGAAATGATCGGTTCCATCAAACTTCTCCACCTCGAACCTTGCATTCATCACCATAGTTCTGCTTGACGTGGATGACTGGCCTTTGTTTGAAAGAAATTTTTTCTTCTGCCATTTCTTCAAATTACAACAACTAGCAACTATATTCCAATAGCAAACAAACGGAATACAAACAAATGCCTAGGTATAAAACCTTCGGCTCTGATACCAATTGTTGGGAAAATCGGGTATATTTTCCCTATTCTAAGTAGTAACTATTCACTTATGATTTAAATGAATAGAACTCAAACTAACCCAACAAAATAATGCTATTGGAAATATAATGTTAAAATAAACTAAAATAGATATTGAAACAGAAATATTAAAGCAGAAAAATAATAACACCAGAAATTTAACGAGTTTCGGTATAAATGTTACCTAGGTCCTCGGGCGTCGTTGACCACTTTCACTATCTCCAATTGGATGAACTCCAAAATTACAACTCATTGGGCAAAATTAAGCTAATCAATTACTCTTACAAAAGAGAGGAAGATTTACAAATTTTGGGATGTTTACAAATGGTGGAGGACTTTATTTATAGCCTCAAATCCAACACCCATATTCATTCCTAACCAACGTGAGACTTTTCTAATTTGCTCACTAAGGAGCAATATATAACACAAATAAACATCATTTTATTTTTTTTTATTTTTTTTAAGAAAAATACAATAACAACTAATCCAACAAAACTATTAAAATTGTAATGCCGGAGAAGATCTTAAATACTTCGTTACAAACACAATCAGTGTGCAACAATGGCCACACTGATGTCTAGGAATTATAGTATTTGAATCTACTCGTTTAGTTAATTCAACATGAAGATCATTCACTACATGCTTTAATTTTCTCACCTTGTAATGACATCAAGGGAAAACGCTTTTCAGTTTAAGTATTTCTTTACAAGTTTCACAAACATTTTCCAGGCAAAGTCTCGCTCTCTAACTTCCTGTTCAGCATCTTTCTTTTTGATCTCTAGATTGGGCATTTCATTCATGGCTAAAGTAAGCTGTTGCTTGTAGCTCTCACCTTGAGACCCAATTTTCTTCACCTCTTGGTCTAACTTTCTTTTATTCACTATTTTACTAGCTAACAATTCCTTCAACCCTTCAATATCCGAATCCATCATATCCGAGTCTATCTTCATTTGAGAATATTTCGACAAGAGATTCTTAAGTTCTTTCTTCAACTTTTCAATAGATGAAACATGATTGATAGCAGCACAGATACGATCTTTGGCTAATGAGTAAGCTTCAACATTGCGGCCGAGTTCAGAAAGGAAAGATGACACTATAATTGCAGCCTCCTCTGGAAAGGAGTTGTTGAGCTTCAAAAGTGTTTCAAGAATAGTTTGAAATTCGACTATTAGTTGCCTATCCTCAACTAGTGTTTCAAAGGATGACAAATCATTCAACATCTCTAAAATCCTTTTGGTGTTAATTTCTTGGGTAGCAGGACTTCGTTGGACCAAATTTGAATCCTCAATAGTAACCATGGAATTGGAAGCCATCAAATGTTGTATTTCAGCAAATAAAGCATCCATTTCAACAAAATCAACTTCAGCCTGCAGCAAAGTTCCATAGAATAAGCCTCTGCATGATGGTTTTATTTTCCCATAATTTTCAACACATATGGCTACAAAGATTGGAGAAAAAATCACTTACAGAAGGTGATCCTTCTTCCAAGACAGGAACCATTTTGCTGTTATCTAAGTTGGCCTGATTTCATAATAAGCAAAATGATTAAGTTAACTAATCATGAACCAGAAACATTACAACTATAATTAAATATTAACCAATGGAAACAACCAAGTAATATGCGAGATTAGAATCGGAGTTTTACCCCAACGTTTTCATTTTCATGTTCATCCTGAAGCTGCAAGCCATTTTTCACATTATGGAAATTAGATCCTTCCCATGTTGTGCATCTCCCAAAAAGTTGTAACATATTATGCATTTGTACTTTATTGTTATCATCAATACTAATTAAAGATTTATCAATCAGAATAGGAATGCTGTAGACTGGATTGAAGCCTGAGTTGTGCAATTCTTTCTCTACATAACATCTATCCTTTCCTTTGAGATGGGTACATGCTATCTTCAAAAACACTTGCTTCTCAGGGAATTCTAGTTCTTGAAAACTAATTTGTAGCTGATCTATAATTTCTTTAGGAAGATTTTCACGCAATCTATCCAACGCATTTGACCATTCATCTACATTTCTCTCATACAAGAAGGAACCCAAAACTTCAACAACTAGAGGAAGTCCACCAGCATATTCAACCATTTCCTTGGACAGTTCTTTATAATAATCATCATCAGGTGCTCTCTTTTTGAATACCTTCAGGTTAAAGAACTTCAAAGCTTCATCATCAGTTAAATTCTCAATCTTATATATATGGTTTGCTCCATACATATCAAGCAAGCTCTTATCCCTTGTGGTTATAATGATTCTACTTCCCAAACCAACCAGTGGTATCTGTCTATCATCTTTCCCAGCTAGAGCTTCCACCTGTTTCAATGTATCAACATTGTCTAGAACAAGAAGCACTTTCTTGAAACGTAGTCTTTTTCCTAATACACTTTTTCCTTCATCAACAGTCGCAATATTTGCATCATTTTCTAGCAGTTCTTTGCAAATAAGCCTCTGAAGGTGAACAATACCATTCTTTGAAGCTTGTTCTCTAATGTCAGAGACAAAGCAGCAAGCTTCAAATTGGTTACATTTCTCTTTGTAAACTTGTTTCGCAAGTGTCGTTTTGCCTATACCAGCCATGCCCCAAATACCTATAGTGCGAACATCGTTTGATTTTAAGTCCCAATAGGCCTCCAACTTTTGCATACGAGTATCAATTCCAACTAAATCCTCGTTCATAGTGCTTGTAAATGTAGGAATAACCAATAAATCCGAAATTTCTTTAGAGATTGCATTGATAACTTCTGTCTCATAGCTGCCAAAAAGTACATGCAATAGGTTGTGAGCCACAGGTCCTAACTAGCACTCCATATATGGTACCAGTTGATAATGCACTCCATATAATATTTTTATTATGAAACAAACAACTTTAAATTGTTAAAATCTTGATATTCACTAAATAGGAAGACAAAGAATTGATAGCACATTTACCTGTTTTTCAAATCCCATCCAGAGAGATTTGCTACTCTAGTCAAAGCTTCCTTCCATTTCTTCACCTTCTCAACGTTGTCCATGAAAATTTGTTCGTGCAAAACAAAGGCCTTTTCAAAATCCCCAATTTGTCTTCTAACATCGCTTGGTTCAACATTATGGAAAACAGGAAAAACAGTTCGCTTAGTGAGATCTTTGCAATCAACAATCTTGGCAACTTCATCTAAACGATCCGTGGAAGAAGCGTAGTTTTTCGAGAATACGATGACAACAAATCTAGAATCTTCTATTGATTTTAAGGATTCTTCAGAAGAGATGTTTTTTCCCCTTTGAATGCTTTTGCTTTCAGTACCCTTAAAGGATTTTATTCCTTTTCGCTTCAAAGATTGGTATAAATGGCTCGTAAAACTTCTTCCTGTGTCACTGTCTTCAAAACTGAGGAAAACATCATATTCGAACTTAAGAGTTGAATAAGGACATTTTTCGCTGTTCGTCCATGACGAAGCCATTGGAAAACTTACAATCAAGTCGTAATGTAGGGAAGTTAATTAGAAGGGGTTCAATCTTTAATCGAATTAAGTATAGATATTTTTTACTAATGTAACCAGTTTTTCATATAAGAAATAATTGAACCTTCATATAGGATTTCATTTGTAGAAAAATAAGTCTAACGTGATATATTATTAATTATTGGTAAAATCCCTCAGCATCTTCCCTAAACCATTAAAGAAAATTGACTCTACTCTGGTATCTCCATTCTTTATGAGAATTTTTTTGCCTTTCAAGTAACAGAGCTCTAAATCCCCAATAAATTTTTCTTAACTTAACGTTCATATAAATTGGTACCCTCTATTTTCTATCTTATTAAATTGTATATAATGGATGGTTTTTAGACTTAACTTCAAAGGGAAGGGTTTATGTTTTACTTTAAGGTTGGAGGTATTTTTGTTTAATAGAAGGGAGAAAATCAGTTTAAAAATTTGCTAGGAATCCTCCATTTTCTTTTTTTATTTTGGTTCATTTTTTCTCTTTTTATAAAATACTTTAATAATTAGCTTTTGTGATAAATGTGAGAGAATGAGTTTAAATTTCATTTAGGGAGTGAAAACTTAAAGTTGAGAAATATTTCTTAGATAAGAAGTGTTAATATCTCGCGAATCAACCGGATGTAACCAATACATCAACTCAAGGGAACCACCACCAAAAGCTAGGGAAAATTAAGGATATAAAATTATTTTTATTATAATTATGTTTATTTTTAATTATTATAATTTTTTTTTTGTTTTATATAAATTAGATTATAAACATTCATTCATTAAAGTGTCGTTTGGTTCACAAAATATAATTAGAATCGGAATCGATATGAAAATAGAATAAAATGGAAAGAAAACAATATTATTTGGTTTAACCACTTGAATCAAAGAAGAAATCAATATTACAGTGTTTGGTTTGACATTAGAAGTAAATAAAATAGGAAAAAAATTGTAAATTACCTTAATATCCCTATATTCATTAAATTTTAAATAATATAATTTAATTATTATTTTTTCGGCAGATAAAATATATTATTGAAATTATTATTTAAAATAAAGTATATTATTAAAATTATTATTTTTCTAAATAGGGTTTAGGGTTTTGAGGTTTGAGATTTGGGATTTAGGGTTTAGGGATTTAAGATTTAGGGTTTATAGGTTTATGGGTTTAGGGTTTAGGGTTTAAGGTATTGGGGTTGGGGTTTAGGGTTTTAGGATTTAGGTTTTAGGGTTCAGGGTTCAGGGTTTTGGGTTTTGGGATTTAGTGTTTAAGGATTTGGGGTTTGGGGTTTTGATTTTAGGTTTTAGGGTTTATGGTTTTGGGTTTTGGGATTTAGGATTTTGGGTTTAGGGTTATATTTGGGATTGGGGTAAAATTAGAAAAAAAAAATTGAGATGAAAATAGAATTATGATTACTAAAGAGGGAGAGGGAATCATAATTCCTTCTCCTTCAGAAATTGATTTCATTCTTGACTTATTTTTTAGCCCAACCAATCACAAAAATGGAAGGAATCAATTATGATTCATTTCCATTCCCTCCAACCAAACACAACATAAATGAATCAAAACTATTTCTTACATATATATCATTATATATTGTTTATTTTGTTTTGTTGTTAAATATTAAAATTGTTTGGAAAGAATTTCAAGTGTTAGATTCCAGTGATTTTTAATAAGAAGTAAGAAATTGAACAACTGAATTAAATCATATATTCTCCTCATTTAAGGGGTATATATACATGTATATTACATCCTACGCACATAGAAGGTTATGTATAAGCGACCTGTAAGTACTGTCTATATGTAATAAAATGATATGAAAACTAATAGATCATTAAAAAGAAAATCGTTGTGTTACATCAAGTCGCTTTATGCATACAAGGAAGATCATTACATATGGGTCACTTTATATTCCTAAGCGGATTTCTTCAAGTCGCTCATAGGAAGGGAAAACCATGATCAGGTCGTCATAATAGGGTTAGCAAGTCAGATCTTAAAGCCTAGGACTTCGCACTTGGACAATGAGGTATTCTGTCGACGGGGTAATGCGTTTTACCAAACCTTTTGGGCTCAGGTCATTTTTGAACTAATCATGTTGCCTCACTACACCATAGTGATGTACCTACACACCTAAGCTCATATGTCTATTACCCATTTACTACCAAACATTAACTCCTCTACTCTCTTGATTTTGAGAAGTCAAGGGAATAATCTGGCCATATATTCCATTTTAAATAATCCTTAATTGATAGATTCACTCATGTTTATATACATAACGACCACTCAGACAATGCGAATTCTAATTGCAAGGTTTTTTAATTATAGAATAGATAGATATATTATTATTAATATTATTTGTTATATTTTGTTTAGACCTTTCAACTTCTCATTTTTCCTTTATAAATAGTGGGAGAATTTACTTTTACCTTTTACCTATTTTTTAACTTAGTAATTTTATTCAGAGAATCTCAGCCCGTTGATTACTCAAAGGTCGTATTATTCCTTCATAATGTCATTCAGAAGTTACTTGATAGTCATTTCAGCTCATTTATTTAACGACGTTTGCTGGAATTCAGGTCACTACTATATCCTTACCTCTTGATTTGATACGACCTTCTCACTTAGGTAATTATTCATCCTTTTTTTAATGTCACATAAAGGAAAAGAAATGAGTAGGTTTTCAAAGGAAGACCCCTCCAAAAATGTATCTCTCGGTCATATTCCCTCAAGGTCTTTACAATCCAAACGACCTGAAACGACAGGGAGTAGTGACAATAGGCCCACTCTGAGGACTATTAAGGAAGGGATTCTCGCTCTTTCTGCTTCCTTAGGGTCTAAGGCGGTGTCTACCTCGTTGTCACGGGGTTCAATTCCTGTTATCAAGATTCCCGTGTCGACATCCACCAAAGTACCTTGCCCAAAAATGAAAAGGGAAAACAAGGGCAAACCTACGCATAGAACCAAAGATAAGCACCAAATTGAAAAGATTCCTAGTGTTCTAATAGTTAAATAGTTAGAAGAAATTAGACAAACATATGACATTCCAGCCCATGTAGGGTTAATGCCAATGCCTCCCCATTTATGTGATGCTGATGATCCTCTATCGAGGTGGTGGGTGATACATCTAGCGGCCTTTAAAATAGGTCTTCGTTGCCCTTTTCCCAAATTAGTGGCACGTTCTTTGAGCACCTTTGATATTAATTTTTCTCAAATAAATCCAAACGAGTGGCGAACACTTTTGTGTCTCTCTGTGGTGATTGGAGAGCATGGAATAGACCTCGAAAATGATGAATTGAGGTGTTTATATTGTTTAAAAAGGAATGTGTTGGACAAAGGGAAGGCTACACATCATGTGTTATCAGTTATTGGTTGCACCTCAGACTCCCCGATAGCACCTATAGCACTAGGGTGAATATAACTATTCCAAATCCTGTTCCATGTGAATTGCTTGCTCCATCCATGTATACCTTCCACAGCTCCACTTTAAGGGAAGGTGTTTCTTCTATGGGGACTGACCCTATCGCACATATTGAAGTGCATTCTTGGGTGTTCTCGTGTGTCCATTCTATGATAAAATGTGTGTGGGCTTGTCCCTTGATTACGGCCAAAGGTTTATAATGTATTTTGAATTCGCTTAACTCAATAGCTATTTGGGAGAGACAGCCGGATAAATCAGGTTTGCCCAAGATGTTTTTCAAGGGATATGAGGTAAGGACCACTACCCTATGTGCACCAAAGTAATTTCTAAGTTTTTATGCTACCATTCTAATAGTAAATGCTGCCTTATCTAAAGGAGGATATCATTGTTGCGCTCCTGTTAGTGAATAACTCACGTAATACAAGGGGTATTGAATTCCCTCATGGTCGACCGCTAATAGGGCACTGATATCCTTGTCCGTGAAGGATATATACATGTATAAGTCTTTCCCCTACTATGGAACTGACTAAAAGAGGTGCTCTTCCCAAGTAATCTTTAATGCATTGGAAAGCTTGTTCACATTTACTATCCCAAAGGTATTCCGTGTTCTTTTTTAGTAGCCGAAAGAACGCCCGTTCAACTGTTGGATTTCCTTGAGGCAGTTAGGGGATTTCATATTGACTAAGGCTAAAATTTTATCTGGATTGGCTTCGATACCTCTTGACGTGACTAAGTATCCCAAAAAATTCCTTAAGGCTAAGCCAAACACACTTTTTTGGGTTGAGGCACATTTAATAATTCGGAATTATGGTGAATACTTCTTAGAGGTAATTAATATGGTCTTTAGTGCATTTAGTTTTGACCAGCATGTCATCGATGTATACCTCTATGTTTCGTCCAATTTGGCTTTGAAACATCTTATTAATCATCCTTTGATAAGTAGCACCGACATTTTTCAAACTGAATGACATCTTTGTGTAGCAAAGCGTTCTTTCTTTCATGATAAACACTGTTTTATATTCGTATATGGGATGCATTCGGATTTGGTGGTAGATGACTCTATGAAAATAGAGTCATTAGCGCATTTGTTTTACTTAATATTTACTTGTTTTATTTAATAAATAGTATATTTATGGCCAAAAAAATTAAAATATAAATTTTTAGTGAAAAGGGGTGAAAATAAAATTTTTGGAATTTTTTATGAATTTTTAACGTAGAACCAATCAAAAGATGCCACGTGGCATACCAATCTAACAGACCAGCTGACTGGGCAAGCCACGCAAGAACGAAGAGTGAATCACGTCGCACGACATGTAAGGAGGAAAAACACGCGCCACATGTCAACACGACGTTCAATCCGAGTTCAGAAATTGGTCAATGCGTTGTGCCACGTGCACCACGCCATTGCTCTGCGTCTTACACCCGTGCGCCACGCCATCCATTCCCGCAAATTTCGTCATGCCACGTGTTGCTGACTCGGTGAGCGTTGACTCTGACTGGTCTCCCCTACCACGCGTCGCTCCCTGATTCGTCCAATGAATTTCTGATGTGACGTGCCACTCTATGATTGGCTGAAACTGTTAGTTTTGATTGTAGCCCTTGATTTGAGCTGATCGGTTGGTCCAGATTGCACCTGAGCTTTATTTAAGCCCCTAATCACTCCATAAACCCTAATTTTCCTCCATTAGTGAGGATTCAAGAGGAAATTAATTCTACAATTCAAGATATTGATTGTATTTCTTTTTCTACTCTTTTCTTTATCAATTTTATGTCTTTCTTTATGAAAAATATGAGCTTTATGAACACAATTATATGTAATTAATTTATTAATCTAAGGATCTTATGAACCCAATTTTTACCATGTAATGATATAAAACTTTTTCTTAATTATAATATTAATTTAATTATATTATTTAATCTGATTTTTATGCTATTAATTGTTTGACTAACAATTTATCTATAGAGGCAATTAAATATATTTAAGAGAATTATTTAATTGTTTATCTTCATTAAATAACATGTATAGTTTCTAGGCAGAGATATATGATTTTTATGCACATGATCCATAATTGATGAACTTAATGAATAGTATACAATTTAATTAGCATGAGAGTGTGATTAAATTAATTATTATATGGTGTGTAGTTTACTTGAGAGAGGAATACATGATAGATTAGATTTAATTGATCATGTAATTAATTGATAATTATATTAGAGGAATTTTAGTGATTCACATGTTTAGAAAATTTGGGGATTAAGTATTCCTAAATATTTTCTCATATATCTTTTTAGTTAGCAAATTTGATTTAATTAATTATTGTTATTTAATTTTAGTTATTTTAATTTTGCTTCATTAAAATACAAAAACACCAAAAAAATTGATTTTTATTATTTTTAGTTTTAAAAATTAGTTTATAATAAAATAATATTCATAGGAAGGATTTTTTCTTATCATTATATTATTTGTTGCGATACGTATACTTGCATATTCATTGCACACACTTCGTGTATGGCGATCAAGTTTTTGCCTTATTCAAATCCGTGAAGTCCACGCACATTCTGTGCTCGCCTTCTTCTTTGTTTACTAACACCATATTTGATAGCCAGGTTGGATACTTGACCTCACGAACCCAACCCACATTTTTCAAGGACTCAGTCTTTTTTTTTATGATTTCATTCTTATCTCTAGCAAATTCCGCTTTCTTTGTTGGATCAAATTTTTGGTGTGATCTAAGCATAACTCATGGGAGATTATATACGAGTCTATGCCAGGCATGTCCTCAGGTTTCCAAGTGAACAAATCCCTATTATTTTTCAAAAAATTGACTAGGATAACTTTAAATGAAGGAGGTAGTGCACTATTGATTTTAACATATTGATCGTTCTCTATGTCTCCTATAAGGATCATATCATATTCGCCATGGGCCTCCATGGTAGTATGTTTGCTTGTATGTAGTTTCTTAGATTTATTGGGATGACTTTTACTCTTTAGTTTCTATTTCGAGGATTGGGGTAGCACCTTCTTCATAGTAGTGTTATAACAACTTTGTGCCCTATTTTATTCCCCCTCAATTTTTCGTATTCAGTCGGCGGTAGGATATTTAATAAACTAGTGATACGTTGAAGGCACCGCTTTCATTTTATGTATCCACATGTGTCCCAAAATAGCATTATAATAGGTGGGGGTATTCAAAACGACAAAGATCGTCAAAACTATAAATTCTTCTACCGACACTAGTAGGCGTATGGTCCCTATCGACATAGTTACACTGCCATTAAAACCAACTAACGACATTTGTTGCTAAGTGATTTCTGTAGGGTCTATGCTCATGTCAAGCAAAACGGATAAGTATAAGAGATCAAACGAGCTACCATTGTCAACGAGTATCTGAAGTACCTTGCAATGAGCGATTTGCATTGTTATCACTAGAGGATTGTCATGGGGATTTAGGCATTATTTGGTTTCAAAGGTGATTGGATAAATAGGTCCCTCGGGTCTCAGGCTATATACCAAACGTCCCGTGTCTTGAGCCTCTCATGCATATCTCTTCCTGGAATTGCTAGAGTGTCCGTCCATGGTAGGACCACCATGTATAGTGTGTATTATCCGCACATCTCTCGGTGGAATTAGGTGTGCTCTATTTGGTTCATTCCGAATTGGAAATGGTTTTGCTGGAGCCCTAACCCTTTGATATGGGTTCTCCCTCTGGATCTCTTCCTGTGGATTTCTAGCTTTATCAATAATACCCCCTCCTTTTGAAAGGAGATGTTTAATCTCCCACTTTAAATGACGGCAATTCTGAGTCCATTTCCTTGTGTCTCTATAGAATGCGCAATATTTGTTGGGGTTTCTAAGCGAAGCTTTCATGGTAGGTGGCCAATTCACATTATTGAGGCATTCCATTCAATGTACTACTTCCACCAATGTGATGCATAAGGGGGGTCCACGGAAAGGAGACAAGGCACGACCCCAAGTGTCTGGATTACCCCTCGGCCTAAAGGTGGGTTTGAAACGGGGAAAATTAGGGCATTTATCTCCAATAGACCTATGTCTTCTTCTTTCTTAATGAGTGGGGTCATCTTTGGTTTTTATTAGCCAACCATTTTCTTGACTTCATCTCCCTTTCTACGTTAACAAATTTCTGGGTTTCCTCATAAACTACGTCTAAGGAACGTGGTGTGGATTTTGTCAGTTCTATGAAGAGGCCATTATCACGCTTTATTCCTTTATAAAAAGCTTATATGGATATAGAATTGGGACATTGGTGAATTTACATCTTCTCTGTTTTGAATCTTCCCATGTAAGTCTCAATTGTCTCATCCTCCTCTTGGATGATTAAGAATAAGTGATGAGACTCTTTCTTGATAGATTTGTTGCAAGCATAGTTGGTAATGAATATTTTGACCAAAGCATCAAACTAGCAATAATCTTTAGGGGTAACTCCATGAACCATTGTTGGGGCGAATCTTGGAAAGTAGCTGCAAATAGTTTGCAGTACATTGATTCTCGCTTATCTTCGGATAGGCTGACCATAGCCATGACCATTTTGAATTGAAGAACGTGTGCAACTAGATCTTTGGTTCCTTTATAGGCGGGACATTTGGGGGCACTAAATTTTGGGGGAGGCACTATTAACTCAATGAGATCCGAGAAAAGTGACGTAGATAATTGAGTACAAACATTTTCAATATCACCCCAAGGCTTTGCCTTTTCCTGTCTCGCGAATCTATTGTTAACCTTTATCCACATTTTTTCTTCAATCTCTTTTAATCTTTTATCCAATTCTTCACTTGGATCATGCAGTTGAGTAGGTTGAATTGTTGGTCCATAAGTCGAATGATTTGCATAGGAAGTCCCCCCAATGATAAGAGGATCAGAAACTATATACGGGCGTTGTTCACCAACTATACGTCGATGAGGATTAGATGCATGAGGTATATGCTCTCTTCTGGAGGGTTGAAGTACTATCCAGGGATTGCGGGGTGTAAAAAGGGAACTCTCTGTGTCCGAGCATGCGTTTTGTTCTAACCGAGATCTTAACTCCTTGTTATCCTTTTGGCATTAGATGAAGGCTTGTTGCAATTTTGTAATCTATTTTTGAAGTCCTTATATCATTGCATCTCCTTCATAAGGAGGGTCATCCGAGTTGTAATGTGGGGAAATACCATAAGGTCGTGTAGCTTGAATGGATGGACCCACATCGTGAAATCTCGTGACCTATTGCTCGCTAGTTGAAGCAATCATTAAGTCATGATTCGATAGCAACCCACATCGTTAAGGTCAAAACACCAGTTAATTCTCTTAAAATAAAAGCAGTTCTCAAATGTTGGACTAAAAAAATTTGAGTTTCCCACAGACGGTGCCAATTGTTTGAAGAGAATTTTAAGTGTCAGATTGTAGTGATTTTTAATGAGAAATAAGAAATTAAACAACTGAATTGGATCATGTATTCTCCTCATTTAAGGGGTATATATACATGTGTATTACATCCTACGCACATATAAGGTTATGTATAAGCGACCTGGAAGTATTGTCTTTATGTAATAAAATGATATGAAAACTAATATCATTAGAAAGAAGATTGTTGTGTTACATCAGGTGGCTTTATGCATACAAGGAAGATCATTACATATGGGTCGCTTTATATTTCTAAGCGGCTTTCTTTAGGTCGCTCATAGGAAAGGAAAACCATTATCAGATCGTCACAATAGGGTTAGCGAGTCAGATCTTGAAGCCTAGGACTTCGCACTTGGACAACGAGGTATTCTGTCAATAGGGTAATGCGTTTTACCAAACCTCTTGGCCTCAGGTCATTGTTGAACTAATCTTGTTACCTCATTACACATAGCGGGTACCTACACATCTAAAGTCATATGTCTATTATCCATTTAGCACCAAACAAAAATAAATTGTTTTTTTTATTTAGAATATTGTATTTTTATAATGAAATAGTTCATTTGTAAAATAAAATACTACTTTTAATTAAAATGATTTAATTTATAAGACAATATATATAAAATTATAAGAAAATTAGTTTTAGGTTATGAATGAGGTGTGAGAGACAGTCCTATGAAGAGGTTTTCTCCGTTGAATTATCTTCTCAGTGTACATGGACTATATAGGCTTCAAGCTTCAATTGCTTGTGACGACAAGATAGAAGGCCAACAGAGTTTTGTTTGTCCAAAGTTGTTTCACGTGTGTGGCATGAACGATTGGGTCATCCTTCATTTCCTACTGTCAAAGATGCTTTAAAGTGTGTACTTAGTTTAGAAAATATTAAAGTCAGATAGTATGTAGAGTCTCCTTTTTGTAGTATTTTTGTTCGATAGCCAAGTCATATAAGCTTGCATTTTCTAAGTCTCATGATGGAATAAATGTTACTTTTTGTCTTTTGTATCTGGATTTATGGACTACTCCATGAGTAATTAACAAAGTTTTTTTTTGGGTCCATTATTGATGATTTTACAAGATTTACTTAGATTTTTCTTTTATATTCCAATGATCAAACTACATCTATTTTTTTCAGTTGTAATGTATATATGGTCAAGAAGCACTTTAATTCTTCTATTTGGTCTATTCAAATTGATGGTAATACTGAATTCAAACCTCTTGCTGCTATGTTGGTTAAAGAGGGTGTGGTTCATCATATGACTTGTCCTTATTCATTTGAACAAAATAGCGTTATTGGGTGTCATCATCATCATATTGTCAAAATAGGTTTAGCTTTATTGTATACTGCTCATATATATATATGGATTATTTGCCCTATGTTATGAGTAAAGCTGCTTATCTTTTGAATAGATTACCAACCAAGATTTTATCAGGGTTATCTCCCTACGAATTGTTATGTGGCAAGGTGCTTGATTATAGCCTGATAAAGGTTTTTGAGTGCCAATGCTTTCCATGTCTAAGATCCTAAAAGAGTAATCTTGAACTCATATACGTGTAATGTGTATTTTTAGGTTATGGTATGAATTAAAGTGGATACTTATGCTTGGACAAGATTACTAGTATAAAAATTATCAATATATAGACATGTTATTTTTCATGAAAATTATTTTCCTCCCTTTATGCCTACCTCTATGGACAATATCGTTGGCCAGTCTGCACCAGTTTCTATTATTGTGCCTGATTCAATTCCTTTAGCCTTACCTTTGGTTACTTTGACTAATGATTTGTCTCAATCTCAAGTCAGCCCCTTATTTGCTTCTTGGTCTAAGAGTGTAACGTTAGTTTGTAATTCTAGCTCACAATTTCCTTGGCTCAGTCCTACTTTGTATGCATTTACTTATATTTAACATATTTTCACTTTTACTTGCTCAATGGCTTATTTTTAGGATCTTTCGAGACTCCATAATATTTTATTATTATATAAACGCAAATGTATATCAAATAAATTTTTAGATCTTTTCTTAGAAAAGAAGAAGGTAATTTAGGATGCAAATAGAAATCTAGGTTTAAAAACGTCACCCTATAATGGGGAAGCTCATTAGAGACTATTGGGTACTTATTGGGAATAAAAACACACAAAACGAAGTAAAAATATAAAATTACACCTCTGGATCAATTCCTCTCAAGATGGATTGATCCAGGTATACCAATGAGTTAAGGGATTGACCCATCAATAGGAATATCGATCCAACTTTCCAAAATTACTTTATCAAAATTGGGAAAATATCTATGGCTTGGATGAAGCTTGAAGGGAGATCAAATCATAATGGGGATTGATCCATCCACTAGGACAATCGATCCTCTATCATAAAAATCTCATAACTCACATTAAAAATCGAAATCAATCCAAAAAAAAACTTATGTAAAATACACGCGATTAGGTATGATTTTACCTACAAAATGGTAGGTATGATTTTACCTACAAAATGGTTTTTGAAATTTTATAATATACTAACCTAATTCACCTAAATGGGATAAATAAGTTATTTTCAAATTTTATAAATTTATAATTTAATAACCTAAACAAAGTGATCAAACATGCAATCAAGTGTGATGATAAAGTTTAAAACAAATTTATAGGCAAATGTTTTGTTCATGAAATTAGCCAATACTTATAATCCTTACAAACTTTCTCTTTGGCATTTTTGTGTGGTAAAACTTTAATATCAGAGTGGTGCAACGTAATGGTGAACCGTGGTGACGGTTCGATTTCGTCGGAACTTTATGTCGGTTTCGAAACCGAACAAGGTTCTTGATGGAAGAACCTTAATAAAGCATCGGGTCCTCTCACTATTAAGTGCAGAATATAGATACACTATCAAAACATAGAAAATAAGTGTGATAAATCAGTGAGAACATCAAATCGAAAATTCATTGGAATTCCCATGTAAGTTCTGAAATTTGATTAATGGCAGAAAGTATGTTTTCAATCCAATTTTGTTTCCACTGAATTTAAATTATACGTTCATATAGTTTTTTGAACGTTTTTGGATTGAATTGTGATCTTATATTTGGTATGAGTCATTTTTGAAAACATCTCTGTTTTGTTCTGTTTCACGAGAAATTGAAATTTTGGGTTTTTTATTTTGCTTGTTTTTGATGCATATGAAAATTATAAATTGTTTCAATATTGATTTTAGAGTGATTCTGTGAATTTAAACTTGAAAAACAATGAAGAAAATAAATCCAATTTACCGTGGGTATTTATTTCAATTATTAATTAATTGTTTATTTAAAATGATATTTTTGATTCCAACTAAGACCATGAATCACTCGGAAATTGAATTATGAGAATTTTGATAAAAAGAACGCTGAATTTTGTCGTTGGAATAGAAAGATACGGTCGGGTATCCGTTAGGGTCAAAATCGGGTAGAGTTGACCCCGGTTGGAGGTTGAAGATAAACTTTATTAAAAAAAATCAAAAATCACGATGGGGGACTAAACCCAAGGTCCTACGTGAGGCATTAATCGTCTGGTCCAATTGTATTGGTCTTATATTTATAAAGATTCAAAGTTTGATTTTTAAACAAATGAATGCTTTAGCTGGGTTTGTAATGGATTGTCCACTCGACCACCCGGCCTTATATGTTTTATATGTAACATGTTTTTATTTATATAAATTTAGAATTTTGTTTTATTTATAAAGATTCAAAGTTTGATTTTTAAACAAATAAATGCTTTAGCTGGGTTTGTAATGGATTGTCCACTCGACCACCCAGCCCTATATGTTTTATATGTAACAACATGTTTTTATTTATATAGATTTAAAATTTTGTTTTAATAAAAAAGTAGCCATTTGGAGTTGCTGAGACTTGAACCTTAGTCTCAGGACAAAGAATCCAACAACCAAACAACTAGACTACAGCACGTTGTGTAGAATAATTATTTAACTTAAGTTTGTCATGTGTAGAATAATTATTATACATGTAATATTTATTTAAATAATTTTTATGCACATTAAAATTTATTTAAATACATTATGCTTAAATTATTTGTTTTGGGTATTTATATGTATAAATTTTGTAATTAATTATACATATAAATTTAGCTAAATAATTTATGCATAATGGAATTAATTGTTAATGGCTCTTTATGGATTTAATTTGTGCTTATATTATTTATTTTTGTTTGTATAATTTATTGTCATATATGCAATATTAAGATAGATAATTGATGACTGCTCAAAAAGCACTAAAATTACCATGATTTTATGCACATTAATTGATTAAAAATATATATATTTATATGTTTTATCATATATTTATATAAATTTGTCTTTTCGGAATCACAAGTATTTTTATTGTTTTTCAGGTATTTTCGCTTAAAAACGTAACTTAAAGACTAAAAGAGGAATAATAGATGCAATACATCACAAATATATTAATAAATAAATGGGGAAAGGTCAAAAATTATGGAAAAATTGGACAAAATGGGTCAAAAAGGTCAAAAATGTCAAAAAGGAGAAAATCGCGCCACAAAAACTTGATGAGCGAAAACCGGCATCACTAATTCTTGCCATACTTTGGTTTTATGTATTTATAAAACTCTCGCAAGTGCACGAATCATTTCGTAGAAAATGATAAGTATACTACCAAGGTCGATCTAAGGAAGGAATGTATGTGGTTTTTAATTTATTATTCAAACCTTTAAAAACGAAATTAAATCCTAAACATCATGTCACGATATTTTGGGGTTTTTTTTGTGTTTTAATCTAAGAACATAAAAATAAACATAGATTGAATAAACATTTATGCAAATTTTATCATTTATAATTGTGGAGTATTTATGGATATAATAACTAAGTTAATTATGTTTGCTCATATTATTTAGGTTATTAAAGATATGAATTGATATTTATTGATTTTCCCTTTTTTATATGAATACCACCTTTGGTGGGATTAGATATTCTTTGCTAACTAAACAAATCAATTAACACCTATGAGTGGGGTTGATAACTAATTTGGTTAATTAAATTAATTCCTTTTTCTAAGAGATTGAAAATGAACCATTTAAATGCCACCTTTGGTGGGGTTAGACATTTTAAACTTTATTCAAGGTGTCCAAATTAAACCTAAGAATTTAGTTATCCGAGTACTGACTTTCAAGTTTTAAAACCACTACTGAAAACATGTTGTCAATACATTTTCAGATAATAATTCTTATAAAAACTTTTGAAATAGAGCTTCACTCTAACTACCGGGCGATTGTACCAACAAATAAAAGAGCACTACTCTAAATCAGACCGGATAACTAAACCTAAAATCTAATTTTGAGATTTAAGTTTGTAATGAAAAATAATATATTTCTCTCTAACATTCTTAATATAAAATCTTGAATAAAAACAAAATCAATTCATTTTAGAGATTTTTACCTATTTAATATTTCGCAAGCATAACAACGTTATTATTACATCATGTTTATAAACAGTCAGCATAATTAAATTTAATCACAGACAAATTAAATATAACATGTAAGAATAAAGCATAAAAAATAACTATAAAGAAAATAAAATCCTTACAGAACTTCGACGCTATTCCCGTTGCTGAAAAACCTCAAAAAAGAATTTACACTCCTATTTATTGAATCGAAAAGCTAATAAATTACAAAAACATAACTAGTTCTTCCCAAAAAGAGAAGAACTCTAAAACTAAGAGAAATTAACTAAGAAAAGCTAAAAACTAAGAAAAACTAAAAAAAACTAAAAATCTAAGAAAAGAGAGAAAGAAAGAGAGAAGAGAATGTGTTTTGAGGTGTGTTTAGAAGTGAAGAGAAGGGGGTATTTATAGGTGAGGATGGAGAGAAAAAGTGAGTGAAAAAATGTTAAAAAATTGTAAAAACGCGGAGTGCAAATGCTGAGGTCATTGATGACGTCATGGGGGCGGCTGCGCGCAAAAATGGGGCGAAATGGTAGCGGCGCGTGCGGAGGGCAGCTAAGGCGGGCACGGGCGCGCGTGGGAACAGTAACAGTGCGCTGGGGCGCGTGTGGATCTGGAGCAGGGCACGCGCGGGAGTGGGAAGCTGCGCGCGCGGCTTGGCGCGGGACTGAGGAGTGCTGCGCGCGGCTCGGTGCTGGCGTGCGTGGGGCTCGGCTCGGCTAGGCGGTGCGATATTCTCCTTTTTGACATTTTTGACCCATTTTGTCCAATTTTCCATAATTGTTGACCTTTTCCCATTTATTTATTAATATATTTGTGATGTATTGTATCCAGTATTCCTCTTTGAGTCTTTAAGTTACGTTTTTAAGCGAAAGTAACTGAAAAATAATAAAAATACCCATGATTCCAAAAAGACAAATTTATATAAATATATATATTTTTAATCAATTAATGTACATAAAATTATGGTAATTTTAGTGTTTTTTGAGCACTCATCAATAATATTTGCACATTTGAAATTAAATTAATATTGCTTATGGTTTTATGCAATAATTGAGCCTAAGGATTTAATTAATATTTAAGTGATTCATATAGTTTAATTAATTAGTGAGTAGCCACAACATCTTTAATTAATTAAAACTATAATAAAGTTTATTTATGATTACATTTAGAAAATAAACATTAATTATAATTAATCATATCTGATATAATAAATCTTATCCCAGAAGAATTTTATTATCTTTTTGTGTGATTAATTAGGATATAATATCAAATTATATTTTCTAATTTACCCATAGGGATTAGGAAAAGAAACATAATTTGATAGTTTTATCGTAAAGTTAGGATGAATCTAATTGAATTAAAACTTTAGCCCACATACAAGTTTTATGTCACTAGATTCATATTTTTTCATGATTTACATTGGTAAATAATGACTATAGTTTAGGTCTCAAATTTTAATAAGCATATAATCTTTAATTGCAACTTCTCAACCTGTAAATTTCTCTAATATCCGTTGTGACATTTTCGATCTGAGAGGGGATAATTATAAAATATGGAAAGAAAGAATTCTACTTCAACTAGGTTAGATGGATATTAATTATGCTATTAGGAAAAATGAACCATCTAAAATTACTCAAACCAACACTCTAGAGAATATCATGATTTATGAACAATGGGAGTGATCTAATCGCCTTACCATGATGTTCATTAAGACTAAAATCTCTGCTGGTATTCGTGGTTCCATTGATCAGCATAACAATGTTCAAGACTTGCTAAAGGCCATTGATGATCAGTTCTTCACTTCAGATAAGGCTTTAGCAAGTACCCTTATTATGAAGTTCTCTTCTTTAAGACTCACTAGTGTGAAAGTTGTGCGCGAACACATTATGCAAATGAGGGACATTGCGGCTCAACTTAAGCATCTCGAGGTTGAGATGTCAGAATCCTTCCTGGTACACTATATCCCTAACACTTTCCCACATCAGTACGGGCCATTCAAAATCTTGTACAATACATATAAGGATAAATGGTCGATCAATGAACTAATGACTATGTGTTTTCAAAAGGAAGGGAGGCTTGTTATAGAATTTGGTGAAAATGCAATATTGGCTACAATGTACCGGAAAGGAAAAGGGATAAGTGCACCTCAAACTGATATTAAGAAAGAATCCAAGTGTTTCTTTTGTAAAAAGAAGGGACACATTAAGAAGGATTGTATTAGATTTCAGAAATGGCTTGAGAATAAAGGTAATCCAACCTCGTTCGTTTGTTATGAATCTAATATGGTTAATGTTAATATTAACACCTGGTGGATTGATTCTGGATCTACAATCCATGTTCCTAACTCCTTACAGGATATGCAAAATCTAAGGAAGCCAGTGGGAAGTGAGCAATACATCTTATCCGGTAACAAGATGGGTTCACATGTGAAGGTTGTAGAGACATGCAATTTGGTTTTAAGTAGTGATTTTATTTTAGAATTAGAAAAGACCTTTTATATTCCAAGTTTATCTAGAAACTTTATTTCAATTTCAAGACTTGTACCTTTTGGTTATTCCTTTCACTTTTCAGAAACATCTTTTAGTTTATTTAATAAATCTAATTGTGTTGGGAATGGTATTTTGTCTGATGGTCTTTACTGCATTAATTTACGAAATAATACCACTCATAATGCTATGCATGTTCAAGCTGGCACTAAAAGGTGTATTATTGACGAGGACTCTTCTACATTATGGCATAGGAAATTAGGACATATCTCCATAGATAGAATTAAAATATTAGTGAAAGATGGGGTACTTGGTACTCTATATTTTACTAACTTTGAGACATATGTGGACTGCATTAAGGGAAAGCAGACTAACAAATCAAAAAAAGATGTCAATAGGAGTTCAAGCATATTAGAAATCATACATACATATATATGTTCTCCAGACATGGACATTCAAGGTTAGAAATATTTTATCACCTTTATTGATGATTTTTCTCGATATATGTATCTCTACATGCTTCATAATAAGAGCGAAGCATTGGATGCCTTCAAGAGCTTTAAGGTTGAAGTAGAGAAATAATGTGGAAAGCAAATAAAGATTGTGAGATGAGATAGAGGTGGTGAATATTATGGTAGATACACTGACAATGGACAAGTGCCTGGTTTGTTTGCTAAGTTTCTTCAAGAACATAGGATAGTTGCCCAATACACTATGCCTGGTTCACCAGACCAGAATGGTGTAGTAGAAAGGATAAATCGAACACTATTGGACATGGTGTGGAGTATGCTTAGCAACTCCAATCTTCCTAAATCCTTATGGATTGAAGCTTTAAAGATGGATATGTATATATTAAACCGAGTTCTAACCAAGGCTATCTCAAAGATGCCATTTGAATTATGGAAAGGTTGGAAACCGAGTTTGCAACATATGTGTGTTTGGGGATGCCCATCTGAAGTGAGGATTTATAATCCACAAGAGAAGAAGCTAGACCCAAGGACCATTAGTGGGTATTTCATTGGATATGTCAAACGGTCTAAGGGTTATAGATTTTACTGTCCATCTCACAACACTAGGTTTGTGGAATCAAGAAATGCAAAATTTCTTGAGAATTACTTGATTAGTGGGACGATCGATCCCAAGGTATTGGTTCTGAGAAAGATCATTCAGATGCTCAATGTGCCACTTCAAGTAATGGACTGGTCGTTATTGTTAACAACACGCCTCGAGTACAAATGTGTGTTGAAGAACCAATCTTGGAAGTACCACAAGTTGTTGATCCTAATCTAGTAGATGTTGAAGTTCAACATATGCCTACAATTGTTGAACAACCAGTTGGACAATATGATCTTGCTCCTCAAGAGAATGTTGATGCAGCATTAAGAAGATCTACTAGAGTAAGGAAATCAACCATTCCTAGTGATTATGTTGTGTATCTATAAGAATGTGACTATAATGTTGGAGCCAAAAATGATCCTGAGACATTTTCACAGGCCATGAGTTCTGAGGTTTCGAACTTATGGTACAATTCCATGAAAGAAGAGATGGATTCTATGGCTTCTAACCAAGTCTGGGATCTCGTCAAGTTGCCTGATGGTGTGAAAGCCATTGGATGTAAATGGGTCTTCAAAACAAAGAAAGACTCACAAGGCAACATTGAGAGACATAAGGCAAGACTCATTGCCAAAGGTTTCACTCAAAGGGAAGGAATCGACTACATAGAGACATTTTCTCCTGTATCTAAAAAAGATTCACTTCATGTGGTCATGGCATTGGTTGCCCATTTTGATTTGGATTTACATCAAATGGATGTGAAAACGGCTTTCCTTAATGGTAACCTAGAGGAAGAGGTTTATATGAAGCAACCTGAAGAATTCTTCTCTAGTGATGGTGAGCATTTGGTTTGTAAGCTTAATAAATCCGTACTTGTAGGCTTAGGTACTAATATCCAAAATTGATTTATTTCCAATTGAGCTAACTCATCCTGTATGACATTTATCCAAAAGTCATCAATAAGGACTTCATTCACATTTTTTGGTTCAACCTAAGAAATATATCATAAATGGGTTACCTCACTTATTTTTCTTCTACTTATCACAATGCTTATATCAGGATCTCCAATGATATTCCTAATATGATGATTTTTGAAGAACAGGTTGGATTTATCCCTGATGAGGTTGATGCTTCTTCTTTCTTTTCTTCCTTTCCTCAAGCTTCTCTTCTTTTATTCCAATTGCATAACTAGTTATTATTAATTGAGGTGTTGTGAAGTTTATTTCATTATCAATTTCTTCATTTATAATCTGTTTACATGCATCATCTATAACAACATTTATGGATTCTATAACAATACTAGTTATACAATTGAAGACTTTGTAGGCTCTACTATTTAAGGAATAACCAAGAAATATACCTTAATCATTTCTTAAATCAAACTTACCCAATTGTTCTCTATCCCTAAGTATGTAGCATTTACTTTCGAAAACATGCATGGATTTTAGAAGTGGTTTCTTACCTCTCCATATCTCATAGGAATTTTGGCTTGTACCTGGGCAAAGATATACAAAATTTATAATGTGACATATAGTATTTATAGCTTTAGCCCAAAACCTTTTGGAGACTCATTTTGTATGCAGTATTACTCTAGCCATCTCATAGAGTATCCTATTTTTTCTTTCAATTATTCCATTTTGTTAAGGTGTGATGGGAGCAAATAATTCGTGGAAGATACCATGTTATTTATATAAGTTAACATACTTGGTATTTTCAAACTCTTTTTCATAGTCTATTCTCAATGTCTTCATGGTTACTATTTTGTCACCTATTTAAATCTATTCTCTTGTACAATATGAGCTGAAGAATTTAAAAACATTTGACTTATCTTTAAGAAAGTCTACCCAAGTATAGCTATAAAAGTCATCTATTGTAACTATGGTATATTTCTTACCTCCAATACTTTTTATTCTCATCCATGAGATCAATATGTATCAGTTATAGTACTCTATTTGTGTTGATACTCTTGATCATCGTATGAGCAATCCAAGTTATTTTCACCCAATTGACATGGTCCACATAAAGATGTTTCAACTTTTGGGAGAATAGGTAAACCATGCACAATATCAATTTTACTTAATCTAACTAGGTTTTTAAAATTCATGTGACCTAGCTTTTCATGCCATAAGGTAGTTGAATCATTGTTAGCTACATTACATGTTACTATGAGTGATGTGTCAATGCAATAACAATTTTCATGTGATCTAATTCCCTTAATTATACATTTCGATCTGTTACAATGCAATGAATGTTCATAAATTGCATGATGAAATCATTGTCACATAATTGACTTATGCTAGTCAAGTTTACCTTGAGTCTTTCCGTATATAAAACTTCATTAAGTTTGGAGATACCCTCTATTTGAATGGATTTTTCCCAACAATTTTAGATGTTTTACCATCACCAAAGGTAACCATCCTTTCATTATTTGGCAGTTTGAGCTACTGGCTTCTTAGGCTCCTCTTTTTGTGTATTTCTTGCAGTAAAAAATTTACGTTTGGAAAAGTTTTGAGGTGTCCTAAAAATATTTATTCATGATAAAATCATAGGTATAAATAAGTCTACACTTAGGTCTAATGTATCATTTCCTATCACAATAATGACAAATTGAAACAAATTGAATTTTTGCATAGTGATAGGGTGTAGAATTTACCTTCCCTACGAAAGCAATGGTTGCTTTTACAAATTAAGTTTTGGATGATAAAGGTGTTGAATATTCATCTACATATCCAATACCTCTCTTATCTCCATGTGACTTTTCATATTCTTGGACTTTGGTCAATTTTTTAGCACCTATGGTCAAATTTCAAATAGTCTCTTTAGCAACATAAAGTTCTTACCTAAGCCTTTTGTTTTTCTATTTGGTTTCTGCAAGACTCAACAATTCCTTTTTTTCTTTCTCTAGGCTATAGAAATCTTTTTATGAACATTGATGATATTATTAAGTTTAGTTACTTCAATAAGTAGTTTATCTCTCTCTCTCTTTCCTAGGACCTAGAAAATCCATGAATAGTTCATCTTAATTCGATACATTAAACTTGGACAGTAAAAGAAATGAGTTTACTCCCTTATTTTTTCGTTTGAGTAAGAGTCGGAGTCATTGTGGTGTGCTTTGGTAGTTGTGGTATGCTTTGGTAGTTGCGGTGAAGGTACCATAGTTGGTGCCATCATCTTCTGAATTACTAGTATTATCTTACTCTCTTTTTGTGTCACTAAGTGTAGCATTAAAGGTTTTTCCAACTTTCTTTTAGTTGTTAACACATTTTTTGAAAATATGACCAAAGCCCTTACAAGTAAAACATTGAGGACTAGTAGGCTTAGTTTTCTTACCATTACAACTAGGACGCTTGAGTTCCCTTGAATTTCGATCCCTCGAATGATTGGATTGTTGTTGACCCTTCTTTTTTAGGAACTTTATAAATTTTGTGCTAGCAAGACTAGTGATTCATCATTCATATTCTCATCACTATCAGAGATGACCTTTTTGGAGCTTTTGATTGCCACATTCTTATTTTTCTTGGGTGGATCAAGAGTAAACTCATAGGTTTGGATTGACACGATAAGTTCCTCTATCGTTGTAACTTTCATCTTGTAATCTGTTGTTAAGGAATTTAGGAGTTCACATACTTATATAGGTTGTGGAATTTTCTCACCAAGGTTAGAATAAGAATTAGTGATGTCACAAAAGTGAGCATAGAATTGACCAAAAGTTTCAACATTGCTCATTTTCATGGAATCAAATTGAGATGTCAATAATCTCAATTTTTCATGTTTCACTTGGGAAGTTCCCTTATAAGCAAGAGTGCATTCCATGCATCTTTAGTAGTTATACATACGGAGATACGACAGAACTTATTCATTGACACTACAACAAAAATTGAGCTTAGACCTTTTGGTTTGCCATACTAAGGGTGTGTTCTTCAACGGTCCAGTCTTTTCTTAGTGTTATGATTATTACACCATCTTTTGTTACTGAAGGTGGTTCCTCATCATCAAGAAAAGCATCCCATGCTTTTTCGTCTTGTCTGAGAAAGGCTTGCATGCAAGCCTTCCAGTAAGGATAATTATACCTATCAAAAAGTGGGGGTCTAACAGATGGCTCATCTTCTTTCATTTGGTCCACAAGTAGTAGTGTGTGTCCCTAAGGATCAAAATCACTAAGTGTGTCTAGCATAGGCTCTAATACCAATTGAAAGTTTATAATATACAAACTTAATTAACCTAGAGGGGTGAATATATTTTTAAATTTTATCAATTTAAAATTTAATAACTTAAACAAAACGGCCAGATATGCAATCACACGTGGTAGTAAAGTACAAAAATTAAAAATAACACACGATATTTTTAGGTAAAAACAACCTAGGCCACAATTATGACGTAAGAGAAAAACCAACAGTCCATTGGACCACCTAACTTTCCATTATAAAAACTAAACGTTCAAGTACAAACTCAGTCTTATGCTACCACCCCTAGAATATTGTCTTAATGTATCTTATTTACGAGCCTCTGCTCTGTTTTGAAAATTTTCAAAATTAACATGAGTGGTATCCAGACTAACGTTCCAATAAGCTTCCCGCTAGGGATGGGCAAAAAAATCGGGGGTTCGATTATCCGCGGTTATCCAAATCGATGGTTTGGTTTGATCATCAAAGAATATATTTTTCATTACGATCATTGTTAGTTTACAATGACGGTCATTAAAAAATGATAATCATAAAATATATTTTTAATGACGATTGTTGTAAGTTTACAATGATAACCATTAAAAAACGACTATCATAGAACATATTTTTTATGATGATTATTTTAGTTTATAATGATGGTCATTAAAAAATAATCGTCATAGAATATATTTTTCATGACGATAACTCAATTTTCTACCATTTTTAATGATAGTTGTTTTTTGTTTTTTATGACTATCGAAATGTCATGAAAAGTATTTATTTACCATGATGTTTGAATAAATAATGGTCACTCTATTTTTTTAAGCGTAATAATAACCTTACAATTCCGGTTAATTAACGTACTTAAAACCCCTTTTAGAGGTGAGAATCATACAATTATGTATTTAATGTAAGCATAGCTCTCCACTGACCCAATAAATGTCATGGAGAAAGACAGAGCAGCTGAATTATGGCATACGAGACTCAGTCACATAGGTGAAAAGATATGACAAGTCTAGCTAAGAAGAAGATACTGTTTGGAATGAATGAAGTACATTTGGAGAAATGTGTTGATTGTCTAGTAGGAAAGCAAAAGAGAGTTGCTTTCAAGAGTTCCCTTTTTTCCAGAATGAATAATATTTTAGATCTGATTCATTCATATTTTTTTGGACCAATGCCAAAGTCACTTGGCGATGCTCAATACTTTGTGACTTTCATTGATGATCATTCAAGGAAGACGTGGGTATATCTTCTGAAGACAAAGGATTAGGTGCTAGATATCTTCAAAGAATTTCATGCCTCAGTTGAGAGACAAACTGGGAAGAAGCTGAAGTGCATTTGGATAGAAAATGGTGGAGAATACACAGAACCTTTTCATGTTTACTATAAAAAAGCATGGTATTAGACATCAAATGAAACCTCCAAAAACACCGTAGTTGAATGGGTTAGCTGAGAGGATGAACAGAACTTTAATGGAGAGAGTCAGATGTCTACTCTCACATGCAAAGTTTCCTAAAACTTTCTGGGGTGAAGCCATACTTATAGTTGCACATGTGTTGAATCTTTCACCCTGTACTCATCTCATGATGGATGTTCCAGATAAAATGTGATCAAGAAAGGATGTTTCCTATGATCATTTGCAGGTGTTTGGCTGCAAAGCATTTGTTCATATCCCAAAGGATCAGAGATCCAAACTTGATGCCAAGACAAGATAGTGTATTTTTATTGGCTATAGTCAAGATCAATTTGGCTATAGATTTTATGATTCGGTTGCAAAGATACTTGTTAGGAGCGGTGATGTTGTATTAGATGAAGATGATACCATTGAAGATATTGTCAAAATAAAGAAGGATGTTCCTAATTCCAATGGTGACTCATCATAGTTGGAATTAATTCCTCCAACATCAGTGCCAAGACAAGTTGGAGATGAAGACCAGGTTTATCCACCTGATGAAGATGATGCTCCCATAGAAGTTGGTTCTAAAGACAAGGGAGATGATGATGTTCATTATCTAGTGTCAACACATGTGGCTTCTTTTGTTCCACTGAGAAAAAGTGATAGACTGAGACGACCCTCTACCACATATCTTCCAAATGAGTATGTAAATTTCACTGATGGGGGAGAACCTTAAAGTTATGAAGAATCCAAACAAAAATGGATTGAAGCCATGAAAGATGAGATGAAGTCATTGCATGAGAACAAAACTTTTGAGCTTATGAAACTTCCCAAAGAGAAGAGGGCTTTGAAAAATAAATGGGTGTTAGTCCATGATACAAAGCTAGATTGGTTGTCAACGATACAAAGCCAGACTGGTTGTCAAGGGATTCAGCCAAAGAAAAGGAGTTGACTTTGAAGAGATTTTCTCACCTGTTGTGAAAATGGCATCCATCTGTACTGTGTTGGGGTTAGCAGCAAGTCTTGACCTGGAGGTTGAGCAAATGGATGTCAAAACTGCCTTCCTATATAGTGACTTGGAAAAAGAGATATACATGGAATAGCCAGACGATTTCAAGCAAAAGGGAAAAGAGGATTATGTTTGCAAATTGAAGAAAAGTCTTTACGGTTTAAAACAGGCACCAAGATAATGGTAAAAGAAGTTTGAGTCTGTTATGGGGGAGCAAGACTACAAAAAGACTACTTCAGACCATTGTGTTTTTGTGCATAAATTCTCTGATGATGATTTCATTATTCTTTTACTCTATATGGATGATATGTTGATTGTTGGTCGAAATATTTCTAGGATCAATAACTTGAAAAAATAGTTGAGTAAGTCTTTTTCCATGAAAGACTTGAGACCAGCAAAGTAGATTCTTGGCATGAGTATTATTAGAGATAAAGGCACTAAGAAATTATGGTTGTCACAGGAGAAGTACATTGAGAAATTACTTCAGAGATTTCATATGGACAAGGCTAACTAATCACTTTAAGCTAAGTTCTAAGCAAAGATCTTTATAGAAAAAAAGAAGGAAGAGATGGAAAAGGTTCCATATGCTTCAATAGTTGGAAGTATGATGTATGTCATGGTTTGTACACGGCCAGATATTGCTCATGTAGTTGGAATTGTGAGTAGATTCCTTTCAAATCCTGGAAAGGAACATTGGGTTGCAGTGAAATGGATTTTTAGGTATCTTCGAGGTTCTTCCAAAATATGCCTATGTTTTGGAAATGACAAATCTATGTTAGTTGGATACATAGATGCATATATGGCTAGCGATGTGGATTCTAGAAAATCCACTTTAGGTTACCTGATTACATTTGCAGGGGGAGTTGTATCATGGTAGTCAAAGTTACAAAAATATGTTGCACTATCCACTACAGAAGTAGAGTTTATAGCAGCAATGGAAGCATGTAAAGAGTTGCTATGGATAAAAAAGTTCTTGAAAGAACTTGGTTTATAACAAGACAATTACCAATTATTTTGTGATAGTCAAAGTGCTATCCACCTTGGAAAGAATTCCTCATTTCATTCGAGATCAAAACATATTGATGTGAGATATCACTAGATTAGGGATGTCATGGAGAAGAAGCTACTACAACTTGAGAAGATTCATATAGAGGAAAATGGATCAGACATGATGACGAAAATTCTTCCAAGATAGAATTTTGAATATTATCGTTTAGCTACTGGATTAGTGGATCCCTCCATGTAGTCGGGAGGGGGAAATTTATAGGTCCCGCCCACATGGAAGGAGAAGAAAATAAATATGTTTGGTGCAATCACATTTGACAAATGCATCAAATATTTTTGTGGCTAAAATTTGGCTAGTTATGTGGCCGATTTCTGGCCACATAAGGGATAAGAAATTTTTCCTTGGAGAGACACACCAACACAACAAAAGAAGAGAAGTAAAGCAAAATCAAATGAACAATTTCCTTTGAAGAAAAATAGTATTATATGTAAGAGAGTAAGAGATAATATTTTAGAAAAATATTGAGATATTTTTTTTAAAAGAAAAGTAACAAAATAGTGAGTTTGAAAAACACTTGTGTGATACCATTTTAGGTTTATCTCAATTTGTTATATTACCTCTCATTTTATACCTATTAATTTTATTAGTGAAAAAAATAGTTTTTGAAGTTTATCATGTAGACTTAGCCTAAATTAAAGAATAAATCACGTTAAACTAGTAATGTTATTATTTTATTCTGTTGAATTTATTTTATTTATACTCAGTATACCAAATAACGTTGAATTTAAAGAATAAAATAATAATTTAATGGGTTAATTTTGAGTTATATATAACGACATATCTTGTTTGACCAACGTAACATGTCACTATAGGTTTGGGTCCAGAAATTATCGTCCCTCTTATACGGGTAACCAAGCAGCGAACTTACTACTGGGATCAAACAAACTAAAACAACTACAATGGTTAATATGATCTACGTATCCACCCAGAAAGCTCATAAACGTGTATCAGGCTTCTAAACATATGCATGAGACAAACACCAAAGCCAGTTCAAACCCATGTCACACACATGCAGTACTACTCAGATGTTGTTTACTACTTTAACTTTGTTTTTTTTTTTTAATTTATTTTACTATTCTTAACTTTAGTTTGATACGTTGCAAACTTATATTAAAATTTATTTTACTATTCGTAACTTTATTTTTATTTGTATAACAAAAAAAACTTTATTTTGATTCGATTTTAGTACTTCACGACCAAATCGACTTGTTACTTTCACAAACAGTTAAAAAGTAACTTGTCTCATGATTAATGTAGTAAATTAAATAAAATCATAAAGTTTGACAGTAAAATTGAGAGAAAGAAAAGGTGAAAAAAAAAAACTAAATTCATACGATAATATTATCTCATTTTATTTAAATATTATCTCATTTTTTTATTTAAATTATAATTCTAATATACTTAACTTTAATAATATATTGTATCATTTTTCTTATTAAATTTACATTATAAATTATCATTTATTATTTTTTTATCGTTTATTTTTATTTTTACTTGTCTCATTTTAATCTATTAATGACAAATGAGACATCTCAATTAATACAATTTTATTATCATCTCATTAAAAATTAAGTAAGACAATAAATTTTAAAAATTAATAAATTATCTAATGAATCAGTTAAAATCTCATCTTAATTTACACATCTATCCACTATCTTTCTTAAATAGATCAATTAAGTCTATTAGTTTTTTTATATCAATTTAATAGACTAGTTTTGAAAAAATAAAAATACATTTTCAAATGTTCAATTTTTATGTTTTTTTTATTTTTTTCTATTTTTATTTTTAAAAAATACTTTCTTTTTTAAATGCACTTGGAAAAAATTTAAAAAAAAACCTAAAATTTGACTATTTAAATTAAATTATCACTTTTAAGAAAACTGGTTGACTAAACTGTTTAAACATAATCTATTAAACCTAAACTAGTAAACCTATTCTACATTTGTCTCTTTCAAACTTTAAGAAATATTATTAATGCTTTTAAAAAAAAAATAATTAATTTTGAGAGAAGTAATTTAGAATTGCTGTCCAAAGAAAATAATTACTAAAATATCAAACAAAATCACTTGAAATAATTTTATGTGGAACATCTAGCGCTTTTGAGAGAAGCACAATCAAACAAACCTCTATCCAAACCGCTAAGCAAGGATGAAGGGGCCTTGGTGTCTCGAACAATTTCAGCACTTAATAACCGTTCAAATAGACAAATTACGAAAAGCAAAACAATGTATTTTTAAACGTACGAGTCATCAATTAAACTAAAAGCTAAGGCCCAAATATTCAATTTTATCCTCCAAGAATGTCCTTCGTAGCTAGATTATAGAAAGAAAAACCTTTAACAGTTATTATTTTATTTTTTTGGTCAAGCACCCAAAGTACATAGTTTGCTTAATAATGAAATGAACGTAAGAAAAAACAATCATAACCTAAAACATTAAACAAAATATCAAAACGTACTCTATTAATCCTATGCATGACAAGCAAGACAAAGAGAAATGATAGAATCGTAGCATTTCTAATGATTTGTTTCACTCTCCATTCTACAAGAACACCAACCTCCACTGTCCAACAGATGTACGTTCTTGAGATGGAATTAAGAAGATATGGTTTTTGATACAAGTAAGGTTCTAAAAGGCATAAGTCATATTCTATGTTAGTCATCCGGCTAGGAGGATAAAAACACCTGTAACTTGCCTGGATCCCACACCATCCAACCATGGCCACCATCTATCTTCATTAGTTAAATTGCTTCATAAGTAAATAACAGATGGTAGAATTAAGGTCCTACCTAAGAAAAGTAGAAATTCACGCAGCATGATACTGAGTCTACATTTCAATCAATGAAAACAATAACATAATAACCTGAGTTTTTTGTTTAACCCTTTTCCTTGGCTTATGGTTGTTGAGGGGTGGAGTAAAATCTTACTCCTGGACCATCGGTTTGGTCGTATACTTTTTCATCCAAAAGTAACGAAGCTAAGAAAACACAGTAATGCTTAAACTGTTCCTCATCCTGCTTGCATACAAAACGCATCCCACATTTCTCTACCTTTATACCCGGAGTTTCACTCACAAATCTAGCCTCCAGTAGGCTGCACTGATCGAGCGGATCCAAGAACCACACTTTTGGAATGCAGGATAACCAAATGAACCTTCCATCACCTAACCCCTTGATTTCTTTGTAGGATGCTTGATAAGAATGGAGATTCTCTACATTACCTTTCCCAGTTTTGAATGAGCAAATTAGGTGCTGAGAAGATTCTGGATCCAATTTGTCTTGATAACACAAAATCTTCTACTATACTTTTTCCTTTTTTAATATATCAAAATTAATAAAACTTTTTAATAAAAAATAAGCTTAAAATTATTTTATGTCTCTAATATTTGGGATCAATTGCAAAAATACCCTTGATGTATATTACTATATTGCACTTATAATCTTTTGGTAACTTTCATTAACGCGCATTTGTTTTTTTTTCTTTTATTTCACGTGTTATTTTACACTCTAACTAACTAAAGGCCCTAACTCTTACGGGTGTATAAAAAATCCGACCATCCGATGGTTGGATCGGATGAAAAAAAAATTCATCCGTTAAGTGCGGATCGGATGGCGAATTTCATTACGATTCATCCAATCCGATCGAAATTAATTATATATATATTTAATTAATATATATTTATTTGATTTTTTAATGTTTTTTTAAGTCAAATAATTTTATGTTATGATTTATATGAAAATTTAAATTTTTTATTTAAAAATACAAAAAATAGAGTTAATTAAATTTATTGGTGAGATTGATCGGATGTCAACCCTATAATGATCCCAATGAAATCACCCGAAAAGGGGTTCAAATCTTCCACCAACCCCTATGTAAGATATTATAAATATTAATGATTTTTACGAAGAAAATATTTGTTTGTAAATTAATTTATAAGTTCGTTATTACATTATTCAATTAAAATCAAAGAAACATCTGAGTTTCAGATAATAATACTTTAGGTATAATTTTTGTACCTATGACACTTTAAATTGCATTCATGCATTCACGAATATATTGCACATCACATAGATTTATTTGTATTACTCAATCAATTGACCAATGATCTCGGTTGATTGAAAGGTTATATTGATCGAGTTCAATCTAAGTGTTTTCAAGTTGTCAAATTTAGGAACTTAATCGATCAATCATAGATTGATCAAAATTCGATCGAGTTTTCTCAGATTGAAATTTCCAAACTGGTTTACCGTTGTTAGATTGATCGAATAGATGATCGATCAACAACATGAGTTTCAATTTTAATTTTTTTTATTTTAACTCAAGCTAATTAGTAAAATTATCAAACATCTCTTAAATGAGTACTTCAAATATTTTTAGGAGTAAGAATGTCATTTAAACAATGACAACATATTTGAATCTTAATTTTTCCAATAAATAAAATTAATTACTCATTGTTTAGATACACCACACAACTCACAAACACAAAAAAAAAATGCTTTTGTTTCACACGAGTTTTATAATTTTTATTAATTATTTTCTATGATAAATCAACATGAAGACGCACTCATTGAAGATTTTGAAAATCTATGTGATAAAATTAAGAGAAAAGAATGAATGTCTATTTAAGAGAATTAGTGATTTATAAGCTTGGTCCTATGTTTTATTGAAAATCAGCACCAACATAATAAATGAAGTAGTTGAAGAATATAGGAAAATAAATGAAGTGGTTGAAGGATGTAGAGAAATAAATGAAGTAGTTGAAGGATGTAGAGAAATAAATGGAGTAGTTGAAAAATGAATAAATAGGGTGGTTGAAAAATGTAAAAAAGATAAATGCATAGATAATATTTGTGTGGCTAGAATTATTTCTTAGTTTTATATTTGTGGGGTGTAAATTGAATAGTGAAGACTATAAATAGCCTACCTTACATTTGGTTTAATCATCACATCAAAAAAAAACAAATAAGTCTTTGTATTCTTAGTTTGAATGTAAGTTGAGAGCTTTCTCTTTGAGTGTTTGTATTTCTCTTCAATTTGTGAGTTGTCTTTGAAAGGTGTTATAATGTCTTTTATTGTGGATATAATACAAATAGTTTGTTTACTTGTTTGGATCCAATATTAGTAAATTTAGAGTTGTGTATTCTAAATTTTACTCAACATGTTGGACTTGATTCTTTTGGAAACCATAAAAATAACGTTGGGGAATATTGTAATACAAATATTGATAAATTGGTGAGAATCACCCGACCAATCTCTTATATAGATTGATGGAGGATTTGTATTTCAGATAAAACTAAAATTTGGAAGTGCATTCAAGAGTTATTATTATAATGAAAAGAGTAACATGAATTTATCTTATACTAATATTAACAATATTATGTGAGTTTTGTATGTTAGATTTAGGGTCTCAGATTACATATGCTATAAGATTACGAGTTCAATATGGAATGACTAAAACAAAATAACTTTATAAACCCTATGTGGGGCTTTACCTTGAATTTAAAGAGATTGTACACACAACAACATCATGTTTGAGGAGATGTTTGGGGAGTAACCTATCACAACCCACCCAACCAATAGAGGCTAGCCTCCGAGGATAATGTGGTGTCAGTTCCTACTTCATAATGAAATGATCCACCATTTGACATTAATCAATTTTTAATAAGTTAATGTATTAAATTATTAAATATTAATTTCATTGTAGCACTATCATCAACTAATATTGGTGAATGATTTAAGAACAAGATACGTTTGATGATGGATGTTTTCGATAGAAAGTATGTTATCGTTGGATTTATATCAACAACAATTGTTTGTTAGTTCCAAATAATTGTTGACACTTAATTTAATATTTGGTGTGAATAATTATGTATTATAGATTATAATATAAGTCTATTTAAAAATGATATGCTAATATTTAAATAATTTAGGTTTTAATATATTTAATAGGGTATAGGTTTTTAATGTGTAAAGAACTAATATCTATTTTAATGATAGATTAAAATAGAGATAAGGTTATTAACTATATATAGTAGTTATAATATCCAAATTACTTTTTTATATTATGGTATTATCTCCCATTGTCAAAGTGAAAATTAAAGGATTATTTGAGGAAAACTTGTAGATCTAAAAGATGAACCACTTAACTACAAAATCAACTAATAACTTTGAATTTTGGTACGCTTTTGCATATTTTTCTTTGATCCTTGGTAATACAATATGAATAATCTTACGTTATTGTTAAGTGATACTTTTCACCAAAGGTTATTTGTTTTAATAAGTGGTATCAAAGTCTTTTAATGTTGAATCATTAACAATCGAATTTATTTCGGATCTAAATAATTTTGATATTTTCAAATCTAGTGATTTTGGTTTTAGTATTATCAGATTTGAGAATAATTATTGTTCTCTTATAAAATTATGGTTTCAAATCTAAAAATAATTTATAATTATTATTATTTGATTTTAGTTTTATATGTAAATCTTTCATCCATTAAAGATATATTTAAAAAAGCTATTTTTGATACTGTTTATGTAGAACATTATATTCAAAAAAAATTGTTTAAATAATAATAATAATAAATTAAATTAAATAGAAGAAGCAGACAAATACGTTGATGTCCTTCATCTTTAAATATGAATGTGGATTGGGCTTGATTTTTCGATCTGTTATTGCTTCATGTTTCACGTTGTATAAATAAAAATTCAGTGACAACGACTGTTTCTTTATGAGTTTCTTACATTAAGGTTTCTTTTTGGTATTGTAATGAGGTTTTTTTTTGGGTTTGTTTTTGTTTTTGATATTACAATTAGGGTTTTATGATTCTTATATAATATAATGGATTGAAGCCTAAAAATAATCCTTTTATTTAAAACCCTCAAATAAATTTTTAATAAAGCCCATAAATATTTTATGGATTTAAAAGAAAACTTTTATAGACTTAAAGATATAGATTTGGGTTAATGGGTAAAAATATGGATATAAATTTCATGTGAATTGACTGGATTTGATTGGATTTGATTGGCATTGATAGTTAGATTTTTTTGCATGTGAATAATAAGCCAGCTAAAAGAAAAATTTATTATTTGGCATGTTCTTATTATCAGTGTTTCATTATTACACAAAACCAAGATTGCTCTCAGAATATTCTAGGATTATCACAAAAAAGCTATATCGAAAAGGCTCTCCAAAGATATGACATATAGAATTGCAAACTAGATGATATCCATGTTGCTAAGGGAGATAAATTTAGTCTAAATCAATGCCTTAAAAATGATTTTGAGAAAAAGAAAATCCACAAAATTTCTTATGCATCAATAGTAAGAAGTCTAATGTATGCTCAGGTATATACACGTCGAGATATTTAAGCAATCTAGGAATAGAAGTTTGGAAGACAGTCAAATAACTCTTGCGATACTTACATAGAATAAAAGATTACGTGCTCACGTATCAAAGGTCAGATTAGCTTGAGATTATTGGGTATATTGACTCTGATTTTGCTAGATGTTAAGATAGTATGAAATATACGTTAAGCTATGTCTGTTTGCCAGTTGTGATGCTATCTCTTGGAATAGTGCTAAGTAGTCTGCTATTGTAGCCTCTTCTACCATGGTAGTAGAATTTATAGCATTTTATGAGGCATCCAATCATGGAATATGATTGTAGAATTTTTCTACAGGGTTATGCATAATAAATGATATTGAAAGTCCACTTAAGATGTTGTATGACAATAATTCAATAGTGTTATATTCCACTAACAGCAAGAGCTTGACAAAATCAAAGTATATAGAGATCAAGTTCCTAATTGTCAAGGAAAGAGTTCAAAGTGATAGGTGTCTATAGAACAAATCAGTACAAACTTTAAGATTATAGATCTACTTACTAAGGGATTGCCAACCAAAATATTTCTTGAGCACACTACTTATATGGTATCATGTTATTTGAGGATATTTAATTTTATTAAGAGTTTGTGATTTTAAATATTCCTTTGATAGACACATTTTCAATTATTCTAGTTTATGGATATTTTGAGCTCATTTTCTACAGAAATAAAGTTTTAGTTTATTTAAACTTTGATTTTGGTCTAGTTTGATCTCACTAAGGTTTAAGTTTAGACTAGTTAAAAATAAGTATGCTAAGATCACATTACATGAAATTTGTAAACTACATATCCATATCATAATATATATAATTTAGTTGCATGGGTATACGTGACCATTGATGGACCGAGTTATGATATATGTAACAAAAACCGCTTTGATATTATGTTGGTATAATTGATGAATCAGATTGAATACAGATACATTTTGATAATGACAGCAAAGTTGAGCTCATATAGTTATTTTTGTAATACATAATTATAAGGTTATACATATAACAGAGATGGAAGATTGTTAGATCTGTAATCCAACATTGGGTTCGTATATGAATAATTATATGTTGTAAAATGTTATATATGTCAGAAATAAGTCAAAAATGTTGTATGAAAATGACCATTTGGTCTTATGATTTCTTTCTATTTATAGACTTTACAAAATACAACAAACCTACAAAATACATCAAAGCTGTCTGTGGACAATTGTGGACAACTGTGGACAGCTATTTATGGACAATTTGTGGGCAACCATGGATTGCTGTCTATGGACAGATATTTACAGCTGTTTATGGACAATTATTTACAGTTAAATAGACTATGGACAGAAACTGTGTACAACTAAATTAATATGGACAACAAATTATAGCAAAACTGTTATGGACAACTAAGCTGTCAATGGAACACAGCAAAGCTGTTATGGACAACTAAGCTATCCATTGACAACTCCCCTCAAATTGATGCGGGTTGATCAATAAGCATCAATTTTCGACTTAGGAAGCAATGTCAATGATGAGTGAGAGACTTGGTGAAGATATCAGCAATTTGTAGTTCAGTAGAAATAAGTGGAAGAGTGATAACACGAGCTTCAAAGGCTTCACGGATAGAGTGACAATCGACTTCAATATGCTTTATGCGCTCATGATAGACCGGATTGGCCGTAATCTAAATAGCACTTGTATTATCAGCATGTAAAGGTGTAGGATCGGTCTTAGAGAAGTCTAACTCAGCTAGCAAACCTCGAAGCCAAATAATTTCGAAACAAGCAAGAGACATTGCTCGATACTCAAATTCCGTAGATGACTTAGAAACTCTGTCTTGTTTCTTACTCTTCCAAGAGATCAATACATCACCTAAGAACATGCACCACCCAGTGATGGAGCGACGGGTATCAACATAGCCAGCCCAATCAGCATCGCTATAAGCAATAAGACGAAGAGAATTGCCTGAAGGAAAGAATAAGCCACAGGCAGAAGTGTCATGAACATAACGTATGATCCGACGGACAGCAGCCAGATGAAGATGACGAGGAGCCTGAAGAAATTGGCTGACTTGTTGTACAATAAAAGAAATATCTGATCTAGTGATGGTGAGATAGACAAGGCTACCTACCAATTTCCAATATAAGCTGGGATCAACAAGTAAGTCACCTTCCTCTTTACGAATCTTGACATTTAATTCCATGGGAGTATCAATAGAGGTAGCTTCATGTAGTTCAACTGTAGTCACCAAATCACTAGCATATTTTTGTTGATTGAGGGAAATACCAATGGGGTTACGATGCACCTCAAGACTAAGAAAATATGTAAGAGACCCAAGATCCTTCATATGAAAATATTGTAAGAGATGGGTCTTGAGCTGGACAAGTAAAGTAGAATCAGAACCCGTGATCACAATATCATCAACATAAACCAAAAGGATAACAATGCCCATGTTTGATTTTCGAAGAAACAATTAAGTGTCATACTTGCTCGGCATGAAAGAAAATTGTAATAAAGTGGTTCAAAAAATTTCAAACCATGCCCGTGGAGCTTGTTTAAGACCATAAAGAGAACGACGAAGTTTACACACATTGGATGTCGGAGAGGAAAACAACCTTGAAGGTGGCTTCATATAAATACATTCTTTAAGATCTCTATGAAGGAAAGCATTCTTAACATCCATCTGATGTAGTGGCCAATCATTGGAAGCAGCATGAGCTATTATCGTTCGAACAGTAGTCATTTTAGCCACAGGAGCAAAGGTTTCCTCATAATTAACACCATATTCCTGTTTGTTCCCAAGGATAACAAGCCGAGCTTTATAACGATCCAAACTTCCATCAGAGCGAACCTTGATTGAGTAAACCCATTTGCAACCCAGAGGAACTATAGTGGAAGGACAAGACTCAATGTCCCAAGTATGATTGGCCTCAAGAGCAGCAATTTCTTCCTGCATAACTTGGCACCAACAATCATGCTTGACAGCATGTGAGTAGCATGTGGGAATATCAAAATTGGACAATGCAGTAGTAAGAGCTGAAATAAAATTGCTAGAAGAAAAACCATACCTATCAGGGGGTACAGACACTCGAGAAGAGCGACGTACCAGAGGCTCTGGAGGTGCTATAACTGACTGACTTTGGTGTATGTTAGGATCAGATATCGGGTGAGCCATCGGAAGAGACCGTGGGCGGGATTGTCTTGTATATACCATTTCTGGTTTGAAGCGAGAATTGTTTTGAGGAAGAGCTAAGAACTGGTGCTCAAAGGAGGGTAGGACTACAGTAGAAGAAGAGGGCAGAGAAGACATAGGAAAAAAATGTTGATTTTCAAAGAAAATAACATTCTGAGAAATACGTGTACGATGTAATGTAGGATCATAGCAAACAAATCCCTTTTGACACACATTATATCCTAAAAATGCACATCTAACAGATTGAGCAAATAATTTATTTCGCTCATGAGGTGGTAAATGAACAAAACATACACAACCAAAGATACGAAGATTATCATAATTAGGTTGCTTAGTAAACAAACGAAAATAGGGAGATTCCATGTGCAAAACTTGGGAAGTTAAACGATTAATCAAGTGAGTAGCAGTCTTTAAAGCCTCAACCCAGAACATGGATGGAACAAAATATTCTAACAAGAGAGTACGTACCATATCAAGAACATGACGATTTTTGCGTTCAGCTACTCCATTTTGTTGAGGAGTAGCAGGACATGAACATTGATGGATGATACCTTTAGAAGCCAAAAATACCTGAAACTTAGTGGACAAATATTCACCACCAGAATCTGTGTGAAATGTCTTAATATTTGCAAAAAATTGATTTTCAACATATGCTAATAACTCGGTGAAAGTATGAAAAACCTCATATTTAGAGCGAAGAAAATAAACCCAAGTGAATCTGCTATAATCATCAATGAAAGTTACATAGTATTTAAATTTGTCATGTGAAGTAATCGGGGAAGGTCCCCAAACATCACTGTGAATAAGATCAAAGCAGTGAGAAGCTATACTAGTATGCAAAGAAAATGGAAGAGTTTTGCTTTTACCAAGTTTACAAGAGTCACATTCAAAAGGTAAAGAAGAACGTTCTTTATTACCAAGAAAGCCCGAGTTCATTATATGAGATAAAACTTGAGTATTAGGATGACCTAAATGACGATGCCACACTATACTTAGATTAGGAATATTATTACAAGCAAAAGACTCAATAGAAGGAATTGGATAAATTGCTAGAATAGGTAAAAGTAATGGAAACAAACGTCCCACTTTAAGTCCCTTCGCGATCGGCTCCCCTATTACTTGATCCTGTACAACACAACCATCACCAGAAAAGTTAACAGCACAATTGTTATCAACTAATTGACCAACAGAAATGAGATTTGTAGAAAGTTGAGGGCAAGAAACACATCAGTAAATGTAGAAGAAGCATTTCCAACAGCTTTGATTGGCAAAGAACTGCCATTGGCCATCTGAATAGTAGATTGGCCAACATAAGGCCGAACATGAGACAGTTGTGGGAGTATTTGTCATATGATTAGAAGCCCCTGAGTCTACATACCAAAGTGTAGTAGAATTTTTAGCTTGAAATCCCATTGCAGATAATGCCGAAATAGCATCTGTTGCACCATTTCAGGAGTGCAGTAAGTTGCTGCAGGAGGTGGAAGATTAGGAGAAACACCTTAGGAAGACACATGTGCTACAGTAGGTGCTACTGGAGGAACAACAACAGAATTCTAAAATGCTTGGGCCTGACGATTCTGGGGATGAATACGACATTTTTTGATAATATGACCATTTTTCTTGCAATAAGAACAACATTTTTTAGAACAATTGGCAGCAATATGCCCATATTCTTTGCAACATAAACATTACATATTTTTAGAAGGCATAAATGATCCACGCCCTTGGACTGCATAAGCCATAGTTGTCGTCGCAAAATTGCCATAAGATTGTTCCAGAATAGCTTGAGTATTTAGACGTTGTTCTTCGCGAAGTAACTCATCAAAGCAAATATCTAGAGAAGGAACATGAGATCTGTTCAATAGAGAAATTGATCACGTTGACTAGTCCTGTGAAGATTTTGAATAGTTGATATAGCAGCAACAGGAACATTTGTTGTAACTAAATCAGCATATTCATGCCAAAGAGTCAAAAATGTCGAGTAATAATTCTAGATGGAAAGACTACCATGTTGGAATGTGGCAATCACATGTTCCAACTGAAAGCGACGAGCATCATTGTCTTGATGATAAACTTTCTTCAAATAATTCCACATGGAGTGAGCAGGGCGATGAGCCATCAAGTTGGTGACGATATGTGGTTCCACCGAACTAAGAAGCCACGACATGATTCGAGCATCAAGCACAGCCCAAGAAGGAGAAGACATGACTTCCTTAGAGTTGACAGTATCAGATGTTGGTGTAACATCTGTGCCATCAATATGGCTCCAAAGGTCTTTTACCTTGAGGAAAAGTTCAAACTGGAAAACCCAGGTAGAGTAATTTTTTCTCGTAAACTTAACATACACTGGTGCAGTGTCCATTGCAAGTAAATAAAACCCGAGAAATATTCAAACAAATTAAAAAAAAACAAGATAAGGACCTCTTAAACAGAGATTGTCGAAGAACACTTGTTTAGCAACAAACGCTAAAAAAATATCAATGAAGATTTCCTCAGAAATAGAAAACTGAATTTTTTTTTCTCAAAGAAGCTCTGATACCATGTCAAAAATAAGTCAAAAATGTTGTATGAAAATGACCGAATGATTTGGTCTTATGATTTCTTTCTATTTATAGACTTTACAAAATACAACAAACCTACAAAATACATCAAAGCTGTCTATGAACAACTGTGGACAGTTGTGGACAGCTGTGGACAACTGTTTATGAACAGTTTGTGGGCAACCATGGATTGCTGTCTATGGACAGCTATATACAGCTGTTTATAGACAATTATTTACAGCTAAATAGACTATGGACAATAGATGTGTACAACTAAATTAATATGGACAATTATTATAGCAAAACTGTTATGGACAGTTAAGCTGTCAATGGAACACAGCAAAGCTGTTATGGACAGTTAAGCTGTCAATGGAACACAGCAAAGCTGTTATGGACAGCTAAGCTGTTATAGACAGCTAAGCTGTCCATTGACAATATAAAATTAAGCCCATTTAAAAGTGATATCTTAAGATTTAAGTACTTTAATGTATTTAATAGAGTGTGAATATTAAAGTATATGTTAAAATAAAGATAAAGTTATTAATATATATACACGGATTATATTACTCAAATCACATATGTGTTATATTATATTCTTATATGATATTATATGGTAAGAAAGAACGGAGAAAAAACTAAATAATTCTTTAAGAAAAACATATAAATTTAAAATATCAAATATTGAATTATATAATTAATTAATAATTATGAATTCAAGTTTTACATATTTATCTTTTTTTTTAATAATATAATATAAATATTTTTAAGCTATAATTTCGTCACAATTTGAAAGTCCTTCGTTAGTAAAGTTCTCAACATAGTACGTTGATAATTTCAATAAAGAAACTTTGAAAATTTACATAACATACTTTATGCCAAGAACTTCATTACAAACTTGATAAGTGTGACGGTTGTGGTAAATTATGCAAAAAAGTATAGTATGCGAAACTGTTGAAAACCATGGGATTTATTGTTGGCGCAGTGTGATATGCACAACGTCGCCTGTCGCATCAAAATTCCCTATTATATATATATATATCCCACCTCTTTCACCTTTTCGAATCTCAACTCTTTACATAAGATGTCGCTAAAATTGGTGTAATAATCATATTTTATAATAATAGTATTGTTACCATAAAAAAAAATATAAATTTATTTTATTTATATTATTAATTATATTTTAGTATCTTTATTATTAGATAAATTTTTGATTAATATTGAATTATTATTATTTTGATTAATATTGAATTATTATTATTTTGATTAATAATTTAATTTGTAAAAATACCCCCACCAAATTATGGAAATTAAAAAGGAGTATATAGATAATATACCTGTCTTTGAAATCCCATCCAGTTATATCTGATATATTTGTTAAAACATCCGTATAGTTGTCAAAGCCATCCTCAAAACATTGTTCCAGCTTACAGGCCTCCCCAGATTCTCCTTGTGTGTCTTTTAAGCTACTAAAATTGAAAGAAACGAAAATTTGTACCATTATATATACTAGTAAGACTTCCCTCCCCATCTCAATGACCACATTAATATTGATTGATCTTTGAAAAGGAAAGAAAAAAAAATAAAAGTTACACATGTAAGTTCGATGGTTTTAAAAGTCATAAGGCTTTTTAATACAATTAAAAAGTAAAATTATGAAATAATAATAATAAATTATTTGTACTTTGTATTACTTTAAAAAAGAAAAAAGATTTTATCAAAATTCAAATAGTGTAGATTGGAAGAAAAAAAAATTGTTATCGAATAGTTCACTTGTATATGTTTTTATCACAATATATCCAGAAAAATAGAAAATTGAAAGAAGAAAACAAAAGTAAAAAAGAAAATAGTAAAATATATACCTTTGTTTGACATCCCAACCGGCTTCGTCAGCAAGCTTAATCAAAGCTTCCCAACACTTGTCTTTAAAACGTGTTTCATGCTTAGCAATCGATTTCCAAAACTTGCCATTTGGATCGGTTACATGAGATCGTTCTATGTGATAGAAAACAACAAAAGCAATTAGACCCTTTGATTTCATACATTGAAAGATCTCAACAAGTTCTTCTAAACACCAGCCTGAGGAAGCATAGTCTTCTGAAAGAATGGCAACAGCAAATCTAGATTCATTAATAGCTTTGAGTAGTTTAGGAGAAATGAGTTCACCACTTTTGAACTTTACATCGTCCCTAAAGGTATAAATATCTTTCTGTCTCAAAGCAGAATATAAATGGTCAGTGAAACTTCTACGGGTGTCCGTTCCCCTAAAACTTAGGAACACATCATGTTCCCATCTAGGAGGATGAAATCTGGTTCTCTTACTATTCATTATTTTAATTCAGATACACCATCAAAACATAGAAAATAAATGTGAGAAATCAGTGAGAGTATCAAATCAAAAATCTTTTGGAATTTTTGTGTAAGTGCTAAAATTTGATCAATGGTAGGAGATATGTTTTCAATCCATTTTTATTTCAACTGTATTTAAATTATGTGTTTATATGTTTTCCTCAACGTTTCTAGATTGAATTATAATTTAACATTCGATATCAGAGCCATTTTTTAAAACATCTCTGTTTTGCTATGTTTAACGAGGAAGTGAGATTTTGGGATTTTTATTTTGCTTGTTTTTGATGCATATAGAAATTATAAATTGTTTCAATATTGATTTTAAAGTGATTCTTTGAACTTAAACTTGAAAAACAATGAAGAAAATAAATTCAATTTACCATGGGTATTCATTTGAATCATTAATTAATTTTTTTATTTAAAATGACGTTTTTGATTCAAAATGAGACCATGAATCACTCAAAAATTGAATTATGAGAATTTTGATAAAAAGAACGTCAAATTTCGTCGTTGGAATAGAAAGATACGACCTGATTGGAGGTTAAAGATGAAGTTTATTAAAAAATAAAATAAAAAGTTCAAAAATCACGGTGTTTGGGGAACTCGAACCCAGGTCTCACGTGAGGTAATAACAGCCTCACGGGGTGAGCTGTTACGATTATTGCATTTATGATTGTATTAGACTTAAATTTATATATATTCAAAGTTTGATTTTTAAACAAAAAATGTTTTAGTTGGGAATTGAACCCAGACTTCACTGGTGGGCATAAGAAAGGTTGTTCAGTACGTTACAACGATTGTTGATTTTATTAAGTATCTGACTTATTTTTATATAGGTATTCAAACTTTGATTTTATTAAAAACAATTTATTTAAATACATTATGCTTAAATTATTTGTTTTGGTATTTGTATGTGTAAATTTTATAATTAATTATATATATGAAAATTTGGTTAAATAATTTATACGTAATGGAATTAATTATTAATGACTTTTATGGATTTAATTGGTGCTTATATTATTTATTTTTGTTTGTATAATTTATTGTCATATATGTAATCTTAAGATAGATAATATTTGCACATTTTAAATTAAATTAATATTGCTTATGATTTTATGCAATAATTGAGTCTAATGATTTAATTAATATTTAAGTGATTCATATAGTTTAATTAATTAGGAAGTAGTCACAACATCTTTAATTAATTAAAACTATAATAAAGTTTATTTAGGATCACATTTAGAAAATAAACATTAATTCTAATTAATCATATGTAATATAATAAATATTATCACACAATAATTTTTATTATATTTTTGTATGATTAATTAGGATATAATATCAAATTATATTTTCTAATTTACCCACACGGATTAGAAAAAATGAACATAATTTGATAGTTTTATCCTAAAGTTAGGATGAATCTAATTGAATTAAAACTTTAGCCTACATGCAAGTTTTATGTCACTATATTCATATTTTTTATGCTTTACATTGGTAAATAATGACTATAATTTAGGTCTCAAAATTTAATAAGCATATATTTTTTAATTGCACCTTCTCAACTTGTAAATTTCTCTCATATTCGCTGTGACATTTCCAATCTGAAAAGGGATAATTATAAAATATGGAAGGAATGAATTCTCCTTCAACTAGGGTGGATGGATATTGATTATGCTATTAGGAAAAATGAACCACCTAAAATTACTCAAACCAATACTCGAGAGAATATCATGCTTTATGAACAATGGGAATGATCTAATCGCCTTAGCATGATATTCATTAAGACTAAAATCTCTATTGGTATTCATGGTTCTGTTGATCAACATAACAATGTTCAAGACTTGTTAAAGGTCATTGATGATCAATTCATCATTTCAGATAAGGCTTTAGCAAGCACCCTTATTATGAAGTTTTTTTATTTAAGACTTACCAGTGTGAAAGGTGTGCACGAGTACATTATACAAATGAGGGACATTGTGGCTCAACTTAAGCATCTTGAGGTTGAGATGTCAGAATCTTTCCTGGTACACTATATCCTCAACACTCTCCCACATCAGTACAAGTCATTCAAAATCACATACAATACACATAAGGATAAATGGTCAATCAATGAACTAATGACCATGTGTCTTCAAGAGGAAGGGAGGATTGTTAATGAATTTGGTGAAAGTGCAATGTTGGTTACAACGTAGGGGAAAGGAAAATATCAATACAAGTGTAAAGGAAAAGGGATAATTCTACCTCAGGCTGATATTAAGAAAGAATCCAAGTGTTTCTTCTGTAAAAAGAAGAGACACTTGAAGAAAGACTGTATCAGATTCCAGAAATGACTTGAGAATAAAGGTGATCCAACCTCGTTTGTTTGTTATGAATCTAATATGGTTAATGTTAATATTAATACTTGGTGGATTGATTCTGGATCTACAATCCATGTTGCAAACTCCTTATAGGGTATGCAAAATCTAAGGAAGCCAGTGGGAAGTGACCAATACATCTTATCCGGTAATAAGATGGGATCACATGTGGAGGTTGTAGGGACATACGGTTTGATTTTAAGTAGTGGTTTTATTTTAGAATTAGAAAATACCTTTTATGCTCCAAGTTTCTCTAGAAACTTGATTTCAATTTCAAGACTTGTACCTTTTGATTATTCCTTTCACTTTTTAGAAATATCTTTTAGTTTATTTAATAAATCTAATTTTGTTGGGAATGATATTTTGTCTGATGGTCTTTATTGCATTAATTTATGAAATAATATCACTCATAACGCTATGCATGCTCAAGCTGGCACTAAAAAATGTATTATTGATTAGGATTCTTCTACATTATGGCATAGGAGATTAGGATATATCTCCATAGATAAAACTAAAATATTAGTGAAAGATGAGGTACTTAGTACTCTAGATTTTACTAACTATGACACATGTGTGGACTGCATTAAGGGCAAGGAGACTAACAAGTCAAAGAAAGGTTTCAATAGGAGTTCAAGCATATTAGAAATTATACATACGGATATATGTTGTCCAGACATAGATATTCAAGATCAGAAATATTTTATCAGCTTTATTGATGATTTTTCTCGATATATGTATCTCTACATGCTTTATAATAAGAGCGAAGCATTAGATGCCTTCAAGAGCTTTTAAGGTTAAAGTAAAGAAATAATGTGGAAAGAAAATAAAAATTGTGAGATCAGATAGAGGTGGTGAATATTATGGTAGATGTACCGAGAATGGACAAGTGCATGGTTCGTTTGCTAAGTTTCTTTAAAAACATGTGATAGTTTCCCAATACACTATGTCTGGTTCACTAGACTAGAATGGTGTAGCAGAAAAGAGAAACCGAACACTATTAGACATAGTGTGGAGTATGCTTAGCAATTCCAATCTTCCTAAATCCTTGTGGATTGAAGCTTTAAAGACGGTTGTGTATATATTAAACTGAGTTCTAACCAAGGCTGTCTCAAAGATGCCATTTGAATTATGGAAAGGTTAGAAAATGAGTTTGCAACTTATGCACGTTTGGGGATGCCCGTCTGAAGTGAGGATTTATAATCCATAAGAGAATAAGCTAGACCAAAGGACCATTAGTGGGTATTTCATTGGATATGTTGAATGGTCTAAGAGTTACAGATTTTACTGTCCATCTTATAGCACTAGATTTATGGAATCAAGAAATGAAAAATTTCTTGAGAATTACTTGATTAGTGGAAGCGATTGATCCCAAGGCATTGGTTCTGATAAAGATCATTCAGATGCTCAATGTGCCACTTCAAGTAATGGACTGATCATTATTGTTAACAACACACCTTGAATACAAACGCGTGTTGAAGAACCAGTCCTGAAAGTACCACAAGTTGTTCATCCTGATCTAGTAGATGTTGAAGTTCAACTGATGCCTACAAATGTTGAACAACTAGTTGAACATCATGATCCTGCTCCTCAGGAGAATGTTGATGCATCATTAAGAAGATCTACTAGAGTAAGGAAATCAATGACGCCTAGTAAGGAAACCAAAGAATGTGACTATAATGTTGGATCCAAAAATGATCCTGAGATGTTTTCACAGGCCATGGGTTCTGAGATTTCGAACTTATGGTATAATGTCATGAAAGAAGAGATGGATTATATGGCGTCTAACCGAGTCTGGGATCTCATCAAGTTGCCTAATGGTGTGAAAGCCATTGGATGTAAATGGGTCTTTAAAACAAAGAAAGAATCACAAGGCAACATTGAGAGACATAAGGCAAGACTTGTTGCCAAAGGATTCACTCAAAGGGAAGGAATCAACTACACAGAGATATTTTCTCTGATATCTAAGAAAGATTCATTTCGTGTGGTTATGGAATTGGTTGCCCATTTTGATTTCGATTGCATCAAATGGATGTGAAAACGGATTTCCTTAATAGTAACCTAGAGGAAGAGGTTTATATGAAATAACCTAAAGAATTCTTCTCTAGTGATGGTGAGCATTTTGTTTGTAAGCTTAATAAATCCAATAATGGATTAAAACAAGCTTCTCGTCAATGGTATTTGAAATTTCATAACGTCATCACTTCATTTGGTTTTGAAGAGAACGTCATTGATTAATGTATTTACCAGAAGGTTAGTGGGAGTAAGATTTGTTTTTTGGTGCTATAAGTGGATGATATTTTTCTTGCAGTCAATGATAAGGGTTTGCTACACGAGGTAAAACAATTCCTCTCTAAATTATTTGATATGAAGGATATGGTTGAGGCATCTTATGTCATTGGTATTAAGATCCATAAAGATAGACTTTGAGGCATCTTAGGTTTATCTCAGGAAACCTATATCAATAAAGTTGTAGAGAGATTTTGGATAAAAGATTGTTCACCAAGTGTTGCTCCCATTGTGAAGGGTGATAGGTTCAATTTTGACCAATGCCTAAATAATGATTTTGAAAGAGAACAGATGAAAACCATTCAATATGTTTCAGCCGTTGAAAGCCTCATGTATGCTCAGGTCTATATTAGACATAACATTGCATTTTTTGTTGGGATGCTAGGGAGATATCAAAGTAACCCAGGTGTTGACTGTTGTCTCTTTTGGAGAACATTAAATCGTGCAAGTATACACGGTCACAAGTAATAATATTTGATAAGTAAGTTATCGTTCCCACGGAGATTTGTTACTATAGTTTGTTGAGTACTAAAATTATATCTCTCAGATTTTATCCAAAACGATCGTTGATTGTAACAAATTTAAGAAAAGAGTTTAATAACAAAATAAAAGAAATCTAGGATTGCAATTTTTCACCAAATTAATCAACTTAAATCATGTTATTTTCTTTTGATTTATATTTTTTAGTACATTTAATTTGTCAACCGAAAACTTTTAATTTTATTCATACATCTCTTCTGAGCTCCGTATAAACACACCTCGTTAAATTAATTCACTATATTCCTATGAGAAATAAATTCACTGAGATTCAATTAGGGTATATTTATATCCTTCATCATACATGTCATTCTATCTATGAGCAATATACACAAAAATGTTTCTTCCAAGTTTATTTATGTGTCACGGATCATTTGATAAAATTCGTAAATAATCAAAAGCATTAAGCACAAAATAGAATAAACAACTCAAACGTCTTATAAATCGTTCAAAAATAATTAAAATAAAATCATAATAAATTTAGATCAAATGCAACCCTAGAAAAATTAAATTACTTCATAAATTTAAAATAAAAATTACAACAGTTTCAGAAAAATGAGATGAAGAAACTAGAAAATTAAAACATCTCTTAGCACAAATATTTGGCACACGCAGAACACAACAAAAGCCAAAAAATGGCTTCTGTGTGTTCTGCAGTCCAAAACCGAACAACACAAAATAATCTCAAAAACTAAACACTCCAAAAAACTCTTACACTTTATCACAAAACACCCCAAAAACTCTCCAAAAAAAAACTTTTTTACTCTATCATACTATCCTCTATTTATAACATCAAATTTATAAAAAAATACATTTAAAAATATATTATTTTAATAAACGCGGGGGACAGATAGGTATGGAGAAATTAATTAATTAATACGCATGGGGGACAAAATTATATTGAAAACGCAAACTGGTATCGAAAACACAAACGAGGGAACATGCGCGTCGCTACTCATTTTTTAGATTCACGCTGACACGTGTCGGCGTCTGATTCACTGCAAATATTAGTGCGGACACGTGGCAGAATTTCATTGGCTGCGTGAAACGGGCGCACAATAGATTGTCGCACGGGAGACAACGGCTGCAACGCGGGCGTGATCCTGTGCTTCCGCGCTCATCGTAACATGCCACGTGGCATCACATGATTGGTTGAAAAATAAAGTAGGACACGTGGCATCTTTTGATTCGCGGTAAGGATTAATGCGGATAAGTGGCAGCATTTCATTCGTAGAAGATCCGGGTGCACGCAGAGATCAACGCACGGGATCATAGGCGCGCGTAACGTGGGGGACAGCGGCTGGACGCGTCAGACACGTGGGTCCCACCTGCACGTCAGCCTGCGCGGTAAGTGGGCCTCACTCGGGCACTGAGCCGCGTGAAAGACAAGATCTACACCCACGCGTTTTGGTCGAGTGTGATAGGGACGTGCGCATCGTAGCCGTTTCTTTGCTGATCGGACGATCCACGTGTTGCGCGTGGAATTCTTCTCTCCTGCGTAGAAAATTAAACTTTCTTAATTGCATTTTGACCCACAAATTTACTTCAAATTAGATTTTAAACTATTTAATTACAACTAAGCCCTTTTCTAATTTAAATTAAATTTTTAAATTTTTAATAATTAAAATTAAGCTCGATTTTAATTTAAATTATATTTTTGACATTTATAAATTGCAATTAAACACTCTTTTATTTGAAATTATATTTTTGGACACAAATTTGCAATTAAGTACGTTTTCGATACAAATTATTTAATTTTATTAAAATATATAAAAAATAGTAAATACTTATTTATTAAACTAAAATTAACTAAAAACATTAAAAACATAGCAATTATAATTAATAAAATATATGAAAATAACTATATAAAATACAGTTATCATTGACCATTCAAAAGATGCAAAGAAAGTGTGAGATACCTGCAAGGAACCAAGGATTATATGCTTATGTATAGACGGACCGATGAACTGGAAGTAATTGGCTACTTCAATATGGACTTCGTTGGCTGTGTTGATTTACAAAAATCAACATCTTGTTACATTTTCATGCTTGCCGGTGGAGTCGTGTCACAACAAAAGTGGTAGTCGTAGTAAGCGCATCGACATTAAATACTTGGCCATAAGAGAACGTCTTAAGAAAAAGAAAGTGGCCATTGAGCACGTAAACATTGAGTTGATGATTGGTGATCCTTTGACTAAAGGCATGCCACCAATGAAATTCAAGGATCATGTAGAGAAAATGGGAATTGGTTTCACTTTGTAAATGTATATATACAATTTATTAATGAAACTCTTATATATTGTGATATTTTTTCATATTCATGTGCACTTTAATTTATTTGATAAAATATATATTTTATTTGACTAAGAATAAATATAGGATTTATTTATTAAGTTCTGTTACCATATAAAGTATAGTACTTGAGAAACTAAATACATTGTAATACATGGAAGATAATACTCGCTCTTAAAGGTCCTATTACTATGATTCATGTATTTTGTTATTCAAGAGAATTTCTCTTAACGTTTGCACCAAGTAGGAGAATGTAATATCAGAGTGGTGCAACGTAATGGTAAACCATGGTGACGATTCGGTTTCGTCGGAACCATACGTTGGTTCCAAAACGGAATGAGGTTTTTGATGGAAGAACCTTTATAAAGCATCAGGTCCTCTCATTATTCACTGTTTTAATTCAGATACACGATCAAAACGTAGAGAATAAGTGTGAGAAATTAGTGAGAGCATCAAATCAAAAATCCATTGGAATTCTCGTGTAAGTGTTGAAATTTGATCAATGGCAGGAGGTAATTTTTCAATCCATTTTTGTTTCCACTATATTTAAATTAGGCATTCATATGGTTTTTTGAACGTTTCTGGATTGAATTGTAATCTAACATATCTCCCAACAAATAACGAACTGAATGTATAGGTATCCTTGCAAATCAAGTAAACTAAAAAGCTTGAACATTTTTTTAAAAGATTGATGGAGAGGCCAACTCCTATAGTTCTTCCCCAAGAACTAGCCACAATCTTTCAAGACTTACCTCCTAAAGAATAACGGACAGAATATGTGTACATTCTTGCAAATTAAGTAAATAAAAAAGTTTGAACATTTTTTTTCCCAAAAGGTTTATGTATGCATATGTAATAAATACGCAAGTATACGTATCACAACAAGTAATATAATGATAAGAAAATATCGTTCTTATGGATATTAGTTTATTATAAACTAATTTTTAAAACTAAAAATAATAATTTTTGTGTTTTTATATTTTAAGGAAAAAAAATTAAAATAACTAAAAGTAAATAAGAATAATTAATTAAATCTGACTTGGTAACTAAGAAAATATATGAGAAAATGTATAGGAATACTTAATCCTCCAATTTTCTAAACATACGAATTACTAAAATCCACCCAATATAATTATTAATTAATTACATTATCAATTGAATTTAATCTAGTATGTATTACTCTCTCAAGTAAACTACACATCATATAGTAATTAATTTAATCATACTCTCTTACCAATTAAATTGCATACTACTCATTAAGTTCATCAATTATGGATCACATATATAAGAATCATACATTTTTACCTAGAAACTATGCATGCTATTTAATCAAGACAAATAATTAAATAATTCTGTCAAATCTATTTAATTGACTCTATAGATAAATTATTGGTCAAACAACTAATAACATAAAAATCAGATTACATAATATAATCAAATTAAATTTATAATTGGGGTAAAATATTAGATCATTACATGGTGAAAATTGGGTTCATAAGATCCCTAGATTAATAAATTAACTACACATAATTGTATTTTATAAACCTCATATTTTTCATAAAGAAAAACATAAAAATTGATCAAGAAAAGAGTAGAAAAAGAAATACAATCAATCTCTTCAATTGTAATATTAATCTCTTCTTGAATCTCCACCTAAATTGTGTCCCGTCTTGAATTTTTCTGTATTTTTCTCTCTTTTTAGCTTCAAAAACTTACCAAAATTATGCTAATGACAGCCCCTTGGGGTTTATTGGGTGATTATGAGCTTAAATATAGTTAGGTGCAATCTGGAATATCATATTAGCTTTAGATCAAAGGCTGAGATCAAAACAAGCAAAATTGATAGCACATCCAATCATAGTGCAACACGTGGCACACTGAATTCACTAGGCGAATCAGAGTGCGACACGTTGTAGGGGAGACCAATCAGAGTCAATGCTCATTGAGTCAGTGTCATGCGAGGCAACGTGAGTCATAGAAACGGATGGCGTGGTGCACAGGTGGAAGATAGGGAGGAATCATGTGGTGACACGTGGTAGTGTCGGTTGACCTATCTTTGAACTCTGATTGAATGATATGTTGACACGTGGTGCGCAATTCATCCTCCTCACATGCGACATAATGTGATTTGTTGTCTCTACTTGCATGGTGTTCGCGTAGCTTGCCTAGTCAGTTCATGTGCTTACATGGCAAGCCACGTGGTAGCTCTTAATTGCTCATGCGTTAAAAATTCATAAAAAAATCCAGAAAAATTCCAAAAATTATATTTTACCCCTTTTCATTAAAAAACATTATTGAACACTATTTATTGAATAAAACAAGTAAATATTAAGTATAAAAGTGCGATAATGATTCTTCTTTCATTGAGTCGTCAATGCACTAACTACTATAGTTCTTCCCAAAGAACTAGCCACAAAACCTTTTAGACATTTATTAAATAAATCACATAAGTTACCCAAAATTATTTGACTCTCAATTAAGTGTAGGAATTTATCCCAAATTCTAATGTGAAATATTATGTAAATGTCACATGCTAGGGATCTCATAATAGATATGATGTGTGTTCTGGCACAAGTTATTTCGAAATTATATTCCTTCAATGACTCAAATTAGAGTGTTTTGGTCACAAACACTTTGTATCCAATAAGAAAATCTAATCTTCTTAATACCTTTTATATGTCACATCCAAAGGAACCTCCTAATCTAATCAATTTAATCTAATTTTAAATTAAATTAAATTTTATATTTAATCCAAATCAATCTAATTTGATATTTATTATAGGATTAAGTACCATAGTTTACATTAACAGGAAATAAAAAAATTACATTAAAGGTAAAATAACTTAAAAGGAAATAAAAAAAAAAAAAAGTAAACTAGAAATTCATAAAAATAATAAGTCGAAGCAAGGTTGGAGCTCAATCTTCCATGTCGTCTAGTCCTTGGTCATTCTTATATGGGTGCTCTGGTGGTTTAAAAACAAAATTATATCCTTGATTCTTTTATTCTCTCAAATGACTAGAATCAACTCCTATATGAGAGAGAGTTGACCCTTGCATCTCATGGATATTATGGTTATATTCACCTTGAATGTAATGTTGTCGACTTCTATACTCGGAATTTTGGGTAGTGTAGTCTTGGACATATTTCTTCAAGTAAGTCACATCTTTTTTAAAATGATGAATTTCATCTTTTATGGACATATCTGAAGAAGAAGATGCCCTTTTGTCCCTTTGGTGTCTTGAGGTGAGTTCATTCATGCATATTAGAGTCAATCATTCACTTGATTGTATTAACACCTTACTTTGTTGATAATTTACCCAGCTTTAGCATATAAAGTAGTAATAAGTTAGGGGAAGAAATAACTTAAATTGTGATTGTTTATAGATAATCTTATCTGTTGGTTAATTATGGCTCTAACATTTATGGTCATTGTGGATGCTATAACAAAGAATAATATAGCCCATTCTTTGTCCATAGAGCTATAGTGTGTAGTGGGCATGAGTCTAAAGCAGATTAAATATTAACAAATACGACAAACCTTACTTAAATATTTAGCGTTAAAACCATTGGGTTTTCCACTGGTATATTCTCATTCGACCCTTTCTACATCTTGGATTTCTATTAGGGGTGTCCACCGGTCTAGTTTTGGGAAAAAAATTAATTGGACCAGATCGTTTGATTTATAAAACCGTTTAGTCCGGTCCGATCCGGTTTCCAGTTTGGTTCAGTGTTTGGACACCTTTAATGAGAAATAATGTAAAACTTTTAATATTTTATTAAATCAGTCCGGTCCTATTCGACTGGTTTAAAAATTAATACAAACCAAACCGGATCGTTTGAAAAACGATTTTAATAAATACAAACCAAACCGAACCGGTTTATGGACACCCCTAATTTATATACCTCAATATAGTCCACATTATTCAAATAATTTTTGTACTCACCTTGGTCCACATCTATCAAATCACAGTAAAAAATGTATATCTAATGGGTCAAACAAACTAGTACATCCTGTACTTTTACTCTAGTATTAATAGTGTCAAGAACATTAGCATAAAAATCTCGTACGATGGACTCAATAGTGGCTTCTAAGCTCTTTATAAACTATCTATATCCATTCATTACAAACAGTGACCAAATGATATGTCCATGACCTTGGTCTTCCAAAAGAGTGTGACCAAATGATTAAAGACTGTGACCAAATGATATATGTCTATGGTCGCTACTAGAATTAAACTATGATCATATACATCTCAATTAATCCCATTTTTCAATATAAATTACAATAAATTTAATAATTACAATATTAAAATTTATATTATATTAAAATTAAGAGTTTAGTTACATTTAAGGGTTTATGCACTAAAACATAATAAAGTCTTACTAAAAGTGTTGCAAAATATGAAATACGTGCAAAAAATTTACCAATAAGAATGCTAATCAAATTATCCACAATCTAAATTAGTTTAACAAAAAAGTATATAAGAGTGCATAGATGGTCTAACTAGCTAGCTATTCTTATAAAAATAGATTTGTGAACTCTACCTACTCATTCTACTGCTCATCAATGTCACTATTGGTATAAGCTCAATATTATCTAATTAAAGAGATTATATAAAGATGATCAATAAATAATGTAAGTACTTCTAGTCAATATATATATAAAAGAAGTCTAAAAGGGTTAAAATTATGAAGTTTAATGAACTTTGCATTTATAACTTACTCTCATTTTATACCATATTGATAAACCTTGAGCCTTTCGATTTTGATAACCATTCAACGTAAGATGAATCCTATATATGAAATAAAGAAAAATAAATAAAAGTTATATGTGAAGATAAATTAAAATTTAATGTTTTTAAATCCTTAATGGTGGAAGGAATTATCAAATATTGACTGCAGAACATTAGGTAGCAATCCTTACCTAATGTTGGTGGAACTGTATTAATTTCACAAAAGAAACCTTAACAAAATTATTGGAGATCAAATCACCAGGGGAGTAGTCTGAATCTTCAAGTTCTAAACTGCTATAAAGAAGCATTGCTTCTTTACACAATTGTTCTTCGTAAGGAAGTAGTGTCATCCTGTTAAGAAGTGCATAGCGATGACTAGCAATTGTGTCTAATGGGAACCAATCACCGATTGCAAAGTTTATCACCTCATCATAGTTAAAACCTAAAGCTCCTTTTGAATTTTATAATAACTGTAAGACTTCTATGACTCTAAAAAACTTGAGGAAGAAATAAAGCAAAAAACACAAGAAAACATCAAATATAATATAGCCACAATTTACACATCCACACAAGAAAGAAACCCACCACGACTACATCCAGTGTGGTATGCTTGTGGGAAGGTAATTATAAAATCTCCTGGCTTTTGTAAAACCTTGTAAATAGAACATCATGTTCTAGCAAAATATTTGGAGGGAACAAAGTTGTTTTCCCCAGCAAAACATCAAAAGCATCATCTTCTCCATCACTTGAAAGGATAGCATTGGTGTATACATGTTCCCTCACAAACCTTTCAAATTGCAAAACAGCATCACCAGGAATGCCATACCAAGTTTTTGATGCCCCACAGTGATGGTAATTAATACTCATAAGACAAAAAATATATATAACATAAATAATATAATTAACATATTTTAGTCTCATTGGAATTCAGGTAAGAATGGCACTTTACCTGTACAAATAATGGTCCTCGACATGCCAAGCAAACATGCTAAATAACATTCCTATGTCCAACATGGGAACAGTCACTCCCTGAAATAAAACCACATGAATAACTAAACAAAAAAAAAGTAAATTATAGCTAACATACTATGCAGACAGAGTAATTACTGGAATTGCTGTTTCTAGAAGACGCAGAGTGGACATCGATAGCCTTGAAATTCTCGGAAACAAATGAAATAGAATGCATCAGCTTATGCACATTTTACACACTTGATCAATAAATAGAAAACCAAATGTTGGAGTAAATAAATTTTCATTAGCTATACTATTTACTAGCAATTTTGATACTGTTAAGTAATAACTAAACATGCCTTCCCACTCAATATTAGATGTCAATCGATCCAGCAACTTCTATTAGTATATACTATATAAGCAACAACAACAACCTAGAATACAGTTGAAATTCAAGAAACTAAAATGTCAGAATTCAATTCCTAATTGAAAAATACTTATAATCCAATAATGAAATGAGCAACATATGTAAGATGAAATACAAATTGGGATAATCATGATACATATATGGTTTCTATAATCAAACCAATTTCGGATTTGTACACATCTATAGATTAATGTAGAAATGGTTTTATTGATGATGAATAAACAAATGTTTACAACCTATTTACATAAAAAGAAAAGTAAAATTGTAATAATTAAAAATAAACACAATTATAGAGAGACATGTTCTTGTACAGCTTATCCTTCCCCACCAAACTGTTTGGTGGGTGCTTCTAGTTGGTGTGTTGGTTGTCACCATCTGGATCTCAAGTTCTTTAACATTCCCCCTCATGTTGGAATATATGTTAATCATTCCTAACTTTTTAAGTAAGCTTGAGAACTGTGAAAAACTCAGGGATTTGGTAAATATATCTATTGGTTGCTCTAATGTAGAGATATGATAAGTTTTGATCATTCCAGCTTGAATCTTTTCTCTTACTAGATGACAATCGATCTCTATGTGTTTGGTTCGCTCATGAAACACTGGATTTGATGCAATGTGAATGACTTCTTGATTGTCACAATATAACTTGGTTGGTTGGGAGTGTTTGATACCCAAATCATCCAAAATGTATTGTAACTAGGTTACTTCGTAACATGCTGCTACCATAGAGCGGTATTCTACTTCTGCACTTGATCATGAGACCGTATTTTGTTTCTTAGTCTTCCAAGAAATTAGCGAGTTTCTAAGAAACATACAATATCTTGTGATTGATCGTCGTGTATCTATACATTTTGCCCAATCTGTGTCACAGAAAGCATTTAGTTGTAATAAACTAGTTGCTGAGAAAAAGAGACCTTGCCCTGGTGTGTTCTTCACATATCATAGCACTCGTTGAGCTGCTTCCGAATATGGTTGACGTGGTTTATCCATATATTGATTGAGAATATGCACGACATATACTAAGTCGGGCCTTGTGATGGTCAAGTATATTAATCTCCTAACAAGTCTTCGATAGGATGTGAGATTACTGATGAATTCCCCTTCAACCTTGTTGAGGGATAAATTTTGTTCCATAGGTGAATTGGTAGATTTGGCACCAAGATAACCCATGTCCTCCAATATTTCAAGTGTGTACTTGCATTGTGATAGAACAATTCTCTTCTTGGAACATGAAACTTCTATCCCCAAAAAATACTTTAATTCATCGAGATCTTTAAGCTTGAATTGTCTCATGAGATGATATATTCTTAGCTTCTTCAATGTCTTGTACATTGTTTCCTATTATGATTATATCATCTACATAGACAAGAAGAGCAGAGAAGGAATTACCACTGGTTCGGACGAATAGTGAGTGATCATACTAGGATTGGTTAAAACTAGCTAGATTAAGTGTTGTTGATAGCTTGATGAACCATTGTCATGAGGCTTGTTTGAGTCCATACAAAGATTTGTGTAGCTTACATACTCTTGTTTCCCCCTTTCGTCTGAATCCAGGTGTAAGGGACATGTAGACATCTTCATGAAGATCACCATAGAGAAAAGCATTGTTGACATCGAGTTGTCGAAGATGCCAATTTTGAATAGCAATAACGGCAAGAAGAAGCCGAACAGTGACAAGTTTGGCTACTGGTGCAAAAGTTTCTTGGTAGTCAAAACCTTTAATCTGAATGTATCCTTTGGCCACTAATCGAGCCTTGTATCGTTCCATAGAGCCATCAGGATTATACTTGATTTTTGTAGACCCATTTACAACCAACTGATTTCTTGTTTGGAGGAAGTTGTTGAAGTGTCCAAGTGTCATTAGTTTCAAGAGCATCCAGTTCTTGTTTCATGGCAAGCCATCATTTTGGATCATTGAAGGCTTCAACAAAGGTGGTTGGTTCCCTGAGAATGGAAATAGAAGTAGCAAAGGCACGATGTGTAGGTGATAATTGGTCATAGGTAAGTACATGAGATAGAGAATGAGAAGTACCTTTGTTAAGGGAAGGACCGATAAGGCAAGGAAGCTTCTACATGATATTTTTGAAGGTAGCTAGGAACATTGGTGGATCGACAAAGCCTATGTGTGACTGGTGTTAGAGGAGTCATGTGTGGTGGAGAAGTTGATGATGATGTTTCTGGAGATGAATTTTGCATATGAATAATGTCTGAGTTGATTGTTGAAAGGACAGATGGTGTATGATGAAGTGATGTATTTGGATTGGTTGATTGACAAATGTTAGATATGTCATCATAAATAGTATCTTTTGATTGAGGGAATAGAGTTGGAGTGTTGACAACGGAAGTGAAATAGGGAAATACATGTTCATGAAAGATAACATCACGAGACACTAAAGTCTTGCTTGTTTCCAGATTGTAGACACGATAACCTTTTATCCCAGAGGGATACCCAATGAATATGCATCTATGTGATCTAGAATCAAACTTGGTGAGTCGATCATGATGTGCAGACACAAAACAAAGGGAACCAAAAATATGAAGATGTTCATACCTAGGAATTTTGTGAAAAAAAGACTTCAAATGGTGTTTTACCCTTAAGAACAGGTGTTGAAGTACGATTTATGAGGTATGTGGCTATAAGAATGGCATCTCCCCAGAATTATTTAGGGAGATTGGCTTGAAAGAGCAATTAACGAGCGACATTGAGAAGATTATGGTGTTTGTGTTCAACAACACCATTTTGTGAGGGGTAGAGACACAACTGGTTTGATGAAGGATTCCTTTGGTAGAAAACAATTGGGTCACAGAGAATTCTATCCATTGTCGCTACGAATGATTTTAACTCTGGATGAAAATTGTGTTTCAACAAGATTAATGAAGGTGGTAGGAAATATGTGTGTATCAGATTTAGTATGTAAGAGATAGACTCATGTGCATCTTGAGTAGTCATCAACAATAGTGAGGAAATAACGTGCTCCATTAAGTGCTGGAATGTGATAGCCACCCCAAATATCAACATGAATCATTTCAAAAGGTGCTTTTGTATTGATGGAACTTAGATGAAATGGATTACGTGTTTTCTTAGCTAATGGACAAATAGAACAATCATTAATGGAACAAAAAGGTGTGTTGATGGAAAGAGAAATTACACGCAAACTGTTATTAGATAAATGACCAAGTCGTTGATGCCATAGATGAGAGTTGGTGGAAGCAATGTTTGAAATGGAGAAACATCTAGCCTTTTCAGAAATAGTTAGGTAGTAGAGTCTTGCTTTCTCAGTTCCCATCTCAATCGTCTTCCCTGAGCATTTGTCCTAAATAAAGCACATACTATTAGTGAAGGTGACATGGCAAAATGCAGTTTGAGTTAGTTTGGCTACTGAAACTAAGTTTAATTTGAAGGAGGGAACACACAAGACATTATGGAGTATGAAATTATTGGAGAAATGTACAGTGCCAATATGTGTGACACGGGCAAGAGAATGATCAGGTAAATGCACATGCCGATTAGTGATTGGAATGCTGGAGCTCATAAGGTTTTAGGAACAGTCCATGTGATATGTTGCTCCTGTATCAAAAATCCAATGAGTTTATGAATGGAAAACAGTTACACATAATGTGTTACCTGAAGAAGTAGTCACTTGACATACCATGCTACCTGATTTAGATTGATTGAGAAGTGTAAGGAGCTCTTGATATTGGGCAGATGTAAGGTTGTGAGATGGTATCTTTGTGTCAGAGCAGCTTTCCTGAAAGTCAGTATGATGAGCTTTGGAGAGGAAGCCATAGCTTGTATTTCTCTTATCTTGAATTGCTCCTTTATTCCGACACATGTTGATGTCATGTCCATTCAAACCACATAAATTACATTTGAGACGCTTTCGATAATTTTCAAAATTGTGTCCATTGAGACCACAAAAATCACATTTGAGGTGACTTTGGCAATTCTCAGAATTATGACATATATTTTTGCATCGATTGCACTTGAGATGTGGGTTCCTTGGTGAGTAATTTTTGTGAGGATATTTTGGACGACTATCTCTGGCAACAAGTGCAGCAGCTTCTGGCATCCTTCCTATGGTTTGCGTGGAGACAACTCTCTGCTTTTCATCTTGAACAATGAGTGAATATACCTTATTTACTGTAGATAAAGGTTCCATGAGCAATATTTGTCAACGTGCTGATGTGTAAATCATGTTAAGCCTCGTGAGGAACTTTATGGTTTGCTACTTTTATTGATATTCTTGTAGTTCCCTTCTGACATTTCCTCCACAATGTGGAAGAGGACATAGTGCATCACGACTATCACATAAGCTTTTCAATTTGGTATATTATTCTCCAATGCTTACACCTTCTTGTATGAAATCATGGATCTCTTGCTCAATGTGAAAGAGGTGCACGTTGTTGGTGTGCGAAAAATGCTCATTCAACTCTTCCCATAGCTCATATGCAGTATCATTATACATGACACTTTTTGTAATTTTAGGTGATATGATGTTGAGGATCCATCCTTTGACAAGAATGTTGTAGCGAGTCCATTGTTTGATTTCTACTTTAAAGTTTGTTGATGGCCTTTTGATTGTACCGTCAATAAATCCTTCTTTGTTTTTAGTGGTGAGAGCCATGAGTATTGCATGACTCCAAATGTGATAATTTTCTTGATTTAAGGATTGAGCTACTAGAACCATGTCTGGTTGGTTTGAGTGGTGTAGATATAATGAATGGCTAGGGTCACCATACCACTTTGGTAAAGCAGGGTTGGTATTGGTAGTTATAGACATTATTGTTGAGTAAAATAAATTGAAAGAACGGGATATGTTTAAGTGTGTTTTAGACAATAATGACTATTTATGAAACAAATAATGAACTAAAATATGCTTTATCTTATAGAAAATGAGTCAAGGATTATAGAACTGGAAATTCAGCCGCATAACCTGTCGAAAAGTGGGTGAACCGGCATCTGGAGTGGCTGGGACGATAGTTGCAATGCTGAACTGGATGAAGACTAAACTGGACCGGATGGATAACCGAACCAGATGAACGATGTGTCGTTTGAGTCGTCTTCCTCAGTAGTTGGTGTGTGTTGGCGTGTGTGACTCTAACGAGGTGTGTGGAACGTCGGTGAACTAAAGGAAGGCGCGTGTGGGCGCGTGGGATGGTACTTTGGCTTGAAATTAATTGCAGATTGCTCGGATTCTTCTGTGTATTATGATGTGATAAAATTGAAATTATTTTGTGAATCAAAATTGATTTTGAAAAAAAAAACAGAATGAGAAAAGAAGAAAAAATTTCTATGAGCTGATTTTTCTGGGGAATTATTTCCTAAGCTCTGATACCATGTAAGAAATGGTTTTATTGATGATGAATAAACGAATATTTACAACCTATTTATACAAAAGAAAAGCAAAATTGTAATAATTAAAAATAAACAGAATTATGGAGAGACATGTTCTTGGACAGCCTATCATTCCCCACCAAGTTGTTGGTGGCTGCTTCCAGCTGGTGTGTTGGTTGTCACCAACTGGATCTCAAGTTCTTTAACAATTAATAAGCACATGATTTATAAAGAGGTCAAAAATAACAGTAATACTATTAGTGGAACGAAAAAAGTTACACACTATGAGTTATTTTTATCATTCTTGGCAAGTTACTAGAAATGGAGGCATTCGTGATTGGAAACTAGTGGTCCAATTAAGGTTGGGGGACGATTGGGAATGAAGGAGTGAGAAAAGTGAATGAAGGCACTGGGTTGGGATGAGAAGGAATGTAGCTAACTAATCAAGAAACACTAGAAATATTACATGAAATCAAGGCTGGGAAGAAATAGAGCTGGTGTGTTGGTTGTCACCAACTCGATCTCAAGTTCTTTAACAATTAATAAGCACATGATTTATAAAGAGGTCAAAAATAACAGTAATACTATTAGTGGAACGAAAAAAGTTACACACTATGAGTTATTTTTATCATTCTTGGCAAGTTATTAGAAATGGAGGCATTCGTGATTGGAAAGTAGTGGTCCAATTAAGGTTGGGGGACGATTGGGAATGAAGGAGTGAGAAAAGTGAATGAAGGCACTGGGTTGGGATGAGAAGGAATGTAGCTAACTAATCAAGAAACACTAGAAATATTACATGAAATCAAGGCTGGGAAGAAATAGAGAGGGGTATAATAGAGCTGGGTACAATCAAATGTGGGTGGAGCTGAGGTGGATTGCGATGGAAAACACGAGAGAGAAGGAAAAACAAAGCTTAGTAAGGGAGAGGAAAAAAGAAAAAAAAAGGATGAAAAAAGAAAAAAATTGATTGAAAAATTTAGTATAATGTAAAAGAAAAAATATATATGAAATTAATTAAGAAAAAATGAAAAATTTATAAATTATTTTTTGTATTTTTTTAAATGTATAACCCATAATATATTATTTTTTTCAGTTTTAAAAAGATTGAGACTATTATTTTAATTAAATTATTATTATTTAATAATCATGATTATATAAGTTTATTTATATATATTTAAATAATTTTTATAGTTTAATTTATAGTCACGATTACTCATAAAAATTGAAATTATATATACATATCACGGTGATAAAAAAATTTAGACCATTACCAAAACCTTAAAACTTTTGTTTTTAAAAAAATTGTGATTAAATTTATGAGATTAAAGATCATTATTATAATAGTGGTGTATGATGCTTAGAATATTTTGTTAGCTTCAATTTATGTAGTAATTATATCAAGCATTTTTATATGATTTAGATTTGATTTTTTGTAAGATTATAATTGATGTTCAAATGAAGGCTTTTTTATATTAAAAAAAAAGTGACAACGAGATTCGAGCTTGAAGTCGTTCTGCTTTGTCTTACCATTTCAACTCCTATCAGTTGTATATATTTCCCGTCAAATTTATTTGAGATAAATATAATTTTTTGGGTGATATATTTTGGGCAATTACTTTTTTAAAAATAAGTATGCAATTTTTGTTTTGTTTTTAAACTTATAATTAATTATATTTTTATGTTAAAATACAATAATTGTTAATAAACAATAATTATGATGATAATAATTTAATTTGTGAAATATCTCCACTTTTTAAAATAAAGATATACTCCATGACTCTCTAGTTTCCTAATATTTACCCTATTTTAGACATTTTTCCTAGAAACTAGAATCATTGTTTGTTAGATCTGGTTTTGTACTTTTTTCTTTCTTAATTTTTAACGAAATTTTGTCATATTCAAATTATTTATTATTTAAAATTTACTTAAATATATTATCCATATCTAAAATTTATTATATTTTAGACTTTGTTATTTTTTTAAGTTAAATAATTTTTAGTGACTTATTTTAAAATAAATAAAATTAAGTATTATTTTAAAAAATTAAATAAAATATAATACACTATTTATATGCAATTAAATTTAAAGTATGTTTGATAATGATTTATGATTAAATAATTATTTTTTTGATTTTTGATTCTTTTGTAAAAATAATAATTAATGTTTTTGATAATGATTATTATTTAGTGATTTTAAAAAAATCACTTATAAGTTATTTCGTAATGTTTTTTATTCTCTAATTTTTTCAAAAATTAAAAAAAATAGTTATTATTTAAAAAAATTAAGTTTTTAATCATTTTTTAATATTTTTGCTTATAAAAATCATAAGATTTCATTTACTCTATAAAAAACATTTATTAAAATGAAAAAAAAAATTTATTAAAAATCTAATGAAAAATCTTTTTTTAAATATTTATAAATTATTTTATATTTTGATAATAATTATATAAAAATATAAAGATTAAAATAAAAAATTTATCGTTATTAAACACATTTGATTAAAAAAATCAGTTAAAAAATTTACAATCAATGATTAAATTTATTAACAAATATTATAATAATAAATGTTAACTTACTCCGCACATGATGCTTAATATAACATGTTGTATAGAATTTGATAATATATGTTAACCCGCTTCATTTTTAAAATAACTTTCAATATACAATTAATTTAATTAGGACAATCATATCAACACAATTATATTTTTATTATTATAATAAAAATATAACCGTTTATATTTACATATAATGATTAAAATAACTTTTTATATACAATTAATTTGGTTAGGTTACACAATTATTTTTATTGTATTGTATTGATAAAATGTATAAAATATTAATTTTATTCCTATTATAAATTAAAATTTTAATATCATTATTGTTAGATATTTGTTATTAATAAACTCTTTCTATACGGTAAAAATTTGAGTTATGACAATATAAACATCCTTTAAAAATATACAATTACTCTAATATTTGTAAAAATAAAATAAAAATACTGTATCGTTTGTAAAAGTTTCTAACAATAGCAATACACTAAAGTTAAAGTATATTATTAACATTGTAATTTTTATTAATTTTATAGCAAAGTTTTTATGTTTAGAAATTCTTTAATATTAAATTGTTAAGTGAAATATTTAATTACTCGAAAATTAATCTTTTCTATTCTAATAATAGCAATTCTCTAAAAATAAATATGTTAAAATATTTAATATTTAATATTATAATATTTTTTGCTAAATGTTTTAGGTTTAAATCTCATTCTCAATTATATTTATATCATATAATTTAAATAAATATATATTCTTTAAACTAAAAAAAATTAATGATTAAAAGTTATAATTTTTAAAGCAAAACGGTAAAATGCCGTATATGTTTGAAAATCCTATAAAATTAATACTTTTAAAACTAATAAACTCTCACATATATTTTTATTAAAAGTTGTTACATAGATATAAATTTATACCAACGATTGTTTACACCAATTGCAGATAACTAATCATGTAATTTTATTTTTCGCTAAAAGTAAATATAATTAATTAACTTATAAGATAATATTATCTCATTTTATTTTATTTAAATTTTAATTTTAATATACCTAATTTTAAATATATATCGTATAATTTTTTTTACTAAACTTAAATTATAAATAATTATATATCATATATCTTTTATTCTTATTTGTCTAATTTATAATTATCATAGATAAATAAAATATCTCAATTAGTATTATTTTATCGTTATTTAGTCTCGTTAAAAATTAAGTTAGATAATATTAAATAACTTTTAAAACTTAATAAATTGTATCATAAATCTTATTAACATATTATCTCAATTTATACATAATTTTTTAAAGAAAATAAAACTCAACGTATCCCAAATAAAATACATTTTTATTTAAAAATAAATTATATATTTTATAAATACTTATAAATTTAAAAATTAATATAAAATGAAAATATTGGAGTCCGTTCTCTAATAAATATAAATAAAATTACTCAGATAATACTTTAATTAAAACAAATGTATTGACGATAAGAAGTATCCATCCCTTCAATTTACATCCATTTTTATTGAGATTATCTTGATGGGAATAACAATAAAATTTCTTGAAAATATCAATATGATAATAGAGTTTACTAACATAAATCTATGTCCTTTCACTTCGTTTTACGATCAAATTTTGTTTTTTTTGATCACCCAGTGTTAGGTGCTACACATGGGTATCTAGTTCTATGCCTATAAAATTCTTAAAACAAAATGACAAAAAAGATTGTTAGTGTGTTATATAAAATTATAAATAACAATATATAAAAATAACATAAAATCAAAGATAATAATAATGTACACGGTATCAATATATCATTGATCAAATGGATAATAATATCAATATCTATTGATCAAATTGTTTCAAAATTAATGAAAATATTATAATAAAATTATTATCGTTTAAATATTTTTTTTACTTAAATATTTTAGATATTATCGCTAAAATATCTTTAAAATGTTATTAAAAAATATCAATTCTTAATTTATTATTCTATTTTTTCTTCTTATTTTTTAAGAATCATTTTCAATTTTTTACCTGTTATAAAAGTGACTATATTATATATATTTTTATAGCTTATTTTCTTTACACGTGAAATGAATAGATAATTCATAAAATACCAATTATTATGGTAATTAGTTGCAAATTAAATTTGTGAGATCCGTACAAATTAGCAGGAAAAAATTATGTCACCAACTATGAAATAATATAGAATGTTTGGGATCAGTAGCTACTCTAATAAGGGTGGAGTAAATGCTCATCGATAAATAAATGAAATTTATTTTCGTATAGTTGAGATTTATGTATTTATAATAATTAATTATTTATTTTAAAAAATTTAATAAAAAAAATATATTTTATTTTATAATATTTTAATTAATTAATCAATTTATTTATTAATATAAATATTTTAAGTATTTAAAATACATGTATTAAATAATAAATGATTCTAAAATATAGATGATTAATTATTTTAATGTTTTATATAAAAATTCTATATTTTTGATAGAATTTTCATTATTTTTGTGATTTTTTTTAAAAATTTTATCGATAATAATATATTAGATATTTTTATAAAAATTATATATCTATATTTACATTTCTAAACTGTCGTAAAGAATCCATTTTAATTGGATGAAGATTAATTATAAGTAATTACAAACCATTTTATCTTGATTAAATTAAGTCAATCTTGATAATGTATTTTATGTGAACGATAACATTTGATCTAACCAGAATTTTTTTTACTCACTTAGAGAAATATACGAAGAAAAGAAAAGAAAAAAAGAAGACTAAAAATGGGTTTGGGTTCGCAATATATAGTTAGATTTAGTGTTATAAAATTATGTCTCTTCCTAAATATTCATTTTTTTGGGAGACTAAAGTTATATTTGATGGATAATAATAAAAATGATTTAAAGTATTTTTATATTCAGTTTTAATATTAATTTAAAATAAAATATAAAATATTTAAATAATAATAGTAATTCTCATTCCAATTGTATCCCCGAGAAATATGTTAGAATAATTTATTTTTTCCGTATATTTGTATAATTATTTATTATTTTATCATATTTAAATATTTTAAAAAATAACTATTTTTTAATTTTGCTTCATTTATAAAAAAAGGAGAAAAAGATAAAGTGGAAGAGAAAGGAGATAAAAAAGAAAAAAAATGAGTAAACAAATTAAATCGATAATAATTTTTTTAATAAAGCATCAACGTTAATAATATTTGCACATAATAATAATAATGTTTTAGATATTTTTACATTTTTTTTTAAATAATACATAAATAACTTATTTTAGTACAACATATCACATGACATATGATTCTAGATAAGTTTCATCACTTAAATTCTTTACAAAAAAAATTTACCACTATGACAAATGGTACTTTGTCCCCAATTGGAGAAGGATTTTTAACTCTGATCAATAGATAAAAAAAATGGACTCTATTTTATTTATTTTATTTTTAGATTTTAACTTTTTGTTTGTTTTTCAAATAACCATTGTTTGTATCACGCCTAGTTCAGTAGAGGGCACAAGGTATCTTGTGATATCCACATGAGGCTCAAAGATAGGGTATTGATGCTCAAGCTAGTTCTTAACTAGACAGAAGGACCCTTCCTTGAAACGTGCTTGTTTAGCTCTCCCTAACTCTCGAACCTAAGACCTAACCCTTAAGTAGATATTGGGAAGTAAGTTGGTACCATCTGGACTAGTAGTCACTATTAACATAATTTTGATATGTTTTTGGAGCTAAAAAAAAAGAGAAAAATACATAAAAATTTAAAAAGAGATACAATTTTGGTAGATATTCAAGAGGAGAGTAACATTACAATTCAAGAGATTGATTCTATTTCTTCTTCCATTCTTTTCTTTATCAATTTTTATATCTTTCTTTATGAAAAATATGAGCTTTATGAACACAATTATGTGTAGTTAATTTATTAATCTATGGATCTTATGAACCCAATTTTCACCATGTGATGTTCTACTATTTTACCATAATTATATTATTTAATATGATTTTTATGATATTAATTGTTTGGCCAAAAATTTATCTATAGAGATAATTAAATAGATTTGAGAGAATTATTAAATTATTTATCTTGATTAAATAACATGCATAATTTTTAGGCATAAATATAAGATTCTTATGTATGTGATCCATAATTGATGAACTTAATAAGTAATATGAAATTTAATTGGCATGAGAGTATGATTAAATTAATTAATATGTATGTAGTTTACTTAAGATAGGAATACATACTAGGTTAGATTCAATTAATCATTTAATTAATTGATAATTATATTGGTGAGATTTTAGTGATTCGTATGTTTAGAAAATTGGGGGATTAAATATTCTTAGATATTTTTTCATATATCTTCGTAGTTACCAAATTTGATTTAATTAATTATTATTATTTACTTTTAGATATTTTAATTTTGTCTTCTTAAAATATAAAAACACAAAAAAAATGATTTTTATTTTTTTTGTTTTAAAAATTAGTTTTTAATAAAATAATCTTTGTGTGAATGATACTTTCTTATCATTATATTATTTGTTGCGATATGTATACTTGCGTATTAATTGCACACACAATTGATGTGAAGATCAAGTTTTTGGCACCATTGACATGGACTATAAATATTAGAAATTAATTTTTGTTATTTTGTTTTATTTGTTTATTTATTTTTCTTTTCTTTACTTTTAATTTTAGTTTACTTATTGTTTTTACTAACTTATTTATTTTAGTTTATTTATTTAGTTTTTTTAGTTTTTATTTATTTTTAATTTAGACACATTCTTTAATATTATTAGAAGCATAATTGAGAAAATGGTTAGAAATAATTATCAATGGTCAATGGATAGATTTATAACCATAAGAAGAGTAGGTGGAATACATGAGGTAAATGTTATCATGACAATTACAATTCAAGTGTCATTATTGGTAAATCTTTTGAAGGTTCAAAACTCGTTAACGAGTATAAACCTGGTCCAAGATTCAACGGTGTCGTGTGTATTTTGTGATAGAGCCCATGTGTTTGATAATTTTTCAAATATTCCTAAATACATATTTTATGTGGGTAATGTTAATCAAAACAATAATCTATACTCAAACACATATAACCAAGGATGTGGACAACATCTAAATTTCTCTTGAAATAACAACAATTAGGATGGTAATCAATTCAACCATCAATCATTTCCACCACCTACTTCCCAATAACCACAACAATTACAAGCCCAAGAAAAGAAGCCACCTATTGAGGATAACACAAATTCCTTAATGGGGATGATGAAAGACTTCATCCAATCAGTAAATATAAAAGTGTCCACTCAAGAGGCTTAATTAGGTATTTAGAGAACCAAATGGGACAACTTTCTCAGGCTATAAGCCAAAGGCCTCAAGATAACCTTCAAAGTGACACAATTGTAAACCCAAGAAGATAAAGGAAGGACCATTGTAAATCATTAGCCTTGAGGAGTGGTAAAACTTTAGAGTAGGAAAGTTAAGACTCAAAAGGATAAAGAAGAACCGAAAACTAAAAATAATGAGGAGGAATTAATGGATAAAGTGAGTGATGAAAAGGAAATAATTCACCCAAAAAAGAGTAACCTCTACAAACCCACTATAACCTTGATTGGTGGTTGTATTTCCATTCTTACTAGAAAAGTACCCCAAATATTGAAAGATCCATGCAGTTTAGACTTTCTTTATACAATTAGGAACATCCAATTTGAGAAAGCATTATATGATTTGGGATCCATTATTAAACTTATGCCATTTTAGGTCTTCCAAAGATTGGGATTTGGTAAGCTAAACCCACTTCAATAACATTGAAGATGGAAGATAGGTCGATTAAAAGACCTCAGGGTGTGGTAGAAGATGTGCTAGTAAAAATAGACAAATTCATCTTTCCAGCAGACTTCATGATGCTGGACATGAAAGAGGACCATGACATTCCTATTATACTTGGTCGTCCATTCTTAGCAATTGGAAGAGTACTCATTGATGTACAAAAAATGTGAACTTAAAATGAGAGTGCAATTTGAACAAGTAATTTTTAAAGTTTTTAAACCATATGAACCCCCAGACATTGATAATGCTAATGAATGCTTAAGTATAAATGTTACTAAATGTGAGGATAACTTAAAAGAATCTGTTGAGTCGACAATACTTAAGACTATTACACATGATGTTGTAAATAAGGACATAAACTCACTAGAAAACAATTCAACATATTTTAACTTTAAAAGTATGGAATCAAAGGTTGATATCGTGGGCTGTGAAAACATTTTGGAGAATGTGCCTATCATATGTGTATTAAAGGTGATTATGGAAAATTTTGAGATATGATTTAAGCTCAAACCATCAATTGAAGGGCCACCAAGTTTATAATTCACACTTTTACTATCTCATCCTCAATCAAGTATGAAAATGAAATAGTCCAATAGAGGAGTGAAAAATATGTTGGAAATAGATATATTGGATGAGTCACGGTGGAGCGCTTACAATAATGCCAAAAAGTTCAAAAAGAAAAAAAATGGCATGAGAAGAGAATTTATAACTGTGTTTGTAAACCAAAGCATAAGATATCATTGAACAAATCAAGACTCAAACTATTTCTAGGGAAACTCAAAAGTAAATGGACACAAAAGTATATGCCTTAGCACTAGATAAGACCATCTAGTGAAGTACGTTAAATGTGACACTGGTTGCGAGTCAACCCAACGTTATTTTACTTATAATTTCATTGCTTTTTTTTGTAGGTGAATAAATCTGGAGAGCAATGACACAACAAGATTGAGCAGTTTCAACAACAAATGTCGTGTGCCAAAGCTAAGGGAGTTTTCTTTCCTTTTACCTTTTCATATTTATATGTAATCGTTGGGGAAAATGTGTAATTTAAGTTTTGGAGAGAGAACTTCATTCTCTACAATTTCTTTTACTATGCATTTAAAATTTTAAGGAATTTTTTTTTGGAGTTGTTTTTTTTATTTTTAGGTTATTTTTAATCATGATTTGGGTGTAGAAAACAAATAAATATATGAAAACTAAATGCATGCATGCTTGATGTAGAACATATGAACTCAATGATAAAAAAGTGGTTGTCATGACTAGGATAAGGAGTGTAACATATTTGTTAAGATACTTACATTAATAATGTGATATGCTTGCTTGTTTTGATTAAATTGATTCAAATTTTTATGCATACGTTCATGATTGATTCTAGTCTTCTTCTTGAGAAACATTTGTATGAGTTATACAAGTTGGCAAAATCCTAAATAGTATTTAGCAAGAAAAATGATTTAGGCCTTATTCGGATCGATTGAGCCTTTCAAGCTAACTATTGTTAATATATTTAGTCACCCATTTAAGTCTAACAAATTTTTTTCATATCTTTAAGCCACATTTTATGCTTAACTAATAAGCATTACCTTTATCCTTTCACCTTTAGCTTATATGAAAAAAATACAATCACGTGTTATGCTATAAAGTAAGGTTAAATATAATGCACCTTATAAAAAGAAGAAGATCAAAACTCACAACACAACATCCCTCTAAATAAAAAGAAAATAGAATTGAAAATAAGTTTGAGGGTGTTATGAAGTTATAATAAAGAAAGAAAGAAAGAAAAGATATATGGAATAAAATAATATGAAAAGAATAATAAAAGATGGTACTCTAAAATATCAAGTAAAAGCTCAATTGCATTTAAAAAGTGCATGATGAACAAAAAGAAAGTTAAGGTGTGGAAAGAGCCTAAGTGTCTTCATTTATCGACCTTCCACCTAATTGATCTTGAGATAAGTGCATATTTATATTAGTGGAGAGGGATGTGAAAAATAGACTTATGAGACTTGTTCTAAGATTGAATTGATTAGCATACTCGTATAGGTTGATTTCATGAGTGAATTGGATGATATCATGTGCAACATACACACATAAATCAATTTTTCAAAAACCTTGCATAACTTGTATTGATGAATATGTGAGCCTCCTTATCATAGGATTGTACAACTTTTAAGAGGGAATGTTTTCGTGAAATATGCATGTACTAATAGAATTATATTTTTATATATAATAACCATATTACTTTATTTAGTTATACTTGGTTGTACTTGAGGACAAGCAAAGAATTAAGTTTGGTGGTGTAATGACTCTATGAAAGTAGATTCATTAGCACACTTTTTATTTAATATTTACTTGTTTTATTCAATAAATAGTATTTTTAGGGCTAAAAATATTAAAATATAAACTTGTTTTTGTGAAAATGGTGAAAATATAATTTTTGGACTTTTTTGGAATTTTTATGGATTTTATGAATTTTCAATGCATGACCAATAAGAAGATGCCACGTGGCTTGCCACACAAGAGAGGAGCTGATTGGGCAAGCCATGCAAACACCACACAAGTAGGGACAACGAATCGTAGATCATCGCATGTGAGGAGGACAAATTGCGTGCCACTTGTAGCACAACATTCAATCCGAGTTCGGAGCTCGATCAAGCCTTCACGCTATGTGTCACCATGCGATTGTTCCTCGCATTCCACTTGTGCTCCCTGCCATCTGTTACTGGGAATCACTTTGTGTAGCATGGCGCTGACTCAGTATGTGTTGACTTAGATCAATCTAATCTACTACATGTCGCGATTTGATTTGCCCTGTGAATTCTATTTGCCATGTGTCACGATGTGATTAATTGGGGTTGTTTTTCTCTCAACCCTTGATCTAAAGCTGATCTGGTCGTTCATAATGCATCTGAGCTATATTTAAGCCCTTAATCACCCTATAAACCCTAATGAGTCAACCATTAGCATAATTTTGGTCAAATTTTGGAGCTAAAAAGAGAAAAATTCAAAAGGAGATACAATTTTGGTGAAGATTCTAGAGGAGATTAACACTACAATTCAAGTAATTGATTGTATTTCTTCTTCCACTCTTTTTTTATCAGTTTTTATGCCTTTTTTTATGAAAAATATGAGTTTTATGAACACAATTATGTGTAGTTAATTTATTAATCTAGGGATCTTACGAACCTAATTTTTACCATATGATGATATACTATTTTACCCCAATTATAATTTAATTATATGATTTAATTTGATTTTTATGATATTAATTATTTGGCTAACAATTTATCTATAGAGTCAATTAAATAAATTTTAGAGAATTATTTAATTGTTTGTCTTGATTAAATATCATGCATATTTTCTAGGTAGAGATGTATGATTCTTATGTATGTGATCCATAATTGATGAACTTAATAAATAGTATGTAATTTAATTAACATGAGAGTGTGATTAAATTTATTACTATATAGTGTGTAGTTTATTTGAGAGAGAAATACATGATATGTTAGATTTAATTGATAATTATATTAGAGAAATTTTGGCGATTCACATATTTAGAAAATTGGGGGGATTAAGTGTTCATAGCTATTTTCTCATATATCTTCTCAGTTACCAAATCTAATTTAATTAATTATTTCTATTTATTTTAATTTATTTTAATTTTACTTTCTTAAAATATAAAAACACAAACAAATTGATTTTTATTTTTTTGTTTTAAAAATTAGTTTATAATAAAATAATATTTTTGATAACGATATTTTCGTATCATTATATTATTTGTTACAATAGATATACTTGCATATCAATTGCACACATAATTTGTATGACGATCAATATGTATATTATATGACATGACATATAAATGAGAGGTTAATAGAAAGAAAATCCTACTATTATGACACTTCATGATGAAAACATTTGATGCAATGTTCATACATACAGTCACAGTAGAAGAAATAAGTAGTAAACAAGGTAGAAAATTAGTAACAAATCAAATAGTCAAGCATAACTGCTAGTAAAATAGTTAATATCCTATGCAAGACAAATAAACAAAGAGAAAGAGAGAGATATGAAAAAACATGAAAGGAGGGAACATGTAAGAAACATACAAAATAACATAAATTTATAAACAAAAGAACCAGAGTCAAAGAGAGAAAGGAAATAAACAACTTAACCTAAGAAAATAACCCTAAAATAATGATCAAATAGTATCTTTTTGTTTAAAGAATATTTGAGGGACAACTAAACTAGGAGATAGTCTCTAATTCATATGAGCATAGGGAGTCTATGGAACTCACGATTTGTTATGTTTATAATTTCTAGAAATTTTGTATGAGTCATCCATATAAACATAGCGAGGTGGAATTTTTGAGGAAAATTTACTTCTTTTTGCATTCTTCTTAAAGTGTATAATGCATTTTGCTTGAACATGCTCAGATGAGCTACAACAGCTATATATAGTCAAAAGAGATGAGAAAAAGTAGGGTGGAGAACTCTAAGATGTACTCCTCACAAATTAGGATACTACCTAGCAATGTGGACAGTAGTACAACAATGATAACAAGTATAAAAAATTGTGTTAGGAAAATAAGGTCCTTGACTCCAAGAAGAAGTATGCAGAGGAGAAGAAAATGGAAGCTCACATTGACTTTCACACAAGGATGAGAAGTCAAATTTCCATGGTGTAGTCTAAAATCCTCAAGTTCACCATAATGGTGACAAATGGGAATGATAATAGGTAAAGGCAGTCTACCACTATCGGAGCAACGAGAAGTGCTAGCCTTAGGTGAAAAGTTCATCTTGCTATAGAAATATGACCAAGACCACACAAAAAATTACATATTTGGTCAGTAATTATAAACTTCAACTTAGGTTCTTGATTGGAAGCTTTGATAAACTTGGTATAACCCATTGTAAAAGTTGAAACCGCCTTACTATAACCAATGCCATGTTTATCACCAGAAAACTTGACATTGCTAATCATTTCATTTAACATTTTTGAACCCATTGTCATTCTATCGATAACAATGGTGGAATGTTCCAGTCCCTTCTCCCTCATGTTGAGATTTTTTTCAGGGTAATAATCAACTCTTTATTTTCCTTAAGGAATAATTCAAGATAATAGGTCAAATTATTAAGAATTCTAACTCTCTTATGTAGTAGTTCAATCTCAACATCATTTTGTGTAAGAGAGTCATTCAAATGATCCTTTGAGTTCTCAAGAACAATTGTCTCCCTTTTAATTGTTCAACTTTATTCTTCTCATCAGAGTTAGGTGATTGCCACACAATGCGTGTGTGGAATGAATACGCAAGTATATATATCACAACAAGTAATATAATGATAAGAAAATATCGTTCCTACGAAGATTATTTTATTATAAATTAATTTTTAAAACTAAAAAACTAAAAATCAATTTTTTTTTGTTTTTATATTTCAAGAAAGCAAAATTAAAATAACTAAAAGTAAATAACAATAATTAATTAAATCAAATTTGTTAACTAAGAATATATATGAGAAAATATCTAGGAATACTTAATTCCTCATTTTTCTAAACATATGAATCGTTAAAATCTCCCCAATGTAATTATCTATTAATTACATGATCAATTGAATATAACCTAGCATGTATTCCTCTCTCAAGTAAACTAAACACCATATAGTAATAAATTTAATCACACTCTTATGCCAAATAAATTACATACTACTCATTAAGTTCATTAATTTTGGATCATATACATAAGAATCATACATCTATGCCTAGAAACTATGTATGCTATTTAATCAAGACAAACAATTAAATAATTCTCTCAAATCTATTTAATTGTCTCTATAGATAAATTGTTGGCCAAACAATTAATAACATATAAATCATATTAAATAATATAATTAAATTAAAATGATCATTGGGGTAAAATATTAGATCATCATATGGTGAAAATTAGGTTCATAAAATCTTTAGACTAATAAATTAAGAACACATAATTATGTTCATAAAGTTCATATTAGAGCGTCAAAATTGTATCCCCTCTTGAATTTTTCTGTATTTTTTCTCTTTTTAGCTCCAAAAACTTACTAAAATTATACTAATGGTTGCTCCTTAGGATTTATGGGGTGATTATGGGCTTAAATATAGCTAAGGTGCGATCTAGACCGTCAGATCAACTTCAGATCAAGGGTTGAGATCAAAACAAGAAAAATCAGTAGTGCAAGCCAATTACAGCATAACACATGTCACACGGAATTCACTGGGCGAATTAGAGCGTGATGCGTGGCATGACATACCGATCAGAGACAACACATGCTGATTCAGTGCCATGCGACATAACATGATTTGTGGTAATAGATAGCAAGGCGCAAGGGTAGAATGCATGGTGTAATTGCTTGGCGTCATGTGGTAGTACTGTTTAACTGTGCTTTGAACTGGATTGAACATCATGCCGACACGTGGCACACAGTTTGTCCTCCTTACATGAGGGGATCTACGATTCATTGTCCCTACTTGCGTGGTGTCCAAATGGTTTGCCCAATCAATTTATTTGCTTGCGTGGCATGCCACATGGTAGGTCCTGATTGACCCTACGTTAGAATTCAAAAAAAAAATCATAAAACTTCCAAATAATTACAAAATTTATATATTTTCTCCCTTTCACTAAAAAGTTTATATTTTAATATTTTTAGCCTCAAAAATACTATTTATTGAATAAAATAAATACATATTAAGTAAAAAAGTGCGATAATGACTCTATGAAATAACACGTGTATTATATATATATATACTTCTATTAGTACATGTATATTTCACGAAAATTTTCTCTCTTAAAAGTCGTACAATCATATGATAAGGAAGCTCACATATTCATCAATCAACATTCTATCAATACAAGGATATGCAAGGTTTTTGAAAAAATGATTTGTGTGTGTGTGTTGCACATGATATCATCCAATACACTCATGAAATCAACCTATACGAGTATGCTAATCAAGTCAATCTTAGAACAAGTCTAATAAGTTTATTTTTCACATCCTTCTATACTAATATAAATATGCAATTAACTCAAGATTAATAAAGACTTTACATGGTTTTAATGTAAGGCTTAGGTAATGGGTCAATAATTGAAGATACTTAGGCTTTTTCTACACTTTAGTTTTTTTTTTCATCATTCACTTTTTAAGTACAATTTAACTTTAACTTGATATTTTAGTATACCCTATTTTGTCATTTTTTTATATTTTTTATTACACATATCTTTTTTTTAACTTGACAACACACTTAAACTTATTTTCAATCATATATTTTTTTTCTTTAGAGAGATAATTGTGTTGTGAGTTTTGCTTTTTTTAAGGTGCATTACATTTAACCTTATTCTATAATATAACATATCATTGCATTTTTTGTTGGTAGAAGCAAAATGTGTAAAGATAAAGATAATACTTATTAGTTAGACATAAAATATGATCGAAAGATATCAAAAGTTTTTGTTAGGCTCAAATAGTTAAGTACGGATGTATACCTAATTATTTACTTGATTAAGTGGATTAGTTTAGATTTAATTGAATAACATAATTTTTTTATATGAAATTTTGTTTTTAATTCTTAAAAATAACATATGTTTATTTTTTATAAAACGTAAATAAATTTATATTTTTTAACCTTATATAAAAATAAATAAATATTTTTAATAATAATTATAAATAAAATGAAGTTGAATAATTAAATTATTTATTGATAGAAGATAATTATTACGAATAACTTGAAAGAAGATAATGTTAAAGTTTACCATTTCTAACTCAAGAGTCGAGACAACCAGGTCGCTATTTTTTTTTCGTTGTTGTTAAGATTGAATATTATTGTTATCCAAATTAAAATGAATTTCCTTTAATAAAAAAAAAGAAACTTAAAATGAAATATTTTAATTTTCTGTGTTGTTAAAAGTATCGCTGCAATCAATAACGTCTGATTTTAAAATTCATGCGCCCATTGTATCATGTACAAATAATATTTTAAACAATTTACAAGAACGATGTAAATGAAGGTGGAGTGGTGGACACAAGGCAATAAATAATTTGGTGAACACTAACCCTAATATAAAAAGGATAATTATTAATAACCTAGTAACCTCCAAGAGATTTGGTCAAATATCACTTCCCATTATAAAATTTTAACGAAGAAGGGTAACAAAAATATATTAATTTGGATAAAAATATATAAAAATTTATTAATTATTTTGATGAGATATAAAAATATATATTATAAATTTAAAAATATTAAAAATAAAAAATAAAACATGTAAATATATATAAACATATTTTTAAGTTATTATGTATTCTTAAATCAATTATAATACGTTTAAACTTATTAAAGTTTATATTTTATGAGTTATAATTGATTTAAAGAATATATAATAATTTTAAAAAATATACATATGTATATTCACACGTTATTTTTTAATATATTTTTTAAAATTTTCAATTTTTAATATATTTTATAATAAAATTAATAAATTTTTATATATTTTTATAATTATTAGTATACTAGGGCTACCTTTTATCTAAGTTTTAATTCGATTCAAATATCTCCCTTTACTATATTGCAACATCAAGATAATAATTTGGCGTCCAAAAACAGCACTGACATATAATTAAAAAAAGTTAATATTCAAATGTTAAAATATTATAAAATTTAAGTTTTTTACTGTATGCCAATCTTTTTCCAAATGCCAAGGTAGTATTTTAATCACACTACAAAGTTAACCATACAGTACTGAGTGGTATTTGACCAAACTCTAGGGCATGGTATTCATAATTACCATACAAAATAAATATAACATTATATATAAAGTTTATAATATGAAATAATTAACTTTGAAAGTATTAAAGAGTTTATTATATAAATTTAATCAATTTATAATTTAATAACTTAAATAAATTATCTAGACATATTATCGGGTGTAAATAATAAAATACAAAATTTTTAAAATAACACATGAGGTAAAATAAACTACCTCTTATACTCCTATAAAGGATTTAATCAACACTTTTAAGTTAAATATTTTTTGTAATTTTGTCCTAATACCTAAATAAGTCTTTAATGAGAGACTAGTTTCAAGACCAAAATTTTTAACAAGATTATGAGTGTTTAATTTAAAAAATAAATATATTATCATGAGATTGTATGATTTACAAACTAAGAAAAAAAGTCATCTCAACTACCATGAACATTTTAAATTCATTTGTTACAACATGTACAAAATCATCTATTAGTGTAGTATATGTGGATCCAAAAACTATGTCATCCACATAAATTTGAGCAATGAAGATCTCATCACTACTTTTTTTGATGAATAGAATCTTATCAATTCCTATTCGAAGAAAATTATTGTTCAAGATATAGTTGTTAAGTCTCTTATACCACACCCGGGGAGCTTATTTCAAACTATAAAGAGCTTTGTTGAGTTTGTAAACATGATTTGAAAATTTTGGATCAACAAATCCTTTTGATTGTTCCACGTAGATCTCCTCATTTAGAAATCCATTTAAAAAGAAAAACTTAACATCTATTTGATATAATTTAAATTTCATGTGACAAGTAATGGTAAGTAAAGTCCTAAATGACTTTGACCTAGCTATAGGTACAAATGTTTCATCAAACTTTGAGCTACCAACCTAGCTTTATTTTTAAGAATAATATCATACTCATCAGATTTATTTTTGAATACCCATTTAGTTTTAATAACATTTTTGTTTTAGGCATAGGTACTAAGATCCACACATGATTTCTTTCAAATTGAGCTAATTCATCCCACATGGCATATATCCATAATTCATCCCTATGGACTTCATTCACATTTTTTGGTTCAACCAAAGAAATATATTATAAATGGGTTACCTCACTTATTTTTCTTCTTCTTGTTACCATTCTTGCACTAGGGTCTACAATTATATTCTTAATATGATGATTTTTTGAAGTGTGGGTTGGATTTATCATTACTGATGTTGATGGTTCTTCCTTATTTTCTTCTATTTCCTTAAGCTTATCTTCTCTTTGCTCCAATTGTACCACTGGTTATTATTAATTGAGGTGCTATGAAATTTATTTCATTATTATCCTATTCACTTGTAATATGCTTACTTGCATAATCTATAACGACATTTATGGATTCCATAACAGTATTAGTTCTACAATTGAAGATTCTATAGGCTCTATTATTTAGGGAATAACCAAGAAATATACCTCCATCACTTCTTGAATCAAACTTACCCAGTTGTTCTCGATCCCTAAGTATGTAGCATTTACTTCCAAAAATATACATGAATTTCAAATTAGGTTTCTTACCTCCCCATATCTCATAGGGAGTTTGGTTTGTACCTAGGCAAAGAAAAACACGATTTATAATATGGCATACAATGTTTATAAATTCAGTCTAAAACCTTTTGGAGACTCTCATGGCATGTAACATTAATCTAGCCTTCTCTTAGAGTATCTTGTTTTTCCTTTCAACTACTCCATTTTATTGAGGTGTGATAGGAGTAGAGAATTCATGAAAGATATCATGTTTTTATAGAAGTTAGCATACTTGGTATTTTCAAACTCTTTTCCATGATTTGTTTTTAGTCTCTTGATGGTTATTATTTTGTCACATGTTTCAACCTACACTATTGTACAATATAAGATAAAGAACTCAAAAGCATTTAACTTATCTTTGTCTACCCAAGTATAGCGAGAAAAGTCATTTACTACATCTACGATATATTTCTTACCTCTAATAATTTTGGTTCTCATAGGACATATGAGGTCAATATGTATCAATTCTAGTACTATGTTTGCATGGATACTCTTGATCTTTTTATAGGCAACCCAAGTTTGTTTACCCATTGACATGGTCCACATACATATGTTTCAATTTTTGGAAGAATAGGTAGACGACGCACAGTCTCAGTTGTACTTAATCTAATCAGATCATTTAAATTCATGTGACTTAGATTTTTGTGCTATAAGATAGTTGAATCCTTGTTAGCTAGGTTACATGTTACTATATGTGATGTGTCAATGCAATAACAATTGTAATATGATCTAATTCTCTTAATCATTTATTCACCATTTTGTTGTTTTACAATGCAGTGATTATTCATAAATTGTAAACTAAAATCATTGCCACATATTTGACTTATGTTAATCAAGTTTGCCTTGAGTCCTTGCACATATAAAACTTCATTAAGTTTAGGGATATTCTCTATTTGAATGAAGCCTTTCCTAATAATTTTAGATATTTTACCACCACTAAAGGTAATTGTCCCTTCATTGTATTCTTTAAGGGTTTTAAACAAATATTGGTTCCTAATCATATGTCTATAGAATCCACTATCAAAATATCATGCGGTATTTGATTTAGCTTTAAATTCTATATGAGTCACAAAGCAGTGCAACTCAAACTCCATAACCCATCCTATTTTAATTTTGGAAGTTTGAGCTATTGGTTTTGTAGGTTCCTTTTTTTTGCGTATTTCTTATAATAAAAACTTTAAGTTTGAATTTTTTTGAGGTGTTCTAGAAACATTTATATTCTTGATAGAATCATAGGTATAAATAAATCTACACTCAGGTCTAATGTGTCATTTCCAACTATAATGATGATAAATGGAAACAAACTGAATTTTCTCAAAGTGATAGGGTCTAGACATTACCTTTCCTGCCAAAGCAATGGTGAGTTTTACAAATTAAGTTTTGGATGATAAAGGTTTTGACTATTCATCTACGTATCCAAGATGTCTCTTATCTCTGTGTGGATTTCTATAGCCTAGAACTTTGGTGAATTCTTCAACACCTATGGTTAAATTTCTCACAATTTCTTTAGCAACACTAAGATCTTGCCTAATATTTTTGTTTTTCTATTTGGTTTCTACAAGATTCAAATTTAGGGCATTAATATGTTAAGACAATTCATTTTTTTCTTTCTATAGGCTAAAAGAATTTATTTTGTAAAAATTGATGATATCATTAAGTTTAGTTAATTCAATAAGTAGTTTTGAATACAATAAAATTAGATAGTAAGAGAGAATAGTTTATTCTCTCATTTTCTTCATCCGAGCTAGAGTTGGAGTCAATGCGGTGTGCGTTGGTAGTTGAGATGAAATCACGATAGTTAATGTCATCATCCTTTAAGTTATTGGCACTATCTAGAAAGTGTCACTCAGTGTAGTATTAAAGGGTTTTCCAACTTTCTTTTTGTTGCTAGTACATTATGCAGAAATATGATCAAAACCCCTACAAATAAAGCATTTAGGACTTGTGAACTTAGTTTTATTACCATCAAAGCTAGGAGGCTTGAGTTCCCTTAACCTTCGATCCCTCGAATGACTGAATTGTTCCTTATTAGATTGATTAATTTATGGACCCTTCTTTTTAGGAACTTCTTAATTTTTTATGCTAGAAAGACTAGTGACTCATCATTTATATGCTCATCACAATTAGAGATGTCCTTTTTAGAGCTTTTGAATGCCACATCGTTGTTTTTCATTGATGGATCAAGACTAAGCTCGTATGTTTGTATTGACCCAAAAATTTCATCAATGGTTAGTATGTCTACATTCTTTCTTTTCTTTATCATTGTAACTTTCATCTTGTAGTCTGTTGTTAAGGAGCTTTAGATTTTGCGTACTTGTATAGGTTATGGAATTTTCTCACCAAGGTTAGAACAAGCTTTATTGATATCACAAAAGAAAGCATATAATTGACTAAAAGTTTCAATGTTGCTCAATTTAATAGAATCAAACTAAGATATTAACAATCTCAATTTTGTTTGTTTCACTTGGAAAGTTCCCTCATGAGCAAGAGCAATTTCATTCCATCCATCTTTAGCAGTCTCACGATCGAATATGTGACAGAACTCATTGATTGACATTATAGCAAAATTGAGCATAGACCTTTTTGATTTGTCCCACTAAGAGTGTTATTTAGTGATCTAGTATTTTCTTGGGGTTTTGGTTGTTACACCATCTTTTATTACCGAAGATGGTTCCCAACCATCAAGAATAACATTCCAGATTTTTTTATATTGTTTGAGAAATACTTACATACAATCCTTCTAGGAAGGGTAATTATACCCATCAAAGAGTAACTTTCTAACAGATGATCCACATTCTTTCATTTGGTCCATAAATTGGAGGGTGTGTCCCTAAGGATCAAATTCATTAAGTGTATTTAGTGTAAGCTCTAATACCAATTGAAAGTTTATAATACAAATTTAATTAACCTAAAGAGTGTGAATATGTTGTTTTTCATATTTTAATAATTTATAATTTAATAACTTAAACAAAGTGACCAAACATATAATCATGCGTAAATAGTAAAGTGTAAAAATTAAAAAATAACACATGATGTTTTTAGATGGAATAAACCTAGGCCACAACAATGTTAAAGAGGAAAACTACTTGTCTACCAGACTACCTCACTTTTCACTATAAAAACTAAATGTTCAAGTACAAACTCGATTTTATGCTACCTTACTTAGTATACCACTATAATGTACCTTATTTACAAACATGTATTCTATTTTTACAGTTTTCAAAATTAACATGGGAGGTTTTAATATCAACCTTTTGTTGATTGAGACCGTTCTTTACTTACCATGTGGGATGTACTAAATTACACCCAATACCTACCCATTAGATTTTTTAGCCCTTGTACTAGAAGATCTAACTGTAATTCTTATTGTTACTTAGGTTCTTGATCATTTTAATCACATTGGTGACACTAGGCCTACTTTTGTGCAATTTTTGACCTATCCAACCATGGAGTTTCATAAAATGTGTGGCCACTCAAAATGTGCATAGTGGTTTCCAAGCGATTTAATAGTAAATTACTTACTGCCAATTGGTTGCCTTAAGCAACTTGTGGAATTTACCACATAAGAGTTAGATCTTATATGAGTTTACCATGTTATATGTTGTGTTATGTATACTCTATTGTTGTAAGAGTATAGTTATCATTTAATGAAGTGATTGAAAATCCTTTATAGATTTTCTAATATGATATCCTAATTCACATAAAGTGTAATGTTTGTCTTGTTTAATGTATGTTGTTAGTCTAGATAGAGCCTGTGAGACATATTGTCATTAGTATGTTTACCACATATTATTCGTTCTTATCTGTTAGTTGTTTATATTGTATATTGAATTAAATATGATGTTGTTATTGTACCACTACTACAAAAATGGGTATTAAAGTCGGTTAAAAAAAGACTTTAAATGAAATGACTTAAAATTTAAAGTCGGTTCAACGCGTGAATCAACTTAAATTTTTTTTTCTAACAAAATTTACTCATTTTTTATTATACTCAAATTAAAACCTGTATTCGATCACTAAATAATATAGGAAAAAAATATATATTTAACAAATAGTTTAAATAATACAAATAATTGAAAAATAAAATATTAATTAATAGTAAAAAAATTATCATGGTATTGTTCTATGTTATTCAAAATCATCATATTCTTCTCTTGATATTATAATACAAACCTACATATATAATACAAAAAATTATACACATAAATAATAACACATAATAATAGAAAACAAATATGAATAATAAGTGTGTAAAATTAATAGAAATACTTACAAGAGTAAATGAAGTGACAAAATGAAGAAAATGAAGAAAAAATGGTGTTTTGTAAGTGAGAAATAGGTATAAAAAATTTCAGTATTTTGCTAAAAAAAATATGTGATCTAAAAGATTAGTTAGAGAGGAAGAAAACCTATTAACCAACGCTGGAATTAGTAGTCGTAGGTGGACGAAAAATGAGAAAGAGTGGAGGAGAAGTGGAGGAGGTTTTGGATTTTTGAGAGTTATGAAACGCTTGTAATAGTTTCTGTCTAGGGAAGAAAGAAAAGAAAAAAAATTATCCACGTGTGTAGCGTCAGTTCTACGTGTCAACCGACGCTATCTACGTGTGTAGCGTCGGTTCCAGGTGTCAACTCACGCTACGCTATGTGGATAGTGTCGGTTCATCACGTCAACCGACGCTACGTCCACGTGTAGCGTTATTTCGACACGTCAACTGATGCTACGTCCTACGTGGATAGCGTCGATTCTACACCGAACCGACTTTAAATTCATTATAAGTCAGTTTTTTTCCAAAAATTGACTTTACATATAGACTTTAATACCCCTATTTGTAGTAGTGTATATTCTCCTATGCATCTATATGATTAATTAAGTTTGTAAGGCCTACTTGGTATCGTTGAAATAAAGTCTTTGAAAAGATTTTATGGGTTGTCATGTCCACCCTTATTCTAAATCCAAATTGTTTACTTGGTTAAAAAGTTTAATTCAATTTTGTGTAATTATTTAAACTTATGAATCTTCGTGCATGAATAACTTATGAGTTATGCCTATGTTTTAAGGATAGTGATGCTCAGCCTTCAAATTGTGCTGATGATACCCAAGTTCCTTTAGGTTCAAAGAGTAACGAGCGACAACAGCCATCTCAGCAATCCTTACCAAGGTCAAGGGGGCCACAAGTTGTTAAAGGCTATGCTGGTGATACCCAAGTTCCAATAGTGGTGCTTAGGTTTCAAATTGTGCAGATGATAGCCAAGTGAAGTTGTTGTTTTAGGTTCAGAGAATAAGGAAGAACAACAGCCAGCTCAGCAATCCTTAGCAAGGTTAACGTGGGTACAAGTTGTTAAAGGATAGACATGTGATCACGTGAAGTGGTTATAGCTAGTAATATAGGTTATAAGCAGTGAAATTAAAATTTTAATAAAAAATGTGGCTAAGACATATATAGTATAAAAAATGTTTTTTTTAAGACAATTCTTTTTTTTTTCTTTTCAAATTACACCATTTCATATAATAATTGTTACATATTAAAATTTTCTTGTAAAATATGCATATCTCTTATACTATATTACTAGCTTAAAGCAGTTAGAAAAACCCATGAAAATCTAACAGAAAAATGAATGTAAAAGATATTTTTGTCTTAAGAAAAAGTTATTGTGGTATATAGTAGCTAATATGACATTAATTATAGGTTAAAAAATAAATCTTATTATTTTAATTAATAATTATATATTATATCAATTATACTTATATTTTCTATAGAAAAAAATGTTTTTATTATAATTATTGATTACTAAAGATATTGACCAAAATAAAATAATTATGAATAATATTATGTTTTTTATTCTTCTAAAAATTATATATATTTTCATTTATAGTTGATTCAGATGAAGATAAATTCAACTAGACTCGTTCAAATGAAATCAACCTCATAAATTCAACTTCATCAGACGAATGCGACTTCAACTGATTAGGCGAGTTTATCTAGTGAAGGCGACATTATCTAATTATGAATGTGACTTCATATTGATTTAAAGATACGAAGCTCAATCACTGTATCCGAACTCAACCAGATAAAATCTAAATAATCTACATATATTCACTTAGATAAATAAATAATCTATATTTATTTAGTCATATGAATACGTCGGATTGAATATAATTATAAGAAATATGAGTGTTAGCTATTTTCGTGAACAAAATATTTATTTTTAAATTTATTTTTAGACCTGTTATCAAATCTATCAAGAAAAACCAAACAAATGCTCAAGTTTTAGATATTCGTACTTCAAGTATGTCTTTTATAACTACGATACATAGGATTATATTTATACATTTAATAATACATGTTCATAAATCTAAAATTATTTTTGGTGTTTAAATATTTTTTGTGTCTTAATAATTTTAAGATGTGATTTAAAAAAATATTTTTTAAAGCATTGAATGGGCTTTTTAAAAAAAATTAAGCCCAAACTCCAAAATGCATTTAACCCTAATACTATTAGGTATTATTATTATCTATAAATATAGATACATGTAGTGTGTGAGATAATAGAAAAAGATGCCGCAAAAGAAAAAAAATTCTAAAGGTGTCGATCTACCTCCCAAGTGTTATTGACTACCGAAAAGAAAAGAAAATATTAGAAAAGGTGAACTTGAGAAGGAAGGCAACAAAGTGTTATTGACTACCGAAAAGAAAAGAAAATATTAGAAAAGGTGAACTTGAGAAGGAAGGCAACAAAGTGTTATTGACTACCGAAAAGAAAAGAAAATATTAGAAAAGGTGAACTTGAGAAGGAAGGAAGGCAACAAGATTATATATATATATATATATATATATATATCAGGAGGGTAATGTGATACGGCTAGATACCAAACAAAAAACTGAAAATATTTTTTGAATAAAATATATACCATTGCCTCGTCAACATCATCAACAGAGAACAGTCCAAATACAAAAACAAAAATTGAGAGTGCAATAATACAGTCAACATATATAGATATTGATTGCATCAGTTCTACGATGTTATAGAAAATAGGGTTTGATGTTTTAAAAATGATTAATCTCATATAAAAAATTCAAGTTTTAGTTGAGGATTAATCTTTTCTAATGGAGTTCAACAAATGTTGGTAAAAGGTAAAGATCTTAATTTATGATATTTGATTATCTATATTTTCATAATATATAGTCAAATTGGATTTTGTTTTTCATGTTCATATAACTTATTTTTAATTAATGTCTTTCATGTTTAAATGAAATAATTTCGTGAGTAATTATGATTATTTGATTTAATTATTAAATTTCAAAGAAGCTATTTTATGAAACATATGCTTAATTTGTTTGCTCTAGAATTTACCATTTGATTTGATTTAAGTTATATATATTTTGGATTATCTAGTTAGGATTATATATTGTTAAATCCGTTCTAGAACACACACAGGTACTTGTGTTTATTTTTGTGCTAACTTTTTTGTAGTTACTTCGAGAACGTATCTGATTGATGGGAAGCTTATTGGAACGTTGGTCTGGAAACCGTTCACGCTAATTTTAGAAAATGTGAAAACAAAGCAGGGGCTCGTAAGTAAAGTACATTGGGGAAGGTTACTAGGGAGGGTAGCATAAGACCGAGTTTGTACTTGAACATTTGATTTTCATAGTGGAAAGTTAGGTGGTCCGGTGGATCGGTGGTTTTTCTCTTAGGTCATGGTTATGGCCTAGGTTGTTTCCACCTAAAAATATCGTGTGTTATTATTTCTACACTTTACTCTTACACACGATTACATGTGTTGTCGCTTTGTTAATATTAACTGTTATTGAGCAGATTAATATGGTGTGAAAATGAGAATGTGAATGTGGATGTATGATTTATAATATAAATTGTAAATGTGGATGTGGATGTATGATATGCATTGAACTGTTTTTGAGCAGGTTAGAGGTATTTTTTGGTCAATATTTATAGCTTATTATTGATCAGGAGTGTTTTTGATGATTATTTATAGCAGGTTATTGAGTAGAGATATTTTTGAAAAAAATTATATCATGTTATTGAGAAATAGAGGTATTTTTTATGAAGATAAATTAAATATTATAGTAAGAATATTTTTGATGAATTTAAATTAATTATTATATCAGTGGTATTTTCGACGAAGTTAAATTAAATATTATAGTAGAGATATTTTTGATAAATTTAAATTAATTATAATATTAGGGGTATTTTTGATAAAGTTAAATTAATTATAATATCAGGGGTATTTTCGATGAAGTTAAATTAATTATTATAGTAGGGATATTTTTGAAGAAAAACAAAACTTAAAGGGTATTTGCGATAATATTTTCAACGATAATATTCAAAAAACTATATAGGTAGGGGTAGAAAATACTTTTTCAGATATTAATGTGATTTTTCACGGTTTTTTGATGCTTCTGTTAAATAATAAAGACATTTTTAAAAATATCTTAAACCTCAGAGGTATTGTAGTTTTTATTTTAAATATTAAAGATATTTTTGAAGATATTGAAAATCTCGAAAGTATTTTTGATTTTTCCCAATAAAATAACTATAGTTTCGGCTCATTGAACCATAGACCTTCCAAATTCAAGGCACAATCTATAAAGGTGAAGACATGATACAGCAAACTTTGACAATCAAAATGAAGATACACCGAAAAAACTCGTAAATAACAACCGTTGTAAATTATCTAATTAAAAAAAAGTTAAAAAAATAAACTTTAAGAGTATTGAGTAACTATATGATTTATAGATTTTAATTTATAATTATTAAATTTAGTTATTATCAATTAAATAAAAAAATTTAAAATTATAATTTTTTCAAGATTAAAACAAAAATTATATATTATATTAACGAAAAACATTTAAAAAAATTCACCATGTTATCTCCCCTCTCTTTTCCTCTTTTTTATCTCTTATTTCTTTTCTATTATTTCTCTCTCTTCTTCTCCCGTCTTCCACTTACTCTTTCTCTCACCTATTATTCTTTCTCTCTTCAATTTTATTTTTAATTTTTTTAAATAAAATAATAATTAAAGAAGAGGAGAGAGAAAAAGAGATGATGTTTTTTTTCTTTCTTTTTTTTTAACTTTTTTTATTAATAAAATATTTAATTTTTATTTTACTATAGTCAAAATTTCAATTTTTAAAATTTTTAACTTAATTAATTATATTTTTAAATTATAAGACCGATGAAATTTGTATAAAAAATTACAAAATTAAAATGATTATACATCCAAACTTTTTTACATATTTTTACGTTCATGTATTCTTCATGTATAAGTATTATATAAAAAATAAATTATTTTAAAATATTAAAATAATGATAATATATGAAAAGATATATTTATTGTAAAAATAAATACAAAATTATGTTTTATTAACATTTTCTCAATAAAAAAAGAATTTTTTTTGACTCATATGAAAAGATATAGATATTGTAAAAATAACCTTTTGGCAATTATTTAAAAAAAATTACTTTTAACTACTCAATAAAAAATATATATTCATTTTCTTACTATGTTAAAAAACATATTTATTAAACCCATATTTATAAATATTTTAAATATATATTTAATTTTTTAATATTTTAAATATATATTTATGGGAGGTTTTTTAAAAATAATAAGGATTTTTTTAATTTTTTATTTATAAAATATATTTATATAAAAAATAAATTAAAAATATATGTCAATGAATACTAAAAATGTATAAACTTTTTTAAGTTTAGTTACATTCCATAATTATTTACAAATGAAATTTCATTTTAACTAGTACATACATAAATGTTTTTTTTAATATAAAAAACATATATTTTTACATGTTTAAAAATAATATACACATGTTTTTTATAACATAAAAATACTTCTTTTAAAGGAAATTAAAAAGGAAATCATATGAATTTTTTAATGCTGAATATAACATCTTTTACCTGTCTTTACCAGAAATTATAACGAGGAAACATACACAACGAAAGGATTTGAATGGGTCAATACCATCCACAGATATTGAAGCCCAAAAATAACCAGTTATGTATATAAATAATTGAATTAACTTGTTAAATTTAATTACTGGTTACTTTTCAGTTAGTAAATTTCCTCTCCTCCAAATGCTCATAATCTTATGCCTCTGTATCTTCCCATCTTAGCTTCTTGAAACCCACCAGTATTAATCATAGTCTAGTTCATGGTTATTTAGCTAGTTTTCTACCATGCATGCATATATTATGAGTAATTCTATGTATACCTACTAGGGTTGCTTGTTTATATATATATATATATATATATATAGGTGGAGCGCTGCAATTTTTATAAAATTTATTTACTTTTTAAGTTAGAATACGGTGAAGATGAACAAATAATAGGAATATATAGAGTTTTCCTACATATTATATATGCATATATAATAAGCTTTATAAGTACTAATTAAGCAAACAGATATATGGTGATTGAAAAAAGCTAGGGTATATGGTGATGATCTTGAATTACGGATTTTTTTTAGGATCGAAAGAGTGACAGTTTAGCCACCCATCTAAAAAAAATTTTGATTGAATTATATTATTAATCTCAAAATTTTATTATATTTAATGCTTTTTTCCCTTAATTTTTTTATAATATTATGTGCATTATCTTTTTAAATTTAACACACTAACTTGGTCTAAATTTAAAAATAAAACAAAATTATACTGTATTAAGTATAATTAACATTTTAAAAAATTATTTTTTATACTATTTAATCTATTAACTTTTAATTTAACATATTAGTTTATTATTTTTTTAAATCTGTTAAATTAAAAAAGACACTGAACTTAATATTTAAAACAAAGCTAAGGGAACAAAATAATAAATCAGATAAAATTTAGGAATCATCCATTTAGTTCAGCCAAAATAAAGTTAATATACATGGTAATTTACGGGGTTTTTTTTATCGATAGGAATATATTTTGAGAAAGTGTGAATCTTTTAAGTTGTTTTAAGATAAATGATTTAAAATATAATAATTTGTTTAAAATAGTTTTAAGATATATATTTAGGTATTTGGGATTATAATATTATAAGTGTTTTTAAATAACAACTCATTAATTATATTTACTAAAGAAACATGGATCTAAAATTACTTCTACTAAAAGTATTAACAATACTTTTAAAATTTTAGAAATATTTGTCTTTAAGATTACTTGTGAAATGGCTATTAATAATTACTTTAGAAATATTTGTCTTTAAGATTACCATACAACCTAGTGCATTGGCCATTAATAATTACTTTCAATCAAAAGTAAAACCAATTTCAAACGGACCTTTAGTATCTTTTTAAATTAATTGCTTGTCAAGGTGGATTTGTTTGGCCAGCTGGGGCACTATTTCCCTCAGCTGTAAATTGTAATTATTATTAACAAATTATATGTGATAATTTGAATTTTAACTTTTAGACATTTATTATTTAATAATTTAAATATATTTATATTTAAAATGAGTTGTATGTAACAAATTTTTGATTAAATAAAAAATATACTTATAATTATATTAACTATTTATTATTAATTATTAATATAATTATTAAATTAAAGATCAAACTGAATAAAAAAAACAAACAATAATGTTTACCATTTATTGGTGTACTTTCTGAGTTAACATGCTAGATGGCACGGTGCTCGTTGTACTCCTAGTAATTACAATATATATATATAAGCTTACTTTATTTAGCATAAAAATATTGTTTAGTTTCCTTGGTTGTAAAGTGTGTTTTTTATCATTTTATTTATAAAAAAAAGTTAAGGACATTGGATTATCTCTTTGGTTATTTTATTTTATTATTAAAATTCTAACATTAATACAAGTGACTTTTGTGTGGACAGTGGCTAGGGTAAAAACAACATTTTATCAAAAATATTTGAATTTTAAACTATGTTTTTATTTTTATTTTTATGTTTAGTATTAAGTTTTCTTAGGTTATATTGATTAGGAATTTGACAATAATATTATTTATAAATTTAAATAATTTTTAACTTAATAAAATCTTATTAAATTGAATTAAACATGTATTTCTAATATTTAGAATACTTATAGGAAACCAAATTAGGACATGATAGTTAAATCACATATATATTTTTGTAAAGCACAAAATTATAACATAAACTTAAAAGAATGTAAACATGAGACCTTTTAAGTACAATACAAATTACTATAGTAAAACTTGTCTATGAAAACATTTACAAGTGTGTGGTAAAGTAAACTACAGATACTCTATACCTACAAATTTGCATAAAAAAAAGAGGATTTAAATTATTTGATTCATATATTGTGGGTTAGATTGAGTGGGATAGTACCTAATTTGATACTAAGTTTTAATGGCAAAAGGGTTTAAGAGATACAGTGATCGGGAATAGAGTAAAAAAACAATTTCATGATCGATAAATATTTTAATTACAGATAATTGAAACAATGAAATAGTAGTTAACTGAAATAAGACATATATTAATATTATTTTATATATATATATATATAATTATATTAAAAATTAACTTTTAATAATAAAACACACAATATTTTTAATAATTAGTTTAAATTTTATTTATTTATATTTTTATATTTTATTTAGAAATATGTGCTAAATAATTATAAGATTAAAATTAATATCAATATTTTAAATAATATAATATAGTAAAAATTATAATAGTATTTAATATTTTTAAATAATTATTAAAAATAAAAAAAGTAATTTAATTAAGAAATTTATTTATTTATTTTTATTTTTAATCAACTAAATTTTATATTAAATTCAACAACCAATAGAAAAAATATAAATTTAAATAATTAATATATAATTCACTTGTTTAATAAATTGCTTAATATGAAATATTTATTAATTTATAATTTAAAACTTCTTGTTTGTTATTTTTTTTTTAAATTTTATTCCATGATTACAAATCAATTACTTTATAGTTGCTTAACCCAAATATTATGTATATAAAATGCTATCACTTCAGAGATTTTTTATTTTTTTTACCAACTAATTATAAAATAATAATCCAATAATCTTTATAATTTAATTTTCCTTATCAAAAAACTAAATAATGGTAGGAAGTTATTAGATTACAAAACAATGATAATTGATAAACCTTTAGAAGTAAATTTAATGAATAAACTACGAGAAGAAACTTTACTATTATTAATTTTGCAAATGCTACTAATTATATATCATAAAACTAAAAATTAAAGTTTCATCAAGCTATATATATTTTTAGGATAAAAGATAATAAAATTCCCTTATTTTTGTTAAATTACAATTTATTTTATTAGTTATTAGATAAGATAATATAAGCTTTTGAAAGTGTCGACTTTCATATGAAAGATTAAAATCAAATTTTATTTTATTTTATCTTCAATAAAAATATTATGTATTTAAGATAATATTTTATAAAAGAAGAAATTAATAATCCAACCTAATAATTAATAGATTTATTATATGTTTTATCCCTAAAACTTTAACAAATAAACTTAATATTGATTTGAAATACTATAAAAAAGAAATTATAATATTTAATTAAATTAGAATAATATAAACTTTGAATTAAATCCATTGCATTCTAATAACATTAAATATATATATAAAAAAATTTGTTCTAAGTTTTTACAAAATTAAAAAGTAAAATATTTATAACATAAGTATATTATAAAATAACTCAAGGAATCAATACTAAAATTAAAATAAATGAATATTTTAGATATAAATTTAATATAAATGTGATTAATGATAATATAATATATTTACAAAAATAATTATAAATAATAAAATTATAAATCATTTTGATCCATGCCAATATTTTATATTAAATAACTTATCAGAAGTACTTTATTTTAAATAATTTATGAACTAAAAAAAATGTATAACAATAATTATAATTATTTTTATTTTTATATTATCGATAACCCAATCATAACCCAACAATAATATATTTTTTATTATTTGAATTAGTTTAAATTAGATAAAATATTAATTCAATTTGTATTTGATCCATATTTTCAATTTATGTTAGATTTACTATCGAACTTTGTGACAAATTAACATCCCAACCATTGAGTAATGTTAACCTTATATTGATCGAAAATGAATAAATTTTTTAAAATTTGTATAAATATTTATTTACTAGAATCGATTATATTTATTGAAACATCTATTCAAATGTTTTCTTAAATAAGCATAATTTAAAAAGAAAGAAAAAAACTAAAATGAACTTGTAGCCAGCAATTCGATTAAGTTATTCTTGTTTTAAAAAAAAGTTGTAAATTCTTCGTTTAATAATACTCCTTCTGAAAACTACCAGAGAAATACAAACACACGTGGCATCCTAACAACCCAACATGTGGATAAAAAACCACGTGGTAGAAACATCTAGCGAACTCTTGCTCTCTATTCTTCCAGCACCTTCTAGTATCTATAGTTTAAAGTACAGTAATCTACAGCTACCTCTATAAAATCAACATCGACGTTTTATTTCAAAGCAAAGTGAACGAATTGAAACTTCTCTAAGCAAAAAATACACTAATTAACCTAAGAGATTATAAGCGAAGGCAAAGTTATGAACCCCATTGACGACAAGAAAGGGCCGGTGGTAATCCGAGCGGTGGGCAAAGACGAGGAAGGTAAAAAGCGAGTGGATAAGACAGAGCTTAACACTCACAACATAGACACCATAAAGTATGTCGAAAGGAAACTCATGGATAAGGGTGTTCAGCGCATGGAACGCCACCCCACCGATGGTACAGGCATCGGTCGCCAGCCGCCGAAGTCTGGCCACGGTGGGAAGTACACATGGGAAGGTCCCGGTGATATGGCTGAGTGTGAACTGAGACCTACACCTCCGGCGATCGATGAAGGGGATCCTAACTATGTGGACGAGGAGGAGGAAGAGAAGATTGTGAGAGGTGAAAGAGATGACTTGTCTGATTATGTTGTTGGAGAGGTTGAGGTGGCTAAGACAAGTAAGGAGAGAGAAGGTGTTGCTAGAATTGATGTTGATCCTGCTCTAAATGTTTAACTAAAGTTCTTTTCTTTTTTTTAATTGCCTTTTTCTTATTGTTAAACTTGTGGGTTTGCTTGACAGTACGTGTTCGGAAACGAGCATGCATGAGTAAGGAGACTATGAAAATATATGATTTAATAACACTTACTTACTTACTCTTGTGTTCACGTGTAATCAGTGTTTTTCCTTAAATTTTTCTTTAGTCTTTTCGTAAGAAAAAAAAGGTAAGCGAGAGATTTGGAATGATTGTTAAGAGTTAGCGAATTGTAATTTAGTAATATAATTGAAGTTTAAGTTTCATTTATGCGTGTATTGTTTGTGTAAAAATTAAAATTTATGATAGATATGATGGGATAATTTTCCTTATATAAGTATTTAATTCATGAGTTCCTTCTTTATGAAGTCGACTTAATGGATAAAGTAAAATCTAGATAAAATTACAGGTAAAATTACAGGTACCTTTTTCAGTGGAATGAATTCATTTAATCATTTTCTGTATTCGTATTGTAAGGAAAATAAAAAAAAGTAAGCGAGATATTCGGAATGATTTACAATCGGAAGTTTAGGGATGAATGAATAAATTGTTTTAGTTTTTAAACAAAACGGTATACAATTATATGTAAAAATAAAATATGAAAATAAAAGAATAATATATTATATATTTAAGTGTAAAAATTATTTATGGGATAATCTAATGAAATTTAACTAAAATCAAATATTCGAGTATAAATTGAGCTCATGATTAAAGGTGGATAAGGATGTGTGTTTTAAAATTTATTCGTTTAGATAAAGATTTATGTATTCATGATTTTGAATATTATGTATTCATATTTTGGAAGTGTTAAAGAAGATGTATTTAGTCTTACCATAAAACTTTTAAAATAATTAAGAAAGAATATTAATTATCGTGAAAGATTGTCACGTCGATTAAAAACATATTGTAATTGTATAAATATTGAACATGCCTAATTAGATGGAATATTATATTTATTGTGTTTTTTCATTAATGCTTCTATTGTGTTAAAACATGACCTAATTAGATGGAATATTATATGGATTGTGTTTTGTGTCATTAATGTTTCTATTGTGTCTTTAGAATTTTAGATATGAAATGTGTAGATTTTTCATACGAGAAGTATACAATGTGATTGTCATTTTAATATTATCTTATAATATGAATAAAATAGTAGTTCATTGTGTACAACCTCTGCAGAAGAACTCTATATGTTAATATTATCATCGTCCTTCTATTTTGAGTTATGATATTATTAGGTCCTTTGGTAAAAGTGGAATTATATTGCATGTAATATAACTGATGTAGTTATAATTATAATTCACTTAAGAGACAAGAAAACAAATATAATGCAAAAGAGACACGATCATATTTTCCATATTATTCATAATATCATGTGACAAGGATAAACACAATTAATGGATCCAGTAAATAATTATTATGTCATTTGGAAAATTATAATGCAATGATAGAACCTCTTATAGTCAATAATATAAAGTTTTATATTATTATTAAGATGATATAGATCCTTTATACGGTCACACCAACTGAAGAGATACAACGAATATTTTACATTTTATAATAATGTATAAGGTAAATTACATGAGATGAAATGTTAAAATAAAATGTCATAATATGACATGATTAGACCATAAATAAATTTGTGAAGTTATATGAATATTATTTGGTATAATGTTTGAATGCATTATAAGAATAATAGAGACATTGTATAATAGAATAATATTATTTGTTCATAAATTAATTTATTACACCAATCACAAGTTGAGATTAAAGAGAGCATGAGATGGTTAAACAAGGCTAGTAACATTTCTGTAATTGATTCAAACCTTATATAAAGAATTCCCCTAACCTTTGCCTATTTAAGGAGGCATAATTAAGGAAAATGAGATGCAATTTTCTGCCTCTAACCCTAGCTGAAATCTTCATTATTTAGTAGCCACGTTTTTCCTTCTCCTAGGCCAAAACTTGGAAAGGCTTGCTCAAGGCCAAAACCTAGATGGTTCAACCTTAAGTCGAAAGTCTCTTCTCTCATCTCTTCTTACTAGGTGGTTAGATTTAAGCCTTGAACTTTACATCCATCTATCTAAGAGGTGTGGTAGTTCGTTGTTTAGGTTCAAGGTGAACCAAGAGGTGCTCCCGAAAGAGAGGTGGTTTCCAAGAGATTTGACAATATCTTTAGATAAAAATAATCTTCTTCATCTCTAGCAATAAGGTAGACGAGATTTGTTTATTTTATTTAGTGCACATTAGATATTTTTTGAAATGCTTAAGCGAAAATCTTACTTGCAATTGTCATACAAACGAGGTCATTTGTGTATTGAGCTAAGTGATGATAGAAAAAATTTAAATTCTCACCATATAGGCATACACATGAAATCCCAATAGTGGTATCAGAGATATGGCTTTATTGTGTGACAATTAGACTATTTAATTTGTGCTTTAGTAAGTTCTTAGGTGTTTGTTTAACTAAGTTCATGGTTCATAAATATGTCATTTTGGGTCCTTAGGACATTTGGTCAGTTTAGTAATTTTTGAATCACGATTTTTATGGATCTAAAATTTCCTGCATTAGTTTATGATGTGTGGATGAAGATTCTAAACTAAAAATGGGAGTTTAGGTCGTTTTATTAAGGTAAATCAAAAATGAAAAATCGGGTACAACATTGGAAATTGTTATGTCTAGTTTTTTGTTTTGCTGAGATTCAAAATAGCATAACTTAAGTTTGGATGAATGGATTTTTGCGAGCCACCTATCATTGGAAATATAATGAAGTCTAGTTTCTGAAAAAACTATATTTTACAATAGAAAAATATTATGGATTTTGTGTGAAAATTAAAATTACAGAATTACTATGATCAGGTCTCCAATACATAATTCAAATGTAAGTTTCTCGCAAACTGTTGAATATTTTCGTGATTTCTTGATATATCCAAAATGGGTTAAATTATAGTTTTTAGAAATATATGGCTTGAATTTTTATTCTGAACACACACTCTTGTGCATAGAAAAAAATGACTAATGCGTAGTAGACCAAAACTGGACAGGTAGCCAATTTTTGATCTCATCACAGTAAAAATTAATTTTTGCAAAAGGGATTTGTGAAATATTAATAGGTAAAATATATTTTTACAAAATTAAGTATTATTTTATATTCAATAATTTTACCAAGTTTATTTTAGAAAATATAGTGATATCAAAATTTTTGTTACAAACTTAAAATATGAAAGTTAGATTTAAGATTTGATTATCTAAATCTGACTTAGAGTACTACTATTTTATCATTGATTTGGTTCACATGCATACTTGGAGAATAAACTCTATTTCAAAGACTTTTATAAGAATTATCATTGAAGGATACATTGACAACATATCTTTCATAGTAGGTTTAAAATCTAAAAGTCATTTATCAGATAGTTAAATTCTTGAATCTAATTTTGACTCCTTAAATGAAGTTTAAATTGTCAAGCCCCACCTAAGGAAAACAATTAAATGGTTTATTAATTTCTTAAAAAAATATATTTTTTATAATAAAATAGATTAATAGGCCTCATATAAGGATTTTAATTGGTTTATTATTAATAACGAGAATGATCTCTCCTCTATGATATTTTCATATAAAAAAATAGAGAATCAATAATCTTAATTCAAATATTTAATAATATATTTAATATTTTGTAAGCATAACCAACTAGCTAATATATCCCATAAATTATCCACAACATGATAAATGTCTAAATGTCTGAATTTTTATTGAATCTATCTTTATTTTATGTCATTATATTAGAATTTCAAAACAAAATTTTTGTGACCATAATGTTTATGTTTTATTTTCATTTTTAAGAATTTTTTGAAAAAATTAAAAACCAAATGATTCCACTTTAGACCGATCTTGAAAGTATATTTATCATTTTTTATAAGTGATTCATGTACTTGCAAACATTTTATAAGATTTATAAAATTTAACAATTAGTTTTTGGACATTACCTGACGTACTTGTAGTTTTAGCTCTAGGTACACATTTTTCCTCTTTTTTCTCCTCCCTAGTACTTGTATAACACAAAGTGAACACATAAAATATAGGTAACAATAAATCAATGTGAATACATAGGAATTGATACATAAATATATATGTAAAATGGAATCAATCAAACTCTTTCATACATACTCTTTGCTAGTCCCCAAGTAAAGGCAAAATATGTTAAATTTCCTGGCATTATTTTAATTGCTTAGAAACACTATGATCTCAAAGTTCAATGTTCAGTCAGTAATGTATTTAGTGATTCCTTAGTTCTAGCCCCCTTACAATAACTATGTTCAATTTGTATGTATGATTTCATGTTCACTAGTGATAATAGAATCATGTAATTCAAACTAGCTTATTATTGCATTCCTCCCTATGGATCACTACTATTCTTCTTAGATTTCAACTTGAACACCATAGGCTTTTCTTTAGAATTTTCTCTCCACTTCTCAAAATATTTCTCAAATCAAAAGGTTTTTTATTTGGTTTTACTGTGGTTAAGCTTTGTTGGTTCAATCAAACAAAAAGAAATGAGAAAAAAATAGAGGTCAAAAGCCATGAAATAAGAGAAAGAGATTTATGAGTAATACTATCATAAGACCAATTATGTCAACAAAATAGGATTAACTTTTATTGTTTTGGACCCAAACATCATTATTAGCTTCTTTTCTTTTATCTTTGCCATTATTTTCAACACTTACTCCTTTTGATGTTTTCTTTAGTTTGTCCTCTTATCTTGTTATTGTTGTCATTTTTATATTTTTTATAGGGGTATACATTGTAACCAGGGTTATTTTATGTATGTGGGGAAACTAAACATTTATGGTACATTTGAAAATCTTAAGTCCTATTCTAGTGTTTTTATAAAATATATTTTCTTTTTATGCTAGTCCACTTTTTTGAATTATAGGGTATGTCCAATGTATTTGGTTCAAAGGGTAAGGAGTGTGTACAAATAATTAGCTTATATTAGCTCAAATTGGTTTACTAAGAGAGTTGTCTTCTAAAGGACAACACCATTAGGGGTAGGAAATTTTGGCCAAAGGGTTTAATCATATTGCCTAAATTATTTTTCAAGAAATAACACTTTACAAAGCATTGTATGGTAGAAAATATAAGACACCCATATGTTAGGATAAAGCTGGTGAACGAAGACTTCTACATCCTAAATATGCTGGTATGATGTGTGATAAGGTTCGAATAATCACGAAAAGATTGAAAATTGCTCAAGATGGACAAAAGAGTTATATAGATCCCAAAAGAAAGGATGTTGAATTTAAAGTTGGAGATCAAGTGTTTTTGAAATTATTCACATGGAAATGTGTTGTTCGATTTAAGAAAAGAGGCAAGTTTAGTCCTTGATATATAGGACCATACAAAGTTACAGAACGCATTGGTCCAGTTTCTTATCACTTGAAATTACCGCCAGAACTTTCCTGAATCCATGATGTATTCCATGTTTGTATGCCTCAAAAATATATAGCCCATATTTTGGAATCTCAACCCATTAAATTAAGAGAGGACATGACCTATGAAGAGAAACTAGTACAAATTATTAATAGAAAGGATCAGGTCCTTCAAAACAAGACAATTCATTTGGTAAAGGTTCTTTGGAAAAACCATGCAATAGATCAATCCACCTGAGAACTAGAAGATCTAATGCGCACTAAGTATCCAAAATTTTTTTAGTTAGGTCAGTAAATTTTGTAAATTTCTTATAAGGTTTTATAATAGCTTTACTATCAAACTATTTGTAGAATGATCTAATTTCATATGTTTTTGGATTTTCAAATTTTAACAAAACTAAAGACCCTATTTTGAGTGAATCTAATCAATTTACCATAGGTTAATTAATCATAAGGAATAATATGATTTTCAAATACCTCACGAATCTTATTTCTAGTTTTCTCACCTAAGAGAAGAGGAAGTCCTGTTAGGAATTTCTCTTTCCAGTATGGCTGTGTAGAGTCATCTCTTAACATAACTCTGCTCAGAAATATAGTTTTATAATTTTGAAAATCACTCATCTTTCTACATTTTATGTTGGAAAGAAGATCAACATTTTTATCTTTTAAATGTGATGAATCTCTCATAATATGATGTGATATTATGAAGAGTAATGTGAAGATTGAATTTTGAATTGTAGCTCCATGTTGATCAAGTATGGGTTCCCCACACTCGCCAATCAATATTGCATGCACAATATCTAGCTTTTGTTGGTTTGAAAGATGGTGATCCTACCATCCTTTTAGTTAGCCTGAGAAGCCAGCTATTAATAATTCAACAACTATTTTATCAGTTGTACTAATTTGTATTTTATAAGAATTTTCCGTCATTGTCATTTACTGCAAGACATGTAATATTTCTTGCTTGGTCATTCCATCTATGTTCCAAACATAAATAGACGATGTGTTATATTTTGGATAGGTAACCTAGCTAGGCTGGGTACCTATCTGTACTAGGTTCTTGCCAATTTAGTTTTTGAACTTGAGGAGTTGGTTCATAAAGTGTTTCCTCGAAACTATCCTCATTAGAAGTAATAGGTTCTAGGTTACTAAGAACACTAAGACTTTATGTTGGGTTTTTGGTTGGATTTTCAGTTAGTGGAGACTCAGAGACAACTAAACCTAGTTTTGTGTTTGAAGCTTGGTATTATAGTTGGAACTTAAAGGTATTACTCCATTTATGAAGTTTCTCAAAATTATATGATATTTCTTTCTGGGTTGGTTTGGAAACGTGAAAGGGTTTGAAGATAGGGTTTTGAATTTTGCTATCTATTGCTTGGTAGGAAGAAGACAAAAGATCAGTCTTTTGATTCTTCTCTATCCTAGTAAGTTGGTTACCCAAATTGTTCAGGTTAATATTAGTAAAGTTATTTTGAGTAATAATGTTTTTGAGGTTGGCTGCTTAGTTCTCCTGGGGGTTCTTAAGAGGAAAGGCTTTAACCATATGATCAACATATGGTAAGGTAATTCGTCTCAATGGAAGATGTTCAACCTCTATTGTGCCATCTAGAGTTTTCCATATTGGTGATTTCTTTTTGGTGTTGACCATGTCAATCGACTTTACTGGTTCAATAGATTTTGAATTGATCTTGAAAGAAAGGTTTGTTCTTTGGTTTCCCAATAGATTTATAACCATTCAAAAAATAATACATTGTGTTGCTATTCTTGGACATATCTAGAGTATTTTCTAAAGCTACTAGCCCTAGCACTTTCTGAATATGTTATAAAAAACCATTTTTTAATATGTTTGTTATGAGGTAGGTCAATATCTAAACGTAGGGTTTCTATGTCTAATATTTTATTTTCTATTGTTAATACATTTAACTCATTTGTCCTAGCTGGTATGGTTGGAGCTTAGGAACAAATGGTGATGAAGGAGGGATTAGAGATAGTGTTGGCGAACTACCTTCTTCTTGGTTTTCATGATAAAAAGAGTAAATTGGTCTTGGTGCTAATGTCCTAAAGTCTATAGCTTTTAGTTTTGCCCTAGAGAGATTGGAGGCCAAAAAACTAGGTTTGGTTTTGAGTGGTAAATCCACATATGAGAAGTCTAAGGTATCAACTGTAGAGATAGAAGGGTATCTCAAACTGGTAGACCTATCAAAGCTAAGTTTGACACTACCATCATTATATAAAATAATATCCTTAAGTTTTGTGTTTTGAACAGGTTCTTGGATTTGATAAGATTCAGACTCAGGCTAAATCACATCTTTAATAATCCATTTATCTAGAAAGACTATTTGACTCTAATAAATAGGTTTGGGGATTGTTTTGTTGGACCTAGAAATATCTGTTTGAAGGAGAATAGTTTCCCCCTTTTTGAATTGTTGAATGTGTTTGGTATCCCAGGCAGACATCATAACCTTGTAATGAACCCTATAAATTAAGGCTATTGGAATTGCTCTGGGTAGTATCCTAGAATTATGGGTTTGGATTTGTAATGTAAGTGACTTTAATATATATGGGTCACTTAAGAAAACTAAGAAATTAGGAAAACAATCGAAGGACATGGGTCCTAATCCTAGGCTTGTTTCAACTATTTGTAATAAAGAATCCCTGAAATCTATATGTCTAGCATCCCTAAGAACAACTAGAATTGATGTGTTTAAACCATCTACGGTAAAGGTCATAGTCCAACTTGAAATAATTTGATATGAGCATATTTGAAATGTTTTTCGAAATGCTTTGTTAATGATGCTTTTGAAAATAAATGAATAGTTTCAAAAGGTGAAGAGAGATGGATATTTCTCTCCTCAATTTTAATAATGTAATCAGTTTTGAAAAGATTCATCATTTTTGTTTTGTAGATTTGATCTCTGTTGATCTTTGGGATCTTCTAGTGATAAATTGATTTTGAAAAGTTTTCAATAGTGAGTTCATCACTAGACACAATTAAAATTTAAACTAAAATTAAAATAAAATTGTTTGTAAATATAACAATACTAATCATCAATATAATATCTTTAGATGTTAAACAAAAATCTTAATCTTTAAAATTACTGTCTACTACTAACTATCATTATACATTTATTACAAACATGAGACTAAGTCACGAAAATATGCTAAGTTATCATACATGAAATATTTAACATGTATTTTTTGTTCTATATTTTCATATAATATTTACGAATTTCTTCAATTTATATTAAAATAAGTTGTTTGCGAAACCATCGGCATGTATATGGTATTATTTCCCTTCAAACGCCTAACACACGGCTATCAACGGGACTTACAACCCTTCATCATGGTTGAATGCACTACTGCAAAAACCTTACTTATTATCATATTAGCAAATCACAAAGTCACATATATTATTATCCAAGGTTCAAACAATACTTAAGAATATTAACTTAAATATGTATTTAAAAAACTTAAAACACCCTCGTGGCTTTGATACCATAAGTGCACCACGGATTTGAAGAGTTAATAGTAGAGGTAATACTAAACAACAAGATCACATCTTTAAAAAACAAACATACTATATTGATAGATTAGACAGCGTAGCCAACCATATTAATTACAAATAATATAAAGTTTATTTAATATAAAAAATAAAAGAAATAAACAAAACAAACTTAAAACTTGAACTTACTTAATTATAAAATAAAGGATTACAAAATCAAAACAAATTTCAGAAAGTATGAGAGTATGTAAGTAATTGGAGTGGACGCGATGGGTGAAATGAGCGATGCCTCTCAACTAAAATGAGCTTTACTTTTATAATCGAGTAATGTACTATGGCCATATGTTGTTACTATTCAATGAATAGTTCTTTGTTTGCAACTTGATAATGTTGGTAGTTGACTACTATGTTGTGAACAGTAGTTTGTCTACCACCAGGTACTATCAGGTACTGTTGGAGATGCCTTACTATGCTATGAACAGTTGTTGTTGCGACATTCCACATAACTTTTAACTATTTGATGAACAGTGTATTGTTGGCACCGTTTGCTATTTTGTCTTCTTATGTGAAAACAATACTTATTGCTTCTGAAGACTTTGATGGGCCTTTAGATGGGCCTGTTGATGATGTGCTAGTTGATAGTAGGCTGTTATATGGGTCTTTACAAATCAAATGTGCTTTTAACCCTCTAATAAATGTAATGGACATGCAGGCCCAAATAAATGCCACACAAGCCCAAATAGTAAATGGACATGTAGGCCCAAAGTAATAACAAATGGACACACAGGCCCATTAAAGTTTTATGGATGGGTTTTTCCAATCCATAATAACATATCTTCACTGTTGTTTTTAAGTTTAATATGGAAGACATTGCTTCTTTTGATACCTTTTCTTTACCTTTGGAGGTTGTGGCCTCTACTTCGGAAAGTAATACTAGTGCACCTAAACATGGGATGTTGTCATAAGTTTCTTGTAATGCTTCTGGATCTTTGAGACGCAGTATCCATTCTTGGACTCATTGATACATAACTTTGTCTACTAGGAATAGTTCTGGTGATAATTCTTCCAAGGACTACTGGGAGGAGGATTATACTTTTGCAGTTTTGGTTTGGGCCTATTGGGACCATGTGATAATTGGTTTTGACAAGAAGGGGGTTTTGATAGAAGGGTTTGGAGGAGGTTCCATTTTCTCATTTTCTTTCTTTCTTCTTACTCATTGTTAAACATGTTTTGGAGAAACTCTCTGGTTAGAAAGTTTGGTAATGAATTGTTCTCTCCTATGATAAATTCAATATCAAAATAAAAAACACTTAATAAAGCTTGCCATCTGGAAAAAAAATTGTTTTGATGCAATATTTTTAACATCTTTTAATAAAATTTCTTTAGCAGATTTGCAATCAATTCTTAACAAAAATCTTTGATTTAATAAATCTGATTGAAACTTTGAAATACAAAGTACTATTTCTAGTACCTCTCTTTTGATGGTGGAATAATTCTTTTGATGGTGGAATAATTCTTTTGACAATCATTCCAATGGCCATAAAGACATTGAACAATGAGTTCTTCATTATTCTAGACTTGTTTTAATATTCCTCCATAGCCAAGTTCACTAGCATCAGTTTCTACTATCTTAGGAAGTGTTGAATCCTTAAGATGTAAACAAAAAGTGTTTTGTACTTGTGCTTTGATAAGTTGCACAATTTTGGTATGTTCTTTTGTCCATGGTTCAAGAATTTTCTTAAGCCTATTATGAAGTGGTTTTGTTAATTTGTTAATATTGGGACAGAAATTTAATACATAATTTAAGCTACCAAGAAATCTTTGTAGTTGATTTTTATCAATGATCATGTAAGGAAACTTAGTAGTAAATTGAAGAGATCGTTCAATTAGAATAATGGTTCCATTAGACACATTGTGTCCTAGGAACTTGATATTGGTTTTGAATAACGTCATTTTCTTAGTTGAAAAAGCTAAACCACTCTATTTGATAATATGAAAGAATGTTTTGAGATGCTTGATATGTTGTCTAACTTCTTTAGAAAATATGAGTACATCATCGATGTACACAATGCATAATTATGAATAAGGATTGAATATGTCATTCATGATCCTTTGAAATTTAGAGGGCACATTTTTAAGCCCAAAGGGCATGACATTCCACTCATATTGTCCGAATGGAATAGTGAATGATGTTTTGTACCTATGACTAGGTTTAATTTGAATTTGCCAGAATCCGAACTTTATGTCAAACTTAGAAAAGATAGATGATGAATATAATTTTTGAAGGAAGTCTTTTTTGTTTAGAATAGGGTACCTAATCCACTTCAGGGCTTGGTTTAAAAGTTTATAGTTGATGACTAACTGAGGTGTTCCTCTTTCAATATCGGTAGGTTTGTTGACTTAGAAGGCTGCACAATTCCACGGTGATCTGGATTTTGATATCAAAATTTTGGATAAGAGGTCGATGATCTATTTTCTACAGAATTGTTCAAGATTACCTTTCATTTGAATAGGTTTTGCTTTTATAGGAATGTCTTTTTCTTGAAAGGTTGGTTTATATGGTAAGTCTACCATGTGCTCTTTTCTTTCCTAGAATGATAAGTGAGAACAAACTTCTTTTTCAAAAGAGTTTTGAAGTTTAGATATTTTATATTTGATCTTTGGGATTTGAAGTTCTTTGTCAACAATATGAGATTGAACTTTTAATTTGAGATAAAAAAAAAGTCATTTTTTTCTATGGTTGATAAATACAAAAATCTTCTTTTGGTAGATGGAATTAGGTTGAGATTCCTAATTTTTTGTAAGAAAAAACTGAACGACTTTGACAAGATTTGGTGTAATAATATTTATAAAAGGAGTTTATAATATAATTGGATAGTCTATATATTGGATACGATCACGAATTAAGTTTTCATAAGAAATGTTTCGTTGAAGATTATCTAATAGAGTTCCTTCTTTATGAAAAAGATCATTAGACTTAATGGATAATCTAAAATCTAGATACATTTACGGGTAACTTTCTCGGTGGAGTGAATATATTTAATCATTTGTAAATAGTTTATATGTATTAATTAATATTTAAATATTAACTAATTGTTATTTAATATTTTAATGACTCTTAAGCCTGACTTCGATAGAAGTTGACGTGCGGTTAGATATATATACTTATTTTCTTGAAGTTGACGTGCGGTTAGATATATATACTTATTTTCTTGAAGTTGATGTGCTGTAAGATACCTTTATTTTTATTTTTTTAATTGAATTATAGCGTTTCTTTTATCACTTGATATATATTCCCTCGTGTGAATGAGATATAATAGCTCTTAAGCTGTTTAAGCCGTAATATACTTGTCTTCTTGTTGTTGGTTTGGCTCCAGTAGTAGTAGTTTCTTGACCTATGAGAGCCATCCACCTTCGCATTGGTCGACGTTTAAAAGTAGTAGTTTTTTCGTTTGCAATATGCTCGAATCTTGACTTCAAAATCACATTGAAAAAGCCAGTTGATCATTCAGTTGAACGTATAGGGTTAATTTAATTCTCCTTTTACATTAGGGGATACTCTCTCTATCTCTGAGAATACGATGTTATAGTGGCATCTAATTATTGGATATATTGACTGTTTTGCGTAAAAAGTCAATATTTGAATTTCAAAGTTTGTTTGCGTCCTAATTGGAAATTTGATAAGGAAGTTATGATCCATTAAAATTTGAGGAAAAAAAAAATTAACGTGTATTGCAAATTTGACTTTTTATTTGGACATTTGGAATGGAAGCTGGTGAAAATTGAGCCCAAGTAGCTTATATATGGACTTAGTTATTCTTAACCTGATAATAGAATTCGGAAGTGTAATATAACTTCTTTTTTATTGTTCTCTTTAGATAGATTTGAATAGCATATAAAAAAACATGAGAACGTAAGGATGAGCATGGAGGATGAAATTGTAGGCACAAGATCGTAGGCACTATGATGAAATTGTAGGAAGATCAGTGGTAAGTGATTGGAGTGTAGACAATTCGAGGCTAGTTAAGGATGAGCATGGAGGATGAGACAAGAGGGGCCCGTCAGGGTAAGCTAATTGTTCGAGAAAATATTATTAATGTGTTTGATATTTAGTATAGTTTTACGTATGTTGTTAGTTTAGAGTTTAAATGTATTTTTTATTGAGTTAATATTATTAATGTTTTTGAATAATTGATGGTGTTAGTTTTTTATTTAATGATATTGTTTTTATGGTTTTGGTATTAAATTGGGGTTAGTTATTTGTAATGTTATTTTTTTATATATTATTATTTAAAAGTAAATTTTTTTATTAAAATATTTTTTTTATAATATTTTTTTTGTATTTTCATATAGATTTATTAGTTTTTTTTACATTTATTTTTATTTATCAGTTTTATAAATATTATAAATAAATATTTAATTATTTAAAATTATAATAAAATTATATTTATTATACTTGCATTTAGCATCTTCATTTTTTTGTTATACTTAATGAGATTTTTTATCTTTAGTGTTTTTTGTTGAAAAAATAAAATATTTTTTTGTATTTTGATAAAATTAATTTTTATCTCCTTTTTCTTTTTCTTTATTTTGATTTTGATATTAATATGTTTTATTCCTACAAGAATAAAAATAATTAAATGTGTTAATTCTTTTGGTAAACTATTCTTGGTTTTTGAAAGATGATATCAAAATTGCACTGATTAAATTAATTTTGTCATCTAATTAATATTTCTTATTTATAATCACCTATAAAATTGGTCTTTAAAAAATAATTAAAATTTTTGTTATCAAAATCTAGAATTTTTTAGATATATTGTAAATTTTTTAATTGTTTTTTTAGTAGTTAAGTATTTTTTTTTCATTAACTCTAATAATTTAGTTCTAGATGATGGAAAGATTCTAATGTATAGATATTTATCTTTATCATTTAATTTTGTATTTAACATTATTTCATCATATTCATATGAAACATATATTTTAATTATCATTTTATGACCTAGATTTGGATGATATAAAGTTAAAAAAAATTTACCTGTGTTTTTACTTATACATGCATAAAGTATCTTGTTTTATTCATTTTCAAGCATTTTCTTATTTCAATTTTGTTTGTAAAGGTTTTTGCATTTTTGTAAGTTTCTTTATGTATGTTTAAGCATATATTAAACATTTTAAGAATTTTTGTAATTGATTTTTGTCTTTTAATTTACTAGACAATTCTTGTTATTTAGTAAATAGGGTTACAAATTTTATTTTTCATCTTCAATTTTTAATTCTAAATACTCATCAATATAAACACAATAAATATTTTATAATTTCTTAAAGATGTTGGAGTTTTGTTTGATTTAAATGGTACAACATTTCATTAGAATTATTCTTAGAGCAACTAAATACAATTAGTTTTTGAGATCTACGTCTAGTTTTACTTGTCAAAATTTACTTTTGTAATCAAAGTTTGAGATGTATTTCTTCTTTTTTATTAATGATAGTGTTTTTTCTTTTTTTAGAATAAAGTATTTATTATCAATGAAATATTTATTCAATATTTTGAAGTTTATTACCATTCCTTTTTTCTCTCTACTTTTTTCATCTTATTTTAAACTAAGAATACTAGATTATAGTAAAATGAATTACTTGATATTATGACTTTTGGAGTATAAATCATAAGTTTTACTCAAATGATTTTGTTAGGATCTTTTAGTTTTATATTAGTAATCATTTTAGGATTTTCTTAGATTACTATTTTTAATTATTTTCTGATATTAGTTAAGGTTTTGTTTTCTTGGATTTCATTAAAAAAAGTTTTGTTTCTCTTAGATATCTAATGAAATATTTTCATAATAAAGTTTTTGTTGATGTTTTGTATCTATCTCACAACGTTTTTGCTTTTTATATTATATCATAAAAATTTGGTTTGATACAATTAAAGTTTCTCTTATTTTTTATATATAAATAATTTTACCATCTATTATTGTTAAACTTATTTTGTCTAAATATTAAGTAAAAGATTAATATAAATTTAAAAAATTATTTCCTATTAATAAATCAACTTTTGTTTCTTATCGATATATGGTAGAAATATAAAGTTTCTAGAGTTCTTAGTAATACATATATTTCTTGCCATTGTATTTATATATGCATGTAGGTAGTAACTTGTGTAACATTTAAATTTTAATCATACTTTAATATAAGAATTGTTTGAATTTGTAATACTATACAAATAATTCATCTTTTGATGAAAAGTAGCCATATTTTGAGTTAGTTATTTCTTTATCGATTTCTTCTAATAGATAAATACTATAAATATCATCTATATCTGATTTCTCTATTAGTTCTAATTTCATCTTAAATGTTTCTTTTAAGATTTTTATTTTTTGTGAAAATTCTTTTTTATGATGGAGTCTATTAAGGCATTTATTAGCGTAATGCCTATCATTGCAGATCTAACATTTGTATTTTTTCCTAATGGATAATAATTTGTATTTTCTAGTAGTTTATAACTTTTTTTTTTACTAAAATATCTTTTTTTATAAGTTTTTTGTTATAGATTCTTTTATATTTTTTAAAGTTCTCTTTTATAAATTTATAAATTTATATATTTTGAATATTTTGTATTTTTTATATCTTTTACTTTTTCTTATAATATTTTAATTTCTATTAAATTTTCTATTTTTTTGGTATTTTAAAATATCTTGTATCATAATAAACTTCATCATTTTCTTTTATTTATTTATATTCTTGTCTTTCTTAATATTTAATTATTATTTAATTTTTAATATTTTTTATTCTTTCTCCAAATATGTTTGGTATAGTTTCTCTATTTCTTTTATTTGATCATTCTATTATGATGTTTATGTAATATTTCAAGTAACTTTTGAAAAATATTTGAGTTTCTTGCGTAGAGGGTGTTAGCTTATGATAATATATTTCATATTAACAAATAAAAAAATTTATATAACACATGTCACATATTTTCATATTTATTAAATATCATTTAACTTTTTTAATTTCATTAGATTCAATGATATGCCTACTTTTGTTATTTCTAATAAATTATTTGTATATTATATTTACTATATTATCTAAGTATTTTTTATCTGTAGAAGCATTTCCTTATATTTATAAATATTATTATTCTATTAAATTTGTAAACTAAATTTTAACATTTTTTATCATTTTGTAGGCTATTGAGACTCTATAAGTTGAAGGGTTTGATTGTGTAATTTGAGAAGTTTGTATGATTACACTTATATTACTAGACCATTCATCTAAGGTTTTTTTTCTCTCTATTATATAATCTAAATCTAAAAATAAGATCTATAATTTTCATGAAGTTTGAATTCTGATAGGATATTACCTCTAATTTTCTAATGTAATCTTTCTTGTATTTTTTGTGTTTGTTTGTTTTCATATAAGGAAGGACAAGTTCTTCTGGCCTTTTCTTATTTCTTTTTTCTCTATGTGATCAAATGTTCTTTGTTGATAAGGAATTGGTAATGAAATTGATTTCATATGATTTTTGGGAGCTTATTTTCTAATTCAGAATCAATTTGACTGATTATTGTTATATCATTTTTCTCTTTGTTTGTACAATTTTTTTCATCATAATGTCTTCCTAGATCTTCATCTGTTAGGAGTTTACAAACTAACTAATTTTTTTATGTTCCTATTCTCAAGTTTCATAAAAAAAAATTCTAATTTTTTTTTTCTATATTTCATTAAAATGAGATTATAGTTTCCTCTTTATCTTTAGGTTTTTATTCATTTTTTTTTCTTTTCTCATTTTTAAATAACAATGTATCTGATTTTTTAGGTGGTTATTCTTTTAATCCTATAAATGGATCAAACTTGTAACCTATGATTTCATTGTCTCTGTGTATGTTAATTACATCCATTTTTAATTTTATAAATTCTTTATATATGTCTTGTTATAATTTCTTATTATAACTATATTTTTTTATTTTTTTAAGGGTTCTTTTTGTATTTCATTTATGTCTTATAAGGACTTGATGTTTGATTCTTGGACTATATCTATTTCTTCTGTTAAAAGAATTTAAGTTTTCATTATTATTATTTGTTTTTTTATATTTCTATTAGGCTTACATCATAATCTAATTCTATATTCTATAATTTATTTTTGAATATTATTGTGATAATAGTGATATCATTTTTCTTAATATTACATCATGACCTAATGCTTTTATTATTTTAATTTCTTGTTTTAGATATGTAACTTTTATTTATTTGTTAGAGGTTTTTCTTCAAGATTTATAAATGTAAACCTTTATACATTATTATTTTTTGTTACATTACTTTTTCTTCTTAGTATTAGAGATTTTTCTTTAACATTTAAGTTTCATTCATTTAATATTTCAAAGTATGTCGTTTTATCTATTTTTATGAATTCATTTTGTACATATATTGAATTATTATAACTGTTAATAAATATCTTACTATATAACGTAGTAAAAATAGATGATTTTTTTTTCTTTTATCAAATCTCCTCTTTTAAATTCAAAGGCTAAACTTAACAATTGATTTAAGTTTTAATCATTAATATTAATGAAAAACCTAAGATATACTATAAATTTTAATTTATGGTATCCTAAGTTTTCATGGATTATTCTTAACAAAACATATTTTCTATTTATTATTCTATTATTTAAGAATGTTAATTTTATTGTTATATTTATTCATTGTCTAAAATATACTTTTATTAATATTTGGATTCTTCTTAAATAAATGTATCTAATTTTTTCTTTATTTTTTGATAGTTTATTCATAATGATTTCCTTAATAATTAATAATATGTTATACATTTCTTTGAATTTATCTCATTTTTTAAGATTTAATATTACTTTTTGTATTTCTTTAAATTTCTTTTTCCTAATTACTATTCCTTGTAAGAAACATTCTCAAATATCTTGTGTTTCTATTTCAATTATTTCTTAGTTTTTTATTATTTCTATCATTTTTATGTATAAAAATTTACTATTAACTTTTGTTAACTTTAACTTCCGTTAAGTTTTAAAGATATTTGTGATATTTTTGAAATCTTAAAAATATATGTGATATTACTTCAAAATTTAGGAATATTACTGATATTATCCCTGATCGCCCAACCAACTAGTTGCCCAATGAAATGGCAACCAACCATTCAGTCATAGAGCCAACTAGTTGATTGGGCGCTCGACCAACCAACTGTTCGCGATTCTAACAAGCCAGTTACGTTCAATCAATCGACTAAAAAACCAATCGTCTAATTGATCACCCAAGATGGCAGATTTGGTCAGAGGTGACTACGACATTGTCGTCAATCTCAAGTTCAAATGATATATTCAATCTTCTTTCAAAAAATTAATATCGACAACAAAACACAAACAAAATAAGCATAAACATGACATATATGATTATAGATAAATATTTAGATTAAAAAAATCACATTAAAATAAAATTTAGGTGAAGAAAGACATATACATACTTTATACAAAACAACTAATATAAAATAAGGTGAGATTATGTATAGTTTTCTTACCATAGAAGATTTGTATCAATTAGTCATACTTTATAAAATGTATCATTTATTTTCTTATATTTTGTAAAATGTATCAAAGAAAAACAAATTTTACTATTTACAAATTATTTTAATAATTTTATGATAAAAATCAACTATTTATTTAATATTTTAGTAATTTTTATGATAAAATTACATAACAAAAAATCATTATTTTTTATTTTCTTATTTGTCAATAAAATAAAAAATAATATTTTTATTTAGAATATTAATAAAAAATAATTTTTATCATTCTTTGATCTATTTTATAAAAATAATGAGCCACGTAACTTTTTATTTTTCCTAAAAAACTAAATACCCCTTAAACTTAATGTAAGAATTTTTTGTGGAATTTTTCTCTATAAAATAACAAGAAAAAATATATAGAAGTGTATAAAAAGATTCTCCCAAGTTGAGCACTAGATTATTATTATTTTATTTTATTTGAGTTTTTAGCATAAAGAAGAGAGCAAAACATAAGGGTTCTTAGGCTCTTGCAAATTTAAAATAATAATTACATGTATTTACCGACCCAAATTTACATGCTTTTTATTATTATAAACAATTTAAATTATTTTAAGAAAAACTATTAAGCTTGATAATTTCCTATAATTCTTCGGATAAGGAAAAAAATAATTATATACATAGCAGTAACCAATTTTCACACTCCTAATGTTTATTGAGAAAATAGTAACAATAGCAATAGTAACGATAAATATTACAGAGGTCGTAATTCCATTAAATTATTTTCAATATGGACAGGATGCTACAAATTCTGCTCCTTAAAACAAAGGCTCAGTATGCATTGTAAAGGAAAAAGTCATTAGATATGTAAATTGAGATAGATTGTAATAAAACGTATTAATTAAAATATCTCATTTATTTTAAATAGGTCTAATAATACAAGTATACAAAAACAATGAAAAATATTATACATGATTATTTATAATGTAAGTTAAATAAGAAAAATGATACATATGTTTCAAATTAAAACCTTTATAACTATAATATAAATAAGATCAAAGATATTTAAATAAAATCAAACAATATTATATCATAATCTTTTAGAGACACTAAATGAAACATGAGATGGAGATGAAATAACCTACTTTATATCTCTAACAAGCAGCCTCAATATCACATTGGCATTTCAGTGGGAGGGTTTGAAGTCCATGATGCTCGTCACCTTGGGCGCATAGAGTTGGTACACGACAGCTTGTCTCTGGGCAATATCCAGCTGAGCCTTGCCATCAGAAAACGCTGAAGAGATAGCAGACGGGTCAGAGAGGATCTGGTTTTGGTGGAAGGAATCGATGGTTCGGCGCTTAGTGTACTCTCTAATATTGTAGTCACAGAACTTGCGGGATGTACGCAACAGAGAGTGATAGAGTGTGAGAACTTCAGCTTTAACTGGAGCTGATGCTGCCATTTTACCTGTAGACCAACAGAAAAATAGTACCAGGACTATTTAGAAAACCACCATTGTTTCTTAGTAGAAATGCGAGGATCTGACTCACTCTTTAAATTATGCAAAGTTCAAAGTTTAGTTAAAAGTAAGCATCCAAAATGAAAAATGAATGAAAAGGAGAACTACATGAAGAACAAATGAATTCATTACTATACTTCAAGATTTATATGATTATAACCGTTAAAGAACAATATGTCCATAAGCCAGATTGACTTGCAACAAGAAGAATAACAACGGTAAAAGAAGTGCAAGCTTTCATGAACAACAGCCACAGTAAAAGATATAATATTCATGTTTGCCTGGTTGCATTGCATACAGAATTAAGGATTATCAAATCTGAACCCGATCTCAAAATAATATATCTCCCCCGAATCCCAAATTTTTCCTTGGAGGATTTTTGGGGATTGGGCATAAGGGATTCAGCCTGCAGTTCAGGGGATTAAAAAAAACGAAGATGGAGGAGAGAGGGAAGACAAACTAGCTTAAGAATTTATAATAAAAAACTTGCTATCTATAATTTAATAACAATAGCATGAAGCATACATTACTATAACCTGCAGTTTTTTTTTTTTTTTTTTTTTTGGGGGAGGTGGGGGAGACGTATATAAGAAATGAAATCCGATAATTAAAATATTTTTGAAGGATCACAAAAGCATTTCAAATAATAATGATTAATTAAACATGGTTCTTTTTCTTTATGATTGGCAGATCTCATAAACAAAATTAGATCAACGAAAAAATGAAATAAATAAAAAAGCAGACCATAAGTCTCAACACAATGTAAAAACTAAAATTAGAAAGACCAAGAGAAGGCCGGAGAGAAGGTTCCAGAAATCAGCAAGGCAGAAACTATGTAGCTGTGAGTGGCAAACGACTGCATAGGTCATTCGGCTCCAGCGAGAGTGAAGTTAAAGAATATGTTGATGCTTTGGCGGACTGGTGAAGTAATGCATGGTTGGGATGAGAACTTTGAGAATGAGATGAGATGAAAAAGAGTTGGGACACACAAAGGTTACAAATGGGGCTTTACTCGCCTGCGACATTTTTATTTTTTTTGGTCATCTTCCTTGACTTTTCTCTTTGAACTTTTTTTTTTAAATTAGTGAAAGAATTAAATGTTATTTATATATTTTACTTGTCAAAATAAATTAAACTCAAGGATCGGTGTGTTTCAAAAGCCAACTTCTCTGGAATTAAAACTGTATGGAAGACACATGTTACATGCAGATTTAAAAGAGTAATAGTATTACGGAAAGGAAGTAACTGGTGTTCTAGAGACAAAATTTGTAAAAAGAAATGCCATCTTGTGCCATGTGGTTTGAGATTTAGAGATTTGGAAAAAAAAACTTGGAATGCATTATACAGACCACAAAATTTGTGTTCTATAGTGCTAAAAAGGATTTATTTCTCCACTGTGGCTTTATTAAGGCCAAATGACCAAATTTGGGATCATGGTCATGAAAGAGCTTGTAGCAGGGTAAACAACTAGGAAGTGAAAAGGCAGGGGAGAATATATGGGAAGATAAATGGCTGTTGACTGATCATGACCAGCCAACTTTTAGGGCTGGGAAAGTTAAAAGGGTTAGTTGTTAATTGATGAAGAATCAATGACTTGGAAGTGTGCCTTCACTCAAAGGTTTTTCCCTTCGTGGATTGTGAAGGAAGTCATGGCTATACTTCTTTCACAATTACAAAGGAAGGATAAACACATTTGGTTCCTGGCTATACTTCTCAGGGGTGCAATGAGACGTGATTTTCATCTGGACTTTGCTATCAGAAAAATCTATTCCAGGTAAATCATTTTGGTGCATGTTTACAGCAGAGATTTCAAAGAGCTAAATGCGTACCCGGATGGGAACAGCAAGCTTGTATACCGTTGTGTTTCTTGGCTAGGAATTTTTGTTTTTTGCTGAAACTATGCACAATTCAATTCAAGTTGCTAACAAAGCAAGAAATCTTGCTTTTAGAATTTATAGCAGAACAAATTGTAACAAAGCAAGTTAACGAGTTTGTGGCTCAATAGCATATAGCTCACTTGGGCATATAAAAAGCCTAGAGTTCAAGTTATGGGTGTGTGATTGCTGTACTTATTTCAAGTTGTAACAAAACACTCATTATGAGGAAAGGGTACTTTTTCTCATGAGGGGAGGCAGCCTCCTAGAGCATGTATAATTAAAATTAATTGTGATGCTAGTGTGAAGGAAAAGGAAGGAGATGGTGCGGGACCATCTAGAGTTTATGACAATCATAAGTGGATTGGAGATGGCTATGTTCTTAGTTGGAGTTGACAAAGTGAGTATCATATTTGACTCTACAAGGATGACTGGCTAGGCTAGATCGGTAGAAAAAAAGCAGTGGAGTTCTGATTTTATAACCATTGCTTCATATGGGTCATAGTTGATATTTTGAACATTCAACAAACCCAGGGAAAAAAACTTGAAATGTATTGAAAAGTTCATAATAACATCTTTGAATGATTCTATGGTACATAAAGCATGATACCAGAACACTAATAAGTAGCTAATATCACAGTATCATACAAGTTCGGAAAATTTAAGCATAAAGACTAAAAATAAAACAATTAATTCAAAATCTTCATGATACGATTACAAGCCATAGGACAGCGCAAGTTACAAACATAACCCATCACTAGAAGCCAGGCAAGCATAATACGTGAAAATAGAAGCCGATGACCCAAATATAATATTAAACTAAATGAAAATGAGAGACTCGGAGTCCGGAGAGGTCTTTTATTTGCAAGAATCATGAAACAAACCTACCCTCAGAGCACGACGAAGAAAATTTGAAGCAATCAGCCAATAACGAATGAGAGAACCGAGTGGGTTGTGGAGACTACTGGTTAGTAAAAGACAGAAATGGAGCTTTCTGAATAGCAATCGTTGAGTATTCTTGATCGGCAGCGTTGGTATGGGAGAGGAAGATAATGAGATTAGGGTGTGGTGCGGAACGGCTTTACTGCGATTTGGGGATTCAGTAAAACCTCCTTCTTCTTCTTCTTCTTCTTCTTTTATTTTTAAACGATGGCTATAATGGGAATTTTTTGGGATACGTTGCTCATGTTGTGATAATAAAATCGCACAAATTTGTATTATTTTTACACTTAAATAATTTACTTTTCCAATTGATTTTGCTTTTAATTTTTTTAGTAAATAATATATAATTGTTATTTTAAAAAGTTAAAAAATGTATATTTATTTATTTATACAAAAATATATTTTTATAATAAAAATTGAAAATATATATTTTTTAAAATAAAACTGCATACGTAAAGAATGGTATGATAGGTAATTAAACAAATAATTTATATCATTATATGTAATAAAATTATTTAAAAAATCAATCATTTCTTTGAAATCGTACATAATTTATAAGTCAATAGAGATCGTAAAGCTAACAAATAAGTAAGAAATAAAAAAAAAGAGAGAAACCCAAACTAGGAAGTCCACCGTCTCTCTTCACTATCAGTTTTTCTCTAAAAATTGTGGAGATTTCATCTTCATGTTTCATGCATGCTTGGTTTTATCCACCATTTCCACCTACTTTTTTCTATTTTTCCTTTTCTTTTATTCCAACATAATAGATCGTTCATCTTCCTATCTACAAATCTCTAATTTAATTTTTCTTTACCTTATCTAGTTGTCTTCTTTGCAAGATAAAATAGCACATTTGAAACCCATCACAAACAAAAATTACTTCTAATCCTTTAGTTAAATACTTTCTTCTATTCATTACTCATATTCTTCATTTCAAATACTTTGCTTTCTACTATACCCAAAGCTTACGGCATTAAAAAAAATTAATCTTAACTTTCTACATGTTACAGCTTAAGATACCAATCTTCTTCTTAATTCTTAATTCAACTATCCATTACTCATCTTCTTCATTTCAAATACTTTGATTTCTACCGAACCCAAAGTTTAGATCTTTAAAAAAAAATCACTCTTGTATATTACAGCTTCAGATACCAATCTTCTATTTAATGTCATTTGATAAGTTGATGGATTTATTATATTAAACTTATGATCTATAACAATACAAGCTCTTTTATACTTTGATCATTTCATATCGTCTCTTAAAACCTAACCTAATTTCCTTCCACTTAAAAAATATATTATCTTCTTGATCTCTATCATCTAATTAGAAGTCGTTAAAACTATTCATCTATCACAAAAAAAAAAAATTATCTCACAAAGGTGGTTTCACATGAAGAAGAAGATAGTTCAAATTTGTTCTTCTTTCATAATATGAGTTAAAACTATTATACCATTAGTTTATGATAAGATCTATAGAAGTAAAGTGAATATTAATTTTCATCTTATTATTTTTGTAATCTTTATGACTTTTCCCATAATGGGATTAAGTATTTTTGTTCTAAGTGTTATATAATTATATAATTTTAATATGTTTTAATTGATCTATTACTTAAAATATGATATTCAGTAAGTAAATTGATCATATTTAGCCTCATATGTTCTTGGCATGTTCTCTATCTTTCTTCTTGAGTCTTCATGAATAAATTTTTTGAAAATTTCTTACACAGTATTCAAAACTTTGTCAATTTTAAAGGATTAAAATTAGAGGATTATGTTCTTTTGAATCCATACTTGTGAAAATACTATCAAGTAGAGAAATGGATATCTAAAAATGGGACAATTATCAAGTACTTAACGATACTTTTTAGGCATGTTTTCGCTAATTATCTAATTAAGTTTTGAAATTATGGATCTACTGCAACCTTTCAAGAAGAATTTTGCACTATTTGTTCTCATAATAATAACTTTTTTATATGTCTATAAGTATGTCTATTTATCTTTTAACCAATTGGATTTTATATAATCACACTGAGATCATTTTTTCTTATGTTGTTTTATCTTAACAAGTGATTATTAATCTTTATAATGTACTTTTTAATTAATGTATTAAGGCTTTAAGAGCGAAAACAGGTAAGAATTAAAAAAGAGTTAGCTCCAAAACTCTAATTAAAATATGTAAGGCAAGGTTTAAAATGTTGATTTCAATATAAATATTGAGACTTGAATTTTACAAAAACGTTGAATATATTATCATTGTTAATGAAAGCTTTGAATTTTTTTTAAGAAATTACAAAAATTCTATCAAAATTATGCAATTTGTTTATAAAATTATATAAAACATCAAAACAATTAATTACTTATATTTTTAAAGGATAATATCAAGAATACCCACAAGTTTAAGTAATATCATAAATACTCCTAAAGTTTTAAAAATATCATAAATATCCCCAAAACTTAACATAAATTAAAGTTAACAAAAATGAATAGTAATATTTTATACATAAAAATGACAAAAATAATAAAAATAGAAACAAAAAACATTTCAAGATGTTCTAAAAAAATGGTAATTAGGAAAAAAATTGAAGAAATAAAAAAAATAATATTAAATCTTAAGGAAAGATATGGATTTAAAGATAGAGATAGATTTAAAGATTTATCATTCTCAAGAATAAAGAAAATATTTCTAAAAAAAGTTATAGTTTATTTTGAAATAAATAATAAAGAAATAAATATTAATATTACAGATGTAAAAAGAATGTACAATATATTATTAATTGATAAATAAACCATTATATATAAATTATCAAAAATTCCTAAAAGAATAATTTTTTTAATACATTCATTTATGAGGAATCCAAATATTAAGAAAATCACATTTCAGAAAATGAATTGATACACTAATAAAACTAACACGGTTAGATAATAGAATAATAAATAGAAAAAATATTTTATTATGAATAATCTTTGAAAACGTAAGATATAAGAAACTAAAATTAAAAACATACCTTAGATTTGTAATTAATATTAATAATCAGAATTTAAATTGTGTTAAATTTAACCTATGAATTTGAAATATGAGATTTAATAAAACAAAAAATCATTCATTTTTATACTATATAGTAGGATATTCATTAATAAGTAACCATAATAGTTCAATGTATGGACAAAAAAATTCATAAAAATATATAAATAATAAAATCATAAATATTAACAGACTTTGAAATATCAGAAAAATGAAACTTAGATATTAAAGAAAAACCATCGATACTAAAAAAAGAAAGTAATGTAATAAAAAATAGCAATCATCAAGGTTTAAGTTTATAGATTTTGAATGATAAATCTTTAACACAGAAATCAATGTGATAAATCTAAAACAAAAGGTTATAATAATGAAAGCATTAATCCATGATATAATAATAGGAACAAAATAATATCATTATTATCCTAATAATATTTAAAAATAAACTACAGGGTATAGAAAAAGATTTTAATGGAAGCCTAACAAGTATATAAAAAAACTAAATGACAATAATGAAAGCTTTAATATTTTTAATATAAGAAATAGATATAATATAAGAATCAAACATTAAGTCCTCTTAAAACATAATGAAGCACAAAAGAAAATCCTAAATAAAATAAGAGAATATGGTTATAATAAAAATTACAACAAAACAAACATAAATTTTTTACAGAATTAAAAAGCGATGTTAATAATATATCTATAAATAATAAAATTATAGGTTATAAGTACCAATTTGATGTAATTTTTTATTTTATTAATGATTTTTCACACATTTGTATTTGATAGAGGGCATTTAAGATATTTTTAATATTTTCTCCATTGTAATAACAAAAGTTTCTTTACCTACCATTTTTGAGTTATTAAATACATGTTTTAATATTCTTGACTAATTTTAGACTTTATTTAATCTCCATTTTTCATATATCACCTAAGAGTTCAATAACTTTACTTATGAATCATGCTTCTTACTAATGTTCATATAATTTTATGTAGTTTATGCATATTTTATTTTAATGAATACAATATGTAATTTTTGTATTTTATTTTTAGAAAAATAGGAAAATAATATGTAGTTTGCAATTTGTATGAAAAAAATAGATTAGTTCGTAGAAAAAATAATTTATATACATAATTTAATATATAATCATACATATACATATCAAATCTGTGTCCCATTATTATAAGCAATATTAATATTAAAACGATAATTGAGTAAGTGCCTTATTGTGATAATAACAAAAATAATCGTTACAATATAATTATCTAAAATCAATTCACACACTCTTATTATAGTATTAGTAAAAGAAGTAATGTCAAATACATAAAAATATGCACTTTTTTTCACCCTTTTCACCCACATCCTTAAATGTTATGACACATGTTAAAATTAATTATATACCAAAATAAATTATTTTTTTAATTTTTAAAATAATTTTGATACATAATACGGTATAAAAAATGTGTATATGAGAACACATATTTATATGATATTAGCATTTCTAATAGCAATATCATTATCCAAAACTTGTTATTTTGTTATAGGAATCACAACTATATTATAATCATAATAAAATGCGTTATTTTTTTATTAAATATTATTATATATATTTTATTATAATTATTAATAATATTATGTTGTATTATTTATAATTTATCATAAACTTGTAATAAATAGAATTTTTAAGTTGATAATGATTTAATTTAGAATTCCTTTTATAGATGGTAGTATTGGATTACAATTCATTAATAATGGCCGTTAACCTCAATTAAGCTTGTTAGTTAGGTCATATCTGTATCCTTTAAATAAACCAGACCTCGACATTATTGCGTTGGAAATATGGATATCTCATAACAAATTTTATTTTTATTATAACTTATTGTATATATTAATTCACATAATATAATTCAATTAATTCATATTAGTGCATAGTCTTACAATTAATTTCTCATTCAAGTATATCGATAGCACTACCCGATCACCAAATACCACTTAAGTAAAAACAATTATTAAAATTCAATGAATTATATTCATTTAATAATTAACATAATATTTAATATATATATATATATATATAATTTATGCATGGATCACTAATCTTCTAATAAAGCTCTAAACTGACCACTGATTCTGCTACTAGTCGATAAAAATGTAGCATTAATAAGTACACGTACTAGTCTTTTATCCCTTATTCCGATTATCATTGTTATACTATTTTGTTAATAAAATAGGGGTTGTTATTATTTTCCTCTTTTTCTTCCATATTTTCTAACATTATAATTAATTAATAATTAACACATTATTTAATATATAAAACAAATTTATGCATGGAATACTAATCTTCTAATAAAAGCTATACAATGACTACAGATTCTGCTACATTTCGATAAAAAAAAATGTAGCATTAATAAGGACAATAGTCATTTATCCTTTTTTTCTCCTATATATTATCATTGTTATATTATTTTCTTAATAAAATAGGGGTTGATATTTTAGTAATATTTAACAAAATATATGTACATGTATTTATATTTTTATAATAATATATTAATAATTTTTATATTTAATTTTAAATATAAAAATAATTTAATTAAAAATTTGAATGTATGCGTGACATATAGGTCAAAAATGAACAATAAGATGATAAAAAAATGAATTAATTAATATCCTTCATATATGGCTTTCTATATGCTACTAGATCCTAATTTCGTTAACTTTTCTTTCCTTTTATTTAATATATATATTCACTAAATCACTGGTAATAATTACCCAACAAACCAATATTGAACGTCAAACTCAAAAATGAAGTAAAAAAAAAAATAGAAGAAAAATGACACAAAATTTAAATAGTTATCTCGTAGATGTATATATATATATATATATGTATACATATACATGTATATATTTATACACACATAAAATGTAGAAACCCTTATGTAAAAAACAAAGTGGAAGATCACATGCAAGAATTGGTTACAGAAGAATCTTAATACAAATCCATTTCAATCACACAAAGAGAATTAGAAAGAAATAGAGGCGGGTATATATTGATAAGATGTAAAAGGATCGTTATGCCATTGAGTCTTTACTCATCACCAACAATTCAACCCGTAAATCCACGTGTTAAATGAACTCAACAATAAATAAGGTTTAATGATCTTATATACATTTTAATAACACAATGCATAATTTTTTTCAAGTCAAACAATATAAGTAATATATATATATATATATATATGTTATTCAAGTATAAACTATTAAGATTTATAACAGAGATTAGAGAAAAAAATAATTTTATTAAAATATTTATAATATATTTTTGTTTTTGTTACAATAAAAATGTATAAAATATTTATTTTATTTTTAATATTAATTACACGTATTTTTATTAATATCGAATAAAATGATTATTAATAGAATATTTTTATAATTTTGACATTATGTTATCTCCTCTTTGAGATAAACAAATGAAACATGCAATTTCACGAAAAGCCATACTCCACAACCACGAGGAACGTCTGAGCTGTCTATTTCTCTTTAGACTTTAGCCATGAACTATTAGAACTCCAGGGGCCTTTTTGTCATTGCAGAGAATACCAGTGATATTGTGAATTATGATTTTCAACAATCCAACACTCGAACACATGCCCATTTGACTGTCGGCACTCGGCAGTTATCATAATTTTTCAACTCCTATTTGTTTTTAAGTAGAATGCGCTCACACTGATATATATTGTCATTTGAATTATTTCTAACTTCATACCAGCCATTAATTAGTATAGAATCACTTTGAAACAACGTCACTAACTCATGTTTTTTGCCCTTTTCCTTTTCCTTTCTTTTACTTTCTTTTTTCTATATTTAATTTTCTCAACTGCACTCATAACTCAGTACCACACTTGATTATAAAAGCATATCAAATTATTTCATTTTTTTTTCAACTTCTATATTTATATTATTTATTTAAATTAGAAAAAATTATACACATTAAAAGAAGTATAGTTGAAAAATTTTATATTATTTATGTTTAGAAAACTTACTTATAATATGAAATATTTATAAATATGATATTATTATGTTAAAATTAATGTTTTAAAAAAATGACAGAAAATATAAAAAATTAATTAATTTCTAGCTATTATCGTTCTCATTTCTTTAATTTAAATATAATAATAAAATTGTAATTAAAAATTAGTTGATTTAGATGAATCACTTAAAATAAAAATTACTGACTTACAAACTAAAGTAATTTGTCTAATTTATTATTTATAAAAATCATATATTAAATAAGGAAAATGTTCCTTGATCTTAATTTGAGATAGCTTTCTATTAAAGCTAGAGTTGATATTTTCATAATATTAAATTTAGAGTAATTTAAACTTTTTTTTCTTACAAGTTAATATCTAAATGTTTCTAAAAATAAATTTTTTATTGTAATATTTATAAAAATAGTTTTTACATAACCCAAATGAAATAACGACTTATGAGTGCGGTTGAGAAAATCAAATATAGCAAAAGGAAAGTAAAGGAAAAGAAAAGAAAAACTTATAAAAGTAGTTTATTCGTAATAAAAAATGATTCATGTTGCACTTAGTCTTAATAAATTCGAGTTTATTCTATTATTAAAGAAATAAATACTGTTATCAAAACAAAATATTGATTTTTTTTTAAAAAATATATTTTTAAATAACCATATCAAATATATTATGATAAAGTAAGTTTCAAATATATATTTATTTAAAATATACATATTACTCTAATAATAATGTATTTTGCCCTTTGAATAATAAATTCCTAAATTCGTTCGTCATTAATAACAATAACTCCCCCAGTCATAAGGGTTTTTAAGTTTGACAACCATTACCAAGTGATTACAGAGCACAGTGGAGTGCTGAAAAGCTTAATTTTGGTACCAAAATAGGCAATCTTGTGTAAGCTGTCAAAGTATTATTGCCAGCAAAGGCCTAATTTTTCACCTTACTATTTTATTTTATTTTTTAATTTTTTTTATATAAACAACACATTTTAGTTATGAATGTGGGGTCTTGAGCATTTCTTAAAAAGAAAATATTGCATTATATAAATAACAATACCAACTATAAATTAGAGAAAAACCCAAACCCAAAAAGCTAATGCTCATTGTCTAATCTATCCCTACATCCTTCCTTTCCTTTTCTTATTCTTTTCTTTATTTAAGTTCCCATTTTACGAGAAGAAAGTGGAAAAATATAGTTTTCTTTATAGACTTTATTTTGATTGAATGTTTGGTGTTTCAAACTGAAATGTTTGTGTATATTAGTTTCATAGATTAGATCCAAAATGGGTTCCTTGTAGTTTTTGTAAAGCCAGTGACTGACATTCTTGCTCTGTTTCCCCTAGTTTTGCGTCTCTCAGAAGCAAGAACCCAAAGAAAAGAAGAAATATTCGAACACAAAGTTGTTTAAATCATTGCAGATTATTGGGTTTCTTTTTTAGTATAAATTCGACTATCTTCTACTCTTTTTTACTCAGCTTCCCTTTTGGTTCTCCTCTGATTTTTGTTCTGTTTTTGAAGAAAATAATTCATTGAAACCCAAATGGAGGAGGGTATTGATACATTTCAAGTGACTAGAGATGATATTTCAATGCAAATCGCATTCATTTGGAGTCAAGTAAAAGCGCCATTGATAGTTCCTTTGTTACAAATATCAGTTGTTGTCTGTTTGATTATGTCTTTAATGCTCTTCATCGAGAGGGTTTATATGAGCATTGTCATTGTTCTGTTAAAGCTCTTTGGAAGAAAACCAGAAAAGCGTTACAAATGGGAACCAATAAAAGACGATGTTGAATTGGGAAATTCAGTTTATCCTATGGTTCTAGTGCAAATTCCAATGTACAATGAAAGAGAGGTCGTTTTTCTTTCCCTTTTTTTTTTATTCTAAAAATCCAATCTTTAAACATTCTTAGTTCAACTGAATTGATGAATATGTATGTGTAAATACAGGTTTATCAGCTTTCAATAGGGGCAGCATGTGGGCTATCTTGGCCTTCTGATAGAATAATCATACAAGTTCTTGACGATTCAACAGACCCAACAATCAAGGTACCTGGAAAAATACTTACCCATTTCATTATTTGACAATAACATTATAAAAATCACAACTTTTCAATTTGAAAACTATTATTATTATTATTTTTCCTTCTAATCGGATAACCCATTTTCTTAATTTAATTATTGCAGGCTCTTGTGGAATTAGAATGTCAGAGATGGGCAAACAAAGGGATAAACATCAAGTATGAAATTAGAGATAACAGAAATGGCTATAAAGCTGGGGCTTTGAAAGAAGGAATGAAGAAAAGCTATGTTAAAAGATGTGACTATGTTGCTATTTTCGACGCAGATTTTCAACCAGAACCAGATTTTCTATGGCGTACCATTCCTTTTCTTGTTCACAACCATGAACTCGCCCTCGTTCAGGCTCGTTGGAAATTCGGTAATTATAAATTACTTTTATTTATTTATTTATTATTTTAGAATTTTTTTCCTTCCTTATTCTCGCTAATTCAGTATTTTTATCGTCGTATTAATTTAATATTTTCTGCTTATTTTTAGTTTATAAACAAATATTTTTGTCTTTAAAAACTGTCGGTGAGCTTTAGTTTGTTTAAAAAGATTGTTAGGAAACGAGGGTAAATGAAAAAGAAAATGAGTGACTGCCTCTAGTTTTGCCGCGTATGTCGTTTCATTTTCGGTGTCATACAATTTAAAAGAGCTCACATGTAAAAAGTCTACTAAAATTATAAAGTTGAGTCCAGTTAAGGGCTGGTGATATTATAAATTAGAACGAAATATTAATAGTTTTAAAATTTATTATATATTATATCATTTAATTTTTAAACAGATAAAATGTAATAATTAAATTATGGTATATTTTAAATGATACAAAATAGAAAAAATATATATATATATATATATATATAATTATTTATTATTTAAGTTTAATAAAAAAATGATATAATATATATCTAAAATCATTATTATAAGATGAAATAAAATAAGATAATATTTAAATAAAATGAGATAATATTATATTTTAAATTTATTAAAAATATTAAATCAAACACGAAATAAAACAAAATAACTTGCTTTACATATCTGTTTTGAACTTGTAAATTATTGATTAATGCTTGATTGGTATCTTAAATGTAGGATTAGTTTGATGCAACATTTCTAACTCCGGCCATCCCTTTTCTTGAAAATAAAAAGTCCAGGAGCTTTATTTCTTACAAGGAGTCTGTTTATCATGTCTGTCATGATCCAGTTAGCCTAAGAGAATATATTATTACGAGCTTGGATATTTTCGCATAAATTTGAATTGGAATGGGACTTTTAATGTAACATGAGAAAACCTATTTTCATGGATAAATATCCATAATCTTCCATTAAAACATTTAAGATATTGTATAGAGAATTCTAACAAACAAATGTAGTAAAAACTTCATTTGTAATACATTCAACAATCAATTAATAAAGTAACAAACGTTGTGATATTTTCGCATACCTTCAATTAAAATTTCTTCACCATAATTTGCAAGTGTTCTTCATCTTTACTAGTCTTAAATATCTACCTAAGTTGCTTACTGGTGTGGACTTACTTAATATTTGGATAGTCACGTGACATGTCTTTATCTTGTTTTGAGAAATGCAATGCTTATCGACCTAAGAAGAGATCTTTTAGGTTTTTACAGAAAATGAAGGGCAAATGAAAAGACGAATTACTGTTTCTAAAATGTGCAATATATCACACAAAAGCTAATTGCATGTTTTGGAGTAGCCAGACAATATTGGGTATAGATAGCCTGGAATAGTGTTGTAAATTCACTTGTACTTTTTTTGAATAGGAGAAGAGGCCCGATTGCATGTGGTGTGTTACGTTATATTCTTCCCTAGTCACTGTCATGTGTCATCTTCTTCTTCTCCTAACCGACACTATCATTTATTTTCTATCTGTCTATTATTCATTTATTAACGATAAAGCTTTTTCCCACCTAATTTATTTACTTTCATATGACTTTTTTTTTTTCTTTTTTCTTTTTCTAATAAGTTTAAGTTTTGCAGTAAATGCTGATGAGTGCTTGATGACGAGAATGCAAGAAATGTCCTTGGATTACCATTTCACTGTTGAGCAAGAAGTTGGTTCCTCCACCTATGCATTCTTTGGTTTTAATGGTACATTATCCTCATTTATATTAATTCCAAATTTAATTCTTAATAAATAACTCTTAAAATTAAAGAGAAAATCAAATCAAATAAAAATATATATTTACATATATATATATATATATATGCTTTCAAAAATAATAAATACTATTAATAATAATATTTTTTTTATCAATAATAATTGCTTTTAATTTAGCTAGCCACATTACTTTAAAAGTAGATTGTGACATACTAAAAGTTTTGACTCATGTGAGGCTCTAGTGTGGGTCAATGTATAACATGAAATGAATGATGCAGGAACGGCTGGTGTGTGGAGAATAGCAGCACTTAAGGAGGCAGGAGGATGGAAGGACCGGACCACTGTGGAAGACATGGATTTGGCAGTTCGAGCTAGTCTCAAAGGCTGCAAATATTTGTATCTTGGTAGTGTTAAGGTACTACTTACTAGTTATATTATATAAGAAAAAAAGGATGTTCCAAATCCGTTCATTTAACAAATGCACATTTTGATCCCTTATACTTATTAAATGGGATAGTAGAAATCTATTGTCTTTATAAAAAAATGTTACAGCACAGATCTATTAATTTTATAATACGAATTTGTGTTTTCACACTTGATAGGTATTATTCTAAAGTATATTTTTATTAAAAATAACGGATTTAGAAGATCTTTCATTCTATTATATATATTAAATATCACAATAAACTCATCATTATTTCACTTAATTACTAGTTTATAATTTTTATTTTTTTAGTGAAAAAATTACTAGTTTATGATTGATTCTTATATATTTATATATGTCTCTGTCGCTTTGAAATTTCAATACAGGTGAAGAATGAGTTGCCTAGTACGTTCAAAGCCTACCGTTACCAACAGCATCGTTGGTCTTGTGGTCCAGCCAATCTATTCAGGAAGATGGTCATGGAGATCATAACAAACAAAGTTAGACAGAGTGACAGACCACTCCATAATTTTGTCGTCTTGTCATTAAATTTAAAATTTTAACATTTATTATTATTATTAACTCTTGGTTTGTTTTCATGCAGAGAGTAACATTGTGGAAGAAGGTTCATGTGATTTACAGCTTCTTCTTCGTTAGAAAAATCATAGCACATATCAACACATTTGTGTTTTACAGCATTGTTTTGCCAGCTACTGTTTTGGTTCCTGAAGTAGTCGTTCCAAAGTGGGGGGCTGTTTACATTCCTTCTATCATTACCCTTCTCAACGCTGTTGCTACTCCAAGGTGCGTAAGGTTTTCATATCATTTTCTCTGTTCTAGTTTGTTCTTTTTTTTGTATAGCATTGTTCATTTATACAAAAAATAATTGATTTCTAGGTCATTGCATCTATTGGTTTTCTGGATTCTTTTCGAGAATGTTATGTCACTACATCGGACCAAGGCTACCATCATTGGTCTACTCGAAGCCAGTCGAGTTAATGAATGGATTGTCACTGAGAAGTTAGGAGGTGCTCTCAAGGCTATAGCAGCCACAAAGACACCTAGAAAACTTCGATTATTCAAGATCGGTGAAAGGTAGAGCTTAATCATAACCTTGAAACTAACAAAAACCTATGGCTCGTTTTACAACGGGTTCTATTTTTAAGTTTTGTTTTCTTGTTTTTAAAACTAGTTTTTTATTTTTTAATTCATTTAGGAAATTAAAGAGTCTTTTAGTAAAAAAAATTTGTTTTGTTAAGTTTCAAACAAAGAAAAGTGAATTTAGATTATGGATTTCAAAAACTTTTTTTTTTGTTAAGTTTCAAACAACAATAAAAATTTGTAGAAATGAAACTGAATTTCAACTTGATTTTGAACTTGAAAAATTGAATTAATTATCAATCGATACTGATTTTGAAAACTTGGTTCAAAAATTAGAATTTGAAAATATAATTGATTACAAAACAGATCCTTAATGATATCTAGACGACCTCATTTAATTTGTGAGCATTTGAACTTGTTTGGCAGGATTCATGTGTTGGAGCTTGGTGTTGGATTATACCTCTTCTTTTGTGGTTGTTATGATTTCCTCTTTGGGAAAAACCATTTCTTTTTATTTCTATACATCCAAGCAACAGCTTTTTTCATTGCAGGGTTTGGATATGTTGGCACCTTTGTTCCAAACTCTTAGTGGGACTTGAAGGAAGACAAACAAGTTCCTTTGATTTATACTCTAAACATAATTAGTGACTTTTTATTACCGAAGTTTCGCCATCTACTACTAGCTTTTGGAATAAACGGAAGAAAAAAGAAAAAGAAAAAGAAAAGGAAAGCTTAACAGAATAATGGCCACATTTTCTTTTTCTTTCTATTTCATTGTTGAGCATAAAGTTACTTCTCTTGTGTATATTTTAAAAAAGGTTTTAGAGAAATTACAGAAGAAATCTTAGCAAGACAGCTGCAACAGTTAATAGAAATGCAGCAAATGGAGATACCAAGTCTGGTCTGGTTTTGACCCCCAACAAGTAGGGTGGGTTTTCTTTGAACGAAGTGATTGTACTTTTCATATTTTCTAGATTTTCCTTTCCTTTCCTTTTTTATTTTATTTTATTTTCTTTGAATTTGTTTGAGAAATGAATGAAATGTTCAGTAATGAAAACATTAAGATCGTCATTTTAGGCTGAAAAAAGGGTCATAAGGTGTTACCCTAGGTGTTGTACACTTTGAGCCTAAAAAGTCCACAAGTAATACTTGGGTTGTCATGTATCACACATCTTTGTCTTATCTAATTTAAATTTAATCTAAATCTAATCTCTTTTGTTTTGTAATCCTAGTATAACTCATTTTGAACATAATATATCTATCATTTTTCCTTCATTAAACTTTCATATCATATATAATTATATTTTATTTTTATTTGTCTCATTTAAACTTATTTAAAACAAATGAGATATCTAGACACATCTAGAAAAATCTCTATGTTTAAAATTCTTGGGGCATTGCATTTAAAATTTTACAAGTTGAGAGGGTCAGAGGGTCGAGTTGATAAGAGCCAATGCCCATTCTAGCCCTCAAGTAAATCCGTTAGTACCCAATTGGTATTTCTTATAAACTCATGCATAATTTTGAATCCAAAAGTCAGCTTGTGAGTTAGAGGATTGTCCAGACTTATAAACAGTACTGTTGACTTATTTTTAGCCAATGTGAGACTTAATATTCTCCTTCCACATCGGCTAGAGTTTGGATTTACGGCACGGTCCAGATTTACGACACGAGGGTCGATGTTAGTACGAAAAAACCAACAGCCTAGCTCTGATACAATCTTAGAAACTCAGGCCTAACTCTGAACCCAAAAACCAACTTGTGAGTTAGAGGATTATCCAGATTTATAAGCAACGTTGCTGCCTTACTCTTAAACTTAACAGTATTAATGATATCTTATTTCATTATCATTTTAATCTATCAAAACACAAGTGAAATAAGATAGAAAAAATCTTTATATTAATAGATTGTATTGTGAGTCAATGGAACCTCAATCCTAAGTTACACCTTTAGATGCATCAAGAAAAGCCTCCATGTACTGATGTACATAACTATGCTTAAATCCTTGGGGTATAAGTTAATTTTTCCGATAGAGAAATTTCAAACTTTTCACTGATGAATATCAGCTTATAAGGAAACGCCTTTATGAAATGGGTTGAGATCACACCTCTTGCTCCATCCTTCTCCTAAACCTTATTATTGTTATTATTTACAATTTTATATAGGTTTTTTGTTTTATATAGTTACTTATCAGTTCAACTATTTCTAATTAAAAAATATTATATTTCATAAAGTCAAGCATTTCATTGAGATGCGTACGTGGAATTTCTTGTAGACGTACAAAGAATTGGTCTTTTGCCAGAGAAAAAGAAAGTTTATTTATAACTTATTTTATAGGAATTTACATAATAATAAGATATTAAGAAAAAGTCGATCCAAATTAAGTTAGTTAGTTGATAAACAACTATAGCAGCAATTGTTGTTCTTTCCTATATCTTATTTGGGCCAACCCTTTTCTTTCATGGACTTTTCTAGAACCACATTCTGGTGTAACTAACATTCATGGTGGTTGGAAAACATGAAATGATTGGGTGATGATTACCTGCCTAGTAAATCTGTTTAGCAAAGTCAAACTCATTTGACTGATAAATCAATAATTGCTTCGTCTTGTATTTCGTTCCTACTAATTTCTGATTCCCTAATCTTTATAGCTTCTAAATTTGATCCCAGCATAACTCTTCTTTTATAAAGTATCGTGTACAGTAAATACGATATGTACATGCATATAGGTATTTTACGCTTTAAATTGATGAAAATTTAAAAAACAAATTGAAAAAAAAATTATCTAAAAATTTAAGAAAATTGGTTTCACAAAAGAGTAGATTACTATTCGATTTTACATATATTTCTCAGTTGATATCTGAAGATGTTAACAAATTTGATCAAACAAAGAACATGTCTCATTTTTGGAAAATAAATAGGTAAGTAGATTTAACATATTCTTCAAATCCCATTTCATCACCTTTGAAATATCTTAAAACCAGAATCATAACCTCAAACTTTTATTGTTTTTAATTCAAGAACCATATAAAGTTTGTGAGCATTAAGTTTCACTTTTAATCCCCTGTATCGTTGCGGAGAAATGGGACTTGAAGGTTAAAATGATATTTTGAAGAACAAAAGAAGATTTTAATTACATGACATTGTAATGAGTGTTAAATTCACATGAATGGCTTAGATTAAGAACTCAATAAAGATTAGTAGCAGAGGATCCATTCCCAGCATGCAATAGAACAGAGCAAGAACTCATACAATAGAGCAATAACTATAAGAAAACATAATCTCTCCGATATTTATTTAAAAAAAGAAAAAGAAAAAGAGCTAAAAATCTTACAAATTCTCAGCAAAATCAGAGAGCTTTAAGCAAATCCTCGGCACCGCTGAAGGTAAAAGCACCACCTTCTTCCAAATTCAAAACCTTCACAACTCCATCTTCAGTCAACATCGCATATCTTCTTGACCTCACACCCAATCCAACAGGCTTATCACTCAAATCAAGTTCACACTCAATAGCTCTTGTAAAATCCCCATTCCCATCTGATAACAATAATACCTCATCGTTTATCTTCAGATTCTCCTTCCAAGCCTTCATCACAAACACATCGTTGACCGAAATGCAAGCGATGGTGTCCACGCCTTTGGATTTGAGTTCGGCGGACTTCTCGACAAAACCTGGCAGGTGTTTTTGCGAACAGGTTGGAGTGAAAGCTCCTGGGACGGCGAAGAAGATTGCCTTCTTGCCCTTGGTGAGATCGGAAATGGTGACAGTTTGGACTTCATCGGATGCGTCTAAGTAGGAGAGTGTGGATTCAGGGAGTTTGTCGCCCGCTGAAATGGTGGCGGAGATGGGTTTGGTGGAGAATTGGATAGGTTTTATAGTACTGAGGCAGTGAGATTTGAGAGGGAGAGAAGTGAAGAACGATTTTGAAGATAGGGTTTTGGATGGGAAGAGGGAAGCGGTGGTTGAGGAGAGAGAAAGAGAGGTTGTGAGAGAAGCTGCCATTGTTTTGATGCGAAAGAAGAAGAAGAAGAAGTAGGAGGAGGAGGAGGTTTTAGTGAGATATGGACGAGAAAAGGAGTGAAAAGATGAGAAAGTAGACGTTTGAGTTGGCGGCGGGAACAAAGAGAGCTTTTCCTTATCTATTCTGTAGAGGAACAGCTGAAACACTTGTTTGGGCGTAGGTGGATAGGATTACACAAGTCTTTTGTTAGAGTTCTTTCTAAATTAGCCCACTTTTCTTTTATGGTTACCCACAATATTTGTAAAATTTATCGATATTAGTTATTTTTTTAATAAAATATTTACGTATAAATTTATTTTTAAGTTTATTATTAAGTCTATCAAGTTAAGTTAAAAAAATATCATAATTTTACATGCTAATACTTCAATTACATTTGTTATAACTATAAAACATATGATTAAACTTAAGCATTTAATAACACATATTTATAAATCTAGATTTATTTTTTTGCTAATATATTTATGCTAAAATATAGAAGAATATATATACTAAAATATTAGATAAAATATACCATAAATTATAGCTGAAATCTTAACATAAAATATACTTTAAAATAATTCTTTTTAAATAGGAATTTTCATTATTAACGAGTCTATTTCAAAAAAACTCTTTTTTAAATATGAGTCTTCTTTTAAATATGAGTCTTTTTAAATATGAGTCTTCTTACTAATCATATTTGTAATAGAAAAAATATTTATCAATTATATATAAATCTTCTTAATTAATGAGTATTATTAATTATATTTGTAATATAAAAAATATTTATTAATTATATAGGATTGAAAGTTTTAATTTTTCTTATAAATAAAACTCATTGTTCATTATTTCAATCAATTATACAAGAACGTTATTCTCTTCTTCTTAATCTCTTTCTTATTTTGCAAATATAAAATCATATTTCTTTATTTAGTTAATCTATCAAATATTGATGTTTATATTTTATTGATATATAAGCCTAATTAGTTTATGATATTTTGATCATATGTTCTAATAGCTTCTTTTTTATTTTTGTTCTTGAATTATTAGATCAAATAATTGTATTTGTCATATCATAATTATTTGGTTTGATTATTAATCTTTAAAGAAGTTATATTTTATTTAACTTATATATGCTTAATATTTTTTTTCTAGAATTTTTTAGTTGATTTGATTTAAGTGACATATTTTGAATCATCTAGTTATTATTTATTATTAAATATGTTCTAAAACACACACGGGAACTTGTGCTTTTTGTGCTAACCTCTTTTTGCATTTGATTTGTAAACATATATGATTGGCGGGGAGTTTATTAGAATGTTGGTTTAGAAATCGTTTATGTTAATATTGGAAACTGTGAAAATAGAGCAATGAATTGTAAGTAAGGTACATTGAGGCAGTATCTTAGGGATGATAACATAAGACCGAGTTTGTACTTGAACATTTATTTTTCATAGTGTAAAGTTAGGTGGTTCGGTAGACCGGTGGTTTTCCTCTTAGGTTATGGTTGTGGCCTAGGTTGTTTCGACCTAAAAATATTGTGTGTTATTCTTTTATTTCTGCATTTTATTCTTACATGTGAATGCATACCTGACCGCTTTGTTTAGGTTATTAAATTATAAATTTTTAAAAATTAAAAAATAACCTATTCACCCACTCTATCTTAATTAGCTCCATATTTTATAAACTTTTATTTGGTATCAGAGCCAACACTAGATACATATAGTGTCTGTCCTACATATTTTTATTATGGATAATTTCATTGAGGATTATACCTCAGATGATGAGGAACTTGAATTTTATTTTCTCTTTAAATATAATGTTATATGGTCTAAAAAATTATTTTCTAAATATCTTAGAGCCATAGAAGAGAATAACAGTTTAAATAAAAAAATAAAAAAAATTAAATGAACAATTTGAGACACATGCAAACTTTTCTAATAAATTAAAAGAAGAGAATAATAATTTACAAAAAAACAAAATAATGCTTTAAATCTGAGTCTTGTAGGTTTGAAAAAAGAAAATAATATGCTTGCTAAAGATAATAAAAAACAAGTGCAAGAGCACAAAATATCATGTGAAGTAGTGGAGAGATTTATCATTGTTGCTCAACACTTAGATAAAATCTTGAGCATTGGTAAGTTACATAATGATACACATGGTTTTGGTTATAAGGATGAGAGTTCGACATCTTCAACATCAAAGATCACGTTTGTAAAGCCCTTAAATTTTACTCTAGTGTTACTACTTATGCATAAAGAACTATTACAACTATGGTAGAAAAAGTTGTTAAGTTTGTGTTTGTCTGTCATCATTGTAGTAGGAAAAGTCATGTAAGATCAAAATATAGATTTTTGAGAAATGTTTTTGAACTTAATCATTCTTTCCATGTTTCACATAGTAGTACCCATAAATACCATTCATCTATGCATGCTATATCATATTCAAGGATGAATGTAAATTATAATAATGTATTCAAAAATTCTACTAAAAAGCATGAAGTATTAGATTTAAAGAGATAAGTAAAATTTAATACGTTTAATGCTAAAAATTATTATCATCATTCTATTATTCATATTGCATCTTCATTTGAGACGAAAGAGAAAAGTACATTAAGTCTAAGAATGAACCTATAAAACCTATGGTTTAAAATACATGTGTAATTAACGAAAATTGGCTCATTAAACCTTCTATTGGTAAAATACATGTGTCTAAATATTTATATATTTTAAATTTTTTAAATTTGTTTAATGTTTAAAATTATCGTGATGCATGAAAAATAAATAAAATTTTGAATTAATTTAAACATAAATTTTTAAAATAAATAATGTTAATTAAATGACTTGAATTAAAAAGATAATAATTTCGAGATATCATTACTAAAGTAAACTTTTTAATATTATAAAAGCATTTTTTTAAAGTGTAGTTAATTTTTTCTTCAAAATTTAAATAAAATATAAATAATATGATATATTTTAAAAACCTTTTAAAGTTATTTTAAACGTAAGTTAAACTTTTATATATACTATAAACAATTCCTCTAAACTCATATAAATTCGTTGTCTTGGAAGACACCCAAACTACTAAGTTTGAAGTCTTTTTATTAAAAAGAAAAATTAGAATTTAATACTTGAATCCACCTATTTACTTAATACATAATAGATTAATCATAAACTGTTTAAACCCAAAATAAAGGTTATTTAAACCCCTAAATTTGTTTACAAACCCAACAAACTTTTAAAGTTGCTTGCATATGTCCATATGTTTACACAAAACAAGCAATTATTGCCCGTGATCAAAACAACTACCTTCCTTAATGTTTAAAACCCATTGTAATATCACATTATAACGCTTTTGGTTGGACTTGTGACACACAATGTCCTAAAAGCAACTACGTCATATGGTTAGCTGGCTTTTGGTTGGACTTGTGACATCTTTAGTGTTGAAAGGTAACCTGCCAGCCCTTTATTGATTTATCTTAACTTCATAGCCAACAGATTGAGCTTTGCTTAGTTGATTTCCAATTGTTTCTTCTTTACTCTTGTTTGTTGGAAAATTATGCAACTTCCCGATAAACTAGATTTATGAGAAAACAAGATAGAAAAATAATACACAAATTTGATAACGGAGTTCGGTCAATCTTGCTTACGTCTTCGGACCTGTTACAGATCTTTTTACTAAAAGAGGATAAATTACACAAGGTGTTTACAACACTCAATTACACCCAAGAAAATTACTCTCAATTTTCTCTCACAAAAGCTTTTCTCTCAATTTGAATGAACATTTAGTTGGTTAATTCATTACAATTACACATCTATTTTTAGGAAAATTCACTCCTCAAATTACTCCTTAAATTAATGGTTCTTTAAATTGTTCATTGAATTAAGCTCCTTGTTTTGCTCCATATTTTGCTCTATGTTTTGCTCCATATTTTGCTCCATGTTTTGCTCCTTAAATTAAAGAGCTTTATAACAATCTCCCACTTGAAGACTAATTTCAAGCTATCTTTACACCTTGATCAATGCAACAACTTTTCTAGTCTTTTTACTCTAGCAGACCAACTAAAGATGGACACAACTTCAGTTTCATGGCAAGCTCCCACTTGCTGGCATCTCGAGTCTAAAAAACTTTATCATAGCATTTAGGCTCCCCTCCATCTGTCAACAATATATAGTTCATGTATTTCCTGTTAGGCACATGAGGTCGAGAAGACCTTCTCAATACAGGAGCTGGAGTAGGAGGTTGTGGTGTGTCAGACTACTGCGCACTACTCTGTCCAATGAGTTCCTCTGGCTGAGGACTTGTTACAATTGGTTCCTTCACAGAACTATCTGGGACATCATCTGCATCTACAAATACTGACTCATTCTGCTTTGAGTCGTTGGTGTCTGTTTTATGCATGTCCTTATACATCACTCTTTCATTGAAAATCACATCTCAACTACGGATCACTTTCTTATTTTTGTCATCCCAAATGCGGTAGCCAAACTCATCCTCACCATAGCTGATGAAGGTGCATTTCTTAGATTTGGGATCAAGCTTATTCCTACCTTGATCACTAACATGCACAAATGCTACACAACCGAAAACTTTTAGATGTGATAGTTTTACCTCTTTTTCGCTCCATACCTCCTCTGGTATTCTATGCTCCAATGGAACATATGGACCTCAATTGATTAAATAAGCTGACGTGTTGACTGTTTCTACCCATAACTGCTTCGGTAGACTTAATTGTGTATGAATTCTTCTAACTCTTTTTGTCAACGTTTGGTTCATACGCTCAGCTACACCATTGTATTGAGGTGTGTCGGGCACAGTTCTTTCCATTCTAATCTCGTGCTCATAGCAGAAATTTTTGAATCTGGTTTCTTCATATTCACCACCATTATCGGTTCTGAGTTTTTTGATTTTCAAACCTATCTCATTTTCCACCATAGCTTTCCATTTTTAAAAGGCTCAAATACTTCAAAATTATGCTTTAGAAAGTAAATTCATACCTTCTAAGAGTGATCATCAATAAAAGTCATGCAGTAGTGTTTCCCACCAATGGATGAGATAGTCGTTGGTCCCCAAACATTAGAGTGGATAAGCTCTAACCTTTTCTTCTTTGGGGTTCTGCCACTTGTCTGAAAGCAGACTCTTTTTTGCCTTCCAAGTATGCAATCTTCGCACATGTCTATCTCTACAGATTGTAGACCTGGAAGTTTTCCTTTTGAGTGCATAATCTTCATCCCCTTCTCACTTATGTGGCCTAGTTTCTGGTGCCACAAATTTGATGTTTCATTGCTTACTACAACTACGATTGAACAATGTGCTCTTACTGTCATGTAAAGAGTGCCACTCTTCTTACCTCGAGCAACTGTCATTACGCCCTTTGAAATCTTCCAATCATTACCATAGAAGATCGTAGTGTACCCTTCACTGGCCAATTTCCATACTAAGATTAAGTTCTTTCTTAGGTCGGGAATATGCCTGACATCCTTCAGCTCCCAAATAGACCCGTTCAACTTATCTTCACTACACCTTTGCCAATAATAGCCCATGGTTGGTCATCACCAAGATATACCTTTCCAAGGTTTTCGGGGATATATTTCTCAAAAAATTCTTTCTGTGAAGTAGCATGGAATGATGCTCCAGAGTTTAACACCCAAGATTCTTCCTTGCTCTCCAAAGAGCATATTAATGCATCATCTCCTCCTGAGCTGGAAGTAACATTTTCCTCTACCTTCACTTGTTTGTCCTTCGGTGCACTCTTGCATTGATTTTTGTAGTGCCTGGTTCTTCCATAATTCCAACACTCAATAGTCTTCAAGTTATGTGAATTATTAGGATTCCTGGATTTGGACCTCCTGTCCTTTGATCTACCTCGATATTCTGTCCTACCACATCCATTCCCTTTGGTTGAATTTCTTCCTCTTGACTTTGTTAGAAAAACTGAAGAAGTTGATGATTCACCTGACTCTCTACGTCGGATCTCTTCACTGAGAACCAGATCACGAACATCATCAAATTTCAATTTATTGCTTCCTGACGAGCTACTCACAACCGTGACAGTAGCATTCCAGCTTTCTGGTAAAGAAGACAAAAGTATCAATGCTCATACTTCTTCATCGAATTCAATTTTCATTAAACTCAACTAGGTTGTGACTGTTAAGTTCATTGAGATGTTGAGCTACCGATGCGCCTTCCGTCATCCGCAAATTGAAAAAAATGCCTCATCAAGTGCACTTTGTTTGAGGCTGATGGCTTCTCATACATATTGGAGAGAGCTACCATAAGACCCGCCATGGTATTTTCCTTTGCTATGTTGAAAGCAACATTACAGGATGACGTCAATCGAATAACTCTGAGGGCTTGTCTATCTAGAACATTCCAATCTTCTTCCTTCATAGTCTCTAGCTTCTTCCCTGAGAGAGGTTGATATAGATTTCTTTGATACAGATAATCCTCTATCTGTATTTTCCAAAACCCAAAATCTGTGCCATTGAATTTCTCGAGTTTCACCCTCCCTTCATCTACGACCATTGCTCCCACTCAAATCTGACTTCCTCCAAATCATTTCTGACTATTTATGCAAACCACTCTGTATTAAAACACCTATGTCAACGAACAAATATCGTCGACAAAATTTCACTATTCACATAATTCTGATGTAACCTTGTAGGAAATTGACAGAAATTACCACCAAAAGTTCTGATAGCAGTTGTTGGAAAATTACGCAAATTCCCAATAAGCCAGATTTATGAGAAAGCAAAAATAGAAAAATAACACATAAATTTGATAACGGAGTTTAGCCAATCTTGCTTATGTCTTCAAATCTATTGTAGATCTTTTTACTGAAATGAGAAAAATTACATAAGGTGTTTACAACACTCACAACTCACAACACACAATTACACCTAAGAAAATTACTCTCAATTTTCTCTCACAAAAGCTTTTCTCTCTAAGCTTTTCTATCAATTAGAATGAGCATTTGGTTGGTTAATTCATTACAATTACACATCTATTTATAGGAAAATTCACTCCTTGAATTACTCATTAAATTAATGGTTCCTTAAATTTTTCCTTGAATCAAGCTCTTTGTTTTGCTCCATGAATGCTCCTTGTTTTGCTCTATGTTTTGCTCCTTAAATTAAGGAGCTTTATAACATTGTTTGGGGTATTATGGCAGTTTGGGGTGCTTCGTTAGTTTGAGGTAATTGGGCAGCAGAGGTTTGTGTTTGTTGTGTACTCTATGATACAAACATATATTAGATCAATACTACTTTTAACACTTTTTATAACATTTAAATTTAAAACACTTAGAAAATATATAAAGATACCTTTGTAGTATGGAGCTCAGATTGCCTTGGTTCATTGCTCTTACGATTGTGACCAAGTTGTCCACATTTTATACATCTAGTACTCCATAGACTATCATGATGTTGTTCATATTAAGACCTTTTTTTCTCTTGCATTGATTTGTGCCTTGAAGCCTTTGATTTACCACCTTTGTTCCAACTGACTATGGTTGGGTAGACATTTTCCTTTTTACTTATATTCCAGAAATGTGAGCTTTGATCAACAATTCAGGCACATAATCCATGGGGTTTTCATTTTGGCTCAGTATGCATTTCATGCCATGTTTGAAAGGAATCCCTGTGAGATCCCAAAATCTACATCCAAATGACTTTTTATTAAGATCCCCTACAACCACATGATTATTACCAAAATGCATCAACCCTTTTCCATTCATACATATTGTTACCTTAAAAAATCTTGAATTTTTTAATTTCATTTCATTTAATTTTCAGTTTTTTTTCTCTCCTCCGTTTCAAATTTTCATGTATTTTTTCAGTTTTTTTCTCTCATCCGTTTTCATCTTCTTTAATATTTTTTTATAGCTTTTTTTCTTTCTTTCTCTCTCTCATTCGTTTCAGTTTTCTTCGATTACAATCTTATTTCTTTATAAAAAGAAAGCTGAAGAAGAAGGTGAAACAAAGAAGAAAATAGAGAAAATAAAAAAAACAAAGTAGTTGAGAAAGAAGGAAAGGAAGAAAAAAGAAAATGATAAGAGAGAAAAATTATTTTAAGTACACTATGTGAAATATAAGTCTTAATTCTTTACTTTATTCGAATTTTATGTTATTTAAATTTTGTATTTATAATTTATACATATATTTATATTTGTGTATTTTTAATTTTAATAAAATAATTTTATTCTTAATTTTTTTGTTCTTATATTATTTCCTATAATCTTAATATAATTTTTTTCCCCTTATTTTTTTGGACAAACAAATATCATTTTTTTAACAAATAGATTATTCATAATCTATTATATTTATATGTTTTGCTATTACCGTTTAGTTTTTACATTACTTTACTAATTCCCGCCATCATTTATTAATATTGCTTCTAATTATTTCATCTATGTTTCTCTTTATTACTACACAATTCATTACTTCATAATTTATTCATTGTTTCTTTTTATTACTTCATCTTTGTCATGTTTTCACAGTTTCTCTAGTCATTTACCGTTTCTTAATTTTCTTCACTTTATATTTGTATTTAACTTTAATTTATATATATATTTTATAATTTTATAAATAAATAATTTGTTTTATTTTTAAAATTATTTAATCACTATAATTAATGAAATTACAAATATGAATATAAATTAACATATTTCTATCAATTATTTACTGAATATTTTTTTTGATAATCTAAAACTTTATTTGGTGATTTTTAATATTTGGGTTTCTATTTATATATTTAACAGAAAAAATAAAGAAAAGATTATGGAATTAGACATGACTACTCCATTGTCCCAAATTGAAAACGTAACTGTGAATGTTGTTAATCCTACTATGAACCAAATGATGAGGCCTTATGTGTCTTATGAGATAACCTCAATGTTACCAGTTTCTCTTCCTATGAACCATGTTGTGGAAGATAATCCGGAGAAGTTTAATGGTTTGACCTTCAAGAGATGGAGGAGTAATATGATGTCCTAACTAACCACCTTGAATTTGGCAAGGTTCTTGACTAAAGAAGCTCCTCATCAAGCTGAGGGTGAACAAGATTTTTGATATACTAATACTATTAAAGCATGGAAGAATTTTGATTGTCTATATCGAAACTATGTTTTGAATAGTCTAACCTGATTCCTTGTATTTTATATAGTTATTTTCACCTATTTTATTAATTATAATTGCTATGTTATTAATGTTTTTAGTTAATTTTCGATGAATAAATTAGCATTTACTGTTTTTTATATTTTTTAATAAAAATTAAATAATTTGTATCGAAAACGAACTTAATTGCAAATTTGTGTCCAAAAATAGAATTTCAAATAAAAGAGTGTTTAATTGCAATTTATAAAAGTCGAAAATATAATTTAAATTTAAATCGGGCTTAATTTTAATTATTAAAAGTTTAAAAATTTAATTTAAATTAGAAAAGGGCTAAACTATAATTAAAGAAAGTTGAAATTTTCTGCGCAGGTGAGAAGAACCACGCGCCATGAACAACGCGCGAAACATGGACCGTCCGATCAAAAAAGAAACGACTGAGATTCACGCGTCCAGATCACGCTCGACCAAATCGCGTGTGTGCAGAATCTGTTTCACGCGGCTCGGCGTCCGAGTGGGGCCCACTTGCCACGTAGGCCGGCGTTCAGTGGGACCCACATGTCTGACGCATCCAGCCGCTGTCCCCCACTAATGCGTGCCTCTGATTCCGTGCGCTGATCTCTGCGTGCAACCGGATTTTCAGTGAATCAGAAGCTGCCACGTGTCTGCCTGAATCCTTACCTCGAATCAGAAAATGCCACGTGTCCCACTCTATTTTCAGCGAATCATGTAATGACACGTGGCTTGTTACGATGAGCTCGAAAACGCAGGATCAAGCCCGTGTGTAGCCGTTGTCTCCCGTGCTCAGATGTCTCATACGCCCGTTTCCCGTAACCAATCAGAAGCTGCCACGTGTCCGGTTTAAATCCTTTCAACCAATCAGACGCTGACACATGGCATGCATTTTGAATTTAAAAAAAGTTGAACGGCTCCCTGTCTCACGTGTGAATTAATTAATATTTTCGATATCAAAAATCGATACACGTGATTTTATTTTTCGATAAAAAAATTATTACACGTTTTTATAAAAAAATAAAATAAAAATGTAATATTTTAGATGTATTATTTTTAGCTATAAATAGGAGATAAGATGATAGTTTAAAAAAAAGTTTTGGGAGTTTTGGGTAGAGTTTAATTTTTGTGTTGCTCGGTTTTGGACGGCAGAACACGTAGAAGCCATTTTTTGGCTTTTGTTGTGTTCTACGTGTGCCAAATATTTGTTCTAAGTGTTGTTTTAATTTTCCTTCTTCTTCATCTTATTTTTCTGTATCTGTTGTAATTTTTATTTTAAATTTATGAAGTAATTTAATTTTTCTACTCTTGCATTTGATCTTAATTTATGAAGCTTTTATTTTAATTATTTTTGATAGATTTATAAGACGTTCGATTTGGTCGTGCGTGATCTGGACGCGCGAATCTCAGCCGTTTCTTCTTTGATCGGACAGTCCACGTTTCACGCGTTGTTCATGGCGCGTGGTTCTTCTCACCTGCGTAGAAAATTAAACTTTCTTAATTGCATTTTGACCCACAAATTTATTTCAAATTACATTTTCAACTTTCTTTAATTACAGTTTAGCCCTTTTCTAATTTAAATTAAATTTTTAAACTTTTAATAATTAAAATTAAGCCCGATTTAAATTTAAATTATATTTTCGACTTTTATAAATTGCAATTAAACACTCTTTTATTTGAAATTCTATTTTTGGACACAAATTTGCAATTAAGTTCGTTTTCGATACAAATTATTTAATTTTTATTAAAAAAATATAAAAAATAGTAAATGCTAATTTATTCATCGAAAATTAACTAAAAACATTAAGAACATAGCAATTATAATTAATAAAATAGGTGAAAATAACTATATAAAATACAGTTATCATACAGTAAGGATAAAACGACTAAAGACTTGTAAGAATCATTGAACCGGAAGTATGAAACTGAAAATACTGGTACTAAAAAGTGTTTGGTTTGTCTCTTACTTTATTATAAGATGGTGGACTCTAAACCTATATGTAGTCAAGTACGTGAAATCCAAGATATCATGACAGAGATGTATGATGAAGGAATGATACTTAGTGAAACCTTCCAAGTTACAACTATTATTGAAAATTTTCTCCTTCATGGATAGAGTTCATGGCCTACCTTAAGCACAAGCGAAAGGAAGTATCTTTGAATGACTTACTGATAAGATTTAAAGTGGAAGAAGACAACAAGGCTTCTTTTAAAAAAGAGTATATCTCATTAGCACCCAAGGCTAAGGTGATAGAACATAGTCAAAGTTCCAAGCACAATTTCTTATAAGGGCAAAAGGAAAGTTGGGTAAATGGTCTAAATTGGGACCTAGAGAAGTAACTTTTAAAAAGTTAAGCTTTAGAGGGATTTTCTTTAACTGTTAAAGGATAGTACATAAAGTCCCAAACTGCAAGTTCCCAAAAAGAAACAAGAAGGTGAGGCAAACATGGTTGATAACATATCTCTGATGTTGACTTATGTGTAGTCATTTTTGAGGCGAACATAGTGGGATCAAACTCAAAGGAATGGTGGATTGATACTGACGTAACGAGGTACATATGCTCAGATAAGGATTTATTAACCATTTTTGAACCAATGAAAGATGGAGAGAAGCTCTTCATAGGAAATTCTGCCACATCATCCATTCAAGAGTAAGGCCAACTCAAACTGAAGATGATATATGGGAAAAAGCTTACATAAAAAAATATACTTTATGTGCCATACATCCGTATGAATCTTGTTTTGGATCATTACTAAACAAGCATGGATTTTAGATAATGTTTGAATTTGATAAGGTCATTGTGACAAAAAATGGGATATTTGTAGGAAATATGTATGTATCTGATGAGCTATTTAAACCCAATGTAATGACTATAAAAACTAAGAATATTAATAAGATTAATTCTTCTCCTTATTTTCTTGATTCTTCCAACTTGTGGCATGATAGACTAGATCATGTTAATTACGACACATTGTATAGACTAATTAATATGGAACACATACCTGCATTCCAAATAGATTCAAATCATAAGTGTGAAACTTGTGTTGAGGCAAAAATGACAATGTTATCATTTCATTTGATTGAAAGGAATACTAAACCCCTTGACCTAATCAATAATGATCTATATGATTTGAAATGTCTTCAAACAGTGGGTGGCAATAAGTATTTTATTACTTTTGTTGATGACAGCACAAAATATTGCTATATGTATTTGCTTAAAAACAAAGATGAAGCTATAGATAAATTTATTCTTTATAAAATAGAAGTCGAGAATCAACTCAACTAGAAGATCAAGGTACTGTGCAATGATCGTCGTGGTAAATATATATGAAGCATCATTTGGTGAATTATGTACACAACATAGAGTTATCCATGAAACCACATCGCCTTATTCACCTTAGCAAAATAGAGTTATTGAACGTAAGAATCATACCTTGAAATAAATTATGAATTCAATGCTATTAAGTTTTTGGTTGCCATAGAATTTGTAGGGGAAAACTATTTTGTAAACTGACTACCTTTTAAGTAATGTACCTGGGATAAAGACACATAAGACACCGTATGAATTATTTAAAGGAAGGGTACCATATTATAAATATTTACAAGTGTGGGGGTGTCTTGCTAAAGTAGCTATACCTATATCGAAGAAGGTGAAGATATGTATAAAAACCATAGATTACATCTTCATTGGATATGCTTGTAACAATAGTGCTTATCAATTTCTTGTGCATTGATAACTGTATTTTATATAGTTATTTTCATCTATTTTATTAATTATAATTGCTAGTTTCTTGACATTTTTAGTTAATTTTAGTTGAATAATTTAATATTTACTGTTTATTTGTTAAGGAATATATTTTTAAGAAAATTAAAGAATTTGAATCGAAAATGTACTTAATTGCAAATTTATATCTGAAAATATAATTTAAAATAAAAGAGTGATTAATTGCAATCAATAAAAGTCTAAAATATAATTTAAATTAAAATCGAGCTTAATTTTAATTATTAAAAGTTTAAAATTTAATTTAAATTAGAAAAGGGTTTAATTGTAATTAAAGAAATTTTAAAATTTAATTTGAATTAAATTGGAGGGCTAAAATGCAATTAAGAAAAGTTTATTTTACTGTGTAGGAAAGAAGAAGTCCACGCGCCATAATCCACGCGCGACATGTGAACCGTCAGATCAGAAAAGAAACGGTTAGGATGAGCGTGTGTCTTTCAAACCCGACCAAAGCGAATGGAAGTAGGTTTTCTGGATCACGTGGCTCGGTGCGCTGAGTGAGGCCCACTTGCCGCACATGCTGACGTGTAGAGTGGGACCCACGTGTCTTTACGCGTTTGCCAAAGCTACGTTTTCCTGCGGCGCAATCACATGCACCCGTTTATACCACCAATTGAAAGCTCAAACGTGTCCTACCATATCTTGCAGCTAATCATGTGCTAACATATGTCACATTTTGGTGAACGCAAAAATGTAGAATCACGCACGTGTTCCAGTAGCTATCCCCGACATTTCTCGCGCCGCTTATCCTTGTGACAATTCCTCGTGCACCCGTTCTTGGTACCCAATGAGATGGTACCACGTGTCTCACCATTCCTTGCAGCGAATCAGACACTGACACGTGGCATGCAGATTGAATAAAAAAATTAGAAACAACGCCTCTATTTTTTCTCTCACACGTATATTAAAATAACAATTTCGATATCGAATATCGATACACGTGTGTTTTTATTTTCGATGTAAATATTTCCCGCATGTCCAAAAAATGTATTTTTTAGTTATAAATAAGGCATTTATTACTAAAAAAAGGAGTTTTTAGAGTTTTGGAATTTTTGGAGAGTTTGGGTTCTCGACAGTGGTACACACAGAAGCCATTTTTGGCTTCTTTTGTGTTCTGCGTGTGCCAAAAATTTAGGAGAAGAGATGTTTTAATTTTCTTTGTGTTCTTTATCTAATATTCCTTAACTGTTGTAATTTTAATTTTTATTTATGAAGTAATTTAATTTTTCTAGGGTTGTGTTTTATCTAAATTTATAAAGCTTGAGTTTAATTATTTTTGAATGATTTATATGACTTTTAATTTGTTTATTCTATTTGTGCTTAATGCTTTTGATTATTGGAAAATTTATCAAATGATTCGTGGCACTTAAATAAACTTGGAAGAGGCATTTTTGTGTATATTGCTCGTGGATAGAATAACATGTATATATGAAGGATAGGAATATACCTTTATCGTATGTGTGGCCATTTGAGAACTTATTACGTAATGAATCTTGGTGAATTTAATTCTAATAGGAATATAGTGAATTAATTTAGTGAGGTGTGTTTATACGGAGCTCGAAAGAGATGTATGGATAAAATTAGAATTTTTCGGTTGACAAATTAAATTTACTAAAAAAAATATAAATCAAGAGAAAATAATATGATTCGAGTGGATTAATTTGGTGAAAAACTACAATCCTAGATTTCTTTTATTTTGTTATACAACTTTTTAGTTAACGTCTTCCAATTAACCATTGTTTTGGATAAAATCAGAGCGAAATAAATTTAGTACTCAACAAACTGTAGTGATAAATCTCCGTGTGAACGATACTCTACTTATCAAATTTTATTACTTATGACCGTGTATACTTGCAGATTTTATGTTCTCTAAAAGAGACAACATGCATGAGTCTAAGATCCCAAACATACACATGAACACGATAATGGAATCAAGGAATATATCGTTCTTTGAACATGTATTTCCAGGTAAATCTCAAGGAGAATAAAGTTAATCTAAATGAATGTATAAGACTATGAATGAAGATAGTCAAAACAAAGAACCTGAATAAGAGGTTCAAGATGAGGTTAAGGTTGAACTCAGAAGTAGTAAGAAGGCTAGGATAACGACGTTCTATGGTCCAGATTTATTTATCTACTTACTAGAAAGTGAACCTCAAACTTATGAAGAAGTTGTGAATTTTTCTGAAGGTCTTCAATGGTAAGAAGTCATTAATAGTAAAGTTGTGTCAATTTTGCAAAATCACACTTGGAAACTGGTTTATTTACCTCTAAGTAGTAAAATACTAGGGTCTAAGTTGATTTTCACAAGAAAACGTAAATCATATGGATCAATTGATAAGTACAAGGCTAGGCTTGTAATTAAGAGATACAAACAACACCATGACCTTGATTACTTTGATACTTATTCTCTTATGATGAGAATGAGATCCATAAGGATGATAATTGCTATCGGTGCTCTACGAAATCTTGAAATACATCAAATAGATGTAAAGATAGCCTTTCTAAATGGAGAGTTGGATGAAGAAATCTACATGGACCAACCTAAGGATTTTTCATGCCGAGGGTAAGAAGGAAAGGTTTGTAAATTGGTGAAGTCTTTATATGGTTTCAAACAAGCACCAAAATAGTAGCATAAAAAGTTTGATAATGTCATGAGGACAAATGGCTTTAAAATAAATGAATGTGACACTACTACAAAATTGGGCATTAAAGTCGGTTAAAAACCGACTTTAAATCAATTCGTTGAACCAACTTTAATATATATATATATATATATATATATATTATTTACATATTTTACTCATTTTCTACTCTACTAATAACCTGTATTTGATCACATATAACAGAAAAAACCAAAATCTATTTAACAAAATTTAAATAATAATACAAATAATTGAAAAATAAAATATAATTTATTACATAATAATTAAATTTATTACAAAAAAATAATTTATATATAATACATATATATTTAACTTAAATTTAAATAAAATGATGTCGTCAAAGTGTTGTGAATTTTGTGATAATCCTATTTATTTCAAGGAGAACAAGTTTGGTTGGCATAGAATCACCAGCATAGTGACAAGGAAACTGGGCAAAAAATAGTTGGTCCTTATAATAATTCATTCCTCTAAATACATGAGCACGTAAACATCCATCAAACAAGTAGCACAAACTTCAGAGACATATGAACGGAGAAATTAAAGCATTATAAATATTACCATGATATTGTCCTATGTTATTCAAGATCATTATATTCTTCTCCTCATGTTATAATTTGAATAAAGTGTTATGTCTATTCTTCTTGTAAATCATCAAAATATGCATATCATAGCCCCACTTTTTCCAACTAAAAAAATATATGTAATTAAATTCAAAATAAGAATGTAATATCATGAATTCACAAAAAATAACTTATATATATTAAAAGATTAGTAAAAGAGATTACCACATCGACACCCGAGTGATATAATAATAACATTATCCCTTCGAAATCATATTAGCACTGTATTAATATTTTGTCTATAAATATGAAGCTATATGGAATCAAGCTAGTATTTTTAATGCTATAATGAGCTCTAAATATGAAGTCAAGTGTAACTCTGATTTGTTACTTGGGTTGGTTAGGCAAAAATAGTTGTTCCATAAGTTTATGGGCACCAAAACTCAACCAACCCAAGTAACAAATTAGAGTTACACTTGACTTCATATTTAGAGCTCATTATAGCATTAAAAATACCAACTTGATTCCAAATAGCTTCATATTTATAGACAAAATATTAATACAGTGCTAATATGATTTCAAAAGGATAAGGTTATTATTATATCACTCAGGTGTTGATGTGATAATCTCTTTTACTAATCGTTTAACATATATAAGTTTTTTTTGTACATTCATGATATTACACTGGAATGATGATTTTGGGTGGTTTTCCTTTACTTGGCTGGAAAGTGACTACCATGATGTTCTCATAAGGGAACTAGGCAAGAGATGAGATGAAGTTTGAGCAAAACATATGTCCATAAAAAAATTCATTCCCCTAAATACATGAGCATATAAACATCAATAAAAAAATATCAATCAATCAAGGGACTTCAGATATAGGAATAGAGAAATTAAAGCATTATAAAAATAACCATTATGTTGTCATATGCTATTCAAGAACATCAGAATCTTCTCATGATTCTTCTTGTGATGATATATTTTGAACCATGTGTTCTTCCCATTCCTCTCGTAAATCATCAAAATTTTCAGGTCATAGCCCGTCATGTTCCAACCAAAGAACTACATGTATTTAAATTCAAAATAAGAATGTAATTTCATGAATTCACAAAAAATAACTCATATATGTTAAAAATGTATATTGGTAAGAGAGATTACCACATCTTCAATTGTAATTTTGATATTTGTGATGATTTTGCTCATAAACTTCATGACATAAACCACACATGACTCCATCATTTTGTTGTGGAACTACAAAAAACAAGTGTATATGATTTAACATATTCAAACATTTTTATTATTTAATAGTAAAATTATTAATATTAGCTTGTACATACCATAACTTTGTTCCATAGCTTCCATGCCCTATCAAAGTTTAAAACAATTAGTTTTTTTTATTAAATATTACAAAGAAAAATAGAAGAAAAATATCTAGCTATAACTCTTACATTTCAACAACTGCTTTTATATCTTTAATCAATTCTTTGGAAGCTGAGTCACAATACCAAACATGAATGCCATACAGATCAAGGATTACCAACATCTAATGATCTTGTCCTTGTTCAAACCTTAGTGGCCAAGGGATTATTAACTTTTGATTTTCTATTAAGTGTTAATGCCCCATCACATAGTTGTTTAGCTGTGATGCTAACATCCTTCTCTTGATATTGATTGACAAATGAAGAATCATAAAATATTGCTAAATGTGATGAGTGATTATGTTAAAGTCAATAATAACATGCCCTATGAAAAATAAATATATATAAATAATTAGATAATATGTTCTACATAAATGAAAGTTATTTACTGATTGAGGACTCACTTTGTCCACACTTGAATTATACTTAAATCAATCATTTGATATTTAAATAGCTACAATATGTACTCGATCGATATATATGTTTGGCCGATGTCTACACCAAAAATATCTATAGGATGTGGCACAATCCATCCATCATTTTTGCTAGATTCCCTTGCAACAATAGTCATCAAAGCGCCAAGATTTTTGCTGAATTTTAAAGCATAATCATAACTATACTTTTTCCAAGGCTTCTTCTTGTATGACTTAATGCACGATGATTGACCACTAGACATAGATTTACCACGAGATACTTGCTTCGTATCTCTTAAATGTGCCGCATTTACAAGTTCTGGTATAATAGACTAAAGAAGAAGTATTGTGTATGTTAGTAACAATAAAAGAATAATAAAATAATAGTACTAAAAAGTGTTATTTTTTGAAATAAAAAAATAGTACCACGTCAAAATTTATCACAACTTGAATCGACGACCAAGCCACATATTGTCCAACTGTCTCTTGGAATGTGGTAGCATCAGAAGGCATAGGTAGTGGACAATCATGGAGGAATGATTGATCAATTACTATCCACCTATCATTTGGAAAATTTTGATTATGAATCATCCAATCATCGCTCAATTATTGTACCGTTCCAATAGCAACAAAGTCCGTTGATGAAGGATATTACAAAAAAAAATTCATATTCTGTAAAATATTTAAGCATTATATATAATAAAAATAAAAATAATAGATTATCTATATAAACTTAAAATCTTACCATAAATGATTCATCAAATAGAGGAAGACTTCCATGTGGGGTAACTATTGGAAGTACATTCTCATCAAAATGTTCATCATGATGTGATTAATGGTAAGAATGCATAGATTGCATTGGAGAAAATGAACCACTACCTGATTACATCTGTATTCCTGTCATAAAGGGAGGACCAATAGGATGACTATATCCCATACTAGATATAGGTTAGGCGCCATGAGATTGCATGGGTGACATGCCTGATATGGTTGGTGGCATGCCTAGAATGGATGGTTGCATGCTTGGCCAATATAACATGCCCTAATTGTAGTATGATGTCATGTCTAACATGTGTTGTGATTGATATTCTTTTAAAGTGGAAATCTAACTTAACATTGAGGCCTTAAAGGAATTGAGTTCTTCTTCAATTTTACTATACTTTTCCTTACTAACCCTCTGAGGCTTTTGTTTTGGAATGTTAAAATACTCCATATAACTATCATATTGGCTTTCTCCCCTAACACGACCAAGATGTTCGCATCAAAATGTATAATATATAGCATCTCTCCCTAGCTATTGATTATTTCACCCCTAGATATTTTTTTTTGAAAAACTCTCTACAAATTATAAAGAAAACAAAAATATCATACATTATTACATCAATTATGAAAAATCATAAGGAATTTGTGTCAAGTTCAATTACTAACCAACTTATTTAGTTCTTCTTCTCCTCGCTTAGTCATTGGTTTTGACTTATTCATTTTGGGAGTCTTTGTTTCTATGTATAATTCAGATCATGTAACCAGTCTAACCAATTCAGTTTCCTAAATAAATTAAATAAATTTATTAACCATGAAATCAACTTAAATTTGAGGAAATTAAATATAAATATATTTATAAATTAACACAAATTAATAATACTATTCTATATCTAACTTCAAGATTTGAAGACCTCTGAGTACGATTAGGAAGAGTATAATGCATTTGTATATTCTGATGTTCTTCCTTAATAATTTGAAATTCAGTCGTACGTCTATAATCCACGAAGTCTTTCCAAACTTGAGGTGTATTCTAGGGTTATCCAAGGATTTTGTAGAGCTATACTTCATCAAGTGGTTCCAAATATGGAAATACATAATTTCTGGCCAATTTGGAAGTTTTGTATTCCTTCCACACCATATTTGTAATCTTATAACACTTGCTCTTCCAAGTGTCATCGAATTTATAACAATTCTATAAAAACACACTATAAAATATTAGATATAATACAAAAAAGATATAATATATGTAATTAGTTATAAAATATAAGAGACTTACACAAAAGATTTTCCATATTTTATACTTTTCAGCTTCGTCAACGTGAGCCCAATCATTTATATTGATTGGTATACTTGACTTCACAAGTCTACCAATAGAGGATTTCAATTGCTGGCCATTTTCCCCTATTGGATTACCAGTAGCATTAAATAGAATGGGTACTCTATCATCTGGGTTAAGTGGAGCATCAGGTATATTCTCCCAACCTCTTCTTTTCAAATACCCCAATGGATCATTTAGATCTACAAGCTCTTGTACCCTAGGATCCATGAAATATTTGCAAACAATGATGAAATATAAATTAATTGACAATTTTAAGTCCATACATATATATAAACATCCAACAGTTATTAGAACTATATATAACATACATTATGTTTAATTAGGTTATTGATCGTATATATATATATATATATATATTCCTTCATAATCACTTCAAGTCCATGTGGAAGAATCATCGTCATCAATTTGATCATCACATACATTAGGCAATTTGTATGAGAAATGACTAATATTGGATAATGTATCAAGCATAGGGTCATCATCTTCTAAAGCATCACAATGGTAGAACTCTTTTTGTGGAGGTGCTAACACAACAGACCATCTTGTGTCAATTTGATCGCTCATATAAAATACTTGTTTTTCATGAAGTGGTATCGTGAAAAGATCATCAATGTGACTTATATTGGATAAATTTACAAGGGTAAATCCAAAATCATCTATTTTATATCCAATATTGATAACATCTTCGACCCAATCACACAAGAATACTGTTTCATGGAAGAACACATAATCGAGTTCCCAAATTTCTTGAATTATACCATAATATGTTCTATCATAAAGTACAGGATTACCATCTTTTGAACTGACAAATTGCATAGTTTGTGCAACCATCTTCACACCACTATTTTTATTTACTCGAACTTTGTCCCTTGCTTGAGTCATAAACCTCAATCCATTAATTGTGAAACTAGAAAATGATTTTACACCGAATTTTGGATAATGTGCAAGCCATTCTAAACTTTATGTTATTTTATGATTAGGTTTGTTGAGTTCAACTAGAATCTATGTATACAAAACATGAAATGTGTTTAAAGCAAAGTTTTAAAACATTGCATAGAAATACTAATGAATTCTTGTATGTGACACTTACATGGTTGCGAAACCAATTAATAAGCTCTTGCTTATGTTGATCATACAACCATTTTTCTCCTCATTTTTTTATAACGAGGATCGATCTTTAGTATGTTTAAATGCATTCTATAATGTTATTAAACATCACTTACTCTATGTACGGTTGTGCCTCATTATTATTTACCAAAATGATTTAGTATGTTTTTTCCTATCGAGTGTGATCAATAAACAATTTCTTACTTCCACCAAGCATAGGGTTACCTTCTTGGATCATGTGATGTTCTAAGAATAACTTGTGTGCAAGATTCCCAATTTCAATGGAATCACTCAAAACAAAACTCAATGGCCTCTTTAGCAATGTAAGGTTCCACCATGCATCCTTCAGGTCGATTTCTATTATATACATATCTTTTAAGAACTTGCATAAATCTCTCAAAATGATACATCCACCTTAAGTAAGTAGTACCACATAATTGAACCTCTCAAAATAAATGAACACACAAGTGAATCATTATATCGAAGAATGAAGGAGGAAAATATTTTTCAATTAGACACAAAGTCTCTATAACATCTTTCTGTAAAGAGTTTAACTCGCCAATTGATATAGATTTCTTGCATATTGTATTGAAGAATGAACAAAGAAAAATTATTGATAATCGAACATGTTTTTGAAGAATTGATCTAATAGCAATTGGTAATAACTATTGCATTAAGATATGATAGTCATATGATTTAAATTCATAAAGTTTCTTATCGATGATAGACACAAAATTTCTTAGGTTGGACGAGTAGCAATTAGGAACTTTCTCACCCACCAAACACTTACAAAATAAATCCTTCTCTTTTGTTGACATTTTATATGATGTTGGTGGTAAATATGTTTGATTCTTATCATTTTCCATCCTTGGTGCCAATACAGGTCGTATGCCTAGTTTCTTTAAATCTAGTCTTGCTTTAATTCCATCCTTCGTTTTTCTAGGTATATTAAGATATACCAATCAAGCACTCACATACATTTTTCTCAATGTTCATGACATCTAAGATGTGACAAATGCGTAGGTCTTTCCAATAAGGTAATTTCCAAAATATTGATTTTTTATTCCAACAGCCATGGTCTACTGATTTAGTAACATTTTCATTTTCATCCCTTTTATTAGTTGATTTTTTTTCATTTCCCTACCTTAGTAAATATTATTTTTCTTCATCTTTCCATATTGTTTTAATTTCATAGCATTCAATTGTCTTAATATATCAACACCTCGCAAAGGTCGGGGTGCATGATCATGATCTTCTTCACCATCAAACAGTTTCTTTTGGTATCTAAACTTGTGTCCAAATGGCAAAAATCTTTTATGTCTTATATAAGACATCTTTCATCCATGAACAAGATAATTTGCAGAAGTGCCATCACTACATATAGGGCATCCCTTGTAACCTTTTGTTGCATGTCCTGATAAATTCCCATAGGCAGAAAAATCATTAATTATCTATAAAAAGACCCCTTTCAAGTTAAAGTGTTCTTCTTTATGTGCATCGTAAACATTTACACCATCATTCCACAACATCTTTAAGTCATCTATCAGAGGCTATAAATATACATCAATATCAACACTAGGTTGTTTCAGTCCTGAGATTAATAATGTTAACATCATGAATTTTATTTTCATACACTACCTGGGAGGAAGGTTGTATGTTACCATAATTACTAGTCAATAGCTATATCTACTACTAAGGGAACTGTGTGGATTAATTCCATTAGTAGCAATGGAAAGATGAAGATTGTGTGGATCAGATGCAAATTGAGGGGGTAAATTATCTACTACTTTCCAATTTGGAGAATCACAAGGATGACGTAGCACCACATCATCAGATCGATTATCTGAATGCCAAGTCAACATATTTGATGTCTTTTTACCTTTGAAAAACCTTTGAAAGTGAGGAATCATAGGAAAGTACCAAAGAACCTTTGCAAGCATGCCTTTCTTAGGTGTTGTCTCATTTGTAGCATGCTTCCATCTCGATTTTTTATAAATCGGAAAATCATCTAATGTATCATATTTTTTTTATTAAGAATGTAATCATTTGGACAAGTATGAATCTTATGATATTCTATGCCAAATTGACTAAGAGATTTGTTCACTTCATACATTGAAGATGGAAATTCAATACCCTAAGTAAACATATCTATTAGTAGATTTAGTAGTTGATCTATGAATCCCTTGTCAGAAAAACCATGTTTTCCCTTTACATTGTACAAATGAGCCAATCCTGACATTTTAGTGTATTTCTTGCATTTTGGATACAATGGTTTTTCGGCATCTTCTAGAAGTTTTTTAAAGGTTTTGGGATCATCCTTATGTAGTTCATCTTTAACACCAAGAAACATATTTTTTGCCTGTACATTATGGTCAAATATATGTAATCCACTCAAAAGAATATCACTACGGATAAGGTGATACTTAACCTCATCAACTTCATGAAATCGCTCATATTTACATTTAACACATGGACATTGAATCATATTAATTTATTATTACTATTTATACATGAAAATTTCAAGAAACTTTCAACTCCAAAAATGTAGTCCTGCTCAATTCTACACTTTGACATTCAAGATTTGTCCATTTTCTATTAATTATATTAAGCATATTAAATATGTATCCAATCAATATATTTTAGGTATTATTATATATGAATTCGATAATTATTAGAATATATACCAAAACATACATAATACAAAAAATTACCATTTTAATCATTTTAAAATTGTATTACTTTTACTAAATAAAATATATTATTTATATATAAATAAATTTATCCACATAAGGTAAATATCCTAGTCCCTCAAACCCACAACATCCAGATATTATTTAATTTCCCTTGACCAACCTAGAAAATTAGCCAAACAAATAATAACATACATAATACAAAAATTAATACAAAAATAAGTGTGTAGGATTAATAGAAATACTTACAAGTGTAAATGAAGCGCCAAAAGGAAGGAAATGAAGAAAACAAATAGTTTTTTGTAAGTGAGAAAATGGGTATAAAAAATTGAGTAATTCGCTCAAACAAATAGGGGATCTAGAAGATAATTTGGAAAGGAAGAAAACCCACTAAATGGCGTTGGAATTGGTGGTCATAGGTGGTCAGAAAATGAGAAATAGTAGGGAGGTGAAGCTCAGTTTTGAGTTTTTGGGTGCTGCAAATTAAAAATGTTGTGTCTGATGGAGAAGAAAGAAGAGAAAAGGAAAAATCCATGTGGATAGCGTCGGTTGACGTGTTGAACTGAGACTATAAGAGGACGTTGCATCAATTCTACGTGTCAACCGACGCTACGCCCTACGTGTAGCGGCGGTTCAACATGTCAACCGACGCTATCCACGTGTGTAGTGTCAATTGACATGTAAAACCAACGCTACGTCCTTGTGTAGTGTCGTTCAACAGGTTAATAGATGTTATATGTAGCATCGGTTTTTCACCAAACCAACTTTAAATTGATTATAAGTCAATTTTCTCCACAAAAAAAAACAAATTTACATATCGATTTAAATGCCAATTTTTTAGTAGTATGATAAATGTGTATATGTTAAGGATAAAAAAATGGTTATATTATATTATGTCTTTACATTGATTACATGCTAATTATGGGTAGCAATGATCAAATGATTAAATCTACAAAGACTATGTTGAATTCAAAATTTGATATGAAAGACATAGGGTTTATTGATGTAATTTTGGGAATTAAGATATCAAGTGGTTTCATTCTAAGTCAATGTCATTATGTTGACAAAATACTTGAAAAATTCAACAAGGGTGATTTTGGAAATGTGATTATACCAGCAGATATATATCTATACCTATCTAAGAATAAAAGTGAAAGTATGTTTCAGCTAGAATATTCTAGAGTGATAGGAAGTCTTATATACTTGATGAGTTGTACGATACCATACATTGCTTACGATATAAGCAAACTAAGTAGGTATACTAGTAATCTAGGATCTGATTACTAGAAAAGTATTACAAGACTATTTAGATACTTAAGATATACACATAGCTATGGATTGCACTACACAAGATATACACAGTGATCCAAATTGGATATCTGACATGAAAGACTCAAAGTCTACCAATGGATATGTGTTCATACTGGGTGGTAGAGTTATTTCATCGAAATCCTCTAAATAGACTTGCATTGCTAGGTCCATGCTAGAATTTTAGTTCATTGCTTTGGATAAATTTGGCGAAGAAGCCTTCCTAAATGGGTGAGGCATGTACTTGTAATATGAATCCATTGTGATAGCCAATCTTCTATTGGTATGACACAAAACAATATGTATATTGGTAAGTCTCAACATATACATCATAGACATAATGACATTAGACAACTACTCTCAACTGGGGTTATCTCTATTGACTATATGAAGTCAAAGGATAACATAGCAGATCCCTTAACTAAAGGGTTAAATCGAGATTTATTTGATAATTCATCAAGAGAAATGAGACTTAAGCCCATGAATGAATAAGGATTTCCAAAGGAAACCCAACCTATTTGACTAGAGATCCCAAGATCTAGGTTCAAAGGGACAACCTAATTGTAAAGACTTAGTGAGATCACTGTGAGGGGTTTACCAACAAGTCCATTTCTATGATGAAAATAGGGATACCTATAAGATATAAGATAAGTTAAAGCTTTTAATGATTTTTAAGAAGAGAATACAGAGCTGAGTATATAGGTTCAATTCTTTAGAGACTTACACAGAACCAGGCGTATATTCATTGTCAAAATGAACATAATAGTGAAAAATTTAATTGTGCCCTAAAAGACTCTTGTGTGAAGTATGTCATCGCTTACATAAATGCAGAATAGTTCAAGGACTCACATCTACTGGTCATTCAGTAAGGTAACTATAGTTTCTCAAAGAATGGTTCAAAGGGTAACACCTACCTATCCTATACAGGTTTGATCCGTTGAAAATTTGATTTACAATCAGTGTAAATTTTTATTCATGTAGGGATTGTTAGAAAATATTTAATTAGAAATTAATTTAATTTTAGTTTTTCTCTCTCCTTCATTTAAGTCTTTAATGTATGTTTCCAGTTTTTTTCTCTCATCTATTTCCATCTTCTTTAATATTTTCTTAGTTTTTTCTTTCTTTCTTTCTCTCATCTATATCAGGCTTCTTCAATTATAATCTTATTTCTTTATAAAAATAAAGCTGAGGAAAAGGAAAAAAGAAGAAGAAAATAGAGAATGAAAAAAATAGAGCAATTGAGAAAGGAAAGGAAGAAAGAGAAAAGGAAAAAGAAAGGGAAGACCCTAAAAAAAAGGAAAGATAAAGAAAATGAGAGTACGGGAAAAGGAAATTTTATGGAATAATAAATTATGGTATAAGTTTATTATTATTTAATTGTTGTATCTTGTGAGAGAAGTTTTCATAATTCTCTAACACCCATGATGAGCGAAAAAATTATTTTAAGCATATTGTATGAAATACAGGCCTCGATTATTTACTTTATTTAAATTTTATGTTATTTATATTTTTTATTTATAATTTATACATATATTTATATTTGTGTATTTTTAATTTTAATAAAAAAGAATTTCTTAACTTGTTTGTCAATGTATTATTTCCTACATAACATTCACGAGGCCAACTTTTATCTGCCTCTCTTCTAGAAGTGCATTGCTCTTATTTGCGTCCTTATGGTCTATAACATTATAAAAATTGGTTCATTACTTTCACATAAATTGTTAACTTGGTTGTCACAATATGTTTTTTTATTCATATGGGAGATTGTTAGAAAATCTTAAATTAAAAATTAATTTAATTTTCAGTTTTTTTCTCTCCCCCGTTTCAGTCTTTAATGTATTTTTTCAGTTTTTTTTTCTTTATTTTTTTCTCTCATCGGTTTTAGGTTTATTAAGTTACAATCTTATTTCTCAAACTTCTTCAGTTATAATCTTATTTATTTATAAAAAGAAATTTGAGGAAGAAGAGGGAACACAAAGAAGAAAATAGAGAAAGGAAAAAAAAATAGAGCAAATGAGAAAGAAGAGAAAAGGAAGAAAGAGAAAAGGAAAAAGGAAGGGAAGAGAGGAAAAAAAGGAAAAAAAATAAAATGAGAGTACGGGAAAAGGAAAAAATATTTTTTTTATTTTCTATATAGAGTTACGTTCTTCTAATAAAGTTTAAACACTTGGAAGTTCGTGAAATAATAAATTGTGGTATAAGTTTATTATTATTTATCATTGTATCCTATGAGATATGATTTTCATAATTTTCTAACACTTTCGATGAGCGAAAAAATTATCTTAAGGATACTGTGTGAAACACAGGTCTCAATTATTTACTTTGTTTAAATTTTATGGTATTTAAATTTTGTATTTATAATTTATAAATATATTTATCTTTGTGTATTTTAATTTTAATAAAATAAATTTATTTTTAAATTGTTTGTCCATATATTATTTCACCCCATTCATGAGGCCAACTTTTATCTACTTCTCTTCTAGAGTCTATTTGTCTCTTATTTGCCTTCATATGGTCTTTGAAATTGTAAAAATTTGTTCTTTACTTTCACATAAATTGTTGACTTGTTTGTCAAAGTATGTATTATAAATGCACATTTTGTAATAAAAAAATTATTAAGATAATAAAATTAAATAAGGATACGAATATATATTAAGCCTTAGAAAACAATACAGTATACCTGAAAAATACTTAACACCATTTTTTGTTTGGTTTTCTCTTCAACCACTTATGTGTTTTTTCATTTTTTTTCTTTCAATGAGTTCATAGCTTCTTCATAATCTATCTGAGTGGTAGCTCTTGCATATCTCCAAATACATGATAAGATTAGACAAGAGAAAGTAATTTATTTTGTATAGGGTTTTTGTTTAGAGTTATACTAAAGTAATACCTTATTTTATTTAGAGTTCTAATTTTTATGTAATACTAGAGTCCTACATAGAAACCTTTATTTAGAATTATGTTTTGTGTGTATTACAAGAGTCCTTCATAGAAACTTTATGAACTATTTTAAGGACTTTTCACGTCATATTGTCATGGTCTCCCCAACAGTATGTGACATGCATCCATATCAATAACATCACATACAACTTCATCCTTGTATGATTTTTCAAAGGATAACGAGATTCAACATATACCATTTACTTCTATTTCTCCTCCTTTTTTTGTCCACTAATTCGATATGGTGATATGTATGGTTTGGTTTTTTATTTGAGTGCCTCCACTTTAGAAATAATATTATTTCTACTTCCACTATCAATAATTGCATCACATAGTTTATTATTGATCAAACAGTGAGTGAGAAAGATATTATACCTTTATGTGTCTTGCTTTGGTGATAAGAAGAGTCGACGAATAACACAATTAACACAATCCATATCATCTACCTCAACAAACTTGGAACCTTCATAGTCATCATATTCTAGTTCTTCTTCATGATCTTCATATTCTTTCTTCATCAGGTTTATTGCTCCTTTCTTTGAGCCATAGTTAGAACAATGACCAACTTGTCTACATCAATGACATTTTTTTGGTGTTGGGCATCCATAAAGGGTTTCATGGAGGATTACGAGTAGTGTCTTTCTCTGATTAAGTTTGCTTTCTTTTTGATGTGCCATCCTCAGGTGTTTTTCCTTTGTTATGTGTTGGCCTAGTTGTTTCAACTTATAGCCTTGGAAGAGCTTGTGATCTTGTACTTAAACTTATTTGGCCTAAATGTATCTCCACTTTTAGAGCCACATTGTAGGCATCAATGACTGTCCATACTGGATGCAAACGTACTCGATCTTGTATTGTTGGACAGAGTCCATCATTATAGTTTGCAACTTGTACTTCAGATTTCGCCAAATTATTTCGAGTAGATAAATAGTGAAATTATGTGGAATACTTGATGACTTGCATAATTTGACATAATTTATCACTTATTAACTTTAAATTTAGTCTAATTTTATTATATTCTTATTGATTTTAGACTTCATTATTATTATTTAAATTTTGTTACAGATTTGAAGAAAATGAAGATCCAAAACTTTAAAAGCATATTGTTTAAGGGCTCTCAAATTTAAATGAAGATTTATTGATATCAAATTTAAGAGCCCTTAAATGATATGCTTTTAAAATTTTGGATCTTTATTTTCTTCAAATCTACAACAACATTTAAATAATAATAATGAAATCTAAAATCGATAAAAATTAGACTAAAATTAAAGTTAAAAAGTGATAAATTATGTCAAATTATGCAAGTTATCAATACTCTTGAACTGAATGATTCTCTTGTTTGTAACTTTGATATTGTTTAAATAATATTTGTTGATAATTAAAGGGAAGAAACATACGCATTAGGTATCACTTCATCCGGGGCCATGTTCTGATTGGAGCTTTCCTTTGTCTTAATTTATTTTTTTGGAGTTGGGCTCACCATGTTAAAGCTTCTTCTTTAAGTCGGTAGGCTACTAACTTGGCTTATTTTTTCTCTGTAATGCTCATAACACCAAAGAACCATTCCACCTCTAAGATCTAATCAAGAAAATCCTTTATATTCATGTTGTCATAGAAAACAAAAAGGTCATTTTTGAGATGATAATATTGTGGTTCTTAGTCTCTTAGACGACGTCCTCCTCTGGCTAAACATCTGAAATATTTTTCTTCTAAATCTTCACCACTAGTACTATTAATAAAGGTAGCGTGTCCTCTTCAGGCTATTGGAACAAAAAGTCTTCTTAGGGCTAATCCTTCAACTTGTCTTCTGGGAAGTATTGGCTCGATCCTATATCCATGTGCACCCTCTACTTCTTGGGCTTGGACTTGAAGCCCATATTCATTATTAGTTAGTTGAGAAATGGTGTAGTAAGCTCCTCTATTTGGTGTCGAATGTCTTCAAAACTTTTTTGATATTCTTCTTGACTTACTTGATTATATTCCATTCTCCCAATCTAAACTTGGCACTACTACTAATTGATACAAAATGGTTAATCTATCCGCTTATAGCGGGGTAGGACCTACTTCACGTGGCAAAATATTGTCCACTTTGGTTCATAACTGCAAGTTCTGTGGACCCACGACAATGACTTGACTATTTAGTAGGACTTTAGGACTTCACGAATTTACTTATAGGGAGAAACCCCAAAATGTGTTATTCCATATAGAGAGTGCTCAGCCCTTGTAAGCACATCACTACTTAGCTTAATGAGAAATGTGGGATATATGTAGGTATAATGCATCATACACCTCCACTTAGGGAGTCTTACGTCCTCATAAGAATGCAAGCCAACATGGCGTAGTAGGGACATAGCTCTAATACCAATTAATACATGAGGGTTAATCTGTTTGCTTACACAGGGTCAGACTAACTCCACATGGCACAAGATTGTCTACTCTGGCCCATAATTGTAAATTCAATAGGCTTACAGTCATGAGTTGATAATTTAACGGGAATTCACTGCTTTACTTCTAGGGAGAAACCTAAAAATGCATCATGTCATTTAGAGAGCACTCAACCTTTATAAACACATCACCACTTAGCTTCCTAAGTAATGTGGGTCATGTACATGTACACTACATAATACCTGAAGCAAGACAGAAGCACAAATGTACCAATAATATGGAATGAAATTAGGAAATAAAAAAGAGATAAGTAAATTTTAAACTAGCCAGACTCACTCTTTGGAAAGATGTCCTCGTATTTGTGTTATAAAACAAACACAACAAAACTATTAACTAGGCAAGTAGTGTAGAAAATCTAGGATAAGATAAGCGTAGCTATCTATCTATTTTTAGACGAGCTATCTAGAAACCCTAGAGTTGGACTAGCCTTAAGATATTCCTCTATCTCATGGATAAGAGGACTTTAAATTCCAAACAAAAGAAATAAGAACTATTCCTAAAATATTAGTAATAAGAGGAAAAAGAAAGAAGATAACTTTTTTAATATTACTAGGTCGATTAATTTCTAAGATTTCTTATACAAGCATAGAGCCTAGCTATTTATAGTTGAAAAATCTCTAAAATAGTTCATAAAGTTTCTATGTGGGACTCTAGTAATACACACAAAAAAATAACTCTAAATAAATATTTATATATGGGATTCTAGTAGTATATAAAAATTAAAAATATAAACAAAATAAAATATTACTTTAGTAGAACTCCAAACAGAAATCCTAAATAAAATAAACTACTTTCTCTTTTCTACTATTGTTCCGTGTTTTCTTCAAATGAAGATGATAATACTTGTAGCATTTATGGATCTTCAAAAATTGGGTTTTCTTGTTCTTCCACTTCCTTGAACAATATTAGCCAAATCACCTTTAAAATTAATATTTTCAAAAAGTTCTAGAATAATGAAATATAACTCGATAGCTCGAAGATGATTGTTACTTTGGAAAATAATTTGTTATGATGTCAAATAATTGGTTGCATTTGAAAGTAGTGAAGATACTTGATTCTTTAACTTCAAAAACATTTATAAGTACCAAGATATTTGAATATTCTTTTATGGAAATAATTTTGAAATATGAGACTAATTCACATTGTAAAGAGATTTCTTCTTTAAATTCTTCCTTCTAAATTTTTATGATCTCTAACATAGATTTATTGACATCTGTATATGATTATTTTTGTTTTTGATCAAAATTATCTCAAAAACATAGTTTTCATAAGATTCCTCTTTCACTTTTAAAGCTTTAGGTGAGTATTATTTTTTTGATGACCTATATTTAAAGTTCTATTGGATCATCTTTTCCATTGGAGCAAGATTTTTCTTTTGAGTTTTTTCATAATATTTTTGAATAGGATCTTGATTCAAATTTTTGTTTAATAGCACCGATGATGTAAACAGTTTATTAATGGCTTGATTAACCTCTTGACAAAATTCTTGAAATTCTTTTCATGAAATACCTTTATTATGCTCCATTCAACCCATATGAATCTCACTCTAATACCACCTAAAGAAGGATAGAAGCACAAATGCACCCATAATATGGAATGCAATTGGTAAATAAGAAAGAGATGAGAAAAGTTTAAACTAGCTAGACTCACTCTCTAGCAAGAGGTCCTCGTATGTGTCATAAAAAAACACAAGAAAACTATTATCTAGGAAAACACTCTAGCAAATCTAGAATAGAATAATCCTAGCTATTTATAGTTGGAAAGTCTCTAAAATAATTCATAAAGCTTCTATGTGTGACTCTAGTAATACACACAAAAAGAACTCTAAATAAAGGTTTTTATGTAGGGCTCCAATAGTACATAAAAATTAAAACTCTAAATAAAATAAGCTATTATTTTATTAGAACTCTAAAAATACCCTAAACAAAATAAACTACTTTCTCTTTCCTAATCTTTTCCTGTATTATCTCCAAAAATATTCACATAGTGAAATTTCCTTGTCTTTGTTATACGTGACAACTTTAATTAGACCTGGATATTCATTTGATATCAGTGTCCATAATTCACCTTCTTCCATGCTCAAATCCTTCTTCATCAAATTTGTAAACCACAACCAAGAATTTTTTTTCTCTCACCCTCAGTTACTGCATATGCTATTGAATAAATGCCATCATTAGCATATGTCCCAATAGCACACAATAGCTAACCTCTATGTGATCCTCATAAATGAAATCCATCCAACCCTATAAACTTCCTATATATATATTGAGGAACCATCCTTCATTGCAACAATACTCACTAAAGTTTTTTAAATCTGCCTTAATGAATTGAAACAAATGACTACACACATTCTCTGGGAAAAGTAGAATTTGATCACAATAGAGGTTAATAGTTGGAATTTTATAATTATGCATTAATAATTTAGTGACATACAAAGGTTATGCATATATGCAACCCCTACAGACATACACACACATAATGCACAACCTATTTACACCCATGTAGAACACACACATAAGTGGTTACTAACACACAATAGTAATATACAACCACCACCACACACAAAATATTGCATAACACATATAATTATACAACTTAAAAAAACAGATCATATATAACATAACTATCAACTCCATTGGTGTCTTAATACTTGCAAAGGTTAACTAGTTTTTAGTGTTACTACTGTTTTACCAGAAAATTACACCAAAAACTTATTGTGCCAAAATTAGGTGTACAATTTTTGTATAATTTATAAAATATCTCGTGATTGCATGAATTCATCGTTAAATCCCATCCCTATTTTCAAATAAACCCTTATTAAATTTCGACACTTTTTAAAGAAAACTTTAGCATCATAACTTTAAAATTTTGAAATGTTAAAATACCGTAAAGTTGAAACTTCATATCCTTTCCTAGACCTCTTAGATTCCATTTTTCAAATTTTAACCACACAAATTTAACAACACAAATTAATCTAAATAATTCCTAATAATCTCTTTATCCTAAATAAGGTTTTGTACTTTTAATAAATATATAAATATTCCACAAATTCCAAAAAAAACTTAAATTAAAGAATTTAATTCCAAAATTTATGAATACTTACTTTTTGTTGTTGAAGATTTGAAGAAAAAAATAAAGAACATCCTTTTGAAGATGAAAATCTTATATGAACTTGAAAATTTCTTGAAGGAATGGTGGAAATAGGTTAGAAAATAAGTTTCTAGGAAGGATTTCTGAAAGAAATTTGAAGAAATGTGGGATTTTTGAGGGGTTAATTGTGTTAGGGATGAGAAAAATTAGGGTTTGAGAGAAAGTGAGATAAAAAGTTGGAAAAATTAGAATTTCTTGTGTAGGGAAATGGTTTAAAGGCAAAAACATACACGCATGTTGTGGTGCACAATTCTTTCATGTTGTGGCGTGGTCCTTTTTGATTCTGCTCATTATACATTTATAACTTCATGTAGTAGTGTACAATTAATTCATACCGTGACGCACCGTTCTTTGTTTCACTCTATTCATAGTTTGAAATTTCTTCTCCTTTTTTATATATTAAAAAATCTAAATTAAGCACACTAAATTAAAATCACACAAAATATAATAAATATAAAAATAAATAAATAAAATAAATAAATAGAAAATGGGTTACCTCTTATCCAAAATTATTTTATCATCTTTAGTGAGACGTTGTTTTAGAGGATTTCATCATCTATGTAAATTCAATATCTACTTGTTATTGAGTTCATTTATTTTCTAACCATTTGTAGTTTATTCTTTAGCTTTCTTTTACAAGTGCTCGGTTAACTGCTCCACCTATATTTCCATCTTCTTAATGGAAATTTCAATAGAGTCCAACCTGAGGATTCCTTTGCAGTTGTTGGTGGAATTAATGGCATGGTGGATTTGATCTTTGAAAAAATGGAGTGTTGTTTTGTCTTTAGGAGAAATTAGGATTATTCATCCACCCAAGATTATAAGTATTTGCATTGGGGTCATACCTAAGTCTTGGTTGGGAGCCCCTTAATACATTGACATGCTCGGGTTCAACTATGGCTTCTAATTGATAGGGATAGGTACCAACACCATGCCCCAAATTTCTGGACATACCACATTGTTCTTTATTTGTTGTGGCATATGTAGTAAGAAATGCAGCTTGTTTAGTCAACCAAGCAAGCTGTATTTGAACTTCAATAATGTAGTCAATTTCATAGACTCTAACTCTTCTCACTTTGGAGCTCTTTTATTAGGAATTAGCACCTAATATCTCAAAGCGATTGAAAGTCTCTAAAAAGTTGTTTTTTCTTCCATTGATCCACCAGTAGCGTTATCAATGGTGGACTGACACTGTTGTGTTAATCTATCATAGAAAAATTTGTTTTGAAGCTATAGTGGGTAGCTATTAGGCATTGAGTGAGAAAAAATTGAACCTATCCCACGATTCATGGAAAGGTTTTCCCTCCATTTAAGAGAAAGTGATAATCTTACCTCTTAATTCTATTTTTTTTATGGGAATAGAATTTTTCTATAAATTTGTTATAAATTTCCTCGCAAGTCATCAAGGAACTTGAAAGAAGTGATATTAACCATGCCTTGACCCTATCTTTAAGGGTGTATGGGAAACACCTCATTCTGAATTGATCCTTGGTGTGTACACCGAAAAGGAAAGTTTGGAATGTAGATTGAAAATCCTTAATAAAGGATAGTGAGTTTTCATTGGGTAGTCTATGAAAATAAGGAAGCATGGAAAAATGAATGTTTCGCAATTCACAATTCTTAGTAGCCTCACATAGATGGAAATAGATAGTTGTAGTGCCAATTAATAGTCTTGCAAACTTCTTCATTGTGGTCTCTCTAAGTGGTGGGTTTTCCCCATGTTTAGTGGTTTAGGTGAAAGGTTAAGATGAGCTTCAAAAATTTGTTCAATAAAAGGTTGAAAGACATTAAAGTCCAACATTCTTGACATTCTAGAATGCCTATGAATATTATTATTTAAAGGTATAAGAGGGTGCTTTAAGGACCTCCTATCTCACATATACTAATAAAAATAGAACTTAATTTCACTTGTAATAAAATAAATTTAAAAAATTATAAAACAATACATGTTCATAAAAAGATATTAAACGTGTAGCAAAAGTAATAAAATAAAAAAAATTGCATTCATGCCAGTAGAATAAATGATATTTGAAATAATTTATTACACAAAAGTTAAACAAAAATTTAAAAGAAATAAAAGAATGAATTAATAAAGTAAAATAAATTAAAAATAAGAAATAAATAATTTCTTTAAAGAAAATAAAGTTAAAAAAAAGAAAAAAAAATTTACATTTTTTTATTATATATTTTTTTAAAATAAGAGAAAATTTAAATATTTAAATATTAAAAATTAATCAATAACCTAGATATTTTAAATTTTTTTTAAAAAATATTTACTACACAATATTTTTTAAAAAATTTTATACTAACAATTTTAAAATGTTATTCATCAATGACAACGGTGCCAAAAACTTGGTACTTGCAAAAATTAACTAGTTTTCAGTGCTATTATCGATTTATTTAATATTACATCAAAAACTTGATGTGTTAAAATTAAGCTTACAAATTTTGAATAATTTATAAAGTAGCTTGCAAGTGCACGAATCAGTTATAGAAAATGATATGTATACTTCAAAGGTCAATCTCAAGAGAATCATATGATTTTTAACTCATTCAACAATTTCTTTAAAGACAAAATTAAATAACTTAAACATCCTATCACAATTGTTTTGGGTTGAGTTTCTAAACTAATAACATAGAAATAAAGATAGATTAAATAGACATATAAGTAATTAAATATTTATTGTAAGGTAGAAAATTTATGAGGTATATTATTTAGTTAATCATGATTGTTCAATATCAAGTTGGATATTAAATATATGAATTAAGATTATTAATATTTTCTTATAGGTATGAAAATATCTTAAGATAAGTTTCATTTTCTTTGTTAATTAAACTTTTAACTTGTCACCTTCAATTAGGTTGATAATTTAAAATTTAATTAAATTATACTTATTTTTTAAGAAATTAGCAAATTATTTAATTGTCACCTTCAATCAGGTCCACAATTTAAACTCTAATAAAGGTATCCAAATTAGGTTTTTGATTTAAATATTTAGAAACTAACATTTAGATTTTAAAACACCTATGAAAAATATGACGTCAATATATTTTTCAATAATAATAATTCTTATAAAAATCTTTGAAATATAGTTCTCTAAATATTCGAATAATTAAATCTAAAATTGAAGAGTTGACTCTAATTAAATTTAGATAATTAAATTTTAAATCTAATTCTCTTGTTTATTATGAAAGATACTTCATTAATATATTTTTCTTGTATAACTTCATTTAAATCTTGATGAAAAAACAAAACTCAATTCATTTTATAAATTTTTTTACCTACCTTAATATTTCACAAGCGTAACAATATTACTAATATCTCATACTATTTATAGCAAGACAATAATACTTAAAAATATTTTGAGAAGAATACATTCTAAATATACTACAACATAATCCTTAGAATTTCTTCTGGAAAATATCCATAAATAATTGCTACGTTGTTTATTGAATTAGAATTAAAGCTATTAAATTAACTTAATTTGTTCAATTCTCAAATGAGAGAAAAACTATAAACTAAGAAAAAAAATGAAAAGACTAAAGAAAGCTAAGAAATCAACTACTATGAGAGCTATTGGATTTTAGGATATATATTTTTACAATAGAAATAGGGTCATAATTATAGAGTGAAGAAAAGAGAAAAAAGTCAAATTTTTAACTTAGTTCCGCAGCATACATTTTTTTCACGCCACGACATACACAATTGTACACGATTTTAAGCACAATCTAATCTATTCACATTGCGGCACACCATGTTTTCACGTCACAACCTGCATTGATTTTGGACACATTCCTTTGGCATCGTGCCACTATGTACAAAGTTTTCATACCACGACACACTTCAAACTACATCACATTAAAACCCTAATTTTCATATAACGTTTTTTCAAATTTTTAAACATATGTAATATTTTACAAATGTTTACTTTTAATCTTCCAAGTTATCCACTTCAAGTATAATTATTCATGTTAATTTATTTTAATACAAGAATACTTGAAAAAGAATAAAATATACACATGATTTTGAAATGATATATTTGAGTAAAATGATAGTAAAATAAGCAAATAGAAATCTATACAATCATTTCAAAAATGGTATATTTGAGTAAATGATATATTTGTTGTAATGTTTGTATTAGTTCATTGTAGTTCTTTTACACAATCCCGTAAAATATGGTATTGAAATCATTTAGTTTAATTACTTCTTTAAGTAACTTATTCTTTTACCTCTTACTACCAGTTAATTCTATAAATACTTCATCAAGATTATTTGAATTAAATTTATTGAGTAGGAATTCAAAATCACTTTTCTCATAAGAATTCAAAATAATTGTTCTCATAGTTTGAATCAATGTTGGACTTATTGTAGCATCCACTAGTGATTGTAGTGAATGTCAAGTAGTTGGTGCCATAATATTTTGAGTCATTAGGGTTGTCATTATTCATTTCTAAGTCTCTAAGAGTTGCATTGAAAGCTCTTCCAGTTATTTTTTTTGTTAGCACACGTAGCTATAATATGAATAATCCCATTGCATTCAAAACATTTAAGTTCAATGGGTTTAGTTTTCTTACCTTAGGAACTCATAGATTTGAGTTCTTTTTTATTATAATCCCTTAAACGACTTTGTTGCCAGTTAACTTGTGAATTGTTCTCGTGGAAGATTTTCTTGATTCTTTTGGCTAAGAGTTTCAATTCTTCACCATTTTCATCATTATCATCATCACCATCATCAATCATATTGGTTTTGAAAGTAATACCTTTGTTATTTGGAAATGTTTGAAAACTCATCTCAAACTTTTGAATTGAGCCAACAAGCTCCTCAATTTTGATGGTGTCTACATCCTTACTTTCATTAATGGTAGTGACACTTGCATGGAAGAAATCTAATAATGAGCAAAGAATCTTTCGAACTATTCTAAAATCATTAATTTTCTCTCCAAGATTGATAGAAGTGTTAATAATATACATAATTTAACACAAAATTCAAAAAAAATTCTCATCTTCTTTCATCCTAAGGTTTTCAAATTGAATACCAAGCATGCAAAGTTTAATTCATTTAACTTGTGTGATGACCTCATGAACAACTTCTAAAATATTCTAAGAATGCTTAGCAGTATCAACATTTGAGATACGATGGAACTCTTTAGGAAACATAGCACTAAAGATAGCATTAACACCTTTTTGGTTCAAGTTATGAGTATTTTTATCTTGAGTGGTCCATTCATTCCTAGGTTTTAGTGTAACAATATTATCTTTAGTAACTGTAGGTGGTTCTTAACAGTAAATAATAGAGTTCCAGGCACTTTCATCTATAAAACGTACAAAAGCTCTTATATGAGCCTTCCAATATGGGTAGTTAGACCTGTCAAAGAAGATAGAACGGTTGTAGATGAACTCTTTTTCAAATGATCCATAACAAGGTCCTAGGAAAACATTAAATATATCTAGTGACCCGCTCTGATACCAATTGAAAGTCTTTTAATTATGAATCTAATTAACTAGATAGGGTAAATAATTAATTAATAAAAATATGTCAAATTAAAATTTCAAACGATTAGATATTCATATATGTATTTAAGTGTAAATAAAATAATATAAAAATAAAGATTGACACACGATAATTTTAGGTGAAAATAACCTAGGCCATAACAATGACTTAAGAAGAAGACCATTAATCCACTAACCTACCTAACTATCCATTATGAAAATAAGGTCCAATTACAAGACTAAAACTTAAAATACCTTCTAAGATAATCATCCCAAGTAATCTACTTACAAGCTACAACTTGCCTTCACAGCCTTCATAAGAAAGATATTTGGATTCAGACCAACATTCATACGAACTTGAATCACACGAGTTATTGAACCCATTTAGCTGGCATAAAAAAAGTTAGCAGAATAAAATAAGTGCAAGGAATGTCCTAGAGTAGATTCAATAATGCAAAATACTATCTAGATGGTTCAAGAATAAATCAGTTAAATCAAATCAACTAACAAACTTTAGAATAGATGACTAAACACATGAACACAACTAATGTAGGCTTGTTAATCAATCAAATATAAATACAAAATGTTTGATATATTAACTAAATAAAGAAGTCTAATAGAATATGATTTTGCAAAATAGATTTAGAGAGAGAGAGCTTAAGTTACAATAGTTGATGCAATTGTGGTTAAAGAAAATAAGAGGCATTAGGCTCTTTAAATAGTAGATATTGAAGCCCTAATGCGAGGTTAAGATCTAATTACAAATCTTTTCATTCTATAGTTCATAGAGCATTAAATAACAAGGATAATATTGTAATTGACATGTTTGACTCAAGTAAACAATTAGGTTAAAGTTAAAGCCCTCATTGGTCAATCGATCCAGACCGAGCTCAATCGATCGAACTAATAAAGTCGATCGATCGAAACCTTTTTTCGATTGATCTAGGCAACGATTAATAAAAAAATTCGAGACTAAGTAGATCAAACACGATCGATTCTTAATCAATCTAGTTCCTTGATCAATAGAACCTAACTTTGATCGATTTACATTAATTTCAAATTCAATTATGAGAGAACTTAGATCGTAATAGATCGATTGAGCATCAATATATTACGATTGATCTACTCGATCGATCCAGACATTACTTGATTGATTAAATAACCTGTATAATAAATGTTCCTATGTGTCTAATGTGAAATCTAACTTGCATAAGAAATATACTTGAGATGTGTTCATTTGATGTTTGGTAATTTCTTTAACTTAAATAGTGATCTTGAAGAACGTATCTATCAAATAAATTACATTTAAATATTTTATTCATAAATATTTTCAATACTCAACTTCATTATCTTCCTTTTACTCTTCGTACCCATTTTCATCTTCAACCTCAGCTTCATTACTTGAATCAACTATATATACTTCTACCAATCTAGTTCTTGTCACAGGATACAAATACCCAACTTTTGTAGCATTTAAATCACTTGCAAACTCACTTTACCCTGTTGGTAATAATCACAATATTGCATTTCCCCTCCATGTAATAATTATTTCCATTTTCAGTTGTGCATTCACCACTAACATGTAATTGCATTGTTAATTAATGACTAATACGATCTGTTAAACATTAAAAGCATATAACTAAATATATGTATTAAAGCTTTTCAATTATTTTTTCAAAAACAAATCACAATAATTATTAAAAACAGTACCCAATTTGGTTCACCTAAACCTAGGGACCACTAAACCTTAAAAACCCTAACGATAGTGTATAAAGGCCAATGAAATGCAACAACACCAAATAGACAAATTCATTGTTATGTTTTAATAATAACAAACACAAACAAAGCCCCAATCTTTGAAACATAAGGGAATGCTTTCATTTGTGTCTACCATAGAAAGGACAATAGCAATTTCTTTAAATAAAATTGCACCACTAGCATCCAAAATACCAATTAAATAAACACTTTTTACACAAAAAAAACAAAGATTATTATTGAGCCAGAAGTCTACTTACCATACAATGGTTGTGGTCTACTACTTCTGATATTAAACATCCTAACAAAGATTCCATTATTATCTGTTCTCAAAAGAATAAAATGTCTCAATCGAACCGTCCAGGAAGATTTTTGCCCTTTTTCAAACAAATTTCAAAACCCTATCCTGTTCATGGAGAAGGGTTACCGAGAAAGTGGATATGGGCTACTGGTTTGCTTTAATTTACTATTTCTCTTATTTTGTTGAACGCCTTTTTTTTTTTTTATTCTCTTCAAGTATTGAGTAACGCATTGGACTTGATGTGCTGAATTGACTGATTCATTTTTCATTTTTTTTTATTTATATGATGAAACTTTTGAATTGAAATACTGGATCCTACTGACCATACTGTATTGCATGATGAGGTTTCACGATTTGTGCGTTGCAATACCATGCCAATTTCTCGCAAACTGCAAACTTGAAATGTGGTGTGATTGGAATCGCACTAAACCACAAATATATATGTTCTGAATCAGTAGTTGATTTAGAATTTGTATAGCAACATATAGGATTAGATAATTATTGGTTTATTAATTATTTTTAATTGTAAAAAAATATTATATGTATCTTATTTTAATAAAAATATGCGTAAATTATTAAATTTGAGTGTTAAAATTTTAATTTATATGAAACAACTTATATTTTGTGCATATTGCTAGATAAAGTAGATGTTCGCATTGTTTTTTCTCATTTAATTTGTCATGGGTTATACTTTATTAAGCTAATTATTTATTTAAATAAATATGATATATTAATTTAATTAAAATTTCTTACAAAAATAAAATATCAAGAACTAATTTATTTTCTTGTTGAACAAAAGAATAAACTAATTATAAACAAATGAAGCTCAAAAATCTAGATTAAAAAAAAACTCACAGTACACTAGTTTCTTGTAAATATAGAAAATTATACATGAAATCAGTAAATATATAACAAATTTCTTCTTCAAGTTGCGATTTTTTTCTTCTTTCAAAAGTCGATTATTATTTTCCAAAATGCGAGTATTTTCTTCTAATTCATGGATCCAATTCAATAATTAACCTACTTATAACCTCTTAATTGCTTCTTGAAATTGGAGGGTCAAGCCACTGGAAATAACCGCAATCCCATTCCAACGTTTTTACTCTACAAAATGAAAATATTTATAAAAAAAAAAATTAAAAAAACTGGCATGCAAGATTTGTAGAGAATAATAACTTTCAAAAACTAAACTTTTTCAAGGTTTATGTTAAACTTTTCATTTTTTCTAAATACTCGTAACTCATTTAATTTTTTTTTTAAATTAGAAATTAAAAGCAATCATTAATGTTCCCGATCATTTTTTCAAAAATCAAATTTTGAAGTTCAAAGAAAATGGAGAAGAATAATATAGATGACAAGATATTAAAAAAAAACATACAGAGGAGATGAATAAAGATAATTTTTGGAGATATGAGAACAAATGAAAGAGATGAGAGCAAATATAGATTAAATGGTGGGTAAAAATGGAAGAGAAGAATATTTTTAGAGGAAATAGATGGTGTTTGGACATCTGGATCGACCAAAAATCGGATCTTATAAACTACCCACACCCATGGTACAGACTGAATCCAATGGTAGCTTAAGCCTTGAGTAAGATCGAGTCCAATGGCAACTCGAGCCCTGAGTTAGACCAATCTCAATGGCAACTCGAACCTTAAGTAAGATCGAGCCAACGACAGCACAAGTCTAAGTAAGATTGAATCTAATGGCAACTCAAACCTGAGTAAGACCGAGCCCAAAGACAGCTTGAGCTCAAGTACAACACGTAGTTACGTGTACATATTGTATAACTGACACATGTATCCATAGATGTGTTATAAATAGATGAACCCCTCATGAGGATCCACACATTCAGACCTTGTAATAATCTCTTTCTAATCTTTCTCTATAAAATATTAAGTCTCAACATTTTGGTGACAATTCTGGGGATCAGATTCTGAGGTCAATCACAAGCTTCTGACCCCATATCCTGTAGGAACTCACCTTGCACCTAGAGAAAAATTAGGAAGGTCCATCGTGCACTACTCGCAACCTGAAAAATCATGGCAATAACTTGGTCTGAAAGATAGTCAAATTCGATTGATCCCTAAACAATGGCTACTCAAGAAAACACACTACCGACCACCAATGAGGCCAGGGCAGAAGACAACGCCCTCTATCAAGAGTTATCTTGTCAACTCCTTAAGCTAAGGAAAGAGCTCAATGAAACCCAAAGAGAAAATAGAGTTCTACGATCTCAGGCAAAAGGAAGGATCTGAAAGTAGCAAGTGAGAAACAAGAAAAGGGAAAAGCCCCTACAAGGTGGACATAGATTGCGAACAATTGTACATCTCCCCCTTCTCGGATACAATCAAAAATGATGAACCCCTACCCAAGTTCAATGCTTCCAAATGCCTTATCTATTTTGGGATGAAAGATCCAGTAACACATGTTCAACATTTCAAAATAGCCATGGCATCCATGAGTCTCACCCAAGCAAAGAGAGACGCAATGATGTGAAATCTGTTCACCGCCACCCTCTATGATGGCACACAAAAATGGTTCAACAACCTACCTCCCAAGTCCATATCCTTCTTCGTATAGTTCACCAAATTGTTCATCACCAACTACGATTGTAACAAACCCTTGAGAAAAGAATATCATAACCTCTTTTCAATTATACAAGGGGGAAAAAAACCCATCGAGGAGTACGTGAAGCGATTCAGAGAAGAAAAATTAGAAATTGCTGACTGCCCTAGTTCTATCGCTATAAAGGCCTTCAGGTGAGGCATGCTAAAAAGTTCCAACCTATTTATTGAATTAACTAAAACGGTGCCAAGTACCTTGGAGGAAGCATATGAGGAGGCCAGAAAGTTCGTCAACTTAGAAGGGGAGCTTATCCTAGCCAAGAATCGTCAAACGGTAGAAAAGTTAATACCGACCCCAAAAAAAGAAAACAGGAGGACGAGCTCGGACCAAACACACCAAAGTTACAAAAATAAACAATTTGTTGCAGGCAACAGACAAACCGGACAATGGTCAGTAAACAGAAATTGGGCAATAAATAAAAGGTGGCCAGAAAATAAGGAAACTTGGGGAAGAGCATTATCTCCCTTCTGGGGTCCTCCTTTAAAAGTTGATTTAACCCAGATTGTAGAAAGAATGGAGAGGGAGCTCGAGACTAGGTGGCCACCTAAGATGCATGCTCTAGAGAAATATATGTTCAAATGGTGCGCTTTTCATAAAGATACATGTTGTGAGACAAGAGACTGTAGAAACTTGAAAAGAGAATTAGAAGCATTATTGGCTAGATGATATTTCACAGACCTCGTCCCAGCGAATGAAGATAGGAGAGGTTACCAAGGCAAATGAAGAGTGTTTCGACCAACATACTCGTCAAGCAATGGCAAAGAACCTCGTGCTAGGCCCAATATTAAAACCATCCACACCATACATGGAGGGCCAAGAGTTAGTAGGCTCTTTAACAACGCTCACAAAAGATTTACAAGGGAGCTGCACAATGCACCTCACGTATATGCTTTGGATAAAGTGAGACCCCCTATGAAAATAACTTTCACGGAGAGGGATGAGATTGCATCCCATCACGAGGACCCTCTGGTGTTAACCCTGAGGATTGGGTCTTGTGACGTCCGCCGAGTAATGATTGACACTGGTATTTCAATAGCCCTCATTTTCCTAACGACTATTAGGGCTCTCGGGCTAAGAGACACGGACATCGTCAAAGAAGAGCTTCCTCTCGTAGGATTCAACGAAAACACCACTTATGCCAAAGGAACAGTGATCCTACCCGTAATGACAAAAGGGGGAATAATAATGACCAATTTTGTCATCATCAACGCCCCGACACATTACAATGACATCCTGGGAAGACCCTAGATACATAAGATGAAAGTAGTCCCATCCACCTTCCACCAAGTAATCAAAATCCCCACGATTGAAGGCCTCAAAGAGGTGAGAGAAGATCAAGAGAACACCAAGTGTTGTTATAATGCCACAATGAAGGGAATTGCCCCCAAATAGTAGTCACTGAGAGGTCTCTCTTCAAAGAGACCAAGGAATAAAAGTATAACGAGGTCAATTTTTCTGAATAAGGTAAAAGACTTCCCAACAAATGCGGAGGGAAAGGGCCACCTGATGAAAATTGGTGATGACTTAACAATAGAGCTCGAGGAGGAACTTTCATTATTTCTAAAAGCCAATGACCCTTACAAACATATCAAGAATTGATTCATGAGTTATAACTCATCGACTAAATGTTGACGAAAAAGCTAGACCCATTCAACAACGAAAAAGAAAATTCCCTAGGGAGAAAAATGAGGCAATCAAACATCATGTAATTGCCTTCAAAGAGACGGGGGTCATTAGAGAAGTCAAGTATCCCTCATGGCTCTCAAATGTGGTACTAGTAAAAAAGGTGTGCAGAGCATTTTGCATGTGTGTAGCCTTCACTGATATAAACGAGTCATGCCCCAAAGACTGCTTCTATATCCCAAGCATTGATCAGCTGGTAGATGTCTCTTCTCTGGGTTTGGGTTGATGAGTTTCTTAGACGCATATTCCGGGTATCATCAAATCAAAATGTACCTTGAAGATGAATAAAAAACTTCTTTCATAACAGAAGAAAGAACATTCTACTACACGAGAATGCCATTTGGATTGAAAAATGTGAGCGCAACATGTCAACGCCTCGTCAACAAAATGTTCGAAAAGTAGTTAGGCAGGAAATTGGAATCATACATTGACGACATGGTGGTTAAGTCAACTCAACCCCTGAATCACATCATAGACCTATAAGAGATATTTGAGGTGATACGAAGGTATGACATGGAACTTAACCCAAAAAAATACATTTTTGGGGTGGCTGTAGGAAAATTCCTAGGGTACCTCGTATCAGCAAGAGGAATCGTGGCCAATCTTGAAAAAATACAGGCATTGGTGAACATGAAACCACCCAGTAGCCTCAGGGGTATACAACAACTAAATGGAAGGATATGGGAATTAAGAAAATTCATTACTAAATGCACAGATAAGTGTATGCCCTTCTTCAAGATGCTAAGAAAGAACAAGACTATCTTTTGGAATGAGGATTGTAGCACATCCTTTGAAGAAATCAAAAAATACCTTAGTAATCCCCATGTCTTAGCCAACCCACTACCAAGAGAGATTCTTTATCTATATTTGGTTGTCACACCCCAAACATGCAATGTGATGGTGATAACAGAAAGGAACAAAATTCAACACCCTATCTACTATGTTAGCCAAATTTTAGCAGAAGCCCAAAGAAAATATCCTACTAAAGATAAACTTGTCTTTGCTCTCAAGATTATTGCACGAAGCTCAGGCATTACTTTGGCTCACATACAATCGTAGTACTCACCTCATACTCTCTCAAAAATGTACTGACAAAGCCAGAAGTTGCAAGAAGACTGTCCCAGATAACCATAGAACTGGGAGAGTATAACATCAAATACATGGCTAGAACAGCCATCACAAGGCATATGTAGTCCAAATGGTACCAGGTTACTCTTTAATAAGGTCTTAAAGGTTAGGATCGTGGTTCAAAACTTAGAGAGAGTGAAAAAAACATGTATCAGGTTATGACTGCTCCACTGTGAATATAAATTAGTGCGGAGCATCAACGCCATATGGGATATATGATATTCTAAAAATATCCCTATCAAAACATATCAATTTTAAAAATAACCCTGACATTACATGTTAAGTGCCCAATACATGGTAAAATATACATTTTTTATGATATTTTTTACTTATATAGAAATTTAATAAAAGTGTTGTTATTATTCTCAAAAAATTTTGTAATTATTTGTACCTTTTTTTTGTAAAAAACAGTCTCTGAACAGCTTCAAACCCCTTTTATAAGACCTGAATCATAACATGTGTAACCCATTAAGATTTTCATATTTCTAAAAAAATTGTTTTTGTATGTATATGTTACTCTATTTACTGTTTAATGAAAGAGATGGGAGAATATGAAATGCATTTTATTTTGAAATTTTACTGTGAATACTCAGTATGGTTTGAATCTTTGACATGCATGGAATCTGAATAGAGAGTCATGTTAGGTAATGCATAACAAAGAAGAGTTAAATATATATTAGTAAACTTAGTTGTATAATTAATTATGATAAAAATACATCCTATTATAAGCATACTTCATAAATAGGATAAGATTATCATTCAAAATTTGAATAATACAAAATTCTTAAAGGACCTATTTTTGTTGACTCTTCATGTTTTGTTCTTAACATTAAGAAATCAACAAAATCTATTGAAATTTGATATTTGATAAGGCATAAAAAGTTTTAAATAGTTGAAAATCCTAACGAAAAAAAACCCATTACAAATTAAATGAGAAAAAACAATGGAAATTATAATATAACTTCAAAATATCACTTCATATCAAGATATAAGCAAGCAAAACATCAACCAAAATTTAAATCATGGAAGACAAACAAAAATTAGTTGTGACTTATTTAATAATTTATACTATGTATAAAAGTCTATCATGCATTATAAATTTTTAGACAAAATTATTCACATATTTTAGAGTAATAATTACTATTGTCTTTAACTTAATATAATTTAATTAAGATCATATTTTTTATTAATTAAATAATATATTATTAATATCTAAAATATTAATAATTATGTAGATAAAATCATTTATACTTTTTACACAAAATTATTTATCTTAAATAATATAAAAAATTATTATTTTTTGTTAATTATCTTAAGTCTTAATTTTTTATCAATTAAATAATATAAATTAAATAATAAATTATTAGTAGATAAAATATTCACAATTATCTATATTAAAATTACTTATCTTTCTTTTATACAAAGTTACTTAAGTAATATAAAAAAACATTTTTGACTAATTAATTGATACTTATTTTTTATTAATTAAGTAATAAATTATTAATATCTAAAATGTTGATAATTTTTTAAAATTACAATTACTTATATTTTTTTACACAATATTATTTATATGAACATAATTTTTTCCTAATTTATTATATTAAGTTTTATTTTTTATCAATTAAATAATAAATTAAAACTTGTAACTTGAACTTAACTAATACTAACCAAATTCAAACAAAATGTTGAACAACAAAAATATTTCCTAATTTTAAACTTTTTTCCCTTATAATTTAATCAATATATTTTTAATTTTTACATTTGGATCCCCTATATTTCCTTTATAATTTGTTCATTTTATTTTTAAATTTTCTTTGATCTCCATTTCTTTACACTCGTATAATTTTGAATTGGTCTCAAATTTGAAAGGTAATTTATGAAAATTAAGAAGTAAAGTAATCAAATTATAACAAAACAAAACGTAATATGATCAAGAAGGGAAAAATAAAATTAATAAATTTCGCACGAATTAAACAGTAAGCCTGAAATGAAGTTAGTGCGGAGGATCCATACCACGACCACCCACATTGGATAGAAACAATTTTCCTGGACGTAAGCGAGTCAATATCAGCAACCTGGGTCGTAACCACTCAGCCGACCTGCCAAATCTCACCTACACGCCTTTCATACCAGACGTTGGTGCCTCAAGAGTGCATTTCTAAACAGATTCAACCATTTGTACATATCAGACGCTTCATTCACACAATGAGTGAGATACCAGGTACATCCCTGTCATTAGAGGATCATAAAGTCCCGCTACTTGGGTATTTTACACCTAGAGATCCAAGCCATCCAACTAAATCCTATCATAATAAACTTCAAAGTTTGATTTTCACCGTCAGAGCTTTGACTGCTCGTAACTTCTCAACCAAAAATCAAATTTTGACACATGAGATTTACCGTTGGAATGATTAGAACCTTGAGCTCATTGAGTGTAGAGAAAGTATGGATACCAATTGCACAGACAGTGAAGTCGTCCAGTGCTACACCTGGAATCGCTGCGTACCTTGACCGGACATATAGACGTCCTTTATTCTAATTAAAGGTATAAATTAATGATATATTGATAAAATTTATAATAAAATATTTTAATTTTTCAGCTACACCCTATTATTAAATATATCATCTGAATTTAAATAAAGTAAATGAAAAAAATTATGATATATGATTATTTACGAGATAAGTTAAATAAAAAAATATATGTTTAAAGTTAATTATATTGAGATTATAATTTAAATACGATAATATTTAAATAAAATAAAATAATATTATATTAAAAAATTATTAAATAAAATATAATATAAAATGAAAAAACTACTCACTCTAAACATAGTCTGGAACCTTTAGGAACTTATGTTGAAGGCACTTTCCAGTAGATACACATGGTGCACTCTCATTATCCACATCAATAGCTGAAGGCACTTTCCACTAGGTACACATGGTGCACTCTCATTATCCACATCAATAATTGCTGGTCAAAAGGTATGCTATGCATATAAACTCCACTCTGTCAGCATATAATCAAGAGACATATCCGTAAAATATTCTCCCATTAATTGTAATTATCCTCTTTTGTGATCATATCTTTTAGTAATTCGTTAGAAAAATTGTTTATATATTTTTTATTTTAAATAGTTATTATTTACTTATAATTTAAATAAATAGAAATTAAACTAATTTAATAAAATAATATTATTAAAAATATAACATTAAAATAAACTAAAACAGATATTGAAACATAAATATTAAAACAGAAAAATAAAAAACATCAAAAATTTAACAAGTTTCGATATAAATGTTATTTAGATTCTTCGACATCGTTGACCACTTCTACTAACTTCAAATGAATGAACTCTAAAATTATAATTAATTAGACAAAATTAAGCTAATCAATTATCTCACAAAAGAGTGAAAAATTTACAAATTTTTTGATGTTTATAGATGGTAAATGAGGGTTTTATTTATAGCCTAAATTACAACACTAATCTTCATTCCTAACCAATATGAGATTTTTTCCAATTTGCTCACTAAGGAGTTATACAACAAATCTTCACCTTAACAATTTAATGATTCTCAAATGATTTCTTCAAGCACTAGATCAACGGCATCAATGTCAATTCAAATTTGCAGGATGTTAATTAAGTCTAGACAATGTTTGAACTTGATTGTTGTTATCACCTTGGTCATCATATCTACATAATTCTTTGTAGTACTAATCTTTTGAACTAGTACTCCACTTTCTTCAATAATCTCTCGCACGAAATGGTAACAAATGTCAATGTGTTTTGTACGTGCATGGTAGACTTGGTTCTTTGCTAAATGAATAACACTCTTATAGTCACAAAACACTTTAATATGTTTTTTTACCAATTCCCAAGTCTTCAAGTAAATCTCGTAACCAAATAGCTTCCTTCACAACCTCTGTAACTGCCATATACTCTGTCTCTATAGTACACAAAGCAACTGTGGACTACAAGGTAGACTTTCAATTGATTGGTGCTCTAGCAAAAGTAAACACATCACCAGTAGTTGATCGACGTTTATCTAAATCTCTTGCATAGTAGGAATCACAATATCTGACTGCACATTAACCAACGATATTATCTTGCTAAAATATTAAACCAACATCTACAGTATTTAGAATATATCGTAGAATTCCTTTCACAACCAGCCAATGTCTTTTACCAGGATCATACATGTACCTACTTACAACACCAACCACATGTGAAATGTCAGGTCTTATATACATCATTGCATACATCAAGCTACCAATCACATTTGCATACTGTACCTTTGCTATATATTCTCGTTCTGCATCATTCGTAGGAGATAATTGAGCATTAAGCTTGAATTGAGAAACAAGAGGAATACTTACAGGTTTTGTCTGTTCATTCATACCAAAACGTTGTAGTACCTTCTTCAAATATTGACTCTAGTTCAAACTAAGCTTCCCCTTTTTCCTGTCTCTACTTATCTCCATACCAAGAATCTTCTTAGCTTCTCCCAAATATTTCATCTCGAACTCCTAACTTAGTTGAGCCTTTAACTTCTCAATTTCTGCTTGGCTCTTCGATGCAATCAACATATCATCGACGTACAATAGTAGATATATGAAAGACTCATCTTGTACCTTACAAAAATAGACACAATGATCATATGTGCTTCTGGTGTACTTCTGTTGCAACGTAAACTGATCAAATCATTTGTATGAATGCCTCGGAGATTGCTTCAATCCATACAATGATTTGGCTAAGACATATAGATTTCCTCTTCTAAGTCGTTGTGTAGAAACGTGGTTTTCACATCAAGTTGAACTAGTTCCAAATCCAAATGTACTACCAAGACTAACAAAGTTCTAATGGAGGAATGCTTTACAACTGGAGAAAATACCTCATTATAATCAATTCCCTCCTTCTGAGCGTAACCCTTAGCCACTAACTTTGCCTTGTAATGAACACCATCTTTGTTAGAAAATCTTTCTTTCTTTGCAAACACCCATTTGTAGCCAATGGCCTTCTTACCCTTAGGTAGTTGTGTCAACTTCCATGTCTTATTCTTTTGAAGGGACAAAAGTTCTTTGTCCATGGCTTCCTTCCGTCTTTCAATTTCAGGGCTTATAATTGCTTCTTTATATATGGAAGGAACATCATCATGCATAACTAAAAGTACACAGGCCATCATATTCTTAAATTGAGCAAGTACGTTTTCAAAATCATTGTATCGAGCAAACACCTTGACATTTTTTCGTCGTGGCTTATCAATTAACTATAGTTTTTTCTTCTTGTTGTGAAGGTTCTTGGGTTAAAACCTCTTCATCTGATTCATCTTATGTCTTATCTTCACTAACTGGATTAACAATTCTGCTTTCAAACTCTACCTTCTTCGAAGTTTGCTCCACCTACTTCAAAGTTTGCTCCACTTGCTCCAAAGTGTCATCAATCTTTTCAGTTACCTTTCTCAACAAGGAAGATTCATCAAAGGTAACATCTCTGCTGAAGATTATCTTTTTCGTTTCAAGGCACCATAGTTGATATCCCTTAAAACTAAAATGGATCCCCAAAAAAATTGCTTTCTTGGCTTGTGGATCCAACTTTGATTATGTTACATGATAGTATGCAATAGAACCAAACACATGTAAGAAATCGTAATTCTAATAGGTTTTCTAGACCATACCATCATATGTGTTTTTCCTTCAAGAGCAAACGATGGTAGATGATTGATGAGATGACATGCATATGTCACAACCTCAGCCCAATACTGCTTACCTAACTCAAGCATTTGACAACATACACTAAACTTTCCCCAACAAAATCCGATTCATACGTTCTGTAACTCCATTCTGTTGTGGTATTTTTTGAATAGTGAAGTGTTGCACTATCCTTTCTTCTTTATAAACTTTCATAAATGAATCGTTTGTATACTCAGTTCCATTATGATACCTTAAACACTTTATCTTTCTACCAGTCTGAGTCTCGATCATCTTCTTCCACTTGAGAAAAATTCCCAACACTTCATCCTTCTTCTTTATGAGATACACCCAAACTCTTCTGGAGAAGTCATAAATGAAAGTGACATAATAATGTTTTCCACTCATGGATGGAGTTCTTGTTGGTCCCCATACATCAGTATGGATGTAATCCAAAATGCCCTTTTGTATTATGGAGAGCATTGCCAAAGCTTACTCTTTTCTTCTTCCCTAATACAAAATGCTCATAGAATTCTAACTTGCCGGTTCTTGCACCTTTTAATAGGCCTTGCTTTACCAGAATTTGTAAAGCTTTTTCACCAGCATGTCCCAAACACATATGTCATAGCTTGGTAGTTCTCTTTCTTCCTCTGAAACTGCTATTGATGTTGTCCCAATAACCGTACTACCAAGGTAGTAGTACAAGTTATTATTCCAGACACCTTTCATTTCCACAAGTGCTCCAGAAGTATGCCCCATTTTGTATGGTTACAATGAAGCCTTTTGATTCTAAGACTCCCACAACAATGAGATTCTTCTTCATATCTGGAATATAATGAACATCCATCAAGACTTTGGTTGAACCATCTTGATTCTTTAAACGAATTGTACTTATCCCAAAAACTTGCATGGATAACCATTACCCATAAAAACAATTCCACTATCTAGTTTTTCAAAGTTAAAGAACCACTCCTTATTATGAGACATATGGAAGATACACGCTGAATCAAAAATCCAATCACCAGGATGAGATGTTGTTGACGAACCAACCAATACAAAATCTAAATTTGAATTGTTTTCAGTTGCGCATGCATCAGACGGCACATATTTTCCTTTCTTTTGCAGCATTGGAAATTTTTTCTTCCAATGGCCTTTTTCATGACAAAAGGCATATTCATCTTTTCCGAGCCTTCCTTTTGATAGAGATGTACCTCTCCTTCCTTTCTGTTATGTCTGTGGATGTCCTCTTACAGACAATGTCTCTACTACTTCATTCCTGCTTTCTTTTTTATCATTCTTTCTAATTTCATAACTATACAAAGTAGTGCAAACTTTCTCAAAAGACACTTTATCCCTCCTAATAAGAAAGCTCGTAATAAGGTGTTCAAACTCATCAGGAAAGGAAGCTAACAACATCAAGGCTAAATCTTCATCTTTAAAAATTTCATCCATATTTAACAAATCTGCAACTAATCGATTAAAAGCAATAATATGGTTGTTTATTGTAGTACCTAGAAGGTATTCAAAATGGAACTTCTTCTTCCATAGAGTCGATTATGTCTGCTCTTCTTCATGAACTTGTTCTCTAATTCCTTCCACAACTTACTTGATGATGTCTCCTTCATGAACTTGTACTTTTGTTCTCTTGAGAGACACGAATGGATTGTACCACATGCCAATCGGTTTATATTTTTCCACTCAACTTCATCTGCTCCATCTGGTTTCTCTTCTTCAATGGTGTTGTCTAAACCTTGTTGAAATAGAGCATCTAGAACCTCATCTTGTCACATGCCGAAATGACCGATCCCATCAAACTTCTCCACCTTGAACCTTGCATTCATAACCATTGTTTTGCCTGACGTGGATGATTGGCCTTTGTTTGAAAGAAATTTTTTTTCCATTATTTCTTCAAATTACAACAACTAGCAACTATATTCCAATAGCAAACAAATGCCTAGGTAGAAACCTTCGACTCTGATACCAATTGTTAGGAAAATCGGGTATATTTTTCCTATTCTATATAGTTACTATGCACTTATGATTTAAATGAATAGAACTCAAACTAACCCGAAAAAATAATGATATTGGAAATATAATGCTAAAATAAACTAAAGCAGCTATTAAAACAGAAATATTAAAGTAGGAAAAAACCACAAAAATTTAACGAGGTTCGGTATAAATGTTATCTAGGTTTTCGGACGTCGTTGACCAATTTCACTATCTTTAAATGAATAAACTCCAAAATTACAACTAATTGGGTAAAAGTGAGCTAATCAATTACCCTTATAAAAGAAAAGAAGATTTACAAATTTTGAGATGTTCACAAATGGTGAAAAAAGCTTTATTTATAACCCAAAATACAACACTCATATTTATTCCTAACCAGTGTGAGATTTTTCTAATTCGCTCACTAAGGAGTTATACAACAAATTCAAATATTGCATAATATTTCATAAGATGTACCATATGTGCCAAACACTCCAACCCTATTATTTAGTCAGTTTTCAAATCACTTGCAAAAAATTTACCTAGTGTATTTCGCAGATACCACACTTATTGTCCAGATTTTGCATGGGTTTTATAATATCAGAAGCAACCAACATGAAAGATACGAAAATAGGCAAAAAAAAACCTTTAATCTAAAGATAGTGCAGTGATAGAATCCAACTGATCTGCTGCATGCATCTAATATTTGTATTTGAGTAATGTTGTATGCTAATTTTGGTAATAAAAATCTCAAGCATATGTAGCCAAAAAATAATTAGCTAAGTTGATAGTAGTGTGAATTCTAGTTTTGGAAATGTGTGGCATGACAATGCAGCAGGAGAACCATCTATAAAAATGGGGCATCTGGATTGAGATTATCACAAAGGGAATGTTTAGCAATATGTATTCATGTTGTGGTTACTGTTAATTGGATAGGTGGTTTGAACTTCATGTGCAGTGGTCAAAAACTGTTAATTTCTTCTACAAAATGACCTTATATATTATAGAATTTACTGTTAACTGGCCTTCTCTTGTCCATTGATAGATAGGGACGTAACATGGAGTGGAAATTAAGGACCACTGGGTGTTAAGCATGGAATAAGGCAAATTATATAGCACAGAAGACAAAAACCCGCGTGGTTGGTTTAACAGGAAGAATAATGTAGACAGCTTTGGATTTCTCATACACTTTCTGCTAGTCTGCCAGCAAGGTATGTTACCTATTATTGTCTCTTTCTTTCCAAGAATCTATCTTTAAAAAAAAATCCCCAGTTTTTCAGATCATTGCTTAATTTTTGAGTTTATCAACCGAACGCTAGCTGGTGGGTTGTGACTCAACCTGATATAAAAGCATGCATCCACAAAGGATCAAATTGCATATCTCATGTCTAAAAAACCATAGTACCAGCTCGCATGAAGTTCAATTTGCCAACAGGGTTGTGATTAGTATAAATCTAACTATTTTTGAGAACTTAACTTTTGAGAAAATAATAGTAAACTCACGAATCTATTATCAAAGTGTTTGTATAATTCTATCACTTAATTTTAAGTTGTGATAAATCTATCATCAAACTCTTATAAGTGTTGTAAATCTACCATTAAATTTCTTATTAGTGGTAAGAATCTACTACTAATGCATATAATGATATTGGTAGATTAGTAATATTTATAAGTAATTTGGTAGTAGATTTGTTATACTTATAAGAGTTTGATGGTAGATTTATTACACCATAAAATTAAATGTAGATTTTTACAAGTATTTTAAATTTGGTGGTATATTTATTAGTTCACTCTAATTAGTTTTAAAAATGACGCAATTAAATGTAACAATGTTAATACATTGGTACCTATTAGAGATATATGATCAACAAACGTACGTACAGTATTGCAGAGGATCAATAAGCTATGCAAATTAGTGTGCTATGAACTAGTGGCTTGCTGTAAGATGCTTGTGCACTTGAGTTAGTGTAGGCTACTATTCATGTAACAAATTCTAGTGGAAGTTAGTAAGATATCTAGCATATAAGTTTTTGTATTTGAATTGATTTTAACAACTTTTATTCTAATCGATATTCAGATTTTTTTTTCATATTCAAGAACCTTGAGTTCTTTTATAGTATAAGAGCAGTAGTGAAGAATCCTTAGGATTGTATCTATCTCCTTCACCATTTAACAATCCAACATAAAATTTTCATGTTGACAACGATAGGTTATTGGGAGTTAATGAATATACATCAATTTGAGGAAATGTGACTAGAGATTCATCAATATTGAATCAACTTTTTGGTAAAACCATTCTTGATTCTTTGGTTGGCATTAGGATTGGTCTGATTTACAAAGAGAGAAACTAGAGAGAGTCAGAGTCATTGATAGAATTTTTAGATCCGTTAGGGAATCCATCTATTTATAGAGTATTATATATACATGCATCGATTACATAAAATGTACCTGCTCTACATTATAGTAATATGCAAAGATCTCTAGGTGGATTTGGAAATGCCCGAGTTTAATGAAACTTACATTTTGAAGCAGAACCCAATAGACCCGAGGAGGGTATACATGTCTATCAAGTAGGATTAGGGTATAATGTGGCCCTTCTTGAGAACAAGATGATCAAGAAGGAATATTTCTTCTACATCTCAAATGAGTGGAAATCTTCTATCAATGACACGAGGTTGATAAAGAGCACATGGAATGACACTAAGGTTATGATAAGAAGCATTGGCTTCTTCGTGACGACCTTAAGTTTGGATGCAAAGCAAAGCGTAGTTGATATCTAGAACTATCTATCTAAGAAAACCTCATTGAGGCATCTGCGGAATACCTTGTGCTTTATTTCATGTGGGTTTATGAGTCAAGGTTTGGTGGAGCCTCCTCATAGGATTGTTCCTAAACCTAGAGTTCCTTTTAAGCATAGGACCCCTTCTACATATAGGGGTAGGGTTGAGGTGGTCCCTAGACCTCATACTTGAACAATTCTTTTTCTCCATCTTTTTTTTCATGGCTCTACCCCATAATACTAACACCTCATCACCCTTTATCTTGGCAGATACTATAGAGTTTGATGTTGATGCTTTCCTAGCGTGACTTAAGATCAGGGTTCCTCTTCCTCCCAACTCGACTCCCCAAGTACCCATTCACCCCGTAAGGGATTCAAGAAAGAGGAAATGTGTTATCAACGATCATACTACCAATATGGATGGGGTGGCTTTATATCGAGGTATGGCACCAGAGTAACCCGACTACTATATGGATCACCTTCTTGTTATAGCACACAAGATGCAACTCGATGCCATATGTGAGGACAATGGCTCATATGTCATGATTAGTCGTCTGATGTGCCATATGTGCCAAATTTACCTCTCTTTTCAAGTGTATATTTATTTATTTTCATATTTATTTATGATGTTTGACCTTGGGTCCTCTGGCCTTTTTCAGTTGTAGCTACTTTATGGGTTGAATAGGGCCCGAGGTGTGGAAAGGCCATAGAAAAGGAAGAGAAGTTATCCAAGGCCACTGTCGAGCTAAATGATAATGTGAGGCCTGTGGTAGAGCTTGAAGAGGCCCAGAGAAAGGACGAGGAAAATATTGAGGCATGTAATCATAGACTAGTCGAAGTAGAAGACAAGGCTAAGCGCGAGCTTGATGCTATGGCCAAACAACTCTCCTCGAGTATGGAAATAGGGTATAGGCTAGCCATGGACTTTTTTAAAAGAAGGTCAAGAAAAGGGGCCTCTGTGAGTATTATTGCAAGATTTTGGATACCTTAATAACTCCCTAGTACTTTCCTACTCAGGACTCAAACTCAGGCAAAAATGGTGACGGGACCGAGGTGAATGGTGTAGAAGGTGAGATCGGGGACCATTGACATGGTACTAACTAAAGGCTCCTATTAAAGTAGATTCTAATCTATTTTTCCTTTCTTTCGAGCTCGATGCCACTCCTAGTTGTATGGTCGTGGGTTGCACCTTGTGATTTTCTTATAAATCATTAATGAGAATCAATCTAATCTTGAGAACCAACTATGTTATTTGCCAAGTGGTGCATTTATATCATTTTATGTGTCCATTTATAATGTTGACCCTACCTTTCTATTTTTAGGACATGTGTCATTAAACTTTTCTTAACGCCATCCCATATAAAATAGGGTTAGGGAATTTTTTGAATTCAGACAATCATGTCAAAATATTTTCCAACTACTTCATCTTTTTTGTTTAAACATTATGGATTCTGATCGTGCTAGCGAACATTCAGTTCAAGCTTTAAAACTAGAAAATTTAAGACTTAAGATCGAGGTGAATGAATTGAAAATCGAATTGTCCAGGCTCGATGATAAGATAAATTTTTATGAAGCGACCAAGTGCGAGTTCGCCTATTGTAAGAAATAGCTATCCAAGATTTGACCTCAAGAGAGGATGACTATGACTAAAATGGATACCCTTGTAGACAGGGAGTCTCATTGGGCAAACTTCTACATGAAGTAATCTGAGGGGGTTTTACTTATGGTGATGGGCATTACTAAAGAATTGGAATGTTCTGTGCTTGCGTTGAACTTGATCCCTTTTGAAATAATGACCAATGTATAAAAGAAAATTATCAAGATTTAAGCTAAGTTATTACCCTTGTTAGAGATCCAACCTAATGTGTGACTTTTGCAAATGTTAGAGCGGTCTATCTGGTTCTTAACCGAGGTGATCAACCTGTGACATATAATAGTGGGAGAGGTAGCTCTACCTAGTTTCTAACCGAGGTGCTTAACTCTACCTTTATTGTTAGAGCGTTAACCTAGTTCCTGATCGAGGTGATCAACTCATGACTTTTCTAGTGTTAGGGAAAACTACCTAGTTCTTAACTGAGATGATCAACCTGTGACATATAATGGTGAGAGATGGAGCTCTAACTGGTTCCTGAATTTAGGTGCTTAGATCTCCCTTCATTGTTAGAGTGCCAACCTGTTTCCTGATCGAGGTAATCAACTCATAACTTTTGCAAGTGTTAGGGTGGTCTACTTGGTTCTTAATTGAGGTGATCAACCCATGACATATAATAGTAAGATAAGGAGCTTTGCCTTGTTCTTGATTGAGGTGCTCAACTCTTACTTCATTGTTAAAGTGTTAACCTGGTTTCTATTCGAGGTAATCAAATTGTGACTTTTGCAAGTATTAGGGTGGTCTAAAGGTAAAAAGTAAAATATTTATGGTTTGAGGTCAACCACCCATAGCTCGGGTTGATGGTTGACCTTATAGATACCAAAGCTCTCTTGGATAGGTCTTTCCCACTGGTGTGTTATGGCTGCAAACACTAGAAGGTATTTTGGAATGACTCATCTTGTGGATCGAGCTATCTATTAAACTTGAGTTGTTAAATGGGTTAGGATCAAGGTCTATCCATCTGTCTAAACATCACCACGATAAGTGCCAAAATGTTAGGATTGGTCCGATTTACAGAGAGAGAAATCAGAGCCATTGATGGAATTTATGGATCCCTTAGAAAGTCCATATATTTATAGAGTAATATACATACAAGTGTCGATTACATAGAGTGTACACATCTAAGGGTGTCAGAGGGCATAAAGGTAAAAAGTAAACATATTTATGGTCCAAGGTCAACCACTCATAGCTCGGGCTAATGGTTGACCCTATAGATACCAAAGCTCCTTTGGACGGGTCTTTCCCACTGGTGTGTTATGGGCGTGAACACATGAAGGTCTTTTGGAATGACTCGTCTTGTGGCTCGGGTTGTCTACTAAACCCAGTATGTTAGATGGGTCAGGCTCTAGGTCGATCAATGTGTCCAAACAAATGATAATCAAACAATGTTTCTCTATCTATGAAACTTGATCACAACAATTATCTTATATGGCGTGATCAATTGCTATGTTTTTTCATGGAATATTGTCTTGAAGGGTTTGTAAATGACACATTGCCTAGATCGTTACCTTTTCTTGATGTTGAATGTTCAATTCTTAATCCATTACTTACCATTTGGGTGCAATATTACTCACTTATGAAGAGTTGAATCTATAGTTATGTGTCAACTAGAATGAATGATGTTCTCGTTGGTCATTTATCAACTATGGAACAATGGATAGCACTAGAAGATCGATTCAATTGTACTACTCAATTATGAGTTATGGAACTATTAGGTAAACTCCAATCTTTGGCCAAGAATGGCTTTTCTATTTTTGATTCTTTATATTCTCAATGGCTTGGGTCTTAGATATCTCATCTTAGTTACTACTTTTAACTTGATTTAAGTTAGGACTTTTATAGGGATTTTACACAACCAACTTGAGAATTTTAAAAGATAGTTTCACTAAGAACAATGGCAATTATTATTTTAGATTTAATAAAAAGTCATATAGTATGCCACAAGGCCACTCTAAATCCTCATAACAAATTTTTCATGAATTCTTGAAAGAGGGTGGTACTAGTCAAAAGAGCAATGGCTCAAGTCCAACATCTATTTCCAAGGACTTCAAGAAATCATTCTAAGAGAAACCTATATGTTAGATTTATGAAAAGAAAGGGCATACTACCTCTTCTTGCTTTTGTATTAATAGATGCTTTGTTAGGAAAGAATTTACTAAGTCCTTCAACGATGAATGATATTTCATATGACAATTCAAGTGTTACTCCTAGCACTTAGTTGCTAGATTTTAGTGCCAGCCATAATCCCACACCAAGTGTAGACCAGGTACGAAATGCAACCTCTTACTCTAATTCAAAAGGTATAATAGCTGGAAATGGTTACACTTTACTCATATCTAATGTTGGATCATTATTGCTGCATGCTAGTGCTAATTTTTCTCTCACTATGAATAAATTGCTTCATACACCATGTGCAACTATTAATCTATATTCTATCCAAAAATTATACATTGACAATAATGTTTTTGTTGAATTTTACTATGGGTCATTTTATGTTAAGGATCACAATTCCAAGTAGGCAATGCTTCAAGGTTCTAGTGAGAATGGTCTCTACAAACGCAATAGTGCTGCTTAAAGCACTGATGGTGATTACTATGCTTGTTTTGCAATTAAAAATGGTGTTGATGATGACAATAATAGTGTGACCATCGCTTACAATGCTTATGGTGAGTAAGGCATTTATACTTATATTTTATGACATAGAAAGATAGGTCACTCTTCTTTTAGTACTACTCTTAAGATACTTAAATGCAATGGGATGTCTATTCCCTTTTTGGATAAGGCTTCAAAATTTTGTGATTCATGTCAACTTACTAAAGCACATAAACTATTCTTTTTGTCTACACATGATAGAGTTGAGTCTCCTTTTGTTGTGGTATATTTAGAATTATGGATTTCAACATAGTTATCATATAATAATGAGAGATACTTTTTTCCCATCGTGGATGATCAATATAGATTCACTCGGTTTTTTTCCTTTAGCAAACAAGGATCAAACTTCCTCCACATTTTCGTACTTTAATACCATAATAGAATTTTTTTTGGCACTGATATTAAAATGATACAAACTAATGGGGGCTAAATTTAAACCTATGGTATATATCATTAAGAAATAAAGCATTTTACGTAAATGTATATGTCCTCACACCTTTGAATAGAATGGTGTGGTGGAATCAAGGCATTGAAGGATTGTAGAACGTGTCTTTTTAGGATATAGTGTTAAGAAAAAAAAGAAGGTTATGTATGCTATGATTTGAGGGATGAGAAATTTTACATAAATCACCATGTATTTTTCAATAAGCTATGCTATCCTTTCAAGGCTAGTTTTGAGATGCCTACTTTTTCTACCGAGTCAAGGTCTACCATCTCTTTGCCTAATTTATCTTTGCACAATGCACATTCTGACTCTATGCTTTATATCTCATATGTCTCTCTTGCAAAAAATATACATAGTCGTTGTGCTACCCTTGTTGTTGATATGTCTTCATCTATGTCTTGATCTAACATGTATTTTGACACTAGTGCAGCAATTTATGTCCAAATAGTTGTGTCGATTTCACCATTTCTTTCCAATTCCTTGCAACTTGCTTTTGTGCCTCATATATGCCCTTTGAACATTAATGTGTCACTTCTTAGTGTACTTTCTAACACTATCTCTCATACCTCTATTATGCCTACTCAAGGTCACTCAAATACTCATACCATGACCATAATGTCTAAGGTAGGTATTGCAAAACCTAAGTTGTATGCTTTCACTCTTTATGGTGTCTCAGTTCTTCCCGAACCAAGATGTTACAAAGATGCTCTTAAGGTTCCTAAATGGTTTAAAACTATGCAAGTTGAGGTTCAAGCTTTGATTTCTAATAGCATATAAGAATTGGTGGAGCTTTATCAAGGAAAAACTATTATAGGTTGCAAATAGGTATTCAAAGTCAAATTGAAGGCATATAGGACTTTGGACAAGTATAAGGCTCAATTAGTGGCTAAAAGGTTCTTATAAGTTAAGGGTTTTAATTTCTTTGAGACATTATCATTTGTTGTTAAACCAACTATTATTAGAGTTATGTTGACATTAGTTTTGTCTAAAAGTTAGGTATTGAGGCAAGTGAATGTCAATAATGCTTTTTTGAATGAGATTTTACTAAGGATGTCTTTATGGTGCAGCCACCTAGTTTTGAGGAGGGAAATGACTTTGTGTGGAAGATAAGGAAAGCTTTCTATGGCTTGAAACAAGCATATTGAGATTGGTTTTCCAAGTTAAGTTGTCTTTTGGTTGATTTTGGCTTTGTTGCATTTGGTCAGAAACTTAACTCTTTGTGTTGGATTATGATGCAATATATATGGTTATTCTCATCTATATTGATGATATTATCATGACATGAAGCATATCTACTCATGTAGACTTTTTTATTACCCCTATTCACTCTCAGTTTGTACTTAAAGAGCTTGGTGCTCTAAAGTACTTCATTGGTTTAGAAGTGGTGATTCATGTTAAGGTTCTATGGTTGAACCAACAAAAGTACGTCAGTGAGTTTTTTCACATGTATGATTTGGGATCTGCAAGGAGTGTGATACTTCTATGGTTATCGAGAAGGGTTTGAGTAAGCAAGATAGTATTCATTTGAAGGATGGTAGTCTTTATATAAGCTTAGTATGATGGCTTCAATATTGTATTTAACTAGGCTAGCCATTTCATTTAGTGCCAACAAGCTATGTCAGTTTATGTAATGCCCTATAGATATTCATTGGGTGGCTGTTAAACATCTCATGTGTTGTCTTAAGGGTACAATTCACCATGATCTCAATTTTCTCAAGTCTTTCCAACTGCTTCTCTTTACATTTTGTGATCCATACTAGGCTTCCAAAATTGATAATAGGCATTCTATTGGTACATATTATGCTCTTCATGGTCACGATCTCATTTATTGGCACACTAAAGAGTAGCCTAACATTCTATTACAGAGTTTGAATCTCGTGATATGACTAATGTTACCTCTAAATTACTTTGGCTAAGATCACTCTTCTCTAAATTTTATTTGCTCATTATAGCTCCATCAACCTTCTAATGTGACCAGCTCAATGCCATTAGTTTGGCTAAGAATCTAATGTTGCATTCTCACACCAAACACATTGAATTTGACTAGTACTTTATCCATGATCAAGTCCTCCAACAACAACCACTTATTGATAATGTCTTTTCTTATGATCAACTGGCTGACATATGTACTAAGCCTTTTCCTTCTCCTTAATTTCACTTTTTAAAATAAGATTTCTAATTTTTCCTAAACCTTCAATTTGATGAGATCTATTAGGTATATATGATGAAGACACGTATGGCATTGTAGAGGGCCAATGAACTATACATATTAGTATGCTATGCATGAGTGGTTGGCTATTGGATGCTTGTGCAATCGAGTTAGTTTAGGTTGTTATACATATTTCTAATGAATATTAGTGTAAATTATTTAGATATATGGTATACAAGTTTTTGTATATTAACTAATTGTAGCCATTTTTATTCTAATCAATGTTAAGAGGTATTTTTAGATTAAAAAACATTTAATTCTTTTAGTATCTTTTATGTCCTATGTTATTAAAATGTTTTATTTTAATATCTCTAATTTAATTATTGGTATCCTTATTAGCTATTTTGAATAGTATTTTCTTTTTTGGTCAAAATATCCCACGTGGATCTTATGTGACAAATTTTACAAACACATTTTGAAAATTTGAGAAAGAAAGGAAAAGTGTGGGCTTCTAATTGTGACCAAATATCTGAAATTAATGGCATAATTTATGAAATATTCAGCAAGTACCAACCTCAATACCGGGGGAGTTTGCAATGTTTTGAGCAACATAATCAGAGATGGAAATAGTGACCTTGATAGCCAAAACTGCAATATTAATTTTTGACTTTCATATATTTACATAATAGTTAAATTGAAATAATTTGTTTAAATTGATTTTATATGTATCTTAAAAATAAATAAGTGATTCACAACACACATATGTTTTTTAAAAAATAAATTCCAAAATGCAGATTTTCAAAAGCTAACCTAGTTGAAGTATTTTTTTTTAGGATTTTTATCAGATTTAAACAATTACCGTACCACTGAAGTATAAGTTAAAAGAAGATTTTCTTATTAAAAAAAAGTATGCTAAGAAGTTGTGAATATGATAATAGGTTTGTAGATATTTATAGGAAAAAATATAAAAGAGGTTAGTAGAATTTTTTTTTAATCAAAATAGATCTTAATCTAGCCTATGATCCCTGAAAATGAGATTTTTAAAACCATAAGTGGGAAAAATTACATAGAATACCTTCTGGAATCCACTTTCTTAATATTATAATGCATGCATCATTTATACTACAAAAGTAATAATAGGTGATAAATATGTTTGTAGATACTTGCGTTTAGTAATTATGTGAAGAGGTAATGATAAGGATAAAATCATTGATATTGATGGAAATATGGATATTTTTGTTTTATAGATATATCTAGAATAATACTATTAATTTTATTAAATATTTAGAAAAAATTATGAAAAATCCTAAAACTATAGCTATTTTTTAAAATTTATATAAAACTTTTTAAAGATACTAAAATAAGTAATAATAAACTAATTAAATTACTTTTATCATTCAAATATTATATTTCTAACTCAAATACAATGAATGAATACATATAAAGTTAGTGTATTATACTTAAGTATTTTTTGTACTTTTTTAAAAATATTGATTTTTTGGTATTTATATGAAATATATTGAGATTAATAAAAATAAATTAATAATACAACTATAAATTCATTAAAAATAATAATAATTTAGATAAAAATAGAAAATAACGCGAGAGATGAAAATATAATTAATAAAATGTAAGTATAAGAAAATTACGAAACATATATAGGGAAAAAAATTAACAACGGATAATTAAAACTATGACTATTTATAAAAAATTTAACATTTTTTTTAAATAAGAATAATCGATAAGGCATGAGATGAGGATAATTATTATAATATTTAAACTATGGTTAATAGAAAGCGAATATGCTATTTTTTATACACATATAATTATATATAAAATATAATTTTAATAATAAAATATATAATATTTAGAATAAGTAGATTAAATTTTATTTATTATTACTTTTTATTTTTTATTTTACTTATAAACATATGCTAAATAGTTTTAAAAAATAAAAAATCATATCAATATTTAAATAATATAGTAAAATAATAATTATGTTAACATCTGATTTTTTTAAATTAAATATATCTTTGAGTAGATGTTAAAAAATAACAAATGTGATTAAATCATGAAAAACAAGTACCTATTTATAATCGATAATTATTAGCTAAATATATCCAAAGTTGATATGAAGTGGTTGTGGTTATTAATATAACCACATCCACTCATCACATTCCTATTCCTAGGCATATATAAATAACACAAATCAGTTTACATAACTACTAAAAATCATACATATGGTCTCGGTTTTTAACCGTGATCGTAGGTTTATGATCACAATTATAAGAAACAAGATCTAAGTTAGAGAGACCATAGACTGTTACCTATGATCTCGGTTTTTGAAAGACCGAGGCCATAGACATATCCTATGACCTCGGTTATTGAAACACCAAGACCATATGACATGTTTATGACCTCAATTTTTCAATAAATTTATTAATTACAATATTAAAAATTATATTATATTAAAATTATAATTATAATTACATTTGAGATTTTATTATACACTAAAAAATAATAAAACCTTACTATTACAAATTGACTTTTTACTATTAATTACAAACATTTATATATAAGTGTACTTCAAATCAACATAATCAAGTTCTTATCGACTTCAATAGAAATGTAAAGAAAAGGAAAATACCATAAGTGTTGCTATGATGCATTGGTACGTTGCGGTGGTGCACTGGTGCTAGTACGCTGGGGTGATGCGCCTGGTGTGTTGGTGTGCCTGGTGTGCTAGTGTACTGGTGCACCTAATGTGTTGGTGAGCTTGGTGTCTGGTGCTACTGCGCTAAGTGCCTACCATGAAAAATAAAATAGTAAAAAAAAGGAATTTAGTATCAACAAAGAATTTCAGGCACACTAGGCGCTTACAAATTATCTTTGAGAGATCCATCATCAACAAAACATAGTGTACAATATAAATAACAATAGATAAAATAATAATGAACCATAAAAACTATTTTCTTAAGGTTGTACATACTTTTAGAATCCTCTATTATTTGCTTTGAATGATGATGTTTTCCCATGAAGAAGCACACATAGGATTTTACCAGAAAAAACATGTCTTTCTATCTCCAAATTAAAATGTATATTATGTATAAAAGATTGGATGAAAAGAACAAAGAAATATAGCAACAACAATCTTCAGTGTAATTATTCAAATAATCTAACAAGGGATTTCAAGCAAAAATTACCATAAATGAATAAAAAATCATCTTAAAACATAAATGAGCAAAATAAAAATATATGTTCCTACCAATTGATTTGGTGCAGATGCAAGCGGTCCGAGACCTTCAAAACCATACATTAACAAAGACTTTGATGAAGTACTACCATTATAGGGTAAAATTGGCATTGAAATAGCATCTCTTGGTGTGTGAGTAGAAGGAGTTAAAGGCGAACTAGGAGAAAGACCTATTGTATTCATTGTCCCTAAGCTGTTAGCAAGACCTGAGGATGAAACCTGCTGCTTTCTCTTTCATCCAATCTGATTCTTTGAAACCTAAAACAAGGAGTAGCAAAATAAGAAGCTTTAACAATACCAAAAAAATATTCTAATTCCAATCAAAACACGGAAAGACTGTAGGCTCATTCCATTGTGGCATGATAATGATATTCAATATCAAAATTAAAAAGAGACTATTTAAGAAGGAAAAAAATGGTTTAGTAACAATTGAAGAATGGAAACATATATTGCATGCGAAAAGTGAAGCTCACGTCGAGAAAAGTTGAAAATATTACTTGCTTGCTATGCTAGACTTAACCGTATAGAGAACTTTTAGCTTTTATAATTCAAGAAAATGAAAATAACTCAAATATTTCATATATTAGATCCCATATTGTGAAACAACATTGAGCTAACAAATTCACTTCACTGCTTAAGGTTAGGAAAAAAGAATAGTGATATGTAACAAAGCAAAATAATTTATTAACCTAAAATCCAGACAATAACTTGGTCGTTTCCTTGGAAGATGTTGCCATACCACCATCCATTGTCACACTTTTAGTTCCTAAAATATTCTCTTGTTGCTGGATATGGTTTGAACGTTCAGAATGTTGACTAAAAAGTGGATGATGCGCATATTGCTGATTGTTTTACAGTTGCTGCTACTGCAACTAAAAAGTTGAGAATACATGTATGTCAATATAAGTAAGAACTCTGAGAGAATTAAATATAGTCATCTTTTTCAAACTTAACTACAGAAAAAATAGTATATTGATTAGCATATTTGCATCAGCACGAGGTAATACAAAGCAACCAACTTGGACTTGGGGTCTAACATTAGACGAATCATCAGCATGATTTAACTAGCCGTCCTTTGCAAGACCCATACTCTTATTGAGAAGCATTATTAATTTACGACTATCCAAATTGTTGGTAGATGGGGATGCTAGGCTTTGTTGTGCCTGAAGCATAAGTTGTTGTTGTATCTAAAGTTGATTTAAAGCCTGGGGGGACTATATTAGATCATTTGGCTGTTGAAGAAGCCCAAGGCGATGACGATCTAGTCCCTAAAGGATGCAAGGATATAAGGCATGTTAAACACCTTAAAACGTAAACCATACTAATCTAAAGATAGGGAAGGAAGACCACCATTTGGTTCAAATCCTTGATTGGACTTTCAACAACTATAACTACTTGTACATTGGGCACATCATCTAGCTCTTAACAAGTTCTCTTACCAATACTAGCAGACCCTAAGCCTTTCTCATTCCTTATCCCTTAAGTGTTAAATCTTCTTGCTTGAACTAAACCTTCCACAGTGATATTGAGATCATCATTACCAGCTTTATTATGAATAGATCACTACCAACAAAACAACTGCACTCAATAAGATGCCTATCTTGAACAAATAGCATTGGATTAACACACCAAGTTCTTTAAACAGGGCCATAGTCTATATTTCTAGGACTAGCACCTCTATTTGAACCAGGAACAACCCTAAAAAATCCCTTAACATGAGTAGGCGTAAACATATTCATGTTAGAATGCAACCATTCACTAAAACTCAAATGCCTCGCCCCAAAATTTAGTACTCAAACCACTGACAATCATAAACATTTTAGTATTATGAGTGAGTAGTAAAAATGATAGCAGAATCGTGGTAACCACTCATATCTAAAGTCAATATTAATTCAAAACATGTACAAGATCATCATTGCCATTATGGTGAATTTTACTAGAAGGATAATAGAAAAGAAAGTAGCGCTTACCTTGAAGCTAGTGAAGTCATCTTAGAAATTGCATTTGACTCATGAAAGGCTCTCATTGCATCAAGAACATAACTACAGATAGTTTTAGAAAAACAAAAGAAGCAATCAAATATATATGGAAGAATGGAAAACATGCTTAATTTCCTTCGCACGCAACAAGGTCTAATATTAATATTAAGGAAATAAAACAGTATTAACATTTACCTAGGTGACAAAATATTGAATCAATGTAACGAAAAATAGCATAGAGAAAGTTAACCTCCTCTTCTTCCTTGATAAAAGGGTTACGACCGAAGGCATAAAGCATAAAGAAAGTTAAAGTCTTAGTTAGCTTGTTCATGAACAAATAAGGCATAACTCAAGAAGAAAGCTCGAGACTAGAGATGGCATAACTCATAGGGTTATATGAGTGTCCAAAATTAGGGTTTTACTGGAGGACCCAATATGCCTCTATTCTGGTACAACTTGTAACCTCCTTCATTTATCCTCATATTTGTGACTTCTCTAGCAACAGAGGGTGAACAGATTTGAAGGAGAGCACAAGCTTCTTTAGGGTTAGTAGATCGAGAATCTCCACTGTGTTTTGCGATTTCTCAACTGCTTCGAGAAGTGAAAGGTCGAGGCTATTACTATTTACGGTGACACACACAGAGTGGCAGAAAGGGTGATCGGTACAAGAATCTTTACTGCATTGACGGAGCTAGGTCGCGAGGAATGGTACGTGCTGGGGAAAAGAGAAAAGAAAATTATATAAGCTAGGGAAAGCGTTAGGGAAAAGAGAGGAAAAGAAAAAAGATAGGGAGGGAAAAAGAAAATGAGAGAAAAAAATTGGGAAAAGAAAAATAAAGAAATTGATAAAGAAATTTGGTATTAGGTGTAAAAAATTGATAGGTTATATTATGGTCTTGGTTTTTAAATAACCGAGGCTATAAGGTATGTTTATAGTCTCGGTTTTTAAATAACTGAGGCTATAAGGTATGTCTATAGTCTCGTTTTCTAAATAACCGAGATCATAGGGTATGTCTATGACCTTAGTTTTTAAATAATCGAGGCTAAAACCCTATAGTCTTGGTTTTTGAAAAAATTGAGACTAAATGTCTGAGAGTGTATATATATATATTATAATAATGTATGCATTATACATTTTTAATTTTTTGTTATTATACAAATGTGTAATATTTTAATGAACTTTAAATAAATTTTACTATAAAACTTAGGATGCTCTAAATTGGTGTTACCACAATAAAAATTCATTATAATAATTTATTAATTAATTTTTTATTTAATAATATTCTCACTAAAATATATTTAATAGTAGGAATAAAATGAATATTTTATACATTTTTACTGTGATAATAACAAAAATAATTATGACAGTATCATTATTCAAAATTTAATGTGATTATTTTCTCAGAGAAAATTAAAATTAATTATTTTTATATAGATATTTACTTTTATGTAGTATAAATGATAAGTTTTGTACGTGTATCTTTAGTTTGACAAAATTAAAAAATTTATAAACTCGTATTCCATGGATATATATTTCTAAAATTTTAATAATTTTTTTAATATTTTTAAAAAACTAACAGAATTATAGTGAAATTTTAATATTTTTTTACTAAATACATTAAAATTACCTATGAATTAAAATTATGTTTATGTTCACGTTCATATTTGTAAGCATATGGAATATTTTTATACAGCATGAGATGTAATTAGCAGGTGTGAGTTTAAAGGAAAACACAACTTATATATCCTAATAAAATTGCATCTTCATTGTATTTTTATTTGAAAATAAATTATATATTTTACAAATAATATAACAGAGAGATTTTTATTTAAAATTAATAAAAATTAACATGTTATTTTAATTTATAACCCAATAAATATAAAAATAAAGTTTACATTCTATCATTGAACTTTACTCATTTATATAAATTTATTATTAAATTTTTAAAATATCAAATCTATCACCAAACTTACATAAATTGTAATAATTTATCATTATTTTTATTAAAATCTAATAAAACTTAAAGTGAAATAGATCATATTAAATCTATTTATACAAATCTACCATCAAATTTATATAAATTGTAATAATTTATTACTAATCTTTTCTCATTTATATTCTCACTATTAATTCAAAAAATTTAATTCATCAAAATTTTGTGATACAAATCCTCGTTGATTACTCCTAATCCACAATTCCTCACTCAAAAATTAAACTATTTAATTTATGGGTTTGATTTCTATAAAATTATTGTGATTAGATAGACATTATAGTAAAAAAAAAATCAAATTTTATTATATTTAATTTATTTATTTTTCATTATTCAATCTTTCCCCCGCTCAAATATTTATGTCATAGCTAAAATCATAATTCTATTTTTTCACGATTATAAGTCTATTTTGATATATATGGTATAAATAAAGATATTTAAATTATTATATACTTTCACAAGACTATTTTAAAAGTAAAAATTTATAATTTAAACAATAATAATTAAGATATCACATATATAATATAAATTGTAGAGTTTAAAGTTTGTATAATTTATCTAAAAAAAACTTTATCAAATTTATTTTAAAATAATAAAAGTTTTTATGCCACAATATATATATATATATATATAAAAAAAGTTTCAAAAATTTATCCCTCCCTCCAACCAATTAAATCAACTCAATATTTTTTTTTTGTTAGTTTGGTTAGACTTATTTTACAGCACCTTTGACTGATACAATTCAATTTTTACTCTTTTAATAATCAATTAATTCAAATTTTAATTCAAAATCAAATCCATCCAACCTTAATCACGCTAATCATTCTTACAAATGCAAGAATTCTGGTTGGAATCTTGATCCTTGTATAAACTGTACGTAAAATCAGCTCCTCCATATTAATTACATGATTCATATATGTTACTACAACATACATGAATTATGACATGAGAAGGAGGTCATCTTGCCAAATGATTTTTTTCCTTCCCTTTTAATTCCAACATGATCTGTAATCTCTATTATTGCAATACAACTCACGAGCCACAATAGACAAAAGTCGGTAGTTTAATAATTTCCCGAAACCTATAAGAAATAGAAAGGAGACAAATCAAAAAGATTTCAACCAAACACTCTGGATTTAATATTAATGTATCAAGTAATATATTAATTATAAAATTAAATATAATTAAAAATATAAAATTATTTATTATAATATAAAGTCAATAAAGTTTTCATATAGGTAAAAAATTAAAAAAAAATGTTTTTTTATTTAATATTTGTTAGACTTGCGTCTCTCACTTATGACTTTATTATGAGATGATGAGTCAATTTCTTTTTTAGATATTCGAGAAAGGTTACATATTTTTAATAGAATTCAATTCTATATTTTTAAAACTACATTTTTTAATTTGAGAAAATATAAAAGATTATATTTTTATAACTAATTTATTTATTTTTATTATTAAATAATTTAATTTATCATTTTATATTGATAAACAAAGATTATTTAGATGTATTTAATATTTAAATACCATTAAATTAATACTATTTAATGTTATTAAGATTTTATTTTATCATTATAAATTTTAATAATATTATTTTATTACATGTGTTAATTTTAAAATACTCCAAATGAATAAGATATATCTTTTAATTAAGATTACTGTTTCGAAAGTAATGTCTATTGCTAGAACAATTTTCCCTTTTAATTTGTCCGTAATACTAATGGGTAACAAATTACATTTTCGAATGTTTTTAATAAGTTAAGAAACGATAGAAATAAGAGATAGGAAAACAAATTAACTTCTTCTTCTTTTTCTTCTTTTTTCTTTTTTTTTTATTTTTAATTTTTGGCTTTAATATATATATATATGATATTCGATTTTACCTCTTGGAAAACAGTTTGAAATTTAAGTAATTGGTGATAAATTAACACTTTATATTAATTATTAAACTTAAATTATTGAAACTAAAAATTATGAAAGTAGGCTGTGCGCCTAAAATTTATTAGTTTTAAGAATATAAGTTCACATACAATTCTTCCTTTTATATATTTTATAAGTTAGTAACAATTTGGTTATTAATTAATTTAATTTATAAAAAAATTAAAATTATTACTATTAGATTTAGTTTATTTTTTATATTATAATAAACAAAAATAATAATTAAATTAGATAAAATTGATAATGTTAATAATTTTTAACTTAAACATTTATTCTCGATTGTAATAAAAATTAAACTTATTATTTCAATTACAAATATTAATAATTTCATACTAATTTTATAATATAGTAATAGATAAAATTAAATATTAAATTAATTGTAAAATTAATTTAAGAGTTAAAGATACTTTTAGATTCAAACAGAAAATTAATGTAATATTGATGTATCAAGTAATATAGAAAGGAGACAAGTAAACCTATTTTAACCAAATACTCTTAATTTAATATTAATGTATCAAGTAATATATTAATTATAAAATTAATTATAAAATTAAAAATATAAAATGATAAAATAATTATAAAACTATTTATTAATATAAATCCAATAAAACATTTTGTCTTAATTATTTGGATTCCTAAATCTACTAATAACAATGATAAATAAAGATAACCATGTAAATTATCTTAAAGATCTACCACAGAAAAATTCCTTGATATCATTTTTATCCCTGGTTTGAGTCGTGGTTTAAAATCTAGTACATGGGATCTTTTTGGAAGTTGATATTAATACCACTACCAATTGAATAACACAGTCCTTTATTTAAAAGGTTTCTTGTACTACAAATCACCTTCCAGATAGAAATCGTTGTTAGAAACATAATACTTATTTACAATATTAATTTACTTTTAAAAATCTTAATCCATAACTTGTCCTTTTTAGATTTCATCCTAGTTTAGATAATAAGGCCAGATTTTGTTCTTTAAAACTTCTGAATCTCAGTCCCGTAATTCTTTAAGAACACAATAAGTATTCTATTTTTTGAACGCATAGTAATGAGTTTTTTTTCTTTTGCATCAAAACTCTACTAGAACTTCTTTACCATAGATAGAATACAGTGATTTAAAAGTACTCATGCGATAAATTGAAGACTTGACTTTATAAGTGTGGCTTTTCCAGTATGTGAAAAGAATTGAACTTTCTAACCCTATGTTCTTATTGCAATATTATCCAAAAAAAAAATAAAAAAAATTGAAACTCTTTTGTTTTGTTTTTCTATATGAAAAGTGGAGCTCCCAAAGGTGATATTTCTTTCAGTTATGACTATATTTAGCAATTGAGACAGTTCATTCTTGAGAGCTGAAGTAGCATTGCTTGAGAAAAAAAATCCAAATTTGCTTAAGTTTAGATTTTAATCGGATACTAATCCACATTGATGCATAATTTGTATAAAGAGTTTGCTTCTATTTGATTTACTCTATAGAAGAAGAGTAAATCATCACTACATAATAGATGATATATGAATGGAGCATTTATGAAAACTTTAATATCATGTAAATCTTGAGAATTTTCTACTTTGATTATAAATTAAGAGTTAGAAACAACTCTAAAATACTCAAACATTGGTTAGTCTCTACACTTTTACTAAAGCATAGTCTCAAGTTAGGTTGATATGTTTAATGAGTTACAAAATCATTAACAGGATTATACTTTTTTATATGATATTTTTAAAGTTACAATTAAAAATTTTCATAAACATTCTCATTTTATTGATAGTTGTGGTCCTAATATATATATATATATATATATATACTATTACCCCCACAACTTGCCCTAGTATTTTATGGGTCACTTATGGTTTTAAAGCTATTAGGTATTCTAAGTTGTTTAATACATGCTGTAGTTAATATTATATTTTATGATTTTATGATTTGCTTATATGATAATATGTAAGGTTGTTACATTTATGCATTTAATCCGGACTAAGGGTTCTAAGTCTCATTGTTAGCCATGTGTTTGTGTTAAAAGGGCAATAATTCCTTATACGTGCTAGTGTTTAATAAATGACCTATTTGAATATAAGCTAAACAAATTCATGAATATTATATGAAAAGATAGAACAAGAAAATAAATGTTAAATGTTTCATGTATGATTGACTTAGCATACTTTTATGACTTCGTTTTCATGAAATAAATACAAGTATCTTGATAGTTGATAGTAGACAGTAATTTAAACGTTAAGAATCATATTTACCATGCTAAATATATTATATTGATAATTAGTATTGTCATATTATTTACAAGTTTTATTTTAGTTTAAATTTATAATCATGTCTAAACATAACTTTTCTGCATCATCACCTCTATTAACAAAATCATCATCTTCTTCTTTGAAGAAAAAAAACATCATCAATAGTAATAATTTTACTATTGAAAATTTTCAAAAATCAATTGATCGTTGGAAGATTCCAAAGGTCAATAAAGATCAAATTTATAAACCAAGGATGATGAATCTTTTTAAAATAGATTACATCATTAAATCAGAGGAAAGAGATCTTCAACTTTCATCACCTTTTGAAACCATTGAACTACTTTCAAAAGAATCATTACAAAAGCATTTTGAAAAACATTTCAAATATGTTCATTTAGGATTAGTCCAAATTAGATTAAAACCCTTAACCAAATATGGGTTAAACTCATCAATACTAGCAGTTCTTAGGGATGTTAGACTTGTAGATTTTAAGGATTCACTTTTAGGTAATGTAGAAACAAGTTTAGGCTTAAGACTAGTATCTTTTAATTGTTTTCCAAATTTTATGGTCTCTTTAAAAGATCATCGTATATTAAAATCATAAACTTTACAAATCAAAACCCATAATTCTAGAGTACTACTAGGAGTTACTCCAATAGCTTTAATTTATAGGGTTCATTACAAAGTTATGATGTCTGCGTGGGATACCAGACATATTCATCACTCTAAAAAAGGAGAAACAATTCTCCTACAAAAAGATCTTTCTAGATCAAATATCACTATTACAAAACCAATTAGTTGGAATCAAGTTATATTCCTAGATAGATTGCTATTAAAAGGAATTTCCCAGTCAGATTCTAAAAATTATCAACCCAAAGAACCTGTACAAAATACAGAACTTACGGATATCATAAAATATAAAAATGGAAATATTGAATTAGGTTTCAATAGATCTACCAATCTGAGATACTCTTCTAATACCTCTGATTTCTCATCTATGGACTTACCACTCAAAACCAACCTAGATTATCAACCTTAGATATCCACAGAAATACAAAACTCGAAGGAGTATACTATAGTACACTAGTACCTAGACCAGTCTACACTGTTGATAAAAACTCTGAGATGAGTGATTCACCTTAATTATCTCCCATATACCCAGCATCACCAACTCTATCTACTACTCCTACCTTACCATTCAGGAAAAATGAGTTGAATGTATTAATAGTGGAACACCAAGAATAAACCTAAACCAGTTAGCCTAGTAGAAACATTACCAAATCACATTGTTAGCCGGACCCAGGTTAGCATAGTTGAATCATCATCAATAGTTAACTCTGAACCATTAGCCTAAAATCACCAGTTGACTTGGTCAAAATATTAAAAGTCTCGGTAGATAGCCATAAACCAATTATCTTAAAAGACTCAGAACCTAAACCTATGGTCACACCTATATTTCAAAACAAAACTGACCCTAAACCAATCAATATTACTGTAGAACCCGTAGTTATAAAACATATAGCTATAGTTCCAAAAATTAATTTTTTTCAGAAATTAGTACTGAAGAAGTCACAGAAGAGGACTTCGATAGACTATTGGATAAAACTGATAGTTCAACAACTATCATAAACAAAAAAACATCCATTCATGGAAATAAATACTAAAGAAATCACAGAAGATGATTTTGATAATTTACTAGATGATGACTATGATTGGTATAAATCAAAATCTTTTGAACCAGTTAATTCAATTAACATGGCCAACATAAAATAAAGTTACCCATATGGGAAACTTCTAATGGTTCAGTTGAAGCTGAACATCCTCCATTAAGACCTATCACTTTTCCTTACCAGGATAGTCAGGTAGAAGCCTTTTCTCTTAAGATCCTTAAGAGAGCCAAGTGGTTAACCTCAAAAACATAATTACCCAAATCAACTTTACCAATATCAGCCTAAGTACCTTAGGTAAACAACTTACTAGGATAGAGAAAAACAAAAAAAATTCTTCCCTCTACCTACCAAGCCGTAGATAGTAAAGTTAAAAACCCTATATTTAAACCCTTCCAGGTATCTAAACCAGCCCAAGAAGAAATATCATCAAAGTTTGGAAAACTTCAAAATTGGAACAATACCCTTAGGTCCCAATTAGAAAACCAAGCCTCAAACACGAAACCAGGATTAGTCGTACCTGAGTCACCAATGACTTCAAAATCAATCCCAAAACCAGCATAAGATCTTAGTGTTCTTAACAAACTAGAGTCTAGTATTTCATCTGAGGATAGTTCCCAAGAAAACCTTTTTGAACCAACTCCGCAAGTACAAAAACTAACTTGGTAAGAACCTAACACAGTTAGGTACCCACATACCATAGGTACCCAACCTAAATATGACACATCTTCTATTTATGTTTGGAACATAGATGGAATGATAGATCAAGAGATATTAAATATCTTGCAGAAAATGACCATAGTGCCAAATGCTTATAAAACTCAAATTGGCACAATTGATAAAACAATTGTTGAATTATTAATAGTTGGCTTCTCAGGCCAACTAAAAGAATGGTAGGATCATCATCTTTAAAAACAACAACAATTAGATATCTACAATACGATATTGATGGATGAGTGTGGTATACCCATACTTGATCAATAAGGAGCTCATATACAGGATGCAATCTTTACATTACTCTTTACCATATCACATCATCTTATGAGAGATCCTTCCCATCTAAAAGATAAAAATGTTGATATTCTTTCCAACATAAAATGTAGAAAGATGAGTGATTTTAAAAATTATAAAACTATATTCTTGTCTAGAGTTATGTTAAGAGATGACTCTATTCAACCATTTTGGAAGGAGAAGGTCCTAGCAAGGCTTCCTCCCCTCTTAGGTGAGAAAACCATAAACAAAATACGCAAAACTTATGGGAATCATATAATCCTATATGATCAATTAACCTATGGAGAATTGATCAGTTTTGCTCAAAAACAAGGTCTTTAGATATGTCAAGATTTGAAAATCCAAAAAACAAATGAACTTAGAGCTGAAACTCTCCAAAAGAGAAATTGGATCATTCTACAAACAATTTGATGGAAACTTCTCTATTGACAAAACTTGCAAGGAAACTTGTAGTAAAAATATTTCAAAATCTTATAAGAAATCTCATAAAACTTATAAGATGTTTTCAAAACCCAGAAAACCATTCCTTGAAAAAAATGAATTTTTATAAGAAACCTTATAAAATAAATTTTAATAAGGAATCATAACCCTATGAAAAATCCTTTAAAATATTTAAAGAATTTAAATGTTATAAATATGGTACAAATGGTCACACTGTTATTAATTGCAAGATGTCTAAAAAACTTAAAGAATTAAACCTTGAAGAAGACACCTTTAATAAAATATCTGCTTTAATGGTAGATACATCATCATTTAATGGTAGATACATCATCATTTGAGTCTGAACAATGGTTAGACAAAGATTCACATCCTCAGGATGATGAATTTGCATCCAACAATTCTGATTCTTCTGATAAAAATATTAATGTATTAACTAAGGAAGAAGATGAACAACTTCAAAATAAAATCCTTAAGTTAAACGACCCATCAATTACCAAATTAAATGTGGATCACTTCACTAAATCTTTAGCCAAATCCTAACCATTACAAAAAAATTCTAAACTTCCAAGTACCAGCACAGGCTATTACAACCTCACTACTGTTTTGGATCGTAAGAACAAAATTGTCAAACCAGAAAGTCAAATCCATAACTTAAAAATTGAAATAAAAACTACTAAGCTTGAACTCCACCAACTTAAAAGAAAAACATAAAGAGTATGACATCAAGTTAAAATTACTTGATAAAAATGGAGATAAAAAACTAATTATATGAGTGATTCTGACGATGAACTTGCATCAAATTATCAAGAACTTAAAAATATGGAGAAAATTCCATATAAAGTTCTTAAAAATTTAAGACAAATTACCAACAAGAAGTATAAGATTAGTATAATCTTAGTATTCTCTGATGAATCAAAACTTGATACCATAGCCTTGTTTGACACATGGGTTAATCTCAATTGCATCAAACCATCAATTATTCCCAGAAGGTTTTATCAATCGACGAAAGAACAACTCACTTCAGCCAATAAATCAAAAATGAGTATTATTGGAAAAACTGAGGTATCCATTCTCAAAAAATCATATCTTATTAAAACTCCATCCGTGATCATTTCTGATATAGACTATCTAGTCATACTAGGAACACCTTTTATGGATATCATTGCCCCATATCTTTTCAAGAATGATAAGATTTCTTTCAAAATCAAAGTGGAAACCTTCAGCTTCCCCTTCATTGAAGAACCAAAAACTAGAAATCTCAATCTCATTAAAGAAAATTCCATCCATCAAAAAGAGATTTATGTTCTTTCAAACATAGAGAAAATGACCTTCTCTATCTCAAAACAAGAGTTCAATCTTGTACTATTGAGAAAGAACTTTAAATTCTAGAAATGAAAGATACGATTTCTAAATTACAAAACTCTTTCGAAAAAGAGGTTTGTTCTAAATTACCCAGTGCCTTCTGGGATAAAAAAGAACATATGGTAGATTTCCCATATGAATCATCCTTTGATGAGAAGGATATCCTAACAAAACCAAGGCCTATTCAAATGAATGACGACCTTGAATAATTTTTTAGAAAAGAGATCAATGATCTCTTATCTAAAAATTAATTTCAAAATCGAGATCGTCATGGAGTTGTACATCCTTCTATGTCAATAAATTTGCCAAGATTGAGAGAGGAAATCCTTGGTTAGTCATTTACTATAAACCTTTGAATCAAGCCTTAAAATGGAATAGGTACCCTATCCCAAATAAAAAAGACTTGCTCCAAAGATTATATTCATCATATATCCTTTCTAAGTTTGATATGAAGTCAAATTTCTGCCAAATTTAGATTGAACCTAGACATAGGTATAAAACTGCATTCACTGTCCCATTTGGACAATATGAGTGGAATTTCATACACTTTGGGCTCAAAAATGTGCCTTCTGAATTTCAAAAGATTATGAATGATATATTCAATCCTTATTCAGAATTCTATATTATGTATATCGATGATGTACTCATATTCTCTAAAGATGTCAGACAACATACCAAGCATCTCAAAACATTCTTTCTTATAATCAAAAGGAGTAGTTTAGCTCTCTCAGCTAAAAAGATGACTCTTTTCCAAACCAATATCAGGTTTCTTGCACATAACGTATCCAATGGAACAGTTATTCCGATCGAACAATCTCTTCAGTTCACAACTAAGTTTCTTGATAAGATCATCAATAAAAATCAGCTACAAAGATTTCTTGGTAGCTTAAATTACATTTTAAGTGTTTGTCCTAACATCAATAGATTAACAAAGCCATTACATAACAGACTCAAGAAAACTCCTAAGCCATGGATAGATGAACACACAAAAAATATGCAAAAAACTAAAAGCACAAGTTTAAAACATATATTCTTTGTTTACATCTTGCGGGTCCAACACTTCCCAAGATAGCAGAAACGGATGCCAGTGAACTTGGCTACGGTGGGATATTAAAAGAAGTCCAAAATAAAAATGAACTAATAGTTCAATTTATTTCTGGTCATTGGAATGATTGCCAAAAGAATTATTCCACTGTCAAAAAAGAAGTATTAGCAATAGTACTCTACATTTCTAAATCTCAATCAGATTTACTAAATCAATGATTTTTGTTAAGAATTGATTGCAAATCTACAAAAGAAATTTTATTAAAAGATGTTAAAAATATTGCATCAAAATGAATTTTTGCCATATGTCAAGCTTTATTAAATGTTTTTGATTTTGATATAGAATTTATCAGAGGAGAGAATAATTCATTACCAGATTTTCTAACCAGAGAATTTCTCCAAAACAGGTTCCAAGATAAGTAAAAATAAAAAAAAAGAAAAGGAGAAAAAGGAACCTCCTTCAAATCCTTCCATTACCAGGTTATTATCAACTAAAGCAGTTATCACTTGGTCCCAAACGACCCAAACCAAACCAGAGTCATCTTTCCAACAATCCCTGGAAAAGCCATCACCAGAATTATCTTTATTAGATGAAGATCTATATCAACGTATCCAAGAGTGGGTACAAAATATGAAGGAATTATAGGATTTAGAAGGAATTCGAACAACTTATTGCAGCATCCCAAGATTGGGTGCACCATCCAACATATTATCTTTAGCTTCTAAGGGCAAAGAAAAGGAAGCAACGTCTTCCAAATCAAAAATAATTTCAAAATAATCAACTGGAACAATTTCTATTCCAGAAAGAAGGATAACTACCTCTACTTATTTTCTTCAAAAAGGAACAAGAAAGATTATTATCAAATCAAAACCAACTTCTGAGTATTTTCAAAAATAGCCCACTCAGATAGTTTCAATTATTGAAAGGGATTCTTTAATCAAAATCCCTATTTAGCAATCCAAAAATTGTTTGGAAAAAGATTCTTTTATAGACCTTCAGCCAATTCAAAAAATCAACAATATTATCTAAGTATTTTGGAGATTACTGGTAGTGTTGAATTCAAACACTTCCATTACCCCAATTCACCAGAAGTGTAGTTTTCAACTACTAAACTTCACAAATTTATATCCCCGACAGATTGGGGAAATGATCTATCAAAACCATTGACTTTTCTAGTCAGTATTACATCCTCCATTCCACATTGTACAATGTACAATTACTAGGATTATTACCAGACATGGTTTAATGCATTCCTCATCCAAAACAAAGATAACCAACATTCTTGGTTATTTTTCTTTGTTAAAAAATCTATTAATCCATCCTGATTTCCACTTTGTTTTTCTGAGTGGTGGAAATTATTCGGAAACATTAGTTCAATTCTTATTTCTCCTGTGAAAGAAAGTTATGAATCTTTCCAGAAGCATTACAAACCATCATCAAAGGAAGCTAGATTCTCTCATCTATGCATATTTTGTTCAAAATTTTACCTTCCTTGGGTATGTCAATGGGTCTTAAAACCTATTACATCGAAGGTAATTACCATCACACGATATTTTTAGATCAAATAGTGGTCACCATTTACGATCCCCAAAACATTATTGCTACAAGTTGTTGACAAATGGCTTATACAAAAGGGTCACAAAGAACCCCAAGTGAAGGAAATTCAAGCGTCTTCACTTTTATTAGCATGAAAGGCATAGATAAATGCCTTAATATCTCAGGCAAAACCTAGGAAGAACTCTTGGAAATAATTAAACAACTATAATCCTTATAATCCTTTGGATAAACTTCAAATGTTTAGAAAGAAGAACTTGATTTGAATGAAACTCAATCACTTGATAGAATAGTCTCCTTCATCAAAAGCCTCAGTAGAAGATCTAATTAACTTAGAAACAGCTACTGAAGACATGAATTTCTAGATAGGAAAATAAACTGCACATTTATTATTATTGGGCCTGCGTGTCCATTTCCTTATTATTGAGCCTACGAATCCAAATTAATTTTAATCTTGGGCTTGCGTGTCCAATTACTATTAAGAGGTTAATAGCCTAATTATCGTGTAAAAGCCCATACAATGGCCCACCAGAGTATTCAGAAGACAACATTATTGTTTTCACACAAGAAGATAAAATAGCAAACAATGTCGACCAACCACTATTCAATTATTTATCTAGAATGATGAAGCATCTACTATTCAATACAGTAGTCAACTCCAAACAGTATCAAATGGCAGACAAGACACTGTTCATTGAATAGTAACAATATCTCCACACAGTACATCACTCGATTATTTAAGAAGGCCTCTTTCTTCAGAATAGGGACCGCTTTCATTACGCTCTTATATTCTCTCAAACTCTCAACCTCTCTAATATTGTGTTTTATTTTTTATTTATAAGTAAGTTTAAATAAGTTTTCGTTTGTTTAATAAAAGTATTATTTACAAGGTTACAAATAAAACATAACTTACTTATATTGATAGGTTAGGAACATATGAGGTAATATATATATATATATGACATTACTAGGCATGTGACGTATTATTACTTCAATATATAATATCGTGATTGCTACATTCATTTTACACGACTCATGGTCTTTTCTTCCCCTTTAGTTTGAGGCACCTCTAAGTGTAAGATAATTACTACATGTTTAGTCGATGAGAATCCTTTCGTATTGATAAGACACATATTTTGATGACATTGTTTTATATTTAAATTGTATAATTAATTTTATTTATTAAGTTAATTAATTTCATTAAATGGAGTATCTTAACTTGGCATGCATTTCATAAACCATGTGCATTTTGGAGTATCTTATATGAAGTAAGTTGAAGTTTATAAGTTATTTCAAGCATTTTAAGTAGTACAATGACATACCCAACAATTATGCTTGATTTGAATCTTGATGATTAACTCATTTTTTTTTAAATAGATAGAAGCTTGATTTCTTTTGTATAGGTATTAACAATGTTTTTTTAAGTGTAAGATTGACATTTATATTTATGTTAATATATTTTTTTTTTGCCTAATTGAAAATTTTTAATATATATTTTTTGAAAATAACATTATCAGTATGATGTTCATTTTAACACACCCTATCAAGGGTGTCCCAAAATCTAGAAATAAATATCAAAACAAGCAATTACATTTTGATAACTATCTAAGTATTCCTATGGCTTGATCATGGTTGAAATGTATCTGTTGCAGTAGCACTAACACATCCTTTCAATATTTGTTTGTTTTTCTTCTATGTCTAATACAACTTTCTCAAATGTTTCTTTCTTTCGTCTTTGTATCACATTTTAATAGTTACCAATACCTTAACCACACACTATCAAATTAAACAAAAAAAAAATGATTTGTTCGAATCTAAGAATTAAATTATAAATTACTAAAATGATTGTGATTCCATACTAGATCATCTTGTCGTTTGTGTTAGGGTGAATTTCATATCAAATATTTCACATTTTCTATGATCATCTTTATTTTAGGTATTCGTAAAATCCTCCTTAATAGATGACATATTCCCATGATTTCAATTCCAATTGAATCAATATTATTAGTTGTGAATTCAAAATTTTTGGTATCTTTCTTTCTTCGAATGATAGCATGGATTCTATTGATTTCATGAACCAAACATTTTTTTGAGGTGGCATTGGAAAAGACATAGTCATATTCATCTGATTGCTATCACTTAAAGACACCCATTTGAGCTACCTATTTTAGTTTATTCCACCCTCATTTTTCTTCAAATTGCCTTGTCATAGCATTTCTTCAATCCGAATAGCGCTAGTGGACATCTTAATGGAGGTTTGATACCCCCAAGGCCAATGCTAGCTTTTCAGGCCAATCTTGATGTGTATCTTTTATCTTCAGTAGAATATGATCTATATTTTGTGCCATCCCTTCCTTACTACTGCGCATAGACCCTTTCTTATTTTCCTGAGACCTAGCTTATGTTGAGGGTTTTGCACTCTAATATGCCAAATAGTATGATGCCAATTCATATAGTTCAAAGACATTCATGTAAATAAGACACAATTAAGTCTTTTGCTCGTTAAGATAGCACATAACTATCCCAATTAATCCATATTGATTCCTAAAATGGAATTCTAACTTGTACTTTTTGGGATTAGACCATCTATTAAATTTAAATAGCTAAACTGGACCAGGTAGAATAGTTTGGATATATTGAAACTAACACAAAACACAATAAATATGATATGACTCTATGAATTCTCAAAATTGAATGCATCATTGGAAAAAATATGATATCTAGAAGCTCAATGTCGCAAGAATCCCATATGACCTGAAAATGATATGTAAATATTAATGCCTTAATATGAACCATAAATTGTTAGTATTAAAAAATAACTTAGTGTTAAATATAGGAATAATGAACATATATCAGAATAAGGCCTTCTGATCTACTTGAGGAAGTGTGCACAACTCCTAACAATGCACTCATGGAAGCTAACACATATAGTTTGGATTATGAGATGGGATACATGTAGTAAAATGCTTATAAGACCATACTTGTAGCAATGTTAGATATCTAGAAACTTGTTAAGCATCATATTGACTAGTTGTCCTCAACTATTGATACAAATAAGCTAAGAATGCTATACACCATGCATATTGGTATATCCTACCTAAATCCACCAATAATGTCAAGTATGAAATTTGTACATTGTTACTAGTTTTATTCAAAAATAGTGTATACACCTATAATATAACAAAAATACCCTAACAACATGATCTATATGTCTTTGTCCTACATCCATGAACAAACTTTTTAACTAGCTTAATTTTATATGAAAGACTTTCAAACTCAGTTGATCTTTTGTTACGTCTATACTAACACCTAAAGCATCCACTAAAAGTGAAATAACATCACTACTAATTAGTAAACTCTATTGCAAAAATTCCTAGTAATTTAAAGTCTTAGCAATTTATGTATATATCTCATCAAAAGACATGAAAGTGTTAGTCTCTGAATACCATCTCTCAACAAATGGTTACACGAAAACCCTATATACATGTTTGTATATAACATGACGCAAAGGTGTAAGGCCAGACTCATGTATGTAGTGAGAATACTATTGAAGTGGTTTGGAGCAATGCATGAAAGTGGTTGGTTGTGAAAAATGGTAGGAATGCATTAATAGGATGTCTCTTGAGTTGGCTCATATGAATGGAGGTAGAAGCATATGTGGAGGATGTACTTGGGTAAAATGGATAGAATAGGCGATGGATGTGTGAGAGTATTTTTATAATTTCAAGCATTTCTCAATTAAATGTAAATTTTAGTATATTTAGCGAGATATATAGGAGTAAAGTTTTCTACTTCAACCAAAAATTTCTAATGGAAAAATAGGATAAGAATTTAATTCTACCAGATAAAATTGGATACATAATTTGTACATAGACTAAATTAATTCAGGAGGAATATGTTATTAATGTTTGAGCATAAGATACAACCTGATGTCTGATCTTTATAATGCTCGATCCTTGAGCCTTGCTCATGTCTTGAAGCTAGATGTTTCAAGCAATCTCACAAGTCCAGAGCATCTATGGATCGACTATCAGCTAAATCTTATAATGTGGTCGACCCTATAAAAGTTTTATGCTCTTACTATTGTACCCTTTCTAACATGCTTTGATGTGTACCTTCAATGTAATCGACATATGTACATGTAATGTCTTATGTGTATGTAAACCTAGTATCAAATCGTTCAAATTCACTCTCATTCTCTAATAGTTTTTTAGTTTTTCTCTATAAATCGGATAGTTCTCAACAATTAATATAGTAGGTGTTTATATGTAATATAAAAAAAATTAAAATAACATGTTTAGTAATTAAAAGTCACGGTCCTAAGATTGTCGATGGTGACCTTGCTGAAGGTCTAGCGACTACCGTTAATGAATTTATAATATTTATAAATTTTTTCTTAGATTTTGTATATCTTACAAAATGATTATACATTTCTATAATATTTCTGTAATGCGTACAAAATTAAATACTATTTATGTACAACTTATATATATATATATATATATATATATATATAATTTCTGTAAACTTACGTAATTAAATATATACTTTCTTCACATTTTAAAAAATAACTTTAAAACTTAAAATTGTTTTTGTTAAGAAATATATATAATTTAAAATTGGATGAATAGATCTTGAGGTCATTTTTATGCAAAGATTTGAAGAGTTAAATGATTTATATGTCATATTTATAAAAAATTTAATATCTTATATTTTATGTAAAAGTCACTTGAACAAAATATCGAAATGATATAAAATAAATAACTTTTAGGGTTTATATTTTGAAATTGGTTTATTTTAAAAAAATTATTTATAGTTTAATGTGATAATCAAATATTATTCATTAAATTAATATAAATTTAAGGTATATCTTATAAAATTATGTAAAATTTATATACAACTTATAAAATAATATTTTTGTAAAGTTTACATGTACAATTTTTGTTCATCATATAAAATAACTTCGAATATTAAATATTTATAATAAATAATATTTATAATTTGAGAATTTTAATTGAATTCATTTTGTAAAATGTAAAAAATATTTATAACAATTCATAAATTATACATAAAATTTGTACATATTTATCTAATATAAATAGCATAAAACTCTTTCAAAATTATGTATAGCATACTTAAATTGAAAATATTAGATTGTACACAAGATTTGTACATATTTGATAGCAGTAAGTTTGATAGCAACGTGAGTTAAGATTGAATGTAAAATTATTTTTATATTCTTAATACACGTATGTTTTTTTAATTTTTTAAACTATAATTTCTAATTATTAAATATATTTAATCCACTACATTAACTATTTTATAATTGGATTGGACCAATTATCAACTTAATCCTTCGTCTCATTCAAAACAGCGATGGGTTGGCTTTCTAGCCTCGAAAATCTAGCAACGGCCCCGAAAAGCAGCAAAAAAAAAAAAAAAAAAAGAAAAAAAAAAAAGAAAACCCAAAAACAAAAATAAAAAGTTGTTGATAAACAAGCTTAAGCCACGCCTGTCTGATCGCTGAGAAAGTGAAGTTGAGAGAGAACATTTCAGAGGCAAAGAAAACATTACAATCATCAAAAACCATGGGTAGACAGCTACTGGTAAAGTTAGAAACTCAACAATGAGTCATCACTCTCTTAAGTTTTTTCACCTTTTTCTCTTACTTCCTTTCTTTCATTTTTGAGTGGGCCTGTTTTTTGGATTTTCTTTAGCTTTTACAAATCAAAGGTAATTAGTCTTGAAAAAAAAAAGAAGAAGCTAATTATTCTTTATTGCAAGTCTATGTTCTCTGGTTCCCTTGATGCTTGACACCAGAGCTCGTTCAATCATTTTCGAACCACCAGTGGGTTTAAAATATACGGGACATCGGATATGGGTTTTCAGAAAGATTTCAAATTTCCCAGTTCTTGGTGAGTTTGTTTTCTTTTTTCGTCTCTCTTTCTTAAAGCTCATCTAATGTGGAAGATTCTCTGATATTCTGGGTGCAGAAAAATACCCATTTCGTTATTTTGATTTCATTTTTTTAATTATTATTTGCTTTCTGGGTTGTTATCTAAGAGGTTATCTGTACATAGAAATGGAGTAGGCAGGAAATATTAAGATTATGATTTTGACTGCCTTCTCTGTCTGACTGTCTGTGATATTGCAGTCTCTTTGAAGCTGTACTCTTATCTTTCAGCTGTTGTAGGTTGCTAGCTTAACTTTATAATTGATTCTTTTCCCCATTTTGATTTTTTAAAGGAATTTTTATACTGAGGGATGCTTATGGATCATTTTATGGCAGGAAGTCTACGAAATGTATTTCCTTCTTTTGAAGACGGTACCTGTTCCACGGATCAATCTCAAGAGTTCACTTCTTTAGATTTTGGTGCAAATGAGGACAAAAGGTCATATTGAAGGAGGAGTCTGTTTCCAAAACAGCAGAGAGTTCATTGACAATTTGTTTCTTTTTTAGTTCTGTATGAAAAAGTTTGTGAGTACTCTATAGCTAGAACTTAAAGGCATTTCTATTGTACTTATATTTTCACTGTGAATATCTCTGTTTGAAGAAACGCTATGGCTGAAATTAGGCTTAAGAAGGTTGAGAGAGGACAAACCAAGATCAGAAATGTCCCTATTGCTGTAACCCCAGAAGGTTTCTGGTGTTGTCCTACACCTGTTGGATTTCAAAAGACAGTTAAAGCTCAAAATCCCCTCAACAAAACCAAACCTTCTTCACCACCACCTCAAACCACTGTCCAGAAGAAACATACCCCATTGACCGAGAGAAAGTCAACCTTGACACCATCCAAATCAGGGGTTACTTCTGTTAGTCCAGATAGCACTGAGGTGCCTTCAGTTGGGGTATCATCTGTTTCAGAGAGAGCACCAAAACAGAAAATTGAAAATTTGCCAAGGAAGGTTTCTATTGAATTCGGCGAGCCTGGTACTGGTGATATGAAGGTTGTTTTGCTTGGAAAACAAGGGTTTTGTGTGAAGTTGAGTGTTCATAGGAAGGTTCTTATGGAATGTAGTAGTTATTTTGCTGATAAGCTTTCTGAACATCAGCCTGTTTTATCCTATCTTGAAATTGATGATTGTGAGGATGTTGAAATATATGTTGAGACTGTGGGACTGATGTACAATAAAGACATGAAGCAACGATTGATCAAACAGAGTGTCCCTCGCGTACTTCGTATCGTCAAGGTAAATTTTGAATTTGTTTTATGTTTGAATGTAAAATCTTGTTTTCTTTTACTTTTTTGTTCATGCATTTTGGTATCTGAAAGGAGTTCCACAGTTGCATTTATATGGAAGTTGGTAGTTCCTTGGCTGTTATAATTATGGTTTCACTGAGGCCTTTGTATGCTCATTTAATTGCATAACATATCAGGACTCAACTCAATTAGTGTTTGGTGGATACTTTGTTTAATAACATTTTGGCTCTTCCTATATTCCAATTTATTATTTTCTACTTATTATTTGTTGATTCTTTTGTTACTTATTAAATTGGCAGCTGGATCTGATGAACTTCAATTTTAATGCATATTTATTATTGTTCTTATTATTTTCCTTTTAGGGTGTTGGGATCATATAGCGAAGTTTTAACAAGACAGGTCTCCTTTGGTTTTTTGTTTTAGTAAAAGTGTAAAATTTATTGGGATAATTCTGCATGCAAAGGTTTCATTGCTCTTTATGCACATTGCACAAGTTATATTATTAATCTAACATTGCTATTCCCTTTGAATATTTTTCAAAGTATCTGCAAATTAAAGATTTGTAAATCAATGGAAGTCACAACCTCACCTGATTAACTGTTTGGGTATGCTTATTTAGGTAGCAGAACTACTCGGCTTCAACTCATGCATGCACTCATGTTTAGAATACTTGGAAGCAGTACCATGGGTTGGAGAAGAAGAAGAAGAAAAGGTTGTGTCATCGGTGCTAAGGCTGCAAGGTGAGGGTATTGGATTGAACCCAGTGTTGAAAAGAGTTTCTTCTAATATTTCCAAACCCCCTAAAGAGACACTTTCACAAATAATTGAACTTGTTCTGAAAAGCAATGACGAGAAAGGCCGAAGAGAGATGAAATCTGTAGTGCTGAAGCTTGTTAGGGAAAATAATGGTGTCCCAGGCTCGGCTGAAATCTGCAATGGTACTATATACGGTTCATGCCAAAGCTGCTTGAATTCACTGTTGTGTCTGTTCAAGCGGGCTGCAGAACCAGAGTTTGCTAATAAACCTATGGATAACAGAGAACCTGTAGTAAGACAAATAGCTATAGAGTCTGATAATTTGTCATGGTTGCTTGAGATCTTAACTGAGAGTCAAGCAGCAGATGAATTTGCGTTGATATGGGCTAGTCAGCAAGATTTGGTGGCACTCCACCCAAAGCTACCTATTGTGTCTCGGTACCCTATTAACTGCATTACTGCAAGGCTGTTTGTGGGCATTGGAAGAGGGCAGTTGCTGCCTTCAAAAGAAACCCGGAAAATGTTGTTACATATTTGGTTACAGCCATTGATTGATGACTACAGCTGGTTACAGCATGGATGCCGATCTTTTGATCGAAAAGTTGTGGAAGAAGGAATTGGGAGGACAATCCTTACTCTGCCTTTAGAGGATCAACAGAGTATTTTACTTTCTTGGTTGGGTAGCTTTCTTAAGTCTGGTGATAACTGTCCAAATCTGCAGAGAGCCTTTGAAGTCTGGTGGAGGAGAACATTTATTCGACCATATGCTGATGACAGTGATGGACAAGGTAATTTACTTGAATCAGATACTTAAATGATCGTTTCAAGTTACAATTGAATAAGTAAAGGAATCTGGAAATGAGGGAGTAGATGATCAACTGAAAAGTTTAAGATTTGTATGTTTCACATGAAATAAAGTAGCTTTTTCAGCAAAGCAAATGATCGAATCAGCTTAACTGTGTAAAGAGATAAGTTGGGATAGTTCCGTTCTTGCGTCTCAGGGGGCTGATTGATATATCCGTTATCCATGACAGGGTAACCTGATTCCAATGGAAGTAAGTGGAATTTCCTCAAGACAATACAAAATGGATAGATTGCTGATCTAAGATTTCTCGAAAGATAGTAATTGGTATTGTCTCAACTGATTTGTTATCTTATATATATAAGATATTGCTGCCTTTTTTTTTAATTGTGGGTTTTAAACTTCTTTCTAAGGGTGGTAATCTATATTTTATGGCGTGTGATTTAGTATTTAATATAATTACATTATGTTAGGAGAGAATATTGGAATGCTAGCTGTGAAATTTGATGCTCGTTCTTCACCTCTTCTGAGTATAACAGAAGGGTTATTTTCTCTGTTCAATCCAATATCTAGTTTTGACTAGAAAGAATCAATATTTGTATTATCAAATCGTTTGAAGAGTTACCAACGTGGGTCAATCAAGTTGGCACCCTAGCTTAGTTGATAAACGTGCGAATATAGGTTCGAGGTTTGACATTAAACCCTACATGTAGGTACTGTGTTATATTGTATTTTGTTTACGCGTGTGACCATGGAGGGTAAGCCCCTATAGGTGGATGAAAAGTTATAATGTAATGTCAATGATTTGTTGGGGTAGCACGACGGTTGCTTATCCCAATGAGGTTTTATATTTACAAAAAACAAAAAAATCCTTGAAGAGTTATACTGGTGTATGGCATTCTGGGTTCCTTTGTTTATGCATTTGTTAAAAATGCTTTTAGACTGAAGCAACTTTAGAAAAAAGTTTTCCCATAAACATAAACTGTGTTTTCATAGCCTTGAAAGTGCTTTTAGCAAAAAATTCATGAATCGTTTTTTCTTCTCTCATATGCACTTTTATAGCATGAACAGAATTTGTGGTGGTTTTGGAAGGCAAGAAAATTCAGTGAAATTTTTAAGTGGAGGATAACAGAGCTATACATTTATTCTAAACTAGGTCAGTAAGTCTTTTTCAGCCCATAGTGCTGTTTATGATTGTAATCAAGCCCACTATGATGTTCTCCGCCCCTTCTCTGCTAAATATGTCGAAGAAAATTTGAAAGGAAAAGTAAATATATCTCCAATGACGTGGTTTGCTGCGTGTAAATTTTACCTGAATCAACCCAATTTATAATATTCTCATTTTTGGGTTTTTATTAGTTAAAGTTATCTTTTACTGAATGTATTCGGTTCTCATTTCTTTAAAATTTATAAAAACCGATACAATATATATATATATATATATATATTCATATTTTTATTTTATATACTTATTTTTTTTAATTTCACTTATACTTTTATATAAATCATTAGTATTATTTATTATCAATTTTTCTTACTTTTAAATATTTATTGATTGATATGAATAATGAATAATTAGTATGTCAACATTTGTAACTTTTGTTTATTTGTTAGGATATTTAGAATTATATTATAATTTTTAAACCTCAAATTTTAATTATTTGAGTTTAAATATATTAAGTAAGTGATTAAAATTTAAAATCTTAGAAGATATTATACATTGTAAACATTAGATCTATAATACAATACTTCAAAAAAAATTAATAAACAAAATTCATTAATAAAAAGTGTTTTTTCCTTCTTAAAGCTACTTGACTCAAACTCAAATCAAATAAAAAAGATTTCGAGTTAGATTATTTTTTTAAATTTATTGATTTGGGTTTGTTCTTATTTTTCAAAAACCAAACATACTGGTTCAATTTCCATTTTGGCTTGAAACCACGCTAACTCATATGTACACTCCCTAGATGTGGTCGAATATTATTGTTAATGTATATTTAGTAATATATTAATGTATATATATTTACTTTAGACATATCTATATTTAGTTATTTTAGATATATCTAATTTACTTATAATTCTTATATAAATGTAACATGTATATTCATTTGAATCATAAAATAAAATACAATCATTAAGTATTTCTAACATGGTATCAGAGCCATTATTCTTATCTTTTTAATAGTCTTGTCTTTTCTGGTGTTACTCAACCCTTATAGCTTCCCATGTCACAATAGCCACTGCAACCACTCACTGTTGAACCTCCGACGTCTTTCAGCCGTTATCCTTAGGTTTCAGGACTACAGTCGCCGTTGTTAAGGAGTCTCGCACCACACAGACTACTACAATCACCGTCGCCGTCGTGCATCTAGCTCCGATAATTTTTCTACAGATACCACTGTGATCGGATCGACCAGATCTACACAACCGTGGAAGTATTGCAACCATCTGACACTGCACGCTCCCTCACGCACCTCTTAAAACATCTGCACGTTCTTTCATGCGTCGCCGCTTCAACTAACCATCGCCGTGAATCTTAACCCGACGACCTATCTACAGATACCACTGTGATCGCCTTGGCCAGATCTACACAACCGTGGGCGTATCATAATCATACTCCTCCGCACATGTCGACAACAGACACAACGTGTGCATCTGACGCGCCAACACGCTGCGCTCTGGTCTCGTGACATCATCAGTAACTTGCGTAGGGCTGATGTCATCATCGCATTTAGCTGACATCATAGAGACTCCACTGACCATTAACTGTGCTGACCATTGACCATTCTGACTGTTGACCGCTGCCATGCTGACCGTTGACCGTTGCTCGTGTTGACCGTTGACTTTTGTAATACAAACCCTCCTTACCCAGTTTTTCGCATAGATCTCATTTTTGTAGTCCGTTTTTGCATATTGTGTTTCCAAATGGATAAAAGGATACTTTTGTTTCTTGCCCTATTAATACTATATTAGAAGGAACCAAAAATTACTTGTACTGGTGCAATTATCATTCCTGTTAAAGGAGCAAGTGAAGAAGATGTTATTTTCCTTCATCACATGATTGAATGAGATAGTCACAAACACATGATCCTCACATGGATTCGAAATACTTCCATTCCCTCCATCTCCAATCTGTTGGGTAGCTTTGATGATGCCAAATCAGCATGGGATATGTAGCTCAAAAGGTACTCCACTACTCACGAATCCATGAAATATCAACTAATAGTTGAATTGCATCAATATAAATAGGAACCAGGGCAATCCATCAATGACTACTTTGATCAACTTCGCTTCCTTTGAGACCAAATTGACCTTTGTGATCCAATTTGGGCATGCTCAACAGATGCTTAGCAATATGCTACAATTAGGGATGAATTTCGTCTCTATGAGTTCTTGATGTCACTTCACAAGGACTTTGAGCCAATTCGAGGTCAGCTTCTTCATCGTAGTCCTCCTCCCTCTCTTGATACTGCTGTAAATGAGTTGGTTAGAGAAGAAGCTCTGGTTGCAACCCTTCAAGCCCAGAATAAGTTCAATGTTTTAGCTATTGCTCCTCCTACTCTTACCATTGAGCAGCCTCAGCAATCAGGTGATTCCTCTGGCTTTCACAATCGTCGTAGGCAAAACAATAGAAGGTTCTGCAATTATTGCAAGCGTCATGGCCACACCATTGAGACTTGTTACCGTCGCAACAAATATACTATTGTTGTTGCTAATAGTGAGCCTACTTCGCTGATGCCTTCTTGTTCAGCAGAGTCCCAGTCTTCTGGATCCACTATCAACCTCTCCTCCACTGAACTACAGAAGATCATAACTCAGACTGTTCAAATGGCTGGTAATGCATCTCTTTCCACTACTCTCTCAGTTCTACCCGTTAAGTCTCAAACTTGGCTTTTTGACTCTGCATGTTGCAATTACATGACACCTCACTCATCTTTATTCTCCAAACTTGACCCTGCACCACATCCTCTTAATATTCATATAGCGGATGGTTCCATCATTCATGGGAATAGTCTAGGTTTTGTTTTGACCTCTACCTTCTTTGTTCTTAAGGTTTTCCATGTACCTGACCTATCCTATAATTTATGTTTTGTGGGAAATTAGTTGAACTAGGATATCACCTTATTTTTTACTATTTTGAGTGTATTGTGTAGGAGCCGAGGACGGGGCAAGAGCTTGGGACCGGTCCTAGGGTTGGGCATATGTTTCCCATAAACAATCTTCATCTTCCACCTGTTGCTTCTACCTCTGTTGCTGCTGTAATTGATGCAGTTTCTTCCTTACCTTCTCTCGCACTTTGGAATTCTCGTCTTGGTCATGCCCCATCCACTTGGGTACAACAGTTAGCTTCTAAAGGTCTATTGGGTTCTGTGTCCAAAGACAATTTTGATTGTACTTCATGCTAGTTAGGAAAATAGCTAGCTTTTACCTTTCAATAATAGTAAATCTATCTCTAATAGTATTTTTGAGTTAATTCATTCTGATATTTGGGGACCTTCTCCTGTTACTAGTATTGGTGGATCTCGATATTTTGTTGTTTTTATTGATGATAATTCTCGTTATAGTTGGATCTTTCCAATGAATTCTCGTTCTGAAATCTTACTAATATATAGTAACTTTGCAAAAATGGTTGAAACACAATTCTCCAAACATATAAAAAAATTTCGATATGATAATGCTCTTAAATATACTCAAAATTCTTTTCAAGCTCTATTACACTCCTATGGCACTGTACATCATCTAACCTGTCCAGGAACCTCTCAACAAAATGGTCGAGCCGAAAGAAAACTTCGTCATATTCTTGACATTGTTCGTGCTCTTCTTTTTTCTGCCAAAGTTCCTGCCCCATTTTGGGGTGGAGCTGTTCTTTATGCTATTCATGCCATTAATCGCATTCAAAGCACTGTCATTCATAATCAGACTCCGTATGAGTGCCTTTTTGGGTTATCTCCTGACTATCATTACCTTCGCTCATTCGGATATGCATGTTTCATTCTTCTCCAGCCTCATGAACACAACAAACTTGAGTCTCGATCTAGACTTTTTTGTTTTCTTGGTTATGATGAAACTCAAAAAGGGTATCGATGCTATGATCCTGTCTCACATCGTCTTCGTGTTTCCTGAAATGTTGTCTTTTGGGAACACCACATATTTATTGAAATTTCTCACTTTCGTTCTTCCCTAAATAATTCAAATGTTTTAGAAATCTTTCCAAATGAGTCTCCTGTTCCTTCTACAGATACTCCTGATCCACCTATGGACTTCACTATTCAATCTTCAGATATTTTTGATGATTATCCTAGATAGGTTATAGAAGAACAGGTTGTAGAACAACAGGTTGTAGAAGAATAGGTTGATAATGAGCTACCCCACCTTGAACATAGATCCCTTGCTCCTGCTCTGCCTGAAGATCCTCCACAAGACATTCCACCTCGCCACTCAACCCAGGTAAGATCCATTCCTACATATTTACTTGACTATCATTGTTACACTCCATGAGCCTCACACCTATCATGAGGCATCTACTAACCCTTTTTGGTAGATTGCAATGAAATAAGAAATTGATGCATTAACCAAAAACCATACTTGGGATTTGGTTACTCTCCTTCTTGGTCAGTCTGTGGTTTGTAGTAAATGGATCTATAAGATCAAGACTTGCTCTGATGGGTCCATCGATCGCTACAAGGCTTGTCTTGTAGCAAAAGGTTTTACACAAGAGTATGGGATTGATTATGAAGAGAATTTTGCTACAGTTGCCCATATTTCCTCTGTTTGTACCCTCTTAGTTGTTGCCACTGTTAGTAAATGGGACCTTTTTTCAGATGGATGTCAAAAATGAATTCCTTAATGGGGCTCTTCATGAAGAAGTTTATATGCAACCTCCTCTTGGTCTTTCTATTGAAACAAATAAGGTTTTTCGCCTTCGACGAGCACTTTATGGCCTTAAACAAGCTCCACGAGCATGGTTTGCCAAGTTCAACTCCACTATCCTTCGCTTGGGTTACACTACCAGTCCTTATGATTCTTCCTTATTTCTTCGTCGCAATGATAAAGGCACCATTTTGCTTCTCCTATATGTGGATGATATGATTATAACTGGTGATGACCTCAGTGGCATTCAAGAACTTAGTCAGTAGTTTGAGATGAAAGACCTTGGACATCTCAACTACTTCTTGGGTCTTAAGATCACTCGTTCCACAAATGGTCTTTATATTACTCAAGCTAAGTATGCATCTGACCTCTTATCTCAAGCTGGACTCACTGACAACAAGACTATTGACACTCTAGTTGAACTTAATGTGTATCTCACACCATCAGAGGGGAAACCATTGTCTAATCCATCTCTTTACAGATGATTGGTTGGTAGTCTGGTTTATCTTACAGTTACTCGTCTAGACATTTCTTATGTTATTCATCTGGTGAGCCAGTATCTGTCTACTCCACGATCAACTCACTATGCTGCTGTTCTGTGTATTCTACGATACTTGAAAATCACTATCTTCCATGGCCTTTTCTACTCAGCACAGTCTCCTTTAGTATTTCGTGCCTTCTCTGATGCTGATTAGGCAGGAGATCCCACTGATCGTAGGTCCACTACAGGTTATTGCTTTCTCCTTGGTTCTTCTTTGATTTCTTGGCGAAGTAAGAAACAAACCTTTGTGGCCCGCTCCAGTACTGAAGCAGAATATCGTGCTCTTGTTGATACCACATCTGAGCTTCTTTGGCTACGATGGCTTCTTAAGGATTTGGGTGTGTCCACATCCTCTACTACTCCCCTTTATTGTGATAATCAGAGTGCCATTCATATTGCTCACAACGATGTCTTCCATGAACGGACTAAACACATCGAGATTGATTGTCACTTTATTTGCTCTCATCTTGTCCATGGTGCTCTCAAGCTTTTCCCCATTTCCTCCAACGATCAACTTGCAGATATCTTCACTAAGACACTTCCCAAAGGACGCACTCGTAATTTGGTTGACAACCTCAAGTTGGTCTCACATCTACCTTGAGTTTGAAGGGGGCTGTTAATGTATATCTAGTAACATATTAATGTATATATATATATCTGTTAATGTATATCTATTTACTTTAGACATATCTATATTTAGTTACTTTAGACATATCTAGTTTACTTGTAATTACTATATAAAGACACCATGTATATTCATTTGAATCACAGAATAAAATACAATCATTAAGTATTTCTAACAATTATTAATAATTATAATCAAGTTCACATAATTGTATTAAATAAAAAATTATTATGTCAATTATGATTGTGATATATTTGTAATATATATAGTATTACTCAATTTAAAAATTATAATACAAACATTAGTGTGTGGGTGAGGCTTAGGTCTCTTTGTTCATAAAAATTGTATACTATAATCAATTTCTCTCACGTACTTGTTAGGTGTGCTTAACGAAGATTAGGTGGTATTAATAAAATGAAAAACACTAACATATAAATTTACACATTTTTGTACATGCATTACTTATATTGTGATACATGATAGAGTTATCTTTAAAAATAGAGAAATGATTCATTTTTTTAAATAATTATGCCATGTGGCATCATATTAGTAGTGTACGTTCCAAAATGTATACAGATTTGTAGAAGGGATAGGGATTTTTTATAGGCAAGAAAAATGACTATTTTATCCCTCTTAGTTTGGTGTAGATTTTTTTCCCTCTTCTGATAATTAATATTGAATTTATGTATACTTTATAAAGAAATTGGAGACTATTGGTGTAAGATTAGTGTATACTTTTTAGTGAAGTAGAAAATTACTGAACGTTTTCCATAGATATGTAAGCTGGAGATAATTTTAAGGAGAAAAATGAAACAAAGTCCCAAAAAATGAAGGGTGGGAAAAAGTTGGAGGAGGCATATAGATGTTACTTGTCCTTGTGATACATGTTAAAATGTGTTAAGCAGGCCAATCAAGTTGAAAAGTTACAAAATAATACATATGTGCTTCATTGTCAGTTGATCCCTACTGTGATAAGTACCTCTCATACATGTCCTATACATAAAATACACATGTCCATGTGCACTGCCTTTTAGTAATAGACAGTCACCATCCACAAGATTCAAAATGCTTTGTTTCATATGGTAATTAATAGTAAATTATAATTTTTTTTATTTGAATGGAATATCATGGAGTTGTATAAATTAAATGAGTGAGGACCATCGTCTTTGCTACTTTATTAAATGTGTCTGTAGGACACCAGGACTGTTATCTATCTATCTTTTTTCTTCTTCTTATTTTTTTTTCAAAGGTGGGTTATCTATGTGTATTGACTACTCATAAGCAATAAATTGATCTACTTGAAGAGAAACCTACGCACTCTTCTGTACTCTAGACAACGATTTTGACCGTTTAATTTAAGTTAAATCATATATGAATTAACGTAAATTAATAAATGTATTATGGAATTATTAAAAAAGTTACAAACTTATCACATAATTACGTTAAACTATAATTAATTGTAAAAATATACCATTATATTATGTTTTATTAGTTACATTATATTTTGGTTTTAAATTTGTATAACTATAAGAAATTTAATAATAAATTTATACTATTGATAATTAAAAAGTTTGGTGTTAGATTTGTATCAATAATAAAAAATTCGATAAAATACTTGTCATAATAATGATAATTTATATCATTAATAATAATTTACTATTTTTATTTACTTTATTTAATAAAATTAAATAATATGTTTATAATTTTTTCCGTACTTTAGTTATTTATATGTTATTTTACCATATAAATTAACAACCAATCTTTTTCATATATATATATATAATTTTTTTCCTACAAATTAAACTGGTCGGCTGGTATCAAAGTTTTAAAACCAATACGTACAACAGCTAGCTAGAGTAATTAACCCGGTATTTATATATATATATATATATATATATAATTATACTTTAATTTATGCATGGCGTAGGAAATATCATAGAGAAATTAATTATAAAGGGAACGAGTTCGTCGACTCAATTCACATGTCAATTCATTAGCTTCAAAAGGTGACAACAAAGCAAAATCCAACTAAATAATACAGAATTCTTGTGATTGATTAAAAATAATATTGGATTTGTTAATCAAAATAAAAGATCTTAAATTTAGAATAAAATTCATAAAAGTATATGAAGGCACCTAACCTTGTTTCAATGAAGAATGAGAGATTTAGATAGCCTAATTTTGGTGAATGAAGAAATATTTGGTATATAAAATGGACACTTGAAAGCTATAAATATGATTTCATTTCTTCATTATTAATCATTCCAAATATAGAGAAAAGTTAGTATAAGAAGTTTTTGAATGAGAGAATTTTGTGGTGAAATTTTCTTGAGCTTGTAATTATTTTTGTCTTTTGGGTGTGTGAGAAAATTACTAAGAGTGCTATTGTAACAATTTTCCACATAGTGAATTTTTCTCTGGTTGTATTTTGACAACGAAAGTGGTTTTTCTCTAATTTGGAGTTTTCATTATAATTCTTGTGTTGTATATTTTCTATTTCTCTGTTCTTTGATATTCTGCTAAGTAGGATATTGGGAGGGAAAATTTGTGATTATTCCATTTTATCCAAATATCCTAACAATTGGTATCAGAGCCAATTTCAAATAAGGAAGCAGAAATGTTAGGAGTCAAGATTGATATTGAGAAATTTGATTGGAGAATAAATTTTGGCTTGTGGCAAGTACAAGTCAAAGATTTGTTGATCCAATACGGGTTATATAAAGCATTAAAGGGGAAACTAGCCCCTGTTATTGGTACTGAATCTAGTAAAACCGGTATAAGTGATGGAGATTAGGAAGATCTTGATTTAAGAGTTGCAAGTGCAATTCAGCTTTATTTGGCCAAAGAACTCTGGGAAAAGCTTGAAGAATTGTATAAGGAAAAAGGCGTATCAAATCGGGTGTATCTAAAGTAGTACTTTCATACTTTGTGTATGAATGAAAGAACTATTATGTTTTGCCATCTCAGTGTTCTCAATGGTATTGTCTCTGAACTAGAAACCATTGGAGTTAAACTTGATGATGAAGATATAACTTTAAGGATCATTTGGTCTCTTTCATTTTCTTATGAACACATGAAACCTATATTGATTCTTGGAAAGGAGAAAATAATTTTTTCAGAAGTTACCAGCAAGCTGTTTCCTAAAGAAAAAAGGTTGAGTGGTGGAAATAATGTTTAGCCTAAAAACTCAGCATTGGTAGTTGACAGCCGAAAGAAAAATAATTTTATGAAAAAGAAGATGGTGGAAATAATGTTTTGCCTAAAAACTCAAATACCGACGGTGATTCTAATAGTATGTCTATTTTCGAAAAATATGGTGGTGCTATTTGAAAAGAGGATGTACATCCTTATGGCATGCTGTTAGTCTCCAAATATTGCCACAAAAGGGTGTGTTACTACTAGCGGATCCACAAGTTTGCACACAGGCATTAGCTTGGTGTAGATGCAAGGTGTGTGGTGGAAAGGATGTCGATGGTTGAGGAACTTTCGAAAAACCAAGTGTGAGAGTTGCACCATAAATTTCAACAAGTTTTTCGACATGAGCTGATGTGAAATTCTTAGAATTGGTGATTAATTCTAAGTGAGTGTACTCTTTATGGTGGAGTATGTTAATTCTTGGTGCAGATAATTATAATTGTTAAAGTAGGCAGTGTTGTAGTGGTAATATGTTTTTTTTAATCAAGGTGAAGATTGTTATGATTGATTAAAAATAATAATGGGTTTGTTAGTCAAAATAAGAGGCGCCTAATTTAGAAGAAAATTCAAGAAAGGTGGTTTCCCATATTGTCAAAGATGGAGGCACCTAACTTTTTTTGAATGAAGAATGAGAAAATTAGGTAACCTAATTTTGGTGAATGAAGAAATGTTTGGCATATGAAATGGGAACTTGAAGGCTATAAATATGGCTTCATTTCTTCATTATTAATCATCCCAAATATAGAGAAAAACTTGTATGAAAAGTTTTTGAGTAAGAGAATTTTGTGGGGAAATTCTCTTGGGCTTGTAATTGTTTTTGTCTTTTGGGTGTGTGAGATAATTCTTGGTGCATAGAATTATGACTGTTAAAGTAGAAAGTGTTGTAGTGGTAATATGTTTTTTTTAATCAAGGTGAAGATTGTTATGATTGATTAAAAATAAGAATGAGTTTTTTAGTCAAAATAAGAGGCGCCTAATTTAGAAGAAAAATAAAGAAAGGTGGTTTCCCATATTGTCAAAGATGGAGTCACCTAACCTTTTTTGAATGAAGAATGAGAAAATTAGGTAACCTAATTTTGGTGAATGAATAAATGTTTGGCATATAAAATGGGAACTTGAAGGCTATAAATATGACTTCATTTCTTCATTATTAATCATCCCAAATATAGAGAAAAACTTGTATGAAAAGTTTTTGAGTAAGATAATTTTGTGGGGAAATTCTCTTGGGCTTGTAATTGTTTTTGTCTTTTGGGTGTGTGAGAAAATTACTAAGAGTGTGATTGTAACAATTTTCCACAGTGAATTTTTCTCTAGTTATCTTTTGACAACGAAAATGGTTTTCTCCAATTTGGAGTTTCCACTATAATTCTTGTGTTGTGTATTTTATATTTTTTTGTTATTTGATATTCTACTTAGGAGGATCTTGGGAGGGGGAATTTTTAATTATACCATTTGATCCAAATTTCCTAAGAATGATATAAATCTAAAATACACTTAAATTTTAATATATATTTACTTATGCTCTTGAGGTTAGTAAACATATCTAAAATACCCCTATATTTTATAGTTAATACCATTGGTGTCCTCAAAATTAATGGTGTTAACTTTTCCATACATTCCTATTCCTATTCACAATACTTGACTCTAATACCAATTTTTGTGAGTTTTTGATCGCCAGAGACTGCTATGGTAGAATTTCAGTCAATCTGACCTTAATGTATAGGTAGGTTACTAGAACCTTGATAAGTCATATGTTTTGAATGCACATTTTTTCCTATTCGTAATATACAAATAGGTTTTTCTTGTGTACATACAATATACTTGTAATCTTCAAAAAGTAGTATGCAAACATTAAGTTATTGAATTTCTCTTCTTCTATTCTTACATATTTTTGATTAAAATAGTCTTTCAATATCCTTGAAACTTAATGGTTTATGATTTTTGTGATAACTTTAATATAATTTGTATAGATATCTAAAAGGAGTTGAACCTTTTAAAATTTTCAAGACAAGTTTCATAATCTTCATCTTTGAAATAATCATTTAATGCTAAGAGACAACCTTTATCAAATTTTTCTAATATAATTATATTTCTAATAGAATTATATTTTTATTTTTCATTTTAATGTTGGAATTAGTTGTTTATTCCTGTAAATAATTTTTCATTTTTATTTCTATTTCTATCTTTCTGTTTATAAATATTATAACTGGTATGTAAATATCTTAACATTCAAGATTCTTAACTCACTTAAATTTATAATTATTATACTTGAATTTAATGGGTCCACCATGATGTTCCTTTCTGTTAATCTCCTTTTGTTACAACCTCCTGGTAATGGCGAGTCTTCTGCATCCGTACATAGATGATGTTCAATTTTTTGACTTACTAAGAAAGAGTAATTGAACTCTATTTTATTCATAAGATAATAATTATTACAAACTTAAGGCCAACTAAGAACCTTGAAGGGATTCTTAGATACTTATAATTACTAGGTATATCATTACTGGTTTTGGATTTCTAGTATAAATGAGATTTCTATGCTAGCGTTTATGGGTTTTTCAAAGTAGAGTGCTCTGATTTTCTGTGTGTTCTTTATAATGAAAATAAAGGATTCCTTTTATAGCACAAATAATCCTTGTTCACAAGAATAAAATTACTATTTTCTTCTTGCTTTAATAATTCATCTTCTTTTTTTCTTTTCATAGTAGCCACTACTTTTTTCTCTTTTCACGTGTTGACGATTAAGATGTGGGATTACATCTTTATTTTTTTGTCATCTTCTACCAACAGTTCCTTTCTTTTTTTTCTTTTTTTGTCATTTTCTATCGACAATCTTTTTGATAATGTTGATGATGATGCATCTTTGTCTTTTCAATATTTGATGCAATAGATGCATTTATGATTTTTAGTGGTTTTTTTGGCAAAAAAGTAGAATACTTCCTTATTTCTTGACCAATTTTCAGGTTATTACTGTTAAAATTGGTTTCATATTTTGTAATTTTTTTACTGTCTTCCTCTGAAAGAGCTATGCTACTATAAGAAATAATAATGACTTTACTTGTTGAATAATTTACCTTAATCTTAGTAGAGTTATCAATCTTTTTAAGTTCATAGTAAATTTGGCCTAACATTTGACCCCTTAATACACAATAAAATTCTATGTTGAATTCCTTTTTCTAGAAGTGCCCTTGGTTTGGGAACTTCTCTATTTGCATTGGAAATCCCTATCTCGATGAAGTGGTAAGGACTGATACATCCTTCCTCATTCTAGTTCATTAGTGAATTGAAAAATCTAAAATAAACAGGCTTGCCACCTGCTTTGGTCTTTTTTATGAAGTTCTTGATTACTCTTTTGAGGTTTTCTAGGAGATAATTTAATTCACTTAAATTAATTCTTGAAAATATGTTTTCTATTACTCATGTATAGAAATATTTGTAAACAAAATTGGATTTGCTCCTTTCAAGATATTGAATTTACTTTTTGTAGGAAATTCCTTATCAATAGTGTAGAACCTCATATCTTCAATATATTCTTGAGTAGATTTTATGGCCAAGTTATAGAAACTCAACCATTTTGATTTAATGAGGTTTGTATATTGATCTTTCTCGTATTCAATGATTGGTGAATTTTTGGGAGATGTTTCCCTGAATAACATTGAATGATTTATTGTCTTTGATGTGTCAATCTGCTTCGTGATGTTAGTTTTTGTTGTAATACTTTAGAATAATTTCTTACTACTCCTATAGAGTTATCAGTTTTGGTGTTTTGTAATTGAATAACTGCCTTCGGCTTCTATTCTATTGGCGAAGGCTCTATGAGTTACTCCACTTATTCCTAGAATTGATTTAATGGCTTCTGCCTCATTGTTATAGATTTCTAGTTTTGGGTCATTGTAGACCACATAAGTCTTTTTCTATTCCTCTTTTTCTGCTTCATTTGCCCAATTGAGCTTTTTTATTTCAAAGATTTTACTCTCTTTTAAATTGTTAGGTTTTTCCTTTTCATTTTGAATTCTTTCTTTAGAAGTTTCACCTTCTTTATATTTAATTTTTGATGAAGATTCCTCTTTTGATTTTTTGGGTTCTAAGAGTTGTTTTTATCAATTAAGTTCATCTTATTTATTTTATGTCTTCACTCTACTACAATATATACATATGGTCTCATAAATTTAGCCTCTATATTTATAAAAAACAAGGTCATAGACATATCATATGGCCTTGATTATTTAAAAACTGAGGTCAATGACATACCCTATGACCTCAATTATTTAAAAATTGAGGTCATAAACATACCCTATCAATTTTCTTTCTTTTACACCAAATACTAAATTTTTTCATCAATTTTTTTCTTTTTCCCTCTCTTATGTTTTTCCTTTTTCTTTTTTTTCCTCTTTTTTTTTTTTTTGCTTTTTCCCTTTCTCTTGTTTTTTCCACTCCTAAGTGACCCTATTCTACCAAATTTTCTCTCTTTTGTTTCCCACTTCTTTTCTCTACTCAAACCCTATTCGATCGCATCTCTTTTAAACTAAACCCTATTCAATCATAGTGACACTCAAACCCTATTATCCACTTCTTATTTTTCCCAACCTCTATTCTACCCTCATGTGACATTCTCAGCCGTTGTTCCATGCTCACGTGGTATTTCCAACCCTTGTCCTTTCCTTCAGTAGCTCTTTATCATCATCTTTTCTATTCCTATTGTTATTTCTATTTAGAATGAGTAAACCTAATGAATTTTTAATTGGGTTGCATCGATTTGATAAAAAAAAAATTTTTTGACAAAGATTATGGGTACTCTCGGTACCAAATCTCGATCCATAGAGGTTATTTCTAGTTGCTTGAAGGTTGGAATGTTTGGTATGTTATTTTTGTTTATATTTCACTCTGTAATATTTTTGTCATTCTGTGGGTCCTGAGTTGTAGGTTGTGAACAAATGTGAAAAAGCTATTTCCTTTTAGGCAAATGCTTCTGTTATCCTCACATTAGATAAGAAAAAAGGGTGGAGATGTATCTCTTGACTCTCTTCAACATTATGACTATACTATTTGCATTATCATATGGTATTCTATAAAATGTATAGTTAAAGAAACAAAGTTAATATAGTTGTTTGTTCTTGGTGAAAGTTTGTTATGATAAATTATAAATCTACAACTAGCCATAGAGGTTTGTCGAGTCCCAATCACATCAATGATTGTTTTAGTATTTCAACTGAGGACTATTATTCGAAAAAGCTTCAAGATTGCCTTAGATGAATATGACTTCCTTATTTCACTTGCGATTTCATCCACTACTTATAAAAATGGTATACTACTATCTTTCTCTCAGGCATTTTATGGTAGATTTACTCAGTCTTTTCAATAAATACTTAATTTGCATTTTCTTTACAAGTGAAAAGAAAAATGATCCATTGGCTTGTGCTGGTGCCTGTTTTAGTGCCTAGTATTGGTGCTTGTACTAGTACCTAGTGCTCGTGTTGATGTAGGTGTTGATGCTGGGGTTAGTACTGGTGCCTGATGTTGGTACCTGGTACTGGTTATGGTGCTTGGTGCCTAGTGCTTGGTGCTGGTGTCTGGTATTGATGCTAGTGCCCGGTGTTGGTGCTTTCTAGTGCATATGCTAGTGCTAGCTTTGGTGCTTGGTTCTTGTGTTGGAGGGCTGCCTGCTGATGAGAAAAACCGACATCCCTAATCCTGCCAATACTTTGGTTTTATATTTATAAAACTCTCGCGAGTGCACGAATAATTTCATAGAATATGATAAGTATACTCCTAAGGTCGATCTAAGGAAGGAATATATATGATTTTTAATTTATTATTCAAACTTTTAAAAACAAAATTAAATCCTAAACATCTTGTCACGATATTTTGGGTTTTGTGTTTTTAATCTACTAACATAAAAATGAACATAGATAAAGATTCAATAAACATTTATGCAAAATTTATCATTTATAATAGTAGAGTATTTATGTATATAATAACTAAGTTAATTATGTTTGCTCATATTATTTAGGTTATTAAAGATATAAATTGATATTTATTGATTCTCTTTTTTTATATGAATATCACCTTTGGTGGGATTAGATATTCTTTGTTAACTAAACAAATCAATTAACACCTATGGGTATGGTTGATAACTAATTTGGTTAATTAAATTAATTCCTTTTTCTAAGAGATTGAAAATGAACCATTTAAATGCCACCTTTGGTGGGGTTAGACAGTTTAAACTTTATTCAAGGTGTCCAAATTAAACCTAAGAATTTAATTATCTGAGTACTAACTTTCAACTTTTAAAACCACTACTGAAAACATGTTGTAAATACATTTTCACATAATAATTCTTATAAAAACTTTTGAAATAGAGCTTCACTCTAACTACCGGGAAATTGTACCAACAAATAAAAGAGCACTACTCTAAATCAGACTTGATAACTAAACCTTAAAATCTAATTTTTAGATTTAATTTTTGTAATGAAAAATAATATATTTCTCTCTAACATTCTTAATATAAAATCTTGAATAAAAATAAAATCAATTCATTTTAGAGATTTTACCTATTTAATATTTCGCAAGCATAAAAACGTTATTATTATATTATGTTATGTTTACAAACAGCGAGCAAATTTAAATTTAATCATAGACAAAATGGGTGAAAAAATGATTAAAAATAGATAAAACGCAGAGTAGTGAATGATGATGTCATGTTGGTGTGGGCGCGATAACGCGCGCATATGGACGCTGACTGGGCGCAGGTGCACGCGGATTGGAGAGTAGGTGTTACGCGCGGTGGTCGGCGCGGTTGGGCGGCTGTGTGTGCGATTTCCTTCTTTTTGACATTTTGACATTTTTGACACATTTTGTCCAATATTTCCATATTTGTTGACTTTTACTGATTTATTTTATGAATATATTGGTGATGTATTGCCTCCAGTATTCCATTTTGAGTCTTTAATTTGCGTTTTTAAGCCAAAATACCTGAAAAATAATAAAAATACCCGTGATTCCGAAAAGACCAATTTATATAAATATATGATAAAATCATATAAATATATATATTTTTAATCAATTAATGTACATAAAATCATGGTAATTTTAGTGCTTTTTGAGCACTCGTCACAACCCCCAAGCAGCTTCTTGCTAGTCCCTTAGCAAGATAAGCGATAAAAACTAAAAATTAAACTATCCTAAATCACTTCCGTGGATTGACACGGTTGCATTTTGCCTATACAACAAGCTTTTAAACCCCTAGGTTGCCCTAGTGGACGAGTTTGAGTCTCGTGAGGGTTTTCAGTGATGATACCCACAAACATTGAACTAAATGTCAAAATTAAAAGAAATAATAAAAACAATCAACTTAAAAATTAAAATTACAACAAAATCAAAAATTAACTTTTAAGAATAAAAGAAAACAACATATCACAAAAAAATGTCTCATACTTTTTAATCTCCTTTAAGATCATAATTAAAATCTCAAGCATAAGTTCTTTTAATCTTCTTAAACAATCATGATTTATTATAATAATTAGTCAAAAATCATTTTCATATTTCATATAAAAAAATGTTTCAATTTAATTTCACCCAATTTCAGTGTCAAGAATCCGAATTCGCTTCGACTCTATTCCTCACTTGTCAATACTCTCAAAACACTGAATCCTATGGGTTCAAAAACTCATACTAATTTATATGCGAAAGAGTTGATGTAGAGAAATAAACTAATATGTTCGCACATGTATAAAGAATAAAGGCTCAAAGTATTATTTTGACGTTGATCTCATGAAAGGAATCGAATGTATAAATTATAAAGATATCATATATAAACATTATTTTCATGCATAAATCAAACTCATTAAGAAAGAATTTCAAGATATATGCCTTTTACAAATGAATAAAGTGCAATGACTTTTTAGGGAATTACTTCCTATATCTTTCTTTGGTAATTAGCCTTTACTCACAACTTTGTAGGCAATGTGGGTCATAGTATGTAGATTATACTATATATTCTTTATCTCTCTATTTTTTTTGAAGATTTGTTTTTCAATATATATATTTGTTTAGAGAGTCAACTCATGTACAAATTGTACATTTTTTAGGATTTTGATTTGTGGTTAATTTTGTGGCTTTTCTGTTTGATTTTGGTTTAGGTCACCCCATATATGTCCTTTTTTTGTAGCAATCATGCAAGAATGAGATAAAAGCATATACTATCAATTTCTACTTAAATCATTTAATATAAGCAAAAATAATAATAAAAAATATACGACACTCTATTAAGATGAGAATAAATTCATACATTAAATGCTAATACCTATAGAGATCATCTAAAAAATTGAAGAAATAAGAAATGTGTTTGGAGTAGAAAAAAAAAATATTTCACTCTGAATAAAGGAAATTAGGCTCAAATTGTATCTCACAAAGGTAGTCTCTACTAAAAAAAAATTCATAAACACCAATTTTGGGTTTAATATAATTTCCACATCTTATCAAGAAATATTAGTTATGACAAAAACTAACTAATTAACAAAAATAATTACAAAATATTTCATGATATGTTTTCAAAAATTAATTTAACAGTACAAAAGACTTAACTCTTTTCTTAAATGTGATTTAAAGAAATGATAAATTTTTGTGAGAATATATATATTTTTTAAACTAATTCTAAAATTACAAAAATTACTAAATCACACAAAGAAAATAAAACCAAACAAAATAAAAATGAAAATGTGAACATAAAATAAAAAATATATATTATTATTATTATTATTATTATTAAATTGTTAATTTTTTTAAGCATGCTAACTTTTCACCACCCCCATCATAGAATTTACATTGTCCTCAATGTAACAACTGTAAATTAAAGATAAAGAGAAAAGAGAAGAAATATTACCTATTTCTTGAGAATGTTGCAAGTAGTGATGAAGAAATGCAGGTTCATCCATCATGTTCATTAAAGTGCACACAGACAGATTGTTGTGAACTTCTAACATCTCAACAAATATTTTTAGTTTTAACAATTTAAAAATTATTCACATGTAATTAAACTAAAATAAACAATAGAAATTAAATAAATAAAAGAAATAAAAAATTTCCTAAACTGATGGGTCGCCTCCCATCCAGTGCTTAGTTTAATGTCTTAGCAAGACGTAACTTTATGGTCCTAAGGGTTACTCAGCCAAATGCAATCCATTTCAGCAATGTTGTTTGGTTCTTCTAAATAAGGCTTTACACAATGCCCATTGACTTTGAATGTTTTTTGTGTTTTGGAGTCCAATAGTTCTACTACTCCATGTGCAAATACTTGAACTATTTTGAATGGTCCATCCCATCTTCATCTCAACTTTCCTGGAAACAATCTCAAACGAGAGTTAAATAAAAGAAATTTCATTCCAGGGTGAAGAGTCTTAGGAACTAGACTCTTGTCATGATAGCACTTAGTACGCTCTTTGTATAATTTGGCATTCTCATAGGCTTCGTTCCTAATTTCTTCCAACTCATTAAGATGGAGTAACCGTTTTTCTTCTCCTTTATCTAAATCCATGTTTAACTCTTTAATTTCCTAGTAAGCCTTGTGTTCAAGTTCAATTGGAAGGTGGCACGCTTTCCCAAAGATTAGCCGGTAAGGGCTCATCCCAATAGGTGTTTTGTAAGCGGTGTGGTATGCCCATAAGGCATCATTTAAATTAAATGCTCAATCCTTCCTTGAAGGACGCACAGTGCGTTCCAATATTCCCTTAATTTGCCTATTACTTACTTCCACTAACCAGAAGTTTGAGGATGATATGGAGTAGCTACTTTATGTGTGATGTTGTACTTGTTTAGTACTCCATCAAAGATCTTGTTTCAAAAATGGCTACCTCCATCATTTATTATAGCTATAGGCGTTCTGAACCTGCTAAATATTAAATCCTTCAAGAATTTAACAACAACATTAGCATCATTGGTTTTAGTGGGGATAGCTTCTACCCACTTGGATACATAATCCACAGCAACCAAAATATATTGAAAACCATTGGATGGGGGAAAAAGGACCCATAAAGTCAATCCTTCATACATCAAAGAGTTAAACAACTAAATTAGATGTCAAAGGCATTTCATCTCTTTTGCTTATGTTTCCTGTTAGTTGACATCTATCACATTGTGCACAAAACATATGAGCATCTTTAAAAAGAGTGGGCCAAAAGAATCCAGACTGTAATACCTTACGGACTGTCTTTTCACCACCAAAATGGCCCTCACAATGAAGTTCATGACAAAAAGTTAGAATGCTCTTATGTTCTTCTTCACGTATACATCTCCGGATGACTTGATCTTGACCAATCTTGTATAAATAAGGGTCATCCCATAAATAGTCCTTAATAGTCTTAAAAAACCTTTTCTTGTCCTGATATGAAGTGTTAGGTCACAAAACACCAGTGGCAAGATAGTTTATAATATCAGCATAACATGGGTTCAGACCTATTGAAAATAACTGTTCATCAGGAAAAATTTCAACTATATCTTCATTACTCTCATCTTTAAGAGAATTGAAGTCAGAAATCAACCTAGACAAATGGTCAGCTACTAATTTTTAACTACCTTTCTTATCCTTGATTTCTAGGTCAAATTCTTGTAAGAGTAAGACCCACCTGATTAATCTTGGCTTGGCATTTGGTTTACTTAATAGGTATCTTAAAGCAGCATGATCAGAATGCACAATCACTTTTGATTCTACTAAATAAGACCTAAATTTGTCTAAAGAAAACACTATAGCCAAGAATTCCTTTTCAGTGGTGGTATAATTCATTTGGGCATCATTGAGTGTTTTGCTAGCATAGTAGATGACATGCAAACAGTTATCCACTATTTGTCCCAAGACTACTCCGATAGCATAATCAGAAGCGTCACACATTTCAAAAGGTAAAGACCAGTTTGGTGCCATAATAATAGGGGTAGATGTTAGGGCACGTGGACTTCTTCTCACCTACGCAGAAATTTAAATTTAAATTAATTGCATTTTGACCCATAAATTTAATTCAAATTACATTTTAAACTTTCTTTAATTATAATTAAGCCCTTTTTTAATTTAAATTAAATTTTAAACTTTTAATAATTAAAATTAAGCCCGATTTTAATTTAAATTATATTTTCAACTTTTATTAATTGCAATTAAGCACTCTTTTATTTGAAATTATATTTTTAGACATAAATTTGCAATTAAGTAAGTTTTCGATACAAATTATTTAATTTTCTTAAAATATATAAAAAACAGTAAATACTAATTTATTAAATTAAAATTAACTAAAAATATGAATAACATAACAATTATAATTAATAAAATAGATGAAAATAACTACATAAAATACAGTTATCAACACTCCCAAACTTAAGTTTTTGCTAGTCCTCGAGCAAAAGGAAAGAAATAAAACAAAGATAACTGCATTTAAAATAGTGATTTTCAAAATATTTCTTTTTAGTCATTCCAAATTACATAACTCAAAGAAATAAAAGAATTTTATCTAAGTATCAAAATGAATTTAAAAATATATTACATTTCCACAATAAATTTTAGTGTGTGTGTGAAGTCTTTTCATATTTCATCACATGAAATTCGGATCAGTTTATGCAAATATAAAATCAAACAGATTTTAATGAAATCACAAATCTCATAAGTTTATTTTTCATTTCTCTTTCCACTAATGTAGAAAAACATAACCAAAAATCAATAGGACTTTATTAAGCTTGTAATGTATGGCTTAGATAAAGGTAGTATAAAGGATATATTTATCTCAATTTTTCCTAAACACATCATTGTAGGATTGAAACAAGAGATCTTCTATCATCACAATAAATACTTCCCAATTTGGGATTTAACATCACATACAATAACTTTTTTTCTTTTTCATTTCTATTTTTTTTTCTTTTCCGTTTTTTTTATCTTTTCTTTTCAGAATCTATTTTTTTCAGTAGCCTCTTTTTTCTCATATATCATTAAATATTTACTAACAATTGTCACATGTTAGTGAGATAAGAAAAATAGATATATCTGCAAACATATATATATATATATATAAATTTTTAAGTAGGCTTTTGAAATGAAATAAAAATATATATATAAACTTTGAAGCTCAAAAGGGGTATACTATGGATAAAACATGTGAAGGTAGATAGAAAGGCTCAAATGATCCAAAGATGGCCTAAATCATTTTCTTGGTTAAATTTTTTCTATTATTTCGTTTCGAGAGAAAATCAAACAAATTCTAAAAACTGTGACACACAAATATCAATCGAATTCCAGACTCACATAAACTTTCTCTAAATTATCATAAGAACTCAAAAATCAAGACTAGTGCTCACATATATTTATTATTGTAAAAATGAAACATACGTAAAAATCATGGTAATTTTAGTGCTTTTGAGTACTCATCAATACCATGGGTTCGGATCTATTGAAAATAACTGTTCATTAGGAAAGGTTTCAACTATATCTTCATTACTCTTATCTTTAAGAGAATTGATGTCAGAAATCAACCTAGACAAATGGTCAGCTACTAATTTTTAACTGCCTTTCTTATCCTTGATTTCTAGGTCAAATTCTTGTAAGAGTAAGACCCACCTGATTAATCTTGGCTTGACATTTGGTTTACTTAATAGGTATCTTCAAGAAGCATGATCAGAATGCACAATCACTTTAGATTCTACTAAATAAGACCTAAATTTGTCTAAAGAAAACACTATAGCCAAGAATTCCTTTTCAGTGGTGGTATAATTCATTTGGGCATCATTGAGTGTTTTTTTAGCATAGTAGATGACATGCAAACACTTATGCACTATTTTTCCCAAGACTACTTCGATAGCATAATTAGAAGCGTCACACATTATTTCCAAAGGTAAAGACCAGTTTGGTGCCATAATAATATGGGTAGATGTTAGTTTCTCTTTCAAGGCAATAAGGCAGTCATTGTTGAAATTAAAATAAACATCTTTCGATAGCAAGTTACATAAGGGACGACTTATTTTAGAGAAATCTTTAATAAATTATCTGTAAAATCCTGCATGTCATAAGAAGCTTCTTATCCCCTTAATAGGTGTAGGAATAGGTAATTTGGAAATCAATTCAACTTTTGCCTTATCAACTTCAATACCCTTGTTTGAAATTATATGTCCTAAAACTATCCCTTGTTGAACCATAAAATGACTATTCTCCCAACTAAGGGTGAGATTTCATTCAATGCATCTTTCTAAAACCAAAGTTAATTTATGTAAGTAATCATCAAATGAGTTCCCAAAGACAAAGAAATCGTCCATGAAAATCTCAATGAATTTTTTGACCATGTCTGAGAAAATAGATATCATGCATCTCTGGAAAGTGACAGGGGCATTGCATAACCCAAATGACATTCTTCGAAAAGAAAATGTCCCAAAAGGATATGTAAATGTGGTGTTTTCCTGATCTTCTGGTGCTATGGATACTTGATAATATCCAGACAATCCATCTAGAAAATAGTAAAATTCGTGCCCAACTAATCTTTCCAACATTTGATAAATGAATGGAAGAGGAAAGTGATCCTTTTTAGTATATAAATTTAGTTTCCTAAAATCTATACACATTCTCCATCCAGTGATTATTCTAGTGGGCAATAATTCACTTTTTTCATTTTTAACAATTGTTATCCCAAATTTCTTTGGTACCACATGCACTGGACTAGCCCACTTATTATCCATAATAGGATAGATAATTCCTTCTTCTAGCAATTTAAGAATTTCTTTCTTAACTACATCTTGCATATTTGGGTTTAGTCTTCTTTGGCCTTCTCGTACAGGTTTAGCACCATCCTCCAAGTTGATCTTGTGCATACACATTGTAGGAATAATGCGTCTTATATCCCCGATACTCCAGCCTATAGCTTTCTTAAACTATTTAAGCACTTTGATAAGTTCCTTTTCTTAGGTTTTGGTCAAATTTGAAGAAATTATCACTGGATAAGTTTCTCCTTCTCCCAAAAACACATACTTTAAGTACTCAGGTAAGTCTTTGAGTTCAAGTTCAGGTGGATTGGCCTCCTTACTAGGTGAAGAACTGGGTAGATTTAAAAGTGTACTAGATTTTGTCATTACTTCATCATTGTCTAGTCGTTCAAGGTACCCCTTTAATTTCCTCATCTAAATCTTCTTCGACCTCTTCAAGTGTAAGAATAGTTTCATATTTTATAGAAAGATTATAATCCTTCGTATGAATATTATAATCTTTCTCTAACATTTTTCCTAAACTCAAGATGTTACTTTTCATATTGGCATATAGTAGACATTGGAAATAAGTTGATGTCTCCCATCTTTCAAACGGATAAAGATCTTACATTTCCCTTTCACTACTATTGTGGAATCATGTCCAAATGAAACATTTCCGCTTACTGATCTAGGATATTTTTGGAGCGTCAGATTCCTCTTGTCGAGACCTTCGATTTGATATGCAATATTGTATACTTTCTAACTCAACTATGATACCACTTTGTTGGAGATGAAACACTTACACAAACAACTTTTATTTAAACTCAAAGAAATATTATAAGAGCATTCTCACTCAAAATACAAGATATAACTTACTCTTATTTAGGTTTTGCTTCTTTACTCTCTTAGAAGCTCTTAATTTTTCTCTTGATTCCAAATGGTCCTAGAGAAGTTCTATTTATAGGCTTCCAGAAACACTTCTCTACACCTCACAACCACTCATTGAATTACTTCTCCAACTACTTACATTAATTAGTCTCACACCTACAAAATACTAAGATAATATAAAATTAATAATAATTGAATAAATCAAGTTTATGATCCAACAATCATTTCATTGACTTATGGATTGGTGTTTTTCGATATGGTATGCTATAGACCATACTGGTTCCCACATACCTCCTCTCAAATCTGTTCACTAAAAGTAACAAATTAGTGGCATAATTTAGGGAAATTAGTGGCCTAATTTGTGACATGATTTAATGAAATTAGTGGCCTAATTTAAGGCTTAAATTATGGCACAATTTAGGAAAAGGGAGTCTTACTTCATCTATAAATAATGAGGAGTTCATGCATTGAAGAAAAAGGCAAAAATTAGAAAAAAACAGAGAGAGCATAAGCAAATTCAAAGAAAGAAGATATTTAGTGAATTTGAGAGTTTTCTCAGAGTTTGGGTAAACACTTGAGAGATATTATTAGTGAGGAAATTTGTATTTGTATTATGTATATTTCCTACTCAGTTTCAATAATATCTACTACCTCCCTGGACATAGGCAAATTGCCGAACCACGTAAATTCTATGTTCTTTTACTGCTTTGATATATTCATATACCATCATTTATGCTTCTATGCACAAGAAATTGGTATCAGAGCCAAATATAGTAGTATTATATATCAAATCGAAGCTCTCGATGAGACAAACGCAACGGTGAAAGAATCGCTCAAATTGGAAGTCAAAATCATTGCCAGAAGCCGGAGTGCTGCTGCCTGCAACTGAGTCAACTTAGTCACTAGTGATATTTGGACCGAGTTGGTCCAGTTTTCATCCGTTTTTAGTTGTAAGTGTAAAATTTCTGTTATCCGTTTGTACTTATGGCTGATAAAAGAGAGATCGAAGAAGGTGAACAAGCTAACCTTAGAATTTATGGAAAATCAAGTTGTTCTAGAAAAGATTGCACCGACTACCGATCGTGGTGAAGATGAAATTGATGATCAAGAAGAGATCTCAATTGAGATGGAGGTTCTCTTACCATTACCACTAATCAATCAACAGCCAAAATCTATTACCACTACTCGATCAAGAATGGAGATTAGGAAGCCTACCAGATACACAAATATAGTAGCATTCGCACTTCCAGTAATTGATGATGATGTCCCATGCACTTACAGAGAAGTCGTGCAGAAAGTTGATAGTATGAAGTGGAAGATGGAAATGGATGAAGAGATGAAGCCCCTATACCAGAATCAGACTTGGGAGTTGGTTCAACTTCCCAAAGGAAAGAAAACTATTGGCTGCAAATGGGTCTATGTCAAGAAGGAAGGTGTTCATGGTAAAGAAAACATCAAATACAAAGCCAGATTGGTAGCAAAAGGCTATCTCAGAAATAAGGAATAGACTACAATGAGGTATTCTCACCTGTTGTTAAGTATTCATCTATTCGGATACTATTGGTTTTGGTAGCACAGTTTGATCTCGAGTTAGCTCAACTTGATGTCAAAACAGTTTTTCTCCATGGTACTTTGAATGAAGAGATCTACATATCTCAACCGAATGGCTTCAAAGTTCCAAGATGAGAGAATTGGGCTTGCAAGCTAAGCAAGTCAATTTAGGGTTTGAAGCAATCACCACGACAGTGGTACAAGCACTTTGATAGCTTCATCAGATAGTAGAAGTACCCACGTAGTCCGTTTGATCACTATGTATACTTTGGAAAATACAAGATGGTACCTTCATTTATTTTCTCTTATATGTTGATGATATGTTGATTGTAACTAAGAGCAAGGTGGAGATCAACAGATTGAAGGCTCTGTTGAGTTCAAAATTTGAAATGAAAGATCTTGGAGAAGTTAAGAAAATTGTTGGGATGGAAATAACAAGAGATAGATTTGCAAGCACATTCTGTCTGACACAGACTCAGTATCTAAAGAAAGTACTACAAAGGTTTGACATTGATGAAAAACCCAAACCAGTAAGTACACCACTTTCTCCTCACTTTCAGTTGAGTGCATTGATGTCACGTAGCACCACCGATGAGAAGAAGCAAATGGAACATGTTCCATATGAAAATTTTGTTGGTGCCTTGATGTATGCAATGGTTTGCACCAGACCTGGTATTTCCCACGCTGTTAGTATGGTGAGTCGGTACATGCATAATCTAGGTAAAGGACACTGGCAAGCAGTGAAGTGGATTATACGATACATCTATGGTACTGTGGATATTGGTTTAAAGTTTGAGAGAGACAAGACAGAAGGTAAACACTTAGTTGGATATATGGATTCTAACTATGCTGGAGATTTGGATAAGCGTCGATCTACAACTGGTTGTGTGTTCAAAATGGCAAGAGGACAAGTTTGTTGGAGATCAACATTACAGTCAACTGTAGCTTTGTCTACTACATAGGCAGAGTATATGGCTATAACAGAAGAATTCAAAGAAGTTATTTGGCTTCTTGGGTTGACCAAGAATTTGGGTATTGTTCAGAAGAATGTGGATGTTTTCTGCAACAGCTAGAGTGCCATTTGTTTGGAAAAGAACGAATTTCATCATGGTCGCACCACGCACATCGATGTTCAATTTCATGTTGTTCAGGAAATCGTCAATGAAGGGAATGTTATACTCTAGAAAGTCAGAACTATAGATAACCCTATAGATATGCTTACAAAGGTGGTTATAGGGATCAAGTTTCAACACTGCTTGAACTTGATCAACATCTCTCGAGCTTAGAGCGCCTAGGGTGCATTTGGAGGCAGTATTATGAACTTTTTCGCCAAGGTGGAGATTTTTGAATATTGGCTCTAAAAGTAAAAAATTAGTGGCATAATTTGTGGCATAATTTAAGAAAATTAGTGGCCTAATTTAAGGCTTAAATTATGAAACAATTTAGGGAAAGTGAGCCTTGCCTCATCTATAAATAGGGAGGAGTTCATGCATTGAAGAACAAAGCAAAAATCAGAAAAAATCAAAGAGAGCATAAGCAAACTCAAAGAGAGAAAATACTTAGTAAATTTGAGAGTTTTTTATGAGTTTGGGGAAACACTCGAGAGATATTATTAGTGAGAAAATCTGTATCTATATTCTGTATATTTCCTACTCAGTTCAATAATATCTACTGCCTCCTGTGGACCTAGGCGAATTTCCAAACCACGTAAATTCTGTGTGTTCTTTTACTGCTTTGATATATTCATATACTATCATTTATCGCTTTCATACACAACAAATGCACCACCTAACGAAACAACCTATGGTGTCCAATATGGCCACTCGTTCACACACCAATCTCGAGGTAAAGGTAATAGGGTTGCCACTTTCCAATCTACTTTTCAAAATTTGTAAGTGAATGAATAATATAGAAGTTTTCCCTTTGTAGTCTCTAACTAACATGGTACCTTAAGGCCTTCAAGTACAGGACTTACACCTTCCATGTCATCTTCTGAAGGCTCTGCAAGAGATTTGGGGCATGGTTTTGTATCTTCTTCCACGAGCTCATATCATAATCATGATCACCATCACCATACAAAAATCAAGTTCAACAACCATACTATGGGACCAATCTATAGGATTCATCCACCCACTTACACCCACCAAGGATTGAATTTCTAGACTAAAGAAGCTCTACTAAAAATATGCAATTCACATAAAACTTGATTTACATCATCTAAGAGATGGAATATAATGATATCAATAGGACCTTTAATGCACCCTATCCAATCTCTATTCCCACCATCTAGAAGCATGGATTTACCAAAAAATGCTCCATCACCAACTGCCTCTTCAATCCATTATAATAGTATGAGACGTCACTTGACTATGCTTTCACCTTAACCTTGAATTACATAATGATTCCTATAAATAATTTATAGTAATTTTTAACCCTTTTCTTCTATTGTTATCTATTGCTATTTGTTACTATATGCTTTGTTACACCAGATAAATTTCATTTTCAATTTTTTTCCATTTAGAGAAATTTTTACTGTTCTACCAAAATACATATTCGTTTAATTAATATTTATTTCTTGTCCAGTGGCCCAAAGAGGATCTTTAAACTTATGAGTGAATGGTGAAGTGCAAAAGGTACTAGTCACAATGGCATATCATGCTTTAGTGGTTTTTTTTGCTATTGAAAATGGCTAACCGGCTAAGGGATTTAGGGGGTAGAAATATGCTCATATGATAGTGAGATATAACTTACCATGAAATATCCAAGCAATCACAATGCTAACAATGGGGCTGGATCAGATTCCTCTGCACCCAATGGTAGTGCTCACCCGACCAACAATGAAGACCTATGAGATCTATCATCAACCCCCTCAGCCAGTTGATCACGATAAAACTTGAAGAAGACAACTTCCTCATATGGAAATTTCAGGTAGAAAACATGATCTTGGGCTATGGTCTTGAGGATTTCATCCATGGAACTTGCAATGTTCCACCTAGAATTCGTGATGGAGAATCAAATCCTACCTTCATTTGCCATCAAAGACAGGATAGATTACTCGTTTCCTGGCTTCTTGCCTCGATCAGCACCAACTATCTTCCTCAATTGATTAGTTGTTCTTCCTCTCAACAAATTTAGGACACCATAGAACAACTCTTCAGCTCTCAATCCACTACCAAGGTGATGTTTTACAAAAAGCAGATCCAACTTCTCAAGAAAGACAATCTTTCTATGAGAGATTATATCTTGAAGATGAAATCCTACTTTGACATGCTTGTAGATGCTAATCATAGTATGACAGACACTGATTAGATTCTTGCTCTCCTCAATGGCCTAGGGGATGAGTACGAGTCCATAGTTTCCATCATCTGTTCAAGAGAGATCCTTTATACCCTCCAACATGTCAATACACTTCTTTTGTTTCATGAAGGTCATATATTACAAGAACACTCCGCTGCTAATGATCTTTCTGTGAATCTCGCTAACAACAGGAAAATCTACAATGGTACTTCACAGAACAACCATCAAGGAAGAAGAGGATACAATGGCTATTGTGGCAGAGGAAGAGGGGGCAGATCCAACAATGGTAGACCTCAATGCCAACTCTGTGGCAAGATTGGACACACAGTCATCAAATGTTACTATCGTTTTGATCAAAATTTTCAAGGGAATGAAGGCAATAACCCCTCAAGTTCTTCCAATCAGAACTACAATTCCACTCAGAACCATGCCAATCTTGCTCACACATAAGAAGAATCCCCTTTTGATCAAGCCCCTGCTGAAGCCTTAATTGCTACTGCTCGAAACAATGTCATTGACAAGAAATGGTATCCTGATTTCGGGGCCACCAATCATATGACCAATGACATCCAAAATCTGTCATGCAAGATTGACTACAATGGAACTCAGAAAATTCATATGGGAAATGGTAAAGGCCTCTCAATCAAACACATTGGCAAAACTACTATCTCTTCCCCTTTCTACTCTCACTCCTTATCTCTAAATAATATTCTTCATATACCCTCAATTACTAAAAATCTTCTTAGTGTGTCTAAGTTCTGTCTTGACAATAAAGTTTTCTTTGAATTTCATCCCTTTTTATGTTTTGTCAAAGATCAGGTTACTAAGAAACTTCTACTCAAGGGAACTTTGCATAAAGAACTGTACCGGCTTGACCTCTTTCTGCCTACCAAGACCCCTAGTCCGACCTACCAACCGTCATTCCAATCTCTCATATCAGAAACCATTCCTTACAAAGAAAAACTCACTCTTGACCTTTGGCATAGAAGGCATGGTCATCCTTCTTTTCAAGTTGTTAAAAAAATTCTAAATCATTGTAATATCAATTTTTTAGTGAATAAAATGCAACATTACTTATGTACAGATTGTCAAATGGGAAAAAGCCATAAACTCCTTTTTCCTACTTCTCAAACTACCTATTCTGCACCTTTACAGCTTGTGAAAACTGATATATGGGGCCCCTCTCCCATTCTTTCTACCACTAGCCATAAATTCTACATTACCTTTGTAGATGTATTTTCAAGATTCACATGGATTTATTTCCTCAAACGCAAATCTGAAGCTTTAGATTGCTTTATTCATTTCAAAACACAAGTAGAAAATCACTTCAACAAAAAACTCAAGATTTTTCAAAGTGATTGGGGTGGTGAGTTTTGATCTTTTTCAAACTTTCTTGATAAATATGGCATCATTCATAGAGTTTCCTGCCCTCACACCTCTCAACAAAATGGTATTGTTGAGAGGAAGTATAGACATGTTTTCGAACTTGGGCTTACCCTCCTTGCTCAATCCTCTGTCCCTAAAACTTACTGGCCATAGGCCCTCTCCACTTCTATTTTTCTTATCAACAGATTGTTGTCTATAGTCCTGCAGCAAAAGTCCCCTCTCCAAGTTCTTTTTCTGGTAAAACCAGACTATAAATCACTTCGTGTTTTTGGCTGTCAATGTTTTCCTCATCTAAGACCCTACAATTCGCATAAGTTTGATTTTAGGTCCATTCCCTGCAACTTTCTAGGCTATAGCAGTAAACATAAAGGTTACAAATGTTTAGATAACAATGGAAAAATATATGTTTTAAGACATGTCATCTTCAATGAACATATCTTTCCTTTCCAAAACAATACTTCTCAAACTTCTCAGCCATCCTCTCCTATCATATTTCCTCCACCTATAGTTGCAAGTTATCCACTTCCAACTCCATAGAATTCTCATTTTTCTGGTCATATATCAGATAATACACCTGAAATAGGTCTTACACCTGTTAATCAGGCCTTGTCCCCTATTTTTATCTCACAAAATAACTTTTCAAACAACTCAAATCAGCTTATTTCTCATTCTAATCCAAACTCAGCCAATGAAGTCTCTGAAACTATCCTTCAAAATATTGTTCCTGAGGTTACTTCCACTAATCACTTTATGGTTACACGGTCCAAAAATGGCATCTCTAAGAAGAATTTTTTGTATGCTAATCTTTCAGATCCTACTTGTATTTCAATACAGGATGCCCTTCTTCATGACAGATGGAAGGAAGCCATGCTTGAAGAGTACAATGCACTTCAAAGGAATTAGACCTGGTCTTTAGTTGAACTGTCTCCTGACAAGAAAACCATTGGCTACAGATGGGTATTTAAGGTCAAAGAAAACCCAGATGGCTCCATTTCCAAGTACAAGGAAAGACTTGTTGCCAAAGGTTTCCATCAAAGACCTGGTTTTGACTTTGATGAGACATTTTTACCTGTTGTTAAGTCAACCACTATCAGAGTTATCCTCACTATGGCCCTTTCTCATGGCTAGTATTTGAGACAATTAGATGTTAACAACGCCTTTCTTAATGGAGATTTGAAGGAAGAGGTTTATATGGCACAACCCCTGGTTTTGAAACCAAAGAAGCTTCTCATATGGTTTGCAAACTCAGTAAATCCCTTTATGGTTTAAAGTAGGCTCCCAGGGCCTGGTTCAAAAAACTTAAGGGCACCCCTTTTCACATGGGGTTCTCCTCCTCTAAAGCTGACAATTCTTTATTTCTCAAGTTCTTTGCCACCTCAACCATTTTTCTTCTTGTCTATGTTGATGGCATAATAGTGGTTGGAAGTCAGAAAATTGAACTTGACAACTTCATATCAGTTCTCAATAAACTCTTCTCACTCAAAGATCTTGGAGAATTGAATTACTTCCTTGGCATTGAAGTCCGGTCCACAGATAAAGGTCTCCATTTGTCTCAAAAGAAATACATTTATGATCTCCTCAAAAGACCAAAGATGGATCAAGCCAATCCTCTACCTATTCCTATGGTAAGCAGTCTGAAACTCACTACTACAGATGGTGATCCAGTTCCTAATGTTACTGAATATAGGAGCATTGTTGGAGCTCTTCAGTACATCACCATCACCCGACCTGAGATTGCCTATTGTGTAAATCGTGTGTGCCAATTCATGTAGAAACCTCTTGATCATCACTGGAAAGTAGTAAAAAAGGATACTTAGGTACTTGAAAGGAACTACTGATGAAGCAATCACCTTGAGGAAAACAAACAATCTGTTTCTAATAGGGTACTGTGATGCTGATTGGGGAAATGATTTGGATAATAGAAGATCCACTACTGGTTACTGTATTTTTCTTGGAGATAGTTTAATTTCCTGGTCTTCAAAGAAATAGAATGTAGTTTCCAGGTCCACTACTGAAGCTGAGTACCACAGCCTAGCCAATGCCACTTTAGAAGTTGGTTGGCTTCAGTCTTTTCTTAGCGAAAATGTGAAGACTGCTCATGTTCTTTGGTGTGACAACACCAGCACCATCTCCTTATCAGCTAATCCTATACTGCATTCGAGAACCAAACATGTGTAGCTAGATCTTTATTTCGCCAGGGAGAAAGTTATCTCAAAGCAACTTCTTGTTCAGCATGTCCTTCTGCTAATCAAATTGCAGACATTCTAACCAAACCTTTGTCGTCACAGTTCTTCAATAGACTCAAATTGAAAATGAGTATTTGTTGACCTCTTCAACATGCAGGGGGAGGAAAAGAAGAGTGCTTAAATTGAGGGAGAAAGTTAGAATGTAATTCTGTTTTAGAGGTTTTTAGAGTTATTTTTCTGTTATGAAGTTTGTTAACAAACTTCCCTCTTTTTTTGTTTTTTTTAGTTACTCCTCTGTGTATATAAGAGGACTCTCCTCTTTGTAAATAATCAATCAATACACAGACCATTTTCTTGCTCTCTTTCATTTCTTGTTTTCTCAACATCTCATAAATCTATCTGCTTCTGATCAGATGATAGTTAAAATGGAGAAAAGAAGAGAATCATTTTTGATAATATTTTGACACATATTATCAAGAAGCATCCATTACTTTTATCAACTTATTATAATTTATATCTAGTGAGGTTAATTTACTATGATATGCTGTTTCGTTGAGATTTTTTGTGTGATTTTATACTCCATAGATTAGAAGAATTGCTAGAGGAGGTTATACTTTCTTGAACTCTTAATAGTTTAAAAGGATAAGATAGCAATGCTCATAATATTTGCATGATGTTTATTGAAACGACAGAGTGTGTATTTTCCCTAGTTATTTTAGATATTTTTTACAATCATAGGATTTATTGGACCAATGTTAGAATTTGATAGTTTTAGTTGCATTAACAAATTCATATTTTGGACACAAGGAAACCATCATAGCATTCCATGTTAATGTTGGTCTTGTTGTGGTTGAAGCTGAAGTAGTTTATAAGTTTGAACGCTAAGATCTACATTAGTATATTTCTAATTCAAATTGTAGCAATAATTGATGAATCTATAATTTTTAACTAAGAAAAATGGACATGTTATCGGGGAAACATACTTCTAAGTAGAAATGATTATGTTCTATTGTAGTTCGTTTTGAAGGGGAATCAAATATTTTTCAAAAAATTTGGATTATAAGTTAAGTAAGTTGTATATCATATTTTAAATTGATTGATTGAATAGTTAGCAGATGTTTTTATTAATAAAGTAGGCGGCAAAAGATGTACTAAAGGGGTGGACTCAATGCTAGGAGAAATAGTTTGTATTTAAATTTTTGATTTTAAGAGTGAAATATTATGATGAATCAGTGATATTTTTTTAAAATCATAACTATGATTTATGTTGTTTTTATTTAGTGATATATTTTTTTAAATCATAACTATGATTTATGTTGTTTTTATTTAAAAATATCGTATGTTATTTTTAATTTTTACATTTTACTATTTAGATACATCAATTTATTTAAATTATAAATTGATAATAAAATCCGAGTGAATAAATATCGAATAATATATTCACAGGAGGTAAGTATAAACCACACCCAAACTTACTCTCCTGTATAAAGGAGGTATATATATATATATATATATCACAAAAATATATTAAAAAAGTATTTAATTTATCATAATTTTATTTAACATATAGTTTTATAAATTGAACTGTATTATTTAATTAAAACATATTATTTAAATTATATCATAAATTTATGATATTTAAAATTTTACTTTCGGGAAACTATTGTACAATTGATTGAGAGTGGTCCAAGGGGATTCAGAATGAAAGATTGAATGAGCTTCGAGGATTATTCACAACCCTTCACTGCGTGGTAGCAATGTTGCAGAATGTGGTGGTAGGGTCTTTCACATCTTATCATCAATTCCTTCTTGGAAATGCTTGTGATATTTTATTTTATATTTTGTCTGTACACATTGAATCGTGCGTATCAAATGCGCCTCAACTTTATTTGCAACAATACAGCTATATTAAAAATGGATATGATAAATAAGCATTGATAATTAAACTTAAATTCTTTAGAATTATAAAAGTGTTTTTACTTAAGGAACTTAAAAAAAATTTAATTTTTTTTTAATATGAAATACAAAGGAGAATATATGAATTATTTTAAAATATAATGGTATTTTTCTAGTAAAGAATTAGTAAATTATTAAAATTACTCAAATTTTGAGGCTATGCAACGGGATTTACAAATTAGAAACTACAACCAAGTTGTTTTCATTATTTTTCTTAATTTTACAAATCATAACATATACGGGGGGGGGGGGGGGGGGGGGGGGGGGGGGGGGGGGAAATAGAAAGTTTAAAACAACTAATTATTAGGAGATAGATGGAATCTGTAGTTTGATATCAAATTCTAAATTAATCTTATGGCTTTATCCAGAAGAAAAATGAAGACAGGGACCATGTCAAGTTGATATATATATACACAGAGACATAGGTTTCTTCTATGATAATATAACGAAGATGTTGTAATTTTTTAAAATTTAAAATTAATAAATAAATATTTAATTAAAAAATTAAAAAAAACATATCTACTGTTAAATGGATATATATTAACTGTGAGAAATAATTTATTAAAACAATTTCTTAAAATCATTTGCATGATAACCATCACCGTATATATAAGTATCGATGTGTTCCTCTTTCTTTCGTTCTTCCTTTTTTTTTTCTTATTTATTTTTTTGCTTTTACTTAAATACTAAAATATTTATATAATACAGTTATCTTTATTATATGAATAATTACAATTTATACTGTCATAAATATCAAAATAATCATATAATAAATATATTTTTATGAATAATTATTTTATATAATACAATTTTTTTTTATATTATAGATGATAATTCATATAGTTTATAACTATTTATTTAATGAATTTTTGTCAATTCAATTATTAGCATATCATATTTTTGTTAAATTAATAATTTTTATATCAATATCATATCGTATCTTATATTAATTAAAAAATATATATTAATCTAATATAAATTATTTTTAAGCAAAAAATATTATTATTCATGTAAGATTAACTTTTTATATAGTAAAAATATTAATTAAATAAGTTTATATATTGTTATATTTTAAAGTTATGTAATTATTATAAATATCATAATAAATCATTTTGTTTATATTATATTTGAATTCTATTACTCATAAAATACTTATTATTATATATTTATTAATCAATAAAATAATTAAAAGTATTTATGTAAACCAACTTATAAAACATTTTAACATCAAATTGTATTTATAATAAAATACCTTAAAAATTTATATTTAAAAACTTAATTTTTAATTTGTAAGGTAAAATTAAAAAAATAACAATTATTACTCGATAATTACTAATACTGTATAATTTATTTTTTTATAAGTAAATGAAAAAAATTATTTTTTTATAAGTCTATAATAAATTATAAGTAATATATATATAATATTATTAGTAAATATAATCGATTTTGACATAATTATATTTAATAAAAAAATTATGATTATTATATAAGTGTGATATATAAAAATACTCTTAAAAAATATAAATTTAATAACATAAAATTATATATAAAATTTGATTTATAACATGAACATAGATGCCGTACAAAATGGGTTAAAAGTGAGTTATTTAGTTTTTAAAAATACAAGGATCTGCCGCGTATATATGAGAAGTTTGGTCAGGATCTGCATCGACATTAAATTTGGCAATTTATGGAGGCCAAACAAGACAAACAAACCATTCTGATCTGGACTACTTGAGTGAATGAGAGTGTCATATCCCTATCATTTTTTTATTTTTGACTGTCAGTGCTGGAGAGCCTTTATTTCATTTTGGCACAGGAGATGTCAATTAAGATCAATTATTATCAGTTTATTTTTTTCCTTAAAATTGATAAATACGGCCATAAATTTCTAATCAGCTTCCCTTTTTATTTATTTATCAGGTCATACATGCATATTATAGTCAGTGTCGGAGGTAGCGGCCTGGGATTGGTTGATTATATAATTTTAGGCATTTTATAATGATAAAATATTCTCTTATTTTAATAAACTAATAATTATATATTTATGTTTTTGGAAGACTTTACATATTTTTTTTATTATTTCTTACAATTCCCATACTACGTAATTTTCATATTTGATATATAATTAAATTCATATATTTCATTTGTTGTTCGTTTAGGAGTTGTTTGATAGTAATTTTGATTTTAAATTTTAAATTTTTTTTAAATGATTTTTTGTTTATGTATGTATGTAACGATTTCTGGTTTTGATATACATGTTTTAAGGAATAACTACTAAAATATGAACTAAATCATAAATTTTAAAAAATAAGATTTTTGAATTATATTTTTTTTTTCATTTTTACTGTACATTTTTTAGAGATTAAATTAAATCTTATGATTTTTGTATTTATAAGTATTTGAAGAAAATGATTAAAAACATAAAATTTATAAATAATAATAAAAAAATTTCTTTATTATTTAAGTTTTCAAAAAATATGAGAAATAAAGTATTACCAAATAATTTGTAAGTGATTTTTGATTTTTTTTCTTGAACATCACTAAGTAAAAGTTATTACCCAATATATTAGTGATTATTTTTACAAGAATCATAAATAAAAAAACTAATCATTTAAACATAAATCATAAATCAAAATCGTCCTCAAACAAGACATAAGTGAATTTACAATAAGACTCAGCACACCATTGTTTAAAGTTATAAATTCAAATCAAACAAAATACAATTTAGTCAATAAAAATGTTAATTTATTTCATTCATGGTATCACTCCCTTTATTTCACTTCCTATACCACCAATAGAGTTATTATACAAAAATTTAAACTTTTGTTATAATTATAAATGCATAATTTATATTTTTGAAATTTGTTTTCCAATTTCTTGTCAAATGTTACTTTTGTTAAAAGATGTTAATTGTAGATAAGATGTGTTGAGTGTATGCTATTATAGTGTGTTTGTAATGTAATGGGTTAGCTCTTAATTAATAAGTTATTTGAGTCAGTTACTATGTTGTTAGCATGAGTAACCAACTCTAGCACCACTAGCATATAAATGACACCTTGTACCACAATGATAAATAAGAAATGAAAATTGCAGATCATCGTTTTCCTTCCTCCCTCTATTTTCTTTGAATGTAGTTCTTCTATAGTATTAGAGCTATGGCTCAAACAAATTTAGACTCATTTGATTCAATAACACCTACTACTATGCTAATTGAAGCCATGCTGATTTACAAACCTTGCTTTTATGTGTAAAGCATATCAATTAACCCAAATTTCTCAATCAATCTTAATGAGAGAAAATTCCTAATATGGTGCCAACAATTGAAGTATGTAATACATGTTTATAGCTTGCAAAATTTCATAGACAACTTAGTCTCAACACCTCTTAAATACATTAGAAAGACTATTCAAGACTCTAATAGAGTTCTCATACAAACTAGTGAAATTCTTGAAAATAATCCTGAATATGATGAATAGGATATTAAAGATAAGATTTTCATGACATGGATTTATAGTTCACTCACACAAAATCACTTGAAATACTTTATTTGTAAAGGTAAAGACATAGATGCTATTTATTGAAAAGTCTTCGATAAGGTTTTTTCAGACACATCACAAGCTTAACACATGCAATTGTGATGGCAATTGCAAGCACTTCAGAAAGGAGCAATCTATATAGGAAACTGCATTAGCATTATGAAAAACTTGATTGATCATATTGTAGTTGCTGGTGATAACATTTTTGATACATAACATATCCTTTATTTTCTGGGAGATCTTAGAGGTGATTAAAACTCTATTATCAAAAATATTACACAAAAGAAACAAGCACCTTCACTTAATGAGATTTTTAGTGTGTTGAGAATTTATGAAAAGCAACTAGAAAGGAAAAATGGTGTCACTACCCAAATTTTTCAAGAAAATATGACAAGATTTACTCCTCAAAACCAAGGGTCTAACCCTTAGTAATTTCAACAATGTCCTACGCAAAATTAGCTTTCTAATAACAACTATAATAGCTTATAGAGCCAATATTTTTAGAGTCAAAGCCAACATCATAATAAAAGTAATAGGAGCAAAAATTCTAGATCTAAGTACAAGGACACATGTCAAATCTATAAGAAAAAAGGACATATTGCATCCAGATATTTTTCCACTAATAACTCAACTAACAATAACAATTCTAGTAATAATTCTAAGGCTCATCAAATGAATTTTTCTTAAGTGCAAGAATTTGATCAAGATGAGAATTCTTCCAACCAATTACCTCAATAATCTTACACTGGTCAATCATAAGACTCAGTTGCAATTTGATAATTTTTCTTTCATGAATGATTTTCCACCTGTTGCTTTCTTTTCTCATTTTGTGTGTAGCAAAACTAAAATTGTAGATCACACTTAGAATCTTAACACTGGTGCTAGTCACCATTTGACTAGAAAAATAATTGTTCTTGAAAATTTAGTATCATATGTTGGTTTTGAGGTTGTTATGTTGGGAAATAGGAGTACTGTGTGTATTACTTCCTTTGGTCATAACACCTTCAAGGCTGGATATAAAAATAATGCATTGCTTGTTACTTAGTTAACCAAGACTTTAATTTATGTTAAGAAACTATGTTTAGATAGCAATGTTGTTGTTGAATTCTTCTCAAACTCATTTTATGTTTAGAAAATTAGTGAACGTAAGGTGCTATTGGTTGAAGGAACTGCTTATGTATTGTATCGATTGCCTAATAATATTATACAAGTTACTTCTACTATGGTATACTCTAATTTATGTCCAAATTTTTTTCTTGATAATATAAAGTGTCATCATAAAGAAGTATTCAATTGTAGTTTGTGTCATAATATACTTGGTTATCTTTTTGATGATGTTGTTAAACTTGTTCTCACTACTCTTAAGTTAAGTAGCAAGCCTAACTTTCCACTAGAGGTTTGTGAGGCATGTCAAATGAGTAAATCACACAGACTTCCTAAATCTTATGTTCATCAGAGGTCTATGCATTCTTTTGACATTATTCATATTGATATTTAGGGGCTTGCATCAATAACATAAATGGGTGGAGCACATTATTATCTTCTCTTTATGGATGCCTTCTCAAGATTCTCTTGGTTGTATGTCATGGCTCAAAAGATTCATGTTTTTCATATGTTTAAATATTTTGATGCCTTTGTTGAGAGATAGTTTCAAGTGACTATAAAGGCATTACAAAGTGATAGTAGAATGGATTTTAGAGCCCTTGAGAATCTCTCATTTCAAGGTGGTTATACTAGAAGGATATCATGTTTTTACATACCTATTCAAAATGGTGTGATGGAGAGAAAAATTGTCATGTTGTTGAAACCAGTCTTTCTTTTCTTACAAGAGCTAGTTTATCCATTTTATATTAGGAATTTGTTTTCAAATATGCAGCTCATTGATCAATAAAATTCAATCCAAAACTCTACAATTCAAGTCTTCTTTTTAACTTCTAAATGACAAGACTCCTTCCTATACCTATTTGGAAAAAAATTAGGTGTCTATATTATACTTACATTAGGCCTTATAACTTTATAAAGTTAGAACCTCGTTCCATTCCTTACATTTTATGGGCTATCCACCCAATTGCAAGTGATATTGGCGTATGGATATCAATCTTAAGCGAGTTTATTTGAGTGCTCATGTTATATTTCACGAGACTTCATTTCTGGGTTTGTCTATTGGCTTTTCTTTTGCTTTAAGGTCTGTGATTGACACTGCAACAACTGTCTTTGAATTTTATCACTTTACCTAACACTAGGATTACCTATAGTGTTTTGTCACCTTTCGCACTTGCAGGTTCAGGTATTACACTGATATAGTCTCTTTTATCTTCATTTCCTACTTATATGTTATCATCTATATCTGCTTTGTCTTCTTCCTCAATTTCAACTTCTTATCTCTCTTTTATTCACCATCATTTACAATCTCAGTCATCTTTTCACACTTCATTGTCTTTTCCTTCTTTGAGTCCAAATACCTCTATTCATCTTCCACCACTTCTTAAATCACTTTGTCAAATATTCAATGAAAATGGAATTCAAATTTATGTTCAACTACCTGTTCTATTATCATATCAAACTCTACCTACAACAACTGCCAATAGTCACATTATGATTACAATGTCTAAACTTGGCATTCAAAAGCTCAAAGCTTTCACAACTCAAATCAATCTTCTTGAACTAAGAATTGTCTTAGATGCTTTAATATCCCCTGAGTGGTTTGAGTCAATATAAAAAGAATTCACTACTCTTATTACTAATAACACTTGGGATATAGTTCAGCCACCTAAGAATGTTAAAATAATTGGTAACAAATGTGTGTTCAAAGTAAATTGAAGGTTGATAGGACCTTAGAAAGGTACAAAAGTAGGGGTTTGAAAAAAGGATATGATCAAACATATGGTATTGATTACATATAAAATTTCATCTTGGTAGTGAAAGCAGCAACCATTCGTGTGGTACTTGCTCTTGACTTTTTTAAAATTGGGTTGTTTGATAGATTGATGCCAATAATGCCTTTCTAAATGAAGATTTGGAGGAAGATGTATACATGAGCCATATTTAGGGATTTTCTAGTGAGTCCAAACCGCAATTTGTATACAAACTCAAGAAGGTTTTGTATGGCCTTAAACTAGCTCCTTGAGTCTGGTTCACAAAATTGAGTTATTGCTTGATTCAATAGGGGTATAAATTCTCTTAGGAAGATACTTCCATGCTAGTGTATGTGATTAGTAGAGATATGATTGTGTTTCTCATGTATGTCGATGGCATTTTTGTGAATGGTAGCAATTATGAACTTATACAAGGAATGATTGAAAAGCTATATGATATGTTTGATCTCAAATATTTAGGTAGTTTAAATTTATTTCTTGCATTGAAGTGATTGGATCAAGTGTGAGATTTCATCTTTCCCAACAACAATACATTCATCAACTACTTGAGAAAGCTTAATTGCTTGAAGCAGAACCAATTAATACTATCTTCTTGGTGGGACAATAATCTCCAAATCTAATGGTAGCCCTTGGATGATTACACTCAGTACATATCAGTGGTAGCTTCTCTTCAATAATGTCCTCATATGAGGTTTGATATCTCTAATTCAATTAACAAGTTTTATCGTTCCTTCAGGCTCCCTTAGATGCGCATTGGTTTGCTATTAAGAGAGTGATAAGATAATTAGCTAGCACTTCAAGTCATGAAATTTTGTTGTAGAAAGTGTCACTCTTACCATTAGTGCTTACAATAATTCTAATTGGATAGAATGTCTAAATGATATAAGAGATACTATTGGATTTTTAATGTTCTTAGGACATTCCTTAGTTTCATGGTCTTTTGGAAAATATTGTGTAGTGTCTGATCATCTACTAAGGCTAAATTTAGGTCACTTGTGTGTGTCACAACTATAGTTGCTTGGATTTTGAAGGTACTCAAGGAATTTTTTGTGTGTTTTCCTCAATCACCAATAATGGTTTGTGACAATATTAGTTATGTATACTTGGCCAAAAATCCAGTGATGCACTCTAAGGCAAAGCATTTTGAGATAAATTTGTACTTTATTAGAGAAAATATTCAAGTAGGAGAAATGGTTGTAAAATATGTTCCAAATGAGGCTCAAATGGTAGATATTATGACTAAGTCATTGCATACTACATAATTTCAAAATCTAAAGGTTAAACTTACATTTCTTAATTGAATGTTTAAGGGAGGGTGTTAAAAGTTATTAATGGTACTCAAGATGTATTGAGTGTATGCTACTCTAGTGTGCTTGTAATGTAGTGGATTAGTTCCTAAGAGCCATCTGAATTAAGTTACTATGATGTTAGCATGAGTAACAAACTATAGCACCATTAGCATATAAATGACACTTTGTACCACAATGATAAATCAAGAAATGAAAATTGTAGATCATCTTCTTCCTTCCTTCCTTCCTTTATTTTCTCCGTATTTAATCCTTTCAATTTATTCCCCTGAAAACTAATTTATTGATTCCTTCTTGATTATAACCCTAGATATATATCCAAGCCTTCTTTTTTAATATTTATCTATTCTATGTACAATAATGTTTAAGATTTTTAGTAAGCTACAATATATGAGATAACTTCTAAGATAAAAAATGATGGGTTCAAAAAAATAGTGTCCCTATTGTGGAATATTTTGATAGAAATTTGGGTACATGTAAGTATTGATACATTACTATCTCATTGAACAATGAGTTAAATAGTTTGACTTTTAAAAATTGTGTGTATCTTTGCATTAAATTTATTGTAGAAAACTCTTTACTAGTTCATGATTAATAACTTTTATGATTTTTGATGATCCAAATAAGAAATATAATGGATGTCTAATGCTATAGTGGTCCTCGAGGCTTTTATTTGAACAACAAAAAAAGAGAGAGTAGTGCTCTGAAGGGACACAACGCCTAAATAAGTCGTGGAAGATAAGATGAAAACTATGAAAAATATGGTAGATGTGAAAGAAGATAAAGGAAGAGATACGTAGGATGAAAAAGACCGGAGACAAATAGCTTATTAAAGACTTAATATAGAAAATAGTTTGAACAGCTACACAACATCAAAGATGAGCTTGGCCACTCCTATGTGATGCTAATTATGTGACATGTGACTGATTTTCTATTAAACGAATAATTTTTTTAAAGATATTTTATTAAGTGTTATTGATAATTAATATATAATAAATATTTAAATTTGTATCCTTAGTATATATTGTTGTGTCATGCTATTCCATAAGAAGCTCCCCATGCATCAAAATAAAGCCGCTTGTAATCTACCAATTAACTTGATAATAATATTATCATAATTCAAATTATTATTAATATAATTAAAAATATAATTAATTATATAATATATTTAAAAATAATTGTAAAAATAACATTAACCATTAAATTAAAGAAAAAAAATATAAAAAGTGACATTTCAAGCTATCTAGAAATATCAAAAAGTTGAATTTTGGGATCTGGTCAATTTGAAGCTAGATTAATTACAAGTATCGATCCCTTAAGGCAGCATCTAAGGTCATTGAAGGTATGCTTTTTATAGAGTGCTACCTGCTTGCTAATTTATTTATTTTAATCAAACCACTTTTGATTTTAGTCAAATCTATCCTTACGATTAGACCAAACCACACACTACTTACTAATTAATTGAATATAATTATATGAAATATTTCCCTTTTTATTATATGAAAATTTGTTTTATGAGTTTGCATAATTATTTGTACTTAGATAAAAATATGTATGTATTAAAATAATTTTAAAAATTAAGAAATTATTTCATTTTTAAGAAAATTATTATACATAGTATACCATAATTAATGTCTATGTGATTTTTTATATAGTATTTTTCATATTTTTTCTTCAACTTAATTGAATTCCTATTTGTTAGAGGTATCAATTTTGACAATTATTTAAAATAAAATAAAAATGAAAGATTTTTTAATTAGAATTAGGTGCTTTTTAATTAGAACGAAGTACTAATTATTGTATGTCTTAGCTATTTTAAATATTATAAATAAATAATTCAAATATTTTGTAATATAAAAAATATGTAAATTTGAGATCATAAGTAAACACTAAATACGACGATATATGTATAACACGACACGATTAATGCTCCTATTACATATTTATTGATTCTTCACGACATGATTATGATATTGAAAAATTCATTATTTTTATCAACTCTGAAATATAGGAAGCAATTGTTATTTTCCTTTCTTTTTTATCATGATGCAAATATGCAATGGTAAGTAGTTTCGATGCATCCTAGCGAAGAGCAATTAATAAGGTATAAAGAGTACTGATTGTTGCTTATTTTTTAAAAACAAAAATTCTTCTAATAAATTGATAATCATGGATATAATTTAACATTCTTGAGTTCATGTAAATTAATAACATATGCTTCTGAAACTCTATTCAATATAAAACAATTGTGCAAATAAATAATTATTTAAAAGAAAAACAATATTGAAGCCAGCCAGAGTCATCGTCCCCCGAACCTTAAAAGTATTGAGGCCAGGGTACTTAGATTTTTAAAATTTGAGAAATTTTATATAAGAATATTTATTAATTACATTATATTGTTGACTTTATAAATAATGTGTTTAATTGTTTTATTTAAAAAGTTTAAATGTGTATAGTTTTTCATCATTTTTAATAGTCTTCCTATAAAGACTAGGTCCACTTTATCAAATACATTAACTCATTTTCTCCTTCGCAACTACTTGTTTCTTAAAAAAAGTTTTATTTTTATTTTTATTTTTAATTGCATAACACAATTTTATAGAATTTAATTTTAACTTATTTAAACACTTTAAATATATGTTTTTTTTATTACATTTTGTCAAATCAAAAGATATAACTGTTAATAAATCATTTAATGGTATATTAGTTGTATACAACTAATATACTTTATAAGCTGTATATTAGTTGTATGCAACTAATATACTTTTCCTAAAAGCATTTTTAGGAAAAGCATATTCTCTTTTTTCTATATTTATACATATATTAATCTTCAGTGTAAGATACCCTTGTAAATACATTAATTGACTTCCTACTTGGTATCAGAGCAGGAAAGAAAGAAAAAAAAAATTACTGGTTTCGAAATAGAAGCGCCGCCATCTTCTCGGACTGTTTAGCTCGCGCTACAGTTGTAGATCCGTCATCCACCCGCGTCGTCCATTCCGTGTTGTTCAGCCCGTGTCATCCACCGCGCAGCCCTACGTCGTTCAACCCCGCGCAGCCCAGCGCGCCGTTCAGCCCCACGCAGCCCAGCACGTCGTTCAGCCCCGCGCAGCCCAACGCGCCGTTCAGCCCTGCGCAGCCTAGCGCGTCGTTCAGTCAGCCCACGCCCCTGCGCGTCGTTCAACCCTGCGCAGCGTCCAGCTTCGCGCCACCTGCACACCCCTGTGCCGTCACCGACCAGCCGAAACCTGGTGTGCAGTTTCTTAAAATTGTTTCTTTATGTTTCTTAAGTTTTCAGATTTAAAAAAAACCCTAATTATCAGCTATAAGCCTAATTATCAACCCCTCAGCCCAACCCTAGCCCATCAGCTATAAGACCCAATTATCAACCCCACCTAGCCCATCAGCTCCTAATTCAAGCCCATCAACCCAACCTAGCCCATCAGCTCCTAATTCAAGCCCATCAGCTCAAACATTCAAACAACCCATTTATTAGTCCAACCCGCCAAAAAAATAAAAAATAAAAAAAATTCAAAATTTTTATTCCACTGCACAATATACTTTTTATTATTATTTCAATGGAAGATTCAAGACAACATCAAGTTTCCAGAATTCATGAAGTTCCAAATTTTGAAGTTTCTGTTAAGAGTTCAGAAATTGGTTCTTTCGGGGGTACTAAACTTAATGGTACAAATTTTCGAACATGGAAAAAAGTTATGTCTGTTTATCTTCATGGGATGCATAAGATGGGACATGTATCTGGGGTGATATGCTAAAATACCTTTGGGGTGATGCTGTACAGGCTTCTACCCATCTCATCAATTATCTCTCGTCTAGTGTCCTTAACGGAAACATCCCATTTCAGATTCTCGCATCTTACTTCTCCTTATCATCCTTTCATAATCTTCCTACTCGTGTATTTGGTTGTGTTGCTTTTGTGCATATTCCTAAAAATCAAAGGTCTAAATTAGATGCCCAGGCAATTAAATGTGTGTTTGTTGGTTATGGAAGTTATCAGAAAGGGTACAAGTGCTTCCATCCACCAACCAGAAAGTATTATGTTACTATGGATGTCACCTTCTTTGAGGACATGAGTTATTTTTCCTCACCTGATACTGCTCGTTAGGGGGAGAATACATATTTCGAAGAACTGTATCATGGTGAGGGGGAGGCATTAGGTGAATCACCAACTGATGTTTCAAAGAGACAAGTCATTGCAGAAGCAGATGCTTCAAGTATTCAAGCACCAAATTCACTTACAACAAATGACATTGAAGACACAATTGTACCCTCAGATACCCTTGATCAACAACTCCCTGGTATTGAAGGTCACTCATCTAAGGTATGTACACCTACTGATACTAATAGCATCGAGTCTAATGTTGGACAGTATGTGTTACAAAATAGGTCTACTCGAGGTCAACCAGCCAAAAGGTATGAACCAAATATTCATGCAAAATCAAAATACCCAGTAGCAAATTACATGTCCACTAAAAGATTATCTAAGTCATATAAATCATTTGTGAATCAAATATCTGGTGTATCAGTACCTAATAAAGTGCAGGATGCGTTGGGAGATCCAATATGGAGGAAGGCAATGGCTGAAGAGATAGATGCGTTAAAGAAAAATGATACTTGGCAACTTGTGTCACCACCACAAGGAAAAAAGGCAATTGGTTGTCGATGGGTGTTTACTATAAAACATAATGGTGATGGATCCGTAAATCGATATAAAGCTCGTCTTGTAGCAAAAGGGTTTACTCAAACATATGGTGTAGACTATGATGAGACTTTTGCTCTTGTTGCCAAAATGAACACGATTTGGGTTCTGCTCTCACTTGCTGTTAACCTAAACTGGCCACTTCGACAGTTTGATGTCAAGAATGCGTTTCTTCATGGAGAATTATCCGAAGAGGTGTACATGAGTCTTCCACCTGGGTATGTAGTTGATTCTCCTGGTAATTTTGTATGCAAATTGAGGAAGTCTTTGTATGGCCTCAAGCAATCCCCTCGAGCCTGGTTTGAAAGGTTTTCACAGTTCATGCAAAAGGTTGGTTACAGACAGAGTAATTCAGACCACACTCTATTTCTCAAACATCAACGAGGGAAGGTAACAGCCCTAATCATTTATGTTGATGATATGGTAATCACTGGTGATGATACTATTGAGATGGATAAATTACAAAGACAGCTAGCCTCTGAATTCGAAATGAAGGACTTAGGTGAACTAAAGTACTTCTTAGGAATTGAGGTAGCCAGGGGAAGAGAAGGAATATATCTGTGTCAGAGGAAGTACAGTATTGATATGCTAACAGAGACAGGTATGTTGGATTGCAAACCTATTGACACTCCTATTGAGCAAAACCATTGTTTAGTAGAGTATCCAGATTAGATACCAATTGATCGAGCTCGCTATCAGAGATTGGTTGGACGTTTGATTTACTTAGCTCATACTAGACTAGATGTTGCATATGCAGTAAGTGTGGTGAGTCAGTTCATGCACAATCCAAGTGAGAACCATATGAATGTTGTTTTAAGAATTTTAAGGTATTTGAAATCGGCTCCAGGAAGGGGAGTAATGTTCTCTAAACACAACAATCCTCTTGAAGTCTGTGGATTCACAGATGCAGATTGGGCAGGAAGTATTACAGATAGAAAGTCAACATCGGGTTATTTCACCTTTGTGGGAGGAAATTTGGTTACATGGAAAAGTAAGAAGCAGAAAGTGGTGGCACGATCTAGTGCTGAGGTCGAGTATAGAGGTATGGCTCATGGGGTTTGTGAATTGCTGTGGATAAGAACTTTGTTATTAGATTTGGGTTTCGAACTCAAAAATACTATGCAGATGTATTGTGACAATCGGGTAGCCATTGATACATCACAAAATCCAGTACAACATGATCGCACTAAGCATGTAGAGGTTGATCGTCACTTTATAAAAGAGAAGTTAGATGCCAAACTTATTAGTTTTCTTTTTGTTCCCACAGAAGAGCAACTTGTAGATATGCTTACCAAAGGAGTCTCCAAGAAGTCATTATATGGCTCACTAAGCAAGTTGGGCATGATTGATATCTACGCGCCAACTTGAGGGGAAGTGTTAATAAATCATTTAATGGTATATTAGTTGTATGCAACTAATATACTTTTCCTAAAAGCACTTTTAGGAAAAGCAGATTCTCTTTTTTCTATATTTATACATGTATTAATATTCAGTGTAAGATACCCTTGTAAATACATTAATTGAATTCCTACTATAACCAACTCAACTAACTCACAATAAGTGATTACTGCTGGGAATTTAAGCTCAACAAATGACATGGCACAACAACAAAAGAAAATTGGGGACTCACATCGTTAGCATACATCCTAACTACATTAGATTAATTGAAAATATTATTGTTGATTATAATTGACTGAATACATTGTATATATATTAATATTAAAATCAATTTTCACAATTAATGATAATGAGTTACATCATGAAATGAGTTACATTATGAAAGCTCTTATATTTTCTACTCTCCATTTTTCATCATCATAATCATCATCATTTTCAAGCTTCCACTTTGTTTTCTATGTTGTTTTCTTCATGGTATCAACACTTTATTGCTTATGAGTTTCCTCTTTTTTTTCCAACTACAAATACGAAATTATTAGGAGTTATAGACTCTCCACTTGTTACACAAACCATCTTGATTCAATCTGATCAAGATCTTTATACCTTCCATAATATTCTAGTTAATTTCTATCAAACTTAGTCACAACAATTTCACAATTTGAAAACATCAAATTCTTAAAATATTTCGTGGTCTTAGAGCTAGATACTTATATCGTTAATGAACCCCAAAATCAACTACTCTTAACTGGTGATATTAATTCAATATATAAGAGCTGGAAAAAACATAATGACATGTTGGGATGCTAGCTAATGTCTTGCCTCGTTGAAGACATTCTCAAACCCATCTTTGGATTTGATACCTCATAGGGAGCATGGATAAAGCTTGAATTTTTTTTTTTGCATCCAAGTCTCATGCTCGAGCTATTCAAGTAAAAGAAGAACTTCAAACTCTTAAGAAAGGTAATCTCAACATTAATAACTATATTCTAAAAATAAAACTCATAACTTATAAACTTGAAAGTGTTGGTTGTGGTTTAATTGAGGAAGAGCTTTTAATTAGTGTTTTAGGAGGATTAGATGAGATTAATGATAATGTTTTGCAACTCTCAGTGAGAGAATACTCTCTGAAGCAATCACCATTGATGATGCTAAAGTACTCTTGCTTAGCCATGAGTGTAGACTTCAAATAAAAAATGATTTCTCTTTCTCACCTTTACCTTCTTTTAACCTATCTGTTAAAAACACACAAAATCAAAATGAAAAGCAATTGTTTAATGATAATCCAAACAACCCACAAACTATCCCTAATACATACATGTCACACCCAAACACTATACCCAATTCACCTTTTCTAGGATCGACACAATTTTAAATTAACAACTCATATGCTTCATCTGAACAACGTGGTAAAGGACCTAGTTATGGCAGAGGGAGACTTAGAACACAGTGCTAGCTTTGTGGAAAAATGGATCACACGGTAAAAAATTGCTAGCATCAATTTGACAAAACTTTATCTCATCTCAACCCATTAGTAATATACCAAGAGCTCCACTTATACCACCTTATCATCTTGTATCTTAGATTCAAAATCCATAAACCTCAAAACCTTATCCTTCTCATCCTTTCAATTACTGCAATCAAAATTCACAGTTCCAACCACCAATTATGCAACACAATCAAACCTTCCATAGTAATCCACCTATGCCATAATGTCACGACCTTATTTTTCAAGTAGAGATCGTGCGGCACTTAGCACCGTTCGTTGCACTAAGCCTGCCTTTGAAACCGAATGAAATTCCAAAGAGAATAGAGAGAGAGTTTGCAAAGAATGCTTTGTATTGCTCTAGAGAGAGATTATCTTACAATTTCCCCAGGATGAATACAAATGAAGACCAAGTGGTCTATTTATAGTGTGGCTTCTAAGCTTAAGAATAGGCCACCACTTTCTAGAGTCTTCCTAGTCTAGAATGTACAAGAGAATTCTAGAATTATGTACAATATGCCACAAGGGTCTAGGACCTTCTAGCCAACTCTAGAGTCTTCTAGGTTTGTCTAGTTCCTTCATGCACCTTCCGGGATGTTCCATAAGCTTCCAGCAGCTTCTACATCCTTCCCGAACCATCCGGCACGTTCTAGAACATTCCAGCCCATTTTAGCACTCTCCAGCGTGCTCTAGAACGTTCTAGGGTCTTCTAGCTTGATTTGAGTCCATCCAACTCTAGCTCTTTCTAGACATCTCTAGGAAACTCTAGAACTTTCCATGTAGAATAGTCTAGATCCTTTAGGAAATCACCATTTACTTTGGATTTTTAGGGACATTCTGAGCGGGACGTGACACCCTCCCCCACTCAAGTTCGCGACGCCCTCTTCGCGCCTTCAAGCTTGAACCTTTCTATGTCATCTTTGAATTTCCACAAAGAGTCCTCAGGTTCCCAACTTGCTTCTACATCCGGAGCGTTCTTCCATTTGACCAAGTATTCCCGATAACTTGGTACACCTCTACGCCGGATCACGCGATCCGCCAAGATTGAGTCTACTTCCTTGTCAAAGGAGGTTCCCACTGCGGTAGGCGCCCTTTTGGATTCACCTCGACTCATGTCTTCCTTGTCTCCATGATAAGGTTTTAGCATGCTTACATGAAAGACTGGATAAATTTTGAGCTTTGGAGGTAGTTGCAGCTTGTATGACACCTTACCGACTTTCTTGAGGACTGGAAATGGTCCTTCATACTTCCGCACCAACCCCTTATGAACCTTCCGCAAGGACTTGAATTGTTGGGGTAATAGTTTTACAAGAACCAAATCGCCTTCATGAAATTCCACCAACCTCTGTTTCTTGTCAGCCCACTTCTTCATCTTCTTAGATGCCTTATTCAAATATGCTCGGGCCAACTCCGCTTGTTCGTGCCAGGCCTTGGCAAATTTGAAGGCAGCAGGGCTCTTCCCTTCATAACTCGTGGCCAAGGCATGGGGAGTCATGGGTTGCTGCCCCATGACGATCTCGAAGGGACTTTTAGTGGTAGACTCGCTCCGTTGTAAGTTGTAAGAGAATTGGGCTACATCCAACAACTTTGCCCAATCCCGCTGATTAGCACTCACAAAGTGCCTGAGATATAACTCCAGCAACGCGTTGGCACGCTCTGTTTGTCCGTCACTTTGTGGGTGAAAGCTTGTGGAGAAATTCAAGTCTGATCCCAATAGCTTGAATAGTTCCGTCCAAAATTTCCCCGTGAATCGTGGGTCTCGGTCACTCACGATATTGGAAGGAATTCCCCAATGCTTCACAACATTCTTGAGGAACAAACGTGCCGTCTCATCTGTCGTGCAGTCCGTTGAGGCAGGTATGAATGTTGCGTATTTGCTGAAGCGGTCGATGACGACAATAATGCTGCCAAAGCCCTCTGATTTTGGCAGACAAGTGATGAAATCCATTGAGACACTTTCCCACGGTCTCTCTGGAATGGGTAGCGGCTCTAATAATCCTCCGGGTGCATGTTGCTCAATCTTGTCCTGTTGGCATACAAGACAAGTCTTCACATAAGCTTCGACATCGTCCCGAAGTTGAGGCCAATAGTAGATTGACTTGATCAAAGCAAGGGTGCGCCTCATTCCTGGGTGTCCAGCCCATAACGAATCATGGCACTCCTTGATAAGCTCTTTCCTTAAGCTCCCTCATTTTGGCACAAAGATTCGATTCTGCTTGGCATAGAGTAGTCTGTCACTCAGCCAAAATCGTCTCGTCTTTCCTTCCTTGATGAGGGCAAGGAGGTTTTGAGCAAGGGCATCATGCTCCAACCCTTCTTTGATCCTTTCCAGCAAAGGACTACTTGGCCTACTCAAGGCTGCTAGCTCCGTCTTTTCACTTGGTGGATCAGCCACAACACTTCCGCTGCGTGACTCTGATTTTTCCACCTGATAATGACTCATTGTTGGTGGTCTTGTGTCAAGATCCAACTCAACTTTGTGGTCCACCTCCCTCCTTGGAGGTAACTGTTGGGGCAATGCATCCGGCATCACCTCATGGGACTTATCTAGAACAGCTTGCACTTCCGTTGGCAAGCTTGGCTTTGGTGACGCCTCAAACATCACCTTGTGGGACTTATCTGAGACAACTTGCACTTCCGTCGGCAAGCTTGGCTTTGGTGACTCCTCCCTGTCGTATTCTTTTGAGATGGTAAGATAACTCTCTTCGTCCCTCTTCAATCCCATTTTTAATTGAAGTGCCGAGAGAGCTTAGGTTGTGCGTTTGGTGGTCCTGTCCGTCGGTACCACGCAAGCCTTCGAACCATCCATAATACACATAGAGTTTGAGTATGGCACCAAGAAAGCTCTAACCTGGTCCAAGAACTCCATGTCGAATACTATCGAGTAGTCATCCATAGGCGCCACTGATAAGTCCACTTGGCCAGTCCAAGCACCGAGACTGACCTTAACTCCTCGAGCGACTCCATGTAATGGCAGTGCTGCTGAGTTAACTGCTTTGAGAGATCCCCCTCCATTGATAACCTTTAGGCCAAGTCGCTTTGCTTCCTCCACTGAAACAAAGTTGTGAGATGCACCGGTGTCGACCAAAGCCTTGGCGACCTTTCCATTGATGGCTGCATCTACATACATTAAGCCTTTTGGGGTCTTTGGGGCGCTCTGCAATGCACCAAGTAGGCGCAAAGAACCCATCTTTGCACCTTCGTCCGACTCGCTTCCATCTTGATCATGAGTGGAAGCAACCAAGGCACTCAATGCCTTTATTTTTGGACATTCACGTGCCCAATGCGGTCCGTCGCATATGAAGCACGTCACCCAGGGCTTCGAGGCATTCCGATCCTCCTTCTCCTTCCCCTTATCTCGTGCCTTGAATGAGGAATTGTCTTTATGGTTTTTAGAACCCTAACTTTTGACATGGCCTCCACCATTCTTTCCTCCACTAAACTTTTTATCTGAGGCTTTAGAGCCCTCCTTGTTTGTGGAGTAGTCAATAAAGCTTTCTGCAGTTGCGATGGCCGAAGATAAGTCTTGGACACCACGTCGCTTGAGCTTCAAATTAGCCCATGATTGGAGACCGTCCATGAACAAGAATAGGGCATCCTTGTCCGATGTGTCGGGGACTTCTAGCAGCAAGGTTGTGAACTCCTTCACATAATCCCTTATGCTACCCGTTTGCTTCAATCGTCGCAAACTCCCTCTTGCCTCCTCTTCAGCATTAACGGGGAAGAACTGCATTTTGAACTCCCTTTTGAAGTCATCAAAGGTATCAATTGTGCAAACTCCTCGTTGCACATCTCCATGCCTCCGTCTCCACCACAACATCGCAGTGTCGGATAAATACATGGCTGCAGTTCGGATCTTGCTGGCATGGTCCGTTATGCCAGTAGCCTCAAAGTATTTTTCTAGCCCCCATAGGAAGTTCTCAACTTCCCTAGCATTCCTAATACCATTGAAGGTCTTAGGCTTGGGAATATCCACCCTCTTAGCCTCAATGACGGTGGTTGCACTAGTCCCCGCGGCCATAGCCCGCTTACATAGAGCTAGATCACCACCCATATCCTCCATTCTATGCAATACATTAGTAAGTTCTCTTTGGACAAGATCCCTTACCTTGGCAAGTTCCGCCTTTAGCCCATCAATCTCTTGCCTTAATCCACCATCTAGCTCGTTGAGGGACATCTTAACCGCTGCATGGATTTCCACATCCTCGGCCTCCAAGCCATTGCAACGCTCCTCTAAGTTGTCCACCCGATCAAACAGCTCCCCTAAGCTGTCCTGCGCACTTCCCACTCGTGCTTCCAAGCTAGAAAGCAAGTATTTCGACTTGGCTCGAGATTCCTTTGGAACTTTCCGAGCTTCCTCACGGCCACGTTCCATTGGTGGAACGTCCATGTTTGGTGTAGCTGGGGCGGTGTTCTTCATTTTTGCCAAAGATAGAGATACTTTAACCCGCTCTGATACCAACTGTCATGACCTTATTTTTCAAGTAGAGATCGTGCGGCACTTAGCACCGTCCGTTGCACTAAGCCTGCCTTTGAAACCGAATGAAATTCCAAAGAGAATAGAGAGAGAGTTTGCAAAGAATGCTTTGTATTGCTCTAGAGAGAGTATATCTTACAATTTCCCCAGGATGAATACAAATGAAGACCAAGTGGTCTATTTATAGTGTGGCTTCTAAGCTTAAGAATAAGCCACCACTTTCTAGAGTCTTCCTAGTCTAGAATGTACAAGAGAATTCTAGAATTATGTACAATATGCCACAAGGGTCTAGGACCTTCTAGCCAACTCTAGAGTCTTCTAGGTTTGTCTAGTTCCTTCATGCACCTTCCGGGATGTTCCATAAGCTTCCAGCAGCTTCTACATCCTTCCCGAACCATCCGGCACGTTCTAGAACATTCCAGCCCATTCTAGCACTCTCCAGCGTGCTCTAGAACGTTCTAGGGTCTTCTAGCTTGAGTTGAGTCCATCCAACTCTAGCTCTTTCTAGACATCTCTAGGCAACTCTAGAACTTTCCATGTAGAATAGTCTAGATCCTTTAGGCAATCACCATTTACTTTGGATTTTTAGGGACATTCTGAGCGGGACGTGACAATAAGCTAACTTCACTCACCCAATATCCTTCTCTTTACCACTTGTTACAGCACCTATCTCACAATTTTTTCAATATCAAACCCTACCATATCCAACACTAGCAAACTCTGGCCAAGAACCTCACTGGTGTTCTAACTCTGGAGCTAGTAACTATGTTTAATCTGATCCTAACAATTTAATTTCCCACTAAATTATGCAAGTTCTGATAAACCGATGTTGGGAAATGGTAAAAGTGTTTATATCTCATATCTTATTTTTAATTCTTTTGAATCTCATTTACTTCTTTTGGGTTCTCTGGTTTCAAACAACATTTTACATGTCCTTGATATAGCAAGAAATTTAATAAGTGTCTCTCAATTTGTTAAGGAATACAATGTATTTTTTGAATTTCATTCTACCTTTTACTATGTTAAGGACAAAACGTAAGGGACTATTATACTCATGGATCATCTACATAGTGGTATTTATGTCTTTGTTTTGAATTTCACAAAAGCTAAAGATAAATACTCTTCTTTTTCTTCTCTTTCATCCCTTTTAGTTTCATATTCTTTAGTCACTAATACACCTTCTACCTTTTCTTCTAGTTCTAGCAGTAGGTTGGAGCTTTGGCACTAAAGGCTACCACATGCTTCCCTTTTTATCATCAAAAATTATTTAACTCACATTGGCCTTCCTTACTCAGAAAATAAACAAACATCTAGTTTACTTTGTACTTCTAATCAAATCAATAAAAGTCATAAGCTTACATTTGTTTCTAGAGTAGTTTATGCATCTTCCCATTTACAAATTGTGCACTTAGTTGTTTGGGTAGAACCTATTATATCCAAAAACTACCTTCAATATTAAGTTCATTTTATAGATGAATTTTCTCATTTGTCTTGGATTTATTTCTTGAAGAAAAATAGTGATGTTTCTAAATCTTTTATTGATTTTAAACTTCAAGCAAAATTATAATTTTCATGTAAAATCAAAGCACTTCATATTGATTAGAGTGGAGAGTATAAAGGGATTAGTTCATTCTTGTCGCAATCTAGTATTGTTCACCATGTTTAATGTCCACACACTGATAAGCAAAATGGATTGGCTAGCATTGTTGAGCTAGCCATGACAATGCTTTATCATGCATCATTGCCTTATGAATTTTGGGATGAGGCTTGGTTTACAAGCACTTATCTCATAAACAGACTATCAACCTCATTGTTAAACAACATATATCCTTTTGAATTACTTTTGAATTAGAAGCATGACTATACAAATTTCAAGATCGTTGGTTGTTTATGTTTTCCATGCTTAAGGCCTTACAATGATAATAAACTTCAACCCAAATCTCTTCCTTGCACTTTTTTGGGATATAGTGCCAAACACAAAGGGTACAAATGTGTATTTGCTGATGAAAGATTGTACATAAGTAAGGATGTAATTTTTGATGAGTTCCAATTTTCATATACCTCTTAAGCTATTACACTTCCTTTTATTTTTCAAGTTTTTTTCACTTCATTCCCACTCAACTCCAATAATTCCCATTTGATCCATTCAAGTTCATATTGAAACCAATTCGTCACCATCTTGTCCATCTTCTCTAGTCAATAACCCTTTACCAATATCATCAACATCACAAACTCTAATAGTTACCACCTCACCAGCCCAAATTGTCACTCAAAATCCCACTTCTATTCTTTTTGCAATTGTTCAATCTCCAGTTCCTATAATTCTGGCTCATAAACCCACTTTTTCAACTTAACTTACCTCAAACACACATCCTATAACAACAAGATCCAAGCTAGGCATCTTTAAACTAGAAGCTTATAATGTTGTGATTAATCTTGATATGATTGAACCATAGTTAATTAAGCAGCCCTTTTCAATGTTCTCTATAATCAATCAATGTAACAAGAGTTTGATGCCTTACACAAAAGTCATACATGGGCCATTGTATCTCCTCATTTAGACAAAAAAACTATAGAGAACAAATGGATTTTTGAAATAAAAAATTACTTGATGGAAAATTGGATAAAAGGAAAACGAGGTTAGAAGCTAAGGGCTATGACCAAACACTAGGCTTTGATTTTTCTGAAACATTTAGCCCTATGGTAAAACAAGTCATCGTACACATTGTTCTCACATTTGCACTTAGAAAAGGTTGGAAATTGCATCAATTGAATATCAATAATTCCTTCCTAAATGGACAGCTATAAGAAGAAGTTTTTATGAAACAACCACAAGGGTTTGATGATCCAAATTATCCTTACTATGTTTGAAAATTACACAAGGTAATCAATAGCTGTAAATAGGCTCATTGAGCTTAGTTTGATACACTTAATAAGGCTATTATACATTCAATTCAATAATCAAAGGCTGGTAATCTCTCTTCTATAAACTGTCAGGTTCATTCTTAATTTATTTGTTAGTTTATGTCAATGAAATCATAATCACAGGTGACAATACGCATAATGTTCAAGCTTTAATTAGTCATTTGCACTCTCAATTTACTCTCAAGTACATGGGTCTTCTAACTTTTTTTTTAAGAATTGAAGTGACATCTCTATTAGATGGTAGTCTCCTACTTACACAAAGAAAATATGCTAAAGAACTTCTTGCAAAATAGGCATGACATATTGTAAACCTATAGCCACACCTATAACTTCTGAGATAAGACTCTCAGTTAGAGGTGTCCAAAAATCAGGCTGGACCAGTTTAAACATAAAAACTGGTCCAAACCGGACCGAATCGAGCTGTTTTGTAAATGAAATGGTCCGGTCCGATTATAAAAAATTATAAACCGATCGGACCAGACCGATTTTATTAAATAAATAATTTTTTTTATATAAACCAGGGTATATATATATATATATTTCGAGTTAAAGCATTAAGTCGTTAACCCTAACCCTAGAAATTGCAATTCCCCATTTCTTATGTCACTCTACATCTCCGTCTGGGCCCTGGGTCTGGTTGTCTACACTTCCACCAGCAGCTAGCAACCGTTCCTCGCATCGCTTCTACTAGTAGCTAGTCACATCTCCTCGCATTGCTTCCACCAGTAGCTAACCATTGTTCCACGCATCGCTTACACTAGTAGCTATCCATTTTTCCACGTGTCGCTTCCACCAGCAGCTAGCCATCTCTCCTCGCATCGCTTCCACTAACAACTAACCACCTCTCCTCGTGTCGTGTCATGACAACCACAGACGAAAATCATGAAATAGGTATGTGGTCTACTGGTAGTAGTTTTTTCCTGAGTTTATTAATCATATCCTATGTTTTTTCCTGAATAAATTGAATGGAAAGTTTGAACTCTGAAATCTAGATGGTATGTCATTTTTTGTTAGTCTGAAGTCTGAACACTTTTTCTGACAGAGTTGAGTTTTTTTAAATGGTGGAAACTAATTAATATTTTTCGAACTTCAGTTAAATTGTTACGTATGTTGCCCCTCTTTTAAAGCTTAATTATTTTGATTAAGTTCTCTTTATAGATCAAATATATATGATTCATTCTATTAATGTTTGATCGTTATGAATTTCAAGAGTTTAAGCAATTGGTTTCATATGGTTTAATATATGAACTGACATTTTATTGATAAAATTAAGTTACGTGGATTGTTGAATAATTTATCAAACTATAACTAGTCAATTAAAATTATATTTTAATTAATTAAATTAAAATTGTGGTGATTTATATAGATGAATTAATCTGTATTTTTGTCATAAAATGATGTACATAAATATTTTAAGAGTGATATTACTTTTGTGATTGACTGAGAAATATGATTCAGACAATATCTTAGGTATACTTTAAGTGATTAAGTTTATTTATATGTATGAATATAATATAAGCAAGTGTTTACTTTGCATATTTGATTAAATTGACTCTATATTTAATATAATTCAATTCTATTTCCTTAATTTCTTCTCAGAGAAGTTTGATTTTTTAATTAGTTTCAGATTTTAGGAAGTAAATATTTTGCTTCGGGACAGGTTTATGTATCAATTTTTCATATTTCTATTATAAGATTCTGAATGTTCATGCCTAATACATGATAAATTAATACATGCATGCTTATTTTGAATTTATTTATACGCGTTCATCCTTCAATTGAATCGATTATACAACATTCATGAGGATTTGACTCAATTTTACACTAAAGAGAGTTTTCGAATTAGGTTTAGGAAAGGCGAGAAAGGAGGATAGAGAGCTATAATTTTAATATATTTTTTAACTTAATTTATTTTCAAAGCTCATCATTATTTAAATTAGTTTAGTTGTTAATTATATTTTGTTTTAATAATACATGAATGTTTTTTGGTTAGTTTGAATTCTAAATTAGTTTAGGTAAGATATGAGTGTCTTTCCATTGTTAGCAACAACAAAATCTATCTTTACATCAAATATTTTAGGTACACAGCCATTATAAATAAATTAATAAATAAAATATTTGAGTTCCTTCATTGTTATTCCCAATTCCATAATTGAATTATTCTTTCTCTCCTTCTCTTTGTAATTTTTATATATTATAAGTGTCATTTATTTTTTATAAAGTATATGTGTCTGAGTAACAAGATATGAATATATTTTACGTATATAAACACTAATCGATTTAGTAAAAATTTATAAACAATTAGAAAAAATGAACATGTGTACAAAACATTTCTCACTCTAATTTATATATAACCCAATTATTCATATAATTTCCTACATATGTATAGAAAATGTTTAAAAATGAAATTTTATCATGCAAAGCAATTACATTGTAACTTTTTAATTACATTCTCTGTATTTTCAATTATACAGCCTTACAACTAGTGTACATGATACAATTGTTTAATTAGAGATATACACTAGCCATTATCAAAAGTTCTTGTTAGAAATTGAGGTATGTAGAGAAATTTTCTCAAAAACAAAACAACTAATCTCGCAATGAAAAATGAACATAAAACATTTACCCAATAACTATTACAAAAAAATGACCTACCATTTTAGTGACTTATGTTCAAATTATGGCCATGTAAAAATTTGTCTATGTAGCCTTTTATTTAAAAGGAATATTAACAATCAACCTCAAAAACATTTACAAAGAGAAATATTGTTAGTTGCAATTATTTTTGCACATATACACAATGGCCAACATATGAAGACCTTATTTTGTAAATATACACAGTACAAAGTAATCAAATGTTAGATAATGTTTTGTCCTGTTTATATCATAATCTGTCTGCTCTGTTCTAATTAGTTATTTTAGTTTTGAAATTATTTTTGATGAAGTACAAAAAATAATATATTAATATATTAAGAATATGTACTAATCTATATTCTATATATAGGTGATGATTTACATGAGTTTATTGGACCAAGTCAATTTCTAGATTTTACTATGTTTATGAGTGAAGACATTTAACCTGAAATTCATTCGAATGAAATGGAAAGTCCACCACATAATTTAAATGACTCGTCTTCAAAAAAGGAATAGAAGTAAGTAATGTTCACCCCGATAACAAATCTGATATGAAGAAACCAAAAACTTTTAGGTTAGAAATATGGAATCATTTTTCATATATTTTACCCTATGATGTGGAAAATCCTAGAGCTACATGTTATTATTGTAAAAAAAGCTATGTTGCTCATTCTTTAAGGAATAGAACTACTTCAATGATATATCACTTCAAAAATTTATGTAAAAAGATTCATAAAGAAATAGATAAAGGACAAAATATGTTAAGTTTTCAAACACAAAAAGGATAGGGTGATACGACAACTCATAAATTAGTTATTGTATCATTTGATGCAAAACGTGCTAGAGTTGCTTTGGCAAAAATGATTATTATTGATGAATTGTCTTTTAGGTTTGTTGAGGTTGAGGGATTTAAAGATTTTATAGCTAAAATTTGTCCTAAGTTTCATGTGTCATCTCGTCAAACAATTTCTAAAGATGTGTTTCAACTTTATTTAGATGAGAAAAAAAGTTTGAGTAACTTTTTCATAAGTGAAAAACAAATAGTTTGTTTTACTAGTGATTTTTGGACTTCAATTCAAAATATTAATTATATTTGTCTAACCACTCATTATATTGACAAAGATTGAAAATTACAAATGAGAATTATAAAATTTTGTCAAGTTGAGAATCATAAAGGTTATACAATTGGGAAAGTGATAGAACAGATTTTGCGTGATTGGGGTATATGCAAGGTATTCACCATAACACTTGATAATAATTCCTCAAATGATATTGCTATGTCATACTTGAAAAGGAAGCTAAAAAAATTGGAATGATGGACTTGTTATGAGTGGGGAGTTCTTTCATGTGTGATGTTGTGCTCACATTTTGAATTTGATTGTAAGAGATGGACTTAAAGATCTTCATAGTACTATTATGAGTATTTGTTGCGTTGTGAGATATGTTAGATCCTCTCCTTTGAGATTACAAAAGTTTAAAATTTTTTCTATTAAGGAAAATATTGAGTCCAAAGGAAGTGTCATGCTAGACGTGCCTACAAGATGGAACTCCACATATCTAATGTCAAAATATTCTTTAGATTTTCAAAAAGCATTTGATCATCTTTTAGAAGAGGAAGGAACAAACTTTATTTCTTATTTTCATGAGGAGAGATCAAATGTTGGGCCTCCAACATTAGATTATTGGAAGAATGCTAGCATTTTTGTCAAGTTTTTGAAGACTTTTTATGACTCTACTTTAGCATTCAGTGCATCTTTATATACCACATCAAATTTATATTTTATAGAACTACATAACATTCAATCTCAAATACTTATATGGTGTGGTTCCAATGACTTGTTAAAAAATATGGCTACTAGCATGAAAACAAAATTTGAGAAGTATTAAGGAAATGTAGATAAGACTAATAAGATGTTGTATGTTGCATTTGTACTTGATCCAAGGTACAAATTAGAGTATTTGGAATTCTTATTTGAAGAGATTTATGATTTAGAAATTGTTCAAAAATTGAGAGATAATGTCAAAAATACTTTTATGGATCTGTTCACAAAATGTAATAGGAATGATTCCTTCATCTGAGGAAGAAAGAAAGTCAAAATTTCTTAAAATCTTAGAAGAGAAAAATAGTTTGGACTGAAAATCGAGGTTGAGAAATATTTGAACACCCCATGTGAAAATGTCATGTTGGATAAGTTTGATATATTGAAATGGTGGAGGGAAAATTCTTTTAGGTTTCCTATCATCTCTCTCATTGCATGTGATGTGTTAGAAATTCAAGTTTCAATTGTTGCATCAGAATCAACTTTTAGTACAAGAGGGTGCATTCTTGATCAATTTAGGAGTTCTTTGAATCCTAAAATGGTAGAGACATTAGTATGTAGTCAAAATTGGTTACGTTCTTCCATTAATAATGACTATGTCCTCTTACCAGAATACAATGATGACCTAGAGATTTATGAAGATGTTGATTTTGTTTGATTGTAGATTACATTAAAGACACTACAATGATCATTAATGATTAATAATGGGTAAGTTTTGAATATTATTATCTAATGATATATTGTTGTTGATTGTGAGTTTGGATGTTTGTATATGTTTAAGAATTCTGTGTAAATGAGATATTTGGAATTCATTTTTTCATGTCTATTTTTTGTTTTTTTTAGATTTTGATAACATCTTATGTATTTATGTATTTATGTATTTAACAATAATATCTATCTGTGTATGATGATAAATGAGCATCACATTTGATTGTATCCTATTAGATTATATCATATTAAACTGAATCATATTTATGTATTATTAAATGTTCAAAACCGTTAACCAAACTGGACCAAACCATTTGGCTATAACATTTTGGATAGTCAAATGGTCCGGTCCGGTTTCAAATATATAAACGGTCCGGTTTGATTAAATTTTTTTTAGACAAAACTTGATCAGACCGGACCATAGACACCCCTACTCTCAGCATATGAAGGAGATATATTTCTCAATCCAACTCGGTATGAAAGTGCTATAGGAGCACTTCAATATCCCACAGTCACACGACCAGATATGTCCTATGTTGTTAATAAGGTGTCACAATTTATGGAAAAACCTTTATATCCCTATTGTAATGATGTCAAACGTATTGTGAGGTATTTTTGAAGAACAATCTGCCATGATTTAGTCCTTAAGCTTTGAATTAAACTCTTCCTTGAATGTTTTGCAGATGCTGATTAGGCATTATACCTAGATGATAGAAAATCCACATCAAGAAGGTTTTTTACTTAGGTGCAAATCTAATGTATTGGGGTAGCAAGAAACAATAAACAATCTCAAGATTCAGTATTGAAATAGAGTATAGATTTTTAATGAATACAACTGTTGAAATTATGTGGATTGAGTTCTTTCTACATGAACTACATACCATGTTGCTTGGTTCTCCAGCTATACAGTGCGATAATTTAAGCACCATAGCACTCCCTACAAACCTTATCTATCATTCTCTCACTAAACATGATGAATTGGACATCCATTTTGTAAGAGATAGGGTACTCCAAAATAAGTTCATAGTTTATATTCTATTACATGAGCAACCAATTGATATTTTCATAAAATCTCTCTCTATCTCATAGTTCTATTTCTTATGAATCAAACTCATTGTCATAATCATGCCATTAAGTTTGACGGGGATGTCAAGGTAAAAGATGTAACCAACTTAACTAACCCTTAACAAGTAATGGTTGTTGGAAATTGAATCTCAAGAAATGACATGACATAACAACGAAAGAACACTGTGGGCTCACGGCATTAGCATACATCCTAACTACATTAGATTGTACCAAAAAGGAATCAAATTATAATAAAGTAATGAGAGTGTGTTGGTGTATGCCGTGTAAATGCAATGATAAGAATGTATAACTGAAAAGAATTAAAAATATTATTATTGATTATAATTGACTGAATACATTATATATATACTGATATCAGAATTAATTTTTACAATTAATGAGAATGGGTTATATCATGAAATCTCTCATATTTTCTTCCCCGTATTTTTCATCATCATCATCTTCAAGCTTCCACATCGTCTTCTCTGTTGTTTTCTTCATGTTTAAGATGTATCTTTATATATACACAAATCACATGAACATCTTTTATGATTTAATAAAATTAATTTTTCAGTAGGTTAAAGTAAAACCATTTAGCTATCTTTTTTAATAACAATTTTAATTTATGATTAAATAATGGGTTTTGTGATTTATGATTTTTTATAAAAATAAACACCAACATGCTTTGGTAATATTTTATATTTTTTTCTTTTTGAAAACTTAAAAAAAATTGGTTATTAGTTACAAAATTTATGTTTTTATTCATCTTCTTCGATTACTTATAAATACAAAAGTCGTAAAATTTATTTATTTTCTAAAAAATATATTTAAAAAAATCTAAAATCTAAAATCTAATTCAAAAATCATTAATTTTTAAAGATTTATGAATCAAAATAAAAATAATTACGAAACATTTTTGATTGAAATATCAATAGAAAAAAAATAAAAAATTCAAAACAAAGTTATTATCAAAAATCTCCAAGTGGGTAGGTTTTATTTTTTTAGTTTAAAAAGAAAAGTTTCAATTTTGTGTGTATACATTTCAGTGCATGGCTCGTGTTTTTTGCCTTGTACATAACATGTCTGCGTACAGTTTGAGTTTGTAATTGTGTATTAAAATTTATTTTTTTAATTGATATAAAGAAAAATTTCAAAAGTTTGATATTTTTTTGCTAAACATTAAAAATATTTTCTTAAAATTACTAAAATATGTTGATAAATATTTTTAAATTTATTATTGAGTGGTGATATCCATAATTTTCAAGTAAAATATCTATATATAGTCTTCAACCGTGATACTATAAAATCATATTAAATAATATAATTCCTCATTGACTTAGACATGATTTTAAATTAGTGTCCTTTAGACGTTATTTGTTCTTATCAATTTAATAATGTGTTACGATTTAACAAATATGTCTCCATGATACTATGAAAATTCTTGTTGCTTGCGATATACATTCATGAAAAACAACCTAAAAATACTTTTGATTTTAAAAAGTTTTCAAGATAATTAATACTCTAAATAATATGTAGTATTTAAAACATTAACTTTATTTGTATATAATTAATGGTGAGAAGTGTTATAGAATATTTATCATTCTTGCTTCAACTTCCCCTTGTTTTTTTTTAACAAGTTAAGTAAGTGAATGAATTTTTTATATAATGCTATGCAACTATACATAAAGGCTTACAACTCTTTAATAAGTTAGACTTTATCAAATTATGTCTATTTGGAAACGATGTAATTATTCATAAACTATTATAAGTTATCCAAAAGATATGTTCATTAATTTACAAAAAATCACAACCTTTTAATATAAACCATAATATTTAACTTTCAAAAATTACAATTCTTGAACTATCTTTTATCAAAAAATACATATTAAATTATTATAACTTTTCATTCAAATATTATAATCATTTATTTTCAAAAATACTCCAATAAAATATACACCATATAATCATGCACATCATGCCTAGTAGAATATTAATTTGAGAAATTAAAAAAAAAATCTCTGAAATTTATAATAATAAAAATAATATCTCAATAATATTAAATGAATTTAATTAAATGACATTAATTAATTAACAGATCTAAATGATAGTTTATTTAAATGACGTTGAAAATGAATAATATATCATTTTTTTAATAGTAAAAATAAGTATGTTAAAATTTTGTGATTATGGATTTTAAATTACTATTTTTATTTTTATTGTTTTTCTATTCGTGGAAAGTCTTTTATTGGAAAAAGAAATTTGCAACGTTGTCATTAATTATTTGAGAAACCAGTTTTAGGTGAGATGGCATATTCCAAACGGAAGTGAGATGGTGAAGTGTCCATTTAAATCCCCTACTTGCCATATTATAAAAGTACAAGATTTAGATTTCTTGTTAAAAAAATAATTAATTAATTAATAGTCAACAAATACATTTTCTTCCCATAGGATCATCAAGACACTAATTACTAATTATGTTGCGTGATTAGTTTGAGGTATATAACAACTGGCTATAAATATAAATAATTAATGGGATAAGATTATGAAATATTTATAAATCCCAAACTTGAAAAAAAGGAAGTACTAAAATCTTGGATAAAAAGAACTTTGCTGTATTGTCTGCTAGGGAAAGGAACTTCTCTGTTTCTCATCCTAGTTATTTATTCTTTTCCCTTATCCGAATAAATTCTCTTCTATTTTATACGTGTTAAATTTAACAACACAATTTTAAAGAGAAAAAAAAGTTAAAGGTTGGATTTATATAAGCTTATAATTAAAATACACAAAAAGAAAACAATACCTTCAATCAAATTAATAAATAGATTAATTAATGTAACATTTCTCTCAAAATGCCACAACAAGAAGCATTTTGTCTGAAAACGAAAAATTCAACCGTGCCTTTGTAAACAAGTCTATAATCTACATTGAGGAAAAAACAAAATGCAACATAGAGTTTCAATATGAAGATGGTGGTAGACAATATGATAATCAATTTCATTGACTTATAAAATATCTTATTAGGTGCAATTTGAATAACACTCATATTATCACAATACATATGATCACGAAGAGGAAAAGATACACTTATATAACCAACTTAGTCAAACTACCTCACAAGTAGTGGATGTCATAGTATGATATTCTACCTCTATGGAAGATCTTGAAATAATACATTACTTCTTACTCTTCTAAGAAATAAGATAATCATCTAAAAAGATACAAAAACCATTGGTAGACCTACGATGAGTAGAATTAGTATCCTAATCAACATCACAATATGCACGTAGCTCCAAGGATGACGTAAATGAAAGTAAAATATTTTGAAACTAGGTCCCCTGAAGATACCTCAAGATGCAAAGAACGGTTGCTCAATGAACTGTAATAGGAGAAGCAACAAATTGACTAACAACATGAACATCATATGCAATATCTAAGTGAGTGATAGTGAGGTAAACCAAGCTTCTAATAACAATGCGATATAAACTAGGACCTAGCAAAGGGGAACCATCAAAATGAATGTTTTCAGCATTAGTCTTAGTAGGAGTATCTATAACCTTATTATTAGAAAAACGATCACAATCAAATATGTCTGCTATGTACTTAGATTGAGAGATAAGATAACCTTCGAGAGAAGATGCAACTTTAATATCTAGAAAATAATGTAATAAGCTCAAATCCTTCATTGCAAATTAGCGAGCTAATGCTAATTTCATCAATGCAATACCATTCACATTATCTTCACTAATAATCATGTCATCAATATATAAAGAAAGAAAAATACGATGAGTAGAAGTGCATCTATAAAACAATATAGAATAATGATGGCTAGAAGAGAAACTAAGAGAGGTGATTATTGTATAGAACTTCTCAAATCAAGCACAAGATGCTTGTTTGAGACTATAAAGAGCTTTTCTCAAACTACAAACTTCACCAAGTTTACGAGGAAAAAAAAGAAAGAGGTACCATGTAGACTTATTCTTAAAGGTCACTATTTAAGAATGTATTTTTAACATCCATATGAAATATACACCACCTATAAATAGATGTAATTGTAATAAGTGTGCAAATTGTAGTCATTTTTGTAATAGAAGCAAAAGTATTTTCATAATCAATACTAATATTTTGAGAGTATTCCTTCATAACCAATTAAGATTTGTACATTTAAATAGAACCACTAGAAAAGAAAATTGATTTTATAGACCCAACAGCAACCAATAGCTCGTTTACCTAACAATAGAGATAATGAGACTCAAGCATTTGTTTGATGCAAAGTAATAAGTTTGTTAGCCATAGATTGCTACCAAAAGGGATCAATAATTACCTCTTTATAGGACATAGGCTCAAAGGCATTGTGAATAATTTCTAAGATAGAAACACATGCGTTAGAATAACAAGTATAAATAAAATTGGGAAACTGGGATGACTTATGAGAGTGTTGAGGATATTGAGAAAGAGGATGAGCCAAAGTCTCAGAAGTTACTTGAGAAGTCATAAGAAAGAAGGAATTAGTGGAAGCATTTAGAAGCAAAGTATTAGTATCCATAGACACGTTGAAAATTAAATCCTTCATTTGTTATGTTCAACCTAAAGAGGAGATTTTGTTTGTGAACTCTCAACCTTTTTTTAGGATGGGCATTATGTTGTCTCTTACACCTACATCCAAAGTAGGGGTAAATATACATTTCTTTACTTGAGGGTATCATGTTATTTTATTTACAAGATAGAGGACATAGACATGTTAGAAATTAAATCCTTTATTTGGTCTGTTCACTCGAAAGAGAAGGTTCTGTTTGTGAACTCTTGGTCTTTTTCTTCGAATGGGCAATATTTTCCACCTCTAACACCTGCATCCTAAGTAGAGGGTAGATATCCTTCTACTTCTTTATGGTGCTATTTTATTAGTGAGACAATGGAGGTTGTGTTTTTTGTGCTACTTCACTTGTTGTGTTTATTCCAACGAGGAGGTTCTGTTTATGATATCTCGACCCCTTTCTTTGTATAGGAATTATGTTGCACCTCTTAAACCTACATCCCAAGTGGAGGGTAGATTTATGTCTTCTTACTTTAGGAGTATTACATTATTTTATTCACAAGACTGAGACATGGACAAGTCAAAAATTAAATCCTTCACTTGTTTTGTTCAACCTAGAGAAGAGATTTTGTTTGTGAACTCCTAGCCCTTTTCTTAGGATGGAGATTATGGTGTACCTCTTATACCTACATCCCAAATAGGGGTAGATATTCCTATCCTTACTATGAAATTATAAAGTTATTTTATTCCCAAGAAATGGGACGTGGACAAGTCAGAAATTAGATTCTTCACTTGTTGTGTTCACCACAAATATGAGGTTATGTTTGTGAACCCTCAGACCCTCTCTTAAGATAGGAATCATGTTGCCTCTCTTAAACCTGCATCCCAAGTGAAGGTTGATATCCCTCTTTTACTTGGGGGTTATATTGTAATTTTATTCGCGAGATAGAAGATGCGAACAAGTTGGAAATTAAAACCTTCACTTGTTGTGTTCAACCCAAATAGGAGGTTTTGTTTGTGAAATCTCAACCATTTTCTTAGGATGAGCATTATGTTGTGCTTTTTACACTTGCATCTCATGTGGGGGTATCTAGTTAGGAACTACTTCTCTTCTTGTGTGCCTTGCTTTACTCGCCTATCCATTTCCTCAATGTCATTCCACTATCTCCCTCAAATAACTATTGGAAAAGAGTTATTCTGGTTCCCACTTCAAATGTCATCAATATTTTGTCTAATGTCCTCTTGTGTAATTGAATAATTGCAATACTTGTTAAGGTCTCTTTATATCGTTCTCATTTTTCGGGGCCATCAGACTTGTTTATTCTCTACCATATGTTTGACCACTTTGACTAAGATGACTTGAAGATGTGGTTTTCTAAATAGAGATAATGTGCTTCCCCATACACCTAATTTCCTTCTGGTTGATGAATAAGGCTTAAAGTGTGATGGGTTAGGGCATTTGTCCACATAAATATTTTTTTATCTCCAAAGGCTCGATTTCTTACATACCTTAAATTATCCAATAGTTTTGTTGTCTTAACCTTTGACAAAGATTTTAATTCACTCTCAACATTGACATATTTTTTAACATCTTTATACATTATCTCTAGTGAATGAGGGAAGTTTTCATTAGTTCAATGAAAAAACTAGTGTCCCTTTTTTATCCCTTTTCTAAAAGCCTTGATAATTATGGAGTCTAGGTAGTATGAAATTTCTATCTTCTCCATTTTGAACAATTTCATATAAATTTTTATGGTTTTCTAACTCTCTTGAATGAGAGAAAAAAGATAATGTGATTATTTTCAAATGGGTTTGTTGTAGACGTAATTGGTTATAAAGGTTTTGACTAAGAAATTGAAACTCTTAATGCTTTGAGAGGGTAAATCAATAAACCACTTTTAGGAGGTATCTTGTAAAGTGGAGGAAAATATATTTCAAAAAATGGTTTTCATCTTCTCCTCGTGCATGCATATAAGAGCCATTTCCATTTCAAAATTTGTGACATGTGCTATAAGGTTCTTTGGTTCCCTTTCATGTTGGGAACTTTGATGCGTAAGAATTTTGGTGGCCGCACCATGTTTTCTATCTCATCAAAGAAAGGGGACACGAATAATTAATCACATACTTTTTAAGTGTCATCTTTGTGCACTTAGCTCCTTGATTTTTTAACTATTCCTCCACTTTTCATTTTGTCCTTCGAAGCATCAGAAATTTTTTTGTCTCCCACTTATGTTGTTTCTAGGTATTTGTCTTCGGTCGGTGAATTAATGGTAGAGAGGTTGTTGTATATCTGAAGTTTAGTGTAATTCATTTAGGGGCCTTTGTAGTTCATCAACTTGCTTTGGTGGATATTGGCTATAGTGTTTTAAGATTCATATGGCATTTGACATGTCATGATGGGATGATCTAGGTGAGGGACTCTCAATTCTAAATGAAGTTTTAGCCTCTCCTGAGAAACTAGCTAACATTTTCACCATACAAGGGATGGTTATTTTTTTTTAGGTTTATTTGCTTGAATCAAGGGAGACTTCAATTCTCAGTTGTCCTCTTATGACCTCATAAAATATTTTTGTAACTTGACCACTTATCTTTGAAGTAGATACATCATCATGGCCTCATTTTTAATGACTTCTTGTTCAGAGGTATTGCTAGTAGAGTTAGCAGGTAAGGTGTCGTATCCTAGGCTGGAGGTAAGGTGTCATATCCAAGGTTGGTGTGGGGCTCGAAGTGATTAGAGTCCATAGTTCGTTGAAATGGTTTAAATAGATCGAATATGGGTTGATCCCTTAATTGCCAAGTGTTTAGTTACTAGTATTGTGTGATTCTTCTATGGTATATTGATTATCCTGATTAAATAAAGTAAGAGGTTTCAAATTCTTGTGGTTGGATTAAAACACTTGAACCTCATAATAGGCACCAGGTGTTTAGAGAATATTTAATACTATAATGTTTTGTTTGGTTGGAAAGAATGGAAAGGAATCAGAATTGATTCCTTTCATTTGTGTGTTTGGTTGGGTTAAAAAATGGGTCAGGAAATGGAATTGATTCCTAAAGGAAAATGAATCACAATTTTTTCTCTCCCTTTTAGGAATCATGATTCTATTCTCATCTCAATTCTTTTTTAATTTTAGCCCCACCCCAAAGATAATCCTAAACTCATATCTCAAATCCCAAAACCCTAAACCCTAAACCCTAAAACCCAAATCCCAAAATCCTAAACCCTAAATCCCAAAATACTAAACCCTAAACCCCAAATCCCAAAACCCTAAATCTCAAAACCCTAAACTCCAAATCCCAAATCCTAAAACCCTAAACCTTAAATCCTCAAATCCCAAACCTCAAAACCCTAAACCCTCTTTAGAAAAATAATAATTTTAATAATATATTTTCTTTTTAAGTAATAATTATTTAGAAAGATAATGATTTCAATAATGTATTTTGTGTGACGAAAAAATAATAATTAAATAATATTATTTAAATTTTACTGAATCTAGTAGTATTAAGGTAATTTACAGTTTTTTACATTTTATTCAAGTGGTAAACCAAATACTGTAGTACTGAATCCTTCTTTGATTCCAATGGTCAAACCAAACAACATTGTTTCCTTTCCATTCTATTCTCATTCCCATTCGTATTCTGATTTCATTCTGTGAACCAAACGCCACCTAAGTTTCTAATAATGAATGTTTCGATCTTTTATTAATAGATATAGTTAGGCATGTATAGGCATAAGATCTTACAAGTGTTACTAATATATGCTTATGTTGGGTTTCCTTCCTATTTGAATAAGCCTAAGTAAAACCCATGTGGTTTAAAAGCCCATGGAGTAAGAAGGGGCAATTGTGTCATTTCGTTGTTCCATTAATAAACTCATATATGGTTTGTTGAGAATGTATTCAGGTAAAAAAAAACAAGAGTTGCAACATCATAAAAACAAAGCAGAAAACTGAGTACTTTTTCAGTTTTTTCTCCTCTCCAGCAAGTCTTCATCAAGTGCTCTGATAGAAGGTTGTTTGTGGTCCGATTGAGCTGGAAGTTTTCAGGCAGGTTCACGACTCAAGAATCTTTAATCTGTACAGTGGGATTTGTATTTTGCTCACCGATTTGGGAAATTATGGGCTGTGAACAGTGACTATGAAATTAGGTTAGATCTCTCCATTTTCTTGAAATAATTGTTAGTTTCCAAGAAGTTGTATTCTTGATGATGTTGTTGATTTTTTTGCCTCTAGTCTTACCTAGAAAGAACCTTTGTACAATTATTTCTTGATAGAAGAATTTTTCAAGAGGAATACCGTGGTTGTTTCCTTCCTATACCGGAAAGGTTTTTCCACGTAAATTGATTGTATTGATTTTGTGCATGTTTCATTTTAAGCTCTATTTATTTGTTTCCTAAAAGATTCACACAAAGAATGAGAATAAGTTTAATTCCGCTGTTTAGAACTTGATTAAGTTCAAATTATTATTATGATTCTCCTAACAGCTTGGTTAACCCATGACATGAATAGCATGGCGTATCAAAATTATGTAGCATGTTTAACTAGGTCGTGGAAATCGGGTAGATTGTTGGGAATAAAAGACATCAACTAGATAAATTTCGTTAACTTCAAGCTTACCAGGTCTCCTAATATACATACACTGTATGTATACCTTAAGTCGCCTAATTGTGTCCAAGTATACGATGGAAACAAGGCATACATAATTCATTAGTATCAACTCGCTTAGGTTGTTTACCCTAGTCTGTACACACCTTAGCTCGCCTAATTGAGCCCAAGTGCTTGATGGAAACAAGGCACATACAATTTGTTAGTAACAGTTCGCTTAGTTCGTTTACCTTAACCACGTGGACAATGCCAAATAGGTACAAACAATTAATACCTAATGATAGTGGACATACATTAGAAATAAGAATATTCAAAACCAACATTTTCGCTATACAATTACAATAAAACCTCTCCAATACAGCTTGCTAAGTAGCTAAATATTACTAAAAACTAAGGCTTTCGAAATCCATTTTCCTTTTTCATAGAGAGTGGAAGGTAATATTAATAATAATAATAATAATAAAATAGAAAGAAAAAAAGAAGTTTTAATTATTTTCTTTTTAATTAACCAATATATTTAGCTCAAGGAAAAGGATGAATTCAACCCCCAAAGTCTCTTACAGAGAAAGAAGAGGAATTGTCAGGGATGTTGCCGGCATGGTGAAGGCCTAGAGTGAGTGACACGTCACCAGAGGTGGTCCCAAAGCTTATAAGAGTAGATCCATAACCAGAAGGGCTTTTATGATGATGATGATGATGGTGGTGGTCGGCTGCTGTTACATTACCAGAGATGGTCCCATAATCAGGCATAACCATGCTAATACGACGACACGTGTCATCGGAAGCCACGTCAGAGGTTGGAGTGGTGGTGGAAGAAATAATACCAAGAGAGTGTTTATTAGAAATAAAATTTGGAGCAGAAGAAGAGTCAATAAGAGCAGCTTGGTTTTCCGAGAAGGAGTGATGGTGCTTATTGATTGTGACGAGTGAAGGGTCGTTTTCAGGTGCATTGAAATCGGATCTTTTGCTTGCTGGCATCGTAGTTGTAGTTGTTGTGTTTGGTGGTTGTGGGGGTGCTTCTGATGCTGTCGGTGTTGTTATTGTTGTTTTTGTTGATGTGGGCGTTGGAGTTTGTGCAAAGCCTCCACCTCCACCTCCACCTACACCTCCAGTACTGCTGCTTTGTTGTTGGTTTGATGATCTTTCTCCTTCTTGATCACTTTCTTTGGCTTCTTGTTGGTACATTTCTTCAACCATCGGTTTCCACAATCGTACCCTTGCGTTTATGAACCAATTTGAAACCTGCAAAACCCAACATACTTATAAATAATTAGTTTAATTACATCATATAATTCTCTCTATTTATTTATTTTCATTCATAACAACTTTATCAAATAATACTAATACTGTAATTTAATTAATTAATTATAAATTTTAAAAAATTATTTTATACACCTTTCTTGTGGAATTAATAAAAAGCATTTATCACAATATAATATCATTAATTAAGAGAGTTGATATTTTTAAGGAGGAGAAAATAACAATTTAAAATTTATATTTATAATTTAATAATTAAGTATTTTTAAAAGTATAACTTTTTCTCTAACAATAAAAAAAATTAACAAGACTACCCTTAATTGATGATGAAATTTATGATTTCTTTTTTTCATTAATTAACTAACAATCTTCTAAAGATTAATGTTAGAACTAGCCAGTTAACTATTGACTCTATATAGTTGACCAATATTAACTTCAGTAGCCATATATTATTATTTAACAAGGAAAATGGTTATTGTGCATCAGTTTATATTGTAATAGTATAATTGGTATTATGTTAATATATAATTTGATAATTGCTTTAATATTTTATATTTTTAATTTAACATAAATTCTAATATTAACACAATAATTATGTATATAATAACCTTATACATATAATATTATTGTTTCAAGAAATATGTTATCTCAAACCAAATATATATATATATATATTGAACCACGTGGCCCATTACACATCGGTAGACAATTATGTATTGTTTTATAAACCTAAACATTAAACATTAAATTATAAAATTTAATCCCTTAATCTTAATATTTAAACTTTAAATCCTAAAATCTAATCACTAAACTAAAAAATATATAATTATCACTCAATAATGATATAATGAACGATAATATATTATTCCTATATATATATATATATGATTTAGACAAATATTTTTACTACCCGTGATCTCGACTAATGAATAAAAACAATCTAAGAACATATTTATTTATAATTGTAATTAATTTTTATTTTATTTTAAAAATTACTCGTTAATTTAAGTTTTTATATTTATTAATGTCTATATTTTTAAATAGTTTCATTCAAATGTAATAGTAATTTTTTAATGTTATTTATATAAGTCATTGTTATTGGAATGAGCTCACAAATATATACACAAATTAATACATTAATAGTACCCTTATTAAATATAATGTAACCATTTGAAACTATATTTTCAAATAAAAACTCTGCTTTTCCTTCTATTTGACAAAAATGTAACTTAATGTTTCAATTTTGAAAAATAATATAGAAAGAAATTGTATCTTTAAAAATCTTATTTATTATTTTATGACTTCTATCTTATTATTTTGTCCATTTTATACTAAAACAACTCATACTATCTTAATAACTACCCCATTTATTTTATTTTGTTCTACCCTAACACCAACACATTCTTTTTGCCTTCAACCACACATTAGTTTAAAACAATCAAAAATCACAACTTTTTTTTTTAGAAACTTTAGTTAGCTAGACAACAATCAATTTATTTATTTGAAACACTATCTTTGCTTCTAACTAACAATATTACAAACTCATTCCATCTAATCTATTTGATTCTTTAATACTTTTTTTTTATTAAAGTCAATATGAGAGGTAATGAATTGATGGTAACCTTAGCAAAAAATATGTTATTTAAATGAATTGATTGGTTACCTAATTCTAGTTTCAAAATAAAACTATTACTGAATTTTTTTTTTTACTAATTTAAAAATATGAGTCTCAAATGGTAGTTTTGTTTAATAATGTTACTAATATAGTACCGAACCAATTAATTTGTTTCTTTCTGTCTATCTATGTACCCAATGGCAGATTATCAGTTATCATGTTTTGGCTTTTTCATGAATACTTACAATTATTCAGGATAAGATGTAGCCAATCTATATATATGGTACCAATCACATCAATGTCGTCATTACAATCATTTATTACTTTAGTTATATGATCATCAATATCTATCTTCCTCTTTTGCCCAATCATATTAAAAGTTAAATGCATGTGTTTAGTAACTAATTAATAAAGAGAGTAAATGAAGTTTGACATTATTTTATTACATGTAATAACAAAAAGTATTTTTTTATTGTTTAATAATAATTAATATGATATGTAAATCTAAAGCACTTATGTTTAATTGTTTATGGAGTATAATTATGGTTGTATTGTTTGATTAGAGGAAAAGATATTGGAAAATAGATAAGAGAGGAGAGAGAAAGAGTGACTGTAGAGAGAGAGAATCAAAGCTGCAAACTCTCATGTCTTATCTATTTTATGTACTTTGTGCTGTGTCTTTTTTTAATTGTCTGTGGGGTTGGATTCACTACTGCTATTTTTTTATATTGGAATTTATGTAAAAGGGTATTATTGTTGACAGAAGCCAAAGTTAAAGGTAAAAAGTGAGAAGGAAAAACATATTGTCTTTATCTATCTGAGAGCTAGAGAAAGAACAAGATAAATAATACCCAAAACCATGCAATGTTTATTTGAAACTACTGATGGGCCCTTCACTACTTCCATGGGGGTTAATTTCACTCATCCATTCCACCTAGCTTTTAATTAAAAATTTACAGTCATGGCATGTGAGTAAATAGAAACACCATGATCTCTTTCTCTCTTTAATATTTATTTCTCTATCTTTTTACTATATTTATTTATTTATTTATTATTGCAAATATTATTAATAGATCAGAAATAAATAAATATTAATTATGTGGAACTGATGGAAGCAATTACCTGATTTCTCGATAAACCAGTCTGTCGAGCCAACAGATGTTTATCTGCATCGCTTGGATACCTGAGAAAGAGACCAGAAAATGACATAAGAGTTCTTAACACATTATACTGCTAAAATTGACATCAAGCTTTCGGTACAATCAGGAAGCTGGATTTAATACACTCTCTGTCAAAAGATTGAAAGAAAATTACTGTTTTAATTAATGAAAATTATATTTATAATATATTTATGATAAATCACAACTTATATATGATACATTATTATTCATAAATATAATCAAACTAATACGATAAATTATGGTATAAATTATAATTATAATATATTTATAACATCTTTATATTTTTCCATAGATTTTGAGTACTGACCATAAAACGTACGTCCAAAGACTCTGTCTCATTTTTATTTTTAACAAGAAAATGAGCTTTCTTTCTCTCTCTCTCTCTCTCTCTCTCTCTCTCTTGTTGCTTTCAATGTTAAATATCACAACTATATGTTTGTGATATATATATTCCAACTCATAACCAAGTTGCTAATTAAAGTGCCCCCACATCAAAGAAATCGTGGCTCATCTCACATTTCAGGCATAATTTGTAATTTATCCTGTTTCTAATTTTATAAATCATCTTCTTATTCTTCTCCATTCTGCCTATGTTAGAGTATATTGCTATAATGCCAATAAAAATAATAAATTTATGATAAATACGTAGGAGGTGACAAAGTAAATTCAAACCTTACTTACTTAGTTATTGTATAATTTATATAAGATTATTATTTTTTATCAATTAAATAATAAATTAATAGTATTTAAAATACTAACAATTAACTTGAAGGATTTTTAAAATATTAGATGCATGTATGTTTTATTTTTTAAATAATAATAATACTACTGTAATTTTAATTAAAATAAAACTAAATAGTTATTTTCAATATTTTAATAAATTATGTACAATACAATGCAGCGCAGATTACTACTTATTTTATAAATTCGACAGTAATTACAAATATTAACACCTGTAATCTCATTAGTAATATATAACACCATAATACAATAACAAATTAATATACATGTATTAAGCAAACCTGGTGTAACCATTATGATTTCTCAATAATAATCCTCTTTTTTTTCTTTCAAAACTTCTATATCTCATTTTTCATTAGATATATTAAGATTCTTAAGCTGCATAGTATTAATAAAACATAAGATAAAATAATAATAATAATAAAGCAAAAATGACCTAATATCTACATGTTCACAGTAGTATGATTTCTTTATATTCCTCCTCTTTTACTATAATTATATAACAAAAACATATATATATTCTACATGTACAACTAAATATAAAATAAATAAGCATATAATAAATTATAAATTTGCAAGAAAATAAGCGTATAATCATCTACATGAGATGCATATATGTTTTTGTTTTTTTTTTCTTTCTTTCATATAATGTAAAAAAAAAGTACTTTTTACGTTTCAAAGATGTGTAAATATGATTTTATAAGGTTAAATAATTTTTTTTAAATGATTTAAAGGAAAATTATATAAACAATTGGTTGATATAAAAATGTGAAGTTAATAATATATAAAATGTGAAAAAAGGAAACGTACGGATGAAGAAAATGCTCAAAAAGCCAAGCCCTCAAAATGTTGACAGAGCGTTCAGGTAAGCCTCTTTGAGGTCTCCAAGCTTCTTGTTCCATCATACCCATTTGATGAAATGCTCTTTGTTGTCTTAAGCTTTGCTCCAACATCTTCAATCTTGGGGTTTCTCCTTTTGTTATTCCTGAACTTCCAGCTCCATCTTTTTCTCCCAATAAATCACAGCTATGCTTCAATTGTGCTGATATAGCATCTTTTAGACACCGAAAGTGTCTGGACATTGCCTTTTGAGCTAAGGTCGTGTATGGAATCGCCGCCCCAAAACCCATTACTAAATCGAATGAATTCACCACCATTTGCATTTGTTCACAATAGTGATTGTATCTTCGGTCCACCTGCAAACAATATTATATTAATTCTGTTTTTACTTGTAACAAAATTAATTAATTAATTATTTAATTTGTGGAAATAACAACATGAAGGAACAGTTTTCCTCATAAATAGAAACCGGGGAGGGCAAGCAGAAAGATTAATAAATACGTGAAAGAAAGCCTCTTACACCAAATCATGATTGTTGATTGAAGCTCAGAATATCCTTTTGTATTCTTTTTCTTCCAACCCAATTAAATATACTCGGTGAATTGTAAAATAAAAGATAAGAGATAAAAGGAAGATGGTAATAAGAATTGAATTAAATGAAAATAATAATTTTTTTTATGTTTAATTAAGTAGTGTAATTAAAATAATGATATATATTAAAGTAAAATTTATAAAATTATAAATAATTTTTTTTAATTTTAAATAAGATAAAGATAATAAATAAACAGAGTGTAATAAAGAGTTTTATTTTGTTGAAATATTTTATATTTCATTATATATTAACCGTTAAACCAAACATATAAATAATTTTAATTATTTATATGATAATTTTTATTATTATCATCAATCAAAAATGATCTAAATACACACAAATTTTAACTTAAGTTAACTATAGTGTGTCACATCTCAATATAATTTTAAAAATGAAAAAATTATTTATTTTTAACAAAATTCTAACACATGTTATACAATAATAATTAATGTAATTATAAATTTGTGTTTATTTATCATATCTTCAAAACTTCTGGCATTAACAACAAACACAAGAGAAGATAAAAAGAAAATGGAAAGAATATTATTTAAAAAAAAAATCCACCCACAGGTCAACATAACAACAATGTCAGTTGCTTAATTTGGCTGCAATATTACTTTGATGGGTATGAAACTCTTATCTATCTAAACACACTGAAAACTGCTTCCTACCTTCCTACTTCGTATTATGCTGATATGCTTATTAGATATTCACCATTTTAATATTCTACCCAGTTTTTACCAAACTTCATTTCAGATCCAAGGTTATAACTAGTTAAAACTCCACTATCAAAATTCTAAATTTTAAAATAAATGTATAAATTTCAAAAAGAAGAGAAAAAGAAAACACAAAAACAGTACGTGTGTAATCAAAGCCTACCAACTTTGGTCCTATACATTTTTATATTGCACATTAGCCGGCTTTTCCCGGTTCCGAATGATTTTTATATCTTCATTATGACTGGCCGGAAATTTCTGATTTTTAGATCCGGTGAATTCTTAAAGAAAATATAATAATTAAGAAGCAAGAGAACCAAAGGGAGTTTGACTCTTAATGGAGAGAGAGAGGTAAGAAAGAGTTAAAGAGAGAGAGAGAGAGGTTACATGCCTCATCAAGCATGGATAACAGTTTGACCTTTCTTCTTTGGTGTTCAATTCTATCAGAAGCTGTCAAAGGAGGAGATTCCTTTGATGAAGATGAAGAGCCACAAACGACGAAGTTTGAACTGTTAGGGTTTGTATTTTGTCTTCCGAATTTGTTCTTCTTGAATTGACCTCTACCCACACTGCAAAATTCTTCTAACAATTCTTGGGCTGCCTTTACGTATTTTGAATTTCTCAAAACATTAACAGCTCCTAATGATGAACCAAACCCAATATGAACTTGATGGTTTTGAGCTAGTACTCCAGCTTGTAAATTATGCAAAGCATGGCTGTGACTACTATTGCTACTAGTGCTACCCAAATTATTCTTATATGGATTGTAATACAATAAACCACCATCACCCATATTCCTGAGTTCCTCAGCTTTAGCTGCTTCTAAGTGTTGTAACGAAGAAGATAATGATAATGAAAGTCCTTGACCTTCAACTACTCCTCCAATTTCATGAATTGGGTTGTTGAGTTGAGTACCAGTTGTGGTTGTAACTCCTTGATGGTGAGATTGAGAACTATGATCAGGTACCCATGTGAATTGCCCAAAATTAGATTCGCCTGTATTTTCAGTTGGAGTAGTAAATCCTTCAATTGAAACTGATGGGTTTGGAAGAAGCATGTGAAGGGTTGATGAATTATTAGTATTTGAAATCTGATGATGATGATGAGATGAAGGAGGTGAAGGCGATCTTGGTTGTGGATTCATCAGAAAGAAAGGCATAGCAGTTGCTGTGTCGGCATTAATGCTTGAAATCTGATGGTGATGGTGATGTGTTTGTTGTTGTTGTTGTTGATGGTGATGATGATGATGAGAAATAGCACTTTGATCATGATCACGACTATTTTGTGACTTTGAATCGTTCAAATTAGATCCAACTCCGCCAACAAATTGTCTACTACTTCCATATAACCATTCAGTTACTGATGGTGGTGGTGGTTGTTGTTGTTGTACTCTTGGGTGTTGAGCAGTACTATTTCTATAACTCTGATGAGCAGCTAAAGTTTGTTGCTCCAACAATTCAGAGGCAGTAGTGGGACCTCCTCCTTGAGGAAAATTGAACATTTCTGATAACATCCCGGCAGTTTCATACACAGTATTAAGACCTCCAGATTCTTCATCTAAACCCACCAATGGTGTTGGCGGTCCTTCAAAACCTTGCAATCTCAGTTTGTCTCTTCGGATCTGTTGAGCTACGTGGTCTTGATGACTCACCGTGGATCTCTCGAATCCGTTTGAGTAATTGAAGATTCCTGAAGCTGCTTGATGATGATAATCTTGGGACATAGAATTTATACCAGAATTATTATTATTAGAGTAGTACTTGTCCAAATTCGTCAAATTAATTGAATACTGAAACTTCGAGTTGGACAAGATTGGTTGTTGTGGTGATGTTGCTATTCCCATATCAATAAGCTTTTATTCTTCATCATCTTCTTCTTTCTTTTCTTGCCTTTTTCTCCACTATCTATATATACCCACTTCCTTTTACCTTACTGCTCAATTAAAGAATTAAAGAAAAAATAAAGAGAGTATGTATATATAAATATGTGTGTGTGTGTGTGTGATATATTTGAATTAAAATTCTTAATTCAATTATTAATTAATTAACCTTTTGTTCGTCGACTACATATACCTGTTGGAGTTGCAGAGTATGAAAGGATGTAATCAAAACAGTACTAAGACATCATTTTCTGTTGCGTGTTATTGAAAGTGCGCTTCTTCAATTCCTTCTCTCTCTGGGTTCTGTTGTCACTCTTTCTCTTTCTCTCCTTTTATTTTCTCTTTGTTTTCTGGTTGCAGTGAGTCTCTCGTTTTTTCAATCAACTTCTGGAAAATGAGAGATATGGAAGCTACCTTTGGGTTACTGATTTCTCTCTCTAAGTTACAAAAACTCCATATGAGAGAGAAATAGAAAAAAAAATTAGTAAGAGAAGCGGTCCCTATTCTTTTTCTTCCTCTCACCTTTAAAAACCAATTTTTTTTATATATTTATTTGAATTTTATTCTTCCAACCAAAAAAAAAAAGTGGAAATAAATAAGTGAGAATAGTTTTTTTAATGAGAGATACACGAAGAAGAAAACAAAATATGAAAAAGAAGAAGCACAAAAGAGGAAAAAGATTATTGATGATTCTTTACATAAAAAGACCTTAACATCCTTCCTGCAAAGCATAAAAAATTTGGAGTATTTTAGTCCATGGAAACACAAAAGTCAGCTTGTATTATAAAAATAAAATTAAGTTTAGTAATTTACTTATTTTTTAAAAAAAATTATTAATAAGAAGTTTTATTTATGAATATATAATAAAGTATTATTATTATTATTAAGTAAGGTATTGTATAATTGTAAATTATATATAAGTTATGATTACTGTATAATTTTTATATATATATATATAAGTTTTTTTTTTAAATAAGCTTTTTATTATTGCATAGAAATGACGGAGTTGCCATTTTCAAATGTTGTCTATATTTGTCATTTTATGAAAGGACCTTACAAACCAAACGTAATCTATGGAATAAATTAAAGATAAGGTCAGTACAGAGTCATCTCAATGGATCCAAACTACCACCACCCCCTGATATGTATGAATGACTATAGTGCCCATGCCAATCATTCTATTATTAAGAGTCTCATCTTACAAGTATGTGAGGGCAATTTGGTCATATGAGGATTATCCCTTGTTGCATTAATAACACAACCATAGTAAGATAGGGAAATAAAACAGAGAGGGCCGGATGAACAAAAAGTTTGTATTCGGATCGGAGGGTAAACAAAAAAGGGTGATTTTGTTAACAAGTCGATCGAGCTCACACATGCGAATATCAGTAGCGCGTGTTAAAGGTTGTATTCAGTAGAATTTTTTTTTTTTTTAACTAAAGATAAAAGATTTTATTAAACATAAAATAAAATAATATAAATTTTATTTTTTCAAATACATAAAAATAATAATAATAATAATAATAATAATAATAATAATAAAAGAATGACCATCTATTATACTACATAATTTATGAAGGAATATTTTATTTTACTTCATTTTAGTAAGTGTTTGAATCAATTGATAAAATAATTCTTCAAAAACCTTAAACAAATAATTTTCCTGTTGAAGTTAGGTTTGTGTGGGAGATATAAGATTATAAGGTTTGAAAGCCACACATAACTGCTTTATATGGTTTGGCAATGTCAAGATGGGCCTGTTCGTTTTACCCTTTTCGGATGTGTACATTTTGATTTTTTTACTTTGTTTTATTTTGCTTTCCCTTCTGTTTACCCAATTCTCTTTTCCCAGCCTACAACAAAAAATACCAAATTTATATTTTCTATTTAGACGTAGCTTTATAGGTAATGTTGTCTGGCACGTTGTATTTCTTAACTTGCATGGTAACATATAATTGACACATGCATATTTTAGATTTATAGCCCTAAAATCACAATTTTTTTTTAAATTTCAGCTAAAATTAATCAAAAATCAAAGGTTATTAGGTGAATGAGTTACATGTAAGTTATACAGTAATATACATATAAGTAGAGTAATATTATATATGAATTATTTAAAGGCATAAGTAGATTTAGGATTTATATCCCGTAAATGTGTCGTAGTCGTATATACAATTAAAAATAATATTAATTATTTTTAATTAAAAAATATATTATATGTACTTTATTTTAGTAAAAATATGTTTAAATTATTAAAATTTATTGATATATTAAGTATAAAAAGATTAAAATTTAAAATGTAGGTAAGATATAAGTCTATTTTATGTATCAATTTATCTATAATTTTATAAATATTATACTTAAATTTTTTTGTCGAAAAATTAAGGTAGAATACGTCCTCTTTCTCACCAATAAATACGCCCACCACTATTTAAAGGTACACATTATTAATGTATAGACTTGATGTACACATACCATCTACATAAGATTTAGTTACATTTTTGTATCAAAATTTTAAAAAGTCTCATTTAAAACGCACACTTTAATAGTTGGTGGATTTATATTTACAATTTCAAATCACATGTACTTTTATTTGTGTATCACTTTATGTATTATATTAAGAGCCTCTACAATCCTACACCATTGCACCAAAATAATGTAACTTTTAGTACAAAAATTACTCTAACCCATCACCAAACTTTGCACCAAATATAATAGATGAATGATACCGCAACAAGTTCGGGGCGATAATGTTTATTTGGTAAGATACTATTCACATGTTATTTTTTAAATACAAATCTAAAATATTTTTTATTATATATAATAAATTAAAATTAGTAAAAAAATAATATATACAACATAATAATTATTAAGGAGTTAATTAAAAAAGAAAAATAAAAAGAATATGTTATTTTATAAAGAAGTATATTTTTTAGGGTAATATTTGATGTTGTGGAATGAAGAGTATAAAAAATATAATGCAACTTTTGCATCAAAATAGTGCAAATATTGTTGCAAAAATGGTGCCCTAATAGTTGACAGATGGTTACAAACCTACTAGGGTTATCATTGGGAGATGTGAAAAGTTTTTTTTATGGACCTAATTAGTTAAATCTATAACAAAAAAATAGATAATCAAAAAAATTATAATAAATTAAAAATTTAACAGACGGTCAAACATACAATAACATGTAAATAAAATAATTTAGAAATATAAAAATTGAGACATAAGATTTTTAAGAGGAAACAACCTAAGCTACACCAACAATCGAAGAGAAAAACCACCAATTCACAAGCCACTTAACTATCTATTATAAAAAATAAGTTCCAATTTTAAGGTCAGATCTTACACTACTTACCATGATAAAGTCCCTAAGTAATCTACTTGTAAGTCATTGCTTTCATCATAGTCTTTACAAGAAAGATGTTTAGACCTAAACCAATATTTCGATAACTTGAGTCACACAAGAAATCGAACTCATTCTACTAGTACCTAAAGTGTTAGCACAACAATATAAATGTAATATGTGTCCTATAGAATATTCAATAATAAATAACTCTAAGTAAATGATTTAATAAATTATCAGTTAAATCAAAATCAACTAACAACCTTAGAAAATTAGTTTAAACACAAGTTCAATAAAGATAGTTTTTTAAATATTAATAATCAAATTAAATAATTATGATATGACACATACGATTATTTGATCCAACAATTTAAGAATGAAAATAAAGAAGAAGTTATAAGTACATATGATCAAAATATCATAAACAAATTAGGCTTATTAATCAATTAAATATAACCGTCAATGTTTAATAGATTAATTAAATAAAAAAGCCTAAAGATTTATGATATTATATTTTCATAAACAAAAGAGAGAGAATAAGAGGAAGAGAAGAATGCTCTTTTATAGCTAAATAAAATTGTGGGCTTAGGTTTGTATATATAATATATTTTGAAGCACTATGTTAAATTAAAATTACTATGTTGTTTATAAAATCAGTTAAAAGAGTTTTAAAGAAAATGACAATATAATAAAAAGTCAATTTGATTTGATTTAGAAATAGATTTTAAAATCAAAGCCCTATCCGCTTCATCGATTTAACACGTGCTCGATCGATCGAGTACATAGTTCAATCGATCCAGTCAATTATTGATCAATATAGCAAACTAAATAATTAATTCAAGACATTTTAAACTATGTAAATCAATTTTTGATCAATCTAGATATGTCTTAATCGATTGAGTATCATAATCTCAAAATATTCCAACTTGTCTAATATGAAATCTAATGTGCATAATAACATAGATTTACCATACTTGTGATTGTTGGATCTCGATAGTTTTTTAACTTGAAAATATTCTTAAAGGATACATATAGAAATTAAAATTATATTTGTTTGTTTTGTTACCGAATATCGTCAGCCCTTACATAAACCTTACGATATAATTGTCTTCTGCTTCCCAAGTAGATTTTTTCTCACTCTCATTTAAAATTTTGTGGAGGACATAATCGAATTAGGTAGAAGTTTTATATGTTATCTTAATTTTTTGTAAAGATATAGATTAGTACCAAAATTTTACTAGGGTATACCATTAGTAACTTACATTAGTGAGGTTTATATAAATAGTCTTTTATTAAAATAAAATTAAAAATGAAAAATGGAATGCATGTAAAAATTAGCAATGAAAAAATAATAAGTTTAACATTTTCTTTTAAAAAAAATTATTCATCAATATTTATATTGATCAAATTTGATTAAATTTGTCTTTTTCTTATAATTTTGAACTAAATTGTACTATTTTTCAAAATAAAGAGATCGTTGGTATACCCCTAAAAAATATAGTATTTTTGTTTACCTTTCCTAAAAGTAAAATACTAGTCGATACTTAACCCATAATTAGATTTGTATAATGGAAAACAATGATTTATAAAATATTTTGATATGATTTTTAAAAAATTTCTTAATTCTAATTTTATTATTAAGGTGATGTATAAACTTATCTTTTTCTTGTCATTTTGAATTAAATTGCATTATTTTTTAAAACAAAAGACCGGTAGTGTATCCCTAAATAATATAGTATTTTTGTTTACCTTTCTTAAAAGTAAAATACCAGATTTGTATAATGGGAAACAATGATTTATAAAATATTTTGATATGATTTTTAAAAAGTTTTCATAATTCTAATTTTAATATTAAGGTGAAAAACAACATTAAAATTAAATTCTTAACATGAATTTTTAAAATAATCATTATTAATAAATTATAAAATAAAATAAAAATTTAATTGTAGTAATTAGTTTGAATAATTTTATTATAAGAAAAATTACATTTAAAACTATAAATCTAGTACATATTATAATTAATGGTGAATTTATAATGTGTTGTATTTGATGATTTATTTAAGTCCCTATGACTATATATTATGATTTATTTAATAAGTATATATATATATATATTTAAATTATAATGAAGAAGTATAAAATTTTGGGAAACGGGCTGAGATATCCAATCTCATCTTTGCCTTCAATAAAATGAGAATTTTTGTCCTCAATCCTATTTCTTATTTTGTTATTCCTATCTTGCTTTAAATTAGGAAAATTTCGAAGGGATTTGTCACCTCGAAAAATTTACAAACAATAAAATCTACCACCTAATTTTAACGGGTAACAAAAATACAATTCAAGTTGAATTATTGGGACAAAATTGTGATCAAATATTAAGTTCATTCATGTACATAAATAACTCAGTATTCATCTTATTTCACTTTTAATTTTTCAATAAAATAAATATTTTTATTTACGTTATAAGAAAAATAAACATATATTTTTTAAAAAATATAATAATTAAGAATAAAACTTTATATACCAACATTCTTAATAATTTAAGTATAGACTTTCAGTCTAAGTTTCAGTGCTGTCGAAAATGTGCAATTGTATGTGAAATAACTAACCAAAACCTTTATTATTAGTAAATTAATAATCAGGTTAAGATTTTATACATATTTTTATTTTGCAAAAAGTAGCAATAACTTTGTTATCTTCGAACTTTTAGTAGCAATAACAATATTTGTGAGAGTAAGAAGGAATTATCTCATTGACTTTTCTTCATGCATATGATTATTGCTCTCAAACCGTTTGATAGAGATATGTTAAATGTCACTCCGAATAGGTTTCATGATGGTGCCCAGGGAAAGGAATAGTTCATATGTATTGCTGTCGCCCTTCCATTAGCAAATCACGAGTGCATTTGATGATGTTTTTATTTTATGATTTTTAACTCTCTTTTTTTAAATATTTTTTAATTAAATATATTTGACAATAGTTTTTAGTTTTATTTTTAATATTTTTAAGGCGAAAATATTAGTCATTTTTTAATCAAAAGTCATTAATATATGGAGTTGGAAAATTCGAAATTCTCCTTTGCCTGTACTTAACTACTAACTACAAGGAATTTTTTTCTTTTAAAAAATATTTTATGGAAGGAGGATTTGAACTATGGATTTAAACAAATATCAGGTATATATTCATTTTATTAATATGTGATTTGAAAAATAAATAAAATTACACAGAGAAAGAAGTTATCTATGGATAGACTCACACATTAGTAGGTAGAGTCAATATAAATATATATATTATTTATTTTAAAAAAATAAAATAACAATTAAATCAATAAAATAAAAATATATCAAATTATTATTAAAAATTAATAAATATCATTTGTAGTTAAAGAGTAAACTATATTTGAGTTTTATTCTTTCACTCTTTGAGTTCTCAAACTTTATACGACTCTTTCTAATAATAAGACAACTTGAAAATACATGCATTGAGATCTTTATGTTTTTAAATGGCAATAATATCTCAATAAAAAATATAACATTTAGACCTAAATCTACAAATAAAATAAATCAAAAGATAATAAAATATACATAAAATACTCCTAAACGTAAACAATCTATATATTTATTGAAACAGATTAAACAAAAAATAACTATATTTATATTATTTTATGGTTAATACTTAATATGATATGTCTAATATCATTTGTAATATTTATTTATCTTTGGAATTTGTGGATATATATATATTAAAGTGTTCGTTAGTGCGCAAGAGTAAAATATATATGTATCATAACTCTATGTGTTAGGGCTTTACTTTTCCCATCATAATCAGATGAAGACTGATTTTGTAGCTTCAAAAATGAGCAATAATCCGAAAGCTACAGATTACAGATCCATTCGTTCATCGATCATAGCCAAGGTAAGTAGTCTTAAGATAAGTTATTTAAATTAAAGTGTTTTGATTAAAAGTAGTTTTAAGAAGAAGTATTTAAGTATTTGTACTAAAAATTTAAAAGTGGTTTTGTGTGTCACTATAGTAATTATTATTGGAATGAGACATGTATTCAAAACTTTCTCCAAAAAATAAGTATTATTTATTTCACCTAAAGCATTGATAAAACTTTTCAATTTTTTGAAATATTTATCTACAAGATTGATGAACACTTTAAGAAAGTACTTTGGATCATTATGAATCACTTTCAACTAAAAGGATAAGTAATTCTAAATAGATGTATATTTTTTATTCCAAACTCAAAATATATTCATCAAGTGATGCAAAAATACTTAAGGTGTCTTTCATAATAATTTTGATTTTTAATTTTTTTGAAGTGATTTTTTAATCAGTTATATTCAATAATGATTTTTTGATTTTCATATTTTTTAAGAAATTATTATCAAAATATATACTAAGTCATATATCTTTAAAAAAAATATTTTTTAATCAGATTTTTGATTTTTTACCAAATATTTCTAGAGAGTAAATGAAGTGTTGTAAATTTTGTATATGTAAATATGGGAAGAAAATGATTAAAAACTTTAATTTTTTAATTTTTTAGAAAAAAATAAGAAATCAAAAAATATTATCAAATATGATTTTTACAAAAGAATAATAAATTACAAAATCAAATATTTAATCGGAAATAGGAAACCAAAAACATAATAGAGAATTGCCAAAAATGTATTGATTTTGAAAGAATAAAATACATAGTACAAAAACGTGAATTATCATAATTGTATATATATATGCCAAGTAGGTGGAATTACCCAAAATATAGTATTTGTTTTTTAAGGGAGCTAATAATATGCTCTGAAATTAATATTACATATATATATGTTAGTGAGATGAATGTTAAAACTTAACATTGGTGATTGATAACGTACTTTTAAAATTTTACTACTAATAGTTATTTTGTTTTCTTCAAATGCAAAGAAGGTATAAAATATTAAAAATTAATGGCAAAAGGCTCTTTCTTTACAATGCATTAATGGTTCAGAAATCTCAATATACTAATTGAGACAAAGATTAAAAAGTTTCTTTCCAACTGCATACCTGAACTGATAATTGACACTTCAACTTTCTTCATCTTCGTTCCTCCTATCTGTCGTCTTTTGGGGAGAAGTCACGTGAATCCCAACCTCAGCTCCCTTCACACGCATGGAATCCAAACAACATTCATCAATTCATAATATATATATATATATATATATATATATATATATATATAATTATTTATTTAATCACTTTTAATTCCTTTAAGTGACAATACTATTACAAAAATAAAGTATTTAAATCGATACGTAAAATCAATTTTGTCTTAATTTTTATAAAATGATAAAAGTATATGATTAGAGACAAACTTTATCTATCATATCATCACAAGGTAAAACATTAATCATAGTCGTTTTTTCATAAATGAGTAATTCTATATAGTTAATAATATTTGAACAATAAAACCATTAAGTTGATGAGTTTTTTGTTAAATAAAACATATTGCATGATTGATCATGTTGCTGTGCCTTCATTTTAACGTATATTTAAAAATATTTTACAATACATACAAAAGAATAAAGATTTCAAAAGGTGTTAGACCATACATGTTAATATTAAACATAGTATTTTGATTTTGAATTAATCAAGGGTTAATTAAAAATGAAAATAAGTGTAAAAAAAAACTGCTCTTTTTATTAATTAGTTAATTAGATTTTTCTTAAATATAAAATAAAAGCCATTAAATTGGTAACATATATGAGGTGTCGAGGAGAAAAGTGGTGGTATGAATGATTTTCTTAAATAAAAAAACATTTGTTATCATTAATTTAAAGGTCACGTTCTAAGCTATATATGAAAAGTTGATAGAAAATAGAAACCTCTTTACAGTTGGTGGTTGTTTTGTGAGGTGTTAACCGATTGGGTTAGTTTTGGTAGCATGCTTATATTGCTTTGATTTTATTTCAAGCAACAACATCTGCATCTCTATCCTCTCACTTTCATCCCTCAACAACTTAAGTTTTTTTTATTAATAACATCAAATTTAACAATTTCTAGCTTGTTATCAATGAATACAAAAAGATATATTGAAAAAACGAATTACAAAATAATAATAAAAAATATATCCTAAATTTAAAAGCAATAGCACAACTTAACCCTAAATCATGGATATCAATAACCAACAAATTTAAAAACAATACTAAATAAATAAACACATTAATATTTTATAACGGGTCAACTCAATCAATATGGTTAGATTACATCTACTTCATAAGTCCCACTAGCATCAATGTGAGATATAATCAGTGTACATCAATGGAAAATAATACTTTTAAGAATCACTCACAAGAAAAGCCCAAAAGGAAACCACCCAAACTATCTCACACTCAACAATCTTTCTCAATCTTCCTCTTTCTTTTCTAGCCTTGCTGTTTCTAATTGAATGCACTCTCTTTCCCTATACTCTCATTAAGAAAGTATAAGTACCGTTCTAATATCTATTACAAGTAGTATACCAATTTTGAGCCCAAATATGTAATCTCAACACCCTTACTCGTCATTTTACACTAAATATGCCACATGTCTATGTAGGGGTGCTTGATCACCTCATAGGGTACCCTGACACCAATTCTTGTCTTGGAGGGTCACATTTTATGTAGATTATTTGGCTCGAAGTGCGCTCGAAAGAGGATCGATCCATGTGGTGCCAAGCAACTAACTAAATTCATGCTATCCAAAACTGCCTTATTTGTTTGCCTCTTATGCGATGCCAACGAGTCCAATAACCTTTAACACTCGATCCCCCACGTTAGCTCTCAAGCGCCCACCATGGTTTTGCATCACCAAATAACATAGCTAAGTGGTATATATATGTATAATATTAATACACTGACATGTTAATCGTAATATGAAATGGATATAAAGCATCACCAAATAACATAGCTAAGAGGTATATATGTATAATATTAATACACTGACATGTTATTATTAAGTATTAAGCTTTTAATCTTAATATGAAATGGATATAAAAAAAAAAGAGAAAGCAATATATTTTATTAAGAGTTTTTGTTTAGAATTAGAGCATGTTTAGAGTTTTATTTTTTTTTATGTCTGAGTCTTACATAGAAGCTTTTATTTAAATTCTTCTTTTGGACATTATTAGAATCACACATAGAAATTTTATAAACTATTATAGATACTTTTCAACTATAAATAGTTAGGTCCTATGTTTGTATAAGACATCCTAGAAAACAATAAACTTAATAATATTAAATCATCAATTTTTCTTTTATTTATAATCTTTTAAAAAAAATTCTTTTGGAAGCTGAAGTCTTTTTATTCGTTAGATAGATGAATATCTTTATGTTAGTCATACTTTAAAGTTATTGGAATATTTTTCTAAAAATAGATAATATAGTAGACTTTTTCCTATTATAGATTTGTTAGGATGTTTGCGTATACAATAGTTTATTTGTGTTTGTTTCATAATACAAATACAATGAATTCTTACTAGATAGTGAATCTGATTAGTCTAAATTTTACTCATTTTTTTCTTATATTCTAAATGTTCTTCCATATTATTGGAAAATTTACGCTTCCATGCCTTAAATCTACTAACGGTATCAAACTTTTATATATATATATATATATATGTGTGTGTGTGTGTGTGACTTATTTTCAAATCACTTTCTTTATATCTCCAAATTGAAAGAAGTTC